>OZ014520.1:183554763-186142263 GCA_963966055.1 Lathyrus aphaca
GTTCTGTGGTTGGTTGTTCTTCAGATGTTCTGTCTTCAGTGATTTGAATTTCTATATCTGCAAGAGATTCATTCTGCTTTGGTTTTTCAGGACCAAGCTTATCATCAAATCTGACATAGATGGATTCTATCATAATTCGTGTTTCTGTATTATATACTCTGTATCCTTTCGAACGTTTAGAGTATCCTAACATATAAAATTTTTGTGCCTTAGAATCAAACTTGTTCAGAGGATCGTTAGTGTTCAGAATAAAGCAAGTACATCCAAAAGGATGAAAATAAGAAATGTTGGGCTTTCTTTTCTTCCATAACTCATAAGGAGTCTTCTCCAGAATAGGTCTTATAGAGATTCTATTCTGAATGTAGCATGTTGCATTTACTGCTTCTACCAAAAAGTATTTAGCCATGTTAATCTCATTGATCATGGTTCTAGACATCTCTTGCAATGTTCTGTTCTTACGTTCTACAACTCCATTTTGTTGTGGAGTTCTAGAGCAAGAAAAATTGTGAGAGATTCCATTTTCATTACAAAATAATTCCAATTTTTTGTTTTCAAACTCTCCACCATGATCACTTCTGACTTTGACAATTCTAAACTCTTTTTCGTTTTGGACTTGTTTACAGAAGTTGGAAAATACAACAATTGACTCATCCTTGTGTCTAAGAAACTTTACCCATGTCCATCTACTATAGTCATCTATGATCACCAATCCATGCGTCTTACCACTGATTGAGGAAGTTTTCACTGGTCCAAACAGATCAATATGCAGAATTTTTAATGGTCTAGAGGAAGAAACAACATTTTTGGACTTAAAAGCGGGTTTAGAAAATTTTCCTTTCTGGCATGCTTCACACAAATCTTCTGAGTTGAACTTCAAATTTGGAAGTCCTCTGTCCAGATTGAGTTTGTTAATCTGAGACAATCTTCTCATATTAACATGTCCCAATCTTCTGTGCCATACCCATTGCAAGTTATCCACATACATCAGGCATTTTACATTCTGACTTTTCAGTTCAGAAAGTTTTATTTTATAGATGTTGTTCTTTCTCTTTCCACTAAACAAGATTGTTTCATCTTTCTGACTAACAGCTTTACATAACTTTTGATTGAAGATTATATCATAACCGTTATCACTTAATTGAATTGTGGATAACAAGTTATGCATTAATCCTTCTACTAACAGAACATTAGAGATAGAGGGAAGTGTACTGTTACCAATAGTTCCAGATCCAATGAATTTTCCTCTTTGATTGCCTCCGAATCCTACGTAGCTTCCAGCTTTTAGCTCAAGAATTTGGAACATATGCTTTCTTCTCGTCATGTGTCGCGAGCATCCAGAATCTAGGTACCAATATTGGTGTTTCAATCTGGCTGTTAAAGACATCTGCAACATACACAATTTTATCTTTGGGTACCCATATCTTTCTGGGTCCTTGTTTGTTAGACTTTACAAACTTCTGATTAAGTTTGAGTTTCTCATCAGAACTTGTAGAACAGGATGACTCACTAGTATATTTCAGATCATGATTATGACCATAGGTGAAGTGAGAACTTAAAGGACTGTTGACTTTTATAATCATATCATCAACCTGTTTAAAATTTAGTGGTTCTTCTCCTTTGGTTTTCACATAACCTATACCTCTTCTACCTTTTCTGCTAACTCCATAGATCATTGAGATAATTTTGCTTCTATCTATGTTTTTAACTAGAAATTTTTTAAAACTGTAACATATTGTTTTATGATACTATCAGAACTCGGTAGAACTTCTGATTCAGATTCCTCATGAGCTTTAAGTTTTTCAAAGGAAATTTTGCATTCTAAAATATTTTCTTTTAGCTCATAGTTTTCTGACTTTCAGTTTTTTGATTTCCTCCTATTCAGATACTAGAATTTGTTTTAGGTTTTTGTATTTGAATTGGAGTTTTTGATACTTTCCAAGAATTTCTGAGAGGCTATCTTCTAATTGAGATCTAGAAAGTTTAGAGAATATCTCTTTTGTATCATAATCTGATTCTGATTCTAATCAGTTGACATCTTCTGGTATCTTTGCCATTAATGCAATGTTGGCATGTTCATCTTCTGACTCTAATCCAGCTTCAGAAGATTCTGAGTCGTCCCATGTGTCCATGAGACTTTTCTTCTTCTCTCTGTTGAACTTCTTTTTGGGCTTCTCTTTCTGAAGTTTGGGACTGTCACTCTCGTAGCGTCTAGGTTCCTTGAATTCATAGCAAACTACTTCTTGGCTTCTGGACTTCTTGTACCCATAGGATGATTCAGAGTGATTGCTTGATCTTCTGGGATTCCTGAACTTCTTCTAATGATGCTTCCAGAGTTGTTGAACTCTTATGGAAAGAAGTCATAGTTCGTCTTCATCTGATGAGCCTCCAGAACTTTCTTCTTCTACCTGCAAAGCTTTAGATTCAGATTTTCTAGATTTAAGAGCAACAAACTTACCTTTCTTATGGGGTTCATCTTCTTCTAGTTCTATCTCATGACTCCTCAGTGAGCTGATAAGTTCTTCAAGAGATATTTCATTCATATTCTTTGACAGCTTAAGAGCAGTGGCCATGGGTCTCCAAGCCTTTGGCTTGCTTCTTCACATGATCTGCTATTGAGTAGCCTTTGTCTAGAAATTTTAGTCCAGGAACCAGAATTTGAAACCTTGAGAACATCTTCTCAATCGGTTCGTCTTCTTCCATCTTGAATGCTTCGTACTTCTGGATAAGATCCAGAGCTTTTGTCTCCTTGACTTGAGTGTTGCCTTCATGTGTCATCCTCAGAAATTCGAACATATGTTTGGATGATTCTCTGTTTGTAATCTTTTCATATTCTATATATGAAATAGCACTCATAAGTATGGTTTTGGCCTTGTGACGGTGTCTGAATTCCTTCTTCTGTTGAGTCGTCATATTTTTTCTTTCAATTTTCTGATCATCTGCTCCAACAGGATGAATGTATCCATCAGTCACCATATGCCAGAGATCTCCATCCAGATCCAGAAAGAAACTCTCAAGAATATCCTTCCAGTAGTCAAAGTTTTCGCCATTGAACACAAGAGGTTTCCCATTGATCTTGTCATTTTGGTAATCATTATTGTTGTTGACTGAATCTGCCATTGTGTTTATCTTCTGGATCTTTTTCTGACACGGTTAAGTGTATCACTCAGAACCTAGAGCTCTGATACCAATTGAAGGTTCAAAAACACAAGGAAGGGGGGTTGGAATTGGGTTTTCAAAAAAAATGAAAGCAAATGACACTTTGATTTATCCTGGTTCGTTTGAACTCAAACTACATCCAGTCCATCCGCCAAGGTTATTTTGCCTCTCTCAGCGAGGTCTTAATCCACTATTCAAAACTTTGAATACAATCACTAAGACCTATAGTCAAAGTCTTCTTGAGTCTACTGACTACACTAGTCACTCAAGGAAAATCAAATTTTCTTTACAAGTTTTGTAACAAAAATGCTTCAAAAAGCAGTTATCACACATTGATAGTTTTTACAAAATTAAGAATAGAAAATAGAAATTGATCGTATTGAATTTGCGCGAGAGGAAGAGCTTCAATTTCTTCAAATGATCCTTTTTTATAGACTGTTGATGAAAAGATTCATTATAAACATATGGTGGCATTTTTGGATGCATGATAAATATCATAAAGGCCTTTCCTAAAATAAGAGATCTTGTTCCCAGCCGTTATTTCTTGATTATCTCATAAATGAACATGATTTGGAGA
This sequence comes from Lathyrus aphaca, assembly GCA_963966055.1. Classification (NCBI taxonomy): domain Eukaryota; kingdom Viridiplantae; phylum Streptophyta; class Magnoliopsida; order Fabales; family Fabaceae; genus Lathyrus; species Lathyrus aphaca. Next base: position 183,558,497 of record OZ014520.1, read on the forward strand.
ATCAAAAGATGTTAAATTCGCATCAGAGTATATATAAAAATTTGCAGCTTGGTTTTTACTTGATGAGAACTTCTTATTTGATTTGAAATCAGGTCTTCTAAGACTGATGCGCTTCACTTATTTCACCGTAGAAGATGTGAATCACTTTAGCTTTTGTCTTATCATAAGAACTTTTGTCCTGCACATAGAAGATAATTTTTTAAGTGCTATATTTTGTTCTTATAAATATTGTTATCATCAAAACTATAAAAGAGAAGTAGAATCAAATCTTGTTCTAACAGGCTGTGCATTTTGCAGGGTCGAATTCTGAAGCTGGAATTTCTGGGATGCATCAGGCGGGTGATTCCAGCAGGAGTGTTAGTCATTTAGGGGGCAATTTTTTCAGTTCTGTATCAGAACTGATAGTCGCCAATTTTTCTGCAATACAAGATTTTAATGCAGTGGTTCTTGGGAGATCCATGGATGAATTCAATGCGATTAATATTTTGTTAGCGTCGGTGGCTCCTTCAGGGGAATCAGGAGATAAAATTTCTTGGCCTTTTGGATAAGAGCTTGATTTATTCGGTGAAATCATACTATCAAACTTTTTTCTCGAAAAGGATTCCTTTCGTTCCAAGGGATAGAGTTGATAGTGCTTTTTTTGTTGTTATGGAAGACGAAGGTTCCGATGAAAATAAAAGCTTTCGGTTGGAAATTTTTTCTGAATAGATTACCGACTAAAGACCTTCTTTCATGGAGGGGTATTTTTTCTCCCAATCATAAACAATGTGCGTGTTTTGTAAATCCCACTTGGAATCATTAGATCTTCTTTTTCGAAGTTGTCTAGTTTCTACTTTGGTTTGGCGTGAAGTGTCAGATTGGATTGGGTTTATATATGAAAGTGGAACGGATTGCAAAAACAATTTCCTACATTGGCACAATCATGGGAAAAGGAAGAAAGTCAAGGGGGGTAGAGAGGGTTTGTTTTGGTTAGCCACTTGTTGGACCTTATGGGTATTTAGGAATGACATTGTGTTTAGTAAGGTGGATTGGAATGTAATTGATTTAGTGTGGAAAGTGAAATTTTTCTCTTGGAGGTGGTCGCTCTTTGGGAAAATTACTCAATTCAATTGTAATCTGTATGAGTTTAACAAATTCCCAATGTTTTACTTGTCATAGAGATCAATTGGTAGGTAATTTTTCCTATTTTTACGAGCGTATCCATGGTTCTTTTTGTAACAAGTGCGAGTACTTTATGTACTATTTAGTAATATATTTCTTGCTTACAATACAAAAATGTAAAAAAAATGTAGAATACATCAAACAAAAACTACTGTGTATGCCTATGGATTTGTTCTGACTCCCCTGCTCCTCTGCCCATACTAGTTGTTCTAAGGATCTCTCATGGCTCCCATGCTCCTCTGCCTCGACCACCCGTCCTGGCTCGATATCAGCAGTACTGAAGTGCCCCACAAGAAATCTCAAGGATCCTGTCCATGGCAAGTCTGCCACCAGAGCCCTCAGGGAGGTGACTGACCGCAATGGCTTCTCGCATTATATCCTCTATCTGACGGCAGTGAGGCAAGACATCCTACATATGGTCCAGCTGAGACTGCTACTCCATTAATATCTCCTGAAGAGAAGGTATGGGCGGTGATCCCTCAGCTATGGGCACCAACAATAGGTGTGAGAATCTATAGAACCATAAGATGTACCCTGCAACAATGCTCTAGTCTCTAGGGGCCCTGGTCGCACTAGCCTCTTTCAGTACCAAATGGATCTGGAAGTCATCATATATCTCATCCATCTCCCCACGGGTCACGCCAAGAGGAGCAAAATCAAGAGGTATTCTAGGGATGGTTTGCATGTAACCAAACTGACGTAAGACGTGCTCCGATAGGTATCTATAGTGATGGTCGAACTGCATGCCAACCATCTTGAGAACATCGATGCCTCATCAAACGGGGGCGTCACACGGTAATCGACATAGGCATCGTAAAAGATGTCCTCAGCAGCCATCCGATCAAGATAAACTCTGTATAGATCAGGCGCCTAGTTCCCTTTAAGTAGGACAAAGGCAGCAACACGCGAAATTTCCTCATTGTAGTCCAAGACACTCGCCCAACCAGTAATCTTGGGGAAGTGTTGTAATATCCATGTCTGAAATGGAAAATATAACATGGTGTTAAACATTATAATGAATATAAAATAAAAGAAATGAAACAAAATGACTTAGTTTATACGATTATTACCATGTATAGAGTGCAGTTGTTAGTCACAGTCTTGGCTGCCCAACGACAACCATCTGAGAGCCTGGAATAGGTGTATGACAGTGTAGCTGCTCCCAGTTGTACCCATGGATCTCTGTTGGATCCAAAGGGTATTTGAGATAAACAATATCAACATAAGCGGTGATGGTGTCCACAAACAGTTGCGTGCCAAGCAAAAATAAATAGTAGTATCTCAGGGCACGGTGTCTGTGGATATCCACCTCAGTTGCATCACCATCTGCTTGTGCTGCCGCTGCAAGCTCCGCACAAAATCTGCCTATCAGAAAGGAGAACCAGGCATGTGTACCTCTCAATGCAGTAACTTCCGCAAGTGCATCCTCATGGGTAGTCCCGAGCTCCTCAGTAAGCATTTATATCGCGACCACCTTTGTCATCCTACCGTAATGGAGCATGGTGCCCGTGATTGGTAGATATAAAAGGAACGAGATATCGTCTAGTGTGATGGTGAGCTCGTCTTAAGGTAGATGGAATGAGGATGTCTCAGGGTGTCATTTCTCAACAAATTCCATCAACATGTCATAGTTGATCTGGGAATACTCAATCCCTGAAATTCCTCTGAGACCAGAGGTAGCAAGTGCACTCTGGAACCACTCATCATCTGGCAGCTCCGCCACCATGCCTAAGACCTTTCCCCCATGGTTATAGAACTTATAGGGACCCTTCTCCTGAAAATTTCCAAATAAAACATTGTCAGCAAAAAACAATTCTAAACCAAGAATAATTACCTATCCTAGCCAGACATATCTGGCAGTGTGCTCAGAGTATCCCAGGAGTAGGGTCATATCAGACGGTCCCCCTGGGTAACCCTCTAGCTCATCGAAATCGTCATCATCCATGTGTGTTGCATAATCACTCGCAGAAGCTGCCTCAATGGGTTCATCACGAACATCCCACTGAGGTGTGGCTGATGGAACAACAGCTGGTGTAGAAGCATGAGTTGTGGCTGATGGAACATCAGCTAGTGTAGGGAGGCGCCTGTGTGCGGGTGGGGCCCTTAATGATGAACCAATATTAACCCTACGCCTCCAAAATGAAGAAGCGGCGGTTATGGTGGGAGTGGCTTGTGTCATGGAAGGTTGTGGTGTAGGATGTCCCTCAGTTGTGGCATGTGATGTGATAGGTTGTACTGTGATATCCTCTACGCCAGCCTGTGATGTGGTAGGTTGTATTGGGACATCTTATACATCGGTCTGTGATGTGGTAGGCTGTATTGGGCCATCCTCTACGTCGGCCTGTGATGTGGCTCTAGCCTGCGTCTTCTCACGTCTTACGGAGGCATGTTGCGCTGGTTGGCCATGTATCAAACGATCCTCTATACTAGCCATGTAATTTGCAAAGCATAATAAATAAATTATAAGTGTATAAAAATAATAAATAAAAAGGAAACAATTAAGAAAAAAACAAGTTTCTTCCAAATGTGCACATCCGGAAGTACTGCAGAATTTTAAACGTTGGAAACTTTCGGCTGTGCACATCCGAAATCAACCAACGTTGAAAACTTTAGGGTCTTCACATTTGGTACGTATTTTCATTTTCAAAAACGCAGCCATGGTTGTTGTCCCATGGAGAAGGGCATTTTAATGTCTTGATCATCCGTTTGAAGCAGCAAATAACACCTACATTATCTCTAAAATATGTTTTTCATACTACCTAACAATTTCTACATATAAATTTCAACTCTAAATCGAATACTCGTAAATAACTATGAAAGTCTAAAATTTGAAAACTAACTGATTAAACTGAGATACAAAGGTTGTGTAGTGTCTTGATCGTTGTACAAGTTGCTCTGCGTCGAACTCGAGTAAAAAAAATCGGAATTTGTGGGAACAATATTTTGAGAATTTGAGAGAGTTTTAGAAATGAGAATGTAAAAAATGAGGAGGGAGAGGTTCTGGCATGAAGAGTTATAAGAATAAGATAAGCCAAATACAATCAGGTTGCCTTGATGTCTAAAATTCTGGCCTGATCCTTGTTTTTTCATTGTATTGTCTTTATATATGTCATAGTTTTTTTTACGGGTATAATGTAATAGAATATAGAATGAACATTTAGAACAATTGATTCAAATATTTTATATACACATTTAAGAATAATTAATTCATTTTTTATCAACATCATCAACATTTGGATGCGGTACCTAAAACTAATGACGTAGATATTATTGTAAGAATATCTACAATTTAAAATTGAATATTCACATGAGATGTGATATTAGTCGATCATTATAGGTATTTGAATGACAAATAATTTTTATAAATTTGATGAGTTCATGAAACAATCAATCACCAGTTTAAAAAGTTAGTGAGATTAACTCAAAAAATCTTTTAAAAAAAATTTATACAAGTGAACACACGTGTTGTAAATTGAAAATAATTGTTGCGTGAACGATAACACGTAAAAAAAGAATTTAAATAAAGTCAAATTGTGATAAAGGACAAGGTAAAATGTAATAAATGACATTAAATAAAGCTAAAGTACAAATAAATGTTTCGTTCAAGGAAACAAAAAACTAATGAAAAGATTGGACGCAGACGCATACATGTTTCTCGCTTAACTATTTCGCTCTTTGACTCTAGTAATCAAGTCGTATGGAGAGTATGTAGGAAATTTTGCGACTCTTGATCCCATGTATGAGTATACTATTTATTCTATTTATAAAGTAATCATCGACGAACGTTATGGCCACTAGGAGACAACTACATTCACTTCACCTTCGATCCTCGGACTCCCACTAGCGTGCTTATGTGTTACCCACAACCCTGATGGTAACCACTCCAACATGTTGTTGATGCTGCCTATAAGGGACTCTGGACTTGTGAATTTACTAAGTCTGTAATCCTTATATGGTTCGATTTACCGGTCTTCTTGGTGAACTAATGGCCCTTGTCGACTACCATTTTCAATATTCTGGACATGTTTCTTAATGACCCTAATCTTCTGGACTCATCCATGAGATTCCTCCAAACTGTGAGAGTAATTGGTGTTTTAATAATGTCAAAATTAAGGTGTTTCAAGAAAGTATATTGGATCATAAGATGTTGGTATGAAAAAACATCAAAGAAGTGGATTTATGATGATTTGAAGTGAATGCATCGACTCATCCTCTTGAACAGGTCGACTCATTCAGTTAAGAAAATTTGAGTCGACTAATTTGATGATTTAGGTCGACTCAAATGAAGGCAATAAACCCTTGTAACTCACGGGTCCCAACAGGCTAAATGAGGGCATTATTTAGGTCGACTCAAAGCTTTCAACAGGTCGACGCAAATGATTTATCAGGTCGACGCATTCTTGTAGTGAGGCGCCTATCACATAACTTCCTCTTTCTTCCTTAATTTTAAGTTTTTCCATTGTTTTGCCTACAAGTATAAATAGTTGTAGACATTATTTGGTCAACTAACAAGAAAAGTGAAGTATATACACAAGTGATCTCTTCATCTTCTCCTTCTCTAGCATTCATCAACAACTACGCACAATAATTTTTGTTGATCAAAGTGCAAGATTTAAGGTGATAACGTTCAAACGGTGGAATTGCAATTTCAGTTTTGGGTTGAGAGATTTATGGGTTTTTCTTGAATAAACCTTGAGGGTTTGTCCTCCAATATTATGGTAATTTTGGGGTTTTGCACACATCATTCGTTCGTAGATTCAGCTGAGTGAAGAGGCTTGAAGATCAAGGTGATTGTTCAACCATATCACGGTAACCGGAGGATTGTGAGGAACAATATGGGTTCACAAGTATCGAATCAAAGCAGTTGTGCTCGAAGTTTAGAGAATCTTGAATTCTTGCAAGAAGAGAGTAATTAATTGGAGGTTTGTTTGACGCGCGTGAAGAACTTGAATCAACTAGAATCAACTAGAATCAAGGGGCAAAGAGAAACATAGCTACAACTACAATTAGGATTGGTTTGTCGTTCCTATTTTCTCTTTGTATGAACATTGCAATTTTAATAAAAGGTCCCAATTCGGTTTTTAAATTGGGGACAGAGGTACCCTTAGCGAGGACGGTAAGGGAACTGCCTAAACAAATTCTTGTATCCTTCACATTTTTCATTCGGTAAATTTTCTGCACAAGTTGAAATAACTGAGTTTTGAAAATTTTGTCTTGCATAGTTTAATGCACACCAAGTGTTTGTAAAATTGTTGCTATCTTAATTACGTAGCAACCTTAGGGAAAATTATGCACTAGACTATTTGGCAAAACACACTAAGTGTAGTGTGCACACAAAGTGCTCGATAAAATTGAAAACACATTATTTCTTGTTTGTTGTACATATTTCTTCTCTCTATACATTGTTGGAAGTAGTTTAATCAATTGCTTCAAATTTAAGTGATTAATTTGCTTGGTATTGATTAGTTAATTCATCTTCATTATCCCATTTGGTTTGATAACGCATATCTAATCACCAATGACTTAAAATAATTTAGATGTGATTTTTCCAAGGAACTTCCGCAAAATATTTATCAATTAATTTTTAAAAAGTAAAATATTTTTAAAAGGGATATATTCAACCCCCTTCTAGATTCGCACCATCGTCTAACAAGTGGTATCACGAGCATCAGTTCATCTAGTGCTTCATATATAACTTCTTAGAAAATGGATAACGATCCAACGAGGGTGTATAATAGAGCTCCAATTTTCATTGGAGAAAACTATAGTCACTGGAAGGATTCTATGCGTATTCATATCAACTTTGTTGATAGAAAGATATGGAAGGTTATTCAGGACAGTCTTATACAAATAACTATGACCGACGTTAATAATGTTGAAGTACCTAAACCTGGAGCACAATAGGATGAAAAGATGAAAAGAACTATAGTTATGATTGGAAGGCTAGAAATATGATCATTGCCTCTTTGGCAGCTGATGAATATTTTAGACTCTCACATCATACCACAACTAAAGTTATGTGGGAAGCGTTACATATTTCCCATGAGGGAACTGATGACGTGAAACTAGCTAGAATCAATACATTACAACAAGAGTTTGATCACTTTCACATGAACCAAGGGGAAACCATTGGTGATTTGGGAAAGAAATTTTCTCATTTATTAAATCTCTTAAATTCTCTTGATAAACCTACTCCCAATGATGTATCTTCAAACAAAATTCTAAGATGTCTTATTAGGGAATGGTTACCAAAAGTCACGGGAATCAAGGAAGCCAGTGATGTAAGAACCTTGGATTTGACCAAATTAATAGGCAAGCTACAAGAACATGAGCAAGAGCTATTGAATCTAAAAGAGCATGAAGAAAGTGAAAAGAAAAAAAAAGAATGAGAAATCCAAAGACAACAACAAGAAGAAGAAGTCTATCGCATTGAAGGCTTCTACTTCCAAACCACCCACCGACAATGAGTGTGAGAGTGAGTCTAATGACAAAGATGATGAATCAAATGAGGATATGGGGTTGTTTGTAAGAAGATACAATAGGTACCTTAGAAAGAATGAAATTTCTCATCCGGATAAACGTCTCGCCAATTATAGAAGGAAATCAAAACCCTCCAAGCAAGATCAAAGCAAGAGTACTAAGTCAAAAGGATCATGCTACAATTGCGGAAAACCCGATCATTATAAATTGGAATGTCCTATATTGAATAAAGACAAAGGTAAATATAAATATCAAAAGAAGGGTAACAAGGCAATGAGAGCTTATATCGCATGGGAAAATGATAGTGAATTCTCTAGCAAAGACAACTCAAGTGATGAAGAAGAAAAAGTGAACTTTTGTCTTATGGCTCATAAAAAGGGAAAAAAGAAAGTAAGTCATGCCAAGTATGATAACTTTGAAAAATTGTCTTATTCCAATTTACTTAGTACTTTTAAAGTTCTCCACCTTGAAGCTAAATAAGCTTTTAAACGCTTAGCCTCCAATAAGCATTTTTTCACACATTTGGAGAAAAAGGTTTCCAACTCTCAAAAAGAGTTGGAAGCTCTTAAGCGTTCCATGGTGGATCCAATTAAGGAAGACAAGAGAGGATGGTTTAATTTCCATGGTTGTGAAACTTGTTGTATTTGGCAAAAAGAGGTCAAAACTCTTCAAACCAAACTAGACAAAGTATCACAACCAAAGATTACATTTGCTATTGATCGCTCTAATATTAGAAACTCTATGAATAATCCATATAAAAAATACACCTATATGGTGAAGGATCAAACTAGAAAATGGGACACAAAACCAAATTTAACTTGTCTCTATTGTTGCAAGAGGGGATATACTATTGCTAAATGCCGATTTAGAAGATTCTTAGTTCCTAAAGGTATTTTCCAATGGTTGCCCAAATGCAACCAAAGTTTTACTCACACACAAGGACCCAATTAAAATTGGGTACATTTCTCTCTTGTTTAAATTTGTAGGTGGAGTGTCTTGAGGCTATGGAGAAAAAATGGTTTCTCGATAGTGGTTGCTCAAGACATATGACGAGTGACATTTCCTTATTCTATGACTTTGTGGCTAAGAAGAAGGGATTTGTTATTTATGGTGATAATAACAAGGGTGCAATACTCGGAAAAGGAAGTGTAGGTAATCCCTCTTCTACATTTATCTCTAATTTCCTTTTAGTTGAAGGCCTTAAGCACAATCTTATTAGTATTAGTCAATTATGTGACAAGGGGTATAAAGTCTCCTTTTCAAAAGAAGGTTCATTAATTTAACATGATGATAAAAAGAAAGATGTGTTTAAGGGCTTGAGGGTTAATAATGTATACATTCTTGATTTGAATGATGTGTTCATTAATGATTCTAAGTGTCTAGTATTCAAGAGTGATGACTCTTGGCTTTGGCATAGACGCTTAGCGCATATTAACTTTGACTTGCTAAACAAGATCATTTCAAAAGATTTAGTAGTTGGTATACCTAAAATAAAATTTACTAAAAACCATATTTGTGATGCATGCCAAATGGGGAAGCAAACAAAGGTCTTTTTTAAATCCAAAAACATTGTTTCAACGACTAGACCTCTTGAACTTCTTCATATGGATCTATTTGGTCCATCTAGAATTAAAATTCCAGGAGGAAACTATTATGGTTTTGTTATTGTAAATGACTACTCAAGATTTTGTTGGACTATTTTTTTAGCAAGTAAAAGTGACACCTTCTCAACATTTGAAACGTGTGCCAAGTTGTCTCAAAATAAACTGAACACTAGCATTGTTACAATTCAAAGGGACCATGGAGGTGAATTTGAAAATCACCTTTTTGAAGCATTTTGTGAGAAACATGGAATTGAACATAATGTTTTCGCTCCTAGAACTCCGCAACAAAATGGTGTTGTGGAGGGTAAAAACCATGTTCTATAGGAGTTAGGAAGAACTATGATCAATGATAGTGGTCTTCCTAAATATTTTTGGGTTGACGCCATAAGTACGGCATGTTATGTGTTGAATAGGGTGATTATTCGTCCTATTCTCAATAAAAAGCCGTACTCATCTTCATGTCTCACCTTCTGGCATGCTATGAACTCTTAAATGGTAGGAAGTCAAATGTATCTCATTTTCATGTCTTTGGTTGTAAATGTTATGTGTTAAATAATGGTAAAGAAAACCTTGGTAAATTTGACTCAAAATCAGATGAAGGTATCTTTCTCGGATACTCTAATTCAAGTCAAGCTTATAGAGTATACAAGAAGAGATTACTTATCATTGAAGAATTTGTGCATGTTTCCTTTGATAAATCTTATCTGAAAGTTGTCGGAAAAGGTAGTTGTGTTATTGGTGCAAGTGTTTCTTCTGAGGACATTCTTAAAGATCAAGAAGCTTCATGTGTTGAACCCATTCCGGATAGAGCTGAGGAGGATCATTCATCAAATCAAGAGAATATCCCTTTGTAATGGAAAACCTCAAAGGATCATCCCATTGACAATATTCTTGGAGATATATCAAAGGGAGTCACTACACGATCAAGGATAAGTAATTTTTGCTATCATTATGATTTCGTCTCTCAAATTGAGCCTAAAAACTCCAAATATGATTTACTCGATGAAAATTGGTTTCTGGCTATGCAAAAGGAACTTAATCAGTTCAAAAGAAATGAGATTTGGGACCTTGTCCCTCCTCCGCGAGGTCATCGAGTAATTGGCACCAAATGGTTGTTTAGGAACAAGGTGGAGGAAAACGGTATTATCACTTGCAACAAGGCCTATCTTGTTGCTCAAGTGTGTAACCAAGAGGAGGGTATTGACTATGAGGAGACTTATGCTCTGGTTTCCCGCATTGAGGCTATACTCCTTTTGCTTTCCTTTGCATGTGTCGCTCCCTGGATTTCCATCCTGGTACAAACGCGAAAGTGGCGCGGAAAAGAGGTAGAGTCGCCAGCCAGGAATTTTTATCCCGAAGGAACGAAATAGTAATGCTGCACAAACCAGAAGAAAAGAAAAGGAAGGACACGGGTCCTGCGAACCAAAGAAACTGAGTTCGGGAGTCGGTTACGACCTGGGAAGGTATTAGCACCCCAGATCGTCCTCCGTACCCGACGGGATCCATGCTTGCAAAGAAATCTGTTTCAAAGGGTGAAGAAATGAAAGCTGCTGCAAAGAAAAGGAACTGAACTGGATAAAAGAAACGAAAAGGGAACTGAAAAAGAAATGGAAAGGAAAACAAATGTAGGGAAAATAAAGATTGTGCTCGAACGGGCCCTACCCCGCTGCCTACATACCTCATCTGGACATAAGGATCAGAGTCGTCGTAGTTCCCCTAACTAGGGGTGGAAAAGATTGCTTGTGAATTAAGGCTTGAACTGCCTATGTCAATGCTCAGGTGTTGTAGGATCGGACGACGAGTGCGTTACCGTCTTGCAAAGTGACAAGTAGGAGCAAGTTCGCGGACAGAGCGAAGGAGATGAGAAAATAATTCCCGAAGGAAAGACGATTATTGTTTATTTGTGCTTTTTAGAAGCTTTTATCTGAGTGTGGCACAAGGAAGTGAACTCAAGCTCTTTTCCATGGAATGTGTACTTGATAATACATTCCAAGATGGAATAATAGAACAAGCACACTCAAGTAAGGAGAAGATCCCCAAAATTTGGTTCCAGAGATTAGGGCCTAAGCTCACTAACTTATTGAATTTATTAAGTGTTTTTGTATTTTTTGTGAAGAAGTTTTTTTTATGATTTTCTTTGATAAAGATCGTCTCATGATCAGACTTGTGCATCATGATGAACAAGATTGTACTATCCCAAGATGGGAAAACTACAATTGTTTCATGGAATAAGGCTATTGCACAGGAGACCACTTCAATATTTATTAAGTGTTTTTTAGGCTTTGTTTTGAGATGAGAAGAGAAAAGAACCAAACGATCTTAAAGGGTAAAAGTCTAATGGGGGACTAACGAATCCTAATGTTAGCATGCAAAGGATTCCTAAGGTTAGTGAGGCTTCAACTATCCTAAGAGAAAGGATGATCAAAAGAGAAGCAAAAAGAAAGGAGAAGAAAGCTAGAGAGGGGAAAGGGAACCACATGATGGCACAAAGCACATCAAACATCACAAAGCATAAGCAAAGCAAAAGAGGAAAGATGAAGAGTTGAAATGTGGATAAACATCCACACTTCTCTTACCATAAGCCCCTGCAATGTTAGAAAAATTCCAACAAATTGATCAACACAATCATGGAACTAGCGTGTTCAAAGGTTCTAGCAAACAAGGATCAAACAACATGCCAAGCATTGCAAATACATGACTTACGCGTCGAAAACATGAAAGCATACATTAACCAGCAAGCAAATCACCCTAAAATAGCATGTTCAATGATCATACAATGATCCATGGAAATTAAAACAAGCAAGGGGATCAAACAAGCTCAAAACAACCCCAAAAAGTCATTCTGCCTCAGTGTTAACCAGTTAACCAAATGTGTTAACCGGTTAACCAGTTCAAACCTGCACAAAATACGCATAAAATAGGTGCGTTAACCGGTTAACCAAAAGCGTTAACCGGTTAACACTGTCAAAATAACAACAAATCCTGCAGAAACAGCAGCTCAAACCAGCTTATTCAAATAATCTTACACCAGACCAGCAATCAATTATACATGGAGTAAATAGATCAATTCGCATTAATCCATATCATTAAGCTCATGAACATTACCACACGGATTCGGTTACAAATCAACCAATCAATTCATGCAACACAAGCAAATACACAAGAACATGGTGGATCTAAAGCACAAGCATGCAAATAAGCTAAAAACAGAGCTAGATCTAAAATTAACCAACCTACAAAGCTGAGATATGCTTTGGTAAATTTTGTTTGAGCTGGAAATGAGAGATATCGTGGAAAACTTAGAAGATCTGGTGCTAATCTTCACACTCCATGCAAAATAAATGCAAGCAAAAGGTCTTGATGCATAATTTTGACTCCACAAGAACTTCTAATCTCCAAACTAGATCTGAACCAAGTAATAAACCAGCAAAATGATGCAAAGAAGCTATGGATGGAGGTCTAGTTCCAAGATCTACACACTTTAATGCAAAGTTATGTGATCTTCAAAGAGGAACTTTGAGTGATTTGGAAAATTGGGAGAAAAAAGTGAGAGAATGGTGAGAGAGCTCAAAATTCAGAAAATGAGAAGTGAAAATTGTGAGAGAGAGAGAGACTCTTGGTTTGGAGGGAAATGGAATAAATATGGTTTAGGTTTGGGGCCCAAAATTTTGGTTTGGGATCCAAAAATATGGCTTGGCATTGGCTTAGAAAGTGATTAGGATTTAGCATTGGAATTAGGCTTGGACAAATGCTCTAGATCCTTCTCCATAATTCCCAATTAATTCAAATTAATAAAAATCAGAAAATTGGAAAATGGAGCCAAAACACACACGCTGAACTTGCTGCTGGAATTCAAATTTCGCAACCGTTAACCGGTTAACCAAATGCGTTAACCGGTTAACGCATGGAAAATTTGAATTTCCCTCCTTTTGGTGGGAAACCTCAAGAATAACCCGACGCCAACCGTTTCAAGCTGATTTTGATCCTCATCCTTTTTTAGGGTCTTGAAGATGATACAGAGCTTGTGCAAAATGATCCTGTGATATTCTTGCCAGGTCACTATGCTCTTGATTTTGACTTGCAGTGCTTCAAATTTCCCGGATGGTTGATCATATGCCTTATGCTAGAACATGTGAGTGTTATGCTTCATTTTTCTATGCAAAATGCTAAGGATATGACATGCTTATGATGATTATGATATGATGATGATGCTAAACAGAAGAGGGAAAATTTGGGGTGAGAAGAGGGAAAATTTGGGGTGTTACAGCATGCTCATAGAAGTTTAAGTTATATCAAATGGATGTTAAGAATTCTTTCCTTAACGGATACATAAATAAAGAAGCGTATGTTTGTCAACCTCCTGGTTTTAGAAGCCATGAGAATCCTAACTATGTGTACAAGATTAAATATGCTTTGTATGGCCTCAAACAAGCTCCTCGAGCTTGGTATGCATGTGCTTTGGGGATGAATAACTGTTTGTATCATTACACTGACCAAAGATAACTTGGCGACTTCTCTAGGGAATATTTCAATGATGGGAGTGAAACCCAAACATGAACTTTGTGGGGATACCAGGCATTCAGCTGCCTGCTGGGCATACTTCACTTGAGGATAATCCGCTTGGGTAAAAAGACCATCTCTTCACACAGTCTTAAAAATCTCTTGGGAATCAATTTCATTTCATCTGATCTGCTTCAGCTGGGGAATATTCTGCTTGAGAAAGTGTGATAACATCCTGCAAAACCTGCAACAGCAGAAAACACCTATGTGCCCCAGGGACTTGCATGGTATGATTTGTTCATCCATCGTCACCAGGCACTCAAAGAGGTTTTTTTTTAAATGCTTCCCTACAATGTCATTTTTTAGAAAACTCAACATGTTTCAAATGCAATGTTATTTTTGCCAAAAATTCAGGACATTTTTGCAAACAGACAAACACAACACAACTTTTTGACTGAATACTCCTTTATTGAGAGGCCTCTGAATAGGCAAAGTTTTTTACATTAAGAAGCAACCACCTGAAAAGAGGTAGCTACTATAAAATTGAGAAAATAAACTATCCTAATGGCAATGGGCACGACATCCCAATGAGTTTCCTTCTTGCTATGACCAGCATGTCTTCAAAACTTTCCATTCTTGCCTTTGCTTTCTGAAAAAATGAGGGGACTGATTCCTATCCTTCTGATATTGTCCGGCTGTACGAAACGATGATTTGGTTCAGATTACCCGAATCGCAGTTGTTCGCTTATTCCCTTGTTTTGCGTGGATCGCCCTTTCGGGTTTTCAATCCACCGGGATACCCTTTTTTACCTGAGCTATCCGATGTGGCTTTTCAACTCAGCGGGTGTACACATTTGTTTTATTTGTTTTCCCTAACTTTTTCCCGAGCTTTTTATTCTGTTTCTAGCTCGCCGGGATGCCCTTTTCTTGCCTGGTCTTTAATTCTGTTTTTGTGTCCAGCGGGTCTTTTTATGCGAAGTATTTTTTAACTGCGTCTGAGTTAACAGGGGATTGGAAATCTTCTCCATCCCTAGTAGTGAGCATCAGTGCTCCTCCTGAGAAAACTTTCTTCACTATGAATGGGCCTTCGTAGTTTGGGGTCCACTTGCCCCTGTGATCTGAACCTGGAGGAACGATCCTCTTGAGCACAAGCTCACCTACTTGATACTCTCGAGTACGTACTCGTTGATCGAATGCTCGCTTCATTCTCCTCTGATAAAGCTGACCATGAGAGATAGCAGCTAATCTCTTTTCCTCAATTAGACATAGTTGATTGTACCGATCACGTATCCACTCAGCCTCATCGAGCTTCACATCCATCATCACACGCAACGAAGGAATTTCTACCTCGACAGGCAAGACTGCCTCCATGACATATACCAATGAGAAAGGAGTCGCCCCAGTTGACGTCCTGACTGACGTTCGGTACCCATGCAGTGCAAATGGTAACATTTCATGCCAATCCTTGTAAGTGACAACCATCTTTTGCACAATCTTCTTAATGTTCGTATTTGCCGCCTCTACCGCACCATTCATCTTTGGTCGATAAGGAGAAGAATTATGATGCTGAATCTCGAAGTCCCGACACAACTCTTCCTTCATCTTGTTGTTCAAATTAGAACCATTGTCAGTAATGATTCGCTCGGGCACTCCATATCTGCAAATGATGTCTCTTTTTAGAAATCTGGCCACCACTTGACGAGTGACATTGGCATAAGACGCTGCTTCAACCCACTTAGTAAAGTAATCAATCGCGACCAAAATGAAATGATGACCGTTTGAAGCAGTAGGCTCTATTTTCCCGATCATGTCAATGCCCCACATAGAAAAGGGCCAAGGAGGTGACATGACGTTGAGCGGGCTGGGAGGAACATGCACCTTGTCTGCATAAACCTGGGACTTGTGGCACTTACGGGCGTACGAACAACAGTCTGCATCCATTGTCATCCAATAGTACCCCGATCTCAACAACTTTTTAGCCATTGCATGTCCTCCTGCATTAGTACCGAAAGATCCCTCGTGGACTTCTTGCATTAACAGGCTTGCTTCGTGTCTATCCACGCATCTGAGCAAGACCATGTCAAAGTTTCTCTTATACAAAACCCCATCTGTATTCAAGAAGAAGCTAGCAGCAAGTCGTCTTAAGGTCTTCTTGTTGTTGGATGATGCCCCAACTGGGTATTACTGTTTTTTCAGGAAGAGCTTGATATCGAAGTACCAAGGTTTCTCGTATGACACTGCGTCTACAGATAAAGCATAAGCTGGTGCGTCCAGCCGGGAAATGTCAATCCTGGGTACATAGTTCCAACACAAGACTTTGATGGACGAAGAAAGAGTAGCTAATGCATCGACAAACTGATTCTCATCTCGTGGTATATACTGCAGCTTAACCATTGTAAAGAACGTCAACAGTCTTCTGGCATAATCCCTATAAGGAATTAAATGCTCTTGATGTATATACCACTTGCCGGTAATCTGAGTAATAGCCTCCTCTATTCCCATTATGCACGCCTCATATTCCGCTTCATTGTTGGTTCAGTCAAAAGTAATTCTAGCATCGAAGGGAAAGTGAACACCTTCAGGAGTAATAAGAACAACACCAACTCCACGTCCGTTGATATTGACTGCCCCATCAAACATCAACTTCCATTTGGATTCAGGGTCTGTCCCCTCCTCCAGAAGTGGTTCCTCGCAATCTTTTGCTTTGAGGTACATGATGTCCTCATTAGGGAAATCAAATTTCATTGGCTGATAGTCATCTTCTAGTGGTTGTTGTGCAAGATAATCTGACAATACACTTCCTTTGATGGCTTTCTGAGAAGTATATTGTATGTCATACTCTGTTATGATCATTTTCCACCTTGCAACCCTTCCGGTTAATGCTGGTTTCTCGAAAATATACTTGACATGGTCCATTTTTGAGATTAGCAGTGTGGTATGGGTCAACATATACTGTCTCAGTCGGCGAGCAGCCCATACCAAAGCGCAGCAAGTTTTCTCGAATAGTGAGTAACAGGATTCTCAGTCGGTAAACTTTTTGCTAAGGTAGTAAATAGCATACTCTTTTCGACCAAACCCGTCATGTTGGCCTAGAACACACCCCATCGACCCCTCTAGCACAGTCAAGTACATGATAAGTGGCCTCCCTGGAACTGGAGGCATTAGAATCAGAGGTGTCTGTAAATATTCTTTTATCTTTTCAAAGGCTCTTTGACAGTCCTCATTCCACCTGACCGTTTGCTCTTTTCTTAGCAATTTGAATATTAGCTCACACGTGGTAGTTAGATGAGATATAAACCGCGAAATGTAGTTCAATCTCCCTAAAAACCCGCGCACTTCTTTTTCTGTTTTCGGTGCAGGCATATCTTGTATTGCTTTTATTTTTGCAGGATCCACCTCAATTACTTTCTGGCTAACAATAAAACCCAACAATTTTTCGGAACGCACTCTGAAAGTACACTTGTTTGGATTCATCCTCAGCTTATACTTTATCAATCTATCAAACAGCTTTTTGATATTGACCAGATGCTCTTCTTCGTCTCGGGACTTGGCAATCATGTCGTCCACATAGCATTCAATTTCCTTGTGTATCATGTCGTGGAACAACGTGACCATAGCCCGCTGGTACGTTGCCCCGACGTTCTTCAACCCAGAGGGCATAACCTTGTAACAGAATGTACCCCACGGGGTAATGAACGTTATTTTCTCCATGTCTTCCGGTGCCATTTTGATCTGATTATACCCGGAGAAGCCATCCATGAAAGAAAATACTGAGAACTGAGCGGTGTTATCTACCAGCACATCTATGTGAGGTAATGGAAAGTCATCCTTTGGACTTGCTCTGTTTAGATCCCGATAATCAACGCACATCCGAACTTTGCCGTCTTTCTTTGGTACGGGCACAATATTAGCTACCCAAGGTGGGTAACTAGTTACGGCAAGGAATCCGGCATCCCACTGCTTCTGAACTTCCTCCTTGATCTTCATCGCCATATCAGGACGAGTTCTTCTCAGCTTTTACTTTACTGGAGGACAATCTTCTCTTAGTGGCAGCTTATGCACAACAATGTCAGTATCTAGCCCTGTCATATCTTGATACGACTAGGCGAAGATATCTACATATTCACGTAGCATATCAATCAACTCCTTCTTTACCTCAGCCTGCAGACTGGCCCCAATCTTTATCTCTCTCTTTACATCTTCAGTCCCGATGTTGATGATCTCTAATTCTTCCTGATGAGGCTGAATGACCCTTTCCTCTTGCTTCAACAACCTGACCAATTCTTCCGGGAGTTCATAGTCTTCCTCAACCCCTTCATTAGCTTGGTAGATAGGATTGTCGAAGTCATGCGTGGTCATAGCAGGAACGTTATCACTAGAATCTGGATGATCAACACTGCACAAATGATGTGCTTATTTCAGAATCTGTTCTTTTCAAAAGAGACGCAAACACACAAACACAAGAAAAGAAGAAACATTGCCATTATATTTTTTGTGAAAAATTTTAAAACGAAAGAAAGAGAACACAATTTGCTTGAAAAATGTCCTTTATTTCATGGAAAAAAATAAATGCATTAAAAGCATGGTGGCCCTACAAATGGATCCGTGCACCTTGGGCAGAATGCAGGATTGACATGCAGCATGATAAAAAGGAAACAAGTAAATTACTTTGATTGCCAAGTAACTTGAACGAAATCCTTGGCAGACCAGTTCCGGAGCTCCTCCCCAGGTGCACACGGGTGAATCTAGCTATCCCAGTCGCAGTCATTGTCCCCTTCTTCACTTGTCGCACAGATGTTGTTGCGATCGAGCATTCTGGCACTGGTGAAAGTTATGACCCTGTTATCCTGAGACCAGTTGGACCCACCAGGCTGGTAACCAAGACCGAACTTGTCATCCTTCTTTTCCAACCCCAGCAACTTGCCCCAGCCCTGGGCGCTTCCGGATTAGACTACTTCTTTGGCTTGCTTGTAGGAGTAGATAGAAGTCCTTTCCTTCTCGCTGTTCCGATCTGCCGGAGCCAAAATACTAACATTGACTGCTTCAAAAGCTTGACACAACGTTTCATGAATTTCCCCGTCCATTTCCACGTACTTAAAAGTTGACAGATGACTCACAAAGATATCCTCTTCTCCACACACAGTGATCACCTGACCATCTACCACATACTTCAGCTTCTGATGCAATGTGGATGTCAATGCGCCTGCAACATGGATCCAGGGACATCCTAGCAAGCAACTGTAAGCAGGTTGAATATCCATGACATAGAACATGCTCTTGAACACTTGAGATCCTATCTTCACAGGTAGCTCAACCTCCCCAAACACAGACCTCCGAGACCCATCAAAGGCTTTCACAATTAAATCACTGGGTCGCAAAACAATGCCATCAATATTCAACTTCATCAAGGCTTTCTTAGGGAGCACATTGAGAGAAGAGCCGGTATCTACTAAGACATGTGACAGGATAACACCCTTACACTCCATGGTGATGTGCAAGGCCTTGTTGTGATTGCGGCCTTCAGAAGTAAGATCTCTATCCGTGAAACCCAACCTATGACTGGCATTTACACTGCCTACCATAACCTCCAACTGATTAACTGTTATCTCTTGTGGTACATATGCCATCTGTAAGACTTTTAATAAAGCTTCCCTATGAGCTGGAGAACATATTAACAATGACAGGATAGATATCTTGGACGACGTTTGATTCAACTGTTCAACTACTTTATAGTCACTCTTCTTTATTATCCTCATAAACTCCTCAACTTCTTTTTCGAAAGTGCCTTGCCCGGCAGCAGGAGTTGTCACCTCTTCGGTTGCTATTTGTTTGCCCTTAGCCTTTGCAGCAGCTTCAGCTTCAGGATCTCCTCTAAGAGCTTGAGGAGCAAAAAGATGCCCGCTTCTTGTAAATCCACCAACTCCTCCGACATTCACCACAGTCGGGTCAATTGTCACTGCTTTACTTTCCACCTTCTGACCTTCTACATACACGTCCGAGCCATAGTGCCACGGGATGGCTTTGTCATTAGCATAAGGAACTGGCCCTGGAACAGTAATGGTAACTGGACTAACCTCTGGAACATAGATAGTCACAGGCTCCCTCCGGACAGGAACTTCAGTAGGATCAAAGTAAATTGTTATGGTAGACACACAATTACTTATATCATCAACCCTATCAAACTGTAGCGACCCCTCGTCAATCAGATGTTGCAGTCCAACCTTCAAGCCTTCACAGCCATTAACTGAACTCAAGCACCCTTCACAGTCATAACCACACCCTGGGAATACTTGTCCTTTCAGCAATCTGTCTTTCACCACCAGCAATGAAGTCTTCACCTCCTCCACATTCAAAATCAGGCTTAACCTCTCACCACCGTACACAACATTTATCCTTGCCCCTCCATGGTTTAGAATGGGATTTGATGTAACATTAGGAGGCGGTGCAAAGTTAATCGCCTTTGAATCGATCAAGTCTTGAACTTTATGTTGTAGTGCCCTGCACTTCTCGGTTGAATGCCCGAGAGCTCCTGAATGAAATGCGCATCTTGCGTTAGCATCATATCCCACTGGAATCTCTCCAGGTGGAGGTGGTGCTAATGTCCTCAATTGAACCAAGTTCAAATCTAGCAACCTTTGAAGCAGTGTCGTGCATGTCATTGGAATGGCTTCAAGCACCCTATTAGCTGGACGAGCTTGTCTCTGTTGATAGGGTCTTTGCTGATAATTATTGCGCTGCGGCTGTTGTTGTTGTTACTGTGGTTGAGTTTGTTGCACATGACTTGATGGAATAGTGACATCTGCCACTTACTCATAGGATCCTATGTATCCCCGGCCCCGTCCTCGGCCGTACACAACATTAGTTTCTCCCTCTCTTCTTCTCGGAGGTCCATTAAAATCTTTCCTCACACCGCTTGAGCTACCTGCACAGGGGTCTTGAATCTTCCCCATCTTCAAAAGAGTTTCAACCCTCTCTCCAGCTATCACAATGTCATTGAACTTTTTTGCTGAACAAGATGCCAGCCTCTCAATAAACACCCCCTATAGTATTCCCATGAACATGTCCGACATTTCATTTTCCAACAAGGGAGGTTGTACTCTAGCAGTAAGCTGACGCCACCTCTGAGCGTACTCCTTGAACCCTTCTTTAGCATTCTGAGACATGCTCTGCAATTGGGTACGATTTGGAGCCATATCCAAATTGTACTGATATTGTTTCACAAATGCCTCTGCTAAATCCTTCTAGCTTCGAATATTAACCCTGCTCAACTTTATGTACCACTCCAAGGAGGCCCCCATAAGGCTATCCTGGAAGTAATACATCCACAGCTTCTTGTCATCTGTATGTGCATCAATTCTTCTGACAAAAGACTGGAGGTGAGTCTTCGGGCACGCTGTGTCGTTGTACTTATCGAAAGTAGGAACCTTGAACTTGTAGGGAATTCTAACCCCTGGCACCAAGCCCAAATCAGTGATATCAAACCCCAGAGAACTTTGAGATTGAATGGCATGAATCTGCTCAGCCATCTCTTTAAACTTTCTATTCATGTCAATTCCTTGGCCTTTTGCCTCATCCAGCAAAGTGAATTGTTCGTCCTGCCCATCCATATGCAAGTTATTCACTCCATCGTTAACAACAGTAATCCCTGGTTGCACCACAGGGATTTCAACCTGACGGGCGCCAACCTCATTGCGATTACCTCCATCTGCTGCCCCATTGTTCCTAGCCTGATTGTTTTCCACCATCTCGCGCAAGCGCTCTTGAGTTTGACCCATCCCATCCATGAGGGTCATGAAGTTGTCCATTCTTTCTCTTAAGTCAGCCATATCTGCTTGCATCTGATCCATTACTTTCTCTCTGTTTACTCTTGTAGGATATCTGTGCACCGTTGGCTGTTCCTGAACCTTCTTAGGAGCTATAGTGCCTGAAATGACATAAACGTTAGAAAACTGATGAACTACCTGCAAAAAAACAAACACGTTACATGCATGCAATGTAACTATTCATGTTTCCATGTTCAAGCATTTATATGCCCCCGTTCTGGTATTTGCTCCAGATAGCCCCTTTGAGCATTAATTTCCAAACTCTCCCTTTGAAGAGTGTTCAGATCTCAGCAGTCTCAAACAAACAAGCTTTGCGTACTCAGAAATGGTAATTGGGATTTAACATTGCATAACATGGATAACCCACTAGCAGCCAAAGTTAGAGCACAAACAAATTCCCCGAAGGGTTACAAGTCAATACATGAACAAAAAGATAAAGCAAGACTCCTACAACACGCCTGTAGGTAGTCTGAACAACAATAAATTAAAATCCTAGACTAAAGGAAAGACCCAGGTTCTTCTTCTGTAGATATCACTTATGTCTGGTTCTTCTTCACGCCTGCTCTCAGCTTAAGCTCTGCAATCTCTTTCAATGCCTCCTCCAAGGCTATCTAGCTCTGTGCCAATTGTTGAGTCTTCTCTCTTTGTATTTTGTGATCTTGTTCTACTTCTTCTTTCTTAAAAGCCATTTGTACCTCGAAAAACTCTTCCTTTTCTTTATACTTCTTCTGCTCTTGTTCTCTTTGGCCCTATAACCAAACAATGGACTGACGAGCTTCTTTAAGAGTCTTCAAAGTCTTCTTACGCTTCGCTTCTCTTTTTGATTCCATTAGACCCAATCTCTGAAAATGAGCTTCTCTTCCAGCAAACTCCTTTTCTTTAACTTCTAAGGTAACCTGCATCTTCTGTAGCTTTTCCTCTACTTCATTCTTAGCACGATTGGCAAGGTGGTACAAGTTAACCATTTCAGCATTTTCTTCCCGGACCTCGTGCAACTGAGCTTCCAACTTCTTATACTCTTCAAGAGAAACAGTATTCTGACATGGCACCTCTTTGGGATACAATGGAGCTTCCACTGAAAATGGCATGAGCAATTCCTCTACACGCTTCTGCAACCACGTAGCAAACGGAGGATATGTCTTGGGATCTACCCTTCCAAAATCCTTCTTTCCTTTCTTCACCCTATGAGCCCAAGCCTGAGATGCTTGTATGACCAACTCTTTGTTTCCCTCCACAGAAAAGTACAAAGACCCAGCTAATTCTTCCATACTTGGTGGATCCCTCAGAGGATAACCATATTTTTTCCTGGCTAAGACTGGATGCTAACTGATCACACCCTTTCTCCCTAGCAAGGGCACATTAGCAAAACTCCCACAACTAACCAGTAACTCCTTTCCCAACAAATCCCTGTTATAACCCCAAGCTATATCCTCAGAAGTTAGTCCCATTAGCCTCCTGGACCACCTCCATTCATCTCTCATCTCTTTGAAAGGGCCTGACTTTGGTAATTTCTTAGCAAACCAATCAGCAAATAATGGAGCCCAACAACTCATTGGTCCACCCTTTCCTTTCTCATTTCGGTAATGAACATTGTAGTAGAAATCTCCCAACAAGGTTGGTACAAGGTTACGTACCTTTGGCAAAAATGGAAATTATCTTCAAGCTTACAAACTCCTTTTTTCCCGGAAAAAGACTAGATCCATATACCATCAAGGCCACCACAACACCAAAATCTCCCCACCTACTCTCTTTGGCATACTCTTCAGCTTCTGGTATAAGCACATCCCAAGGAAGTCCTCTACCCTCACTGTTCTTCAAAAATTTCTTGACCTTAGCAACTGGTATACGACAGACTCTGGATATGTCTTCTTCCTTGAGAACTATCTCTGATCCATAGTAAGGCAAAGTATCTCTGACAAGAATACCCAAAATGTTAGAAATCTCCTCCAAGGTAGGAGCCAAGATCTAATCCGGAAATACAAAACACCGCAACAAAGGATCATAGAACTGAAGCAAAGTGTGCAAGCTATCCTTCTGGTCTGCAGTAGGTTTATCCATTTACTTCAAAATCTGACCATACCTCTTTCTGAAGTTCCCTAAAACTTGATCATTCATCAGCCCTGCTAATCTCTGAACACTCTTGACTTCTGGTTGGAGAAAAGTATAATGGACATTTTTCTTTCTTGTAATTTTCTTAACTTCTGCCATCTGGAAAGCTTACAATTACCAGAACTGGGTGCTAAACTGTAAACAAAACCTGAAAGTGGAAACACAATTAGTTAATGCGAGTATGATGCGATGCAAATGTAATGCAGGCATATGATCAATCTGGGACCATCTAGATACTGGATATTGGGACCCCCCAAGTAACTGAAAACCAGAATTCTCTGAATCATAACCATCTGATAGAATCCCTCAGAACCAAGAGATCAAGAAATCCAGAACCATAAGGACCAAATCATAACATAGACCATACTGATAACGAGGGTATGTAGAGGTCAAGGGTTCCTGCAAACCTGTAAACCCCTCCCAATCTCACTGGTGTGCTCCGGGTCAAACATCACAGACTCTCAAAGCTGAATAGCAATAATACGTTCACCATTTCCGAGAAATGGCTCATGACCAAATCAGGGAATCGTTTGGCATTATGTACTACTCAAGGAGGCCTCAGCTGAGTCCGGGAAAACAAGGTCATCCTATGTGAGTTCCAGGTGGGCCCTCGGGTGCGAATGGGTTTGCCACACAATGTGGTCTGCCACTGTCACCACTAGAGATGGATGTTTCCACAAGGTTCTCAATGATCGGTCCACAGCTGCACATAACTATCAAGGTCATGAAATGAGAGAGGAAGATCTCCAAATCAAGACATTTCCAAGACGGTCGCAAATCTGGGCGTGGAACTCACTACTACCCCCATGACAAGATCTCATGAGGCCAAAGTGGAACCACTCTAAGTCCTAAGGTGCACTCGAGCCTTGGTAATGAGCTCATCTCACAATAACAGTATCACCCAAGTCCCACCAAACAGAAGAAATCCAGTCCAGACAGTCCAATATAATATATGATGCAGGAAAATAAATACTGAAAACTGTAAATAAAGATGTAAATAAACTATAAATAAACAACAGTAAAATAAACACACACATCAAACAATCAACACCCAAAGAAACAGAAACACGCAAGTGCTAGGAGAGACTCTCAAGGGAACCAGAGATTCTGGGTTCGGTCCCCAGCAGAGTCGCCAGTTGTCGCTCCCAGGATTTCCATCCTGGTACAAATACGAAAGTGGCGTGGAAAAGAGGTAGAGTCGCCAGCCAAGCATTTTTATCCCGAAGGAACAGGAATGGTAATGCTGCACAAACCAGAAGAAAAGAAAATGAAGGACACGGGTCCTGAAAACCAAAGAAACTAAGTTCGGGAGTCGGTTACGACCTGGGAAGGTATTAGCACCCCAGATCGTCCGCCGTACCCGACGGGATCCATGCTTGCAAAGAAATCTGTTTTAAAGGGTGAAGAAATGAAAGCTGCTGCAAAGGAAAGGAACTAAACTGGATAAAAGAAACGAAAAGGGAACTGAAAAAGAAATGGAAAGGAAAACAAATGTAGGGAAAATAAAGATTATGCTCGAACGGGCCCTACCCCGCTGCCTATGTACCTCATCTGGACATGAGGATCAGAGTCGCCGTAGTTCCCCTAACTAGGGGTGGAAAAGATTGCTTGTGAATTAAGGCTTGAACTGCCTATGTCAATGCTCAGGTGTTGCAGGCTCGGACAACGAGTGCATTACCGTCTTGCAAAGTGACAAGTAGGAGCAAGCTCGCGGACGAAGCGAAGGAGATGAGAAAAGAATTCCCGAAGGAAAGACGATTATTGTTTGTTTGTGCTTTTTAGAAGCTTTTATCTGAGTGTGGCACAAGGAAGTGAACTCAAGCTCTTTTCCATGGAATGTGTACTTGCTACTACATTCCAAGATGGAATAATAGAACAAGCACACTCAAGTAAGGAGAAGATCCCCAAAACTTGGTTCCAGAGATTAGGGCCTAAGCTCACTAACTTATTGAATTTATTAAGTGTTTTTGTATTTTTTGTAAAGAAGTATTTTTTATGATTTTCTTTGATAAAGATGGTCTCATGATCAGACTTTTGCATCATGATGAACAAGCTTGTACTATCCCAAGATGGGAAAACTACAAGTTTTCATGGAATAAGGCTATTGCACAGGAGACCACTTCAATCTTTATTAAGTGTTTTTAGGCTTTATTTTGAGATGAGAAAAGAAAAGAACCAAAGGATCTTAAAGGGTAAAAGTCTAATGGGGGACTAATGAATCCTAATGTTAGCATGCAAAGGATTCCTAAGGTTAGTGAGGCTTCAACTATCCTAAGAGAAAGGATGATCAAAAGAGAAGCAAAAAGAAAGGAGAAGAAAGCTAGATAGGGGAAAGAGAACCACATGAGGGCACAAAGCACATCAAACATCACAAAGCAGAAGCAAAGCAAAAGAGGAAAGATGAAGAGTTGAAATGTGGATAAACATCCACACTTCTCTTACAATAAGCCCCTGCAATGTTAGCAAAATTCCAGCAAATTGATCAACATAATCATGGAACTAGCGTGTTCAAAGGTTCTAGCAAACAAGGATCAAACAACATGCCAAGCATTGCAAATACAAGACTTACGCGTCGAAAACATGAAAGCATACATCAACCAGCAAGCAAATAACCCTAAAATAGCATGTTCAATGATCATACAATGATCCATGGCAATTAAAACAAGCAAGGGGATCAAACAAGCTCAAAACAACCCCAAAAAGTCATTCTGCCTCAGTGTTAACCGGTTAACCAAATGTGTTAACCGGTTAACCAGTTCAAACCTGCACAAAATACGTATAAAATAGGTGCATTAACCGGTTAACCAAAAGCTTTAACAGGTTAACACTGTCAAAACAACAGCAAATCCTGCAGAAACAGCAGCTCAAACCAGCTTATTCAAATAATCTTACACCAGTCCAGCAATCAATTATACATGGAGTAAATAGATCAATTCACATTAATCCATATCATTAAGCTTATGAACATTACCACACGGATTCGGTTACAAATCAACCAATCAATTCATGCAACACAAGCAAATACACAAGCACGTGGTGGATCTAATGCCCAAGCATGCAAATAAGCTAAAAACAGAGCTAGATCTGAAATTAACCAACCTACAAAGCTGAGATATGCTTTGGTAAATGTTGTTTGAGCTGGGAATGAGAGATATCGTGGAAAACTTAGAAGATCCGGTGCTAATCTTCACACTCCATGCAAAATAAATGCAAGCAAAAGGTCTTGATGCAGAATTTTGACTCCACAAGCACTTCTAATCTCCAAACTAGATCTGAACCAAGTAATAAACTAGTAAAATGATGCAAAGAAGCTATGGATGGAGGTCTAGTTCCAAGATCTACACACTTTAATGCAAAGTTATGTGATCTTCAAAGAGGAACTTTGAGTGATTTGGAAAATGGGGAGAAAAAAGTGAGAGAATGGTGAGAGAGCTCAAGATTCAGAAAATGAGAAGTGAAAATTGTGAGAGAGAGAGAGAGAGACTCTTGGTTTGGAGGGAAATTGAATAAATATGGTTTAGGTTTGGGGCCCAAAATTTTGGTTTGGGATCCAAAAATATGGCTTGGCATTGGCTTAGAAAGTGATTAGGATTTAGCATTGGAATTAGGCTTGGACAAATGCTCTAGATCCTTCTCCATAATTCCCAATTAATTCAAATGAATAAAAATCAGAAAATTGGAAAATGGAGCCAAAACACACATGCTGAACTTGCTGCTGGAATTCAAATTTTACAGCCGTTAACCGGTTAACCGGTTAACGCAGGGAAAATTTGAATTTCCCTCCTTTTGGTGGGAAACCTTGAGAATAACCCGACGCCAACCGTTTCAAGCTGATTTTGATCTTCATCCTTTTTTAGGGTCTTGAAGATGATACAGAGCTTGTGCAAAATGATCCTGTGAGATTTTTTCTAGGTCACTATGCTCTTGATTTTGACTTGCAGTGCTTCAAATTTCCCGGATGGTTGATCATATGCCTTATGCTAGAACATGTGAGTGTCATGCTTCATTTTTCTATGCAAAATGCTAAGAATATGACATGCTTATGATGATTATGATATGATGATGATGCTAAACAGAAGAGGGCAAATTTGGGGTGTTACAGCATGCTCATAGAAGTTTAAGTTATATGAAATGGATGTTAAGAGTTCTTTCCTTAACGGATACATAAATAAAGAAGCGTATGTTTGTCAAACTCCTAGTTTTAGAAGCCATGAGAATCCTAACTATGTGTACAAGCTTAAATGTGCTTTGTATGGCATCAAACAAGCTCCTCGAGCTTGGTATGAATGTTTTAGAAATTTTTTATTAAATCAAGGATTATCAAGAGGAAAGGTTGATACTACTTTTTTCATTAAACGAGAAGGAAAACATTCAATTTTAGTTCAAGTGTATATAGATGATATCATTTTTGGATCTAATAATATGAAATTAGTCAAAGAATTCTCAAGTTCAATGCAAGGTGAATCTGAGATGAGTATGATGGGGGAGCTAAATTACTTTCTCGGACTTCAAATTAAACAACTTGAGGAAGGCACCATTATAAGTCAAACAAAATATTGTAATGAGCTTCTCAAGCGATTTGATATGACGAATTGAAAAGCTATTGATACATCAATGCCTACCGTAGCAAGTTTAGATCGATATGAGAATGGTAAGGAGGTGGACTTAAAAAGTTATAGAGGTATGATCGGCCCTCTTCTTTACCCTAGCGCATCTCGTTCGGATATCATGTTTAGTGTTTATATTGTGCTAGATTTCAATCTTTCCCTAAGGAATCACATTTAAAATCAGTTAAACGCATTCTTAGATACCTTGTGGTACTCCTAAGTTTGGATTTTGGTATCCTAAGGGTAGTGATTGTTCTTTGGTAGGTTATTCTAATTTCGAATTTTCCAGTTGCAAAGTGGATAGGAAGAGCACTAGTGGCACATGTCATTTGTTCTCAAATTCTCTAGTAAGTTGGCATAACAAAAAGCAAGTTTCTCTTGCTTTGTTAACCGCGGAGGCGGAATACGTTGCGTTCAGAAATTATTGTAATATTGTGGCTCAAACAACAATTGCTCGACTTCAATGTCAATCTTAAAAATATTCCCATCTTATGTGACAACACTAGCGCAATAAACCTTACCAAAAATCCAATCTTACACTTACGCACTAAGCACATTGAAATCCGTCATCATTTCATTAGAGATAATGTAGAGAAAGGAGATGTGGTATTTGAGCACTTTTAAAGTTCAAATCAACTTGTCGATATTCTTACAAAACCACTTAACACATAACCTTTCTTTCTCATCCGTAGGGAACTTGACGTTCTTGATATTTTGGATCGTTCTTAATGAATGTCATGTGTTTATCATATATTATCACTTAAATTATTGTATCTTGTCACTAATGAATAGCATTCTTGAGGAATATTAAATTGGTTTCCTTCATTACACTTCATAAGCGAGAGGTAATATTGTTTTTTCTATGTTACCCAAAAATTATGATTCATCTATGGTAAATTTTGATTCTCATCCTTGATATAAAGTAATTGTTGTGGTTGTGATCATGTGCTTGGATGTTATTTATCTCTTTTGTAGGTCAAAATGTCATAAATTTAGGATATGTGACACTAGAAAGCAATTAAGCATTTTATATGAAGTATTTGAGTGAAATCCTCTAAAATTTTGGTGTCAAATTTGCTAGTATTCTCGGGTCCCAACAGGTCGTCCCTTTGTGTCGACTCATGGACTCATTGCGCTGATCTATTAACCTGCCTGCGTTGACTCAATTTAAATTTTGAAATGAGTCGACTCATTCATAACTTTAGGTCGACGTATTACTGTTTCACGTTGACCAACATGTGTTGGAAAACACATTTTTCAGTCTTTGTGGCTTCCCTAGGTCGGCGCAACCCATTGATTTGTGCCATAATATTATTTTCAATGGATTTTAAGTTTCCTAATCATTTTATTATTCATTTCATACCATCATTTCATTTTCACTCTTCATCTCAAGAACATTCAAAGTCTCTCCAAAAACCCTAAACCTTCGTCCCTCTCAAACCCTCTCAAGAACTTCATCAATGGCTTCAAAGGTTATTGGAAAAAGAACATTGAGAGGCTCTTCTTCTTAGTCTACACTTCCGGTAAATGCTTTGTCTCTGGTACCTTCTGATCTTAAGGAGATTTATGATAAGAGGTTCAAGAATAGAAATGTTATTAACCAATATGTCTAGTCCAAGAGAACTGCTTGTCAGATGTATATCCCACATATTGTTGAACTGGTTGATTTTCAAGAAATTAATTTGTTTTTGGCTTGTGAAGTTGAGTATAATGAGGACATGGTCCGAATTTTTTATGCTTGTCTGGTTGGTAAGTTTAAGGGGTTTGAGTATAAATTTAGAATTGGTGATAAAATGTATGTTGTGAATGCTCAAATTTTGAAGGATTTGTTCAGAATTGATTCGACATCTCCTGGTATTTTGATGACGAATTCTAATCATGTTGATGGGTATGAATTTCGTAGGGAATTGAATGGTATGCTCAAAGAGCCATTCATTGAGGCGATTGTCAATACTGAATTGTTTCCGACTTCCACCACTACCACAGGAAACGTTAATCCCACCGATCACATTCTTCACTGGATTGTCTCCCACAACCTCCGTCCAAAGAAAGGGGGGGTTTCTCGGATTGATATTCCTGGATTTCACCTCATCTATATTCTTCAGAACAAGGTAAAAGTGAATTGGCCTCATTACTTTGCTAGTCGCATATTTGCTCTCAAGGAGAAGAAGGGAGTTGCTCTAGCTTATCCATCCCTTGTTTAAGTAATTATCAACAAATCCAAAATTGTTGTTGAAGGTATTGCCTTTACTTCTATTTTTGATAATAACCTCTTTCAGCAAAAGACTCTTAGCTTAATGGGTCACATGTGGGATCCTAAAGAGAAGCATTATCGGTATATCACTTGAGCCGGTTATGGTTATGATCATGATAATGAAGGTGACGCTGACGGTGATCAAAATCAAGATGAGGTTTTGAATCATAAAATTGATCCAAATGTTGCACAAATGAATATTGATGAAGTACATTTGAATAATGAAGATTATCATTGAGTTGCTTCTGACAATTCTGGTCAATATGAAAACCAAGGATGGGGTGAATGGCAATATACCAGGTGGACTGTAACGCCCATATAATATATATCTAGAATAATATCATACAAGTGTTATTTTGATACTGACACCATCATAAGTGCCTAATAGTACAATTCACATTCTTGCCAATTCTAAAAGTCTATACAACAATGGTACAAGACATGGAAATCATACTAAAATAAAAATACTAAGATCAAATACAATATCTATTATTGTACAAAGATAAATACTCAACGGAAACTAAAACTATGCTTCTCTTGAAACATCCTGAGCATAGCTCCACTTGTAAATCAAACCTTTAAGGAAACCTGAAAAGCAACAACAATAGTGGGGTGAGATATCAACATCTCAGTGGGTTCCCTATCTTATGGATTCTCTCGGCTCTACAAGGTTCTATCAAACCTAACTCAAGTCGGGGAAAAAGGAAATACGGCCATGAGTTCACACATCTCACACTATGAGACATTATCACGAGTTAACAACTCACAATCTCACACTCATTTGGGACCACGCCCCTGAGTTCTATAAATCCTACTATCACTAGTTAGGATATTACCTTTTACTTCCCATGGGAATCAATATAACACCCATCTCAAGCCTAAAGACACTTCTCTATAAGGAATCAAACAAGATGGAATATCCATATAACGTTCTCAACACTTCACGTGGGACTCAATGTAATACCCACCTCAAGTATAAACCATGCTTCCCGTGGGACTCGGTGTAATACCCACCTCAAGCCTAAACCATTGCTTCCCGTGGGACTCAATGTAATACCCACATCAAGCCTAAATCATTGATTCCCGTGGAACTCAATGTAATACCCACCTCAAGCCCTTATCTGATGCTTCTCATGGGACTCAGTGTAATACTCACCTCAAGCCTTTACATTTCTTAGACTTCCAATGGGACTCAATGTTATACCCATATCAAGCCATTACCAAAATAGTACAATAAATTACATGCTAAAAAAACATACTTAGACATCAATCGTACAACAATACCATCTAACAATTTCTAGTTACATTACTAGGTCATACTATTGGTTTGTGGTAAGGTTTCCTCAATCTTTCTCCATTCTCGATGCCTTTAATTATATAGTTTTCAAACATATTGTAACACGGTGGGAGAA
Source organism: Lathyrus aphaca (assembly GCA_963966055.1). Taxonomy (NCBI): domain Eukaryota; kingdom Viridiplantae; phylum Streptophyta; class Magnoliopsida; order Fabales; family Fabaceae; genus Lathyrus; species Lathyrus aphaca. The sequence continues at coordinate 183,590,447 of OZ014520.1, forward strand.
CTGACTTTCTATAAATGTTGCGGATAGCAAGAGTCGCCACCGACTTTTATTTTATCCATAAGGGAGGGACATAAAAGAACAAGAAATACCGTTTTGAAAGGACTTGGGTTCGGGGGGTAGGTTATATAAAGGGAAGGTGTTAGCACCCTTTATATCCATGGTTATCCATGGGATCTTAGTTACTTAGCTCACTTTAATTGTTTTTTGAAAAGAAAGTGTAGTGTGTGTTTAGAAATTTTTCTATGTACTTTGTAATAATGCTCATATGGATGTATACAAAGTCTTTAAGTTTGAAAAATGTTTAAGAAAAGTGATGTGTGAAAAGTAGTTTTAAGATGTGAGCAAGTAACTAGGAGGTACCTACCCTAAGCTAAGTCATTCAAGTTCTTTTATGTTTCTTCAAGAGTAAGACTACCCCTATTATTAAGGAATAGGTAGTCATTACTTTGGATTTTATTAAGGGACAAGCGTAGGATCATCGTAAGGTCAATGAAAGCAACATGTAAGGGTGTTTTTAGCAATTCGTAGGGACTATCATCTTATTTATCGAAAGGACAAGATCATTATCGTGGGCAACCTCGAAGGCACTTGATCTTTTAAATTCTTTAAAGGGACAATGATGATTTATTCTTAAAGGACTTTGCTTAAACACCCCTATATTCGAGGGACTTGACCATTTATTTTAAGGCAACCAAGAGGAATACCCTAGGAAGTGCAGATGGCGATCAAAGATCGACTTACGTGTGTGAGTGTTATTTTTCAGATATTTGTCTTGAATTTAATTTTCTAAGTTCAATTATTTACAGTTAGTTTTGCACTCCCTAAATTACTAACCACGCAGTTAAGTATTTACGAAGAAAATAAAGATGGATAAATAAATTTATAAATTATTACAAGGCTTTGGGATAAATACAATATAATCGGATGAAAATAAATTATAAAGCAAGAATAATTGATAAATAAGTAATAATAAAGCAATGATAATAATAAAGCAATAATAATAATAAAGAAAAAATAATAAAGTAAAAATAAATAGAACATTTAATTAAAAAAACTTAGATTAGACAACTTAATTTTTTAGAAGTTATTAGTATTAGTGAGAAAAGGGAATTAAGTTTAGTGAAAAATAATTAAAGATTATTAAGAAAGATTTTTAACTATTTACATTATATGATTATTACTATTATAAGAAAATAATACTATTAATACAAAAAATTATTAATAAAATCTTATTAAGAAATTTTAGAAGAAAATAATTATTTTCAAAATAATAAAAGAGTTAGTATTTACAAAATAAACGTTTGTTGTTATAAATAGATAATAAAATAATTTTATAAAAATAATTAACATTTTATTTACAAAAATATAAAGATTGTAGAAAAATATTAACTAATTAAATTAGTAGGTTATTTATATACAATATTTTTTAGAATTATAAAAAAAAGTCAATTAGATTTTTATTTACAAAATATTTCTATAATAAAAGTTATATACAAAATTTATGAAAATAAACTAAAAAAAAAAACCTACAAGAGCCTGGGGTCGAACCCAGGTCTCCAACATTCACACACACACTCCTTGCCACTGGACCAGCGCGCGCCTGGTGATTTTTGAATGGGCCAAGCTCCATAAAACACAAACTTGGAAAATAGTGTAATTATATAAAAAAAATGAGACTTGGGATTCGAACCCAGGTCATTGGCCTCAAAGGCGCTTCACCAAAACTAGCTGAGCTACACGCTCTTTGTGATATAACAATAGAACAAATTGTTTATAAAGTCAAACAAAAATTCAAATTTTGCAAACCGCACGCAGGTCGTCTTCCTCCTCCAGACGGGCTGTTTTTTGCTATGAAATCGCTAGGATACTGCTTCAATTTTGCTACAAATATTTCGTAGCTAAAACCCTGCGAAAACCTAAAACTTCAAACATGCAAAATTTTAACAAATTGATTAGATAAACGTGATCCTTAAGACTTGTACGCTCTAGCCATGGTCTCAAAAAACATTTATAAGGTCTTATATTTGAAACCCCAAAAAGCAAGGTCAAACCCTAGCCATGGTGTCGCTCCCTGGATTTTCATCCTAGTACAAACACGAAAGTAATGCGGAAGGGGTAGAGTCGCCAGCCAGACATTTTTATCCCGAAGGAACGGGAATGGTAATGCTGCACAAACCAGAAGAAAAGAAAAGGAAGGACACAGGTCCTGCGAACCAAAGAGACTGGGTTCGGGAGTCGGTTACGACCTGGGAAGGTATTAGCACCCCAAATCGTCTGTCGTACCCGACGGGATCCACGCTTACAAAGAAACTGTTTCAAAGCTTGAAGGAATGAAAGTTGCTGCAACGAAAAGGAAATGAACTGGATAAAAGAAAAGAAAGGGGGGAAAATGTAGGGAAAATAAAAGAGTGTGCTCGAACGGGCCCTACCCCGCTGCCTACGTACCTCATCTGGACAATGAGGATCAGAGTCGTCGTAGTTACCCTAACTAGGGGTGGAAAAGATTGCTTGTGAATTAAGGCTTGAACTACCTATGTCAATGCTCATGTGTTGCAGGCTCGGACGATGAGTGTGTTACCGTCTTGCAAAATGAAAAGTAGGAGCAAGTTCTTACATAAAGAGTGAAGATGATGAGAAGAGAAGTCCCGAAGGAGACGCTTATTGTTTGTCCAGTGTTTTTTATGAGTTTTTTATTTGTGTGGTACAAGAAAGTGAATTCAAGTCCGTTTCCATGGAATGTGTACTTGCTACTACATTCCAAGATGGAATAATAGAATAAGCACACAAAGTAAGGAGAATTTATCCAAGACTTGTTTCCAAGGGCTAAGGCCTAAGCTCACTAACTTGTTGAACTTATTAAGTGTCTTAATGATTAGGTGAAGAAGTGTTTTTAAGGATTTTCTTGATGAAGATTACCTCATGATCAGACTTGTGCATCATGCTAGACAAGTGTACTATTCCAAGATGGAATGAATACATATTCCTCATGGAATAAGGCTATACACAAGAGGTCACTTACTTCTTTATTAAGGTGTTTTTTTTTATGGTTTTTGTATGAAGATGAGAAAGAGAAGAAACCAAATGAGCAAATGTAAAATAATTAAAGGGGGACTAACAAATCTTAATATTATCATGCGTGGATGAACCTAGGTTAGTATGGCTTGAAGCTATCCTAAGAGAAAAGAAGAGCAAAGAAGAAGAAAATAAGAGGAGAAGAAAGCTAGAGAACAACTTACTCCTCTAAAGGAGATAAGTTGCTTCTAAGGGGGAATGTGAAGAGTTGAATCACATGATGGCTTAAGGCTCATCAAAAATCACAAAATAGAAAGAAAAGTAAGAATAAGAGATAAAGAGTTGAAATGTGGATAAACATCCACACTTCACTTACCATTGCACCTATAAGTGTTAGCAAAATTTCCAGCACATATTCATCATATCAATCAATACTAACACATCAACACAATTCATGGAATTAACATGCTCAAAGTTTCAAGAAGACAAAATCAACAAACATGCCAAGCTTTGCAAATTCATGAATTTACGTGTCGAGAAAATGAAGGCATACATCAACCAGCAAGCAAACCACCCTAAACTAGCATACAAACTGATCATACAATGATCCATGATGATTAAAGCAAGTAAGGGAAGCAAACTAGCTCAAACCAACCCAAAAATTTCACTCTGCTTCAGTGTTAACCGGTTAACCAACTTAAACTGCAAAAAAAACACAGAAAACAGACGCGTTAACTGGTTAACCAAAGTGTTAACCGGTTAACACTATGCGGACAGCAATAAATTCCTACAGAAAAATCAGTCCAAACCAGCTTATTTCAAATAATCCACCAACAGTCCAACAATCAATTATGCATGAAATAGTAAGATCAATTCACATTAATCAAACACAATAGGCTCATGAACATTAACGCGTAGATCTGATCATAAATCAACCAAGCAAATCAAGCAAGGCAAGCAAATACACAAGCACATGGTGGATCTAAGCACAAGCATGCAAATAAGCTAAAAACAGAGATAGATCTGAACTTAACCAACCTACAAAGCTGAGATATGCTTTGGTAAATGTTGTTTGAGCTGGAAATGAGGAATCTCGCAGAAAACTTCGAAGATCCGGTGCTAATCTTCACACGCAATGCAAAATAAATGCAAGCAAAGGATCTTGATGCAAGAACTTGGCTCCAAAAGCAACTTCTAACCACCAAATCAGATCTGAACCAAGTAGTGAAACCAGCAAATTGATACAAAGAAGCTATGGATGAAGGTCTAGTTCCAAGATCCATAAACTTTAATGCAAAGTTTTGTGATCTTCAAAGAGGAACTTTGAGTGATTTGGAAAATTGGGAGAGAAAAATGAGAGAATGGTGAGAGAGTAGTGAAAATTCAGAAATGAGAAGTGTGAATTATGAGAGGGTCCTCTCTTGGTTTGGAGGGAAATGGAATAAATATCCTCTAGGTTTGGGGCCCAAAAATTTGGTTTGGAGTCCAAAAAAGTGGATTGGAATTATCTTAGAAAGTTGATTAGGATCTAGCCTTGGAATTAGGCTTGGTAAATCATTTAGATCCTTCTCCATAATTCCCAATTAATTCAAAATGAATAAAATTAGAAATAATAAAAAAATGGAGCCAAAACACATGCTGACCCTGCTGCTCGAATTCAAAATTCGCAGCCGTTAACCGGTTAACCAAAGCGTTAACCGGTTATCGCAGGAAAATTTTAAATTCTCCCTCCTTTTAGGGCTTTGACCACGATACCAAGCTTGTACAAAAGGTCCTGTGAGCTTCCTGTCAGGTCACCATGCTCTTGACTTTGACTTGTAAGATCACGAGTTCTCAGATGATTGATCATATGCCTTATGCTAAGGATATGACATGCTTATGATGATTATGCTATGATGATGATGCTAAAAAGGCGAGGGGAAATTTGGGGTGTTACAGCTGCCCCTATTCAAGCAACTGTTAATCTGAAAAAGGACGATAGCACGGGCTATCGATCGTTCAAGATAAACTGTGGTTGAATAGCAAGAAGACCTGAAATTTGCACTCTGCCGGAGAATGCAGAAAATGGGAAATAAAGCCAACCAAAACGCTCTGGGTGACTGAAGTGAAGACAAAGCAGATGAGCTCCCTTCAAATTGAATTGTTACGCCGGATAAGAAAAACCTAGACAGACGAGTCTCTCTTCATGTAAACCTGTTACGCCTGGAAATGGACATACGAGCCCTCTTCAAGTAAACCTGTTACGTCAGGAAATGGACATACGAGCCCGCTTCATACATTTTACAAAAATATATGACTTGAGACAGACGAACCTCCTTCGGATAACCCGTTATGCCAGGACCGATGATGCACTTAAGTCTGTGGGATAGACATGCATAATCAGGATAGACGAACCCTCTTCATATATCCTACGTGGATATATGGTCTCTGACAAACAAGTCTTCTTCTAACAAGCCTGTTACGCCAGTTGCGACATTATGATTGGACGAACCCTCTTCACAAATATTGCGTAGATAAGTTGTGTCTGAGACAGACGGACCTCCTTCGGATAACCTGTTACGCCAGGACCGGTAACCATTTTGACGTTTAATCCCACCGTCGGGACTTCAAACCTCTTCAACACATACGAGTATTTGATGATCATCAAGAGAACACAAACAAGTTCCATAAGTCAATGATACAAACAAATATCGGACGATGATCAAAGAATCACAGACGAGCACTTCAGCCACTAATACAGACGAATATCAGCCACTGATACAGACGAATACCAAAAATTTAACACATACGAGCATTTGGAGTAGCAATACGGACGAGTACCAGGGTGATTATCAAATCAACACATATGGATTTAAGATAACACAGACGAGTGTGGAGGACGATACAAACAAGTATCCAAGCAAAGTAGACGAGCTTCAAACAGATAATGAACACAGACGAGTGCTGGGAAATGCAGACGAGCGAAAAGAACTATCAAACACAGACGAGTATTGGGGAGTGCATACGAGCAAAAGAAACTATCAAACACAGACGAGTGTTGTGAACTGCAGATTAGCCTCAAACAGCTATCAAACACAGACGAGTGCTGGAGAGTGCATACGAGCAAAAGCAAAGTGCGAACACAGACGAGCACCGAGGACTGCAGACGAGCAACAAGAAGATATCAAACACAAACGAGTGTTGGGGAATGCATACGACCATCAAGCATAATGCCATGATTGGCAGCAGGACCCACAACTCTGCAGGGGAGAATCTGGTCAAGAGGCTTTGACGATTAACTCTGGTTGGGGGGATGAACACCTGTTTGTATGATAGCCAAAAATAAATTGGCGACTTCTCTAGGGAATACTTCAACGACGGGAGTGAATCCCAATCATGACTCTGCGGGAAAATATCCATCTTCAAACTTGGCTGGGGAAGAAGCTTGATCAACCTCTTGTTGAAGAGGGAATTCTGACAACTCCGACTCTGTGGGGAAATCAGGCGTACAGCTGCCTGCTGGGAATACTTCACTTATGGAAAGATAATCCACTTGGGGATGAAAGCTCTTCAGTTAGCCTTGGAATTCTGTTGGGGATTTCACTTGCTCTAGCTCAGTTGGGGAGCATTATCTACTTGGGGAGATATGATACCATCCTGCAAAACCTGTAACAACAGTATATACACATGTGCCCTGGGGACTTGCATGGTATGATATGTTCATCCATTGTCACCCGACACTCAAAGATAGTTTTAATTGTTTCCCTGCAATGTCATTTTTCCATAGAATAATCAACATGTTTCAAATGCAATGTTCTTTTTGCCAAATATTCAGGACATTTTTGCAAACAAAGTAAACAAAACACAACACAACTTTTGACTGAATATTCATTTATTGAGAAGCCTCTGAATAGGCAAAGTTTTACATCAGGAAGCAACTACCTGGAAAGAGGTAGCTACCATAAAATTAAGAAAATAAACTATCCTAATGGCAATGTACACGACATTCCAACGAGTTTCCTTCCTGCTATAACCAACATGTTTTAAGGACTTTTTGTTCTTGCCTTTGCTTTCTGAAGAGGATGAGGGGACTGATTCCTACCCTTCTGATATTGCCAGACTGCATGAAACGATGATTTGGTTCAGATTACCTAGATCGCAGTTGTTTGCTTATTCCCTTGTTTTGCGTGGATCGCCCTTTCGGGTTTTCAATCCACCGGGATACCCTTTTTGGCCTGAGCTGTCCGATGTGGTTTTTCAACTCAGCGGGTGTACATTTTTTTCATTTATTTTCCCTAACTTTTGCCTGAGCTTTTTATTTTGTTTTTAGCTCGCAAGGATGCCCTTTTCTTTCCTGGACTTTAATTCTGTTTTTATGTCCAGCGGGTCTTTTATGTGAAGTATTTTTTAACTGCGTCCGAGTTAACAGGGGATTGGAAATCTTCTCCATCCATAGTAGTGAGCATCAGCACCCCACCAGAGAAAACTTTATTCACTATGAATGGGCCTTCGTAGTTTGGGGTCCACTTGCCCCTGTGATCTGAACCTGGAGGAACAATCCTTTTGAGTACAAGTTCACTAACTTGATACTATCGAGTACGTACTCGTTGGTCGAATGCTTGCTTCATTCTCCTCTGATAAAGCTGACCATGATAGATAGGTGCTAATCTCTTTTCCTCAATTATACACAGGTGGTTATATCGAGCACATACCCATTCAGCCTCATCAAGCTTCACATCCATCATCACGCGTAAAGAAGGAATTTCTACCTCAACAGGAAAGACTGCCTCCATGCCATACACCAGGGAGAAAGGAGTTGCCCCGGTTGACGTCCTGACTGACGTTCGGTACCCATGCAGTGCGAACGGTAACATCTCATGCCATTCTTTGTAAGTTACAACCATCGTTTGCATAATCTTCTTAATATTCTTGTTAGCTGCCTCTACCGCACCATTCATCTTTGATCAGTAAGGAGAATAATTGTGATGTTGAATCTTGAAGTCCTGGCACAGTTCTGCCATCATCTTGTTGTTTAAGTTGGAACCATTATCAGTAATGATTCGCTCGGGCACTTCGTATCTACAAATGATGTCTCTCTTCAGAAACCTGGCTACCATTTGGCAAGTGACATTGGCATAAGATGCTGCTTCAACCCATTTGGTGAAATAATCAATCGCAACCAAGATGAAGCAATAACCATTTGAAGCAGTAGGCTCTATCTTCCCGATCATGTCAATACCCCACATAGAAAAGGGCCAAGGAGATGACATGATGTTGAGCGGACTAGGAGGTACATGTACCTTGTCTGCTTATATCTAGCATTTGTGGCACTTACGGACATACGAACAACAATCTGCATCCATTGTAAGCCAATAGTACCCTAATCTCAATAACTTCTTAGCCATTTCATGTCCTCCTGCATGAGTACCGAAGGATCCCTCATGAACTTTCTGCATTAACAGTTCTGCTTCGTGTCTATCCACACATCTGAGCAAGACCATGTCAAAGTTCCTCTTATACAGAACTCCGTCTGCATTCAAGAAGAAGCTAGCATCAAGTCGTCTCATGGTTTTCTTGTCATTGGATGATGCCCCAGCTGGGTATTCTTGTCTTTCCAAGAAAAGCATAATATCAAAGTACTAAGGTTTCTCATTAGACATTGCGTCTACATAGAAAGCATAAGCTGGTGCGTCAAGCCTGGAAATGTCAATCCTGGGCACATAGTTCCAACACAAGACTTTGATGGACGAAGAAAGAGTAGCCAATGTGTCGGAAAATTGATTCTCATCTCGTGGTATATATTGAAGTTTAACCGTTGTGAAGAACGTCAACAGTCTCATGGCATAATCCCTATAAGGAAACAAGTGTTCTTGATGTGTATAGCACTTGCCGGTAATCTGGTTGATAACGAGGGATGAATCTCCGAATACATTGAGGGTCTTAATCCGAAGATTAATAGCTTCCTCTATTCCTATTATGCATGCCTCGTATTCCGCTTCATTGTTGGTGCAACCTGTAAACACCCCAAATTTGCCCTCACCCATTCACACCATGGCTTGTGATCATTCTCATATGCATAAACACAATCATATCATCTCACATCTCATTTTTGATTCACTGGATAGTTTCTAAGGCATCTGCACCTAGGGTTTGTGATCTGAGCAATCCCAAAGCTTCTTGAGGCATTCCAAAGGCTACCAATCAACTCAAAGGGGTCCATGTGTGTTCTTATATCATATTTCATCTCCTCAAAGTCAAAATTGCAGAGGAATCACAAGAACTAGGGTTTGAGGTGATGCAGAGCCAGGTTGAACTGCACAGTTGACTGAAAATCAGGGTTTTGGTTTCAGAGGCCATAACTCCAAATTTTTTGGTCATTCTTGTTTTCATTGATCTCTATATGGTATAGGGAGTATACATATCAATTTTCATGAAGAAATTCCATGGGGAAGTCATCTGATCAAGAGTTGACTTTCTAGACAAGTCAGTGCAAAATCAGGGCATCTGAGGCCCCCAATGACCCAACCAATGGGTGATCTTCATCATTTTGAGTGTATATGATCTTTATTTGATCATGGAAGAAGGTTGAAGTTCATAGAAATCAAGAATTTAGGGTTTTTGCAAAGGTTGACTTTTTGGGCATAGTTGACTTTTCAAGAATGCATCATTTTAGGTCAATTTTCAAGCTTTGATTCTTGGTCCAAAAAGGCTTCAAATGGAAAAACTTTGGTCATGAAAGTTGTAGATCTCATCTTTCCCTTTTCAAAAAGTACAAGAATATGATCTAATTCATCTTGGATCAAAAGTTATGGTTTGTTAAAATTGGCAAAAATCACTAAATTTCAAGTTATGCACCAAGTGTGAAATTTTGCAAAGTCATGAACCAATGCATTATGTGACTTCTAATTCCTCTCAAACCAGTACACAAACATTTCTCTAAGTCATAAAATCAGAATTGGATCAAGTTTGCCCATGGTTTGGTTTGTGTAACAAGGCATTTTCTCATAGAATTCCATAAAGCAACAACTTGCAAAAACCATCATGATCACTTCACCAACTTGATGCATTGGCTGCTGAGCTTTGCTAGACCTCTCCCTCATCCTTGCTGCGCCAGCCCATGCCTTGTACTTGCCTAGACCTTGAGCCATGCCTCACTTACACAAAAGTTGACCTTTATGCAAAAGCAAACTTACCTATCATAGCAGGCCATGTCACATCACAAAGCCAATCAGATTTGTTTATGTTATCCCTTTGCAAGCTAAACATAAGACTAAGCAAGGCTGAAACCATCACACTACACACATTCACAAAAAACCTTCCACTTTGCAACTTGCTTCGAATTCCTCTCCACAGCCACTAAACATTCAAGCCAACTTCATCAATCATCTCACCCCACTTCATAGATCACCCAGCACCAAGAACACAAGCCTGATATAGCCAGAACACCCCATAGCCATTGCTCACCCTCAGTCTGCATTTCTCTTCGAAACTCTCACCACAGCTTGCAAACACACAAACAAACACCACAGACCTTCTCCATTCACCCTCAGGATCTCAAACAACCCGTCACCATGACCTGAAACCTCCAGAAACATCATTGCCATTTCTGAGCAAGCTTGAGCAGAAGCTGTCGAATCTCACTATCCAGCCAACTTAAACTCCATTTGAGCATTCAAACATCATCCAGAGGTCCTAGGAAGTAGATTGCACAAGGAGAGGTGGCCAGAAAGTTCTCAAGCTGAAAGCTTCGAATCTCAGGTAGCCTGAAATTTATTTTTCCAGAAAGTGTTTTTCTTGTTACAAACTTGTTCCTCATGATTCACTGATCATCCTGATGCTTTTAGTTTTTGAAATGGTTGTCATTTGAGCATTTAATTGGTTTCTGAAGCTTGCGTGACCTAGAACTTATCCTCTTCGATTCAGCTTATTTGGGAAACATAAATGTGTTTTGAGAGAGGGGTTTGGTTCGTGAGGATGTGAGGATCATTCCCATGGCTTTAGATTTCATTTTAGTAACCTAGGGAAGGATTTGGAAGTTTTCAGGGGAGAAGGTCACCGGAGAAGACGACCGGAGCTCGTCTCCGGTGACCTGAGAGTGATTAGTCATTAATTTAGGGTTAGGGCAAAGTTTGAATTTGGGCCCTTGGATCTGGCTTCCCGCGCGCATATGAGTGGTTCAGATCATGTCATTAAGTTTTAATTTTGGATTATTATTTAATTAATCAGGTTTAAGTTAGTTTGAATTATGACCATCAGATCACGCGCCAAGTCAATGCATTCTTTCCCAGATTCAATCCTGGCCATCCCTTGCGTTTACTTTTCATTTTCTTTAATTTTAATTCATTTCTTTTTCATTTGTTTTGCACATTTAATTTAAAATAGCAAAAAATTCTTAAAAATTATGAAACTTTTTCCTGAGAGTTTTAATAATTTTTAAGACACAAAAACATTTTTTATTTTATTTTTATCATTAAAAAAGTATTTTTAAATATTTAAAAGATTATTTTTAATTGATTAATGAGAATTAATTAATTAAAAATACTTTTAGGTATTTAAAAATTACAAAAAAATTCATGAAATGTTCTAAGACATTTAGAAACATTGTCCAACCTTCAAACCAAATTTCTTTTTTGATCTTGATGCATTTTAAGAATTTTTCATTGAATTAAATCATTTTTTATGCATTATTTTGATCATGGATTCAAAAATTCATTTCTGCCTATTGGTGAAGGTTGTGACATTGATTCTTTTTGCTTTGTCTTGTGTTTAACATGTAGTTTCTAGGGTAAAAAGGCCATGAATTGTTCTTGCATTTTCAAATTGTTTGGCATTTGTTTTTTTAAGAACCCTAAAAAACCCTAATAATTTAGAAAATTCATATCTTGAGTTTGGTTGAGAGTTGAGAGCTCCCCTTTGGGCAGTGGTTCATCATAGGCCTAGGGTTTCTTTGGGTGCCATTTTCCATTTTTTATCATGAGGTTTGCTTCTGTTTTTGGTTTGTGTTTGATGTTTGATCCATGAACCCTAATTTGGGCTCTCTCTTGCATCCTCCTTGCATTCCCTTGCATAACATGACTTGTCTTTGCATTTTGTGCATTCTTGTGATTCATTTGACATCTTAAGACATTTAGAAAGCATGTTTGATCATTGCATTTCATATTTGCCATGTCATTTGTCTTGTATGTTTCATAACTTTCCATGTTTGTTCATGCTCCTTAGCTTGCATCATTTGCATTCATAATCTTGTATGAACATCCCCATTGCCTTGCCTCATGTTTGCAGCACCTCATAACATCATTAACATCATGTGCATGCTTCTGGTTTTGCTTAGCATCATATCATTTCATCTCACCTTGCATTGCATTACATTTCTTTCTAACATTTCAGGTGGTAAGTAACTTGGGAAGTGAATGTGCCTTCACTTCTCATAACTTTTCTTTTCATCTCTCTTGCATCCATTGCTGCATTTCTATATGTGTTTGAGTTTGAGCTTGCTCATTCTTCTTCCTCCCACTTTCTTTCTTCAAGTGACTTGACTTCTTGAATGAAGCAAGTCACTTTGCTTCTCTTAATCCTGTTCATCTGCTTCCTGGTGGCTCCTCTGAAGATTTCTCTTGAAAACCTCACAAACTTTAGGATCAACCAAGCATGACAATGAATTAGGGTTTTGATTAGTATCCCCTCATAGTTTTACCTTTGCGTCTCTCTTTGAGTCTTCTCTTCTCATCTCATAATCAGGGACTAAACCCTAAAAGGCTTTAAGACTTTGTGATTAAGCTTATGCCTGCATCCTTCTCTTAGGATGGAGTGTATAACTTTAATCCTAAGTCTTGAACCCTTAAGGTGTTTAAATCTCTTAATCAATTCATCTAATAAATATCAAGACATCACACTTGTAACTTGGGCCTTGCATTAGGGTTCTAATTCTTCCTTAAGTGGTTAAGAAGGACTAACCCTAGTGTTAATGGACAAGTCCCCCTCAAGTTGTCTTACAAATCATAAAATTCACTTCTTCATCATACCATTAATCTAAATAAAATCCACTTAATAAAGGCTTGTTTTGTCATGGGTTTAATCCCTAATCATGGATTAAGTTGAGGAGTCTTCTTCAGCTTAAACATTCTCATCTATTATCCTTCTTTTAGGATGGTGTAATGAGTCTGTTTAATCCTTGATTATGGCTTAACCTCATTACTCAACACTAAACAAAAAACACAAAAACATCTAAATAATCACAAGTAGGTTAATGATCTTAATCCTACATCAAAGGTGATTAAGTGTGAGAATTTGACTTCACACTTAAGGTATTCTCATCACCCCTAATCAGAGGGAAGATGTGATGAGTTTACTAAATCCATTGGTTTAGACTTAAGCTCATTAACTTATGACAAACTCCAAAAAGAAATAAAAGACTGAAAACTCAAAAAAAACAATAATCGTCTCCTTCGGGATTCTTTTCTCATCATCTTCACTCACAATCGAGAACTTGCTTCTTCCGTCTAATGCAAGACAGTTTGCACCTGAGCCAGACAGGTCATACACTTGAGCATAGGCAAGTAAGCAGTTCACAAGTCAATTCATCTTTCAGTCTCTTTGGGTCGAACTACGGTGTTCTGACTTCCTCATTGCACGAGAGGATACGTAGGCATAACTTAACAGTTATCGAACAAAAGTCTCTGTACATTCCCCCTCTTTCCAGCTCATTTCTTTAAGCCTCATAATCTTGAGCAATTCATTCTCATTCTTACACTGACACATCATTTATACATTTTACACTTCACTTCCTTTATACTGACACCTGTACATCTTTTTCCAGCTATTTTATACACAGATTGCACTGACACTACCCCTTTAAAACACAAATCTTTTAAGCGTGGATCCCGTCGAGTACGACGGACAATCTGGGTGCTAATACCTTCCCAGGTTGTAACCAACCCCCTTTCTCAGTCTCTCTGGTTCGCAAACCGTCTTATCCATCTTTTTCTAGGCCTATGCAGCATTGCCTTTCCTCCGGGATAAAAATGCCTAGCTGGCGACTCTATTCATCTCCAGTGAGTTCACGGCTGTGTGTTCTCACTGTTCCCCTCGCCGACCGTTCGCGTCTGTACCTTCATATGATCCATTTTCATTTGTCGGGAGCGACAGCTTGGCGACTCTGCTGGGGAATGTTGATATTGCAACCAGGGCTTCTGTTTCTTTTTGTGGGTTCCTCCTAGCGCTTGATTGATTTGTGTTTACTGGGGTGTTATGTGCTTATTTGTGTTTATATTTGAATTTATTTTTGCTTTATGTGCAGTTGGCTTATTGCTTTCTTTATAGCTTTATATTTTTCATATTGTCATACTGTGCTGGCTGGATCTGGTTTTTCTTTGGTGGGTGGGTATTTCATTGAGAGTTAAGGTCCTATACCTGGGACCTGAGTGACACCTAGGCTAGAGTGAATCATATTCTTTCCCATTCCATCTCGGTCTGGTGCGGGAATATGAAACACGGTTCAGATATGGGTTTCTTCTTGAGAACTCTGTGTTGCAGATTTCCTGCAATGCTAGGGCTATCTGGGAAGCCTGCTAAGTCTGGATGACCTTTTAGTATTGACCTTCAGAAACTGAGGTGAATTAGAGGAGGAATTGTTATGGTGATTGTAAACACTGTACCTCCGGGTTAGAAGTGTTTACACTTCTCATAACTGATCCAAGTCTGAGGATCCTTGTTCTAGATCATCACCTGTGAGGGGGTTGGGCTGTTTACAGGTTTGCAGGTACCTTGACCTCAGAATACCCTGTTACTTTGACTTTGTTAAGAATGCTCCATGTTGGACGGTTCTTGTGATTCTAAAACCTTGGACTTGTGGCTCTTTATTTGAGTCCCCCACCCTGGTTACTGGATTTATAGACCTCCATCTGGATTTCTTGAACACACATGGATCTATACCAAGGCAGTTAATCAGATCCAGCTCAGTCACAAACCCTTGCATTTCATCTGCATACATACTCATTGCATCATATTAACATTTGCTTATTTGTGTTTCAGGGTATCCACCTTCATCTTTGGTTTTGGTTTTGACCCCATCTGCAGTTTTGACCTATCTCCACCAGCACTTGCTTCAGTTTATCAGCCATATACTTCAGTTACTAGCACTAGCCAGCCAGTGGCCCACTCCTCAGCATCTTCATCAGCACTTATTCTACTCAGTCTCAGCATCATGGCTCCAAAGAAAAGCAACATCACCTATCATTTCTTCCAACCAGACTTATCAGACATCAGGAGGATCCGAACCCTGATCACTCCAGATCACATACCCTTGTTCAGGGAGAGTTATGGGGATATACTTGACTTGGTCATGGATCTGGACCCTTCACAGAGGAGCCTCATCCACACCTGTATTCAGTTTTATGACCCCCCATTGAGATGTTTCACCTTTCAAGACTTTCAGTTGGGGCCTCTTCTGGAAGAATACTCATCATTGACTGGTCTGCCCATCAAAAGAGAAATCCCATTCAACCCTGAAATGGTCTTTCCTAGCAATGGAGAGGTAGCAAAAGCTTTGTATCTGGAGCCTGTTTTGATTGAACAGCATATGACCTCTAAAGCTGGAATCCCTGGTTTTCATCTTGACTTCCTGATTTCTCAAGCTAGTCTGAAGGCCTCCTTGGGGGAGTGGAAAGCTGTTTGTGCTCTATTGGCCTTGAGTGTATATGGAATTGTATTGTTTGCAGATGAGCCTCGATTCATTAGCAAAAATGCAATCCATTTGTTCATCCTGAAGAACCCAGTGCCAACTTTACTGGGTGATCTCTATTACTCAGTACATCAGAGAAATGAGAAGCAGAGGGGAAGATTAGTGAGGATTTGTGCTCCATTATTCCATGCTTGGCTTCTCAGGCATCTACCCAGGACAGATGCATTTCTAAATCCTCATCAGCAAAGCAACTGGGCTAAGAGACTCACTGTCCTAACTTCAGCAGATATCAGATGGTGTACTCAGAGCACCAAGGGCAGAGATATGATCACCAGCTGTGGGCACTTTCCCAATGTGCCTTTGATAGGAGTTAAGGGAAGTATCAACTACAACCCTCTGCTGTTCAGGAGACAATTGGGCTATGCACTGGTTCATACTCCTAGGGAACAAGATTTGGTTGAGACCCTCTACTGTGAGAACAAGATTAGTCTGGCGACTGTTAGGCAGGCTGCCTGGGCCTGGGATCATGTTCAAACCAAGGGAATCACCATTCTGGGGAAGTGCAATAATGTGGCATCAGTCCAATATTATGAGTGGTCCCATGCTAGGGCCCAATTCTCTGGAATGCCCTTCACCATAGAAGACATGCCTGAGTCATCTTCAGCACCACCCCCTGCCACTATCAGTTTGGAGGAGTTTGAGAGCTTGAAGGAAAGAAATGAGAAGTTAACTCAAGCCTTGCAGAAGACCCTCAGAGAGAGGAGTGAAGGTGTGAGGGAGATTGAGAGATTGGAGAAGTTGAGAGTGGAACACTTGACTAAGATTGAGAAGTCTGGAGATTATATCAACAAGTCTAAAGCTGGTGAACAGATTCTGAAGAATGCTTGTAAAGAAGCCCAGTTTCAGAGAGCAAGAACAGACTTGTATTTGAAAGAGAGTCAGGCCAGGTGGGTCCGGATCACTGAGACCCGTACTCTAGAAGACAAGAGAGCTCAAGACAAGATGGAGCAGATGGAAAAAGCCCTGGCAACAGCCCAGAAGGAAATATCAGAGCTGAAAATCAAAGCAGGAGTAAAGAGGTCTAAGGACCAAAGTCAAAGCAGGAAATTGGCTGCAGCTGTTGCAACAAGAAACCTTCTCATCAGAAGTCTCACGGAGCAGCCGGCTGATCCTGTGACCGAAGCACTTCTCAAGGAAGTTCGTGAGGATGAGTTTGGCCTTGGAGTTTGATCATTTGCTTGTTGTTGTTCCTTTTCCATGTACTTTTGCTTTTTTGTGATGTATTTTGACCCCTTTGAGGGCTTGTGTTGTAATTTGAACAATTTGTATTATTTCACCTTTGTAATATATTTGTTGGTTCACTTCAAAAGCAACTTCAACAGCATCATCTTCAAGGGTCGGGAAGGGTCAAAACTGAATGCCAAACCGGATACCTTGAGAACAAATAAGCATAACTGCATTGCATGCTAACCCTTTTGTTTGTTTTGTAGGTTTTTGTTTTGTTGTTGCTAACCTCTGTTGTGAATCTCAGGAATTATTGCTCGCCGCCGGGTATTTCCTCTCAACAGGCCACACAGGTACCCAACTAGAAACAACCTTCCGGGAATTCAGATGGATCAGATGCAGCAGGACCTTACGGAGGTCAGAAACCAGATAGCCAACGAAAGGTTGGAGATGAGAACTCAGATAACACAATTCATGGAAGTGATGAACAATTTAGCTCAAAGCCAGGAGAGGCTCAGAGTTTTGGTAGAAGGAAGGAATCAAGAGGAGCCCCATGTGGGAACTGCTGGCACAAGTAACAACGAGAGGGTCCAACCTCATGTCAATCCCCCAGTTTTTGGACCCCATCTCCATCCAGAGGCCAACATCCCAGTCAACATTCAAGGGACAGCCACAGCAGCCAGAGTACTTCAAGAAGATCCTCAGGAAGACCAGTATACAGTAATGGGTGCCGGAGAGGAAACATATGATAGACGATTGGAAGAGATAGCTGAGAAGTTGAGATCACTGGAGTCTCAAAATTCTTTGGGTTTCGACGTCATGGACATGGGGCTGGTAGACGGGGTCAGGATCCCCCATAAGTTCAAGCCTCCTTGTTTCGAAAAGTATAATGGGACTTCATGCCCCCGAACTCATTTGCAATCATTTCTGGGAAGGCTGAAGGCCTATACAATGGATGAGAAATTGTGGATGTTCTATTTTGAAGATAGCTTGACTGGAGCTTCGAGGGAGTGGTATTCCCATCTGACAAGAGCAACAATTAGATGCTGGAAGGACCTGGCAGAGGCCTTCATCAGACAGTATCAGTATAATCTAGATATGGCACCCAACAGGACCCTCCTAATGGGAATGTCACAGTCTTCGAGGGAGAGTTTCCGAGAGTATGCCCAAAGGTGGAGGCAACTGGCTGCTGCTGTTCAACCACCAATGTCTGAGAGAGAAATGGCAGACATGTTTATGAACACTCTTCAGGGAACGTATATTGACAGGTTGGCTGCTTTCTCTTCCACTAGCTTCGCAGATGTTGTCATAGCTGGGGAGAGAATTGAAAGCCTGTTAAAGATGGGAAAGATCTCGGACAACGGTGCAAGCTCGTCCAGTAGTACAAGAAAGCCTTTTGCAGGCCCGAGAAGAACTGGCGAGACCAATGCCATTCACACCAACAGGGGTAGGCCCCAATATGCTCAGAGGTCAATAGCAGCAGTCACTATCCCTGCTCCAGCTCATCCACAGCCAGTCTATCAACCTCCGCAACAAAACTTCCAACAACAACCTCATTATCATCAGAATCAGTATCCTCCAAGGAACTTCAACAACAACTCCAACAACAACAATCAACAGAGGCCATTCCAACAAAGGCCATCCCAAGCTAACCGAGTGATCGACCCGATCCCAATGCCGTATGCTGCTTTGCTGCCACAACTTCTGAAACTCAACCTAGTTGAGCTAAGAACGTTGGCACCTCCGGATCCCAACAGTCTACCAAGAAACTATGACTCCAATGCTAGGTGTGCTTTCCATTCAAACGCACCTGGTCACAGTACAGAAAAATGCAGAGCTCTGCATATGAAGGTACAAGACTTGGTAGACTCCAAGGCTCTGAATTTTGCACCTCCGCCCAATGTCAATAAAAACCCTATGCCGAACCATGGTGGTCCCCGAATTAACGCTATTGAAGAAGACCAACCGTCTTATTTAATAACAAGTGTGGATCAGATCCGGACGCCATTGGTGGAAATCAAAGCTCAACTCCGTGAAAACCAAATATTTCCGGGGTGTGAACTAAGGGTGTCCCTATTGCAATATTTCATGGAATGGGTGTGAGGACTTGAGGAATGGCATTGACAGCCTTATTCAGAGTGGCCTGCTACAGATCACTACATCATTCCCGACAAACCCAACAACTTCATCAACAACGGTTCCAGAACCTCCTACAAATGCAGCAACTATTGTTCCCGACAATTCATCAGCAGCATCAACAAGTACTTCATCTGTCCTCCCAAATGATCAGTTTTCAGCAGTTCCTCCTGCTACAACTTCAGCTTCATTCCATTTCGAATCTCCGTCAGCAACAACAACAGTCCTTCCAACAGTACCTCCTACAACACCAGCAATCAATCATGAAGATGTCTCTACCGTCACCATATTCTACGATCCTGAAAATAATTCCGCCTACCATTCAGAAGGTGCTGCTCCCACCAGAGCACCAGTTACAATCTTTTATGATCCACAAACAATTGCAGTCCCTGCAGCAGCAGCAATCAGTCCAGTCACTGTCACGGTGCCTGGACCAATACCATATGAAAGCAATAGGGCCATCCCTTGGCACTATGGCTCTGACGTATACTGTGAAGGAAAAAGAATCACTCTTGAAACATCAACACCTGCACCACAAATAGATAATGTGGGGGGAGGCGGAGGCTTCACTCGAAGCGGACGTCTCTTTGCTCCACCAATTCAAAGACCTACAGCCGAAGCAGAAGCTGCTGCCAAGGCAAAAGGAAAAGGCCCGGTGCAGGAAGATCCAGCTGCCAAAAAAGCCATGAAGACTCCATTTGATCAGGAAGTTGATTAGTTTATGCGAATCATCAAAAAGAGTGATTATAAAGTTGTGGATCAGCTTCACCAGACGCCGTCCAAAATCTCTATCCTCTCACTGCTTATGTGCTCCGAAGCCCATCGGAATGCACTACTTAAAGTCCTGCACGCAGCTTACGTGCCTGAGGAGATTACTGTCAACCAATTGGAAACCGTGGTTGGAAATGTTACTGCTAGCAATGGGCTAGGGTTTACCAATTCTGACTTGACAGCGGATGGCCGCAATCACAACAAAGCCTTACACATAACCCTGGAATGCAAAGGAGCTGTCCTTTCTCATGTGCTGGTGGACACAGGTTCTTCCCTGAATGTCTTACCGAAGAAGGCTCTGGTGAAGCTTGAATATGATGGATTGGCATTGAGACCCAGCAACCTGGTAGTAAGAGCCTTTGATGGTTCTAAGAGATCGGTTCTGGGAGAGATTGAGCTGCCCGTGACAATTGGCCCACAGACTTTTAAAACTATCTTTTATGTGATGGACATTCAGCCCGCCTACAGCTGTTTGTTAGGTAGACCCTGGATTCACGCCGCCGGCGCAATAACGTCTACCCTTCACCAAAAGTTAAAATTTGAGTGGGAAGGTCAAGTTGTCACAATCTGTGGGGAAGAGGATATTTTTGTTAGCCATCTGGCTACCTACAAGTACATTGAGATGGATGGAGAGATCCATGAAACAATGAGCCAAGGTTTTGAAGCCTTGAATGTCAATGAAGCATCTGCTGTATCTGGTATCTCCATGTCATCTTACCAACAAGCCCGGAAGGTTGTTGAAGAAGGAACTGCCCTTGGCTGGGGCAAGGTCTTAGCTGTGGAGGAGAAGAAGGACAAATTTGGGTTGGGTTACAGACCAACTCAACATCAAGCAAAGGCTGCTGGAGAGCCTGGTTTTGTCAGTGGGGGGATGCTTACCCCCGATGCTATCAACTGTTTGGAAGACGAGCTGGAAGAGGAGCGCAATCTGGAGAATTGGATTCGTCCAAAGATCCCGGGGAGCAGTGTCTCGAACTGGTCTTCCCAGGAAATTATAAGAGTTACTCATGCAGAGTAATTATTATTTCCTGTATTTTTTTATAGCATGCATCCAAGTCTTGCATCTTGCCCAAGATGACAAGACTCATTTTGTAACCAGGGCCATCTGTACTTTTGTGCAAACAAGATTAAATTAATGAAATATCAGACATCTTTTTGCAAACGAGTCTTTTTCTTTTCTGCTCACTGTTTTTCCATTTTTCTTTTTGTACAAAAAATAAATGGCGGTGTTTTCAAAATGATAACTTCATCTCACTTTTTTCTAAAGCAAGATTAAAATCAAGCACTAAAATGAACAAACTTAACCCTTGCAGAGAGTGCCTTCCTGACAGCACCGACAACAGCACGGCTATGACATCGTATGACTTTGACAATCCGATCAATCAAGCTGATGAAGGGGTTGATGAAGAATATGAGCTTCCTGAAGAGCTAGCCAGGTTGTTGAGACAAGAGGAAAAGGTCATTACTCCTCACCAGGAGGAGATTGAAGTGATTAATCTTGGTACTGACGAAGACGTGAAAGAAGTTAAAATCGGGGCCTGCCTGCAAGACTCAGTGAAGAGACAACTGATAGATCTGCTTCAAGAGTATGTTGATGTGTTTGCTTGGTCGTATCAAGATATGCCAGGGTTGGATACCGACATTGTTGTGCACAAGCTGCCTTTGAGGGAAGAATGCCCACCAGTTAAACAGAAACTGCGCCGAACTCGCCCAGACATGGCTATGAAAATCAAAGAAGAGGTACAAAAGCAATGGGACGCCGGGTTCCTTGCTGTGACTAGCTATCCGCCGTGGGTTGCTAACATAGTACCTGTGCCTAAGAAGGATGGCAAAGTAAGAATGTGTGTTGATTACCGGGATCTGAACAGAGCCAGCCCGAAGGATGACTTCCCATTACCTCACATTGATGTATTGGTGGATAACACGGCTCAGTTCTCGGTATTCTCCTTCATGGATGGATTTTCAGGATATAATCAGATCAAGATGTCACCTGAAGACATGGAGAAGACAACATTCATCACACCTTGGGGCACGTTCTGTTACAAAGTGATGCCATTCGGACTGAAGAATGCTGGTGCCACGTATCAACGGGCTATGGTGACATTATTCCACGATATGATCCACAAAGAAATAGAATGTTATGTGGATGACATGATCGCCAAGTCCCTTACTGAGGAAGACCACCTGGTGAATCTGCTCAAGTTGTTCAAGCGTCTGAGGAAGTACCAACTAAAGCTGAACCCCAACAAATGCACATTCGGGGTGCGATCCGGTAAGCTGCTGGGCTTTATTGTAAGCGAGAAAGGGATTGAGGTTGACCCTGATAAAGTCAAAGCTATTCAAGAAATGCCTGCACCGAAAACTGAGAAAGAAGTTCGAGGGTTCTTAGGTCGATTGAACTATATTTCCCGGTTCATATCTCACCTCACAGCAACCTGTGAACCCTTGTTCAAGCTATTAAGAAAAGAACAAACGGTCAGGTGGAACGAAGATTGCCAGAAGGCTTTTGACAAGATCAAGGAGTATTTACAAGAACCTCCAATCCTTATGCCTCCAGTTGAAGGAAGACCTCTGATAATGTACTTGACAGTATTAGAAGAGTCAATGGGGTGTGTGCTGGGCCAGCATGACGAGTCTGGTCGAAAAGAGTATGCAATATACTACCTAAGCAAAAAGTTTACCGACTGTGAACAGCGTTATTCACTGCTCGAGAAAACTTGCTGTGCTTTAGCGTGGGCTGCTCGCCGACTGAGACAGTATATGTTGACCCACACTACTTTATTAATCTCAAAGATGGACCCAGTCAAGTACATTTTCGAGAAGCCAGCTCTTACCGGACGGGTTGCAAGATGGCAGATGATTCTCACAGAATACGACATACAGTACACCTCTCAGAAAGCCATCAAGGGCAGTGTACTATCTGAATATCTTGCTGAGCAACCCATTGATGACTACCAGCCTATGAGGTTTGACTTCCCTGATGAAGACATCATGTTCATTAAAGCAAAAGATCACGAAGATCCTATTCACACTGAAGGGCCTGACCCGGAGGAAGAATGGACTATGATGTTTGATGGGGCTGTTAACATGAATGGCCGTGGTGTTGGTGCAGTACTCATTACACCTAAAGGAGTTCACATGCCTTTCTCGGCAAAACTCACTTTCAACTGCACTAACAACGAAGCTGAATACGAAGCTTGCATTATGGGTCTTGAGGAAGCTATTGACCTCAGGATCAAGACATTGACCGTATTCGGAGATTCAGCTTTGGTAGTCAATCAAACCAATGGAAAATGGTACACCCACCAAGATCATCTGATACCTTACAGGGATTATACAAGAAGGTTATTGACCTTCTTTACCAAAGTCAAGCTTGAGTATATCCCTCGGGACGAGAATCAGTTTGCAGATGCTCTGGCTACCATTTCATCCATGATCAAAGTTCAAGCCGCCAACTTTATACCTCAGATTTCAGTGTCCAGACTCAACAGACCAGCATATGTATTTGCAGCGGATGTTGTAAAAGATGATAAGCCTTGGTTCCATGACATTAAGTGCTTTTTGGAGGATCAAACATACCCACCTGGGGCATCTTCCAATGATAAGAAGACTTTGAGAAGGCTTGCTGGTAGTTTCTTCCTGAACACTGATGGGTCTTTATACAAAAGGAACTTTGACATGGTACTCCTCAGATGTGTTGATAAGACGGAAGCAGATTTGTTGATGCATGAAGTGCACGAAGGGTCTTTTGGTACCCATGCTGGAGGGCATGCCATGGCTAAGAAATTGTTAAGATCAGGCTATTATTGGATCACAATGGATGCAGACTGTTGTGCTTACGCCAGAAAATGCCACAAATGCCAGATCTACGCAGATAAGGTGCATGTGCCTCCCAATCCTTTGAACATCATGTCTTCACCATGGCCCTTTGCTATGTGGGGCATTGATATGATTGGCAAGATTGAGCCAACTGCTTCAAACGGCCACAGATTCATCCTGGTCGCCATCGACTATTTCACTAAGTGGGTTGAAGCAGCCTCATATGCTAATGTTACAAGGCAAGTGGTAGCCAGATTTCTGAAGAGAGATATCATCTGTCGGTATGGAGTGCCCGAGCGAATCATTACTGATAATGGTTCCAATTTAAACAACAAAATGATGGCAGAGCTATGCCGGGACTTCAAGATCCAACATCACAATTCTTCTCCTTACAGGCCAAAGATGAACGGCGCTGTTGAGGCAGCAAATAAGAATATTAAGAAGATTGTACAGAAGATGGTAGTCACTTACAAAGACTGGCACGAAATGCTACCATTTGCTTTGCATGGGTACCGCACATCAATCAGGACGTCCACTGGGGCAACACCGTATCAGCTTGTATATGGTATGGAAGCAGTCCTACCTGTTGAAGTTGAATTACCCTCTCTACGGGTATTGATGGATGTTAAACTGAGTGAAGCAGAATGGGTACGGTCCCGATTCGAGCAACTGAGTCTGATCGAAGAGAAAAGATTGGCTGCAATCTGCCATGGGCAGTTATATCAGAAGAGAATGAAGAAAGCCTTCGATCAGAAAGTCAGGCACCGAGAGTACCAAGTAGGAGATCTTGTGCTGAAAAGAATCCTCCCTCCTCATACAGACCACAGGGGCAAATGGACTCCAAATTATGAAGGACCATTTGTTGTAAAGAAAGTTTTCTCTGGTGGAGCACTGATGCTCAGCACCATGGATGGTGAAGATTTCCCGTCCCCTGTGAATTCAGATGCAGTTAAAAAATACTTCGCATAAAATGACCCGCTGGACATAAAAACAGAATGTAAGTCCAGGCAAAAATAGGGCATCCCGGCGAGTCAAAAACAGAATAAAAGACTCGGGCAAAAATAAGGGAAAATAAACAAAAAAATGTACACCCGCTGAGTTGAAAAGCCGCATTGGACAGCTCAGGCAAAAATGGGTATCCCGATGGATTGAAAACCCGAAAGGGCGATCCATGCAAAATAAGGGAATAAGCGAACAACTGCATTCTGAGTTCGTCTGTATCACCCACGACTTGATAAGCTCCAAAGGATCAAGCTTCAATCAGAATCAACTCTCTCCAGAAAGCAAGACGAGAAGAACGTCATTGTCATACGAGTCATAGCAGGAGAGGAAGCTCCTCAAAGCGTCGTCAACACCGCCAGCACTTTATTTCTCAATTTGTAACAATCTCCTCATTTCAGGAGATATGTTTCTTTGACTGTATCTTGCCAATTCAGGGCACATGAATTAATAAAATCAGATTTTCAGTCATGATTCGTTTTACATTTATGTTTTGCAAAGAGTCGTCTGATATCTCTAAAAATACAATTGCATAAGTACAGATGCCTTTCTCTAAAAATGAAAACACATGCTTACAGGGAATCTGATTATTCTCGAAAGTACTTAACTCCTATGACGGAATCCAGTAAGGGATACCTCGGGACCTTTTGTACGTTTCCTTATCTTTGCAGGATTGCAGGTATCCAGAACGCAACTTGGGGCATGCAAGGTACATCCCAGCAAGCTGGCAAATCAACAAAAGATATCAGCATCCGAGATGCTCTATCCCCAGCTGAGTAGCTCCCCATTGCCTTCCCCAGCAAAGTTGCCAAATCAACAAACAGGCTCAACACTCAGAATGCTCTATCCCCAGCTGAGTTGCCTCTTGTTGCTCTCCCCAGCTGAGTTGCCTCTCACAATTCCCCCAGCCGAGTTGCCGTTCTTCCTCAGCAGAATGCAGAAATCAGGGAATCATCTCCCCACAGAATCCCCAGCCTCTATTCAGAAGAGCGACGCACGAAGAAGTCACAACAGAGTGAAGAAAGCTTCTACAAACCCCAGCTGGGTTTCTCATTTATAAGGATATGTCTATCAGTGACCTATATCCCCAAGCAGATACATCATTAGGTCTACCAATGATCTCATCCCCAGCTGGGACGTTCATTTCAAGCAGATCGACCAGAGATCTTCGCAGCAATGGGATCCGAATCCCGGATCTGTGCCCCTTTGCATAATCATGGCATCCGCATCATATTCACCCCCCAGAGCGTAGCATTCCGTCTAATACGGAGCATTACGGCAAAAATCAAATACATAGCATAATCATAAGTCATGTTGTGAATTGAACACTTGTAAATATTGACAATCTGTCGGCATACAGAATATATACAGCAAAAATCCCCACCAGAGTCCCAGCAAAGCAGTTGCCTCTCAAGTCACAAACACCAGTATATACACCTTTTGGCACCCGTCCGTGTCATCTTTCCCCAGTAAAGTCGCCTGAACACCCTTTACAAACAAATCACCCTCATTACAGATACGTCCTGACACCCGTCCGTGTCATATCCCAGCAGAAAGCCAAAGAGGTCCTCTTTGCACTCACATGTACTTGTATATACACCCTTTTGACACCCGTCCGTGTCATATCCCTAGCGCAGTCGCTTACACCTTCATCAACCCATACACTTGTTAATATTATACTTTTCTCTCTTGACACTCGTCCGTGTCACTCTCCCCAGCAGATAAACACTCATATTTATATACTCATACTACTCATGGTACACTTATACAGATACTCGTCCGTATCTTGTATACATCATCACTTATATCCCCACAGATTCGGCAGTAGTCCTTGTTCTTTGTTAACCAGTTGGTACTCGTCCGTACAATCATCTCAGAACATTGCGTCTAGTGTTTGTTTCTACATGATACTCGTCCGTATCATAGTCTTAGGGATGCTCGTCCGCGTCTTTAATCCATACACCGTGTCAAACACCTTGTGTCTTCTTGAATATAGATACTCGTCCGTGTCTATTATTCCCCAGAAGAATTCTTTCAGATGCAACACTCGTCCGTGTTCTTTGTTAACCAGTTGATACTCGTCCGTATCATCATCTCTGAACATGTGTCAGTTTGTTTCTACATGATACTCGTCCGTATCATAGTCTTAAGGATGCTCGTCCGCATCTTTAATCTATACACAATACCCAAACACTTATACCTTTTGTTTCTTGGGTGTAAACGCTCGTCCGTGTTTACATTATCCCCAGTAGATCACCAACAAATTTCCTTTTTATTTAACACTCGTCCTGTGTTATGATAACTCTGAGAGCAGCCGTACCCTGCTGAGTGGTCGTCCTCCACTTCTTGATGGCCGTCCCCATCGTTGATTTTAGCAGCCGTCCCCTGCTAGGTGGTCGTCCTCCACCTTTTGATGATCGTCCTTCATCAACTTTATCCAATGGCCGTCCCCATTGTTGATTTTGGTTATCTGACATTCGTCCTATGTCATGATAAACCTTGAGAGCAGCCGTACCCTGCTGAGTGGTCGTCCTCCACTTCTTGATGGTCGTCCTCCATCTTGCCCGTCCGATGGCCGTCCCCATCGTTGACCTTTTCTATCCGATGGCCGTCCCCATCGTTGATACTTTCGGCAGCCGTACCCTTCCAGGTGGTCGTCCTCCACCTTTGATGGCCGTCCCCATCATATTTCTTTTATACCCAACAGAGCAGCCGTCCCCTGCTAGGTGATCGTCCTTCACCTTTGATGGCCGTACCCCATCATCTGTCTATTTCATTCATTCTTTAACCCGATGGCCGTCCCCGTCGTGGTCCCTTTTCCTTTTTAGCCCGATGGCCGTCCCCATCGTTGGTTACTTGACCTTTATGAACTTGATGGCCGTCCCCGTCATGTTTCATTAATCCCCAGAGAACTTTGCAGCTTTATCTTGATGGTCGTCCCCATCATAATATCCTATTTTCCCCAGCTAGTCGGCCGTCCCCGTCTCAGCTTTACTTGTTTTTCCCAGCTAGTCGGCCGTCCCCGTCTTAGCTTTACCTTTTATCCCCAGCATGTCGGCCGTCCCCGTCATTGCTTTATTTTCATACACTCTCCCCAGCATGTCGGCCGTCCCCGTCATTGCTTTGTTTTCCGCACTTTACAATATACTTTGTTTTGCTTTTACAATCTATATCCCTTTTCTTCTTCATTCTGTGAGTGCAAATTTTGGACTGTCTTTGGTATTCAACCACAAGTTACCTTGTTTGCCTGTTAAGCCGTCGCTTACATCCTGCACAGCTAACTCATGTTTGAATAGGGGCAGCTGTAAACACCCCAAATTTGCCCTCACCCATTCACACCATGGCTTGTGATCATTCTCATATGCATAAACACAATCATATCATCTCACATCTCATTTTTGATTCACTGGATAGTTTCTAAGGCATCTGCACCTAGGGTTTGTGATCTGAGCAATCCCAAAGCTTCTTGAGGCATTCCAAAGGCTACCAATCAACTCAAAGGGGTCCATGTGTGTTCTTATATCATATTTCATCTCCTCAAAGTCAAAATTGCAGAGGAATCACAAGAACTAGGGTTTGAGGTGATGCAGAGCCAGGTTGAACTGCACAGTTGACTGAAAATCAGGGTTTTGGTTTCAGAGGCCATAACTCCAAATTTTTTGGTCATTCTTGTTTTCATTGATCTCTATATGGTATAGGGAGTATACATATCAATTTTCATGAAGAAATTCCATGGGGAAGTCATCTGATCAAGAGTTGACTTTCTAGACAAGTCAGTGCAAAATCAGGGCATCTGAGGCCCCCAATGACCCAACCAATGGGTGATCTTCATCATTTTGAGTGTATATGATCTTTATTTGATCATGGAAGAAGGTTGAAGTTCATAGAAATCAAGAATTTAGGGTTTTTGCAAAGGTTGACTTTTTGGGCATAGTTGACTTTTCAAGAATGCATCATTTTAGGTCAATTTTCAAGCTTTGATTCTTGGTCCAAAAAGGCTTCAAATGGAAAAACTTTGGTCATGAAAGTTGTAGATCTCATCTTTCCCTTTTCAAAAAGTACAAGAACATGATCTAATTCATCTTGGATCAAAAGTTATGGTTTGTTAAAATTGGCAAAAATCACTAAATTTCAAGTTATGCACCAAGTGTGAAATTTTGCAAAGTCATGAACCAATGCATTATGTGACTTCTAATTCCTCTCAAACCAGTACACAAACATTTCTCTAAGTCATAAAATCAGAATTGGATCAAGTTTGCCCATGGTTTGGTTTGTGTAACAAGGCATTTTCTCATAGAATTCCATAAAGCAACAACTTGCAAAAACCATCATGATCACTTCACCAACTTGATGCATTGGCTGCTGAGCTTTGCTAGACCTCTCCCTCATCCTTGCTGCGCCAGCCCATGCCTTGTACTTGCCTAGACCTTGAGCCATGCCTCACTTACACAAAAGTTGACCTTTATGCAAAAGCAAACTTACCTATCATAGCAGGCCATGTCACATCACAAAGCCAATCAGATTTGTTTATGTTATCCCTTTGCAAGCTAAACATAAGACTAAGCAAGGCTGAAACCATCACACTACACACATTCACAAAAAACCTTCCACTTTGCAACTTGCTTCGAATTCCTCTCCACAGCCACTAAACATTCAAGCCAACTTCATCAATCATCTCACCCCACTTCATAGATCACCCAGCACCAAGAACACAAGCCTGATATAGCCAGAACACCCCATAGCCATTGCTCACCCTCAGTCTGCATTTCTCTTCGAAACTCTCACCACAGCTTGCAAACACACAAACAAACACCACAGACCTTCTCCATTCACCCTCAGGATCTCAAACAACCCGTCACCATGACCTGAAACCTCCAGAAACATCATTGCCATTTCTGAGCAAGCTTGAGCAGAAGCTGTCGAATCTCACTATCCAGCCAACTTAAACTCCATTTGAGCATTCAAACATCATCCAGAGGTCCTAGGAAGTAGATTGCACAAGGAGAGGTGGCCAGAAAGTTCTCAAGCTGAAAGCTTCGAATCTCAGGTAGCCTGAAATTTATTTTTCCAGAAAGTGTTTTTCTTGTTACAAACTTGTTCCTCATGATTCACTGATCATCCTGATGCTTTTAGTTTTTGAAATGGTTGTCATTTGAGCATTTAATTGGTTTCTGAAGCTTGCGTGACCTAGAACTTATCCTCTTCGATTCAGCTTATTTGGGAAACATAAATGTGTTTTGAGAGAGGGGTTTGGTTCGTGAGGATGTGAGGATCATTCCCATGGCTTTAGATTTCATTTTAGTAACCTAGGGAAGGATTTGGAAGTTTTCAGGGGAGAAGGTCACCGGAGAAGACGACCGAAGCTCGTCTCCGGTGACCTGAGAGTGATTAGTCATTAATTTAGGGTTAGGGCAAAGTTTGAATTTGGGCCCTTGGATCTGGCTTCCCGCGCGCATATGAGTGGTTCAGATCATGTCATTAAGTTTTAATTTTGGATTATTATTTAATTAATCAGGTTTAAGTTAGTTTGAATTATGACCATCAGATCACGCGCCAAGTCAATGCATTCTTTCCCAGATTCAATCCTGGCCATCCCTTGCGTTTACTTTTCATTTTCTTTAATTTTAATTCATTTCTTTTTCATTTGTTTTGCACATTTAATTTAAAATAGCAAAAAATTCTTAAAAATTATGAAACTTTTTCCTGAGAGTTTTAATAATTTTTAAGACACAAAAACATTTTTTATTTTATTTTTATCATTAAAAAAGTATTTTTAAATATTTAAAAGATTATTTTTAATTGATTAATGAGAATTAATTAATTAAAAATACTTTTAGGTATTTAAAAATTACAAAAAAATTCATGAAATGTTCTAAGACATTTAGAAACATTGTCCAACCTTCAAACCAAATTTCTTTTTTGATCTTGATGCATTTTAAGAATTTTTCATTGAATTAAATCATTTTTTATGCATTATTTTGATCATGGATTCAAAAATTCATTTCTGCCTATTGGTGAAGGTTGTGACATTGATTCTTTTTGCTTTGTCTTGTGTTTAACATGTAGTTTCTAGGGTAAAAAGGCCATGAATTGTTCTTGCATTTTCAAATTGTTTGGCATTTGTTTTTTTAAGAACCCTAAAAAACCCTAATAATTTAGAAAATTCATATCTTGAGTTTGGTTGAGAGTTGAGAGCTCCCCTTTGGGCAGTGGTTCATCATAGGCCTAGGGTTTCTTTGGGTGCCATTTTCCATTTTTTATCATGAGGTTTGCTTCTGTTTTTGGTTTGTGTTTGATGTTTGATCCATGAACCCTAATTTGGGCTCTCTCTTGCATCCTCCTTGCATTCCCTTGCATAACATGACTTGTCTTTGCATTTTGTGCATTCTTGTGATTCATTTGACATCTTAAGACATTTAGAAAGCATGTTTGATCATTGCATTGCATATTTGCCATGTCATTTGTCTTGTATGTTTCATAACTTTCCATGTTTGTTCATGCTCCTTAGCTTGCATCATTTGCATTCATAATCTTGTATGAACATCCCCATTGCCTTGCCTCATGTTTGCAGCACCTCATAACATCATTAACATCATGTGCATGCTTCTGGTTTTGCTTAGCATCATATCATTTCATCTCACCTTGCATTGCATTACATTTCTTTCTAACATTTCAGGTGGTAAGTAACTTGGGAAGTGAATGTGCCTTCACTTCTCATAACTTTTCTTTTCATCTCTCTTGCATCCATTGCTGCATTTCTATATGTGTTTGAGTTTGAGCTTGCTCATTCTTCTTCCTCCCACTTTCTTTCTTCAAGTGACTTGACTTCTTGAATGAAGCAAGTCACTTTGCTTCTCTTAATCCTGTTCATCTGCTTCCTGGTGGCTCCTCTGAAGATTTCTCTTGAAAACCTCACAAACTTTAGGATCAACCAAGCATGACAATGAATTAGGGTTTTGATTAGTATCCCCTCATAGTTTTACCTTTGCGTCTCTCTTTGAGTCTTCTCTTCTCATCTCATAATCAGGGACTAAACCCTAAAAGGCTTTAAGACTTTGTGATTAAGCTTATGCCTGCATCCTTCTCTTAGGATGGAGTGTATAACTTTAATCCTAAGTCTTGAACCCTTAAGGTGTTTAAATCTCTTAATCAATTCATCTAATAAATATCAAGACATCACACTTGTAACTTGGGCCTTGCATTAGGGTTCTAATTCTTCCTTAAGTGGTTAAGAAGGACTAACCCTAGTGTTAATGGACAAGTCCCCCTCAAGTTGTCTTACAAATCATAAAATTCACTTCTTCATCATACCATTAATCTAAATAAAATCCACTTAATAAAGGCTTGTTTTGTCATGGGTTTAATCCCTAATCATGGATTAAGTTGAGGAGTCTTCTTCAGCTTAAACATTCTCATCTATTATCCTTCTTTTAGGATGGTGTAATGAGTCTGTTTAATCCTTGATTATGGCTTAACCTCATTACTCAACACTAAACAAAAAACACAAAAACATCTAAATAATCACAAGTAGGTTAATGATCTTAATCCTACATCAAAGGTGATTAAGTGTGAGAATCTGACTTCACACTTAAGGTATTCTCATCACCCCTAATCAGAGGGAAGATGTGATGAGTTTACTAAATCCATTGGTTTAGACTTAAGCTCATTAACTTATGACAAACTCCAAAAAGAAATAAAAGACTGAAAACTCAAAAACAAACAATAATCGTCTCCTTCGGGATTCTTTTCTCATCATCTTCACTCACAATCGAGAACTTGCTTCTTCCGTCTAATGCAAGACAGTTTGCACCTGAGCCAGACAGGTCATACACTTGAGCATAGGCAAGTAAGCAGTTCACAAGTCAATTCATCTTTCAGTCTCTTTGGGTCGAACTACGGTGTTCTGACTTCCTCATTGCACGAGAGGATACGTAGGCATAACTTAACAGTTATCGAACAAAAGTCTCTGTACATTCCCCCTCTTTCCAGCTCATTTCTTTAAGCCTCATAATCTTGAGCAATTCATTCTCATTCTTACACTGACACATCATTTATACATTTTACACTTCACTTCCTTTATACTGACACCTGTACATCTTTTTCCAGCTATTTTATACACAGATTGCACTGACACTACCCCTTTAAAACACAAATCTTTTAAGCGTGGATCCCGTCGAGTACGACGGACAATCTGGGTGCTAATACCTTCCCAGGTTGTAACCAACCCCCTTTCTCAGTCTCTCTGGTTCGCAAACCGTCTTATCCATCTTTTTCTAGGCCTATGCAGCATTGCCTTTCCTCCGGGATAAAAATGCCTAGCTGGCGACTCTATTCATCTCCAGTGAGTTCACGGCTATGTGTTCTCACTGTTCCCCTCGCCGACCGTTCGCGTCTGTACCTTCATATGATCCATTTTCATTTGTCGGGAGCGACACAACCAAAAGAAATTCTGGAAGCAAAGGGAAAGTGAACACCTTCGGGGGTGATAAGAACAGCACCAACTCCACGTCCGTTGATATTGATTACCCCATCAAACATCAATTTCCATTTGGATTCAGGGCCATGCCCCTCCTCCGGAAGTGGTTCCTCGCAATCTCTTTCCTTGAGGTACATGATGTCCTCATCAGGGAAATCAAACTTCATTGGCTGGTAATCGTCTTCCAGTGATTATTGTGCAAGATAATCTGACAACACACTTACTTTGATGGCTTTCTGGGAAGTATACTATATGTCATACTCTGTTAAGTCATTTTCCACCTTGCAACCCTTCTGGTTAACGCTGGTTTCTCGAAAATATACTTGACGGGGTCCATTTTTGAGATTATCAATGTGGTGTGAGTTAACATGTACTGTCTCAGTCGGCGAGCAGTCCATGCCAAAGCGCATCAAGTTTTCTCGAGTAGTGAATAACGGGATTCACAGTTGGTAAACTTTTTGCTAAGGTAATAAATAGCATGCTCTTTTTGACCAGACTCGTCATGTTGGCCTAGAACACACCCCGTCGACCCTTCTAACACAGTCAAGTACATGATAAGTGGTTGTCCTGGAACTGGAGGCATTAGAATCGGAGGCTCCTGCAAATATTATTTTATCTTTACAAAGGCTCTTTGACAGTCCTCATTCCACCTGACCGTTTGTTCTTTTCTTAACAATTTGAAGATTGGCTCGCATGTGGCAGTTAGATGAGATATAAACCGTGAAATGTAGTTCAATCTCCCTAAAAACCCAGTCACTTCTTTTTCTGTTCTTGGTGCAGGCATGTCTTGTATTGCTTTTACTTTTGCAGGATCTACCTTAATCCCCTTCTGGCTAACAATAAAATCCAGCAATTTACCGGAACGCACTCCAAAAGTGCACTTGTTTGAATTCAGCCTCATTCTATACTTTATCAATCTATCAAACAGCTTTTTGAGATTGACCATATGCTCTTCTTCGTCTCGGGACTTGGCAATCATATCGTCCACATAGAATTCAATTTCCTTGTGTATCATGTCGTGGAACAAAGTTACCATAGCCCGTTGATACGTTGCCCCAACATTCTTCAGCCCAAAGGGCATAACTTTATAACAGAATGTACCCCATGGGGTAATGAACGTCGTTTTCTCCATGTCTTCTGGTGCCATCTTGATCTAATTGTATCCGGAGAAGCCATCCATGAAAGAAAATACCGAGAACTGAGCGGTGTTTTCTACCAGCACATCAATGTGAGGTAATGGAAAGTCATCCTTTGGACTTGCTCTGTTTAGATCCCGATAATCGACGCACATCCGTACCTTGCCATCCTTCTTTGGTACAGGCACAATGTTAGCTACCCAAGGTGGGTAACTAGTTACAGCAAGGAATCTGACATCCCACTACTTTTGAACTTCCTCCTTGATCTTCATTGCCATATCAGGGAGAGTTCTTATCAGCTTTTGCGTTACAATAGGACAGTCTTCCTTTAGTGACAGCTTGTGTACAACGATGTCAGTATCCAACCCCGACATATCTTGATACAACCAGGCGAAGATATCCAAATACTCACATATCATACTAATCAACTCCTTCTTTACCTCGGCCTGCAGACTGGACCCAATCTTTATCTCTTTCTTTACATCCTCAGACCCGATGTTGATGATCTCTATTTCTTCCTGATGAGGCTAAATGACCCTTTCCTCTTGTTTCAACAACCTAACCAATTCTTCCGGGAGTTCATAGTCTTCCTCAACCCTTTCATTAACTTGGTAAATAGGATTGTCGAAGTCATGCATATTCATAGCAGGAACATTATCACAAGAATCTGAATGATCAACACTGCACAAATGATGTGCTTATTTCAGAATCTGTTCTTTTTTTTTTCAAAAGAGACGCAAACACACCAAACACTGGAAAAGAAAACATTGCCATTTTACTTGTTATTTTGTGAAAAAATTTAAAACGAAAGAAAGAGAACACAATTTGCTTGAAAAATGTCCTTTATTTCATGGAAAAAGTAAATGCATTAAAACATGGTGGCCCTACAGATGGATCCATGCACCTTGGGCAGAGTGCAAGATTTGACATGCAGTATGATAAAAATGGAAACAAGAAAATTACTTTGACTGCCAAGAAACTTGAACAAAATCTTCAGTAGACCAGTTCCGGAACTCCTTCCCAGGTACGCATGGGTGAATCCAGTTATCCAAGTCGCAGTCACTATCCCCCTCTTCATCTGTAGCACAAATGTGGTTTTAGTCGAGCATCCCAGCACTAGTGAACGTTATGGACTTACTTCCTTGAGACCAGCTGGACTGACCAGGTTGATATCCAAGACCAAACTTGTCATATTTCTTTTCTACTTCTAACAGCTTGCCCTAGCCCTGGGCGTTTCCAGATTGGACTACTTCCCTATCTTGCTTGTAGGAGTAGATGTGAGTCCCTTCCTTCTCATGGCTTTGAGCTGCAGCAACCGGAGACAAAGTACTAACATTGACTGTCTCAAAAGCCTGGCAAAGTGTTTCATGGATCTCCCCATCCATTTCCACATACTTGAAGGTCGACAGATGGCTTACAAAAATATCTTCTTCTCTGCATACAGTAACAACCTGGCTGTCTACCACATGCTTTAACTTTTGATGCAACGTGGATGTTATTGCGCCCGCAGCGTGAATCCATGGACGTCCCAGCAAACAGCTATAAGTGGGTTGGATATCCATAACATAGAACATGCTCTTGAATACCTGAGACCCAATATTTATCGGTAGCTCTACCTCCCCAAAAACAGACCTCCGTGGCCCATCAAAGGCTTTCACAATCAAATCATTGGGTCGCAAAACAATGCCATCAACATTCATCTTCATTAAGGCCTTCTTAGGGAGCACATTGAGAGAAGAGCCTGTATCTACCAAGACATGTGATAGAACAACACCCTTACACTCCATGGTGATGTGTAAGGCCTTGTTGTGATTACGTCCCTCGGAAGTGAGATTTCTATCTGTGAATCCCAACCCATGTATGGCGTTCACACTGGCTACCACAGCTTCCAACTGGTTAACAGTTATCTCTTGTGGTACATATGCCATTTGCAAAACTTTTAGAAAAGCCTCCCGGTGAGCTTGAGAACACATCAGCAATGACATAATGGATATCTTGGACGAGGTCTGATTCAATTGCTCAACCACCTTATAGTCACTTTTCTTAATTATTCTCATTAGTTTCTCAACTTCCTTTTCAAAAGTACCCTGACTAGCAGCAGGAGTTGTCACCTCTTCGGTCATTATTTGTTTACCTTTAGCCTTTGCAGCAACTTCAACTTCAGGATCACCCCTAAGAGTTTGAGGAGCAAAGAGACGCCCACTCCGAGTAAATCCACCAACTCCTCCAACATTCACAATTGTCGGATCAATTTTCACCTCTTTACTTTCCACCTTCTGACCTTCTACGTACATGTCTGAGCCATATTGCCAAGGGATGGCCTTGTCATCAACATAAGGAACCGGTCCCGGAACAGTGATGGTTACTGGACTCACTTCTGGAACATAGATAGTCACAGGCTCTCTCCGGGAAGGAACTTCAGCAGGATCAAAATAAATTGTCACTGTAGACACATAATCATCTCTATTTTCAACCCTATCAAACTATAACAACCCCTCATCAATCAAACACTGCAACCCAGCTTTCAACTCTCCGCATCCATTAACTGAATCCATGCAACTCTCGCAGTCGATATCACAACCTGGGAATACCTACCCTTTCAAAATTTTATCTTTCACCACTAACAACGAAGTCTTCACTTCATCCACATTCAAAATCAAGTTTAACCTCTCACCACCATGAACAACATTTATCCTGCCCCTCCATGATTTGGAATGGGGTTTGATGTAAAATTTGGAGGTGGTGCGAAGTTAATTACTTTCGAGTCAATCAAGTCTTAGACCTTATGCTGTAATGCCCTGCACTTATCTGTTGAGTGCCCATGAGCTCCTGAATGAAACACACATCTTGCATTAGCATCATACCCCACTAGAAGCTCTCCAGGTGGTGGTGGTGCTAATGTCCTCAACTGAACCAAGTTCAAATCTAACAATCTCTGGAGTAGTGTTGTGTATGTCATCGGGATTGCTTCTAGCACCCTGTTAGTTGGACGAGCTTGTCTCTGTTGATAAGGTCTTTGCTGATAGTTGTTGTGTTGCGGCTGTTGTTGTTGCTGCTGTTGTTGTGGTTGTTGCACAGTACTTGTTGGGATGGTAACAACTGCCACCTGCTCGTAAGATCCCCTGTATCCATGACCCCGGCCTCGGCCGTACACAACATTAGTTTCTCCCTCCCTTCTTCTTGGAGGTCCATTAAAAGCTTTTCGAACACCACTTGAGCTACCCGCACCACTATCTTGGATCTTCCCCATTTTTAGCAGAGTTTCAACCCTTTCTCCAGCTATCACAATATCATTAAACTTTGTTGCTGAGTAAGACGCCAGTTTCTCAATAAACACCCCCTGTAGTGTTCCCATAAACATGTCTTCCATTTCATTCTCCCACAAAGGAGGTTGTACTCGAGCAGCAAGTTGACGCTGCCTCTGGGCGTACTCTTTGAATCCTTCCTTAGCACTCTGAGACATTGTCTGCAAGTGGGTACGATTTGGAGCCATATCCAAATTATACTGATACTGCTTCACAAACGCCTCGGCTAAATCCTTCCAACTTCGAATATTGACTCTGCTCAGCTTCTTGTACCATTCCAAGGAAGCCCCTACAATATTATCCTGGAAGTAATACATCCACAACTTCTCATCATTTGTATGCGCATCAATCCTTCCCACAAAAGATTGAAGGTGAGTTTTCGGGCAAGTTATGCCATTGTACTTATCAAAAGTAGGGACCTTGAACTTTTAGGGAATTCTCACCCCTGGCACTAAGCCCAGATCAGTGATGTCAAACCCTAGAGAACTCTAAGATTGAATGGCGCGAATTTGCTCAGCCATTTCTTCAAACCTCCTATTCATGTCAATCCCCTGGCCTTCCGCCTCATCCAGCAAAGTGAACTGTTCATCTTGCCCATCCATCTGCATGTTATTCACTCCATCATTGATAATAGTGACCCCTGGTTGCACCACAGGGATTTCAACGTGACGGGCGCCAGCCCCATTGCGATTACCTCCCTCTGATGTCCCATTGTTCCTGGCTTGATTGTTCTCCACAATTTTGCGTAAGTTCTCTTGAGTTTGACCCATCCCAGCCATGAGGGTCATGGAGTTATCCATTCTTGTCCTAAAATCAGCCAGATTTGCTTGCATCTGATCCATTGCTCTCTCTCTCTGTTCACCTTTGTAGGGTATCTATGTACAGTTGAATGTCTCTGAACCTTCTTGGGAGCTATAGTGCCTGAAATTTGCATAAACGTTAGAAAATTGATGAATTACCTGCAAAACAACAAACACGTTATATGCATGTGATATAACTATTCATGTTTCCACGTTCAGGCATTAATATGCCCCAGTTCTGGTATTTTTGACATAAAATACTCCAGATGTCCTTTTTTTGGAAACTGCCTTTGCAAACTCTTTTGAGGAGTATTCAGACCTTGATGGCTTCGCACAAACAACTTTTGCTCATTCAGAAACGGTAACTGGAAAGTATCATTGCTTAACATGACAAACTACCAACAACCAGAGTCATAGACATACACATAATTCCCGAAGGGTTACGATTCAATACAAAAACAAAAAGATAAAGCAAGACTCCTGCAACAAACTTGTAGGTAGTCTGGATACAAACAACAATAAACAAAAACTCTAGGCTAAGAAGCTTCAGGCCCTTCTTCTGCAGTCACCACCCCTGTCCGATTCTTTTTTACGCCTGCTCTCAGCTTAAGATCTGCAATCTCCTTCATTGCTTCCTCCAATGCTAGCTGGCTCTGTACCAATTGTTGAGTCTTTTCCCTTCGTATTTTGTGAACTTATTCCACTTCTTCTTTCTTGAATTCCATCTGCACCTCAAAGAACTCTTCCTTTTCTTTGTACTTCTTCTGCTCCTGTTCTCTTTGGCCCTGTAACCAAGTAATGTATTGACGAGCTTCCCTGAGTGCCTTCAAAATCTTCTT
The DNA here is from genome assembly GCA_963966055.1 of Lathyrus aphaca. Taxonomy (NCBI): domain Eukaryota; kingdom Viridiplantae; phylum Streptophyta; class Magnoliopsida; order Fabales; family Fabaceae; genus Lathyrus; species Lathyrus aphaca. The sequence goes on from OZ014520.1 coordinate 183,629,622, forward strand.
ACGCTCCGCTTCTCTTTTTGACTCTGTTAAACCCAATCTCTGAAAATGAGCTTCTCTCCCAGCGAACTCCTTTTCTTTAGCTTCTAAGGTAGCATGCATCCTCTGTAGCTTTTCTTCTGCTTCTTGCTTAGCATGATTGGCACGGTGATACAAGCTAGCCATTTCATAATTCTCTACCCGAACCTCGTGCAACTGAGCTTCCAATTTCTTGCAATCTTCAAGAGAAACAGTGGTTTGTATTGGTACTTCTTTTGGATATAGTGGAGCCTCAACTGAAAATGGAAGGAAGAAGGTGTCAACCCTACCTTGTATCCAAGCAGCAAAAGAGGGATAAGTCTTAGGGTCTACCTTTCCAAATTCTTTCTTACCCACCCTAACCTTTGTTTCCCAAGCTTGAGATACTTGAATAATCAACTGCTCATTATCTTCAGCTGGAAGATACAAAGTCCTAGCTATATCTTCATCTGATGGAGGATCCTTCAGTGGATAGCCAAACTGTTTTCTAGACAACACATGGTTATGACTTATCACTCCTTTCCCACCTAACAAAGGCACATAGGGAAATTCACCACACCTTGTAATAAACTCCTTCCCTACTAAGTTTCTGCTACATCCCCAAGCTATATCGTCAGATGTCAACCCCATCAATCTTCTAGCCCACTTCCAATCTTGTCTAAGATCTTTGAACGGTCTTGACTTTGGAAGCTTCTTAGTAAACCACTCAGCAAACAACGGAGCATAACAATTCACGTACCCTTTTCTTTTCTAATTTATGTGATGGACACCAAAGTAAAAGTCTCCCAACAATGTAGGCACTGGGTTTTCTTTAATGAAAAGGGTGATAGCCTCCAAGCTCACCCAACCTTTCTCTCTTGGAAAATGACTTATCCCATATACCATTAATGCAAACAATGCACTAAATTCTAATCATTTTCCTCCCAAAGCAAACACATGGGCTTATGTGATAAGAAAATCCAAAGTAAATCCCTTCCCATTGCTAGCTTCCAACTCCATATTCACTCTAAGAATACTCAAATGACAGGCACCTGTGTCGCTCCCTGGATTTCCATCCTGGTACAAACGCGAAAGTGGTGCGGAAAAGAATAGAGTCGCCAGCCAGGCATTTTTATCCCGAAAGAACGGGAATGGTAATGTTGCACAAACCAAAAGAAAAGAAAAGGAAGGACATGGGTCCTGCGAACCAAAGAATCTGAGATCGGGAGCCGGTTACGACCTGGGAAGGTATTAGCACCCTAGATCGTCCTCCGTACCCGACGGGATCCACGCTTGCAAAGAAAATGTTTCAAAGGGTGAAGAAATGAAAGCTGCTGCAAAACTGAAACTGAAACTGGATAAGAAAGAAAAGAAATGGGGGAAAATGTAGGGAAAATAAAGATTGTGCTCGAACGGGCCCTACCCCGCTGCCTACGTACCTCACTGAACATGAGGATCAGAGATGCCGTAGTTCCCCTAACTAGGGGTAGAAAATACTGCTTGTGTCTTAAGGTTTGAACTGCCTATGTCAATGCTCAGGTGTTGCAGGCTCGGACGAAGAGTGTGTAACCGTCTTGCAAAATGACAAGAAGAAGCGAGTTCGCGGACAGAGCGAAGGAGATGAGAAAAGAATTCCCAAAGGAAAGACTATTATTTTTTGTTTGTGTTTTTTAGAGCTTTTTATTGGTGTGGCACAAGAGAATGAACTCAACCTCTTTTACATGGAATGTGTACTTATCACTACATTCCAATATGGAATAATAGAACAAGCACACCAAGCAAGGAGAACTTATCCAAGACTTGTTTCCAAAGGCAAGGGCCTAATTTCAATGACTTGTTGAATTTATTAGATGTTTTAGTAATTAAAAATGAAGAAGTGTTTTTTAGGGTTTTTCTTGATGAAGATAACTTCATGATCCGAGTTGTGCATCATGCTAGACAAATGCACTATTCCAAGATGAAATAAATACATATGCCCCATGGAATAAGGCTATTACACAAGAAGTCACTTCTTTCTTTATTAATGTTTTCTTAGATTTTGTTTTGAGATGAGAAGAGAAAGAAACCAAAAGAGCAAAAAGGTAAAAGTCTAAAATGGGGGAAGACTAAACCTAAAGTTGTCATGCAAAAGAGTGGTCCTAAGGTTAGTGAGGTTTCAACTATCCTAAGAGAAAAGAAGAACCAAAGAGGAGCAAGAAGAAGAGGAATCAAGAGCTAGCAAGCAACTTACTCCTCTAAAGGAGATAAGTTGCTCCTAAAGGGGGAGGAAAAGAATTGCAACACATGATGGCATAAGGCACATCAAAACACAAAGAGAAAGCAACTTGAACAAGAGAAAGGAAGAAGAATTGAAATGTGGATGAACATCCACACTTCTCTTACCATGAGGCCCTGCAAGTGTTTGCAAAATCCAACACATGTTCATCAATAAAATCATGGAAATGGCATGCTCAAAGTTCACATCAACAAAGATCAAACAACATGTCAAATTACACACACAAGCATTTACGTGTCGAGAACATGGAAGCATGCATCAACCAGCAAGCAATTAACCCTAAACAAACATGTTCAATGATCATATAATGATCCATGGCATTTAAAACAAGTAAGGGGATCAAACATGCCCAAAATATCCCAAAAATGGCCTACTGCTTCAGTGTTAACCGGGTAACCAAAGCGTTAACCGGTTAACCAGTCAAAACCTGCAGAAAAACAACACAAAAAAGGTGTGTTAACCGGTTAACCAATCCGTTAACCGGTTAACGCTGTTAAAACAACAACAATTCCTGTAGAAAAATCAGTTCAAACCAGCTTTTCCAATTAATCTCACACCAGACCAGCAAGCAATTGAGCATGAAAATAGTGTATCAATTCACATTAAATGGCATCATGAAGCTCATGAACATTAACACATGGATCCGGTCACAAAATCGATCAATCAATTCAAGCAACACAAGCAAATACGCAAGCATGCAAATAAGCTAAAACAGAGCTAGATCTGAAATTAACTAACCTACAAAGCTGAGGTATGCTTTAGTAATTGTTGATTGAGCTGAAAACGATAGATCTCGTGCAAAACTTTGAAGATCCGGTGTTAAGCTTCACACTCCATGCAAAATAAATGCAAAAACAAGGTCTTGATGCAGAATTTTGGATCCAAAAGCACTTATAGATCCCAAACCAGATCTGAATCACCAATTAAACCAGCAAAAAGATGCAAAGAAGCTATGGATGGAGGTCTAGTTCCAAGATCCACACACCTTAAGGCAAGGTTATGTGATCTTCAAAAAGGAACTTTGAGTGATTTGGGAAAATTGGGAGAGAAAAGTGAGAGAATTGTGAGTGAGAAGAGTGAAAATTCAGAATGGAAATGGAAATTGTGATAGAGGGTCCTCTTTGTTTGGAGAGAAATGGATTAAATATGGTTTAGGTTTGGGGCCCAAAAATTAGGCATGGGATCCAAAATTATGGTTTGGTAATGAGATTAGGATTTGCAATGGAATTAGGCTTGGATAAATGCTCTAGATCCTTCTTTTTAATTTCCAATTAATTCAAAAATGAATAAAAATCAGAAACTTCAAAAATTGGAGACAAACACATGCTGAAAAATGCTGTTGGAATTCAAAATTCGCAGCCGTTAACCGGTTAACCAATCCGTTAACCGGTTAACGCCAGTGAATTTTGAATTTTCCCTCCCTTTTGGTGGGAAACCTCAGGAATCACCCGACGCCAACCGCTTTGATCTGATTTTGATCCTCAATCCCTTCTTTACGCTTTGACCCTGATATCAACTTGTAGCCTACCTTGTGAGCTCTGAATTTCCCTGATAATTGATCACATGCCTTATGATAGAATATGCAAGGGCTATGCCTCATGACATGCTAATGATGATTATGATATGATGATGATGCTAAACAGGAGAGGGCAAATTTGGGGTATTACAACCTGCAATGTCCTTGTACGAGGGACACTTTTCTGCCGCATAATAGGGAACACCATTCCTGATGGGAATCTTCAAGATGTCAGAAATCTCTTCCATTGTAGGAGCCAAGACATAGTCAGGAAATACAAAAATTCTCAACATAGGGTCATAAAACTGCAACAAAGATTGAAGGCGATCTCTCTGATCAATAGTAGGTTTGTTCATGTAACCCAGGATCTTCCCATACGGGCTTCTGAAATCATCAAGAAATGGCTGTGGGAAAGTGTAATGAGCATTCCTTTTTCTGGGTATCTCTTGGAATTTTGTCATCTGGAGAAACAATGAATACCAGAACTGGGTACAATGGATAAAGGATAACCTGAAATGGAAACACAAACAGTTAATGCAAGTATGATGCGATGCAAATGCAATTCAGGCATATGATCAACAATTGGGACTGTCTGGATATGGAATATTGGACCCAAGTGACCAAGAACCAAGATCCTCTAAATAAAGCCCCCATAAATAAGAATTCAGTCTCAAATAAGCCCCAAATCAGATATCAAATGACTTAAGAACTCCAAAATCCATGCAGCCATATCAAATCATAGAACTGTACTGGCAATGAGGTATGATGAGGTCAAGGGTTCCTGCAAACCTGTAAACCCCTCCCAATCTTACGGGTGTGCTCCGGGTCAAACATCACAGACTCTCAAAGCCGAATAGCAATAATACGTTCAACATTTCCGAGAAATGGCTCATGACCAAATCAGGGAATCAATTTGGCATTATGTACTTATCAGGGAGGTCTCAGCGTGAGTTCAGGAAAAACAAGAATCCCTTATAAGTCCCCAGCTTCAAGCGCTGGAATCGAGAAACAATAGTATATTCATCCCGAAGGGTACAATATTATCGTCATACGACCAGATGCTTTGACTGAGTTCCTATAAAAGAACCAATCCATCCTATGCAAGTTCCAAGTGGGCCCTCGGGTGCGAGTGGGTTTGCCACAGAATGTGGTCTGCCACTGTCACCACTGGAGAGGGATGTTTCCACAAAGGTCCTCAATGATCGGTCCCCAGATGAACATAACTATTGAGGTCATGTAATGATCCAAGAAAGATTCCTGCATCAAAACATTTCCAAGACGGTCGCAAGTCTGGGTGTTGAACTCACTACTACCAACATAGCAAGATGCCATGAAGCCAAAGTGACTGTCCACGCTAAGTCCTAGGATGCACTTGAGCCCCGGTTATGAGCTCATCTCATAGTAACAATCCCCAACCCACCAAACAGAAAACCAGCAGCCAGACAGTCCAGTATAATATGATGCATAAAAATAAATACTGAAAGTTGTAAATAAAACTGTAAATAAACAACAGTAAAATACACATGCAACAGCAAACACTCAAAACCCAAAGAAATAGAAACACGCAAGTTCTAGGAGAGACTCTCAAGGGAACCAGAGATTTTGGGTTCGATCCCCAACAGAGTCGCCAGCTGTCGCTCCCTTGATTTCCATCCTGGTACAAACGTGAAAGTGGCGCGGAAGAGGTAGAGTCGCCAGCCAGACATTTTTATCCCGAAGGAACGGGAATGGTAATGTTGCACAAACCAGAAGAAAATAAAAAGGAAGGACACAGGTCCTGCGAAGCAAAGAGACTGGATTCGGGAGTCGGTTACGACCTAGGAAGGTATTAGCACCCCAGATCGTCCACCGTACCTGACGAGATTCACGCTTGCAAAGAAATTGTTTCAAAGGGTGAAGGAATGAAAGTTGCTGCAATGAAAAGGAACTGAACTGGATAAAAGAAAAGAAAGGGGGGAAAATGTAGGAAAAATAAAAGAGTGTGCTCAAACGGGCCCTACCCCGCTGCCTACGTACCTCATCTGGACAATGAGGATCAGATTCGTCGTAGTTCCCCTAACTAGGGGTGAAAAAGATTGCTTGTGAATTAAGGCTTGAACTGCCTATGTCAATGCTCAGGTGTTGCAGGCTCGAACATGAGTGTGTTATCGTCTTGCAAAATGACAAGTAGGAGCAAGTTCTTACGTAAAGAGTGAAGGTGATGAGAAGAGAAGTCCCGAAGGAGACACTTATTGTTTGTCCGGTGTTTTTTATGAGTTTTTTTATTTGTATAGCACAAGAAAGTGAGTTCAAGTCCGTTTCCATGGAATGTGTACTTGCTACTACATTCCAAGATGGAATAATAGAACAAGCACACCAAGTAAGGAGAATTTATCCAAGACTTGTTTCCAAGGGATATGGCCTAAGCTTACTAACTTGTTGAACTTATTAAGTGTCTTAATGATTAGGTGAAGAAGTGTTTTTTAGGATTTTCTTGATGAAGATGACCTCATGATCAGACTTGTGCATCATGCTAGACAAGTGTACTATTCCAAGATGGAATGAATACATATGCCCCATGGAATAAGGCTATACACAAGAGGTCACTTACTTCTTTATTAAGGTGTTTTTTATGGTTTTTGTATGAAGATGAGAAAGAGAAGAAACCAAAGGAGCGAAGGTAAAATAACTAAAGGGGGACTAACAAATCCTAATGTTATCATGCATGGATGAACCTAGGTTATTATGGCTTGAAGCTATCCTAATAGAAAAGAAGAGCAAAGAAGAAGAAAAGAAGAGGAGAAGAAAGCTAGAGAACAACTTATTCCTCTAAAGGAGATAAGTTGCTTCTAAGGGGGAAGGTGAAGAGTTGAATCACATGATAGCTTAAGGCTCATCAAAAATCACAAAATAGAAAGCAAAGTAAGAAGAAGAGATGAAGAGTTGAAATGTGGATAAACATCCACACTTCACTTACCATTGCACCTTCAAGTGTTAGCAAAATTTCCAGCACACATTCAGCACATCAATCAATACTAACACATCAACACAATTCATGGAATTAACATGCTCAAAGTTTCAAGACGACAAAATCAACAAACATGCCAAGCTTTGCAAATACATGAATTTATGTGTTGAGAAAATGAAGGCATACATCAACTGTAACACCCCCATTCTATACCCCAAATAAGCCATTAATCCACTTAGGCACATATTAAAATTTTATCAAAGTATATTTGAACAACGGTATAAAAGAGAAATGCCACATTATACTTGAATTTAAAAAACATACAACACCTTCTCAATAAAGATATGCAACAAACGGGGTAACTTACATTCACAAGGATTCCATCCTTACACCCGTATTCATCAATTCAATAAACAGCGGAAAACAAAACATAACAATTTCAAACTTATATACTTATCATAAATATATCTGCAAGTTTGAATCACCAAAATACATCCATGTTTACATAAAACATTTCACAATCTAAATACATATACAAATGTATTCACAAAAAGGCATCAAGCCAACCCTAGCTACCCGGTGCTACATATCAGAGCCGACCGACCAAAAGATGAAGACGAACTTCACAAAACTATCATCCAGCAACCTACTCTGCAATGCCTCATAGAGCATCATAAAACAGCAAAAGGGTGAGAAACATTATCATAATAACATTGCATATAATTATATATCTCAACATATAAAAATGCACACAAAACATATTCTCACCACACATTTCATTCCTCATCACCTATACACATCGCAATGTGTACATACACAAATCAAGCATGTTCACCATGCACTAATTCACATAAACTTACATTATTTATGTCTATTCCTCAATTCTATTCATTCCGCATAAACATACGTCTAGCTATGTTTAATCACACATATACATTACAAATGTATAAACCACATACATATACATATCAAACATGCATATATACAATTAAGTATGTTTCATCACACATACTATCATCTCCATAATACCCCAAATAAACATTTACACATTCATGTTCATTTCTGCATATCCTAATTAAAATGATAAAAATGCAACTCATAGAGACCGACACACGACTCTATGCAGATTCAAATGCGATACCGACTCAACATTTCAGCAGGTTCTCTCAGGAACCAAATGGAATCATCGCTTGTTACCTAAAGTAACTCCCCGTCGGGCACACGATATTCCCCATTGCTCACACCCCACATGGGGACACAATGTTTATAGATTGCTCACACCCCACACGGGCACACAATCCGATTGCTCACACCCCACACGGGCACACAATCAATGTGAATAAATCACCCATCGCTCACACCCCACATAGGCACACGATGTTTCTGGATTGCTCATACCCCACACGGGCACACAATCCGATCACTCACACCCCACATGGGCACACGATCTTGTTGTAGTCATCGCTCACACTCCACATGAGCACACGATGCTACAACGGATTCACAAAGAATCCCACAACACAAGAATGCATACATTATGCTTACATGCAAAATGACACACAACATTCTTGAAAATGCATACATATACACAATATAGTTATGCATTCATCTCATACAATTAGCATACATTCGCATTTAATTCAAGCAATGTATCCACTTGCCAAACGGCCACAATACAACAATCAAACCCACAATTCCATAATTAACATAATTACGTTTTATCGGAAAAGTCGGGTAAAAGTTGGCTAATCATTACAAATTTTAGCATCATTAGATTCTACATGTTTTTAGCTTCGAATCGATATAAGGATCACTAAAAACGGATACCCGAAACTCAAGTTACGAAACAAAACGTAAAAACCCAAAAAATCCTCCCAGGCTCGCTGAGCGAAAATCACCCTGAAACGTTCGTTGAGCGAGGGGTAGCTCGCTGAGCGACCACTGCGATTTTAGTAACATACCAGTTGCGAACAGTCCATCCTAATCACTCCAAAACTCCTCTAAACTCATACAAACATGATCAATAACATATATCTAACATCATACTTCGATTATAACGATTTCTAACCAATTAATCTACCAATTTCTCACATTTTCTCTCAAACCCTAACTATTCATCTTCTCTAACTTTCATCAAAACCAAAACTCAACCAATCAAACACATACATAATCATACAAAATATTAAGATAACATTGCTTATCATCCTTACCCGATTATTTCGATTTCTTGGAGCAATCTTGAAGTTTTTCCAACTTTCCCCCTTTTCTCTTCTTTTTCTCTTCTCTCCTTTTTCTTTCTTCTCTTTTTCTTTCTCTTCTTACAAACTTATACTCTTTCTCACTCTCTTATATTTCTTTCTATTTTCTACTCTCTCCAACCAAATATCATTTTCTCACAAAATACCAATTCTACTAATTTCTAACTTATCATTAATTAATAAATACCTAAAATACCCTCTTATCCAATTTTTACCCGAAAATTCATAAAACGGTAAAAATCACATATCACACCAACATATCACCTTAATTCATCAACATATCATATCATCATATTAATTTCACAAACAAAATAATAATTACTCAATTAAAATAAAAGACTCCAACAAAAATGGGAATTATCGAATCGGGGCGTTGCAACTCTCCCCCACTTTAGAAATTTTCGTCCTCGAAAATATTACCTGATTCAAACAACCCCGGATAAGACTCGCGCATCCCACTCTCCAATTCCCAAGTCATATTGCCTTCCGCAGCGCCTCCCCACGCCACTTTCACAAGCGCAATATCCTTGCCTCTTAACTTCTTGATTTCACGATCTAAAATCCTAACCGGCAAAGCTTCCACTGTAAGGTTATCTCTTACCTCAACCTCATCCATAGGAATAACATGTGACGGATCCGGAACATACTTCTAAAGTTGCGAAACATGGAACACATCATGCAAATTCGAAAGATTCGGAGGCAACGCCACACGATAAGCCACAACACCAACTCGTGCAGTAATCTGATACGGCCCAATAAAACGAGAAGTCAACTTCTTCGACTTCAAAGCACGACCTACATCCGTAACCGGTGTAACTCTCAAAAACACATGGTCGCCTTCCTGAAACTCAAGATCCTTCCTCCTCTTGTCATGATAACTCTTTTGTCTACTTTGAGAAGCTTTCATCTTCTCCCGAATAAACTTTATTTTTTCCGTAGTTTGTTGTACCATCTCCGGTCCAACTACCGTTCTCTCTCCGGTTTCATGCCAACACAAAGGTGTTCGACATCTTCGACCATATAAATCCTCAAATGGTGTCATACCAATACTCTAATGAAAACTATTATTATAGGTGAACTCAATCAACGCTAAATAACTATCCCAAATATCACCTTGTTCTAACACACAAGCACGCAACAAATCCTCTAACGATTGAATCGTCCTCTCGGTTTGACCGTCCGTTTGCGGATGGTAAGACGAACTCAATCTTAGCTTAGAACCCAAAGCCTTTTGCAAACTTTCCCAAAACCTTGATGTAAACCTAGGATCTCTATCCGATACAATACTCTTAGGAACTCCATGCAACTTCACAATCACGGAAACATAAACCTCGGCTAGCTTCTCCAAAGAATAACTAATATCAATCTGAATAAAATGAGCAGATTTAGTAAGCCTATCGACAATCACCCAAACAACATTATGACCTCTCTTCGTATTTGGAAAACCCGTGACAAAATCCATCAATATACTATCCCATTTCCATTCCGGAATATCCAACGGTTGCATCAAACCACTAGGCTTCCGATGTTCCATCTTAGACTTCTGACAAGTTAAACACGCATACACAAAATGAGCTACATCTCTCTTCAATCCGGACCACCAAAATATCTTCTTCAAATCTTGATACATCTTATTCGCTCCCGGATGAATACTTAAATTACTCCGGTGTCCCTCTTCCTATATCATCTTTTTCAACTCCTCATCATCGGGAATACAAATACGACCACGAAATCTCAAAACTCCAAAATTATCAACCTTGAAATCCTCATTCTCATTCATCATCAAATCAACAAATTTCAAATCCAACTTTTTCTTTTCACAAACGGTTGTAAGAAAATCATTCGTAACATGAAGCATACCAAGTCTCACACTCCTCGGCGTCATCTCGCAAACCAAACTCAAGTCTCTAAAATTCTCCAAACGTTCCCATTCTCTTATCATCAATGCGGACATATGTAGCAACTTACGACTCAAGGCATCGGCCACCACATTCGCCTTACCCGGATGGTAATTCAAACCAAAATCATAATCCTTCAAAAGTTCTAACCATCTCCTTTGACTCATGTTCAATTCCTTTTGATCAAATAAATACTTCAAACTTTTGTGATCACTAAAAACTTCAAATCTTGCACCATAAAGATAATGCCTCCAAATTTTTAGAGCAAAAACCACGGCCGCTAATTCCAAATCATGCGTAGGATAATTCTTGTCATGCACTCTCAATTGTCTTGAAGCATAAGCTACAACTTTTCCATCTTGCATCAAAACACCACCTAACCCAAACAATGAAGCATCACAAAACACCACAAATGGTTCCGTCGGATTCGGCAAAATCAAGATCGGAACCGTTGTTAACCTTCTCTTAAGTTCCATAAAACTCTCTTCGCAATGAATATCCCAAATGAAAGCTTTTCCTTTACAAGTCAATTGCGTTAACGGAAGTGTCAACTTTGAAAATCCTTCAATAAACCTCTGGTAATAACCCGCCAAACCTAAAAAGCTTCGAATCTCTATAACCGATCTAGGAACTTCCCATTGCATTACCGCATCAATCTTGGATAGATCCACACTAATACCACCATCGAAAATCACATGCCCAAGAAAACTTACCTTCGACGACCAAAACTCGCACTTTGACAACTTAGCATATAATTGCTTCTCTTTCAAAATCTGTAACACAATCCTTAAATGCTCTTCATGCTCTTCTTGAGATTTAGAATAAATTAAAATGTTGTCGATGAACACAACCACAAAACGATCCAACTATTCATGGAAAATACGATTCATGTATTCCATAAACACACCCGGCGCATTAGAAACTCCGAATGGCATCACGGAATACTCGTAATGACCATACCGTGTCCTAAAAGTCCTCTTTTGAATATCCTCCTCTTTCACACGAATCTGGTGATATCCTGATCTCAAATCAATCTTACTAAAAACACGCGCACCAACCAATTGATCCATCAAATCACCGATCCTCGGAAGCGGATACTTGTTCTTAATTGTCACCTTATTCAACTGTCGATAATCAATACATAACCACATGCTTCCGTTCTTCTTCCTTACTAACAATACCGATGCACCCCAAGGAGAAACACTCGGCCTAACAAACCTCTTGTCCAACAAGTCATTCAATTGCTTTTTCAATTCTACCAACTCTGAAGCTGACATACGATACGGTGCCATTGAAATCGGTCTAGTACCCGGAACTAGATCAATAGAAAACTTAACTTCTCTTTCCGGCGGTACATCCATAATATCGTCCGGAAACTCTTCTGGAAAATTACACACCACTGGAAACCTACTTATCTCCACTTCTCCTTCCACTGACCACGATCCAAATAAACCAAACAATTGAACTTCGTCCACTAAAAGTTTCTTCAACTCTTTCATGGATAGGAAACTCTCTTCTTCTTCATCATCCAAGGAAGGAAACCTTACTAACTTATGATAATAATCAATATGAACTCGATTAAATTGCAACCAGTTCATACCCAAGATCACGTCCAAACCCTCCAACGGCAAACAAACTAAATCCATAACAAAATCTTTACCATACATGGTCAAAGGACAACTTACACACACCAAAGAAGTAGTTACCGACCCTGAAGCAGGAGTCTTGATAACCATCTCATCACCCCAAGAAGACATAAACAAATTCAAACGCTTAGCGCACTCAAGAGAAATAGACGAATTAGTCGCTCCCGTATCAATAATAGTAACTAAAGGCATACTATTAATAAAGCATGTACCTTTAATCAAACGGTCCGCACTAGTAGTATCCTTCCCTGCTAATGCAAACACCTTTCCGCCCGCCTGAGCTTGCTTCGGCTTAGTACACTTAGTACTAATGTGACCAACTTCCCCACAATTGAAGCACTTCACAACATTCCTCCTACACTCGGTAGTAGCATGTCCAAGACCTCCACAGTTTGAACATTTCACAATATTCTTCCTACACTCAAAGGACTTGTGGCCTAAATCGCCACACTTGTAACACTTAACGGGGCCAGAACTCCCTCCACCAGATCTCCTATCAAAGTTTCCCCTATGTCTGCCCTTATCAACGGGTGTCACATAAGGTCCACTTCTCGCTTGCTGCTTCCCTTTCCTCTCATTCACACTCTTGTAATGTGTAGAACGAGCTTTGCTATCTTCTTCAAAGATTCTGCAACATTCAGTCAAATCCGATAACCTTCTGATTCTCTGATATCCTACAGCTTGCTTAATCTCAAGACGCAATCCATTCTCATACTTAATGCACTTCGAAAACTCAGCAGTAGCAGCAACATAATGAGGATGAAACTGAACCAATTCCACAAACTTAGCAGTATAGTCAACCACTGACATACTACCTTGCTTCAGCTCAAGGAATTCCATCTCCTTCTTCCCTTCACACTCTCAGGGTAGTACTTCCCTAAGAATTCAGTACGAAAAACTTCCCAAGTTATCTCTTCATCATTCTCCTCAAGAGTTTGACTTCTACCGACCCACCAATCACCGGCTTCTTCCTTCAGCATGTGAGAACCAAGCCTCACCTTACTCTCTTCAGCACAATCCATGACTCTGAATATTCTTTCAATCTCCTTCAACCAATTCTGAGCACCATCAGGATCAAATCTCCACTTGAAGACCGGCAGTTGATTCTTCTTGAACTCATCATTCACATTAACATTCGGCGCTCCCTGCACCGCCCTAGCCATTGCTTCCAAAGCAGCAGCCATAGCATTGTCGTTTCTACCGGCCATATTCTGATTATTCCCAAAGACAAAAACAAGATTAAACAAAATTTCAATCACTACAACATCAAGACAGACACAACTGACTCGAACACTGGCTCTGATACCACTTAATGTAACACCCCATTTCTATATCCCAAATAAGCAATTAATCCACTTAGGCACATATTAAAATTTCATCAGAGTATATTTGAACAACGGTATAAAAGAGCAATGCCACATTATACTTGAATTTAAAAAACATACAACACCTGCTCAATAAAGATATGCAACACACGGCGTAACTTACATTCACAAGGATTCCATCCTTACACCCGTATTCATCAATTCATTAAACAACGGAAAACAAAACATAACAATTTCAAACTTATATACTTATCATAAATATATCTGCAAGTTTGAATCACCAAAATACTTCCATGTTTACATAAAACATTTCACAATCTAAATACATATACAAATGTATTCACAAAAAGGCATCAAGCCAACCCTAGCTACCTGGTGCTACATATCAGAGCCGACCGACCAAAAGATGAAGACGAACTTCACAAAACTATCATCCAGCAACCTACTCTGTAATGCCTCATAGAGCATCATAAAACAGCAAAAGGGTGAGAAACATTATCATAATAACATTGCATATAATTATATATCTCAACATATAAAAATGCACACAAAAACATATTCTCACCACACATTTCATTCCTCATCACCTATACACATCGCAATGTGTACATACACAAATCAAGCATGTTCACCATGCACTAATTCACATAAACTTACATTATTTATGTCTATTCCTCAATTCTATTCATTCCGCATAAACATACGTCTAGCTATGTTTAATCACACATATACATTACAAATGTATAAACCACATACATATACATATCAAACATGCATATATACAATTAAGTATGTTTCATCACACATACTATCATCTCCATAATACTCCAAATAAACATTTACACATTCATGTTCATTTCTGCATATCCTAATTAAAATGATAAAAATGCAAATCATAGAGACCGACACACGACTCTATGCAGATGCAAATGCGATACCGACTCAACATTTCAGCAGGTTCTCTCAGGAACCAAATGGAATCATCGCTTGTTACCTAAAGTAACTCCCCGTCGGGCACACGATATTCCCCATTGCTCACACCCCACATGGGGACACAATGTTTATGGATTGCTCACACTCCACACGGGCACACAATCCGATTGCTCACACCCCACACGGGCACACAATCAATGTGAATAAATCACTCATCGCTCACACCCCACACGAGCACACGATGTTTCTGGATTGCTCATACCCCACACGGGCACACAATCCGATCACTCACACCCCACATGGGCACACGATCTTGTTGTAGTCATCGCTCACACTCCACATGAGCATACGATGCTACAACGGATTCACAAAGAATCCCACAACACAAGAATGCATACATTATGCTTACATGCAAAATGACACACAACATTCTTGAAAATGCATACATATACATAATATAGTTATGCATTCATCTCATACAATTAGCATACATTCGCATTTAATTCAAGCAATGTATCCACTTGCCAAACGGCCACAATACAACAATCAAACCCACAATTCCATAATTAACATAATTACGTTTTATCGGAAAAGTCGGGTAAAAGTCGGCTAATCATTACAAATTTTAGCATCATTAGATTCTACATGTTTTTAGCTTCGAATCGATATAAGGATCACTAAAAACGGATACCCGAAACTCAAGTTACGAAACAAAACATAAAAACCCAAAAAATCCTCCCAGGCTCGCTGAGGGACGAACAACTCGCTGAGCGAAAATCACCCTGAAACGTTCGCTGAGCGACCACTGCGATTTCAGCAACATACCAGCTGCGAACAGTCCATCCTAATCACTCCAAAACTCCTCTAAACTCATACAAACATGATCAATAACATATATCTAACATCATACTTCGATTATAACGATTTCTAACCGATTAATCTACCAATTTCTCACATTTTCTCTCAAACCCTAACTATTCATCATCTCTAACTTTCATCAAAACCAAAACTCAACCAATCAAACACATACATAATCATACACAATATTAAGATAACAATTCTTATCACCCTTACCCGATTATTTCGATTTCTTGGAGAAATCTTGAAGCTTTTCCAACTTTCCCTCTTTTCTCTTCTTTTTCTCTTCTCTCATTTTTCTTTCTTCTCTTTTTCTTTCTCTTCTTACCAACTTATACTCTTTCTCACTCTCTTATATTTCTTTCTATTTTCTACTCTCTCCAACCAAATATCATTTTCTCACAAAATACCAATTCTACTAATTTCTAACTTATCATTAATTAACAAATACCTAAAATACCCTCTTATCCAAATTTTACCCGAAAATTCATAAAACGATAAAAATCACATATCACACCGACATATCACCTTAATTCATCAACATATCATATCATCATATTAATTTCACAAACAAAATAATAATTACTCAATTAAAATAAAAGACTCCAACAAAAATGGGAATTATCGAATCGGGGCGTTACATCAACCAGCAAACAAACAACCCTAAACTAGCATACAAACTGATCATACAATGATCCATGATGATTAAAGCAAGTAAGGGAAGCAAACAAGCTCAAAACAGCACAAAAATGTCACTCTGCTTCAGTGTTAACCGGTTAACCAACTTAAACCTGCAGAAAAAACACAGAAAACAGACGCGTTAACCGGTTAACCAAAGCGTTAACCGGTTAACACTGTGCGAACAACAATAAATTCATGCAGATAAATCAGTCCAAACCAGCTTATTTCAAATAATCCACCAACAGTCCAGCAATAAATTATGCATGAAATAGTAAGATCAATTCACATTAATCAAACAAAATTAGGCTCATGAACATTAACGCATAGATCCGATCATAAATCAACCAAGCAAATCAAGCAAGGCAAGCAAATACACAAGCACATGGTGGATCTAAGCACAAGCATGCAAATAAGCTAAAAACAGAGATAGATCTGAACTTAACCAACCTACAAAGCTGAGATATGCTTTGGTAAATGTTGTTTGAGATGGAAATGAGGAATCTCGCGGAAAACTTCGAAGATCCGGTGCTAATCTTCACACGCAATGCAAAATAAATGCAAGCAAAGGATCTTGATGCAAGAACTTGGCTCCAAAAGAAACTTCTAACCACCAAATCAGATCTGAACCAAGTAGTGAAACCAGCAAATTGATGCAAAAAAGCTATGGATGAAGGTCTAGTTCCAAGATCCACAAACTTTAATGCAAAGTTTTGTGATCTTCAAAGAGGAACTTTGAGTGATTTGGAAAATTGGGAGAGAAAAATGAGAGAATGGTGAGAGAGTAGTGAAAATTCAGAAATGAGAAGTGTGAATTATGAGAGGATCCTCTCTTTGTTTGGAGGGAAACGGAATAAATATCCTCTAGGTTTGGGGCCCAAAAATTTGGTTTGGAGTCCAAAAAAGTGGATTAGAATTAACTTAGAAAGTTGATTAGGATCTAGCCTTGGAATTAGGCTTGGTAAATCATCTAAATCCTTCTCCATAATTCCCAATTAATTCAAAATGAATAAAATCAGAAATAATGAAAAAATGGAGCCAAAACACATGCTGACCCTGCTGCTGGAATTCAAAATTCGCAGTCGTTAACCGGTTAACCAAAGCGTTAACCGGTTAACGCAGGAAAATTTTGAATTCTCCCTCCTTTTAGGGCTTTGACCATGATACTAAGCTTGTACAAAAGGTCCTGTGAGCTTCCTGTCAGGTCACCATGCTCTTGACTTTGACTTGTAAGATCACGAGTTCTCAGATGATTGATCATATGCCTTATGCTGGAACATGTGAGTGTTATGCTTCATTTTTTATGCAAAATGCTAAGGATATGACATGCTTATGATGATTATGCTATGATGATGATGCTAAAAAGGCGAGGGCAAATTTGGGGTTTTACACATGGCACTTGCGCGATTTGGCCACGAAACTTCCATGTAAATGCCCAGAATTCATATATGGATTCATACAAACAACAAAACACAATCAAAACATGTTAATGATGCATAAAAATCCAGAAACGAAAAAAATCAAATTTCAAGAACAAGAGGATTCAGGTTGAGTGATTTTTGAGGGTTTGGATGCAATGGATGATGCAAACATGTTCAGTGATGGCCCATGAAGGGTTTACAACCCCTGAATCACCTGAAAAGTCACACAATTAGAGAATTCGAATTTGACTTTGTTATGAAAATTTTGAGTTTTGTTCTTCTTTGAGGCTGCAAAAACATCTCCTTGTGTATTGGTTGTGTTCATGTACTTATAGTGAATGAATTAGGTCAGAAAGTTTGATGGATTTGTGGGCTTTTGGGATAACATGAGATTGAAGAAACCAATTATTCATAAATGTCCAAAAATCATACCAAACCTTGCTATTTTTGTTATGCACGAATTTAGATGGCATCTAATCAACTTAAATGTCATTTAAAGGCTTCTAGAAGAAGAATCAAATCAAATATTTGTATTTTCATATTTTATTTTGATTTAAAGTGAATTTTAATGAATAAAATCCAAATAAATAATAATAAAATTATAAAAATTAGAAATTATTTGAATTGGGTCATGCTTGATGTTATTGTGAAGATTGGGTTGCAAAATGATAGGCCCATTTGGGGGAAAAAATTGGATTTAAGCCCTTATTTTCTTCATACACCCCTTGAAAATCTCCCAACTTTGACAAGGCATAAATCCCTCAATTTTAATTCTATGAAGGTGTTCTTAGACATTTTGAAAAGCTTAAAGAGTCCTCTAACAAACCTCGTTTGTCTCATGTCCATATATTTTACCATTTTCAAATTATGCTCTTTGGAAAAAGTTGACTTTTTGTTGACTTTTGAAATGACCTGTAATGTTTTAGCTCATACCTTCCAAATGAAGCATTTTAGGCTTGGCTTGTGAGACACAAATTTGTAGATAATTAAATTTTCTTTAAAATGAGCTTTGGATGGGAAATTTTTGATGAAGAATGTGAAAGTTATGGTTGGTCAAAGTTCAGTTGACTTTTCCTTAAGAAAACCCTAATTTAGAAACTCCTGATTCCTGATGATCTGAAACTTTCTTGATGAATCATGATCATCAATTGATCAAATGATTAATTTTACTTCATAATCTTGATGTTGGCAAAAAATATTGAAGTTTGACTTTAGTTTGACCACAGTTGACCTCAGTTTGACTTTTTAACCACTTTAACTGATTTTTGCATATCTGATCATTTGACTGGTCAAACTTATTGGGAAAACCCTGAAACTTGACATGGGGATTTTTTAATATATGTTGGATGTTATGAAGCTTTATTGAGGCCTTGGAAGTCCATTTAGCTCTGATAAACTCAAAACCCTAGTTGTGGATCCTTTGCTTGGGAGGATGCTTTGTCTGAGATAACTTTCAAACTTTCTGACCAATTGTGAACTTTGTGAACCTTGAGAGAACTCTAGGGACACCTTGCTTTGATTGTGGGAGGGAAAATTTTGGAGTACAACACATATAATATAACATTTTAATTTAATTATCACAATTAAACTAATCCCACAATGATCTCATCATCTCTACTCTCATTAAATCCTCGTGATTAAACATATATTCCACAAATCAATTAATACCACAATTCCCTAACTAACATAATTACGGTTAATTATAAAAAAACGGGTAAAAGTAGGCTCAAAATAATATTTCTCAGTCTCATTAGATAGAACATATTATTAGCTTCAAATCAATATAAAGAACGGATAAATCAGATAAAGGATGAAGAAGTTATGAATTTTCAAAGTATTTCAAAAAGTAATATTTTTCCTCAACTTACAATGTTAACCGGTTAACTCCCTGGGTTAACCGATTAACCACACCAGGTTTCCAAATCCAGTAGCGCATATCAGTTTTGTTAACTGATTAACGCCCTGGGTTAATCGATTAACCAACAGACAGTGGCTGAAAAACAACATTTTCAACATACAGAACTTTTCCAAAACTCATCCAAAACATCATCAATTACCAGAACAATTAACAACAAGGTTCCTACACCTATAGTCAGCATCCTCATGCATTTTAAGCGATATTTAACCGTTCAAACTCTCGATTCTATGATTTTATCGTTTCTCACAACTTAACCTAATTCTAGAAAAGTTAAGAATTCTAAAAGAAAAGGTTTCTAACTAGAATCCACCTTGCAATCGACGTGGAGTTTGGTGAAGATTGATGAAGAAGGTCCAAGTTTTCCCTCTTCTAAGGTTTCTTCCTTCCCTTTTTCTCTTTCTCTTCTCTTTCCCCTTTCTTCATTTTCTTCTTCGTCTTACCAACTTTCTTCTTTTCTTTCTTTTTATATCTAAACAAATTATATTATATTGATATACAATAGTTAGTACTCTAACGGGTCCAAATTGAGTATATCCAAAAATGTCTCTGAGTCAACTATTTAATAAAAACCTCTGAGTCAGATAATACTAATTAATTAATTTAAGTTCGTCGGTTACTCTAATTATTTTAAATAAAAACTCTCAGAGCACACTGGAACCCTATTAAATTCAATTAATATTATCCAGAGCATTTTATAAAAATACGGGGTATTACATCCTCCCCTCCTTAAATTGAAATTCATCTTAGAAATTTCTTTACTCATCAACAACGACAATTTACAACACTATCTCAGATCCATATTTATCCTTACTTCTGATACATACCCTGATATATTTAAATTCGAATTTGACTTCGCGGCTCAAAGTCCTTATTTCATAATAAATCAAACTTCACATCCTTAGTTATACGCTTGATCCAACATTAGGTTAACTTCTAACTTACTATTTCCGCAATTCATCTGTTGTTTCACACTGAACCACTTAGGCTCATCTCTCCTTCGGAGAAACATACCATTCTAATTCTCTCCATTGAGTCATAAAAAAAAGCATAACACTCTAACTTGATTTCGGGACAACAACCACTCGACAAAACTCCACAATGTATCTTTGTGAAATCTTATCTACACACAATTACCAACAAAAGCTCTTATTAAAAATCCTTCAATTACTAAGATCATCTCAAAAGTGGTCTAACAACTTCTTTACCAATGCCATTTGGTCCAACATCATAAACTGTAACCATTTACATCTGACACTTCATTATTTTAGTGTCTTACTATAGACAACACACTTAGAACAAAATTTCACTTATTCCAAATCTTACAATCAATTCCCTTTTGATTCTCATTAATCGGACTGAACTCTTTCATCGGTCTCCTTCCACTATGCTTTCAAATTCTAACAATGGAGATAGCACGAATTCTTAAGAGATACTAGGTAGTTGGTAGTATTTGAAAAACACACGTATCCATTGGAGCTCTCACCAACCAATGGAATAAGAACTTGCAGACATTCAAGGATAGAGTAATTTACTTGCCAAACACACGATAATAACATCGGCCCAAACTCTCTAACGACAGAGATACATGGGTTGTACTATTGGAATCATAACTGATACAATTCCAATTCCATTCTAAACTCGAAAATATCTATCCAATTCAACTTAACAAATCAGTCGTTGTTACTATACTCCATTTCAATCCTCTTCACATGATTTTATTCACTCAAGGTTTCTGTTGACACAAGTTCTCCATTAATAACAACGTAGCAACATCACATAGCTTACAATCATTAGAGAGTCACCCTTACCAAACATAAATCATTCTTATTATACTTGCTGATTTCCATAACACTTGCCTATTGCATACAATATTCCACACACTCACTTTTGAAGACTACACAAATTTTTTTGTTCAAAACCCGCTTTCTCAAGTGTCTCATTCCTCAAATGATCCAATTTACTTGTTAACTTTGGATCATCCACCTCCCACTCTTACTTAGAAGGTAACTTAAAAATCCATCTCTCTGAGTGCGGATCAACTGCACACACCTGGTATTACCCTTACGGAGTCCATAATTTGATGTTAAGAATTAACTATACTAGTACTGACCAATTTCTTATCTCTTATCCACACAATAATTCAGATACCAAGATGTTTTCTAGAAGATCGACGCTTCATGAGTCTCTTATAACTTCTCACATTAGGTCCTCAGTAGTCGCAACGACAATACTCCAAAATTCAAATCATTTACTGTCTACCAATCGTGCTCCAAAAGAAATTCCAACACTTTATCCTTTGACACTTTGAACGGAAGTCAAAACAGACTTATAGTTCAGAAAGTACGATTCTCTAAAGTCCTCCACAAAAGTCATGTGTCAATCGATTACCTATCTGAGGATAAACGATCGAACACAACTAAACTTGTTCCTTTTTGTTGACAAACAATCCAATTCAAATTATTAATCCAGTCCACACTAACTTGCAAAATTATTCTCTCTCGCGGTTTCTAAACATGTGTAACATTCACCCACCACACATAACTCAAGGTAACACATAACAAGATACAACAAACCGATGACATACTCTAGACAAACGGCAAAGTAGAACTACCATTTATGTTATAGTCACATCGTGAATATTCAACGAAATAGTTCAATTCTACCCGTATAATGACGTTAGTAGGAAAACAACAATGATGAAATCAAAAGGGTTTTTAGTCACAAGCTAACACTTGGTTCGTCCGTAAGCAAAATCCAACACATAATTCTTATCGCGAAGAAAACAAAACAAAAGGGCATCTCATGTCTAGTATACAACTCCGTCCTCTCTCTTTAATTCCTTTACGAGAATTAAAACAATAACATTCTTAATCCCACTAGAGATAATTTCCAAATATTCTGATCATTTAAAAAAATACAGGAGTTTTCCTTACACTTGAAAACCGAGGTAATTCACTCTTCTGAAGAACCTTGTTGTCTCTACTTACGTATTAACCATGGTTCCCTTACCCTCTACTAATCATTGCATAGAATGTCTCCACAACTTTCTATCGGTACCAAGAACGCTTCGATCAGGCACTAAAATCAAAAGTAAGAATCTTAGAAAATCAAGTTTTTAAAACTTAACTGTGGTAATCGGTGACTACCAGGAGGGTAACCGATTACTCAGTGCAAACCTGGACTTCCAGTAGCTAAAAGAGATTTAGAAACACAATTCTGTAACCGAGTACTACCCAGAGGGTAATCCGATTACTCAAACACAGAAGTAAAATTATGGTTTTCATTGCTACCTAGACCTCCCAAACTCATTCCAATCACGTCCAAAAGTTATAACAATTATCAACAGATGATTCCACATATATAGTAATAATACTACCAGAGTCCTAATAGGTGAACCATCATTGATTACACTTCCTTAACTTTAATTTCAACAACAACTTAACAACTTCATAGTACATTTGTCCAACAATACATTTCGCTATCACCTTCTTATATCGCACTGTTATTACCGTTTCTATATCGTGTTCGCTTCATGCTCTGCGGAAATCCTCGCATACCCAAACATAATCCATCTTATTAGGGTTCTTCCGAATCCAAGGTTCTAAATCTATCACTCATCACAAATTTATCAAGTCCATACCAAATACACCTCATGTTACTAAATAAAGTTTTATTCCTCCAATATTATACCTCATACCATTCCTTGGGTAATTCAACACTTTCTGAATTGATCCCTTACTAAATATAACACTCTGATGCATTACTCTAAACTTGTATCCTCGGTCATAACCAAAAATACAACTCCAATCTTCTACTCTTCGTCCGGGGTATACTCGTCTTACTTGAAACATGTAATCACATCCTCGTGTTTCTCATTATGTTTCACCATAACTTTAGGTTCTCGAAGGAAAATGAACATTCTTAACTTGTAACTTCTATCCATCCGTAAGGTACTATTCAAATACATGCCGTGAAGTATTATCATTCATCTATGATACCACCGCGATCTTAGTACTGAAACACTAAAAATTTACTCATTCTCGAACCTTAAGTCACACGTTCCACAAAACATCCTCTCTTTTCGTGGAATGAGATTTCTCAAAACTCTTGTGCATACCAG
This sequence comes from Lathyrus aphaca, assembly GCA_963966055.1. Classification (NCBI taxonomy): domain Eukaryota; kingdom Viridiplantae; phylum Streptophyta; class Magnoliopsida; order Fabales; family Fabaceae; genus Lathyrus; species Lathyrus aphaca. Next base: position 183,653,409 of record OZ014520.1, read on the forward strand.
TGACCAATACTGATCTACCAGTGACTTTACATATCCTTCAATATACTGACAACTTATCCTATAGATATTCGTACCTTTCATAATATATCCATTCCAAAGGATTTCTCGAACAACACACTACTCTGCAACTCCACGTTACAGGAAGTACAACTCTTAAGAAAACTCCAATTGAACTAACCAAAGCTCCCTCTATTAACTCTTGGCTTGAGGCTACACTCATAGCACAAGTTCTGAAAACACTTCAGAGTCCTCATGGTCTCACAACCATGATTCTACCTATCACATACATAGCATTAGGTTGATCAGGCCCAATAACATAATATGATATTAAGAACCATGTCGACAAGATACACTTAAGAGGCAGGAAAGATTTACCTATGATGTTTCAAGGCTAGGTCGAGGATACGACATGCTCTGATACCAACTGTAATGCCCATATAATATATATCTAGAATAATAGCATACAAGGGTTATTTTGGTACTGACACCATCATAAGTGCCTAATAGTACAATTCACATTCTTGACCAATTCTAAAATTCTATACAACAATGGTACAAGACATGGAAATCATACTAAAATAAAAATACTAAGATCAAATACATTATCCATTTTTGTACAAAGATAAATACACAGCGGAAACTAAAACTATGATTCTCTTGAAACATCTCGAGCATAGCTCCACTTGTAAATCAAACCTTCAAGGAAACCTGAAAAGCAACAACAATAGTGGGGTGAGATATCAACATCTTAGTGGGTTCCCTATCTTATGGATTCTCCCAGCTCTACAAGGTTCTATCAAACCTAACTCAAGTCGGGGGAAAAGGAAATATGCCCTTGAGTTCACACATCTCACACTATGAGACATTATCACGAGTTAACAACTCACTATCTCACACTCATTTGGGACCACACCCATGAGATCTATAAATCCTACTATCACTAGTTAGGATATTACCTTTTTACTTCCCATAGGACTCATTATAACGCCCATCTCAAGCCTAAGGTCACTTCTTTATAAGGAATCAAACAAGATGGAATATCCATATAACGTTCTCGACACTTCACATGGGACTCAATGTAATACCCGCCTCAAGTGTAAACCATGATTCTCGTGGGACTTAGTGTAATACCCACCTCAAGCCTAAACCATTGCTTCTCGTGGGACTCGGTGTAATACCCACCTCAAGCCTAAATCATTTCTTCCCATGGGACTCAGTGTAATACCCACCTCAAGGCTAAACCATTGCTTCCCGTGGGACTAAGTGTAATACCCACCTCAAGCCTAAATCATTTCTTCCTGTGGGACTCAGTGTAATACCCACCTCAAGCCCTTATCCGATGCTTCCCGTGGGACTCAGTGTAATACCCACCACAAGACTTACTCAATGCTTCCCATGGGACTCAGTGTAATACGCACCTCAAGCTTTACATTTCCTAGACTTCCCATGGGACTCAATGTAATACGCACCTCAAGCCTTTACATTACCAATATAATACAATAAAATACATGCTAAGAAAACATACTTAGACATCAATTGTACAACAATACCATCTAACAATTTCTAGTTACATTACTAGGTCATACTATTGGTTTGTGGTAAGGTTTCCTCACTCTTTCTCCATTCTTGATGTCTTTAATTATATAGTTTTCAAACATATAATCTAACATTTTAATTTAATTATCAAAATTAAACTAATCCCACAATGATCTCATCATCTCTATTCTCATTCAATCCTCGTGTTTAAACATATATTCCACAAATCGATTAATACCACAATTCCCTAACTAACATTTACGGTTAATAAGAAAAGTCGGGTAAAAGTCGGCTCAAAATAATATTTTGAGTCTCATTAGATAGACCATACTATTATTTTCAAATCATTATAAAGAACGGATAAATCGGATAAAGGATGAAGAAGTTATGAATTTTCAAAGTATTTCAAAAAGTAATATTTTTTCTCAGCTTACAGTGTTAACTGGTTAATGCCTTGGGTTAACCGGTTAACCACACCAGGTTTCCAAATCTAGTAGCACATATCAGTTCTGTTAACCGGTTAACGCCCTGGGTTAACCAGTTAACCAACAGACAATGGCTGAAAAACAGCGTTTTCAACATACATAACTTTTCCAAAACATCATCAATTACCAGAACAATTAACAACAAGGTTCCTACACCTATAGTTAGCATCCTTATGCATTTTAACCGATATTTAACTGTTCAAACTCTTGATTCTATGATTTTATCATTTCTCACAACTTAACCTAACTCTTAGAAAAATCAAGAAATCTAAAAGAAAGGTTTCTAACTAGAATCCACCTTGAAATCGACGAGGAGTTTGGTGAATATTGATGAAGAAGATGATGAATATCCAAGCATTTCCTCTTCTAGGGTTTCTTCCTTCCTTTTTCTCTCTTTCTCTTTTCTTTCCCCTTTCTTCCTTTTCTTCTTCTTCTTATCAACTTTCTTCTTTTCTTTCTTTTTATAACAAAACAAATTATATTATACTGATATACAATAATTAGTACTCTAACGGGTCCAAATTGAGTATATCCAAAAATGTCTCTAAGTCAACTATTTAATAAAAACCTCTGAGTCAGATAATACTAATTAATTAATTTAAGTTCTTCGGTTGCTCTATTTTTTTAATTAAAAACTCAGAGCACACTTGAACCCTGTTAAATTCAATTAATATTATCTAGAGCATTTTATTAAAATACGGGGTATTACATGGACTAATAATGCAACATCGTTTTCTCCTCCGTCTCCACCGACTCCACCACCTCATCAAGACAACAATGTCGGTATCATAGAAATGCTTCATAACATGCACTTGGAACAATAAATCTTTTATGAGGCTCAACTCTGTGGCACGGCTAAATAAGATCAATATTTCCCATATTGCACTTGCAAACTCCTTCAACACGCTCAACACAAATTTCATCTACTTCACCAACCAATATGAGCAAGATCATCAACCAGATGTGTATCATCGTCGTCATCTTTCACAATGGGGTCCACGACATTGAGAGCATTTTGCATTTCATTCCATAACATTTTCATATGCATACGATGTTTTTGTTTTGTTAAATTTTCTAAGTGACAATGTTATTGGTTATTTTAGCTTTACATATATATTGGCTTGCTAAGTTTTATTTCCTTTTGTTTATTTGTCTATTTTTGTTCTTTCATCTCTTATTGTGTGTGTGTTGATGATTGAATTCAATTGTAATGTATGACTTTATATATCTTTTCCGCTATTTGTGTTTCACCTCTTATTTGTTTGTCTCTTTTTGATGTTGTCAAAGGGGGAGATGTTATTATATAAAGAAATATTTTTGTGTGGCATATATTCAGGGGGAGCATGTTTTTTTATGCGCTACTCTCGTGATTGTAACATTTTTTTCCATCATCAAAAAGGGGATGTTTGTGAGAGTATTTGGTGTTTTAATGATGTCAAAATTAGGGTGTTTCAGGAAGGCATATTGGATCACAAGATGCTGGTATGATAAGACATCAAAGAAGTGGATTTCTGTTGATTTGAAGTGAATGCGTCGACTCATAATCTTGAATAGGTCGACTCATTTAGTTAAGAAAATTTGAGTCGACTCATTTGATGATTTAGGTCGACTCAAATGAAGGCAATAAACCCTTGTAACTCATGGGTCCTAACAGACTGACTGAGGGCATTATTTAGGTTGACTTAAAGCTTTCAATAGGTCGACGCAAATGATTCTTCAGGTCGACGCATTCCTGTAGTGAGGCATTTATCACATAACTTCCTCTATCTTACTTAATTTTAAGTCTTTCCATTATTTTTGCCTACAAGTATAAATAGTTGCAGATATTATTTGGTCAACTAACAAGAAAATTGAAAGATATACACAAGTGCTCTCTTCATTTTCTGCTTCTCTAGAATTCATCAACAACTACACACAATAATTTTTGTTTATCAAAGTGCAAGATTCAAGGTGATAATGTTTAAACGGTGGAATTGCGATTTCAGTTTGGGTTGAGAGATTTGTGGGTTTTTCTTAAATAAACCTTGAGGGTTTATCCTTCAAGATCATTGTGATTTGGGGGTTTTGCACACATTATCCGTTCGCAGATTCAGCTGAATGAAGAGGTCTGAAGATCAAGGTGATTGTTAAACCATATCACGGTAACCAGAGGATTGCAAAGAACGGTACGTGTTCACAGGTATCGAATCAAAGAGGTCATGCTCGAAGTTTGGAGAATCAGGAATTCTTGCAAGAAGGGAGAAATTAATCGGAGGTTTATTCAACGTGCGTGAAGAACTAGATTCAACTAGAATCAAGGGGCAAAGAGAAACATAACTAACATTACAATTATGATTGGTTTATCGTTCCTATTTTCTCTTTGTATAAACATTGCAATTTTAATAAAAGGTCCCAATTTGGTTTTTGAATTGGGGGCAGAGGTACCCTTAGCGAGGACGGTAGGGGAACCGCCTAAAAAAATTCTTGTGTCTTTCGCATTTTTCATTCGGTAAATTTTCTGCACAAGTTGAAATAATTGAGTTTTGAAAATTCTGTTTTGCATAGTTTAGTGCACACCAAGTGTTTGCGAAATTGTTGCTATCTTAATTACATAGCATCAACCTTAGAGAAAACTTTGCACTAGACTATTTGGCAAAACACACTAAGTGTGGTGTGCACACCAAGTGCTCGATAAAATTCAAAACATATTATTTCTTATTTGTTGTGCATATTTCTTCTCTCTATACATTGTTGGATGTAATTTAATCAATTTCTTCAAATTTAAGTGATTAATTTTCTTGGTATTGATTAGTTAATTCATCTTCGTTATCTCATTTGGTTTGATAACGCATATCCGATCACAGGTGACTTAAAATAATTCAGACGTGATTTTTCTGGGGAACTTCCGCAAAATATTTTTCAATTAATTTTTGAAAAGTAAAATATTTTAAAATGGATCTATTCAACCCGCTTCTAGATCCGCGTTAACGTCTAACACAAACCATGTTTCCCTGCATCGACAACTTGGTCGATCTCTTGGCATTAATTTGTTGATGTTTTATCATTAATGCTCTTTAAGACACTTCATTAACACTTTATTAATGTTTTCTCATGGAAAATTTCTTTTCATTGACATTCTTTATTGACTTTTTACTAGCTGAAAAATCCAAGTGTAACAGATGTCCCCAAAAAATGTCATTGTCGACCCATACTTGAAGGGAGAAAGGTGACATTTTTTATAACCACTTTGTCATTGTTCATTTTTTTTACCACGTCATCACATTCATGCCTATTGTCAGTCATCATGACTAACGTTTTTACCAAAATATCACATTTGAAAGCGTGCAACATAACACATCATTAGTTTGAATTATAAGGTAATTGAGTAACCACTAAACACTTCATTATTTATTTTATTAATTTTCCCTTACTTCGAGGTCATTCATTGGCTCCAAATACTTCGAGGTAATTGAGTAGGAAATGTGTTTTTGGAGGTTTCTACCCACACCTTCCAACTTCCTTGTGGAACTATTACTCTCACCCTCTTTGATCTTGTTGTTATCACTGGCCTTTGGCCTACTAGGGTATGAGTTGTCCGTTGATACTAATTTTATATTTGAGTCATGATTATAGAACCTTTATTGAAGAGTATCAGGGTTCTGGTGATGTTCTAAAGAACACATAACCTTTCTGACCTACTGCCTATCCTGCTACGTCTTATGTCCTAATGGGGTCCAGATCACCAAAATGTATGTAACCTTAGCCATCCAGATTCATAGAGGTTGAATGTTTGACTTAACAAACTGATCCTGGAAAGTCTTTATAAATCGTTAGGACATGCGTTTGATGACCTTCAGCAAAGGGTCGATAGTCTTCAAATAAGAGGACATGTCTGGCTATTATAACTGTGGCTCAATGCCACTTTTGCCCATTGTAATACCCCAAAATTTTCCCTCTCATTTTGCATATCAATTGCATACCCAAATCCATGTCATAACCAAAAACATTGCATCATATTCATCATAGTTAAGGTATAGGTGTGTGATCAGTGATTGAAGCAGTTGATGGCCATACAAAGACAACCAAAGCGCAATATAGCTTCTCAACCTTGGGCAAAGGATTCACAACATCCCACAAGTCTTCATTTGAGGCCACAAATTCTAAAAATAAGTGAATTGATCAAAGGTTACAAGTAGTGCAACTATCCTGAGGAAAAGGGCCAAATTAGGGTTTCTGATTAATTGGGCTTCTCAGGGAAATTTTGGCCCAAACTTGATTTCATCATTCTCCATATGATTTGGGTGCCTAGGGTTCAAATTTCATCCAGGGAATCATTTTTAAGAGGCTCAATTGTTCAGTTGATTGAAAATCAGGGGATTGGGGAAAAGTCAACCAGACTGAGCAAAAGGTCAACTCCTGACTTTTTGAGATCAAAATCATGAAATTAGGGTTACAAGAATCCTATGGACCAAGTTTGATCAAAAAATGATGGAGAAATTATGAAAAAAACAATTTTTGCTTGTGTATGTATCGATACATCCTTGTTTTGCATCGACACAAGTCTTTGTTAATCACAAAAAAGGAATTTGCTTCTGTATGGATCAATCCATACGAATTTTGCATTGATACATGCTTATGTATGCTATGTATCGATCCATACGAGTGTTGCATCGATACATGCTTCATTGTGTTTCTGGAAACAGGCTATGTATCGATTCATTCGTGATATGTATCGATGCATGATTGAATTAGCTTGCTGGAAATAACCAAAAGCTTCAGTATGCATCGATGCATACATCTATGTATCGACTCATACATGTTATATAACTAACATGTATCGACTCATACGAGTTTGGGATCGATACATAAGCCTGTTTTTTCTGCTAACAGCTTATGTTTGACATATAAAAGGGCATGACAGTTCAGTTTTCATGGGACTGAATTTATGAGTGAAAATTGTGCAATCACAGTCAAAGAAGTTTGGTGTGCATCAACTTTGTGAGTAGTTTCAGAGACCTGAAAGATACTTCACCCTCACCATAACAAGTATAAACATCACAACATGAGATCACACCCTAGAGCTGCATAACTGAATTGTTCAATTCACCCTCATTGCACCTTACACCTTAAGTTAGAATTGACTATGGTTCTAACTGTTAACCATGAGGGTTAACAGTTAACCTGTGCTATATTAAGATTTCTCCAACTGAATTTTAGAACACACTTCATTTTGCTCAGAATCACATCAAAAAATCATCAAATTCTCTCTAGCATTGCTTCTGCATTTTGCTTCAAGGAAGTTTCATCTTCATCAACCTTGATCCAAGATTCATCAATTCATCATCTTCATCACTTCACACACTATTTCCATGGATTAAGTGGCTTGAAACTTCAAAGATCAACCTATGAATCTCCTTGAATTTCAACTGCATTTTGAATCGAATCACCCCAAACTTCATAAATTCAGTCTCAATCTTCATCAAACCATCATCAACATCATATTTGGCACTGGATCCATGAAGTTCATAGCTTGAATCATCAAGAATTCACCTATTCACTCTTTTGCACCAGATCAAATTTAGCAAGATTCTTCAAGCATAGAGTGTTTATTTCACTCCAACCACATCCAGGATCAATCAAGGAAGTCATAGGAACATCCTCTCTGGATTTCTGTAACTTTGAGCAACACTGCATTTCAGGTTTGTCATTCAATTCATCTTGCTCGATTTCAATGTTTGTTGATTGATTTGTGTTGGTATGGGCTTAATAGAAGCAATGTGCTATCTGGCTAGTTGATAGGCTTATTAGAAGATTAGATTCATATTTTTAGGTGAAACTATTTGGCTTCGATTTGTGCAATACATGAAACCTAAGGAAAAACTAAGGCTAGATACATGATCAGTGTGAGGAGACGAATCTATCCATGGTATCATTTTTCATTTTGGTAGAGATTTTTGCCAAGCCCTAACCAGAGGTCACCGGAGAAGGTGACCGGAACTCTTCTCCGGTGACTGGAACAGTTGCTCTAGATTAATGTGAGAACATAACACAGCCCTTGGATCGTTTCAATCTAACACACCAAAATCAGCCAGCACATTAAAAAACATGTGCCAGTCATGTGCCATTATTTGTGAAGGAATTATTCAGCTCCTTTTGACACCCACATACGTGTGTGTATGAGCCCAAGTCAGTTGTTTTTCTCACTTCCTGCACCCCCAGGCCCAGTCCATTTATTTTCCTTTACTTTTATTTCTCATTTTATTTCCATTTCCATTTTCAATTTTATAAAATACCAAAAATCATCCAAAATTCTTAAATAAATTCACACGTGTTCTTCATCATTTTCTCTAATTTTACAGATTTTTAATTCCATTTTTGCTTTATTTTTGAGTCAGAATTAATTTTTCAATTAATTTCTTCCGCATGTTCTTATTTCCTGACCAATCCTTTTGTTCAATTTTGTTCTCCTAAACCATTATTGATAAAATGTTCATTATTTTTGCCCTATCCAAAGGACTCATCAAAATTCTCAAAAATAATTTGTGTTCATTTTTTAGGTCATGTTTGGTCTTCTTTTGAACCCATTCTTTGGCCTTGTTACCTATAAACCTTAATTCAATTCTAGCATCCATTTGACTAGGAAAAATATAAGTTTTTTGTGATATTTTTTAGACATGAATCACCTTCTGGATTTTATATTTTATTGTCAATTTTCATAATTTTTCAATTTCCTTTGCTATTTTTCCAAGTATTTGGCATCATAGGTCATATTTTGGTCCTTTTTCTTTATCCTTTTGTTCAAGAATTGGTAAGGAATTTATGTCATTCATTTGAGGTCCTTAATTTGAGTCTTCTAGGGTTCATTAAAGGTCTTTGAATGTTTAGAATCCATTTTAGGTCTTTGTATTTTGATTTGTGTTGGTTACTTGAATCATAAGTCACATATGCCTTCATAAATCCTAATTCTTTCGTTCCTTCTACCTTAGCCCTTAAATACCAATCTTGTGATCATTTTGTGAATCCAATTTTCATCTTAACTTTTCATCAAGTCCCTGGTTTTTTGTATGGGAAGTTCAAACTTCATTTGTCATGTTTGGTTTTATTTCTAAGTCATTTTTCTTACTTTGAAAACCATGATTCCATGTGCATTCCTTCATCTTTCATTCTTATGTGTGAATCCTTGTGATTTGAATCTCTTCCTTCCCATTTGATTTCATGTCATCAAACACTTTCATTTAGTATTAGGTTCTGTACTTTAAATTCACCATTGATCTTAGGAATTTTTACCATGTTTAGATACTTAAATGTCCCTTATAACTTCTCCTTAGCTTTCATTAGGGTTTAGTGATACTTAGGGTATAGTTCGAGCTTGGTTTACTTCATAGCTTTAGATCATTTTGATTTGATTTATCTCCTGCCTTTAGAAGCTAGCTAGCATGTAATATACCTTAGAACTTGACCTTAGGCTTAGAAGTTCATTAGTGCTTTCATTAGCTAGTGTGAGTTCTTCTTTGAATTTTACCATGTTCTATTTGTTCAAAATGCTTCATCATGCTAATATTTGTTTTGTAGTGGGGAAAATTGAGGTAAGTATTACTTCATTCTCATATCTTATGCATTTTAATTGTGTTTGCCTTAGCACCTTGTGCTTTGATCATAGGTTTTCCCCATTTGTTCTCCTAGAAACAACTTATCTTCCTTAGGAAGTAAGTTGGGTTCTAATTCTCTTTTCTTATTAGGTTTATAATACCTCACAAACCTTTAGGGAATACATTGAATGAATAACTTAGGGTTATGTCTTAGTCCCCCTTAGTTTTGTACTTTCCCATTTGAGTCTTCTCTCTCATCTTCAAACAAAATCCAAAAGACACTTAATAAATAATTGAAATAGTCTCTTGTGTATAGCCTTATTCCATGGGGCACTCATATTCATTCCATCTTGGAATAGTGTGAGCTTGTCTAGCATGATGTACAAGTCTGATCATGAGACTATCTTCACAAAGAAAACATAAAAGACATTTCTTCAAAAAGATATAAAAACATCTAATAAGTTCAACAAGCTAGTGAACTTAGACCCTAATCCTTGGAAACAAGTCTTGGATAAATTCTCCTTAGTTAGTGTGCTTGTTTTACTATTCCATCTTGGAATGTAATAGCAAGTACACATTCCATGGAAAAGAGTTTGGATTCACTTCCTTGGGCCAAACACTTCTTCTCTTAAAAAGCAAACAACAAACAATAAGTGACTTTCCTGCGGAAACTTCTCTTCTCACCTCATTCACTCTCAACGCGAAATTGCGACAACTTGTCTCATTTGCAAGACGGTAAACACACTCGCACAAGTCGAGCCTACAACACCTGAGCATAGACATACGCAGATCCAGCGCATAAAAAACATAAACAAATAGTTCTCGCCTAGTTAGGCGAACTACGTCAACTCTGATCGTCATTTTCCCGATGAGGTACGTAGGCAGCGAGGTAGGGACCTTGCGAGCACATTCTTTATTTTCCCTACATTTTCCCCATTCTTTCTTTTCATACTCTATTTTCCAATTCCTTTCTCATTTCATTTTCCATCCCAGTTAGCGGTTTTATTCAGAAGCATCTTATTTTCTCACCCTTTGAAACAAACAAGCAAGCGTGGATCCCGTCGGGTACGGCGGACGATCTAGGGTGCTAATACCTTCCCAGGCCGTAACCGACTCCCGAACCTAGATATTTGGTTCGCAAGGCCTCGTCCTTTCCTTCTTCCTTAGGTTTGTGCAACATTACCTTTCCCATTCATTTGGGATAAAAATTCCTGGATGGCGACTCTACCTTTTCCGCGCCACTTTTGCGTTTGTACTAGGATGAAAATACCGGGAGCGAAACCCTTGACCTTGATGTCCAAATCCCTTCTACCACTGAGGTAGGTGTTAAGGGTATGTGGCTTAGTCAAATCACTCCTGATTTTGGCAAGATGGTGTCTAAATAAGTCTTCGATAAGTACTTCTTTATATTTTACAATTGTAGCACTTTTGACCCAGTAATTGCACCATTTGCCACTCGCCAGTGTGGTTTGATGTGGTTTCGTGCATAGTTTCTTAATTCTGCTTATATCGGGGTCTAATTTATGGGGACTAAAATCTATCATTCGGGGATTCGAGCTTATATCAGGGTTGAGATTAAATGCTTCAAAAAGTTGTATTTATGGAATAGGGGTGGAAGACTATTTTCTTAATGTGGCTTCTCGCTTTCTACAATGTTCAAGAAAAGCAATGCCATTTAACTTTCTCGGATTGATGATAGGTGGTAACCATCGGCAGGTGTCTTTTTGGAACCCGGTTATTGATCAGATCAAATCCTGTTTGGCAAGTTGGAATGGTAGATTTCTCTTCATAGGTGGGATAGTTACGCTCATTAATTTGGTGTTAGCTAATCTATGATACAATACTTATCGTTTTATAAAGTTCTGAGAAAGGTTGTTTCACAAATCATCTCCATTCAAAGACGATTTCTTTAGTTGGGTATGGAAAATAAGAAAGGTCTTGCCCTTATTAGTTGGGTAACCTGCTATAAACCGAAGGATTATGGAGGTTTGGGAATTAGAGATATTGGATTATTCAATCAAGCTCTGTTATTCAAGTGGTGTTGGCGCGTTTTATCGGATCATGATGTGGTGTGGCGTCCTCTTTTGGAGTGTGGATATGGTACTTTGTCTCTTGGTTTATGGCTTGGGGATGGGTTGCGGAACTGCCGAAAACATTCCTTATGGTGGCGTGAATATAGTTGGTATAGCTTATGTTGATGTAACTGAAGGTTTTTCAAAATCTATACACTACCATGTGGGAGTTGGCAGCCTTATTCCCCTTTGGACATCAGCTTGGTCTTCTTCTGTAACCCTTGATGAACTGTTTCCAGTTTTGTACCAATCGCCTATTACCAAAGCTGTTTCTCTTAATCATTATGTCATGACTGTGAATGAATTAACTCAGTGGAACATCTTAGTTTCTGATTTTGTTAACATCGCACAGGAGTATCCGAATTTTCTAGCTTTTGATTTTGTTAACTCAGTGGAACATCTCAGTTTCTGATTTTGTTAACATTGCACAGGATTCTTCGGATCAATTCTCCTAGAGTTCCATTGCGGACGATCCTTTTTCGGTCAGGTCTAGCTACTTAAAGTTGTGTAATGCTTTATACTACGGTGAAGTGGAGGAAGATTTGAAGTGTTTTCTTGCCTTGACTTGGGATTCCATTGCGCTATTGAAGGTGAAAGTATTTGCTTGACGATTATTCCTTGATGGACTTCCTTTGCGTGGTGTCTTATTTTCCAGGAGAATTATAGTGAACGACCACGATAAGGTGTGTGTTTTTTGCTTTCAGTCGGTTGAGCATTTTATCCATCTCTTTTTCTCGTGTTTTAAGGTGGTTGTTGTTTGGAAGAAGTTGTCCTCTTGGTTGGGGATCCCGAATGTTGAGGTCAATTTCTGTGTCTGTCATTTTCGGGATTGGTTAGCTTGTTTTAGTGGTAGAGGCTACAAGGAATGGGCGATTCTAATTTGGTTGGTGGCGTGTTGGTGTATTTGGTGGCACAGAAATCAAATTATTTTTAACGATTTGATTTTTTATTCGGGAATCATTTTTGATAGAATAATATACTTTTCTTGGTTATGGTTACTAAAGAGGAGTAAACAAATTCCAAGATGTTCTTTATATGATTAGAGCAATCACCCTATCGATTTTTTGTAATTGGATTGTATAATTTCGATAGGAATTATTCCGATTAATTGTTGGTTTTTGTTTATCGGGTTGGAGTACCCCTAATACTCTGTTTTAATATACTACTTTGATTATAAAAAATGGATATAAAGATACCCAAAACCCCAATTTGAAAAAAGTTACATGCTCGCGAGCAACAAAAAAAACCACGTTTTAGAAAATATTACACTTTATATGTTTACCTTTATTTTACAAGAGAAAATGTAGAAAATAAGAAAAATGCAAAAAAAAATTATGCAATTGTAATCGAAGATAAATCGTAAATCATCAAAGAGAAAATATTCTACCGAAGAGAAAGCGATAATGAGATATGAAATTCGGTTTCTCTTCTCGTGGAGAGAGAACGTTAGAAATTTTTTGATTTTTTTTTGTTTTAAAAAAATAGTTTAATTTAAATTTATAATAAAAAAATTAATATAAAAAATATATAATTTACTGGAGTATTATTTATCCATATGATTTGATAGATGGATTGAATCAAATTTAATAAGTTTTGTTTTCTTAATGATAAAACTATGTTTGAGACTGAGTAAGACGGATTATTATTCAAAAATTAAAATTTTACATTACTAATGTGTAAATTAATAGAGTTCTGTGAAATATTTATCATCTTTAAACTACCCTTATTTATTTTGTCTCAATTAAAACATAAATTGATGGTTTGGATACGATGAATATTCTCTTAATGTATTTTATTTACAGCCTGTACAAAAACATCTGTTTCTCCTAGTTTTATGAGACATTTCAACAAACTTGATAATTGTTCTTTACAAAAGGACGATAATTCCCGAGTGTCATGATGCAATTACTTCGAGCAACTGAAATTTTGTTTTATAGTTTAGCAATGAAAAAGTTGATGTATAATACAAGTTTGGAATTTGAAATGAATATATATCATGCATGAATAAGGCAAGATGAGTAAGGTTAAGGGACCATTCGGCCATGTGGGGTTGATAGTTGGTAGGACATGGATTAAGACAGGGAATGGAGGAAGCTGGTAGTGAAGTAGGTGAATTGTGTAATTACTTGCATCAAAACAACTACCGTCGTCCATTTGTTTGGTTTCTTATATGTACATGTTACTACCCATATGTTTGTTCTTCCATGGAACTAACATTAATTTGGTGGGAGACCTATATGCCATTCACCATTCACCAGATTTCAAAGCTACCAATCATTGCATCTCATCCTATAAAACCGGTTGATAAAGTGAGGAGTATCACTCTATTTAAACCATTTGTGAGTTATATATTTAGTCAAGGTAGGACTTGGGTTTTCCCCAATGCACCCCCTTGCACCCAGCACATCTTAGACTTGGTGCACATATTAAATGGTAGGTAGCCCGAATAGGTAGATTCTAATACCATGTTAAAATTAGAGTTTGACCTAATTCACCCTACAAAATCGATTGGTAATATATTTTAATAAAGAGATTTCAAAATGAATGAAAGGTCTTATTTTCAATTATTGCATTTTTATAAAGAATTTTCAAACTCTAGAATAAGCCTCTTATAACTCACATATAATAAAAGTTTTGGAGGCTAAGCATGTCTACATACCTCTTTTTTCTATTTTTTATGTCAACCACTTTTTTTTCGAAACTTTTTATATTATGAGTTTTCAGACTTTATATATATATATATATATATATATATATATATATATATATATATATATATATATATATATATATATATATATATATATATATATATATATATATATATATAAAATGAATCAATGATTTTGTTTATTAAAAATTAAGTAGACTCCGAAACTTGTGAAGCGCGGATATGACAGTGACAAAGAAACTGAGAAGATTTGACAATGACACAGATACAACACAACACTTAACATTATACAAGTCAAACATTTGCTTTGTGTTTGTTTGTGTAGAACCAAATCAGTGTTTTCTTGTTTCTTCATATTTAAATAAAATAATTGAGCAAAGAATCAAGCTAGCTAGCTAGTGTAATTTTTTTTACTTTACCAAACATAATTTATTTCATGAAAAAAAAGAAAAGAGAAGCATATTTAAAACCAGGAAGCAGTGTAGCACGTCCTATAGTCGGGTAAAAATGGTGTTGTGGCTAAAAAAAGTGGAAACATGATATGAAAAGCCGCCAGAGATTCTCTTCAAATTGTCATTTTTCTATATTGTTTGAAGTGATTCTTAGACGGCACATTGCTATATTGTCTTCCCAGGTGAAAAAGTGTTTTTGTCTCCGTGCAAGGAGATACATGTAGCTTTAAGAAAATGCTAACAACTACTTTTAGAATATTTAAATACTTTTTAAAAAGTAATTTTGTACTATTATTTACATATTTTTATAGGCGTTCTAAATAAAGGAAACATAATAAAATAAATTATTATATTTTATTATATTGATGTATGGTGAATGATAATTTAATATATTTTATTATATTGAGATAAAGAAGAATAGCTTTTCATTATTGAAGAATAGGATAAATGAATTAGTTACATTACAAAGTTTAATCCTCTAGTATATACATAATATATCCTTCTTTGGCAAAATGGTAAGAATTACAAGGAGATATAATATTTGAAAAGTTAAGTTAGGGTTGTGTTGTGGTGGAAATACATTCAGATGCGGTGGATAATTACTCGTATGTAAGGTTAAAATTTCAATCATTATTATAAAACGCTAAAACAATAACGTCAGGTTTACAACGCATCATTTATATCATTGTAATATATTAAAAAAATTGCGTTTAGTCAAAAGCTGGATGCATATCAGTCTTTTGATGACGGTTGAATAGAATCACCGCTGTAATAAATAAAATGTTTGATTCCTGCAACTATATTTTTCTTTCTATTTTTTAGGATACATTCAGCGTGTGTAACTTACTACCATTATTTAAAAGATAAATTGTAAATTATTTTACAACGGTTGTGCCAAACAACCGTAGTAATAACTAAATTATCAACAGGGTCTTTTAAGTTATTTAATTGTAACAATGTTGTTCTTTTGCTACAAGTAGGTCCTTTTGCACTATGTTTTTGTAACGATTTGATCATTTTCTTTGAACGAAATACATAATGAAAAAATGTCGATCCAACCAAAATTCCCAATCAAATGAAAAACTAATTACATATTCATGATCAGTGCGAAAAATCACTTCAAATGGTACATGAGTTTTCAATTTATTGTAACGGAGATTTTTAAAAAAGAACCAAAGCATTACAAAAAAAAACTTAAGGGACTAACTTCATATTTTTAAATAACTTAAAGGACCCTGTAGGTAATTTAGTCTAAATAAAATGTAGCAAGCTTCGATCTCCTGCAACTACGTTTTTTCTTAATACCATTATTTTAAAAATAAATTGTAAATTATTTTACAACGGTTATATTAAACAACTGTTGTTATAGGTTTAAGATTCCACTACAGTTTGTTTTTCAACCTAGATTAAAAGTTTTATTGATAAATTAAAACAAAACTTATTATGTATTTCTATCATAAGAAGCCCTAACCAACAAGCGAGCCAGAGACGACAACAGTACTACAACATCTTCATTTGATTACATCTAGGTATTCTTTACCAATATTCATTTGCTGCTTCAGCTTCGAAGTAAGGTAATATTCAATATCTTCATTCCTTTTTTTTAATGTTGTACCAATATTCATTTGTTGCTTCTGATTCAAAGTAACTTCGTTGATTTTATTCTTCAGATTCGACGTTCATTTGATTACAACTAGGTATTCTTCAACATCTTCATTCCTTACGTTCATTTGATTACAGCTAGGTATTCTTCAATATCTTCATTCCTTTTTTTTATGTTCATATTGTATATAAGTCAGAATGAGATGTTTCATATGCTTTACGTTCATATTGTATATTGATTTTATCTTTGTTCATGTTGTATATGCATATGCTTGAGAAGTTTCACTCACATTATTAAACATGTATAAATTTTAAAATTTGTAATGGATCGTAGTTGGATGAAAGCCAATAGATTAGGTCAGGTTTATGAGAAAGGAGTTTGTGAATTGCTTGAATACGCTGATAAAAGTCTTCCCGACAGCAAGAGTATCTTTTATTGCCCTTGTGTTGTTTGTGCGAATATCAAAAAGGGTACAAAGAAAAAAAATACATGATCACCTTTGTTGTGATGGTATTTGTCAAAATTATGCAACATGGGTGTGGCATGGTGAGGTGGATAATGAGGAAACTCGGGAGTCACAAAGTCAAAGAGTGAATGAAGATGAATATATGGAAGATCAACTAGAGGATATGTTCCGTGATATAGGAGAATCTTCTTTTAAGAATCATATTTATGATACTTTATGTAGTGATAAAGATACCCTTTTATATCAGGGATGCACAAAGTTCACACGATTGTTACAACGCCTACTTGGCTATGATTGTTTGTATGGTATATACAATAACACTTTACATAACAACATCCTCGTTCGTGTCATTATATATCATTCCCAATCGTTGTTAAATGGGTTTTTCGTAGTAGTGAAGACATAAATCAGTAAGAGAAATGAATAGTGTGTATCAATGAGGATGTTTGAAAATGGCGCATTAATCACTTTTAAATAAGAGAGTTTGTTGGTAACTTAAATGTGAATGTGAATGTGAGTGTGAGACGCGAATACCCATTGGATGCATTTGGACAGTGGAGGTGACTAGGGTGTGTGTGGCTTTGAATTTTCCCATCCTATTCTTAATTTGTTGTTTTCCCATGGTGGGCCTTTATGCTTCTTTGGACTTTTTGTGCCGCCCAGAATAGTGTTGTAACGCCCATATTAAATTAATTAATTTAATTAAATATTATTGCGTATTTTCCCAATTTTTGGTGGTTGAGTGTTGTTTTGTCGTTTGTGTCGTTAAGTTGATAAAAGCTGATTAATTTGATTTTACGTTGCGGGTTAAGTTGTGTTTGGGTTGTTTAAGTCGATTAAGTCAGATTAATTAAGTCGTTAATAAATAAAATAATCATTATTAGTAAAATATTAAGTTGGGCTAGTTTATGGTGTAAGAGTAGTAAGTTGGGGGGTGCTAAGTTAGACCCATTAGTAATTAGGTTGATTAGTGAGAGTTTAGTAAAAACAAATTGAAAACCTAATTATGGGAGTTAATCAGAATTTTGTAAGAGAAGGAAGAAAAAGTCTTAGAGGGAGATCAAGAAGAGGCTAGGTTGAGGATTTTCGCGGGATTTTTACAGTGAATTCGAGCTGCCTTCAATCCAAGGTAAAGGCGGGGTTCGAATTCCATAACCGGGACTAGATAATTTGTATGTAGGAGGGATTTTCGTATGATTTTTGTTGTTGTGTTTTGGTATGAATTGTTGTTATCGATTTTGTGTTGATATCTGATAAAGAGGCATGTTGTTCTTGTGGTATTTCTATTCTGAAAATTATTCTGGTTGTGATAATCTTTGTTATGTTGTAGTTGCTGGTTTATGTTGTAGAATTCGTGTAGAAAGAAGTTAGGGTTCATAAAATCAATCATATAACTTGATAGATGAATAGATACATGAGTTTTTTTTAGAGTAAAATCATTGTAGAAACCCAATTAGGATTGAATAGAATGATGAAGTTGTGAGAATTCGTAGCAGAGTTGGAATTGTAGGCTTTCTGGTGGTTTGCGTAACAGATCTGACATTACGCATAACACACTAGGGAATTACGCGTAACACTTCCCAATACACAGTCCTTATGCGTAACAGTCAAGGGCAATATGCGTAACATGATGGACATTACGCGTATGGGCAGAGTGAGTGCAGAAAAATGCAGTTTTTGGCGATTCGTCCTGTTTTCGCATCCGTTTCGAATTGGTTCGATCTGAGACTTTAAGTAGAGATAAAATAAGTTGATTATAGTAGATTTGGGGGTTTAAAATAATTAAATTAGTAATCTAGTCGATTAAGCTGTTATAAGTTGTGTTGTCCCGATCGTGGGGAAGATTATTAAAGTTGCAGGTCCTATGACCAATGTTGATTTATGTTACTGAGTTGCTAAGTTGTTATGTTGCCAAGTTGTTGATCATGTCATTGTCGTGGTATGACATTCATAGTTGCATACATTTGCATATTTTCAATTTTGAGTGAATGCTCGATTCAAGTTGGCCTGGATTGGCAAATAAGTTATTGATGCCTCGATAAACTGGCAAGATTTCAAGTTGGGAGTTTACTCCATATGGTATGACATGCATATATAAGTTGAGTCGCATTCGAGTTGCATTTTATTTATGTCGTTATCGGTTGTTGGTTGCGAGTTGTAAGTTGATGTTGCTTGTTGTGTGAAGTGGTGTGATTATATGATTTTCTTGCTTACATATTGATTATCATAATCCTGTTTATGTTATTCGATATCTCACCCTTCTGTTTGAATGTTGCCCTTTATTGGTAACGTGCAGGTAACGAAGAGTCCAGTACTTAGTAGCTTCGAGTTGGTGTTTGTCGCTCTGATACGTAGAACTTCAGGGGGGTGAATACATGTTTTGCCGTGATTATTGTTTAAGTTTATGAACTAGTTTTCAGTTGTTTATGTTGAAAAACTATGTTGAAGTATTTGAAGTTGATTTTATTGAAGTTGTTTTAAAGTTGCAACTTTGTTGAATCCTCTACGTTGTTTTCAAAGTAATTTATTAATGAAGATTTGGTTATTGATGTTAAAGTTGGAAAATGTGATATCCCATGTTTGTTGATGAATTTTTGTAACTCTGATTTAATAATTAAAGTCAGGTAGAAATAGGGTGTTACAAGTGCCCTCAATCTCTTGTCTTTTATCATGGAGGACAAGGTTTTTACAATGAATTTTATTACCCACTCATGAGGTCATCACAAGGAGATGTCTAATAGGACTTTGTCGTTCTCGAGAAATAGTAACTCTAGGACAATATTCATATGTGACAATTTAAAGAATGGAGGATTATTGACATGTGCCCCCATTCCAGCTAGTCATCATTCTGATTTTATTGAGGATAGTATATTCATTCAAAAAGTTCTAGAGAGATTGCGACCATTGGTAATGAGAAATGATTGTGCGGCCTCTAATTTTTACTGGACTACACAGGGTTACCGATGGGTCTTGGTTATTTTATTAACCTACTTCTTAACTATGCATGAGAAATGCCTTCCCTCTTTTACTTTAGTTGGATATTCTTTGGGGAAAACATCAATCCATGTCTGATAAATTTCATTTTTCGATTTATTTCATGTCCTTGATTTTGAACTTTTGGGTTCTGGTGTCTCAGCTTCCTACCTTCTTCTCTACCTCACCATTTTTAGGGGTTATACTACTTTGAAATCGTCCTCTCCATCTGTCGTTCTTGCATTTGTTCTTAGACTAATCCAAACATGGATATTACCTTTGTATCAACTAGGAAGGCTAATAAAGATAACTCGGAAGTTTAGGTAAATTCAGAGATATCAGGCGCTGCTTCCACTTTTTCTCGAGGTGAAGCTTTTGTCCAAAGTATGATCAGTGTAGACCCGCCTGAGGATTAGGGTGTTCTTCTTCAAGATGAAGATCAAAGTCTTTTCTACCATTTAATCCACACCTCTTTTCATATTTTTCTTTTCTTTTCTTCACTAGAACAATCATCATTGTTAAAAGAGACATGCATGTAGGTTATTGGCCAATGAAACCACCGATGAAAATGCATTTTTGGAACATCCAAGGTTTTAAGCATCTTGAAAGGAGTTTGAAAAGTTGGTTAGACTGAGAGATTAATGATGGGGAAAGAATTAGAAATATCGAGAGGCTTGTTTCTTACATCTCAATTGCAAATGACAATAATGCTATAAAACATATATGAATGCGGGTTAAGGAAGACAATGATGTTAGAGATATGATGTCTGAATCAGATGATGTTGTGTTTTGATCGTTGTAATCTCTTAGACATATTGTGGTGTTAAGTCTTTTTTATTTGTTTTTTGTGTTGTTGTTTTAGGCGTGTTTCTGCTAGTGTGTTTGTTGTTTATTTTTCTTGAAACCAAAAGTTATTATACACGCACACACCCACACACACCAATGCTACTAAAAATTTAAGAAAAAAAATATATTATCACACAGAACTTGCTCCAACATTGGGACTATTTTTATTGTGTCTAGGCTAACAACATATACCACATAATCTTACCATTTTATCATTAATTTCCATTTTTGTTCTAATACGTGTGTCACCAAATATTGTGGAAGTTCTTTATATGAATCCTCCCGATTTTTGTATATCTGTTCAAAAACCTTTTTTCTTGAAATCCACTCTTTTTTTGTACGATGAAGTATTATTATATATTGTAACGATATGAGAGATTATTATAATCAACTTCATTTATGGTTCTTTTCTAAAAAGAGGCAAAATGTCTTGACATATCAATTCAAGATTTAATTTACGGTGATCCTATGCAATATTAGTGGTGGTGAAATTGTGAGGTGAATGTATATAACTTATATCACATGAATCACTTATCTTCTTGTAATACACATCCAGTCAAAACATGCAAAACACATTACTACTAAGAATGACATACCTTCTCACATCAGTTTGATCTACAGTATAATCAACAGAGTTTTCTAGGTAAATTTTTTTGATAGCTCACTCATAGTCTTCTTTAGTGTGGAAAATGTCTCCCACTTTTAACTCACCCTCTGACTGCATATACGGGTTGTAGAAAATATCATAGGATGGTTTTTTGTCACCCAATTTCAAGTTTTCCATATGTTGAGGCGGAAAATATACATGACTTGAAGACAACAATGCTTGATGATCATCATCTTTAGTGTTTGAATTCAAAATATAATCAACCTCTGTCTCACTTTCGTCTTCTTCATCATTAACGATGTCTACTTCTGGTGCAGCTTGTCGCGATGAGAATCAAATATCAAACTATTAAATTAACTTGTATCGTAAATCATAAAGTTCACCACCGAACTTTAATTTATCCAAGGGGAGGGAAAAATATCGAGAAGCCCTAATAAACATGCTAAGCTAAAGACGAGACTAAAAGATAAGCAGTCAGAGATCAAAGGTATGGGGGTTGGTTATACCTAGGGAAGGTTCTAGCATCCTAAGTATATGTAGTACTCTACGGGAACCTCTTGTAATATCTATGTTTGTGCTTAATTGTCTGCTAACTGAATGGGAACTAAACTAAAATGAAAGGTGGAAAAGAAAATAGAAAAGAGTGAAAGAATAAGAAAGATGAAAAAAATAAGAAAAAAGAGTGGAAAAAAAGAAACATGTGTTCGTCAATGATTAAGCCTTGTGCCTATGTATTCCTTCGTGTAATGGAAAAGCCAGAGCGCCGTATTTCGGAAAACTACGGGTAAAATGGGGGAAAAGCTTGAATGCAAAGCTTATGAAAAAAACTGTAAGGTGAAGAGATCAAACGCCATCTCTTATGAATGAATGTGAATGAAGGATTAAAAAGTGATAAAGGTGAGAAAACTAAAGTGAAACACACGAGCGGTAAGCGAATGACAATAAGTTAACAAAGCGTCGACTTTCCCTTGGATCAGGTCAAAATTATCGAGATAACAAATGAAATCGAGCAAGTGTATACACGGAAAATCATCGTGGGATCGCCTAAGATAAACCAAGAAAAACACATCAACGAAAGCTTCAATGAAACAATAAGAACTATATCGAGTTGAAATCGAAAAAGCTAAACATATCTAATATATTTTTTTGGTATTTTTAATATCTAAAATAATAAACTTATTAGTTTAAAATAAAAGTCTAAAATAAAATCAAGAGGAAATTTAGAAACTAAAACAAAACACAAATTTGGATTACTAACCTAATTTTTAGATTTTTAACTAAACAAAAATTACAATTAAACAAAAAAACTAAATTTCTCGACTTAAACCTAACTAGTAAAAAAATCTTATTAACTAGGAGCTTGCTAATTAAAGTCTAACAAATAAAAAATACTAACTACAAATTATTTAACTAAAGAAAAATTAATAATTAAAATCTAATATAAACTAACTAAAATTACTCTAAAAAAAACTACTAAACATTTTTTCAAAATTTCAACTAAACTACACGGAAAAAAAAGATATCCTCCTAAAAAATTACCTAAACTTAATTAAACTATACTAATCAAAAATCTTAAATCTTGAATAAATAAATAAATAAAACTCATTAACTAATAAAAAAATACTAATATACTACTAACTAAAACTTATTTACTAAAAATATACTAATTAAAATCCTAAATCTAAATTAAAGATTAACAAACTAAAATAATAAAATAAATACTAAATGAATAATAAAACATGGGCCTGGGGTTTCAATAGAAAAGTATATGTTTGAAGAAAAAGAGATTATGGACTTAAAATCTATTGTTAGCCCACAATAAATAAAATTAGATAATAAAAATAAATAAAAGAAAACCTAATGATACATAAATGTTAATCCTAGTCAAAACTGAAGCACCAAAACGTTACTTTGTGTTCTATGTTCTTGTTTTCACGCTTTTCTTTCACTTCTCCTCACGGTCGCTACTTTCGCATCTCCGACCTCTCTCCTTTGGTTTCTCTGATATCAGTCTGTATCTTTCTTTGTTTCTCCTTCCTTCTTGCAGCGTGATTCAGCGGATATGTTGTGTAGGTGACGCAACGGCCTCACCGTCCTCGCATCGGTAACAATAGTCTGAAAGTGGGGTTTCAGGTTTTTTGTTGTTATTGTTTGATGGTGTTGAGTGATGATGGCAAGGCAGTTGCTAGAATTTCACAATGATGATTTAAGTTGTACAGGTGGTTGCGTGAATGAGTATGTTTGGCAGTTTATGGATGTGGCAATGGTTTTGTGCGGATTGTTGCCAAGGAAAGTGGGGATGTGTTAAGATGTGTGTTAAGGTTGAAGAGTGGAAGGGTGTAGAGATTTTGAGGTGAGGGATGGTGGTGAACAGAGGAAAGGTTATGGTGATGAACTTTTCGAAAATGGAGGTGTGGTGGAATAGTGATGAATGTGTTGAGTTATGAAGGACGGTGAAAATGAAAAGAATAAGTCAGCTACACTCTTACGTTTGTTTCTTTGGTGAATGGTTGTGAGGATTCCAACACGGTTAAGGTTGTTGTAAGTGTCTAAGTGGTGAGTGTTGAAGTTTGTATTGGAAACAGAGAGCTTAGCTTAGGGTTTTGTTTGGTTGTTACAGTAAAGGGTGGTGGTGTTAAGATATTGTTGGTAAGGTTGAAAAATGTATTGTGTGATTGATGTGGGTGAATGAAGTTTTGTGGGTTTTTACAGTGGAATAAGGTGAAGGTCCTGACTGATATTCTCAGGCAGAAGCCAAAGAAATATTTTTTAGAGAAAGCATTTCAAAAATGCAGAGTCCTCCCCTCCCCCTCTTTTTCATTCCCTCTTTCCCTCTCTTATGTGCCCTCTTTTGCTTCTCTCTTTCAAAATCAATTTTTCAATCCACTTTTCTTCTTTTTGAGTGTAGGATATTGTTTTTCTAATTTGGTGAAAGTTTAGATTCGTTATAGGTGAGGAGCTTTTTTGGAGTAGTGGTAGCAAGGTCTGTTATGTAGCAGTTTGGGAGGTCTTGGTGGGTAGGCATATGGCGCAGGGTTTTTGTTTTGTAATGGTAACATATAATACATGATATAAGACTTTAAAAAAACAAGAAAAAGAACATATTAAAACAAAAGATAATCTAATTAAAATAAATAACTAAATTAAATTAACTTAAATATATTTAAACTAACTATTTAGCTAAAAAAGATTTAAAAAAAATGAAATTACAAAACGAAGTGAAAATCCTATTTTTAAACCATAACGAATTCTAAAGATAAAAACAAAAGTAAAAAAAATGACATGAAATGATAAAAATCGATTAAAAAATGCATGATTAATGATTAATGGAATGCTTTGAATGAAGATGCAAAGAATGGATGGATATCGATAATTTGATAAAATGCGTCAGATGAATGAAAAAAATACGGTCAAAATTTGGGGTGTGACAGATGCCCCTATTTAATCATCTCGAACATGAATGTGTGAATAGCAGTTTTTTTAGACATTCAAGGTGGAAGAGGAATAAATATCAGGATACCTAGAATTTTAACCGAATGCATATGAAATGCAATGTTAATGAATGCATGAATGATTGAGTTATGCAGGGAATGATGTTATATGAGATGAACTATGAAGGCAAGATTCCACTGGGAAAAGTTTTGAGAACACTGGGGAATAAGTAACAATTGATAAATACAAGATATTATGGAAATCCATCAAGGCGACAAAAAGTATCCAACAATACTTGGAAAGAGAGGGATAAACCTGGGAGCAAGTAGTAAGAACATCCAATAATGGATGTAGATGTTTAGAATTGGCAGAATTTTTGACCAACAAGAAATGTTGAATTTAGTTCAGGATGTCATATCAGATGTTGGGACATTATCAAACAGAGTATAAGTAAATGAACTTAATTCAGGATATCACACCAGATGTTGGGATATTGTATCAGTTAATGAAGTAAGTTCAGTTTACAGGATGTCACATCAGATGTTGTGACATTGTATCAGTAAATGAAGTAAGTTCAGTTTTTCAGGATGTCCCAACAGATGTTGTGACATCTCAAACCTGCTACCAGAATTAATTAATGACTAACAGAACTGAGTAAATTAAGGAAAGTCATCTGGAATTAATTATGGAAGAATGAAACAGAATAAGGCGCATCTGTAGGGAGTTTTGTTATGTGTCTTCAGCATAATCAGAAGAACTGAATCACCTAGAATCTAGGAAGTAACAAACCCTAATTCAAGGTGGTGGTAGCATGCGTATCAGGATTGGATAAACCTACAGAAAGCCCAAAATCCAAACACCTATTTAAGCAACAGAAACTCTCAGAATAGAGTACGAATTTAAGAAGACCAAATAGGGTGTTTTGTGTTTTAATAGCAGGTTGTTTTAATTGTACCACTTTATGAGCTTTTAAGAAAAAGTGTATTTGTGTCTTGATTGAAACTGTGAAGTAAGATCAAGCTGTTTTGTTTGAAGTATGACTTCAATTTTATTAAACTTGTAAACAAGATCATTGTGTGATTGAGGGGGAGTGAGTTGGTACTCATATCTAAGCTGTGTCTTAGGTAGAAATTGCATTGGGTAGATATTAAGTGAAAGATTAAACTGGGTGGTTTAAGTCTAGAATTAATATTACTTATAGTGGATTTCCTCCTGGCTTGGTAGCCTCCAGATGTAAGTGTGGTTATACACTGAACTGGGTTAACAAATTCCTGTGTTGTTTAATTTTCCTGCACTTTAAGTTTTAGTTAAGTCTTCAAGTGTTTAAACATCTCATTCGACATCTCATACCTGATCACAGAATTTCAATTGGCATCAGAGCAGGCACCCTGCCTATTTATACTGGGTGAGATCTAGGGACTGCAAATTCTGAAAACATGGACAGAGATGTAGGATCAGTAAATAGACCACCTATACTGGATGGATATAATTATGACTACTGGAAGCCAAGAATGATTGTATTCTTAAGATCACTTGACAATAGGGCCTGGAAAGCAGTCAACAATGGATGGGAACACCCTGTCCAAGACACCAAAGATGGAGAAAAAGTGTTGAAACCTGAAGAAGAATGGAGTAAGGAGGAAGAAGATTCAGCACTTGGCAACTCCAAGGCCTTAAATGCTTTATTCAATGGCATTGATAGAAACATCTTTAGACTTGTGCATCACTGTGAGCTGGCCAAAGATGTTTGGGACACTCTCAAAATAACTCATGAAGGAACATCAAAGGTGAATATGTCAAGACTTCAACTTCTCACCACCAAGTTTGAAAACCTGAGAATGAAGGAAGATGAGACAATTCATGAATTCTACATGAACATCTTAGAAATAGCCAATACCTCTGGAACTTTGGGAGAAAAGATGACTGATGAAAAGCTTGTAAGAAAGATTCTCAGATCTTTACCAAAAAGATTTGACATGAAGGTCACAGCAATAGAAGAAGCTCAAGACATATGCACAATGAAAGTTGAAGAGCTCATTTGTTCCCTTCAAACATATGAGATGGGAATGAATGACACAATTGTAAAGAAGAACAAAAGAATAGCCTTGATGTCAAATACTGATAAAGAAGAAGAAAATGATGAATCAGAAACTGATGAAAACTTATCAGAAAAGATTGCTATGCTTGGAAGACAATTCAAAAAGATTCTCAGAAAGATGGAAGACAAGTCCAGACCAAGTGGAAGATACACAAACTCTTCTGAGAACAAAAGACCTTATGATAGAAGGTCAAATTATGATGAAAAGACCAGTCAAGAAAAAGGGATTAAATGCCATGGATGTGAAGGATATGGACACATCAGGAATGAATGTCCTACCTATTTAAAAAGGCAAAAGAAAGGTCTCTCTGTAACCTGGTCTGATGAAGACTCAGGAGGTGATTCAGAAGAAGAATTAGCTAAGCATATCACTGCTCTAGCTGGATTATGTGAATCTGAAAGTGAATCCAGTGATGGGGAGCTTACTTTTGAAGAGCTTGAGCAATCATACAGAGAACTAGTCAAAAGAAGCACTGAAATATGCATGGAAAGTATAAAGCTAAAGAAGCAGATTGAGGCACTAAAGGATGAAAAAACAAGTGATCTAGAGATCATTGACACCTTGAAAAGTGAAGTAAGTCTTCTCAACTCCAAGTTGGAACATATGTCCAAATCTGTTAGAATGCTGAACAGTAGCTCAAGCACACTGGATGTTATTCTCAACAACAATAAGCATTCAGGGGATAAAAGTGGACTGGGATTTAACAAAGTTCATAAGGTTGAAGCTAGCTCTAGCAAAACTACGTCAAAGTCCATACAGTCAAACAAGATGTCCCAACAGATGCTTCAACATCATGAAAAGAACACAAAGTCAAACATAATGTTCCAACAGATGTCTCAACATCATGAAAAGAACATAATGAAGAAGAAGTATCAAAGATGGAGATGTCATCATTGTGGAAGATTTGGACATATCAAACCTCATTGTTACAAGTTGCATGGATATCCAAATCAGATGTATCAGCAACCTCCTAAGCAGAAGATAGAGGTTATCAAGAAAGAGCTGCATAGACATCAACATCAAAGAAATCAGCAACCCCCTAAGCAGAAGACAGAGGTCATCAAGAAGGTATGGGTACCAAAAGCTAGTCTTCATGCTAATCAAAGTTACATGCCCAAGAACAAGATCAACAAACAACCTTGGAGCTCTACTAATGGACAATTCACAGGGAAGAGGTATCAAAAGAAATCTCAATACAAATGTTCAAAGAAGGGTGTTGCATATATAGCTCATACATCTTTAAGAGTATCAACTAAAGAAGACTGGTACTTTGACAGTGGATGTTCAAGACACATGACTGGATTGAAGAATCTGCTAGTAGACTTAAAGTCATACTCATCCAGATATGTAACCTTTGGAGATGGAGCTAAAGGAGAAATCAAGGGAGTTGGGACCTTGGACTGTCCAGATGTACCAAGACTAGATGATGTGCTGCTGGTAAAAGGTTTAACTGCTAACCTGATCAGCATAAGTCAATTATGTGATCAAGGGTACAGTGTAAACTTTACCAAAACTGAATGCATAGTGTCTAACAAAGAACAAAAGGTTGTCATGAGAGGTGCCAGATCTAAAGACAACTGCTACATGTGGGAACCTCAAGACTTTAGTCTCACTTCAACTTGTTCTTTAGCTAAAGAAGAAGAAGTGAAACTATGGCACCAAAGACTAGGTCATCTCCATTTCAGAGGCATAAAGAAAATCATATTTATGGAAGCTGTGAGAGTTATTCCTAAACTGAAGATTGATGATGGCAAGATATGTGGTGAATGTCAAATAGGCAAGCAAACCAAGATGTCCCATCCAAAGCTACAACATCTGACAACTTCCAAAGTTTTGGAATTATTGCATATGGATCTTATGGGACCTATGCAGGTAGAGAGCCTTGGTGGTAAGAGGTATGCCTATGTGGTGGTTGATGATTTTTCAAGGTATACATGGATAAATTTCATCAAAGAAAAGTCTGATGTATTTGATGTATTCAAAGACTTATGCCAAAGAATACAAAGGGAAAAAGCCAGCTGTGTGATCAGAATAAGAAGTGACCATGGAAAAGAATTTGAGAACCAAAAATTCTTAGATTTATGTTCTTCAGAAGGAATCAATCATGAATACTCTTCACCAATCACTCCTCAACAGAATGGGATTGTTGAGAGGAAGAGTAGAACTATCCAGGAATCAGCAAGAGCTATGATCCATGCTAAAAAGTTACCTTTGTACTTCTGGACTGAAGCTATGAACACAGCTTGTTACATCCATAACAAAGTCACTCTAAGGAAAGGAACTTTGTCCACAATCTATGAAGTCTGGAAGGGTAGAAAACCCACAGTTAAGTACTTCCATGTGTTTGGAAGTAACTGTTATATTCTGGCTGATAGGGAGCAAAGAAGAAAAATGGATCCTAAAAGTGATGAAGGGATTTTTTTGGATACTCTATAAACAGCAGAGCATATAGAGTATTTAACTCTAGAACCAAGGTTATCATGGAGTCCATAAATGTGATAATTGATGATGCTCCTACAGATGTTACAGAAGATGTTGGAACATCTGCTGACAGCAAAACTGAAGCTGAAGAAAAGAGTGATCATTCTGACTTCACTCAAACTGATGCAAGGACAGAACAATCCAGCAAACCTCCCTCCATCAGAATCCAGAAGGATCATCCTAAAGATTTGATAATTGGTGATCCCAACAGAGGTGTAAGCACTAGATCAAGAGAAGTGATTTCAGGTTCCTGTTTTGTTTCAAAAATAGAACCTAAAAACATCAAGGAAGCTCTTACTGATGAATACTGGATTTGTGCTATGCAAGAGGAATTAGGTCAATTCACAAGGAATGAAGTGTGGAATCTTGTTCCTAGACCTAATGACATAAATGTGATTGGCACTAAATGGGTGTATAAGAACAAGTCTAATGAGCAAGGAGTTATTACAAAGAACAAAGCTAGACTTGTAGCTCAAGGATACACACAAATTGAAGGAGTAGACTTTGATGAAACTTTTGCACCAGTAGCAAGACTTGAATCAATCAGACTACTTTTGGGAATTGCTTGTATCTTGAAGTTCAAGCTATTTCAAATGGATGTGAAAAGTGCCTTTCTAAATGGATATCTTAATGAAGAGGTATATGTAGAACAACCTAAAGGATTTGTTGATCCAAGCTGTCCAAATTATGCATACAAACTAAAGAAGGCTCTTTATGGTCTGAAGCAAGCTCCAAGAGCATGGTATGAAAGGCTGACTACCTTTCTTATCAAGCAAGGGTACAGGAAAGGTGGAATTGACAAAACCTTGTTTGTTAAAGATGAAGAAGGAAATGTCATGATTGCTCAAATATATGTAGATGACATTGTTTTTGGTGGGATGTCAGACATAATGGTTAAACATTTTGTCAATCAGATGGAATCTAAATTTGAAATAAGCCTAGTAGGAGAATTAACTTACTTTCTTGGACTGCAAATAAAGCAAATGGAGGACTCCATGTTCATTTCCCAAAGCAAGTATGCTAAGAACATAGTCAAGAAATTTGGGATGGACAATGCTACTCATAAGAGAACTCCTGCTCCCACACATTTAAAATTAACTAAAGATGACAAGGGTGAGAATGTAGACCAAAGCCTATACAGAAGTATGATTGGAAGCTTATTGTATTTAACTGCTAGCAGACCAGACATAGCATTTGCAGTAGGTGTATGTGCAAGATATCAAGCTGATCCAAAAGTTAGTCATCTAAACCAAGTCAAGAGAATTCTGAAATATGTTAATGGTACTTGTGACTATGGCATAATGTACTTTCATGGATGCAAACCAATTCTCACTGGCTTCTGTGATGCTGACTGGGCTGGAAGTGCTGATGACAGAAAAAGCACTTCAGGAGGATGCTTCTTTCTAGGAAACAATTTGATTTCTTGGTTCAGTAAGAAACAAAATTGTGTATCCTTATCTACTGCTGAAGCTGAATATATTGGAGCTGGAAGCAGTTGTTCACAGTTGGTTTGGATGAAGCAAATGCTCACTGAGTACAATGTCCCACAAGATGTCATGACATTGTACTGTGACAACTTAAGTGCTATTAACATATCAAAGAATCCTATCCAACATAGCAGGACCAAGCATATTGATATCAGGCACCATTTCATCAGAGATCTTGTAGAAGAAAAAGTGATTTCATTGGAACATGTAGCTACAAATCTGCAATTGGCTGATATATTTACTAAAGCCTTGGATGCTATCCAATTTGAAAACCTAAGGGGTAAATTGGGAATCTGTTTATGTGAAATTTAGCAGTTATGGAGATGTGCCAACATGTCATATGACATCGTGTTGCATGATCACCAGATGGCAACACCAGTCTGGTCAAGCACCTTGTGTATTCCACTCCTAGAAATTCTCCAAGTAACGACTCTTATAAGAATATCAGCTCACTTTCAGCTATTCATCTTCTCATCATTCTCTCACAACAACTTGCTTGCTATAGCTAACTTTCAGAGATCATCAAACTCAACCAATCTCAATCTCTTTCTTCACCACATTCTAAAAATGGCTCAACACCAAAACCCTAACATCTCTAAAGAAATCCTCAACAAGGAAGATGTGGTGCATGCAACTCCCATTTCTGTGGTACCCATGGATTCAACTCCAATGGACGAAATCAGAGGAAGTGTTCCTCTTGCTCAAAAGCCAAAAACCCCTACTGTCAGAAGGGCAAAGGAACCTGTTTTTAGCAAAGCCAAAGGGAAACCTTCATCATCAAACACCACTCCAAAAGCTTCTGAATATGTGGATGATTCCATAAAGGAGCTGGTAAACAGGATCCTATATGAGCAAAGAGTGGTAAGTGGCATATCTATTCCTCTGAACACCATGCCAGCTCCACAAGAAGATCAACAAACTCAGGCTGAAAAGGACACTCCTGCTCAACAGGATGTCCCAATAGATGTTGAAACATCTGAAGACCAGCAAAAGGTCTCATCTGATACTGCTGATGATACATCTGAGGACCAGAAAAAGGCCTCCACTGATAGTGATGAAGAAACATCTGAGGACCAACACAAGGCCTCCACTGAAGATCAAACCTCTGTTGATCCACCAGCTGAAGAGGAGACTGCTCAACCTCCTCCTGTTGTGAATATAGAGCATGATTCTGATACAGAAATCATTGCTTCTGTCAACCCTAGCATAGCCAAAAGGCTTAGAACTAGGAAGGAAAAGAAGAATGCAGGACATGCAACTCCTGAGAAGAAGCAAGCTACACCAAAGAAGGACAAAGCTAAAGTTGCCTTTGGTCCTACAAAACAATGGAGCAAGGTACAAACACAAAAGAGGAAAGCTGTCACTCCTCCAGATTCAGATGTTGAAGAGGATGTCCCAACATCTCCACCAAAGAAGAAACCAGCACCCTCAAGGTCATCAACTGCTGTTCCAGAAGCTCCTCTGGACAACATCTCCTTCCATCATGTTTCAAGTGTGAATAGATGGAAGTTTGTTTATCAAAGAAGGGTAGCACTTGAAAGAGAGCTGAGCAGTAATGCACTTGAGTGCACAGAGGTAATTGATCTCATCTCTTCTGCTGGTCTTTTCAAAACTGTCTCCAACTTCTCTCCTTGCTATGAGCTGCTTGTCAAGGAATTCATTGTAAACCTTCAAGAAGATTGTGCTGATGGTAAGTCTGCTGACTTCAGAAAGGTATTTGTTAGAGGGAGATGTGTGGAATTCTCCCCTAGGGTGATCAACCACTACCTAGGAAGAGACTCTGATGGTCCAAATGAGTTAGGAAAGACTGATAACCAGGTTTGCAAGGTCATCACTGCAAATCAGGTAAAGACTTGGCCAGTCAAAGGGAAGCTGTCTGTTAGCCTGCTGAAAAGGAAGTATGCCATGCTGCATAGGATTGGCACTGCAAACTGGGTCCCTACCAACCATACCTCCTCAATAGCAACTGGGTTTGGCAGGTTCATATATGTTGTAGGTACCCAAACAAAGCTGGATTTTGGAGCTTATATCTTTGATCAGACATTGAAGCATGCTGGATCATCTGCAACAAAGCTGCCAATTGCCTTCCCTTCCTTGCTGTGTGGAATAATGCTGAGTCAGTATCCTGGTATCCTCACTGAGAAGGACACAATTTGCAAAAGAGAAAGCCCTCTGGCCTTCCACTACAAGCTGTTCTTGAGTCATCATGCAGCTGATGTTGAAGCTCCCTCTGGGACATCTGCTGGTCCTTCAAAGGCAAAGTCTCCAATCTCCAAAGCTGCCTTGATTGCTGAGCTGAAGATCACATGCAAAGAACTGGATGCAAGGAAGCAGAAGCTTGAGGAGATTATCCAAAGGCTGGAGATTGAAGAAAGTGCTCAGAAAGTTGCTACTTCTGATGAGGAGACTGAGGAAGAGGAAGAAACTGATTATGAGGAGTCTGAGTGAAAATTGTATGTGAGGAATATGTAATGACTGCTTTTGCATTGTAATTTTGAATTAGTAACTTTGGCCCCAAATTTATGTCTAACAAGGGGGAGAACTGAACAACAACAACAATGTATGATGCTGATTAGTGATTAATGAAAAACTTTTGTTTGCTTCTGAACTAAAACTGTGATTTTAATGAAACAATTTCTGTTGCAACAAGTCTGAACACATGTAGGATTGAGGGGGAGTAAACTCTCACATGACTCAACAGAAAGAACTGCTGTACTTTGATAAAAGAACTTCTGCTGCACTCTGATAACCAGAAAAGTATGTTAGCCAAAAATTAGCCAAAGGGGGAGTTTGTAGATGTTTAGAATAGGCAGAATTTTTGACCAACAAGAAATGTTGAATTTAGTTCAGGATGTCATATCAGATGTTGGGACATTATCAAACAGAGTATAAGTAAATGAACTTAATTCAGGATGTCACACCAGATGTTGGGACATTGTATCAGTTAATGAAGTAAGTTCAGTTTACAGGATGTCACATCAGATGTTGTGACATTGTATCAGTAAATGAAGTAAGTTCAGTTTTTCAGGATGTCCCAACAGATGTTGTGACATCTCAAACCTGCTACCAGAATTAATTAATGACTAACAGAACTGAGTAAATTAAGGAAAGTCATCTGGAATTAATTATGGAAGAATGAAACAGAATAAGGCGCATCTGTAGGGAGTTTTGTTATGTGTCTTCAGCATAATCAGAAGAACTGAATCACCTAGAATCTAGGAAGTAACAAACCCTAATTCAAGGTGGTGGTAGCATGCGTATCAGGATTGGATAAACCTACAGAAAGCCCAAAATCCAAACACCTATTTAAGCAACAGAAACTCTCAGAATAGAGTACGAATTTAAGAAGACCAAATAGGGTGTTTTGTGTTTTAATAGCAGGTTGTTTTAATTGTACCACTTTATGAGCTTTTAAGCAAAAGTGTATTTGTGTCTTGATTGAAACTGTGAAGTAAGATCAAGCTGTTTTGTTTGAAGTATGAGTTTAATTTTATTAAACTTGTAAACAAGATCACTGTGTGATTGAGGGGGAGTGAGTTGGTACTCATATCTAAGTTGTGTCTTAGGTAGAAATTGCATTGGGTAGATATTAAGTGAAAGATTAAACTGGGTGGTTTAAGTCTAGAATTAATATTACTTATAGTGGATTTCCTCCTGGCTTGGTAGCCTCCATATGTAAGTGTGGTTATACACTGAACTGGGTTAACAAATTCCTGTGTTGTTTAATTTTCCTGCACTTTAAGTTTTAGTTAAGTCTTCAAGTGTTTAAACATCTCATTCGACATCTCATACCTGATCACAAAATTTCAATTGGCATCAGAGCAGAAAATTGACCTAGTAATGGCACTGAAGCAAAGGCGAAAACTGACCCAGTAATGGAACTGAAGAAAAGGTGAAACTCACTCAGTAATGGCACTAAAGCAAATATAAAAATTCACTCAGTAATGGCACTGAAAGAGACCCCAAAATTTATCGGGAATTACATAAGAGAAACAAGATTTTCGGGAATGGCACTGGAAGAAACATGAGAAACAAGATATCAAAAAATGGCACTGGAGACCAACAGAGACAAACATCCAGGAATGACACTGGAGTGAAAGGATAGAAAGATCCAGAAATAGAACCAAAATGAAAGAAAACATATAATCATAGTAGTAAACACATTAGAAAACAACCACATCCAGGAGTGGCACTAAATGAAAGACAAGTAACTTTGGTAGGCGCCAAGTAAGTTGGACTTTGATCGCAAGGTAAAACATTGATAGCAACACACCCTATGCAAATGTAAAATAAGGATAAAATACTCTTGTTATGCATGTTATATGAGTTGTTATGATATATGATCAAATGCATGTAATGGAGATGCTAACGACATGGCTTGACTCTTTTGTGGAGATGAACAAGACTAGAAAACTGATTCCTACATGCGGAGATCACTTCCATTCTACTTGTGGACTAAAGATGTCGATGTTGAATAGATCTTTCCCACATTGATAAACTGTAACAAGTTGATGATCCTTGAAAAAAATATAGACATGCTTATAGATTCTTCCGATGAATTGCCCCATATAAGTTGACTGTTGTAGATGAGTTAATCATTGCTTTAGCTTAACTTATTGTAAATGATTTCTTTACTGTGTGCTTGGAAACTTGTTCCAAAATGAATCTTGTAAAATCTTCTGGATAAATAAATTCCGAATTGGACTTGTACTGGACAACAGACCTTGAACTGATTCTCAATAGGATATGGAAGAAGCTTTCCCCTGATAGGATCACCAACCAAATATCTTAACTATTTTAAAATTCCTTGAGAAAAGATAGTTTGCAAACAAAAAATTTCATACAGACATGGTAATTTTAAAGCAAATGCAACTTTTGAAATCAAAATCATTGTTGGAAAGATGTAAAGCAAATGAATCACTAGTCAAAACATGATGGTTTATGAATTTCAAAGTGAATGGGAAAGCAAAGGTATGTACAAATAAATGACTTGCAAAGATTCATTTGGAGTCAGTTTACGCAACCTTGTTGTAGTATGCTTTCAGAATAAACCCTACCTCAATTAGGTCTTTCGAGGGTTATAACGTGGTTTGGTTCACGGTTTATGAAACAAAGGATATAAGGCTCTCAAAAGTTTTTGTACCTAGCCCGTATTTGTGATGTTCTCAAGTCCTACGTTAAGTTAATCTACACACATTCATCTTGACAATGAAAGGGTGAAGATGATGATTCAAGGTTTGCTCGAAATAGCAGTCATCTTATTTGGTTTTGATGGATGTTGGTAGTTACCCATTGTTTATGGATATGGTGGTCACTAAATCTTGTTTTGGTTGGAATTGAGGATTTGAAGGCCTCTTTTGCTTGATTATTCTCTATATTGATATGTTCTCTAACTTTTGCCTAAGTATTTCTTTGAGTGTTTGACTTATCGGGATTTTTCTCTCTTTTTTTTGTATTTCTTTTTTTTAAAGGTTGAAAGTTATGACTGCCAAATCATTGGTTGTAATATATCATCTTGTGATTTGAGTGTATAGTCAGGTTAACTGAATAACTACCTTGCCCTAGGTTAAGCGAAAGGGTTTAGATTCGAAAGAAACTCCTACTTCTAGGCTCGATGTGGTGAACTAGGGATTAATTCCTTATCTCTTCAGTGTTTGGGAATTGAAACAATGCATGTATATCATTGGTGAGGTTTTATCTGAAAGCACACCACAACAGTTATGAGTATTTTGTTTTCATCATCCTACCTCAAAATCCTTATATAATTAAAAGTTTTGAACAAAAGATATATTTTTGAAAATGAAAGCATAAAGACATAAATAACCAAATAAATTTCATTCAAAAGATTTCAAATGCTCATTTCATTAATCATGTAAGTATAAACATAATTAAATGATAAACAATTATTACGAATACAAGGAAAATGCAAACAAAAAGGAAACAAAGGTCTAGTGACTAATCAGTAAAGAAGGATGAGATATCATGTCTTGAAACACCTACTTTAGAGAGAACTGGATGAAGTTGATTGAAGCTTCAAGTCGCATGCCCTAGCAATGGATTGTCCCTGACATTAGGATTGATGTCACGGAAGGAGAGGATCTTGCGTCTGATCAATTCTTTCACTCTTGTCTTCAATGCAAAGCAATGTTCTAGATCATGGCCCACTCCTCCTTGATGGAACTTACAATGAAGATCAACCCTATAGCCGGCTAGGATAGGGTCTGGAGGAGGAGGCATCGGCCTAGTGGTAACCCAGCCTATCTCAAGCAATGCAGGATACAGTTCTGTGTATGGCATATAGATAGGGTCAAATTGGCCCTAGTCCCAACATTACGATTTTGAACTTGTCCGACAGCCGGAAGTTGAGGAGCTCTAACTAGTTGAGCAGCAATTACAGGAGCAAAAACAACAACATAAGCTTGATTATCATATTAAGGCATGTATTGAGGTCTTCTACCCACATCCAAGACAACATTGATCTGATATTCCCTCTTCCTCTGGAAATTCCCAAAAGGTTTCTTAGCAGTATTGGAAGACTCAGCAGCTTTGGATATTTTTCCATTCTTAATTCTTTCTTCAAGCCTTTGTCCAATGGTTACCATATCAATGAAAAAAAGAGACACTTCCGATCATCTTTTCCCAATAGAAGGGAGCCAAAGTATCCATGAACATACCAGATAGTTCTTTCTCTACTTGAGGATGTTCAACCTGAGATGCCAACTCTCTCCAACGTTGAGCATATTCCTTGAAAGATTCCCTCTCCTTTTGGGACATATTCTGTAGTTAACGACGATCAGGTTCCATGTACAAATTGTACTTATATTGTTTCACGAAAGCATCACCCAAATCCGTCCAACATTGGATATGACTCTTCTCAAGTCCCATGTACCACTTCATAGAGGCTTCGCTCAAACTATCTTGGAAACAATGAATAAGCAATTTGTTGTTCTTGCAATAGGCATTCATCTTTCGGCAATACATTGTCAAGTGGCTTCTTGGACAATTGTTCCCCTTGTACTTCTAAAATTTCAGGGTCTTGAACTTGGCAGGTACGATGATGTTGGATACCAAACACATGTCGCTTGCATCAATATTGAAAGTCATTTTCCTCTATAGCCCTTAGTCGCTTGTCAATAGCTTGATATTGTTCACAAACAACTTCACTTTCAACATAATCTTCAAGATCATCCCCTTGAGCACTAACAGTGTGGTACTCATAGGGTACTGGGCCAGTATGAACCACAAGTCTTGATTCAGTAAAAATAGGAACTTGAAAAGCGGGTCTGGACGTCTGACTGACCATTGAAGTAGTAACGTGAGGTGGGGAGTAGTTGTGTGGAAAATTAAACTACGGCCAAGTTGAGGGCGACAATTGAATAGGATGAGGCTTGACAACAATGTTTTCAACCTCTTGGATCACTGTCCTCTGAGGTGGCTCTCCTCTAACAATCAAAACTTGAAGCATCTCAATTAGCTTCGTCACAATCATCTTCAACTCCTCAATTTCTATTCGGACCTCAAAATTATGGACCTCTTGTTCTAACATCCTGCGTCTATGGTACGTTCTGGTTCTGTATCGGCTACAAAGAATCAGCTTGGCACTTGATAGATGAATGAAAGATAGAGATAATTGGAATAAGGTGATAGATAACTTGGATGTATGCATGAATCAACGCAAATCATGGAAATGATATGAAATGTCATGCAATACGGGATTCAAATCACATGTAACAGGATCAAAGGTTCAAGATCACATGCATGAAGTCTGGGTAGAGAACCAACCACATGGTGTGTACTAGGGGTTTATTTGTACTTGTACAATGGGTTCTAAGAGTCCCTAGAATTACTAACACATCTTTCGGTTATTATCGATTTCCCAAATAACTCGATAATCAATAATATTCTTAAGAGAATCTCATTTGAGTGTAGCATTGTGTATCAACTATTACAGATTTACACCCTCATAGTCATTGCACTACATCCTAAAAAATGCCAAGTGGGGTAAATGTTCTACGGTCCTCGGCATTAACGGCTCTCAGGTCGAAATAGTAATGTTTTCACGAATAACTCGATCAACAAATACTACCTCAAGGAGGCCTCCGCTGAGTGGTGGATTCTCGATTCAGCATGTTCGGGATTAAACTCCCTATACGCCTACTCGACTATATCACCGTCCTATCATAAGAGCACTCAAGTCTGGGTTAGGACTTATCTCACCACATATGTATCATCAAACCCTAAAAAACAGAAAATCTCGATAGACAGCAAACAATAATAATAACACAAACAACACAAATAAAACAAGTTAGGATAAACCCTATTGGAGATTCCCCAGTGAAGTCAACATTTCTGTCGCGGTGAGAATTGAATATCATGCTATTAAGTTAACTTGTATCACAAATCATAAAATTCACCACCGAACTTTAATTTATCCAATGGAAGGGAAAAAGATCGAGCAACCCTAATAAACATGCTAAGCTAAAGACGAGACTAAAAGTTAAGCAGTCAGAGATCGAAGGTACGGGGGGTTGGTTATACGTAGGGAAGGTGCTAGCATCCTAAGTATCGGTAGTACTCTACGAGAACCTCTTGTAATATCTACGTTTGTGCTTAATTGTCTGTTAACTGAATGGAAACTAAACTAAAATGAAAAGGTGGAAAAGAAAATAGAAAAGAGTGAAAAAATAAGAAAGATGAAAAAAGAGGAAAACTGTGAAAAATATAAACATGTGCTCGCCAAGGATTAAGCCTTGTGCCTACGTATTCCCTCGTGCAATGGAAAAGTCAGAGCGTCGTAGTTCGGAAAGCTATGGGTAAAAGGGGGAAAATCTTGAATGCAAAGCTTGTGAAAAAAACACAGTAAGGTGAAGAGATCAATCACCATCTCTTATGAATGAATGTGAATGAAAGGTTAAAAAGTGATAAAGGTGAGAAAACTAAAGTGAAACACACGAGCGGTAAGTGAAGGACAATAAGTCAACAGAGCGTCCACTTTCCCTTGGATCAGGTCATATGTATCGAGATAACAAATGAAATCGAGCAAGTGTATACGCGAAAAAGCATTGTGGGATCGTCTAAGATAAACCAATAAAAATTACATCGAGTTGAAATCGTAAAAGTTAAACCTATCTAATATTTTTTTTGGGTATTTTTAATATCTAAAATAATAAACTAATTAATTTAAAATAAAAGTCTAAAATAAAATCAAGATGAAATTTAGAAACGAAAGAAAAACACAAATTTAACTAAACAAAAATTGAAATTAAACCAAAAAAAACTAAATTTCTCGACTTAAACCTAACTAGTAAAAAACACTTATTAACTAGGAATTATTTAACTAGTAAAATCTAACAAATAAAAAATACTAATTACAAATAAAAAATACTAACTACAAATTATTTAACTAAAGAAAAACTAATAAGTAAAATCTAATCAAAACTAACTAAAATTAATCTAAAAAAACTACTAAACATT
Source organism: Lathyrus aphaca (assembly GCA_963966055.1). NCBI lineage: Eukaryota > Viridiplantae > Streptophyta > Magnoliopsida > Fabales > Fabaceae > Lathyrus > Lathyrus aphaca. The sequence continues at coordinate 183,693,661 of OZ014520.1, forward strand.
TTTTTTCAAAATTTAAATAAACTACACGAAAAAAATGATACCTCCTAAAAATTTACCGAAACTTAATTATACTATACTAATCAAAAATCTTAAATCTAGAATAAATAAATAAAACTCATTAACTAATAAAAAAATACTAATCTACTACTAACTAAAACTTATTTACTAGAAAAATACTAATTAAAATCCTAAATCTAAATTAAAGATTAACTAACTAAAATAATAAAATAAATACTAAATGAATAATAAAACATGGGTGTAACATGATGGGAGAACTGACTTTCTATAAATGTTGCGGATAGCAAGAGTCGCCACCGACTTTTATTTTATCCAAGTGGAAAGGACATAAAAGAACAGAAAAAACCTATTTTAAAAGACTTGAGTTCGGGGGGTAGGTTATATAAAGGGAAGGTATTAGCACCCTTTATATTCATGGTTATCCATGGGCTCTTAGTTACTTAGCTCACTTAAATGTTTTTTGAAAAGTGTAGTGTGTGATTATAAAATTTCTAAGTACTTTGTAATGATCCTCGTATGGATGTATACAAAGTCTTGTTTGAAAATATTGTGAGGTGTGAAAAGTATTTTTAAGAAGTGAGCAAGTAACTAGAAGGTACCTACCCTAGACTAAGTCCTCATGTTCTTATATGTTCTTTCAAGGGTAAGACTATCCCTATTATTAAGGAATATGTAGTCATTACCTTGGATTTTATTAAGGGAAGGACGTAGGGTCATCGTATGGTCATAGAAGGCAACAGACAGGGGTGTCTTTAGCAATTCGTAGGGACTATCATCATTTATTCGAAGGGACAAGGTCATTATATCGTAGGCAATCTTGTAGGGACTTGACCTTTTAAACTGGAAGGGACTTGATGATTTTTCTGTTAAGGGACATTGCTTTTTAGACACCCCACTTTCGAGGGACTTGACCATATTTTAAAGGCAACTAAGAGGAATACCCTAGGAAGTGCAAGATGGCAATCAAAGATCGACTTACGTGTGTGAGTGTATATTTTTAAATATTTATCTTTTTAAATTAATTATCTAAGTTATTTTAAACACAAATATGTTTTCACACCCTATTTACTAACCACGCAGTTAAATATTTATAAAGAAAATAAAGACGAGAAAAGAAATGTACAAGCTATTACAAGGCTTTGGGAGAGATACAACATAATTATCATAAAGCAGTAAATAAATAAAGCAATAATAATAATATAAGTATAAATTAGCAAAGCAATAATAATAAAGAAATTAAAATTTTATTTAAAGGTTAATTAGAATTTATTAAGAAAATAAGTATAATTAATTATAATAAGAAAATAAGGTTTGAAAAGAAATAAGTATAAAGAAATTAGGGTTTTGAAAAAAATAGGTATAAAGAAATTAGTAAGAAAATTGAAGTTATTATGAAAATATTTTAAGTGAAATTACATTAAGATTTAATTATATACAACATTTAGAATTTTAAAATAGAAAAAGATTATAGAAAAATAATTATACAATTTATTTATAAAAATAAGAAATTTAATTAGATATTTACAAAAATCATATAAGTGTTTAAATAATTAAAATAGTTAATATTTATTTACAAAAATATTTTAGAATAATATTATATACAAAAAATAAAATTTGAGTCATAGTTACATATAGAAAATAATTAAGTTTTTATTTGTTTTAAAAAAAATTCTTAATTGATATTAATTTGTTATAATAATAATAATGATAATAAAATATATAAAAAATTGTAAAATAATAAATAAAAAAAGGGTAGAATACTTACCTGCTGGAGCCTGGGGTCGAACCCAGGACTCCCAGCTCCCACAACAAGCATACCAACCATCTGAGCTAACGCGCGCGTGTGTCAATGTGCTAGGCAACAATAATTATATATTAAACCTGTTCAAATCAATAAATAACAAAAAAAGAATTGGTTCCAGCCAGGCTCGAACCCAGGTCCTGGTATTCATACGCGTACATCCTGACCACTAGGCTAACAAGCGTTTGCTGAAATAAAATAGAAACAAAAACAAAAAATATTATGTTGAAAATTTGAATTTTCAGATGGCGCCAAGCAGCTTCATCTCATTCCTTGTGACCTGCGAATTTTGCTATGAAAATTGCTACGATATTACCTGCGAATTAATATTCATAGTGTAAACACCCCAAATTTGCCCTCACCCATTCACACCATGGCTTGTGATCTCATCATATGCATAAACTCAATCATAGCATCTCCTATCACATTTTTGATTCATTGCATTGGCTCAAAGTCATCTGCATCTAGGGTTTGTGATCTGAGCAATCCAAGGGGCTTCTTGAGCCACTCCAAAGGTCATCAATCACTTCAAAGGGTTCCATGTGTGTTCAAGCATCATATTATATCCCCTCAAAGTCAAGAATGTCAAAAATCACAAGAACTGAGAATGGCATGGAAGCAGAGCCAGGTTTAACTGCACAGATGACCTAGAATTAGGGTTTTGGTTTCAAAGGCCATAACTCCAATTTTTTGGTCATTCTTGTTTCTATTGGTCTCTATATGGTATAGGTAGCATGCATATCAATTTTCATGAAGAAATTCAATGGGGAAGTCATCTAATCAAGAGTTGACTTTTTGAGCAAGTCAGTGCAAAATCAGGGCATCTGAGGCCCCAATGACCCAACCAAAGGGTGTTCATCTTCATTTTGATTGTGTATGATCTTTATTTGATCATATAAGATGTTGGAAGTTCACAAAATTGAAGAATTTCAAGTCATTTGCAAAGTTGACTTTTTGGGAAAGTTGACTTATATTGAAAATTGCCATTTTGGGAAACTTTTTCAACCCTTGCTTTTTGATTCAAAAATGCTTCAAATGGAAAAACTTTGGTCATGAAAGTTTTAGAATGGATCATTCCCTTTTCAAAAATTACAAGAACTTGACCTAATTCATTTTGGATCAAAAGTTATGGCTTGTCAAAGTTGGCTAAAATCACAAAATTTGAAGTTTTCTACCAAAGAGGCAAAGATGCAAAATCACTAGCCAAAGCAAATTGTGCTACCAAATGGACTTCTAATCATCATACAAACATAAGCCAATGCCTAAAGATCATAATTCACCAAGAGTTTGATCGTTTTTGTGACTTGTGGAACAAGGAATTTCAAAAGAGCCAAGAATGGAGCAAGTTGCAAAACCTCACTCAAGGATGAATCCACTTGCTTGCTGACTTCATAATTAATCCTAGGGCTCTCCACACTTCTTGCTGCGCAGGACACCCCATTTGTCCTTGGCTAGCTAGGAGCCCATACCTCTCTTACACAAATTTGACATTTTGGCAACTTGAGCCATACCAATCACAGCAGTACACATCAACACATCTGACCTATTGTAAACACCCCAAATTTGCCCTCACCCATTCACACCATGGCTTGTGATCTTCCCATATTCATAAACACAATCATACCATCTCATATTACATTTTTGGTTCACTGCATTGGTTCTAAGTCATCTGCATCTAGGGTTTGTGATCTGAGCAATCCAAGAGCCACTTGAGCCACTCCAAAGGCCACCAACCACTTCAAAGGGGTCCATGAGTGTTCTTATATCATATCACATCCTTTCAAAGTCAAAAATGCAAAAGAATCACAAGAACTGGGATTGGCATGGAAGCAGAACCAAGTTTGACTACACAGTTGACCTAAAATTAGGGTTTTGGTTTCAGAGGCCATAACTCCAAATTTTTTGGTCATTCTTGTTTCCATTGGTCTCTATATGGTATAGGGAGTATGCATATCAATTTTCATGAAGAAATTCCATGGGGAAGTCATCTGATCAAGAGTTGACTTTTCAGACAAGTCAGTGCAAAATCAGGGCATCTGAGGCCCCCAATGACCCAACCAAGGGATGATCTTCATCATTTTGAGTGTATATGATCTTTATTTGATCATGGAAGAAGGTTGAAGTTCACAAAAATCAAGAATTTGAAGTTTTTGCAAAGTTGACTTTTTAGGGCATGGTTGACTTTTCAAGAATGTGTCATTTTATGCCATTTTTCAAGCCTTGCTTTTTGATCCAAAAAAGCTTCAAATGGAAAAACTTTGGTCATGAAAGTTGTAGATTACATCTTTCCCTTTTCAAAAAGTACAAGAACATGACCTAATTCATTTTGGATCAAAAGTTATGGTGTGACAAAGTTGGCAAAAATCACTAATTTTCAAGTTATGCACTAAAAGGAAAATTTGCAAAATCATGAACCAAGGCAAATTGTAACTTCTAATTGACATCAAACCATTACACAAGCATCATGCAACTCCTAAAAATCAGATTTGAACCAAGTTTCTCATGGTTCATGGCTTGTGTAGCAAGATAGTCACATGTGAACCAAAGATGAACAACTTGCAAAATTCATGATCACACTTCCTACCACTTGCTACATTGGATGCTGAACCTTGCTAGCCCTTCCCCTCACCTTTGCTGCGCCAGCCCCATGCTTGTACTAGCCTAGAACCAAGCCCATGCCTCTCTTACAACAAAGTTGACATTTTGCAAAAGTGAACTTACCAATCAATAAAGTCCAGGTCACATCATCTGACCTATGAGATTATTTTATACTATCCATTTGCAAGCTAAACACATCAAGAAGCCAAGCTGAAACACACCACAACATCACATTCACAAACTCACCCCATTTTGCATTTCTCTTCGAATCTGCCTCCACAACACACCAACATCCAAACAAATTTCACTAGTCATCTCACCATGCTTCATGGAGCCTAAACCAAGCAAAGCCTAAGCCTGAAACCAGCAAGAACTCCACTTCTCCATTTTCACCCTCACTTGCAAAACCTTTCGAAACTGATCACACAGCTCACAAACATAAAAACAAACCTCATAGGTCAACTCAACTCATCTCCCTGGTCACAAAGAAGCCATCATCACAGCCTGAAACCTTCAGAATCCCAAACACGATTCCTGCCCTTCATTGAACAGAACTTGTTCAAACTTCAGAACCAGCCATCACAAGCTCTTTCTAGGGATTGAAAGCTTCTTAGGAGGTCAAGTGGAGTAGATTGCAAGCAGGAAACTAGCCAGAAGGTGCCAGAGATCAAAGCTCCAGTTCAGGTGAGCTTCATGAACATTTTTTCCAGAAGCTCATTTTTAAGTTCTTAAATGGTTCTCTATGTTCCACTGGTCATGATGATATGTTTGGTTTCGAAAATCATTGAGTTTTGAGCATGTATGGTGTTCCTGAAATTTTTTGACCTAAACCCCTTTTGCTTCGATTCAGCTTTGTTGTGTAAAATAAATGAGTTTTGGCTGTTGATTCTTGCTCTATGATGTTTGGGGATGCATTCTGGGCAAGAAAACTAGGTTTTAGTGAGCTAGGGTGAGGTTTAGCATTTTTCAGGGAGGGTGCTGGCCGGAGAAGACGACCGGAAGTCTTCTCCGGCAGCCTGAAAGTCATTAATTCATAATTAGGGTTAGGGCTTCCAGTTTGAATTTCAGGCGTTGGATGTGTTGACTGAGTCTTTTCCCGCGCGCATCCAATGGCTCAGATCATGTCATTAGTTTAATTAGGTTTAATTTAATTAATTAATTGAGTTTAAGTCAGTTTGAATGTGGGCCACAAGATCTGGCGCGCAGTCAATGTTCCCTTCCCCAGATTCAATCCTGGCCCTCCTTTCAGTTGACTTTAGCCTTTTTTTCATTTTATTTTCATATTTAATCCATTTGTTTTGCACAATTTATTTAAAATAGTAAAATTGTTTTAAAAATTATGAAACTTTTTCTCAAGAGTTTTATTAATTTTTAAGACACAAAAATATTTTTATTTTCATTTTTAGCATTTAAAAAGTATTTTTAAATATTTAAAAGTTTATTTTTAATTGATTAATGAAAATTAATTTATTAAAAATACTTTTAGGTATTTAAAAATCACCAAAAAAATTCATGAAATGTTCTAAGACATTTAGAAACATTGTCCAACCTTCAAACCAAATTTCTTTTTTGATCTTGATGCATTTTAAGAATTTCTCATTGAATTAAAATAATTTTTGTGCATTATTTTGATCCAAAGTTCAAAAAATCATTTCTGCCTATTCATGAGGAGTTGGACATTGATTCTTTTTGCATTGCATTGTGTTTAGCATGTAGTTTGTAAGATTAAATGGCCATGATTTGATCTTTCATTTTCCATTTGTTTGATAATTTTCTTGTTTAGGAACCCTAAAACCCTAGAAAACTTGTAAAAATCATAACTTGAGATTGGTTAGGAGTTGAGATCTCTCCTTTGGGCATTGGGTTAGTATAGGATTAAGGGTCCTTTGTGTTGCATTTTCAATTTTTTATAATGTTGTTTGCTTCTGATTTTGGTTTGTGTTTGATGTATGATTCATAAACCCTAATTTGGGCTTCCATATGCATCCATCTTGCATCTTCTTGCATAACATGACTTGCCATGACATTTCAAACATCCATTTGATCCATTTGATATCATAAGACATATTGAAAGCATGTTTGATCATTGCATCATGTATTTGCCATGTTGTATGTCATGTGCACTTCATAACTTTTCATGTATGTTCTTGGTTCTTAACTTGTTTCATTTGCATTCATGAACTTGTATGATCATTTCCATATGCTGCCTCATGTTTGTAGCATCTCATAGCATCATTAGCATCATGTATATGCTTCTGGTTTTGTTTCTCATCATGTCATTCCATCCCATTTTGCATTGCATTGCATTTCTTTTCTAACCTTTCAGGTGGTGAGTAACTTTGAGAAGTGAATTTGCCTTCACTTCTCATAACTTTTCTTTTCATTTCTCTTGCATCCATTGCTGCATTTTTGTTTGTGTTTGAGTTTGGGCTTGCCCATCCTTCTTCCTCTTACTTTCTTTCTTCAAGTGACTTGACTTCTTGAATGAAGCAAGTTGCTTTGCTTCTCTTGATCCTTTCATCTGCTTCCTGGTGTTTCCATTGAAGATTTCTCTTGAAAACCTCACAAACCTTAGGAACAACCAAGCATGACAATGATTAGGGTTTTGATTAGTCTCCCCTCTTAGTTTTCACCTTTGTGTCTCTTTTGAGTCATCTCTTCTCATCTCATAATCAGGGACTAAACCCTAAAGGCTTTAAGGCTTTGTGATTAAGCTTATGCCTGCATCCTTCTCTTAGGATGGAGTGTATAACTTTAATCCTAAGTGTTAAATCCTTAATGTGTTTAAATCTCTTAATCAATCCACTTAATAATCATCGAGACATCACACTTGTAACTTGGGCCTTGCATTAGGGTTCTAATTCTTCCTTAATTGGTTAAGAAGGACTAACCCTAGTGTTAATGGACAAGTCCCCCTCAAGTTGTCTTACAAATCATAAAATCCACTTCATCATCATATCATTAAATAAAATCCACTTAATCAAAGGCTTGTTTTGTCATGAGTTTAATCCCTAATCATGGATTAAGTTGAGGAGCTTTCCTCAGCTTAAACATTCTCATCTATTATCCTTCTATTAGGATGGTGTAATGAGTCTGTTTAATCCTTGATTACGGCTTAACCTCATTACTTAACACTGAACAAAAACACCAAAAACATCTAAATAATCACAAATAGGTTAATGATCCTAACCCTATACCAAAGGTGATTAAGTGTGAGAATCTGACTTCACACTTAAGGCATTCTCATTACCCCTAATCAGAGGGAAGATGTGATGAGTTTACTAAATCCATTGGATTAGACTTAAGCTCATTAACTTATGACAAACTTCAAAAAGCAATAAAAGACTGAAAACACAAAAACAAACAATAATCGTCTCCTCCGGGATTCTTTTCTCATCTCATTCACTCACAAACGAGAACTTGCTTCTTCCGTCTAATGCAAGACAGTTTGCACCTGAGCCAGACAGGTCATACACTTGAGCATAGACAGGTAAGCAGTTCACAAGTCAATTCACCTTTCAGTCTCTTTGGGTCGAACTACGGTGTTCTGACTTCCTCATTGCACGAGAGGATACGTAGGCATAACTTAACGGTTATCGAACAAAAGTCTCTGTATATTCCCCCTCTTCCAGCTTTATTCTTTCAGCCTCATTATCATGAGCATTTCATCTTTGTTCTGCACTGACACTTCACTTATACACTTCACTTCTTTTACACCGACACCTGTACATTCTTTTCCAGCTCTTTACACACAAATTGCACTGACACTACCCCTTTAAAGCACAAATCTTTTAAGCGTGGATCCCGTCGAGTACGGCGGACAATCTGGGTGCTAAAACCTTCCCAGGTTGTAACCAACCCCCTTTCTCAGTCTCTCTGGTTCGCAACCGTCTTATCCATCTCTTTCTAGGTTTATGCAGCATTACTTTTCCTCCGGGATAAAAATGCCTAGCTGGCGACTCTATTCATCTCCAGTGAGTTCACGGCTGTGTGTTCTCATTGTCCCTCTCGCCGACCGTTCGCGTCTGTACCTTTATTTGGGCCAGTCCCATTTATCGGGAGCGACAGCTTGGCGACTCTGCTGGGGAGCCTTATACTGCAACCAGGGCTTCTGGTTCTTTTTGTGGGTTCCTCCTAGCGCTTGTTTGATTTGTGTTTACTGGGGTGTTATGTGCTTATTTGTGTTTGTATATTTGTATTTATTTTTGCCTTATGTACAGTTTTGTTTATTGCTTTCTTTATAGCTTTATGCATATATATTCATATTGTCATACTGTGCTGGCTGGATCTGTTGTTTGCTTTGGTGGGTGGGGGTTCTATTGAGAGTTAAGGCCCTATACCTGGGACCTGAGTGACACCTAGGCTAGAGTGAATCATATTCTTTCCCATTCCATATCGGTCTGGTGCGGGAATATGAAACACGGTTCAGATATGGGTTTCTTCTTAAGAACTCTGTGTTGCAGATTTCCTGCAATGCTAGGGCTATCTGGGAAGCCTGCTAAGTCTGGATGACCTTTTAGTATTGACCTTCAGAAACTGAGGTGAATTAGAGGAGGAACTTTTATGGTTATTGTAAACACTGTACCTCCGGGTTAGAAGTGTTTACACTTCTCATAACTGATCCAAGTCTGAGGATCCTTGTTTTAGAACACCACCTGTGAGGGGGTTGGGCTGTTTACAGGTTTGCAGGTACCTTGACCTCAGAATACCCTGTTACTTTGTTTGTTTAAGAGTACTTCATTTTGGGGCAGTTCTTGTGATTCTAAACCCTGGACATGTGGCTCTTTATTTGAGCCCCCCACCTTGGTTACTGGATTTATAAACCTCCATCTGGATTTCTTGAACATATTTGGACCTACATCAGGGCATTTGATCAGATCCAGCTCAGTCACAAACCCTTGCATATCATTTGCATACATAAACATTGCATCATATTGACATTTGCTTATTTGTGTTTCAGGGTATCCACTTTCATCTTTGGTTTTGGTTTTGACCCCATCTTCAGTATTGACCTATCTTCATCAGCATCTGCTTCAGCTATCATCTGCACCAGCCAATCAGTGGCCCCTTTTTTCAGTGTTATCATCAGCACCTGTCTCTACTCAGTCTCAGCATCATGGCTCCTAAAAAGAGCAACATCACATACCACTTCTTCCAGCCAGAGTTAGCTGACATCAGGAGGATTCAGACCCTGATCACTCCAGATCACATACCATTGTTCAGGGAACATTATGGGGATATACTTGATATGGTTATGGATCTGGACCCTTCACAGAGAAGCCTGATCCACACTTGCATTCAGTTCTATGATCCCCCGCTGAGATGTTTCACTTTCCAAGACTTTCAGTTGGGCCCTCTATTAGAAGAATACACATCATTGGTTGGCATGCCTATCAGGGGTGGAATCCCTTTCAACCCTGAGATGATCTTTCCTGGTAATGGAGAAGTAGCAAAGGCTTTGCATCTGGAACCTGTCCTGATTGAGCAGCATATGACTTCCAAAGCTGGAATCCCTGGCCTCCATCTGGATTTCTTGATCTCTCAAGCTACCCTGAAAGCTTCTTTAGGAGAGTGGAAAGTTGTCTGTGCTTTATTGGCCCTGAGCATATATGGAATTGTATTGTTTGCAGATGAGCCTCGATTCATTAGCAAGAATGCAATCCATCTTTTCATCTTGAAGAACCCAATGTCCACTTTATTGGGGGATCTCTATTACTCAGTGCATCAGAGGAATGAAAAGCAGAGGGGAAGATTAGTGAGGTGTTGTGCTCCATTGTTCCATACTTGGCTTCTCAGGCATCTACCCAGGACAGATGCATTTTTGAACCCTCATCAGCAGAAAAACTGGGCTAAGAGACTCACTGCTCTAACTTCAGCCGATATCAGATGGTGCACTCAAAGCACCAAGGGCAGGGATATCATCACCAGCTGTGGGCATTTTCCCAATGTGCCCCTAATAGGAGTTAAGGGTAGTATTAATTACAACCCTCTGCTGTTTAGAAGACAACTGGGCTATGCACTGGTCCACACTCCTAAGGCACAGGACTTGGTGGAGACTCTTTATTGTGAGAACAAGCCTAATCTGGCTATTGTTAGGCAGGCTGCTTGGGCCTGGGATAATGTTCAAACCAAGGGAATAACCATTTTGGGGAAGTGCAACAATGTGGCATCAGCACAATATTATGAGTGGTCCTATGCCAGGGCTCAATTCTCTGGGATGCCCTTTACCATAGAAGATATGCCTGAATCATCTTCAGCACCACCCCCTGCCACCATCAGTTTGGAGGAGTTTGAGAGCTTGAAGGAAAGAAATGAGAAGTTAACCCAGGCTTTGCAGAAGACCCTCCGGGAGAGGAGTGATGGCAGGATGGAGATTGAGAGGCTAGAGAAGCTGAGAGTGGAGCATCTGACTAAAATTGAGAAGTCTGGGGACTATATCAAAAAGTCTAAGGCTGGAGAACAAATTCTGAAGAACGCTTGCAAGGAAGCCCAGTTCCAGAGAGCAAGGACAGACTTGTATCTAAAGGAGAGTCAAGCCCGGTGGGTCAGGATCACCGAGGCTCGTACTCTGGAGGACAAGAGAGTTCAAGACAAGATGGAGCAATTGGAAGCTAGTGCAAAAGAGCAACAAGAAGCCCTGGCAGCAGCCCAGAGGGAGATATCAGAGCTGAAGATCAAAGCAGGAGTGAAAAGGTCAAAAGACCAAGGTCAGCACAAGAAGCTAACAACAGCTGTTACGACCCGGAATCTCCTCATCAGGAATCTCACGGAGTGTCCGGCTGATCCTGTGACCGAAGCACTTCTCAAGGAAGTTCGTGAGGATGAGTTTGGTCTTGGTGTTTGACCATTTGTTTGTTGTTGCTTTCATTCCATGTACTTTTATTTTCCTGTAATGTATTTGGACCCCTCAGAGGGCTTGTATTTGTAAACAAACTATGTACCATTTTGCTTTTGTAATATATGTATTAGTTTGTTCCATCCGAGTTTCACTCCAAAAGCAACATCAACAGCATCTTCAGGGGGTCTGGAAGGGTCAAAACTGAATGCCAAACCGGATACCTTGAGAACAAATAAGCATACTGCATTGCATGCTAACCTTTTTGTTTGTTTTGTAGGTTTTTGTTTTATTGCCACTAAATCTGTTGTGATGTTCAGGAACTATTGCTCGGCGCCGAGTATTTCCCCTCAACCGTCCGCACCGTTATCCGACCCGTAGCAACCTTCCGGGCATTCAAATGGATCAGATGCAGCAGGACCTTACTGAGGTCAGAAACCAAATGGCGAATGAAAGGCTAGAAATGAGGAATCAGATGACTCAGTTTATGGAAGTGATGAACAACATGGCTCAGAGCCAGGAAAGATTGAGGGCCATGGTGGAAAGGCAGAATCAAGAAGATCCACATATAGGAACTGCCGGCACAAGCAATAACGAGAGGGTCCAACCTCATGTCAATCCCCCTGTATTTGGACCACACCTCCATCCTGAGGTCAACATCCCTGCAAATGTTCAAGGGACTGCCACTGCAGCCAGGGTACTTCAAGAAGACCCCCAGGAGGATCAGTTCACAGTAATGGGTGCTGGGGAAGAAGCCTATGATAGAAGGTTGGATGAGATAGCTGAGAAATTGAGGTCCTTAGAGTCTCAAAACTCTTTGGGTTTCGATGTCATGGACATGGGCTTGGTAGACGGGGTCAGGATTCCCCATAAGTTCAAGCCTCCTTGTTTTGAGAAATACAACGGGACTTCATGCCCCCGGACTCATTTACAATCATTTCTGGGGAGGCTGAAGGCCTATACTATGGATGAGAAGCTCTGGATGTTCTATTTCGAAGACAGCTTGACTGGAGCGTCAAGAGAATGGTACTCTCACTTGACAAGGGCAACTATCAGATGCTGGAAGGACCTGGCAGAGGCCTTTATCAGACAGTATCAGTACAACTTAGATATGGCACCCAACAGGACCCTCCTAATGGGAATGTCACAGTCGTCAAGGGAGAGTTTCCGAGAATATGCCCAGAGATGGAGGCAACTAGCTGCTGCTGTTCAGCCACCTATGTCTGAAAGGGAAATGGCAGACATGTTTATGAACACCCTTCAGGGAACATATATTGACAGGCTGGCTGCTTTCTCTTCCACTAGCTTTACAGATGTAGTCATAGCCGGGGAGAGAATTGAGAGCCTGTTAAAAATGGGTAAGATATCTGACAACGGTGCAAGCTCGTCCAGTAGTACAAGGAAGCCTTTTGCAGGCCCAAGAAGAACTGGCGAGACCAATGCCATCCACACCAACAGGGGCAGGCCCCAATATGTTCACAGATCAATAGCAGCAGTCACCATTCCTGCTCCAGCTCATCCTCAACCGGTTTACCAACCTCCGCAACAAAACTATCAACCACAACCTCAGTACCATCAACAGAATCAGTATCCTCCGAGAAATTACAACAACAGCAACACCAACAACAATAACCAGCAAAGGCCATTCCAACAGAGGCCTTCTCAAGCCAACAGGGTAATCGATCCGATCCCTATGCCATATGCTACATTGCTGCCACAACTCCTGAAACTCAACCTAGTTGAGCTAAGGACGTTGGCACCTCCAGATCCCAACAGTTTACCCAGGAATTATGATTCCAATGCCAGATGTGCCTTCCATTCAAATGCACCTGGCCACAGTACAGAAAAGTGCAGAGCCTTGCACATGAAGGTACAAGACCTGGTAGACTCAAAAGCTCTGAATTTCGCACCACCACCCAATGTCAATAAGAACCCCATGCCAAACCACGGTGGTCCCAGAATTAACGCTATTGAAGAGGACAAGCCGTCTTATTTAATAACCAGTGTGGGTCAGATCCGGACACCGTTGGTAGAAATTAAGGCTCAGCTCCTCGAATGTCAAATGTTCCCGGGGTGTGAGTTGGGGTGTGCTTACTGCAATACCTCAGTCAATGGGTGCGATAATCTGAGGAATGGCATAGACGGTCTCATTCAGAGTGGCCAACTTCAGATCACCACATCATTTCCTACAAATCCAGCAATCTCATCAGCAACAACTCCAGAACCTCCTACAACTGCAACAACCATTGTTCCTGACAATTCTTCGGCTTCATCAACAAGTGCTTCATCTATTATCTCAACTGATCAATTATCAACAAATTTTTCTTCTACAACTCCAGCACCACTCCATTTTGAAACTCCTACAACAACAACATCCATCCTTCCACCGATGTCTCCTACAACACCAGCAACAAATCATGAAGATGTCTCAACTGTCACAATATTTTATGATCCTGAAAACAATTCCGCCTACAACTCAGAAGGTGCTGCTCCCATCAGAGCACCAGTCACAATTTATTACGATCCACAGACTATCACAATTCCTTCCGCAGCTGCAGTCAGTCCAGTCACTATCACGGTACCTGGACCAGTACCTTATGAAAGCAGCAATGCCATCCCGTGGCATTACGGCTCTGACCTGTACTGTGAAGGACAAAGAATCACTTTTGAATCATCAACCCCTGCACCACAAATAGACAATGTGGGAGGAGGCGGAGGCTTCACTCGAAGCGGACGTCTTTTCGCTCCACAAATTCAGAGACCCACTGCCAAAGCAGAAGCTGCTGCTAAAGCAAAAGGAAAAAGCTTGGTGCAGGAAGAGCAGACTGTTAAAGAAGCTTTGAAAACACCCTTCGATCAAGAGGTTGATGAGTTCATGTGAATCATCAAAAAGAGTGATTATAAAATAGTGGATCAGCTTCATCAGACGCCTTCCAAGATCTCAATCCTATCATTGCTTATGTGCTCCGAAGCCCATCGGAATGCACTACTCAAAGTCTTGCACGCAACTTACGTGCCTGAAGAGATCACTGTCAATCAGCTGGAAGCTGTAGTTGGAAATGTTAATGCTAGTCACGGACTAGGGTTCACCAATACTGATTTGACAACGGAAGGCCGCAACCATAACAAGGCCTTGCACATAACCATGGAATGTAAAGGTGCAGTCCTTTCCCATGTGCTGGTAGACACGGGGTCATCACTCAATGTCTTACCTAAGAAGGCCCTGGTGAAGCTAGAATATGACGGGTTGGCGTTGAGACCCAGCAACCTGGTGGTGAGAGCCTTTGATGGTTCGAAGAGATCGGTTCTGGTAGAAATTGAATTGCCTATAACGATTGGCCCGCAGACCTTCAAAACGACCTTCTACGTGATGGATATACAGCCTGCCTACAGCTGTCTATTGGGTAGGCCATGGATTCACGCCGCTGGCGCCGTGACCTCTACCCTTCACCAGAAGTTAAAATATGAGTGGGAGGGTCAAATCGTTACAATCTGTGGAGAGGAGGATATTTTTGTCAGCCACCTGGCTACCTATAAGTATATTGAGATGGATGGGGAGATCCATGAAACAATGATCCAGGGTTTTGAAGCTTTGAATGTCAATGAAACATCTGCTGTGCCTGGTACTTCAATATCATCATACCAACAAGCCCGGAAGGTTGTTGAAGGAGGAAATGCCCAAGGCTGGGGCAAACTGCTATCGGTGGAGAAGAAAGAGGACAGATTTGGGTTGGGTTACAAACCAACTCAACAAGATCAAGCGGAGGCTGCGAAAGAGCCCAACTTTGTGAGTGGGGGGATGCTCACCCCTGATGCTGTCAACTGTCTGGAAGACGAGCTGGAAGAAGAACGCAACCTGGAAAGCTGGATTCGTCCAAAGATCCCGGGGAGCAGTATCTCAAACTGGTCTTCCCAGGAAATTATAAGAGTTACTCATGCAGAGTAATTATTATTTCCTGTATTTTTATAACATGCATCAAAGTCTTGCATCTTGCCCAAGATGACAAGACTCATTTTGTAATCGGGCCATCTGTACTTTTTGTGCAAACAAGATTAATCAATGAAATATCAGACATCTTTTTGCAAATGAGTCTTTTTCTTTTCCGTTCACTGTTTTTCCATTTTTTCTTTTTGTACAAAAATAAATGGCAGTGTTTTCAAAATGACAACTTTATTTCACTTTTCTAAAATAAGATTAAAATCAAATCACTAAAATGGACAAACTGAACCCTTGCAGAGAGTGCCTTCCAGACTGCACCGACAACAGCACGGCTATGACTTCGTATGACTTTGACAATCCAATCAATCAAGCTGATGAAGGGGTTGAAGAAGAGTATGAGCTTCCTGAAGAGCTAGCCAGATTGTTGAGACAGGAGGAGAAGGTTATCACCCCTCATCAGGAGGAGGTTGAAGTGATCAATCTTGGTACAGATGAAGACGTGAAAGAAGTTAAAATCGGGGCCTGCCTGCAAGACTCAGTGAAGAGACAACTGATTGACCTGCTTAGAGAGTATGTGGACGTGTTCGCTTGGTCTTATCAAGATATGCCAGGGTTGGACACCGATATTGTTGTGCACAAGCTGCCTTTAAGAGAAGAATGCCCGCCGGTCAAACAGAAGCTGCGTCGAACTCGTCCCGACATGGCTATGAAAATCAAGGAGGAGGTACAAAAGCAATGGGACGCCGGGTTCCTTGCTGTAACTAGCTACCCACCGTGGGTTGCTAACATAGTACCTGTTCCTAAGAAAGACGGCAAAGTAAGAATGTGTGTTGACTACCGGGATCTGAACAGAGCCAGCCCAAAAGATGACTTCACATTACCTCACATTGATGTATTGGTGGATAATACGGCTCAGTTCTCGGTATTCTCCTTCATGGATGGATTTTCAGGATACAACCAGATTAAGATGTCACTTGAAGACATGGAGAAGACAACCTTCATCACACCCTGGGGCACGTTCTGCTACAAGGTAATGCCATTTGGGCTCAAGAATGCTGGTGCAACATATCAACGGGCTATGGTAACATTATTCCACGATATGATCCATAAAGAAATAGAATGTTATGTGGATGACATGATTGCCAAGTCCCTTACTGAAGAAGACCACTTGGTAAACCTGCTGAAATTGTTCAAGCGTCTGAGGAAGTACCAATTAAAGCTGAACCCCAACGAATGCACATTCGGGGTGCGATCCGGTAAGCTGCTGGGCTTTATTGTAAGCGAGAAAGGGATTGAAGTTGACCCAGATAAAGTCAAAGCCATCCAAGAGATGCCTGCACCGAGAACAGAGAAAGAAGTTCGGGGGTTCTTAGGTCGATTGAACTACATTTCAAGGTTCATATCTCACCTTACAGCAACCTGTGAGCCTTTGTTCAAACTGCTGAGAAAAGAACAGACGGTCAGGTGGAATGAAGACTGCCAGAAGGCTTTTGACAAGATCAAAGAGTACTTACAAGAACCACCAATCCTTATGCCTCCAGTGGAAGGAAGACCTCTGATAATGTACTTAACAGTATTAGAAGAGTCAATGGGGTGTGTGCTGGGCCAGCATGACGAGTCTGGTCGAAAAGAGTATGCAATATACTACCTAAGCAAAAAGTTTACCGACTGTGAACAACGTTATTCACTGCTCGAGAAAACTTGCTGTGCTTTAGCGTGGGCTGCTCGCCGACTGAGACAGTATATGTTGACCCACACTACCTTGTTGATCTCAAAAATGGACCCAGTTAAGTACATTTTCGAGAAGCCAGCTCTTACCGGACGGGTTGCAAGATGGCAAATGATTCTTACGGAGTATGACATCCAGTACACCTCTCAGAAAGCCATCAAGGGCAGTGTATTGTCTGAATATCTTGCTGAGCAACCTATCGATGATTACCAACCTATGAGGTTTGACTTCCCTGATGAAGACATCATGTTCATAAAGGCAAAAGATCATGAAGAGCCTGTTCATACTGAAGGGCCTGACCCGGAAGAAGAATGGATTATGATGTTTGACGGGGCTGTTAATATGAATGGTCGCGGTGTTGGTGCAGTACTCATTACACCTAAAGGAGTTCACATGCCTTTCTCGGCAAAACTCACGTTTAGCTGCACTAACAACGAAGCTGAATACGAAGCTTGCATTATGGGTCTTGAGGAAGCCATTGACCTCAGGATCAAGACATTAACCGTGTTCGGAGATTCAGCTCTGGTAGTTAATCAAACCAACGGCAAATGGTACACCCACCAGGATCATCTAATACCTTACAGGGATTATACAAGGAGGTTATTGACTTTCTTTACAACGGTCAAGCTTGAGTATATTCCTCGGGACGAGAATCAGTTTGCAGATGCTCTGGCTACCATTTCATCCATGATCAAAGTTCAAGCTGCTAACTTTGTACCTCAGATTTCAGTATCCAGACTCGACAGACCAGCATATGTATTCGCGGCAGATATTGTCAAAGATGATAAGCCTTGGTTCCATGACATTAAGTGCTTCTTGGAGGATCAAACATACCCACCTGGGGCATCTTCCAATGATAAGAAGACTTTGAGAAGGCTTGCTGGTGGTTTCTTTCTGAACACTGATGGGTCTTTATACAAAAGGAACTTTGATATGGTACTCCTCAGATGTGTTGATAAGACAGAAGCAGACTTGTTGATGCATGAAGTGCACGAAGGATCCTTTGGTACCCATGCGGGAGGGCATGCCATGGCTAAGAAATTGTTAAGATCAGGCTATTACTGGATCACTATGGATGCCGACTGTTGTGCCTATGCCAGAAAATGCCATAAATGCCAGATTTATGCGGATAAGGTGCATGTGCCTCCCAATCCTTTGAACATAATGACTTCACCATGGCCCTTTGCTATGTGGGGCATTGACATGATTGGCAAGATTGAGCCAACTGCTTCAAATGGCCACAGATTCATCCTGGTCGCCATTGACTATTTCACCAAGTGGGTTGAAGCAGCCTCATATGCAAACGTCACGAGACAAGTGGTAGCCAGATTTCTGAAGAAAGATATCATCTGTCGGTATGGAGTGCCCGAGCGAATCATTACTGATAATGGTTCCAATCTAAACAACAAAATGATGGCAGGGCTGTGCCAGGACTTCAAGATCCAACATCACAATTCTTCTCCTTACAGGCCAAAGATGAATGGCGCTGTTGAGGCAGCAAATAAGAATATCAAGAAGATTGTGCAGAAGATGGTAGTCACTTACAAAGACTGGCATGAAATGCTACCGTTTGCCTTGCATGGGTACTGCACGTCAATCAGAACATCCACTGGGGCAACGCCGTATCAACTTGTGTATGGTATGGAGGCAGTCCTACCTGTTGAAGTTGAATTACCCTCCTTGCGAGTACTGATGGATGTTAAGCTGAACGAAGCAGAGTGGGTCCGATCCCGATTCGAGCAACTGAGTCTGATTGAAGAGAAAAGATTGGCTGCAATCTGTCATGGGCAGTTATATCAGAAAAGAATGAAGAAAGCCTTTGATCAGAAAGTCAGGCACCGAGAGTACCAAGTAGGAGATCTTGTGCTGAAAAGAATCCTCCCTCCTCATACAGACCATAGGGGCAAGTGGACTCCAAACTATGAAGGACCATTTGTAGTGAAGAAAGTTTTCTCTGGTGGAGCACTGATGCTCAGCACCATGGATGGTGAAGATTTCCCGTCCCCTGTGAATTCAGATGCAGTTAAAAAATACTTCGCATAAAAATGACCCGCTGGACATAAAAACAGAATGTAAGTCCAGGCAAAAATAGGGCATCCCGGCGAGTCAAAAACAGAATAAAAGACTCGGGCAAAAATAAGGGAAAATAAACAAAAATGTACACCCGCTGAGTTGAAAAGCCGCATTGGACAGCTCAGGCAAAAATGGGTATCCCGATGGATTGAAAACCCGAAAGGGCGATCCATGCAAAATAAGGGAATAAGCGAACAACTGCATTCTGAATTCGTCTGTATCATCTACAACTTGGTAAGCTTCGAAGGGATCAAGCTTCAATCAGAATCAACATTCTTCAAAAAGCAAGATGAGAAGAACGTCAAAAGTCATACGGGTCATAGTGAAGAGGAAGCTCCTCAAAGCGTCATCAACACTGCCAGCATTTTGTTTCTCAATTTGTAACAATCTCCTCATTTCAGGGGATATGTTCCTTTGACTGTACCTCGCCAATTCAGGGCATATGAATTAATAAAATCAGATTTTCAGTCATGTCTCGTTTTGTACATTTTATTTGCAAAAAATGTCTGATGTCTAAAAAACTGATTTGCACAGAATACAGATGTTTTATCTTCAAATAAAAAAAACATGCTTGCAGGAAATATACTTACTCTCAGAAGTGCCTAACTCCTATGACGGAATCTAGTAAGGGATACCTTGGGATTATCTTGTGCGTTTCTCCATCTTTTTCAGGGTTGCAGGTATCCAGAATGCAACTTGGGGCATGAAAGCCTCATCCCAGCAGGCTGACAAATCAACACTTAATTTTAGCACCCGAAGTGCTCTCTCCCCAGCTGAGTTGCCTTTCATAACTTCCCCAGCTGAGTTGCCACTTGTTGCTTATCCCCATCAGAATGGGCAGGTATTACAAAAAGGCACCTATATCCCCGGCCGAGTCAAGGATCCTCTTCAACAGAATCCCTAGGGAGGTCTCTCAATGATCTCTCTTCCTCCCCAGCCGAGTTGCCATCTCGCCCTCGGCCGAGCACAAAAGTCAGGGAATCATCTCCCCACAGAATCCTCAGCCTCTATCCAGAAAAGCAACGCATGAAGAATCACAACAGAGTGAAGAAAGCTTCTACAAACTCCAGCTGGGTCCTATATTTATCGGAATAAGTCTCAATGACCCGAATCCCCAAGCAGATACATCTCATCAGATCTACCAATGATCTCATCCCCAGCTGGGATGCCTACTTCAATGGATCAATCAAAAATCTTCGCAGCAACGGGACCCGGATCCCGGTTTGGTATCTTTGCACAATCATAGCATTCACATCATATTTACCCACAAAGCGTAGCATTCCGTCTAGTACGGAGCATTACGGCAAAAATCCAACACATAGCATAATCATAAGCCATGTTTTGAATCAGCACTTGTGAATAATGACAGTTCATCAACATCCCCACCAGAGTCCCCAGCGAAAGCAGTTGCCTCTCAATCAACAAACACCAGTATATACTCATTTTGACACCCGTCCGTGCCATCCTTCCCTAGTAAAGTCGCCTGAACACTCTTTACGAACAAAAACACCAGTATACAGATACTCCTTGACACCCGTCCATGTCATATCTCCCAGCAGAAAGCCAAAGACATCCCCTTTGCACTCACATATACCTATATACACAATCCTTCGACACCCGTCCGTGTCATTTCCCCAGCGCAGTCACCTACACTTTGTATATCAGATACTTGTTGATATTATTATACTTTTCTCTCTTGACACTCGTCCGTGTCCCTCTCCCCAGCAGATAAACACTCATCTATATATACTCATTACTCATGTTACACTCATACAGATACTCGTCCGTATCTTGTATATACCTTATATATCCCCTCAGATTCAACACTAGTCCTTGTTCTTTGTTAACTCGTTGGTACTCGTCCGTACCATCATCTCAGAACACGCGTCTAAAGTTTGTTTCTACATGATACTCGTCCGTATCATAGTCTTAAGGATGCTCGTCCGCATCTTTAATCCATACACTGTGTCAAACACTTTTGTCTTCTTGAATATAGATACTCGCCTGTGTCTACTATTCCCCAGAAGAGTCCCTTCAGATTCAACACTCGTCCGTGTTCTCTGTTAACCAGTTGATACTCGTCCGTATCATCATCTTTGAACACGCGTCAGTATTTGTTTCTACCCGATACTCGTCCGTATCGTAGTCTTAGGGATGCTCGTCCGCATCTTTAATCTATACACAATACCAAACACTTATACCTTTTGTTTCTTGGATATAAACACTCGTCCGTGTTTACTACTCCCCAGTAGATCGCCAATAAAGCAATTTTTCTTTTTATCTAACACTCGTCCTGTGTTATGATAAAACCTGAGAGCAGCCGTACCCTGCTAGGTGGTCGTCCTCCACCTCTTGATGGTCGTCCTCCATCATGCTCATTCGATGGCCGTCCCCATCGTTGATTTTAGCAGCCGTCCCCTGCTAGGTGGTCGTCCTCCACCCGTTGATGATCGTCCTTCATCATTTTATCCAATGGCCGTCCCCATTGTTGATTTTTTGTTTATCTGGCATTCGTCCTATGTCATGAGAAACCTTGAGAGCAGCCATCCCCTGCTAGGTGGTCGTCCTCCACCTCTTGATGGTCGTCCTCCATCATGCTCGTCCGATGGCCGTCCCCATCGTTGACTTTTTATCCGGCATTCGTTCTATGTCGCGATACTTTCGGCAGCCGTACCCTGCCAGGTGGTCGTCCTCCACCTTTGATGGCCGTCCCCATCATAATAATTCCTTTATTCCCCAACAGAGCAGCCGTCCCCTGCTAGGTGATCGTCCTTCACCTTTGATGGTCGTACCCCATCATCTGTTTATTCCATTTATTCTTTAACCCGATGGTCGTCCCCGTCGTGGTCCCTTTTCTTTTTAGCCCGATGGCCGTCCCCATCGTTGGTTACTTTGCTTTATGAACTTGATGGCCGTCCCCGTCATGTTTCATTAATCCCCAGAGATTTTACAGCTTTATCGTGATGGCCGTCCCCATCATAATTTCTTATTTTTTCCCAGCTAGTCGGCCGTCCCCGTCTTGGCTTTACCTTTTATCCCCAGCATGTCGGCCGTCCCCGTCATTGCTTTATTTTCAGCACTTTCCCAGCATGTCGGCCGTCCCCGTCATTGCTCTTTACCCAGCAGTCGTCCTCTGCTCGACGGTCGTCCTCTGTCGCCCACACTTTACAATATACTTTATTTTCTTTTACAATCTATATCCCTTTTCTTCTTCATTCTGTGAGTGCAAATTTTGGACTGTCTTTGGTATTCAACCACAAGTTATCTTGTTTGCCTGTTAAGCCGTTGCTTACAACCTGCACAGCTAACTCATGTTTGAATAGGGGCAGCTGTAAACACCCCAAATTTTCCCTCACCCATTCACACCATGGCTTGTGATCTTCCCATATGCATAAACACAATCATACCATCTCATATTACATTTTTGGTTCACTGCATTGGTTCTAAGTCATCTGCATCTAGGGTTTGTGATCTGAGCAATCCAAGAGCCACTTGAGCCACTCCAAAGGCCACCAACCACTTCAAAGGGGTCCATGAGTGTTCTTATATCATATCACATCCTTTCAAAGTCAAAAATGCAAAAGAATCACAAGAACTGGGATTGGCATGGAAGCAGAACCAAGTTTGACTGCACAGTTGACCTAAAATTAGGGTTTTGGTTTCAGAGGCCATAACTCCAAATTTTTTGGTCATTATTGTTTCCATTGGTCTCTATATGGTATAGGGAGTATGCATATCAATTTTCATGAAGAAATTCCATGGGGAAGTCATCTGATCAAGAGTTGACTTTTCAGACAAGTCAGTGCAAAATCAGGGCATCTGAGGCCCCCAATGACCCAACCAAGGGATGATCTTCATCATTTTGAGTGTATATGATCTTTATTTGATCATGGAAGAAGGTTGAAGTTCACAAAAATCAAGAATTTGAAGTTTTTGCAAAGTTGACTTTTTAGGGCATGGTTGACTTTTCAAGAATGTGTCATTTTATGCCATTTTTCAAGCCTTGCTTTTTGATCCAAAAAAGCTTCAAATGGAAAAAATTTGGTCATGAAAGTTGTAGATTACATCTTTCCCTTTTCAAAAAGTACAAGAACATGACCTAATTCATTTTGGATCAAAAGTTATGGTGTGACAAAGTTGGCAAAAATCACTAATTTTCAAGTTATGCACTAAAAGGAAAATTTGCAAAATCATGAACCAAGGCAAATTGTAACTTCTAATTGACATCAAACCATTACACAAGCATCATGCAACTCCTAAAAATCAGATTTGAACCAAGTTTCTCATGGTTCATGGCTTGTGTAGCAAGATAGTCACATGTGAACCAAAGATGAACAACTTGCAAAATTCATGATCACACTTCCTACCACTTGCTACATTGGATGCTGAACCTTGCTAGCCCTTCCCCTCACCTTTGCTGCGCCAGCCCCATGCTTGTACTAGCCTAGAACCAAGCCCATGCCTCTCTTACAACAAAGTTGACATTTTGCAAAAGTGAACTTACCAATCAATAAAGTCCAGGTCACATCATCTGACCTATGAGATTATTTTATACTATCCATTTGCAAGCTAAACACATCAAGAAGCCAAGCTGAAACACACCACAACATCACATTCACAAACTCACCCCATTTTGCATTTCTCTTCGAATCTGCCTCCACAACACACCAACATCCAAACAAATTTCACTAGTCATCTCACCATGCTTCATGGAGCCTAAACCAAGCAAAGCCTAAGCCTGAAACCAGCAAGAACTCCACTTCTCCATTTTCACCCTCACTTGCAAAACCTTTCGAAACTGATCACACAGCTCACGAACATAAAAACAAACCTCATAGGTCAACTCAACTCATCTCCCTGGTCACAAAGAAGCCATCATCACAGCCTGAAACCTTCAGAATCCCAAACACGATTCCTGCCCTTCATTGAACAGAACTTGTTCAAACTTCAGAACCAGCCATCACAAGCTCTTTCTAGGGATTGAAAGCTTCTTAGGAGGTCAAGTGGAGTAGATTGCAAGCAGGAAACTAGCCAGAAGGTGCCAGAGATCAAAGCTCCAGTTCAGGTGAGCTTCATGAACATTTTTTCCAGAAGCTCATTTTTAAGTTCTTAAATGGTTCTCTATGTTCCACTGGTCATGATGATATGTTTGGTTTCGAAAATCATTGAGTTTTGAGCATGTATGGTGTTCCTGAAATTTTTTGACCTAAACCCCTTTTGCTTCGATTCAGCTTTGTTGTGTAAAATAAATGAGTTTTGGCTGTTGATTCTTGCTCTATGATGTTTGGGGATGCATTCTGGGCAAGAAAACTAGGTTTTAGTGAGCTAGGGTGAGGTTTAGCATTTTTCAGGGAGGGTGCTGGCCGGAGAAGACGACCGGAAGTCTTCTCCGGCAGCCTGAAAGTCATTAATTCATAATTAGGGTTAGGGCTTCCAGTTTGAATTTCAGGCGTTGGATGTGTTGACTGAGTCTTTTCCCGCGCGCATCCAATGGCTCAGATCATGTCATTAGTTTAATTAGGTTTAATTTAATTAATTAATTGAGTTTAAGTCAGTTTGAATGTGGGCCACAAGATCTGGCGCGCAGTCAATGTTCCCTTCCCCAGATTCAATCCTGGCCCTCCTTTCAGTTGACTTTAGCCTTTTTTTCATTTTATTTTCATATTTAATCCATTTGTTTTGCACAATTTATTTAAAATAGTAAAATTGTTTTAAAAATTATGAAACTTTTTCTCAAGAGTTTTATTAATTTTTAAGACACAAAAATATTTTTATTTTCATTTTTAGCATTTAAAAAGTATTTTTAAATATTTAAAAGTTTATTTTTAATTGATTAATGAAAATTAATTTATTAAAAATACTTTTAGGTATTTAAAAATCACCAAAAAAATTCATGAAATGTTCTAAGACATTTAGAAACATTGTCCAACCTTCAAACCAAATTTCTTTTTTGATCTTGATGCATTTTAAGAATTTCTCATTGAATTAAAATCATTTTTGTGCATTATTTTGATCCAAAGTTCAAAAAATCATTTCTGCCTATTCATGAGGAGTTGGACATTGATTCTTTTTGCATTGCATTGTGTTTAGCATGTAGTTTGTAAGATTAAATGGCCATGATTTGATCTTTCATTTTCCATTTGTTTGATAATTTTCTTGTTTAGGAACCCTAAAACCCTAGAAAACTTGTAAAAATCATAACTTGAGATTGGTTAGGAGTTGAGATCTCTCCTTTGGGCATTGGGTTAGTATAGGATTAGGGGTCCTTTGTGTTGCATTTTCAATTTTTTATAATGTTGTTTGCTTCTGATTTTGGTTTGTGTTTGATGTATGATTCATAAACCCTAATTTGGGCTTCCATATGCATCCATCTTGCATCTTCTTGCATAACATGACTTGCCATGACATTTCAAACATCCATTTGATCCATTTGACATCATAAGACATATTGAAAGCATGTTTGATCATTGAATCATGTATTTGCCATGTTGTATGTCATGTGCACTTCATAACTTTTCATGTATGTTCTTGGTTCTTAACTTGTTTCATTTGCATTCATGAACTTGTATGATCATTTCCATATGCTGCCTCATGTTTGTAGCATCTCATAGCATCATTAGCATCATGTATATGCTTCTGGTTTTGTTTCTCATCATGTCATTCCATCCCATTTTGCATTGCATTGCATTTCTTTTCTAACCTTTCAGGTGGTGAGTAACTTTGAGAAGTGAATTTGCCTTCACTTCTCATAACTTTTCTTTTCATTTCTCTTGCATCCATTGCTGCATTTTTGTTTGTGTTTGAGTTTGGGCTTGCCCATCCTTCTTCCTCTTACTTTCTTTCTTCAAGTGACTTGACTTCTTGAATGAAGCAAGTTGCTTTGCTTCTCTTGATCCTTTCATCTGCTTCCTGGTGTTTCCATTGAAGATTTCTCTTGAAAACCTCACAAACCTTAGGAACAACCAAGCATGACAATGATTAGGGTTTTGATTAGTCTCCCCTCTTAGTTTTCACCTTTGTGTCTCTTTTGAGTCATCTCTTCTCATCTCATAATCAGGGACTAAACCCTAAAGGCTTTAAGGCTTTGTGATTAAGCTTATGCCTGCATCCTTCTCTTAGGATGGAGTGTATAACTTTAATCCTAAGTGTTAAACCCTTAATGTGTTTAAATCTCTTAATCAATCCACTTAATAATCATCGATACATCACACTTGTAACTTGGGCCTTGCATTAGGGTTCTAATTCTTCCTTAATTGGTTAAGAAGGACTAACCCTAGTGTTAATGGACAAGTCCCCCTCAAGTTGTCTTACAAATCATAAAATCCACTTCATCATCATATCATTAAATAAAATCCACTTAATCAAAGGCTTGTTTTGTCATGAGTTTAATCCCTAATCATGGATTAAGTTGAGGAGCTTTCCTCAGCTTAAACATTCTCATCTATTATCCTTCTATTAGGATGGTGTAATGAGTCTGTTTAATCCTTGATTACGGCTTAACCTCATTACTTAACACTGAACAAAAACACCAAAAACATCTAAATAATCACAAATAGGTTAATGATCCTAACCCTATACCAAAGGTGATTAAGTGTGAGAATCTGACTTCACACTTAAGGCATTCTCATTACCCCTAATCAGAGGGAAGATGTGATGAGTTTACTAAATCCATTGGTTTAGACTTAAGCTCATTAACTTATGACAAACTTCAAAAAGCAATAAAAGACTGAAAACACAAAAACAAACAATAATCGTCTCCTCCGGGATTCTTTTCTCATCTCATTCACTCACAAACGAGAACTTGCTTCTTCCGTCTAATGCAAGACAGTTTGCACCTGAGCCAGACAGGTCATACACTTGAGCATAGACAGGTAAGCAGTTCTCAAGTCAATTCACCTTTCAGTCTCTTTGGGTCGAACTACGGTGTTCTGACTTCCTCATTGCACGAGAGGATACGTAGGCATAACTTAACGGTTATCGAACAAAAGCCTCTGTATATTCCCCCTCTTCCAGCTTTATTCTTTCAGCCTCATTATCATGAGCATTTCATCTTTGTTCTGCACTGACACTTCACTTATACACTTCACTTCTTTTACACCGACACCTGTACATTCTTTTCCAGCTCTTTACACACAAATTGCACTGACACTACCCCTTTAAAGCACAAATCTTTTAAGCGTGGATCCCGTCGAGTACGGCGGACAATCTGGGTGCTAAAACCTTCCCAGGTTGTAACCAACCCCCTTTCTCAGTCTCTCTGGTTCGCAACCGTCTTATCCATCTCTTTCTAGGTTTATGCAGCATTACCTTTCCTCCGGGATAAAAATGCCTAGCTGGCGACTCTATTCATCTCCAGTGAGTTCACGGCTGTGTGTTCTCATTGTCCCTCTCGCCGACCGTTCGCGTCTGTACCTTTATTTGGGCCAGTCCCATTTATCGGGAGCGACACCTATCACACTTGTTTATACAAACCAAAAGCAAGCCATTTCACTCAAGACACAAGGCTGAAAGCACCAAGAACACAGCACTCTCATTTACCACCCCATTTTGCAAAACTCTTCGAAACACTCTCCACAAGCTACAAACACACAAACAAACTTCACAAACAAACTCAACATGCTTCACTGATCAAAAACCACCCATCACCATAGTCTGAAACTCACTGAAACCAAAATACGATTTCTGCCCCTCTTTGAGCAGAACTTCAGCTATCTTTCAAACCAACCATTGTAAACTTCAAATAAGCATTGAAAGCTTCTCAGGAGGTCCATTGGAGTTGATTGGAAGCAAGAAACTGGCCAGAAAGTCCCTGATTTGAAAGCTTCAATTCAGGTAGCCATGGAAATTCATTTTTCCAGAACTCTCTTTTCTTGTTTCTAAAATGATCTATGTGCTTCCCTGAGTTCACTGAACTTTTTATTTTTGAAAATGATTGAGTATTGAGTGTGTATTGCATCTCTGAAAGTTTTACCATTTTTGCATTTTTGTTTCGAATCATGGTTTTGGGAAAGAAGAAATGAGTTATGAGGCTAGATTCAGGTTCAGGGAGGTGAAGAGAGTTGATCTGGAGCTTTAGAGCTCCAGAAATAACCTAGAGGTGAGGTTTTGGTTTTACTCAGGGGAGGTGTGGCCGGAGAAGACGACCGGAAGTCTTTTCCGGCCACCTGGAATTAATTAGGGCTAATCAGAGTCATTAATGCAAGTTTGAATCTGGAGCGTAGGATGAGTTGACTAGGGCTGACTGGCGCGCGAACGAGTGGTCCAGATTTCACACTTAACCCTAATCCTGTTTTAATATTTTAATTAATTAAGTTTAAATTAAATCCAGCCAGTTTGAATTCCAGCCTTTGGATCTGGCGCCAGTCAACTCCCGCGCGTATCATTTGAATCCTGGCCACTGGATGCGCATACTTTTCATTTAATCCATTTTATTTCCTTTTTATTTCATTTGTTTTCTACATTTTATTTAAAATAGTAAAAATCATTGAAAAATTCTGAAAATTTTTATTCAAGCTTTTATTAATTTTCAGAAACCAAAAACATTTTTATTTTTATTTTTTGCATTAAAAATTATTTTTAAATCATTTAAAAGTTTGTTTTTAATTAATTAATGAGAATTAATTAATTAAAAATGCTTTTAGGTATTTAAAAATCACAAAACAATTCATGAAACATTTAAAATCATTTAGAAACATTGTCCAACTCTCAAACCAAATTTCTTTTTTGATCTTGATGTCTTTTGACAATTTTTCATGGAATTAATTTCATTTTAAGGCATTATTTTGATCCAATATTCAAAAATTCATTTCTGCCTAGCCTTTAAGAGTTGGACTTTGGTTCTTTTTGCATTGCATCTTGTATAGCATGTAGTTTATAGGATTAAATTGGCATGAATTGATCTTGCATTTCCTTTTTGTTTGGCATTTTTCTTGACAAGGTACCTTAAAACCCTAACAATCTTGAGAAATTTATAACCCTCATTAGGTTAAGAGTTAGAACCCCTCCTTTGGACAGTGAGTTTGTATAGGTTTAGGGTTCCTTTGAATGCATTTTCAATTTTTTATCATGATGTTTGCTTCTGGTTTTGATTTTTGTTTTGTGCATTGATCATAAACCCTAATTTGGGCTTTCATTTGCATCCATCTTCCATTTGTTTGCATACCATGACTTGCCATGACATTTTGTGCATCCATTTGATTCATAATACATCTTAGGACATATTAGAATCATGTTTGATCATTGCATCTTTCATTTGCCATGTTGTATGTCATTTGCATTTCATAACTTTTCATGTATGTTCATGGTTCTAAGCATGCTTCTCTTGCATCCACATGTTTGTATGATCATCCTCATGCCTTGTTTCATGTTTGCATCATCTCATAGCATCATTATCATCACACTCATGCTTTTGGTTTTGGTTTGCATCATGTCATTTCATGTCATTTTGTATTGCATAGCATTTCTTTCACTAATCTTTCAGGTGGTAAGTTACTTTGAGAAGTGAATTTGCCTTCACTTCTCACAATTTCTTTTCATCTCCTCCTATGCATCATTGCTGCATTTTGTCTTGTGCTTGAGATTGAGCTTGCTCATTTTTGCTCTTCTTACTTTCTTTCTTCAAGTGACTTGTCTTCTTAAATGAAGCAAGTTACTTTGCTTCTCTTTGCTCCTTTCATCTGCTTCCTGGTGGTTTCTCTGAAGATCTTTCTTGTAAACCTCACAAACCTTAGGAACAACCAAGCATGACAATGATTAGGGTTTTGATTAGTTCCCCCCACTTATTTTTACCTTTGTGTCTCATTGAGTCTTCTCTTCTCATCTCACAATCAAGGACTAAACCCTAAAGGTTTTAAGGCTTTGTGATTAAGCTTATACGTGTATCCTTCTATTAGGATGGAGTGTATAACTTTAATCCTAAGTGTTAAACCCTTAATGTGTTTAACTCCTTTAATCAATCCATCTAATAATCACCAAGACATCAAGCTTGTAACTTGGGCCTTACATTTGGGTTCTAATTCTTCCTTAATTGGTTAAGAAGGACTAATCCTAGTGTTAATGGACAAGTCCCCCTCAAGTTGTCTTACAAATCATAAAACTCATTTCTTAATCATATCATTATTTAAAATCCACTTAATAAGGACTTTGTTTTGTCATGAGGTTAATCCCTAATCATGGATTAAGTTGAGGATCTTTCCTCAGCTTAAACACTCTCATCTATTATCCTTCTATTAGGATGGTGTAATGAGTCTGTTTAATCCCTGGTTATGGCTTAATCTCATTACTTAACACTAAACAAAAACCACAAAAACATCTAAATAATCACAAGTAGGTTAATGATCTTAATCCTACACCATGGTAATTAAGTGTGAGAAGCTGACTTCACACTTAAGGTACTCTCATTACCCCTAATCAGAGGGAAGATGTGATGAGTTTACTAAATCCATTGGTTTAGGCTTAAGCTCATTAACTTATGACAAACTTTCAAAAGCAATAAAAGACTAAAAACACAAAAACAAGCAATAATCGTTTCCTCCGGGATTCTTTTCTCATCTCATTCACTCATAAGCGAGAACTTGCTTCTTCCGTCTAATGCAAGACAGTCAGCACCTGAGCCAGACAGGTCATACACTTGAGCATAGGCAAGCAAGCAGTTCACAAGTCAATTCATCTTTCAGTCTTTTTGGGTCGAACTACGGTGTTCTGACTTCCTCATTGCACGAGAGGATACGTAGGCATAACTTAACAGTTATCGAACAAAAGTCTCTGTATATCCCCCCTCCTTCCAGCATTATTCTTTTAGCCTCATGATCTTGGGCATCTCATTCCTACACTGACACTGTACATTTATACACTTTATTTCTTTCACACAGACACCTGTACATCTTTTTCCAGCTCTTTTATACACAAATTGCACTGACACTACCCCCTTTAAACACAAATCTTTTAAGCGTGGATCCCGTCGAGTACGGCGGACAATCTGGGTGCTAATACCTTCCCAGGTTGTAACCAACCCCCTTTCTCAGTCTCTTTGGTTCGCAACCGTCTTATCCATATCTTTCTAGGTCTATGCAGCATTACCTTTCCTCCGGGATAAAAATGCCTAGCTGGCGACTCTTGTCTTTTCTTGTGAGTTCACTCCTGTATGTTCTCATATCCTCCTTTCGCCGACCGTTCGCGTCTGTACCTTATTTGAGCCAGTCTCATTTATTGGGAGCGACAGCTTGGCGACTCTGCTGGGGACCCTTATACTATAACCAGGGCTTCTGCTTCTTTTTGTGGGTTCTTCCTAGCGCTTGTTTGATTAGTGTTTACTGGGGTGTTATGTGTTTGTATATTTATTTTGTTTATTGCTTTATGTATAGTTATTTATTGCTTTCTTTACAGCTTTATATACATCATACTGTCATACTGTATCTGGCTGGATCTGGTTTTGTTTTGGTGGGTGGGGTTCTATTGAGAGTTAAGGTCCTATACCTGGGACCTGAGTGACACCTAGGCTAGAGTGGTTCATGTTCTTTCCCATTCCATTTCGGTCTGGTGCGGGAATATGAAACACGGTTCAGATATGGGTTTCTTCTTGAGAACCCTGTGCTACAGATTTCCTGTAGTGCTAGGGCTATCTGGGAAGCCTGCTAAGTCTGGATGACCTTTAGTATTGACCTTCAGAAACTGAGGTGAATTAGAGGAGGATCTTTTATGGTTATTGTAAACACTGTACCTCCGGGTTATAAGTGTTTACACTTCTCATAAGTGATCCAAGTCTGAGGACCCTTGTTTTAGAACACCACCTGTGAGGGGGTTGGGCTGTTTACAGGTTTGCAGGTACCCTTGACCTCAGCATACCCTGTTACTTTGTTTTGATTAAGAGTACTCCATTTTGGGACAGTTCTTATGATTTTAACCCTGGACATGTGACTCTTTATTTGAGTCCCCCACCTTGGTTACTGGACTTATGAACCTCCATATGGACTTCTTAGACATACATGGACTTATATCAAGGCAGTTAATCAGATCCAGCTTGATCACAAACCCTTGCATATCATTTGCATACATCATCATTGCATCATTTAACATTTGCTTATTTGTTTTTCAGGGTATCCATATTATATTTTGGCTTGGTTTTGACCCCTTCATCTGCATAGACCCCTCTTCATCAGCTATCTGCTTCAGCCATCTTCATCAACTACCTGCTTCAGCTACCTGCATCACCAGTATTAGCCTGTCAGTGGCCCATCTTCAGTGTTAGTCTCCATCATCAACATCTGTCTCAGCTCTTCATCAGCAGACATGGCACCCAAGAAGAGCAACATCTCATATCATTTCTTTGAGCCTGAGCTGACTGGCATCAGAAAGGTCCAGGCCCTTATCACTCCAGACCATATACCACTATTCAGAGAACATTATGGAGGCATCCTTGATGTGGTTATGGATTTGGACCCTTCTCAGAGGAGCTTGATTCACACTTGTCTACAGTTCTATGATCCTCCTTTGAGATGCTTCACCTTTCAGAATTTTCAGTTGGGACCTCTGTTGGAGGAGTATTCATCACTGATTGGTGTACCTGTCAGGGGTGGTGTCCCCTTCAACCTTGAGATGGCTTTTCCCAGTAATGAAGAAGTGGCAAAGGCACTGCATCTAGAACCTATTCTGGTTGAGCATAACATGACAACAAAGGCTGGGATCTCTGGCCTGCACTTGGATTTCTTGACTTCTCAGGCTATCATGAAGGCCTCCTTGGGAGAATGGAAGGCAGACTGTGCATTGTTAGCCCTCATCATATATGGGGTTATATTATTCGCAGATGAGCCTAAGTTTATTAGCAAGAATGCCATTCATCTTTTCATTCTGAGGAACCCAGTGCACACCTTACTGGGAGATTTCTACTACTCTGTTCACCAAAGGAATGAAAAGCAAAGAGGAAGATTGGTGAGATGTTGTGCTCCCCTGTTCCATACCTGGCTGCTCAGACACTTGCCCAAGACTGATGCATTCTTGAATCCTCACCAACAGAGGAATTGGGCTAGGAGACTTGTTGCTTTGACCTCAGATAACATCAGGTGGTGCACCCAGAGCACCAAAGGCGGGGACATCATTACTAGTTGTGGGCAGTTCCCCAATGTACCTCTGATAGGAGTGAAGGGTTGCATCAACTACAACCCTCTGCTATTCAAAAGACAATTGGGCTATGCATTGGTCTACCCTCCTAGAGCACAAGACTTGGCTGAAACCCTTTATTGTGAGATTAAGCCTAATCTAGCTGTTGTCAGACAAGCATCCTGGGCTTAGGACAATGTCCAGACCAAAGGGATGGCCATTCTTGGGAGATGCAACAATGTGGCCTCAGCTCAGTACTATGAGTGGTCTCATGCCAGGGCTCAAATTTCTAGGATGCCCTT
The DNA here is from genome assembly GCA_963966055.1 of Lathyrus aphaca. NCBI lineage: Eukaryota > Viridiplantae > Streptophyta > Magnoliopsida > Fabales > Fabaceae > Lathyrus > Lathyrus aphaca. Next base: position 183,727,051 of record OZ014520.1, read on the forward strand.
CACCATTGAGGATGCACCTGGACCATCCACAGCACCTCCTCCAACCATTGTCAGCCTGGAAGAGTTTGAGAAACTAAAAGAGAGGAATGAGAATCTGACTCAAGCTCTGCAGAAGACCCTCTGGGAGAGGAGTGATGGTCGTCTGGGCATTGAAAGGCTGGAAAAGCTTAAGGTGGAGCATCTAGCCAGGATTGAGAAGTCAGAGGACTACATCAAGAAGTCAAGGGCTGGGGAGCAGATTCTGAAGAATGCCTGTAAAGAGGCCCAGTTCCAGAAGGCTAGGACTGATCTCTATCTGAAAGAAAGTCAAGCTAGGTGGGTCAGAATCACTGAAGCTCGCACTCAGGAGGATAAGAGAACTCAGGACAAGATTGAGCAGTTGGAGGCTAATGCAAAGGAGCAACAGGAAGCCCTGCTAGCAGCCCAGAAGGAGATCTCAGAATTGAAGCTTAGGGCTGGTGTGAAGAGGTCAAAGGACCAAAGCAGACATAAGAAGTTAAACACTGCTATCACCACCAGGAATCTTCTTATCAGGAACCTCACAGAGCACCCAGCTGACCCTGTGACTGAAGCACTTCTGAAGGAAGTTCAGGAGGATGAGTTTGGTCTTGGTGTCTGACTTTTTGCTTGTTGTTGCTTTCATTTTATGTACTTTTTTCTTTTATGTTGTATTTTTGACCCCTCAGAGGGCATGTGTTGTAAAAAACAACTATATATGTTTCACCATTTTGTAATATATTAGTTTTTTTCTTTTGAATCTCTTTTTCCCGAGCAACATCAAAAGCATCTTCTTCAGGGGTCTGGAAAGGTCAAAACCAGATGCCAAGCCGGATACCTTGGAAACAAATAAGCATACTGCATTGCATACTAACTTTTATCTTGTTTTGTAGGTTTTGTTTTGTCTTTATTACTAACTCTGTTGTGGTTCAGGAACTATTGCTCGACGTCGGGTGTTCCCACTCAACCGTCCGCACAGATATCCTACCCGCAACAACCTTCCGGGTATACAAATGGACCAAGTACAGCAGGACCTTACAGAAGTCAGGGCTCAAATGGCCAATGAGAGGTTGGAAATGAGAAACCAGATGACCTAGTTCATGGAGGTGATGAATGGTTTGGCTCAAAGCCAAGAAAGATAAGGGCATTGGTAGAAAGGCAGACCCAGGAGGAACCCCATTTAGGGACTGGAGGAACGAGCAACAATGAGAGAGTTCAGCCTCATGTTAATCCACCTGTGTATGGGCCTCATCTTCATCCAGAGATCAACATCCCTGCTAATGTACAAGGGAATGCCACTGCAGGCAGAGTATTACAAGAAGACCCCCAAGAGGATCAATTCACTGTGATGGGAGCTGGGGATGAAGCCTATGACAGAAGGCTAGATGAAATTGCTGAAAAATTGAGATCTCTGGAGTCTCAAAATTCCCTGGGCTTTGATGTCATGGACATGGGATTAGTAGACGGGGTAAGGATTCCCCACAAGTTTAAACCTCCGTGCTTTGAGAAGTACAACGGAACCTCCTGTCCACGAACCCACTTGCAATCCTTTCTGGGGAGGCTGAAGGCATACACCATGGATGAAAAACTGTGGATGTTTTATTTCGAAGACAGTTTAACAGGAGCTTCAAGGGAATGGTACTCTCATTTAACCAGAGCAACCATCAGGTGCTGGAAGGACCTAGCTGAGGCCTTCATCAGACAGTACCAGTACAACTTGGATATGGCTCCTAACAGGACCCTTCTGATGGGAATGTCTCAATCATCCAGGGAAAGCTTCCGGGAATACGCCCATAGGTGGAGACAGCTTGCTGCTGCTGTCCAGCCACCCATGTCGGAAAGGGAAATGGCCGACATGTTCATGAACACCCTTCAAGGGACATACATTGACAGGCTAGCTGCCTTTTCTTCCACCAGCTTCGCTGATGTAGTCATAGCTGGAGAAAGGATTGAAAGCCTATTAAAGATGGGCAAAATTTCTGATAATGGTGCGAGCTCGTCCAGCAACCCCAGAAAACCTTTTGTGGGCCCAAGAAGAACCGGTGAGACTAATGCTATTCAGGCCAACAGGGGCAGACCACAGTATGTTCATAGGTCAGTGGCAGCTGTCACTATTCCCACTCCAATCCCTCAGCAACCAGCATATCAGCCACAACAACAACCCCACTACCAGCAACAAGTCCCATATCCGCCTCAGAGAAACTACAATAACAACAACAGCAACAATTAACAAAGACCTTTTCAGCAGAGACCATCTCAGGCCAATAGGGTGATTGATCCAATCCCTATGCCTTATGCCGCTTTATTACCACAGCTCCTAAAGCTCAACTTGGTTGAGTTAAGGACGTTGGCACCACCAGATCCTTCCAGCCTGCCAAGAAATTATGACGCCAACGCCAGATGTGCTTTTCACTCCAATGCACCTGGCCACAGTACAGAGAAGTGCAGAGCTTTACAAATGAAGGTACAAGACCTGGTAGATTCTAAAGCTCTAAACTTTGCACCCCCGCCAAATGTCAACAAGAACCCCATGCCCAACCACGGAGTACCCAAAATTAATGCTATTGAGGAAGATAAGCCGTCTTTCTTAATAACCAGTGTGGGGCAGATTCGGACACCCCTGGTAGAGATTAAAGCTCAACTCCTTGAATGCCAGATGTTCCCGGGGTGTGAGCTCGGGTGCGGTTATTGCAACATTTCGGTAAATGGGTATGATAACTTGAGAAGCGGCATAGATGGTCTTATCCAGAGTGGCCTACTTCAAATCACAACATCAACACCTCCAAATCCAGCAAATTCTTTGACAATAATTCCCGAGTCTCCTACAACTGCAACAACAATTATTCCAAACAATTCTTCGTTCTCATCAACAAATGCTTCACCTATCACTTCAGCAAACCAAATATCAACAAACATCTCTTCTACAACATCAGCACCCCTTTATTCAGAATCTTCTACAACAGCAACACCCATCCAATCAACGGAATCTTCTACAACACCAACAGACATCTCAGTTGTCACCATTTATTATGATCCGTCATATGTTCCTCCTAACAACAATTTTCAATAACAAACAGTGGCATCTCCTGCCAGGTCACCGGTTACCATCTACTACGATCCACACACTATTTCAACACCCTCCTCTGCTGCAGTCAGTCCGGTTACCATCACGGTACCTGGACCAGTTCCATATGAAAGCAGTAATGCCATCCCTTGGCATTATGGCTCTGACCTTTACTGCAATGGGGAGAAAATCACTCTTGACTCTTCAACCTCTTCTCCACAGATTGATAATGTCGGGGGAGGCGGAGGCTTCACCAGAAGCGGACGCCTCTTTGCTTCGCAAACACAGAGACCTAATGCCGAAGCAGAAGCTGCTGCCAAAGCGAAGGGAAAGAGTGTGGCAGTGGAAGAACCTATTCTCAAGGAAACACAGAAGACATCTTTTGAACAAGATGTAGACGAGTTTATGAGAATCATCAAGAGGAGTGATTACAAGGTGGTGGATCAGCTTCACCAAACTCCCTCAAAAATCTCCATTTTATCCCTGCTAATGTGTTCCGAAGCTCACCGGAATGCATTACTAAAAGTCTTGCACGCAGCATATGTGCCAGAGGAGATCACCGTTAATCAGCTGGAGACCGTGGTAGCAAATGTCAACACCAGCCATGGGTTGGGCTTTACCAATGCTGATTTAACAACTGAGGGGTGCAACCACAACAAGGCTTTGCACATCACCCTGGAATGCAAGGGTGCTGTCCTATCACATGTACTGGTAGACACTGGGTCTTCACTCAATGTTTTACCAAAGAAAGCCCTGGTGAAGCTGGAATATGATGGCTTGGCATTACGTCCAAGTAATTTGGTGGTAAGAGCATTTGATGGCTCTAAGAGATCAGTGCTAGGTGAGATTAATCTACCTGTGATGATTGGCCCGCAGACTTTTAAAATTACCTTCTACGTGATGGACATTCAGCCGGCCTACAGCTGTTTGTTGGGTAGACCTTGGATCCACGCCGCTGGCGCAGTTACGTCTACCCTTCACCAGAAGCTGGAATTCGAGTGGGAGGGCCAGATCATCACCATTTGTGGTGAAGAAGATATTTTTGTCAGCCACCTGGCTACATACAAATACATTGAGATGGATGGAGAGATCCATGAAACCATGAGCCAGGGATTTGAGGCCCTGAACATAAATGAGGCATCTTCCGTACTTGGAACCTCCATGACATCTTATCAGCAAGCCAAGAAGGTTGTTGAAGAGGGGACTGCCCAAGGCTGGGGCAAGCTGTTGCCCGTGGAAAAGAAAGAGGACAGATTTGGGTTGGGTTACAAACCAACTCAACAAGATCAATCGGAGGCTGCTAAGAAGCCCAGTTTTGTCAGTAGGGGGATGCTCACCCCGGATGCAGTGAACAACTTGGAAGATGAGTCGGAAGATGAGCGCAACCTGGAGAGCTGGATACGTCCAAGGATCCCGGGGAACCGTATCTCAAACTGGTCTTCCCAGGAAATTATAAGAGTTACTCCTGCAGAGTAATTATTATTTCCTGTATTTTTAAGCATGCATCAAGTCTTGCATCTTGCCCAAGATGACAAGACTCATTTTGTAATCTGGCCATCTGTAATTTTGTGCAAACAGATCAATCAATGAATATCGGACATCTTTTGCAAATGAGTCTTTTTTCTTTTCCGCTCACTGTTTTTCATTTTTTCTTTTTGTACAAAAATAAAAATGGCAAAGTTTTCCAAAATGATAAACTTCATTTCACTTTTTCTAAACAAGATTAAAATCAATCACTAAAATGAACAATCTAAACCCTTGCAGAGAGTGCCTTTCAGACTGCACCGACAACAGCACAGCTATGGCTTCGTATGACTTTGACAATCCGATCAATCAAGCTGATGAAGGGGTTAAAGAAGATTATGAGCTTCCTGAAGAGCTAGCCAGGTTGTTAAAGCAAGAGGAGAAGGTTATCACTCCTCATCAGGAGGAGGTTGAAACGATTAATCTTGGTACGGAAGAAGACGTGAAAGAGGTTAAAATCGGGGCTTGCTTACAAGACTCAGTGAAAGAGCAACTGATTGACTTGCTTCGGGAATATGTGGATGTGTTTGCTTGGTCTTACCAGGATATGCCAGGGTTGGACACCGATATTGTCATGCACAAGCTGCCATTAAGAGAGGACTGCCCGCCAGTAAAACAGAAGCTACGCCGTACTCGCCCAGACATGGCAATGAAGATAAAGGAAGAGGTACAAAAGCAGTGGGACGCCGGGTTCCTTGCTGTAACGAGCTATCCACCGTGGGTTGCTAACATTGTACCTGTGCCTAAGAAAGACGGCAAGGTAAGGATGTGTGTGGATTACCGGGATCTGAATAGAGCCAGCCCAAAAGATGATTTCCCTTTACCTTACATTGATATATTGGTTGATAATATGGCTCAGTTCTCGGTGTTCTCCTTCATGGACGGATTTTCAGGATACAACCAGATCAAGATGTCACCTGAAGACATGGAGAAGACAACTTTCATCACACCCTGGGGAACGTTCTGTTACAAGGTGATGCCATTCGGACTGAAGAATGCTGGTGCAACATATCAACGGGCTATGGTAACATTATTCCACGATATGATCCATAAAGAAATTGAATGTTATGTGGATGACATGATTGCCAAGTCCTTCACAGAAGAAGACCACCTGGTAAATCTGTTGAAGTTATTCAAGCGTCTGAGGAAATACCAACTGAAGTTAAACCCCAACAAGTGCACATTCGGGGTGAGATCTGGTAAGCTGCTGGGATTTATTGTAAGTGAGAAAGGGATTGAAGTTGACCCTGATAAAGTCAAAGCCATTCAAGAAATGCCTGCACCGAAGACTGGGAAGGAAGTTCGAGGTTTCTTAGGTAGATTGAACTACATTTCGCGGTTCATATCTCACCTTACAGCAACCTGTGAACCTTTATTCAAGTTGTTAAGAAAAGAACAAACGGTCAGGTGGAACGAAGACTGCCAGAGGGCTTTTGACAAGATCAAGGAATACTTGCAAGAGCCTCCCATCCTTATGCCTCCAGTCGAAGGAAGACCTCTAATCATGTACTTGACAGTATTAGAAGAGTCAATGGGGTGTGTGTTGGGCCAGCATGACGAGTCTGGTCGAAAAGAGTATGCAATATACTACCTAAGCAAAAAGTTTACCGACTGTGAACAACGTTATTCACTGCTCGAGAAAACTTGTTGTGCTTTAGCGTGGACTGCTCGCCGACTGAGGCAGTATATGTTGACCCACACTACTTTATTGATATCAAAGATGGACCCAGTCAAGTACATTTTTGAGAAGCCAGCACTTACCGGACGGGTTGCAAGATGGAAAATGATCCTCACAGAATATGACATTCAGTACACATCTCAGAAAGCCATCAAGGGCAGTGTATTGTCTGATTATCTTGTTGAGCAACCTATTAATGACTACCAGCCTATGAGATTTGACTTCCCTGATGAAGACATCATGTTCATAAAAGCAAAAGATCATGAAGAGCCTATTCACACTGAAGGGCCCGACCCGGAAGAAGAATGGACTATGATGTTTGATGGGGCTGTTAATATGAATGGTCGTGGTGTTGGTGCAGTACTCATTACACCTAAGGGAGTTCACATGCCTTTCTCGGCAAAACTCACCTTTAACTGCACTAACAACGAAGCTGAATACGAAGCTTTCATTATGGGTCTTGAGGAAGCCATCAACCTCAGGATCAAGACATTGACTGTATTCGGAGATTCAGCTCTGGTAGTTAATCAAACCAACGGCAAATGGTACACCCACCAGGATCATCTGATACCTTGCAGGGATTATACAAGGAGGTTATTGACTTTCTTTACAACAGTCAAGCTTGAGTATATCCCTCGGGACGAGAATCAATTTGCAGATGCTCTGGCTACCATTTCATCCATGATCAAAGTTCAAGCTGCCAACTTTGTGCCTCGGATTTCAGTATCCAGACTTGACAGACCAGCATATGTATTTACAACAGACATTGTCAAAGATGATAAGCCTTGGTTCCATGACATTAAGTGCTTCTTGGAGGATCAAACGTACCCACCTGAGGCATCTTCCAATGATAAGAAGACTTTGAGAAGGCTTGCTGGTAGTTTCTTTCTGAACACTGACGGTTCCCTGTACAAGAGAAACTTTGATATGGTACTCCTCAGATGCGTTGATAGAACAGAAGCAGACTTGTTGATGCACGAGGTGCACGAAGGATCCTTTGGTACCCATGCTGGAGGACATGCAATGGCCAAGAAGTTGCTAAGATCAGGTTATTACTGGATCACAATGGATGCCGACTGTTGTGCCTACGCCAGAAAATGCCATAAATGCCAGATTTATGCGGATAAGGTGCATGTGCCTCCCAATCCTTTGAATGTGATGTCTTCACCCTGGCCCTTTGCCATGTGGGGCATCGATATGATTGGCAAGATTGAACCAACTGCTTCAAATGGCCACAGATTCATCCTGGTTGCCATTGACTATTTCACCAAGTGGGTCGAAACAGCTTCATATGCAAACGTTACAAGGCAAGTGGTAGCCAGATTTCTGAAGAGAGATATCATCTGTCGATATGGAGTTCCCGAGCGAATCATTACTGACAATGGTTCTAACTTAAACAACAAAATGATGGCAGAGCTATGCCGGGACTTCAAGATCCAACACCACAATTCTTCTCCTTACAGGCCAAAGATGAACGGCGCTGTTGAGGCAGCTAATAAGAATATCAAGAAGATTGTGCAGAAGATGGTAGTCACCTACAAAGACTGGCATGAGATGCTACCGTTTTCCTTGCATGGGTACCGCACGTCAATCAGAACATCCACTGGGGCAACACCGTATCAGCTTGTTTATGGTATGGAGGCAGTCCTACCTGTTGAAGTTGAACTACCCTCCCTACGGGTACTGATGGATGTTAAGCTGAACGAAGCAGAATGGGTCCGATCCCGATACGAACAACTGAGTCTGATTGAAGAAAAGAGATTGGCTGCAATTTGTCATGGGCAGTTATATCAGAAGAGAATGAAGAAAGCCTTCGATCAGAAAGTCAGGCTCCGAGAGTACCAAGTAGGGGATCTTGTGCTGAAAAGACTCCTCCCTCCTCATACAGACCACAGGGGCAAGTGGACTCCGAACTATGAAGGACCATTCGTAGTAAAGAAAGTTTTCTCTGGTGGAGCACTTATGCTCAGCACTATGGATGGTGAAGACTTCCCGTCCCCTGTGAATTCAGATGCAGTTAAAAAAATACTTCGCATAAAAGTGACCCGCTGGACATAAAAACAGAATGCAAGTCCAGGCAAAAATAGGGCATCCCGGCGAGTCAAAAACAGAATAAAAGACTCGGGCAAAAATAAGGGAAAATAAACAAAAAAAATATATACACCCGCTGAGTTGAAAAGCAGCATTGGACAACTCAGGCAAAAAATGGGTATCCCGATGAATTGAAAACCCGAAAGGGCGATCTATGAAAAATAAGGGAATAAGCGAACAACTGCATTCTGAATTCGTCTGTATCACCTACAACTTGTTAAACCTCGAAAAGGTCAAGCTTCTCTCAGAATCAGCCTTCTTCAGAAAGCAAGACGAGAAGAACGTCAAAGGTCATACGAGTCATAGCAAAAGGGAAGCTCCTTGAAGCGTCGTCAATATTGCCAGCATTTTGTTTCTCAATTTGTAACAATCTCCTCATTTTAGGGGATATGTTTCTTTGACTGTATCTTGCCAATTCAGGGCACATGAATTAATAAAATCAGACTTTTAGTCACACGTTGTCTCGTACTCTTTTATTTTCAAAAATGTCCGATGTCATTAATATATCGATTGCATAAATACAGATGCATCTTTCTGAAACTACGTGCTTGCAGGAAATATACTTATTCCCGGGAGTGTCTGAACTCTCATGATGGGATCCAGTAAAGGATACCTCGGGATTACTTGTGCGTCCCTCTGTCTTTGCAGGATTGCAGGTATTCAAAAGCGCAATATGGGGCATGTAAGCTCCATCCCAGCAAGCTGGCAAATCAAGACTCACTCAGTCTTAGCACCCGAAGTGTTTTCTCCCCAGCTGAGTTGCCACTTGTTATTTCTCCCCAGCCGAGGTGCCAATCATTCTTCCTCCTCAGCCAAGTACAAAAGCCAGGGAACCACTTCCCCACAGAGTTTCAGCCTCTATCCAGAAGAGCAACGCGTGAAGGAATCACAACAGAGTGACGAAAGCTTCTACAAACCCCAGCTGGGTCCTTCATACTGGAATAGGTCTATCATTGACCCATTTCCCCAAGCAGAATCATATGCGTTAGATCTACCAATGATCTCATCCCCAGCTGGGATTTCCATTTCAAGCAGATCAACCAGAGGTCCCCACAGTAACGGGATTCGAATCCTGGATCGATATCTTTGCATAACCATAGCATTCGCATCATATTCGCCCCCACAAAGCGTAGCATTCCGTCTAAAACGGAGCATTACGGCAAAAATCCAACATATTGCATAATCATAAGCCATGTTCTGAATCAAACACTTGTGAATAATAACTATCCATCGACCATATACAGAATGCTCACCAGATTCCCCGGCGGAGAGCCCAAACATTCCTCTCACAAAACAAGTACCTCCTTGTGGCACCCGTCCGTGTCATATCCCCAGCAGAAAGCCAAAGCATCCTTTTTGCACTCACAGATACATATATATACAATTCCTTGACACTCGTCCGTGTCACCTTCCCCAGCACAGTAACCTAAACACTTTGTATATCAGATATTTGTTTATACTATACTTTTCTTCTTTTGACACTCGTCTGTGTCCCTCTCCCCAGCAGGTTAAATACCCGTCTATACACTACTCATACTTATTACTCATATTTCACTCATACAGATACTCGTCTGTATCTTGTATACACCATTTATATCATCTCAGATTCGACACTAGTCCATGTTCTTTGTTAACCAGTTGGTACTCGTCCGTACCATCATCTCAGGACATGCGTCAAGCGTTTGTTTCTACCTGATACTCGTCCGTATCATAGTCTTAAGGATGCTCGTCCGCATCTTTAATCCATACACGTGTCAAACACTCATGTCTTCTTGAATTTAGACACTCGTCTGTGTCTACTACTCCCCAGAAGAGTCCCCTCAGATTCGACACTCGTCCGTGTTCTCTGTTAACCAGTTGATACTCGTCCGTATCATCATCTCTGAACATGTGTCAGTATTTGTTTCTACCCGATACTCGTCCATATCGTAGTCTTAAGGATGCTCGTCTGCATCTTTAATCTATACACAGCGTCAAAACACTTATACCTTTTATTTCTTGGATATAAACACTCGTCCGTGTTTACTATTCCCCAGTAGATCGCCAGCAAAGCAAAATTTCTTTTCTATCTGACATTCGTCATGTGTCATGATAAACCCTGAGAACAGTCGTACCCTGCTAGGTGATCGTCCTTCACCTCTTGATGATCGTCCTTCATCATGCTCATCCGATGGCCGTCCCCATCGTTGATCTTTTCTATCCGACATTCGTCCTATGTCGTGATATTTTTAGCAGCCGTACCCTGCTAGGTGATCGTCCTTCACCTTTTTGATGATCGTCCTTCATCATTTTATCCGATGGCCGCCCCCATCATTGATATTGTTGTCTGACATACGTCCTATGTCATGATAAACCTTGAGAGCAGTCGTCCCCTGCTAGGTGATCGTCCTTCGCCTCTTGATGATCGTCCTTCATCATGCTCATTCGATGGCCGTCCCCATCGTTGACCTTTTATCCGGCATTCGTCCTATGTCGCGATATTTTCGGCAGTCGTACCCTGCCAGGTGATCGTCCTTCACCTTAGATGACCGTCCCTCATCTTACCCCTTTCAGAGCAGCCGTCCCCTGCTGGGTGATCGTCCTTCACCTTTGATGACCATCCCTCATCATTATTTCATTTATTCTTTAACCCGATGGTCGTCCCCGTCGTGGTCCCTTTTCCTTTTCCTGATGATCGTCCTTCATCAGTTTAGCCCGATGGCCGTCCCCATCGTTGTTTACATTACTTTATGAACCTGATGGCCATCCCCATCATTTTTCATTAATCCCCAGAGAGTCGTATAGCTTTACTTGATGGCCGTCCCCATCATAATCCCTTTTATCCCCAGCTTGTCGGCCGTCCCCGTCATTGCTTTATTTCCCGCACTTTTCCCAGCATGTCGGCCGTCCCCGTCATTGCTCTTTACCCAGCAGTCGTCCTCTGCTCGACGGCCGTCCTCCGTCGCCTGCACTTTATAATATACTTTATTTTCTTTTACAATCTATATCCCTTTTCTTCTTCATTCTGTGAGTGCAAATTTTGGACTGTCTTTGGTATTCAACCACAAGTTATCTTGTTTACCTGTTAAGTCGTTGCTTACATCCGGGACAGCTAACTCATGTTTGAATAGGGGCAGCTGTAAACACCCCAAATTTGCCCTCACCCATTCACACCATGGCTTGTGATCTCATCATATGCATAAACTCAATCATAGCATCTCCTATCACATTTTTGATTCATTGCATTGGCTCAAAGTCATCTGCATCTAGGGTTTGTGATCTGAGCAATCCAAGGGGCTTCTTGAGCCACTCCAAAGGTCATCAATCACTTCAAAGGGGTCCATGTGTGTTCAAGCATCATATTATATCCCCTCAAAGTCAAGAATGTCAAAAATCACAAGAACTGAGAATGGCATGGAAGCAGAGCCAGGTTTAACTGCACATATGACCTAGAATTAGGGTTTTGGTTTCAAAGGCCATAACTCCAATTTTTTTGGTCATTCTTGTTTCTATTGGTCTCTATATGGTATAGGGAGCATGCATATCAATTTTCATGAAGAAATTCAATGGGGAAGTCATCTGATCAAGAGTTGACTTTTTGAGCAAGTCAGTGCAAAATCAGGGCATCTGAGGCCCCAATGACCCAACCAAAGGGTGTTCATCTTCATTTTGATTGTGTATGATCTTTATTTGATCATAGAAGATGTTTTAAGTTCACAAAATTGAAGAATTTCAAGTCATTTGCAAAGTTGACTTTTTGGGAAAGTTGACTTATATTGAAAATTGCCATTTTGGGAAACTTTTTCAACCCTTGCTTTTTGATTCAAAAATGCTTCAAATGGAAAAACTTTGGTCATGAAAGTTGTAGAATGGATCATTCCCTTTTCAAAAAGTACAAGAACTTGACCTAATTCATTTTGGATCAAAAGTTATGGCTTGTCAAAGTTGGCTAAAATCACAAAATTTGAAGTTTTCTACCAAAGAGGCAAAGTTGCAAAATCACTAGCCAAAGCAAATTGTGCTACCAAATGGACTTCTAATCATCATACAAACATAAGCCAATGCCTAAAGATCAGAATTCACCAAGAGTTTGATCATTTTTGTGACTTGTGGAACAAGGAATTTCAAAAGAGCCAAGAATGGAGCAAGTTGCAAAACCTCACTCAAGGATGAATCCACTTGCTTGCTGACTTCATAATCAATCCTAGGGCTCTCCACACTTCTTGCTGCGCAGGACACCCCATTTGTCCTTGGCTAGCTAGGAGCCCATACCTCTCTTACACAAATTTGACATTTTGGCAACTTGAGCCATACCAATCACAGCAGTACACATCAACTCATCTGACCTATCACACTTGTTTTTACAAACCAAAAGCAAGCCATTTCACTCAAGACACAAGGCTGAAAGCACCAAGAACACAGCACTCTCATTTACCACCCCATTTTGCAAAACTCTTCGAAACACTCTCCACAAGCTGCAAACACACAAACAAACTTCACAAACAAACTCAACATGCTTCACTGATCAAAAACCACCCATCACCATAGTCTGAAACTCACTGAAACCAAAATACGATTTCTGCCCCTCTTTGAGCAGAACTTCAGCTATCTTTCAAACCAACCATTGTAAACTTCAAATAAGCATTGAAAGCTTCTCAGGAGGTCCATTGGAGTTGATTGGAAGTAAGAAACTGGCCAGAAAGTCCCTGATTTGAAAGCTTCGATTCAGGTAGCCATGGAAATTCATTTTTCCAGAACTCTCTTTTCTTGTTTCTAAAATGATCTATGTGCTTCCCTGAGTTCACTGAACTTTTTATTTTTGAAAATGATTGAGTATTGAGTGTGTATTGCATCTCTGAAAGTTTTACCATTTTTGCATTTTTGTTTCGAATCATGGTTTTGGGCAAGAAGAAATGAGTTATGAGGCTAGATTCAGGTTCAGGGAGGTGAAGAGAGTTGATCTGGAGCTTTAGAGCTCCAGAAATAACCTAGAGGTGAGGTTTTGGTTTTACTCAGGGGAGGTGTGGCCGGAGAAGACGACCGGAAGTCTTTTCCGGCCACCTGAAATTAATTAGGGCTAATCAGAGTCATTAATGCAAGTTTGAATCTGGAGCGTAGGATGAGTTGACTAGGGCTGATTGGCGCGCGAACGAGTGGTCCAGATTTCACACTTAACCCTAATCCTGTTTTAATATTTTAATTAATTAAGTTTAAATTAAATCCAGCCAGTTTGAATTCCAGCCTTTGGATCTGGCGCCAGTCAACTCCCGCGCGTATCATTTGAATCCTGGCCACTGGATGCGCATACTTTTCATTTAATCCATTTTATTTCCTTTTTATTTCATTTGTTTTCTACATTTTATTTAAAATAGTAAAAATCATTGAAAAATTCTGAAAATTTTTATTCAAGCTTTTATTAATTTTCAGAAACCAAAAACATTTTTATTTTTATTTTTTGCATTAAAAATTATTTTTAAATCATTTAAAAGTTTATTTTTAATTAATTAATGAGAATTAATTAATTAAAAATGCTTTTAGGTATTTAAAAATCACAAAACAATTCATGAAACATTTAAAATCATTTAGAAACATTGTCCAACTCTCAAACCAAATTTCTTTTTTGATCTTGATGTCTTTTGACAATTTTTCATGGAATTAATTTCATTTTAAGGCATTATTTTGATCCAATATTCAAAAATTCATTTCTGCCTAGCCTTTAAGAGTTGGACTTTGGTTCTTTTTGCATTGCATCTTGTATAGCATGTAGTTTATAGGATTAAATTGGCATGAATTGATCTTGCATTTCCTTTTTGTTTGGCATTTTTCTTGACAAGGTACCTTAAAACCCTAACAATCTTGAGAAATTTATAACCCTCATTAGGTTAAGAGTTAGAACCCCTCCTTTGGACAGTGAGTTTGTATAGGTTTAGGGTTCCTTTGAATGCATTTTCAATTTTTTATCATGATGTTTGCTTCTGGTTTTGATTTTTGTTTTGTGCATTGATCATAAACCCTAATTTGGGCTTTCATTTGCATCCATCTTCCATTTGTTTGCATACCATGACTTGCCATGACATTTTGTGCATCCATTTGATTCATAATACATCTTAGGACATATTAGAATCATGTTTGATCATTGCATCTTTCATTTGCCATGTTGTATGTCATTTGCATTTCATAACTTTTCATGTATGTTCATGGTTCTAAGCATGCTTCTCTTGCATCCACATGTTTGTATGATCATCCTCATGCCTTGTTGCATGTTTGCATCATCTCATAGCATCATTATCATCACACTCATGCTTCTGGTTTTGGTTTGCATCATGTCATTTCATCTCATTTTGTATTGCATAGCATTTATTTCACTAATCTTTCAGGTGGTAAGTTACTTTGAGAAGTGAATTCGCCTTCACTTCTCACAATTTCTTTTCATCTCCTCCTATGCATCATTGCTGCATTTTGTCTTGTGCTTGAGATTGAGCTTGCTCATTCTTTCTCTTCTTACTTTCTTTCTTCAAGTGACTTGTCTTCTTAAATGAAGCAAGTTACTTTGCTTCTCTTTGCTCCTTTCATCTGCTTCCTGGTGGTTTCTCTGAAGATCTTTCTTGTAAACCTCACAAACCTTAGGAACAACCAAGCATGACAATGATTAGGGTTTTGATTAGTTCCCCCCACTTAGTTTTACCTTTTTGTCTCATTGAGTCTTCTCTTCTCATCTCACAATCAAGGACTAAACCCTAAAGGTTTTAAGGCTTTGTGATTAAGCTTATACCTGTATCCTTCTATTAGGATGGAGTGTATAACTTTAATCCTAAGTGTTAAACCCTTAATGTGTTTAACTCCTTTAATCAATCCATCTAATAATCACCAAGACATCAAGCTTGTAACTTGGGCCTTACATTAGGGTTCTAATTCTTCCTTAATTGGTTAAGAAGGACTAACCCTAGTGTTAATGGACAAGTCCCCCTCAAGTTGTCTTACAAATCATAAAACTCATTTCTTAATCATATCATTATTTAAAATCCACTTAATAAGGGCTTTGTTTTGTCATGAGGTTAATCCTTAATCATGGATTAAGTTGAGGAGCTTTCCTCAGCTTAAACACTCTCATCTATTATCCTTCTATTAGGATGGTGTAATGAGTCTGTTTAATCCCTGGTTATGGCTTAATCTCATTACTTAACACTAAACAAAAACCACAAAAACATCTAAATAATCACAAGTAGGTTAATGATCTTAATCCTACACCATGGTAATTAAGTGTGAGAAGCTGACTTCACACTTAAGGTACTCTCATTACCCCTAATCAGAGGGAAGATGTATATCCCCCCTCCTTCCAGCATTATTCTTTTAGCCTCATGATCTTGGGCATCTCATTCCTACACTGACACTGTACATTTATACACTTTATTTCTTTCACACAGACACCTGTACATCTTTTTCCAGCTCTTTTATACACAAATTACACTGACACTACCCCCTTTAAACACAAATCTTTTAAGCGTGGATCCCGTCGAGTATGGCGGACAATCTGGGTGCTAATACCTTCCCATGTTGTAACCAACCCCCTTTCTCAGTCTCTCTGGTTCGCAACCGTCTTATCCATATCTTTCTAGGTCTATGCAGCATTACCTTTCCTCCGGCATAAAAATGCCTAGCTGGCGACTCTTGTCTTTTCTTGTGAGTTCACTCCTGTGTGTTCTCATATCCTCCTTTCGCCGACCGTTCACGTCTGTATCTTATTTGAACCAGTCTCATTTATTGGGAGCGACACATAGGAAAACCTATGTTTCCTCAAACACCACGAAAACTGTAAAATTTCATCAAATTGAGAGTACCATTGTACTCAACACAACAAAACCAGTTCAGTTATACATTTAGAATTCATTTATATTTGTTAAATTAGAAAACCCCAAATGAAGAGCATGAACCCTAGTAATGGCCGATTGCGTTTTAGGTTATGATACTTCAAGATTCTTGCCCAGAAACAATCTATGGATCATCACAAACAACAATATAAGGTCAAAAATCATTAACAAAGCATAAACAAACAGAATCGAAAAATTGAAAACGCAAGGTTATGAGGATTCAGTTTATGCATATGAGGGCGATTTTGATGATGTAAAGCATTGGGATATCATCAAGGATGATCAAAGATCATGTTTAGACCTTCAAATTGCTTTGAGATTGCCTCTAAGTGAAAATCTGATTGCCACTTTTTCTTGAAATTTTTGAGGTTGTTCTTAGTGTTCTTGGCTGCAAATTTCGTCCTCTCTGCTTGGGTTGAGTTCATGTACTTATAAGGATTGAATTTAGGTCTAAAAACTTATGGATTTGTGGGCTTATGAGATAACTTGAGTGTGAAGGAAACCATGATCATAAATGTGAGAAAAATAAAATGATACCTTGCTATTTTTGATCCAATCTGATTTCAATTGACTTTCAATCATTCTAAATATGATTTAAATGATTTCCAATCAAATATCTTGTCCATTATTTGATTTTTCATATTTAATTTATATTTAAATTGAACTTTAATGAATAAAATCCAAATAAATAATAAATAAATAATAAAAATCAGAACTCTTTAGTTTTGGGTCGTGCTTGATGTCATCATAAAGATTGGATTGCAAAATGATAGGCCCATTTGGGAAAATTTGGTTTTAAGGCCTTATTTTCTTCATACACCCCTCAAAAATCTCCCAACTTTGACAAGGCACAAATCCTTCAATTTTAAGGCTGTGAAAGTGTTCTTGGACATTTTGGAAAGCTTAAAGAGTCCTCTAACAAACCTCTTTGGTATGATGTCCATATCTTTTACCATTTTCAAATTATGCCCTTTGGAAGATGTTGACTTTTTGTTGACTTTTGAAATGACCTGTAATGTTTTAGCTCATACCTTCCAAATGAAGCATTTTTAGGATTGGCTTGTGAGACACAAAGTTGTAGAGAATTCAATTTACTTCAAAATGAGCTTTGGATGGAAAAAAAATTATGAAGCATGTGAAAGTTATGGCTGGTCAAAGTTCAGTTGACTTTTCTTAAGAAAACCCTAATTTAGAAACTCCTGATTCTTGATGATCTGAAACTTCCTTGATGAATCATGATCAACCCTTGATCAAATGATGAATTTTACTTCATAAACTTGATGTTGGCAAAAAATCTTGAAGTTTGACTTTGATTTGACCACAGTTGACCTCAGTTTGACTTTTTAACTACTTTGACTGATTTTTGCATATCTGATCATCTGACTGGTCAAACTTATTGGGAAAGCCTTGAAACTTGACATGGGGATTATTGAATACATGTGGGATGTTATGAAGCTCACTTGAGGCCTTGGAAATCATTTTAACCTGAGGAAACTTAAAACCCTAGTTTTGGACACTTTGCTTAGGAGGAGGCATTGTCTGGGGAAACTTCCACCCTTCTTGATCAATTGGGAGTCTTGAGAGATATTGTCTTGATTGTGGGAGGGGAAATTTTGGGGTATAAAAATGGGTCTGAGATTTCAATAGAAAAATATAGGTGTGAAGAAAAAGAGATTATGCACTTAAAATCTATTGGTAGCCCATAATGAATAAAATTAGATAATAAAAATAAATAAAAGAAAACCTAATGATAAAAAAATTTTAATCCTAGTCAAAACTGAAGCATTAAATCGTTACCATTTGTTCTTTGTTATTGCTCTCACCTTTTTTTTTACTTCTCCTCACGGTCTCTACTTTCGCGTCTCCGGCCTCTCTCTTCCGGTTTCTCCGGTCTCTATCTTTATATCTCTCTCAGTTTCTCTTTCCTTCGCGACGTGATTCAGCGGATGGGGTGTGAAGGTGATTTCGTGTCCTCGCGTCGATAACAGCGATCTGAAAGTTGGGTTCCGATTTTGTTGTTGTTGTTGTTGTTTGATGCTGTTGAGTGATGATATCAAGGTGGTTGCAGAGATTTCATAGCGATGTTTTAAGTTGTACATGTGGTTGCGTGAATGGGTGTGTTCGGAAGTTTATGGATGTGGCGATGGTTTCGTGATGATAATAGTAGAGGAAAGTTGAGATGCGTTAAGATGGGCGTTGAGGTTGGAGAGTGGGAGGGTGTAACTATTTTCAGGTGAGGGGTGAACGGTGAAAAGGTTGTGGTGATGAACTTTTCGAAAATGGAAGTGTGGTGGAATAGTGATGAATGTGTTGAGTTATGAAGGAGGGTGAAAATGAAAAGAATAAGTCAATTGCACTCTTACGTTTATTTCTTTGGTGAATGGTTGTGAGGATTCTGACACAGTTAAGGTTGTTGTAGGTGTGGAAGTGGTGAGTGTTGAAGTTTGTGTTGGAAACAGAGAGCTTATCTTAAGGTTTTGTTTGGTAGTTACAATAAAGGGTGGTGATGTTAAGATATTGTTGGTAAGGTTGAAGAATGTATTGTGTGATTGGTGTGGGTGAATGAAGTTTTGTGCGTTTTTACAGTGGAATGAGGGTGAAGGTTATGATTGATGGCCTCAGGCAGAAGCCAAAGAGATTTTTTTAGAGAAAGCATTTCAAAAATGCAGAGTCCTCTATTCCCCCTCTTTTTCATTCCCTTTCTCCCTCTCTTATGTGCCCTTTTTTGCTTCTCTCTTTCAAAATCAATTTTTCAATCCTGTTTTCTTTTTTTTTTTAGTGTAGGGTATTGTTTTTCTAATTTAGTGAAAGTTTAGAGCCGTTGTAGGTGAAGAGCTTTTTTGAAGCAATCGTAGCATGATCTATTATTTAGCAGCTTGGGAGGTCTTGGTGGATAGGCATACGGCGCATGATTTTTGTTTTTTAATGGTAACATATAATACATGATATAAGACTTAAACTAACTACAATAAAAATGCACTATTAAAATTATTTAAAAAACATATTAAAACTAAAGATAATCTAATTAAAATAAATAAATTAAACTAATTAAAATTACTTAATTAAAAATAATTAAACTAAATTAAGCTAAAATAAAATATAAACTAAAATTAAACATTAAAATTAAAATTAAACTAAATTAAAATATAAACAAGAACTAAATCCAAACTAAACTCAATTAAAATTAAAACTAATTCTAAATATAAATTAATAAATTGGTAAACTAAATCTAAATAATTAAGCTAATAAGAACTAACCAATTAGAATAATGTAAAACACTAATTACTATTAAACTAGAATGCTTTGAATGAAGATGCAAAAAATGGATGAATATCGATAATTCGATAAAATGATGAATGCAAAAAATACGGTCAAAATTTAGGGTGTGACACATCTTCATATGAATTTGCATCTTCAGCTTCATTTGAATCTACAGTAGCATATTCAAATTGATCAATTATCTGAGATTGTTGAGATGAAAAAGTTTGTTAGAGTAAAGTATACAACTCAATATAGTTGAAACCAGAATGTTCGTGACTAACAAACATATTTTCAACATCTTCATCTCTCAAACTTTAAGCGAATACAATTTAACGTGGTTGTTTTTAGAAAAAGGATTTTGATATATAATTTGTGATATAGGACCAAACCCTAGTTTTGATAATATTCTATTTTTCACATGCAAGAAATCTGAATTTCTATTTATTGTAAATCAGACAACTTTGGTGTTTCAAAAACCAAACCTAGATACATCATAGACATATGTCTCTCTGTTGTAGTGAGTATTAATAATGTATTTGGATGAAGAATATATGACTTAAGTATTTTGATATGAAATTGGTTGGATTCTTCTGGACTTGGTTTAAAATTATCTGAACTCAGGTTGTCATGCAACTTTAATATGCATGCATCTTTAAAATGATATGAACTTGTACTTTCAACATATGTGCCCAACTCAATTGACGCTGGCATTGGAAATTCAACATATTCGCCATTCTAAGTGGCACTAACATTGACTATTCATGGGAATCCTACAATCTGAGAACCTGTGTAACTTGCATGCATGCATGAGAATCTTGCATGCATACTCTACATGCATCCTGTGCAACCTATATTCCTAAAAATGCTACATAGGCGCCACCATATCTTCCTCTCATATTTTCTAATTCAACAATCCTTCATTTTCTCTCTCCAATATTTTCATCTAACTTGGTTGTATTTATTTGTGGGTGATTGAAAATCAAAGGTAAAGTGAGTATTTTAAATTTCCTTCATTCTTTTATCCTTTTTGAGTTGAACCCTAAAACTCAATTTATTAAAAATATCAAATTTTTAATTTCTCATAAATTGTTTTCTTTATAATTAATTGGTTTCATTTTTTTCTTTATAGAATGAAGAAATTTTTTCCGTTACTTTCTAGAGACAAAACTTCTTCTTCGGCTAATTTAGAAGCATCGGAAACTCAACATTAAAGTGAGAGTATCAAAGTTGTTGATTATGAATTGTTGGAAACGGATCCAGGAATTAGGCCATCGATTTCAAGCTATCATTATGACATCCAAAATGAGGTAAGGAAAGCTTATTTAAAAATAGGTCGTCATCAACCTCCTCATAATTTCGTTTACCCTTGGTCTATTCAAGGTAAGCAAAAACGTCGATTTTGCAAAAATTGGTTTGATTTGTATGATTGGATTGATTATAGTGAATCTAAGGACCTAGCATATTGTTTGCAGTGTTTTTTGTTTAAAAATGTCTCTAAGTATGGAGGGGATCACTTTGTGGGAGACAGTTTTGGTGATTGGAAGAATGTTCAAATATTGGCTAATCATGTTACTTCTTCTAATGGTCATGTTGAATGTGTGCATATGGGTTATACTCTCATGAACCTAAACCAAAGTATTAAGGCCGTGTTTTTTAATCAAACTAAGCAAATGAATGTCGAATATCGTGTTCATGTAAACACATCCCTTATAGCCACTAAGTTTCTTTTGAGGTGTGACATGCCATTTAGAGGGAGTGATGAGTTCCTTAACTCTTTATTTAAGGGGCCATTTCTTGAGTTAGTGGACACTTTAAAGGAAATTAACCCAAAGATAGTTAGTGTAATAGATTGTGCTCCAAAAAATAACCTTATGACTGCCCCTAAGATTCAAAAGGATCTTGATGATGCTTGTGCATGTGAAATAACTCAAAAAATTATATGTGATATTGCGGATGATGTGTTTTTTGTTTTGATTGATGAATCTGGTGATGTTGCCGGTAAAGAACAAATGACTATTGTCATTCGCTATGTTAATAATGAAGGTTTGGCAAAAGAAAGGTTTATTGGCATTATAAGTGTTAAAGAAACAAGTGATAAGTCACTTAAGGAGGCACTTGAGAAGTTGTTGTCTATTAATGGCTTGAGTATATCTAGCATTATGGGGAAAGGGTATGACGGAGCTAGCAATATGAGAGGTAAGTTTTGTGGTTTGAGAACTTTAATCCAAAATGAGAATCCATCTGCTTATTATGTTCATTGTTTCGCTCATCAACTTCAATTGGCACTTGTTGCATGTGCCAAGACTCACAAAGATGTTAGTGGGTTTTTCGGTAAGGTCAATATGCTTGTTAATTTCATACGATCTTCTAACAAGAGACAAGAATTGCTTCGGGACAAACAAGTAACTCAGTTTGTTAAATTGATTGAAGAGGGCCAAATAGAGACTGGTAGTGGATTAAATCAAGAATCATCTATTGCTAGAGCGGGTGATTCTCGTTGGGGTTCCCATTTTAGGACTCTCACTAGTTTGATGACTTTATATGGTGCCATTATTTGGGTACTTGAAGAAGTTGGGAATGATACGTCATTTGATAAATATGGTGAAACTATGCTTTTGTTAGATGTAATTCAATCCTTTGATTTTATCTTCATGTTATATATGATGATTGAGATTTTAGGATTTACAAATGATTTGAGTGTAGCGTTACAAAAGCGTGATCAAGATCTTTTGAATGCTTTGTCACTTGTCAATGCTACCAAATAAGAATTACAAGAAATGAGGAATGATGGATGAGAGGAACTTATATCTAAGGTTATGGAAATTCGCAATAAGCATGATATTGTTGTGCCTGATATGGATGCACCGTATGTGCAAGGGAATAAGCCTAGGCGAAAGGCTACAACTTCTAGTGTTTCTAATTTGCATCATTATAAGCATGATTGTTTGTTTAATGTTTTATATTTGCAGTTGCACGAGCTCAATGCTAGGTTTGATGAAGAAAATTCTGAACTTTTAGAATGTGTTTCATGTTTGAGTCCTTCATCGTCATTAATTGCAACTTTTGATGTGAAACAATTATTAATGATGGTTGAACTTTATCCAAATGATTTTGTAGATGTGTCAGAAGTGGTGTTGCGACATCAACTTCAAAATTATGTTAGAAATATTCGATGTGATCCAAAATTTACAAATTTAAAAGGACTTTCAGATCTTTGTGCAAAACTCGTGGAAACAAGTAAGTGCAACACATTTGATATGGTTTATAAGCTTCTGAAATTGGCTTTAGTCTTACCGGTAGCAACTGCAAGCGTGAAACGTGTTTTTTCAGCTATGAAGTTTGTGAAGAGTCAGCTATGTAACAAAATGAGTGATCAGTGGTTAAATGATTATCTTGTAACCTTTATAGAAAGATATGTTCTTGGAATAATTAACAATGATGTTATTTTAGCTCATTTTCAAGAAATGAATGATATACGATTTTTATTGTAAGGTATTGCATGAAACAATATTATTTTTCATTTTTAATATGATTTAGTTTGTAATTTCTTTTATGTTTAGCCACTCTAAAATATAATGTCTGGATCCGCCCCTGGGTTCACCACCGTGGATATGCATCATAGTGACCGCGTGAAAAACTGCAGTTTGACATGTGTTAACAAATCCCAGATCCCCCGACGTGCCTCAGATTAGTTGCAACTGGGTTTGTCTCCGAAGATATATATATATATATATATATATATATATATATATATATATATATATATATATATATATAATATATATATATATATATATATATATATATATATATATATATATATATATATATGTGTGTGTGTGTGTGTGTGTGTGTATGTGTGTGTGTGTGAGTGTGTGTGTGTCTCACGCATAATCATTTATACACAAGAAGCTGTGTGTCTCACGCATAATCATTTATACACAAGAAGCTTCAACATCTAAACACCCCCCACACACACACACACAAAATTACCAGACCAATTACTCATAACCCGCTACCCAACAAAATTAGAGACCCACAAACACATAAGCCCACAACCAAAACATGTTAGACACCCAACAATAATACCAAGAGCATATCATATACATTCTCCAACTAGATGATTATTATCAAGATACCTAACATCCATATGTCCCTAACACATCATCCCACCTTAACCAAAACACTCAAAGGACATATAGCACCAACACTTCTTCATACAATATAGCCAAAACGCTCAAACATCACAACACCAAAACATGCAAAAAAAAACATATGACTATCAAACACCACAATAATCATTTCTTCCTTTCTACTACGAACATTTACACCAATGTCGCCCTTTAATCGTCCAGGACATACACCAATAACCCATTCAACACAATACAACTACTTTGGCATGAGTCAGGAACTCGGTTACGACAATGTGTCAATCGATACACAAGATTTCTTAGAAATGTAAGAACTTCTTAGAGATTATGCTCTTGTTCCTAAGACCTCAAATCCTCAAACACCTAGGGTGAATCAATAACGAGGGCAACAAGTTAGGATAATTAGGGAGTGTGGAACCGGGGATCGATATGATCAACCCGATCGTCCTCGCTAATGATAATTTTGTTTTTGAATCTAAATGTAATTTAAATTAAATATTTTTTTTATATAATCTATTGTTTTTATTTAAAAAAACAATACACATTAGTGTCACCGTTGAGAATGCATGCAAACTAAAATTAATTAGGTTGATAACATCATATCATATGCAAGCGTTAATCCAATTGACATCACCATTCAATTGACATCATCATTGAAATTTAGATACAATAAAATTTAGATACAATAGTTAATTAGTCTAGTGTCACAAGTGTTTTAATTTTTATTTTTTTTTGGAAAATAAGTTATTTTGAAAAAATTGTTGAAAGGTGAGTTATTTTAGAAATATTTTTGAAAAAATATATATTTTTGAAAAAATATATATTTAGATTAAAAAAAAGTTCTATTAGTTAAGTGGAAATTAGAGAGAAAATTGAGTAATAAATACTAAATAAACTATACAAATATAAAAAAAAAATTAATATTTTATATTCATGTAAGGAGTGAGTAATAAAGAGGTTGCATACTTTGATGGTACACATAGATTTGACAACTTAAATGAGAGCCATAATTATTGGTCTGACTATTTATTCTTTGAAAGTTATCATCATAACTTGATGAGCAAAGCATTAAGTACGTCTCTTTCTTTCTATTGCACTTGCTATAATCATTCTTTATTAGGATATTTTATCCAAATTAGAACACTAAACATTCCATACTTTATGATTCAATCAAAAAAGAAAACAAATAAAATATTTATTAAGCATGGGTTGAATAGAATTCACTAAATTTATATTCGGTAAAAAGATTGATAGAAAAAGGTATTGACGTTACCTAAAGAATCATACCAGAATCAGAATGAAAAAGTAAAAGAAAATTCAAAAGAAAAAAGGGTAATAATTTGGAAATTTGGTACCAATAATTACTATCTGATAAAAGCCAATAAAGCAATGTATGCTTTGCTCATTCCTTTCTTTCCTTTTGATTGCAACTTTCATCTTATTCAGAATAAATAATACATAAAAAAATGTTGAAAATGAAAATAATGTTACAAAATTTACTCATTCACTTTAAATATAGTTCTTAGTGAAATCATTAGCTTCCATAAGAAAAAAGAAGCTTCATATCCTCCAACACTAAGCAATGTGCCCACACTTCACAGCATTTGTTCTTTTTTTATGTTTCTGCAAAAGATCAAAGAGTGAATAAGTTAATTATGCAAGTTTCCATGCAAAATTTAATGTGTTACGGTCACATTTTATTTTTCAGAACAGTTGATAGCTGTGCAGGAACATCAGACTGCAGAGACGCGAGTAGGAATCTGCTGTGAAATTTCAACCACTATACTTGAAAAAATATATATATAACAATTACATTACCTTATTTAAAGAAGAATTGAGATGCTATTTGTATTGATAAAAGAAACTGCCAAAAAGATAGTTATCAGTAGGCAAAAACAAATTCTGCAGCTGCATCAAAGAGATATGAAGAGTTTTAGATAGAAGTTTTTACGAAAATGTTGAGAAAATGAGATAAGACAAAGGAAAAACCTTCTCTGAGACTGTAAGAATAACAGAATGTCTACATCACCGACGGGGCTAGCTAGCATTCTTTATAGTAGTGACCACCTACAAGAGAGGGGACCAAAACCAAACCAAAACAAGGATAAGAATAAGACATGCAAGAGTTTCAAGTTCAACCAATGACTTTATTATGAATTGGATTGTGGAAACGGTCAAAAGAAAATCTATTCGAGAATTTTTGCATGAGTTTTTGCAAATTGAGTCGACTAGCCTGAAATTATGAATTACCTTGTATGTTAGACTTTGTTTCTACATCGGTTTGTTTGATTAATCGAGTTGGTATGATATGACAGAAAAAATATTGCAGCGTTTATCAATAGAACGGCAAATTGATGTAATTGTAGGCGTGTGAATGAGGCAACAACTCTTCTACTTCGATCCTTGAACTGGAACAGCTAGAGCATTTTTTGATTCGGTTACGGCTAACAGACTCGACTTCTGCTAAGAAAACGCTACAGACTGGTCTATGATCGGAAAACCTTGACTCCCCGCGAACATAAGATAATTGGCGGAGGCCTCTTCCATGCCATAAGATCCGATCACACCTTCAACAACAAAGAATTTTGAATCAGATTTACATAAACAATGCTATAATTTTAAAATGATGGCTGAGAATGTTTCTTTTGATAATAGTATTCATACCATGCTGGTGTTCTTCTCTTTTGTTTTGATTGTCTTTCGTCGCCTGCGTATCTGTCCGAATTGTTTGAATATTTGTATGTCGGGGGAAAGTATATTTGCCCTTCACTCCATCCTTCAAAGACGCGACCGTGTTCCCGCTCTATATGTAGCTGAGAGATCAACAATGATGATGTTACAGATATTTCGAGACAAGAAGTGAAGCTATAGCGTATTGTAAGAGTATAAATTATCATACCTGGTCATTCTCTAACAAGACCTTCCAATTATGCATCTCAACAAGAGCTTTTGCTGCACGGAAAGTAAGGGCTATCCGATAGTTTAAATCCCCGAGCCAGATTATTCGACTACACCAATTAAACCAAGAACTATATTTAGTTTTGAAATCTCCAAGCATTAGAGGAATGGAAAAATTTTAAGAAAGTGTTGAAAGGCTTACTCGTGATCGAGAATAGTCTGAGGAGAACTCTCATCACCGATTCCGTTAACTCGGGGAAACCTTGTCTTCCTGAGAATCTCCATTACATCTGAATTTCTCCTTAGCTCGTCACCCTCCTTTTGTCCTGAAGTCAAATGACTACATATGAAGCAAAAGCTTGTTTTGTGCAAAGACATGCTAATTGATATCGAACCCTGAAAAGCGCAAGAGAACGAATGAGATCTTCTCCTCGGAGTTCGTTATGAACTATGTAATGAAAATAATTTGATAAAATTTACCTTGTTTCCAAGATATCCCATTAACCCTCGGCCAACGCAAGAAACTTTCATGTTGCGAACATCGTCTCTTATATTGCTTTTTACCCAAACAGTTAGAAATATCCCAACCATTTGCTTACTAGCAACCAAACAATATCTCGAGCTCTCTGTCTGTCTATCTCTATCCTCCGTAGAGGCACACCCTCTATACGACATTGGTGAATACTGCGCTACAACCGGAGATTCCCCGTTTTCATCGTCCGAAGAACCCCATCTATAATTGGGCTCATAGTCACCTGTACTATGACCAAATATCATTCTATCACAGACGCTGAAACGGCGATCAAGACATGCTTGGGGTACTAACATGTCATTTTCCATTCTCATACTACGACTCGAGGATTGGAACGATCTGCGATGAAAGAAAGAGGTTTCCTTCTGCCTCGTAGATCCTTCAAAATCAGAATCTAACTCTACAACAGGATCAGGCAGCGGCGAATTAGTGTGACATTCACCACTTGTTCCGGGAAGACTGTTAAGTGTCTTTCGAATAAGAGCTAGCCATTTCCTAGCTGGACCGTTATCTTCCGTCCCTAAAACATTTCCAGCATTGAGAGGTACAATTTCCTGAAACCTGAGCGAAATATAACGCAAACCATTTCAGATTACAACCATTATTATACACACATTGCAAATTCCATCATCAGAAACTTACCCGAGAACATATATATCGGCCGGAGGAGACGTATGAAGCCAATCTTCAAGATTCAAATTACTCGGAGGAGATCTTCCGGCTACATTCCAAGTTGCAACAAAAATTCTGCACACAGAAGAAAAAAAAACTAAATAGGATAACAAATTAATCGAAATTTCATAACAACTACGCAAAACGAATCATGCATACCTATAGTTATTCACATCTGTAGCGTGACCTGCGTCGTGATCGCCCTTACATCGCCGCGATCTTTCTGAATGCCTTCTCTTTGTTCTTTCTGTATATTTAAATATTATAAATTAATTTTCTGAATTGGTATACAACAAGAAGACAGAAGATTTATGAAACAGTATATGATTACTGTTGAGAAAATTAAATATCCTGTTTATGAAAGTGGGGTTTAAGAATGGTGTGGTCCTAAGAAAGAGCAACCTGTTTTGCTTTTCTTGATAGTGCATTCTTCCCTCTTTGAACAGTAGTTGTTCCTCCACTCTTCATCAACACCTGAAAAAGATAAACCATAAAGTGAATAAAGCTGTGGTTTTTCCACTGTTGAATTCATCAAACTACACAAAACATAAAATTGGTAAAAAGAAAAGTAAAGCTAGAATTCAAACAACAACAACAACAACATCAACAAGAACAAGCTGTGGATCTCGGGTTTCGAGATTTCGAGATGAAGACTCATTGAAGTAAGTGAAATTTGGTTTTGCTTTGAACCAAAACTCAGATTCAAAATCTAATAAACTTTAATGGAGGAACTAATCTAATCGAATCACCTCCATAAAGAACATCATCTGCTTGAAAGTCTTCAGCTTTACTCTTAATATTGAACCATTTCTTGACCAGAGTTTTCGGCCACGAAAGCTTCAATAACAACAAAAACAACAACGTCAGAACAAAACAGAACATGAAACAGAACAACAACATAGTAAGCAATGTTACAATACAAACCTTGCTTTTCTTCAAGTTATCATCTCTCATTGTTGGTACAACTTCATATAGCTTCTGGTTCTGAATTAACAACAATAGAACCAAACTAATAGTTCTTTTGAAATTGAAAAAAAAAAGTAGAATGAGAGAAAGTACAATTATAAAAAAGACAAGCCTTAAAATACGGTTGAATTTTCTCTCTCAGGTTCTGATTTTGATGTGGTTACTCAAACAGAAAGAGACAGAACGGTTTTGATGATCAAACCAGACAGAAGACAACAAATTGATGATTCTCTCTCTGCTAAACAATGCAGAAAGGAAGAAGAACAAGAAGAAGACAATGTAGAGAGAGAGAGAGAGAGAGAGAGAGAGAGAGAGAGAAAAAGAAGAAAATTTGGGTGTGTGAGTCGAGGTGTTATACCTCAAAATCAATGTCGGAAACAAGAAGCTTAGGAAGTTGTTTTTAGAAAATAAGAGAGGTTACAGATACACACAATGGTGTGTCGGATTCTGATTCTGAACAGAAAACACAAAAACAAAAACAAACAGAAACACTCTCAAGTCTCAACTTGTTTGTTATGATACGAGTATTAGTATTTATTTCACTCTAACACACACAATAGGGTCAGAGAGTAAGGTTAGGCTTCAACTTATATACTCCAACATTAGTACTTTTTTTTCTTACATTTGCTCTCAACAAACAAAAATAACCACTTAAAACAAGAGATAATTTTTTTCTTTATTTTAAATATAATTACAAACTAATACCTTTAATTAATTTCCCATTAGTCTTATTATTTTTTTCTTACTTTGTTATATTTAGATTTTTTTCCTAAAATAAAAAGACAGAATTAATTTTTATTATGATACATTTAAAATTCAATCAACATTACACGTATTGTGTGTTTGTGTGATAAAAGTTATAAATGTAAGTTTTTTTTTCTTTCTAATGATATAAAAGAAATTAGTATAAGAGTATCTTTTGGATATTCTCGAAATTGAATTTGAATTTAGAATTTTTGTTGAAATTTAAATTTATAATTTTTGTTTGAGTTAAAAGAGACTCTTTTCATCTTACAAATATTATTTGTTGAAAGTGTAATTCATTATGTCATATTTGATTTAGATTAGATTTAGATTTGGTTTTAAATCTATATTTGATTTATTCCTAAAATAAATATTATGAGCTTTTATAGTTTTGGGTTTTTGGTTTGCGGTGAAAGCAAATCTAATTATATAAATAGGGACTATCCTCTTGTAATCAAAGAATTCCAACACATTGTAATTCACGGTTTGCAGTTGCAAGTGAATGGGTAGCAAAACTTTCTCTCCAAATTTTCTTAGAACCCTAATTCTTTTCTACATATTTTTTCTTTTCTTTGTTAATTGTTCCGCAAGAACATCATAAGAAAAGGTCGGAATTCTCATAGGTTTTGAGTTAATTCCAACATCTGGTATCTAGAGCTCCGGTTTCAACGATTTGTGGCAAGCAAAAGTGATGACGATAAATCATCTGAATTGGCACTTTCCAGCAAGCCTTCTAATTCTCAAGAAAGATAATTATGAGAATTGGTGTAAGCAGATTAAAGTTGTTTTCTGTTATCAAGATTTATGGGATCTTGTGAAGGAAGGAGTAACAACACTTGTAGAGAACGCAACCGATCAAGAAAAGGCTGCGCACAAAGAATTGAAGAAGAAA
This sequence comes from Lathyrus aphaca, assembly GCA_963966055.1. Lineage (NCBI taxonomy): Eukaryota > Viridiplantae > Streptophyta > Magnoliopsida > Fabales > Fabaceae > Lathyrus > Lathyrus aphaca. Next base: position 183,757,368 of record OZ014520.1, read on the forward strand.
GATTATAAAGCTCTCTTTATAATCCATCAATGTGTTGATCCAAATAACTTTGAAAATGTTAGTGATGTTGACTCTGCAAAAGAAGCATGATAGATTCTTGAAAAGTCTTTTGGAGGTGCAGAGAAGGTGAAAGATGCGAGGCTACAAACTCACAAAAGGGCTTATGAATTGCTTCAGATGGAAGATAATGAATACATTGTCTCAAAGATTTTGAGATTGTTGGCTCCAAAGTTCGACCACGTGGTAGTAGCCATAGAAGAGTTGAAAGATTTGTCGAATGTGACTAAAGAAGAGCTTCAAAGGACACATCTCATGAACAAAAAATGGTTGAAAGAGAAGTAGGCAAGTCGAAGAATGATGTGGCTCTGCAGGCTTAATCAACGAGAGATAAGAAAGGCAAAGAAAAAGTGTTCGACAACAAATACATAAGTGGCTACAAAAATCCGACTAGTCAAAATCAACAGGAAGGAGGCTGGTCGAATCAAAGAAAACCCTGGAACCAAGACAACCAAAGAGGTGGTGTTGCAGGTAGACGAAGAGGTGGTGGTCGAAAGCTAGACAAAATTCACATTCAGTGTTTCAATTGTCAGAAGTATGGTCACTATTTTAGTGGTTGTCTAGGAAAGTAAAAGAATTAAGATTCTGATGCTAAGCTGGCAAAGCATGAAGAAGAATAAATGTTGTTGATGGTCACAACAAGAGATGAAGAGAGATTCCAAAATCAATGGTACTTAGACTCAGGATGCTCATCACACATGACTAGTAGGAAAGATTGGTTTGTCAACATGAAGCCCTCAATGAAGAACATAATGAAATTTACAAATGACAATACTCTAGCAGCAGAAGGTATTGGTGATGTTTTGATTAAGAGGAAGGATGGCAAAAGGTCAGTAATTTCCAACATTTTGTACATACCAGACATGAAGAGCAATTTGTTTAGTATAAGGCAGTTGGTCGAAAAGGACTACAAGGTTTCGGTCGAAGACAAGGTCATGAGAGTCATCAACGTATGTGGTAGGTTGATCTTGAAGGCTTCAATTCCTCATAATAGAACCTTCAAGATCGAACAAAATGTGATGGAGCATTAGTTCCTTGCAAATGCAGCCAGCAAAGATGAATGGTTATGGAACAATAAACTTAATCATCTCAATTTCAAAGACATCATAGATTTTAAGAGAAGAAATATGGTTTCAGGATTTCCATAAATCGACATTCCAAACGAAGTGTGTGAAGAGTGTGTTCAGTCGAAACAACATAAGAATAACTTCAGCAAGGATGCAGGAAGCATGTCGAAGGCAATTCTTGAAGTCATATACTCTGATATATGTGTGTAACACCCTAAAATTTTCCCTCCCATTCTCATATCATTTAGCATATCATTTGCATATATAGTATTGCACCATTAGCATAGAAAAATGAAGCATAACATCCATAGCTTGAAGCATAAGGCATGTGGTTAGGGACTTATCAAAGTTGTGATCATACAAGGCCAAAAGAAAGAGCCAAGTGTCTCCCAACAAGTATCAAGGGTATCTTACATCCCACACAAGATCAAACTATATTTCAAGTCACCAGAAGAAGTGAGTTCATCAAGAAGCTGGCTCAGAGCTTCACCTCTTACACAACTGGCCCAAACTAGAGTTTTGTTTTCAAGAGGCTTCTTGAAGTATTTTTGGTTTCCATTTGTTCTCATGGTCTTATATATGTTACCAAGTGTTCATGGAGGAAATTTGGTGCATTGGTTCCTTGAGGAAGGGCTTCAATCAGACAATTACTTATGATATAACCAAAAGTCAACTGTGAAGAAGGAAAAGTCAACTAGGGATTTTTGGGGTCTAAATCATGATTTTCAAGTTCCTATACCTTAATATGGTCATTAAATGTCAATATTTACATCATTCATCAAGAATAAAGACTTAGGGCAAAAATTACTAAATTTGGAAATGACTTGTAATTCAAAGTTTCCATTTTTGGAAGCTTTATAAGTCAGATTCAACTTGACTTTTCATCATCAAAAATACTTCAAATGGATTTTTTCCAAACATGAAAGTTGAATATCATTCTCTCCCCTTTTCAAAAAGTACTAGATCATATTCATATCATTTTTGGATCACAAGTTATGATCAAAAGACCTCAAGGTGGTTTTTAGGGTTTATCACATGTACCAAATGTTCCACTTTTGCAAAAAGGCTTCTAAAAGACTTGTATTGGGTTCAAATTTCCAAATTCAGTTCATAGCACCAAAGTTCACTTCATTTAAAGCAAAATTGGCTTTTGAATCATGACATTTCATGGCTTATTCCTCATGTATTTTTTAAATGGCCAAAATGCATAATGGATCAAAACTCAAAAACCAAGCAACCACAAGTCATAAAACCAATTGCATTATGATCAGGGATTAATATGTGAGCAATGCATGCACATGGTAGCTCTCATGCATACGTGATTCACCGCATACATCATAACATGCATTTTTGCAATTTCATTCCAATCTCATTAACCACACATCCAATAGATCTTTAACTGTGGTTAGGCCCAAAAATCACCACATAAAAGCTCTTAACCCCACTAGTTAGAGATAGGATTTATCATTTGCTCAGATTTCACAAAAATTTCACCAAACTTCTCTTCTTCTAAACTCTTCATCCATTAGGGTTTTTTAGATTTTTTTTCATATTCTTGATCAGTGAACTTCATAGATTAAGAATCATCCATTGTTTGAAGCTTTAAGCAAGTATTTCATCAAGTCAAGTGCAAGAGGATTCTTCTTAAAATCTCAAGATCCAAGCCAAATTCAAGCTCTAATTGCATTTATTTTGCAATTAGAGGGTCCTAGGAGTTGATCTACAACTCTCATACAGTTTTCTAGGAGTATTTTCATTGTTGCAAGCTTCAGGTTAGTTTAAGATTCGTGCTCTTAGATATTGATTTTCTTGTGTGCATTATGTTCTCCATGTTGTGCTGATAATGTTGATATGTTTAGATTAGAAATTGGACGTGTATTATGAGTTTAATGTTGATATGAAACTTTTAGATCTAAACTTTTTGCTTTCGATTTGCTTGATGTGTGTATTGTATGACAAAATGGATGAGATATTTGAATCAACATGAAAATCTATGTGAAACTGTGTCTTTATTTTTAATTTATGGAGAATTTTCACGTGGAGCTCGCCTGAGATGGTGACCGGAGCTAGGGCTCCGAAAACGGTTGAAGTTGCAAGTCATCTGAGGTTTCATTGAAGAAGATGAAATCATGGCCGTTGGTGTATTTGATCTGAAGGCTATAAAGGAGCCATCGTATTAAAAAGAGAGGTTGTGCCTCGCGTGACTTATGTTTTATAATTAATTGTTTCACGCGCGTTTCCATGTGTGTTATGATGTGCATGTGATGTGAACCATTGATTTTGTGTACTTTGTATTGTGATTGACTGACTAGCGTGCGTAGGATTGATCTAGTGGATCTGATTAAGTCAATAAAGTTGAATGTGGCTTATGGTATAATTGTTGACTGCGCTGACTATTGTATTGGACTGGACTTGCTTTTCACACACCCTCCCTGAGCCCATTGCCTTGTTTGAACATGAAAATTACTTGTGCCACACCCCCTGGCTTGGTTGTTTCTCATTTTTTATTTTATTTTCATATAGTTTTGCTTTTAATTTTCTAAAATCATTTTTAATCACTCAAAAGTCATACAAAAAATCATGAAGCTTATTTTCACATTTAACTAATTTTTGGAATTTTTGATTTTTGATTTCAATCATTTTTCATTATATTTTGACATTTTTCTTTTATTTTATTTTTGAATTGTTTCCTTCTTGATACATCAACTTCAAACTGTTATTTTGCATAGTTCTTTAAACATTTTTCAACTCTTCTAATTGAATTCATCAATAAACATCCTAAACTTAATAATTTTTTTTTACATATTTTTCAAATCTTTTTTAATTGCATTTTGGTCCCTCCCTTTTGCATTTTTGTTCTTTGGTTCTCATGCAACTTTGAAGTTTTATTTAACCTAGTTTGGTATTGAATTTTTGTGTGAACTTTTAGCAAGTAAATATCCTCTGACTTAGGTCATTTGAGGTACATTTTTATAATTTTTGAATGTTATTTGATGTGTGTTTGATTGCTTGTGATTGAATTTACTTTTTGTGATCTTTTCTTGTCATGCTTTAACCCTAATTGCTTTAAGGTATTTATGTCATTGTGCGAGGTCACTTGTATGAGTTGTTTTAGTTTTTTTAGATGTTTATAGGTCCATTATGGTATATGTTTGCCTCTTGCTTGAGTTTATGCATTTATGTTCAATCCTTGACCTAATTCTTCCATGATATCTCCCACCATGCCTCTCATGCTTGTTTGTGTGTATCTAACATGTTCATATCTTCATCTCATTTGAATTACACATCAAGTATGCTACTGAATTCATGCATAAGCATCCATATTTGTATGTCAGGTTGCATATTTTGTCATCCATCTTAAGTATGAAATATCATTTCCTTATGTGACTTTCTTTTGCATGTTTGGTGAATTGTTTGGACTTGCTTGCTATGTACTTTTGATATGTATATATGTGTATCTTTAACATGTCATCTTGATCATATGCTACTGACCCTCATAATCTCATGTCCATCTTTGCTTCTTTGACTTTCATCTTGACTTATGTTTTCTTCTTACATAGACATGTGATTGTCTTCCTCTCCTCATCTCTTATTCTATCATGAACTAATTCATGCACTTTGATATGCTCACTTAGGATCACATTAGGCATTCTAATATGACATAGAATTATGATTTTGAAGTTTATCATGTGTGTTCATCCATGTTTGTGCTCTTTTGCATCCTTACTTCTTCATGTGTGTTTCTTGTGAACTTCTTTGCCACTTTGGTGCTTCTTTGCCTCTTTGGTGCTTCAGGGTACCCATTCAACCTTTCTTGAGCTATGCAAATCAAGATACCAGATTCAACTTATGCCTTGAGCTATGCAATTCAAGAACCTTATCAGTTACAACAAACTTTTCAGCTTCAATCTTGGGCTTTGAACAAGACACAAATACAAACCATTTGAGCATCATCATCTTGTGCTTTAACCAAGATACAAATCATCCCTTCTTCTAGCCTTAGCCTTAGGAGGAACTACGATGCTCTGATCCCTCAATTCCCTTTTTAGGAGTACGTAGGTAAAAGGTCGTAAGATCTTTGCGAGCACACCAAACTAGGGGTGTGCAAAATATCCGATTGTGAGACCAAAATCCATAACCAAATCTAAATCCATTTAAAATATCCCAATATAATTAAATGGTTATTAAACGGTTTAACTATTAATGGTTGGTTATCTAACCATATTTTATTTTTGGATTTGGTTATAATCCGGTTATTCTCCAAAATCCAAAATTTTCATTTTTTTTTTGTTTTTAAACAAAAATTTAAATATTTTTAAGAAAAAAATATAATTTTTTCGAAAAAAAATTATTTCCTAAATACGAATGATTAGATATGATTTGTTCAAGTTTAGTTGAATTTGAAGAAATAGATTAACGTTGGTTGACCAAATTTGGATATTGTTTAGAAAATTAGTATGTAATATGTGATAAATATTACTTTCACCGCTTAACTATTAATTCAAACATTATTGACATTTCTTATGCCAATATTGTTTTATTCCAATAAATTTTACCTTTCCAAAAAAATAAAATTCAAACACTATCTTTTTTCTATATTGCTGATATCATTTCGAATAATATAGTTTTAAGTTACTCACTTTTAAGTTTTTATATTATAACCTGACATGTGTATGTGCTATATCTCATAAAACTTTTTACTCGCTTATATTATTTTTTTAATTCTGTAATTCTTAAAACATTTTACTCACTTATATTATTTTTTTAATCCTGTAATTCTTAAGGAAAATAAATTCAATTTTAGAAATTAGTTCATAAGAGAGTAAAATTTTGGTAAATATTATATCAATCAAAATTCGAACTCAAATTCTTTTAACAATTAAATTTTACCAGTTACACGAGTCCACCTATTTTATTTCTTCATATTTACAATTTGAAATTCGTTTGATGATCATAATAATAATTAACATTGTTTTGTCAAGGTGATGGATATTATTAGCAATACTATAAACAAAGACCGTTATAAAATTAATTTATTTGAATAAAAAAATTATTTTTAAAAAACTAATTAAATATTTTGAGAAAAAAATTTTTGTAAAGAAAATAAATTATTGAAAAAATAAATTAATAACTGGTTTAAAACCAGTTATATAACCATAACCAAATTTATAACCGGTTTTATAATCAGTTTTGATTGAAATGTGGTTATGGTTATGAATCCAAACCATTTAACTAGTTTTAAAATGATTATGGTTTGGTTTCCAAAAATAACCAACCATGCACACCCATACACTAAACAAAAAACAACAATTAGGTCCTCAGACCTATTCAAAACATCAGAAAAGCTTCAAAATACCAAAAAAAAAAACACAAATCTCACTCATCTTACCTAATTTCAACACACTCCTAATCTCAAATTCAAGATCCCACAACCAGATATCAAGAACAACAGATATTTTCTAAACTCAATGTTAATAAGTTAAAAGGTGACCCCCGATCTCTTGGTAGCATCTGAAACTTAACAATCATCTGTTTAAACTCAGTTTGCAAGCAAGGTTAGTTGGAGACTTCTATTACCTTTCCTTAATCAGCTTCACAGGATAAAAGAAGAATTGAACTATAGCCACAAACAATTATGATTCACAGCCAAAAAAACTGGCACAACAGAGAGAAACAAAACATAATAGAAGATAGTGAGAAAATCAAAACGAGAGTGAGATCGACGAGAAATGCTGCGATTTGAAACCAAAAGCAGTGAGATACTATTCCCTTTTTAATTTGACTTTTCTTCTCTGATTAATTTAAAAAACGTGAAAATGGAATACTGGTGGATTTTCTTTCGTTTTTTTTTATAAAACCCTTGTCCCGTTTTTATATTGTGGTTTGTTTGTTGAAAACATTTCTTGTGCTCCTTGGGCCTTTAGCCCATAACCTCATTGCTAGTTCACACCATATTCACACAACGCTACACCCCCTCTCTATTTCTTTTTTTTTTCTTTCAAAATTTTTATTGTTTTTGTTATTACTATTTCATTTAAAGCTCTTAGGACATGTTGAATTTCATAGTTAGTATTATTTTCTTGATAATAATGATTGGTTCATTACTTTCACTTTTCTCTTAAATTTTAATTTGTGGTTGATGATATAACAAAAGATCTCAGATTGTTGATTTTGATAAATCGACAACATCTTGATCAATATGAGACCCCCTTTTTTCTTTTTTGTTTTTATTTTCACTTTGTGGTCGATTAGCATCTAAATGTCAAAGATTGTCGTAAACCGACTTGAACTCTAGACTAACAATGAGACCACTTTCTTTTCCCTTTTGGAAATTTCTTTTATTTTTATGTTGGTCGATGAAAGTCTAAAAAATCATAGATTGTCGCAAATCAATAAAATCGTGATTAAGACGAGACCATTCTTACTATTTAATCATTATTCGATTATTCAATGAGCCGTTGCATTGCTATTTCGATGTTAAAATTCAATTTAACTTTTGAGAACCATATGGATGCATAAAGTGTTGCGCGACTTCTCATAAAGTGATTCCTACACTAATCCACTCTAATATAGCTAACGAGCCAAATTTCATGCTTTCGATCGTTTTGAGTCTCGTGGCTTCCTCTTAGGCCCACACAATGACCCCTTTTATTTAATCGCATAGTTTAGGACATTCGCACACGCATGGCATCCTCTTGGGCCCATACAAGGAACCCCATTTATTTCTTGCAATGTGATGTATTTATTTTGTACCCTCTCCCCATTTCGATGTACATTATTTACTTTATCGCTTTGATTGTGGTTTTGTTCGCTAGGAGCACCCTTAGGAACTATGATCGATTTCACGTTGTTTCGAGCCCTTGATCCATCATCAAGTGGTTTCTGTAGCACCCTTTCTACCCTATCAAGAATTATAATATGATTTAAGCAAATAATCAGAGTTCCATCATGAAAAGGCATCACATCCTTAATTCTAACATCATAAACATCATAATAGTCCTGTCTCGTAACACGGTTTACAACATCATGCTACTCAAAAAAGACATTTCATTACTACGCAACAGAAATCAAACATCTTTTCATCATTAATGGAAAAAATCATTTTTAATGTAAAACCAACAATTTAATTCAAATCAATTCAAAACAAGTAACAAATAACAAGATTCCCAAGCGTTCCCGAATGTTACATAACCCAGAGCAGGACACCACCTATGGACTCAACTAAGCAACAAAATAAAATACTCCAAAGTACTTCACGCACAAATTTTATCCTCGAGTATCTGCAGGATGGCATAATAGACCATCACAAAAGGCAGGCATGGTGAGTAATCCGCATCCAACATAATTAATACAAGGATAAGAATTTATAAGATAAAATTCAACATAGACACATACATCTCAAGTCAACCCATACTTTACTTCAAAGACCTCATAATCATCATACAAACTCAATTCAATCATGTTATACCAATTAGAATGAAAATGCAACACTATTATTATGCATGTGGTACCAAAACATCCTCATAGATGGACACCGGGCCATCAACCCTCCATAAGGGAGCACATCATAACATCATATCACTTCAATCCACACGATGGGATTGAAGCTACCAATGGACCAAAGTCCCCTAATAATTATGCCATGAATGCAAGAGAGGGTCGCAATTTCTGGAGTGAAACCCTGCGAGAGGTTCACAAAGCTTGCTAAGCGAGCATCTCCTCACTAAGAGAGGGTCTCAATTTTTGGAGTGAAACCCTGCAATCTCAGATCACTTCAACTGTGGCAAAATACTCAAAAACACATTTTTTAACAGCAAAAATTTCAGAAAATCCTCATTCGTTCAACTACCAACATATATTAATCATATAACATCTTATAACATCTTTTATCATCATATACCATCTATAACCTACTCATTAATCCAAATACCCATTAAACTCATAAATCCTAAGGAACTCTCAAAACCCCAATTCTCATAAAAGTCATTCCTATATTAAGAATATTGAATAGAATCACTCCCCATACCTTAATTTGTCGGATTCTTCGATTAACCTCTAAGATTTCCTCTCTAACCTTCAGGCCTTAGCTTTGTTCTTTAGAGCTCTCATTCTCTTCTCCCAAGTATGATCGTACCAAAATGATCGTACAATCCAAACTTTACCCTCCTATGTCAAACTTGCCCTTAGGAACCCAATTAGACTTTTCCCCTTTTACCCTCACTTAGCCTTTACCAAAGGATTATACTATCCTTGTCCTTTAACTCTTTATTATTAAATTAATTTCTCCCAAATTAATTAAATAAACACACGATACTTAATACCCTAATATTGTTATAATATTAAGTCACACTCAAGCATCTAAAAAACATCATATCATCAGTAATTCATCAAAATTCACAATAATTCACAATTAAATGAAAACATCGACTTTGGGGTGTTACAACTCTCCTCCACTTAAGACTTCCGTCCTCGAAAATGTCATTGAAGCAAAAAGCTTCAGATACGATTCCTTCATCTGATTTTCACGTTCCCAAGTCCAACTATCACCAGTTAGTCCACCCCATAATACTTTCACTAAGGCAATCTCTTTACCCCTTAATCGCTTCATCTCCCTACCATCTATCCGTACTGACGAAACTTCCACAGTTAAATTATCTCTTACCCGAACATCATCCATCTGAATCACATGTGACGGATCAGAAATGTACCTCCTCAACTATGACACATGAAACACATCATGTAAATTCGCAAGAGACGATGGTAATGCAATCCGATATGCTACCTCTCCGACCCTTTGCAAAATCAGATACGGTCCAATGAAATGCGAAGTAAGCTTTCTTGACTTCAAAGCTCGCCCGACACCAGTCAATGGAGTAACCCTCAAGAACACATGATCTATCTCTTGAACTTTAAGTGCTTTCCTCCCCTTATCATGATAACTCTTCTGACGACTTTGTGAAGTCCTCATTATTTCTTGAATCATCTTAGTTTTCTCAGTCGTTTCCTACATAATCTCAGGTCCAAGCACAATACTCTCGCCTGATTCATACTAATACAATGGAGTCCTTCATTGTCTCCCATACAATGCTTCATACGGAGCCATGCCAATATTTGCATGAAAACTATTGTTATAAGTAAACTCAATCAATGGAAAATGACTATCCCACGCCCCTCCATGATCCAACACACAAGTCCTTAGTAAGTCCTCTAAAGATTGGATAGGTCGTTCTATTTGACCATTCTTCTGCGGATGATAAGCATAAATCATCCTCAACTTGGTTCATAAAGCATCTTGTAGACTCTTCCAAAATCTCGACATATATCGCGAATCTGTATCCGACACGATACTTGAAGGTATCTCATGCAACTTCACAGACTCATCAATATACATCTCTGCTAGATTAGACATAGAGTGATTAATCTTCATCGATAAGAAATGTGCCGACTTAGTTAATTGATCGACAATCACCCAAATGGAATCATTTCCCATCACCGTCTTGGGCAATCCTGTCACAAAATCCATAGAAATACTATCCCATTTCCATTCTGGAATATTCAACGGTTGCATTATACCTAAAGGCTTTTGATGCTCGATCTTCGATTTTTGGCAAACTAAACAAGTATACACAAATTTCGTAACATCTCTCTTCATACCCAGCCACTAAAACAATTTCTGCAAGTCAAGATACATCTTCGTGGCACCAGGATGAATACTCAACCTACTTCGATGTCCTTCTTCTAGAATACTCTTCTTCAACTCCGGAATGTCAAGAATACACACTCGATCTTGAAACCTCATCATAGCATTCTCATCTATCCAAAACTCTCCTCCGTTACCTTGGTTAACCAAATTCATTTGATCAACCAACTTCAAATCTGATTGTTGTCCTACTCGGTTCTCTTCCACAATGTCATTAGTCAATTTCAGCATCCCTAGTTTCACACTCTCAGAGGTAGTCTCACACAACAAACTCATGTCTCTGAACTACTCAATCATCTCGAGTTCTTTCATCATCATCATTGACATATGAAAGGTCTTCCTACTTAAAGCATCTGCAACCACGTTAGCCTTAGCATGGTGGTAACTCAAATCAAAATCAAAGTCTTTCAACATCTCTAACTATCTTCTCTGCCTCATGTTTAGTTCTTTTGATCAAACAAGTGTTTCAAACTCTTATAATCTCTGAAAACCACAAATATAGACCCAAAAAGATAGTGTCTCCAAATCTTTAACACAAAAACTACGACTTCCAACTCTAAGTCATGGGTAGGATAGTTCCTCTCAAGAATACAGAGTTTTCTAGAAGCATATGCAACTACTTGACCATTCTGCATTAACACACCACTAAAACCCATCTTCGAACCATAATAGTATACCACGAAAGATTCATTTGGATTAGGCAAAATCAAGACTGGAACAGTCGTCAACCTCTTCTTTAATTCAAAAAACTCTTCTTGCACGCAACATCCCACACATAAGCCTGACCCTTTCGAGTCAACTGAGTCAGAGGCAATGCCAACTTAGAAAAACCTTCTATAAACTTTTGGTAATAAATGGCTAACCTCAGAAAACTTATGATCTCAGTAGCAGACTTTAGAGTATCCCACTTTAATACAACATCAATCTTCGAAGGATCCACTGTAATTCCACCACTAGAAATCACGTGTCCAAGGAAACTAACTTTTTTCAGCCAGAACTCACACTTAGACAACTTAGCATATAACTTCTTCTCTCTCAACACTTGTAATACAATCCTAATATGCCCTTCATGTTCTTCTTTTATCTTTGAATAAATTAGGATGTCATAGATAAAACCCACCACGAACTTATCCAAATACTCATGAAAGTTTCGATTCATATACTCCATGAACACACCGGGTGCATTAGATACACCAAAAGGCATCACAGTGTATTCATAGTGATCATACCTCGTTCTGAAAGCTGTCTTCGGAATATCATCTGCCTTTACTCGGATCTGATGATAATCCGACCTCAAATCAATCTTACTAAACACGCAAGCCCCTACCAACTGATCCATCAAACCATTGATCCTCGGAGTAACACCCCAAAATTTGCCCTCTTATTTATCACCAACTTCAACATTTCCATGACATTTAACATATTCTTCCATACATTTCATTTAAATCGTAATAAAATAATAATAATAAAGCATACATCATCGGTCAATGTGCGAGGCATGTGATAAAAGGTTATTCGATGATAATGTCAATTACCAGGTCTTAGAAGAAAAATAATCTCAGAATGCATGACCGAGGCCGGGTATCCAAGATTTCACACAAAAAAGGAAATTTTCAAATTTTGGTTGAAGTAACTGGTTACCTCCTAGTTAGTAACCGGTTACCTGTTGAACTTTGGGAAGAAAGCTGGTTTTTTGAACTGGTAACCCGTTACCTCCCAGGTAGTAACCGATTACCACGTGTAAAATCTGGAAAAAAAATTCAAAATTTAGTTGGGATAGCATTCACCATTTTTTCCACTTCACATTGCCTTGCACTTTGACCAATTTCTAGAATCTTCTACCACCTTCCAAAGGAATATCCCAATAATATGCCAAGGGAATATTCTAAGAATATGCCAAAGGAATATTATAGAAATATTCCCAACCAACTTTAACTAACTCCTAGCCTAAGTCCCAAACCTAATACTCAAACCTCATTTCTAACCCAAACCAAGTTCCAAACCTAACACATATATTAGTCATTTTCATTTGAAACCTCGAGGACACACTTCATTTTCACCATTTCTCACAACTTTTCTCATCTCTCTCATTTTTTCCCAATTTCATTCAAAGCTTCATCTTCCATTCTTCAAGTTTTCATTGAAACTTGAAGAATTAGAAGCTAAGCCTCCACCATTGCATCGATTTCAAGGATTATCGAAGAAGTTGCTACTATTTGGGTGTTTATTACACCTCGTGGAAGTGCTTTTTTGAAGATTTTTTATCAACCGCATTTATTTTACGTATTCACGTGAAGGAGCTTCAGATCTCTGGTTTTCCCTTCTATCGGGTATTGATTCTACATCGCAACAATTTCCAAAGTAAACCTCTACTTTGTAGGTTGGTGAATCTCATAATCACTTTTGCTTTAAACTTATTCCTCTTCTTCTCACTTCGCGCATTCTTCGCATTTTCTTAATTTTTGCCACTTTAATTGATTTGATCATTAGAAGTTAGAATCTTGATGTGTTTGTGGTTCTAATTGGTGTTAAATTGTTGCATCTAAGTGTAATTTTCGTGCTTATTTGATAGGCATTAGGATAGAGCTTATTTGAATAAGTCGGTACTTATTTTCATAAGAAAATACATAAAATTTTGGTTCTGGTCTCAAAGTAACCAATTACCACATAGGTAGTAACCGGTTACCTATGTTAAATTTTGTAGAAAAAATGTCATTTTGAACTGGTAACCGATTACCACATAGGTAGTAACCGGTTACCACTAAACCAGAATGAAAAATTCTTGTTTTTCCTTGCATTTTTGTTATTCATTTCCCCTCCAATATTCTTGGATCTTTAGTATATAGTTTTAGGGGATTTTTAGAAGCTGTTTTGGTGCAGGTTCATGTAGTTTCGACAACTTTCGACGCGCATTTCGTTCAGTTTCAATTTTTGGCATAATTGTTTAATTTGTGTTCATAATATGTTGTGAATGTTGTTACCATGATTGAACTTCATTGTTAGAATGTTAATGATGAATTAAAATTCGATTTTGCACTATTTGCATGATCAAAGCATGTTTCGGATGTTTGTGCGCATAATCGAATATGTTGCATATTACTTGAAATTGCATAATCCATATGTTTGCACTCATTCTTGATTTCTTGTTTGTTTGTTGCATTCCATTGTTTATGATTGTTTCAGATTAGGATGCATTAAAATGCATGTTCCTTTTATTGCTTGTTTGCATTAAAGTTTCACTTTTCGTAAAATGCACATATTTGCTTTTGTATGGAAAATGAATTAAAGTGGTTATGTTTGCATATTCACATGTTCATAATCATACTAAATATGTTGCATCCATTAATGATTGTTGTATGTTGTATATCCATGCATTATGATTCATGCATTTGCATTATAAGAAAGATGTAAATTCTGCCATGTTTTCACTGCTGTATTTTAAAACAGAGGTTGTTAAATGGTGCTGCAGTGCATTGTTTTGACACTTTTTACACCTGTTTTCATGTTGTTTGATAGCTGTAATTGGTTGTTTGCATTTTTAGTTGCATTTTGTAGCTGATTGTATGTTGAAGCACTGTTATAGATGCTAACTTTTTGTTTGGCTTAGCTTTTATGCATCCTTAGGCTTAGGTTTGAGTCTAGTTTAGGTCATATTCATTTTAGGACATGTTTGGTACTTAATTACCTCTTTCCTTTTATTATTTTGGATTTATTTAACTAACCTTTGTTTTGTAGGGGGTTATGGTAAGTCATGTGTGGGGGAGGGTATCCCACATACACCTTCTTCCTTATCCTTTTAAAGTTCTCTTGTGTGATTGCGATAAGCATTTTATGCTTCTTCAACATTTCACTTTCTTCATTCCCTTTGAGTTATAATCTCATATTTAATCCTTGAAGTGAGTTAGAACTTGTTCTTATTTTCTCTATAAGATTAGAAAACCTCACTAACCATAGGATCTCCATTGAATAATAACTTAGGGTGAGTCTTAGTTTCCCTTAGTGTTTTTCCTTTCTCGACTTGAGTCTTCTTTCTTACCTCTAAACAAAATCAAAACACCTAATAAAGGTTGAGCTTTCTCATGTGCCAGGAGTTTTTGCCATGAGGTATTTGCACGCATCCCATATGGGGACTAGGTGTAGGATATTTATCATGATGAATAAGTCTTAGCATGAGGATGTTTCACAAACAACACCTAAAAAACACTTCTTCTAAAAGACACTAAACCAACAACACTCGTCTTTCCTGTGGGAATTCTCTTCACATCTCATTCACTCTAAACACAAACTTGCTACGACTTGTCTCTCTGTAAGATGGTAACATACTCGTTCAAGGCGAGCCTGCAACACCTGAGCATATGCATAAGTAGTTCAATTCATAAAAAACACAAACAAAGTTCCCGCCTTAGTTAGGCGAACTACATCGACTCTGATTCTCATTTCCCATGAGATACATAGGCAGTGGGGATATGGACCATTCGAGCACACTCTTTATTTTCCCTACATTTTTCTTATACCTTTTCATTCTCTTTTTCTAGTTCCATCTCTCATTCCTGTTCCAGTAGCGGTTTTTATTAAGTAGTAGTTTTTTCTCACCCTTTGAAACCCTTCAAGCAAGCGTGGATCCCGCCGGGCACGACAAACGATATGGGTTTCTAATACCTTCCCAGTTTGTAACCGACTCCCGAACCCAGTCTCTTTGGTTCGCAAGACCTCGTTCTTTCCTTCTCTTCGGTTTATGCAACATTACCTTTCCCATTCATTCAGGATAAAAATGTCTAGCTGGCGACTCTACCTTTTCCGCGCCACTTTCGCGTTTGTACTAGGTTGAAAATCCCGGGAGCGACAATTGTCGACTCTGCTAGGGAACTAATCCAGAATATCTGATTTCCCCTTTGAAAGCCCAATACCAAGGCTCAAGTGCACCCTAGACTTTAGCATGGACAGACATTGTACTTCCATGATATATCATCATGATGAGTGGCGATGTGTTTCACACCCAGACTACGACTGTCTTGGAAATATTCTGTGTGGGGATTCCCCCCCCCCTTCAGGGTACGACCTTGATAGTTATGTGCATCTGGGGACCAATCATTGAGGACCTTATTAGAAATAACCCTCTCCAGTGGTGACAGTGGCAGACCACATTTGTTGGCAAATCCACTCGCACCCGAGGGCCCACTGGGAACTCGCATAGGATGGCCTAGTTCTCTCATAGGAACCCAGTTAAAGCACTTTTCGTATGACAATAGTATTTTACCATTTGGGATAAATATACTATTGTTTCTCGATCCCAGTCCTTGACGCTGGGAACTTATTAGGGATGCTTGTTTTTCTCAGACTCAGTTGAGACCTCCCTGAGTAGTATATAATGCTAAACTGATTCCCTGAGATGGTACTACACTATTTCTCGGATATGGTGAACGTATTATCACTGCTCGACTTTGAGAGTTCCTGATGTTGACCCGAGGTAGCACACCCGTGAGATTGGGAGGGGTTTACAGGTTTGCAGGAACCCTAACTTTCAACATACCCGTTTCTTCAGTGTTACTTTGTGATATGATCCAGTTCCATATGGTCCTTTGGTTTTAGTGTTACTTTGTGATATGATCCTGTTCCATATGGTCTTTTGGTTTTGAATTATGGAATTCCTGCACAGTGATAATAGTACTATTATGACTCTCCATAAACACTTGGTTATCTGATCAACACCGACATAGACACGTCATCGATCACATGCCTTGCATTGCATAACATCATCACATCATTAATCATTTCTATTCTTTTTCATTCTCAGGGTTTACATACTGTTCCCAATTCCGGTCGGACTTCTTGCTCAGAGATGGAGCATTAAAGAAAGAAGAATATCCATTATAAGTTCTTCGACACTAAGATGGACATGGTAAACAAAATGGTATCTCTTATCACCCCAAATCATATTGAAGACTTCAGGAAGGGTTACGGGGGTATTCTAGATATGGTGGTAGACCTGGATAGTTATGAGACAAGCTCCATTCACACACTACTGCAGGAGTATGCTTTGGTCTTAGGGGTTCCTCTTCAAGATCAAGTTCCTTTCAATTCAGAGATGGCAAGACCAACACATACCGATATTGCTGAAGCTCTTTATTTGAGCCCGTCTGTGGTATTTGCAAATCTAAGTATCACCAAAGGGGGAGTATCTGTTTTTTCAATGGAATTCTTGGTGAAGAAGGTTGAGGAGCTTGCTGCTAAAGTTCAGTGGAACTTTGTTTGTGCTATTCTGGCCCTTTCCATCTATGGGATCATCTTATTTGCAGATATCGACAAATTTGTAGGCATGAACACCATTCATCTCTTTGTGCTGAAGAATCCAGTGCTTACTCTGTTGGGAGACCTCTACTATTCAGTGCATTATAAGAATGATAAAAAATGAGGAGGTTTGGTATGGTGTTGCGCTCTTTTGTTTCTTAGGTGGTTCATAGGCACTTGCCTAATACTGAATCCTTCACTAATCCTAGCATGATCTGGGCCCAGAGGTTAAGCATGTTATTTTCCAAAGACATCAACTGGTATACCATGAGATTTAAAGGGAGGAACTTCATCACCAACTGTGGGAGTTATCTCAATGTGCCACTCTTAGGAGTAACCGAGGGCATCAATTACAACTTGATTCTCTTGAGAAGGCAATTAGGGAACACGCTTAAAGATATTCCTGAGGAGTCGGAGTTAACTCATACTTTTTACTTCCTAGTAAAGGACAACCTTCCACTGGTTAGAAAAGTTGTGGGCTCTTGGAAGCTCATCCGAAGGAGAGGCGTAACATGTTTGGGCAAAATCAATAACCAGACATTTCTCGAGTACAATGCATGGTTAAAAGAGAAAGCCTAGGTGGTCCTATTACCCTTCTCTGCACAAGCTCCCCTTCAACATTTGAACCTAAGGCTAATGTGCCTTTGGAAGAGTACCAAAATCTAGAAGCTTTGGTTCAAAAACACAGGGAAGAGAATCAGGAAGCCCACAGTTCCTATCAGAGGATGGTGACCCTTAATTAGAGGTTAGAAGAAAGGGTTCAGAAAGCTGAAGAAATAGTGAAGGTCGAGCAAATAGACTTTGAAGAAAGAGAGCTCTATTTCAAGAAAAAGGGTTTGGCTGAAATCCGCAAAATGAATGAGCGTCGAAAGGATAAGAAGTCTCTGATTAAAGCCAATGAAACAATAACTCTATGGCAAGAAAAATGGGAGGCCAACCTGAAGAAGCAGAAGGAAGTGGAAGCTGAATACAAGAAGAAGATTAGAGACCTTCAAGAGCAATTGGGTGACCAGAAAGAGCAGCTCCAGCTAGCCCACAAGCAGCGTAGGGACTACATCCAGAAGATATCATAGGGACAACAAGCTATTAATGACGTGCAGAAGGAGGTAGAAGAGCTCAAAATCCGTGCAGAGGTTAAGAAGGCCAGGTCTGAGCCTAGTCCCAGCAGGGGAAATGAAGAGGTCTTCCTACAACAAATCAGTGAACTCAACGCTTCCTTTGATCTGAGGGATGTTCTCATTCTAAAGCTTATTGAAGACCCAAGTCATCCGAATGTTTCTCAATTGTTCGAGAATGTCAAACGTCTTAGTTGGAGGCTAAAGGATGTCAAGTTTCATAGGACTTATATTCTTTTGTTTGTGTTGGATTACCCACAGACCTGTTGTGGGAATCTTTTATACTCATATGTTTGTGCTTATTGTAAGAACTTGTGCCCTTCAGGGAGATCTTTATTAATCTCATGTTTCCATTTGCCTGATATAGTTTTAGTTTCTGATTATTGTCCTTGCATCGACACGTGTTCTAGATACTGTTTCTTCACAATTAGCTAATCTGAGCTTCATATGATATTCTCTTCCCGAAAGTCAAAGTTCTTACAGGCCATTTGAATTTTCCTATTCTTGAATACTGGAATGGGGATGTAAAAGAATCTTGAGAATGAAATAACACAACATTTTCATGCATTCATATCATCTTTGCATTTTTCTTTGCAGGTTATCCGGGTTTCCTAACTTATTTATTTATTCAGGAAGGATTGCAAATCGCCGTCTTCACCGGTACGCCACCCGTCGCAATCAAAGAAACGTCATGGACATTATTCAAGCTCAATTTACTGAACTCCGTACGCGCATGAATGAATTCATGAACATGATGCAAGGGGTTTCCCTAGGTCAACAAGAGTTGAGGCTTGTTTTCCAAAGGCTTGATCATCCGCAAGTGCGAATTTTGGCCATCAGAGTTAATCTGGATGCACAAGGCAGCCCAGTTAATGCCACTTTTGGGCCAACAGGAGCTAATGGGCCTCCTACCCCAGAGGGTATTCATATTCCGATTCATAATGTGGAAGATAATCAGGCCGACCATTTCTCTTTGCTGAATGAGGACTTGGGATTAGGTATGGAGGGTAATCATCAGGACTTTCAGATGCTAGCAGAAAAGGTCAGAGCTCTTGAGTGCAGAGATACCTTGGGTATTGATGTCTCCGACATGGGATTGGTGCAAGGTTTGATTATCCCACCGAAGTTCAAAGCCCCTGGATTTGATAAATACAACGGGAATTCATTCCCTAAGATTCTCCTTCAAGCTTACTATCGTAAGATAACGACCTATACTAAGGATGAGAAACTATGGATGCACTTCTTCCAAGACAACTTGTCCGGAGGTTCTCTTGAGTGGTATACGAAGTTAGAACAGACTGTTGTGCGTAACTGAAAGGAACTCGGAGAGGCATTCCTCAAACAATATCAGTATAATATTGACATGGCCCCGAGCAGGACTCAGTTGCAGAGCTTATCCCAGAAAAATTTTGAGAGCTTCAAAGAGCACGCACAAAGGTGGCGCGAGTTGGCAGCAAGAGTACAATGGCCTCTGCTCAAAAGAGAAATGGTGGATCTGTTCATGGATACCCATCCAAGACATTTCATGGACCGTCTAACAGGGTGTTCTTCGAGTTGATTTTTTGATATTATACTGACTGGTGAGAGGGTTGAAAACTGGATGAAACAAGGTAAGATTTAGAGCAGTGGAGCTTCCACTTCTGGGACCAAGAAGCCATTTTCAAAGAGAAGTGATGGAGAAACTAGGGTAGTGTATGCCCAGAGAAAGAGAGGAAATCAAAATTCTTACTATCAGGCAACATCCATCAATATTCCTGCTGCCCCCAATCAACAACAACCTCATCAACACCTAAGGGGTTCCCGATAGGGGTACCAACCAAGGCCTAAGATGGCCGAAAGACATTTTGAGGTTCCACCAATGTCATACTCTTAACTCTTACAAAATCTACTTCAGTTGCAGATGATTCAACTCATAACTTTACTGCCTCCAAAGCCGAGACAAATTCCTGATGGATATGACACCAACGCTCATTGCGAGTTTCATTCTGAAGCTCTAAGTCATACTACGGAAAATTGCAAAGCCCTTAAGCATAAGTGTAAACACCCCAAATTTTTTTCTCACACCATGGCTTGTGATCTTGCATTTTTTCATTTACATAAGCATTACATCTCATATTGCATATTTGTTTCATCTACATAGTTTCATTTCATCTGCATCTAGGGTTTGTGATCTGAGCAGTCCAAGAAGTGATCTGAGCCACCCCAATGGTCTTGAATCTTTCCAAGAGGGTCCATGTGTGTTCCATGATCATAATATGCTCCTCAAAGTTCATAAAAGTCAAGAGATCACAAATAATGGCAAAGGCATAGAGGCAGAGCTAGGGTTTTCCTACACAGATGACCAAAATTAGGGTTTTGTTTTCAGAGGCCTTAATCCCAATTTTTTTGGTCATTCTTGTTTCTAATGGTATTAATATGTTATAAGGATCAAGTGTACCAAATTTGATGAATAAATTCATTGTGGAAGTCATCTGATAATTGGGTAACTTCTTGAGCAAGTAAAGTCAAAATCAGGGCATCTGAGGCCTCCATCAAGAGCACCAAAGGGTCATCATCATCATTTTTAGTCTCTATGATCTTTATTTGATCTTAGAAGTGGTTGGAAGTTCACAAAGTTGAAGAATTTTGAGCCAAATGCAAACTTGCTATTTTTGGAAATGACTTGTAATGGAAACTTTCCATTTTGGGAAAGATTTTCAACCGAATCTTTCATGACCAAATAGCTTCAAATGAAAAATTCTTGGGCATGAAAATTGTAGATTATATCTTCCCATTTTCAAAAAGTACTAGAACATGTCTTGATTCATCCTAGAACTCAAGATATGGCCTCCCAAAGTTGGCAAAAATCCTATAATTTTCAAGTTCATGCCAAAGAGGATTTTTTGCAAATTCAAGTTTCAAGCCATTTCATGACCTCTAATTGATCACTAAACATCATATAAACATAGTGCAATGCATTTGAACCAAAATTGTGCCTTGAATTGCAAGATTCATCAAGACATTTTCACAAAATTTTCAAAGAGGGAATGTTGCAAAAACCTTGGAAACCTTTCATCCACTTGTGCCAGCTCATGTAATCTGATCTTATGGCTATCCTTGATGCAAGCTGAGGCCAAGACACCCCTTTGAGCAGCTCTGACCCGTGGCATACCTCCAAGTACACAAAATTGACTTTTTTGCAACTTGCCCATACCAATCACACTATGTCACACCAACTCTTCTGATCACTCCTATTGGCTTATGAAAACCCAAAGGAACACATTACATACAACACATTGGCCTGAATGCTCCCATAAGTCAGATTGCAAGAAAACAACCAAAAACTTCCTTTCTTCGATTCTGAAAAACCAGCCATCAAACCTCAAAACAAACTTCACCAATCATCTCAATATCACTCATAGAACACAAAGCAACCCTTTAATTGGCCTGAAAGCACACAAAACCAAAACACGGTTTCTGGTGCAGCAGAACTGAATCATCAAAATCAGCCATCACAAACTTATTTCAAGCATTCCTGAAGCCTGAGGGGATCCATTGAAGTGATTGTGCATAAAGGAAAGGTCCAGAAAGCCCAGAATCAGAAAGCTTCATCTCAGGTATACCTCAAGAACATTTTTTCCAGAAGTTTTGTTTTAAGTTCCTAAATGATTCTATGTGTGTCCCCTGAGCATGTTGATGTAATTTGTTTTGAAAATGGTTGAGAAATGTCCATGTATGCTTGCTCTGAAATTTTGCCCGTAAAATTTGTTTGCTTCGATTCTTGTTATTGATGCAATATAAATGGATTTCATGCATAGATTCTTGTTTAATGTTGTTCATTGATCATTTCTGGAGAGTTTGATGCATTGATGTGAGGTTTTGAGTGAGTTCGGGGAAGGGTGTCACCGGAGAAGATGACCGGAACACTGTTCCGGTCACCTGAGGGTCATTAGGGTTTAATTAGGGTTTAGTTCTCAGTTTGAATGTAGGCCGTAGGATGAGTGTTTCCCGCGTGCATTGGAGGGTCCAGATTAGCCCATTAGCCCTAATTATATTTATTTAGTTTAATTAATTCAGATTAGCCCAGATTGAATCTAGGCCATCCAAACACGCGCCAGTCAACATCTCCCTCTCCAGTTCAAATCCTGGCCCTTGGATGCTTTGACTTTGCATTTTATTTATTTTTATTTCAAATGTATTCATTTCTTTGGTATATTTTATTTAAAATAGTTAAAAACATCAAAAAATTCTCATATTTTGCATTTCTGATCCAAATAATTTTCTTAACCTAAAAATGATTTTTATTTTATTTTTTGCATTTAAAAAGTATTTTTAAAATATTTAAATGTTGTTTTTAATTAATTAATGGATTTTAATTAATTAAAAATGCATTTAGGTTTCTAAAAATCACCAAAAAAATTCATGAACCATTCCAATACATATAGAAACATTTTTAAACTCATCACACAAATTTCTTTTTAGGTTTGATCATAATTTCACAATTTTCTTTGAATTAGGGTTCTCAAATATCACATTTTCTAACCCTAACTTCAAAAATTCATTTCTGCCTAACCATGTTGAGTTTGAACTTGATTCTTTTTGAATTATTTTACATATTGCATATAGTTTATAGGTTATATTTCTCATGATTTTATCTTGCATTTTCAATTTGATTTTCATTTTCCCTTGAGAATCACCTAAAAATCCTAGCAAACTTAGAAAATTCATAACTCTCATTAGGTTAAGCTTCTAACATTTTCCTTTGGGGTGTGATCTTATATAGGATTAGGGTTTGTTTGAGCTTGATTTCAATTTTTTATCATGAAGTATTCTTCTATTTTGGTCATATGCATCTCATGTTGTCTTAAAACCCTAATTTTGCATCTTCATTTGCATTCTTCCTTACATATCATGAACTTGTGAAATTGCTGTCGCTCCCCCAAAAAGACACCAGGTCAGATAAGGTACATACGCGAATGGTCGGCGAAAGGAGAAAATGAAATGAACTGAAAAGAGTCGCCAGCTAGGCATTTTTATCCCGAAGGAAAGGTAATGCTGCATAAACCTAGAAAGATATGGATAATACGGTTGCGAACCAGAGAAACTGAGAAAGGGGGTTGGTTACAACCTGGGAAGGTATTCACACCCATATTGTCCGTCGTACTCGACGGGATCCATGCTTAAAAGATTGTGTTTAAAGGGGTAGTGTCTGTGCTATCTGTGTGCAAAAGCTTGAAAAGAATGTACAAGTGTCAGTGCAAGAAAATGAAGTGAGGTGCTCAGGAATGAGGCTTAAAGGATAATGCTGAAAGAGGGGGAAAACACATAGACTTTTGTTCGATAACATTTAAGTTATGCCTACGTATCCTCTCGTGCAATGAGGAAGTCAGAACACCGTAGCTCGACTCAAAGAGACTGAAAGATAAATTGACTGATGAACTGCTTGCTTGTTTATGCTCAAGTGTATGACTTGTCTGGCTCAAGTGCTAACTGTCTTGCATTAGACGGAAGAATCGAGTTCTCGTTTGTGAGTGAAGATGATGAGAAAAGAATCCCGGAGGAGACGATTATTGTTTGTTTTTGTGTTTTCAGTCTTTTATTGCTTTTTGTGTTTGTCATAAGTTAATGAGCTTAAGCCTAAACCAAAGGTTAGTAAACTCATCATATCCTCCCTTTGGTTAGGGATAATGAGAATACCTTAAGTATGAGATAAACATCTCAACTTAATTACCATGATGATGTAGGATTAAGATCATTAACCTACTTGTGATTATTTAGATGTTTTTGAGTTTTTGTTTAGTGTTGAGTAATGAGTTTAAGCCATAATCAAGGATTAGTGAACCCATTACACCATCCTAATAGAAGGATAATAGATGAGCACACTTAAGCTGAGGAAGATACCTCAACTTAATCCATGATTAGGGATTAACCTCATGTCAAAACAAACCTTTATTAAAGTAGATTTTAATTAAGAGTGAGATTAAGAAGTGAGTTTTAAGTTTGTAAGACAACTTGAGGGGGACTTGTCCATTAACACTAGGGTTAGTCCTTCTTAACCAATAAAGGAAGAATTAGAACCCTAATGCAAGGCCCAAGTTACAAGTTAATGTCTTAGTGATTATTAAGATGAATTGATTAAGAGGTTTAAACAAATTAAGGGTTTAACACTTAGGATTAAAGTTATACACTCCATCCTAAGAGAAGGATGCATGCATAACCCTAATCACAAAGTCTTAAAACCTTAAAGGTTTAGTCTCTAATGATGGGGGTGAGAAGAGAGACACAAAGAAAACACAAAGGTAAAAGCTAAAGGGGACTAATTACAACCCTAATTATTGTCATGCTTGGGTGTTCATATGGTTTGTAAGGCTTGAGAAAGATCTTCAGAGAAGCCACCAATGGAAGAAGCAGATGAAAGGAGGAGAAGCAGAAGAAACAAGTTACTTACTTCACTGAAGAAGATAAGTAACTTGGAGAAAGAAAGTGAATGATGAACATGAATGAGCAAGCTCACTCTAAAGCAAAGAAAAATGCAGAAATGATACATATGAAGAATGAGAAGAGAAATGAGAAGTGAAGGCAAATATACTTCTCAAATTACTTACCACCTGAAAATGTTAGCATAAGGAAAGGAATGAAATGAAAATGAAATGTATGCATAGGTAAAAACAAAAACCAGAAGCAAATACATGATGCAAATGATGCTATGAGATGATGCAAAGGAAAATAAAGTGCAATGAATGTTCATACAAAGAGAAAGAATGCAAATGAAGCATGTAGGAAGCATGAAAACACATGTATACTTATGAAATGAAATGGGTGCAAAGCATAGCAAATGTATGAAGAAATGATCAAGAAATGTTCAAGCAATGTCTTAAGATGTCTAAGATGGCATAAAAGTGCTTAGAATGCCATGGCAAGTTCATATGTTCATGCAATGCAATGTAAGATGCAAGTATGGATGCAAGATTAGGGTTACATGAAAGGATGAGATGCAAATGTCAAAAACAGAAGCAAATCACATGATAAAAAATTGCAAATGAACTCAAAGGAACCCTAACCCCATATTATATCACACCCCAAAGGAGAAGGTCTAACTCTTAACCTAAAGAAAGTTGTTATTTTTCTAAGTAAACTAGGGTTTTTGGGTACCATAAGAGGAAAAATGCAAATCAAATGGAAAATGCAAGATAAATTCATGGAAAAAATATCCTATAAACTACATGCTATAAGAAGAACAATGCAAAAAGAACCAATGTCAAAACCTTCATGGTTAGGCAGAAAAGAATTTTCAAAGTTAGGGTTCCAAAAAGGGATTTTTATGAACCCTAAATTCAAGAAAAATGTCAAAATTGGATCAAAACCAAAAAGAAATTTGTATGAATGGTTTGAAAATGTTTCTAAATGTCCTAAGATGCAATGTGAATTTTTTTGGAATTTTTAGAAACCTAAATGGTATTTTAATTAATTAATTTCCATTAATTAATTAAATTAAACATTTAAATATTTTTAAAATGATTTTTTATTGCAAAAAATAAAAATAAAAATGTTTTTGGGTGAAGAAAAATATTTGAAGTCAAAATGCAAAAGAAAAATATTTTTTGGAATTTTCTAAGTATTTTAAATAAAATGCACAAAATAAATGCTATTTAAATGAAATAAAATTAAAATAAAAGAAAGTATGATGATCTGATGGACAAGATTTGAACTCGGGGGATAATGGTTGACCAACGCGAATCTAAGGGTCCAGATTCAATCTAGCCTAATTTTAATTAATTAAATAAATAAAAAATATTAGGGTTAAGTGAACGGATCCCAGCCCTCCATACACGCGCGAAACTCACATCTAACGCTCCAGATTCAAATTTGGCTAATCACATGAGATTAGCCCTAATTATTTTCAGATGACCGGAATAGTGCTCCGGTCATCTTCTCCGGCAGCCCAAAATGCTATCTCTCTCCCTAAGCCTCTAAAACCTAATCTCTCTGCCCAAAATCAAACCCCACGCATCACATAACAAGAATCATCCATCAAAACAAATTTATTTCACACATTTAAGCTGAATCGAAGCAAATTAGTTCTAGGTCAAAAAATTTCAGAGAACTCATACATGCTTAATACTTGATCATTTTCAAAACTAAACACATCAGGATCATCAGTGAATCATGAAGAATCATTTAGGAACTTAAAAACACATTTCTGGAAAAAATGTTCTTGAGGTTACCTGAGCTTGAGCTTTCTCAGTTTGGAGCTTTTGGTCCTCTTCTCTTGTGCAAATCCACTCCTCTTGACCTCTTGATGATGTTGGAATGCTTTGATGGAGCTTAGAATGGCTGGAATGAAAGCTTGCACTCTTGCTGCACTAGAATCGTGTTTTGTGTAAAGGGGCTTTGAAGCTTGTTTGATGGTTGGTTTATGTTCTATGGATCATTTCTGAATGAATGGTGAAGTTTGTTTGGAAGTTTGATGGTTGGACAGAAAGTTTCGAAGGTTTTTGCTTTTGGGGTGATTTTGAGAAACTTGGCTTATGGAATGATATGAGCTTGTGTGATGTATGGATTGGCTTGCTTTTGATCCACATAACAATGTTAGATAGGTCAGAAAGTGGGTGGTGGCCTGTGGTGATTGGTATGGGCAAGTTGCCAAAATGTCAACATAACTTGTACTTGAGGTATGGGCTATGGCAGGGGTTGTACAAAGGCATGTCTAGCCTCAACATTGATCAAGGAGAGCCATGGGATTGGGATTATGCAGCTGGATGGCTTAGAAGCAAAGATCTCATAGGTTTTACAAGTGTTATGTGATTTTCCCCCTTTGAGAAATCTTGAAGTGCAAGGCATGAAAGCAAGTGGTTCTTTGGGAAATCTTGGTCACAATGCATTGTATCATGTGTGTATGATGTTTAGAGAGTGATTAGAGGTCACAAAATGGCTTGGTTTGTGGAATTGCAAAAAATCCTCTTTGGTGTGAAAGTGAAAATTATGTGATTTTTGCCAACTTTGCCAAGCCATAACTTGAGTTCCACAATGAATTAGAAATTGTTCTTGTACTTTTTGAAAAGTGAATGATCCAATCTACAACTTTCATGACCAACAATTTTTCATTTGAAGCATTTTTGGTTGAGAAAGAGGAGGTTGAAAAACTTTCCCAAAATGGAAAGTTTCCATTACAAGTCATTTCCATTTTTGGCAACTTTTGGTTTAGCTCATTTTTCTTCAATTTTGTGAACTTCCAAGCACTTCAATGATCAAATAAAGATCATATAACTTCAATTTGATGAAAAATCCACTTTGGTTCCATTGTTGGAGGCCTCAAATGCCCTGATTTTGCTCTGACTTGCTCAAGAAGTTACCCAGTGAACAGATGACTTCCACAATGAATTTCTTCATAAAACTTGGTACACACGATCCTTATAACATATTGAGACTATTAGAAACAAGAATGACCAAAAAATTTGGAGTTATGGCCTCTGAAACCAAAACCCTAATTTCAGGTCATCTGTGTAGTGAAACCCTAGCTCAGCTTCCATGCTTTGCCAGTTCTTGTGATTTCTTGACTTCCTTGATATTTGAGGGATATAATATGATGATAAAACACACATGGACCCTCTTAGAATGATTGGAGACCTTTGGAGTGGCTCAGATGGAACTGTGGATTGCTCAAATCACAAACCCTAGATGCAGATGAACTTGAGCTATGCAGTGAAACAAAAAATGCAATATGAGATGGTATGTTTAAACTTATGAAAATATGGAAGATCACAAGCCATGGTGTGAATTTATTGAGGGAAAATATGGGGTGTTTACAGCTGCCTCTATTCAAACATTAGTTAGCTGTGCAGGATGTAAGCGACAGGCTTAACAGGCAAACAAGATAACTTGTGGTTGAATATCAAAGACAGTCCAAAATTTGCACTCACCGGGGAGAAGAAGAAAAGGGATATAAATTGTAAAAGAAGGCATAATATGATTATTAACATGTGGGCGATGGAGGACGACCATCGAGCAGATGACGACTGTTGGGGATAAAGCAATGACGGGGATGGCCGACATGCTGGGGAAATTAAGATACCATGACGGGGACGGCCATCATGCTAGGAAAGTAAAGTAAACAATGATGGGGATGGCCATCAGGTTTGCAAAGCAAGGTAAACAATGATGGGGACGACCATTGGTTCAAAGAATAAATGAAATAAATGATGAGGGACGGTCATCAAAGGTGAAGGACGATCACCTAGCAGGGGACGACTGCTCTTTATCACGACATAGGATGAATGTCGGATAGAAAAAATTCGACGATGGGGACGGCCATCGGATAAGCATGATGAAGGACGATCATCAAGAGGTGAAGGACGATCACCTAGCAAGGTACGACTACTCTCAAAGTTTATCATGACATAGGACGAATGTCAGATAACAAGATCAACGATAGGGACGGCCATCGGATAAAATGATGAAGGACGATCATCAAGAGGTGAAGGACGATCACCTAGCAGGGGACGGCTGCTAAATATCACGACATAGGACGAATGCTGGATAGAAAAGGGTTCCAATAATGGAGACTCCACTGGGGAAGGGATGAGGGACGGTCATCCAAAGGTGAAGGACGATCACCTAGCAGGGGACGACTGTCGAAAGTATCACGACATAGAACAAATTTTGGATAGGAGAAAAGGTTGTTCTGTTGGGTGTAAACACCCCAAATTTGCCCTCACCCATTCACACCATGGCTTGTGATCATTCCATATGCATAAACACAATCATAGCATCTCATGTCTCATTTTTGATCCACTGCATAGATTCAAAGTCACCTGCACCTAGGGTTTGTGATCTGAGCAATCTCAGGGCATCTTGAGCCACTCCAAAGGCCATCAATCACTTCAAAGGGATACATGTGTGTTCAAGCATCATATTACATCCTCACAAAGTCAAAAATGCAAAGGAATCACAAGAACTAGGGTTTGAGTGGATGCAGAGCCAAGTTTGACTGCACAGTTGACCTAAAATTAGGGTTTTGGTTTCAGAGGCCATAACCCCAAATTTTTTGGTCATTATTGTTTCCATGGGTCTCTATATGGTATAGGGAGTGTACATGTCCATTTTCATGAAGAAATTCCATGGGGAAGTCATCTGATCAAGGGTTGACTTTTCAGACAAGTCAGTGTAAAATCAGGGCATCTGAGGCCCCCAATGACCCAACCAATGGGTGATCTTCATCATTCTAAGTGTATATGATCTTTATTTGATCATGGAAGAAGGTTGAAGTTCACAAAAATCAAGCATTTAGGGTTTTTGCAAATGTTGACTTTTTTGGGCATAGTTGACTTTTCAAGAATGCTTCATTTTAGGTCATTTTTCAAGCCTTGATTCTTGATCCAAAAATGCTTCAAATGGAAAAACTTTGGTCATGAAAGTTGTAGATCTCATCTTTCCCTTTTCAAAAAGTACAAGAACATGATCAAACTCCTCTTGGATCAAAAGTTATGGTGTGGCAAAGTTGGCTAAAATCATTGATTTTCAAGGCATGCTTCAAATGAGAATTTTGCAAAATCATGATCCAAAGCCAATTGTAACCTCTAATTCACTTCAAACCAGTATGCAAACATTCTACATGTCCTAAAAGTCAGAATTGGATCAAGGTTCCTCATGTTTTGGTTCATGTAACAAGACTTTTCTTCATGAAGTTCAAAAAGCAAGCAACTTGCAAAATCATCATGATCACTCCCTACAACTTGCTGCATTGGTTACTGCACTTTGCTAGCCTCTCACCTCATCTTGCTGCACCAGAACCATGCCTTGTACTAGCTATAGATCAAGCCATACTTTCCTTACACAAAATTTGACTTTTTGCAAAAGCAAACTTACCTATCACTGCAGGCCATGTCACATCATCCAGCCAATGGGATTAGTTTATACTTTTCATTTGCAAGCCATTCCATACATCTAGCAAGGCTGAAATACTTCACACCAAGACATTCACAAAACACACCCCAGCTGCATTTTGCTTCGAAACTCTCTGCCTAACACACAAACATCCAAACCATTTCCACACTTCAACTCACCATACTTCATAGACCTCAAACCACCAAAAGCCAGGCCTGAAACAAGCAAGAACACCCCATTTCCATTTCTCACCTCAACTTGCAGTTTCATTCGAAACTCTCTCCATAGCTCACAAACATCCAAACAAACTTTACAAAGCTTCTCCCTTCACCATCTGGATCACAAAGAACCAATCACAACGGCCTGAAGCTACCAGAATCACCATAGCCATTTTTGACTGAGTTGAAGCAGAAGCTGTCTAAACTCCTTATCCAGCCAACATAAATTCCTTTTGAGCATCCAAGCATCCTCAGAGGGTTAAGTGGAGTGGATTGCACTGAAGGAAGTGGCCAGAAAGTCATCAGAGTGAAAGCCTCGAATCTCAGGTAGCTCCAAAATTATTTTTCCAGAAATCGTTTTTCATGTTATAAACTTGTTCTTTATGCTTCACTGAGTATCCTGGTGCTTTTGGTTTTTGAAATGGTGTTGATTTGAGAGTTTAATTGCTCTCTGAAACTTGCGTGCCCTAATTCTTTCTTGCTTCGATTCAGCTTTGTTAGGAAATATAAATTTGTTTTGAGTGAGGGTTTTGGTTCGTGAGTGGTTAAGGATCATTTCCCAATTCTTAGATTTCATTTTAGTTAGGTTTTTGGGGTTTTGGGGATTTTCAGGGGAGATGCTGGCCGGAGAAGACGACCGGAAGTCTTCTCCGTCCACCTGAAAGTCATTTGTGCCCTAATCATGTAATTAGTGCCATTTGAATTTGGACCTTTGGATGCCGTTGACTGGTTGACTCCCCGCGCGAATGGAAGGCTCAGATGCATCCAATTAGCCCTAATCCACGTGTTTAGTTTAATTAATCATAATTTAATTAATTTAATCAGAAAGAACCACAGCCCTTGGATAGCGCGCGTGGTCAATGCATTTGAATCCAGACTCAATCTCATCCCTCCATTCTGATTACTTTCCCATTTTCTTTATTTTAATTTCATTTCTTTTCATTTTATTTGCATATTTATTTTAAAATAGTAAAAAATGTGTAAAAATTATGAAACTTTTTCTCATAAGTTTTATTAATTTTTATGACACAAAATTTTTTTTATTTTTATTTTTATCATTAAAAAAGTATTTTTAAATATTTAAAAGATTATTTTTAATTGATTAATGGAAATTAATTAATTAAAAATACTTTTAAGTATCTAAAAATCACAAAAAAATTCATGAAATGTTCTAAGACATTTAGAAACATTGTCCAACCTTCAAACCAAATTTCTTTTTTGATCTTGATGCATTTTGAGAATTTTCCATTGAATTAAATCATTTTTGGTGCATTATTTTGATCATAAGTTCAAAAATTCATTTCTGCCTATCTAAGAGGAGTTGGACATTGGTTCTTCTTGCATTGTTTTGTGTTTAGCATGTAGTTTCTAGGATTAAAAGGCCATGATTTGTTACTTCATTTTCAATTTGCTTGGCATTTCTTTTGTTTAGGAACCCTAAAAACCCTAATAACTTAGAAAAATCATAATTTGAGATTGGTTAAGAGTTGAGAGCCCCCCTTTGGACATTGGTTTAGTATAGGTTTAGGGTTTATTTGGGTGGCATTTTCCATTTTTTATATTAGGTCTTGCTTCTGTTTTTGGTTTTTGTTTGTTGTTTGATCCATAAACCCTAATTTGGGCTTTCATTTGCATACCTCTTGCATTCTCTTGCATAACATGACTTGTCATGACATTTCAAGCATTCATGTGATTCATTTAACATCATGAGACATATAGAAAGCATTTTTGGTCATTGCATCTTGCATCTGCCATGTTGTATGCTTTGTATGCTTCCTAACTTTTCATGTATGTCCATGCTTCTTAACTTGCTTCATTTGCATTCATGAACTTGTATGATCATCTCCATGCCTTGCCTCATGTTTGTAGCACTCCATGGCATCATTATCATCATTAACATGCTTCTGGTTTTGTTTATCATCATATCATCTCATCTCATTTTGCATTGCATTGCATTTCTTTTCTAACATTTCAGGTGGTAAGTGAATCTGAGAAGTGAATTTGCCTTCACTTCTCATAACTCTTCTTTTCATCTCTCTAGCATCCATTGCTGTATTTATGTATGTGTTTGAGATTGAGCTTGCTCATTCTTGTTCCTCCCACTTTCTTTCTTCAAGTGACTTGACTTCTTGAATGAAGCAAGTTACTTTGCTTCTCTTGATCCTTTCATCTGCTTCCTGGTGGTTCCATTGAAGATTGTTCTTGTAAACCTCACAAACCTTAGGAACAACCAAGCATGACAATGATTAGGGTTTTGATTAGTCTCCCCTCTTAGTTTTACCTTTGTGTCTCTTTTGAGTCTTCTTTTCTCATCTCATAATCAGGGACTAAACCCTAAAGGCTTTAAGGCTTTGTGATTAAGCTTATGCCTGCATCCTTCTATTAGGATGGAGTGTATAACTTTAATCCTAAGTGTTAAACCCTTGATGTGTTTAAATCTCTTAATCAATTCACTTAATAAGTATCAAGACATTACACTTGTAACTTGGGCCTTGCATTAGGGTTCTAATTCTTCCTTAATTGGTTAAGAAGGACTAACCCTAGTGTTAATGGACAAGTCCCCCTCAAGTTGTCTTACAAATCATAAAATTCACTTCTTCATCATATCATTAACTAAAATCCACTCCATAAAGACTTGTTATGTCATGAGTTTAATCCCTAATCATGGATTAAGTTGAGGAGCCTTCCTCAGCTTAAACATTCTCATCTATTATCCTTCTATTAGGATGGTGTAATGAGTCTGTTTAATCCCTGATTATGGCTTAACCTCATTACTCAACACTAAACAAAAACACCAAAGCATCTAAATAATCACAAGTAGGTTAATGATCTTAATCCTACATCAAAGGTGATTAAGTGTGAGAATCTGACTTCACACTTAAGGTATTCTCATTACCCCTAATCAGAGGGAAGATGTGATGAGTTTACTAAATCCATTGGTTTAGACTTAAGCTCATTAACTTATGACAAACTTCCAAAAGCAATAAAAGACTGAAAACACAAAAAACAAACAATAATCGTCTCCTTCGGGATTCTTTTCTCATCTCATTCACTCATAAACGAGAACTTGCTTCTTCCGTCTAATGCAAGACAGTTTGCATCTGTGCCAGACAGATCATACACTTGAGCATAGACAAGCAAGCAGTTCACAAGTCAATTCATCTTTCAGTCTCTTTGGGTCGAACTACGGTGTTCTGACTTCCTCATTGCACGAGAGGATACGTAGGCATAACTTAACAGTTATCGAACAAAAGTCTCTGTATATTCCCCCTCCTTCTAGCTTTATTCTTTAGCCTCATAATCTTGAGCAATTCATTCTCATCCTTACACTGACACATCATTATACACTTCATTTCTTACACTGACACCTGTACATCTTTTTCCAGCTATTTTATACACAGAATGCACTGACACTACCCCTTTAAAACACAAATCTTTTGAGCGTGGATCCCGTCGAGTACGGCGGACAATCTGGGTGCTAATACCTTCCCAGGTTGTAACCAACCCCCTTTCTCAGTCTCTCTGGTTCGCAACCGTCTTATCCATATCTTTCTAGGTCTATGCAGCATTGCCTTTCCTCCGGGATAAAAATGCCTAGCTGGCGACTCTATTCACCTCCAGTGAGTTCACGGCTGTGTGTTCTCACTGTTCCCTTCGCCGACCGTTCGCGCTTGTACCGGGATGCAAATCTTTGGGAGCGACAGCTTGGCGACTCTGCTGGGGAGCCTTTATATTGCAACCAGGGCTTCTGGTTCTTTTTGTGGGTTCCTCCTAACGCTTGATTGATTTGTGTTTACTGGGTGTTATCTGTGCTTGTATGTTTGTTTATTTACTGCTTTATGTACAGTTTTGTTTATTGCTTTCTTTATAGCTTTACATATTATCATATTGTCATACTGTGCTGCTGGCTGGATCTGTTGTTTGCTTTGGTGGGTGGGTGTTCCATTGAGAGTTAAGGTCCTATACCTGGGACCTGAGTGACACCTAGGCTAGAGTGAATCATATTCTTTCCCATTCCATTTCGGTTTGGTGCGGGAATATGAAACACGGTTCAGATATGGGTTTCCTCTTGAGAACTCTGTGTTGCAGATTTCCTGCAATGTTAGGGCTATCCGGGAAGCCTGCTAAGTCTGGATGACCTTTAGTATTGACCTTCAGAAATTGAGGTGAATTAGAGGAGGAACTTTTATGGTTATTGTAAACACTGTACCTCCGGGTTAGAAGTGTTTACACTTCTCATAACTGATCCAAGTCTGAGGATCCTTGTTCTAGAACACCACCTGTGAGGGGGTTGGGCTGTTTACAGGATTGCAGGTACCTTGACCTCAGAATACCTTGTTGCTTTGATTGTTTAAGAATGCTCCAATTTGGGACAGTTCTTATGATTCTAAACCCTGGACATGTGGCTCTTTATTTGAGCCCCCCACCTTGGTTACTGGATTTATAGACCTCATCTGGGATTCTTGAACACACTTGGACTTATATCAGAGTTTTGATCAGATCCAGCTCAGTCACAGACCCTTGCATTTCATTTGCATACATAATCATTGCATCATATTGACATTTGTTTATTTGTGTTTCAGGGTATCCATCTTCATTTGGTTTTGGTTTTGACCCCATCTTCAGTTTTGATTTGTCTTCATCAGCCATCTGCTTCAGTTACCACCTGCACCAGCCAGTCAGTGGCCCATTTCTTCAGTATTATCATCAGCACCTGTCTCTATTCAGTCTCAGCATCATGGCTCCTAAAAAGAGCAACATCACCTATCACTTTTTCCAGCCAGAGCTATCAGACATCAGGAGGATTCAAACCCTGATCACTCCAGATCACATACCATTGTTCAGGGAAAGTTATGGAGATATACTTGATATGGTTATGGATCTGGACCCATCACAGAGAAGTCTGATCCACACTTGCATTCAGTTTTATGATCCCCCACTGAGATGTTTCACTTTTCAAGACTTTCAGTTGGGCCCCTTATTGGAAGAATACTCATCATTGGTTGGTCTGCCTATCAGGGGTGGAATCCCTTTCAACCCTGAGATGGTCTTTCCTGGTAATGGAGAAGTAGCAAAGGCTTTGCATTTGGAACCTGTCCTGATTGAGCAGCATATGACTTCCAAAGCTGGAATCCCTGGCTTCCATCTGGACTTCTTGATCTCTCAAGCTACCCTGAAAGCTTCTCTAGGAGAGTGGAAAGCTGTTTGTGCTTTATTGGCCTTGAGTGTATATGGAATTGTATTGTTTGCAGATGAGCCTCGATTCATTAGCAAGAATGCAATCCATCTTTTCATCTTGAAGAACCCAGTGCCCACTTTATTGGGGGATCTCTACTACTCAGTACATCAGAGGAATGAAAAGCAGAGGGGAAGATTAGTGAGGTGTTGTGCTCCATTGTTCCATACTTGGCTTCTCAGGCATCTACCCAGGACAGATGCATTTTTGAACCCTCATCAGCAGAGTAACTGGGCTAAGAGACTCACTGCTCTAACTTCAGCCGATATCAGATGGTGCACCCAAAGCACCAAGGGCAGGGATATCATCACCAGCTGTGGGCATTTTCCCAATGTGTCCCTAATAGGAGTTAAGGGTAGTATCAATTACAACCCTCTGCTGTTCAAAAGGCAACTGGGCTATGCACTGGTCCACACTCCTAAGGCACAGGACTTGGTTGAGACTCTTTATTGCGAGAACAAGATTAATCTGGCTATGGTTAGGCAGGCTGCTTGGGCCTGGGATAATGTTCAGACCAAGGGAGTAACCATTTTGGGGAAGTGCAGCAATGTGGCATCAGCACAATATTATGAGTGGTCCTATGCCAGGGCTCAATTCTCCGGGATGCCCTTTACCATAGAAGATATGCCTGAATCATCTTCAGCACCACCCCCTGCCACTATCAGTTTGGAGGAGTTCGAGAGCTTGAAGGAAAGAAATGAGAAGTTAACCCAGGCTTTGCAGAAGACCCTCCGGGAGAGGAGTGATGGTATGAGGGAGATTGAGAGGTTAGAGAAGTTGAGAGTGGAGCATCTGGCTAAGATTGAGAAGTCTGGGGATTATATCAAAAAGTCTAAGGCTGGAGAACAAATTCTGAAGAATGCTTGCAAAGAGGCCCAGTTCCAGAGAGCGAGGACAGACTTGTATCTAAAGGAGAGTCAGGCTAGGTGGGTCAGGATCACCGAGGCTCGTACCCTGGAAGACAAGAGAGTTCAAGACAAGATGGAGCAACTGGAAGCTAGTGCAAAAGTGCAGCAAGAAGCCTTGGCAGCAGCCCAGAGAGAGATATCAGAGCTGAAGATCAAAGCAGGAGTGAAGAGGTCAAAGGACCAAAGTCAACTCAAGAAGTTAACAGCAGCTGTTATGACCCGGAACCTCCTCATCAGGAATCTCACGGAGCGTCCAGCTGATCCTGTGACCGAAGCACTTCTCCAGGAAGTTCGTGAGGATGAGTTTGGTCTTGGTGTTTGACCATTTGTTTGTTGTTGCTGTCATTCCATGTACTTTTGTTTTCCTGTGATGTATTTTGACCCCTCAGAGGGCTTGTATTTGTAAAACAAACTATGTACCATTTGTTTTTGTAATATATGCATTAGTTTGTTCCATCCGGGTTTACTTCGAAAGCAACATCAACAGCATCTTCAAAGGTCTGGAAGGGTCAAAACTGAATGCCAAACCGGATACCTTGAGAACAAATAAGCATACTGCATTGCATGCTAACCCCTTTTGTTTGTTTTGTAGGTTTTTGATTTATTGCCACTAACTCTGTTGTGACGTTCAGGAACTATTGCTCGGCGCCGAGTATTTCCCCTCAATCGTCCGCACCGTTATCCGACCCGTAGCAATCTTCCGGGCATCCAAATGGATCAGGTACAGCAGGACCTTGCAGAGGTCAGGACCCAAATGGCAAACGAAAGATTGGAAATGAGAACACAGATAGCTCAGTTTATGGAAGTAATGAACAACATGGCTCAGAGCCAGGAAAGATTGAGGGCCATGGTGGAAAGGCAAAACCAAGAAGATCCACATATAGGGACTGCCGGCACCAGCAACAATGAGAGGGTCCAACCTCATGTCAATCCCCCTGTATTTGGACCACACCTCCATCCTGAGGTCAACATCCCTGCAAATGTTCAAGGGACTGCCACTGCAGCCAGGGTACTTCAAGAAGACCCCCAGGAGGACCAGTTTACAGTAATGGGTGCTGGGGAAGAAGCTTATGATAGAAGGCTGGATGAGATAGCTGAGAAATTAAGGTCCTTAGAATCTCAAAATTCTTTGGGTTTCGACGTCATGGACATGGGTTTGGTAGACGGGGTCAGGATCCCCCATAAATTCAAGCCTCCTTGTTTTGAAAAATATAACGGGACTACATGCCCCCGGACTCACTTACAGTCATTTCTGGGAAGGCTGAAGGCCTATACAATGGATGAGAAGCTTTGGATGTTCTATTTCGAGGATAGCTTGACCGGAGCGTCAAGAGAATGGTACTCTCACTTGACAAGGGCAACCATTAGATGCTGGAAGGACCTGGCAGAGGCCTTCATCAGACAGTATCAGTACAACTTAGACATGGCACCCAACAGGACCCTCCTAATGGGAATGTCACAGTCTTCAAGGGAGAGTTTCCGAGAATATGCCCAGAGATGGAGGCAATTGGCTGCTGCTGTTCAACCACCTATGTCTGAAAGGGAAATGGCAGATATGTTCATGAACACCCTTCAGGGGACTTATATTGACAGGCTGGCTGCTTTCTCTTCCACTAGCTTTGCAGATGTTGTCATAGCTGGGGAGAGAATTGAAAGCCTATTGAAGATGGGTAAGATTTATGACAATGGCGCCAGCTCGTCCAGTAGCACAAGAAAGCCTTTTGCAGGCCCAAGAAGAACTGGCGAGACCAATGCCATCCACTCCAACAGGGGCAGGCCCCAATATGTTCACAGATCTGTGGCTGCAGTCACCATCCCTGCTCCAGCTCATCCACAACCTGTTTATCAACCTCCTCAGCAAAACTATCGGCATCCACCTCAGTGCCAACAACAGAATCAGTATCCTCCGAGAAATTACAACAACAGCAACACCAACAACAACAGTCAACAAAGGCCATTTCAGCAGAGGCCATCTCAAGCTAATAGGGTAATTGATCCGATCCCTATGCTGTATGCTACATTGCTGCCACAACTCCTGAAACTCAACCTGGTTGAGCTAAGGACGTTGGCACCTCCAGATCCCAACAGCCTGCCCAGGAACTATGACTCCAACGCTAGGTGTGCCTTCCATTCAAACGCACCTGGCCACAGTACAGAAAAGTGCAGAGCTCTGCATATGAAGGTACAAGACCTGGTAGACTCCAAGGCTCTGAATTTCGCACCACCACCCAATGTAAATAAGAACCCAATGCCAAACCACGGTGGTCCTAGAATCAACGCTATTGAAGAAGACAAGCCGTCTTATTTAATAACCAGCGTGGGTCAGATCCGGACACCGTTGATAGAAATCAAGGCTCAACTCCTGGAATGTCAAATGTTCCCGGGGTGTGAGTTGGGTTGTGCTTACTGCAATATCTCTGTAAATGGGTGCGATAATTTGAGGAATGGCATAAATGGCCTTATTCAGAGTGGCCAGCTTCAGATCACCACATCATTTCCAACAAATCCAACAATCTCATCAGCAACGGTTTCAGAACCTCCTACAACTGCAGCAACCATTGTTCCTGACAATTCTTCGGCTTCATCAACTAGTACTTCATCCATCATCTCAAATGACCAGTTATCAACAAATTTTCCTGCTACAACTTCAGCTTCATTCCATTTTGAATCTCCTACAACAACAACATCCATTCTTCCAACAATGTCTCCTACAACACCAGCAACCAATCATGAAGATGTTTCTACTGTCACAATATTTTATGATCCAGAAAACAACTCTGCCTACAACTCAGAAAGTGCTGCTCCCATCAGAGCACCAGTCACAATTTATTATGATCCACAGACTATCACAGTTCCTTCCACTGCTGCAATCAGTCCAGTCACTATCACGGTGCCTGGACCAGTACCTTATGAAAGCAGTAATGCTATCCCCTGGCATTACGGCTCTGACCTGTACTGTGAAGGACAAAGAATCACTTTTGAATCATCAACCCCTGCACCACAAATTGACAATGTGGGAGGAGGCGGAGGCTTCACTCGAAGCGGACGTCTCTTTGCTCCACAAATTCAGAGACCCACTGCCGAAGCAGAAGCTGCTGCTAAGGCAAAAGGGAAGAGCCCTGTGCAGGAAAATCAAGCTGTTAAAGAAGCTTTGAAAACACCCTTCGATCAAGAGGTTGATGAGTTCATGCGAATCATCAAAAAGAGTGATTATAAAATAGTGGATCAGCTTCATCAGACGCCTTCCAAGATCTCAATCCTATCATTGCTTATGTGCTCCGAAGCCCATCGGAATGCACTACTCAAAGTCTTGCATGCAGCTTACGTGCCTGAAGAGATCACCGTCAATCAGCTGGAAGCAGTAGTGGGAAATGTTAATGCTAGTCACGGACTAGGGTTCACCAATACTGATTTGACAACGGAAGGCCGCAACCACAACAAAGCCTTGCACATAACCATGGAATGCAAAGGTGCTGTCCTTTCCCATGTGCTGGTAGACACGGGGTCATCCCTTAATGTCCTACCTAAAAAGGCTTTGGTGAAGCTAGAGTACGACGGATTGGCATTGAGACCCAGCAACCTGGTGGTAAGAGCTTTTGATGGCTCAAAGAGATCGGTTCTGGGAGAGATTGAGCTGCCCGTAACGATTGGCCCGCAGACTTTCACAACTATCTTCTACGTGATGGATATACAGCCCGCCTACAGCTGTTTATTGGGTAGGCCATGGATTCACGCCGCTGGCGCCGTGACCTCCACCCTTCACCAGAAGTTAAAATATGAGTGGGAGGGTCAGATCGTTACAATCTGTGGAGAAGAGGATATTTTTGTCAGCCACCTGGCTACCTATAAGTACATTGAGATGGATGGGGAGATCCATGAAACAATGAGCCAGGGGTTCGAAGCTTTGAATGTGAATGAAACATCTGCTGTGCCTGGAACTTCTATATCATCGTACCAACAAGCCCGGAAGGTTGTTGAGGAAGGAATTGCCCAAGGCTGGGGCAAGCTACTATCGGTGGAGAAGAAAGAGGACAGATTTGGGTTGGGTTACAAACCAACTCAACAAGATCAAGCAGCGGCTGCGAAAGAGCCCAACTTTGTGAGTGGGGGGATGCTAACCCCTGATGCTGTCAACTGTCTGGAAGACGAGCTGGAAGAAGAATGCAACCTGGAAAGCTGGATTTGTCCAAAGATCCCGGGGAGCAGTATCTCAAACTGGTCTTCCCAGGAAATTATAAGAGTTACTCATGCAGAGTAATTATTATTTCCTGTATTTTTATAGCATGCATCAAAGTCTTGCATCTTGCCCAAGATGACAAGACTCATTTTGTAATCGGGCCATCTGTACTTTTTGTGCAAACAAGATTAATCAATGAAATATCAGACATCTTTTTGCAAACGAGTCTTTTTTCTTTTCCGTTCACTGTTTTTCCATTTTTCTTTTTGTACAAAAAAATAAATGGCGGTGTTTTCAAAATGACAACTTTATTTCACTTTTCTAAAACAAGATTAAAATCAAATCACTAAAATGAACAAACTAAACCCTTGCAGAGAGTGCCCTCCAGACTGCACCGACAACAGCACGGCTATGACTTCGTATGACTTTGACAATCCAATCAATCAAGCTGATGAAGGGGTTGAAGAAGAATATGAGCTTCCTGAAGAGCTCGCCAGGTTGTTGAGACAGGAGGAAAAGGTTATTACTCCTCACCAGGAGGAGGTTGAAGTGATCAATCTTGGTACAGATGAAGACGTGAAAGAAGTTAAAATCGGGGCCTGCCTGCAAGACTCAGTGAAGAGACAACTGATTGATCTGCTTCAAGAGTATGTAGATGTGTTTGCTTGGTCTTACCAA
Organism: Lathyrus aphaca; assembly: GCA_963966055.1. Taxonomy (NCBI): domain Eukaryota; kingdom Viridiplantae; phylum Streptophyta; class Magnoliopsida; order Fabales; family Fabaceae; genus Lathyrus; species Lathyrus aphaca. The sequence goes on from OZ014520.1 coordinate 183,798,674, forward strand.
GATATGCCAGGGTTGGATACCGATATTGTCGTGCACAAGCTGCCTTTGAGAGAAGAATGCCCGCCAGTTAAACAGAAGCTGCGCCGTACTCGTCCGGACATGGCAATGAAAATCAAAGAAGAGGTACAAAAGCAATGGGACGCCGGGTTCCTTGCTGTGACTAGCTATCCACCGTGGGTTGCTAATATTGTGCCTGTGCCTAAGAAGGACGACAAAGTAAGGATGTGTGTTGACTACCGGGATCTGAACAGAGCCAGCCCGAAAGATGATTTCCCATTACCTCACATTGATGTATTGGTGGATAACACGGCTCAGTTCTCGGTATTCTCCTTCATGGATGGATTTTCAGGATACAATCAGATCAAGATGTCACCTGAAGACATGGAGAAGACAACATTCATTACACCTTGGGGCACGTTCTGCTACAAGGTAATGCCATTTGGGCTCAAAAATGCCGGTGCAACGTATCAACGGGCTATGGTGACATTATTCCACGACATGATCCATAAAGAAATCGAGTGTTATGTGGATGATATGATTGCCAAGTCCCTTACAGAAGAAGATCACCTGGTGAATCTGCTGAAATTATTCAAGCGTCTGAGGAAGTACCAACTAAAGCTGAACCCCAACAAATGCACATTCGGGGTGAGATCTGGTAAGCTGCTGGGATTTATTGTAAGTGAGAAAGGGATTGAAGTTGACCCTGATAAAGTCAAAGCCATCCAAGAGATGCCTGCACCGAAAACAGAGAAAGAAGTTCGAGGGTTCTTAGGTCGACTGAACTACATTTCAAGGTTCATATCTCACCTGACAGCAACCTGTGAACCCTTGTTCAAGCTGCTAAGAAAAGAACAAACGGTCAGGTGGAATGAAGACTGCCAGAAGGCTTTTGACAAGATCAAGGAATATCTGCAAGAACCTCCAATCCTTATGCCTCCAGTTGAAGGAAGACCCCTAATAATGTACTTGACAGTATTAGAAGAGTCAATGGGGTGTGTGCTGGGCCAGCATGACGAGTCTGGTCGAAAAGAGTATGCAATATACTACCTAAGCAAAAAGTTTACCGACTGTGAACAACGTTATTCACTGCTCGAGAAAACTTGCTGTGCTTTAGCGTGGGCTGCTCGCCGACTGAGACAGTATATGTTGACCCACACTACTCTATTAATTTCAAAGATGGACCCAGTTAAGTACATATTCGAGAAGCCAGCTCTTACCGGACGGGTTGCAAGATGGAAAATGATTCTCACGGAATATGACATCCAGTACACCTCTCAGAAAGCCATCAAGGGCAGTGTACTATCTGAATATCTTGCTGAGCAACCCATTGATGACTACCAGCCTATGAGATTTGACTTCCCTGATGAAGACATCATGTTCATAAAAGCAAAAGATCATGAAGAGCCTGTTCACACTGAAGGGCCTGACCCGGAAGAAGGATGGACTATGATGTTTGATGGGGCTGTTAATATGAATGGTCGTGGTGTTGGTGCAGTACTCATTACACCCAAAGGAGTTCACATGCCTTTCTCGGCAAAGCTCACTTTCAGCTGCACTAACAACGAAGCTGAATACGAAGCTTGCATTATGGGTCTTGAGGAAGCCATTGACCTCAGGATCAAGACATTGACCGTATTCGGAGATTCAGCTTTGGTAGTCAATCAAACCAACGGAAAATGGTACACCCACCAGGATCATCTGATACCTTACAGGGATTATACAAGGAGGTTATTGACTTTCTTCACAACAGTCAAGCTCGAGTATATCCCTCGGGACGAGAATCAGTTTGCAGATGCTCTCGCTACCATTTCATCCATGATCAAAGTTCAAGCTGCTAACTTTGTACCTCAGATTTCGGTGTCCAGACTTGATAGACCAGCATATGTATTTGCAGCAGATGTTGTCAAAGACGATAAGCCTTGGTTCCATGACATTAAATGCTTCTTGGAGGATCAAACATACCCACCTGGGGCATCTGCCAATGATAAGAAGACTTTAAGAAGGCTTGCTGGGAGTTTCTTTCTGAACACTGATGGATCTTTATACAAAAGGAACTTTGATATGGTACTCCTCAGATGTGTTGATAAGACGGAAGCAGATTTACTGATGCATGAAGTGCACGAAGGCTCCTTTGGTACCCATGCTGGAGGACATGCAATGGCTAAGAAGTTGTTAAGGTCAGGCTATTACTGGATCACAATGGATGCAGACTGTTGTGCTTACGCCAGAAAATGCCATAAATGCCAGATCTATGCAGATAAGGTGCATGTGCCTCCCAATCCTTTGAGCATAATGTCTTCACCCTGGCCATTTGTTATGTGGGGCATTGATATGATTGGCAAGATTGAGCCGACTGCTTCAAATGGCCACAGATTCATCTTGGTCGCCATTGACTATTTCACCAAGTGGGTTGAAGCAGCCTCATATGCAAACGTCACAAGACAAGTGGTAGCCAGATTTCTGAAAAGAGATATCATCTGTAGATATGGAGTTCCCGAGCGGATCATTACTGATAATGGTTCCAATTTAAACAACAAAATGATGGCTGAGCTGTGCCGGGACTTCAAGATCCAACATCACAATTCTTCTCCTTACAGGCCGAAGATGAATGGCGCTGTTGAGGCAGCAAATAAGAATATCAAGAAGATTGTGCAGAAGATGGTAATCACTTACAAAGACTGGCATGAAATGCTACCGTTTGCCTTGCATGGGTACCGCACATCAATCAGAACGTCCACTGGAGCAACCCCGTATCAACTTGTGTATGGTATGGAAGCAGTCCTACCAGTCGAAGTTGAATTACCCTCCCTACGGGTATTAATGGATGTTAAACTGAGTGAAGCAGAATGGGTTCGGGCCCGATACGAACAACTGAGTCTGATCGAAGAGAAAAGATTGGCTGCAATCTGTCATGGACAGCTATATCAGAAGAGAATGAAGAGAGCCTTCGATCAGAAGGTCAGGCACCGAGAGTACCAAGTAGGAGATTTTGTGCTGAAAAGAATCCTCCCTCCTCATACAGACCACAGGGGAAAATGGACTCCAAATTATGAAGGACCATTTGTGGTAAAGAAAGTTTTCTCTGGTGGAGCACTGATGCTCAGCACCATGGATGGTGAAGATTTCCCGTCCCCTGTGAATTCAGATGCAGTTAAAAAATACTTCGCATAAAAATGACCCGCTGGACATAAAAACAGAATGTAAGTCCAGGCAAAAATAGGGCATCCCGGCGAGTCAAAAACAGAATAAAAGACTCGGGCAAAAATAAGGGAAAATAAATAAAAATGTACACCCGCTGAGTTGAAAAGCCGCATTGGACAACTCAGGCAAAAATGGGTATCCCGATGGATTGAAAACCCGAAAGGGCGATCCATGCAAAATAAGGGAATAAGCGAACAATTGCATTCTGAATTCGTCTGTATCACTTGCAACTTGGTAAGCTTCAACAGGATCAAGTTTCAATCAGAATCAGCCTTCTTCAGAAAGCAAGGTGAGAAGAACGTCAATTGTCATACGAGTCATAGCAGAAGAGGAAGCTCCCTAAAGCGTCGTTAACACTGCCAGCATTTTGTTTCTCAATTTGTAGCAATCTCCTCATTTCAGGGGATATGTTCCTTTGACTGTATCTCGCCAATTCAGGGCATATGAATTAATAAAATCAGATTTTCAGTCATGTCTCGTTTTATACATTTTATTTGCAAAAAATGTCTGATGTCTTAAAAGAAAAAAACTGATTGCATAAGTACAGATGTTCTTCTCTAAGAAAATAAAGAAACATGCTTGCAGGGAATATACTTGCTCTCGAAAATGTTTAACTCCTATGACGGGATCCAGTAAAGGATACCTCGGGATCGTTTGTGCGTTTCCTTATCTCTGCAGGATTGCAGGTGTCCAGAGCACAGCTTAGGGCATGAAAGCTTCGCCCTCAGCAAGCTGGCAGATCATTATCAACTCGGCCTATCTTCCACGTGGCGCTGAAAGGTGCCCATTTCCCCAGCGAAGTTGCCAAATCAACATACACTCAATCTCAGCATCTGAAATGCTCTATCCCCAGCTGGGTTGCCTCTCATTACTCTCCCCAGCTGAGTGGCCAACAACTCTCCCAGCCGTGGTACCAATCGTTCCTCCTCGGCAGAATGCAAGAATCAGGGAATCATATCCCCACAGAGCTCCAGCCTCTATTCAGAAGAGCAACGCATGAAGGAATCACAACAGGGTGAAGAAAGCTTCTACAAACCCCAGCTGGGTCCCATATTACGAGGATATGTCAATCAGTGACCTATATCCCCAAACGGTCAAATAACATATCATCAGATCTGTTAATAATTTCACCCCCTAGCTGGGATGTCCGTTTCAAGCAGATCGATCAAAGATCTTCGCAGCAACGGGATCCGAATCCCGGTTTTGGTATCTTTGCACAATCATAGCATTTGCATCATATTCACCCACAAAGCGTAGCATTCCGTTTTAACACGGAGCATTACGGCAAAAAAATCAAATGCATAGCATAATCATGAGCCATGTTATGAATCAACACCTGTGAATGATTACAGTTCATCAACATACAGAAGAAAAATCCCCACCAGAGTTCCCAGCAAAAGCAGTTGCCTCACAAATCACAAACACCAGTATATACTCCTTTTGACACCCGTCCGTGTTATATCCCAGCAGGAAACCAAAGACATCCTCTTTGTACTCACATATACTTATATACACTTTCTTGGCACCCGTCCGTGTCGTATCCCCAGCGCAGTCACCTACACTTTGTATATCAAATATTTGTTCATACTATACTCTTCTCCTTTTGACACTCGTCCGTGTCGCTCTCCCCAGTAGTTAACTACTCAGATACTCGTCCGTATCTTGTATATACCTTTTATATCCCCTCAGATTCGACACTAGTCCTTGTTCTTTGTTAACCCGTTGGTACTCGTCCGTACCATCATCTCAGAACATGCGTCAAGCGTTTGTTTCTACATGATACTCGTCCGTATCATAACCTTAAGGATGCTCGTCCGCATCTTTAATCCATACACTGTGTCAAACACTTTTGTCTTCTTGAATATAGATACTTGCCTGTGTCTACTATTCCCCAGGAAAGTCTTTTCAGATACGACCCTCGTCCGTGTTCTCTGTTAACCAGTTGATACCCGTCCGTATCATCATCTCTGAACACGTGTCAGTTTGTTTCTACCCGATACTCGTCCGTATCGCAGTCTTAAGGATGCTCGTCCGCATCTTTAATCTATACACAATACCAAACACTTATACCATTTGTTTCTTGGATATAAACACTCGTCCGTGTTTACTATTCCCCAGTAGATTTCCGACAAAGCAAATTTTCTTTCTTATCTGACACTCGTCCTGTGTCATGGTAAACCCTGAGAGCAACCGTACCCTGCTAGGTGGTCGTCCTCCACCTCTTGATGGTCGTCCTCCATCATGCTCATCCGATGGCCGTCCCCATCGTTGATTTTAGCAGCCGTCCCCTGCTAGGTGGTCGTCCTCCACCTCTTGATGATTGTCCTTCATCATTTTATCCAATGGCCGTCCCCATTGTTGATTTTTGGTTATCTAACATTCGTCCTATGTTATGACAAACCCTGAGAGCAGCCGTCCCCTGCTAGGTGGTCGTCCTCCACCTCTTGATGGTCGTCCTCCATCATGCTCGTCCGATGGCCGTCCCCATCGTTGACCTTCTATCCGATGGCCGTCCCCATCGTTGATATTTTCGGCAGCCGTACCCTGCCAGGTGGTCGTCCTCCACCTTTGATGGCCGTACCCATCATATTTCTTTTATTCCCCAACAGAGCAGCCGTCCCCTGCTAGGTGATCGTCCTTCGCCTTTGATGGCCGTACCCCATCATCTGTTTATTCCATTTATTCTTTAACCCGATGGCCGTCCCCGTCGTGGTCCCTTTCCTTTTAGCCCGATGGCCGTCCCCATCGTCGGTTACCTTGCTTTATGAACTTGATGGCCGTCCCCGTCATGTTTCATTAATTCCCAGAGAATCTTACTTTATCTTGATGGCCGTCCCCATCATAATTTTATTTTTCCCCAGCTAGTCGGCCGTCCCCGTCTTAGCTTTACCTGTTATCCCCAGCATGTCGGCCGTCCCCGTCATTGCTTTACTTCGCACACTTTCCCCAGCATGTCGGCCGTCCCCGTCATTGCTCTTTACCCAGCAGTCGTCCTCTGCTCGACGGTCGTCCTCCGTCGCCCACACTTTACAATACACTTTATTTTCCTTTTACAATCTATATCCCTTTTCTCCTTCATTCTGTGAGTGCAAATTTTGGACTGTCTTTGGTATTCAACCACAAGTTATCTTGTTTGCCTGTTAAGTCGTCGCTTACATCCTGCACAGCTAACTCATGTTTGAATAGGGGCAGCTGTAAACACCCCAAATTTGCCCTCACCCATTCACACCATGGCTTGTGATCATTCCATATGCATAAACACAATCATAGCATCTCATGTCTCATTTTTGATCCACTGCATAGATTCAAAGTCACCTGCACCTAGGGTTTGTGATCTGAGCAATCTCAGGGCATCTTGAGCCACTCCAAAGGCCATCAATCACTTCAAAGGGATCCATGTGTGTTCAAGCATCATATTACATCCTCACAAAGTCAAAAATGCAAAGGAATCACAAGAACTAGGGTTTGAGTGGATGCAGAGCCAAGTTTGACTGCACAGTTGACCTAAAATTAGGGTTTTGGTTTCAGAGGCCATAACCCCAAATTTTTTGGTCATTCTTGTTTCCATGGGTCTCTATATGGTATAGGGAGTGTACATGTCCATTTTCATGAAGAAATTCCATGGGGAAGTCATCTGATCAAGGGTTGACTTTTCAGACAAGTCAGTGTAAAATCAGGGCATCTGAGGCCCCCAATGACCCAACCAATGGGTGATCTTCATCATTCTAAGTGTATATGATCTTTATTTGATCATGGAAGAAGGTTGAAGTTCACAAAAATCAAGCATTTAGGGTTTTTGCAAATGTTGACTTTTTTGGGCATAGTTGACTTTTCAAGAATGCTTCATTTTAGGTCATTTTTCAAGCCTTGATTCTTGATCCAAAAATGATTCAAATGGAAAAACTTTGGTCATGAAAGTTGTAGATCTCATCTTTCCCTTTTCAAAAAGTACAAGAACATGATCAAACTCCTCTTGGATCAAAAGTTATGGTGTGGCAAAGTTGGCTAAAATCATTGATTTTCAAGGCATGCTTCAAATGAGAATTTTGCAAAATCATGATCCAAAGCCAATTGTAACCTCTAATTCACTTCAAACCAGTATGCAAACATTCTACATGTCCTAAAAGTCAGAATTGGATCAAGGTTCCTCATGTTTTGGTTCATGTAACAAGACTTTTCTTCATGAAGTTCAAAAAGCAAGCAACTTGCAAAATCATCATGATCACTCCCTACAACTTGCTGCATTGGTTACTGCACTTTGCTAGCCTCTCACCTCATCTTGCTGCACCAGAACCATGCCTTGTACTAGCTATAGATCAAGCCATACTTTCCTTACACAAAATTTGACTTTTTGCAAAAGCAAACTTACCTATCACTGCAGGCCATGTCACATCATCCAGCCAATGGGATTAGTTTATACTTTTCATTTGCAAGCCATTCCATACATCTAGCAAGGCTGAAATACTTCACACCAAGACATTCACAAAACACACCCCAGCTGCATTTTGCTTCGAAACTCTCTGCCTAACACACAAACATCCAAACCATTTCCACACTTCAACTCACCATACTTCATAGACCTCAAACCACCAAAAGCCAGGCCTGAAACAAGCAAGAACACCCCATTTCCATTTCTCACCTCAACTTGCAGTTTCATTCGAAACTCTCTCCATAGCTCACAAACATCCAAACAAACTTTACAAAGCTTCTCCCTTCACCATCTGGATCACAAAGAACCAATCACAACGGCCTGAAGCTACCAGAATCACCATAGCCATTTTTGACTGAGTTGAAGCAGAAGCTGTCTAAACTCCTTATCCAGCCAACATAAATTCCTTTTGAGCATCCAAGCATCCTCAGAGGGTTAAGTGGAGTGGATTGCACTGAAGGAAGTGGCCAGAAAGTCATCAGAGTGAAAGCCTCGAATCTCAGGTAGCTCCAAAATTATTTTTCCAGAAATCGTTTTTCATGTTATAAACTTGTTCTTTATGCTTCACTGAGTATCCTGGTGCTTTTGGTTTTTGAAATGGTGTTGATTTGAGAGTTTAATTGCTCTCTGAAACTTGCGTGCCCTAATTCTTTCTTGCTTCGATTCAGCTTTGTTAGGAAATATAAATTTGTTTTGAGTGAGGGTTTTGGTTCGTGAGTGGTTAAGGATCATTTCCCAATTCTTAGATTTCATTTTAGTTAGGTTTTTGGGGTTTTGGGGATTTTCAGGGGAGATGCTGGCCGGAGAAGACGACCGGAAGTCTTCTCCGGCCACCTGAAAGTCATTTGTGCCCTAATCATGTAATTAGTGCCATTTGAATTTGGACCTTTGGATGCCGTTGACTGGTTGACTCCCCGCGCGAATGGAAGGCTCAGATGCATCCAATTAGCCCTAATCCACGTGTTTAGTTTAATTAATCATAATTTAATTAATTTAATCAGAAAGAACCACAGCCCTTGGATAGCGCGCGTGGTCAATGCATTTGAATCCAGACTCAATCTCATCCCTCCATTCTGATTACTTTCCCATTTTCTTTATTTTAATTTCATTTCTTTTCATTTTATTTGCATATTTATTTTAAAATAGTAAAAAATGTGTAAAAATTATGAAACTTTTTCTCATAAGTTTTATTAATTTTTATGACACAAAAATATTTTTATTTTATTTTTATCATTAAAAAAGTATTTTTAAATATTTAAAAGATTATTTTTAATTGATTAATGGAAATTAATTAATTAAAAATACTTTTAAGTATCTAAAAATCACAAAAAAATTCATGAAATGTTCTAAGACATTTAGAAACATTGTCCAACCTTCAAACCAAATTTCTTTTTTGATCTTGATGCATTTTGAGAATTTTCCATTGAATTAAATCATTTTTGGTGCATTATTTTGATCATAAGTTCAAAAATTCATTTCTGCCTATCTAAGAGGAGTTGGACATTGGTTCTTCTTGCATTGTTTTGTGTTTAGCATGTAGTTTCTAGGATTAAAAGGCCATGATTTGTTCCTTCATTTTCAATTTGCTTGGCATTTCTTTTGTTTAGGAACCCTAAAAACCCTAATAACTTAGAAAAATCATAATTTGAGATTGGTTAAGAGTTGAGAGCCCCCCTTTGGACATTGGTTTAGTATAGGTTTAGGGTTTCTTTGGGTGGCATTTTCCATTTTTTATATTAGGTCTTGCTTCTGTTTTTGGTTTTTGTTTGTTGTTTGATCCATAAACCCTAATTTGGGCTTTCATTTGCATACCTCTTGCATTCTCTTGCATAACATGACTTGTCATGACATTTCAAGCATTCATGTGATTCATTTAACATCATGAGACATATAGAAAGCATTTTTGGTCATTGCATCTTGCATCTGCCATGTTGTATGCTTTGTATGCTTCCTAACTTTTCATGTATGTCCATGCTTCTTAACTTGCTTCATTTGCATTCATGAACTTGTATGATCATCTCCATGCCTTGCCTCATGTTTGTAGCACTCCATGGCATCATTATCATCATTAACATGCTTCTGGTTTTGTTTATCATCATATCATCTCATCTCATTTTGCATTGCATTGCATTTCTTTTCTAACATTTCAGGTGGTAAGTGAATCTGAGAAGTGAATTTGCCTTCACTTCTCATAACTCTTCTTTTCATCTCTCTAGCATCCATTGCTGTATTTATGTATGTGTTTGAGATTGAGCTTGCTCATTCTTGTTCCTCCCACTTTCTTTCTTCAAGTGACTTGACTTCTTGAATGAAGCAAGTTACTTTGCTTCTCTTGATCCTTTCATCTGCTTCCTGGTGGTTCCATTGAAGATTGTTCTTGTAAACCTCACAAACCTTAGGAACAACCAAGCATGACAATGATTAGGGTTTTGATTAGTCTCCCCTCTTAGTTTTACCTTTGTGTCTCTTTTGAGTCTTCTTTTCTCATCTCATAATCAGGGACTAAACCCTAAAGGCTTTAAGGCTTTGTGATTAAGCTTATGCCTGCATCCTTCTATTAGGATGGAGTGTATAACTTTAATCCTAAGTGTTAAACCCTTGATGTGTTTAAATCTCTTAATCAATTCACTTAATAAGTATCAAGACATTACACTTGTAACTTGGGCCTTGCATTAGGGTTCTAATTCTTCCTTAATTGGTTAAGAAGGACTAACCCTAGTGTTAATGGACAAGTCCCCCTCAAGTTGTCTTACAAATCATAAAATTCACTTCTTCATCATATCATTAACTAAAATCCACTCCATAAAGACTTGTTATGTCATGAGTTTAATCCCTAATCATGGATTAAGTTGAGGAGCCTTCCTCAGCTTAAACATTCTCATCTATTATCCTTCTATTAGGATGGTGTAATGAGTCTGTTTAATCCCTGATTATGGCTTAACCTCATTACTCAACACTAAACAAAAACACCAAAGCATCTAAATAATCACAAGTAGGTTAATGATCTTAATCCTACATCAAAGGTGATTAAGTGTGAGAATCTGACTTCACACTTAAGGTATTCTCATTACCCCTAATCAGAGGGAAGATGTGATGAGTTTACTAAATCCATTGGTTTAGACTTAAGCTCATTAACTTATGACAAACTTCCAAAAGCAATAAAAGACTGAAAACACAAAAAACAAACAATAATCGTCTCCTTCGGGATTCTTTTCTCATCTCATTCACTCATAAACGAGAACTTGCTTCTTCCGTCTAATGCAAGACAGTTTGCATCTGTGCCAGACAGATCATACACTTGAGCATAGACAAGCAAGCAGTTCACAAGTCAATTCATCTTTCAGTCTCTTTGGGTCGAACTACGGTGTTCTGACTTCCTCATTGCACGAGAGGATACGTAGGCATAACTTAACAGTTATCGAACAAAAGTCTCTGTATATTCCCCCTCCTTCTAGCTTTATTCTTTAGCCTCATAATCTTGAGCAATTCATTCTCATCCTTACACTGACACATCATTATACACTTCATTTCTTACACTGACACCTGTACATCTTTTTCCAGCTATTTTATACACAGAATGCACTGACACTACCCCTTTAAAACACAAATCTTTTGAGCGTGGATCCCGTCGAGTACGGGGGACAATCTGGGTGCTAATACCTTCCCAGGTTGTAACCAACCCCCTTTCTCAGTCTCTCTGGTTCGCAACCGTCTTATCCATATCTTTCTAGGTCTATGCAGCATTGCCTTTCCTCCGGGATAAAAATGCCTAGCTGGCGACTCTATTCACCTCCAGTGAGTTCACGGCTGTGTGTTCTCACTGTTCCCTTCGCCGACCGTTCGCGCTTGTACCGGGATGCAAATCTTTGGGAGCGACATTGGGGAACGGTAAACTCGGACGAGTGCTTACGCTTAAGAAATAAAGGTATAAGTGTTTTGATGCTGGGGAAAAGTGTGACAGGGACGAGTGTCAAAAGAGAAAGTGTATAAGTTTATGCACAAACATTTGTATATGCTAGTGTAAAAGGTGTCTCGGCGACCTGCGGGGATAGGATGACACGGACGAGTGTCGAAAGGAATGTATTATAAACAAGTACTTGGTTTGCAACAAGTGATTGGGCAACCGTGCTGGGGAATGGTGACACGGACGAGTGTCAGAAGAGTATATATAGGTATCTGTAATCACAGAGGCTATTTGTGGCTTATATCTGCAGGGGAAAAGTATGACACAGACGAGTGTCAAAAAGGGTATATATGAACATGTATTTGTGTTGGAGAGTGCAAAGGGGACGCTTTGGCTTTTATTTGCAAGGGATGTGAGCTTTTATATACAGTGCTGGTGGAATACTGATGGTAATTACAGGTGACTGATTTGAACCTGACTTATGATCATGCAAATGTTTGATTTTTGCCGTAATGCTCCGTATTAGACGGAATGCTACGCTTTTTGGGGAAAGATGATGCGAATGCTATGATTATGCAAAAGAAACCGATACGGGATTCGGATCCCGCTGCCGTGAAGATCTCTGGCTGATCTGCTTGGAAGGATATCCCAGTTGGGGATGAGATCATTGGTAGATCTGATAAGATATATGGCTCTGCTTGGGGGAATAGATCACTGATAGATCTATCCAGTAAGGAGAAAACCCAGCTGAGGATGAGGAAGCTTCAGTCACTTTGTTGTGTGAGAATTTCAGGCATTGCTCTTCTGGGGAGAGGCTGGAACTCTGCGGGGAGATACGTTGGAGATGCTCCTGTTGAGTATATCTGTACTGGGGATGAGGAAGTTTTGACAACTTTGCTGGGGAAAAGCATTTCAGATATTTCTTGGGGAGAGGGTATGCTGGGGAAGTGTGCTTGGCATGCCCCATGCTGTGTATTGGATACCTGCAATCCTGTTAGGACAAAGAAAGCACAAGTATCCCGAGGTATCCCTTACCGGATTCCGTCATAGGAGTTAGATATTCCTGAGAGTAAATACATTTCCTGCAAGCATTTAATAAGAATGGCACATTTGTTTTATGCAAATATTATATCATGGATATTGGACATTTTGCAAACGAAACAAAAATGTACGAAATAAGGTGTGACTTGAAAACTCTGATTTTATTAATCTGGGTGCCCTGAATTGGCAAATACAGTCAAAGAAACAGATCCCCTAAAATGAGGAGATTGTTACAAATTGAGAAAAATAAAGGTACTGGCAATGTTGATGACGCTCCGGCGAGCTTCCTTTGCTATGACCCGTATGACCTTGATGTTCTTCTCATCTTGCTTTCCGAAGAAGGTTGATTCTGACTGATGCTTTATCCTTTCGAGGCTTGCCATGCTGTAAGTGATACAGACAAATTCAGAATGCAGTTGTTCGCTTATTCCCTGATTTTGCGTGAATCTCCCTTTTGGGTTTTCAATCCACCGTGATACCCATTTTTGCCTGAGCTGTCCAATGCGGCTTTTCAACTCAACGGGTGTACTTTTTTTCAATATTCCCTTATTTTTGCCCGAGTCTTTTATCTATTTTTGACTCGCCGGGATGCCCTATTTTTTCCTGGACTTACATTCTGTTTTTATGTCCAGCGGGTCATTTATGCGAAGTATTTTTTAACTGCATCTGAATTCACAGGGGATAAGAAATCTTCACCATCCATAGTAGTGAGCATCAGTGCTCCACCAGAGAACACTTTCTTTACTATGAATGGACCGTCGTAATTTGGAGTCCATTTGCCCCTGTGGTCTGTATGAGGAGGAAGGAGTCTTTTCAGCACAAGATCTCCTACTTGGTATTCCCGAAACCCGACTTTCTGATCGAAGGCTTTCTTCATTCTTTTTTGATATAACTGCCTATGACATATTGCAGCTAGTCTCTTTTCTTCGATCAGATTCAGTTGATTGTACCGAGAACGGACCCATTATGCTTCATTCAACTTTACATCCATCAGTACCCTTAAGGAAGGTAGTTCAACTTCAACAGGTAGGACTGCCTCCATACCATACAAAAGCTGATAAGGTGTTGCCCCAGTGGATGTTCTGATTGAGGTTCGATACCCATGCAAGGCAAATGGTAGCATCTCATGCCAGTCTTTGTAAGTAACCACCATCTTCTGCACAATCTTCTTGATGTTTTTGTTAGCTGCCTCAACAGCGCCATTCATCTTTGGCCTATAAGGAGAAAAGTTGTGATGTTGTATTTTGAAGTCCTAGCACAGTTCTGCCATCATTTTGTTGTTCAAATTGGAACCATTATCAGTAATGATTAGCTCGGGTACTCCATACCGACAGATGATGTCTCTCTTCAAGAATCTGGCTACCACTTGTCTGGTGACGTTAGCATACGAAGTTGCTTCGACCCATTTGGTGAAGTAATCAATGGCTAGCAGGATAAATCTATGGCCATTTGAAGCAGTCGATTCGATCTTACCAATCATGTCAATGCCCCACATGGCAAAGGACCAAGGTGAAGACATTACGTTCAAAGGATTCAGAGGCACATGCACTTTATCTGCATAAATCTGGCATTTGTGGCACTTCCTGGCATATGCACAATAGTCTGCATCCATTGGGATCCAGTAGTAACCTGATCTTAATAATTTCTTATCCATTGCATGTCCTCCAGCATGGGTACCGAAAGTTCCTTCATGCACCTCGTGCATCAACAAGTCTGCTTCTTTCTTATCAACACATCTGAGAAGAACCATGTCAAAGTTTCGCTTGTATAACGAACCATCAGTGTTAAGGAAGAAACTACCGACCAGCCTTCTTAATGTCTTCTTATCATTGGATGATGCCCCAGGTGGGTATGTTTGATCCTCTAAGAAGCATTTGATGTCATGGAACCAAGGCTTGTCATCTTTAGCAATGTCCACAGAGAATACATATGCTGGCCAGTCTAGTCTGGATACCGAAATCCAAAGCATCTGCGAACTGATTCTCGTCTCGAGGGATGTACTCAAGTTTGACCGTTGTGACGAAAGTCAATAATCTCCTCGTGTAGTCACGATATGGAATCATATGCTCTTGGTGAGTGTACCATTTTCCATTGGTTTGATTGATTACCAGAGCTGAATCTCCGAATACAGTTAATGTCTTGATCCTGAGGTGAATGGCTTCCTCAAGACCCATGATACAGGCTTCGTACTCAGCTTCGTTGTTAGTGCATGCAAAGGTAAGTTTTGCCGAGAAAGGCATATGAACTCCTTTTGGTGTAATGAGCACTGCACCAACTCCACGACCATTCATATTGACAGCCCCATCAAACATCATTGTCCATTCTTCTTCTAGGTCAGATCCTTCAGTGTGAACAGGCTCTTCATGATCTTTTGCTTTTAGGAACATGATGTCTTCATCAGGGAAGTCAAATCTCATTGGTTGGTAGTCATCAATGGGTTGCTCAGCTAGATAGTCAGACAGTACACTGCCTTTGATGGCTTTTTGAGATTTGTATTGAATGTCATACTCTATCAGAATCATTTGCCATCTTGCAACCCTTCCGGTAAGTACTGGCTTCTCAAATATGTACTTGACGGGGTCCATCTTTGAGATCAACAAGGTAGTGTGAGTCAACATATACTGTCTTAGTCGGCGAGCAGCCCACGCTAAAGCACAACAAGTTTTCTCGAGCAGTGAATAACGTTGTTGACAGTCGGTAAACTTTTTGCTTAGGTAGTAAATTGCATACTCTTTTCGACCAGACTCGTCATGCTGGCCCAACACACACCCCATTGATCCTTCTAATACTGTCAGGTACATTATTAGAGGTCTTCCTTCAATTGGTGGCATAAGAATTGGAGGTTCTTGTAAGTACTCCTTGATTTTGTCAAAAGCCTTTTGACAATCTTCATTCCACCTGACTGTTTGTTCCTTAAGAATTTGAACAGGGGCTCACAGGCTGCAGTAAGATGAGATATGAACCTTGATATGTAGTTCAATCTACCTAAGAACCCCCGAACTTCCTTTTCAGTCTTAGGTGCAGGCATCTCCTGAATGGCTTTGACTTTGTCGGGATCAACTTTAATTCCTTTTTCACTTACAATGAATCCCAGCAGTTTACCGGAACGTACCCCGAATGTGCATTTGTTTGGGTTTAGCTTCAGCTGATACTTTCTCAGACGCTTGAACAACTTCAGCAGATTTACCAGATGGTCTTCTTCAGTGAGGGACTTGGAAATCATGTCATCCACGTAGCATTCAATTTCTTTATGGATCATGTCGTGGAATAATATTACCATAGTCCGTTGATAAGTAGCACCGAAATTATTTAGTCCAAATGGCATCACCTTGTAACAAAATGTGCCCCAAGGTGTGATGAAGGTAGTCTTCTCCATATCTTCGGGTGACATTCTGATCTGATTATATCCGGAAAATCCGTCCATGAAGGAAAACACCGAGAACTGAGCTGTGTTGTCGACCAATACATCAATGTGAGGTAATGGGAAATCATCCTTCGAGCTAGCTCTGTTCAGATCTCGGTAATCCACACACATCCATACTTTTCCATACTTCTTAGGCATTGGTACAATGTTAGCAACCCACGGCGGGTAACTAGTCACAACAAGGAAACCGGCGTCCCACTGTTTTTGTACTTCTTCTTTAATCTTCATGGCCATATCTGGACGAGTACGGCGCAACTTCTGTTTCACTGGAGGACAATCTTCTTTCAAAGGCAGCTTGTGCATAACTATGTCCATATCTAGACCCGACATGTCTTGATAGGACCAGGCAAAGACATCGACGTACTCTCGAAGCATATCAATAAGCTGTTCCTTTACTGAATCCTGCAGACTGGCCCCAATCTTTACTTCTTTCAAGTCTTCTTCGGTACCAAGATTAAATGTTTCAACTTCCTCCTGATGATGAGTAATTACTTTCTCTTCTTGCCTCAACAACCTGGCCAACTCTTCCGGTAACTCATAGTCTTCTTCAACCCCTTCATCAGCTTGATTAATTGGATTGTCGAAGTCATACAAGGTCATAGCAGTGTTGTTATCGGTGCAATCTGGAGGATAATCTCTGCAAGGGTTGAGATTGGTTCGTTTTAGTGATCAGTTTTAATCTTGTTTAGAAAAAGTGAAAATGAAGTTATTTATTTTGAAAACATTGCCATTTTATTGTTTTGTACAAAAGTGAAAAATGAAAAGACAGTGAGCGAAAAAAAAAGAGACTCGTTTGCAAAAGATGTCCGATATTCATTGATTAATCATTTGCACAAAATTACAATATGGCCCTATTACAAAATGAGTCCTGAAACCTTGGGAAAGATGTAGGACTTGATGCATGTTAAAAAAGACAGGAAATAATAATTACTCTGCAGGAGTAACCCTTATAATTTCCTGGGAAGACCAGTTAAGGACTTGGTTCCTTGGGATCCTTGGACGTTTCCAGCTCTCCAGGTTGCGGTCGTTTTCTGCCTCGCCTTCCAGATTATTAACAGCATCTGGGGTGAGCATTCCCCCACTGACAAATTTGGGTTCTTTTGCACCCTCTGATTGATCTTGTCGGAATGGTCTGTAACCCAAACCGAATATGTCCTCCTTCTTCTCCACCGGCAACAGCTTGCCCCAGCCTTGGGCATTACCGTCTTCAACAACCTTCCGGGCTTGCTGATAGGAGACAATTGAAGTACCCATCTTGTCTTCCTGGGATGCAGCAAATACTTCAGTAGCCTCATTGACATTCAGGGCCTCGAACCCTTGGCTCATTGTCTCATGGATTTCACCATCCATCTTAATATACTTATATGTAGCCAGATGGCTAACAAATATGTCTTCCTCACCACAGATGGTGATAATCTGTCCTTCCCATTCATACTTCAGTTTCTGGTGAAGGGTCGACGTTACTGCGCCTGCGACGTGAATCCAGGGTCGACCTAGCAAACAACTGTATGCCGGCTGTATGTCTATCACATAGAAAATGGTTTTAAAGACTTGTGGACCGATTACCACTGGCAGCTCCACCTCTCCAAGAATAGATCTTTTGGAGCCATCAAAAGCTCTGAACACAAGGTTACTTGGCCGAAGAGCTATCCCATCATACTCGAGCTTTACAAGGGCTTTCTTGGGTAAGACATTGAGTGAGGACCCAGTGTCTACAAGAACATGAGATAGTACAACTCCCTTGCACTCCAGGGTTATGTGCAAGGCATTGTTGTGGAGACATCCCTCTGTTGTCAAATCAGCATTAGTGAAACCTAGCCCATGGCTAGTGTTGACATTTGACACCACTGTTTCCAGCTGATTTACAGTGATCTCTTCTGGCACGTAGGCAGCATGCAAAACTTTGAGTAGTGCATCCCGATGGGCTTCGGAACACAGCAGCAGAGATAGGATTGAGATCTTTGAAGGAGTCTGGTGGAGCTGGTCCACAACTTTATAGTCACTTCTTTTAATAATTCTCATAAACTCATCCACATCTTGATCGAAAGATGATTTGTGAGTTTCTTTTGGCACAGATTCTTTCGATATCACACTCTTCCCTTTAGCTTTGTAAACAACCTCTGCCTCAGTGTTGGTTCTAGGGACTTGTGATGCGAAGAGACGTCCGCTTCGGGTGAAGCCTCCGCCTCCCCCAACATTATTCACTTGGGGAGTGAGAATTGGAGAGTCAAGAAGGACTTTCTCTCTGTTGCAGTATAGATCAGCACCATAATGCCATGGTATAGCACTGTCTTTATCATATGGGATTGACCCGGGCACCGTGATAGTGACTGGGCTCACTGCAGCAGATGTTGGGACTGTAATAGTCTGTGGATCATAGAAAATAGTAACAGGCCTTCTGGTGGATGTTGGTGGAGGTGAATTGAAGCTTTGTTGAGACTGTTGTTGAGGTTGTTGAAAGTTGTTGGAATTCGGGACCATTGTCTGTGTCGCTCCCGACAAATGAAAACTGGATCATATGAAGGTACAGACGCGAACGGTCGGCGAGAGGAAACAGTGAGAACACACAGCCGTGAACTCACTGGAGAATGAAAAGAGTCGCCAGCTAGGCATTTTTATCCCGGAGGAAAGGCAATGCTGCATAAGCCTAGAAAAAGATGGATAAGACGGTTTGCGAACCAGAGAGACTGAGAAAGGGGGTTGGTTACAACCTGGGAAGGTATTAGCACCCAGATTGTCCGTCGTACTCGACGGGATCCACGCTTAAAGATTTGTGTTTTAAAGGGGTAGTGTCAGTGCAATCTGTGTGTAAAATAGCTGGAAAAGAATGTACAGGTGTCAGTGTAAAGAAATGTGATGTGTATAAATGAAGTGTCAGTGTAGGAATGAGAATGAATTGCTCAAGATCATGAGGCTTAAAAGAATAATGCTGGAAGGAGGGGGAATAGACGGAGACTTTTGTTCGATAACTGTTAAGTTATGCCTACGTATCCTCTCGTGCAATGAGGAAGTCAGAACACCGTAGTTCGACCCAAAGAGACTGAAAGGTGAATTGACTTGTGAACTGCTTACTTATCTATGCTCAAGTGTATGACCTGTCTGGCTCAGGTGCTTACTGTCTTGCATTAGACGGAAGAAGCAAGTTCTCGTTTGTGAGTGAAGGTGATGAGAAAAGAATCCCGGAGGAGACGATTATTGTTTGTTTTTGTGTTTTCAGTCTTTTATTGTTTTTGGATTTTGTCATAAGTTAATGAGCTTAAGCCTAAACCAATGGATTTAGTAAACTCATCACATCTTCCCTCTGTTTAGGGGTAATGAGAGTACCTTAAGTGTGAAGTCAGATTCTCACACTTAATCACCTATGGTGCAGGATTAAGATCATTAACCTACTTGTGATTATTTAAATGTTTTTGGTATTTTTGTTTAGTGTTGAGTAATGAGGTTAAGCCATAATCATGGATTAAACAGACTCATTACACCATCCTAAAAGAAGGATGATAGATGAGAATGTTTAAGCTGAGGAAGACTCCTCAACTTAATCCATGATTAGGGATTAAACTCATGACAAAACAAACCTTTGATTAAGTGGATTTTATTTAATGATATGATGATGAAGTGATTTTTTAGGGTTTGTAAGACAACTTGAGGGGGACTTGTCCATTAACACTAGGGTTAGTCCTTCTTAACCATTTAAGGAAGAATTAGAACCCTAATGCAAGGCCCAAGTTACAAGTGTGATGTCTTGATACTTATTAAGTGAATTGATTAAGAGATTTAAACACATAAAGGGTTCAACACTTAGGATTAAAGTTATACACTCCATCCTAAGAGAAGGATGCAGGCATAAGCTTGATCACAAAGTCTTAAAGCCTTTAGGGTTTAGTCCCTGATTATGAGGTGAGAAGAGAAGACTCAAAGAAAGACACAAAGGTAAAAACTATGGGGGGAGACTAATCAAAAAAACCCTAATTCATTATCATACTTGGTTGATCCTAAGGTTTGTGAGGTTTTCAAGAGAAATCTTCAGAGGAGCCACCAGGAAGCAGATGAACAGGATCAAGAGAAGCAAAGTGACTTGCTTCATTCAAGAAGTCAAGTCACTTGAAGAAAGAAAGTGGGAGGAAGAAGAATGAGCAAGCTCAAACTCAAACACATATAAGAATGCAGCAATGGATGCAAGAGAGATGAAAAGAAAAGTTATGAGAAGTGAAGGCAAATTCACTTCCCAAGTTACTTACCACCTGAAATGTTAGAAAGAAATGCAATGCAATGCTAAATGAGATGAAATGGTATGATGCAAAGCAAGACCAGAAGCATGTTGATGATGATTATGATGTTATGAGGTGCTGCAAACATGAGGCAAGGCATGGGGATGTTCATACAAGATTATGAATGCAAATGATGCAAGTTAAGGAGCATGAACAAACATGGAATGTTATGAATCATACAAGACAAATGACATGGCAAATATGTAATGCAATGATCAAACATGTTTCCTATATGTCTTAAGATGTCAAATGAATCATAAACATGTACAAAATGCAAAGACAAGTCATGTTATGCAAGAGAATGCAAGAAGGATGCAAGAGAAAACCCAAATTAGGGTTCATGGATCAAACATCAAACAAAAACCCAAAACAGAAGCAAACCTCATGATAAAAAATGGAAAATGGCATCCAAAGAAACCCTAGGCCTATGATGAACCACTGCCCAAAGGGGAGCTCTCAACTCTCAACCAAACTCAAGATATGAATTTTGCAAGTTATTAGGGTTTTTTAGGGTTCTTAACAAAACAAATGCCAAACAATTTGAAAATGCAAGAACAATTCATGGCCTTTTTATCCTAGGAACTACATGCAAAACAAAAGACAATGCAAGAAGAATCAATGTCTCAACCTTCACCAATTGGCAGAAATGAATTTTTGAATCCATGATCAAAATAATGCATAAAAAATGATTTAATTCAATGAAAAATTCTTAAAATGCATCAAGATCAAAAATGAAATTTGGTTTGAAGGTTGGACAATGTTTCTAAATGTCTTAGAACATTTCATGAATTTTTTTGTAATTTTTAAATACCTAAAAGTATTTTTAATTAATTAATTCTCATTAATCAATTAAAAATAATCTTTTAAATATTTAAAAATACTTTTTTAATGATAAAAAATAAAATAAAAATATTTTTGGGTCATAAAAATTATTAAAACTTCAAGGAAAAAGTTTCATAATTTTTATGAATTTTTTGCTATTTTAAAATAATTATGCAAGTTAATTGAAAGAAAAATGAATAAAATTAAATAAAATAAAAAGTAAACAGAATGGAAGGATGAGATTGATTCTGAGTTCAAATGTGTTGACTGCGCGCGTGATCTTGTGGTTCAGATTCAAACTAGGTTAATCTTAATTAATTAAATAAATTAAACCTAATTAAAACTAATGACAAGATCCAGGCCTTCCATTCACGCGCGGGAAACAGGATCTAAAGGCCCAGGTTCAAAGTTGGTGCCCTAACCCTAATTAGTGATTAATGACTTTCAGGCTGCCGGAGAAGACTTCCGGTCGTCTTCTCCGGCCAGCCCTCACCTGAGAAACCTCAAAACCTCTCAAAACGTAACAAAAACAAAATCTATGAATTGGGAAATGATCTCCAGCCTCTCACGAATCAAACCCCTCTCTCAAAACAAATTTATGTTTCCTAAACAAGCTGAATCGAAGAGAAGAAGTTCTAGGTCACGCAAGCTTCAGAAACAAATTAAATGCTCATTTCAAAACCATTTTCAAAACCAATGGTACCAGGATGATCAGCAAATCATGAAGAACAAGTTTGTAACAAGAAAAATGATTTCTGGAAAAATTATTTTCGAGCTACCTGAGATTTGGAGCTTTCAACTTGAGGACTTTCAGGCCACTTTTCCTTGTGCAAACCACTCCACTTGATCTCCCAAAGATGTTTGAATGCTCAAAATGAGTTTGAGTTAGCTGGATAGTGAGATTCGACAGCTTCTGCTCAAGCTTGCTCAGAAATGGCAATGGTGTTTCTGGAGGTTTCAGGCCATTGTTAATGAAGGTTTGAGGTCCAAATGATGTATGGAGAAGCTTTGCAAGGTTTGTTTGTGTGTTTGCAAGCTGTGGTGAGAGTTTCGAAGAGAGATGCAGACTGAGGGTGAGCAATGGCTATGGGGTATTCTGGCTATATCAGGCTTGTGTTCTTGGTGCTGGGTGATCTATGAAGTGTGGTGAGATGATTGATGAAGTTGGCTTGAATGTTTAGTGGCTGTGGAGAGGAATTCGAAGCAAGTTGCAAGATGGTGAGTTTTTGTGAATGTGATGAATGTGTTGGTTTCAGCCTTGCTTAGTCTTATGTTTAGCTTGCAAAGGGATAACATAAACAAATCTGATTGGCTTTGTGATGTGACATGGCCTGCTATGATAGGTAAGTTTGCTTTTGCATAAAGGTCAACTTTTGTGTAAGTGAGGCATGGCTCAAGGTCTAGGCAAGTACAAGGCATGGGCTGGCGCAGCAAGGATGAGGGAGAGGTCTAGCAAAGCTCAGCAGCCAATGCATCAAGTTGGTGAAGTGATCATGATGGTTTTTGCAAGTTGTTGCTTTATGGAATTCTATGAGAAAATGCCTTGTTACACAAACCAAACCATGGGCAAACTTGATCCAATTCTGATTTTATGACTTAGAGAAATGTTTGTGTACTGGTTTGAGAGGAATTAGAAGTCACATAATGCATTTGTCCAAGATTTTGCAAAGTTTCACACTTGGTGCATACCTTGAAAAACAATGATTTTTGCCAACTTTGCATTGCTATAACTTTTGATCCAAGAAGAGTTTGATCATGTTCTTGTACTTTTTGAAAAGGGAAAGATGAGATCTACAACTTTCATGACCAAAGTTTTTCCATTTGAAGCCTTTTTGGATCAAGAATCAAGGCTTGAAAAATGACCTAAAATGATGCATTCTTGAAAAGTCAACTATGCCCAAAAAGTCAACATTTGCAAAAACCCTAAATTCTTGATTTCTATGAACTTCAACCTTCTTCCATGATCAAATAAAGATCATATACACTCAAAATGATGAAGATCACCCATTGGTTGGGTCATTGGGGGCCTCAGATGCCCTGATTTTGCACTGACTTGTCCAGAAAGTCAACCCTTGATCAGATGACTTCCCCATGGAATTTCTTCATGAAAATTGATATGCATACTCCCTATACCATATAGAAACCAATGGAAACAAAAATGACCAAAAAATTTGGAGTTATGGCCTCTGAAACCAAAACCCTAATTTTCAGTCAACTGTGCAGTTCATCCTGGCTCTGCATCCACTCAAACCCTAGTTCTTGTGATCCCTCTGCAATTTTGACTTTGAGGAGATGGAATATGATATAAGAACACACATGGACCCCTTTGAGTTGATTGGTTGCCTTTGGAATGGCTCAAGATGCTTTGGGATTGCTCAGGTCACAAACCCTAGGTGCAGATGCCTTTGAATCTATGCAGTGAATCAAACATGAGATGTGAGATGATATGATTGTGTTTATGCATATGAGGATGATCACAAGCCATGGTGTGAATGGGTGAGGGCAAATTTGGGGTGTTTACAGCTGCCCCTATTCAAACATGAGTTAGCTGTGCAGGATGTAAGCGACGGCTTAACAGGCCAAACAAGATAACTTGTGGTTGAATACCAAAGACAGTCCAAAATTTGCACTCACAGAACGAAGAAGAAAAGGGATATAGATTGTAAAGGCAAAATAAAGTATATTGTAAAGTGTGGGCGACGGAGGACGACCGTCGAGCAGAGGAAGACTGCTGGGTAAAGTGGTATGTGAAGCAAAACGATGACGGGGACAGCCGACATGCTGGTAAAGTGCAGGAAATAAAGCGATGACGGGGACGGCCGACATGCTGGGGATAAAAAGTAAAGCTAAGACGGGGACGACCGACTAGATGGGGAAAAACAAGTAAAGCTAAGACGGGGACGACCGACTAGCTGGGAAAAACAGGATATTATGATGGGGACGGCCATCAAGATAAAGCTGCAAAGTTCTCTGGGGATTAATGAAACATGACGGGGACGGCCATCAAGTTCATAAAGGTCAAGTAACCAACGATGGGGACGGCCATCGGGCTAAAAAGGAAAAGGGACCACGACGGGGACGGCCATCGGGTTAAAGAATAAATGAAATAAACAGATGATGGGGTACGACCATCAAAGGTGAAGGACGATCACCTAGCAGGGGACGGCTGCTCTGTTGGGTATAAAAGAAATATGATGGGGACGGCCATCAAAGGTGGAGGACGACCACCTGGCAGGGTACGGCTGCCGAAAATATCAACGATGGGGACGACCATCGGATAGATAAGGTCAACGATGGGGACGGCCATCGGACGAGCAAGATGGAGGACGACCATCAAGAAGTGGAGGACGACCACTCAGCAGGGGACGGCTGCTCTCAGGGTTATCATGACACAGGACGAGTGTCAGATAACCAAAAATCAACAATGGGGACGGCCATTGGATAAAGTGATGAAGGACGATCATCAAAAGGTGGAGGACGACCACCTAGCAGGGGACGGCTGCTAAAATCAACGATGGGGACGGCCATCGGATGAGCATGATGGAGGACGACCATCAAGAAGTGGAGGACGACCACTCAGCAGGGTACGGCTGCTCTCAAAGGTATCATAACACAGGACGAGTGTTAGATAAAAAGAAAATTTGTTGGTGATCTACTGGGGATATAGTAAACACGGACGAGCGTTTACATCCGGGAAACAAAAGGTATAAGTGTTTGGTATTGTGTATAGATTAAAGATGCGGACGAGCATCCTTAAGACTATGATACGGACGAGTATCATGTAGAAACAAACTGACACATGTTCAGAGATGATGATACGGACGAGTATCAACTGGTTAACAAGGAACACGGACGAGTGCCGTATCTGTGGGGATATGAGTGATGATGTATACAAGATACGGACGAGTATCTGTATAAGTGTACCATGAGTAGTGAGTATCGTATTGTATAGATGAGTGTTTTTAACTGCTGGGGAGAATGACACGGACGAGTGTCAAGAGAGAAAAGTATAATATTAACAAGTATATGAGTGATGAAAGGTGTAAGTGACTGCGCTGGGGATATGACACGGACGGGTGTCAAGAAAGTGTATATATAGGTATATGTGAGTGCAAAGAGGACGTCTTTGGCTTTTTGCTGGTGATTTGACACGGACGGGTGCCATGAAGTATCTGCAGTGTGGGTGATTTTGTTTGTAGAGTGTATTCAGGCGACCTTACTGGGGAATGATGACACGGACGGGTGCCAAAAGGTGTATATACTGGTGTTTGTGATTTGAAAGGGCAGCTGCTTTTGCTGGGACTCTGGTGGGGACTCTGGGGGAAAGTAATCTGTATTTTGATGAATGGTTACTAATCACAAGCGTTCAATTCACAACATGACTTATGATTATGCTATGTATTTGATTTTTGCCGTAATGCTCCGTATTAGACGGAATGCTACGCTCTGAGGGTATAATATGATGCGAATGCTATGACTATGCAAGGAGACAGATCCGGGATTCGGATCCCGTTGCCGCGAAGATCTCCGGTTGATCTGCTTGAAGTGAACATCCCAGCTGGGGATGAGATCACTGGTAGATCTATTGATGCATTTGCTTGGGGATATATGTCACTGATTGACATATCCTTATAATATGGGACCCAGCTGGGGTTTGTAGAAGCTTTCCGTACTCTGTTGTGACTTCTCCGTGCGTTGCTCTTCTGAATAAAGGCTTGAAGCTCTGTGGGGAGATGATTCCCTGATTTCTGCATCCTGTTGAGGAAGGATGGTTGGCATTACAGCTGGGGAATGCTGTTGATAACTCAGCTGGGGAGAGTAATGAGAGGCAACTCGGCTGGCGAGAAAACATCCTGAGTGTTAAACCTGTTAGTTGATTTGGCAACTTTGCTGGGGATAGAGCATTTCCGATGCTGAGATTGAGTGTATGCTGATTTGGCAGCTCCGCTGGGGAAATGGGCATCTTCTAGTGCCATGTGGAAGATAGACCGAGTTGATAATGATTCGCCCACTTGCTGAGACATAACCTGCATGCCCCAGGTTGCGTTCTGGATACCTGCAATCCTGCAAAGGTAAGGAAACGTACAAAAGGTCCCGAGGTATCCCTCACTGGATTCCGTCATAGGAGTCAAGTACTTTCGAGAATAATCACATTCCCTGTAAGCATGTGTTTTTTTTTTTTTTTTCTTTTTATTTTTAGAGAAAGGCATTTGTACTTATGCAATTGTATTTTTAGAGATATCAGACAACTCTTTGCAAAACATAAATGTAAAAACGACACATGACCGAAAATCTGATTTTATTAATTCATGTGCCCTGAATTGGCAAGATACAGTCAAGGAAACATATCTCCTGAAATGAAGAGATTGTTACAAATTGAGAAACAAAATGCTGGCGATGTTGACGACGCCTTGAGGAGCTTCCTCTCCTGCTATGACTCGTATGACAATGACGTTCTTCTCGTCTTGCTTTCTGGAGAGAGTTGATTCTGATTGAAGCTTGATCCTTTGAAGCTTACCAAGTTGTAGGTGATACAGACGAATTCAGAGTGCAGTTGTTCGCTTATTCCCTTATTTTGCATGGATCGCCCCTTTTGGGTTTTCAATCCATCGGGATACCCATTTTTGCCTGAGCTGTCCAATGCGGCTTTTCAACTCAGCGGGTGTACATTTTTTTTAATTTATTTCCCTTATTTTTGCCCGAGTCTTTTATTCTGTTTTTGACTCGCCGGGATGCCCTATTTTTGCCTGGACTTACATTCTGTTTTTTATGTCCAGCGGGTCATTTTATGCGAAGTATTTTTTAACTGCATCTGAATTCACAGGGGACGGGAAATCTTCACCATCCATGGTGCTGAGCATCAGTGCTCCACCAGAGAAAACTTTCTTTACAACAAATGGTCCTTCATAATTCGGAGTCCATTTGCCCCTGTGGTCTGTATGAGGAGGGAGAATTCTTTTCAGCACAAGATCTCCCACTTGGTACTCTCGGTGCCTGACTTTTTGATCGAAGGCTTTCTTTATTCTCTTCTGATATAACTGTCCATGGCAGATTGCAGCCAATCTCTTCTCTTCGATCAGACTCAGTTGTTCGTATCGGGACCGAACCCATTCTGCTTCACTCAGTTTAACATCCATCAATACCCGTAGAGAGGGTAATTCAACTTCAACAGGTAGGACTGCTTCCATACCATACACAAGTTGATACGGTGTTGCCCCAGTGGATGTTCTGATTGATGTGCGGTACCCATGCAAGGCAAATGGTAGCATTTCGTGCCAGTCTTTGTGAGTGACTACCATCTTCTGTACAATCTTCTTAATATTCTTATTTGCTGCCTCAACAGCGCCGTTCATCTTTGGCCTGTAAGGAGAAGAATTGTGATGTTGGATCTTGAAGTCCCGTCACAACTCTGCCATCATTTTGTTGTTTAAATTGGAACCATTATCAGTAATGATTCGCTCGGGCACTCCATACCGACAGATGATATCTCTTTTCAGAAATCTGGCTACCACTTGTCTTGTAACGTTTGCATATGAGGCTGCTTCAACCCACTTGGTGAAATAGTCAATGGCAACCAGGATGAATCTGTGGCCGTTTGAAGCAGTCGGCTCAATCTTGCCAATCATATCAATGCCCCACATAGCAAAGGGCCAAGGTGAAGACATGATGTTCAAAGGATTGGGAGGTACATGCACCTTATCTGCGTAAATCTGGCATTTATGACATTTCCTGGCGTAAGCACAACAGTCTGCATCCATCGTGATCCAGTAATAGCCTGATCTTAACAATTTCTTTGCCATGGCATGCCCTCCTGCATGGGTACCAAAAGATCCTTCGTGCACTTCATGCATCAGTAAATCTGCTTCCGTCTTGTCAACACATCTGAGGAGCACCATGTCAAAGTTCCTCTTATATAAAGACCCATCAGTGTTCAGAAAGAAACTACCAGCAAGCCTTCTCAAAGTCTTCTTATCATTGGAAGATGCCCCAGGTGGGTATGTCTGATCCTCCAAGAAGCACTTAATGTCATGGAACCAAGGCTTGTCATCTTTTACAACATCTGCTGCAAATACATATGCTGGTCTATCAAGTCTAGATACTGAAATCTGAGGTACAAAGTTAGCAGCTTGAACTTTGATCATGGACGAAATGGTAGCCAAGGCATCTGCAAACTGATTCTCGTCCCGAGGGACATACTCAAGCTTGACTGTTGTGAAGAAAGTCAATAACCTCCTTGTATAATCCCTGTAAGGTATCAGATGATCCTGGTGTGTGTACCATTTGCCGTTGGTTTGATTGACTACCAAAGCTGAATCCCCGAATACGGTCAATGTTTTGATCCTGAGGTCGATGGCTTCCTCAAGACCCATAATGCAAGCTTCGTATTCAGCTTCGTTGTTAGTGCAGTTGAAAGTGAGTTTCGCCGAGAAAGGCATGTGAACTCCTTTAGGTGTAATGAGTACTGCACCAACACCGCGACCGTTCATGTTAACAGCCCCATCAAACATCATAGTCCATTCTTCCTCCGGGTCAGGCCCTTCAGTGTGAACAGGCTCTTCATGATCTTTTGCTTTAATGAACATGATGTCTTCATCAGGGAAATCAAACCTCATAGGCTGGTAGTCATCAATGGGTTGCTCAGCAAGATATTCAGATAGTACACTGCCCTTGATGGCTTTCTGAGATGTGTACTGTATGTCGTATTCTGTGAGAACCATTTGCCATCTTGCAACCCGTCCGGTAAGAGCTGGCTTCTCGAAAATGTACTTAACTGGATCCATTTTTGAGATTAATAAGGTAGTGTGGGTCAACATATACTGTCTCAGTCGGCGAGCAGCCCACGCTAAAGCACAGCAAGTTTTCTCGAGCAGTGAATAACGTTGTTCACATTCGGTAAACTTTTTGCTTAGGTAGTATATTGCATACTCTTTTCGACCAGACTCGTCATGCTGGCCCAGCACACACCCCATCGACTCTTCTAATACTGTCAAGTACATAATCAAAGGTCTTCCTTCAACTGGCGGCATGAGGATTGGAGGTTCTTGTAAATATTCCTTGATCTTGTCAAAAGCCTTCTGGCAATCTTCGTTCCACCTGACCGTTTGTTCTTTTCTTAACAGCTTGAACAAGGGTTCACAGGTTGCTGTGAGGTGAGATATGAACCGTGAGATGTAGTTCAATCGACCTAAGAACCCTCGAACTTCTTTCTCAGTTTTCGGTGCAGGCATCTCTTGAATAGCTTTGACTTTATCAGGGTCCACTTCAATCCCTTTCTCGCTTACAATAAAGCCCAGCAGCTTACCAGATCTCACCCCGAATGTGCATTTGTTGGGGTTCAACTTTAGTTGGTACTTCCTCAGACGCTTGAACAACTTCAGCAGATTCACCAGGTGATCTTCCTCTGTAAGGGACTTGGCGATCATATCATCCACATAACATTCTATTTCCTTGTGGATCATATCATGGAATAATGTCACCATGGCCCGTTGATACGTTGCACCAGCATTCTTCAGTCCGAATGGCATCACTTTGTAACAGAACGTGCCCCAGGGTGTGATGAAGGTTGTCTTCTCCATGTCTTCAGGTGACATCTTAATCTGATTGTATCCTGAAAATCCATCCATGAAGGAGAATACCGAGAACTGAGCCGTATTATCAACCAATACATCAATGTGAGGTAAAGGGAAATCATCTTTCGGGCTGGCTCTGTTCAGATCCCGGTAATCAACACACATTCTTACTTTGCCGTCTTTCTTAGGCACAGGTACTATGTTAGCAACCCACGGCGGATAGCTAGTCACAGCAAGGAACCCGGCGTCCCATTGCTTTTGTACCTCTTCCTTGATTTTCATAGCCATGTCTGGGCGAGTTCGGCGCAACTTCTGTTTAACTGGCGGGCATTCTTCCCTCAGAGGCAGCTTGTGCACAA
Organism: Lathyrus aphaca; assembly: GCA_963966055.1. Classification (NCBI taxonomy): domain Eukaryota; kingdom Viridiplantae; phylum Streptophyta; class Magnoliopsida; order Fabales; family Fabaceae; genus Lathyrus; species Lathyrus aphaca. The sequence goes on from OZ014520.1 coordinate 183,828,692, forward strand.
CAATGTCGGTATCCAACCCTGGCATATCTTGATACGACCAAGCAAACACATCAACATACTCTTGAAGCAGATCTATCAGTTGTCTCTTCACTGGGTCTTGCAGGCAGGCCCCGATTTTAACTTCTTTCACGTCTTCGTCTGTACCAAGATTAATCACTTCAACCTCCTCCTGGTGAGGGGTAATGACCTTTTCCTCTTGTCTCAACAACCTGGCTAGCTCTTCAGGAAGCTCATATTCTTCATCAACCCCTTCATCAGCTTGATTGATTGGATTGTCAAAGTCATACGATGTCATAGCCGTGCTGTTGTCGGTGCAGTCTGGAAGGCACTCTCTGCAAGGGTTAAGTTTGTTTATTTTAGTGATTGATTTTAATCTTGCCTTAGAAAAAGTGAAATGAAGTTATCATTTCGAACACACCGCCATTTATTTTTGTACAAAAAGAAAAATGGAAAAACAGTGAACAGAAAAGAAAAATACTTGTTTGCAAAAAGATGTCTGATATTTCATTAATTTAATCTTGTTTGCACAAAAGTACAGATGGCCCTGGTTACAAAATGAGTCTTGTCATCTTGGGCAAGATGCAAGACTTGGGTGCATGCTATAAAAAATACAGGAAATAATAATTACTCTGCATGAGTAACTCTTATAATTTCCTGGGAAGACCAGTTCGAGACACTGCTCCCCGGGATCTTCGGACGAATCCAATTCTCCAGATTGCGCTCCTCTTCCAGCTCGTCTTCCAGGCAGTTGATAGCATCGGGGGTAAGCATCCCCCCACTGACAAAACCAGGCTTCTCAGCAGCCTTTGCTTGATGTTGAGTTGGTCTGTAACCCAACCCAAATTTGTCCTTCTTCTCCTCCACAGCTAAGACCTTGCCCCAGCCTAGGGCAGTTCCTTCCTCAACAACCTTCCGGGCTTGTTGGTATGACGACATTGGAGTACCAGATACAGCAGATGCTTCATTCACATTCAAAGCTTCAAACCCCTGGCTCATTGTTTCATGGATCTCTCCATCCATCTCAATGTATTTGTAGGTTGCCAGGTGGCTGACAAAAATGTCCTCTTCCCCACAGATTGTGACAACTTGGCCTTCCCACTCAAATTTTAACTTTTGGTGAAGGGTAGACGTTATTGCGCCGACGGCGTGAATCCAGGGTCTACCCAACAAACAGCTGTAGGCGGGCTGAATGTCCATCACATAAAAGATAGTTTTAAAGGTCTGCGGGCCAATTGTCACAGGCAGCTCAATCTCTCCCAGAACCGATCTCTTAGAACCATCAAAGGCTCTCACCACCAGGTTGCTGGGTCTCAATGCCAATCCATCATATTCAAGCTTCACCAGAGCCTTCTTTGGTAAGACATTCAGGGAAGAACCTGTGTCCACCAGCACATGAGAAAGGACAACTCCTTTGCATTCCAGGGTTATGTGCAAGGCTTTGTTGTGATTGCGACCATCCGCTGTCAAGTCAGAATTGGTAAACCCTAGCCCATTGCTAGCAGTAACATTTCCAACCACGGTTTCCAATTGGTTGACAGTAATCTCCTCAGGCACGTAAGCTGCGTGCAAGACTTTAAGTAGTGCATTCCGATGGGCTTCGGAGCACATAAGCAGTGAGAGGATGGAGATTTTGGATGGCGTCTGGTGAAGTTGATCCACAATTTTGTAGTCACTCTTTTTGATGATTCGCATAAACTCATCAACTTCCTGATCGAATGGAGTCTTCAGGGCTTCTTTGGCAGCTGGATCTTCCTGCACCGGGCCTTTACCCTTTGCCTTGGCAGCAGCTTCTGCTTCGGCAGTAGGTCTTTGAACTTGTGAAGCAAAGAGACGTCCGCTTCGAGTGAAGCCTCCGCCTCCCCCCACATTATCTACTTGTGGTGCAGGTGTTGATGTTTCAAGAGTGATTCTTTTTCCTTCGCAGTATACGTCAGAGCCATAGTGCCAAGGGATGGCCCTATTGCTTTCATATGGTACTGGTCCAGGCACCGTGACAGTGACTGGACTGATTGCTGCTGCTGAAGGGACTGTAATTGTTTGTGGATCATAAAAGATTGTAACTGGTGCTCTGGTGGGAGCAGCACCTTCTGAATGGTAGGCGGAGTTATTTTCAGGATCGTAGAATATGGTAACAGTAGAGACATCTTCGTGATTGATTGCTGGTGTTGTAGGAGGTACTGTTGGAAGGACTGTTGTTGTTGTTGATGGAGAGTCGAAATGGAATGAAGCTGAAGTTGTAGCAGGAGAAACTGTTGAAAACTGATCATTTGGGAGAACTGATGAAGTACTTGTTGATGCTGCTGATGAATTGTCGGGAACAATAGTTGCTGCATTTGTAGGAGGATCTGAAACCGTTGCTGATGAAGTTGCTTGATTTGCCGGAAATGATGTAGTGATCTGTAGCAAGCCACTCTGAATAAGGCTGTCAATGCCATTCCTCAGGTCCTCACACCCATTCCAAGAGATATTGCAGTAGGGGCACCCTAGTTCACACCCCGGAAATATCTGGTTTTCACGGAGTTGAGCTTTGATTTCCACCAATGGTGTCCTGATCTGATCCACACTAGTTATCAAATAAGACGGTTGGTCTTCTTCAATAGCGTTAATTCGGGGACCACCATGGTTTGGCATAGGGTTTTTATTGACATTGGGCGGAGGTGCAAAATTCAGAGCCTTGGAGTCTACCAAGTCTTGTACCTTCATATGCAGAGCCCTGCATTTTTCCGTACTGTGACCAGGTGCGTTGGAATGAAAAGCACACCTAGCATTGGAGTCATAGTTCCTTGGTAGACTGTTGGGATCCGGAGGTGCCAATGTTCTTAGCTCAACTAGGTTGAGTTTCAGAAGTTGTGGCAGCAAGGCAGCATACGGCATTGGGATCGGGTCGATCACTCTGTTAGCTTGAGAGGGCCTCTGTTGGAATGGCCTCTGTTGATTGTTGTTGTTGGTGTTGTTGCTGTTGAAGTTTCTTGGAGGATACTGATTCTGATGATACTGAGGTTGTTGTTGGAAGTTTTGTTGAGGAGGTTGATAGACTGGCTGAGGATGAGCTGGAGCAGGGATAGTGACTGCTGCTATTGACCTCTGAGCATATTGGGGCCTACCCCTGTTGGTGTGAATGGCATTGGTCTCGCCAGTTCTTCTCGGGCCTGCAAAAGGCTTTCTTGTATTACTGGACGAGCTTGCACCGTTGTCTGAGATCTTTCCCATCTTTAACAGGCTTTCAATTCTCTCCCCAGCTATAACAACATCCGCAAAGCTAGTGGAAGAGAAAGCAGCTAACCTGTCAATATAGGTTCCCTGAAGAGTATTCATGAACATATCTGCCATTTCTCTCTCAGACATTGGTGGTTGAACGGCAGCAGCCAATTGCCTCCATCTTTGAGCATATTCTCTGAAGCTCTCCCTGGACGACTGTGACATTCCCATTAGGAGGGTCCTGTTGGGTTCCATATCTAGATTATACTGATACTGTCTGATGAAGGCTTCTGCCAGGTCCTTCCAGCATCTAATTGTTGCTCTTGTCAGATGGGAATACCACTCCCTTGAAGCTCCAGTCAAGCTATCTTCAAAATAGAACATCCACAATTTCTCATCCATTGTATAGGCCTTCAGCCTTCCCAGAAATGATTGTAGATGAGTCCGGGGGCATGAAGTCCCATTATACTTTTCGAAACAAGGTGGCTTGAACTTGTGGGGAATCCTGACCCCTTCTACCAAACCCATGTCCATAACGTCGAAACCCAAAGAATTTTGAGATTCTAAGGACCTCAACTTCTTAGCTATTTCATCCAATCTCCTGTCATAAGTTTCCTCTCCAGCACCCATTACTGTAAATTGGTCCTCCTGAGGATCTTCTTGAAGTACCCTGGCCGCAGTAGCTGTCCCTTGAATGTTTGCAGGGATGTTAATCTCAGGATGTAGATGTGGACCAAACACAGGGGGGTTAACATGTGGTTGCACCCTTTCATTGTTACTTGTGCCTGCAGTCCCCACATGGGGCTCCTCTTGATTCCTCCCTTCTACCAAAGTTCTGAGCCTCTCCTGGCTTTGAGCTAAGTTGTTCATCACTTCCATGAACTGTGTTATCTGGGTTCTCATCTCCAACCTTTCGTTGGCCATCTGGTTTCTGACCTCCGTAAGGTCTTGTTGCATCTGGTCCATCTGAATTCCCGGAAGGTTGTTTCTAGTTGGGTACCTGTGTGGCCTGTTGAGAGGAAATACCCGGCGGCGAGCAATAATTCCTGAGATCACAACAGAGGTTAGCAACAACAAAACAAAAACCTACAAAACAAACAAAAGGGTTAGCATGCAATGCAGTTATGCTTATTTGTTCTCAAGGTATCCGGTTTGGCCTTCAGTTTTGACCCTTCCAGACCCTTGAAGATGCTGCTGTTGAAGTTGCTTTCGAAATAAACCCAGGTGGAAACTAGCACAAATATATTACAGAAGGTGAAATAATACATCTTGTTCATTTTACAACACAAGCCCGCTAAGGGGTCAAAATACAGTACAAAAAATAAAAGTACATGGAAAGAAAGCAACAACAAACAAATGATCAAACTCCGAGGCCAAACTCATCCTCACGAACCTCCTTGAGAAGTGCTTCGGTCACAGGATCAGCCGGACGCTCCGTAAGATTCCTGATGAGAAGGTTCCTTGTTGCAACAGCTGCAGTCAATTTCTTGTTCTGACTTTGGTCCTTAGACCTCTTCACTCCTGCTTTGATTTTCAGCTCTGATATTTCCTCCTGGGCTGCTGCCAGGGCCTTTTCCATCTGCTCCATCTTGCCCTGAACTCTCTTGTCTTCTAGAGTACGGGCCTCAGTGATCCGGACCCACCTGGCCTGACTTTCTTTCAAATACAAGTCTGTTCTTGCTCTTTGGAACTGGGCTTCTTTACAAGCATTCTTCAGAATCTGTTCACCAGCTTTGGATTTGTTGATATAATCTCCAGACTTCTCAATTTTAGTCAAGTGTTCCACTCTCAATTTCTCTAATCTCTCAATCTCCCTCACACCTTCACTCCTCTCCCGGAGGGTCTTCTGCAAGGCTTGAGTTAACTTCTCATTTCTTTCCTTCAAGCTTTCAAACACTTCCAAACTGATAGTGGCAGGGGGTGGTGCTGAAGATGACTCAGGCATGTCTTCTATGGTAAAGGGCATTCCAGAGAATTGGGCCCTAGCATGGGACCACTCATAATATTGGACTGATGCCACATTATTGCACTTCCCCAAAATGGTGATTCCCTTGGTTTGAACATGATCCCAGGCCCAGGCAGCCTGCCTAACAGTTGCCAGACTAACCTTGTTCTCACAGTAGAGGGTCTCAACCAAGTCTTGTTCCCTAGGAGTATGAACCAGTGCATAGCCTAATTGCCTTCTGAACAGCAGAGGGTTGTAATTGATACTTCCCTTAACCCCTATCAAAGGCACATTGGGAAAGTGCCCACAGCTGGTGATCATATCTCTGCCCTTGGTGCTTTGAGTACACCATCTGATGTCTGCTGAAGTTAGGACAGTGAGTCTCTTAGCCCAGTTGCTTTGCTGATGAGGATTTAGGAATGCATCTGTCCTGGGTAGATGCCTGAGAAGCCAAGCATGGAATAATGGAGCACAAATCCTCACTAATCTTCCCCTCTGCTTCTCATTTCTCTGATGTACTGAGTAATAGAGATCACCCAGTAAAGTTGGCACAGGGTTCTTCAGGATGAACAGGTGGATTGCATTCTTGCTAATGAATCGAGGCTCATCTGCAAACAACACAATTCCATATACACTTAAGGCCAACAGAGCACAAACAACTTTCCACTCCCCCAAGGAGGCCTTCAGACTAGCTTGAGAAATCAGGAAGTCCAGATGAAATCCAGGGATCCCAGCTTTAGAGGTCATATGCTGTTCAATCAAAACAGGCTCCAGATGCAAAGCCCTTGCTACCTCCCCATTGCTGGGAAAGACCATTTCAGGATTGAAAGGGATTTCCCTCCTGATAGGCAGACCAATCAATGATGAGTATTCCTCCAGAAGAGGACCCAACTGAAAGTCTTGAAAGGTGAAACATCTCAATGGGGGGTCATAAAACTGAATGCAGGTGTGGATCAAACTCCTCTGAGATGGGTCCAGATCCATGACCAAGTCCAGTATATCCCCATAATGCTCCCTGAACAAAGGTATGTGCTCTGGAGTGATCAGGGTTTGGATCCTCCTGATGTCTGATAAGTCTGGTTGGAAGAAATGATAGGTGATGTTGCTTTTCTTTGGAGCCATGATGCTGAGGACTGAGTAGGATAAGTGCTGATGAAGATGCTGAGGAGTGGGCCACTGGCTGGCTAGTGCAAGTATTTGAAGTATATGGTTGACAAGCTGAAGCAAGTACTGGTGGAGATAGGTCAATGTAGCAGATGGGGTCAAAACCAAAACCAGATGAATATGGATACCCTGAAACACAAATAAGCAAATGTTAATATGATGCAATGAGTATGTATGCAGATGATATGCAAGGGTTTGTGACTGAGCTGGATCTGATCAAAATGCTTTGGTATAGATCCATGTGTGTTCAAGAAGTCCAGATGGAGGTCTATAAATCCAGTAACCAAGGTAGGGGGACTCAAATAAAGAGCCACATGTCCAGGGTTTAGAATCACAAGAACTATCCAACATGGAGCATTCTTAACAAAGTCAAAGTAACAGGGTATTCTGAGGTCAAAGTACCTGCAAACCTGTAAACAGCCCAACCCCCTCACAGGTGGTGTTCTAGAACAAGGATCCTCAGACTTGGATCAGTTATGAGAAGTGTAAACACTTCTAACCCGGAGGTACAATGTTTACAATAACCATAACAATTCCTCCTCTAATTCACCTCAGTTTCTTAAGGTCAATACTAAAAGGTCATCCAGACTTAGCAGGCTTCCCAGATAGCCCTAGCATTGCAGGAAATCTGCAACACAGAGTTCTCAAGAAGAAACCGATATCTGAACCGTGTTTCATATTCCCGCACCAGACCGAAATGGAATGGGAAAGAATATGATTCACTCTAGCCTAGGTGTCACTCAGGTCCCAGGTGTAGGACCTTAACTCTCAATGAATCACCCTCCCACCAAGGCAAACAACAGATCCAGCCAGCAACAATGACAATATGATATATAAATGCAGCAAAGAAAGCAGTAAAGTAAATGCACATAAAGCAATAAACAAAAATAAATACAAGCACAAACAAGCACATAACACCCCGGTAAACACAAATCAATCAAGCGCTAGGAGGAACCCACAAAAAGAACCAGAGGCCCTGGTTGCAGTATAAGGGTCCCCAGCAGAGTCGCCAAGCTGTCGCTCCCGACAAATGAAAACTGGATCATATGAAGGTACAGACGCGAACGGTCGGCGAGAGGAAACAGTGAGAACACACAGCCGTGAACTCACTGGAGAATGAAAAGAGTCGCCAGCTAGGCATTTTTATCCCGGAGGAAAGGCAATGCTGCATAAGCCTAGAAAAAGATGGATAAGACGGTTTGCGAACCAGAGAGACTGAGAAAGGGGGTTGGTTACAACCTGGGAAGGTATTAGCACCCAGATTGTCCGTCGTACTCGACGGGATCCACGCTTAAAGATTTGTGTTTTAAAGGGGTAGTGTCAGTGCAATCTGTGTGTAAAATAGTTGGAAAAGAATGTACAGGTGTCAGTGTAAAGAAATGTGATGTGTATAAATGAAGTGTCAGTGTAGGAATGAGAATGAATTGCTCAAGATCATGAGGCTTAAAAGAATAATGCTGGAAGGAGGGGGAATAGACGGAGACTTTTGTTCGATAACTGTTAAGTTATGCCTACGTATCCTCTCGTGCAATGAGGAAGTCAGAACACCGTAGTTCGACCCAAAGAGACTGAAAGGTGAATTGACTTGTGAACTGCTTACTTATCTATGCTCAAGTGTATGACCTGTCTGGCTCAGGTGCTTACTGTCTTGCATTAGACGGAAGAAGCAAGTTCTCGTTTGTGAGTGAAGGTGATGAGAAAAGAATCCCGGAGGAGACGATTATTGTTTGTTTTTGTGTTTTCAGTCTTTTATTGTTTTTGGATTTTGTCATAAGTTAATGAGCTTAAGCCTAAACCAATGGATTTAGTAAACTCATCACATCTTCCCTCTGTTTAGGGGTAATGAGAGTACCTTAAGTGTGAAGTCAGATTCTCACACTTAATCACCTATGGTGCAGGATTAAGATCATTAACCTACTTGTGATTATTTAAATGTTTTTGGTATTTTTGTTTAGTGTTGAGTAATGAGGTTAAGCCATAATCATGGATTAAACAGACTCATTACACCATCCTAAAAGAAGGATGATAGATGAGAATGTTTAAGCTGAGGAAGACTCCTCAACTTAATCCATGATTAGGGATTAAACTCATGACAAAACAAACCTTTGATTAAGTGGATTTTATTTAATGATATGATGATGAAGTGATTTTTTAGGGTTTGTAAGACAACTTGAGGGGGACTTGTCCATTAACACTAGGGTTAGTCCTTCTTAACCATTTAAGGAAGAATTAGAACCCTAATGCAAGGCCCAAGTTACAAGTGTGATGTCTTGATACTTATTAAGTGAATTGATTAAGAGATTTAAACACATAAAGGGTTCAACACTTAGGATTAAAGTTATACACTCCATCCTAAGAGAAGGATGCAGGCATAAGCTTGATCACAAAGTCTTAAAGCCTTTAGGGTTTAGTCCCTGATTATGAGGTGAGAAGAGAAGACTCAAAGAAAGACACAAAGGTAAAAACTATGGGGGGAGACTAATCAAAAAAACCCTAATTCATTATCATACTTGGTTGATCCTAAGGTTTGTGAGGTTTTCAAGATAAATCTTCAGAGGAGCCACCAGGAAGCAGATGAACAGGATCAAGAGAAGCAAAGTGACTTGCTTCATTCAAGAAGTCAAGTCACTTGAAGAAAGAAAGTGGGAGGAAGAAGAATGAGCAAGCTCAAACTCAAACACATATAAGAATGCAGCAATGGATGCAAGAGAGATGAAAAGAAAAGTTATGAGAAGTGAAGGCAAATTCACTTCCCAAGTTACTTACCACCTGAAATGTTAGAAAGAAATGCAATGCAATGCTAAATGAGATGAAATGGTATGATGCAAAGCAAGACCAGAAGCATGTTGATGATGATTATGATGTTATGAGGTGCTGCAAACATGAGGCAAGGCATGGGGATGTTCATACAAGATTATGAATGCAAATGATGCAAGTTAAGGAGCATGAACAAACATGGAATGTTATGAATCATACAAGACAAATGACATGGCAAATATGTAATGCAATGATCAAACATGTTTCCTATATGTCTTAAGATGTCAAATGAATCATAAACATGTACAAAATGCAAAGACAAGTCATGTTATGCAAGAGAATGCAAGAAGGATGCAAGAGAAAACCCAAATTAGGGTTCATGGATCAAACATCAAACAAAAACCCAAAACAGAAGCAAACCTCATGATAAAAAATGGAAAATGGCATCCAAAGAAACCCTAGGCCTATGATGAACCACTTCCCAAAGGGGAGCTCTCAACTCTCAACCAAACTCAAGATATGAATTTTGCAAGTTATTAGGGTTTTTTAGGGTTCTTAACAAAACAAATGCCAAACAATTTGAAAATGCAAGAACAATTCATGGCCTTTTTATCCTAGGAACTACATGCAAAACAAAAGACAATGCAAGAAGAATCAATGTCTCAACCTTCACCAATTGGCAGAAATGAATTTTTGAATCCATGATCAAAATAATGCATAAAAAATGATTTAATTCAATGAAAAATTCTTAAAATGCATCAAGATCAAAAAAGAAATTTGGTTTGAAGGTTGTACAATGTTTCTAAATGTCTTAGAACATTTCATGAATTTTTTTGTAATTTTTAAATACCTAAAAGTATTTTTAATTAATTAATTCTCATTAATCAATTAAAAATAATCTTTTAAATATTTAAAAATACTTTTTTAATGATAAAAAATAAAATAAAAATATTTTTGGGTCATAAAAATTATTAAAACTTCAAGGAAAAAGTTTCATAATTTTTATGAATTTTTTGCTATTTTAAAATAATTATGCAAGTTAATTGAAAGAAAAATGAATAAAATTAAATAAAATAAAAAGTAAACAGAATGGAAGGATGAGATTGATTCTGAGTTCAAATGTGTTGACTGCGCGCATGATCTTGTGGTTCAGATTCAAACTAGGTTAATCTTAATTAATTAAATAAATTAAACCTAATTAAAACTAATGACAAGATCCAGGCCTTCCATTCACGCGCGGGAAACAGGATCTAAAGGCCCAGGTTCAAAGTTGGTGCCCTAACCCTAATTAGTGATTAATGACTTTCAGGCTGCCGGAGAAGACTTCCGGTCGTCTTCTCCGGCCAGCCCTCACCTGAGAAACCTCAAAACCTCTCAAAACGTAACAAAAACAAAATCTATGAATTGGGAAATGATCTCCAGCCTCTCACGAATCAAACCCCTCTCTCAAAACAAATTTATGTTTCCTAAACAAGCTGAATCGAAGAGAAGAAGTTCTAGGTCACGCAAGCTTCAGAAACAAATTAAATGCTCATTTCAAAACCATTTTCAAAACCAATGGTACCAGGATGATCAGCAAATCATGAAGAACAAGTTTGTAACAAGAAAAATGATTTCTGGAAAAATTATTTTCGAGCTACCTGAGATTTGGAGCTTTCAACTTGAGGACTTTCAGGCCACTTTTCCTTGTGCAAACCACTCCACTTGATCTCCCAAAGATGTTTGAATGCTCAAAATGAGTTTGAGTTAGCTGGATAGTGAGATTCGACAGCTTCTGCTCAAGCTTGCTCAGAAATGGCAATGGTGTTTCTGGAGGTTTCAGGCCATTGTTAATGAAGGTTTGAGGTCCAAATGATGTATGGAGAAGCTTTGCAAGGTTTGTTTGTGTGTTTGCAAGCTGTGGTGAGAGTTTCGAAGAGAGATGCAGACTGAGGGTGAGCAATGGCTATGGGGTATTCTGGCTATATCAGGCTTGTGTTCTTGGTGCTGGGTGATCTATGAAGTGTGGTGAGATGATTGATGAAGTTGGCTTGAATGTTTAGTGGCTGTGGAGAGGAATTCGAAGCAAGTTGCAAGATGGTGAGTTTTTGTGAATGTGATGAATGTGTTGGTTTCAGCCTTGCTTAGTCTTATGTTTAGCTTGCAAAGGGATAACATAAACAAATCTGATTGGCTTTGTGATGTGACATGGCCTGCTATGATAGGTAAGTTTGCTTTTGCATAAAGGTCAACTTTTGTGTAAGTGAGGCATGGCTCAAGGTCTAGGCAAGTACAAGGCATGGGCTGGCGCAGCAAGGATGAGGGAGAGGTCTAGCAAAGCTCAGCAGCCAATGCATCAAGTTGGTGAAGTGATCATGATGGTTTTTGCAAGTTGTTGCTTTATGGAATTCTATGAGAAAATGCCTTGTTACACAAACCAAACCATGGGCAAACTTGATCCAATTCTGATTTTATGACTTAGAGAAATGTTTGTGTACTGGTTTGAGAGGAATTAGAAGTCACATAATGCATTTGTCCAAGATTTTGCAAAGTTTCACACTTGGTGCATACCTTGAAAAACAATGATTTTTGCCAACTTTGCATTGCTATAACTTTTGATCCAAGAAGAGTTTGATCATGTTCTTGTACTTTTTGAAAAGGGAAAGATGAGATCTACAACTTTCATGACCAAAGTTTTTCCATTTGAAGCCTTTTTGGATCAAGAATCAAGGCTTGAAAAATGACCTAAAATGATGCATTCTTGAAAAGTCAACTATGCCCAAAAAGTCAACATTTGCAAAAACCCTAAATTCTTGATTTCTATGAACTTCAACCTTCTTCCATGATCAAATAAAGATCATATACACTCAAAATGATGAAGATCACCCATTGGTTGGGTCATTGGGGGCCTCAGATGCCCTGATTTTGCACTGACTTGTCCAGAAAGTCAACCCTTGATCAGATGACTTCCCCATGGAATTTCTTCATGAAAATTGATATGCATACTCCCTATACCATATAGAAACCAATGGAAACAAAAATGACCAAAAAATTTGGAGTTATGGCCTCTGAAACCAAAACCCTAATTTTCAGTCAACTGTGCAGTTCATCCTGGCTCTGCATCCACTCAAACCCTAGTTCTTGTGATCCCTCTGCAATTTTGACTTTGAGGAGATGGAATATGATATAAGAACACACATGGACCCCTTTGAGTTGATTGGTTGCCTTTGGAATGGCTCAAGATGCTTTGGGATTGCTCAGGTCACAAACCCTAGGTGCAGATGCCTTTGAATCTATGCAGTGAATCAAACATGAGATGTGAGATGATATGATTGTGTTTATGCATATGAGGATGATCACAAGCCATGGTGTGAATGGGTGAGGGCAAATTTGGGGTGTTTACAGTCTGGTCATAATAAATTGTGACAGTGGAAACATCATTGTTGGTTGTTGAAGTTGTAGTAGCTGGTGCAAATGAATTGTTGTGTGTTGAAGTGACAAATGGAATGATTGCTGAAGTTGTAGCTGAATCAGTTAACAACGGTTGTTGCAGTTGTAGAAGAATCAACATAAAAGATGGTTGTTGCATTTGTAGAAGATTCACTTGTTGTTGATAAAAGGGTTGCTGGTGTTGTAGAAGTTGTGGTTGTAATTTATAGAATGCCTTTGTTAATCAATTCATTGATGCCTTTCCTCAAGCTAGCACACCCATTCTCAGAAAGTTTGCATAATTCACAACAGGCCTCACAACTTGGGAACACTTGGCACTTTAAAAGTTGGGCTTTAACCTCTGCCAGAGGTTTCTGAATACATGCAATGTCTTCTATTAAAATCATGGATGAACCATCCTCTACAACATTAATCCTTGGCCCACTGTGGCTTGGCATAGGATTTTTCATTACATTGGGAGGAGGTGCAAAGTTCAGGGCTTTTGAATCTACCAGATCCTGAACCTTCATATGCAGAGCTCTGCATTTTTCCGTAGAGTGACCAGGTGCATTAGAGTGAAAAGCACACCTAGCATTGACATCATAGTTTCTAGGAAGGTTTAGAGGATCAGGTGGAGCCAATGTCCTCAACTCAACAAGATTGAGCTTTAGGAGTTGTGGCAGCAGTGTAGCATATGGCATTGGAATGGGATCAATCATCCTGTTGATCTGAGATGGCCGCTGTTGAAACGGGCGTTGTTGTTGATTGTTGTTGTTATTGTTGTATGATCTCTGTTGCGGAAACTATTGTTGTTGCGGAAAGTGTTGTGGTTGTTGAGTATACTGAGAAGGTGGAACAGGGATAGTAACAACAACAACTATTCTGGGCAAGTATTGGGGTCTCCCTCTTCCCATGTGTACAGAGTTTGTCTCACCAGATCTACAAGGTCCAGCAAATGGTTTTCTTGTACTGCTTGAACTAGCACCGTTATCGGAGATCTTTCCCATCTTCAATAGGCTCTCTATTCTTTCTCCAGCTATCACCACATCTGCAGAGCTGGTAGAAGAAAATGCAACCAATCTATCAATGTAGGTTCCTTGGAGGGTATTCATGAACATGTCTGCCATTTCCCTTTCAGACATGGGGGGTTGAGCTGCAGCAGCAAGTTGCCTCCACCTTTGGGCATATTCTCTGAAGCTTTCACGAGAAGATTGAGACATTCCCATCAAAAGAGTCCTGTTCGGAGCCATGTCCAAGTTATACTGATACTGTCGGATGAAAGCTTCGGCCAAGTCGTTCCAGTTCCTCACTGTGGCCCTAGTCAAATGGGAATACCATTCTCGGGATGCCCCTGTTAGACTATCCTCGAAGTAAAACATCCACAACTTTTCGTACATGGTGTATGCTTTTAACCTTCCCAAGAATGATTGAAGGTGGGTGCATGGTCAGGATGTGCCATTATACCTTTCAAAACACGAGGGTTTGAACTTGTGAGGAATTCTCACCCCTTCCACTAGTCCCATGTCCATGACATCAAAACCTAGGGAGTTTTGGGATTCAAGAGACCTCAGCTTCTCTACAGTCTCATCCAGCCTACGGTCGTAAACTTCGTCCCCAGCCCCAACAATTGTAAACTGCTCCTCTTGAGGATCCTCTTGCAAGACCCTTTCTCCAGCAGTATTACCCTGAGTATTCCTTATGGCATTGATTTATGGGTTCAGATGAGGCCCAAACTCTGGTGGATCAGTGCGAGGCTGCACGTGATCGTTGTTACTGGTACCTCATGTACCTGGATGGTGTTCTTCAGGAGTTTGCCTTTCAACCAACTCCCTTAGTCTTTCCTGGCTTTGAGCTAAGCCAGTCATTACAGTCATGAATTGGGTCATCTGATTCCTCATCCCAACCCTCTCATTGGACATCTGGGTCCTTACTTCATTCAAGTCTTGCTGAACTTGATCCATCTGGAGTCCCGGAAGGTTGTTTCGCATCCGGTACCAGTGTATTCTGTTGACAGGGAACACTCTTCTGCGAGCAATGTTTCCTGAAACCACAACAAAGTGAGAAACAACAATAAAACAAAAACCTACAAAACAAATAAAATGTTAGTATGTAATGCAATATGCCTATTTGTCTTCCAAGGGTATCCGATTTGGTTCTTTGGTTTTGACCTTTCCAGACCTCGAGGAAATGCTGATGATGAAGAGAAATTAAGCCCACCAAAAATAATACAAACTGATATATTACAAAGAGTGAAAATACATAGTTCGATTATAATAACATCCCCACGGTGGGTCAAAATACAACAACAAAATAAAAATTACAACAAAAGGAAAGTACAAGCAAAAGAGATCAAACATCCAATCAAAAGTCATCCTCTCTGACTTCCTTCAGGAGGGCCTCAGTCACTGGACCCATTGGGTGCTCTGTAATAGTCCTGATGAGGAAGTTCCTGGTAGCAATGGCACTGGTTAACTTCTTATGCTTGTCCTGATCCTTTGACCTCTTCAACCCCTCCCGGAGTTTCAATTCAGATATCTCTTTCTGAGCTGCTAATAAAGCCTCCTGATGCTTCTTTTCACTAGCCTCCAACTGCTCTATCTTAGCCTGAGTCCTTTGATCTTCCTGTGCACGGGCTTCAGTGATCCTGATCCACCTAGCCTGGCTCTCCTCCAGATAATGCTCTGCCCTAGCCTTCTGAGTCTTTGCTTCCTTGCAAGCATTCTTCAGTACCAACTCCCCTTCTCTTGCCTTCCTGATGTAGTCATCCGTCTTCTCAATCTTGGTCAAATGCTCAACCCTGAGCCTTTCCAATCTTTTATTATCTAGACGGCTGTCATTTCTCTCCCAGAGAGTCTTCTTCAAGGCTTCAGATAGTTGAGTATTCCTTTCCTTCAGCTTTTCAAACTCTTCCAAACTGACAATAGCTGTAGGTTGTACTATGGAAGGTCCAGGTATATCTTCTAAAGTAAATGGCATCCAGGTGATCTGAGCTCTAGTACGAGACCAATCAGAATACTGTGCTGAAGCAATGTTGTTGCACTTGCCAAGGATGGCTGTCCCTTTAGTCTGGATGTTGTCCCAGGCCCAGGCAGCTTGCCTGACAACAGCAAAGTTGGGCTGAATTTCACAATAGAGGGTCTCAGTCAAATCTTGCCCTCTGGGAGGATGAACCAAAGCATATCCTAATTGTCTCTTAAACAGTAAAGGGTTGTAGTTGATGCAACCTTTCACTCCTATCAAAGGCACATTAGGATATTGCCCACAGCTAGTAATGATGTCCTTGCCTTTGGTGCTCTGAGTGCACCATCTAATGTCTTTTGATGTCAAGGCAATGAATCTCTTATCCCAGTTCTTTTGCTGATGGGGTTTCAGGAAAGTATCTGACTTTGGCAAGTGCCTTAGCAGCCAAGAGTAATAGAGAGGAGCACAACATCTGACTAGTCTCCCTCTTTGCTTCTCATTCCTCTGATGTACTAAGTAGTAGAAGTCTCCAAGCAAGGTAGGAACTGGGTTCCTCAGCAAGAACAGGTGAATGGCATTCTTGCTCACAAACTTTGGCTCATCTGCAAATAAGACAACCCCATATATACTGAGGGCTAGAAGTGCACAGACAGCTTTCCATTCTCCTATTGCAGCCTGCAAGGTAGCCTGGGAGATCAAGAAGTCTAGGTGAAGGCCTGGAACCCCAGCCTTGGTTGTCATGTTCTGATCAATGAGGGCAGGCTCCAAATGCAATGCCCTGGCTATGTCTTCATTTCCGGGAGCATTCATCTCAGGTTTGAAAGGAATCCCTCTCCTGATAGGAACTCTTAACAACAAGGAAAATTCTTCTAGCAAAGGTCCCAACTGGAAATCAGGAAATGTGAAACATCTGAGTGGAGGATCATAGAACTGCAAGCAAGTATGGATCATGCTCCTCTAAGATGCATCTAGGTCTATGACAATGTCCAATATGCCTCCATAATGCTCTCTGAATAGTGGGACATGATCAGGGGTGATAAGGGACTGGATCTACCTAATGCCAGTCAGGGTGGGCTCAAAGAAGTGGTAAGTGATGTTGCTCTTCCCGGGAGTATCCATGCTGACAATGGGTACTGGTGAAGAAGCTGAGAGCAATTGCTAATGAAGGTCACTGAATGAGATGCTGGAGGTGAGTCTCTGATGAAGATAGCTGGAGAAAAATCACTGACAAACTGATGAAGGTGCTGGAGAAGACAAACTGAAGGAGTCTAAGCAGCAAAAGGGGTCAAAACCAAACCAAAGATGATAAGATGGATACCCTGTAAAACAAATAAGCAAATGTTAAATGATGCAAAAATGATGTATGCAAATGATATGCAAAGGATTTGTGATCAAGTGCTGGATCCATTTATCTGCCTTGGTAAATGTCCATCTATGTTCATAAGTCCAGATGGAGGCTTAGAAATCCAGTAACTAGGTGGGGGACTCAAATAAAGAGTCACAAGTCCAGGGTAATCACAAGAACTGTCCAAAGTGTTGCATTCTTAAAACAGAACTAGTAACAGGGTATGATATGGCCAAGGGTTCCTGCAAAACCTATAAACATCCCAACCCCTCACATATAGTGTTCTAGAACAAGGATCCTCAGACTTGGATCAGTTATGAGAAGTGTAAACACTTCTAACCCGGAGGTACAGTGTTTACAATAACCATAAAAGACCCTCCTCTAATTCACCTCAGATGCTGAAGGTCACAAAAAAGGTCATCCAGACTTAGCAGGCTTCCCAGATAGCCCTAGTACTACAGGAAATCTGTAGCACAAAGTTCTCAAGAAGAAACCCATGTCTGAACCGTATTTCATATTCCCGCACCAGACCGAAATGGAATGGGAAAGAATATGAAGCCACTCTAGCCTATGTGTCACTCAGGTCCCAGGTATAGGACCTTACTCACTCAATGATCCCCACCCACCAAAACAGACAGGAGATCCAGCACAGGATAATGACAGTATGAAATGCATAACAAAAACTGTAAAAGCAAGCAATAAATAAAGTTGTACATAAAGCAATAAATAAAGCAAATAAATAAGCACAAGTAGCACATAACACCCCCGTAAACACAAATCAAACAAGCACTAGGAGGAACCCACAAAAAGAACAAGAAGCCTTGGTTGCAATATAAAGGTTCCCCAGCAGAGTCGCCAAGTTGTCGCTCCCTCCAAAAGACACCAGGTCAGATAAGGTACAGACGCGAACGGTCGGCGAAAGGAGAAAATGAAATGAACTGAAAAGAGTCGCCAGCTAGGCATTTTTATCCCGAAGGAAAGGTAATGCTGCATAAACCTAGAAAGATATGGATAAGACAGTTGCGAACCAGAGAAACTGAGAAAGGGGGTTGGTTACAACCTGGGAAGGTATTAACACCCAGATTGTCCGTCGTACTTGACGGGATCCACACTTAAAAGATTGTGTTTAAAGGGGTAGTGTCTGTGCTATCTGTGTGCAAAAGCTGGAAAATAATATACAAGTGTCAGTGCAAGAAAATAAAGGGAGGTGCTCAGGAATGAGGCTTAAAGGATAATGTTGAAAGAGGGGGAAGACACAGAGACTTTTGTTCGATAACAGTTAAGTTATGCCTACGTATCCTCTCGTGCAATGAGAAAGTCAGAACACCGTAGCTCGACTCAAAGAGACTGAAAGATAAATTGACTGATGAACTACTTTCTTGTCTATGCTCAAGTGTATGACTTGTCTGGCTCAAGTGCTAACTGTCTTGCATTAGACGGAAGAATCGAGTTCTCGTTTGTGAGTGAAGATGATGAGAAAAGAATCCCGGAGGAGACGATTATTGTTTGTTTTTGTGTTTTCAGTCTTTTATTGCTTTTTGTGTTTGTCATAAGTTAATGAGCTTAAGCCTAAACCAAAGGTTAGTAAACTCATCATATCCTCCCTTTGGTTAGGGATAATGAGAATACCTTAAGTATGAAATAAACATCTCAACTTAATTACCATGATGATGTAGGATTAAGATCATTAACCTACTTGTGATTATTTAGATGTTTTTGAGTTTTTGTTTAGTGTTGAGTAATGAGTTTAAGCCATAATCAAGGATTAGTGAACCCATTACACCATCCTAATAGAAGGATAATAGATGAGTACACTTAAGCTGAGGAAGATACCTCAACTTAATCCATGATTAGGGATTAACCTCATGTCAAAACAAACCTTTATTAAAGTGGATTTTAATTAAGAGTGAGATTAAGAAGTGAGTTTTAAGTTTGTAAGACAACTTGAGGGGGACTTGTCCATTAACACTAGGGTTAGTCCTTCTTAACCAATAAAGGAAGAATTAGAACCCTAATGCAAGGCCCAAGTTACAATTTAATGTCTTAGTGATTATTAAGATGAATTGATTAAGAGGTTTAAACAAATTAAGGGTTTAACACTTAGGATTAAAGTTATACACTCCAGCCTAAGAGAAGGATGCAGGCATAACCCTAATCACAAAGTCTTAAAACCATAAAGGTTTAGTCTCTAATGATGGGGTGAAAAGAGAGACACAAAGAAAACACAAAGGTAAAAGATAAAGGGGACTAATTACAACCCTAATTATTGTCATGCTTGGGTGTTCCTATGGTTTGTAAGGCTTGAGAAAGATCTTCAGAGAAGCCACCAATGGAAGAAGCAGATGAAAGGAGGAGAAGCAGAAGAAACAAGTTACTTACTTCACTGAAGAAGATAAGTAACTTGGAGAAAGAAAGTGAATAATGAACATGAATGTGCAAGCTCACTCTAAAGCAAAGAAAAATGCAGCAATGATGCATATGAAGAATGAGAAGAGAAATGAGAAGTGAAGGCAAATTCACTTCTCAAATTACTTACCACCTGAAAATGTTAGCATAAGGAAAAGAATGAAATGAAAATGAAATGTATGCAAAGGTAAAAACCAAAACCAGAAGCAAATACATGATGCAAATGATGCTATGAGATGATGCAAAGGCAAATCAAGTGCAATGAATGTTCATACAAAGAGAAAGAATGCAAATGAAGCATGTAGGAAGCATGAAAACACATGTATACTTATGAAATGAAATGGGTGCAAAGCATAGCAAATGTATGAAGAAATGATCAAGAAATGTTCAATCAATGTCTTAATATGTCTAAGATGGCATACAAGTTCTTAGAATGTCATGGCAAGTTCATATGTTCATGCAATGCAATGTAAGATGCAAGTATGGATGCAAGATTAGGGTTACATGAAAGGATGAGATGCAAATGTCAAAAACAGAAGAAAATCACATGATAAAAAATTGCAAATGAACTCAAAGGAACCCTAACCCCATATGATATCACACCCCAAAGGAGAAGGTCTAACTCTTAACCTAAACAAAGTTGTGATTTTTCTAAGTAAACTAGGGTTTTTTGGTACCTTAAGAGGAAAAATGAAAATCAAATGGAAAATGCAAGATAAATTCATGGAAAAAATATCCTATAAACTACATGCTATATGAAGAACAATGTAAAAAGAACCAATGTCAAGCCCTTCATGGTTAGGCAAAAAAGAAATTTCAAAGTTAGGGTTCCAAAAAGGGATTTTTATGAACCCTAAATTCAAGAAAAATGTCAAAATTGGATCAAAACCAAAAAGAAATTTGTATGAATGGTTTGACAATGTTTCTAAATGTCCTAAGATGCAATGTGAAGTTTTTTGGAATTTTTAGAAACCTAAATGGTATTTTAATTAATTAATTTCCATTAATTAATTAAAATAACCATTTAAATATTTTTAAAATGATTTTTTAATGCAAAAAATAAAAATAAAAATGTTTTTGGGTGAAGAAAAATATTTGAAGTCAAAATGCAGAAGAAAAATATTTTTTTTGGAATTTTCTAAGTATTTTAAATAAATTGCACAAAATAAATGCTATTTAAATGAAATAAAATTAAAATAAAAGAAAGTATGATGATCTGATGGACATGATTTGAACTGGGGGGGTAATGGTTGACCAGCGCGCAATATAAGGGTCCAGATTCAATCTGGCCTAATTTTAATTATTTAAATAAATAAAAAAGATTAGGGTTAAGTGAACGGATCCCAGCCCTCCATACACGCGCGGAACTCACATCTAACGCTCCAGATTCAAACTTGGCTAATCACCTGAGATTAGCCCTAATTATTTTCAGATGACCGGAATAGTGCTCCAGTCATCTTCTCCGGCAGCCCAAAATGCTATCTCTCTCCCTAAGCCTTTAAAACCTAATCTCTCTGCCCAGAATCAAACCCCACGTATCACATAACAAGAATCATCCATCAAAACAAATTTATTTCACACATTTAAGCTGAATCGAAGCAAATTAGTTCTAGGTCAAAAAAATTAAGAGAAATCATACATGCTTAATACTTGATCATTTTCAAAACTAAACACATCAGGATCATCAGTGAATCATGAAGAATCATTTAGGAACTTAAAAACACATTTCTGGAAAAAATGTTCTTGAGGTTACCTGAGCTTGAGCTTTCTCAGTTTGGAGCTTTTGGTCCTCTTCTCTTGTGCAAATCCACTCCTCTTGACCTCTTGATGATGTTGGAATACTTTGATGGAGCTTAGAATGGCTGGAATGAAAGCTTGCACTCTTGCTGCACCAGAATCGTGTTTTGTGTAGAGGGGCTTTGAAGCTTGTTTGATGGTTGGTTTATGTTCTATGGATCATTTCTGAATGAATGGTGAAGTTTGTTTGGAAGTTTGATGGCTGGACAGAAAGTTTCGAAGGTTTTGCTTTTGGGTTGATTTTGAGAAACTTGGCTTATGGAATAATCTGAGCTTGTGTGATGTATGGATTGGCTTGCTTTTGATCCACATAACAATGTTTGATAGGTCAGAAAGTGAGTGGTGACCTGTGGTGATTGGTATGGGCAAGTTGCCAAAATGTCAACATAACTTGTACTTGAGGTATGGGCTATGGCAGGAGTTGTACAAAGGCATGTCTAGCCTCAACATTGATCAAGGAGAGCCATGGGATTGGGATTATGCAGCTGGATGGCTTAGAAGCCAAGATCTCATAGGTTTTGCAAGTGTTATGTGATTTCCCCCTTTGAGAAATCTTGAAGTGCAAGGCATGAAAGCAAGTGGTTCTTTGGGCAATCTTGGTTACAATGCATTGTATCATGTGTGTATGATGTTTATAGAGTGATTAGAGGTCACAAAATGGCTTGGTTTGTGGAATTGCAAAAAATCCTCTTTGGTGTCAAAGTGAAAATTATGTGATTTTTGCCAACTTTGCCAAGCCATAACTTGAGTTCCACAATGAATTAGAACTTGTTCTTGTACTTTTTGAAAAGGGAATGATCCAATCTACAACTTTCATGACCAACAATTTTTCATTTGAAGCATTTTTGGTTGAGAAAGAGGAGGTTGAAAAACTTTCCCAAAATGGAAAGTTTCCATTACAAGTCATTTCCATTTTTGGCAACTTTTGGTTTAGCTCATTTTTCTTCAATTTTGTGAACTTCCAAGCACTTCAATGATCAAATAAAGATCATATAACTTCAATTTGATGAAAAATCCACTTTGGTTCCATTGTTGGGGGCCTCAGATGCCCTGATTTTGCTCTGACTTGCTCAAGAAGTTACCCAGTGAACAGATGATTTCCACAATGAATTTCTTCATCAAACTTGGTACACATGATCCTTATAACATATTGAGACTATTAGAAACAAGAATGACAAAAAAATTTGGAGTTATGGCCTCTGAAACCAAAACCCTAATTTCAGGTCATCTATGTAGTGAAACCCTAGCTCAGCTTCCATGCTTTGCCAGTTCTTGTGATTTCTTGACTTCCTTGATCTTTGAGGGATATAATATGATGATAGAACACACATGGACCCTCTTAGAATGATTGGAGACCTTTGGAGTGGCTCAGATGGAACTGTGGATTGCTCAAATCACAAACCTTAGATGCAGATGAACTTAAGCTATGCAGTGAAACAAAAAATGCAATATGAGATGGTATGTTTAAACTTATGCAAATATGGAAGATCACAAGCCATGGTGTGAATTTAGTGAGGGAAAATTTGTGGTGTTTACACTTGCCATGATATTTCAAGCTTTTGTATGACATATTAGACATCTTAATACATGCTTGAACATTGCTTAATCATTTTTTCATCCATTTGCTATGTTTTGAATCCATTACACTTCATGGACATTCATGTGTTTTCATGCTTCTAAACAAGCTTTCATTTCATCTCATCCTTGTATGATCATTCATATTCATCTTGTATGACTTTGCATCATTTCATATGCCTTTTACATTGCATTTTCACTTCTGACTTTGGTCTTCACATCTCATTTCATTTCATTTCATTTCCTTTTACTTTATGTCTTATGCATTCATTCTAAAATTTCAGGAACTTTTGGTAAGTTATTTGGGAGGTGGATTTGCCTTCACTTCCCATCTCTTCTCATCATTCATAGGCATATTTACTTGTCTTTGAAGTGAACTTGTTTCACTTGTGTTCCATTCTTCTTACTTTCTTTCTTTTAAGTTACTTATCTTCTTCCGGAAGTAAGTAACTTATTCTTCTTCTTCCTTCTCTTTTCATCTGCTTCTTCCATTGGTGGCCTTGAAGATATTTCCTTTTAAGCCTTACAAACCATAGGATGTCCAAGCATGATAACTTTTAGGGTTTTGTATAGTCCCCCCTAGTATTTTACCTTTGAGTCTCCTTGAGTCTCTTTTCTCATCTCAATAATCAGAGACTAAACTTTTAAAGCTTTAGGACTTTGGAATTAGGGTTATGCCTGCATCCTTCTCTTAGGATTAACTGTATAACTTTAATACTTAGTGTTAAACCTTTAATTTGTTTTTACCTCTTAATCAAAACACATTAATAATCACTAAGACTTTATCTTGTAACTTGGGCCTTACATTAGGGTTCTATCTCTTCCTTATGGTAAAGAGGGACTAACCCTAATGTTTAATGGACAAGTCCCCCTCAAGTTGTCTTACAAACCATAAAATTCACTTCTTAATCTCATCCTTTGATTAAAATCCATTTAATAAAGGCTTGTTATATAATGAATTTAATCCCTAACCATGGATTAAGTTGAGGTATCTTCCTCAGCTTAAGTGTTCTCATCTATTATCCTTCTATTAGGATGGTGTAATGAGTTCACTAATCTGTGATTAGAGATTAAACTCATTACTTAACACTAAACAAAAACCCAAAATCATTTAAATAATCACAAGTAGGTTAATGATCTTAATCCTACATCATCATGGTAATTAAGTTGAGATGCTTATCTCATACTTAAGTAAGCTCATTATCCCTAATCAGGGAGGATATAATGAGTTTACAAGCCCTTGATTTAGGCTTAAGCTCATAATCCTATGTAAAACACCAAAAACAATAAAAAACTGAAAACACAAAAACAAACAATAATCGTCTCCTCCGGGATTCTTTTCTCATCACACTCATTCACAAACGAGAACTTGCTTCTTCCGTCTAAATGCAAGACAGTTAGCACTCGAGCCAGACGAGTCATACACTTGAGCATATGCAAGTAGGTAGTTCACAGTCAGCTTATCTTCAGTCTCTTTGAGTCGAACTACGGTGTTCTGACTTCCTCATTGCACGAGAGGATACGTAGGCATAGCTTAACCGTTATCAAATAAAAGTCTCTTTGTCTTCCCCCTCTTTCAGCATTCTTTTCTAAGCCTCAGTTCCTGGGAAATTCACCCTTTTGCATTGACACATGTACATTCATTCCTAGCTTTTGCACACAGATAGCACATACACTTACCCCTTTTAAACATAATCTTGTAACCGTGGATCCCGTCGAGTACGATGGACAATCTGGGTGTTAATACCTTCCCAGGTTGTAACCAACCCCCCTTTCTCAGTTTCTCTGGTTCGTAACCGTCTTATCCATCTCTTTGTTGGTTTATGCAACATTACTTTTCCTTCTGGATAAAAATTCCTAGCTGGCGACTCTATTCACTTCAACATATTTCTCCTTTCGCCGACCATTCGCGTCTGCACCTTGGGACCTAGTGTCTTTTCAGGGGAACGACAATAAGGTGCAAGATTTATTGGACTCGAATGCCATCAAAGTTTCTCCTACTCCCAGTGTACTACAAAATCCCATGCCTCCACATCGAAGAACTGTAGGAGCCATAGATGACGGTGACTGTTTGAATTTGGTTTATAATGTTAATTTTTTGAAGACTCCATTACTAGAAGTAAAGGGTTGTTTAGAAAAGAAAGGTCTCTTCCCAGGTTGTGGAGAAGTTTGTCCAGAATGCGAAGAATCTGCGGATGGATGAGACATGTTGAAATCAGGGATTCAGTAAATGATTGATGATGGAAGCATTCAGTTTGACCGGGTTGTTAAAGAAGATGAAGTCTCTACTGTTACTATCTATTATACCCTAGTCTAAATTCCAGCACCACCAAGAGTAACACCAGTTACGTTCACCACACCAGGGCCTGTGTGTCGCTCCCACCAAATGACGCCCGGGGTCAGAAGGGGTACAGACGCGAACGGTCGGCGAAAAGAGAGAAGAGAACACACAGGGGTGAACTCAGAAAGAAAAGAGTCGCCAGCTAGGCATTTTTATCCCGAAGGAAAGGTAATGCTGCATAAACCTGGAAAGAGATGGATAAGACGGTTGCGAACCAGAGAGACTGAGAAAGGGGGTTGGTTACAACCTGGGAAGGTATTAGCAACCAGATTGTCCATCGTACTCGACGAGATCCACGCTTAAAATATTTGTGTTTAAAGGGGTAGTGTCAGTGCAATTTGTGTATCAAAGCTGGAAAGAATGCAAGTGTCAGTGTAAAAAGAAAGTGAAGTGAGATATGTGAAGTGTCAATGTAAGAATGAATAAAATGCTCATGACTATGAGGCTTAAAGAATAATGCTGGAAAGAGGGGGAATATACAGAGACTTTTGTTCGATAACTGTTAAGTTATGCCTACGTATCCTCTCTTGCAATGAGGAAGTCAAAACACCGTAGTTCGACCCAAAGAGACTGAAAGATAAATTGACTTGTGAACTGCTTACTTGCCTATGCTCAAGTGTATGACCTGTCTGGCTCAGGTGCTAACTGTCTTGCATTAGACGGAAGAAACGAGTTCTCGTTTGTGAGTGAATGAGATGAGAAAAGAATCCCGAAGGAGACGATTATTGTTTGTTTTTGGGTTTTCAGTCTTTTATTACTTTTGAAAGTTTGTCGTAAGTTAATGAGCTTAAGCCTAAACCAATGGGTTAGTAAACTCATCACATCCTCCCTTTGGTTAGGGGTAATGAGAATACCTTAAGTGTGAAGTCATCATCTCACACTTAATCACCATGATGTAGGATTAAGATCATTAACCTACTTATAATTATTTAGATGTTTTTGTTGTTTTTGTTTAGTGTTAAGTAATGAGTTTAAGCCATAATCAAGGATTTAATGGACTCATTACACCATCCTAATAGAAGGATAGTAGATGAGAACACTTAAGTTGAGAAAGACTCCTCAACTTAATCCATGATTAGGGATTAACCTCATGACAAAACAAAGCCTTTATTAAAGTGGATTTTAGTTAATGGTAAGATGAAGAAGTGATTTTTATGATTTGTAAGACAACTTGAGGAGGACTTGTACATTAACACTAGGGTTAGTCCTTCTTAACCAGTTAAGGAAGAATTAGAACCCTAATGCAAGGCCCAAGTTACAAGTTTGATGTCTTGATGATTATTAAGTGGATTGATTAAAGGATTTAAACACATTAAGGGTTTAACACTTAGGATTAAAGTTATACACTCCATCCTAATAGAAGGATGCAGGCATAAGCTTAATCTCAAAGCCTTAAAGCCTTTAGGGTTTAGTCCTTGATTATGAGATGAGAGGAGAAGACACAAAGATGACACAAAGGTAAAAGCTAAATGGGGGGGACTAATCAAAACCCTAATTATTTTCATGCTTGGTTGTTCCTAAGGTTTATGAGGCTTAAGAAAGATCTTCAGAGAAACCACCAGGAAGAGAAGCAGATGAGAGGAGCCAGAAGCAAAGAGAAACAAAACAACTTGCTTCATTTAAGGAGACAAGTTGCTTGAAGAAAGAAAGTAAGATGAACATGAATGAGAAAACTCACTCCAAAACACAAGATAAAATGCAGCAATGATGCATAATAGGGATGAAAGAGATTGTGAGAAGTGAAGGCAAATTCACTTCTCAAAGTAACTTACCACCTGAAAAGTTAGTGAAAGAAAATGGAATGCAATGCAAATGAGATGCAAATGACATGATGCAAACCAAATCCAGAAGCATGAGTATGATGTTAATGATGCTAGAGATGGTACAAACATGAAACAAGGCATGAGGATGATCAAATAAACATAAGGGTGGCAATGAGGCATGCATTGAACCATGGATGTTCATGAAAAAGTTATGAAATGCAAATGACATACAACATGGCAAATGAAAGATGCAATGATCAAACATGATTCTAATATGTCTTAAGATGTGTCATGAGTCAAATGGATGCACAAAATGTCATGGCAAGTCATGGTGTGCAAGCAAAAGGAAGAAGGATGCAAAGGAAGGCATGAATTAGGGTTATATGCAACATACAAAGCAAAAATTCAAAACCAGAAGCAAATGACATGATAAAAATTTGAAAATGCAATCAAAGGAACCCTAAACCTACACAAGCTCACTGCCAAAAGGAGGGAATCCAACTCTTAACCTAGTGAGAGTTATGAATTTCCTAAGATTGCTAGGGTTTTAAGGTACCTTGTCAAGAAAAATGCCAAACAAATTAAAAATGCAAGATCAATTCATGCCAATTTTATCCTATAAACTACATGTTATGCAAGATGCAATGCAAAAAGAATCATTATCCAACTCTTAATGGTTAGGCAGAAATGAATTTTTGAAGTTTGACACAAAATATTGCCTTGAAATAAAATTAATTCCAAAGAAAATGATCAAAAGGCATCAAGATCAAAAAAGAAATTTGGTTTGAGAGTTGGACAATGTTTCTAAATGTTTTTAAATTCTATATGAATTTTTTTGTGATTTTTAAATACCTAAAAGTATTATTAATTAATTAATTTTCATTAATTAATTAAAAATAAACTTTTAAATGATTTAAAAATACTTTTTGATGCAAAAAATAAAAATAAAAATATTTTTGGAATGAGAAAATTATTTTAAGTCAGCATGCAAAAAATGAGATTTTTGTGATTTGTTTTACTATTTTTAATAAAATGAGAAAGAAAATGCAAGAAAAATGAAATTAAAATGAATTAAATGGAAAGTCAACAGATCCAGTGGCTGAGATTTGAACCTAGGGCGCGGGAATTGACTTGGCGCGTGATCTAAGGGTTGAAATTCAAACCTGACTAATTTCTGTTTTAAAATTAATTAAACTTGATTTATTTAATTAATTGAGGATTAGGGCATAATGATGAGATCCTGGCCACACGTTTGCGCGCAAGTCAACCAAAGTCCACAGAATCAAGGGTCCACATTCAAAGTTCATTAATTACACATATTAGGGTTAATGAGTTTCAGGTGGCCGGAGAAGACTTCCGGTCGTCTTCTCCGGCGAGACCTCCAACCTAACTCTCTCAAAACCTCACTAAATCATGCCAAAACCTCCAGATCAACTCAACTAAACATCTTAAACAACAATCCAGCAACAAAATTCATTTCTTTTTCATGAATCATGAAGAACAAACAGAAATCAAATTTACGGGCAAAGTTTCAGACAAACAATACATCCTCATTTCTGCATCATTTTCAAAAATTCAAAGCTCATTGCATTCAGGGAAGCATGTAGATCATTTTAGAAACAAGAAATAAGAGTTCTGGAAAAATGCATTTCCATGGTTACCTGAATCGAAGCTTTCAACCCAAGAGCTTCTGGACCAGTTTCTTGCTTCCAATCAACTCCACTGACCTCCCTCAAGTGTTTGCAAAGCTCATCTGGAGTTTATTTGGGCTAGTTTGAGAGATTGCTTGAGTTCTGTTCAAAGAGGGGAAGAAATCGTGTTTGGTTTATGTGAGGTTTCCGGCTGTTTCAATGGTTGGTTTGTGATCAGTGGAACATTTTGAGATCAATGGTGAAGTTTGCTTTTGTGTTTGATGCTTGTGCTGTGTGATTCGAAGCAAAATGCATAAGGGGAGGTTTTTGGGAATGCTGGCTTAGAGAGAGTTTCAGGCTGAGTTGTCTTGTTATGGCTTGCCTTTGGTCCACTTATCACTCATGGATAGGTCTGTGGAGTTGGTGTGCCCTATTGTGATTGGTATGGGTCTTTTGCAAAAAAGTCAAGCTTTGTGTAAGAGAGGTATGGGCTCATGGCTAGCCAAGGACAAGAGGGGTGTCCTGCACAGCAAGAAGTGAGGAGGACCATAGGATCAATTTTGAAGTCAGCCAGCACATGGGTTAGGGTTTGAGTGAGGTTTTGCATCTTTGATCAACTTTGGCCCTTTTGAAGTTTCTTGATCCATAAGTTATGAAAATGGCCAAACCTTTGATGCAATCTGACTTTTAGACATTGGTTCATGTTTGTATGAAGATTAGAAGTCCATTTGCTAGCACAATTTGTCTTGGCAAGTGGTTTTGCAACTTTGCCTCTTTGGTAGAAAACTTGAAATTATGTGATTTTTCCCAACTTTGACAAACCATAACTTTTGATCCAAAATGAGTTAGAATGAGTTCATGTACTCTTTGAAAAGGGAATGATCCATTCTACAACTTTCATGACCAGAGTTTTCCCATTTGAAGCATTTTTGAATCAAAAAGCAAGGGTTGAAAAAGTTTCCCAAAATGGCAATTTTCCATCACAAGTCATTTTCCCAAAAAGTCAACTTTGCAAATGGCTTGAAATTCTTCAATTGTGTGAACTTCTAACATCCTCTATGATCAAATAAAGATCATACATATTCAAAATGATGAAGAACACCCTTTGGTTGGGTCATTGGGGGCCTCAGATGCCCTGATTTTGCACTGACTTGCTCAAGAAGTCAACTCTTGATTAGATGACTTCCCCATGGAATTTCTTCATGAAAATTGATATGCATAATCCCTATAACATATAGAGACCAATAGAAACAAGAATGACCAAAAAATCTGGAGTTATGGCCTTTGAAACCAAAACCCTAATTCTAGGTCATCTGTGCAGTCAAGCCTGGCTCTGCTTCCATGCCATTCTCAGTTCTTGTGATCCTTTGACTTCCTTGACTTTGTGGGGATACAATATGATGCTTGAACATACATGGACCCCTTTGAAGTGATTGATGATCTTTGGAGTGGCACAAATGGCTCTAGGATTGCTCAGATCACAAACCCTAGATGCAGATGACTTAGAACCAATGTAGTGAAGCAAAAATGCAATATGAGATGCTATGATTGAACTTATGCATATGAAAAGATCACAAGCCATGGTGTGAATGGGTGAGGGCAAATTTGGGGTGTTTACAGCTGCCCCTATTCAAACATGAGTTAGCTGTGCAGGATGTAAGCAACGGCTTGGCAGGCAAACAAGATAACTTGTGGTTGAATACCAAAGACAGTCCAAAATTTGCACTCACAGAATGAAGAAGAAAAGGGATATAGATTGTAAAGGAAAGTAAAGTATAATTATACAGCGCGCGTGACGGAGGACGACTGCTGGGGAAAGAGCAATGACGGGGACGACCGACATGCTGGGGAAGATGCGGGGGGTAAAGCAGTGACGGGGACGGCCGTCAAGCTGGGGATATAAGGGATCATGAAGGGGACGACCATCAAGCAAAGCTATAAGACTTTCTGGGGATCAAAAATAAATGATGGGGACGGCCATCGGGTTGAATAAAATAGATGATGAGGTACGATCAACAAAGGTGAAGGACGATCACCTAGCAGGGGACGGCTGCTCTGTTGGGGATAAGATGAGGGACGGTCATCCAAGGTGAAGGACGATCACCTGGCAGGGTATGGTTGCCAAAAAGTATCACGACATAGGATGAATGTCGGATAAAAAAGGTCGACGATGGGGACGACCATCGGATAAGCATGATGAAGGACGATCCTCAAGAGGTGAAGGACGATCACCTAGCAGAGGACGACTGCTCTCGGGGTTTATCATGACATAGGAAGAATGTCAGATAACAAGATCAACGATGGGGACGGCCATTGGATAAAGTGATGAAGGACGATCATCAAGAGGTGAAGGACGATCACCTGGCAGGGGACGGCTGCCGGAAGCATCACGACATAGGACGAATGCCGGATAGAGAAGGGTTCCAATTAATGGAGACTCCGCTGGGGAAAGGATGAGGGACAGTCATCCAAAGGTGAAGGACGATCACCTGGCAGGGTACGGCTGCCGACAAGGTATCATGACATAGGACGAATGTCAGATAACAAGATCATGATTCACTGGAATTTGCCGGGACAAGTAAACACGGACGAGTGTCTATATCCAAGAAATGAGAGGTATAAGCGTTTGGGTACTGTGTATAGATTAAAGATGCGGACGAGCATCCTTAAGGTTATGATATGGACGAGTATCAGGTAGAAACAAACGCCTGACGCATGTTCGGAGATGATGATACGGACGAGTATCAATTAGTTAACAAAGAACACGGACGAGTGTTGATTCTGTGGGGACTCCCCTGGGGAAAAGTAGACACAGACGAGTGTCTAAATTCAAGAAGACATAAGTGTTTGACACGTGTATGGATTAAAGATGCGGACGAGCATCCTTAAGACTATGATACGGACGAGTATCAGATAGAAACAAACGCTGACGCGTGTTCTGAAATGATGATACGGACGAGTATCAACTGGTTAACAAAGAACACGGACGAGTGTTGAATCTGAGGAAGTATAAGTGGTGTATACAAGATACGAACGAGTATCTGTATGAGTGAAGCAGGAATAATAAGTATGAGTGAAACAACGACAAGTGTCTAACTTGCTGGGGAGGGTGACACGGACGAGTGTCAAAAGGTATATTATAAATATATGCTTTACAAAGTATTCAGGTAGTTATGTTGGGAAAGGTGACACGGACGGGTGTCAGGGAATCTGTATGGATATATATATCTGTGAGTGCAAAGAGGACACTTTGGCTTTCTACTGGGGATATGACACGGACGGGTGTCAAGAAGTATCTGTAATATGTAAGTGTCTGTTCGTAAAGAATGCTCGGGCGACTTTACTGGGGAATGATGACAACGGACGGGTGTCAAAAGGAGTGTGCATTGGTATTTATAAGTATAGGACAAATGCCTTGGCTTTCTGCCGGGGAATCCGGGGAGTTTCTCTGTATATCTTCGACGGATTGTCGGTACTTACAAGTGTTTGATTCAGAACATGGCCTATGATTATGCAATATGTTTGATTTTTGCCGTAATGCTCCGCATTAGACGGAATGCTACGCTCTGTGGGGAGGATATGATGCGAATGCTATGATTATGCAAAAGGTACTGATCCGGGATTCGGGTCCCGTTGCTGAGGAGATCTCCGGCTGATCTGTTTGAAGTGAACATCCCAGCTGGGGATGTGATCATTGGTAGATCTGACATATGGGACTCTGCTTGGGGGAATAGGTCATTGATAGACATATCCTTGTAATGAAGGACCCAGCTGGGGTTTGTAGAAGCTTTCGTCACTCTGTTGTGAGATCTTCAGGTATTGCTTTTCTGGATGGAGGCTGAAACTCTGTGGGGAGATGGTTCTCTGGCTTTTGTACTTGGCTGAGGAGGAAATAACAAATGGCAACACAGCTGGGGAAAGGGCACCTCCAGTGCTAAGATTGAGTAGATGGTGATTTGCCAGACTGCTGGGATGAAGTTTTCATGCCCTATGTTATGCTTTGAACACCTGCAATCCTGAAAAGACAGAGAAACACACAAGTAATCCCGAGGTATCTCTTACCGGATTCCATCATAGGAGTTTAGACACTCCCGGGAGTAAGTATATTTCCTGCACGCACGTATTTTTTAGAAGAAAAGCATCTGTATTTATGCAATCAGTATTTTAAAGACATCGGACATTCTTGCAAATGAAAATAAAGTATACGAGACGAGACATGACTGAAAAATCTGATTTTATTAATTCATGTGCCCTGAATTGGCAAATACAGTCAAAGAAATGAATCCCCTAGAATGAGGATATTGTTACAAATTGAGAAAATAAAAGGTATTGGCAACGTTGACGACGCTCCAGGGAGCTTCCCTTTGCTATGACTCGTATGATATTTGACATTCTTCTCGTCTTGCTTTCTGAAGAAGGCTGATTCTGAAAGAAGCTTGATCCTTTTGAAGCTTACCAAGTTGTAAGTGATACAGACGAATCCAGAATGCAGTTGTTCGCTCAATCCCTTATTTTGCATGGATCGCCCTTTCGGGTTTTCAATCCATCGGGATACCCATTTTTGCCTGAGTTGTCCATTGTGGCTTTTCAACTTAGCGGGTGTACATTTATTTATTTATTTTCCCTTACTTTTTCCCGAGTCTTTTATTCTGTTTTTGACTCGCCGGGATGCCCTATTTTTGCCTGGACTTACATTCTGTTTTTATGTCCAGCGGGTCATTTTATGTGAAGTATTTTTTAACTGCATCTGAATTCACAGGGGACAGGAAGTCTTCACCATCCATAGTACTGAGCATCAGTGCTCCACTAGAGAAAACTTTCTTTACTACGAACGGCCCTTCATAGTTCGGAGTCCATTTTCCCCCGTGGTCTGTATGAGGAGGGAGGAGTCTTTTCAGCACAAGATCTCCTACTTGGTACTCTCGGAGCCTGATTTTCTGATCGAAGGCTTTCTTCATTCTTTTCTGATATAGCTGCCCATGACAGATTGCAACTAGTCTCTTCTCTTCAATCAGACTCAGTTGTTCGTATCGGGATCGGACCCATTCTGCTTCATTCAGCTTAACATCCATTAGTATCCGCAGGGAGGGCAATTCAACTTCAACCGGTAGGACTGCCTCCATACCGTACACAAGTTGATACGGTGTTGCCCCAGTGGATGTTCTGATTGACGTGTGGTACCCATGCAAGGAAAACGGTAACATTTCATGCCAGTCTTTATAGGTGACTACCATCTTCTGCACAATCTTCTTGATATTTTTATTAGCTGCCTCAACAGCGCCATTCATCTTTGGCCTGTAAGGAGAAGAATTGTGGTGTTGGATCTTGAAGTCCCGGCATAGCTCTGCCATCATCTTGTTGTTCAAGTTAGAACCATTATCCGTAATGATTCGCTCGGGCACTCCGTACCGACAGATGATGTCTCTCTTCAGGAATCGGGCTACCACTTGCCTTGTAACATTTGCATATGAAGCTGCTTCAACCCATTTGGTAAAATAGTCAATGGCTACCAGGATGAATCTGTGGCCATTTGAAGCAGTCGGTTCAATTTTGCCAATCATATCAATGCCCCACATGGCAAAGGGCCAGGGTGAAGACATCACATTCAGAGGATTGGGAGGCACATGCACCTTATCCGCGTAAATCTGGCATTTATGGCATTTTCTGGCATAGGCACAACAGTCGGCATCCATTGTGATCCAGTAATAACCTGACCTTAGCAACTTCTTAGCCATTGCATGCCCTCCTGCATGGGTACCAAAGGATCCTTCGTGCACTTCATGCATCAACAAGTCTGCTTCCGTCCTATCAACGCATCTGAGGAGTACCATATCAAAGTTTCTCTTGTACAGGGAACCATCAACATTCAGAAAGAAACTACCAGCAAGCCTTCTTAGAGTCTTCTTATCATTGGAAGATGCCCCAGGTGGGTATGTTTGATCCTCCAAGAAGCATTTAATGTCATGGAACCAAGGCTTATTATCTTTTACAACATCTGCTGCGAACACATACGCTGGTCTGTCAAGTCTGGACACTGGAATCCGAGGCACAAAGTTGGCAGCTTGAACTTTGATCATGGATGAAATGGTAGCCAGAGCATCTGCAAACTGATTCTCGTCCCGAGGGATATACTCAAGCTTGACCGTTGTAAAGAAAGTCAACAACCTCCTTGTATAATCCCTATAAGGTATCAGATGGTCCTGGTGTGTGTACCACTTGCCGTTGGTTTGATTAACTACCAGAAATGAATCTCCGAATACAGTCAATGTCTTGATCCTGAGGTCAATGGCTTCCTCAAGACCCATAATGCAAGCTTCGTATTCAGCTTCGTTGTTAGTGCAGTTAAAGGTAAGTTTTGCCGAGAAAGGCATGTGAACTCCTTTAGGTGTAATGAGTACTGCACCAACACCACGACCATTCATGTTAACAGCCCCATCAAACATCATAGTCCATTCTTCTTCTGGGTCAGGCCCTTCAGTGTGAATAGGCTCTTCATGATTTTTTGCTTTTATGAACATGATGTCTTCGTCCGGGAAGTCAAATCTCATAGGCTGGTAATCATCAATAGGTTGCTCAGCAAGATAATCAGACAATACACTGCCCTTGATGGCTTTCTGAGATGTGTATTGGATTTCATATTCCGTGAGGATCATTTGCCATCTTGTAACCCGTCCGGTAAGTGCTGGCTTCTCAAAAATGTACTTAACTGGATCCATCTTTGAGATCAATAAAGTAGTGTGGGTCAACAGATACTATCTCAGTCGGCGAGCAGCCCACGCTAAAGCGCAACAAGTTTTCTCGAGCAGTGAATAACGCTGTTCACAGTCGGTAAACGTTTTGCTTAGGTAGTATATTGCATACTCTTTTCGACCAGACTCGTCATGCTGGCCCAACACACACCCCATTGACTCTTCTAATACTGTCAAGTACATGATTAGAGGTCTTCCTTCAACTAGAGGCATAAGGATTGGAGGCTCTTGTAAGTATTCCTTGATTTTGTCAAAAGCCCTCTGGCAGTCTTCGTTCCACCTGACCGTTTGTTCTTTTCTCAATAGCTTGAACAAGGGTTCACAGGTTGCTGTAAGGTGAGATATGAACCGTGAGATGTAGTTCAATCTACCTAGAAAACCCCTAACTTCTTTTTCTGTCTTCGGTGCAGGCATCTCTTGAATGGCTTTGACCTTGTCAGGGTCAACTTCAATCCCTTTTTCACTTACAATAAAGCCCAGCAGCTTACCAGATCGTACCCCGAATGTGCATTTTTTGGGGTTTAACTTCAGTTGGTACTTCCTCAGACGCTTGAATAACTTCAGCAGATTCACCAGGTGGTCTTCTTCTGTGAGGGACTTGGCAATCATGTCATCCACATAACATTCAATTTCTTTATGGATCATGTCGTGGAATAACGTTACCATAGCCCGTTGATAAGTGGCACCAGCATTCTTCAGTCCGAATGGCATCACCTTGTAACAGAACATGCCCCAGGGTGTGATAAAAGTGGTCTTCTCCATGTCTTCAGGTGACATCTTGATCTGATTGTATCCTGAAAATCCATCCATGAAGAAGAACACCGAGAACTGAGCCGTATTATCCACCAATACATCAATGTGAGGTAATGGGAAGTCATCTTTTGGGCTGGCTCTGTTCAGATCCCGGTAATCCACACACATCCTCACCTTGCCATCTTTCTTAAGCACAGGTACAATATTAGCAACCCACGGCGGATAGCTAGTCACAGGAAGGAACCCGACGTCCCACTACTTTTGTACCTCTTCTTTGATCTTCATTGCCATATCTGGGCGAGTACGGCGCAACTTCTGTTTTACCGGCGGGCAGTCTTCTTTTAAAGGCAGCTTGTGCATGACAATATCGGTGTCCAACCCTGGCATATCCTGATAAGACCAAGCAAACACATCTACATACTCTCGAAGCATATCAATCAGTTGTTTTTTCACTGAATCTTGCAGGCAGGCCCCGATCATAACCTCTTTCACATCTTCTTCCGTACCAAGATTAACTGTTTCGACCTCCTCCTGATGAGGAGTGATAACCTTCTCCTCTTGCCTTAACAACCTGGCTAGCTCTTCAGGAAGCTCATAATCTTCTTCGACCCCTTCATCAGCTTGATTGATTGGATTGTCAAAGTCATACGAGGTCATAGCTGTGTTGTTGTCGGTGCGGTCTGAAAGGCATTCTCTGCAAGGGTTTAGGTTGCTCATTTTAGTGATCGATTTTAATCTTATTTAGAAAAAGTGAAATAAAGTTATCATTTTGGAAAACATTGCCATTTCATTTTTGTACAAAAAGAAAAAATGAAAAACAGTGAGCGGAAAAGAAAAAGACTCATTTGCAAAAGATGTCCGATATTCATTGATTGATCTGTTTGCACAAAATTACAAGATGGCCCGATTACAAAATGAGTCTTGTCATCTTGGGCAAGATGCAAGACTTGATGCATGCTTAAAAATACAGGAAATAATAATTACTCTGCAGGAGTAACCCTTATAATTTCCTGGGAAGACCAGTTTGAGACATGGCTCCCCGGGATCCTTAGACGTATCCAGCTCTCCAGGTTGCGGTCGCTTTCATCCTCGTCTTCCAAGTTGTTCACTGCATCCGGGGTAAGCATTCCCCCGCTGACAAAGTTGGGCTTCTTAACAGCCTCTGATTGATCTTGTTGAGTTGGTTTGTAACCCAACCCAAATCTGTCCTCCTTCTTCTCCACGGGCAACAGCTTGCCCCAGCCTTGGGCAGTACCCTCTTCAACAACCTTCCTGGCTTGCTGATAAGATGTCATGGAGGTTCCTAGTACAACAGATGCTTCATTAATGTTCAGGGCCTCAAACCCCTGGCTCATAGTTTCATGGATTTCTCCATCCATCTCAATGTATTTGTACGTAGCCAGATGGCTAACAAAGATGTCTTCTTCACCACAGATGGTGATGATCTGGCCTTCCCATTCGAATTTCAGCTTCTGGTGAAGGGTAGACGTAACAGCGCCAGCGGCATGGATCCATGGTCTACCCAACAAACAGCTGTAGGCCGGCTGAATGTCCATCACATAGAAGGTAATTTTGAAAGTTTGCGGGCCAATCATCACTGGCAGATCAATCTCCCCAAGCACTGATCTCTTAGAGCCATCAAATGCTCTTACCACCAAATTACTTGGACGCAGAGCCAAGCCATCATACTCCAGCTTCACCAAGGCTTTCTTTGGTAGAACATTGAGCGAAGACCCAGTGTCCACCAGTACATGGGATAGAACAGCACCCTTGCATTCTAGAGTGATGTGTAAAGCCTTGTTGTGGTTACGTCCCTCAGTTGTTAAGTCAGTGTTGGTGAAACCCAGTCCATGACTGGTATTGACATTTTCCACCACTGTCTCCAGCTGATTAACAGTGATCTCCTCTGGCACGTATGCTGCGTGCAAGACTTTCAATAGTGCATTCCTGTGAGCTTCAGAACACATCAACAGGGATAATATGGAGATCTTTGAGGGAGTTTGGTGAAGCTGATCCACCACTTTGTAATCACTTCTCTTTATAATCCTCATAAACTCGTCTACATCTTGTTCAAAAGACGTCTTCTGAGTTTCTTTGATAATTGGTTCTTCAGATATCACACTCTTCCCCTTTGCCTTGGCAGCTGCTTCTGCTTCGGCATTAGGTCTTTGCAATTGTGAGGCAAAAAGGCGTCCACTTTTGGTGAAGCCTCCGCCTCCCCCAACATTATCAATCAGTGGAGAAGAAGTTGAAGAGTCCAAAGTGATTTTCTCTCCGTTGCAGTAGAGGTCAGAGCCATAATGCCAAGGTATGGCATTACTGCTTTCATATGGAACTGGTCCAGGCACCGTGATGGTAACTGGACTGACTGTTGCGGAGGAGGGTACTGAAATGGTGTGCGGATCGTAGTAAATGGTGACCGGTGATCTGGCAGAAGGTGCCACTATCTGTTGTTGAAAGTTGTTTTTTGGAGGAACATCTGATGGATCATAGTAAATGGTGACTGCTAAGACATCTTTGTTGATTTCTGTTGGTGTTGTAGAAGATTCGGCTGGATAAATGGATGCTGATGTTGTAGAAGAGATGGTTGTTGACATCTGGTTTGTTGAAGTGATGGATGAAGCCATTGTTGATGATATTGATGAATTGGTCGGAATGATTGTTGTTGCAGTTGTAGAAGAGTCAGGAATTATTGTCAAAGGGATTGCTGGATTTGTAGGAGCCGTTGTTGTGATCTGAAGTATACCACTTTTGATAAGACCATCTATGTCACTTCTCAAATTATCACACCCGTTGATCGAAATGTTGCAATAACCACAACCGAGCTCACATCCGGGGAACATCTGGCATTCTAGAAGCTGAGCTTTAATTTCTACCAGAGGTGTCCGAATCTGCCCAACACTGGTGATTAAGAAAGATGGCTTGTCTTCCTCAATGGCATTAATTCTTGGTCCTCCATGATTGGGCATAGGTTTCTTGTTGACATTTGGAGGGGGTGCAAAGTTGAAGGCTTTAGAATCCACCAGATCTTGCACTTTCATTTGTAAAGCCCTGCATTTCTCAGTATTGTGGCCAGGTGCATTGGAGTGGAAAGCACATCTGGCGTTGACATCATAATTTCTTGGAAGATTGGAAGGATCTGGCGGTGCCAATGTCCTTAATTCAACCAAGTTGAGCTTCAGGAGTTGTGGCAATAAAGCGGCATAAGGCATAGGGATTGGATCAATCACCCTATTGGCCTGTGATGGTCTTTGCTGAAAGGGCCTTTGCTGCTGGCTGTTGTTGTTGTTGTTGTAGGTCCTCTGTGGTGGGTACTGAACTTGCTGTTGATAGTGTGGTTGTGGTGGTGGTTGATATGCTGGTTGCTGAGGAATTGGAGCTGGAATAGTGACAGCTGCTACTGATCTGTGGACATGCTGAGGTCTGCCCCTGTTGGCATAAATGGAATTTGTCTCACCAGTTCTTCTAGGTCCCACAAAAGGCTTCCTGGGATTGCTTGACGAACTTGCACCATTATCAGAAATTTTACCCATCTTCAATAGGCTTTCAATCCTTTCCCCGGCTATAACTACGTCTGCGAAGCTGGTGGAAGAAAAAGCAGCTAGCCTATCAATATATGTTCCTTGCAGAGTATTCATAAACATGTCGTCCATTTCTCTTTCCGACATGGGTGGCTGGACAGCAGCAGCAAGCTGTCTCCACCTTTGGGCATATTCCCTGAAGCTTTCTCTGGAGGATTGAGACATTCCCATCAGGAGGGTCCTGTTAGGAGCCATGTCCAGATTGTATTGGTACTGCCTGATGAAGGCTTCAGCTAGGTCCTTCCAGCATCTGATAGTAGCTCTGGTCAAGTGTGAATACCACTCCCTTGAAGCCCCAGTCAGACTATCTTCAAAGTAAAACATCCACAGTTTTTCATCCATGGTATATGCCTTAAGTCTCCCCAGAAAGGACTGCAAGTGAGTTCGTGGACAGGAAGTTCCATTATACTTCTCGAAGCACGGGGGTTTACACTTGTGAGGAATCCTTACCCCATCCACTAACCCCATATCCATCACATCAAAACCCAAGGAGTTTTGAGACTCCAAAGATCTCAATTTCTCAGCAATTTCATCAAACCTCCTATCATAAACTTCATCCCCAGCTCCCATGACAGTGAATTGCTCCTCTTGAGGGTCTTCTTGCAAGATCCTGCCTGCAGCAGTATTGCCCGGTACATTCCTTGGGATATTGGCCTCTGGATCTAGATGAGGTCCAAATACTGGTGGGTTAACATGAGGCTGACCTCCCTCATTGTTGCTGGTTCCTCCAGTGCCAGGATGATGTTCTTCGGGGGTCTGTCTTTCTACCAAGGCCCTTAACCTCTCTTGGCTCTGAGCCAAGCCAGTCATTACAGTCATGAACTGGGCCATTTGGTTTCTCATCTCCACCCTTTCGTTAGCCATCTGAGTTCTGACCTCTGTCAGATCTTGCTGTACTTGATCCATTTGGATACCAGGGAGATTGTTGCGAGTAGGATAACTATGCGGACGGTTGAGAGGGAACACCCGACGGCGAGCAATAATTCCTGAATCACAACAGAGTTAGTGACAAACAAAAAATCCTACAAAACAAAACAAAAGTCAGTATGCAATGCAATATGCTTATTTGTTTTCCAAGGTATCCGGCTTGGCTCTTGGTTTTGACCTTTCCAGACCCCGAGGAAGATGCTTTTGATGTTGCTTGAGAGAAAGAAAACTAATGGAAACAAACAAAATATATTACAAATGGTGCATAATATATAATTTGCTTTTACAACATATGCCCCTGAAGGACCAAAATACAACATAAAAAGAAAAGTACATGAAATGGAAATAACAACAAGCAAGGAAGTCAAACATCTAATCCAAACTCATCCTCCTTAACCTCCTTCAAAAGTGCTTCAGTTACAGGACTGGCCGGATGCTCTGTAATGTTTCTGATAAGAAGGTTTCTGGTGGCAATAGCAGTGGTCAGCTTCTTGTGTCTGTCCTGGTCCTTTGACCTTTTCACACCAGCCCTAAGCTTCAGTTCTGAAATTTCCTTCTAGGCTGCCAGCAAAGCCTCCTGTTGCTTCTTCTCATTGGCCTCCAACTGCTCAATCCTGGCTTGAGTCCTCTTATCTTCTTGAGTACGAGCTTCAGTGATCCTGACTCACCTAGCCTGACTTTCTTGCAGATAGAGATCAGTCCTAGCCTTCTGAAACTGGGCCTCTTTACAGGCATTCTTCAAAATTTGCTCTCCAGCTCTTGATTTCTTGATATAGTCCTCTGCTTTCTCAATCTTGGCTAGATGCTCCACTTTAAGCTTTTCCAACCTCTCAATGTCTAGACGACCATCACTCCTCTCCCAGAGGGTCTTCTTCAGAGCTTGAGACAGATTCTCATTCCTTTCCTTCAGCTTCTCAAATTCTTCCAGGCTGACAGTGGCTGGAGGTGGCACTGTGGATGGTCCAGGTGCATCCTCAATGGTGAAAGGCATCCCAGAAATCTGAGCCCTAGCATGAGACCATTCATAATACTGAGCTGAAGCTACATTGTTGCACCTCCCAAGAATGGCCATCCCTTTGGTCTGGATGTTGTCCCAAGCCCAGGATGCTTGTCTAACAACAGCTAGATTAGGCTTTATCTCACAATACAGGGTCTCAGCTAGATCTTGTACTCTAGGAGGGTGGACCAAAGCATAGCCTAGTTGTCTCTTGAACAAAAAAGGATTGTAGTTGATGCAACCCCTCACTCCTACCAGAGGTACATTGGGGTACTGCCCACAGCTAGTGATTATGTCCTTGCCCTTGGTGCTCTGGGTGCACCATCTGATGTCATCTGAAGTCAAAGCAATAAGTCTCATAGCCCAATTCTTCTGTTGGTGAGGATTCAGGAAGGCATCAGTCTTAGGTAAGTGTTTAAGCAGCCAGGTATGAAACAGGGGAGCACAACATCACACCAACTTCCCTCTTTGCTTCTCATTTCTTTGGTGAACAGAATAATAGAAATCTCCCAGCAAGGTGGGTACTGGGTTCCTCAGAAGGAAAAGATGAATGGCATTCTTGCTGATAAACTTGGGCTCATCTGCAAATAGTATAACCCCATATATACTGAGGGCTAACAATGCACAAACTGCCTTCCATTCTCCCAAGGAGGCCTTCAGGATAGCCTGAGAAGTTAAGAAGTCCAAGTGCAAACCAGGGATTCCAGCCTTTGTTGTCATGTTCTGCTCAATCACAATAGGTTCCAAGTATAGTGCCTTTGCCAATTCTCCATTGCTGGGAGAAGTCATCTCTGGGTTAAAGGGTATGCCACCCCTGACAGGTATTCCAATCAATGATGAGAACTCCTCCAACAGAGGTCCCAACTGAAAATTCTGGAAGGCGAAGCATCTCAAAGGAGGGTCATAAAACTGTAGACAAGTGTGGATCAAACTCCTCTGAGAAGGGTCTAAGTCCATAACCATATCAAGGATGCCTCCATAATGCTCTCTGAATAATGGGATGTGGTCTGGAGTAATAAGTGCCTGGACCTGCCTGATGCCAGCCAGCACAGGCTCAAAGAAATGGTATGAAATGTTGCTCTTCTTGGGTGCCATGACTGCTGATGAAGAGCTGAAAAAACAGATGCTGATGATGAAGACTGGTACTGGAGATGAACCACTGATAGGCTGATGATGAAGGTAACTGAAGCAAACCACTGATGAAGATAGCTGAAGCAGATAACTGGTGAACAAGGGTCTATGCAGATGAAGGGGTCAAAACCAAGCCAAATGTAAAGTGGATACCCTGAAAAACAGATAAACAAATGTTAAATGATGCAATGATGATGTATGCAAATGATATGCAAGGGTTTGTGATCAAGCTGGATCTGATTATCTGTCTTGATATAAGCCCATGTATGTTTAAGAAGTCCAGATGGAGGTTCAGAAGCCCAATAACCAAGGTGGGGGACTCAAATAAAGAGTCACATGTCCAGGGTTAATCACAAGAACTGTCCAAAATGAGGTACTCTTAATCAAAACAAGTAACAGGGTATGATGTGGCCAAGGGTACCTGTAAACCTGTAAACAGCCCAACCCCCTCACAGGTGATGTTCTAAAACAAGGATCCCCAGACTTGGATCAGTTATGAGAAGTGTAAACACTTCTAACCCGGAGGTACAATGTCTACAATAAC
Organism: Lathyrus aphaca; assembly: GCA_963966055.1. Taxonomy (NCBI): domain Eukaryota; kingdom Viridiplantae; phylum Streptophyta; class Magnoliopsida; order Fabales; family Fabaceae; genus Lathyrus; species Lathyrus aphaca. The sequence continues at coordinate 183,871,665 of OZ014520.1, forward strand.
CATAAAAGATCCTCCTCTAATTCACCTCAGTTTCTGAAGGTCATAGTAAAGGTCATCCAGACTTAGCAGGCTTCCCAGATAGCCCTAGCACTACAGGAGATCTGTAGCACAGAGTTCTCAAAAAGAAACCCACATCTGAACCGTGTTTCATATTCCCGCACCAGACCGAAATGGAATGGGAAAGAACATGAACCACTCTAGCCTAGGTGTCACTCAGGTCCCAGGTATAGGACCTTAAACTCTCAATAGAACCCCACCCATCAAAACAATAAACCAGATCCAACCAGATGACAATATGACAGTATAATATATAAAGCTGTAAAGAAAGCAATAAACAACTGTACATAAAGCAAACAATAAATACAAATATACAAACACAATTAGCACATAACACCCCAGTAAACACAAATCAAACAAGCGCTAGGAGGAACCCACAAAAAGAACCAGAAGCCCTGGTTACAGTATAAGGGTCCCCAGCAGAGTCGACAAGCTGTCGCTCCCACCAAATGACGCCCGGGGTCAGAAGGGGTACAGACGCGAACGGTCGGTTAAAAGAGAGAAGAGAACACACAGGGGTGAACTCAGAAAGAAAAGAGTCGCCAGCTAGGCATTTTTATCCCGAAGGAAAGGTAATGCTGCATAAACCTGGAAAGAGATGGATAAGACGGTTGCGAACCAGAGAGACTGAGAAAGGGGGTTGGTTACAACCTGGGAAGGTATTAGCACCCAGATTGTCCGTCGTACTCGACGGGATCCACGCTTAAAAGATTTGTGTTTAAAGGGGTAGTGTCAGTGCAATCTGTGTATCAAAGCTGGAAAGAATGCAAGTGTCAGTGTAAAAAGTAAGTGAAGTGAGATATGTGAAGTGTCAATGTAAGAATGAATAAAATGCTCATGACTATGAGGCTTAAAGAATAATGCTGGAAAGAGGGGGAATATACAGAGACTTTTGTTCGATAACTATTAAGTTATGCCTACGTATCCTCTCGTGCAATGAGGAAGTCAGAACACCGTAGTTCGACCCAAAGAGACTGAAAGATAAATTGACTTGTGAACTGCTTACTTGCCTATGCTCAAGTGTATGACCTGTCTGGCTCAGGTGCTAACTGTCTTGCATTAGACGGAAGAAACGAGTTCTCGTTTGTGAGTGAATGAGATGAGAAAAGAATCCCGAAGGAGACGATTATTGTTTGTTTTTGGGTTTTCAGTCTTTTATTACTTTTGAATGTTTGTCGTAAGTTAATGAGCTTAAGCCTAAACCAATGGGTTAGTAAACTCATCACATCCTCCCTTTGGTTAGGGGTAATGAGAATACCTTAAGTGTGAAGTCAGCATCTCACACTTAATCACCATGATGTAGGATTAAGATCATTAACCTATTTATAATTATTTAGATGTTTTTGTTGTTTTTGTTTAGTGTTAAGTAATGAGTTTAAGCCATAATCAAGGATTTAATGGACTCATTACACCATCCTAATAGAAGGATAGTAGATGAGAACACTTAAGCTGAGAAAGACTCCTCAACTTAATCCATGATTAGGGATTAACCTCATGACAAAACAAAGCCTTTATTAAAGTGGATTTTAGTTAATGGTAAGATGAAGAAGTGATTTTTATGATTTGTAAGACAACTTGAGGAGGACTTGTCCATTAACACTAGGGTTAGTCCTTCTTAACCAGTTAAGGAAGAATTAGAACCCTAATGCAAGGCCCAAGTTACAAGTTTGATGTCTTGATGATTATTAAGTGGATTGATTAAAGGATTTAAACACATTAAGGGTTTAACACTTAGGATTAAAGTTATACACTCCATCCTAATAGAAGGATGCAGGCATAAGCTTAATCTCAAAGCCTTAAAGCCTTTAGGGTTTAGTCCTTGATTATGAGATGAGAGGAGAAGACTCAAAGATGACACAAAGGTAAAATCTAAATGGGGGGACTAATCAAAACCCTAATGCTTGGTTGTTCCTAAGGTTTATGAGGCTTAAGAAAGATCTTCAGAGAAACCACCAGGAAGAGAAGCAGATGAGAGGAGCCAGAAGCAAAGAGAAACAAAACAACTTGCTTCATTTAAGGAGACAAGTTGCTTGAAGAACGAAAGTAAGATGAACATGAATGATAAAACTCACTCCAAAGCACAAGATAAAATGCAGCAATGATGCATAATAGGGATGAAAGAGATTGTGAGAAGTGAAGGCAAATTCACTTCTCAAAGTAACTTACCACCTGAAAAGTTAGTGAAAGAAAATGGAATGCAATGCAAATGAGATGCAAATGACATGATGCAAACCAAATCCAGAAGCATGAGTATGATGTTAATGATGCTAGAGATGGTACAAACATGAAACAAGGCATGAGGATGATCAAATAAACATAAGGGTGCCAATGAGGCATGCATTGAACCATGGATGTTCATGAAAAAGTTATGAAATGCAAATGACATACAACATGGAAAATGAAAGATGCAATGATCAAACATGATTCTAATATGTCTTAAGATGTGTCATGAGTCAAATGGATGCACAAAATGTCATGGCAAGTCATGGTGTGCAAGCAAAAGGAAGAAGGATGCAAAGGAAGGCATGAATTAGGGTTATATGCAACATACAAAGCAAAAATTCAAAACCAGAAGAAAATGACATGATAAAAATTTGAAAATGCAATCAAAGGAACCCTAAACCTACACAAGCTCACTGCCAAAAGGAGGGAATCCAACTCTTAACCTAGTGAGAGTTATGAATTTCCTAAGATTGCTAGGGTTTTAAGGTACCTTGTCAAGAAAAATGCCAAACAAATTAAAAATGCAAGATCAATTCATTCCAATTTTATCCTATAAACTACATGTTATGCAAGATGCAATGCAAAAAGAATCATTATCCAACTCTTAATGGTTAGGCATAAATGAATTTTTGAAGTTTGACACAAAATATTGCCTTGAAATAAAATTAATTCCAAAGAAAATGATCAAAAGGCATCAAGATCAAAAAAGAAATTTGGTTTGAGAGTTGGACAATGTTTCTAAATGTTTTTAAATTCTATATGAATTTTTTTGTGATTTTTAAATACCTAAAAGTATTTTTAATTAATTAATTTTCATTAATTAATTAAAAATAAACTTTTAAATGATTTAAAAATAATTTTTGATGCAAAAAATAAAAATAAAAATATTTTTGGAATGAGAAAATTATTTTAAGTCAGCATGCAAAAAATGAGATTTTTGTGATTTGTTTTACTATTTTTAATAAAATGAGAAAGAAAATGCAAGAAAAATGAAATTAAAATGAATTAAATGGAAAGTCAACAGATCCAGTGGCTGAGATTTGAACCTAGGGCGCGGGAATTGACTTGGCGCGTGATCTAAGGGTTGAAATTCAAACCTGACTAATTTCTGTTTTAAAATTAATTAAACTGGATTTATTTAATTAATTGAGGATTAAGGCATAATGATGAGATCCTGGCCACACGTTTGCGCGCAAGTCAACCAAAGTCCACAGAATCAAGGGTCCACATTCAAAGTTCATTAATTACACATATTAGGGTTAATGAGTTTCAGGTGGCCGGAGAAGACTTCCGGTCGTCTTCTCCGGCGAGACCTCCAACCTAACTCTCTCAAAACCTCACTAAATCATGCCAAAACCTCCAGATCAACTAAACTAAACATCTTAAACAACAATCCAGCAACAAAATTCATTTCTTTTTCATGAATCATGAAGAACAAACAGAAATCAAATTTACGGGCAAAGTTTCAGACAAACAATACATCCTCATTTCTGCATCATTTTCAAAAATTCAAAGCTCATTGCATTCAGGGAAGCATGTAGATCATTTTAGAAACAAGAAATAAGAGTTCTGGAAAAATGCATTTCCATGGCTACCTGAATCGAAGCTTTCAACCCAAGAGCTTCTGGACCAGTTTCTTGCTTCCAATCAACTCCACTGACCTCCCTCAAGTGTTTGCAAAGCTCATCTGGAGTTTATTTGGGCTAGTTTGAGAGATTGCTTGAGTTCTGTTCAAAGAGGGGAAGAAATCGTGTTTGGTTTATGTGAGGTTTCAGGCTGTTTCAATGGTTGGTTTGTGATCAGTGGAACATTTTGAGATCAATGGTGAAGTTTGCTTTTGTGTTTGATGCTTGTGCTGTGTGATTCGAAGCAAAATGCATAAGGGGAGGTTTTTGGGAATGCTGGCTTAGAGAGAGTTTCAGGCTGAGTTGTCTTGTTATGGCTTGCCTTTGGTCCACTTATCACTCATGGATAGGTCTGTGGAGTTGGTGTGCCCTATTGTGATTGGTATGGGTCTTTTGTAAAAAAGTCAAGCTTTGTGTAAGAGAGGTATGGGCTCATGGCTAGACAAGGACAAGAGGGGTGTCCTGCACAGCAAGAAGTGAGGAGGACCATATGATCAATTTTGAAGTCAGCCAGCACATGGGTTAGGGTTTGAGTGAGGTTTTGCATCTTTGATCAACTTTGGCCCTTTTGAAGTTTCTTGATCCATAAGTTATGAAAATGGCCAAACCTTTGATGCAATCTGACTTTTAGACATTGGTTCATGTTTGTATGAAGATTAGAAGTCCATTTTCTAGCACAATTTGTCTTGGCAAGTGGTTTTGCAACTTTGCCTCTTTGGTAGAAAACATGAAATTATGTGATTTTTCCCAACTTTGACAAGCCATAACTTTTGATCCAAAATGAGTTAGAATGAGTTCCTGTACTTTTTGAAAAGGGAATGATCCATTCTACAACTTTCATGACCAGAGTTTTCCCATTTGAAGCATTTTTGAATCAAAAAGCAAGGGTTGAAAAAGTTTCCCAAAATGGCAATTTTCCATCACAAGTCATTTCCCCAAAAAGTCAACTTTGCAAATGGCTTGAAATTCTTCAATTGTGTGAACTTCTAACATCCTCTATGATAAAATAAAGATCATACATATTCAAAATGATGAAGAACACCCTTTGGTTGGGTCATTGGGGGCCTCAGATGCCCTGATTTTGCACTGACTTGCTCAAGAAGTCAACTCTTGATTAGATGACTTCCCCATGGAATTTCTTCATGAAAATTGATATGAATAATCCCTATAACATATAGAGACCAATAGAAACAAGAATGACCAAAAAATTTGGAGTTATGGCCTTTGAAACTAAAACCCTAATTCTAGGTCATCTGTGCAGTCAAGCCTGGCTCTGCTTCCATGCCATTCTCAGTTCTTGTGATCCTTTGACTTCCTTGACTTTGTGGGGATACAATATGATGCTTGAACATACATGGACCCCTTTGAAGTGATTGATTATCTTTGGAGTGGCTCAAATGGCTCTGGGATTGCTCAGATCACAAACCCTAGATGCAGATGACTTAGAACCAATGTAGTGAAGCAAAAATGCAATATGAGATGCTATGATTGAACTTATGCATATGAAAAGATCACAAGCCATGGTGTGAATGGGTGAGGGAAAATTTGTGGTGTTTACACTGTGCCATATCAAACTGAAAAGCTTTCCCATGGCATTATGGGGCACAGGTTTATTACAACGGACAAAAATAAGATGTAATTGCCTCCAGCACAACTCAATATCAGGTCGAAAACGTAAGAGTTGGAGGATTCACAAGAAGTGGAAGATTGTTCGCGCCTCAAACATTGAGGAGCATTGTTATGCCCTTGAACAATAACGCAGAAGCCCAAGCTAAGGCTAAGGGCAAGCAAGTTGTGACAAATGATGTTCCTGTTCCCGATCCAGATACTACCTTTGACAAAGAAGCTGAGGGGTTCTTAAGGATTATAAAGAAAAGTGACTACAAGATAGTCGACCATCTGCAGCAGACTCCCTCAAAGATCTCGATATTATCTTTATTGATGTGTTCTGAATCTCATAGAAAGGCGTTCTTGAGAATTTTGAATAATGCCTATGTACCACAAGAAATATCAGTGAACCAACTCGAGACAGTTATTGCGAGCGTGAACGCCAGTCACAGGTTAGGATTCACAGATCTTGATCTAACTACTGAGGGGCGCAATCACAACAGATCTCTACACATTTCAATGGAATGAAAAGGGGTTGTGCTTTCCCACTTGCTTGTTGATACGGGGTCCTCTCTAAATGTGCTTCCAAAGAAGTCGTTAATAAAACTGGATTATGACGGAGTGGTGCTCAGGCCAAGTGACTTGGTAGTCAGGGCGTTTGATGGTTCCAAAAAGGTTAGTTTTTGGAGAGGTGGAATTATCGATCAAGGTAGGCCCGCATGTGTTCAACACGACCTTTTATATCATGGACATCCAACCGACATATAGTTGTTTACTCGGGCTTCCCTGGATTCATGCAGTCGGGGCAGTATCCTCGACTCTTCATCAGAAGCTAAAGTTTGTCCGGGAAGGGAAAATTGTCACAGTATGTTGGGAGGAGGACCTCTTCATTAGCCATCTATCTTCCTTCAAATACGTCGAGATGGAGGGAGAGATATATGGGACCCCATGCCAGGCTTTCGAGCCGGTCAAGATTGAATTCGCGTCATCCTTAGCAGTGTCCCTTTCGAAAGAGAAGAAGAAGGGTGTATCTATTGCATCAGCAAACTCTGAAGGTGGTGGAATCAGGGGTTAATGAAGGTTGTGGAAAGATGATAGAGGTCCCCAAGAAGGAAGACATGTTTGGAATCGGTTACAACCCTACTCAATCAATATCAACACAACAGGCCAGAGGTTGCAAAGGCCCGATCACTTTCTCCAACGTTAGATGGGTGGATCACAGCAGCATCTATGCTATTCATGAAGACATAATTAATAACGACTGTAAAATTGACGAGTGGATCAAGCCTGGTGTCCCAGGAGCGAAACTCAATAATTGGTCATCCGAGGAAATCATCGCTGTTACCCAGCACCAAGAGTAATTGTTTTGTGATTTTATTCTTATATGAAAGCTCTATGTCTTGCCCAAGGCATAATAGCTCATTATAAGGGCTTTAGTATTTCAAGTTGCAATATCAATCATTAATAAAATGGATATTTTTGCATTCATTCATGGTGTTCCCTGTCTTTCATTTTTACTTTTTACACAATAAATGGCAATGTGCATTTTCATTTTCATGTCTTTTCCGCTCTCTAAAATCTAGCATGAATCATCATTCATGCAGATGCACCCCATTGGGTCTCATCAATGACAATCTTGTTATGGCTCGCTATGACTTCGACAATCCGATTTACCAAGCCTATGAGGAAGGTAAAGAAGATTGTGAATTGCCCGAGGAGTTAGCCAAATTGCTAAAGCAAGAGGAGAGGGAGATTCAGCCACATGAAGAGGTTATTCAGATTGTAAACATGGGCACTTAAGAGGCAAAGAAAGAGGTCAAGATCGAGGATGCTTTATAAGAATCCGTGAAGGGCCGATTGATTGACATGCTCTATGAATATATTCAAATCTTCGCCTGGTCTTACCTGGATATGCCAGGGCTGGATACTAATATTGTAGTGCACAGGCTGCCATTCCGAGCAGACTACCGTCCAGTAAAATAGAAACTGCGAAGAACTCGACCTTACATGGCAATAAAGATCAAGGAAGAGGTTCAAAAACAGTTTGACGCAGGTTTCTTGGCTATTACGAGTTATCCACCGTGGGTTTCTAACATCATTCCTGTACCGAAGAAAGATGGCAAAGCTCGGATGTGCGTTGACTACCGAGACTTAAACAAATCTAGTCCCAAGGACGATTTCCCATTGCCACACATTGATGTGCTGGTTGACAATACAACTCAATTTTTGGTATTTTCCTTCATGGGTGGCTTTCTGGGCTATAACCAAATTAAAATGTCGCCGAGTGACATGGAGAAAACTACATTCATCACCCCTTGGGGAACTTTCTGCTACAAAGTGATGTTGTTTGGTTTGAAGAATGTTGGAGCAACTTACCAACGGGAAATGGTGACATGATTGCGAAGTCGCAAACTGAGGAAAAGCACTTAGTCAACTTGGCCAAGCTGTGTGACAGGCTGCGGAAGTTCAGACTGAGATTGAATCCGAACAAATGTACCTTCGGAGTGCGCTCCGGTAAGCTGCTGGGTTTCATCATAAGCGAAAGAGGGATTGAGGTTGATCCTGTAAATGTGAAAGAAATTCAAGAAATGCTCGAGCCTAAAAGTGAGAAAGAAGTGTGCGGCTTATTAGGAAGATTGAACTACATAGTAAGGTTCATATCTCACCTAATAGCTACGTGCAAACCAATATTCAAGCTCTTGAGAAAGAATCAGGCCGTCAGGTGGAACGACGACTGTCAAATGACTTTTGACAGAATCAAAGAATATTTGCAAGAACCTCTAATCGTCACACCTCTGGTTCCGGGGAGGCCTCTGATTATGTATCTTATGGTAGTTGAAGGATCAATGGGTTGCATTCTCGGTCAACATGACGAGACAGGTAGGAAAGAGCACGCCATCTACTACCTGAGCAAGAAATTCACTAACTGTGAGTCCAGGTACTCAATGCTTGAGAAGACATGTTGTTCATTGGCATGGGCTTCTAAGAGATTGAGGCAATATATGCTTACTCACACGAACTTATTGATATCCAAGATGGATCCTGTCAAGTATATCTCCGAGAAGCCAGCTTTGACCGGAAGGGTAGCCCGTTGGTAGATGATCTTGATTGAATACGACATCCAATATACTTCTCAGAAAGCTATCAAGGGAAGTGTATTATCAGATTATCTGGCTCAACAACCAATTGATGAATATCATCCAATGAGGTTTGAGTTCTCTAATAAAGACATCATGTTCCTCAAATCGAAATATTACGAGAAACCCCTCCCGGAGGAGGCACCAGACCCTGAATCTAAATGGAGTCTGATGTTTGATGGGGTCGTTAACATGAATGGCAGCGGAGTTGGTGCTATCATTATCACACCGGAAGAAGTTTACATGCCCTTCACTGTCCAGTTGACACTCGAATGCACAAACAATGAGGCAGAATACGAAGCTTGTATAATGGGGATCGAGGAGGCGATTAATTTGCGAATTAAGACCCTCGATATCTTTGATGATTCAGCTTTGGTCATAAATCAAGTTAACGGAAGGTGGCTTGTTCATCAACTGCATCTGATTCCATACAGGGATTACATCAGGAGGTTGTTGACATTCTTCACGACAGTAAAGCTTCATTGTCTTCCTCGTGAATAGAATCAATTCGCTGATGCTCTAGCCACCTTATCCTCCCTAATTAAAGTTCAACAATGGAACTATATGCCCAGAATTGTGGTGTCTCATCTTGAAAGGTCTGCTTATGTGTTTTCAAATGATCATGTTAACTATGATAAGCCTTGGTACTACGATATCAAAGATTTCTTAAAATGTCAGGAATACTCGACAGGGGCATCCAGCAAAGATAAGAAGACCTTGAGAAGGTTAGCAGGTGGGTTCTTCTTAAATCAGGATGATATGCTTTAAATAAGGAACTTCGACATGGTCTTACTCAGATGCATGGGTAGACACAAAGCATACATGTTAATGCAGGAAGTTCACGAGGGATCCTTCGGTACCCATGCTGGAGGACATGCCATGGCGAAGATACTTTTGAGATCGGGGTACTATTGGATAACCATGGAATCCGATTCCTGTAAGTACTCCTGCAAATGCCATAAGTGTCAAATTTATGCTGATAAGGTGCATGTTCCTCCTAATCCATTGAGTGTCATGTCTTCACCCTGGCCCATTTCCATGTGGGGCATCGACATGATCAGAAAGATCGAGCTTTCCACTTCTAATGGTTATCGCTTCATTCTGGTTGCCATTGATTACTTCACCAAATGGGTGGAAGCGGCGTCTTATGCTAATATTACCAAGCAGGTTATAGCTTGATTCATAAAAAAGGACATCATTTGTCGATACGGAATACCCGAGAGAACCATTACTGATAATGGTTCCAATATCAATAACAAGATGATGGCAGATCTATGTCGGGATTTCAAAATCGAACATTACAACTCTTCTCCGTACCGCCCGAAGATGAATGGCATCGTCGAGGCGGCCAACAAGAACATCAAGAAGATAATACAAAAGATGGTTGTGACATATAAAGATTGGCACGAGATGTTGCCATTCGCATTGCATGGGTACCGAACATATGTGCACACCTCAACAGGGGCTACCCTATTCTCACTAGTATATGGTATGGAGGCAGTCCTACCATTTGAAGTTGAGACTCCTTCCTTGAGGATAATGATGGATGTCAAGATTGATGAAGCTGATTGGCTCCAGTCAAGATTCAATCAATTGAGCCTCATCGAGGAGAAGCGTTTAACAGTTGTATGCCATTGAAAACTGTATCAACAAAGAATGAAACGGGCGTTCGACCAAAAGGATACTCCCTCCTCAAACAGATCACAGGGGAAAGTGGACACCCAACTATAAAGGTCCATTCGTGGTTAAGAAGGTTTTCTCAGGAGGAGCCTTAATGCTGATAACCATGGATGGAGAAGACCTTTTATCCCCTGTCAACGCAGACGCAGTTAAAAAATACTTCATATAAAAGAGACCCGCTGGACAAAAACAAAATAAATGTCCAGGAAAAAAGGGCATCCCGGCGAGCCAAAAACAGAATAAAAGGCTCAAGCAAAAGTTAGGGAAATAAATAAAAAATATACACCCGTTGAGTTGAAAAGCCACATTAGACAACTCAGGCAAAAAAGGGTATCCTGGTGGATTGAAAACCCAAAAGGGCGATCCATGCAAAAGAGGGATTGAAACGAACAACTACGATCTGCGTGATCTATGATTCGTCATCTACAATCAAGGATAATATGAGGGTTAAGAATCATTCCAATTATCTTCCTTAACAAGTCCCATTAGACTATGTCTCCAGCAGAGCAACAAGAATAGGGTTGGTACTCCCCGAGCAAAGGGCATCGTTATCTCTCATCCCTAACATCCTCAACAAGAGACACTTTATATCTCTCATCCTCAACAAGAGGTGACTTAAGACTCTCATCGTCAACAGGAAGCATTATCACTGATGTTCTCCATCATCCCCAGTAGAGTCAGAGATTGAAGTTTTCCCCAGCGGAACAACAGAAGGATGATGAGGTTCTCCCCAAGCAGGGATACTCCCCTAAAAGGGATGTATTCCCCACCATAGTCTTCTTATCCCCAGCAATGCATGAAGATTCGTTATTTCCTAGCAGTGGTGAAGATAGTGAGAAGTCAGATGGTTCTCCTTCTTGCACATCATTGTTTGTGGTTTTCCCCAGTGAAGTTGCCAAATAAAGTCCAATCCTTATTGGTATCTCTTCCCTAAACAGAGGAATTTGTATCTGAGTTATTCCCCAGAAGATTGCTTCCTTAACAGAGTATCAATAAACCATTTCCTTAGCCAGGTCAAAAGTTTATTACCTCCCCAACGGAGTTCTACGGGTGGCGTATTCCCCATCAAGTTCAGGCCAGTCCAAGATACTCCCTAGCAGGGTCTTCATTCCTCAACTATCTCAAAGTCCAATTTATTTTTGGCAAAGGTGGTAGTTCAGAGCCAGTGTATCATTAACACTATCCCCTGCAGAGTTGCATTTCCTCACAGGGATTCATTACATCAATTCAGGGATTATTTCTTCCCCAGTAAAGTTGACAGAAACTTGTCATCTCTTCATTAGGAGATACCTTTGCATTTGCATTTAGTAATCATCATTACATTTACATCCTCTAAAGCGTAGAATTTCCATCATCATGGAGCATTACGCCATGGAAAAATTAAAACATATGCATGCGAAATATAAGCTAGTTTTGGTATCTTGCACGAAAGCCTAAAACTGTGAATCAACATTCATACCTGGACATTCCCACAAACAATGCCTAAAACATTCCTGGATATGATTTCAAAATAACTAAAGGGGCATGGATTTGTTAATTTTATCCTCGGATACTGGTTGTCCCTTGCAGAGTCATCTTTAAAGACATCTTTTGTAAGTCAACCTTCGGCTTGGTCTTACTTTTTCAAGTTCACCTTCGGCTTGGTCTCGAATCTTGTCATAATTCTACCTTCGGTTTAGTCTTATGTTTATGATTCCATCTTTGGCTTAGTTTCGTATCGTTGTTTGAGCCTACCTTCGGCTTAGTCTCACTCTGGGTAAGCCCACCTTCGACTTGGTCTTACTTTTTCGAGTTCACCTTCAGCTTGTCCTCGAATCTCACCGTAAGTCTACCTTTGGTTTAGTCGTACGTTTATGATTCCACCTTTGGCTTGGTTTCGTATCGTTGTTTGAGTCTACCTTCGGCTTAGTCTCACTCCGGGTAAGCCCACCTTTGACTTGATCTTACTTTTTCGAGTTCACCTTCGGCTTGGTCTCGAATCTTGTCGTAAGTCTACCTTCGGCTTAGTCTTACATTTACGATTCCACCTTTGGCTTGGTTTTGTATCGTTGTTTGAGTCTACCTTCGGCTTAGTCTCACCCCGGGTAAGCCCACCTTCGGCTTGGTCTTACTTTTTCGAGTTCACCTTCGGCTTGTCCTTGAATCTCACTGTAAGTCTACCTTCAGTTTAGTCTTACTTTTACGATTCCACATTTGGCTTGGTTTCATATCGTTGTTTGAGTCTACCTTTGGCTTAGTCTCACTCCGGGTAAGCCCACCTTCGGCTTGGTCTTACTTTTTCGAGTTCACCTTCGGTTTATCCTTGGATCTTGTCATAAGTCTACCTTTGGCCTAGTATTAAGTTTACGATTCCACCTTTGGCTTGGTTTCGTATCTTTGGTTGAGTCTGCCTTTGGCTTAGTCTCATTCTTTGTAAGTCCACCTAAGGTTTGGTCTTACTTTTTCGAGTTCACCTTCGGTCTGCCCTCGAATCTCACTGTAAGTCTACCTTTGATTTAGTATTAAATTTACACTTCCACATTTGGCTTGGTTTCGTATCGTTTTTTGAGTCTACCTTCGGCTTAGTCTCACTCCGGGTAAGCCCACCTTCGGCTTGGTCTTACTTTTTCGAGTTCCACTTTGACTTGGTCTCGAATCTTATCGTAAGTCTACCTTCGACCTAGTCTTACGTTTACGATTCCACCTTTGGCTTGGTTTCTTATCTTTGCTTGAGCCTACCTTTTGCTTAGTCTCATCCTTTGTAAGACCATCTTCGGCGTGGTCTTACCTTTTTTGAGTCCACCTTCGGCTTGGTCTCATATCATTCCTCCCTTTGAAAGTCAGATTATTTTCTCTTTCCCATAGAGTAAAATTTTTCCGGTTTATTCGGGTATTCAATCCAAACATACCTTGAAAGTCTGAAAGCCATTTCTATCATCTATTCAGGTTTACAACGATTGAATAGGGGCAGCTGCAACACCCCAAAATTTTCTCTCTTATTTATCACAAACTTCAAGTAGCTTATGTTTCATTTCCATGTCATTTAGCATATCCTTCCATACACTGCATTTAAATCGTAATAATAAAAAATAATAATAAAGCATATGTCACCGGTCAAGGCGCGAGACATGTGATCAAAGGTTATTCGGTGATAATGTCAATTATCAGGTCTCAGAAGAAAAATAATCTCATAACGCATGACCGAGGTCGGGTATCCAAGATTTCACACAAAAAAGGAAAATTTCAAATTTTGGTTGAAGTAACCGGTTACCTCCTAGGTAGTAACCGATTACCTGTTGAAATTTGGGAAGAAAGCTGAATTTTTGAACTGATAACCGGTTACCTCACTGGTAGTAACCGGTTACCACGTATAAAATCTGGAAAAAAATTCAAAATTCAGTTGGGATAGCATTTACCATTTTTCTACTTCACATTGCCTTACACTTTGACCAATTTCTAGAATCTTCTACCACCTTCCAAAGGAATATTCCAAGAATATGCCAAGGGACTATTCTAAGAATATGCCAAAGGAATATTCTAGGAATATTCCCAACTAACTTTAACTAACTCCTAGCCTAAGTCCCAAACCTAATACTCAAACCTCATTTTTAACCCAAACCAAGTTCAAAACCTAACACATATATAAGTCATTTTCATTCCAAACCTCAAGGAAACACTTCATTTTCACCATTTCTCACAACTTTTCTTATCTCTTTCATTTTTTTCCCAATTTCACTCAAAGCTTCATTTTCCATGATTCTTCAAGTTTTGCATTGAAACTTGAAGAATTAGAAGCGAAGCCTCCACCATTGCATCGATTTCACGGATTATCGAAGAAGTTGCTACTGTTTGGGTGTTTATTTCACCCGTGGAAGTTCTTTTTTGAAGATTTTCATCAATCCCATTTATTTTGCGTATTCACGTGAAGGAGCTTCGGATCTCTGGTTTTCCCTTCTATCGTGTATTGATTCTACATTGCAACAATTGTCAAAGCAACCCTCCGCTTTGTAGGTTGGTGAATCTCAAAATCACTTCAGCTTTTAACTTATTCGTCTTCTTCTCACTTCGCGCATTCTTCTCATTTTCTTAATTTTCGCCACTTTAATTGATTTGATTATTAGAAGTTAGAATCTTGATGTGTTTGTGGTTCTAATTGGTGTTAAATTGTTGCATCTAAGTGTAATTTCATGCTCATTTGATAGGCATTAGGATATAGCTTATTTGAATAAGTCGGTACTGATTTTTACAAGAAAATGCTTAATTTTTTGGTTCTAGTCTCAGAGTAACTGGTTACCACATAGGTATTAACTAGTTACCTGTGTTAAATTTTGCAGAAAAAACACCATTTTGAATTGGTAACCGATAACCACATAAGTAGTAACCGGTTACCACTAAACCAAAATGAAAATTTCTTGATTTTCCTTGCATTGTTGTTATCCATTTCCCCTCCAATCATCTTAGATCTTTAGTATATGAATTTAGGGGGTTTTTAAGAGCTATTTTGGTGCAGGTTCATGTTGTTTCGACAACTTTCAACACGCATTTAGTTCGGTTCCGATTTTTGGCATAATTGTTGAATTTCTGTTCACAATATGTTGTGAATGTTGTTACCATGATTGACCTTCATTGTTAGCATGTTAATGATGAATTAAAATTTTTTTTGCACTGTTTGCATGATCGAAGCATGTTTCAGATGTTTGTGCGCATAATCGAATATGTTGCATATTGCTTGAAATTGCATAATCCATATGTTTGCACTCATTTTTTATTTCTTGTTTGTTTGTTGCATTCCATTGTTGATTATTTTTTCATATTAGGAAGCATTAAAATGCATGTTCCCTTTATTGCTTGTTTGCATTAAAGTTTCACTTAGTAAAATTCACATATTTGCTTTTGTATGGAAAATGCATTAAAGTGTTTATGTTTGTGTAAACACCTCAAATTTTCCCTCACTCTTTCTCACACCATGGCTTGTGATCTTTCATTTTTGTTTTAGTATAAGCATACCATCTCATGTTGCATATTTGTTTCATCTACATAGTTCCATTTCATCTGCATCTAGGGTTTGTGTCTGAGCAATCCAAGAATCAACCTGAGCCATCCCAATGGTCTTGAAGCTTTCCAAGAGGGTCCATGTGTATCCTATAATCATATTATACTCCCAAAAGTTCATGAAAGTCACAAGATCACAAAGAATGGCAAAGGCATGGAAGCAGAGCTAGGGTTTTCCTACATATATGACCAAAATTAGGGTTTTGGTTTCAGAGACCTTAACTCCAATATTTTTGGTCATTCTTGTTTCTAATGTTCTTAATATGTTATAAGGATCATGTGTATCAATTTTGATGAAGAAATTCATTGTGGAAGTCATCTGATCATTGAGTAACTTCTTGAGCAAGTTAAGTCAAATCATGGCATCTGAGTCCCCCAACAAGGGAACCAAAGGATCATTTTCATCAAATTGAGGTTCTATGATCTTTATTTGATCTTATAAGTGGTTGGAAGTTCACAAGATTGAATAATTTTGAGCCAATTGAAAACTTGCCATTTTTGGAAATGACTTGTAATGGAAACTTTCCATTTTGGGAAAGATTTTCAACCTCCTCTTTCATGACCAAAAATGCTTCAAATGAAAAATTCTTGGGAATCAAAGTTGTAGATTAGGTCTTTCCCTTTTCAAAAAGTACAACAAAATGTCTTGATTCATCCTAGAACTCAAGATATGGCCTTTCAAAGTTGGCAAAAATCCTATAATTTTCAAGTTCATGTCAAAGAGGGATTTTTGCATAATGGCATTTCAAGCTTCTAAGTGACCTCTAATGTACACAAACACTGCATAACATGTCAATACAACTTGCCTAAACCAGAATTGGCCCAAGAATTTGGCATTTTCATGACTTGATTCACAAGAAATTTCAAAGTTGGAAAGTTGCAAAACACATGACATCTCTTCATCCAAGTCTTCCAGCTGCACTCTTTTGATCCAAGGGCTATCTAAAAACTCTGTTGAGGCCAAGACACCCCTTGAAACAGCTCTGCACCATGCCCATACCTCAAGTACACAAATTTGACTTTTTTTGCAAAACCTCCCATACCAATCAAGCTGTGCCACCACCCACTCTCTGACCAATCATAATGACTTATGTGAACCCTAAGGACCTCATTTCATAGAACATTCAAGCCTGAGACATCTTAGAAGCCAGAATTCACAAAATCACCAAAAAACTTCCCTTCTTCGAATTGCACAAACCAGCCATCAAACTTCAAAACAAACTTCACCAATCATCTCAACATCACACATAGAACACAAAGTAACCCTCAAAATGGCCTGAAACCTCCCAAATCAAAAACACGATTTATGCAAAACCAGAACCAAACACTTCAAAATAGCCATCACAAGCTTGCTCTAAGATCCTCATCATCATCAGGGAGTTCATTGGCTTTGATTTGCACCAAGAAAGAGGCCAGAAAGCTCAGAAATTGAAAGCTCCATCTCAGGTAACCATGAAGAACATTTTTTCCAGAACTTGCTATTTAAGTTAAAATATCAATCTTCATGTTCCCCTGATCACACTGATATGTTTAGTTTCGAAAATGAGTGAGAAATGACCATGTATGAAGCTTCTGAAACCTTTTAACCTAGGATGTGTTTTCTTCGATTTCCCTTTTTGATGCATGATAAATGAGTTTTGAGCCTGGATTCGTGTTTAGAAAGTTTAGGGGAATGTTTCTGGAGCTTTAGAGAGCCTGGGTGAGCTTAGGGAGAGAGATTGAGTTTGAGGTTGCCGGAGAAGATGACCGGAACACTGTTCTGGTCACCTGAGAGTCATAAAACCCTAATAATGTAATTAATTGCCAGTTTGAGTAATGACCGTAGGATCTTGCTTGCCGCGTGTTTGGATGGTCAGGATGGATCCACTTAACCCTAATCTCATTTAATTAGGTTAATTAATTTAAATTACTCAGATTGAATCCCAGCCACCCATTTACGCGCCAGTCAACCAGCCTTTGAATATGGAGCCTTGGATCAGTTGACTTGCATTTTTATTCATTTTATTTTCATTTTAATTCATTTCTTTTGCATAATTTATTTAAAATAGTAAAACTCATCACAAAAATATTTCCTTTTGCATTTCTGATCCAAATATTTTATTCAACCCAAAAATGATTTTTAATTTATTTTTTGCATTAAAAATAGTATTTTTTAAATATTTAAATGTTATTTTTAATTAATTAATGGATTTTAATTAATAAAAAATACATTTAGGTTTCTAAAAATCACCAAAAAAATCATGAACCATTCCAATACATTTAGAAACATTTTCAAACACTTCATACAAATTTATTTTTAGGTTTGATCATAATTTCACAATTTTCTTTGAATTAGGGTTCTTTAAAATCACATTTTCTAACCCTAACTTGAAAAATTCATTTCTGCCTAACCATGAAGAGTTTGAACTTGATTCTTTTTGCATTGTTTCACATATTGCATGTAGTTTCTAGGTTATTTTCCTCATGAATTTATCTTGTATTTTCAAATTGATTTGCATTTTCCCTTAAGAATCACCCAAAAACCCTAGCAAACTTAAGAAAATCATAACTTTCAATAGGATTAGCTTCTGACCTTCTCCTTTGGGGTGTGACCTAATATGGGTTTAGGGTTTGATTGAGCTTGGTTTCAATTTTTTTATCATGTTGTATGCTTCTGTTTTGTTCATTTGCATCTCATATGTTCATAAAACCCTAATTTCT
Source organism: Lathyrus aphaca (assembly GCA_963966055.1). Taxonomy (NCBI): domain Eukaryota; kingdom Viridiplantae; phylum Streptophyta; class Magnoliopsida; order Fabales; family Fabaceae; genus Lathyrus; species Lathyrus aphaca. The sequence goes on from OZ014520.1 coordinate 183,889,726, forward strand.
CATATTCATTTGCATTCATCTTTGCATATCATCATCATGTGAACTTGCCATGACATTTCAAGCATTCATATGACATCTTAGACATCTTAGGACATATTAGAACATTTATTGATCATTTCTTCATTCATTTTCCATGTTTGGTATTCATTGCATTTCATAAACATCCATGTGTTTTCAAGCTTCTAAGCATGCTTCCTTTGCATCTCATCTTTGTATGAACATTCATATGCACATTTTATGACTTTGAATCATCTCATATGCCATTTTCATTGCATAATCACTTCTGACTTTTGTCTTTGCATCTCATCTCATTTCATCTCTTTATGCTTTATGTCTTATACTTTCATACTAACTTTTCAGGAACTTTTGGTAAGTTATTTTAGGAGGTGGATTTGCCTTCACCTCCCACCTCTCATTATCTCATTCATATGCATATTTACATGTATTTGAAGTGAACTTGTTCACTTGTGTTCCATCTTTCCCACTTTCTTTCCTTCATGTTACTTATCTTCTTCAGGAAGTAAGTAACTTGTTCTCCTTTCTCCTTCTCTTTTCATCTGCTTCTTCCATTGGTGGCCTTAAAGATCCTTTCTCTTAAGCCTAAAAAACCATAGGATACCCAAGAATGATAACGTTTAGGGTTGTATATAGTCCTCTTTAGTATTTTACCTTTGAGTCTCCTTGAGTCTCTCTTCTCATCTCAATAATCAGAGACTAAACTCTTAAAGTTTTAGGACTTTGGAATTAGGGTTATGCCTGCATCCTTCTCTTAGGATGGGGTGTATAACTTTAATCCTAAGTGTTAAACCTTTAATTTGTTTAAACCTCTTAATCAAATCACATTAATAATCACTAAGACTTCATCTTTTAACTTGGGCCTTACATTAGGGTTCTATCTCTTTCTTATGGTTAAGAGGGACTAACCCTAGTGTTTAATGGACAAGTCCCCTTCAAGTTGTCTTACAAACTTAAAACTCACTTCTTAATCTCATCCTTTAATTAAAATCCATTTAATAAAGGCTTGTTATATAATGAATTTAGTCCCTAACCATGGATTAAGTTGAGGTATCTTCCTTAGCTTAAGTGTACTCATCTATTATCCTTCTATTAGGATGGTGTAATGAGTTCACTAATCTGTGATTAGAGATTAAACTCATAACTTACCACTAAATAAAAACCCAAAAAACATCTAAATAATCACAAGTAGGTTAATGATCTTAATCCTACATCATCATGGTAATTAAGTTGAGATGCTTATCTCATACTTAAGTAGGCTCATTATCCCTAATCAGGGAGGATATAATGAGTTTACAAGCCCTTGATTTAGGCTTAAGCTTATTAACTTATGCAAAACACCAAAAGCAATAACAAAACTAAAAACACAAAAAAACAAACAATAATCGTCTCCTTCGGGATTCTTTTCTCAACACATACATTCACAAACGAGAACTCGCTTCTTCCGTCTAATGCAAGACAGTTAGCACTCGAGCCAAACGAGTCATACACTTGAGCATAGGCAAGCAAGTAGTTCACAGTCAAATTCATTTTCCAGTCTCTTTGAGTCGAACTACGGTGTTCTGACTTCCTCATTGCACGCGAGGATACGTAGGCATAACTTAACAGTTATCGAACAAAAGTCTCTTTGTCATCCCCCTCTTTCAGCATTCTTTTCTAAGCCTCGGTTCCTGAGCAATTCACCTTTTTTTTCTTGCACTGACACTTGTACTTTCTTTCCCTAGCTTTTGCACACAGATAGCACATACACCTACTCCTTTAAACACAATCTCTTAAGCGTGGATCTCTTCGAGTACGATGGACAATCTGGGTGCTAATACCTTCCCAGGTTGTAACCAACCCCCTTTCTTAGTATCTCTGGTTCGCAACTGTCTTATCCATCTTTTCTAGGTTTATGCAGCATTACCTTTCCTTCGGGGTAAAAATGCCTAGCTGGTGACTCTATTCAGTTCATACTCATTTTCTCCTTTCGTCGACCATTCGCGTCTGCATCGGGATGCAAATCTTCGGGAGCGACAGCTTGGAGACTCTGCTGGGGAGTTATCTCTTGTAACCAGGGCTTCTGGTTCTTTTTGTGGGTTTCTCCTAGCTCTTGTTTGATTTGCGTTTATGGGGGTGTTATGTGTTATATGTGCTTTGTTTATTGCTTTATTTATTGCTTTCTGTACAACTTTATTTATTGCTTTCATTTACTGGTTTTATGCATTTCATATTACTACCATCATGTCATTGTGCTAGATCTGCTATTTACCTTGGTGGGAGGGATATTCAGTGAGTAAGGTTCCATACCGGGAGCCTGAGTGACACATAGGATAAAGTGGCTTCATATTCTTTACCATTCCATTTCAGTCTGGTGCGCGAATATGAAACACGGTTCAGACATGGGTTTCTTCTTGAGAACTCTGTGCTACGGATTTCCTGTAGTACTAGGGCTATCTGGGAAGCCTGCTAAGTCTAGATGACCTTTTTAAATAACCTTCAGCATCTGAGGTGAATTAGAGGAGGATCCTTTATGATTGATGTAAACTCTGTACCTCCGGGTTAGAAGTGTTTACACTTCTCATAACTGATCCAAGTCTGAGGATCCTTGTTCTAGAACAATACCTGTGAGGGGGTTGGGTAGTTTATAGGTTTGCAGGAACCCTTGGCCTCATCATACCCTGTTACTGATATTGTTAATGTTACACTATTTTGGACTGTTCTTATGAAACCCTGGACTTGTGACTCTTTATTTGAGTCCCCACCTGGTTACTGGTCCTCTAGCCTCCATCTGGACTTATGAACACACATGGACCTTATCAAAGCAAATAACAGATCCAGCACTTGATCATAAACCCTTGCATATCATTCTGCATACATTATTTTGCATCATTTTAACATTTTGTCTATTTGTTTTACAGGGTGTCCACTTTATCTTTGGTTTGGTTTTGACTGTTCTCCTACTCAAACATCTTCATCAGATACATTCATCAGAGATTCTCTTCAGCACCTTCATCAGTTATCTTCATCAGTGTTTCTTCTCAGTTATCTTCATCAACATCCATTGTCAGCATGGACCCATCCAGGAAGAGCAACATTACATACCATTTCTTTGAGCCCTCCCTAGCAGGCATCAGGCAGATTCAGACACTCATCACTCCTGATCATGTCCCTTTATTCAGGGAGCATTATGGTGGCATTATGGACATGATCATGGACTTGGATGCATCACAGAGGAGTATGATCCACACTTGCCTTCAGTTCTATGACCCTTCTCTCAGATGTTTTACCTTTCCATACTTTCAGATGAGTCCTTTGTTGGAAGAGTTTTCCATGTAGTTGGGTGTCCCTATCAGGAGGGGAATCCCTTTCAACCCTGAGATGACTGCTCCTAGGATTGAAGACATAGCTAAGGCTCTGCATTTGGAAATCACTATCATTGATCAGAATATGACTACAAGGCTGGAATCCCAGGCCTCCATTTGGACTTCTTGATCACTCAGGCCACCAATCATGCTGCAGTAGGGAAGTGGGACATTGTTTGTGCTCTCTTGGCCCTTATCATATATGGTATCATCTTGTTTACAGATGAGCCTAAGTTTGTAAGCAAAAGTGCTATCCATCTCTTCTTGCTGAAGAATCTAGTTCCTACCTTGCTAGGGGATTTCTATTATTCAGTGCATCAAAGGAATGAGAAGCAGAGGGGAAGATTAGTCAGATGTTGTGCGCCTCTCTTCTACTATTAGTTATTGAGACACTTGCCAAAGTCAGAAGCTTTCTTGAATCCTCATCAGTCAAGAAAATGGGCTAAGAGGATGATTTCCATTACATCAGAAGACATCAGGTGGTGCACTCAGAGCACCAAGGGCAGAGACATAATCACCAGCTGTGGACAGTATCCCAATGTACCTCTGATTGGAGTGAAGGGTTGCATCAACTACAATCCTTTGCTGTTTAAAAGGCAATTAGGGTATGCCTTAGTACATCCACCAAGAGAGCAGGACTTATCAGAAACCCTTTACTGTGACATTCAACATAAACATCCCATTACCCGACAAGCAGCCTGGGCATGGGATAACATTCAGACAAAAGGGACTGCCATTCTTGGCAAGTGCAACAACATAGCTTCAACTCAGTATATTGATTGGTCTCGTGTCAGAGGACGGATCACCTGCATGCCATTCACTCTGGAGGATGTGCCTGGACCATCAGCAGTAGAGCCTGTAGCTACAGTCAGTTTAGAAGAATTTGAGAAGTTGAAGGAAAGGAATACTTAGATTTCTGAAGCTCTGAAGAAGACCCTCTGGGAGAGGAATGATAGTCGTCTGGACAATGAGAGGTTAGAGAAGCTCCGGATCGAGTATATGACCAATATTGAGAAGACAGATGATTACATCAGAAGAGCCCGGGTAGGGAAGTTGGTATTGAAGAATGCTTGCAAAGAAGCTAAGATTCAGAAAGCCAGGGATGAGCACTACTTGGAAGAGAGTCAGGATAGATGGATCAGAATTACTGAGGCTCATTCACAGGAAGATCAGAAGACACAGGCTAAGATAGAGCAGCTGGAAGCTAGTGAGAAGAAGAATCAGGAAGCCTTGTTAGCAGCACAGAAGGAAATCTCCGAGTTGAAACTCCGGGCGGGGTTGAAGAGATCCAAAGACCAAGACAAGTACCAGAAGTTGACAAGTGCCATTGCCACCAGGAACCTTCTTATCAGGAACATCACAGAGCATCCAGTTGGACCAGTGACTGATGCTCTCCTGAAGGAAGTCAAAGAGGATGAATATGGGCTGGATGTCTAATTTCTTTGTATTTGTACTTCATTTTGTTTACACTTTTGTTTTTGTTGTTGTATTTTGACCCACCATGGGGACTTGTTGTAATCATGAACTATGTAATTTGCATTTTGTAATATATGGTTTGTGTGTTATTCTATGGGCTTCATTTCTCTTCAACATCATCATTCCTCGAGGTCTGGAAGGTCAAAACCAAAGAACCAAACTGGATACCCTTGGAAGACAAATAGACATACTGCATTGCATTCTAACCTCATTCTTTGTTTTGTAGGTATTTTGTTGTTGTTTCTCACTTTGTTGTGGTTTCAGGAAACATTGCTCGTAGGAAAGTTTTCCCCATCAACAGAGTTCACCGGTATCCTACAAGAAACAACCTTCTGAGCTTACATATGGACCAAGTTCAGCAAGATTTGACTGACGTGAGAACCCATATGGCTAATGAAAGAACTGAAATGAGGGCTCAGATGAACCATTTCATGGCAGTAATGACTGGGTTGGCCCAAAGCCAAGAAAGATTAAGAGAGTTGGTCAAGCGGCAAACTCTTGAAGAGAATCACCCAGGTACAGGGGGTACCATCAACAATGATCATGTACAACCACGTACTGACCCCTCGGAGTTTGGGCCTCATCTCAACCCTGATGTTAATGCTATCAGGAATACCCAAGGTAATACTGGGGGACGGGCCTTACAACAGGACCCTCGGGAGGAACAATTCACTGTAGTTGGAACTGGAGATAGATAGCAGAAAAGCTAAGATCTATGGAGTCTTAAAACTCCTTAGGGTTTGATGTTATAGATATGGGGCTGGTGGAGGGAGTGAGAATTCCTCACAAATTCAAACCTCCCTGCTTTGAAAGATACAATGGAACATCTTTCCCTCGCACCCATCTTCAATCCTTTCTGGGAAGATTGAAGGCTTACACTATGGATGAAAAGCTATGGATGTTTTATTTCGAGGATAGCTTGACCGGGGCATCCCGTGAGTGGTACTCTCATCTGACTAGGGCAACAATCAGAAATTAGAAAGATTTGGCCGAGGCTTTCATTCGCCAATATCAATACAATCTAGACATGGCTCCTAACAAAACTCTTCTAATGGGTATGTCACAGTCCTCCAGGGAAAGCTTCAGAGAGTATGCTTAGAGATGGAGGCAATTAGATGTTGTCGTTCAACCTCCAATGTTGGAAAGAGAAATGGCAGATATGTTTATGAACACCCTACAGGGGCATACATTGATAGACTGGCAGCTTTCTCTTCCACTAGCTTTGCAGATGTGGTCATAGCTGGAGAAAGGATTGAGAGTTTGTTAAAAATGGGTAAGATTTCTGATAACAACGCCAGTTCAAGCAGCACAAGGAAGCCTTTTGCAGGGCCTCGAAGGTCGGGTGAAACCAATTCAGTACACATGGGCAGAAGAAGGCCCCAGTATATGCCAAGATCAATTGCCACTATCACAATTCCCACTCTACCTCCTCAACAATAATATACTCCGCAACCACAACATTTCCCTCAGTAACAACACTTTTATCAGCAAAGGTCCTACAACAACAACAACAACCAACAACAACGTCCTTTCCAACAAAGACCATCTCAAGTCAACAGGGTAATCAATCCTATCCCGATGCCCTATGCCACTTTGTTGCCACAACTTTTGAAGCTTAATCTTGTCGAATTAAGGTCTCTGGCTCCACCAGATCCTCAGAACCTTCCGAGAAATTACGACATCAACGCCAGATGTGCCTTCCATTCTAATGCACCTGGCCATACCACAGAAAAGTTCAGAGCTTTGCACATGAAGGTTCAGGATCTAGTTGATTCAAAGGCTTTAAATTATAAACCTCCTCCTAATGTCACAAAGAATCATACGCCTAGCCTTGGTGGGCCCAGGATAAATGCAATTGAGGAGGGTCAACCCATGAACTTAATTGAAGATACTGCAAGCATTCAAACACCTTTGGCAGAGGTTAAAGCTCAGCTTTTAAAATGCCAGGTGTTCCCAGGTTGTGAGGCCTGCTGTGAATCTTGCAAAATTTCCACCAATGGTTGTGCAAGCTTAAGAAGTGGCATCAATGGCCTCATCAGAGAAGGTATCATGCAGATAACATCAACGGTTTCTACAACATCAGCAATTCCTACTACAACAACAACAAACACTCCTCCTAGAACTTCAAAAACAATTGTTCCGATGGACTCATCTACAAATTCAACAATCATCTCCTCTATCACTTCAACAAATGTTAGTTCAACCGCATCCGTTTCTACAACGACAGCAACCATTAACAACGACATCTCCACAGTCACCATATACTACGACCCGACAATGGTCCCCGATTCCAATAATTTTCAGCAACAATCTCAACAACAACCCAGCTTCAGTCTTTCATCACCACCACCAGTAAGAAATCTTGTCACCATATATTACGATCCACAGACAATAACAATTCCTACTTCCGCTGCAGTCAGCCCAGTCACCATCACGGTACCTGAACCCATTCCGTATGAAAAAGATAATGTTGTACCATGGCACTATGGTTCAGACCTCTACTGCAACGGAGAGAGAGTCCTTATTGATTCTTTAACTCATACACCACAGGTCGATAATGTCGGGGGAGGCGGAGGCTTCACCCGAAGCAGACGCCTCTTCGCGTCACAAATTCCAAGAGTTAACACCGAGGCAGAGGCTTCTGCCAAAGCTAAAGGAAAAAATGTGGTGCTTGAGGAACCAGTTTTGAAAGAAGCTCATAAAACATCCTTTGATCAAGATGTGGATGAATTTATGAGGATAATCAAGAGAAGAAATTACAAGGTTGTGGATCAGCTCCACCAAACTCCTTCCAAGATCTCCATTTTATCATTGCTATTGTGTTCCAACGCTGATCAGGATGCATTACTTAAAGTCCTGCACGCAGCCTATGTGCCTGAGGAGATTACGGTGAATCAGCTAGAGACAGTGTTTTCTAATGTTAATACTAGTCATGGACTAGGCTTCACCAACGCTGATTTGACTACGGAAGGTCGTCACCATAATAAAGCTTTACACATCACTCTGGAGTGTAAAGGGGCTGTGCTTTCACATGTTCTAGTTGACACTAGGTCTTCACTCAATGTCTTGCCAAAGAAAGCCCTTGTTAAGCTTGAATATGATGGTATAGCTCTTCGACCAAGCAATCTGGTGGTAAGATCTTTTGATGGTTCTAAGAGGTCTGTTCTAGGAGAAGTGGAGCTTCCTGTGATAATTGGCCCGCAGGTCTTTCAAACTACTTTCTACGTGATGGACATTCAGCCGACCTACAGTTGTTTTTTGGGTCGACCATGGATTCATGCCGCTGGCACAGTTATGTCGACCCTTAACCAGAAATTAAAATACGAGTGGGAAGGGCAAATTATCACAATTTGTGGTGAAGAGGATATTTTTGTTAGCCATCTGGCTACCTACAAATACATTGAGATGGATGGTGAAATCCACGAGACCATGAGCCAAGGTTTCGAAGCATTGAACGTCAATGAGGCGACAACTGAAGTATTTGTTGCATCCCAGGAGGATAGGATGGGTACTTCAGTTGTCTTTTACCAACAAGCTCGAAAGGTTGTTGAAGATGGGAATGCCCAAGGCTGGGGCAAGCTGCTACCTGTGGAGAAGAACGAGGACAAATTCGGTTTGGGTTACAAACCATTCCGACAAGATCAAGCAGAGGATGCTAAGGAGCCCAAGTTCGTGAGTGGGGGAATGCTGACCCCAAATGCTGTCAATAACGTGGAAGACGAGGCTGAAAGGGACCTCAACCTGGAGAGCTGGATTCGTCCAAGGATTCCGGGTCAACAAGTCCTTAACTGGTCTTCCCAAGAAATTATAAGAGTTACTCCTGCAGAGTAATTATTATTTCCTGCTTTTAGCATGCATCAAGTCCTGCAACTTGCCCAAGGTGTCATGACTCAGTTTATAATAGGGCCATATTTGTATTTTGTGCAAATGGAATATCAATGAACAATGGACATCTTTTGCAAACAATTTTCTTCGCTCACTGTCTTTTCATTTTTGTTATTTTTCGCACAAAACAATAAAATGGCAATGTTTTCAAAATAAATAACTCCATTTTTTCTGAACAAGATTAAAATTGATCACTAAAAAGAACAAATCTCAACCCTTGCAGAGATAATCCTCCAGATTGCCCCAACAACAACACTGCTATGACCTTGTATGACTTCGACAATCCAATTAATCAAGCAGATGAAAATTATGAGTTTCCTGAAGAGTTAGCCAGGTTGTTGAGGCAGGAAGAGAAGCTGATTACTTCTTATCAGGAGGAGATTGAAACTGTTAATCTTGGTACCGAGGAGGATTGGAAAGAAGTGAAGATTGGGGCCAGACTGCAAGCTCCAGTAAAAGAACAGTATATCAGCATGCTTCGGGAATACGTCGACGTCTTTGATTGGTCCTATCAAGATATTCCAGATCTAGATACGGATATTGTCATGCAAAGGCTACCCTTGAAAGAAGATTTCCCTCCAGTTAAACAAAAGTTGTGCCACACTCGCCCAGATATGGCCATGAAGATTAAGGAAGAAGTACAAAAACAGTGGGACACCAGTTTCCTTGCTGTAACTAGTTACCCGCCGTGGGTTGCTAACATTGTACCCATGCCTAAGAAGGATGGCAAGGTGCGTATGTGTGTGGATTACCGGGACCTGAACAGAGCTAGCCCAAAGGATGAATTCCCATTACCTTACATTGATGTATTGGTGGACAACACAGCTCAGTTCTCGGTATTTTCTTTCATGGATGGATTTTCTAGGTACAATCAGATCAAGATGTCACCCGAAGACATGGAGAAAACAACTTTCATCACAGCTTGGGGCACATTCTGTTACAAGGTAATGCTGTTTGGACTGAAGAATGCTGGTGCAACTTATCAACGGGCTATGGTAACATTATTCCATGATATGATCCACAAAGAAATCGAATGTTACATGGATGATATGATTGCCAAGTCCCTTACTGAAGAAGACCACCTGGTGAATCTGCTGAAGTTGTTTAAGCGTCTGAGGAAGTATCAGCTGAAATTGAACCCCAATAAATGCACATTCGGGGTGCGTTCCGGTAAGCTGCTGGGATTTATTGTAAGTGAAAAGGGAATTGAGGTTGATCCCGATAAAGTCAAAGCCATTTAGGAAATGCCTGCACCTAGGACTGAGAAAGAAGTTCGAGGGTTCTTGGGTAGATTGAATTACATCTCAAGGTTCATATCTCACCTCACCGCAACCTGCGAACCCCTGTTCAAACTGTTAAGGAAAGAACAAACAGTCAGGTGGAATGATAATTGTCAGTAGGCTTTTGACAAGATCAAGGAGTACCTGAAAGAACCGCCAATTCTCATGCCTCTAATTGAAGGAAGACCTCTGATAATATACCTGACAGTATTAGAAGGGTCAATGGGGTGTTTGTTGGGCCAGCATGACGAGTCTGGTCGAAAAGAGTATGCAATATACTACCTAAGAAAAACGTTTACCGACTGTGAACAACGTTATTCACTGCTCGAGAAAACGTGTTGTGCTTTAGCGTGGGCTGCTCGCCGACTAAGATAATATATGTTGACTCATACTACCTTATTGATCTCAAAAATGGATACAGTCAAGTACATATTTGAGAAGCCAACACTTACCGGAAGGGTTGCAAGATGGCAAATGATTCTGACAGAGTATGACATTCAGTACACCTCTCAAAAAGCCATCAAGGGCAGTGTACTGTCTGACTATCTAGCTGAGCAACCCATTGATGATTACCAGCCCATGAGATTTGACTTTCTTGATGAAGACATCATGTACTTAAAAGAAAAAAATTGTGAAGAGCCAGTTCACACTGAAGGGCCTGACCCAGCTGAAGAATGGACTATGATGTTTGACGGGGCTGTCAATACAAATGGTCGTGGAGTTGGTGCAGTGCTCATTACACCTAAAGGAGTTCATATGCCTTTCTCGGAAAAACTCACCTTTGCATGCACTAACAACGAAGCAGAATACGAAGCATGTATCATGGGTCTTGAGGAAGCCACTGACCTCAGGATCAAAACCTTGAATGTATTCGGAGATTCAGCTTTAGTAATTAACCAGACCAACGGCAAATGGCACACTCATCAGGAGCATCTGATTCCATACCGTAACTATATGAGGAGACTGTTGACTTTCTTCACAATAGTCAAGCTTGAATACATCCCTCGAGATGAGAATCAGTTTGCAGACGCTTTAGCTACCATTTCCTCCATGATCAAAGTACAAGCTGCCAATTATGTTCCTCGGATTCTGGTATCCAGACTGAACAGACCGGCATATGTATTCTCTGTGGACATTGCTAGTGATGACAAGCCTTGGTTCCACGACATCAAATACTTCTTAGAGAATCAGACATACCCACCTGGGGCATCATCCAATGATAAGAAGACATTAAGAAGGCCGGCTAGAAGTTTCTTCCTCAATGCTGATGGTTCATTATACAAGCGAAACTTTGACATGGTTCTGCTCAGATGTGTTGACAAGAAAGAAACGGACCTACTGATGCACGAGGTGCATGAAGGTTCTTTCGGCACCCATGCCGGAGGACATGCAATGACAAAGAAGTTGTTAAGATCAGGTTACTACTGGATCATAATGGATGCAGACTGTTGTGCCTATGCCAGAAAATGCCACAAGTGCCAGATCTACGCAGATAAAGTGCATGTGCCTCCAAATCCTTTGAATGTAATGTCTTCACCTTGGCCCTTTTCCACGTGGAGCATTGACATGATTGGAAAGATTGAACCGACTACTTCAAATGGTCACAGATTCATCCTAGTAGCCATTGATTACTTCACCAAATGGGTTGAAGCAGCTTCGTATGCAAACGTCACCAGACAAGTGGTAGCCAGATTTCTGAAAAGAGACATCATCTGTCGATATGGAGTTCCTGAACGAATCATTACTGATAATGGTTCCAACCTGAACAACAAAATGATGGCAGAACTTTTCCGGGACTTAAAAATCCAACATCACAACTCTTCTCCTTACAGGCCAAAGATGAATGGCGCTGTTGAGGCAGCTAACAAGAATATCAAGATGATTGTACAGAAGATGGTAGTTACCTACAAAGACTGGCATGAGATGCTACCATTTTCCTTGTATGGGTACCGAACCTCAATCAGAACATCTACTGGGGCAACGCCTTATCAGCTTGTGTACGGTATGGAAGCTGTCATACCTGTTGAAGTTGAGCTACCCTCCTTACGGGTAATGATGGATGTGAAACTGGATGAAGCCGAATGGATCCGGTCTCGGTACAATCAACTGAATCTGATTGAAGAGAAAAGGTTAGCTGCCATCTGTCATGGGCAGTTATATCAGAAGAGAATGAAGAAAGCCTTCGATCAGAAAGTCAGACCTCGGGAATACCAAGTGGGAGAGCTTGTGCTGAAAAGAATCCTTCCTCCTCATACAGACCATAGGGGCAAGTGGACACCGAACTATGAAGGTCCCTATGTAATAACCAAAGTCTTCTCAGGTGGAGCACTGATGCTCGCAACCATGGATGGTGAAGACTTCCCGTCTCCTGTGAATTCAGATGCTGTTAAAAAATACTTCACATAAAATGACCCGCTGGACATAAAAACAGAATGTAAGTCCAGGCAAAAACAGGGCATCCCGGCGAGTCAAAAACAGAATAAAAGACTCGGGCAAAAATAAGGGAAAGTTTGAAAGAAAAAAATGTACACCCGCTGAGTTGAAAAGCCGCATTGGACAGCTCAGGCAAAAATGGGTATCCCGGTGGATTGAAAACCCGAAAGTGTGATCCACGCAAAATCAGGGAATAAGCGAACAACTGCATTCTGAATTCGTCTGTATCACTCACAACATGGTAAGCTCCGAAAGGAAAAAGCGTCGGTCGGAATCAGCCTTCTTCAGAAAGCAAGATAAGAAGAACGTCAAGGTCATACAGGTCATAGCAAAGAAAGCTCACTGGAGCGTAATCTTCAACATTGCCAACACTTTTATTTTCTTAATTTACAGCAATCTCCTCATTCTAGGCGATTTGCTTCTTTAATTTTACTTGCCAATTCAGGGCACACAAATTAATAAAATCAGAGTTTTCAGTCATACTTTGTTTTGAACATTTTTCTTTCGTTTTCAAAATGTCCAAAGTTCATAATACCACGTTCGCATGAAAACTTATAGGCCATTTTTAATAAATGCTTGTAGGAAATATATTGCTCTCGGTAAATCTAACTCCTATGACAGAATCCAGCTTAGGATAACTCGGGACATTTGTGTGTTTCCTTTTGTCTTAAAAGGTTGCAGGTACTCAAGACAGACAATCTTTTGCAACATGGGGCATATCAAGCATTACACCCCCAGCACACTACTTCCCAGAAGTTATCTCCTCCCCAAGCAGATCCCCCGAGCAATGCCTGACAGCTCTTCCACAACAAAGTGGTCAAAGAACTTTCTTTTCCCCACCAGAGATACCAGATCTCTCTCATCCTCAGTAGGGTTGGTGGAATTGATTCCCCACAGAATTGCCTCCCCAGTAGAGCAATACCTGAAACATGTCCCCAGCTGAGTTCTCCCTCTGGACAGATTTATCAATGATCTATTTCCCCAAGCAGAGTTCTCCCTCCGAGCAGATCTATCAATGATCTTTTCCCTAGCTGGGTTATCCCTCCAAGCAGATCAGCCAAAGATTTTTATCCCCGCAGGATCCGAATCCCGGATCAGTTTCTCTCCTTCGCATAATCATGGCATTCACATCATATTCACCAAAATAAGCGTAGCATTCCGTCTAATACGGAGCATTACGGCAAAACTCAAACATTTGCATGATCATAAGCCAGGTTCGACAGCCGTCCCCTGTCAGGTGATCGTCCTTCACCTTTGGATGACCGTCCCTCATCCTTTCCCCAGTAGAATTTCCATTGTTGGAACCTTCTATCTGGCATTCTTCCTATGTCGCGATATTTTAGGCAGCCGTCCCCTGCCATGTGATCGTCCTTCACCTTTTGATGATCGTCCCTCATCATTTTATCCGATGGCCGTCCCCATCGTTGATCTTTGTTATCCGGCATTCGTCCTATGTCGAGATAATTCCCTAAGAGCAGCCGTCCCCTGCTAGGTGATCGTTCTTCACCTCTTGATGATCGTCCTTCATCATGCTTGTCCGATGGCCGTCCCCATCGTTAATCTTTTCTATCTGACATTCGTCCTATGGCGTGATAAAGAGCAGGTCGTCCCCTGCTAGGTGATCGTCCTTCACCTTTGATGACCGTCCCTCGTCAAATATTTCATTTATTCTTTAACCCGATGGTCGTCCCTGTCGTGGTCCCTTTTCCTTTTCCTGATGATCGCCCTTCATCAGTTTAGCCCGATGGCCGTCCCTATCGTTGTTTACTTTACTTTCCGGCCTGATGGCCGTCCCCATCAGTGCTTTTCCCACTTCTTCAATCCCCAGAGAGTTTTATTTCTTTACTTTACGGTCGTTCCCGTCGTGGTCTTTTCTCTTTTTAATGATCGTCCTTCATCACTCTGCCCGATGGCCATCACCGTCGCGGTTTCTTTATTTCCCAGCATGATGGCAGTCCCCGTCATTTCTTTACTTACTGTTTTACCCCCAACAGTCGTCCTCTGCTCGATGGTCGTCCTCCATCGTTTGTACTTGATAAGCATACTATACTATCTCTTACAATTTATATCCCTTTTCTTCTTCTCCCTAGTGAGTGCAAATTTCGGACTATCTTTGGTATTCAACCACAAGTTATCTTGTTTGACTATAAAGCCATGCGCTTACACCCCGCACAGCTAACTCATGATTGAATAGGGGCAGCTGTAAACACCCCAAATTTTCCCTCACTCTTTCTCACACCATGGCTTGTGATCTTTCATTTTTGTTTTAGCATAAGCATACCATCTCATGTTGCATATTTGTTTCATCTGCATAGTTCCATTTCATCTGCATCTAGGGTTTGTGTCTGAGCAATCCAAGAATCAATCTGAGCCATCCCAATGGTCTTGAAGCTTTCCAAGAGGGTCCATGTGTATCCTATAATCATATTATACTACCCAAAGTTCATGAAAGTCACGATATCACAAAGAATGGCAAAGGCATGGAAGCAGAGCTAGGGTTTTCCTACATAGATGACCAAAATTAGGGTTTTGGTTTCAGAGACCTTAAATCCAATTTTTTTGGTCATTCTTGTTTCTAATGTTCTTAATATGTTATAAGGATCATGTGTATCAATTTTGATGAAGAAATTCATTGTGGAAGTCATCTGATCATTGAGTAACTCCTTGAGCAAGTTAAGTCAAATCATGGCATCTGAGCCCCCCAACAAGGGATCCAAAGGATCATTTTCATAAAATTTAGGTTCTATGATCTTTATTTGATCTTATAAGTGGTTGGAAGTTCACAAGATTGAAGAATTTTGAGCCAATTGCAAACTTGCCATTTTTGGAAATGACTTGTATTGGAAACTTTCCATTTAGGGAAAGATTTTCAACCTCCTCTTTCATGACCAAAAATGCTTCAAATGAAAATTTCGTGGACATGAAAGTTGTAGATTAGGTCTTTCCATTTTCAAAAAGTACTATAACATGTCTTGATTCATCCTAGAACTCAAGATATGGCCTTTCAAAGTTGGCAAAAATCCTATAATTTTCAAGTTCGTGTCAAAGAGGGATTTTTGCATATTGGCATTTCAAGCTTCTAAGTGACCTCTAATGTACACAAACACTGCATAACATGTCAATACAACTTGCCTAAACTAGAATTGGCCCAAGAATTTGGCATTTTCATGACTTGATTCACAAGAAATTTCAAATTTGGAAAGTTGCAAAACACATGACATCTCTTCATCCAAGCCTTCCAGCTGCACTCTTTTGTTCCAAGGGCCATCCACAAACTCTGCCGAGGCCAAGACACCCCTTGAAACAGCTCTGCACCATGCCCATACCTAGAGTACACAAATTTGACTTTTTTTTGCAAAACCTCCCATACCAATCAAGTTGTGCCACCACCCACTCTCTGACCAATCACAATGACTTATGTGAACCCTAAGGACCTCATTTCATAGAACATTCAAGCCTGAAACATCTTAGAAGCCAAAATTCATAAAATCACCAAAAAACTTCCCTTCTTCGAACTGCGCAAACCAACCATCAAACTTCAAAACAAACTTCACCAATCATCTCAACATCACTCATAGAACACAAAGCAACCCTCAAAATGGCCTGAAACCTCCCAAATCAAAAACACGATTTCTGCAAAACAAGAACCAAACACTTAAAAATAGCCATCACAAGCTTGCTCTAAGCTCCTCATCATCACCAGGGAGTTCATTGGCTTTGATTTGCACCAAGAAAGAGGCCAGAAAGCTCAGGAATTGAAAGCTCTATCTCAGGTAACCATGAAGAACATTTTTTTCCAGAACTTGCTATTTAAGTTAAAATATCAATCTTCATGTTCCCCTGATCACACTGATATGTTTAGTTTCGAAAATGAGTGAGAACTGACCATGTATGAAGCTTCTGAAACTTTTTAACCTAGGATGTTTTTTCTTCGATTGCCCTTTTTGATGCATGATAAATGAGTTTTGAGCCTGAATTCGTGTTTAGGAAGTTTAGGGGAATGTTTCTGGAGCTTTAGAGAGCCTGGGTGAGCTTAGGGAGAGAGATTGAGTTTTGAGGTTGCCGGAGAAGATGACCGGAACACTGTTCCAGTCACCTGAGAGTCATTAAACCCCAATCCTGTAATTAATTGCTAATTTGAATAATGGCCGTAGGATCTTGCTTGCCGCGTGTTTGGATGGTCAGGATGGATCCACTTAACCCTAATCTCATTTAATTAGGTTGATTAATTTAAATTACTCAGATTGAATCCCAGCCACCCATTTACGCGCCAGTCAACCAGCCTTTGAATCTGGAGCCTTGGATCAGTTGACTTGCATATTTATTCATTTTATTTTCATTTTAATTCATTTCTTTTGCATAATTTATTTAAAATAGTAAAACTCATCACAAAAATATTTCCTTTTGCATTTCTGATCCAAATATATTTCTCAACCCAAAAATGATTTTTATTTTGTTTTTTGCATTAAAAAAAGTATTTTTAAAATATTTAAATATTATTTTTAATTAATTAATGGATTTTAATTAATAAAAAATACATTTAGGTTTCTAAAAATAACCAAAAAAATCATGAACCATTTCAATACATTTAGAAAAATTTTCAAACACTTCATACAAATTTATTTTTAGGTTTGATCATAATTTCACAATTTTCTTTGAATTAGGGTTCTTTAAAATCACATTTTCTAACCCTAACTTGAAAAATTCATTTCTGCCTAACCATGAAGAGTTTGAACTTGATTCTTTTTGCATTGTTTCACATATTGCATGTAGTTTCTAGGTTATTTTCCTTATGAATTTATCTTGTATTTTCAAATTGATTTGCATTTTCCCTTAAGAATCACCCAAAAACCCTAGCAAACTTAAGAAAATCATAACTTTCAATAGGATTAGCTTCTGACCTTCTCCTTTGGGGTGTGACCTAATATGGGTTTAGGGTTTGATTGAGCTTGGTTTCAAATTTTTTATCATGTTGTATGCTTCTGTTTTGTTCATTTGCATCTCATATGTTCATAAAACCCTAATTTCTCATATTCATTTGCATTCATCTTTGCATATCATCATCATGTGAACTTTCCATAACATTTCAAGCATTCATATGAAATCTTAGACATCTTAGGACATGTTAGAACATTGCTTGATCATTTATTCATTCATTTGCCATGTGTGGTATTCATTGTATTTCATAAACATCCATGTGTTTTCAGGCTTCTAAGCATGCTTCCTTTGCATCTCATCTTTGTATGAACATTCATATGCACATTGTATGACTTTGCATCATCTCATATGCAATTTGCATTGCATAATCACTTCTGACTTTGGTCTTTGCATCTCATCTCATTTCATCTCTTTATGCTTTATGTCTTATGCTTTCATACTAACTTTTCAGGAACGTTTGGTATGTTATTTTGGGAGGTGGATTTCCCTCCACCTCCCACCTCTTCTTATCTTATTCATATGCATATTTAAATTTCTTTGAAGTGAACTTGTTCACTTGTGTTCCATCTTTCCCACTTTCTTTCCTTCAAGTTACTTATCTTCTTCAGGAAGTAAGTAACTTGTTCTCCTTTCTCCTTCTCTTTTCATCTGCTTCTTCTATTGGTGGCCTTGAAGATCCTTTCTCTTAAGCCTAACAAACCATAGGATACCCAAGCATGATAACTTTTAGGGTTGTATATAGTCCCCTTTAGTCTTTTACCTTTGAGTCTCCTTGAGTCTCTCTTCTCATCTCAATAATCAGAAACTAAACTCTTAGAGTTTTAGGACTTTGGAATTAGGTTTATGCATGCATCCTTCTCTTAGGATGGAGTGTATAACTTTAATCCTAAGTGTTAAACCTTTAATTTGTTTAAACCTCTTAATCAAATCACATTAATAATCACTAAGACTTCATCTTGTAACTTGGGCCTTACATTAGGGTTTTATCTCTTCCTTATGGTTAAGAGGGACTAACCCTAGTGTTTAATGGATAAGTCCCCTTCAAGTTGTCTTACAAACTTAAAACTCACTTCTTAATCTCATCCTTTAATTAAAATACATTTAATAAAGGCTTATTATATAATGAATTTAGTCCCTAACCATGGATTAAGTTGAGGTATCTTCCTCAGCTTAAGTGTATTCATCTATTATCCTTCTATTAGGATGGTGTAATGAGTTCACTAATCTGTGATTAGAGATTAAACTCATTACTTAACACTAAACAAAAACCAAAAAAACATCTAAATAATCACAAGTAGGTTAATGATCTTAATCCTACATCATCATGGTAATTAAGTTGAGATGCTTATCTCATACTTAAGTAGGCTCATTATCCCTAATCAGGGAGGATATAACGAGTTTACAAGCCCTTGATTTAGGCTTAAGCTCATTAACTTATGCAAAACACCAAAAGCAATAACAAAAATGAAAACACAAAAAAAAAAAAACAATAATCGTCTCCTTCGGGATTCTTTTCTCATCACATTCATTCACAAACGAGAACTCGCTTTTTCCGTCTAATGCAAGACAATTAGTACTCGAGCCAGACGAGTCATACACTTGAGCATAGGCAAGCAAGCAGTTCACAGTCAAATTCATTTTCTAGTCTCTTTGAGTCGAACTACGGTGTTCTGACTTCCTCATTGCACGCGAGGATATGTAGGCATAACTTAACAGTTATCGAACAAAAGTCTCTTTATCATCCCCCTCTTTCAGCATTCTTTTCTAAGCCTCAGTTCCTGAGCAATTCACCTTTTTTTTTGCACTGACACTTGTACTTTCTTTCCCTAGCTTTTGCACACAAATAACACATACACCTACCCCTTTAAACGCAATCTCTGAAGCGTGGATCCCGTCGAGTACGACGGACAATCTGGGTGCTAATACCTTCCTAGGTTGTAACTAACTCCCTTTCTCAGTATCTCTAGTTCGCAACCGTCTTATCCATCTTTTCTAGGTTTATACAGCATTACCTTTCCTTCAGGATAAAAATGCCTAGCTGGCGACTCTATTCAGTTCATACTCATTTTCTCCTTTCGCCGACCATTCGCGTCTGCACCGGGATGCAAATCTTCGGGAGCGACAATTTGCATATTCACATGTTCATAATCATACTAACTATGTTGCATCCATTAATCATTGTTGTATGTTTCATATCCATGCATTGTGATTCATGCATTTGCATTATAAGAAAGATGTAAATTCTGCCATGTTTTCACTGTTGTATTTTAAAACAGAGGTTGTTAAATGGTGTTGTAGTGCATTGTTTTGACACTTTTTACACCTGTTTCCGTGTTGTTTGGTAGCTGTAATAGGTTATTTGTATTTTTGAGCATTTGGTAGCTGATTGTATGTTGAAGCACTGTTATAGATGCATACTTTTTGTTTTGCTTAGCTTTTAGGCATCCTTAGGCTTAGGTTTGAGTCTAGTTTAGGTCATATTCATTTTAGGACATGTTTGGTACTTAATTACCTATTTCCCTTTATCATTTTGGATTTATTTTAACTAACCTTTGTTTTGTATGGGGTTATGGTAAGTCATGTGTTGGGGAGGGTATCCCACATACACCTTCATCCTTATCTTTTTAAAGTTCTCTTGTGTGATTGCAATAAGCATTTGATGATTCTTCGACATTTCACTTTCTTTATTCCCTTTTAGTTCTAATATCATCTTCAATCCTTGAAGTGATTTAGAACTTGTTCTTCTTTTCTCTATAGGATTAGAAAACCTCACTAACCATAGGATCTCCATTGAACAATAAATTAGGGTGAGTCTTAGTTTCCCTTAGTGTTTTTTCTTTCTCGACCTGTGTCTTCTTTCTCACCTCTAAACAAAATCAAAACACCTAATAAAGGTTGAGCTTTCTCATGTCCCAGGAGACTTTTCCATGGGGAATTTGCACGCATCCCATATGGGGATGAGGTGTAGGATATCTATCATGATGAATAAGTCTTAGCACGAGGATGTTTCACAAACAAAAGCTAAAAATCACTTCTTCTAAAAGACAATAAACCAACAACACATGTCTTTCCTGCGGGAATTCTCTTCTCATCTCATTCACTCTAAATGCAAACTTGCTATGACTTGTCTCTTTGCAAGATGGTAATACACTCTTTCAAGGCGAGACTGCAACATATGAGCATAGTCATAAGTATTTCAATTAATAAAAAAACACAAACAAATTTCCTGCCTTAGTTAGGCGAACTACGTCAACTCTGATTCTAATTTCCTATGAGATACGTAGGAAGTGGGGGTAGGGCCCATTCGAGCACTCTCTTTATTTTCCTTACATTTTTCCTGTACCTTTTCGTTCTCTTTTTACAGTTCCCTCTCTCATTCCAGTTCCAGTAGCGGTTTTTATTCAGTAGTAGTTTTTCTCACCCTTTGAAACAATTTAAGCAAGCGTGGATCCCGTCGGGTACGACAGACGATCTGGGGTGGTAATACCTTCCTAGTTCGTAACCGACTCCCGAAACCAGTTTCTTTGGTTCGCAAGACCTCATTCTTTCATTCTCTTCGGTTTGTGCAACATTACCTTTCCCATTCATTAAGGATAAAAATGTATGGCTAGCGACTCTACCTTTTCCGCGCCACTTTTGCGTTTGTACTAGGATGAAAGTTCCAGGAGCGACACTCAGAAGCGGATATTTATTCCTAATAGTCACCTTATTCAATTGTCGATAGTCGACACACAACCTCATGCTACCATCCTTTTTCTTAACCAATAACACTAGAGTACCCCATAGAGAAACACTTGGACGAACAAATTTCTTCTCAAGAAGATCCTCAAGTTATCTCTTCAACTCACTCAATTCTGAAGCTGACATACGATAGGGAGCCATTGATATTGGACTAGTACCTGGTACCAAATCCACATCAAACTCTACTTCATATAGGGATGGCAGGCAGACCCAAACCCGTAGGCCCCACCCGAACCTGAGTCAACAGGTGAAAACCCGATTTGATTGGGTTTGGGTTCGGGTGCCACCCGATATTTTGGGTGCGGGTTTGGGTAGTGTGAAACCCGCACCCGAAACCCGAAACTACACCTGTTTAGACTTTAATTTTAATTTTAATTGTATACTTTAATTTTAATTTTAATTGTATACTTTAATTTTAATTTTAATTGTAGATTGTAGAATTTAATAATAATTATAATGTTAAGATTTTGAAGGCCTTAATTTTAATTATAATTAGCGGTGTGCAAAATATCCGGTTGTGTGCAAAATTTTAATTGAAATCTTATTTTGTAAGCAACAATATTATAATAGTAAATAGAACTTATAATCCTTCTTATAATTAGCTAAGTAATATATATATATATATATATATATATATATATATATATATATATATATATATATATATACTTGAAAACTAATTATGTTTTTTGAAAAAAATAATAATTGTGTTTTTGTTACGGGTTCGGGTGGAAAACCCCCAACCCAACGGGTGTGGGTGCGGGTGTTATTTTTCCACCAGAATAGCCTTTGAGTTTGGGTTCGGGTTCGGGTGTTGATTTCGGGTGCGGGTTTGGGTAGTGTGAAACCCGCACCCGACCCGTTGTCATCCCTAACTTCATGTTTTAGAGGTAAATCACTAATGTCATCCGAAACACATCGGGAAATTCTCGGACAACAGGTAATTCGACACTCACATGTTCATGATCAACCTGTAATGCCGCTAACAAAGTAAACATATAAGCTTCATCTTCTAGTAGTTCATCCATTTGCTTCGCAGATAAAAACATCAAGTCCCTACAATCACCAAACTCTGGAAATTCCATCGTCTTTGCATAACAATTGATACACACAAAGTTGAACTCCAACCAATTCATACCAAGCACGACATGCATATGGCGTAAGGGTAAACACACCAAATCCATCAAGAAATTCTTACCATGAATGGTCAGAGGACATTTCAAACACACACGGTTAGTCGTAAGTGAATCATCAACAGGCATCTTTATCAACATACTACCATTCATAATAGTCAAAGGAAAATTCAACCTGGTCGCACACTCAAGAGAAATAAACGAATGAGTAGCACTAGTATCAATTATAGCAACCAACCCAACATCGTTAATAAAACAAGTACCTCTAATTAAGTTATCCTTCTTCTGAGCTTCTGAGCCACTCAAAGCGAACACTCTGTCAGTAGTTTGAACAGCAGTAGTAGTCTTCTTCAGTTTTTGACACTGAGTACTGGTATGCCCCTCTTCACCACAATTGAAACAAGTTGGTCCTACATTTGGACACTCATCCTTCATGTGACCCCTCTCACCACATTTATAAAATCTTATCACTGTATTATTGCAAACATCAGGCTTGTGACCCACTTCTCCACACTTATAGCACTTGAGAGGAGTGGAACCTGCTCCCCCACTTGGCTTCTTCCCATTAGTAACCTTCAGCTTCGCCTTATTAGTTGGAGTCGCATAAGGTTTCCCTCGAAATTGGCCTTTCTCTTTCTTCTCACTCACCTGCTTATAGTGAGCAAATCGAGCTCGGTTATCCTCATCATAGATTCTACTCTTATCCACTAATTCAACATATTTGAGGATCTACTGATACCCAATCCACTACTTTATCTCTAGTCTCATCCCATTCTAAAACTTTAGGCACTTGGACAATTCAACATCATCACGGTTGTAGTGAGGACAAAATTTCACTAGCCTCTCAAACTTGGCAGCATACTCTGCCATTGCCATGTTTCCCTATTTCAGCTCTAAGAACTCAACCTCTTTCTTTCTGCGGGCATCTTCAGGAAATTACTTACTCATAAATTCCCTCTTGAACACACTCCAAGTTATTGCTGCCCCAACTCCTTCCAATCTCTTACAGATATTATCCCACCAATCCTCAACCTCTTCATCAAGCACGTGGGAGCCAAACCGCACTTTTTGAGCATCAGAGCACTCCATAGTCCTGAAAATATTTTCAATTGCCTTAAGCCACTTATGCGCGTTCTCCGGTTCATGAGTACCCTCAAACTTTGGCGGATTATTCCTCTGAAATACCCCCAAGGCATGAAACTCATCAGGAACATTGTTATGTGTCGTAGCTTGAGCAAATGCAGCTATCACATATGCAAGAGCACGATTCAAAGCCATTATGAAAATCACCAACAACATCAGAAGAAAAATTCAACCATACTATACTTAGACGCAATAACCAGCACAACTAATAATGATACCATACGACCAAACAGATCAACCAAGCTCTGATACCACTAATGTAACACCCTTTCTACCCCATCAAAAATTATAATACGATTTAAGTAAATAATCAAAGTTCCATCATGAAAAGGCATCACATCTTAGATTCTAATATCATAAACATCATAATAGTCATGTCTCGTAACACGGTTTATAAAATCTTTCTACTCAAGAAACATATTTCATTACTACGCAACGAAAATCAAACATCTTTTCATCATTAATGGAAAAACTCATTTGTAATGTAAAACCAACAATTTAATTCAAATCGATTCAAAACAAGTAATAAATAACAAGATTCTCAAGCGTTCTCGAATGTTACATAACCCAGAGCAGGACACCACCTATGGACTCAACTAAGCGACAAAATAAAATACTCCAAAGGGCGGACAGGGTGAGTAATCCACATTCAACATAATTAATACAAGGATAAGAATTTATAAGATAAAATTTAACATAGACACATACATCTCAAGTCAACCCATACTTCACTTAAAATACCTCATAATCATCATACAAACTCAAAACAATCATGTTATGAAAATTAGAATGAAAATGCAACACTCTTATTATGCATGTGGTACTGAAAAATCCTCATGAATGGACATCAGACCATCAACCCTCCACAACGGATCACATCATAACATCATATCACTTCAATCCACACGATGGGATTGAAGCTACAAATGGACAAAAATCCCATCATAATTATGCCATGAATGCAATACATAATATAAATACACCTTGTAACACGGTGGGAGAACTGACTTTGTCGTTTTTGTTTTCACAAAAACTATGTTGCGGATAGCAAGAGTCGCCGTCGACTTTTATTTTATCCAATAAAGAAATGAATAAAAGAACAGGAAAAACCTTTGAAAAAGATTTGAGTTCAGGGGGTAAGTTATACAAAGAGAAGGTATTAGCACCCTTTGTATCCATGGTTATCCACAGGCTCTTAACTACTTAGCTCACTTTACTTTGGTTTGAAAAATAGTGGTGGTGTATTTATAAAAATATTTCAGAAGTTTAACTTTGTAATGATTCTCGTATGAATGTATACAAAGTGTTTTATGTTTGAAAATTTTTGAAAATGTGAGGTGAGGAAATATTTTGAAAAAGGAGTGAGCAAGCCCTTAAGAACTATTTACCCTAAGTTTGTAAAGTCTTTCTTGTTATTTCTTTTCTTTAGGGGTAGGACTGTCCTGA
This sequence comes from Lathyrus aphaca, assembly GCA_963966055.1. Classification (NCBI taxonomy): domain Eukaryota; kingdom Viridiplantae; phylum Streptophyta; class Magnoliopsida; order Fabales; family Fabaceae; genus Lathyrus; species Lathyrus aphaca. Next base: position 183,914,560 of record OZ014520.1, read on the forward strand.
CTATTAGTTAGTAAGTAGTCTTAACGTTGGATGTTAAAGGGACGGGCGTAGGGTCATCGTATGGTCATAGAAGGCAACATTGTAGGGGTATCTTAGTAATTCAAAGGGAATATCATCATTTTTTCGTAGGGTCATCGAGGGACTAGATCATTTTTTCGTAGGCAACTCGAAGGGACAACGAGGGACAATGATCTTTATATCATAGGGACTTGATGATTTTATTCGTAGGCAACTTTGCTAAGATACCCCTATATTCGAGGGACTTGACCATATTTTTGTAAGACAACACAAGGGGATACCCTAGAGGTGCATGTGTGAAAAGTAAGTTGTGTTCAGTTATTTTATCTTTTGGATTAGTGGGCTAAGTCCAATTTGATTCACATACATTCTTTTCACACCCTATTGTTACTAACCACGTAGTTAATTGTTTTGCAGAATTTAAAAGCGAAAAATAAATCCTAAGCTATTACATCATGGGGAGGGAGTACATGATTTAAACTGGGGGGAGCGCAAAAATTAAAAGTACGGAAATTAAAAGTCCTACGCTATTACATCCCGTGAGCAGTTACATAATTGAAAAAGGCGACAAAAAATAAATTTACATAAATCGCGTATCCTATACAATTTTCTAGAAATAATAATAGAATTAAAGAAGCGATTATGACAATAAAATCTAAATTAATAAAGAAATTAACTAATTAATTAAATTTTATTTTAAGAAAATAAATTTAAATCATAAAATATTAATCATGTTAGGGTTATGTTAAAATGTTAGACAAATTAGGATTATAAAACAAGAATTAAAAATTATGATTGATTAAACCCTAAATACTAAGTTAATTACAAATTAATTGATGAAATAACCTAAAAACTAATTTTTTATGAAAAATAAATATATTATTAAAAGATAATATTTAAGTTAATTAGAAACTTTTTAAGAATTTGTTTATAAATTAAAAGGATTAAAATAATTAATTGGTTAATTAGTTAGTTAATTAGAATTAGAAATAATAATAATAAAACAAAATAAAGCAAAAGAAAAAGGATAAGAAAAACATAAGGGTTGGAGGCCTGATTCGAACCCAGGACCTCCCCCTCCCAACACATGCGTTTTTCCACTAGGCTGCGCGCACCTGTGTGACAAAAAACAACAAATAATTATAATAAAATAAAATAAAAATTTGAAATAAATGAAAACATGCGCATTTTGGTCATATTCTTCCTTCTCCGTCCAGTTAGCTAATACCTACGGTTTTTGTCTGTAGCAAAAAAGTTATAGTGACATTTTTTTCCGTCACTAAAACACCTACATTTTTGAAAAACATCACATACACAATAGAAGTTAGTTCCAGGTATACAAATCAATTAGAAATAGTCTTATGAGTTCAATGGACTCATCAATTTGTCCTAAAATCGCCTCTACCAGGAATTCCCAAATTTAAAGCTTGAAACCCTAACAATGGTGTTTCTCCATTCCTGCATCGAAACTCAAATTAAACCATCCAGAAACATTCCAAATATTAATATAAACAACAATATATCATCAAATTCGAATTAACATGCGTATATAATAGGAATCGAAAAAAAAGAGGTAAAAGTAAATTCGGTTTATGCGATTCAGTATGTTTTTGATGATGATGATGATGGATACATGTTCTAAACATCCCAAGGAACGTAATGCAACCTTCAAAACTTCTTGGAAGTGGCTCAAAGGGGTAAACCAAATTGTGATTTTTTCTTGAATTTTTGAAGTTTTTGTAAGGGTTTTTAAGCTCAGAATTTCGTCCCCTTGGCATTTAGAATTGTTCTATGTTTATAGGAGAGTGATTTAGGTCAAAACTTTGGGCTTTTTGTTATAGATTTGAAGTTGCTTGAGGATGAAGTTTATTCCTTTCTACTTTGGTCAAAATTTGGTATTAAGACATACTCTTTTGGTTTTGCACGAAATTGGATCCTTATAATGATCATAAACATCAAATATTTGATCCTAAAATAGTCCTAAGATCAAATATTTGATTTTTCAATATTTATCTTAATTAAATTTGAATTTAAATGAATTAAATACAATATAATATAAAATAAATATACAAAAATTAGATATTATGATCTATGGGTCTTGAATGATCTTATAATTGAGTTTGGGTTAGAAAAATATGGGCCCATTTGGAAGAAACTTGAGTTTTGGTCATTATTTGCTTCATACACCTCCTAAAAATTGCTCAACTTCAACAATGCATAACTCTCTCAATATTTATCCCACTTATGTGTTCTAGTACTTTTTAGAAATCTTATAGTGTCCTCTAACTACTACTTTTGGTCCCATGTCCATTTGATATTCCTTGTTCAAGTTATGAGTTTTTGAAAAATTTGACTTTTTGTTGACTTTTTAAAGGACCTATAATGTCTTGGCTCATATCTCTCAAATGAAGCATTTCTGGCCTTGACTTGTGAGACACAAAGTTGTAGGGAATTGAATTTTGTTAAATATGAGCTTTGGATGGGAAATTTTTTATGAAGCACGTGAAAGTTATGGTTGGTCAAAGTATAGTTGACTTTTCCAACAAAAAACCCTAATTTAGTAACTTCTAGTTCTTTATGAATTTGAGGTTTCCTTAATGAATCATGATCAACCCTTGATCAAATGATGAATTTTGCCTAATAATCTTGATGTTGAGCAAAAAAATTGAAGTTTGACTGTTTGTTGACCACAGTTGACTCTTTGACCAAGTTAACTGATTTTTGATCATCTGAGCATTTGACTAACCAAACTTGTAGGGCAATCCTTGAAACTTGACATGAGGATCCTTTTGAAGTATATGGGACAACATGAAGTCCAATTGAGGCTTTAGAAGTCCCATTTACCTTGGGAAACTCAAAACCCTAATTTAAGATCCATTGCTTAGGATAAGGCTTTGTTTGATGAAACCTTGAATCCCTTTGAGCAATTGAGAATCTTGTGACTATTAGGAGTCCTCTTGAGGTATATTGTATTGAAATGTGAGGGAAAATTTTGGGGTACAAAAGTTGTCCCTATTCAATTTTTTAAAACATGGGGTGTTAGATTGGCATGTACACCATTCGTGACCTGAAGGTAGAAGAGGATTGGACACTTAAGCTCAAACATTTGCACTCGCCGGTGCGCGAAGTAACACTATTGGTTGGTTGTATTGCTTGAATGGGATAAAAGATTCCATTTAGAGTGATTATAGATGGGCTTATAGATGCCATCCAAAGTGTCTTTTGATAGGAGTATCCGAATGTGTCTATGTTTGACTATATCTGAATGTTGTTACTGAACTAAGTATCAGAACTAGATCTTCGCTTCGATCGTCTATGAATTGTCTCTGTAAAATATCTTGAACTAACTATCAGAACTAGATCTTTACTTTGATCTTCTATGAACCGTCTCTGGAAATCATCTTGAATTAAGTATCAAGACTAGATCTTCGTTTCGATCGTCTCTGAACTGTCTCTGGAAAATGTCAGAACTAAGTATCAGAACTAGATATTCATCTTGATCATTCTGAACTGTCTCTGGAAAATGTCCCGAACTAAGTATCAGAACTAGATCTTCATTTTGATTGTCTCTGAACTGTCTATGGAAAATGTCAGAACTAAGTATCAGAACTAGATCTTTGTCTTGATCATCTCTGAAATGTCTCTGGAAAATGTCAGAACTAAGTATATGAACTGACATTTTCCACATTTTCCACATTTTTTTAGAGACAGTTCAAAGATCATCTCTGACATTTGAACTGTCTCTAAAAAAAATATCCTGAACTAAATATTAGAACTAGATCTTCGTCTCGATCGTCTCTGGAAAAAAATATATCCTGAACTAAGTACCAGAACTAGATCTTCGTCTCGATCGTCTCTGAACTGTCTCTGGAGAATACCCTGAACTAAGTATCAGAACTAGATCTTCTTCTTGATCGTCTCTGAACTGTCTCTAGGGGGGAAAATACCTTGAACTAAGTATCAAAACTAGATCTTCGTTTCGATCATCTCTGAACTGTCTCGGGAAAACATCAGAACTAAGTATTGGAACTAGATCTTCGTCTTGATCGTCTCTAAACTGTCTCTGGAAATAAACTATCTTGAACTAATTATCAGAACTAGATCTTCGTTTCGATCATCTCTGATCTGTCTCGGGAAAATATCAGAACTAAGTATCAGAAGTAGATCTTCGTCTTGATCGTCTCTGAACTGTCTCTAGGAAAAATATCTTTGAACTAAGTATCATAACTAGATCTTCTTCTTGATCGTCTTTGTACTGTCTCTAGGAGTCGATAATTTTTCTCTAATCACTAACTATCCTGAAAAGGCAAATTTAGTTTTATGCGAGGTCATTTGATGTATGCATGGCATGACGTTCTTAACATAAATGAGAATGTTGTATGCATTATGGATGTGTATGCCATAATATGTTGTGAATGATGTATGGATGAATTATGTAGTTGAAGCACATTAGTAGCTTCGTATAACAAAATGCTAGTTGGGGGAAATAAATCCCGATTCATTACTGAGGAGTATGAAGACATCATTCCCGTCTTAGTTTTTTTTTACTTTCGTTCGTCGTACTATTTTAAACATTAAATTCTTAAATACCCTGATTGATGATAAAAGAGACTGGCATTCCCCTGAGAGACTTATCCGACCAAGCGTCAATTCTTCTAAGGATATCATGCTTGAGAGAAATCTGTTTGGGACTTTGTAGAGCTGGAAGTACAAGAGGCTACCCGGAATACTTCGCTGGAATAAATCTGTAAAGATTACTCTGTAGGGATGAACCTGCGAAGATCCGTTGGATATGAACTTTGTTGGGGATTCCTACCTCCAAGAGTCCTTAATAAATGCTATTATTGAATTTTGGTAAACATCAATCATATTCGAAAGCATATGTTCATTCAAAGTAATTAATGGATTCAGAATTTCTGATACTTCCCCGAGTAATTTTCTAGGAATTATCATGACTAAATCCGAAGACATGATACTGACACCATCTGATACTATTGGCACATATAATCAATTTCCACAATGGCTTCTACTGAAACCCAATATCAAGGCAATGTAATGAAAGGAATATGCTTTTGGACTGCGGTGGATCGTGTACACCCTGGGTAATGGTTAAGGATCTTGCAACTGAATTTGATTTGATTAGATTTGAAAAGGGAGTGTTGCCCCTAACTGAGGATGATTTGTCCAAGAATGGAAGTATTTGAAAGGAGCTTCCTCAAGAGAGATAAACGAGATGCCCCATAATAACATGCCCCTGGCATCGTGAACTCGATAATGTTACTTATGGAAATTTAGATGAGTAGATTTGCCTTTGGCTATTAAGCATCGTTGAATCTTGACCTGACTTCCCCAGATGAATTGGAAAATAACAAGGCATGCCCCCTTGATCGGAAGATAGTGATTGTGCCCCTTGTATACATTAGCTTTGATCCAACTGAGTCGGGCCCAGGAAGCAACTTTGTCTGTCGGAAGGACTTTAGTTTATTGAATATTCATCATGTAAGTTTCTCTGCTGTCAAACACTTAGTCGTATGCAAATAATGATATTCAAGATGAAACGCTTATGTCTGTCTTGAAGTTTTGAAAAAGAAATATTTTAGCAAAACAATGTTTGTAAAAACTGTGATATTAACTCAAGATTTATAATAAGCCCTAAAGGAGTCAGGATACCTTTTGTAGCAGTACGCTTTCGAACTAACCATGCTTTAGTTAGGACTTTGAAAGGGTTGTAACGTGGCATGGTTCACGGTTAAAGAAAAAAAGGATAAAGACTCAAATTTTATTTGTACCCAACCCATCCTTCTTGATGTTCTTCAATCCTATGCTCAGTTAACTTTTGCATTGAGGCTCCAAAGGAGTTTGGAATTGTAACACTGATAGCGATTTATTTCAAAATCCAATCATCTTTTTTTTTGTTGAGGATTTGTAATGACCTCTTTTTCTTTTGACTTTGTTATCCCTTCCTTTTGCCTGAACTGTTTGTTTCAATATTACAGTCAGCAGGATGTCTCAATTTTTTTACTAAGTCTCCTTCATAGGTTTTGACTTAGTGAGCTTTTCTTTATCTAGATGTTGATTGTCAGACTTAATGATAACAGGGAACCATCATTAGTTGTGTACAAAAAGGACAACTAGCATAATTGATTTAACTGAGGAACTACCATGCCCCAGGTTATGATTAAGGGTTTTAATTTGCGTGAGAATGAAAACTACTACTTCATAGGCTCAAAAGGGTTGACAAGGGATTAACTTCCTTATATCTCTAATGTTTAGGAATCGAAACAATTCCTGCACATCGTCAGCATAGTCTGCTTAAAAGCATATTGTTTGAAATTATGGCATCGTCTTCGGCATCTTCCCTCTAAAGGCTTACAACTTTAACAAGAGTTAAATATCACAAAAGAGAAGTAAGAAGCATAGTTTAAATATAGTGAAACGAATGGATTAATTCAAAACAAACATTTTCAATGCATTAACGTGAAAAAAAAGTTTGACATAATAGTAAGTGTTTAAGCCAACAAAAGAAATTACAAATGAAAATTCAAATTTTCTCAAAGCCTCACCCTCTAAACTTGTCACTCCGGATGTCTGGCAGCTTTGATGTTTGATGGACGATAGGAGAACTCAATTTGGTCTTCTCGCATAACCTCAAGGACTCCTTTGTCAACAAGGTCTTGAATATTATTCCTCAATGCCCAACAGTTATTAGTGTCATGTCCAGGACAGTTGGAGTGATATGCACACCTTGCATTGGGATTATAGCGAGGAGAGGAAGTATTGGGATTTTGAGGAAGGTCTTTCAAGGTAATCAACTTTATCTCCAACAAGCATTGCAAAGTTTGCGACATTGGCATGTTAATTTTGATAAACTGTTTTTTATGTTCCTTGTGTTGAGGTAGATTAACCCTATAAGACCTTCTTCTTTTAATTGAAAGACTATCAGTGGGAACTTGTCTCTTTCCTTCTTTTATCCTCATCTTTTTTTCAACCAAGTCAACTTGTTTCATCGGAGGTTGACTGATTATTAGATTCCTGGCTCCGTTTTCTTGAAGTTTATTGATGAAGACTCTCATCTCTTCTTGCCCATGGGCTAAGTTTTGGATAAGAGCTACCTGACCGTTCATCTGAATTCTTATCTCTGCCATCTCGACTTGCAATCGTTCCAACTGATCATCCTTGTTGTCTTCAGTATTCTTATTTTTCTTGTCCTTATTGATGAGGGATTTCAAATCGTCTTTCCCCTTGGACAAATTCAGGATCATTTCTTGAAATTGACCATTATGGGTTTGGATATCTTTCACATTCTGCTCGAGATCCATCTCAACTGAAATAAACAGCGAGAAGATAAGAAACCTGTTGTGCAATGGTATGGTATGTAAATGCGTATGCAATGTTTTCAAGGACCGCATAGGATTTAAATGTTTTAAAGAAAAAGAAAGACAAAACTTTTGTTAGTAGGTTTAAAATATAATTGCCCATTAGGCTTACAATGAAGGAAAACAAGAAAAGGTACAAAGAAAATAAACATATGAGACTCAAATCTCCCAAGGACGTTTCCTCTTTGTGTTGAGATATGTATTGAGGTTCCGCTCTTCGTGAAGTTTCCTTTTTAGCTCCAACACTTTCTCTTTCCTAGCATAGAACTGAGCCTCAAAGGTATCCCTTTGCTCCTTCAGTTGGATCCAAGATTTCTGCAGCTCTTCCAGATCAGTAGGCATGTCAAGATGAAGAATGGTATAAGGAACATCTCTTTCAATAATAGGCTCAAAAACCATCGGTAGAATAGAAGGATATGGCATCAAAAGAGTTTGAGCACAAGACCGCTCCCATCTGAGATAAGGTTCCATAGGGATAGAGTATCTTGGTTCAAGAGTATTACTGCTAATCTTATTCACCATGCTCCAAGCACGTATAAACCTTTGACGGTAACCTTGAAGATCGTTGTCATAATCGAACATAATACCTTGAATAATCATATCATGAGGACCATCACTCCAAGCATAACAAAATTGACGTAATGCTAAGGAAGGGTTATAAGTAATGCCCCCTCTTATTCCAAGGAGTGGCACATTAGGGAACTCTCCACAACGGTCAATGATAGTGACATTTTCCATAGATCGGGAACACCAACGAATATCTGAATGAGAGAGTGACATTATCCTTTTAGACCATCTCAAACCTTGTTCATTCTTCATCATAGATCAAGGAAGGTGTGAAATAAACCACCTTGATAGTAGAGGTATATAGCACATCATAGTTCCTCGCGCCTTTGTAGTACGAGTGTGAAGAGAGTTCAAGATATCTCCAAGCAAGGTAGGCACATGATTATGAGTCAGAAATATGTTGATGGCGTACACATCTATGAATTGGTCCGGATTAGGGAACAACACCAAACCATAAATCAACAAATCCAAGATCTCCTAAAAGCATCTTAACTCATAACATCCAAGAATACCTGAGCTTTCTCTATCAATACTTTGGCAAGAATACCCTTAACTCCACTTCTTGTTTCCAGTACAATGTCTGACTTCTTCAGATGTAAGGCTGCTATAATAATTTCTAGTTTAGGCTCCTTCTCTAAGCCTGTGAATGGTTTCTGATCAAGAATAGGCACACAAAGTAGTTTGGAGAATTCTTCCATTGTGGGCACCAACTGATAATCGGGAAATGTGAAGCAGTGATGTTTAGGGTCACAGAACTGGAACAAAACACTCATCATGTTTTCATTAAACCTTGAGGTAACCAAATCCAGTAGATGACCATTCTTTTTGATGAATTGAGAGCTTTCCGGAACCTTAGAGACCAACTCCTTAAGATTGGAGGGTATCCTTACGAAGTTGATCCGGATAGTATTCCTACGAGCGGAAGCCATAACCTGCAACAAAGAACAAAGATAAATCCTTTAGTCCTTGAAATGGTTAGTGAAAATGCTATGTTATGATGTCATGATGTTATGATGTCATGTTCAAACAAGCAGATGACAAACACAAACAAGTCACACAATGGCCTTAGGTTTAAAGGCTTGCATGAAGTTCATAGGTAAGTACCCTCCCCACTGAAGTTAGTTGGTTCAACCTGTCCTAGCAATAGTATGGCTGACTTGCCAACCAAAACCTCCCAATATTAGAACCTCAATGAGCGTAGCATCGAGTATCAACCAACTTTAGAATTCACTAAAGCCGGTTATCTCACTACTTTCTAATGGCCAAGATAGGTCAATTAGGGTTCTAAAGGGTAGTTAGTGTTAATGACAACATATGGCAGCCTCATGTTATCCTCAACTTACTTAAGGAACGTCAGAACCAACCAAGATGCCACACTAACTGTAGCCACCAGATCAACCATATCGGTATACGAAGTACATTTTCCTTGGTCTATTGCTACTTACCTAAGGTACACTAGATCAGGGTTTGGATCTTTCTCACAGTAGCCCCACAACAAGTACCCTTAAAATAAAGCAATCAATTCAAACAAGTAAAGTGTCCTAACTCTAAGGTAACCCTTCTTTTAATTAGTACTCCCCAGCAGAGTCGCCAGTTCTGTAACACGGTGGGAGAACTGACTTTGTCATTTTTGTTTTCATAAAAACTATGTTGCGGATAGCAAGAGTCGCCGCCGACTTATTTTATCTAATAAAGAAAGGAATAAAAGAATAGGAAAGACCTCTTAAAAAGATTTGAGTTCGGGGGGTAAGTTATACAAAGGGAAGGCATTAACACCCTTTGTATCCATGGTTATCCATGGGCTCTTAACTGCTTTGCTCACTTTACTTTGGTTTGAAAAATAGTGGTGGTGTATTTAGAAAAATATTTCAGAAGTTTAACTTTGTAATGATTCTCGTACGAATGTATACAAAGTGTTTTATGTTTGAAAATATTTGAAAATGTGAGGTGTGGAAAGTATTTTGAAAAAGGAGTGAGCAAGCCCTTAAGAACTACTTACCCTAAGTTTGTAAAGTCTTTCTTGTTATTTCGTTTCTTTAGGGGTATGATTGTCCTTACTGTTAGTTAGTACGTAGTCTTAACCTTGGATGTTAAAGGGACGGGCGTAGGGTCATCGTATGGTCATAGAAGGCAACCTTGCATAGGTATCTTAGTAATTCGAAGGGACTATCATCATTTTTCTGTAGGGTCATCGAGGGACTAGATCATTTGTTCGTAGGCAACTCGAAGGGACAACGAGGGACTATGATATTTATATCGTAGGGACTTGATGATTTTATTCATATACAACTTTGCTAAGATACCCCTATATTCGAGGGACTTGACCATTTTTTCGTAAGGCAACAAGGGGGGATACCCTAGAGGTGCATGTGTGAAAAGTGTGTTGTGTTCAGTTATTTTATCTTCTGGATTAGTGGGCTAAGTCCAATTTGATTCACATACATTATTTTCACACCCTATTGTTACTAACCACGCAGTTAATTGTTTTACAGATTTAAAAGCAAAAAATAAATCCTAAGCTATTACATCATGGGGCCCCGGGTACATGATTTAAACTGGGGGGAGTGCTAAAATTAAAAGAACGGAAATTAAAAGTCCTACGCTATTACATCCCGTGAGCAATTACATAATTGCAAAAGGCAACAAAAAATAAATTTACATAAATCGTGTATCCTATACAATTTTCTAGAAATAATAATAGAATTAAAGAAGAGATTATGACAATAAAATCTAAATTAATAAAGAAATTAACTAATTAATTAAAACTTTATTTAAGAAAATAAATTTAAATCAAAAAATATTAATCATTTTAGGGTTATGCTAAAATGTTAGACAAATTAGGATTAGAAAACAAGAATTAAAAATTATGATTGATTAAACCCTAATTACTAAGTTAATTACAAATTAATTACGAATTAATTGATGAAATAACCTAAAAACTATTTTTTTATGAAAAATAAATATATCATTAAAAGAAAATATTTATGTTAATTATAATTTTTTTAAGAATTTGTTTATATATTAAAAGGATTAAAATAATTAATTGGTTAATTAGTTAGTTAATTAGAATTAGAAATAATAATAATAAAACAAAAATAAGAAAACAAAAGAAAAAGGATCAAAAAACATAAGGGTTGGAGGCCTGGTTCGAACCCAGGACCTCCCCCTCCCAACACATGCGATTTTCCACTGGGTTGCGCGCACCTATGTGACAAAGAAACAACAAATAATTATTATAAAATAAAACAAAAATTTGAAATAAATGAAAACGCACGCATTTTGTTCGTCTAGTTGGCTTTTACTTACGGTTTTTTTTCGTAGCAAGAACTTATAGTGATAGTTTTTTTCGTCCGTAAAACACCTGCATTTTTGAAAAACATCACATACACAATATAAATTAGTTCCAAGTATACAGATCAATTAAAAATCATCTTATGAGTTCAATGAACTCATCAATTTGTCCTAAAATCGCCTCTACCAGAAGTTCCCAAATTTGAAGCTTGAAATCGTGTTTCTCCATTCCTGCATCGAAACACAAATTAAACCATCCAGAAACATTCCAAACATCAATATAAACAACAATATATCATCAAATTTGAATCAGCGTGTGTATATAATAGGAATCGAAAAAATAAAAAAATAAAAGAGGTAAAAGTGAATTCGGTTTATGCGATTCAATATGTTTTTGATGATGATGATGATGATGATGGATACATGTTCTAAACATCCCAAGGAATGTAAGGCAACCTTCAAAACTACTTGGAAGTGGCTCAAAGGGGAAACTGAATTGTGATTTTTTTTTTAATTTTTGAAGTTTTGGTAAGGGTTTCTAAGCTAAGAATTTCATCCCATTGGCATTTGGATTTGTTCTATGTTTATAGGAGAGTGAATTAGGTCAAAACTTTGTGCTTTTTGGGATGGATTTGAAGTTGCTTGAGGATGAAGTTTCTTCCTTTCTATTTTGGTCAAAACTGTGTATTAAGACATACTCTTTTGGTTTTGCACGAAATTCGATCCTTATAATGATCATAAACATTAAATATTTGATCCTAAAATAGTCCTAAGATCAAATATTTGATTTTTCAATATTTATCTTAATTAAAATTGAATTTAAATGAATTAAATCCAATATAATATAAAGTAAATATAAAAAAAATACGATATTATGATCTATGGGTCGTGAATGATCTTATAATTGAGTTTGGGTTAGAAAAATATGGGCCCATTTGGAAGAAACTTGAGTTTTGGTCATTATTTGCTTCATACACCTCCTCAAAATTGCCCAACTTCAACAATGCATAACTCTCTCAATTTTTATCCCATGTATGTGTTCAAGGACTATTTATAAATCTTAGAGTGACCTCTAACTACAACTTTTGGTCCCATGTCGATTTGGTCTTCCATGTTCAAGTTATGAGCTCTTGAAAAAGTTGACTTTTTAAAGGACCTGTAATGTCTTGGCTCATATCTCTCAAATGAAGCATTTCTGGACTTGGCTTGTGAGACCCAGAGTTGTAGGGAATTGAATTTACTTCAAAATGAGATTTGGATGGGAAATTATTGATGAAGCATGTGAAAGTTATGGCTGGTCAAAGTACAGTTGACTTTTCCTACAAAAAACCCTAATTTAGTAACTTCTGGTTCTTGATGAATTTGAGGTTTCCTTAATGAATCATGATCAACCCTTGATAAAATGATGAATTTCACCTCATAATCTTGATGTTGACCAAAACTCTTGAAGTTTGACAGTTTGTTGACCACAATTGACTTTTTGACCAAGTTAACTGATTTTTGATCATCTGAGCATTTGATTGACCAAACTTGTAGGGTAAGCCTTGAAACTTGACATAAGGATCCTTTGAAGTATATGGGACACCATGAAGTCCAATTGAGGCTTTAGAAGTCCCATTTACCTTGGGAAACTCAAAACCCTAATTTAAGATCCATTGCTTAGGAGGAGGCTTTGTCTAATGAAACCTTGAATCCCTTTGAGCAATTGAGAATCTTGTGACTATTAGGAGTCCTCTTGAGGTATATTGTAGATTTGAGGGGAAATTTTAGGTTACAACACACCTCATCAGAACGTCATTAAGTATTGCATCCGCATTCATCATCAATCATTATGTTAATCGTTCATCAAACATCTTCCTCTAATTCATATCATCATATGACATAAACTCATAAACAACTCAAATCATTGTACATCATTTTTATCACAATTTCCTACACATATAGCCTCTAAACACAACATAAATCTTTGCTATAACATTGTAACATATTTTAACAACATAGTACGTCAATTACACAATTTTTCAGAATTAAATCAGTTGGCAGAAAATGCCAGGTCTCGCTAAGCGAGTTCTCTAGGTCGCTAAGCGGCTAACTCTCTGCCTCGAGAGATTCAAAAGGTTCATAAAGCTCACTAAGCAAGCATCTCATTGCTACGCGAGGGTCACGATTTCTAGAGTGAAACCCTACGATCTCAGATCGCTTCAACTACGACAATATACTAAAAAACACAGTTTTTAACAGCAGAAATTTCAGAAAATCCCCATTGGTTCAACTACCAACATATATTAATCATATATCATCTCATAACATATTTTATCATCGTATACCATCTATAACCTAATAATTAATTCAAATACCCATTAAACTCATAAACCCTAAGGAACACTCAAAATCCAAATTCTCGTAAAATCCATTCCTATATTAAGAATATTGAATAGAATCACTCCCCATACCTTAATTCGTCGGATTCTTCGATTAACCTCTAAGATTTCCTCTCCAACCTTTAGGCCTTAGCTTTGTTCTTCAAAGTTATCCTTCCCTTCTCCCAAGTATGATCGTTCCAAAATGATGGTACAATCGAATCTTTACCCTCCTATGTCAAACTTGCCCTTAGGACCCCAATTAGACTTTTCCTCTTTTACCCTCACTTAGCCTTTACCATAGGACTATACTATCCTTGTACTCTAACTCTTTCTTACTACCTCTTTTCCTATTTGTAAGAGACAAACTTAAGAAATCACACAAACCAAGGAATGATTTTTTTAAAATTTATTTAAAAATAATTAATTTGTACTTCCAAAAATATCCCTAAATCAAACTTTTAATAGTAATATTAATATATTTAATGATGGTATAATCACAATACAACATAATTTACAATAAAAATTGGCCAGCAAACTTTATCTCTTTACAAGAATAATTACACCAATTTTAACTTTCCACATTCTTATCATGACCATTTAGATACAAATTAAATATCCCACTATTTTTTCTCTCCACAAATTCCCACCAAAATTTGAATACTAAAATAAACTTCCCACCAATTTTGGTGGTGTATCTATCTTTTCTATATAAAGAGAGTTGGTGCTTAAATTTCTATCATACTGGAGTATACTTTCATCTTCTAATATTAAGATCATGGCAACTGAAAATGGTGAGTAATCTATTTTCAAATTTATTAGTGTGTGACACGTGTATAAATTTAGTAATGATTTTGTTTGTTTGTAATTCACTGTTGTGGCACGTTATTATACGTGTGATTTTTTTTTCAATTTTGTTATCCCATTCCAAGTTGATTTTGTTTGTTATGACCAGTACATATGTGAAAGTATTTTTTTTTAATTTGCTAGACAAACATATATGGAATATACATATAATTTTTATTTACTTGAACAACACATATGTGAAAGTTCCAGTATCTAGTTTGATTATACTATTAGATGTTTTGATTATTTATTGCAGACTCGATAACAAGTGAAAGTTCTAAAAAATGTGGCTTCCTTAACAATGAAGATAGAAGGGATATATGTCAAATATTTCTTTCCTCGAGTGATGCTAATGGAAATCTTTTTGGAACCAGAGTAGTACAACGAGTGGCGACATCATACAATGTTCATAGGAGTGTTGTTTATCATATATGGAAACAATTAAAGGATACAGGCAATGCTTATCATAATAGAAACAAAATTGTGGAAGGAAAAGGGTTCAACTAGATTTGGAGACAATGCGTCAAGTTCCATTATCAAAAAGGGCAACTTATTGATCTCTCGCTTGTGCTTTAAATATTCCTAAGACATCATTGGTAAGGTTGCATAAGGTTGGAGTTATACGATGTCATACAAATACACTTAAGCCTTATTTAAAAGAGGATAACATGATTGCTCGTTTAATGTTTTGTTTGTCGATGATTGACAAAATCAGCTTACCTCATGATCCAAAGTTTATTTATATGCATAATATTGTGTTTATCGATGAGAAATGGTTTTATATCACTAAAAATAAAGTGACTAATTACTTGCATGTGGATGAAGAAGAGCCACACAGAACTTGTAAAAGCAAATTTTTTATCAGTAAAGTTATGTTCTTATCTGCAGTAACTAGACCCAGGTTTGACAATGAAGAAAATGAGACATACTCGGGGAAGATTGGTATATTTCCATTTGTGTATGAACAACCCGCCAGAAGGAGTAGTGTCAACAGAGTTGCAGGGACAATAGAAACAAAGCCTATAACTTCTGTTACAAGAGAGGTGAATAAGGCATACTTGATAAATACAGTTCTACCTACCATTGAGAAAACATGGCCAAGAGAAGATGTAGGGAAGACAATTTTTATTCAGAAAGATAATGAAAGGTCTCATATTAGTAAAGATGATTTAGATTTTTGTCGTGCGGCAAGTGAAAGTGAGTTTGATATTCAATTGACATGTCAACCTCCAAATTCACCCGATTTGAATGTCTTGGACTTAGGCTTTTTCAATGCAAATTAGTCTTTGCAGTAAAAGGAACCCGTGAAGTCAATTGATGAGCTTATTGGTGCAGTTCAAAAAGCATTTGATGAATTTTCTACTGTGCAGTCCAACAAAATTTTCAGTACTCTTCAATCATGCATGATTGAAATAATGAAGATACATGGATCTAACAAGTACAAAATCCCTCATATGAAGAAAAACATGTTATATAAACAAGGTGGCATACCTACCTGAAATTCTGTGATCAGGTATGAGATGTCCTAAGAGATGTCCCAACACTTGACAGATTTAACCAAAACTTAAATAGCAAGAAAAATAAACAACACAGAAGTTTGTTAACCCAGTTCAGTGTATAACCACACTTACATCTGGAGGCTACCAAGCCAGGAGGAAATCCACTATAAGTAATATTAATTCTAGACTTAAACCACCCTGTTTAATCTATCACTTAATAACTACCCAATGCAATTTCTACCTAAGACACAACTTAGATAAGAGTACCCTACTCACTCCCCCTCAATCACACAGTGATCAAGTTTACAAGTTTAATAAAATTGAAGACATTCTTCAAACAAAACAGCTTGATCTTACTTCACAGTTTCAATCAAGTCACAAATGCACTTATGCTTAAAAGCTCATCAAGTGGTACAATAAAAATAACCTGCTATTAAAACTCTAGACACCCTATTTGGTCTTCTGAAATTCGTACTCAATTCTATGAGTTTCTGTTGATTAAATAGGTATCTGTAATTTGGGCTTTCTGTAGGATGATCCAGCCCTAATGCGCATGCAGCTTCCACCTTGAATTTAGGGTTTGTTACTTCCTAGATTCTAGGTGATTTAGGTCTTATGTTTTAATCTGAATCCTCAATATAAAACTCCCTACAGATGCGCCTTGTTCTGTTTTTATCCATCATTAATTAATTCCAGATAACTCTCCTTAAATATCTCTGATCAGTTAGTCAATAATTAATTCTGGTAGCAGGTTTGAGATGTCTCAACATCTGTTGGGACATCCTGAAAAACTGAACTTAAGTCATTAACACAATGTCCCAACATCTGGTGAGACATCCTGAAATAAGTTCATATACTCTGTTTGATAATGTCCCAATATTTGATAGGACATTCTGAACTGAATTCAATATTTCTTGTTGGTCAAAAATTCTGCCAATTCAAGACATCTACAAACTCCCCCTTTGGCTAATTTTTGGCTAACATCTTTTCTGGTTTTCAGAGTGCAGCAGAAGTTCATTTTATCAGAGTATCACATTACTTTTCTGTTGATTCATATTTGAGATTTCTCCCCCTCAAACAAATATGTATCCAGTCTTGTTGCAACAGAAATATTTATCAAACAGATTTTTCATTCATAATTAAACAGCAATACATTTTGTTGTTGTTGTTATCCCCCTTGTTAGACACAAATTATGGGGCCAAAGACTAATCCAGAAATACAATGCAGCTGTCATTACATTTGTCCTCACATACAGATAATCACTCAGACTCATCACATTCAGTTGCTTCATCATCCTCAGTTTCTTCAGCATCCTCAGTTTCTTCATCAGAAGCAACTTTATGATCACCTTCACTTTCCAGCCTTTGGATGATTTCTTCAAGTTTCAGCTTCCTTGCTTCAAGTTCTTTGCAGGTGCTCTTTAGTTCAGCAATTAATGCAGTCTTGGAGATTGGAGTCTTAGTAGTTGAAGGACCTGCAGATGTCCCAGAAGGTGCTTCAACATCTGCTGCATGATGACTGAGGAACAATTTGTAGTGAAAAGCCAGGGGGCTTTCTCTTTTGCAGACTGTGTCCTTTTCAGTGAGGATTCCAGGGTATTGATTGAGCACTATACCACACAGCAAGGAGGGAAAAGCTATTGGCAGCTTTGTTGCAGAAGAGCTGGCATGCTTCAAGGTCTGATCAAATACGTAAGCACCATAGTCCAGCTTAGTCTGAGTTCCCACAGCATAGATAAACCTGGCCAGGCCAGTGGATATTGAAGAGGTGTGGTTGGTAGGCACCCAGTTTGCTGTACCAATCCTGTTCAGCATGGCATATTTTCTTGTTAGCATGCTCACTGAGAGCTTTCCTTTCACTGGCCATGCCTTGACCTGGTTTGCAGTGATAACCTTGCAGACTTGGTTATCTGTTTTACCTAGATCATTTGGTCCATCTGTTTCTCTTCCTAGGTATTGGTTGATGATTTGAGGAGAGAACTCTACACACCTACCTCTAACAAATACTTTTCTAAATTCAGAGGACTTACCATTTGCACAGTCTTCCTGAAGATTGACAATGAATTCTTTGACAAGAAGTTCATAGCAGGGAGAGAGATTTGAGACTGTTTTGAAGAGGCCTGCAGCAGAGATGAGGTCAATCAGTTCAGTGCACTCAAGTGCATTACTGCTCAGCTCTCTTTCTAGAGCAACCCTTCTTTGGTACACAAACTTCCATCTGTTAACACTAGAGACATGATGGAATGATATGTTGTCCAAGGGGGCTTCTGGAACAGCAGATGAAGCCCTAGATGGTGCTGGTTTCTTCTTGGGAGGAGATGTTGGGACATCTGATTCAACATCTGAGTCTGATGGGGTGACAACTTTCCTTTTCTGAGTTTGGACTTTACTCCATTGTTTTGTTGGACCAAAGGCAGTTTTGGCTTTGTCTTTCTTTGGAGTGGCTTGCTTCTTCTCAGGGACAACATGTTCTGCTTGCATCTTTCCTTTCCTAGACCTGAGCCTTTTGGCTATGCTAGGTCTTACAGAGGCTATGATCTCTGTATCAGAATCCTGTTCCAGGTTCACCACAGGAGGAGATTGAGCAGTCTCCTCTTCAGCTGGTTGATCAGCAGAGATATGATCTTCAGTTGAGGCTTTGGTTTTATCCTCAGAGTCTTCTTCATCACTGTCATTTGAGGCCTTTTTCTGGTCCTCAGTTTGTTCAATATCAGCATCAGATGAGGTCTTTTTCTCATCCTCAGATGTTCCAACATCTATTGGGACATCCTGTTTAGCAGGAGTGTCCTTTGCAGCTTGAGCTTGTTCTTCTTGAGGTGCAGGCATGGTGTTCAGAGGAATAGAAATCCCACTAACCACTCTCTGTTCAAAAAGAATCTTGTTAACTATCTCCTTGATGGCAGCATCCACATATTCAGAGGATTTTGGAGGCATGTTAGCTGGTGAAGGAATGCCTTTGGATTTGCTGCAGACTTGATCTTTTGCTCTTTTTGGAGTTCTTGGCTTTTTAGCATGAGAAGCACTTCCTCTGATTTCGTCCAATGGGGTTGATTTCATTGGTACCACAGAGATGGGAGTTGCATGAACTACATCTTCTTTGTTGAGAACTTCTTCAGGAGTGTTAGGGTTTTGAGACATTGTCAAGATGGATGGATGAAGAGATTTAGGGTTTATGATTTCTGAATAACAGCTTGATAATATGATTCGCTTTTGATGGTGTGATGAGAATCTTGATAGCTGATTATAAGCTGTTACTAAATAAGTAGCCGTTACATTGCAAATCATTAGGAATGGAATACCCAAGGTTCTTGACCAGACTGTAGTTGCCATCTGGAACTTATGCCATACAATGTCATATGACATGTTGGCACATTTCATTAACTGCTAAATCTCACATAAACAGATTCCCAGTTTGCCCCTTAAGTTCTCAAATTGTGTAGCATCCAATGCTTTGGTAAAGATATCAGCCAACTGCAGATTTGTAGCTACATGTTCCAATAAAATCACTTTTTCTTCTACAAGATCTCTGATGAAATGATGTCTGATATCAATATGCTTGGTCCTGCTATGTTGGATAGGATTCTTTGATATGTTGATTGCACTTAAGTTGTCACAGTACAATGTCATGACATCCTGTGGGACATTGTACTCAGTGAGCATTTGCTTCATCCAAACCAACTGAGAACAACTGCTTCCAGCTGCTATATATTCAGCTTCAGCTGTAGATAAGGATACACAATTTTGTTTCTTACTGAACCAAGAAATCAAATTGTTTCCTAGAAAGAAGCATCCTCCTGAAGTGCTTTTTCTGTCATCAGCACTTCCAGCCCAATCAGCATCACAAAAGCCAGTGAGAATTGGTTTGCATCCATGAAAATACATTATGCCATAGTCACAAGTACCATTAACATATTTAAGAATTCTCTTGACTTGATTGAGATGACTGACTTTTGGATCAGCTTGATATCTTGCACACACACCTACTGCAAATGCTATGTCTGGTCTGCTAGCAGTCAAGTATAACAAGCTTCCAATCATGCTTCTGTATAAGCTTTGATCTACATTCTCACCCTTTTCATCTTTAGTCAGCTTTAAATGTGTGGGGGCAGGAGTTCTCTTATGAGTAGCATTTTCCATTCTAAATTTCTTGACTATGTTCTTGGTATACTTGCTTTGGGAAATGAACATTGAGTCTTCCATTTGCTTTATTTGCAGACCAAGAAAGTAGGTTAGCTCTCCTACTAGGCTCATTTCAAATTCTGATTCCATCTGCTTGACAAAATGTTTGACCATCCTGTCAGACATCCCACCAAAGACAATGTCATCAACATATATTTGAGCAATCATGACATTTCCTTCATCTTTAACAAACAGGGTTTTGTCAATTCCACCTTTTCTGTACCCTTGCCTGATAAGAAATGTAGTCAGTCTTTCATACCATGCCCTTGGAGCTTGCTTCAGACCATAAAGTGCCTTCTTTAGTTTGTATACATGATTTGGACAGCTTGGATCAACAAATCCTTTAGGTTGTTCTACATATACCTCTTCATTAAGATAACCATTCAAAAAGGCACTTTTCACATCCATTTGAAATAGCTTGAACTTTAAGATACAAGCAATTCCCAAAAGTAGTCTGATTGATTCAAGCCTTGCTACTGGAGCAAAGGTTTCATCAAAATCTACTCCTTCAATTTGAGTGTATCCTTGAGCTACAAGTCTAGCTTTGTTCTTTGTAACAACTCCTTGTTCATTTGACTTGTTCTTATACACCCATTTTGTTCCAATCACATTTATGTCATCAGGTCTAGGAACAAGATTCCACACTTCATTCCTTGTGAATTGACCTAATTCCTCTTGCATAGCACAAATCCAGTATTCATCAGTAAGAGCTTCCTTGATGTTTTTAGGTTCTATTTTAGAAACAAAACAAGAACCTGAAATCACTTCTCTTGATCTAGTGCTCACACCTCTGTTGGGATCACCAATTATCAAATCTTTGGGATGATCCTTCTGTATTCTGATGGAGGGAGGTTTGCTGGATTGTTCTGTCCTTGCATCAGTTTGAGTGAAGTCATAATGATCACTCTTTTCTTCAGCTTCAATCTTGATATCAGCAGATGTTCCAACATCTTCTGGGACATCTGTAGGAGCATCATCAATTATCACATTTATAGACTCCATGATAACCTTGGTTCTAGAATTAAATACTTTATATGCTCTGCTGTTTATAGAGTATCCAAGAAAAATCCCTTCATCACTTTTAGGATCCATTTTTCTTCTTTGCTCCCTATCTGCCAGAATGTAACAGTTACTTCCAAACACATGAAAGTACTTAACTGTGGGTTTTCTGCCCTTCCAGACTTCATATATTGTGGACAAAGTTACTTTCCTTAAAGTAACTCTGTTATGGATGTAACAAGCAGTGTTCATAGCTTCAGCCCAGAAGTACAAAGGTAATTTTTTAGCATGGATCATAGTTCTTGCTGATTCTTGAATAGTTCTATTCTTCCTCTCAACAATCCCATTCTGTTGAGGAGTGATAGGTGAAGAATATTCATGATTGATTCCTTCTGTAGAGCAGAAATCTAAGAACTTTTGATTCTCAAATTCTTTTCCATGATCACTTCTTATTCTGAACACACAGCTGGATTTTTCCCTTTGTAATCTTTGGCATAATTCTTTGAATACATCAAATACATCAGACTTTTCTTTGATGAAATTTATCCATGTATATCTTGAAAAGTCATCAACCACCACATAGGCATACCTCTTGCCACCAAGACTTTCAACCTGCATAGGTCCCATAAGATCCATATGCAATAGTTCCAAAACTTTGGAAGTTGTCAGATGTTGGAGCTTTGGATGGGACATCTTGGTTTGCTTGCCTATTTGACATTCACCACATATTTTGCCATCATCAATCTTCAGTTTAGGAATACCTCTTACAGCATCCATAGATATTATCTTCTTTATGCCTCTGAAATGAAGATGACCTAGCCTTTGGTGCCATAGTTTCACTTCTTCTTCTTTAGCTAAAGAGCAAGTTGAAGTAAGACTGAAGTCTTGAGGTTCCCACATGTAACAGTTGTCTTTAGATCTGGCTCCTTTCATGACAACCTCTTTTTCTTTGTTAGTCACTATGCATTCAGTTTTAGTAAAGTTTACACTGTACCCTTGATCACATAATTGACTTATGCTGATCAGGTTAGCAGTTAAACCTTTAACCAGTAGCATATCATTTAGCCTTGGTACATCTTGATAGTCCAAGGTTCCAACTCCCTTGATTTCTCCTTTAGCTCCATCTCCAAAGGTTACATATCTGGATGAATGTGATTTTAAATCTACTAGCAGATTCTTCAATCCAGTCATGTGTCTTGAACATCCACTGTCAAAGTACCAGTCTTCTTTGGCTGATACTCTTAGTGAAGTATGTGCTATATATGCAACACCTTTCTTTGACCATTTGAGTTGAGATTTCTTTTGATACCTCTGCTCTGTGTATTGTTCATCAGTAGAATTCCAGGGTTGCTTGTTGATTCTGTTCTTGGTTATGTAGCTTTGATCAGCATGAAGACTAGCTTTTGGTTTCCATACCTTCTTAAAGACCTCTGTTTTCTGCTTAGGAGGTTGCTGATCTCTTTGATGTCTCTGCAGAACTTTCTTGGTAACTTCTACCTTTTGCTTAAGAGGTTGCTGATACATCTGATTTGGATATCCATGTAGCTTATAGCAATGAGGTTTGATATGTCCAAATCTTCCACAATGATGACATCTCCATCTTTGATACTTCTTCTTCATTTTGTTCTTTTCAGAATGTTGAGACATCTGTTGGAACATTATGTTTGACTTTGTGTTCTTATGATGTTGAGACATCTGTTGGGACATGTTGTTTGACTGTATGGACTTTGGATTAGTTTTGCTAGAGCTAGCTTCATCCTTATGAACTTTGTTGAATCCCAGTCCACTTTTATCCCCTGAATGCTTATTGTTGTTGAGAATAACATCCAGTGTACTTGAGCTACTGTTCAACATTCTCACTGATTTGGACATGTGTTCCAACTTGGAGTTGAGAAGACTTACTTCACTTTTCAAGGTGTCAATGATCTCTTGATCATTTGCTTTTTCATCTTTTAGTGCTTCATTCTCCTTCTTTAGCTTTATAACATCACTGCATATTTCAGTGCTTCTTTTGTAGAGATCTTTGTATGCTTGTTCAAGACCTTCAAAAGTAAGCTCCTCATCACTGGATTCACTTTCAGATTCATATAGTCCAGCTAGAGCAGTGATATGCTTAGCTGATTCTTCTTCTGAATCAACTCCTGAGTCTTCATCAGACCAGGTTACAGAAAGTCCTTTCTTTTGCCTTTTTAAATAGGTGGGACATTCATTCCTAAAGTGTCCATATCCTTCACATCCATGGCATTTGATTCCTTTATCTTGAATGGTCTTTTCAGCATAATTTGACCTTCTGTTAGCATCATAAGGTCTCTTGTTCTCAGAAGAGTTTGTGTATCTTCCACTAGGATTGGATTTGCCTTCCATCCCTCTGAGAATCTTTTTGAATTGTCTTCCAAGCATAGCAATGTTGTCTGATAAGCTTTTACCAGTTTCTGATTCATCATCTTCTTCTTCATCAGTATTTGTCACCAAGGTTATGCTTTTGTTCTTCTTAACATTTGTGTCATTCATTCCCATCTCAAATGTTTGAAGGGAACCAATGAGTTCTTCAACTTTCATAGTGCATATGTCTTGAGCTTCTTCTATTGCTGTGACTTTCATGTCAAATCTTTTTGGCAAAGATCTGAGAATCTTTCTTACAAGCTTTTCATCAGTCATCTTTTCTCCCAAAGCTCCAGAGGTATTAGCTACTTCTAAGATGTTCATGTAGAATTCATGAACTGTCTCATCTTCCTTCATTCTCAAGTTTTCAAACTTGGTGGTGAGAAGTTGAAGTCTTGACATCTTTACCTCTGATGTTCCTTCATGAGTTGTTTTGAGAGTATCCCACACATCTTTGGATAGCTCACAATGATGCACAAGTCTAAAGATGTTCCTATCAATGCCATTGAATAGAGCATTTAAGGCCGTTGAGTTGCCTAGTGCTGAATCTTCTTCCTCCTTACTCCATTCTTCTTCAGGTTTCAGCACTTTTGATCCATCTTTGGTATCTTGGACAGGATGATCCCATCCAACATTGACTGCTCTCCATGCCCTGTTGTCAAGTGATCTTAAGAATGAAATCATTCTTGGCTTCCAGTAGTCATAATTAGATCCATCCAGAATAGGTGGTCTATTTACTGACCCTATATCTCTATCCATGTTACAGAATTTGTATTCCCTAGATCTCACCCACTATAAACAGGCAGGGTGCCTGCTCTGATGCCAATTGAAATTCTGTGATCAGGTATGAGATGTCCTAAGAGATGTCCCAACACTTGACAGATTTAACCAAAACTTAAATAGCAAGAAAAATAAACAACACAGAAGTTTGTTAACCCAGTTCAGTGTATAACCACACTTACATCTGGAGGCTACCAAGCCAGGAGGAAATCCACTATAAGTAATATTAATTCTAGACTTAAACCACCCTGTTTAATCTATCACTTAATAACTACCCAATGCAATTTCTACCTAAGACACAACTTAGATAAGAGTACCCTACTCACTCCCCCTCAATCACATAGTGATCAAGTTTACAAGTTTAATAAAATTGAAGACATTCTTCAAACAAAACAGCTTGATCTTACTTCACAGTTTCAATCAAGTCACAAATGCACTTATGCTTAAAAGCTCATCAAGTGATACAATAAAAATAACCTGCTATTAAAACTCTAGACACCCTATTTGGTCTTCTGAAATTCGTACTCAATTCTATGAGTTTCTGTTGATTAAATAGGTATCTGTAATTTGGGCTTTCTGTAGGATGATCCAGCCCTAATGCGCATGCAGCTTCCACCTTGAATTTAGGGTTTGTTACTTCCTAGATTCTAGGTGATTTAGGTCTTCTGTTTTAATCTGAATCCTCAATATAAAACTCCCTACAGATGCGCCTTGTTCTGTTTTTATCCATCATTAATTAATTCCAGATAACTCTCCTTAAATATCTCTGATCAGTTAGTCAATAATTAATTCTGGTAGCAGGTTTGAGATGTCTCAACATCTGTTGGGACATCCTGAAAAACTGAACTTAAGTCATTAACACAATGTCCCAACATCTGGTGAGACATCCTGAAATAAGTTCATATACTCTGTTTGATAATGTCCCAACATTTGATAGGACATTCTGAACTGAATTCAATATTTCTTGTTGGTCAAAAATTCTGCCAATTCAAGAAAAACATGTTATATAAACAAGGTGGCATACCTACCCAAATGAGTTGTGATTCTTCACTATTACAAGAAGTTACTGAATATCTTCATAATTTTGATTCTTCATTAGCATAAAATTGAGATGTTACTGAATAAATTTACTTTCAAAATTGAGAAGCGTTTGCATAGCTATAGGTACATCATTATGGTTCATTATATATTACTTGATGCATGTTGCAAAAAATGTTCTTCAAGTATAAAAATACTTCATTTCTGGATTACTATACTACAAATTTTTATATCAGGAATTGAACAGATAATTATATCATGCACTGAACAAATTCTATAAATTTTTTAATTAGTGCACAATTATATATATATATATATATATATATATATATATATATATATATATATATATATATATATATATATATATATATATAGCATGAATTGAATAAATAATTATGTTTTCATCTCTAAGAGGATCTAATGTGGGAACTCAATGCCAAAGTTTTACAACTCATTCATTAGGTGTGTGTTTATAGGCTTAATAAACAATATTATTATGTTAGGCAAATATATCACGTTGCATAAGTGCCATTAGTAATGCTTCATTTTTTAAGAATGTAATTTGGTTCATAACATTCATTAACAAGCTAAAAAATTGAAACGGTTTGTAATAAAAAATTATATGAATAACACAGTAAGAAGATTTCATATTCATCCATGGCATTTTCAATTCATTTTCAAACTTTTTTTCTATTCTAAAAAATCAACTTTGTATTAAAAGAAAACAATACAGTAAGAAAATAACATGATAATTTTTAAAAACTAAGCATGCAATCTTCATATATAACAAAATCCAAGAAACAACATTAGAAGATTTGATAGCATAATTCACGACATTTACATTACATTAGATTCCATAGAAATATATTTGGAGCATATTCATAGCCTCATTCTTCAAAGCTTGTACACAATCGAAACCGTCTTCTTTCTGTTTAACCCTGTTATTTTCTTCTACTTCTTTTGCTTCCTTCCAGTACCATGTTTGTTTCTTCTTTCTAATGACTGGTTGTCTTCGTTCTTCCTCACTCTCAAAATCAGATTCTTCAGATCAATTTTTTTCCTCACTTTTCTTGCATGAGATTTTTCAGTCTCAGTACTTTTATTAGTGTGATGAGAGTTCATACCCATGGTTTTCTTTGAAATATCAGTGAAAAACTAGTCATTCTCTCCTTTATAACTAGTGGTAATTTTGATTTCCCTCCAAATCATTAATATGAGAGGAAAATGAATGGTTTGTATATTACGTGTATTGGGAATACACAAACAAATTCTCTCCAAATCATTAATGCACAGTGAATGAGAAATATGTTTAAGAAGGGTATAAATGAAATTTCTTATTCAATAAAATTTAATTTTATAATGTTTCTCTTATACAAAGGACCAAAAAAAAGTTACAATTTGTCTCTTACAAATAGGAACGGAGGTAGTATTATATTAATTTCTCCCAAATTAATTAAATAAACACACTATACTTAATATCCTAATATTATTAAAATATTAAGTTACACTCATGCATCCACAAAACATCATATCATCAGTAATTCATCAAAATTCACAACAATTCACAATTAAATGAAAATATCGACTTTGGAGTGTTACGGTTTCACTCATGTAAACACTCACACTTTCTTTCGGTTATGGTTTCATTTGCTGGGAGCACCCCTAGAGACTAGGAATCGATACCACCTAACCATTAAACCAATAACACTTCATTAGCATTCACCCTTGTAAGTCGAGTGCATTGTACCTTACCATCGACCCTCCCTTTGACCAAGACGTCTCTTTTAGACCCAAACCCTTGTTCCAGCATGAAGTGGTCTTCGGTAATAAAATACTTTAATAATATGGGTATAATTTTATGCCACAAGCCTTAAGTGTTAGAAGGAGGAGAATGGGCATCCCTATATTCGCTCTGATTATTTTGACGCAAGACGCTTGACTTGTTGGTTCGAAATAGTCACCTCTACCCATAGTATTTAGTATAATTCAACTCCTAAATCCATTTTTTTTAAAGAAAGGTAATAAAATCAACAACCAAACCATAGTGAGTCGAACTACGAAGCTCTGTCTTTACCATTGCACGAGGGAATACGTAGGCACAAGGATCTCAATCCTTGTCGTGCACCCTAGGATCAATCAACTTTTTACCCTTTAGCAAGTAACTCATAGGCATAGACATTCTTTCACACATGACAGCTTAGATGGTTCCCATCGAGTAAGATAGATGTAAGGGGTGTTAATCCTTCCCCTTGCATAATCGACTTCCGACCCAAGCAATGATTGCGATGATCTTTATTTTATCCATTTCTCAACGGGTTTTATCTATATTCTCCCTTTCCCCTTTTGGGAATAAATTAAAATTTGGTGGCGACTCTTATATCAGACTAGCCATAGTCTTTTATCGTAAGGTCGTATTTTTCGAGGTGCGGTATATAGATAAAGGCAACTTGCAACTGATGTCCACCCAAACCTGTAACAAACAATGAAAGTATAACTTATAGCTTACAACCCGTAGATTTGGAAATATCAGTTTTCTTTGTTTAGCTTCAACCTTGTGGTTCAATCAAGTCACATATAAATCAATTTTTTCCCTATTTAGAGATGACAAATTCTCTCTATTGAGTCTTTTAGTTTCAACCTTGGGTTTTAATCAAGGCACAAAAATCCAAACACTTAGCAATCAATTAAAAAATTATAGTCATTGTCTTGGACTCTATCTAAGATAAATCATCATAGTCATAGTTATGGACTCTAACTAAGCTAAACCAATTCAGTCATACATTTGGAGTATAACTAAGATCACTTTCTACCAGTCATATCTCCATCCAAATTCAGCTTTCCTGAGCTATGCAATTCAAGTCAACATTAAGCCTTTCTTGAGCTATGCAATTTAAGATAACCATTCAGTCCCCCTTGAGCTATGCAATTCAGGGTACCCATTCAGTCTTTCTTGAGCTAAGCAAATCAAGATACCAGATTCAACTTATGCCTTGAGCTATGCAATTCAAGCACCCTATCAGTTACAACAAACTTTTCAGCTTCAATCTTGGACTTTGATCAAGACACAAATATAAACAATTTGAGCATCATCATCTTGTGCTTTAACCAAGATACAAATCAATCTTCCTCCTAGTCTTAGCCTTAGGAGGAACTACGATGCTCTGATCCCTCAGTTCCCCTTTTAGGGGTACGTAGATAAAAGGTTGTAAGATATTTGCGAACTACGATGCTCTGATCCCTCAGTTATCCAACCATATTTTATTTTTGGATTCGGTTATAATTCGGTTATTCTCCAAAACCCAAATATTTCAATTTAATTTTTTTTGTTTTTAAATAAAAATTTAAATTTTTTTAAGAAAAAAAATAATTTTTGTGAAAAAAGATATATTTTCTAAATACAAATGATTAGATATGATTTGTTCAAGTTTAGTTGAATTTGAAGAAATAGACTAACGTTGGTTGACCAAATTTGGATATTGTTTAGAAAATTATTATGTAATATGTGATAAATATTACTCTCTCCGCTTAATTATTAATTCAAACACTATCAACATTTTCTTATGTCAATATTTTTTTATTCCAATAAATTTTACCTTTCCAAGAAAATAAAATTCAAACGCTATCTTTTTTCTATAGTGCTGATATCATTTCAAATGCTATTATTTTAAGTTACTCATTTTAAGTTCATATAATAAGGCATGTGTATGTGCTTCTTAAGGAAAATAAATTTAAAATTTTAAAAATTGGTTCATAAGAGAGTAAAATTTTGTTAAATATTATATCAATCAAAATTCGAACTCAAATTCTTAACAATTAAATTTTACTAGTTACATGAGTCCACCTAATTTATTTCTTTCATATTTACAATTTGAAATTCGATTGATGATCATAATAATAATAATTAACATTTTTTTGTTGAGATGATGGAAATTATTAGCAATACTATAAGCAAAGACCGTTAGAAAATTACTTTTTTTGAATAAAAAAATTTTATTCTTAAAAAACTAATTAAATTTTTTGATAAAAATAATAATTTTTGGAAAAAAAAAATTTTAAAAGATTTTTTTTTTGAAAAAAATAGATTAATAATCGGTTATATAACCATAACCAAATTTATAACCGGTTTTATAATCAGTTTTGTTTGAAATGTGGTTATGGTTATGAATTCAAACCATTTAACTGGTTTTAAAAATGGTTATGGTTTGATTTCCAAAAATAACCAACCATGCACACCCCTACACCAAACAAAAAACAACAATCAGGCTCTCATACCTATTCAAAACATCAGAAAATCCTCAAAATACCAAAAAAAAAAACACAAATCTCACTTATCATACCCTAAATTTTGACAAGATTTTTTCAAATTTTTTATTCATCTAGCGCATTTCATTGCATTATCAAAGTCGGGCATAAAGTCAATCACTTTTGCATTTTAAGTCAGATAGTCTGTTAATCTTCATAATCATGTTTTGTTTTCTCATTTAATTTTAATTTAATTTTATCTTTGATTTTGTTTTTATTTAAAAATAGGATGTTGTCTCATTTTATAGTTTAATTTCTTTTTATTCTAATTTTCTTAGTTATATATTTATCTTAGACTATTTAGAATTAATATGTCAAATTTCAATATTAGTTTTAATTTAATTTATATTTTATTTAGTTAATTTTAATTAGGTATTTTCAATTAGTTAGTCTAATTTAATTAGGTTTTATTTTTAAGTATAATTTATACATTCAGTTTTTAATTAGTTTAAATTTCAATTTAAGTTTAATTTTTAAATTAAGTTTGATTTTTATTAGGTTTAAGTTTAGTTCAATATATTCTATTTTCTTGTGATAATTTTATTGTTTCATCTATACAACCCATAAACCATAAATATCCCATAAACCAAAGTCTACAGCAACAATACAAGCTATCCCACACTTTTCCAACTTTGACCAAAACTTAGCAACAAATTGGTAACTTTCAAACCTGCAAGTAAAAAAGCAAAAAAAGTTGGTGAATCAACTGATACAACCCAGTAATCCAGGCTCTGATACACACAAAATAAAATGCATCCTCTACACCATGAATAAGACTTTTCATTAATATCATAGATTTAAAAAAGAAAAAAAGAAAAAAGGAGAGAGCCTTTTCTGCAGAAAAAATGATATAACAGAGGGGGTATCAAATAGCAAAGGGGGACAGAGTAAAACTGAGGGGGGAGAAAGATAACAAAAAACGGAGCCATCACAAAACCGCCCTCCAACTTCTTCACCACCCTTCATCGCTGCACTACCACCATTGTGTGAAACTCCCGCCGCTCATAAGCCCATCTTGCTTTCTGCTATTCACCACCACATAAATCAACCCATACACCCCATCTCCTTTTCAGTTTTATTATTGTTGCTGGATTTGGATTCTTAGACCACTAGATTTCTATTACCACCCTCAATTCCTACATACACCCCATGTCTTTTATTTTTGTTATATTTTGTTTTAGTTTTTTTTAGTTTTCTTGATTATTATAATTTTTATTGTTTTTTTAACATTCAACTTCATTTTGTTTCTAGTTTATTATAGATTTAGTTGAATATTAATTTCATCATTTTTATTTAATTTCTTCTCGATTTGGGCCGATGATATAATAAAAAACCGCGATTAAGTCGGTTCCGATAAATCGAAAAATTGTGACTAATATGAGGTCATTTTATTTATTTTATTTTTATTCCATAATTTATTTTATTTTATTTTATTTAGTATATTTTATTTTATTTATTTTATTTTCGCATTTTAATACAATATCAAGTCCTAAAGGTTCCGAATAATTGATACACTGCACACACGCTTTCTCTTGGGAAAATTACAACGAGACCCTTTATTTCATCGTAATCCCGTATAAATTATCATGTATCCTTCTCCCGATTACATTGTATGCAATTAATTTATTTTTCCACATTTATTTCTTTTTATTTCATTCGCGAACTTTCGGTCCAACACCGAGTAGTTTCACTCGCACATTTGCACTTTTCTTTCGGTTAGGATTTCGTATTACTAGGAGCATCTATTCGCATTTTACCTGTAAGTCGATTGCTCCGCGCATCGCCATCTAACTCTTTTAACTTAATAATTAATGAGGAATTGAATTCAGGAATCTAGCATTCCTCGGGTTCTTTAATGAACCACTCTTGAGGCTAGCCTTCGAGATGTGTTTCATTTACTCCTTCGTTTCTAAGACATTAAACCCTAAATCATAAAAACAAACGCAATATTTAATTCACATATCAAATAACGGAGGAACTGAATTCTGGAGTCTAGCACTCCACTTAGTTCTTGAATTAAATCATTCTTGAGGCTAGCCTTCGAGTTGTGGTTTATTCGCCCTCTCGTTCCTAAAATACATAATTCTTACAAATTAATTATACGAAGAACTGAACTCAGAAATCTAGCATTCCCCGGGTTCTTGAATGAAATTACTCTTGGGCTAGACCCATGCATTGTGGTCCATTCATTCTTTCGTATTTAAAACATTCTTAATAACTCCAAAGATGAGACATGATTCATCTCCATAGGAAAGATATTTCTCCTATTCCCACAAACACAAACAATCAATTTTATCAAACAATCTCTCTCATGGAAGAATGTGGCAGTCATTTGTTGATCATATATCCAAGTTCGAAGCTTCTTCCGATTTTATTTCTCAAAGAAAGAATGTGGCATTGCTTGTCGATCACCGTATCCAAGTTTAAAGCTTCTTTCGATTTCATTCCTCGAATGTTTATGGTGGAATAAGCGAGATATCTCCTTTAAAGATGACGACTTGTATCTTTCTTTCAAAATACAACTTAAAACTTACCAACCAATACAAATCATTTTCATAATTAATTAACGAAGAACTGAACTCATGAATCTAGCATTCCTCGGGTTCTTGAATGAAATCACTCCTAGGCTAGCCCCACGCGTTGTGGTCCATTCGCTCTTTCGTTTTAAAACACCTTAAGTAAGATCAAATATCTTTCTCTAAACAAACATTGTTTAAATCTTTCTACCTCGCAAACAAGCTAGCGCTTCAGCCTCCACCGCGAGTAAAAGCCAACGCTTAGCAATTAGAAAGCGTTTCAAACAATTGTTCATTAAAAAAACACAAACCGTTGTTGCACGAACTACGAAGCTCTGACTTTCCCATTGCACAAGGGAATACGTAGGCACATGGATTTTAATCCTTCACGAGCACAATATTAAAAAAATTAATCTTTTTTCTGTCATAAATCGCAATAATAAAAAATTAACCTTTTCACCATAACAATAATAATAAACTCTTTTCCCTTAAAACAAACATTTTTAGCAAACCATTTAGAAGACAAAGACATAAATCAACGTTTAAATCGCATAGTTAGACTAAGAGGTTCCCGTTGAGTACAACGAATGTGAGGGGTGCTAATACCTTCCCCTTGCGTAACCGACTCCCGAACTTATAATTTGGTTTCGTTGACCATTTCTTGTCCTTATTAGATTGTATCTATATCTCCTTTTTCTTTAATTAGAATAAATAGAATTAGCGTGGTGACTCTGTTGATTTTTCCGCGTCCAATCGCGAGGATCGTATTTTTTCGAGGTACGGCAGCTTGACAACTCTAATGGGGATTCCCTTGTTCATAAGAGAGTCGAGCCTAACTTAGCTTTTTGCGTTTATTTGTTTGATCTTGTCTTTTTGTCTTCTCTATGTTTGTTATTTATGTTTTGTCTATTTGTCCTTTTATTTGCTTTCTTTTATTGCTTATTATTATATTTGTCTGTGATATCTTGGGCTTACATCACGAGTAAAAGCTGAGCTTTGGAAAAAGAAGAGGGAACACCTAGGTTAGAATTGGTAGTTATTAGTGTTAGTCTCCAAGGAATCGCTTCTTGAGGGCCTAGCATGAAAGCTCCCCCAGATAGTTAGACTTTTCGTAGATCTTGTCACAACGCAGCTAGCCTGTCGCGTGACCTGATTCATGAAAGGGTTGTGACTCTGGACCCTCTAGAACCAGTTTCTATATCGGTAGTTATGTAATGTTAGTCTCCAAGGGCTCGCCTCTTGAGGGCCTAGCATGAGAACCCCACTCAAGGTAGACCTTATCATTATTATCGTCAAAATGCAGCTAGCCTGAGGCGGAGCGTTAGTACAATACACATCCGTGACCTTGAGTTTCCTTAAACCATCACCGTTGAAACTATCCTTTGAGTGGGATTTATGGGTAGAGAATGTAGAACCAATCTCTTACAGCCTACCTATTATGAAGGTTTCAGATTTACTTGTGACACCTTGCATCCTGGCATCTTTGCATCCCAGCATCATAAGCATCACATTTTAACAAGGTCTTTAGGGAACAAAGAGACGTCTATTGCAAACATCACAAGTTTAACCATAGACAAACTTCAGCTTGTAATCCCTTTTGGAAAAAGTTTTTCTATTCGGATGTTTGCAATTGCTTTTTGAGTTCCTTGAAACCATCCTTGCATTTATCCATTTGCATACCATTGCATCTGCATTGCATATCATGTGCCATTCCAAAACTAATCTCATTTTTATCCTTGGTCTTGGGTTAGCAATTTGATTCCCGACACGTGTCAAGTACCAAGAACCATTTCACAAGGAACAATGGAAGAATTAAGGAAGGGTCAAGAATTGTTGAAAGAAGAGATTAACTCCTTGAAAAGACAGATGGAATGGGTCTTGGAAACTTAGCAAGCTCTGTTGAAGAAGGAAGGTAGCCCTGTGCCCATTTCCGCAGTAGATGGAGCTAATGTCCTACCTCCATTTGATGCTGCCTCAAGTCAAGAGTGTTTTCCTGTGGCAACTCCTCATCTGCCAGCCCATGGCCCTCCCCCACTAAGTCATAGTTAACCACCTTTTGGGTCTGCATATCTGAGGCCATTTTCCCCATATGGTCGGTATCCTCCTGTCTGTCATCAACAACAGATGCCACAACAACAACCATACCAATAACAACACGCTCCTCAGCAACGACAATGATGCGTTAAGAAGCCAAAAAGGCAGTTTGATCATGTGCCAATGCCATACAGTCACATACTGCCACATTTGATTGATAGTGGATTGTTAAAGCCGGGGGAGCTGAGTCCAGTGACCCCTTCGTACCCACCAAGCTTTGATCCTCATGCCCGATGTGGTTTCCATGCTAATGCTTTAGGGCACTCGCTTGAAGATTTCAAACAACTCCAGAACAAGGTTCAGGATCTGATTGAGTCCAAGTCCATCTCATTTATGCCTCAAGGCCTTCATATCAACATCAATCATTCGTCTGGTCGAGAAAATCCAATAGTCTACTCCATGGAAGAAATTGTGTGGAGAGGATTGGTGCACTGACCTCAATGAGCATGACAACCTCTAACCCTGAAGAAGGAAGTTCAATTCCCTAAAGCTGGAAATTCTCTATTTGTTTCAGCTTTGTTGTATTTTTTTTCTTTGCATGTTTGATTTTGCATTTGCTTGTAAGCATTTTTGTTTTTGAATTGGCAATATTAATAAAATGTTTTGGCATATTTTGAATATATCCATTTGTATCCACTCATTTTCTTTCATTGTAATAAACAAAAAAAAGAAAAAATATTTCTCCCATTTATTTATCTTTATCAAACTTTTGTTTTAGCAAAGATTGGAGGGAGGATGATGAAAACCAGATACCTGAATTCTCCATTTGTATGCTCTCAATTAAAACCTTGCCAATGATGTACATGCATTGTTTCAAATTCCCAAACACCGTGAAATAAGGATGATAATCCCTTTCTAACCCCTTTGATCCTAGAAGTAGGAGTTTTTTTTAAAGTGTGCAAGAACCCTTAATTTTAAACCTGGGGCAGGGTAGTCGGTTCAGTTAATCTGTTTGCATTCAATCTTCAAGAGATTCAATCCATCATTCAAGAAGGATCAGATACATACTTGCATTCACACACCAAAGAAGTCGTGAAGGGTCAAAAGTTTGTAGTATTCGTTCTCTATCCTCCAACAAAATGGCAGTCACAACCGTTCAAAGAAAGAATGAAGTGAAAAAAAAGAAATACAAAGAAAAAGTCCGCTAAGTCAAAAAACAGAAAAGACAACTTAGGCGAAAATTAATGAAGTCAAGAAAAAAAGAAGTCATAAAATCCTCTTCAAAGCAAAGACGAAGCAATGTGGCTGCCATCTCATTTTAAATCCTGATCCTTATGCCACAAAAGACTTTTGAGATCTAAATGCATATGTCAAAATTAACTATACGTAGGATTGGAGTTCATCACGGAGAATGAGTGGGTTACAATTAAATTTTGAGCCTTTATCCTTTGTTTCATAAACTGTGAACCAAGCCACATTACAACCCTTGAAAGACCTAATTGAGGCAGAGTTTATTTTGAAAGCATACTAAAACAGGGTTGTATTAACCTGACTCCTAATGATCTTTGCTAATCATTTGTATTGATCACTTCATCTGCCATTCCATAAATGGCTAGATCCACTTTGTTGTTTCGATCAACTCCACTGTATATCACCATCATACCAATAAATTGTGATTTCAAAACTTGCATAAATGTTGCATTAAAATTGCCAATTTTTAAGTATATAATGTTTATTTACAAGTCAATTCAGCATCAAGGGAATACCAACGAATGCAACCAGTTAGGGAACTTAAATTGGTAAGAGGAGCCCATCCAAGGGGCAAAACACTTCAAGAATAAGTCAATCGGAATCAATCTCTTCAAAAGTCAGCTACTCAGAGGTTGAACCTTTTCTCAAGACATAGGCTAGGGTGATCTATCACAAACAATTCAAGGGTTCAATGGCCAAAGGTTTCCCATCCCAAGGATCAGATAACCAGGGGAAAATCCCAGATATTCAAGCACTGGGTAAACCATTTCAAGGCCATGTCATGGCAAGTTGCATTCAAATTTTTTGCAAAAGGGAAAATTCCAAGACCCATTGATTCTGGGGCAAGATGAATCACACAGGGGAAAATCCTCTTCATGCCTTCAAGCTGTTTAAGCGGGCTTTATGCAACACCAATCTTTTGAGTTCAAGACAAGTGTCAGGAATCTTGCCTTCATCTTCGTCTCCTTCTAAAGAGTCGTCTGCAAAAGGAACTGTTCCATCCAATACCCACACAGGGGCATTTCGAAACCATCGAGTAAGTG
Source organism: Lathyrus aphaca (assembly GCA_963966055.1). Taxonomy (NCBI): domain Eukaryota; kingdom Viridiplantae; phylum Streptophyta; class Magnoliopsida; order Fabales; family Fabaceae; genus Lathyrus; species Lathyrus aphaca. Next base: position 183,951,044 of record OZ014520.1, read on the forward strand.
CATAAATATTTCTCATGCTTTAGTAATGTCGCTTCACTCGTAGCGTTAAGCCTAGCTATCACCTTATTCATCTAGCATACGCCCATAGCATGGGAGGTTAAACCAGTTCTCGTCTGGTATTTTCTTTTGAAAGTTATTTAATAGTCAGTTCTCGTCTGAAAGTCAGTTTTTTAACCAGTTCCCGTCTTGTATTTTCTTTTTAAAGCTACTTCGAAGTCAGTTCTCATCTGACAGTCAGTTTTCTACTCCAGTTCTCGTCTAGTAGCCTATTTCAAACCAGTCCCCGTCTGGTAGTCAATTTCTTTTCAAACCAGTTCTTGTCTGGTATTTTCTTTTGAAGGTTACTTCAGAGTCAGTTCTCGTATGACAGTTAGTTTTTTACTCCAGTTCTCGTCTGGTATTTCACTTGAAATTTATTAATAGTCAGTTCTCGTCTGACAGTCAGTTTTTACTCCAGTTCTCGTCTGATAGCCCATTTCAAACCAGTCCCCGTCTAGTAGTCAATTTCTTTTCAAACCAGTCCCTGTCTGGTAGTCAATTTCTTTTCAAACCAGTTCTTGTCTAGTAGTCAATTTATTTTCAAACTAGTTCTCGTCTAGTATCCCATTTCAAACCATTTCCCATCTAGTATTTCATTTAAAAGCTATTTGGAAGTCAGTTCTCGTCTGACAGTCATTTTTTCCAAATCCAATTCAAAACCAATTCTTGTTTGGTAGACCATTTCCAAAGTCAGTCCCCATCTGAAAATGAATTAAAAGAAATCAGTTCTCGTCTGGCATGTAAAAAAAATCATTCGTCACAAGTAGCTCTGTCTGACTCCAAGTCCAGATACTATTGGCCTTCATTTTTTAAATTCATTGTTGTTGATACTCTTTAGTTTAGTCAACCAATGTTTTACCCCAGTAATACTGGTATCCCCAGTAGAAATCCATATGTTGTTGGTATTTGCTTTGGTTTCCATTGTCGCTCCCGAAAAGACTTTTACGTCCCCGGTGCATACGCGAACGGTCGGCGATGTTGGAGGTTGAGGTTGAATAGAGTCTCCAGCTAAGAATTTTTATCCCAAAGGAAAGGTAATGTTGCATAAACCTGGAAGGGTATGGATAAGACGGTTGCGAACCAAATAGACTGACTAAGGGGGTTGGTTACGACCTGGGAAGGTATTAACACCCAGATCGTCCGTCGTACTCGACGGGATCCACGCTTACTTGATTGTGTTTAAAAGGGGTAGTGTATGTGCTGACTGTGTATGAAAAGCTAGGGATGAAAGTACAGTGTGTCAGTGCAAAAGAGAGTGAATGCTCAAAAACTGAGGCTTAGAAAGAAAGCTGAAAGAGGGGGGAGACACAGAGACTTTTGTTCGATAACCGTTAAGTTATGCCTACGTATCCTCACGTGCAATGAGGAAGTCAGAACACCGTAGTTCGACTTAAAGAGACTGGATGATTTGACTGTGAACTGCTTGCTTGTCTATGCTCAAATGTATGACTTGTCTGTTAAGCCAGGCGCTTACACCCTACACAGCTAACTCATGTTTGAATAGGGGCAACTGTAAACACCCTAAATTTTCCCTCACTCATTTCACCATTGGCTTGTGATCTTTCATATTTGCATTAGTTTAATCATATCATCTCATATTGCATTTTTGTTTCATCTGCATAGTTCAAGTTCATCTGCATCTAGGGTTTGTGATCTGAGCAATCCAAGGATCCATCTGAGCCACTCCAAAGGCCTCCAATCATTCCAAGAGGTTCCATGTGTGTTCTATCATCATATTATATCCCTCAAAGATCAAGGAAGTCAAAAAAATCATAAGAACTTGGAAAGCATGGAAGCAGAGCTAGGGTTTCACTGCACAAATGACCTGAAATTAGGGTTTTGGTTTCAGAGGCCATAACTCCAAATTTATTGGTCATTCTTGTTTCTAATAGTCTCAATATGTTATAAGGATCATGTGTATCAAGTTGGATGAAGAAATTCATTATGGAAGTCATTTGTTCATTGGGTAACTTCTTTAGCAAGTCAGAGCAAAATCAAGGCATCTGAGGCCCCCAACATTGGAACCAAAGTGGATTTTTCATCAAATTGAAGTTATATGATCTTTATTTGATCATTGAAGTGCTTGGAAGTTCACAAAATTGAATAAATTTGAGCTAAACCAAAAGTTTCAAAAAATGGAAATGACTTGTAATGGAAACTTTCCATTTTGGGAAAGTTTTTCAACCTCCTCTTTCTCAACCAAAAATGCTTCAAATGAAAAATTGTTGGTCATGAAAGTTGTAGATTGGATCATTCCCTTTTCAAAAAGTACAAGAACAAGTCCTAATTCATTATGGAACTCAAGTTATGGCTTTGCAAAGTTGGCAAAAATCCTATAATTTTCACTTTCACACCAAAGAGGATTTTGTGCAATTTCACATACCAAGTCATTTTGTGACCTATAATCACTCTCTAAGCATCATACAAACATAATACAATGCATTGTGACCAAAATTGCCCAAAGAATCATTCTATTTCATGCCTTGAACTTCAAGAAATTCAAAAAGGGCCAAAGTTCTTCAAATTTGCAAAAGGGCATGAATCCTCTCATACACTTGCTGCAGCACCCCAAATCATTTTCCATGGCTCTCCTTGATCAATGCTGAGCCAGGACATGCCAAAGAACAGCTGCAACATGAGCCCATACCTCAAGTACACAATTTGTTGACTTTTTGCAAAATGACCCATACCAATCAGCTGCAGCCACAACCACTCTCTTGCCAATAGGGTTATGTTATGTGGACCAAAAGCAAGCCAAGGCATAACACACACAAGCTTGAATCAGTTCATACACCAAATTTCAAAAAATCATCCTCAAGCTTCAAACTTTCGAAACTCTCTGTCCAGCCACTCAAACTTCAAACAAACTTCACCATTCAACTCACCATCATCATTAGAACATTTCCCAACCATCAAACAAGCCTGAAAGCCAGCCAAACAAAAACACGATTTCAGACCAGTTGAAGTACAACCACTCAATCCAACCATTCTAAACTCCATTCAAGCACTGCAACATCATTAGGGGGTCAAGTAAAGAGGATTTGCACAAGAGAAGAGGTCTGAAAGCTCCAAAAGTGAAAGCTCCAGCTCAGGTAGGCACCTTCAATTTTTTTTCCAGAACTTCTCTTTTATGTTATAGAATGATTCTATGTGTTCCCCTGATTGCCATGATATGATTTGTTTCGAAAATGGTTGAGTTTTAAGCATTTCACAAGCTTCTGAAATTTTTGTTTGATTTTCTGTTTTGCTTCGATTCATGCTGTTCATGTGAAATAAATGGAATTTGTTGGTTGATTCTTGTTTAGAGTGATGTGAGGATCATTTTTGGAGAGTTTGATGCGTTTCTATTGCGTTTTGAGTGAGATACCACGTTTGGCTCGCCGGAGAAGACGACCGGAAGTCTTCTCCGGCCACCTGAAACTGATTAGGGTTTAATCCACGTAATTAGGGAAGTTTGAATTTAGGCCGTTAGATGAGGATTAGGCAGTGAATGGCTCAGATTAGTTCATTAGGATTAAACCTGATTAATTAATTGTAAAACCTAATTAAATGCCAGAACACATCCCAGCCATTGATTTGTGCGCGCAGTCAATGCATCCCCCCCAGTTTTTGAATCTGATCCATTGGATTGAGTTACTTTTATTTAAATTCATTTTTATTTCATTTAAATCCTATTTTCTTTACCATTTTATTTAAAATACTTAGAAAAATCATAAAAATATTTCCTTCTGCATTTTAATTTCAAATATTTTTCTCCACCCAAAAACATTTTTATTTTTATTTTTTGCATTTAAAAATCATTTTAAATATATTTAAATGTTTATTTTAATTAATTAATGGAAATTAATTAATTAAAATACCATTTAGGTGTCTAAAAATTCCAAAAAAAATCACATTGCATCTTAGGACATTTAGAAGCATTGTCAAACCATTAATACAAATTTCTTTTTGGTTTTGATTCAACTTTGACATTTTTCTTGAATTTAGGGTTCATAAAATGGCCTTTTTGGAACCCTAACTTTGAAAATTCTTTTCTGCCTAACCATGAAGGGTTTGACAATGATTCTTTTTGAATTGTTTTCTATATAGCATGTAGTTTCTAGGATATTTTTGTCATGAATTTATCTTTCATTTTCAAATTGATTTGCATTTTCCCCCTTAAGGTACCCAAAAACCCTAGTTAACTTAGAAAAATTATAACTTCTTTTAGGTTAAGAGTTGGACCTTCTCCTTTGGGGTGTGATATCATATGGAGTTAAGGTTTGTTTAGGCCCATTTGCAAATTTTTATCATGTGATTTGTTTCTGTTTTGGTCATTTGCATTTCATCCTTTCATGTAACCCTAATCTTGCATCCATACTTGCATCTTACATTGCATTGCATGAACATGTGAACTTGCCATGGCATTCTAAGCCCTTGTATGCCATCTTAGACATCTTAAGATATTGCTTGAACATTTCTTGGTCATTTATTCATAAATTTGCTTTGCTTTGCATTCATTTCATTTCATAAACATCCATGTGTTTTCATGCTTCCTACTTGTTCCCTTTGCATTCTTTCTCTTTGTATGAAAATTCATAGCACTTGGTTTGCCTTTGTATCATCTTATAGAATCATTTGCATCATGTGTTTGCTTCTGGTTTTGGTTTTTACCTTTGCATATGTTTCATTTTCATTTCATTTCTTTCCTTATGCTAACATTTTCAGGTGGTAAGTAATTTGAGAAGTGAATTTGCCTTCACTTCTCATTTCTCTTCTCATTCTTCATATGCATCATTGCTGCATTTTTCTTTGTCTTAGAGTGAGCTTGCTCATTCATGTTCATCATTCACTTTCTTTCTCCAAGTTACTTATCTTCTTCAGTGAAGTAAGTAACTTGTTTCTTCTGCTTCTTCTCCTTCCATCTGCTTCTTCCATTGGTGGCTTCCTTGAAGATCTCTTTTAAGCCTTACAAACCATAGTAGCATCCAGGCATGATAATCATTAGGGTTGTGATTAGTTCCCCTTTAGCTTTTATCTTTGTGTCTTCTTTGTGTCTCTCTTCTCATCTCATCATTAGAGACTAAACCTTTAAGGTTTTAAGACTTTGGAATTAGGGTTATGCCTGCATCCTTCTCTTAGGATGGAGTGTATAACTTTAATCCTAAGTGTTAATCCTTTAATTTGTTTAAATATCTTAATCAATCCATCTTAATAATCACTAAGACATTAACTTGTAACTTGGGCCTTGCATTAGGTTTCTAATTCTTCCTTTATTGGTTAAGAAGGACTAACCCTAGTGTTTAATGGACAAGTCCCCCTCAAGTTGTCTTATAAACTTAAAATCCACTTCTTAATCTCATCCCTTAATTAAAATCCATTTAATAAAGGTTTGTTTTGTCATGAGGTTAATCCCTAATCATGGATTAAGTTGAGGTATCTTCCTCAGCTTAAGTGTGCTCATCTATTATCCTTCTATTAGGATGGTGTAATGAGTTCATTAATCCTTGATTATGGCTTAAACTCATTACTTAACACTAAACAAAAACTCAAAAAAACATCTAAATAATCACAAGTAGGTTAATGATCTTAATCCTACATCATCATGGTAATTAAGTTGAGATGTTTATCTCATACTTAAGGTATCCTCATTATCCCTAATCAAAGGGAGGATATGATGAGTTTACTAACCCTTGGTTTAGGCTTAAGCTCATTAACTTATGACAAACACCAAAAATAATAAAAGACTGAAAACACAAAAACAAACAATAATCGTCTCCTCCGGGATTCTTTTCTCATCACACTCACTCTGAAAACGAGAACTCGCTTCTTCCGTCTAATGTAAGACAGTTAGCACTCGAGCCAGACGGGTCATACACTTGAGCATAGACAAGCAAGCAGTTCACCAGTCAATTTATCTTTTAGTCTCTTTGAGTCGAACTACGGTGTTCTGACTTCCTCATTGCACGAGAGGATACGTAGGCATAACTTAACTGTTATCGAACAAAAGTCTTTGTGTCTTCCCCCTCCTTCAGGATTCTTTTTAAGCCGAATTCCTGAGCACCTCACTTCATTTTCTTGCACTGACACATGTACATTCTTTTCCAGCTGTTGCATACAGATAGCACATACACTACCCCTTTAAACACAAACTTTCAAGCGTGGATCCCGTCGAGTACGACGGACAATCTGGGTGCTAATACCTTCCCAGGTTGTAACCAACCCCCTTTCTGAGTATCTCTGGTTCGCGACCGTATTGTCCATATCTTTCCAAGTTTATGCAGCATTACCTTTCCTTCGGGATAAAAATGCCTAGCTGGCGACTCTTTTCAGTTCACTTCATTTCTCCTTTCGCCGACCATTCGAGTCTGTACCCTATCTGACCAGGTGTCGTTTCGGGGGAGCGACAGATCATAGTAAATGGTGACTGTGGAAATGTCTTCATTGATGGTTGCTGTTGTTGTAGAAGTATGTGTTGAACTGATGTTTGTTGAAGTTGAAGAAGGGATGTGTCGCTCCCCGGATTTCCATCCTGGTACAAACGCGAAAGTGGCGCGAAAAGAGGTAGAGTCGCCAGCCAGGCATTTTTATCCCGAAGGAACGGGAATGGTAATGCTGCACAAACCGAAGAAAAGAAAAGGAAGGACACAGGTCCTGCGAACCAAAGAGACTGAGTTCGGGAGTCGGTTACGACCTGGGAAGGTATTAGCACCCAGATCGTCCTCCGTACCCGACGGGATCCACGCTTGCGAAGAAACTGCTTCAAAGGGTGAGGGGATGAAAGCTGCTGCAAAAGAAAAGAAAAGAAAACTGGAACTGGAAAAGAAACTGAGAAAGGAACTGAATAAGAAATGAAAAGGAAAAATGTAGGGAAAATAAAGATTGTGCTCGAACGGGCCCTACCCCGCTGCCTGCGTACCTCATCGGGAAAATGAGGATCAGAGACGCCGTAGTTCCCCTAACTAGGGGGGAAAAAGAAATTGCTTGTGAATTAAGGCTTGAACTGCCTATGCCAATGCTCAGGTGTTGCAGACTCGGACGACGAGTGTGTTACCGTCTTGCAAAGTGACAAGTAAGAGCAAGTTCGCGTACAGAGCGAAGGAGATGAGAAAAGAATTCCCGAAGGAAAGACGCTTATTGTTTGTTTGTGTTTTTTATGAAGCTTTTAGGAGTGTGTTGCAAGGAAGTGAACTCAAGCTCTTTTCCATGGAATGTGCACTTGTCACTACATTCCAAGATGGAATAATAGAACAAGCACACTCAAGTAAGGAGAAGATCCCCAAAACTTGAACCCAGAGATTAGGTCCTAGGCTCACTAACTCATTAACTTATTAGGTGTTTTTGGTATTTACAGTGAAGAAGTGTTTTTTATGCATTTTCTTGGTGAAGATGATATCTTGATCAGACTTGTGCATCACAAGATAAGCTTGTACTATCCCAAGATGGGAAGACTACAAACATCTCATGGGATAAGGCTATTGCACAAGGTATCACTTCAAACTTTATTAAGTGCTTTTTAGGGTTTTTGAGATGAGAAGAGAAGATGAACCAAAAGGATCACAAAGGCAAAAGTCTAATGGGGGACTAAAGATTCCTAAGTGTTGTCATGCATGGATATCCTAGGTTAGTGAGGTTTGTTATCCTAAAGGAAGAGAAGAAGAGAAAGAGAAGAAAAAGAAAGAAGAAGGGAGAAGAATAGAAGAAGAGGAAGTAAGGCCTAAGCCCAACAATCAAAAGGTTAGCACAAATAAGAATAAGGAGAGAAGAGATGAGATTTGGAGATGTGGGGATCACTTCCACACCTCTCACTTACCATAGCCCCTGAAAAGTTAGCAACACAAGCAAACAAGCAAACAAGCAAAGCAAAATGAACAAAATGACATGCCAACGTCATACAAACAGAAGTTAAGTCAAAAATACAAATGCTCAATGGATATGCAAGTCACAAGAATGAGAAAAGAGGCATACAAGTTAACATGAAGCAACATGAAACACATGGCAAAGAAAAGCAAACTTAGAAAAGATGCAAAGCATAATAAGCAAAACATGAACTCAAAGCCCAAGACCAGAACCAAATCAAGTTAAAGAAGTGCTTAAGAAGCAAGAAAGATGAGGAGAAGAGAAGCACAAGGCCAAACAATCACATTATGAGATGGAAAGGAGCAAAGAAGTGAGATGAATGTACAAAAGAAAGGATGAACTTAAAAGATAAGCAAATCACAAAATTTCCAAGACACAAACCCTAAACCAAGATCAGAAAGGTATCCATACCCCAAAGAGACCCCAAATGAGATGAAGAAGTTGGCACAAGTGCCCTTCTAAGCTAATAAGAGAACTTATGATAAAAAAGAAGCAAAATGGGACAAGTTATGAACCAAAATTCAAATCAAATCAACAAGGCACCCAAAAATTCCACAAATTTGAACAAAATGTCTTTAAACATGATATAACAATGTGCCAAAAGGATATGGAGAAATTCAGAAGCTATGCAAGTCAAATGGAGGCTTAAACATGAACTAGGGTTAAGAAACTTCTCTTACAAGTCAAGGATCAAAACCAAATGAATAATTTTCTAAAAATCAGGGCAAAAATCACACATAAACTACATCCTCTTATGAATACAGAGCAAAACGAACCAACAAGAAACTCAAAATGATGATCACTATGGAAATTGGACAAGGCAGCATGCACAATAAGGAATAAAAAAGAATTAATTACAAGAGGAAATTAATTGACACGTGGATATTAAAAATAAATGGAAAAGAAAAATATGAAACATTAAAGAAAACTCCAATTGACAACCATGAATTAATTCAGAATTTTTAGACACTTGGAAGTATTTTTAATAATTGAAAAGCAAAATGATATAAAAGAATAAAAGAAAAGAAAGAAATAAAAATGAGAGAAGAGGACTGGGGTGCGAATAGAAGAGAAAATAGTTGAAATGAATTGGGCTCAGAGCTATGGGGGGTGCGAATAGTGGTTGAGGCCCACTAGTCTGCGCAAGTGTACAACATATTGGGTGGAAATTCAGGAAAAAATGAGGAAAAAAACACTGGCCATTTGATCAGATGGACGCATCTTGTGGCTAGCTTCATTAAATGATGTGTCAAATTGGTTGGATTAGAGCTGAAGGAACACACACGTTACCATGGGGTGAGAAACATGTGGATCATTCAGAAACAAATTAGAAGAATGAAGAGCACGTGAATGGGAGGCTCTTCATTAAATGAGGTGGCATGATTTCCAGCGTTGAGATGAAAGATCTGAGGGCTCAAAGATCATCTTCAACCTTATGAAACCCTAGAACACAAATCCAGATTCCGATGACCGGAGCTAGGGCTCCGGCACCGGAAATTGCACAGCATGAACAAACATTAATAGAAATAAACAAGAAGCTCCAGATCAAACAAACACATTACCCTGAGTTCAAATATGGTGATGAAAATTTCAAAAGATCAATGGATTCTCTGGATCGAAGGAAAACAGTTGACACCAAGAAATTTCAAATCCATAATACAAGCTCAATAGTGCACCAATTTCAAAACTAAGACTAGTAGAATGATCAGCAAACATCAAGGATTACAAAGCACACCACCAATTTCATTTTCAGATTTGAAGATTCAGAGGCTTACCTGAGATTGCAGTTCTTGAAAAAGCTTGTTAGAAGCCAAGATAATGAAGCCAATCCACTCCAAATGCACTCTAGTTGCAAAATAAATGCAACTAGAGTCTTGAATCTTGTTGGATCTTGGATTTTTCAGCCAACTGCCCTGAAATGGCAAGGTTCTTGATCTTGAGAGATAGCTTGCACAAGGGAGAGATTTATGATCCTGAGCTCTCAAGGATGAAGGATCTGTGATTTTTTTTGGAAGAGAGCAAGTGTGTGAAGAGATTCGAGAGAAAATGAAAATGGTGCAAAAACTTGGAAACTGAGAATTGAGAGAGAACTGAACCCTTCTAAAACCCTAATTCTCTTTTATATGATGTCATGAATTCGTGCTGAAAGAATGAGGAAGTTTGCACGTGTGAATGGAGTGTGTGAGTGATTTTGCAATTTTGGAAAGTTTGGTGTGATATCATGAAATCCTCATGCATTCCCTTGCCTCTTGCCCATGTGAACTCTAAATCTGATCCTTGATTTCAAACTAAAAGAATCCTGGCCATTGGATTGGAGTGTCACACATTTTTCATGTTTATGCACAAATTGCACTTTTTGAATGAAATTCTCACTTGGCACGAATTTTGTGTAATTCTTTGAGAAAAGTGTGCCATATGCATTGTATTTTAATGTTGCAACATTATTTGGTACGTACCAATACACAAAAATGAGATTCAAGACTTTTGGCTCTTGGTGCATAAGTGAAAATCAACGTTTTGCCCTAATTTTCATCAAATTTTCGAGGGGCTTAACTTTGTAACCATGAAGGCTATGAAAAAGTACTTGTACTTTTTGAAAATGGGAGGTCTTAATCTCCAACTTTCATGTTTGACTTTGGTCCATTTGAAGAATTTTTCATTAAGTTATGCTCACTTGAATTATAGGGCAAAAACTTGCCAAAAATGGCATTTTCCATAACCAACTTTGCACCAATTTTGCAAAACACCTCAAAACCTCATGATTCTTGATCTTTGAACTTTCCAAACCTCTTTTAACATTATAAGAACATCCCTTGGCTAGAAAAATGGGATTGGACCCCTTGAAATCTCACAGTTAACTTTTCTAAGGCACAGTTGACCAATTTCTTCATCTGCAAGCAACTGAAGAAATGCATGACTTCCACAAGGAATTATCTCACCAAATTTGGTACCTAGGATCCTCTTAACATGTGAAAGACTTTGCCCAAATGAAATGGCCAAAGTCTTGAGGTTTTCATGCTTGAATCTCAAACCCTAGTTTAGGACCATTGTGTAGGAGCTTTGCCCTAGTCTGGATTCCCTGATGATCTTCCAATCTTATGAGCTTTTGCAAATGAACTTGAACTTGTAAATGCAATGTAGACCCCTCATAGGACTTGTACAAAACCAATGGGTCCCTTGTCATGGCTTGTGATGCTTCAAGAACCTCCACAGATGATCATATGCCTAATGCTAGGTCATGAGAAATGTTATGCCTCATCTTTCCATGCTAGGATGCTACGAATATGATATGTTCATGATGAATATGATGTGATATGATGCTTAAAATGAAGAGGGCAAATTTGGGGTGTTACAGGATGGTTGCTGATGTTTTGGAAGAATCTGTTGGAATGATTGTTGTTGAAGTTGTAGGAGTGATATCTGTTGATGAAGTGATGTTTGCTGGTGTTGTAGGAGGAGTGTTTGTTGATGTTGTAGGAGCTGGAACTGTTGAAGTGATCTGTAAATACCTTCTCTTATAAGATTGTTGATACCGGTCTTCAAATTTGCACAACCGTTGGTAGAAATCTTGCAAGCTTCGCAATGGGCTTCACATCCCGGAAACACTTGGCACTTCAAAAGTCGGGCTTTAACCTCGGCCAAAGGTGTTTGAATACTTGCAACACTGTCAATTAGGCTTACTGGTTGATCCTCCTCAATGGCATTTATCCCAGGCCTACCATGGCAAGGCATAGGATTCTTGGTAACACTTGGAGGAGGTTCAAAATTTAGAGCTTTGGAATCAACTAAGTCCTGAACTTTCATGTTCAAGGCTCTACACTTCTCTGTTGTATGGCCAGGTGCATTGGAGTGGAAGGCATATCTGGCGTTGACTACATAGTTCCTTGGGAGATTCTGGGGATCTGGTGGAGCCATAGTCCTCAATTCGATCAAATTGAGCTTCAGTAATTGCGGAAGCAGAGCTGCATAGGGCATCGGGATGGGATCGATAACCCTATTGATCTGAGAAGGCCTTTGTTGGAATAGACGTTGTTGCAGATTGTTGTTGTGGGAAGTGTTGTGGTTGTTGAGGATATTGTTGTTGAGGTACTAGAGCAGGAATGGTGATAACAACTACTGATCTTGGCATGTATTGGGGCCTACCTCTGCCCATATGCACTGAGTTGGTCTTACCTGTCCTTCTAGGCCCAGAGAAAGGTTTCCTGGCATTGCTGGAACTAGCACCATTGTCAGAGATCTTGCCCATCTTCAAAAGACTTTCAATTCTCTCACCAGCTATAACTAGCACCATTGGAAGAGAAAGCAGCAAGCCGATCAATGTAGGTTCCTTGTAATGTGTTCATAAACATGTCAGCCATCTCTCTTTCTGACATCGGAGGCTATACAGTAGCAGTAAGTTGTCTCCATCTTTGGGCATATTCCCTGAAGCTTTCTCTTGAAGACTGAGACATACCCATCAGGAGGGTCCTATGGGAGCCATATCCAAGTTATACTAATATTGGCGTATGAAAGCTTCAGCTAAGTCCTTCCAGTTCCTGACTGTAGCTCTGGACAGGTGAGAATACCACTCATGGGATGCTCCGATCAAACTATCCTCAAAGTAGAACATCCACAGTTTCTCATCCATGGTATAAGCTTTTAATCTCCCCAAAAAAGATTGAAGGTGGGCACGAGGACAGGAGGTTCCATTGTACTTCTCAAAGCAAGGGGGCTTGAACTTGTGAGGAATCCTGACTCCTTCAACTAGACCCATATCCATTACATCAAATCCCAAAGAGTTTTGGGATTCTAAAGATCTTAGCTTCTCTGCTATTTCGTCCAGACGATGATCATAGGCTTCATCCCTAGCACCAATTACTGTGAATTGTTCATCATGAGGATCTTCTTGAAGAATACGACCTCCTGCATTTCCTTGGGTATTTCCGATAAAATTGACTTCAGGATTGAGGTGGGGCCCAAACTCTGGCGGATTTGTTCACGGCTGCCCATGATCGTTGTTACTAGTACCTCCAGTGCCTGGATGATTCTCTTCTGGAGTTTTTCGCTCTACTAACTCTCTCAATCTTTCTTGGCTCTGAGCCAACCCAGTCATCACTGCCATGAACTGGTTCATCTGGGCCCTCATCTCAGTTCTCTCATTAGCCATCTGAGTTCTAACGTCAGTCAAATCTTGTTGAACTTGGTCCATCTGAACTCTCAGAAGGTTGTGTCTTGTAGGATACTTGGGGTTCTGTTGATGGGGAAAACCCTCATACGAGCAATGTTTCCTTAAACACACAACAAAGTGAGAAAACAACAACAAAAACACATGCATAAAACAAAAGAGAATGAGGTTAGCATGCAATGTAGTATGTCTACTTATTTTCCAAGGGTATCCTGGTTTGGCTCTTTGGTTTTGACCTTCCAGACCTCTGGGAATGAAGATGTTAAAGAGAAGTGAAGTTCAAAAGATAATCCAGGTAATACATAAACCATACATTACAAATGCAAAAGATACATAGTTTATTACAACAAATTCCCATGGTGGGTCAAAATGCAATTAAGTCAAGAAGTACAACAAAATCACCATGGAGAAATAAAGTACAACCAAAATAAAATACAAGTACAAAGAAATCAAACATCCAGCCCAAAGTCATCCTCCTTGACTTCCTTCAAGAGAGCATCCATTACCGGTCCAACTAGATGCTCTGTGATGGTCCTGATAAGAAGGTTCCTGGTTGCAATGGCACTTGCCAACTTCTGGTACTTGTCTTGGTCTTTTGATCTCTTCATCCCCGCCCGGAGTTTCAACTTGGAGATTTACTTATGTGCTTCTAACAAGGCTTCCTGACTCTTCTTCTCATTAGCTTCCAGCTGCTCTATCTTAGCCTGCGTTTTCTGATCTACTTGCAAACGAGCTTCAGTGATTCTGATCCATATAGCCTGACTCTCTTCTAGGTAGTGTTCAGCTCTGGCCTTCTGAATCTAAGCTTTTTTGCAAGCATTCTTCAATACCAATTCCCCTACTCGGGCTTTTCTGATGAAGTCTTCTGTCTTTTCTATCTTGGTTATATGCTCAATCCGGAGCTTCTCTAACCTCTCAATGTCCAGAAGACCGTCATTCCTTTCCCAATGGGTCTTCTTCAAGGCTTCAGAAAGCTGTGTATTCCTCTCTTTCAGCTTCTCAAACTCTTCCAAACTGACTGTAGCTACATGCTTAACTGCTGATGGCCCTGGCACATCTTCCAAGGTGAATGGCATGCAGGTGATCTGTCCTCTGACGTGAGACCATTCAATGTACTGAGCTAAAGCTATGTTGTTACACTTGCCAAGAATAACAGTCCATTTTGTCTGTATATGGTCCCAAGCCCAGGCTGCTTGTCAGACAATGGCATGATTGTTCAGAACAACACAGTAAAAAGATTCTGCTAAGTCTTTCTCCTTTGGTGGATGTACCAATGCATACCCTAATTGTATTCTGAAAAGAAAAGGATTGTAATTGATGCAACCCTTCACTCCAATAAGAGGTACATTAGGATACTGTCCACAACTTGTAATTATGTCCCCACCCTTGGTATTCTAAGTACACTATCTGATGTCTTCTGATGTAAGGGCAATCATTCTCTTAGCCCAATTCCTTGACTGATGTGGATTCAGGAAAGCTTCCGTCTTCGTCATATGTCTCATCAACCAACTGTAGAAGAGAGGGGCACAACATCTGACTAGTCTTCCCCTCTGTTTCTCATTTCTCTGATGAACTGAATAATAGAAATCTCCTAACAAGGTAGGAAATAGATTGTTCAGCAGGAAGATGTGGATAGCATTCTTGCTTACAAACTTAGGCTCGTCTGCAAACAAGATGATACCAAATATACTGAGGGCTAGGAGAGAACAGACAACTTCCCACTTCCCAGTTGCAACATGACTGGTAGCCTGAGTGATTAAGAAGTCCAAATGAAGGCCTGGGATTCCAACCTTGGTGGTCATATGCTGATCAATGATAGTAACTTCTAAATGTAGAGCCTTAGCGATGTCTTCATTCTTAGGAGAAGTCATCTCAGGGTTGAAAGGAATTCCTCTTCTGATAAGGACACCCAACAATATGGAAAAATCTTCAAACAAAGGACCTATCTGAAAGTCTGGGAAAGTGAAACATCTAAGAGGAGGATCATAGAACTGGAGGCAAGTGTGAATCATGCTCCTCTATGATGCATCCAAGTCCATGATCATGTCCATAATACCACCATAATGCTCTCTGAATAAGGGGACATGATCAGGAGTGACAAGAGCCTGTATTTTCCTGATGCCTGCCAGGGGATACTCAAAGAAATGGTAAGTGATGTTGCTCTTCCTGGTTGAGTCCATACTAACAATGGATGTTGATGAAGATAACTTGGAGAAGATAACAGCTAAAGAAGATCTCTGATGAAGATATCTAAAGAAGGTAGCTGATGAAGTGTTGGAGGAGATGTCTGAGCAGAAGAACGGTTAAAACCAAACCAAAGATGATGTGGATACCCTGTAAAACAAAATAGACAAATGTTAAAATGATGCAGTATGATGTATGCAGAATGATATGCAAGGGTTTGTGATCAGGTGTTGGATTGTCAGTTGCTTTTGATAAGGTCCATGAGTGTTCAGAAGTCCGGATGAAAGTATGAGAACCAGTAACCAGGTGGGAGACTCAAATAAAGAGTCACAAGTCCAGGGTTTCATAAGATCAGTCCAAAATAGTGTAACCTTAAAACAATATCAGTAACAGGGTATGTTGAGGCTAAGGGTTCCTGTAAACCTGTAAACAACCCCACCCACTCACAAGTATTGTTCTAGAACAAAGATCCTCAGATTCAGATCTATTATGAGAAGTGTAAACACTTCTAACCCGGAGGTATAGTGTTTACATTAATCATAAAGGATCCTCCTCTAATTCACCTCAGATGTTGAAGGTCATCTAAAAAGGTCATCCAGACTTAGCAGGCTTCCCAGATAGCCCTAGTACTATAGGAAATATGTAGCACAAAGTTATCAAGAAGAAACCCATGTTTGAACCGTGTTTCATATTCCCGCACCAGATCGAAATGGAATGTGAAAGAATATGAATCCACTTTAATCCTATGTTTGTCACTCAGGCCTTTGTGTTGGACCTTTCTCACTGGAATACCCCTCCCACCAAGGCAAACCAACAAATCCAGCACATATATGATATGACAAAATGAAATGCATAAAACAGGAAATGAAAGCGATAAATAAATGCAATAAATAAAGCTGTACAGAAAGCAATAAATAAAGCAAAAACAAAAGCACACATAACACATAACACCCCCATAAACACAAATCAAACAAGTGCTAGGAGAAACCCATAAAAAGAACCAGAAGCCCTGGTTGCATCTCATTCCCCAGTAGAGTCACCAAGTTGTCGCTCCCGAAAAGACTTTTACGTCCCCGGTGCAGACGCGAATGGTCGACGATGTTGGAGTTTGAGGTTGAATAGAGTCGCCAGCTAGGCATTTTTATCCCGAAGGAAAGGTAATGCTGCATAAACCTGGAAGGGTATGGATAAGACGGTTGGGAACCAAAGAGACTGAGTAAGGGGGTTGGTTACGACCTGGGAAGGTATTAGCACCCAGATCGTCCGTCGTACTCGACGGGATCCACGCTTACTTGATTGTGTTTAAAAAGGGTAGTGTATATGATGACTGTGTATGAAAAGCTAGGAATGAAAGTACAATGTGTCAGTGCAAAAGAGAGTGAATGCTCAAAAACTTAGGCTTAGAAAGTAAGCTGAAAGAGGGGGGAGACACAGAGACTTTTGTTCGATAACTGTTAAGTTATGCCTACGTATCCTCTTGTGCAATGAGGAAGTCAGAACACCGTAGTTTGACTTAAAGAGACTGGATGATTTGACTGTGAATTGATTGCTTGTCTATGCTCAAGTGTATGACTCGTCTGGCTCGAGTGCTAACTGTCTTGCATTAGACGAAAGAAGCGAGTTATCGCTTATAGAGTGAAGGTGATGAGAAAAAAATCCCGGAGGAGACGTTTATTGTTTGTTTTTGTGTTTTCAGTTTTTTATTGTTTTTGGTGTTTTGCATAGGATAATGAGCTTAAGCCTAAATCAAGGGTTTGTAAACTCATTATATCCTCCCTTATTAGGGATAATGAGCCTACTTAAGTATGAGATAAGCATCTCAACTTAATTACCATGATGATGTAGGATTAAGATCATTAACCTACTTGTGATTATTAAGATGTTTTTGGGTTTTTTGTTTAGTGTTAAGTAATGAGTTTAATCTTTAATCAGGGATTAGTGAACTCATTACACCATCCTAAGAGAAGGATAATAAATGAGAACACTTAAGCTGAGGAAGATACCTCACTTCAAAGACAAGTAAATAATACATATGAAGAGATAAGGAGAAATGGGATGTGAAGGCAAATCCACATCCCAAACAACTTACCATAAGCCCCTGAAATGTTAGTATGAATGCATAAGACATAAAGCAAAAGGAAATGAGATGAATAAAGATGCAAAGACCAAAACCAGAAGTGTGTATGAAAGGAAAATGTGTTATGAGATGATGCAAAGACATACATAATGCATATGAATGATCATACAAGGATGAGATGCAATGGAAGCATGTTTAGGAGCATGAAAAACACATGGATGTTCATGAAATGTAATGAATGCAAAACATAGCAAATGAATGAAGAAATGATCAAGCAATGTTTAAGCATGTCTTAAGATGTCTAAGATGTCATACAAATGCTTGAAATGTCATGGCAAGTTCATATGATTGAGATATGCAAAGATGAATGCAAATGAACATGAGAAATTAGGGTTTTATGACAACATGAGATGCACATCACCAAAACAGAAGCATACATTATGATAAAAAAAATGAAATTGAACTCAAATAAACCCTAAACATACACAAGATCACTACCCAAAGGAAGAGGTCAGAAGCTAATCCTAGGCAAAGTTATGAAATTTCTAAGTTAACTAGGGTTTTTGGGTGCTTCTAAGAGGAAAATGCAATGCAAAAATATGAGATAAATAACCTAGAAACTAGATGCAATATGTGAAACAATGCAAGAAGAATCAAGTTCAAAATCATCATGGTTAGGCAGAAATGAATTTTTCAAGTTAGGGTTAGAAAAATGTGATTTTTAAGAACCCTAATTCAAAGCTAATTGTGAAAATGTGATCAAACCTAAAAAGAAATTTGTATGGTGAGTTTGAAAATGTTTCTAAATGTATGAGAATGCTTTATGAATTTTTTGGTGATTTTTAGAAACCTAAATGTATTTTTAATTAATTAAAATCAATTAATTAATTAAATAAAACATTTAAATATTTTAAAAATACTTTTTTAATGCAAAAATTAAAATAAAAAATGTTTTTGGGTAAAGAAAATTATTTAGAGTAAAAATGCAGAAAATGAGATTTTTAGAAAATGTTTTGATATTTTAAATAAATAGTACAAAAGAAATACAAAGAAAATGAAATAAAAATAAATAAAATGAGAAGTATGCTAATCTGATGGTCCAGATTTGAACCTGGGGGGATTAGGTTGAATGCGCGCGTGAATGTAGGGCTAGGATCTAATCTGGCAAAATTAATTAATTAAACCTAATTAAACTAATTAATTATGAATTAAGGTTAATTGAAATGACCTGGTTCACTCAAACACGCGCTAACCCTAAGATCCAAATGCTGATATTCAAACTGGCACTAAACCCGAATTAAGGCCTTAATGACTCTCAAGTGGCCGGAGAAGACCTCTGGTCATCTTCTCCAGCCAGCTCCCTCACCTGAAATGCTCAAAACACCATGAAAACTCACCAAAATCTCCAGAATGGATCATCAAACAACATAGAACAAGAATCCAGCATCAAAATTCATTTATCATGCACTAAAATGGAGAATCGAAGAAAAATGTGTTTAGGTCAAAAAGTTTTAGAGCAAACATACATCCTGGTTTCTCAACCATTTTAAAAAATAATCATATCCCCATGATCAGGGGAGTGCATGGATTCGTTTTAGAACTTAAAATGAAGGTTCTGGAAAAAAAGTTTAAGATGGCTACCTGAGTTAAAGCTTTGTGATTCTGAGCTTTCTGACCCTCCCTTTGATGCAAAACCACTCCAATGATCCCCCTTGTGCTTTTGAAAGGCTTAGAACAAGTTTGTATGGCCTGGTTTTTGAGATTCATTTCTGATAACTCAGAAATCGTGTTCTTGTTTGAGAAGCTTTCAGGCCATGGAAATGGGTGCTTTGTGTTCTATGATTGATTTTGAGATGAATGGTGAAAGAATCAGTGATTTTTGTTGGCTGTGGAGTGAGTTTCGAAGGAATGAAGGTTTATGGAATTTTTGGTGATTTTGAGCTTGGTGAGGTTTCAGACTTGTGTGATACATGAAATGAGGTCCATGATGTTTGTATAAGGAAACGTGATTGGTTCAGAGAGTTGGTGTGGCACAGTTTGATTGGCATGGTTTATTTTGCAAAAAGTCAAGATTTTTGTACTACAAGCATGGGCTCGGGTCAGAGGAGATCTAAAGGGTGGATTGGCCTCAGCTGAGTTTGTGGAGAGCCCTTGGATCAGATTGCAAATTTCCCCCTTTGAAATTTCTTGAAGTGCAAGGCATAGAATCTTGTGATTTTTGGCATAATTCTGATCAAGGCAAGTTGTTTTATGTTGTTATGATGCTTAGAGATCAATTAGAGGTCATGAAAGTGTTTAGAACTTGAATTTGC
Source organism: Lathyrus aphaca (assembly GCA_963966055.1). NCBI lineage: Eukaryota > Viridiplantae > Streptophyta > Magnoliopsida > Fabales > Fabaceae > Lathyrus > Lathyrus aphaca. The sequence continues at coordinate 183,970,659 of OZ014520.1, forward strand.
AAAAATCCCTCTTTGGCATGAACTTGAAAATTATAGGATTTTTCCCAACTTTGAAAGATCATATTTTGAGTTCTAGGATGAATCAAGAGGAGTTCTTGTACTTTTTGAAAATGGGAAGATCCAATCTACAAATTTCATGTTTAGGGATTTTTCATTTGAAGCATTTTTGATCAAGAAAGAGGAGGTTTAAAATCTTTCCCAAAATGGAAAGTTTCCATTACAAGTCATGTCCAAAAATGGAAAGTTTGCAAAGGGCTTGAAATTTTTCAATCTTGTGCACTTATATCCACTTATAAGATCAAATAAAGATCACAGAACCTCAATTTGAGGAAAATGACCCTTTGGTTCCATTGTTGGGGGCCTCAGATGCCCCGATTCTGACTTTTCTTGCACAACAAGTCACCAGTTGATCAGATGACTTCCACAATGAATTTTCTTATCAAATTTGGTACACATGCTCCTTATAACATATTAATACCATTAGAAACAAGAATGACCAAAAAAATTGAGGTTAAGGCCTCTGAAACCAAAACCCTAATTTTAGGTCATCTGTGCAGGAAATCTTCATTCTGCATCTATGCCTTTGCCATGCTTTGTGATCTCTTGACTTTTATGAACTTTGGGGAGCATAAAATGATCATGGAACACACATGGACCCTCTTGGAAAGCTTCAAGTCCTTTGAGATGGCTCAGATCACTTCTTGGATTGCTCAGATCACAAACCCTAGATGTAGATGAAATGAACTATGTAGGGAGATGATATGATTATGCAATGCTACATGAAAAGATCACAAGACATGGTGTGAGAAAAAAGTGAGGGCAAATTTGGGGTGTTTACAGCCATCAATATTTCTTTTAAGTCCAATGGTCATTGGCGCAAATCCGTTAAGCTGGTTGCTTACGGTTTAAGGCCGTTTAATTCAACACGCATCTGTGTTTTCCTGATGGTTCCTGAAGGTCTTATTTTGACTCTTCATTTAGGGAATTTCCAGAGGTTGGACGTTTATCTTGTTTAAAACTCCAACATTTCTTCCTATTGCCAGTTGGTCGCTTAGAGTCGTTGATTTTTATTTGAGTACTTTGCATTCTACTCCCAATATCAGTTGGTCGCATAGAGCCGCTACCCAATCACTGTGTTTGTTTCCTTTATTCTTAGTGTCAGTAGTTACACTTGAACCTGTTGCGCATTCACTCTGAATATTTCCTTTTGTTTTTCCCGACCGCCAAATCGATGTCGTTTTAGTTATTTCCTCAATCGTCGTGTTGAGTTGTTTTTCCCGACCGCCGAGTCGATGTCCTTTTAGTTATTTCCTCAATCGTCGTGTTGAGTTTGTTTTCCCGATCGTCGAGTCGATGGTTATATTTCTCAACCTCCGAGTTGATATATTGGGATCCCCAGCAGTCGCTCTTAAACTTGCTAACTCATCACTTCGGATAGTTTGTTCTCATTCCTAGTGTCAGTTGGTCACATAGAGCCGCTGCGCATTCACTTTGAATTTGTTGTTTGTTTGATTTCTCAATGTCAACTGGTCGCATAGAGCCGTTGATTTTCTATTTCGTTTATTCCCAGATCTTTATATTCCTGACGACAGTTTGGTCGCATCGGGCCACTATCTTTTTTTTACTTTGAACTATTTTCTAGCCGTCCTGGAGTGTCAGTTTGTTCATTGATCTTACGCTCTGAATTTCTTTTTGTTTCCCGTCTTTTGTTATTCTTAGTGCCAGCAGTTACACTTGAACCTGTTGACTCATCACTTTGAATACCTCCCATTTTTGTCTCTTTATCCCCATCATATTGTCATCCCCAGTGAGTCTTCACCTTCGGGGTTATTTCGTAGGTCACCATTACCATATATCTTCATCACTTCCCGCATACTATTTCCAGCATATTCATTATCAACATCATCAGCATATCATTGCATATCATTGCATTTCATCTACATTCGGTCAAAATTTTAGGTATTTTGATATTTAATCTTCTTCCACCTTGAATGTCCCAAAAAAAATCTTTGTTATTCGTACATTCAGGTTCAGGATGATTAAATAGGGGCAACTGTCATACCCTAAATTTTGACCATAATTTTTCAAATTTTTTATTCATCTAGCGCATTTCATTGCATTATCAAAGTCAGACATAAAGTCAATCACTTTTGCGTTTTAAGTCAGATAGTTCGTTAATCTTCATAATCATGTTTTCTTTTCTCATTTAATTTTAATTTAATTTTATCTTTGATTTTGTTTTGATTTAAAAATAAGATGTTGTCTCATTTTATAGTTTAATATCTTTTTATTCTAATTTTCTTAGTTATATATTTATCTTAGACTATTTCGAATTAATATGTCCAATTTCAATATTAGTTTTAATTTAATTTATATTTTATTTAGTTAATTTTAATTAGGTATTTTCAATTAGTTAGTCTAATTTAATTAGGTTTTATTTTTAAGTCTAATTTATACATTCAGTTTTTAATTAGTTTAAATTTCAATTTAAGTTTAATTTTTAAATTAAGTTTGATTTTTATTAGGTTTAAGTTTAGTTCAATATATTCTATTTTCTTGTGATAATTTTATTCTTTCATCTATACAACCCATAAACCATAAATATCCCATAAACCAAAGTCTACAGCAACAATACAAGCTATCCCACACTTTTCCAACTTTGACCAAAACTTAGCAACAAATTGGTAACTTTCAAACCTGCAAGTAAAAAAGACAAAAAAGGTTGGTGAATCAAAATGATACAACCCAGTAATCCAGGCTCTGATACACACACAAAAAAACTTCATCCTCTGCACCATGAATAAGACTTTTCATTAATATCATAGATAAAAAAAAAGAAAAAAGGAAAGGGCCTTTTCTGCAGAAAAAATGATATAATAAAGGGGGTATCAAATAGCAAAGGGGGACGGAGTAAAACTGAGGGGGGGAGAAAGATAACAAAAAATGGAGCCATCACAAAACCGCCCTCCAACTTCTTCACCACCCTTCATCGCCGCACTACCACCATTGTGTGAAACTCCTGTCGCTCATAAACCTCTCACCGAACCACTACCCTTCCTCTCTCCAACCGCCTCAACCCGCCAACACACACATATCACCATTTCGGAACCTTGACACGACCGGCCTCACCTCCAGACCCTGCGAACACCTCCCTTCGTTACCTCATCTTTAACCATAACACCCTTCCGCCGAAAATCCCAAACCACCGAAACTGTTTCCACCTTCATCGAGCAGCTGCCTCTAAAACGGAACAAATCGCTCACCCACTACACAAACCAAGACAAACCAAAAATGCGATTGAGATCTGTGAATACTGAGATGAGAGTACGTAAAACAACCAAACTCACCGCAGTAACCTTTGAATCCGAAATCATCACCGCACATAAACCATATCCATCCATTGATCCGAAATGAGCGTGAAACCGCAAAAAGATTGTAAAATCGAATTGCGAGAGCAAACGAGACGGACCGAATCGTGCATTTTTTCGAATCGAAAACTCAGAAATAACAGAGCAAGTTTGAAAGAGGCGTGCGTTGATTTCGAGAAAACAAAGGGTGGGTTCGTTTTGGGCTTTCTGAGAAATAAAAATGGAACGCATGACTTGAGGCTTCTTTTCTTTTCTTTTAAGTAGTTCCTTTTTTGTTTTTATTTTACTCTTTTCTGCATATTTTTAGAAAGAAATTGTTCGCTATTTTGGTTTTGATGGGCTAAGCCCATCTTGCTTTATGTTATTCACCACCGCATAAATCAGCCCATACACCCCATCTCCTTTTCATTTTTATTACTAATGTTGGATTTGGATTCTTAGCCCACTAGATTTCTATTACCACCCTCAATTCCTGCATACACCTCATGTCTTTTATTTTTATTATATTTTGTTATAGTTTTTTTTTAGTTTTCTTGATTATTATAATTTTTTTTTAACAATCAACTTCATTTTGTTTCTAGTTTATTATAGATTTAGTTGAATATTAATATCATTATTTTTATTTAATTTCTTCTCGATTTGGGCCGATGATATAATAAAAAGCCGCGATTAAGTCGATTCCGGTAAATCAAAAAACTGTGACTAATATAAGACCATTTTACTTTATTTAATTTTTTCCATAATTTATTTTATTTAGTCTATTTTATTTTATTTATTTTATTTTTGCATTTTAATACAATATCAAGCTTTAACGGTTCCGAATAATTGATACAATGCACACACGCTTTCTCTTGGGCAAATTACAACGAGACCCTTTATTTCATCGCAATCCCGTGTAAATTATCATGTATCCCTATCCCGATTACATTGTACGCAATTAATTTAGTTTTCCGCATTTATTTCTTTTTATTTCATTCGCGAACTTTCGGTCCAACACCGAGCAGTTTCACTCGCACACTTGCACTTTTCTTTCGGTTAGGATTTCATATTACTAGGAGCATCCTTAGGGACTAGGATTCGAATCTGCATAATTAATCGAACAACCAACCTCCATTCACATTTTACCTGTAAGTCGATTTCTCCGAGCATCTTCATCTAACTCTTTTAACTTAATAATTAACGAGGAATTGAATTCAGGAATCTAGCATTCCTCGGGTTCTTTAATGAACCACTCTTGAGGCTAGCCTTCAAGTTGTGTTTCATTTACTCCTTCGTTTCTAAAATATTAAACCCTAAATCATAAAAACAAACGCAATATTTAATTCACATATCAAATAACGGAGGAACTAAATTCTGGAGTCTAGCACTCCACTTAGTTCTTGAATTAAATCATTCTTGAGGCTAGCCTTCGAGTTGTGGTTTATTCGCCCTCTCGTTCTTAAAATATATAATTCTTACAAATTAATTATACGAAGAACTGAACTCAGGAATATAGCATTCCTCGGGTTCTTGAATGAAATCACTCATGGGCTAGCCCCCACGCGTTGTGGTCCATTCACTCTTTCGTATTTAAAACATTCTTAACAACTCCAAAGATGAGACATGATTCATCTCCATAGGAAAGATATTTCTCCTATTCCCAAAAACACAAACAATCAATTTTATCAAACAATCACTCTCAAGGAAGAATGTGGCAATCACTTGTTGATCATATATCCAAGTTCGAAGCTTCTTCCGATTTTATTTCTCAAAGAAATAATATGGCATTGCTTGTCGATCACCGTATCCAAGTTTAAAGCTTCTTTCGATTTCATTCCTCGAATGTTTGTGGTGGAATAAGAGAGATATCTCCTTTAAAGATGACGACTTGTCTCTTTCTTTCAAAATACAACTTAAAACTTACCAACCAATACAAATCATTTTCATAATTAATTAACGAAGAACTGAACTCAAGAATCTAGCATTCCTTGAGTTTTTGAATGAAATCACTCCTGGGATAGCCCCACACGTTGTGGTCCATTCGCTCTGTCGTTTTAAAACACCTTAAGTAAGATCAAATATCTTTCTCTAAACGAACATTGTTTAAATCTTTCTACCTCGCAAACAAGCTAGCGCTTCAGCCTCCACCGCGAGTAAAAGCCAATGCTTAGCAATTAGAAAGCGTTTCAAACAATTATTCATTAAAAAACACAAACCGTAGTTGCACGAACTACGAAGCTCTGACTTTCCCATTGCACAAGGGAATACGTAGGCACAGAGATTTTAATCCTTCGCGAGCACAATAATAAAAAATTTAATCTTTTCTCCGTCATAAATTGCAATAATAAAAAATTAACCTTTTCTCCATAACAATAATAATAAACTCTTTTCCCTTAAAACAAACATTTTTAGCAAACCATTTAGAAGACAAAGACATAAATCAACCTTTAAATCACATAGTTAGACTAAGAGGTTCCCATTGAGTACAACGGACGTGAGGGGTGCTAATACCTTCCCCTTGCGTAACCGACTCTCGAACTTAGAATTTGGTTTCGTTGACTATTTCTTGTCCTTATTAGGTTGTATCTATATCTCCCTTTTCTCTAATTTGAATAAATAGAATTAGTGTGGCGACTCTGTTGTTTTTTCGGTGTCCAATCGCGAGGATCGTATTTTCTCGAGGTACGACATCACTCATCTTACCTCATCTCAACACACTCCTAATCTCAAATTCAAGATCCCACCACCAGATATCAAGAAAAATAGATATTTTCTGAAATTAGTATTAATAAGATAAAACCCGATATCTTGGTAGCATCTGAAACTTAACAGTCATCTATTTAAACTCAGTTTGCAAACAAGGTTAGTTGGATACTTCTATTACCCTTCCTTAATCAGCTTCATAGGATAAAAAATGAATCAAACTGTAGCCACAAACGGTTGTGATTCACAACCACAAAAACTGGCACAACAGAGAGAAACAAAACACAATAGAAGATAGTGAGAAAATAAAAACGAGAGTGAGATTGACGAGAAATGTTGCGATTTGAGACCGAAAGTAGTGAGATCCTATTCCCTTTTTAAGTTGACTTTTCTTCTTTGATTAATTTAAAAAAAACATGAAAATGGAATACTGGTGGATTTTCTTTTATTTTTTTTTATAAAACCCTTGTCCTGTTTTTATATTGTGGTTTGTTTGTTAAAAAAATTTCTTGTGCACCTTGGGCCTTTAGCCCATAACCAAAATTGTTAGTTCACACCATATTCACACATCGCTAGACCTCCTCTCTATTTCTTTTTTTTCCTTCAAATTTTTTATTGTTTTTGTTATTATTATTTCATTTAAAGCTCTTAGAACTTGTTGATTTTCATAGTTAGTATTATTTTCTTGATAATAATGATTGGTTCATTACTTTCACTTTTCTTTTAAATTTTTATTTGTGGTCGATGAGCATCTAAATGTCGAAGATTGTCGTAAATCGACTTGAAATCTAGACTAATGATGAAACCACTTTCTTTTCCCTTTTGGAAATTTCTTTTAATTTTATGTCGGTCGATGAAAGTCTAAAAAATCATAGATTGTCGTAAATCAATAAAATCGTGATTAAGACGAGATCATTCTTACTATTTAATAATTATTCGATTATTCGATGAGCCGTTGCATTGAGATTTTGAAGTTAAAATTTAATTTAACTTTTGAGAACCATATGGATGCATAAAGTGTTGCTCGACTTCTCATAGAGTGATTCCTACATGAATCTACTCTAAGATAGTTAATGAGCATAATTTGACGCTTTCGATCGATTTGAGTCTCGTGACTTCCTCTTATACCCATACAATGACCCATTTTATTTAATCGCATAGTTTAGGACATTCGCACACACATGGCTTCCTCTTGGGCCCATAGAATGAACCCCATTTATTTCTTGCAATCTCGTGTATTTATTTTGTACACCTCTCCCTATTCTGATGTAGATTATTTACTTTATCGGTTTGAATGTGGTGTCGTTCGCGAGGAGCACCCTTAGGGACTAGGATCGATTTCACCTCGTTTCGAGCCCTTAATCCAACGTCAAGTGGTTTCACTCATGCACGCACTCGCACTTTCTTTCGGTTATGGTTTCATTTGCTAGGAGCATCCCTAGATATTAGGAATCGATCCCATCTAACCATTAAACCAATAACACTCAATTTGCATTCACCCTTGTAAGTCAAGTGCATTGTACCTTGCCATCGACGCTCCCTTTGACCAAGACGTCTCTTTTAGACCTAAACCCTTGTTCCAACGTCAAGTAACCTTAGGTAATAAAACACTTTAATAATATAGGTATAATTATATGCCACGAGCCTTAAGTGGTAGAAGGAGGAGAATGAGCATCCCTATACTTGCTCTGATTATTTCGACGCAAGACACTCGACTTGTTGTTTCAAAATAGTCACATCTACTCATAGTCTTTAGTACAATTCAACTCCTAAATCCATTTCTTAAAGAAAGGTAATAAAATCAACAACCAAACCATAGTGAGTCGAACTATGAAGCTCTGACTTTTCTGTTGCACGAGGGAATACATAGGCACAAGGATCTGAATCCTTGTTGAGCACCCTAGGATCAATAAACTCTTTTCTCTTTAGCAAGAACTCATAGGCATAAACATCCTTTCACGCGTGACAACTTAGATGGTTTCCATCGAGTACGATACCTGTAAGGGGTGTTAATCCTTCCCCTTGCATAATCGACTTCCGAACCCAAGCAATGATTGCGATGACCTTTGTTTTATCCATTTCTCGATGGGTTTTATCTATATTTTCCCTTTCCCCTTTTGGAAATAAATTAAAATTAGGTTGCGACTCTTATGTCAGCCCAGTCTCGGTCTTTTATCGCAAAGTTGTATTTTTCGAGGTGCGGCATATAGATAAAGTCAGCTTCCAACAAATGTCCACCCACACATGTAACAAACAATGAAGGTATAACTTATAGCTTACAACCCGTAGATTTGGAAATTTCCAGATCTAAAAAACTATGACTACTACCACTATCAAGTCAAGCAATATGAAAAGCAATTTCTTTTCATATAACCCAGTGACACACATTGTTTGAAAATTTTTGATACCTGTTAAAGCTTGTAGAGAAGACTGTGGATTTTCAAATGCTTGAAAATGCTCAGATGTGGTTATGCTGGTGTCTTATCTTTAAATCAAATGAAAAATATATTAAACGCACTATATTTTTTTTAATTCAAAATATCTCATATTTTTTTAAAACAAAATGTATGTGTAAATAGATTGATCAATTTTTCTTATTAATTATAACACTTAGTAAAATTTAATTCTTATGTGTTTTTGAAATATTTTTTAGGAATAAATTGTATGTTCAATTATTGTTTTTGTTAGTTGTTTCATGAGATAGATTTTATGTTCTTATGTTCTTATTTTTATTTTTTAAATAATTTTTCTTTATTAGTTGTCAGTACCATGAGATTTCGTGACGTGTAATCAAATAAACTAAGCTGTTCCCACCATTTTTTTTTTTATTTTGAAAAATTAATTGTTCACATTTTGCATAAATATAGGATCTTGTAAGGCCATTAGGGTTGTTCCTAATCTTGTTCATCACCCTTACAAGTTTAAGCAATTTCCTCGGATTTTGTGAAGTGAAACTTTAGTATAAAATCACTTTAATGGTTGTACTCATTTAAACAATTATTTAATGGATTAGCACTTAAGTGCAATCTTAATATTCCAAGCTTAGTAACATGGCACGTATGGAAGTTGTAAAGATTCACATTTTCCAATGATTTTTTGCTTTTAGCAAGCATTTGTCCAAACTAATGTCGCAACTTGCGGAATTGATATTTAAATGGGTTGATTAAATTATGAAAATGTTGAATGTACTACATTATTTTCTAATATTGGATGACACTTGGTTAATTACTTGTAAAAATATAGTAGTTAATTTAGCTGATTAAATGATTGAATTAATTTATTAAAAAACTATTATTATTATTTTATTATTAATTATTCTCTCTATTTTTTTATAAATGAATTTTGACTATTAAGTTTATTGAATAAATGATATATTTAGACTATATATTAATTAAATATATTAATTATTTAATAAATATAAAAAATTAAAAATTTATTTATAGAAAAAAATAGAGGTAGTACATTATTCAATTCATAAGAATTAATTGCATGTTGTTTCATTTTAGAAGTAATAAATCAGATAATTTCTTAATACATCCCTAGAATTATTTAGTCACTGTACAAATTAATTTTATGTCTGATGATCAGTGCATATTCATGCACATTTTTATACTGTTATATTTAGGTATTTCTTTAGTTTATTTCATTAGTTTCATCATTTTAGTGTGATTTCATATTTAAGTTTATTTATAGCCTTATTTGATTTTCATTTGTTGTTTTTCAGCATTAGCAATTCTCAATATAAAAATTCATAACTGGAGCTACAAGAATCTGATTGAAGTGTTCTACTAGGTGTTGGAAAGCTAAGATAGAGAGCTACAACTTTCATGTTTTTGCAAAAAGATGATTCGGACTATAGATGTCTAGGAAAATTCGTGGAAGTTATGACTTTAGAAATTATATTGTTTTGGATCATTTAGAATTGGACCTGAGTCAAGTTTTTCGACCCGGTTTGTATCAGAATTGAAACCCTTGTTTTGTTAAAACATTGGGAGGGGCGGTGGTACTGTTCACCGAGTTTACTTTATAAAATTATTCAGAAGCTTGGTACAAATTTGAATGGCAAATTAATTTCCAAAAAGTCAATCTACTATACTTGGATTCCATTTTGAGGTTCTTTCATAAATTTCATATTAATCTGTTTCCTTTGAATTCATCCTATAATCTAAATTATTTTCTTAATTTGATTGTTGTTATAGGATAGAATTATTAAATTCGATTGTTTGTATGATCTTGAATCAATTTTGCGCGTTAACGTAGCTTTTGCATTATCGTGTCAGATCAAGTTGTGTTTGCTTAATTCATAATCGTTTTTATCGGTTTGCTTAATGCAGAATTCGGGAACATACATCGTAATTCGTATGATTTCTATTGTGTTTGTCAGTGGTTATTGTAATCGGATAGGATCAGACCCGTTTAGGGAATTAGAATTTTATAGGAATCAATGATAAGTCGGAAGTCGATGTAGTAGGTTGATTCGCTTCCGTTTATTTGTTTAATCACTTATTTATTTAATCACTTTTTCTAAATCGAAACATTTACTCCTCCCATAATCCGTTTTGTAATTGGTTAATAATAATACAAAGATCCTTGCGATACGACATCCCAGTGTCGCTTCCCGTTACTACCTATTTCTAAAACTCGTTTCTGATCCAATTGTGAAACGTGGATTAATGCCCCCTGAGGATGCACTCTCGGAGTTGACCGCGTTGAGAGGTGCACATGTTCGATTCTTCTTTCTGATAGGTAGATTACGTGCTTGTAGTGGTAGCATAGGCAGATGGTGATGCAGCTCAGGTGGAGATCCACAGGCAGCGTGTCCTGAGATGCTACTATTTATTTTTACTTGGCACACAACTATTTGTGTACACCAGCGCCACTTACGTTGATATCGTTTACCTCATGTACCTTTTGGATCCCACAGAGATTCATGGATACAACTAGGGGCAGATACGCTAGCATACACCTACTCCAGGCTCTCAGATGGTTGCCGCTGGGCAGCCAAGACTGTGGCAGGCAGTTGGACGCTATACGTGCTAAGAATCTTAAACTCTAAGTCCTTTTGTTTCATTATTTTACTTCTATATTCATTATAATATTTAACATCGATGTTATGTTTTCCATTTCAGGCATGTATATCACAAGACTTCCCCAAGATTAGTGGTTGGGGGAGTGTATTGGAGTACATTGAGGAGATGTCGTGTGCTTCTACCTTTGTCCTGCTCAGAGGGAACCAGGCGCCTGATCCATACAAAGTTTATCTTGATCGGATGGTTGTTGAGGACATCTTTTATAAAACCTATGTCAATCACTGTATGACGCACCCGTTTGATTAGAAATCGTTGTTCAAAGGATGGTTGGCATGCAGTTAGACCATCATTGCTAGATACCTACCGAAGCGCGTCTTAAGTTAGTTCGATTGCATGCAGACCATCCCCATGATGCCTCTTGAGTCTTCTCCTCTTGGTGTGACCCGCAGGGATATGGATGAGATATATGCTAACTTTAAGAACCATTTGGTACTGGAAGAGGCTAGGGTAACCAGGAGCCTTAGAGACTAGAGCGTTGCTACAGGGTACATCTCCTAGTTCTATAGTGTCTCACACCCATTGATGGTGCCCACTGTTGAGGGATCATCTCCCAGACATGCTCATCAGGATATATTAGAGGAGCAATAGTCTCAGCTGGACCATATGCAGGATGTCCTGCCTCGCTGCCGTGAGATATAACAGATCGTGTTGTAGGCCATTGCGAATGGTCACCTCCCTGAAGGCTCTGGTGGCAGACTTGTCATGGACATGATCCTTGAGATTGCTCGTGGGGCACTTTAGTACCGCCGACATCGAGCCAGGATGACTGGTAAGGGCAAAGGAATAGGGGATCTAGGAGAGATCCTTAGGCATACGCAATAGTTTTTGTTTGATTTATTCTACTATTTTTACTTTTTTGTAATGTATTCTGACAAAGATTATGATTATATATAAATATATATTGTTCTAGACTAGGCCTTAGCCCTTGTTAGGCACAGGCCCAAACCCGTCAAGCAGAGGCCCAATCAGTCGGGCAAGAGATCCCTTGGTTGAGCAAAGACCATACGTCATAGGTAGCAGGCCATACTGTCGACCAAAGGGGTCCAACCCACATGGCGCACGTGAGGGAGACTGTATCTGCCTAAAAATGTGCCACATCATCCAACTGTCCACCATTGTCTCCTGAAAGATAGAGGAAATTGGACCAAGGGCAAGACCACGCGCTAGGTCTTACACGCTCCTATGCGTACCATGGCAGTTCTTCTTTGGGCCTAGCTGACCCAACCCAAGGGGGAACCTTGGCCCAGCGCTGGGGGCTTACTATAAATACCCTTTTTCACTAAAGGGCCAGGTATTCTGATTAACTCATTCTCTTACCATTTCTCTGTACCCAATCTCACTTAAGCTTCGGAGTGTATTGCATGTACACCCCCTCCTTTCTCCCAATCACTTTGTTCGCGTTCGACATCTGGAAGGTCCTTCTGATCAGGTGAGATCAGGGGCGCCGTCTGTGGGAACCTAGCTATCCCCTTCTTCCAGAACAGATGATCAAAGCTTCAATCCGTCTTCCATCCTTCGAGTATGGCCGGAGAACACGGTGACAACCACGACTTTCCCCTCGTTGACTACACGACGGAGGACAACCAGAACTTCAATAATGAAGTTGATCCTAGGGACATGCAGCCCGCCACCCCGTCGCCTGAACCTAAAGATAATGGGGTTCCACAACCTCAACCTCGACCAGCTGTCCCCTTTTAGCCTATCCTAGTGCTAGTCGAGGGAGACGTCACCATGATAGTTATGGTGAACGCCCTTAACCAGGCCAACCTCATGCCCTACCAGCAGCAGGAGAGGATCATGGCTCTAGAAACTAACCGGCAGGTAGATCGTCCCTGACAGGGACGCGGGGCGCTGTAGGAGAAGCGTCAGCTAGAAGCTGTGAAGAAGCGGGGATGTTCTCCTCCTCGGTAAGGTCGAAGCTCCCTTGAACTAAAGAATAAATCCAGGATACGCCATGAGACCGACCGATCGAGATCTTCACCCAAACGTGAGCAGAGTCCTGGAAACGAAGACTTTTCCCATTGAGAAGCACCGCTCCCCAAGGGCATGGAGAAACCCCCACATCTGGCTGTCTATGATGGGACGATTGACCCAGATGACCACGTAGACAACATCAATGCTATGCTCGACTACCGCAACGACATCACCGGGCATCTCAAATGCAGGTTGTTTTCGATAACTCTTAGAAAAGGGGCCATGGCTTGGTACAAAAGTCTAGCCCCAAAATCAATCACATCCTGAAGGGTCATGAAGTATGCGTTCACGAGGAACTTCAATGCCTCCCGACGCCACCCTAAGACTGAAGCAACCTTGGAAGCCATGATACATAGAAAAACGAAACACTGCGCTCATACATCGAGCGATTCAACTAGGAAGCTGCCGAAGTGGACACAATAGACTACATGAAAAAATATCTCCTCGAGAAGGGGCTCCTCCCTGGAAGTGAACTCAGTAGAGAGTAGGAATAGAACCTCCCTACACTCTGGACGAACTCATTCACAAAGCCCAAGCTTATATCAGATACGAGGAGAAACAGGTTGCTCATAAGAAATAACTATTGCATTTATAAGTTATTCTACAACACAACAAGCCATAACTAATCAATAACATCATGCAACATTATAAGCAACAACTATTGCACTCAACAACAACAACAACAATTCGATTCTACAATGAAGAATCCAGATAAATGCTCACACCCACATGGGCACACGTCTTATCTAAAACTCATGCAACAACATACAACTGCAAAACAATGAATAAGGCTAGCATATCATCAATATGTTAGCTTATTGTTGCCCAACATACAATAGACACCTATTTCAATATGCAAACACAACAATCCATAACAACAACACGCATTGCACAACCGAAATACACCTTTCATAATTCAACAAATCACAACATACAAGGGAATACAATTACACATCAAATAGTTGGAATTCTGGTGTTAAAAGTATTTTTAGTGTAAAGTACATAAAACCAGCTTTCTAACGATTCGAACGACGACTGAAACGGACTTACGGTTTGAAAGTTATGAATTTTCGAAGTTTCAGAAAATCTTCTAGTACAATGTTAATCGATTAACCAAATTGGTTAAACGATTAACCAAGCCAAAAAGCCCAAAAACACGTATTATTAATGTGTCAATTACCCATATGGTTAATCGATTAATGGTCCAACAAAAGCATTTTTTTGCTATTTTTGACACTAGAACTTATTTTTAATCACTTTCAAAAACATCTTTTCTCAGAAATTATCCAAAACACTTTTTAAGGTAAAAATACATTTTTCAAAGGTCTAAAAACTCGAGTCTTCCTTTTTAAAATCTTTCATAATATTTGTTCAGACTTTGACATGCGAACACGCAAACAACCAATAACATTTACATCATACATTCCTCAATCATACAATTTCTTCAACAACAATTGTATTAAAACACAATTCCCATAGAAATTACAACAACAATATTCATTCCATGAATTATCAAGAATCAGGCAATCATCAAACTATCATACTCGTGAATAAATAGGAGATAAATTAAAACCCTACATGTTAGAAACTACCCACCAATCATCATGACAACCCTTAGATAGTTAGAACCCCATCATTACCTTAAAGTTCTTGCACAACGATCCTTCTACCTCAACAATGGAAGCCTCTTATCCTAGCTCTCCCTTTCCCTAGCATTCTTCTCAACTTTTCTCCCAAAAACATGATCTGATAGTTTTCTCCCCATTTCCCTTATTTCTTATATTATTATATTGTTATTATTTAATCCAACTAATTAAAATAATAACAATAATAATAAACTTAAATATTTATTTAAATATTAATCACCTCCTATTATTTAATTAAATAAATAGTAACTAATTAAATAATTAGTTCTACTCTTCACACCACCAAGTTCTACACAAATACTCTCACACCCCTACTACACCTTAAAGTCTATAATTCTAAGGCCTCTACCCCATACTAAGGGAAACCCGAATATAAGCAAAACATACATAATCACATACATATACACAACATCATATATTTTTAATTATGAAAAATAATTAAAATAAATTGGGGCGTTACAACTCTCCCCCACTTAGAATATTTTTGTGCTAAAAAATATACTCGATGTGAACTATCACAAATACATTTTCGCATCCGACTAACCAACTCCCGTGATATGAAAGGAAACACCACGAATAACACAAAGCAACAAACCACCCCATCAACAATAACAAGATGCAATGCTCACGAAATGCACTCAACAACTAACTCAAGATACAATGAATAACTGAGTTACGAACACAAGGTTCACTCTTGAACTGGAACAAGACACATTTGGTACCATCACCATAAGATATGAGGCAACAACAAGGATATGGACATAAATTTCCACGACACAACACCGTCTTAACCACATCAACATAACCAGAATACCAATCTCGTTGTCGCACAACATGAAGACAATAATTTTGCGATTCACCAATCGAATATGTAACTAATACATTCATCTACATAGTAGTACATGGTTAATATTTAAACCTTTCACCATATCTCTTCCATTCTGGAACGTCCACTAGTTGCAGGTTCTAACGTTCACCCTTTGAACTCTTACAAGTCATACATTCATATAAGAACTACGCTATATCATGCTTTCGTTGCACACTTTGATTACTCGCAACTATCAAATCAACCAATTTCACATCCAACTTCTGACTCTCTCTAATATTCACCAGAAAATCATTATTCACTTTTAATATACCCAACCTCACACTCTATTCCTTCCGACCAAATAGGTATTTTACACTTTTGTGGTTACTAAAAACTTCAAACCTAGATCCATAAAAACAATACCTCTATATTGTCAGCATAAATACAACCGCAACTAATTCTAAATCTTGAATAGGATATATCATTTCATGAATTCTATATTGTCGTAAAACATAAACAACGATCTTACCATCTTGTATTAACACACTGCCTAAACTCATCATAAACACATCCCAATACCCTACAAATGATTCATTAGGATTAGGTAGAATCAAAACTGAGTCGTAGACAACTTCTACTTCAGCTCTTTAAAGCTTTCCTCACCGCGAATATCCCAAACAAATGACTTACCCTTCTTAAGTCAACCGAGTTAACAAACGTGCTAACTTGGAAAAGCCTTCCATAACATGCGGTAACAACCAACTAAGTCCAAAAATCTTCTAATCTCCTTAACCAACTTTGGAGTTTTCTCATTGTAGAACTACATCTACTTCAGATGGATCCACAACAATACCCTCGTCTGAAATGACATAACCAAGAAAAATCACCTCTACAACCCAAAAATCACACTGTGATAACATAGTATAAAACTCCAGCTCTTTTAATACTTGCAAATCAATTCTCAAATACTCTACACGCTTTTCTTTTGATTTTATAATAGATAAGAACATCCCCAATGAACACCACTTCGAACTTCTCCAAGTAAGTATGGAAGATACATTTCATATTCAACACACACACTTTAAGGAATTAGCCACTACTTATCCTCTACCCAACATTCTTGGTTAAATCATGGTCTCACATTTTCATTTACTCCTTCATTGGATCATCTTTCCAATGCTGCAAGTCCCATGTCAAACGAATTTTCGATTCATGAATTTAGGTGAAAACAATAATTATATACATTACATGTCTATATTTATCTTATCGATCCATGACATATAACCTTTCGTCTACCTCACCATCACACAGAGCAAAAAATTAGCTTTCCAACAATTCCGACCACGCATGAAATGGAGTTACATAACTCAAGTTATGACCGATTCAATTATGTATTTTTCTTTAAATAGCAGTGGTAATCAATTAACCAAATTGGTTAACCGATTAACCCACTCGAAAACAGCAGAAAACCTATTTTTTTAACCACACAAAACTATTCCAATCCATATGCTATCATACCCAATCATAACCCAATATTTATACCATGAATCTCATCATCTTATACTCACAAGCCACAAGATTTTTATCCCAGCATCAACATACAATTCACATAAACCCTAAACCCCAACCCAAATCATTCCAAGTCATCTATTATTGAAAGTGAACACTTATTCTTAAATAATTTGGAGAGTTATCAATCTGCATAAACACACACTTATCCACTGGAGTGCCTACCGATCAAATGATACAAGAATCTTACTTATGTTCATTGGTAGAATAACCTCCTTGTCAACATACAACCATTTAGCATAGGTTCAACACTCTCAAAACGATAGAGATGCAAGAGTAGTACTACTACAACCATAACATATACATCCTTCAATATTCATTCTGAGTTCAGAACAATTTATCCAAAATGGCTAAACAAACTCTGGTTCTGGTTAGCACATTCCATATCAATTCTTCTTATGGGGATCAGACTCACTCAAGGTTTCTATTTACATGAGATCTCAACCCATGACAAAATTAATACCATCAAGAAACTTCAAATCAATCTTGATTCGTCACAATTCAAATCTCAAGTTATCCAGAACATAATTGTGAGTTTCCCTACTACTCACCGATTAAAACGCAACCTCATGCTGTCATCCCTTTCTTTAATAACAATATTGAAGCTCTCCAAGGCGACACCATTGGTCTCATAAATCTCCTTTCCAATAAATATGCTAACTGCTCTATCAGTTCTACTAATTCTAACACCGGCATACTGTATAGTGCCATAGAAACATCTAGTACCATGGACCATACCAATAGAGAATTCCACCTCTCTTTCAAGTGGTACATCCAATATGTCACCGGGGAACACATCTGGTACTCATGCACAACTAGCAGTTCATCGTTGTGACTTTACTACCAATTTCTAGAACACCATCATCACAATCATGGCAAACATCAGAGACTCATCTCCTAAGAGTTCTTCTACTTTCTTAGCAGATATAAACGTTAACTCTTTGCCTTCGACAAATTTAAGTTCACCTTCTACTCTCTGAGAAACAACTATCAACAATACCAGATCATTCTCTCTTAAAGACATCCCAACTTGACTGGCATACAAAACCTCGAATCTGTCTCATCTTCAGATATAAGAATCTATATCGACTCATTAAAATAATCTACAAGCACTTGGCTTAACTACAAACAATCCATTATACACAACATCTGAGCCGACAAGATACGCCTATCCCATACAACACGATCTCGTCTACTATCAACAAGATATTAAGGGTGGTCAGTTCCTTAATTTGTTAATAGACAACCGACAATCATGATAGGGCATAAACCATCCTTACCAAACTATAATAGTGTTCAACGACGCACCATACCATCATTCTACGATAGGTAAACTTAAAGTTTAACTCCTACTAATTTGTCTCAAGAACAACATCATCTTGCTCCATCTAAATAAAAATTGTCTTTACCCCTAGGACACATGTCAGGTTACACAACACTGACCCATCTCTATCCAACACATCACCTTCCCCCTCAAGGAAGCGAACAAAGAGAACACTTGACCGTCTCCCCTCAAGGATCACACCATTCTCCAAATAGTTGAACCGTCCAACACAGCAATCTCTCTTGCAGCGACACGATATCTAATCTCACAACATCTGGAATTTCCAAGAGAAACATACTCTCCTTCCCCACTTGTTTCATTCCCAACCTACAAATGGAAAACAAAACAAGCACCGACAATGTTTTCACGCACATTTCGCATACTAGGAAACATAATTAAACAACCTGGCCAGACAGACCGACCTGATCTGATACCACTATATAACACCCTAAATTCCATGCGTAGTATTAAAGGAATTTATCAGAGTAATTTGAAATATAAAATTTTAACAAAAGTATGTTACTTCTCAACAACACTACTCATGCATAGAACATGTAACACATAATTAAAATTAACGAAAATTAACAAAATCATAATCCAAACATTTACTTTTATTAAGCAGCGGAAAATTATTCAGCTAAATCATAAAATATAACTCCTTAAGGAAACAAAATTAGTTTCGAAGAAAAATGAAAACCAACGATCCTTCAACAAGTAAAACAAAGCAAAAAGCGCTCCTCGACTCCCTAGTGTTATATATAAGAGAAGACACCGAAAACTAAGTGAATGACTTCAACTTCACTAACTGCAACTTCATGCTAATCCCGATTATTTGCATGTTACCTATATGGAGGCAACATTCAAACAGTTGGGGTGAGATATCATAACTAGATAAAGGAAAACATGTTAATTAGTAAACATCGTTCATTTCATGCATAAGTCACCCATTAAATAACATACAACCACATAGTCAATATCACCACCAATGAAACACAACAACA
Source organism: Lathyrus aphaca (assembly GCA_963966055.1). Lineage (NCBI taxonomy): Eukaryota > Viridiplantae > Streptophyta > Magnoliopsida > Fabales > Fabaceae > Lathyrus > Lathyrus aphaca. The sequence goes on from OZ014520.1 coordinate 183,990,121, forward strand.
ATCACAACTATGATGTAATGCAATGAAACCCACAACTTCGACTCAATGCATGTGATACCAATTCAATCCCTTTTTTCATGATCATAATTCTTGTCTAAATTTCCATATAGGTCGCTCACACCCATATGGGAACACGACATTTGTGATTGCTCACACCCATATGGGCACACAATCACCTTAACAACTACAACAACACGACTCCCTTACAAAGAATCTGGATAAATGCTCACACTCCACATGAGCACACGTATTATCCCACAACTCATGCAACATGTCATGCACCTCAACAACAACATACAACTACACCATTAGAAACAAATATTGAATTTATTCTACAACACAACATGCCATAAATAATTAACAACATTATGCAACATCATAAATAACAACTATTAAACTCAATAACAACAACAATTTGATTCTACAATGCAGAACCAGGATAAACGCTCACATCCCACATGTGCACATGTCTTATCCCACAACTCATGCAACAACATACAATTATGAAATAATTCATAAGGCTAGCATATCATCAATACGTTACCTCACTGCTGCCCAACCTATAATAGACACCTAAACACAATAATCCATAACAACAACACACATCGCACACCCGGAATACACCTTTCACAAATCAACAAATCACAACATACAAGGGAATACATTTACATATCAAATATTTGGAATTCTAGTGTTAAAAATATTTTTAGTAGAAAGTACATAAAACCGGCTTTCCAACGATTCGAATGACGATTGAAACGGACTTACAGTTTAAAAGTTATGAATTTTCGAAGTTTCAAAAAATCTGCCAGTACAATGTTAATCAATTAACCAAATTAGTTAACCGATTAACCATGCCAAAAAGCCCAAAAACACGTATTTTTAACGTGTTAATCGATTAACGGTCCAACAAAAGCAGTTTTCTACTATTTTTGACACTAGAACTTATTTTTTTAATCACTTTCAAAAACAACTTTTCTCAGAAATTGTCCAAAACACTTTTTAAGGTAAAAATACATTTTTCAAAGGTCTAAAAAATCAAGTCTTCCTTTTTAAAATCGTTCATAACATTTGTTCCGACTCTGACATGCGAACACGCAAACAACCAACTACATTCACTCTTCAATCATACAATTTTCTCAACAACAATTGCATTAAAACACAAATCCCATAGGAATCACAACAACAATATTAATTCCATGAATTATCAAGAATCAGCCAATCATCAAACTATTATACTCATGAATAAATAGGAGATAAATCAAAATCCTATTGTCGCTCCCTGGATTTCCATCCTGGTACAAACGCGAAAGTGGCGCGGAAAAGGTAGAGTCGCCATCCAGGCATTTTTATCCCGAAGAAACGAGAATGGTAATGTTGCACAAACCAGAGGAAAGGAAAGGAAGGACACAGGTCCTGCAAACCAAAGAATCTGGGTTCGGGAGTCGGTTACAACCTGGGAAGGTATTAGCACCCCAGATCGTCCGTCGTACCCGACAGGATCCACGCTTGCAAAGAAACTGTTTCAAAGGGTGAAGAACTGAAAGCTGTTGTAAAAAGAAAAGGAAATGAACTGGGTAAAAGAAAAGAAAATGGGGAAAATGTAGGGAAAATAAAAGAGTGTGCTCGAACGGGCCTTACCCCGCTGCCTACGTACCTCATCGGAAAAATGAGGATCAGAGTCGCCGTAGTTCCCCTAACTAGGGGTGGTAAAGATTGCTTGTGTCTTAAGGCTTGAACTTCCTATGTCAATGCTCAGGGTTAGCAGGCTCGGATGAAGAGTGCGTTATCGTCTTGAAAAATGACAAGTAGGAGCAAGTTCGCACGTAAAGAGTGAAGGTGATGAGAAGAGAAGTCCCGAAGGAGAGACGCTTATTGTTTGTCCAGTGTTTTTTATGAGTTTTCTATGAGTGTGGAACAAGGAAGTGAACTCAAGCTCTTTTCCATGGAATGTGTACTTGCTACTACATTCCAAGATGGAATAATAGAACAAGCAAACTCAAGTAAGGAGAAGATCCCCAAAACTTGGTTCCAGAGATTAGGGCCTAAGCTCACTAACTCGTTGAATTTATTAAGTATTTTTTTTGTAATTTTTGGAAGAAGTATTTTCTATGGTTTTATTTGTGAAAGTAGTCTCATGATTAGACTTGTACATCATGCTAGACAAGTTTGTACTATCCCAAGATGGGAAGACTACAAGTGCCCCATGGAATAAGTCCATACACACAAGACTACATCAACCATTATTAAGTGTTTTTTAGGTTTTGGTTTTGAGATGAGAAGAGAAAGAATCAAAAGGATCTTAAAGATAAAATCTAATGGTGAAAGTCTAATCCTAAAGTTATCATGCAAAGGTGGTCCTAAGGTTATTGAGGCTTCAAACTATCCTAAAGAAGAAGGAAAGAAGGAAAAAAGAAACTAGAAAACAACTTACTTCTCTAAAGAAGTTAAGTTGTTTCTAAGAGGGAAATGACAACGTTGTACAAAGGATGGCATACGACACATCACAAAGAAAAGAAAGAAAGCAATAAAGAAGGTTTGAAATGTGGATAAAATCCACACCTCTTACTTACCATATGCACCTACCTAAAAATGTTAGAAATACAAACAAGAACAAAAATGAAGCATAAACAAGTAAAAGATCCCATCAATCTAACACAACCAGAAGTGAATCATATCTATTAAATACTAAGATCAAGTCAGATAAACAAAAGGATTTGGCACAAGTGCCCTCCTAAACCAATAAGCAATCAAACATCCATAAAATATTCAAAACAAAGCAAGCAAACATAAAATTCAAATAAAATGGAAAAAGATCCCAAAATTCCACAATTAATCATGAGAACACTTTAATCACCTATAAACCACCTATCAAAATTACAATCCAAAAGTCAGAAGCAAAGTTAGTCAAATAAACGCCTAAAGTCCAACTAAGGTTTAGTAAACTTCAACACAGAATAACATGGCAAAACAAAATCAAATAAATTCTAAAAAAATAATGAAATAAAACCTAAATGACCTTCAACATGTTAGAGATCAGTAGAAAAAAGAATCACGTTCATTACTATTTTAAAACTCTAGTTAAAAAATCAACAAGACAAGGTGTGTATAAAAGAATTTAAAAGAAAATAAATAAAAGTCAAGAATTAAATCAGTGCGAAAATAATAAAATAAATGTGAAATAAAAATTATGGAAAATTCAAGAATATCAAAAGGAACCTTCATGATTTTTTTGATGATTTTTAGATGAGTTTAGCTAATTTTACTAAAATAAAATGAAACAAAAATTAAAAGAAAAAATAGAATAAAAGGAAATCAAAAGCAGGGCTCAAATAGCAAGGGAATTAAGTTAAAAAACAAAACTGGGCCCAGACGGCAGGTGCAAATAGCAAAACGTTAGGCCTGAATCCCATAAGCTCAGTCAACCAACACAAAAATATGTCAATCCAAAGGCTGCCATCAAAAGTCAAAGTGTCTACAGATCGGATGGCCTAGACGTGAAGTCAACTAAATAAAGGTCAAACAGTGAAAGGCTCAGATCAAGTCAAGGGACCAAAATAGTCAAATCTAAGGGCTCACACTAATTATCAAAGTAATACCAAAGCAACGCGCTAGATTGTCATTTGCCTAAGAGATTCCTCCCATCCGATGGTCCATATCAAAAAGCACACTAACTAATGTGAATGCACATGCATAGACGAAAGCAACTGATGAAGCTAACACATGCGCCAAACATGTGCTCATAAATGACGTGCCGCACTCAGCACCTTCAGATCCAACCGAATCAACGGTTGACATTTAAACATGCAATAGAATAGTGTTGCCGGCCGAAGAAGCTCCGGTCTCCTTCTCCGGTTGGCTCCGATGAACATTCACGAATAAAATTTCCAGAATTCAACCAAACATGTATCAATCGTAAGCTAACAATGCAAGGATCTCAAACCTATGAATAGACGTAAAAAATACACAAAAACCAGCGAGATTTGAAGGCAACAAGATTCAAAAGCAAAACTGCAAATCACGGATTGATGGCTCTCGAAACCTTTATTTAACTCAAACATCATACCTCAAGCTTATTCATCTTGAAACAAGTACAAAAAGGCAAAATCAAGGCAAAACCGAAATGGTGTTCAAACCAGGTATTGAGCTTGTCTTGAAGTTCAAAAAAATCCAGAGATTGCAATGGCTTTTTTGTACCTTCTTGCACTTATTTTGGAGCTAAATAAAAGCTAGAGACCTTGATCTGATTGGAAGAGATGAAAAATCCGAAAAAAGAAGTTGTGCCTCAACTCTCCAATAATGTATCCTTCATCTTGTGATTGAAACGAAAGCGATGGAGCTATGTTTAACTTGTATGGTCCAGATGCGACAAAGGGAGAATCAGTGAGAGGATTTGAGAGAAGTAGGGAAACGATTGAAAACCAGAATTCTTTTTTAAGAGAGGGAGCCTTTTCTTTGTGGTGTGTGAGTCGAAATCAAAAAATCTCCCCCCTGCAAAATTTCGTGGAATCCTTTTTATCCCTTGATGCAGGGTGTGTAATTCAATTTGTGGTGTGGTGTGCAAGTTTGTTTTGCCAAAACTCAGAGCAATCCTCATGTGCGTCCTTTTCTTCTCTTCTAATTTGTTCACAAAATATTCAATAAAGCAAATAACCACATTGTAAAGCATGAATTTATTTGGCCACGGAAAACTAAGTGGCATCATTGAACAAAAGTTATAAAAATAATAATAAAGAAAATGCACACATGACACCAAAAATAGAAGAAAATAAAAGGTGACCAATAAGGAAGCGCCACATATGTGACACAACCATAAAAATGACTTTTAACTTCCAAAAACCATATCTTGAGTTCTTAAAAAGCTATGGAGGTGTTCTTGGACTTTTCGGAAATGGAAAATTGTGATCTACAACTTTCATGTTCACGGAAAAATCATTCGGAACTTTTTTGTACATAAAATAATAGCCTGAAGACTTAGGGCAAACATTTCCAAAAATAGAAACTTCTAAATTTCCATATTTAGCAACTTTTCGCATATTCCTGATTTTTGACATCTCAGCTCAACTAAGCTATTTTTTGACATAATATGACTTCCAAAGATTGATGATCCCGATTAAAACCCTAAAATCCTTCAGTTGAGTTTTTGACTGCAAAGTTGACTTTCTTGCTTCCTTTTCAAGCAACTAGACACACTCTTGACTTCTTCAATGAATTTTTGCTTCAGACTTCATATATAAGCCTTGCAGATCATATGAGAGCTTTAGATCATAAGAATTGGTCAAAACCAAAGGGATATGAGAATCTGGTCTAAAACCCTAATCAGGATTTCCCCCACATAGGAGAAAATTGCATTTTTGTACTTCTGATGAAACTTCTCTCTTCTGAACTTTTAAGGATGACCTTGGACTTGTTCAAGATATGAGAAAATGCTACCTGGCCAATGACTTGACTTTAAAATCCTGATTTGTCTAAAAACTAATCATATGGCTTATGCTAGAACATGTGATTATTATGCCTCATTTTTCTATGTCAGATGCTAGAAAATGATATGTTGATGTTATGCTTATGATTTGATGATGATAAAAAGAAGAGGGCAAATTTGGGGTGTTACACCTACATGTTAGAAACTACCCACCAATCATCATTTCAACTCTTAGATAGTTAGAACTCCGCCCTTACCTTAGAGTTCTTGCACAACGATCCTTCCACCTCAACAATGGAAACCTCTTATCCTAGCTCTCCGTGCCCTAGCATTCTTCTCAACTTTTCTCCCAAAAAAACTAGCTGATAGTTTTCTCCTCATTTCCCTTATTTCTTATATTATTATATTGTTATTATTTAATCCAACTAATTAAAATAATAACAATAATAATAAACTTAAATATTTATTTAAATAATAATCACCTCCTATTATTTAATTAAAATAATAGTAACTAATTTAAATAATTAGTTCTACTCTTCACACCACTAAGTTCTATACAAATGATCTCACACCCCTACTACACCTCAAAATCTATAATTCTAAGGTCACTACCTCATACTAAGGGAAACCTGAATATAACCAAAACACACATAATCACATACATATACACAACATCATATAATTTTAATTACGAAAAATAATTAAAATAAATTAGGGGTGTTACACTACAAACCAAATAATTGATTTTGTTTTAAAAAAATAAACTCTGGTTTTTTCCGGATGTGCAGATCCGGTGGAGCTTTCTAGATATACAAATCCGGAAAACGTAACAAAATGATGTGTCCGGATGTGTACATGCAAAAACTGGGGGAATAAAAGAAAATTTGCAAGGTGCCATAGAAACCCAAGGAGTGTATTAAGAAATTCTCATAAATTAACAATCATCATTCAATTTTTTTATATATTTTAAATCATTTGAGGGAGAGTTTGCTTGACTTCTGATTATTAGACTACATGCACTAATGAAGATTTATTTCTATAACTATTCATTATATTGATATGAGCTAGAAGTTGCAAAATAATATTTTAGCATTATATAACACCCTCAGTAGGGAGAATTAACATTGAAGGTATTTGAAATATTAAGTAATTGAGGTTTAGAAAAGATTTTTTTCATCACTTTGGACAAAGCTTTGTAAATGAGAGCATGTATAGACTTTTTAAAGAACACTTAGAGCTATTAAATAGCTTGTTGTTTAATGGAAAGTTCTTCATATTTTTTGTTGTGTACACATATTGAATCTCATTTTTCAAAATGAATTAAAGGTAGTTGGTGATAAATTTCATAAAATTAGACAAAGTGTGGCTTATGTATAACACTACAACTTTATAAATGTGTTAAGAATGTTGGTGATATTGATACAACAATTAAATTAAGATTTGTGTTAATAGATGGAAATCCATTTTTATAATGCTCAAGAGTGCAATTAAATATCCTTATGCCTTTTAAAACTTGTTTGTGTGTTTCATATTTTAAGGATTATCTTTCAAGTGAAGAGTAGACGGGATTAGAAATAATGTGTGAAATATTGAAGTCATTCTACAACATTTCAAATTTGATATATGGATCTTATTATCCTACTTCTATTTTATTATTTGGAGAAATATGGAAGATATAATGTCTTTTGAATTCTTATTTAACAAGTGAAGATTTGATGATTCAGACAAGTCTAAAAAAATGAGGGAAAATTTAACAAGTATTGGAGTAAGTATAAATTATCTTGGCCGTTCGGACTAATCTTGATCCAACAAAAAAAATTAGCTTTTTCAAGTTTAAATATCATAAAATTGATCCTAACACTAGTGGAGATAAGTAGAAAAAGATCAAGGATTAGTTGTATGACTTTTATGTTGAGTATGTCAAATATGATTTCTTTTAATCCTAACTACGGTAAAACATGTTAAAAATTGCAATTTCTTGTGTCGAAGCATATTGCTCGACAAATATAAGGATATGTGTCGAAACAGTTGTTTCACACAAATTTGATTTAGTTCCAAAATAGGAATTTTTGGCTTTTATAGTTTTGGCCTTTTAACTTGGAGTTCAAACTAATATAAATATATAAATATGGAGTAACCCTTATTTTGTATTCATTTCAACAAATTGTATTCACAAATTTCTGCAGTTACAAAGTGAATAAGAAATATTTTTCTTAGTTTGTGGGTAGAGAGGTCTCTACAAAAAATTCTTCTTCTTCAGCCTTAAATCCTAATCTTTCTCTTCTCTATTTTCTTTTAATTTTTGTTGTGCAACAATCTTGTTCATCAAGATTAATTAAAATTCTCCATAAGTTTTGGGGGATTTCCAACATCTAGTATCTAGAGCCCCGGTTTGAGCGATTCAAGGGAAAGAATCATGAAGGCGATGAATCATCCAAACGGGCATTTTCCGGAAAACCTTCCAATTCTTAAGAAAGATAATTATGAGAACTAGTGCAAGCAAATAAGATTTGTTTTCTGTTATCAAGATCTTTGGGATCTTGTGAAGGAAGAAGTAACAATGCTTGCGGAAAACGCAACGGATCAAGAAAAAGCTACGCACAAAGAATTGAAGAAGAAAGATTATAAAGCTCTCTTTATAATCCATTAGTGTGTTGACCCAGATAATTTTGAGAAGGTTAGTAATGCAGAATCAACAAAGGAAGAATGGGAAATTCTGGAGAAGTCGTTTGAAGGCGCAGAGAAGGTGAAAGAGGTGAGGTTAAAAACTCATAAGAGAACCTATGAATTGCTTCAGATGGAAGAAAGTGAAAGCATAACAAATTTCTTTACAAGAGTTACGAAACTTGTGAATCAAATCAAAGTATGTAGAGAAGCGCTGACGACCAAAGTAGTTGTCTTAAAGATTTTGAGATCATTGGCTCCAAAGTTCAACCACGTGGTAGTAGCCATAGAAAAGTCGAAAGTTTTTTCAAGATTGACAAAGGAATATCTCCAAGGGATGCTTGAATCTCATGAAAAAAGAATGACTAATAGAACTGCAGGAAAGTCAAAGAGTGATGTGGCTCTGCAAGCTCAATCAGCAAGAGATAAGAATGGAAAATGAATGTGGATCGACAACAAAGGTAGAGGATGCTACAATAATTCGACTAGAAGGAATCAACAAGGTGTTAGCTCATAAATTCGATGCCTACATTGAAATGGAGAAATTGAGAAATTTTGACTAAAACTGTGTTTGGAAGAGTTGAGTCGAAAAGTGTCCTTGCATAGGCAAAGAAAAACACCTTTGTGGGCTTGAGATTTTTTTATCAGTCGAAGGTGTCGTTCAACGAAGTATTACTGAAGGTACTTCTACTAGAAGTTTGAAATTCAAATAAATGAGGCAATGTTTTTGTTCTTATCTGTTTCTGAAAGGGACATGTGGCAGACAATCAAGGATTGAAGAACATGCAGAAGTGACACTTGTCTCATTCTCGTTTGAAGTCCGTTAATAGCGGTTATTTCAATTATTATAAATAGTCAGTTCTAGTGTTAGGATTGTGTGTGTTCAATTGTGCACAAATACTCTATTTTTACTCAAAGTATCAAGTGTTAAGAGAAACGAGTGTGAGAGAAATGTACGTCGAATAACACAATTTTTATTCAATGCAATTTCTCAAGTTTTTCCATTAAAGTTTGTCTTTACTCGTCCGATTTATTTTATCTCCTTTACCAGCATATCGGTTCAAAGCCTTTTTACAATTTATCTTTCATTTACACTTTGAAAACAATTTTTCTTTATTACTTTATGAACGTTGTAGAGTTGTTTTTTGTCATTTATAGAATTTCCTTTATAATATCACTTAGAACATGTCCTAGGATCAATCTGATCGATCATGTGAGTCACCAAAGTTAGATTTGGAAGATTAACGGTTGTATACTAAATTTTACAGTAAACAAATTGGCACACCCGGTGAGATAGTGCTAAGCAAATTTCTAAAAAAAACATTTTATGCATTTAGGACAATTTGCATAATTTTTCGTTTGAGTACTTTCTCTTTTATAAATTTCGTTGTATGTTAATAAGAAGTGGTAAGTTAGCCATTCCCGATGAAAACAAACCTAGAAGAAGATGTACGAGAAAATGGTAATGCCAAACTAGAAAACTAACCAGAATCCTCCAAACACATCAAATAGTGGAAGGACACCTAATGTGTCTTTGATTTAAGGACCAACGGTTTCAGTAACCATCTATGAACCTACATCATCAATGGAAAGTCCAATGCCTATGCAGTCTATTGCTGATAGAAAACCTATTTTGACACACACACACACACACACACACACACACACACACACACACACACATATATATATATATATATATATATATATATATATATATATATATATATATATATAAAACCTAGGGGACCCCCAGGAACTCCTCCGCCAATAGGGACTTCGACTTATAGTCTTCTCCCACCACTAGGATTTACCTTGCCTCTGCCTAGTCGAGAACAACCCTTTGGAATGCCAACTTCGATAATGTAAAATTTATATAACGCCCCTTCAACATTTTCAGAACCACAAATGAAAATAACTTCACCTTTACAAGGTTCCGATTCTAGGAACAATGTGGGTCGAAATAGCCAACCTTTTACCACGAATTATTCTACCCAAATGTTTGCATTAACTACATATTCTTCAGCAGTTATTAGGCAACAAATGGATCAATATAACCATGAAATGGTCCAAACTCTGGCCCAAACCATGGGAACAATATTTACCCCCTTAATCCAAAAGACTACCCAGACTAATCAACAGATGGAGATGCAAATGAGTCACCTTGCAAATTTCTTTGGTGTACCGTAACCCGTTCGAGATCCACAAATAGAATATATGGTGGAAAACTAGGGGATAGTCTTCGAGGAAGATATCACTATCAATCAGAACCAACAAAACTAAGGAAATTGACTTAGAATAAATCACGGTACAGTCGAACAACCAGTAGTCGAATCCCTTAGACGTCAACCACAAATTCCAGTGAAAGAAGAACAACCATATATAGTTATGGTCAATAGGAACCAAAATGTTGATAATGTTGTACAACAAGTTCGACGTGATAATATGGTAGAAGAAAATAATCTGGTAGCCATGGTCAAAAGAATTATGGAACAAAATGGTGTAAACTTCGGTCTTCAAAGAACAAATTATACATCCTCGTTATCAGAATACATTCTTCAGTCAGACCTACCCCTAGGTGAAAAGTCCCAAAATTCACAAAATTTTCTGAAGATACAAATGGATCTACATTCAAATATGTGGCTAGGTATATTATTGAAGCGGAAGAAATCTTGAATAACGAGAATCTTAGGATAAAATACTTCCCAAGTTCTCTTACAAAAAATACCTTCACATGGTTCACAACCTTGCCTTCAAATTCAATTCATAATTGGACGCAATTAGAACGTTTTTTCCATGAACAATTCTACATGGGACAGACAAAGATTAGTATGAAGGAGTTGGGTAACATTAAAAGAAAGTTTTCTGAGCCAATAAATGATTATCTAAATATATTTTGTCTACTTAAAGCCAGATGTTTTACATAGGTTCCTGAACATGAGTTGGTCGAAATGGTCGCAAAAGGCTTGGATTATCCCATTTGAAAGAAACTTGATACCCAAAACCTAAGGCAAATGGCTCAGTTTACTGATAGAGTTCGACAGTTAAAGTGTATGAGAGACAAAAAGGCTAGAACATATAAGAACAAGAGGATAATGTACGTCAAATTTAACGAGGAAGAAGAAGGATCATATAATAAACCTTTTTGTTTCGATGAAATCAAGATTAATCTTGCTGAATTAAAACAGTGTCTTCCTTATTCTTGCAAGGTTTTAGCACCTTCGAACTGGAAAAATCCCGCCGAACCACAAAAGAATGATAAATTGCCCAAGAAAACCTATACTTTCGACATCACAAAGTTTGATAAAAAAAATTATTTTTTAGTTAAGGATGGTCAAATGATAGTGTCTCCAGGCACTAAAATGACTCCTTTAGAGGAAAAAAAAGAAAAGAGGTTTTTGTAAATATCATAACTTTCTGGGGCATAAAACTTCTCAATATTTTCTTTTCAGTGATCTTGTTTAAAGTGTAGTTCAAGAAGGAAGACTGAAATTCAGTGAGAAGTCCAAAAACCAAATGAAGGTTGATTCTCATCCTCTTCAGGTAATGGACGCTCATTACACTGAGCCATTTGATGTCCACATGGTCGAAATTGTTGAGGGTTTCGATAGTGCTGTCAACATGGTAGAAGTTACTGATGACTTCATAACAAAGGTTATCTTAGTCAAGATGACTGAAGATCTCAACCACAATGTTGTGAAAACACTCCTATGTGAGACTACTAATCACGTCCCCAAGGGAGATGCTACCAACTTCGGAGTTACTGAAGACTCCAACCTTATAATGATTACGAAGGAAAATACTGATGGTTTTATTAGAATGGATAAGGCTACTAAAGAACTTGGGATGGATTTCAACAATCTGGGTCTCAATGTTGATGTTGATAAGAACATCCACATGGTAGAAATTTCAGAAGAAATGACCATGGAAGTTGGTGAAGGACGTAGACAAGAGGAGTACATTTAGACTGCCTATCTGAAACTAGAGGAAACTCTTATGGACTTCCTCCACAGGTGCCAGAGGAAGAAATCAGAAGTAATTTTGTGCCCCAGGTGCAGCGCTATCTTCGACAAAACGTTTGCGCACAACCTTGAAGGAGTCAAGAAATTAAAGGAAATGTGTGAACATAAAACCTTTCATGAACAAAGAAGGTTCGACCCAAGAAGGTTCTCATCAAGATAGGAGGAACGAAGGCCACAAGTCCCAAGGACTAGGCCTGCCACTTTTAAGCCAACTAACGAAGTGCCTAAAGGAAGTTGGGCAAGACCATTCGAAAAGAGAGAAAGGGGCCAGCAGAACTGATGAAACTTCGAAATCAACATAGGATCTTCGATTTCCTATCACAAGCAATTCAAATCCCCCAATAAATTTTCATATATCTTTGAGAACTATAAGGGCAAGAATCCTATGTCTAGGTGACAGTGGAGGAGGGAGCAACATAGAAGGAAAACTCAAAGGGAGTCGAAAGAGAAATCAGAATCAAGCACAAACATTCCTGCTGAAGTTGACGAAAAGAATCATGCAACGAAATTGGCTGAAAAGTTACTAGTGGTACACAAGTTATTTACTTCTCAAGAAGACAAAACAAAAGATAAGTATGATCGAGTCATAATAGACGATGGAATAGTGACTGTTAATTTTGACTCAAGGTTGGAAGATTCTCCAGAAATCATAGTAAATGTGGTGTCATTCTTACTGTCGCTCCCGGGATTTTCATCCTAGTATAAACGCGAAAGTGGCGCGGAAAAGGTAGAGTCGCCAACCAGGCATTTTTGTCCCGAAGAAATGGGAAAGGTAATGCTGCACAAACCTAAGGAAGATGGAAATGACAAGGTCATGCGAACCAAAGATCTGAGTTCGGGAGTCGGTTACGACCTGGGAAGGTATTAGCACCCCAGACCGTCCATCATACCCGACAGGATCCACGCTTGCTTGTCTGTTTTAAAGGCTGAGAAATAAACTGCTGCTGAACAAAAGAATTGCTAACTGGAACTGGTACTGAAATGAGAAAGGGAACTGGAAAAGACAATGAAAAGAAAAAGGGGGGAAATGTAGGGAAAATAAAGAATGTGCTTGAACGGGACCTACCCCGCTGCTACGTACCTCATCGGGAAAATGAGGATCAGAGTCGACGTAGTTCTCCTAACCAGGCAGGAACTATTTGTTCGTGTTTTTTATGCGCTGGAACTCTGTATGTCTATGCTTAGGTGTTGCAGGCTCGTTTGATACGAGTGCGTTTATCATCTTGCATGCGAGACAAGTTCGCGTTTAGAGTGAATAAGGTGAGAAGAGAATTCCCGTAGGAAAGTCGCTTATTGTTTGTTGTTTGCTTTTTAAGAGTTTTTTTATGTATTTGGCACAAAGAAGTGAATTCAAACTCTTTTCCATGGAATGTGTACTTGCTACTACATTCCAAGATGGAATAGTAGAACAAGCACACCAAGTAAGGAGAATTTATCCAAGACTTGTTTCCAAGGATTAGGGTCTAAGTTCACTAGCTTGTTGAACTCATTACATGTTTTTGTAGCTTTTTAAGAAATGTCTTTTATGCTTTCCTTGTGAAGATAGTCTCATTATTAGACTTGTGAATCATGCTAGACAAGCTCATACTATTCCAAGATGGAATGAATATGAGTGCCCCATGGAATAAGGCTATACACAAGAGACTATTTCAATCCTTTAATAAATGGCATTTGGATTTTTTTGTTTGAAGATGAGAGAAGAAGACTCAAATGGAGAAAGGACAAAATTAAGGAGGACTAAGACACAATCCTAAGTTATTTATTATATACAAAAGGGGTCCTAATGGTTTGTGAGGTTTTCTAATCCTAATGAAGAAAAGAAAGGAAAAAAGAGAATTAGAACTCAACTTACTTCCTAAGGAAGTTGGTTCTAAAGAGGGGGAAGCCTATACAAGTAGAATACAAATACTAAGGCAAACACAATTAAAAAATATAAAGGGATGAAGAAGAAGGATTAGTTTCAAGATGCATATTAAAGTACATAAAACAAATACAAAAGGCTAATCGCTTCATGGAAATGCACTTAAATGGATTCTAAGCCTAATTCCTAAATCCAAAGGATCCTAAATGATAACAACATTCTAAAATCAGTAGATAAACCATATCAAGGCCTTCTAATATTCTAAGGTCAAACCTAAGCAAACTATGTCTTAATGCAACCATAAAATCCTAAGCTAAAACTAAGTGAATTTGCATAGACAACTTGAATAAAATCAAAGCACTAAAAATAGTTATGGTCCTGGAAAAAATATGAAATTAATTCCCTAAGTTCCCTAACCTAAAAATTCCTAAAAAAATCTCCTAAAAATTCATGACCTAACTATGCCAAATGATCACCTAAATCTACTTAGGAATTGTTCAAAAATTTGCACAAACAACACTACCAAAACAGTGATTAAAATGGCCTAAATATATACCAAAACTAATTCCAGGTACCTTTATGAGTCCTCTAACCATAGCAAAAAGAATGGGACAAAAAGGTTACAGGAAGTTGGAGAAACAAAATGTACAAAATGAAGTGTTCGTGTAGGAATTCAATAGAAAACAAATTAAATGGAAAATCGAAATAGATTTGGAAAATGGATAACATCAGAAAGTAAGATCATGGAAAAATTCTAAAATGAGTTAGAACATCAATGTAATTTTTGGGGAATTTTATTGCAAGTTTTGGTATTTTTTATTGATTAAAATTGAAACTATACTAAAATAGAAAATTTAAAAAGAAAGAAAATGGAAGGTGGGTGCAAGAAGTAATTTTTCTTAGTTACAATGGACGAATGGACTTAAAATGGGGTGAGAAAAGCAAAAGCTAAAAATCCCAATGGCGCAAGAGTCTTGAGGTATACTATATGGACTTCAGTCAATATTCTTGACTCCTTAAGTACCGTCTGATCAAGTCTTCCTATTGGTAATTCCATCAAGTGGATCTACAAATGCAGGAACATAGTACTTATGGTGGACAACGCACATAGGATTGGCCGTGAATGGAGTCTACCAGACGGTGACAAGTGTCATCGCCGGTGTGGCTGAGGGATCTCAAAAAAACCAACCTAATCTTATCTCATGGAAAATCACAATCGGTGCACTTATTTGTGGTTTATGATTGTTTATTGCTCTTTATTACTCATTAACTTCATAATATTCCCTTAATTCCTTCATTAAATTAACTTAAAAAAACAAAATTATAAAACACAGAGAAACCAAAGGGCTGAACGAAATCACGTTACACCAAAACCCTAGGTCTTCTTCTTTTTACCTCCGTCGCCATCAATATCATCTCCTTCTTCTCTCTGCCACTATAAACACCCCAAATTTTCCCTCACTCATATCACACCATGGCTTGTGATCTTTCATATTTGTATAAGCATAAGCATACCACATCACATTGCATATTTGTTTCATCTGCATAGTTCAAGTTCATCTGCATCTAGGGTTTGTGATCTGAGCAATCCAAGGATCCATCTGAGCCACTCCAAAGGCCTCAAAGCATTCCTAGAGGGTCCATGTGTGTTCTATCATCATATTATACCTCTCAAAGTTCAAGTAAGTCAAGGAATCACAAGAACTGGCAAGGCATGGAAGCAGAGCTAGGGTTTTCACTACACAGGTGACCAAAATTAGGGTTTTGGATTCAAAGGCCTCAACTCCAATTTTTTGGGCCATTCTTGTTTCTAATGTTCTTAAGATGTTATAAGGATCATATTTACCAAGTTTTAAGAATAAATTCATTGTGGAAGTCATCTGTTCACTGGGTAACTTCTTGAGCAAGTTAAGTCAAAATCAGGGCATCTGAGGCCCCTAACAATGGAACCAAAGGGGTATTTTCATCAAATTGAAGTTATATGATCTTTATTTGATCATTGAAGTGCTTGTAAGTTCACAAAATTGAAGAAATTTGAGCTAAACCAAAAGTTTCCAAAAATGGAAATGACTTGTAATGGAAACTTTCCATTTTGGGAAAGTTTTTCAACCTCCTCTTTCATAACCAAAAATGCTTCAAATGAAAATTCTTGGTCATGAAAGTTGTAGATTAGGTCTTTCCCTTTTCAAAAAGTACAATAATATGTTCTAATTCATTATGGAACTCAAGTTATGATCTTTCAAAGTTGGCAAAAATCACATAATTTTCACATTCATGCCAAAGAGGGATTTTTGCAAATTCACTTGCCAAGCTTCTAAGTGACCTCTAATTGACTTCTAAAAATCATAACAACATCACATGACTCATTAAGATCATAATTGTGCCAATAATTATGCATTTTCATGCCTTGAACTTCAAGAAATTCCAAAGGGGCCAAGACTTCCCAAAATTGCAAAATGGTATAGATCTTTCCATACACTTGTGCCAGCATGCCAAATCTGATCCATAGGCTTTCCTTGATCTTTGCTGAGCCCAGCCATGCCCAAACCCAGACCTGCCATGTGCCCATACCGCAAGTACAACCAACCTTAACGTTTTGCAAATGAAGCCATACCAATCAACATAGCACACAACAACTCTTCTGACCTATCACAACTTCACATACATGCCATAAGGATCACATTTCATAACATCTTGGAGCTGAAATCATCCCACACATTCAGATTTCCAAAATCCTCAAGAAAATTCATTTCTTCAAAACTCATAAACTAACCATCAAAACTTCAAGCAAACTTCACCAATCATCTCCATACATCCCCTAGATCATTTCCCAACCATTAAACAAGCCTAAAACCTCAGGAATCAAAAACACGATTTCACCCCCCTCTGAACTGAAACTTCAAAAACAACCCAAATAAATTCATTCCAAGCATCAAATCACCCTCAGGAGGTCCATTGGAGTTGATTGGCACCAAGGAGAGGCCCAGATAGCTCAGACTGAGAAAGCTCAAGCTCAGGTATCATCAAGAACAAATTTTCCAGAACTTGTATTTTTTGTTATAGAAATGTTCTACATGTTTCACTGATCACGCTGCACCTTTCACTTTTGAAAATGATTGAGTATTGAGCTTGTATCGTGCTTCTGAAATTTTTGCAGTTTTTATGTTTTGATTCGTATCTGGATTTTGATGCATGATAAATGTGGTTTGAGGGTTGATTCTTGTTTAGGATGAGTAGGAGAGTGAATCTGGAGAGTTAGAGGTCCTAATTGTAGAAGCATACTTCAAGCTCATTGTTTTTGATGACGTCAACATTATTCAAGCTCATTCCAGATTGCAAAAAGTCGAGATGACAACAAACGATCAAGATCATGGCTATGCATCATCAATGGAATGCTTCCGATCGTATCAAGCTTTTGTGCAAAACTTTCAATACTTGTCTCAAGGCTTAGGTATATCAATATTTACTTCTTAAATATGATATACAAGTGTTCAATATATTCATCATAATTTTTAATGCATGTGCATATTTTTAGAAAAGAAATTGGAACTGGTTTTAACACTTTAAACAGAAATATTTTTCTGTATTTTAATAGTGTTAACCGGTTAACCATATGGGTTAACCGGTTAACGGTAGAAATTTTTCAAATCTGTGGTAACGTTTCTGGGCATTAACCGATTAACCTATTTGGTTAACCGGTTAACACTGTAGAAATTTTGAAAAATTGTTTCTCTTCAAATTCAAATGTTTATTAAGTGTTATACCTTTTCATGATTTTATTTCATAAGTTTTTTATACCTTTTCAAAGAAATTCTTTTTAAATTTTCATACCTTTTTGAATAGGTGTTTCAACTATTATAAATTCTAAAAATTTCAAATTCATAAACACCTCCTAGATTTTTTCAAATATTTTCATACAATCAAATTCACTAAATTAAAATATTTTTCATCTTTCAAAAGTGTTCATAAGTTCATCATTTTCATATTTGTCTTGAACACTTGTGTTGAATATTAAGTAGTGAATTCTTGATTATAGGAGAATATCAATTTTTATTGATACCTTTCATTGTACTCTCACTCAAAACAATACTATAGAAAGTGTTTTTCTATTTGTGACTTGTGTTCCAAGGATTGTTTAGACATAAGGGTAAGTGTGGCAAGAGGATTGTTCTTGCACACTTGTTTGTATAGTTTGCTAGAAAGTAGGCCTCACCATTGAAGGTGTGATAGGTTGTACTATTCTAAAGAAACTAGTGGAAATCTCTTTCATGTTGAAAGGGGACTGGATGTACCTTCGGATTGTGAAGGGAACCAGGATAAACCTCTGCGTCTTCTTTACTTTTCTTCTTTACAATTTTTGTTCTTTAAACCGTAAAAGCAAAATCCATCCATCGAAGAAAAAGAATCGAGAAAATTTTGATAACACCTAATTCACCCCCCCTCTTAGGCGCATTCTGATCTTACAATTGGCATCAGAGCAGGTTTAGGTAACCTGTTCCTACAAGATCCTATGGCTTCCGCAAACTCGAATCCTGTTTTCAAAGATGGTGGAAGTAGCAACAAGCCTCCGCTCTTCTCCGGCGAATACTTCGATTTCTGGAAAATCAGAATGAGGGCACATCTTGAAGCCCAAGGAGAAGGCATATGGGAAGCAATCGAAGAAGGTCCGCATAATCCTGTTAATGTGATCAACGACGTTGGAACCACAAAATTGAAGAATATGTATGATGAAGATGATAAAAAGAAGATCCTAAATGAGAAGAAGGCAATCAACATACTTCAAAGCGCACTTAGTATGGATGAATTTGTTCGTGTATCACAATGCAAATAGGCGAAGAAGATTTGGGATACTTTGGTAGAAACACATGAAAGAACAACAAAAGTTAAAAGATCAAGGCTTAACACGTTGGGTCAAGAATATGAAATGTTCCGCATGCAGCCCAGAGAATCTATTGTGGCTTTACAAAAAAGATTTGTTCATCTAACCAACCACTTGATTGCACTCGGAAAGACTTTCACCAACGACGATCTCAACTTGAAAGTTCTAAGGTATTTGACAAGGGAATGGCAACCGAAGGTGACCGCGATTTCGGAGAAGAAGAGTCTCTCAACAATGACATACGCATCTCTATTCGGAAAACTTCAAGAGTACGAATTGGAACTTGGAAGGCTCGAGAAGCACGAAAGTCAAGAGAAAAAGTCCAAAGGAATTGCGTTGAAGATTGACACGAAGGATGACAAAGATGACGAGATCTCCGAAGATGAGAACTTCATGCTTCTTATTAAGAAGCTTGGTAAGTTTTTTAACAAAAATAATAATTCTTCTTTTCCTAAAAAGAATAAACATTTCAGGAAGAAGGATACATCCACATCGAATCAAGAAGTTACATGCTATGAATGTGGAAAGCAAGGTCACATAAAACCGGATTGTCCAAGACTTGCGAAGAAAGGAGGATTCAAAGGCAAGAAGGACTTCAAAAATAAAAACTTTTATGTCGCGTGGGATGACAATGAAGTTAGTTCCTCATCGGAATCGGAAAGCGATGAATGTGCAAATATGGCGTTAATGGCGTCACATCACTCCGATGAAGAAAATGACGAGGTTAGTAGCAACTTTTCAATTTATGAAAATGATGCACAAGAAGTCATAGATGAACTTCTAAAAGATTGAAAAACTTTGTACAAAAATATTTCATCCCAAAAGAAAAAAATTATTATCTTTAGAAGAACAAAATGCATCTTTTGAAAAGTACATTGAAAATGAAAAACAAAAGATAATGGATGAAAAAAAAAGCCTTGCATGTAAAAATTGTGAGTCATTGTCTTTTCAAATTGTTCAACTCAAAAGAGTTTTAGAAAGATATGAAAAAGGTCAAATTGGCTTGGAGGAAATTCTTAGGCACCAAAGATATCCAAATGATAAAAGTGGCTTAGGATATTCTAAGTTTTCCAAACCAAGCACAAGTGAAACCGTTTTCGTAAAGGCTAGTGAACAAATTGTTAAAGAAAAGACTAACAATTCTAAAACTATGCATCAAAGTCATAAAAAGAAAAGGATCATTAAGAAACAAAAATATGTTCCTAGATTTAAAAGTCAATTTCAACCTACTTGTTTTTATTGTGGAATCAAAGGCCATACACCTAATGCTTGCTATGTGCGCAACATTGGTGTTGCTAAAGGGCATTATGTGTGGGTTGAAAAAGGTACTAACTATCAAGGACCCAAAGCAATTTGGGTACCTAACAATACTTGACTTTGTTTTGTAGGTATGCTTGAAAACAACTTCTATGCAATGGTATCTCGATAGCGGTTGTTCAAAGCATATGACGGGCGATATCAACAAATTTTCAAGTCTATCACTTAAGGCCAAAGGATACGTTACTTACGGTGATGATAATAAAGGAAGAATTCTTGGAGTTGGAACCATTGGTGCATCTCCTCATACAATCATCGAAGATGTCCTTTATGTGGAAGGCCTTAAACACAACCTTATTAGCATAAGTCAATTGTGTGACAAAGGGTTCCGAATCAACTTCACAAAGGAGGAATGCTTGATAGAACACGAAGTCACTCATGAACTCTTGCTAAAAGGTAAACGATTTAATAACATTTTTATGATTTCTTTTGATGACTCTCTCTTGAAGGTGAAGTGCTTAATGGCAAACAACAACGAGGCATGGCTTTGGCATAAGAGGATTGCTCACATTCACATGGAGCATTTGAACAAATTACTAAAGCATGATCTAGTTGTTGGTCTTCCGAAGATGAGGTTTATCAAGGATAAGCTTTGTGACGCATGTCAAAAAGGGAAGCAAACCAAAACATCTTTCAAGACGAAGAAAGTGATATCTACTTCAAGACCACTACAATTGTTACATATGGATCTTTTCGGTCCATCAAGAACAAAAAGCTTCGGAGGTAATGTTTTTGCCTTAGTTATTGTTGATGATTTCTCTAGATACACCTGGCCTTTGTTTTTAGTGCAGAAAAGTGATGCCTTTAAAGCATTCAAGAAGTATACCAAGCAAATTCAAAATGAGAAGTCACTCTTAATTGTTTCCATAAGAAGCGACCATGGTGGCGAATTTCAAAATTCATCATTTGAAGATTTTTGTGAAGAACATGGAATCTCTCACAATTTCTCTGCACCAAGGACTCCTCAACAAAATGGTGTCGTAGAAAGGAAGAATAGGGCATTAGTGGAACTTGCAAGGACAATGCTTAGAGACTCAAATCTCCCTAAATATTTTTGGGCAGATGCGGTTAGCACGGCTTGCTTTGTAAGTAACCGTGTCAATATTCGACCTATTCTCAAGAAGACCCCATATGAGTTGTTCAAGGGAAGGAAACCCAACATATATTTCTTCCACATTTTCGGATGCAAATGCTTTGTTCTCAACAACGGCAAGGACAACCTTGGTAAGTTTGATGAGAAATCCGATAAAGGTATATTTCTTGGCTATTCTCTATCAAGTAAAGCTTTTAGAATTTTCAGTAAACGTACTCTTACTATTGAAGAATCTATACATGTTTCGGTTGATGAGACTAACCCCTCGAAAGAGGATAATATTATTGTGGATAATGATGATGATGTAGTAGATCTATCACAACAACAAAAGGAGATATCAAAAGAACAAGCAATATCACAAGAAGATGACTCACCAACCATTGAAGAACATCAAGATCTTCCAAAAGAATGGAGAACTCATAGAGATCACCCGATAGATAAAGTGATTGGTGATATTAGCCAAGGCGTTGCAACTCGACTCAATCTCAAGGATGCTTTCCTCAACATGGCATTCGTGTCTCAAATTGAACCAACAAAAATCGATGAAGCCTTAGGCAACGATCAATGGATAATAGCTATGCAAGAAGAACATAACCAATTCGAAAGGAACCAAGTTTGGACTCTTGTACCAAGACCGGACAACAAACATATCATAGGCACAAGATGGGTGTTCATGAACAAACTTGACGAGAATGGGATCATAGTTCGTAACAAAGCAAGATTGGTCGCACAAGGCTACAACCAAGAAGAAGGAATCGACTTTGATAAAACATTCGCTCCGGTAGCAAGGTTAGAAGCAATTAGATTATTACTTGCTTACGCTTATTCTATGAATTTTCAGTTGTACCAGATGGATGTCAAAAGCACTTTCCTAAACGGTTACATCAATGAAGAAGTCTACGTCAAACAACATCCGGGTTTTGAAGACTTCAAGAATCCCTCTCATGTCTACAAGTTGAAGAAGGCTCTTTATGGCTTAAAGCAAGCACCAAGGGCTTGGTATGATCGCCTTAGAAACTTCCTATGTGAGAAAGGTTTTACGAAAGGAAAGGTTGACAAGACTTTGTTCATCAAGAATCTCAAGGGAAACACCTTACTTGTTCAAGTCTATGTCGACGACATCATCTTCGGTTCAACGAACAAAGATCTTTGCGAAGAATTCTCTCTTATGATGCAAGGCGAATTCAAGATGTCCATGATGGGAAAGATGAACTACTTCCTTGGTTTACAAATCAAGCAAACAAAGGATGACATCTTCATCAACCAATCCATGTATTGCAAGGAATTATTGAAAAGATTTGATATGGACAATTGCAAAGAAATGTATACTCCAATGGGATCCGGAACGTATGTTGATCAAGATCTTTCCGGCACTTCAATAGATATTACAAAGTATCGAGGTATGATCGGTTCACTTTTATATTTGACGGCAAGCCGTCCTGACATTATGTTTAGTGTTTGTTTGTGTGCCCGCTTTCAAGCTAATCCGAAGGAATCACATCTCACTGCCGTAAAGAGGATCATGAAGTATCTCAAAGGAACGACACACGTCGGACTATGGTATCCTAAAGGTAGTACTTGTTCTTTAATTTCTTATTCTGACGCTGATTATGCAGGATGTAAGACCGATAGAAAAAGTACAAGTGGTACTTGTCACATTCTCGAGAATGCACTAGTGTCATGGGCATGTAAGAAGCAAGCATGCGTTGCACTTAGCACGGCCGAAGCGGAGTACATCGCAGCAGGAAGTTGTTGTGCTCAAATCTTGTGGCTTAAACAACAACTTCTCGATTTCGGTATAGATCTCGGTTGTATCCCTCTCTGGTGTGACAACACAAGTGCCATCAATATCACGAAAAACCCGGTCATGCATTCAAGAACAAAGCACATTGATATCCGACACCACTTCCTTCGAGATCATGTTCTAAATGGAGATGTCGATGTTACATTCATGGATACACACAATCAACTCGCCGATATATTCACTAAATCGTTGGCTAAAGAGCAATTTTACAAGATTCGATGAGAACTTGGTATTCTCAATGAAGGTGACATCTAACCTTTACTTTAAAATTGCTTATTGTATGTTTTTATTGCATTTTATGTATGTTTGTTCACTTTTTAGTCATAAAATGCTAGCACTCCCATTTCGCCGTTTTTCCTTTTTCTCACTTTCGTATACCCGAAAATAATCGGTTTCAAAAACGTTTTTGATCGAAAGTTGCGTTTTGATGAGTGCTAACACTTTATAAATTTTTTTTTATGAAAAAGTGATTATTTTTAGTCTAAAACATGCTGCTGGATTTCTCAAAAAATTCAAATTTTTTAACCGTTAACCGGTTAACCTATTACGTTAACCGGTTAACCTATTACGTTAACCGGTTAACACATCCAAAACTTGGATTTCCAGCGCAGGTTTCATATTCTGTCTGTTTTTATTTTTTTTGTTTTCTTTGTTTTACTATGTTTTAATATATTCTACAAGTACATGTATTGCATGTTTGGTTCATTCTCTTCCACATGTTTTAAACTTTTCAACTCTTTGACTACCATAAACACTATTTATCATCCTCTTCCAACTTCCAACCTTCAACAACTTAAAACCCCATTAAAACCCACTATCTCTTCATCTTTATAACACTCTTCAAACTACATTCAACTCACCAAATATCAAATCCGAAAATATCATCTCCTCCATAAACCCTAACTCCATCATTGTTCATGGCACCCCAAAGGAAAGGAAAGGAACCGGCTTCTGTGTCAGAAGAAGCTCCAGCTGTAGAAACAATGGAATCTACCAAGAAGAGGAGGCTGGATTTCAAAGTCAGAGTCAGACCACTGCTTAAGGGTAAATATGTTCTTCTGAAATCCTTCAAACCTCCAACCTTTAAATTTCCTGCATTGCTAGAATTTCAAGGGATGCTTGATTTTGTTGCTGACAACGGGAGAGTTTACCCGGATTTGGTCCAATCCTTTATGCATAACTTTTCTCTCAACATGGATAGGCATGGTAAACATAAGTTGCATACTCTTGTTAGAAATTGTGAAATTAAGGAGGATTTAGGTGCTTTGGCTGCATCCTTGAACATTCCATTTTCCGGTGTGTTTCTCCGCAAAGGCGTGAATCACATTGATGATATTTGGTCCGACTACAACAAAATGGAGTATTATTACTCAATCTGCCGTTTTCCGAAGGATGTTGTGACATCGAGACATCGCACTTCAAGAGCTCTATGCTATGCGAAGAATTTGACCGTCGATGATCGGTTGTTACACTATATCATTTGCTATGTGCTGCTGCCCAAGGATTCAAACCACTCTCAAATCAACGACTTGGAGATGCAAGTGCTATTTGCTATCAAGAAAAGGGTAAAAATTAATTGGATGCTCACTATGATCTATCACTTGAAGCAACAACTCTCTTTAAAGACAAGACTTCCGTATGCTAGGCTCATTTCTCGGATCATTGAGCAAACCGACTTGGTTATTGGTAGGGAACCTTTTATCGCCATGAAGGCTACGGCGAATGAAATAAATGAGATTACAATTGTGAAGAATACCGGAATTGTGTTACGCAACGATGGTTCTTATGAATATGTCGATGGTTCCTCCGCTCCATCCTTTCCTATTCCCGAAGGTGGCATAACAAATGACTTCCTTTACACCACCATCATGATACATCACCGAGAAGCTCAACAAAACCACCGTGAAACCCAACGCACTCTCAAAAGTCTTCGGAAATTGATTATCGGTTCTCACAACCAAACCGAAGAGGAAGATGAAAGTGAAGCCGGTAGTGAAGATGGTGAAGATGAAAGTGATGATATGTCGGAAGAGGAATGAACATGCATGTCTTGTTGCTTTTGTTGTTTATTTAGTTTTTTTTAAAAAAATATGTTATAAGTCCTAAGTTTGTTAGGCAATTTTGATTTCGTTTCGGTTATGTTTTCGTACTCTTATTCGTTTTTAATCCAATTATGTTTTTGTTATAATTGTGTTTTCTTGTATGCTTTCATACTAAGTTGCATCATGCTGAATTTTATGCTGTATTTTTCATGTTTATGCTTGATCCTCTCTTCCTTTTTGCTAATGCCAAAGGGGGAGAAGAGCTTTGGTTTCTAATATCTCTCTGTGCAAAATTTTGCCCGTTTAGATAGGGGGAGTTGCTGGACATAGGGGGAGAAGCAAGCCTAGAACATCATTGATCAATCAAAGCTTGTACGCAAAATTCGCTCAGTTGTCATCATCAAAAAGGGGGAGAATGTAGAAGCATACTTCAAGCTCATTGTTTTTTATGACGTCAACATTATTCAAGCTCATTCCAGATTGCAAAAAGTCGAGATGACAACAAACGATCAAGATCATGGCTATGCATCATCAATGGAATGCTTCCGATCGTATCAAGCTTTTGTGCAACACTTTGAAGACTTGTCTCAAGGTTAGGTATATCAATATTTACTTCTTAAATATGATATACAAGTGTTCAATATATTCATCATAATTTTTAATGCATGTGCATATTTTTAGAAAAGAAATTGGAACTGGTTTTAACACTTTAAACAAAAATATTTTTCTGTATTTTAACAGTGTTAACCGGTTAACCATATGGGTTAACCGGTTAACGGTAGCAATTTTTCAAATCTGTGGTAACGTTTCTGGGCGTTAACTGATTAACCTATTTGGTTAACCGGTTAACACTGTAGAAATTTTGAAAAATTGTTTCTCTTCAAATTCAAATGTTTATTAAGTGTTATACCTTTTCATGATTTTATTTCATAAGTTTTTTATACCTTTTCAAAGAAATTCTTTTTAAATTTTCATACCTTTTTGAATAGGTGTTTCAACTATTATAAATTCTAAAAATTTCAAATTCATAAACACCTCCTAGATTTTTTCAAATATTTTCATACAATCAAATTCACTAAATTCAAATATTTTTCATCTTTCAAAAGTGTTCATAAGTTCATCATTTTCATATTTGTCTTGAACACCTGTGTTGAATATTAAGTAGTGAATTCTTGATTATAGGAGAAGATCTATTTTTATTGATACCTTTCATTGTACTCTCACTCAAAACAATACTATAGAAAATGTTTTTCTATTTGTGACTTGTGTTCCAAGGATTGTTTGGACATAAGGGTAAGTGTGGCAAAAGGATTGTTCTTGCACACTTGTTTGTATAGTTTGCTAGAAAGTAGGCCTCACCATTGAAAGTGTGATAGGTTGTACTGTTCTAAAGAAACTAGTGGAAATCTCTTTCGTGTTGAAAGGGGACTGGATGTACCTTCGGATTGTGAAGGGAACCAGGATAAACCTCTGTGTCTTCTTTACTTTTCTGCTTTACAATTTTTGTTCTTTAAACCGTAAAAGCAAAATCCATCCATCGAAGAAAAAGAATTGAGAAAATTTTGATAACACCTAATTAACCCCCCCTCTTAGGCGCATTCTGATCTTACACTAATTTGGCCTAGGGAAGAAGTTGGGATTTTGGTCTTGCCGGAGAAGATGACCGGAGCTTGCTCCGGTCACCTGAAAGTCATTAGGGTTTGTAATGAGGGTTTAGTTGTCCAGTTTGAATGTGGGCCGTTAGATGGTGATTAGCGCGTAAATGAGTGGCTAGGATCATTTCACTTAGGGTTAATTCTGATTAATTAATTCAAAAAAACAATTAAGGCCAGTTTGAATGCCAGTCCTTGGATCTGGCGCGCAGTCAATTCCCTCCCTTTTCCTTTTGAATCTCATCCATCAGATGCTTTGACTTCCTCTTTTATTCATTTTATTTTCTTTTTAATTCATTTCTTTTACACAATTTATTTAAAATATCAAAAAGCTTTCAAAAAACATTTCCTTTTTCATTTTTGTTTGAAATATTTTTCTTAATCAGAAAATGATTTTTATTTTATTTTTTGCATATAAAAAGTATTTTTAAAATATTTAAATATTTATTTTAATTAATTAATGGAAATTAATTAATTAAAATAGCATTTAGGTTTATAAAAATCACCAAAAAAATCATGTTGCATCCTAACACATTTAGAAACATTTCCAAACCCTTCATACAAATTTCTTTTTGGTTTTGATCATATCTTGACAATTTTCTTTGAATTTAGGGTTCATAAAATCACATTTTAAACCCTAACCTTTGAAAAATCTTTTCTTCCTAACCATGAAGGGTTTGAAGATGTTTCTTTTTGCATTGTTTTACACATGTCATGTAGTATCTAGGATAGTTTTGGCAGGAATTTATCTTGCATTTTCAATTTGTTTGGCATTTTACATTGAAGATCACCCAAAAAAACCCTAGAAACTTAGGAAATTCATAACTTCTTCTAGGTTTAGCTTCTGACCTCCCCCTTTGGATGGTAACCTAGTATAGGTTTAGGTTTCCTTTGAGTGCATTTTCAATTTTTTATAATGTCATTTGCTTTTGTCCTTTCCATTTGCATGTCATCCTTTCATGTAACTGATAACACTAAAATTCACCGTATTTCTGACTCCGATTTCGCATGCATTCTTAGCTTTTATTGTTATTTTGTTATGTTATTACTTTGTTTTTCTTTGTTTTCAGGATTTCTATGTAATCGGGGCCTAAATCGAGAAAAGGAGCGAAAAAGGAGTGGAAACGGACGAAAACCAAGAAATTCAGCGTTTTACACTTACGGCATCCACCATGGCGGGCGCCATGGGGTCTGCCATGACGTGGACACGTCTCAAGACCACTCCACAACTGCCAAGACCCACGAACCCCACTCTCTCATCCCACATTAGTCTCATGGCGGGCGCCATGGCCTTGTGGCGGGCGCCACAAGGCCAAAACTTTTCCCTCCACTTTTTAGTGGAGGGGGCATCCTGGTCTTTTCTTGCTTTTTGTTTTCCTATAAATAGGACCTTAGATTTTCGTTTTCAATCATCCAAACTTAGAATCTCTTAGGCATATATCAGTTTTAAAGCAGTTATCATTCCACATCGGGGTGTTACTGCAATCGAGTGATCGAGTCTGTATACGTCTGTGTGATCGAGTTTTGGAGCACTATGGGAGGAAGTTAATCCTGCCGCCATTTTAATTCCAGTTCGTATTTTACTTTTCCGCATTGCTTTACTTTCATTTATTATCCGCACTCGCACTTTATTTTATTTATTTCCTACACTCGCTTTACTTTTATTTATTTCCCGCACTTGCTTTACTTTATTTATTTCTCACACTCGCTTTAAATACCTTTATTTCTCGCACTACTTTTATTTACTTTCCGCACTCGCACTACTTTTATCTACTTTCCGCACTCGCACTAATTTACTTTTATGAAAAATTATAAAAAGAACTTTTACTTTACTATGTCTAACTAAATCCATAAAGGTTAGAATGTAAGGATCGTAATTGAACCAATAATCCGTACAATTGTTCGTGGAAACACTTAAGGGCTATTTTATCTTTCAATTTAAGTTTAAATTGTTTTTAACTATTTCAAAAACAGCCAAAAGCGCTTTGTCTAGTTCATTAAGAGTTTTTGGATTAAAAAGAAAAGAGATTTTAAAACCATTTTCGGACGCATTATGAAGTTTAGAGTCTGGTTCGTGAGAACCTCTTTTTGCTAAGAAATCCAGGTTAAAATACTTTTCAACTTAGTTAAGATACTATATTTCTTAAAAATAGGTTTACTACTCTAACGCAGTACGCACCTTTCTATCCGTGACAATAGGAGGGGTTGATTAGGGAGTACAACTCGGTTCTGAATACGCGAAAGCGACAGTTCCTGTTAAATTAGTTCTTTTCAAAGGAGAAAACATTGCCCATAAGTAGTTCTATTAACAAGTACCAGATTATTAATTGATTATGTGAATTACATTCGAGCCTATCCTTTATTAATTGTTTAAAATTATTATTTTATTTACCATTGCGCACTCCTTAAAACCCTTATATTTAGTTACCTTAGATACACACTATAACAACAAGTACGATAGATTGACACTTGGTCTCTGTGGATTCGACAATCTTTTATATTACTATGACGTGTTCGTACACTTGCGAAAAACACGCATCAGTAACCCTAATTTTGCATCCTTACTTGCATCTTACATTGCATTGCATGAACATATGAACTTGCCATGCCATTCTAAGCATTTGTATGCCATCTTAGACATCTTAAGACATTTCTTGGACATTGCTTGATCATTTATTCATGCATTTTCTATGCTTTGCATCCATTACATTGCATGAACATCCATGTGTTTTCATGGTTCCTACATGCTTCATTTGCATTCATTCTCTTGTATGAACACACATATGCATCTTGTATGTCTTTGCATCATATCATAGCATCTTTTACATCATGTTTATGCTTCTGGTCTTGATCTTTGCCCTTGCATATGCATCATTTCATCTCATTCTTTTCATATTGCATCTTGTACTAACTTTTCAGGTTAATGGTAAGTTTGTTTAGGAGGTGGATTTGCCTTCACCTCCCACCATTTCTCGTCTCTTCATATTGCATCCTTGCTGCATTTTTATTTGTCTTTGAGTGAGCTTGCTCACTTGTGATTTTCTTCCTTTAAGTTACTTATCTTCTTAGGAAGTAAGTAACTTATTCTTCTGTTTCCTTCTCTTTTCATCTTGCTTCTCCTCGGTGGCTTCCTTGAAGACTTCTTTTCTTAAGCCTCACAAACCCTAGGACTTCAAAGCATGATAACTTTCTAGGAGTTATTAGTTTCCCTTATACTTTTACCTTTTAGTCTTCTTTGTGTCTCTTTTCTCATCTCATCATTAGACACTAAACCTTTAAGGTTTTAGGACTTTGGAATTAGGGTTATGCATGCATCCTTCTCTTAGGATGGAGTGTATAACTTTAATCCTAAGTGTTAAACCCTTAATCTATTTAAACCTCTTAATCAATCCATCTAATAATCACTAAGAGATCAACTTGTAACTTGGGCCTTACATTAGGGTTCTAATTCTTCCTTTATTGGTTAAGAAGGACTAACCCTAGTGTTTAATGGACAAGTCCCCCTCAAGTTGTCTTACAAATCATAAAACTCATTTCTTAATCTCACCCTTAATTTAAAATCCACTTAATAAAGGCTTGTCATCTAAAGATTTTAATCCCTAACTATGGATTAAGTTGAGGTATCTTCCTCAGCTTAGGTGTTCTCATCTATTATTCTTCTATTAGGATGGTGTAATGAGTTCACTAATATGTGATTAAAGATTAAACTCATTACTTAACACTAAACAAAAAAACCAAAAAAACATCTAAATAACCACAAGTAGGTTAATGATCTTAATCCTACATCATCATGGCAAATTAAGTTGAGATGCTTATCTCATACTTAAGTACTCTCATCATCCCTAATCAGGGAGGATATAATGAGTTTACAAGCCTTTGGTTTAGGCTTAAGCTCATTAACTTATGCAAAATACCAAAAATAATAAAAAACTGAAAACACAAAAACAAACAATAATCGTCTCCTTCGGGATTCTTTTCTCATCATCTTCACTCACAAACGAGAACTTGCTTCTTCCGTCTAATGCAAGACAGTTAGCACTCGAGCCAGATGAGTCATACACTTGAGCATAGGCAAGCAAGCAGTTCACAGTCAATTTATCTTTCAGTCTCTTTGAGTCGAACTACAGTGTTCTGACTTCCTCATTGCACGAGAGGATACGTAGGCATAACTTAATAGGTATCGAACAAAAGTCTCTTTGTCTTCCCCCTCTTTCAGCATTCTCTTTTAAGCCTCAGTTCCTAAGCATTTCACCCTTTTGCACTGACACTTGCATATTCTTTTCCAGCTTTTGCACACAGATAGCACATACAATACCCCTTTAAACACAATCTTATAAGCGTGGATCCCGTCGAGTACGACAGAAAATATGGGTGCTAATACCTTCCCAGGTTGTAACCAACCCCCTTACTTAGTTTCTCTGGTTCGCAACCGTCTTATCCATCTCTTTCTAGGTTTATGCAGCATTACCTTTCCTTCGGGATAAAAATGCCTAGCTGGCGACTCTATTCATATTCATTTTCATTTTTCTCCTTTATCCGACCGTTCGCGCTTGTATCGAGATGCAAATCTTTGGGAGCGACAGCTTGGCGACTCTGCTAGGGATCCTTTATATTGCAACCAGGGCTTCTAGTTCTTTTTGTGGGTTCCTCCTAGCCCTTTTTTGATTTGTGTTTACAGGGGTGTTATGTGATACTTGTGCTTATTTGTTTATTGCTTTATTTATTGCTTTCTGTACAGCTTTATTTATTGCTTTCATATACAGCTTTATGCATTTCATATTGTTATTATCATCATCTGTGCTGGATCTGCGTTTACCTTTGTGGGTGGGGATCATTGAGTGATTAAGGTTCCATACCGGGGACCTAAGTGACACATAGGCTAGAGTGGCTTCATATTCTTTCCCATTCCATTTCGGTCTGGTGGGTTTCTTCTTGAGAACTCTGTGCTACGGA
Organism: Lathyrus aphaca; assembly: GCA_963966055.1. Classification (NCBI taxonomy): domain Eukaryota; kingdom Viridiplantae; phylum Streptophyta; class Magnoliopsida; order Fabales; family Fabaceae; genus Lathyrus; species Lathyrus aphaca. Next base: position 184,021,830 of record OZ014520.1, read on the forward strand.
TTTCCTGTAGTACTTGGGCTATCTAGGGAGCCTGCTAAGTCTGGATGACCTTTTATGACCTTCAACATCTGAGGTGAATTAGAGGAGGATCCTTTATGGTTATTGTAAACACTATACCTCCGGGTTAGAAGTGCTTACACTTCTCATAACTGATCCAAGTCTGAGGATCCTTGTTCTAGAACAATACATGTGAGGGGGTTGGGATGTTTATAGGTTTGCAGGAATCCTTGGCCTCATCATACCCTGTTACCAGTTTTGTTTTAAGAACGCATCACTTTGGACAGTTCTTGTGAAACCCTGGACATGTGACTCTTTATTTGAGTCCCCCACCTGGTTACTGGTTTTCCAAGCCTCCATCCGGACTTGTGAATACATAGACCATATCAAGGCAGATAACAGATCCAACACTTGATCACAAACCCTTTGCATATCATTCTGCATACATCATTTTGCATCATTTACATTTGCCTATTTGTTTTAAAGGGTATCCACCTTCTTATCTTTGGTTTGGTTTTGACCTGTTCTGCTGCTCAGACTTCCTCAGTTATCTGCACCTGCACCTTCATCAGTTTATCTTCATCAGAGACTCTTCTCCAGTTGTCTTCATCAGAGACCCTTCTTCGGCACCTCCTCCAGTTATCTTCATCAGTCTTCAATAGTTACCTTCATTAGGGCTCCTCCTCAGTTTCTTCACCAGCATCCATTGTCAGCATGGACACTTCCAGGAAGAGTAACATCACATACCACTTCTTTGAGCCCACCCTGACAGGCATCAGACAAATCCAGTCTCTTATTACTCCTGATCATGTCCCTTTATTCAGGGAACATTATGGAGGCATATTGGACATGATCATGGACCTGGATGCATCCCAGAGAATCATGATTCACACTTGCTTGCAGTTTTATGATCCTCCTCTCAGATGCTTCACATTCCCTGATTTCCAGTTGGGACCTCTGCTAGAGGAGTTTTCCATGTTGTTAGGAGTTCCTATCAGGAGGGGGATTCCTTTCAACCCTGAGATGGTTTCTCCCAAGAATGAATGTATAGCTAAAGCCTTGCACTTGGAGCCTACCCTCATTGATCAGAGCATGACCACCAAGGCTGGGATTCCAGACCTTCACTTGGACTTCTTGATCTCCCAGGCCACCTTGCATGCTGCAGTAGGGAAGTGGGATGCTATTTGTGCACTCTTGGCACTCAGCATATATGGAGTTATCTTGTTTGCAGGTGTAAACACCCCAAATTTGCCCTCACCCATTCACACCATGGCTTATGGTCATCTCATATGCATAAACACAATCATGTCATCTCACATCTCATTTTTTATCCACTGCATAGCTTTCAAGGCATCTGCACCTAGGGTTTGTGATCTGAGCAATCCCGAAGCATCTTGAGCCATTCCAAAGGAAACCAATCAACTCAAAGGGGTCCATGTGTGTTCTTACATCATATTCTATCTCCTCAAAGTCAAAAATGCAGAGGAATCACAAGAGCTAGGGTTTGAGTGGATGCAGAGCCAGGTTTGACTGCACAGTTGACTGAAAATTAGGGTTTTGGTTTCAGAGGCCATAACCCCAATTTTTTTGGTCATTCTTGTTTCCATTGATCTCTATAGGGTATAGGGAGTATGCATATCAATTTTCATGAAGAAATTCCATGGGGAAGTCATCTGATCAAGAGTTGACTTTTCAGACAAGTCAGTGCAAAATCAGGGCATCTGAGGCCCCCAATGACCCAACCAATGGGTGATCTTCATCATTTTGAGTGTATATGATCTTTATTTGATCATGGAAGAAGTTTGAAGTTCATAGAAATCAAGAATTTAGGGTTTTTGCAAATGTTGACTTTTTGGGCATAGTTGACTTTTCAAGAATGCATCATTTTAGGTCATTTTTCAAGCCTTGATTCTTGATCCAAAAAGGCTTCAAATGGAAAAACTTTGGTCATGAAAGTTGTATATCTCATCTTTCCCTTTTCAAAAAGTACAAGAACATGATCAAACTCTTCTTGGATCAAAAGTTATGGCAATGCAAAGTTGGCTAAAATCATTAATTTTCAAGGCATGCCCTAAGTGTGAAATTTTGCAAAGTCATGAACCAATGCATTATGTGACTTCTAATTCCTTTCAAACCAGCACACAAACATTCTCTAAGTCCCAAAAATCAGATTTGAACCAAAGATCACATGTGCTTAGTTCATGTAACAAGGCATTTTTCATGAAAATCCATAAAGTAACCAAGTTGCAAAACTCATGATCATGCTTCACCAACTTGCTGCATTGGTCCTTGAATCAAGCCAGCCTCACACACTCACCATGCTGCGCCAGCCCTAGCCCTTGTACTTGCCTAGTATCAAGCCCATGCTTCTCTTACAAGATTTTTGACTTTTGGCAAAAGCAAACTTACCAATCTCAAAAGCACAAGTCACATCATCCAGCCAATCAGATTTGTTTATGTTATCCCTTTGCTAGCTAAAGACATCACTAAGCAAGGCTGAAACACATACATTCCACACATTCACAAAAACACTCCCATTTGCAACTTGCTTCGAATTCCTCTCCACAGCTTGCAAACACAAAAACCTTTTCCTCCATTCAACTCACCATGTATCATTGAGTAGAAACCACCCAAAGCATAAGCCTGAAACAGCCAAAGCACCCCACTGCCATTCTTCACCCTCATTCTGCAGATTCATTCGAATCTCCCTCCCTAGCCCACAAACAGCCAAACAAACCTTGCAAAGCTTCTCCATACATCATCTGGACCATAAACCATCATTCACAGTGGCCTGAATCAGTCAGAATCACCATAGCCATTGTTGACTGAGCTTGAAGCAGGAGCTTTCGAAACTCATCAGCCAGCCTACATAAATTGTTCTAAGGCATTCAAACATCATCAAGAGGTTCTAAGGAGTAGATTGCACAAAGAGAGGTGGCCAGAAAGTTCCAAAACTGAAAGCTCCAAATCTCAGGTAGCTCGAAAATAATTTTTCCAGAAATCATTTCTTTTGTTCCAAACTTGTTCTTTGTGTTATCCTGATCATTCTGGTACCATTAGTTTTTGAAATGGTTGTGATTTGAGCATTTAATTTGTTTCTGAAGCTTGCGTGACCTAGAACTTGTTCTCTTCGATTCAGCTTGTTTAGGGAAAATAAATTTGTTTTGAGAGAGGGGTTTGATTCGTGAGAGGATGAGGATCATTTCCATGTTCTTAGTTTTCATTTTTGGTACGTTTTGAGAGGTTTGGAGATTTTTCAGGTGAGGTGCTGGCCGGAGAAGACGACCGGAGGTCTTCTCCGGCCACCTGAAAGTAATTTGTGCCCTAATTGCGCAATTAACTTCAGTTTGAATGTGAGCCGTAGATAGCCATTGACCAGTTGACTTCCCTCTCTTTTGGATGGCCCAGATCAGCTTACTTATGCCCTAATCCACGTGTTAACTTAATTAATCCATAATTAAATAATTTAATCAGAGTCAATCCTGGCCACAAGATCACGCGCGCAGTCAATGAATTCAAACTCAGAGCCAATCTCATCCATCCATCCTGATTACTTTTCATTTTATTTGATTTTAATTCATTTTTCTTTCATTAACTTGCATAATTTATTAAAAATAGAAAAAAAATCTTAAAAATTATGAAACTTTTTCCTTAAGGTTTTATTAATTTTTAAGACACAAAAATATTTTTTTATTTTATTTTTATCATTAAAAAAGTATTTTTAAATATTTAAAAGATTATTTTTAATTGATTAATGGGAATTAATTAATTAAAAATACTTTTAGGTATTTAAAAATTACAAAAAAATTCATGAAATGTCCTAAGACATTTAGAAACATTGTCCAACCTTCAAACCAAATTTCTTTTTTGATCTTGATGCATTTTAAGAATTTTTCATTGAATTAAATCATTTTTTATGCATTATTTTGATCACATGTTTGAAAATTCATTTCTGCCTTTTGGAGAAGGTTGAGACATTGATTCTTCTTGCATTGTTTTGTGTTTAGCATGTATTTTCAAGGATAAAAAGGCCATGAATTGTTCTTGCATTTTCAAATTGTTTGGCATTTGTTTTGTTAAGAACCCTAAAAAACCCTAATAACTTAGAAAATTCATATCTTGAGTTTGGTTGAGAGTTGAGAGCTCCCCTTTGGGCAGTGGTTCATCATAGGTTTAGGGTTTCTTTGGGTGCCATTTTCCATTTTTTGTCTTAGGGTTTGCTTCTGTTTTGGGTTTTTGTTTGATGTTTGATTCATAAACCCTAATTTGGGCTTTCTCTTGCATCCTCCTTGCATTCCCTTGCATAACATGACTTGTCTTTGCATTTTGTGCATGCTTATGATTCATTTGACATCTTAAGACATGTATAAAGCATCTTTGATCATTGCATCTCATGTTTGCCATGTCATTTGTCTTGTATGATTCATAACTTTCCATGCTTGTTCATGCTCCTTAGCTTGCATCATTTGCATTCATGATCTTGTATGAACATCCCCATTGTCTTGCCTCATGTTTGCAGCACCTCATAACATCATAATCATCATCAACATGCTTCTGGTTTTGCTTAGCATCATATCATTTCATCTCATCTTGCATTGCATTGCATTTTCTTTCTAACATTGCAGGTGGTAAGTAAACTTGAGAAGTGGATTTGCCTTCACTTCTCATACCTCTTCTTTTCATCTCTCTTGCATCCATTGCTGCATTTTTATATGTGTTTGAGTTTGAGCTTGCTCATTCTTCTCCTTCTCACTTTCTTTCTTCAAGTGACTTGACTTCTTGAATGAAGCAAGTCACTTTGCTTCTCTTGATCCTGTTCATCTGCTTCCTGGTGGTTCCTCTGAAGATTGTTCTTGCAAACCTCACAAACCTTAGGATCAACCAAGCATGACAATGAATCCGGGAGAGGAGTGAAGGTGTGAGGGAGATTGAAAGATTGGAGAAATTGAGAGTGGAACACTTGACTAAAATTGAGAAGTCTGGAGATTATATCAACAAGTCTAAAGCTGGTGAACAGATTCTGAAGAATGCTTGTAAAGAAGCCCAGTTCCAGAGAGCAAGAACAGACTTGTATTTGAAAGAAAGTCAGGCCAGGTGGGTCCGGATCACTGAGGCCCGTACTCTAGAAGACAAGAGAGTTCAAGACAAGATGGAACAGATGGAAAAAGCCCTGGCAGCAGCCCAGAAGGAAATATCAGAGCTAGAAATCAGAGCTGGATTGAAGAGGTCTAAGGACCAAAGTCAGAACAGGAAGTTGACTGCAGCTGTTGCAACAAGAAACCTTCTCATCAGAAATCTCACGGAGCATCCGACTGATCCTGTGACCGAAGCACTTCTCAAGGAAGTTCGTGAGGATGAGTTTGGCCTTGGAGTTTGATCATTTGCTTGTTGTTGTTCCTTTTCCATGTACTTTTGTTTTTTGTGATGTATTTTGACCCCTTTGAGGGCTTGTGTTGTAAGAATGAACAAATTGTATTATTTCACCTTTGTAATATATTTGTGTTGGTTTCTATCTGAGTTCGCATCAAAAGCAACTTCAACAGCAGCATCTTCAAGGGTCTGGAAGGGTCAAAACTGAAGGCCAAACCGGATACCTTGAGAACAAATAAGCATAACTGCATTGCATGCTAACCCTTTTGTTTGTTTTGTAGGTTTTTGTTTTGTTGTTGCTAACCTCTGTTGTGAATCTCAGGAATTATTGCTCGCCGCCGGGTATTTCCCCTCAACAGGCCACACAGGTACCCAACTAGAAACAACCTTCCGGGAATTCAGATGGATCAGATGCAGCAGGACCTTACGGAGGTCAGAAACCAGATGGCCAACGAAAGGTTGGAGATGAGAACTCAGATAACACAATTCATGGAAGTGATGAACAATTTAGCTCAAAGCCAGGAGAGGCTCAGAGTTTTGGTAGAAGGAAGGAATCAAGAGGAGCCCCATGTGGGAACTGCTGGCACAAGTAACAACGAGAGGGTCCAACCTCATGTCAATCCCCCAGTTTTTGGACCCCATCTCCATCCAGAGGCCAACATCCCAGTCAACATTCAAGGGACAGCCACAGCAGCCAGAGTACTTCAAGAAGATCCTCAGGAGGACCAGTATACAGTAATGGGTGCCGGAGAGGAAACATATGATAGACGATTGGAAGAGATAGCTGAGAAGTTGAGGTCCTTAGAATCTCAAAATTCTTTGGGTTTCGACGTCATGGACATGGGGCTGGTAGACGGGGTCAGGATCCCCCATAAGTTCAAGCCTCCTTGCTTCGAAAAGTATAATGGGACTTCATGCCCCCGGACTCATTTGCAATCATTTCTGGGAAGGCTGAAAGCCTATACAATGGATGAGAAACTCTGGATGTTCTACTTCGAAGATAGCTTGACTGGAGCATCAAGGGAATGGTATTCCCATCTGACAAGAGCAACTATAAGATGCTGGAAGGACCTGGCAGAAGCCTTCATCAGACAGTATCAGTATAATCTAGATATGGCACCCAACAGGACCCTCCTAATGGGAATGTCACAGTCTTCGAGGGAGAGTTTCCGAGAGTATGCCCAAAGGTGGAGGCAACTGGCTGCTGCTGTTCAACCACCAATGTCTGAGAGAGAAATGGCAGACATGTTTATGAACACTCTTCAGGGAACGTATATTGACAGGTTAGCTGCTTTCTCTTCCACCAGCTTCGCAGATGTTGTCGTAGCTGGGGAGAGAATTGAAAGCCTGTTAAAAATGGGAAAGATCTCAGACAACGGTGCAAGCTCGTCCAGTAGTACAAGAAAGCCTTTTGCAGGCCCGAGAAGAACTGGCGAGACCAATGCCATCCACACCAACAGGGGTAGGCCCCAATATGCTCAGAGGTCAATAGCAGCAGTCACTATCCCTGCTCCAATTCATCCACAGCCAGTCTATCAACCTCCTCAACAAAACTTCCAACAACAACCTCAGTATCATCAGAATCAGTACCCTCCAAGAAACTTCAACAACAACTCCAACAACAACAATCAACAGAGGCCATTCCAACAAAGGCCATCCCAAGCTAACAGAGTGATCAACCCGATCCCAATGCCGTATGCTGCCTTGCTGCCACAACTTCTGAAACTCAACCTAGTTGAGCTAAGAACGTTGGCACCTCCGGATCCCAACAGTCTACCGAGAAACTATGACTCCAATGCTAGGTGTGCTTTTCACTCGAACGCACCTGGTCACAGTACAGAAAAATGCAGAGCTCTGCATATGAAGGTACAAGACTTGGTAGACTCCAAGGCTCTGAATTTTGCACCTCCGCCCAATGTCAATAAAAACCCAATGCCAAACCATGGTGGTCCCCGAATTAATGCTATTGAAGAAGACCAACCGTCTTATTTAATAACAAGTGTGGATCAGATCCGGACGCCATTGGTGGAAATCAAAGCTCAACTCCGTGAAAATCAAATATTTCCGGGATGTGAACTAGGGTGTCCCTATTGCAATATTTCATGGAATGGGTGCGAGGACCTGAGGAATGGCATTGACAGCCTTATTCAGAGTGGCCTGATACAGATCACTACATCATTTCCGACAAATCCGGCAACTTCATCAACAACGGTTTCAGAACCTCCTACAAATGCAGCAACTATTGTTCCCGACAATTCATCAGCACCTTCAGCTTCATTCCATTTCGAATCCCCATCAACAACAACAACAGTCCTTCCAACAACACCTCCTACAACACCAGCAATCAATCATGAAGATGTCTCCACTGTTACCATATTCTACGATCCTGAAAATAATTCCGCCTACCATTCAGAAGGTGCTGCTCCCGCCAGGGCACCAGTTACAATCTTTTATGATCCACAAACAATAACAGTCCCTTCAGCAGCAGCAATCAGTCCGGTCACTGTCACGGTGCCTGGACCAGTACCATATGAAAGCAATAGGGCCATCCCCTGGCACTATGGCTCTGACGTGTACTGCGAAGGAAAAAGAATCACTCTTGAAACATCCACACCTGCACCACAAGTAGATAATGTGGGGGGAGGCGGAGGCTTCACTCGAAGCGGACGTCTCTTTGCTTCACAAGTTCAAAGACCTACTGCCGAAGCAGAAGCTGCTGCCAAGGCAAAGAGTAAAGGCCCGGTGCAGGAAGATCCAGCTGCCAAAGAAGCCCTGAAAACTCCATTTGATCAGGAAGTTGATGAGTTTATGCGGATCATCAAAAAGAGTGATTATAAAATTGTGGATCAGCTTCACCAGACGCCATCCAAAATCTCTATCCTCTCACTGCTTATGTGCTCCGAAGCCCATCGGAATGCACTACTTAAAGTCCTGCACGCAGCTTACGTGCCTGAGGAGATTACTGTCAACCAATTGGAAACCGTGGTTGGAAATGTTACTGCTAAGAATGGGCTAGGGTTTACCAATTCTGACTTGACAGCGGATGGCCGCAACCACAACAAAGCCTTGCACATAACCCTGGAATGCAAAGGAGCTGTCCTTTCTCATGTGCTGGTGGACACAGGTTCTTCCCTGAATGTCTTACCAAAGAAGGCTCTGGTGAAGCTTGAATATGATGGATTGGCATTGAGACCCAGCAACCTGGTAGTAAGAGCCTTTGATGGTTCGAAGAGATCGGTTCTGGGAGAGATTGAGCTGCCTGTGACAATTGGCCCACAGACTTTTAAAACTATCTTTTATGTGATGGACATTCAGCCCGCCTACAGCTGTTTGTTGGGTAGACCCTGGATTCACGCCGCCGGCGCAATAACGTCTACCCTTCACCAAAAGTTAAAATTTGAGTGGGAAGGTCAAGTTGTCACAATCTGTGGGGAAGAGGATATTTTTGTTAGCCATCTGGCTACCTACAAGTACATTGAGATGGATGGAGAGATCCATGAAACAATGAGCCAAGGTTTCGAAGCCTTGAATGTCAATGAAGCATCTGCTGTATCTGGAATCTCCATGTCATCTTACCAACAAGCCCGGAAGGTTGTTGAAGAAGGAACTGCCCTAGGTTGGGGCAAGGTCTTAGCTGTGGAGGAGAAGAAGGACAAATTTGGGTTGGGTTACAAACCAACTCAACATCAAGCAAAGGCTACTGCAGAGCCAGGTTTTGTCAGTGGGGGAATGCTCACCCCCGATGCTATCAACTGTCTGGAAGACGAGCTGGAAGAGGAGCGCAATCTGGAGAATTGGATTCGTCCAAAGATCCCGGGGAGCAGTGTCTCGAACTGGTCTTCCCAGGGAATTATAAGAGTTACTCATGCAGAGTAATTATTATTTCCTGTATTTTTTATAGCATGCATCCAAGTCTTGCATCTTGCCCAAGATGACAAGACTCATTTTGTAACCAGGGCCATCTGTACTTTTGTGCAAACAAGATTAAATTAATGAAATATCAGACATCTTTTTGCAAACAAGTCTTTTTCTTTTCTGCTCACTGTTTTTCCATTTTTCTTTTTGTACAAAAATAAATGGCGGTGTTTTCAAAATGATAACTTCATTTCACTTTTCTCTAAAGCAAGATTAAAATCAATCACTAAAATGAACCAACTTAACCCTTGCAGAGAGTGCCTTCCAGACAGCACCGACAACAGCACGACTATGACATTGTATGACTTTGACAATCCAATCAATCAAGCTGATGAAGGGGTTGACGAAGAATATGAGCTTCCTGAAGAGCTAGCCAGGTTGTTGAGACAAGAAGAAAAGGTTATTACTCCTCATCAGGAGGAGATGGAAGTGATTAATCTTGGTACAGACGGAGACGTGAAAGAGGTTAAAATCGGGGCCTGCCTGCAAGACTCAGTGAAGAGACAACTGATAGATCTGCTTCAAGAGTATGTTGATGTGTTTGCTTGGTCGTACCAAGATATGCCAGGGTTGGATACCGACATTGTTGTGCACAAACTGCCTCTGAGGGAAGAATGCCCTCCAGTGAAACAGAAGCTGCGCCGAACTCGCCCAGACATGGCTATGAAAATCAAGGAAGAGGTACAAAAGCAATGGGACGCCGGGTTCCTTGCTGTAACTAGCTATCCGCCGTGGGTTGCTAACATAGTACCTGTGCCTAAGAAGGACGGCAAAGTAAGAATGTGTGTTGACTACCGGGATCTGAATAGAGCCAGCCCGAAAGATGACTTCCCATTACCTCACATTGATGTATTGGTGGATAACACGGCTCAGTTCTCGGTATTCTCCTTCATGGATGGATTTTCAGGATATAATCAGATCAAGATGTCACCTGAAGACATGGAGAAGACGACATTCATCACACCTTGGGGCACGTTCTGTTACAAAGTGATGCCGTTCGGACTGAAGAATGCCGGTGCAACGTATCAACGGGCTATGGTAACATTGTTCCACGATATGATCCACAAGGAAATAGAATGTTACGTGGATGATATGATCGCCAAGTCCCTTACAGAGGAAGATCACCTGGTAAATCTGCTCAAGTTATTCAAGCGTCTGAGGAAATACCAATTGAAGCTGAACCCCAACAAATGCACATTCGGGGTGCGATCCGGTAAACTGCTGGGTTTTATTGTAAGCGAGAAAGGGATTGAAGTGGACCCTGATAAAGTCAAAGCCATCCAAGAGATGCCTGCACCGAAAACTGAGAAAGAGGTTCGAGGGTTCTTAGGTCGATTGAACTACATCTCACGGTTCATATCTCACCTTACAGCAACCTGTGAACCCTTGTTCAAGCTATTAAGAAAAGAGCAAACGGTCAGGTGGAACGAAGATTGCCAAAGGGCTTTTGACAAGATCAAGGAATATCTACAAGAACCTCCAATCCTCATGCCTCCAGTCGAAGGAAGACCTCTGATCATGTACTTGACAGTATTAGAAGAGTCAATGGGGTGTGTGCTGGGCCAGCATGACGAGTCTGGTCGAAAAGAGTATGCAATATACTACCTAAGCAAAAAGTTTACCGACTGTGAACAACGTTATTCACTGCTCGAGAAAACTTGCTGTGCTTTAGCGTGGGCTGCTCGCCGACTGAGACAGTATATGTTGACCCACACTACCTTATTAATCTCAAAAATGGATCCAGTTAAGTACATTTTCGAGAAGCCAGCTCTTACTGGACGGGTTGCAAGATGGCAGATGATTCTCACAGAATACGACATACAGTACACATCTCAGAAAGCCATCAAAGGCAGTGTACTATCTGAATATCTTGCTGAGCAACCCATTGTTGACTACCAGCCTATGAGATTTGACTTCCCTGATGAAGACATCATGTTCATTAAAGCAAAAGATCATGAGGAGCCTGTTCACACTGAAGGGCCTGACCCGGAGGAAGAATGGACTATGATGTTTGATGGGGCTGTTAACATGAATGGCCGTGGTGTTGGTGCAGTACTCATTACACCTAAAGGAGTTCACATGCCTTTCTCGGCAAAACTCACCTTCAACTGCACTAACAACGAAGCTGAATACGAAGCTTGCATTATGGGTCTTGAGGAAGCCATTGACCTCAGGATCAAGACATTGACCGTATTCGGAGATTCGGCTTTGGTAGTCAATCAAACCAACGGGAAATGGTACACCCACCAGGATCATCTGATACCTTACAGGGATTATACAAGAAGGTTATTGACTTTCTTCACAACAGTCAAGCTTGAGTATATCCCTCGGGACGAGAATCAGTTTGCGGATGCTCTTGCTACCATTTCATCCATGATCAAAGTTCAAGCCGCTAACTTTATACCTCAGATTTCAGTGTCCAGACTCAACAGACCAGCATATGTATTTGCAGCGGATGTTGTAAAAGATGATAAGCCTTGGTTCCATGACATTAAGTGCTTCTTGGAGGATCAAACATACCCACCTGGGGCATCTTCCAATGATAAGAAGACTTTGAGAAGGCTTGCTGGTAGTTTCTTTCTGAACACTGATGGGTCTTTATACAAGAGGAACTTTGACATGGTACTCCTCAGATGTGTTGACAAGACGGAAGCAGATTTGTTGATGCATGAAGTGCACGAAGGATCTTTTGGTACCCATGCTGGAGGGCATGCCATGGCTAAGAAGTTGTTAAGATCAGGCTATTACTGGATCACAATGGATGCAGACTGTTGTGCTTACGCCAGGAAATGCCACAAATGCCAGATCTACGCAGATAAAGTGCATGTGCCTCCAAATCCTTTGAACATAATGTCTTCACCATGGCCCTTTGCCATGTGGGGCATTGATATGATTGGCAAGATTGAGCCAACTGCTTCGAATGGTCACAGATTCATCCTGGTCGCCATTGATTATTTCACCAAGTGGGTTGAAGCAGCCTCATATGCAAATGTTACAAGGCAAGTGGTAGCCAGATTTCTGAAGAGGGATATCATCTGTCGATATGGAGTTCCCGAGCGGATCATTACTGATAATGGTTCCAACTTGAACAACAAAATGATGGCAGAGTTGTGTCGGGACTTCAAGATCCAACATCACAATTCTTCTCCTTACAGGCCAAAGATGAACGGCGCTGTTGAGGCAGCAAATAAGAATATTAAGAAGATTGTACAGAAGATGGTAGTCACTTACAAAGACTGGCACGAAATGCTACCATTTGCCTTGCATGGGTACCGCACATCAATCAGAACATCCACTGGGGCAACACCGTATCAACTTGTATATAGTATGGAAGCAGTCCTACCTGTTGAAGTTGAATTACCCTCTCTACGGGTTTTGATGGATGTTAAACTGAGTGAAGCAGAATGGGTTCGGTCCCGATACGAACAACTGAGTCTGATCGAAGAGAAAAGATTGGCTGCAATCTGCCGTGGGCAGTTATATCAGAAGAGAATGAAGAAAGCCTTCGATCAGAAAGTCAGGCACCGAGAGTACCAAGTAGGAGATCTTGTGCTGAAAAGAATCCTCCCTCCTCATACAGACCACAGGGGCAAATGGACTCCAAATTATGAAGGACCATTTGTTGTAAAGAAAGTTTTCTCTGGTGGAGCACTGATGCTCAGCACCATGGATGGTGAAGGTTTCCCATCCCCTGTGAATTCAGATGCAGTTAAAAAATACTTCGCATAAAATGACCTGCTGGACATAAAAATAGAATGTAAGTCCAGGCAAAAATAGGGCATCCCGGCGAGTCAAAAACAGAATAAAAGACTCGGGCAAAAGTAAGGGAAAATAAACAAAAAATGTACACCCGCTGAGTTGAAAAGCCGCATTGGACAGCTCAGGCAAAAATGGGTATCCCGATGGATTGAAAACCCGAAAGGGCGATCCATGCAAAATAAGGGAATAAGCGAACAACTGCACTCCGAATTCGTCTGTATCACCTACAACTTGGTAAGCTTCCAAAGGATCAAGCTTCAATCAGAATCAACTCTCTCCAGGAAGCAAGACGAGAAGAACGTCATTGTCATACGAGTCATAGCAGAAGAGGAAGCTCCTTGAAAGCGTCGCCAACACTTCCAGCTTTTTGTTTCTCAATTTGTAACAGTCTCTTCATTTCAGGAGATATGTTTCCTCGACTGTATCTCGCCAATTCAGGGCACATGAATTAATAAAATCAGATTTTCGGTCATGTTTCGTTTTACATTTATGTTTTGCAAAGAGTCGTCTGATATCTCTAAAAATACAATTGCATAAGTACAGATGCCTTTCTCTAAAAATAAAAACACATGCTTACAGGGAATCTGATTATTCTCGAAAGTACTTAACTCCTATGACGGAATCCGGTAAGGGATACCTCGGGACCTTTTGTACGTTTCCTTACCTTTGCAGGTTTGCAGGTATCCAGAATGCAACCTGGGGCATGCAAGTTACGTCTTAGCAAGATGGCGAATCGTTATCAACTCGGTCTATCTTCCACATGGCACTGGGAGGTGCCCACTTCCCCAGCAAAGTTGCCAAATCAATCTCAGCATCTGAAATGCTTTATCCCCAGCTGAGTTGCCTCTTGTTGCTCTCCCCAGCTGAGTTGCCTCTCACAATTCCCCAGCCGAGTTGCCATTCTTCCTCAGCAGAATGCAGAAATCAGGGAATCACCTCCCCACACCTTCCCCAGCCTCTATTCAGAAGAGCAACGCACGAAGAAGTCACAACAGAGTACGGAAAGCTTCTACAAACCCCGGCTGGGTCTCTCATTTACAAGGTTATGTCAATCAGCGACCTATATCCCCAAGCAAATAGCAAATGCATCATTAGATCTACCAATGATCTCATCCCCAGCTGGGATGTTCACTTCAAGCAGATCATCCAGAGATCTTCGCGGCAACGGGATCCGAATCCCGGATCTGTGCCTCTTTGCATAATCATAGCATTCGCATCATATTATACCCTTAGAGCGTAGCATTCCGTCTAACACGGAGCATTACGGCAAAAATAAAATGCATAGCATAATCATAAGCCATGTTATGAAGTAACACTTGTGAATAATGAACTGTTCATCATCATTATACAAAAATCCCCACCAAGGTCCCAGCAAAAGCAGTTGCCTCACAAATCACAAACACCAGTATATACACCTTTTGGTACCCGTCCGTACCATCTTTCCCCAGTAAAGTCGCCTGAACACTCTTTACAAACAAATCACCCTTATTACAGATACGTCCTGACACCCGTCCGTGTCATATCCCAGCAGAAAGCCAAAGACATCCTCTTTGCACTCTCACATATACTTATATATACACTTTCTTGACACCCGTCCGTGTCATATCCCCGGCGCGGTCGCTTACACTTTCATCACCCATACACTTGTTAATATTATACTTTTCTCTCTTGACACTCGTCCGTGTCACTCTCCCCAGCAGTTAAAACACTCATCTATACAATACAATACTCACTACTCATGGTACGCTTATACAGATACTCGTCCGTATCTTGTATACATCATCACTCTTATCCCCACAGGATCGACAGTAGTCCTTGTTCTTTGTTAACCAGTTGGTACTCGTCCGTACCATCATCTCAGAACATTGCGTCTAGTGTTTGTTTCTACATGATACTCGTCCGTATCATAATCTTAAGGATGCTCGTCCGCATCTTTAATCCATACACCGTGTCAAACACTCATGTCTTCTTGAATATAGACACTCGTCTGTGTCTACTATTCCCCAGAAGAGTCTCCTCAGGATCGACAGTAGTCCTTGTTCTTTGTTAACCAGTTGGTACTCGTCCGTACCATCATCTCAGAACATTGCGTCTAGTGTTTGTTTCTACATGATACTCGTCCGTATCATAATCTTAAGGATGCTCGTCCGCATCTTTAATCCATACACCGTGTCAAACACTTATGTCTTCTTGAATATAGATACTCGTCCGTGTCTATTATTCCCCAGAAGAATCCTTTCAGATGCAACACTCGTCCGTGTTCCTTGTTAACCAGTTGATACTCGTCCGTATCATCATCTCTGAACATGTGTCAGTTTGTTTCTACATGATACTCGTCCGTATCACAGTCTTAAGGATGCTCGTCCGCATCTTTAATCTATACACAATACCCAAACACTTATACCTTTCCTTTCTTGGTTATAAACACTCGTCCGTGTTTACATTATCCCCAGTAGATCGCCAACAAAACAAATTTTCTTTTTATCTAACACTCGTCCTGTGTTATGATACCTTTGAGAGCAGCCGTACCCTGCTGAGTGGTCGTCCTCCACTTCTTGATGGTCGTCCTCCATCATGCTCATCCGATGGCCGTCCCCATCGTTGATTTTAGCAGCCGTCCCCTGCTAGGTGGTCGTCCTCCACCTTTTGATGATCGTCCTTCATCACTTTATCCAATGGCCGTCCCCATTGTTGATTTTGGTTATCTGACATTCGTCCTATGTCATGACAAACCTCGAGAGCAGCCGTCCCCTGCTGAGTGGTCGTCCTCCACTTCTTGATGGTCGTCCTCCATCATGCTCATCCGATGGCCGTCCCCATCGTTGACCCTTTCTATCCGGCACTCGTCCTGTGTCGTGATACTTTCGGCAGCCGTACCCTGCCAGGTGGTCGTCCTCCACCTTTGATGGCCGTCCCCATCATATTTCTTTTATTCCCAACAGAGCAGCCGTCCCCTGCTAGGTGATCGTCCTTCACCTTTGATGGCCGTACCCCATCATCTGTTTATTTCATTTATTCTTTAACCCGATGGCCGTCCCCATCATGGTCCCTTTTCCCTTTTAGCCCGATGGCCGTCCCCATCGTTGGTTACTTTACCTTTATGAACTTGATGGCCGTCCCCGTCATGTTTCATTCGATCCCCAGAAAATTTTACAGCTTTATCTTGATGGCCGTCCCCATCATGGTATTTTATTTTTCCAGCTAGTCGGCCGTCCCCGTCTTAGCTCTACCTTTTATCCCCAGCATGCCGGCCGTCCCCGTCATCGCTTTACTTCACATTTTTCCCACCATGTCGGCCGTCCCCGTCATCGCTCTTTACCCAGCAGTCGTCCTCTGCTCGACGGTCGTCCTCCGTCGCCTACACTTTACAATATACTTTATTTTGCTTTTACAATCTATATCCCTTTTCTTCTTCATTTCCGTGAGTGCAAATTTTGGACTATCTTTGGTATTCAACCACAAGTTATCCTGTTTGCTTGTTAAGCCGTCGCTTACAACCTGCACAGCTAACTCATATTTGAATAGGGGCAGCTGTAAACACCCCAAATTTGCCCTCACCCATTCACACCATGGCTTATGGTCATCTCATATGCATAAACACAATCATGTCATCTCACATCTCATTTTTTATCCACTGCATAGCTTTCAAGGCATCTGCACCTAGGGTTTGTGATCTGAGCAATCCCGAAGCATCTTGAGCCATTCCAAAGGCAACCAATCAACTCAAAGGGGTCCATGTGTGTTCTTACATCATATTCTATCTCCTCAAAGTCAAAAATGCAGAGGAATCACAAGAGCTAGGGTTTGAGTGGATGCAGAGCCAGGTTTGACTGCACAGTTGACTGAAAATTAGGGTTTTGGTTTCAGAGGCCATAACCCCAATTTTTTTGGTCATTCTTGTTTCCATTGATCTCTATAGGGTATAGGGAGTATGCATATCAATTTTCATGAAGAAATTCCATGGGGAAGTCATCTGATCAAGAGTTGACTTTTCAGACAAGTCAGTGCAAAATCAGGGCATCTGAGGCCCCCAATGACCCAACCAATGGGTGATCTTCATCATTTTGAGTGTATATGATCTTTATTTGATCATGGAAGAAGGTTGAAGTTCATAGAAATCAAGAATTTAGGGTTTTTGCAAATGTTGACTTTTTGGGCATAGTTGACTTTTCAAGAATGCATCATTTTAGGTCATTTTTCAAGCCTTGATTCTTGATCCAAAAAGGCTTCAAATGGAAAAACTTTGGTCATGAAAGTTGTAGATCTCATCTTTCCCTTTTCAAAAAGTACAAGAACATGATCAAACTCTTCTTGGATCAAAAGTTATGGCAATGCAAAGTTGGCTAAAATCATTAATTTTCAAGGCATGCCCTAAGTGTGAAATTTTGCAAAGTCATGAACCAATGCATTATGTGACTTCTAATTCCTTTCAAACCAGCACACAAACATTCTCTAAGTCCCAAAAATCAGATTTGAACCAAAGATCACATGTGCTTAGTTCATGTAACAAGGCATTTTTCATGAAAATCCATAAAGTAACCAAGTTGCAAAACTCATGATCATGCTTCACCAACTTGCTGCATTGGTCCTTGAATCAAGCCAGCCTCACACACTCACCATGCTGCGCCAGCCCTAGCCCTTGTACTTGCCTAGTATCAAGCCCATGCTTCTCTTACAAGATTTTTGACTTTTGGCAAAAGCAAACTTACCAATCACAAAAGCACAAGTCACATCATCCAGCCAATCAGATTTGTTTATGTTATCCCTTTGCTAGCTAAAGACATCACTAAGCAAGGCTGAAACACATACATTCCACACATTCACAAAAACACTCCCATTTGCAACTTGCTTCGAATTCCTCTCCACAGCTTGCAAACACAAAAACCTTTTCCTCCATTCAACTCACCATGTATCATTGAGTAGAAACCACCCAAAGCATAAGCCTGAAACAGCCAAAGCACCCCACTGCCATTCTTCACCCTCATTCTGCAGATTCATTCGAATCTCCCTCCCTAGCCCACAAACAGCCAAACAAACCTTGCAAAGCTTCTCCATACATCATCTGGACCATAAACCATCATTCACAGTGGCCTGAATCAGTCAGAATCACCATAGCCATTGTTGACTGAGCTTGAAGCAGGAGCTTTCGAAACTCATCAGCCAGCCTACATAAATTGTTCTAAGGCATTCAAACATCATCAAGAGGTTCTAAGGAGTAGATTGCACAAAGAGAGGTGGCCAGAAAGTTCCAAAACTGAAAGCTCCAAATCTCAGGTAGCTCGAAAATAATTTTTCCAGAAATCATTTCTTTTGTTCCAAACTTGTTCTTTGTGTTATCCTGATCATTCTGGTACCATTAGTTTTTGAAATGGTTGTGATTTGAGCATTTAATTTGTTTCTGAAGCTTGCGTGACCTAGAACTTGTTCTCTTCGATTCAGCTTGTTTAGGGAAAATAAATTTGTTTTGAGAGAGGGGTTTGATTCGTGAGAGGATGAGGATCATTTCCATGTTCTTAGTTTTCATTTTTGGTACGTTTTGAGAGGTTTGGAGATTTTTCAGGTGAGGTGCTGGCCGGAGAAGACGACCGGAGGTCTTCTCCGGCCACCTGAAAGTAATTTGTGCCCTAATTGCGCAATTAACTTCAGTTTGAATGTGAGCCGTAGATAGCCATTGACCAGTTGACTTCCCTCTCTTTTGGATGGCCCAGATCAGCTTACTTATGCCCTAATCCACGTGTTAACTTAATTAATCCATAATTAAATAATTTAATCAGAGTCAATCCTGGCCACAAGATCACGCGCGCAGTCAATGAATTCAAACTCAGAGCCAATCTCATCCATCCATCCTGATTACTTTTCATTTTATTTGATTTTAATTCATTTTTCTTTCATTAACTTGCATAATTTATTAAAAATAGAAAAAAAATCTTAAAAATTATGAAACTTTTTCCTTAAGGTTTTATTAATTTTTAAGACACAAAAATATTTTTTTATTTTATTTTTATCATTAAAAAAGTATTTTTAAATATTTAAAAGATTATTTTTAATTGATTAATGGGAATTAATTAATTAAAAATACTTTTAGGTATTTAAAAATTACAAAAAAATTCATGAAATGTCCTAAGACATTTAGAAACATTGTCCAACCTTCAAACCAAATTTCTTTTTTGATCTTGATGCATTTTAAGAATTTTTCATTGAATTAAATCATTTTTTATGCATTATTTTGATCACATGTTTGAAAATTCATTTCTGCCTTTTGGAGAAGGTTGAGACATTGATTCTTCTTGCATTGTTTTGTGTTTAGCATGTATTTTCAAGGATAAAAAGGCCATGAATTGTTCTTGCATTTTCAAATTGTTTGGCATTTGTTTTGTTAAGAACCCTAAAAAACCCTAATAACTTAGAAAATTCATATCTTGAGTTTGGTTGAGAGTTGAGAGCTCCCCTTTGGGCAGTGGTTCATCATAGGTTTAGGGTTTCTTTGGGTGCCATTTTCCATTTTTTGTCTTAGGGTTTGCTTCTGTTTTGGGTTTTTGTTTGATGTTTGATTCATAAACCCTAATTTGGGCTTTCTCTTGCATCCTCCTTGCATTCCCTTGCATAACATGACTTGTCTTTGCATTTTGTGCATGCTTATGATTCATTTGACATCTTAAGACATGTATAAAGCATCTTTGATCATTGCATCTCATGTTTGCCATGTCATTTGTCTTGTATGATTCATAACTTTCCATGCTTGTTCATGCTCCTTAGCTTGCATCATTTGCATTCATGATCTTGTATGAACATCCCCATTGTCTTGCCTCATGTTTGCAGCACCTCATAACATCATAATCATCATCAACATGCTTCTGGTTTTGCTTAGCATCATATCATTTCATCTCATCTTGCATTGCATTGCATTTTCTTTCTAACATTGCAGGTGGTAAGTAAACTTGAGAAGTGGATTTGCCTTCACTTCTCATACCTCTTCTTTTCATCTCTCTTGCATCCATTGCTGCATTTTTATATGTGTTTGAGTTTGAGCTTGCTCATTCTTCTCCTTCTCACTTTCTTTCTTCAAGTGACTTGACTTCTTGAATGAAGCAAGTCACTTTGCTTCTCTTGATCCTGTTCATCTGCTTCCTGGTGGTTCCTCTGAAGATTGTTCTTGCAAACCTCACAAACCTTAGGATCAACCAAGCATGACAATGAATCCGGGAGAGGAGTGAAGGTGTGAGGGAGATTGAAAGATTGGAGAAATTGAGAGTGGAACACTTGACTAAAATTGAGAAGTCTGGAGATTATATCAACAAGTCTAAAGCTGGTGAACAGATTCTGAAGAATGCTTGTAAAGAAGCCCAGTTCCAGAGAGCAAGAACAGACTTGTATTTGAAAGAAAGTCAGGCCAGGTGGGTCCGGATCACTGAGGCCCGTACTCTAGAAGACAAGAGAGTTCAAGACAAGATGGAACAGATGGAAAAAGCCCTGGCAGCAGCCCAGAAGGAAATATCAGAGCTAGAAATCAGAGCTGGATTGAAGAGGTCTAAGGACCAAAGTCAGAACAGGAAGTTGACTGCAGCTGTTGCAACAAGAAACCTTCTCATCAGAAATCTCACGGAGCATCCGACTGATCCTGTGACCGAAGCACTTCTCAAGGAAGTTCGTGAGGATGAGTTTGGCCTTGGAGTTTGATCATTTGCTTGTTGTTGTTCCTTTTCCATGTACTTTTGTTTTTTGTGATGTATTTTGACCCCTTTGAGGGCTTGTGTTGTAAGAATGAACAAATTGTATTATTTCACCTTTGTAATATATTTGTGTTGGTTTCTATCTGAGTTCGCATCAAAAGCAACTTCAACAGCAGCATCTTCAAGGGTCTGGAAGGGTCAAAACTGAAGGCCAAACCGGATACCTTGAGAACAAATAAGCATAACTGCATTGCATGCTAACCCTTTTGTTTGTTTTGTAGGTTTTTGTTTTGTTGTTGCTAACCTCTGTTGTGAATCTCAGGAATTATTGCTCGCCGCCGGGTATTTCCCCTCAACAGGCCACACAGGTACCCAACTAGAAACAACCTTCCGGGAATTCAGATGGATCAGATGCAGCAGGACCTTACGGAGGTCAGAAACCAGATGGCCAACGAAAGGTTGGAGATGAGAACTCAGATAACACAATTCATGGAAGTGATGAACAATTTAGCTCAAAGCCAGGAGAGGCTCAGAGTTTTGGTAGAAGGAAGGAATCAAGAGGAGCCCCATGTGGGAACTGCTGGCACAAGTAACAACGAGAGGGTCCAACCTCATGTCAATCCCCCAGTTTTTGGACCCCATCTCCATCCAGAGGCCAACATCCCAGTCAACATTCAAGGGACAGCCACAGCAGCCAGAGTACTTCAAGAAGATCCTCAGGAGGACCAGTATACAGTAATGGGTGCCGGAGAGGAAACATATGATAGACGATTGGAAGAGATAGCTGAGAAGTTGAGGTCCTTAGAATCTCAAAATTCTTTGGGTTTCGACGTCATGGACATGGGGCTGGTAGACGGGGTCAGGATCCCCCATAAGTTCAAGCCTCCTTGCTTCGAAAAGTATAATGGGACTTCATGCCCCCGGACTCATTTGCAATCATTTCTGGGAAGGCTGAAAGCCTATACAATGGATGAGAAACTCTGGATGTTCTACTTCGAAGATAGCTTGACTGGAGCATCAAGGGAATGGTATTCCCATCTGACAAGAGCAACTATAAGATGCTGGAAGGACCTGGCAGAAGCCTTCATCAGACAGTATCAGTATAATCTAGATATGGCACCCAACAGGACCCTCCTAATGGGAATGTCACAGTCTTCGAGGGAGAGTTTCCGAGAGTATGCCCAAAGGTGGAGGCAACTGGCTGCTGCTGTTCAACCACCAATGTCTGAGAGAGAAATGGCAGACATGTTTATGAACACTCTTCAGGGAACGTATATTGACAGGTTAGCTGCTTTCTCTTCCACCAGCTTCGCAGATGTTGTCGTAGCTGGGGAGAGAATTGAAAGCCTGTTAAAAATGGGAAAGATCTCAGACAACGGTGCAAGCTCGTCCAGTAGTACAAGAAAGCCTTTTGCAGGCCCGAGAAGAACTGGCGAGACCAATGCCATCCACACCAACAGGGGTAGGCCCCAATATGCTCAGAGGTCAATAGCAGCAGTCACTATCCCTGCTCCAATTCATCCACAGCCAGTCTATCAACCTCCTCAACAAAACTTCCAACAACAACCTCAGTATCATCAGAATCAGTACCCTCCAAGAAACTTCAACAACAACTCCAACAACAACAATCAACAGAGGCCATTCCAACAAAGGCCATCCCAAGCTAACAGAGTGATCAACCCGATCCCAATGCCGTATGCTGCCTTGCTGCCACAACTTCTGAAACTCAACCTAGTTGAGCTAAGAACGTTGGCACCTCCGGATCCCAACAGTCTACCGAGAAACTATGACTCCAATGCTAGGTGTGCTTTTCACTCGAACGCACCTGGTCACAGTACAGAAAAATGCAGAGCTCTGCATATGAAGGTACAAGACTTGGTAGACTCCAAGGCTCTGAATTTTGCACCTCCGCCCAATGTCAATAAAAACCCAATGCCAAACCATGGTGGTCCCCGAATTAATGCTATTGAAGAAGACCAACCGTCTTATTTAATAACAAGTGTGGATCAGATCCGGACGCCATTGGTGGAAATCAAAGCTCAACTCCGTGAAAATCAAATATTTCCGGGATGTGAACTAGGGTGTCCCTATTGCAATATTTCATGGAATGGGTGCGAGGACCTGAGGAATGGCATTGACAGCCTTATTCAGAGTGGCCTGATACAGATCACTACATCATTTCCGACAAATCCGGCAACTTCATCAACAACGGTTTCAGAACCTCCTACAAATGCAGCAACTATTGTTCCCGACAATTCATCAGCACCTTCAGCTTCATTCCATTTCGAATCCCCATCAACAACAACAACAGTCCTTCCAACAACACCTCCTACAACACCAGCAATCAATCATGAAGATGTCTCCACTGTTACCATATTCTACGATCCTGAAAATAATTCCGCCTACCATTCAGAAGGTGCTGCTCCCGCCAGGGCACCAGTTACAATCTTTTATGATCCACAAACAATAACAGTCCCTTCAGCAGCAGCAATCAGTCCGGTCACTGTCACGGTGCCTGGACCAGTACCATATGAAAGCAATAGGGCCATCCCCTGGCACTATGGCTCTGACGTGTACTGCGAAGGAAAAAGAATCACTCTTGAAACATCCACACCTGCACCACAAGTAGATAATGTGGGGGGAGGCGGAGGCTTCACTCGAAGCGGACGTCTCTTTGCTTCACAAGTTCAAAGACCTACTGCCGAAGCAGAAGCTGCTGCCAAGGCAAAGAGTAAAGGCCCGGTGCAGGAAGATCCAGCTGCCAAAGAAGCCCTGAAAACTCCATTTGATCAGGAAGTTGATGAGTTTATGCGGATCATCAAAAAGAGTGATTATAAAATTGTGGATCAGCTTCACCAGACGCCATCCAAAATCTCTATCCTCTCACTGCTTATGTGCTCCGAAGCCCATCGGAATGCACTACTTAAAGTCCTGCACGCAGCTTACGTGCCTGAGGAGATTACTGTCAACCAATTGGAAACCGTGGTTGGAAATGTTACTGCTAAGAATGGGCTAGGGTTTACCAATTCTGACTTGACAGCGGATGGCCGCAACCACAACAAAGCCTTGCACATAACCCTGGAATGCAAAGGAGCTGTCCTTTCTCATGTGCTGGTGGACACAGGTTCTTCCCTGAATGTCTTACCAAAGAAGGCTCTGGTGAAGCTTGAATATGATGGATTGGCATTGAGACCCAGCAACCTGGTAGTAAGAGCCTTTGATGGTTCGAAGAGATCGGTTCTGGGAGAGATTGAGCTGCCTGTGACAATTGGCCCACAGACTTTTAAAACTATCTTTTATGTGATGGACATTCAGCCCGCCTACAGCTGTTTGTTGGGTAGACCCTGGATTCACGCCGCCGGCGCAATAACGTCTACCCTTCACCAAAAGTTAAAATTTGAGTGGGAAGGTCAAGTTGTCACAATCTGTGGGGAAGAGGATATTTTTGTTAGCCATCTGGCTACCTACAAGTACATTGAGATGGATGGAGAGATCCATGAAACAATGAGCCAAGGTTTCGAAGCCTTGAATGTCAATGAAGCATCTGCTGTATCTGGAATCTCCATGTCATCTTACCAACAAGCCCGGAAGGTTGTTGAAGAAGGAACTGCCCTAGGTTGGGGCAAGGTCTTAGCTGTGGAGGAGAAGAAGGACAAATTTGGGTTGGGTTACAAACCAACTCAACAAAAACACTCATTCCACACATACATTCCACACATTCACAAAAACACTCCCATTTGCAACTTGCTTCGAATTCCTCTCCACAGCTTGCAAACACAAAAACCTTTTCCTCCATTCAACTCACCATGTATCATTGAGTAGAAACCACCCAAAGCATAAGCCTGAAACAGCCAAAGCACCCCACTGCCATTCTTCACCCTCATTCTGCAGATTCATTCGAATCTCCCTCCCTAGCCCACAAACAGCCAAACAAACCTTGCAAAGCTTCTCCATACATCATCTGGACCATAAACCATCATTCACAGTGGCCTGAATCAGTCAGAATCACCATAGCCATTGTTGACTGAGCTTGAAGCAGGAGCTTTCGAAACTCATCAGCCAGCCTACATAAATTGTTCTAAGGCATTCAAACATCATCAAGAGGTTCTAAGGAGTAGATTGCACAAAGAGAGGTGGCCAGAAAGTTCCAAAACTGAAAGCTCCAAATCTCAGGTAGCTCGAAAATAATTTTTCCAGAAATCATTTCTTTTGTTCCAAACTTGTTCTTTGTGTTATCCTGATCATTCTGGTACCATTAGTTTTTGAAATGGTTGTGATTTGAGCATTTAATTTGTTTCTGAAGCTTGCGTGACCTAGAACTTGTTCTCTTCGATTCAGCTTGTTTAGGGAAAATAAATTTGTTTTGAGAGAGGGGTTTGATTCGTGAGAGGATGAGGATCATTTCCATGTTCTTAGTTTTCATTTTTGGTACGTTTTGAGAGGTTTGGAGATTTTTCAGGTGAGGTGCTGGCCGGAGAAGACGACCGGAGGTCTTCTCCGGCCACCTGAAAGTAATTTGTGCCCTAATTGCGCAATTAACTTCAGTTTGAATGTGAGCCGTAGATAGCCATTGACCAGTTGACTTCCCTCTCTTTTGGATGGCCCAGATCAGCTTACTTATGCCCTAATCCACGTGTTAACTTAATTAATCCATAATTAAATAATTTAATCAGAGTCAATCCTGGCCACAAGATCACGCGCGCAGTCAATGAATTCAAACTCAGAGCCAATCTCATCCATCCATCCTGATTACTTTTCATTTTATTTGATTTTAATTCATTTTTCTTTCATTAACTTGCATAATTTATTAAAAATAGAAAAAAAATCTTAAAAATTATGAAACTTTTTCCTTAAGGTTTTATTAATTTTTAAGACACAAAAATATTTTTTTATTTTATTTTTATCATTAAAAAAGTATTTTTAAATATTTAAAAGATTATTTTTAATTGATTAATGGGAATTAATTAATTAAAAATACTTTTAGGTATTTAAAAATTACAAAAAAATTCATGAAATGTCCTAAGACATTTAGAAACATTGTCCAACCTTCAAACCAAATTTCTTTTTTGATCTTGATGCATTTTAAGAATTTTGCATTGAATTAAATCATTTTTTATGCATTATTTTGATCACATGTTTGAAAATTCATTTCTGCCTTTTGGAGAAGGTTGAGACATTGATTCTTCTTGCATTGTTTTGTGTTTAGCATGTATTTTAAAGGATAAAAAGGCCATGAATTGTTCTTGCATTTTCAAATTGTTTGGCATTTGTTTTGTTAAGAACCCTAAAAAACCCTAATAACTTAGAAAATTCATATCTTGAGTTTGGTTGAGAGTTGAGAGCTCCCCTTTGGGCAGTGGTTCATCATAGGTTTAGGGTTTCTTTGGGTGCCATTTTACATTTTTTGTCTTAGGGTTTGCTTCTGTTTTGGGTTTTTGTTTGATGTTTGATTCATAAACCCTAATTTGGGCTTTCTCTTGCATCCTCCTTGCATTCCCTTGCATAACATGACTTGTCTTTGCATTTTGTGCATGCTTATGATTCATTTGACATTTTAAGACATGTATAAAGCATCTTTGATCATTGCATCTCATGTTTGCCATGTCATTTGTCTTGTATGATTCATAACTTTCCATGCTTGTTCATGCTCCTTAGCTTGCATCATTTGCATTCATGATCTTGTATGAACATCCCCATTGTCTTGCCTCATGTTTGCAGCACCTCATAACATCATAATCATCATCAACATGCTTCTGGTTTTGCTTAGCATCATATCATTTCATCTCATCTTGCATTGCATTGCATTTTCTTTCTAACATTGCAGGTGGTAAGTAAACTTGAGAAGTGGATTTGCCTTCACTTCTCATACCTCTTCTTTTCATCTCTCTTGCATCCATTGCTGCATTTTTATATGTGTTTGAGTTTGAGCTTGCTCATTCTTCTCCTTCTCACTTTCTTTCTTCAAGTGACTTGACTTCTTGAATGAAGCAAGTCACTTTGCTTCTCTTGATCCTGTTCATCTGCTTCCTGGTGGTTCCTCTGAAGATTGTTCTTGCAAACCTCACAAACCTTAGGATCAACCAAGCATGACAATGAATTAGGGTTTTGATTAGTCTCCCCTCATAGTTTTACCTTTGTGTCTCTCTTTGAGTCTTCTCTTCTCACCTCATAATCAGGGACTAAACCCTAAAGGCTTTAAGACTTTGTGATTAAGCTTATGCCTGCATCCTTCTCTTAGGATGGAGTGTATAACTTTAATCCTAAGTCTTGAACCCTTAAGGTGTTTAAATCTCTTAATCAATTCATCTAATAATCATCAAGACATCACTTGTAACTTGGGCCTTGCATTAGGGTTCTAATTCTTCCTTAATTGGTTAAGAAGGACTAACCCTAGTGTTAATGGACAAGTCCCCCTCAAGTTGTCTTACAAATCATAAAATTCACTTCATCATCATATCATTAATCTAAAATCCACTTAATAAAGGCTTGTTTTGTCATGGGTTTAATCCCTAATCATGGATTAAGTTGAGGAGTCTTCCTCAGCTTAAACACTCTCATCTATCATCCTTCTTTTAGGATGGTGTAATGGGTCTGTTTAATCCCTGATTATGGCTTAACCTCATTACTCAACACTAAACAAAAACACCAAAAACATCTAAATAATCACAAGTAGGTTAATGATCTTAATCCTGCATCAAAGGTGATTAAGTGTGAGAATCTGACTTCACACTTAAGGTATTCTCATTACCCCTAATCAGAGGGAAGATGTGATGAGTTTACTAACCCATTGGTTTAGACTTAAGCTCATTATCTTATGACAAACTCCAAAAAGCAATAAAAGACTGAAAACTCAAAAACAAACAATAATCGTCTCCTCCGGGATTCTTTTCTCATCTCATTCACTCACAAACGAGAACTTGCTTCTTCCGTCTAATGCAAGACAGTTAGCACCTGAGCCAGACAGGTCATACACTTGAGCATTGACAAGCAAGCAGTTCATCAGTCAATTCATCTTTCAGTCTCTTTGGGTCGAACTACGGTGTTCTGACTTCCTCATTGCACGAGAGGATACGTAGGCATAACTTAACAGTTATCGAACAAAAGTCTCTGTTTATTCCCCCTCCTTCCAGCATTATTCTTTGAGCCTCATTATCATGAGCATCTTATTCTTGTTCTTACACTGTCACTTCATTTATACACTTCACTCTTCTTTTACACTGACACCTGTACATTCTTTTCCAGCTATTTTATACACAGATTGCACTGACACTACCCCTTTAAAACACAAATCTTTTAAGCGTGGATCCCGTCGAGTACGACGGACAATCTGGGTGCTAATACCTTCCCAGGTTGTAACCAACCCCCTTTCTCAGTCTCTCTGGTTCGCAACCGTCTTATCCGTATCTTTCTAGGCTTATGCAGCATTGCCTTTCCTCCGGGATAAAAATGCCTAGCTGGCGACTCTATTCATCTCCAGTGAGTTCACGGCTGTGTGTTCTCATTGTTCTTTTCGCCGACCGTTCGCGCTTGTACCTGGTTGCAAATCTTTGGGAGCGACAGCAGGCGAGCCAAAGTTTGTAAGCAAGAATGCTATTCACCTGTTCTTACTGAGGAACCCAGTTCCTACCTTCCTTGGAGACTTCTACTACTCATTGCACCAGAGGAATGAAAAGCAAAGAGGAAAACTGGTCAGATGCTGTGCACCCCTCTATTACTGTTGGTTGTTAAGACACTTGTCGAAGTCAGACACTTTCCTGAACCCTCATCTGCCAAGGAATTGGGCTAAAAGATTGATTGCCCTTACATCAGAAGACATCAGATGGTGCACTCAGAGCACCAAGGGCAAAGACATCATTACCAGCTGTGGTCAATATCCTAATGTGCCTTTGATTGGAGTAAAAGGTTGCATCAACTACAACCCTTTGCTTTTCAAGAGGCAATTAGGGTATGCTTTGGTTCATCCTCCAAGAGGGCAAGATTTGACAAAAACCCTCTATTGTGGCATTCAGCACAACTCAGCTATTGTCAGGTAAATTGCCTGGGCTTGGGACAACATTCAGGCTAAGGGGACAGCCATCCTTGGCAAGTGTAATAACATTGCTTCAGCACAGTATCTTGATTTGTCTCGTACCAGGGCACAGATCACCCGGATGCCATTCACCTTGGAGGATACACCTGGATCATCAGTAGTACAGCCTGCAGCTACTGTTAGTTTAGAAGAGTTTGAGAAACTAAAGGAAAGGAATACTCAGCTCTCTGAAGCCTTGAAGAAGACCCTTTGGGAGAGGTTAGAGAAGCTCCGGATTGAGCACTTGACCAAGATTGAGAAGATGAATGACTACATCAGAAAGGCTAGGGCAGGGGAGTTAGTACTGAAGAATGCTTGCAAGGAAGAAAAGACTCAGAAGGCCAGGGCAGAGCATTATTTAGAGGAGAGTCAGGCTAGGTGGATCAGGATCACTGAGGCTCGTGTACAAGAAGATCAAACGACCCAAGCTAAGATAGAGCAATTGGAGGCTAGTGAGAAGAAGAATCAGGCAGCTTTGTTAGCAGCACAGAAGGAGATCTCTGAGTTGAAGCTTCGGGCGGGGTTAAAGAGATCCAAAGATCAAGATAAGCACAAAAAGTTGACCAGTGCCATTGCCACCAGGAACCTCCTCATCAGGACTATCACAGAGCACCCAATAGGTCCGGTGACTGAGGCTCTCCTGAAGGAAGTCAGAGAAGATGAATTTGGACTGGATGTTTGATTCCCTTGTACTTGCATTTTCTTTTGTCTGTACTTTTGATTTTGTTGTTGTATTTTGACCCACCATGGGGACTTTATTGTAATCAAAACTCTGTATTTTCACATTATTGTAATATATGGTTTGTATTATTGTGGGCTCAATCTCTTTGCAACATCAGCATTTCCTCGAGGTCTGGGAAGGTCAAAACCAAAGAACCAAACCGGATACCCTTGGAAGAGAAATAGGCATCCTGCATTGCATACTAACATTTCTCTTTGTTTTGTAGGTTTTTGTTTTTTTGTTGTTTCTCACTTTGTTGTGGTTTCAGGAAACATTGCTCGCAGAAGAGTGTTCCCTGTCAACAGAATACACCGGTACCCGACAAGAAACAACCTTCCGGGACTACAGATGGATCAGGTTCAACAAGACTTGACTGAAGTGAGAGCCCAGATGGCCAATGAAAGGACATAAATGAGGGCACAAATGAATCAATTCATGACTGTGATGACTGGTTTAGCTCAGAGCCAGGAAAGACTGAGGGAGTTGGTTGAGCGACAAACTCCTGAGGAACACCATTCAGGTACAGAGGGTACCAGTAACAACGATCACGTACAGCCTCGTACTGATCCACCAGAGTTTGGACCTCATTTGAACCCAGACATCAATGCCATAAGGAACACTCAAGGTAACACTACTGGAGGAAGGGCCTTGCAGGAGGACCCTCAAGAAGAGAAGTTTACTGTGGTTGGGGCGGGAGACGAAGTTTACGATCGTCGGTTTGATGAAATTGCAGAGAAGCTAAGGTCTCTTGAATCCCAAAACTCTCTAGGTTTTAATGTCATGGACATGAGATTGGTGGAAGGGGTGAGAATTCCTCACAAGTTTAAACCCCCTTGTTTTGAGAGATACAATGGCACATCCTGCCCATGTACCCATCTTCAGTCTTTCCTAGGAAGATTGAAAGCTTACACCATGGACGAGAAGCTGTGAATGTTTTACTTCGAGGATAGCTTGACAGGGGCATCCCGAGAATGGTATTCCCACTTGACCAGAGCCACGGTTAGAAATTGGAAAGACTTGGCTGAAGCTTTCATCCGGCAATATCAGTGTAATCTTGACATGGCTCCAAACAGAACCCTTTTGATGGGAATGTCACAGTCTTCCCGTGAAAGCTTTAGAGAGTATGCCCAAAGATGGAGGCAACTAGTTGCTGCCGTTCAACCCCCGATGTCAGAAAGGGAGATGGCAGACATGTTCATGAATACTCTCTAGGGTACCTATATTGACAAATTGGCTGCCTTTTCTTCCACCAACTTTGCAGATATGGTGATAGCTGGTGAGTGAATTGAGAGCTTGCTGAAGATGGGAAAGATCTCCGACAACGGTGCCAGTTCAAGCAGTGCAAGGAAGCCATTTGCTGGGCCCCGAAGATCTGGTGAAACAAATTCTATACACATGGGAAGAGGGAGGCCCCAATATATGCCCAGATCAGTTGCTACCGTCACTATCCCTACTCCACCTCCTCAATATGCTCAACAACCACAACACTTTCCTCAACAGCCACAGTTTCCTCAACAGAGATCTTACAACAACCATAACAACAATCAACAACAACGCCCTTTTCAACAGCGGCCATCTCAGATCAACATGGTGATTGACCCTATTCCAATGCCATATGCCACACTGCTGCCACAACTCCTAAAGCTCAATCTTATTGAGTTGAGGACATTGGCTCCACCTGATCCTCAGAACCTTCCAAGAAACTATGATGTCAACACTAGGTGTGCTTTTCATTATAACGCACCTGGTCACTCCACAGAAAAATGCAGGGCTCTACATATGAGGGTCCAGGATCTGGTAGATTCAAAGGCCCTGAACTTTGTACCACCTCCCAATGTCATGAAAAATCCTATGCCAAGCCACAGTGGGCCAAGGATTAATGCTATAGAGGAAGGCTCACCCATGAGTTTTATAGAAGATATTGCAAGTATTCAGACACCTCTGGCAGAGGTTAAAGCCCAACTTTTGAAATGCCAAGTGTTTCCAGGTTTTGAGGCCTGTTGTGAATCTTGCATACTTTCCGAGAACAGGTGTGCAAGCTTGAGGAATGGAATCAATGGCTTGATCTGAGAAGGCATTCTGCAAATAACCACAACTGCTTCTACAACACCAGCAACTCTTTTGTCAACAACAAGTGATTCTTCTACAACTGCAACAACCATTGTTCCTACTGATTCATCTACAACTTCAGTAACCATTTCTTCCTTCACTTCAACAAACAACAGTTCCATTTCATCTCCTTCTACAACTTCAGCAGCCACCAACAATGATGTCTCCACTGTCACTATTTATTATGACCCGACAACGGTCCCAAACTCCAGCAACTTTCAACAACCATCTCAGCAACAGTTTCAGCAACAAACAAGCTTCAGTTCATCACCTCCAACATCCACAAGAAGTCATGTCACTATCTTCTATGATCCACAGACAATAACGGTTCCAACTTCTGCTGCAGTAAGCCCAGTCACCATCACAGTGCCCGAGCCAATTCCATATGACAAAGACAGTGTTGTACCATGGCATTATGGTGCTGACCTTTACTGCAATGGAGACAAATTCCTTCTTGATTCTTCAGTTCCTACCCCACAAGTGGACAATGTCGGAGGAGGCGGGGGCTTCACCTGAAGCGGACGCCTCTTCGTGTCACAAGCTCCAAGAACTAACACTGAGGTAGAGGCTGATGCCAAAGCCAAAGGGAAGAGTGTGATACCTGAAGAATCTGCATCAAAAGAGACTCATAAATCATCCTTTGATCAGGATGTGGATGAATTTATGAGGATAATTAAGAGAAGTGACTACAAAGTTGTGGATCAGCTCCACCAGACTCCTTCCAAGATCTCAATCCTATCCCTGCTGTTGTGTTCTGAAGCCCATCGGGATGCACTACTCAAATTTCTGCACGCTGCCTACGTGCCAGAAGAGATCATAGTGAATCAGCTTAAGACAATGGTGTCTAATGTCAATACTAGCCATGGGTTGGGGTTCACCAATGCTGATTTGACAACAGAAGGACGTCACCACAACAAAGCTTTGCACATCACCCTGGAGTGCAAAGGGGATGTACTCTCTCATGTTCTTGTAGACACTGGGTCCTCATTCAATGTCTTGCCGAAGAAAGCTCTTGTCAAGCTCGAATATTATGGAATAGCTCTCCGGCCAAGCAATCTTGTGGTCAGGGCTTTTGATGGCTCCAAGAGGTCTGTTCTTGGAGAGGTGGAGCTGCCTATGATAATCGGTCCGCAGGTCTTTCAAACTACTTTCTATGTGATGGACATACAGCCAGCCTACAACTGTTTGTTGGGTCGACCATGGATTCACGCCGCTGGCGCAGTTACATCGACCCTTCACGAGAAATTGAAATATGAGTGGGAATGACAGATTATCACCATCTGTGGTGAGGAGGACATATTTGTTAGCCATCTGGCTGCATACAAATATATTGAGATGGATGGTGAAATCCATGAAACTATGAGCCAAGGTGTAACACCCCAAATTTACCCTCTTCTTTTTGAGCATCATCATCATACCATAATCATCATAAGCATATCATGTCCTTGGCATCTTTGCATGAAAAAGTGAAGCATAACATTCTCATGACCTAGCATTGGGCATATGATCATCTGTGGGTGGATTTGAGGTATTACAAGCTATAACAAGAGGCCCAATGTACTTGTCCAAGTCCTATGAGGAGTCCACATGGCATTCACAAGTTCAAGACCAGTCACAAAAGCCCAGGAGGTTGAGAGATCACTAGTGAATTCAGGCTAGGGTAAGCTCCTACACAATGATCCTAAATTAGGGTTTCACTTTCAAGCATGAAATCTTTGTGACTTTGGCCATTTCGTTTGGGCAAAGTCTTTCATATGATAAGAGGATCCTAGGGATGAATTTTGGTGAGAAAATTCCTTGTGGAAGTCAGTTATTTCATCAGTTGCTTGTAAAAGAAGAAATTGGTCAACTGTGCATTCTAGAAGTCAACTGTGAGAATTCAAAGGGTCCAACCCTATTTTTCAAGTCAAAGGATGTTGTTATAACCTTAGAAGAGTTTTGGCAAGGGAAAAGATCAAGAATCAAGGGGTTTTGAGGAGGTTTCCATTTTTGGCATGTGGTTTGTCATGGAATTTTCTAATTTTGGCAACTTTTTGCCCTAATTTTCAAAGGCTTATAACATGGTGAAAAAAGCTTCAAATGAGTTGCCATTAAACATGAAAGTTGAAGGCTAGGTTCTCCCATTTTTAAAAAGTATAAGTACATTTTCATAGCCCTCATGGATCATGAGATAGGGCCTTCGAAAATTACTTGAATTTTAGGGTTTTCCTTGAATTTCAAGTTGCCTCCAAATGCAAGAACTCATGTACATCATTTCTAAGTTATTTCATGGACAATATGAGGTCATAATATTGCAAGGCATTACATAAAGGCCAGTTTGTGTAAACACCCCAAATTTTCCCTCACTAAGTTCACACCATGGCTTGTGATCTTTCACATTTACATAAGTTTAATCATACCATTTCATGTTGCATTTTTGCTTCACTGCATTAGTTCAAGTTCATCTGCATCTAGGGTTTGTGATCTGAGCAATCCAGGATCCATCTGAGCCACTCCAAAGGCCATCAATCATTTCAAGATGGTCCATGTATGTTAAATCATCATATTTTATCCTCCAAAGATCAAGGAAGTCAAAGAATCACAAGAACTAGCAAAGCATGGAAGCAGAGCTAGGGTTTAACTGCACATATGACCTAAAATTAGGGTTTTGGTTTCAGAGGCCATAACTCCAAATTTTTTGGTCATTCTTATTTATATTGGTCTCAATATGTTATAAGGATCATGTGTACCAAGTTTGATGAAGAAATTCATTGTGGAATTCATTTGTTCATTGGGTAACTTCTTGAGCAAGTCAGAGCAAAATCAGGGCATCTGAGGCCCCCATCCATGGAACCAAAGTGGATTTTTCATCAAATTGAAGTTATATGATCTTTATTTGATCATTGAAGTGTTTAGAAGTTCACAAAATTGAAGAAAAGTGAGCTAAACCAAAAGTTGCCAAAAATGGAAATAACTTGTAATGTAAACTTTCCATTTTGGGAAAGTTTTTCAACCTCCTCTTTCTCAACCAAAAATGCTTCAAATGAAAAATTGTTGGTCATGGAAGTTGTAGATTGGATCATTCCCTTTTCAAAAAATGTACAAGAACAAGTCCTAATTCATTATGGAACTCAAGTTATGGCTTGTCAAAGTTGGCAAAAATCACATAAATTTCAAGAATGTACCAAAGAGGGATTTTTGCAAAACCTCTTACCAAGTTATTTTGTGACTTCAAACACACTTCTAAGCATCATACTAACATTGTGCAATGTCTAAAACTCAGAATTGCCCAAAGAATATCAAGTTTTCATGCCTTGCCCATGAAGAAATCTCAAAAGGGCCAAACTTTGTCAAAATTGCAAAACACCCCATAACTTATTTCCCACATGCTGAATTGCCTCAAAGTGAATTCCATGGACCTCCTTGATCCTTGCTGAACCAGACATGCCCTTGTACCACCTCTGAACCAGCCCATACCTCAAGGACAAGAACTTTTGACATTTTTGCAAGAAGGCCATACCAATCACAATAGGGCACAACCACTCCACAGACCTATCACAAGTTGATATGTGGATCAAACCCAAGCCATAACACACAAGAACACATCCTGAAACCTCAGCATTCACAAGTTCACAAAAAACTCCCCTCTTGCAAAAAACCTTCGAATCTCATAACTCAGCCACCCATTCTTCAAACAAACATCATCATTCACTTCTAAATCACTCACTGATCCTAAACCACCCATCAAAACAACCAAGAACACACCACAAACAAAACACGATTTTCTGACCAGTGGAGTACAAACTCACAAACCAGTCACTCTCAAGGTCTTCCAAGCTTCAAAGCTTCTTCAGGGAGGTCATAGGAGTCATCTTGCACAGAAGAAGCAGTCAGAAAGCTCCAAAGTAAGAAGCTACATCTCAGGTAGCCATTCGAATTAATTTTTCCAGAACCTCTATTTTATGTTCCATTAATAAAAAACATGATTCACTGATGATCCTGAACTTTGTATTTTTGAAAATGGTGGAGAAATGAGTATTTGCTAAGCTTCTGAAAGTTTCACCATTTTTGATCTTTGCTTCGAATCATGAGATTGAGTGAAAAGAAATTGTTTTTGAGGGTGGATTTGATCTTAGGGGAGTGAACGGAGTGAATCTGGAGCTTTAGAGCTCCAGAAAGTACCTAGAGAAGAAGTTGAGAATTTTCAGGTGAGGAGCTGGCCGGAGAAGATGACCGAAAGTCTTCTCCGGCCACCTGAGAGTAATTAGTGACTTAATTAGGGTTAGGGAAAACTTTGAATCTGGGCCCTTGGATCTCTCTTACCGCGCGTGTTTGTGTGGACCAGATCTTATCATTAGTTATTAATCTGAATTATTTAATTAATTAAATAGGATTAGTTAAGTTTGAATATGGGCCATTGGATGTGGCGCCAGTCAACCAACCCAAACCCAGATTCAATCCTGGCCTTCCTTTGCGTTTACTTTTCATTTATTCAATTTTATTTCATATTTTTTCTATTTGTTTTGCACATTTAATTTAAAATAGTTAGAAAATCTCAAAAATTTTGTTATTCAGCATTTCAATTCCAAATAATTTTCTTAACCCAAAAATATTATTATTTTTATTTTTTGCATTAAAAAATCAATTTTTAGACATTTAATTGTTTATTTTAATTAATTAATTAAAATATCATTTAGGTTTCTAAAAAATCCCAAAAAAATTCATTTTGCATCTTTAAACATTTAGAGACATTGTCATACCATCCACACAAATTTCTTTTTGGTTTTGAATCATTTTGACATTTTTTCTTTGAATTTAAGGTTCATTAAATCCCATTTTTGGACCTTAACTTCAAGAATCATTTTCTGCCTAACCAAGAATGGTATGACAATGATTCTTTTTGCATTGATCTTCATTTGAAATGTAGTTTCTAACATAACTTTGTCATGAATTTCTTCTGCCTTTTTGAATTGATTGACATTTTTTCCCTTTAGGTACCTTAAAACCCTAGATAACTTAGAAAAATCATAACTTCCTTAGGGTTAGGAGTTAGGTCTTCTCCTTTGGGGTGTGAAATCATATGGGGTTAGGATTCTTTTGATTTCATTTTCAATTTTTTATCTTGTCATGTGCTTCTGTTTTTGAGTTTTGCATCTCATGTTGCATGAAAACCCTAATTTCTCATCTTCCTTTGCATACATCTTGCATAAGCATTCATATATGAACTTGCCATGACATTACATGCATCCACATGACTTCTAAGACATCTTAGGACACATTAGAATCATGTTTGATCATTGCACCATCCATTTGCCATGTTATGCATTCATTACATTTCATGTGCATTCATGAACTTTCATGCTTCTTTCGTGCTTCATTTGCATCCTCATTACTTGTATGATCATTCACATCTCTTGACATACATATGTACCATCTCTTAGCACCATTTTCATCATGTTTATGCTTCTGGTTTTGGTTTACATCTTTGCATACATCTCATTTTCATCTCATTCTTTCTTTATACTAACCATTTCAGGTGGTAAGTTACTTCGAGAAGTGAATTTGCCTTCACTTCTCACAATCTCTTCTCATCTCTCTTATGCATTCATTGCTGCATTTTGTATTTGTATTAGAGTGAGCTTGCTCATTCATGTTCCTTCTTCACCTTCTTTCTTCAAGTAACTTATCTTCTTAAGTGAAGTAAGTTGACTTGTTTCTTCTGCTTCTCCTCCTTTCATCTGCTTCTTCCTTGGTGGCTCTTCTTGAAGATCACTTGCAAGCCTCATAAACCCTAGGAATGCCCAAGCATGATAACAATTAGGGTTTTATTAGTCTCCCATTAGTTTTACCTTTGTGTCATCTTCTGTGTCTTCTCTTCTCATCTCATAATCAGGGACTAAACCTTAAAGGTTTTAAGGCTTTTTGATTAGGGTTATGCCTGCATCCTTCTCTTAGGATGGAGTGTATAACTTTAATCCTAAGTGTTAAACCCTTAATGTGTTTAAATCTCTTAATCAATTCATCTAATAATCACTAATACATCAAGCTTGTAACTTGGGCCTTGCATTAGGGTTATAATTCTTCCTTAATTAGTTAAGAAGGACTAACCCTACTGTTAATGGACAAGTCCCTCTCAAGTTGTCTTACAAACCATAAAATTCACTTCTCAATCTTATCATTAACTTAAATCCACTTTAATAAAGGCTTTGTTTTTTCATGAGGTTAATCCCTAATCATTGATTAAGTTGAGGTATCTTCCTCAACTTAAATGTTCTCATTTATTATCCTTCTATTAGGATGGTGTAATGAGTCCATTAAATCCCTGATTATGGCTTAAACTCATTACTTAACACTAAACAAAAACTCCAAAAACATCTAAAAAATGGCAAGTAGGTTAATGATCTAAATCCTACATCATGGTGATTAAGGGTGAGGTGCTTACTTCACACTTAAGGTATTCTCATTACCCCTAATCAGAGGGAGGATGTGATGAGTTTACTAACCCTTGGTTTAGACTTAAGCTCATTAATTTATGACAAACATAAAAAAACAATAAAATATTGAAAACACAAAAACAAACGATAATCGTCTCCTTCGGGATTCTTTTCTCACCTCATTCACTCACAAACGAGAACTCGCTTCTTCCGTCTTATGCAAGATAGTTAGCACCTGAGCCAGACAGGTCGTACACTTGAGCATAGACAAGCAAGCAGTTCATCAGTCAATTTATCTTTCAGTCTCTTTGAGTCGAACTACGGTGTTCTGACTTCCTCATTGCACGAGAGGATACGTAGGCATAACTTAATAGTTATCGAACAAAAGTCTCTGTATATTCCCCCTCCTCCAACATTTCTCTTTTAAGCCTCATTGTCTTGAGAATTACACTCCTTCCTTACACTGACACTCCTTTTCTTCACTTTACACTTCTTTGCACTGACACCTGTACATTCTTTTTCCGGTTTTTGCACACAGATAGCACTGACACTACCCCTTTTAAACACAAACTTTCAAGCGTGGATCCCGTCGAGTACGACGGACAATCTGAGTGCTAATACCTTCCCAGGTTGTAACCAACCCCCTTTCTCAGTTTCTCTGGTTCGCGGCCGTCTTATCCATTTCTTTCCAGGTTTATGCAGCATTACCTTTCCTTCGGGATAAAAATGCCTAGCTGGCGACTCTTTTCACCTTCATTTCATCTTCTCCTTTCGCCAACCGTTCGCGTTTGTACCCCTTCTGACCTGGTGTCATTTGGTGGGAGCGACAGCTTGGCGACTCTGCTGGGGACCCGTATATTGCAACCAGGGCTTCTGGTTCTTTTTGTGGGTTCCTCCTAGCGCTTGTTTGATTTGTGTTTACGGGGGTGTTATGTGCTATTTGTGCTTATTTACTTGCTTTATTTATTGCTTTATGTACAACTTTATTTACTACTTTCCTTTACAATTTTATTCATTTTCATACTGTCATTATCATTATGCTGGATCTGCTTCTGTTTTGGTGGGTGGGGTTTCACTGAGTGATTAAGGTCCTATACCTGGGACCTGAGTGACACATAGGCTAGAGTGGTTCATGTTCTTTCCCATTCCATTTCGGTCTGGTGCGGGAATATGAAACACGGTTCAGATGTGGGTTTCTTCTTGAGAACTCTGTGCTACAGATTTCTTGTAGTGCTAGGGCTATCTGGGAAGCCTGCTAAGTCTGGATGACCTTTATTTTGACCTTCAGAATCTGGGGTGAATTAGAGGAGGATCTTTTATGGTTATTGTAAACATTGTACCTCTGGGTTAGAAGTGTTTACACTTCTCATAATTGATCCAAGTCTGAGGATCTTTGTTCTAGAACATTACATGTGAGGGGGTTGGGTTGTTTCAGGTTTGCAGGAACCCTTGGCCACATCATACCCTGTTACTGTTTTGTTTAAGAATACTTCACTTTGGACAGTTCTTGTGATTAGCCCTGGACATGTGACTCTTTATTTGAGTCCCCCACCCTGGTTACTGGATTTCTGAGCCTCCATCCGGACCTTTGAACATACATGGACTTTATACCAAGACAGATAATCAGATCTAGCTCTTGATCACAAACCCTTGCATATCATTTGCATATATCATCATTGCATCATTTAACATTTGTTTATTTGTTTTTCAGGGTATCCATCATATCATACTTGGTTTGGTTTTGACCCCTTCTATTGCTTAGACCCCTGCTTCAGCTATCTCCTTCAGGACCTCCTTCAACACCTGTATCAGTCTGTCAGAGACTTACCTCCAGCTTTTTAGTCTGTGATCTTCATCAGCATTTGACTTCAGCTTCTTCATCAGAACTCATGGATATTCCAAGGAAAAGCAACATATCTTATCACTTCTTTGAGCCTTCCTTGACTGGTATCAGGCAGGTCCAGTCACTTATCACACTCGACCATATCCCACTGTTTAGAGAGCACTATGGGGGTATTTTGGACATGGTTATGGATCTTGATTCTTCTCAGAGAAGCATGATCCACACATGCTTGCAGTTCTATAACCCCCCACTCAGATGCTTCAATTTTCCATATTTCCAGATGAGGCCCCTGTTGGAAGAGTTTTCCTTGTTAATTGGAGTGCCTATCAGAAGAGGGATCCCCTTCAACCCAGAGATGACTGCTCCCATAAGTGAAGAGATAGCAAGGGCATTGTATTTGGAGCCTGCCCTCATTGAGCAAAACATCACAACAAAAGCTGGGATTCTTGGTTTACACTTGGACTTCTTGATTTCTCAGGCCATCATGAAGGCTGCAGTGGGAGAATGAAGGGCAGTCTGTGCACTATTAGCCCTCAGCATATATGGGGCTATATTGTTTGCAGATGAGCCTAAATTTTTAAGTAAGAATGCCATCCACTTGTTCCTGCTGAGGAACCCAGTGCCTACATTGCTAGGAGATTTTTATTATTCTATCCATCAGAGAAATGAAAAGCGGAGAGGGAAGCTAGTCAGATGCTGTGCTCCTTTGTTCTACTCTTGGCTACTCAGACACCTGCCTAAATCAGATGCTTTCCTGAACCCACACCAGCAGAAGAATTGGGCCAAAAGGTTCATTGCCTTAACATCAGATGATATCAGATGGTGCACCCAGAGCACCAAAGGCAAGGATATTATTACCAGCCGTGGACAATACCCTAATGTGCCTCTAATAGGAGTAAAAGGTTGCATCAACTACAACCCTTTGCTGTTTAAGAGATAATTGGGATATGCCTTGGTTCACCCTCCTAGAGGACAGGATTTAGCTGAGACCCTGTACTATGAAGTGCAACCTAATTCAGTTGTTGTAAGGCAAGCTGCCTGGGCTTGGGACAACATCCAGACCAAAGGGACAACCATCCTTGGAAGATGTAACAATGTTGCTTTAGCCTAATACTCTGACTGGTCCCGTACTAGAGCTCAGATTACCAGGATGCCTTTCACCTTGGGAGACACACCTGGACCATCTACAGTACAACCTGCAACAACTGTTAGCCTGGTAGAATTTGAAAAGCTGAAAGAGAGGAATAATCAGCTATCTGAGGCCCTGAAGAAGACTCTTTGGGAAAGAAATGACGATCGTCTAGACATTGAAAGATTGGAAAGACTCAAGACTGAGCATCTTACCAAGATTGAAAGGACAAATGACTACATAAGGAAAGCAAGAGCCAGGGAACAAATATTGAAGAATGCCTGCAAGGAGGCCAAGATTCAGAAAGCTAGGGCTGAGCATTACCTGGAGGAAATCCAGGCTAGGTGGATCAGGATCGCCGAAGCCCGTGCACAAGAAGACCAGAGGACTCAGGCCAAGATTGAGCAGCTGGAGGCCAATAAGAAGAAGCAGCAGGAAGCTTTGCTGGCAGCCCAGAAGGAAATATCAGAGTTAAAACTCCGAGCGGGGTTAAAGAGATCAAAGGATCAGGACAGGCATAAGAAGCTGACTAATGCCATTGCTACCAGGAACCTCCTCATTAGGACCATTACAGAGCACCCAGCCGGTCCGGTGACTGAGGCACTCCTGAAGGAAGTCAGGGAAGATGACTATGGACTGGATGTCTGATTCCTCTTTGCTTGTATTTCTTTTCTTTTGATCTACTTTTTCTTTTTTGATTGTTGTATTTTTGACCCACCATGGGCACGTATTGTAAACAGACTATGTATTCTTGTCATTTGTAATATATCAGTTTGTTTTATTTTTGGTGGGCTTTCTCTCAACATCATCAAACATCTCCTCGTGGTCTGGAAAGGTCAAAACCAAGAACCAAACCAGATACCTTGGAAAACAAATAAGCATACTGCATTGCATACTAACACTTTCTTTGTTTTGTAGGTTTTTGTTTATTATTTGTTTCTCACTTTGTTGTGGTTTCAGGAAACATTGCTCGTCGTAGAGTGTTCCCTGTCAATCGCACACACCGGTACCCAACGTGTAACAACCTTCCAGGCATTCAGATGGATCTGGTACAGCAGGACCTGAATGAAGTGAGAAATCAGATGGCAAATGAGAGGGTCGGAATGAGAAACCAAATGACCCAGTTTATGGCTGTGATGACTGGCTTAGCCCAGAGCCAAGAGAGGCTGAGAGAGCTGGTAGAAAGACAGACACCCAAAGAGCCCCATCTTGGAACAGGGGGAACCAACAATAATGAACGGGGACAACCTCATATCGACCCACCAGAGTATGGACTCCATTTGAATCCAGATGTTAATGGCACAAGGAATGTTCAAGGTAATACGGCTGGGGGCAGAATCCTGCAAGAGGATCCCCAAGAAGAACAGTTCACAGTTATTGGGGTTGGGGATGAAGTGTATGACAGAAGACTGGATGAGATTGCTGAAAAGCTGAGGTCTTTCGAATCCCAGAATTCTTTAGGCTTTGACGTAATGGATATGGGGTTGGTAGATAGGGTGAGGATTCCCCACAAATTCAAACCCCCTTGCTTTGAAAAATATAATGGTACCTCCTGCCCGCGTACCCACCTGCAATCCTTCTTAGGGAGACTTAAGGCTTATACCATGGACGAGAAGTTATGAATGTTCTATTTTGAGGACAGCCTGACTGGAGCATCAAGAGAATGGTATTCGCA
Source organism: Lathyrus aphaca (assembly GCA_963966055.1). Classification (NCBI taxonomy): domain Eukaryota; kingdom Viridiplantae; phylum Streptophyta; class Magnoliopsida; order Fabales; family Fabaceae; genus Lathyrus; species Lathyrus aphaca. Next base: position 184,064,499 of record OZ014520.1, read on the forward strand.
TCTGACAAGGGCCACTATAAGATGTTGGAAAGACTTGGCCGAAGCCTTCATCCGGCAATACCAGTACAACCTAGACATGGCCCCCAATAGAACTCTTCTAATGGGCATGTCTCAGTCTTCAAGGGAAAGCTTTCGAGATTATGCTCAGAGGTGGAGACAGCTTGATGCTGATGTCCAGCCACCCATGTCTGAAAGAGAAATGGCTGACATGTTTATGAATACCTTGCAGGGAACTTATATTGATAGACTTCCTGCTTTCTCTTCCACCAGTTTTGCTGATGTAGTTATAGCTGGTGAAATAATTGAGAGTCTTTTGAAGATGGGCAAAATCTTTGACAATGGTGCCAGCTCCTCCAACAACCCCGGAAAACCTTTTGCAGGACCCCGAAGGGCAGGTGAAACAAATGCTATCCATACTAGCAGGGGCAGACCCCAGTATTCTCACAGATCAGTAGCATCCGTTACTATCCCGGCTTCGGTTCCACAGCAACCACTTTATCCTCAACAACAACAACAACACTATCAACAACATTCTCATTTTCCGCAACAAAGAACGTACAACAATAACAACAACCAACAACAGCGCCCCTTTCAACAGAGGCCATCTCAGGAAAATAGGGTGATTGACCCCATCCCTATGCCTTATACTGCTCTACTGCCACAACTTCTGAAGCTTAACCTGGTTGAGTTAAGAACGTTGGCTCCGCCAGATCCTCTCAATATCCCAAAGAATTATGATGCCAATGCTAGGTGTGCCTTCCACTCCAACGCACCTGGTCACAATACTGAGAAGTGTAGAGCCTTGCAAATGAAGGTTCAAGATCTGGTCGATTCCAAAGCTCTCAATTTCGCACCTCCTCCGAATGTAAACATAAATCCTATGCCTAATCATGGTGGGCCCAAGATTAATGCCATAGAGGAGGACCAACCGTCTGCACTAATTGATAATGTTGCACAGATTCAAACACCGTTGGAAGAAGTCAAAACTCAATTTTTAAGATGTCAAGTGTTCCCGGGCTGTGGGGCCTGCTGCGAATCGTGCAAAACTGCTATTAATGGTTGTGAGAAGCTAAGGTTTGGCATAGATGGCCTCATCAGAGATGGAATTTTGCAGATTACCACAACGGCTCCTTCAACAACTCTTTCTTCAGCAACAATGGATTCTCCTACAACATCAACAATCCTTCCTTCAGCAACAATAGATCCTCCTACAACAGCAACAACTCTCATTCCCACCAATTCATCCGTAACTCCGGCAATCACTCCATCCATTATTTCAACAGATCAGAGTTCAGCAACATTTACTTCTACAACATCATCGCCCATCTTATCAACGGAATCGCCTACAACACCAGCAAACACTAATGAAGATGTTTCAACGGTCACGATCTATTATAACCCAGCAAATGTTCATCCCAACAACAATTTCCAACAACAAACTGCAACACTTCCTGTCAGATCTCCAGTCACAATCTATTACGACCCGCATACCATCATAGTTCCTTCCGCTGCAGCAATCAGTCCGGTCACCATTACGGTGCCTGGACCTGTTCCTTATGAAAGCAGTAATGCCATACCTTGGCACTACGGTTCTGATCTCTACTGCGACGGAAAGAAAATCACTCTAGATTCATCAACCTCTTCACCACAAGTTGACAATGTTGGGGGAGGCGGAGGCTTCACCAGAAGCGGACGCCTTTTTGCCTCACAAACACCAAGACCCAATGCTGAAGCAAAAGCTGCTGCTAAGACAAAAGGGAAGAATGTGGTACTAGAAGAGCCAACTGATAAAGAAACTCCGAAGGCATCTTTTGAACAAGAGGTGGACGAGTTCATGAGAATAATCAAAAAGAGTGATTACAAAGTGGTGGACCAGCTTCATCAGACACCCTCCAAAATCTCTATATTATCACTGTTAATGTGTTCCGAAGCCCATAGGAATGCATTGTTGAAGGTCCTGCACACAACATACGTGCCGGAAGAGATTACGGTTAATCAGCTGGAACTAGTGGTTGCAAATGTTAACACCAGTCATGGACTGGGCTTCACAAATGCTGATTTAACGACGGAGGGACGCAACCATAACAAGGCTTTACATATCACCTTAGAATGCAAAGGTGTTGTTTTTTCTCATGTGCTGGTGGACACTGGGTCTTCACTCAATGTCCTCCCAAAGAAAGCTTTGGTGAAGCTAGAGTATGATGGTTTGGCATTGCATCCAAGTAACTTGGTGGTGAGAGCATTTGATGGCTCTAAGAGATCAGTACTTGGAGAGATTGATTTACCCGTGTTGATTGGCCCGCAGACCTTTAAAACTACCTTCTTCGTGATGGACATACAGGCGGCCTACAGTTGTCTGTTGGGTAGACCCTGGATTCACGCCGCTGGCGCTGTTACATCTACCCTTCACCAGAAGTTAAAATTTGAGTGGGAAGGCCAGATCATCACAATCTGCGGGGAGGAGGACATTTTTGTCAGCCAGCTGGCTACTTACAAGTATATAGAAATGGATGGGGAGATCCATGAGACTATGAGTCAGGGGTTTGAGGTCCTTAACATCAATGAAGAAACTGTTGTATCTGGAACTTCCATCACTTCATATCAACAGGCTCGGAAGGTTGTTGAGGAGGGTACCGCTCAAGGCTGGGGCAAGCTGCTGCTAGTTGAAAAGAAAGAAGACAAATTCGGGTTAGGTTACAGACCAACTCGACAAGATCAACCGGAGGCTGCAACAGAGCCCAAATTTGTCAGCGGGGGAATGCTTACCCCGGATACTGTGAACAGTCTGGAAGATGAGGAAGAAGACGAACGCAACCTGGAAAACTGGATACGTCCAAGGATCTCGGGAAACCAAGTCTCAAACTGGTCTTCCCAGGAAATTATAAGAGTTACTCCTGCAGAGTAATTATTATTTCCTGTCTTTAAGCATGCATCAAGTCCTGTATCTTGCCCAAGATGTCAGGGCTTATTTTGTAATCGGGCCATCTTGTATTTTGTGCAAACGATCAATTAATGAATATCAGGACATCTTTTGCAAACAAGTCTCTTTTTCGCTCACTGTTTTTCATTTTTCATTTTTTGTACAAAAATAAAATGGCAATGTTTTTCAAAATAATAACTTCATTTTCACTTTTTCTAAACAAGATAAAACTGATCACTAAAATAAACAAATCTAAACCCTTACAGAGAATGCCCTCCAGACTGCACCGACAACGACACTGCTATAACTTCGTATGACTTCGACAATCCGTTTAATCAAGCCGATGAAGGGGTTGAAGAAGATTATGAGCTACCTGAAGAGCTAGCCAGATTGTTAAGGCAAGAGGAGAAGGTTATCACTCCTTATCAGGAGGAGGTGGAGACAGTTAATCTTGGTACCGAAGAAGATCTGAAAGAAGTAAAAATCGGGGCCCGCCTGCAAGATTCAGTGAAGGAACAACTTGTTGACATGCTTCGTGAGTATGTGGATGTCTTTGCTTAGTCTTACCAAGACATGCCAGGTCTGGATACCGACATTGTTATGCACAAGCTGCCACTAAAAGAAGACTGTCCTCCAGTAAAACAGAAGTTGCGCCGTACTCGTCCGGATATGGCCATGAAGATAAAAGAAGAGGTACAAAAACAGTGGGACGCCGGTTTCCTTGCTGTAACTAGTTACCCGCCGTGGGTTGCTAACATTGTACCTGTGCCTAAGAAAGATGACAAAGTACGGATGTGTGTGGATTACTGGGATCTGAACAGAGCCAGCCCGAAAGATGACTTCCCATTACCTCACATTGATGTATTGATCGACAACACGACTCAGTTCTCAGTGTTCTCCTTCATGGATGGATTTTCAGAATATAATCAGATCAAGATGTCACCTGAAGACATGGAGAAGACAACTTTCATCACACCCTGGGGCACATTCTGTTATAAGGTGATGCCATTTGGACTGAAGAATGCTGGTGCCACTTATCAACGGGCTATGGTGACATTATTCCACGACATGATCCACAAAGAAATTGAATGTTATGTGGATGACATGATTGCCAAGTCCCTCACTGAAGAAGACCACCTGGTAAATCTGTTAAAGCTATTCAAACGCCTGAGGAAGTACCAGCTGAAGCTAAATCCCAACAAATTCACATTCGGGGTACGTTCTGGTAAGCTGGTTGGGTTCATTGTAAGTGAAAAGGGGATTGAAGTTGACCCTGACAAAGTCAAAGCCATTCAAGAGATGCCTGCACCGAAGACTGAGAAAGAAGTTCGGGGTTTTCTAGGTAGATTGAACTACATTTCAAGGTTCATATCTCATCTTACTGCAACCTGTGAGCCCCTGTTCAAGTTGTTAAGAAAAAAACAAACGGTTATGTGGAATGAAGATTGTCAGAAGGCTTTTGACAAAATCAAGGAGTACTTACAAGAACCTCCAATCCTTATGCCTCCAGTTGAAGGAAGACCTCTAATAATGTACTTGACAGTATTAGAGGAGTCAATGGGGTGTGTGTTGGGCCAACATGACGAGTCTGGTCAAAAAGAGTATGCAATATACTACCTAAGAAATTTTTTTACCGACTGTGAACAACGTTATTCACTGCTCAAGAAAACTTGCTGTGCTTTAGCGTGGGCTGCTCGCCGACTAAGGCAGTATATGTTGACCCACACTACTTTGTTGATCTCAAAGATGGACCCAGTCAAGTACATATTTGAGAAGCCAACACTTACCGGAAGGGTTGCAAGATGGCAAATGATTCTAACAGAATATGACATTCAGTACACATCTCAAAAGGCCATCAAGGGCAATGTACTGTCTGACTATCTGGCTGAGCAACCCATTGATGATTACCAGCCTATGAGATCTGACTTCCCTGATGAAGACATCATGTTCCTGAGAGCAAAAGATCATGAAGAGCCTGTTCACACTGAAGGGCCTGACCCAGAAGAAGAATGGACAATGATGTTTGATGGGGCTGTTAATATGAATGGTCGTGGAGTTGGTGCAGTACTTATTACACCTAAAGGAGTTCACATGCCTTTCTCGGCAAAGCTCACCTTTAATTGCACTAACAATGAAGCTGAATACGAAGCCTATATCATGGGTCTTGAAGAAGCCATTGACCTCAAAATCAATACTTTAACTGTATTCGGAGATTCAGCTCTGGTAATCAATCAGACCAACGGCAAATGGTACACTCACCAGGAGCATCTGATTCCATACCGTGATTATACGAGGAGATTACTAACTTTCTTCACTACAGTCAAACTTAAGTATATCCCTCGAGATGAAAATCAGTTTGCAGATGCTCTGGCTACCATTTCCTCCATGATCAAAGTTCAAGCTGCCAACTTTGTGCCTCGGATTTCAGTGTCCAGACTTAACAGACCAGCATACGTATTCTCTGTGGACATTGCTAAAGATGACAAGCCTTGGTTCCATGACATGAAATGCTTCTTGGAGGATCAAACATACCCACCTGGGGCATCGTCCAATGATAAGAAGACACTAAGAAGGCTGGCTGGTAGTTTCTTCCTGAATGCTGATGGCTCCTTGTACAAAAGAAACTTTGATATGGTACTTCTCAGATGTGTTGATAAGACGAAAGCAGAATTGCTGATGCATGAGGTGCATGAAGGATCTTTTGGTACCCATGCGGGATGGCATGCAATGGCTAAGAAATTGCTAAGATCAGGCTACTACTGGATCATAATGGATGCAGATTGTTGTGTCTATGCTAGAAAGTGCCACAAATGCCAGATTTATGCAGACAAAGTGCATGTGCCTCCGAATCCTTTAAATGTGATGTCTTCACCCTGGCCCTTCGCCATGTGGGGCATTGACATGATTGGAAAGATCGAACCGACTACTTCCAATGGCCACAGATTCATCCTGGTAGCCATTTATTATTTCACAAAATGGGTTGAAGCAACTTCATATGCAAATGTCACCAGGCAAGTGGTAGCCCGATTCCTGAAAAGAGACATCATCTGTCGGTATGGAGTGCCCGAGCGAATCATCACTGATAATGGTTCCAATTTGAACAAAAAATGATGGCAAAACTGTGCCGGGACTTCAAGATTCAACATCACAACTCTTCTCCTTACAGGCCAAAGATGAATGGCGCTGTTGAGGCAGCTAACAAGAATATCAAGAAGATTGTGCAAAAGATGGTGGTCACTTACAAAGACTGGCATGAGATGCTATCATTTTCCTTGCATGGGTACCGTACCTCAATCAAAACATCCACTGGGGCAACACCGTGTCAACTTGTGTATGGTATGGAGGCAGTCCTACCTGTTAAAGTTGAACTACCCTCCATACGGGTATTGATGGATATCAAACTGAATGAAGCAGAATGGGTCCGTTCTCGGTACGATCAACTGAATCTGATCGAGGAAAAGAGATTAGCTGCAATCTGTCATGGGCAGTTATATCAGAAGAGAATGAAGAAAGCCTTCGATCAGAAAGTCAGGCTTCGGGAATACCAAGTAGGAGATCTTGTGCTTAAAAGACTTCTCCCTCCTCATACAGACCACAGGGGAAAGTGGACTCCGAATTATGATGGTCCATTCATAGTAAAGAAAGTTTTCTCTGGTGGGGCACTGATGCTCACTACTATGGATGGTGAAGATTTCCTGTCCCCTGTAAATTCAGATGTAGTTAAAAAATACTTCGCATAAAGTGACCCGCTGGACATAAAAACAGAATGTAAGTCCAGGAAAAAATATGGCATCCCGGCGAGTCAAAAAAAAAAATTCTTGGGAAAAAATAAGGGAAAAATATAAAAAATGTACACCCGCTGAGTTGAAAAGCCACATTGGACAACTCAGGCAAACATGGGTATCCCGGTGGATTGAAAACCCGAAAGGGCGACCCACGCAAAATAAGGGAATAAGCGAACAACTGCATTCTGAATTCGTCTGTATCACTTACAACATGGCAAGTTTCGAAGGGTTAAAGCATCGGTCAGAATCAACCTTCTTCAGAAAGCAGGATGAGAAGAACGCCAAGGTCATACGGGTCATAGCAAAGGGAAGCTCGCTAAAGCGCCGTCAACATTGCCAACACCTTCATTTTTCTCAATTTGTAACAATCTCCTCATTTCAGGGGATTTGTTTCTTTGAATGTATTTGCCAATTCAGGGCACACAAATTAATAAAATCAGATTTTTCAGTCACATTTCGTCTTGTACATTTTATTTCATTTGCAAAAATGTCCGATATCCTTGATATAACGTTCACATAAAAACGGATGTGCCTTTCTAATCATATGCTTGCAGGAAAATATATTACTTACTCCCGGGAGTGTCTAAACTCCTATGATGGAATCCAGTAAGGGATACCCCGGGGTACTTGTGCGTTTCTTCGTCATAACAGGATTGCAGGTATTCAGAGCGCAACATGGGATAGGAAGGGGTTTCCCCAACAAAGTTGCCAGATCATTATTTCCTCAACACATCTTCCAAAATGCACCAGAAGTACTTTCTCCCCATCAAAAGTTGCCAGACATCACTTCTCCGGCACATCTTCTTTAAAGCAACATCAGAAGGTGTTTATTTCCCCAGCTGAGTTGTCAGATATCATCATCCTCAGTAGTATCCCCACAGAGCTCCAGCCTCCTCTCCAGAAGAGCAATGTCTGAATTTCCCACACAACAAAGTGGTGAAAGCCTCCATATCCCCAGCTGGGCTCCTCATTACCAAGATAGGTCTACCAGTGACTTATTTCCCCAAGCAGAGTCATACATCTTATCAGATCCACCAATGATCTCACCCCAGCTGGGATATCCTTCCAAGCAGATCAGTCGGAGATATCCACAGCAGCGGGATCCGAATCCCGAATCGGTATCTTTTGCATACACATGGCATTCGCATCATAAATCACCACAAAAGCGTAGCATTCCGTCTAATACAGAGCATTAAGGCAAAAATCAAACATATTGCATAATCACAAGTCAGGTTTTGAAACAGTCACCTGTAAATATCAACAGTACCTCGTCAGCAATATACATCCCTTGCACATAAAAGCCAAAGCATCCCCTTAGTACTCTCAAAATACAGATACATTCTCCTTTTGACACTCGTCTGTGTCATCATTCCTCAGTAAAGTCGCCAGAACACTTTCTACAAACAGATACCTATACGCACTCTTATGACGTCCGTTCGTGTCACCATTCCCCAGCACGACTGCAAACCAAACACTTATTATAATACACTTGTTGACACCCGTCCGTGTCATCCTATCCCACAGGTTGCCAAAATACCTTTTACACTTATAAGTTCATAACTTATACACTTTCTATTATGACACCCGTCCGTGTCATACTCCTCCCCAGCAAGTTGAGCACTGGTCTGTGTCTCACCAATGTTTATTTTTTACTCATACTGATACTCGTCCGTATCTTGTACACACACTTATTTCCCCTCAGATTCGACTCTCGTCCGTGTTCTTTGTTAACCAGTTGATACTCGTCCGTATCATCATCTCTGAACATGCGTCAGCGTTGTTTCTACCGATACTCGTCCGTATCGTAGTCTTAAGGATGCTCGTCCGCATCTTTGATCTATACACAATGCCAAACACTTATACCTTTTGTTTCTTGGATGTAAACACTCGTCCGTGTTTACCATTCCCGACTAAAAAGCAAAACTTCTTTTATATCTGACATTCGTCCTATGTCATGATGCTTTCGGCAGCCGTACCCTGCCAGGTGATCGTCCTTCACCTTTGGATGACCGTCCCTCATCCTTATCCCAGCGGAGTCTCCATTATTGGAACCCTTTTATATTCGGCATTCGTCCTATGTCGTGATATTTTGCAGCCGTCCCCTGCTAGGTGATCGTCCTTCACCTTCTTGATGATCGTCCTTCATCATTTTATCCGATGGTCGTCCCTATTGTTGATCTTGTTATCTGACATTCGTCCTATGTCATGATAAGCCCCGAGAGCAGCCGTACCCTGCTAGGTTATCGTCCTTCACCTCTTGATGATCGTGCTTCATCATGCTTATTCGATGGTCGTCCCCATCGTCGACCTTTTCTATCCGACATTCGTCATATGTCGTAATAAAGAGCAGCCGTCCCCTGCTAGGTGATCGTCCTTCACCTTTGATGACCGTCCCTCATCAATATTTCATTTATTCTTTGAACCGATGGCCGTCCCCGTCGTTGTTTACTTTACTTTGCAAATCTGATGGCCATCCCTATCATTGACTTTACCTTTAATCCCCAAAAAACCTTGTTTCTTAACTTGATGGTCGTCCCCGTCATGATCTCTTTATTTCCCCAGCATGTCGGTCGTACCCATCACCGCTTTATCCCCAACAGTCGTCTTCTGCTCGATGGTTGTCCTCCATCAGCCACACTTTATAATCATATTATACTTTCATCTTACAATCTATATCCCTTTTCTTCTTCTCCCAGTGAGTGCAAATTTCGGACTGTCTTTGGTATTCAACCACAAGTTATCTTGTTTGTCTGTTAAGCCAGGCGCTTACACCCTGCACAACTAACTCATGTTTGAATAGGGGCAGCTGTAAACACCGCAAATTTTCCCTCACTAAGTTCACACCATGGCTTGTGATCTTTCACATTTACATAAGTTTAATCATACCATTTCATGTTGCATTTTTGCTTCACTGCATTAGTTCAAGTTCATCTGCATCTAGGGTTTGTGATCTGAGCAATCCAGGATCCATCTGACCCACTCCAAAGGCCATAAATAATTTCAAGAGGGTCCATGTATTTTCAATCATCATATTTTATCCTCCAAAGATCAAGGAAGTCAAAGAATCACAAGAACTAGCAAAGCATGGAAGCAGAGCTAGGGTTTAACTGCACAGATGACCTAAAATTAGGGTTTTGGTTTCAGAGGCCATAACTCCAAATTTTTTGGTCATTCTTGTTTCTATTGGTCTCAATATGTTATAAGGATCATGTGTACCAAGTTTGATGAAGAAATTCATTGTGGAATTCATTTGTTCATTGGGTAACTTCTTGAGCAAGTCAGAGCAAAATCAGGGCATCTGAGGCCCCCATCCATGGAACCAAAGTGGATTTTTCATCAAATTGAAGTTATATGATCTTTATTTGATCATTGAAGTGTTTAGAAGTTCACAAAATTGAAGAAAAGTGAGCTAAACCAAAAGTTGCCAAAAATGGAAATGACTTGTAATGTAAACTTTCCATTTTGGAAAAGTTTTTCAACCTCCTCTTTCTCAACCAAAAATGCTTCAAATGCAAAATTGTTGGTCATGGAAGTTGTAGATTGGATCATTCCCTTTTCAAAAAGTACAAGAACAAGTCCTAATTCATTATGGAACTCAAGTTATGGCTTGTCAAAGTTGGCAAAAATCACATAAATTTCAAGAATGTACCAAAGAGGAATTTTTGCAAAACCTCTTGCAAAGTTATTTTGTGACTTCAAACACATTTCTAAGCATCATACAAACATTGTTCAATGTCTAAAACTCAGAATTGCCCAAAGAATCTCAAGTTTTCATGCCTTGCCCATGAAGAAATCTCAAAAGGGCCAAACTTTGTCAAAATTGCAAAACACCCAATAACTTATTTCCCACATGCTGAATTGCCTCAAAGTGAATTCCATGGACCTCCTTGATCCTTGTTGAACCAGACATGCCCTTGTACCACCTATGAACCAGCCCATACCTCAAGGACAATAACTTTTGACTTTTTTGAAAGAAGGCCATACCAATCACAATAGGGCACAACCACTCCACAGACCTATCACAAGTTGATATGTGGATCAAACCCAAGCCATAACACACAAGAACACAACCTGAAACCTCAGCATTCACAAGTTCACAAAAAACTCCCCTCTTGCAAAAAACCTTCGAATCTCATAACTCAGCCACCCATTCTTCAAACAAACATCACCATTCACTTCTAAATCACTCACTGATCCTAAACCACCCATCAAAACAGCCAAGAACAAACCACAAACAAAACACGATTTTCTGACCAGTGGAGTACAAACTCACAAACCAGCCACTCTCAAGGTCTTCCAAGCTTCAAAGCTTCTTCAGGGAGGTCATAGGAGTCATCTTGCACAGAAGAAGCAGTCAGAAAGCTCCAAAGTAAGAAGCTCCATCTCAGGTAGCCATTCGAATTAATTTTTCTAGAACCTCTATTTTATGTTCCATTAAGAAAAAGCATGATTCACTGATGATCCTGAACTTTGTATTTTTGAAAATTGTGGAGAAATGAGTATTTGCTAAGCTTCTGAAAGTTTCACCATTTTTTATCTTTGCTTCGAATCTTGAGATTGAGTGAAAAGAAATTGTTTTTGAGGGTGGATTTGATCTTAGGGGAGTGAACGGCGTGAATCTGGAGCTTTAGAGCTCCAGAAAGTACCTAGAGAAGAAGTTGAGAATTTTCAGGTGAGGAGCTGGCCGGAGAAGATGACCGGAGGTCTTTTCCAGCCACCTGAGAGTAATTAGTGACTTAATTAGGGTTAGGGCAAACTTTGAATCTGGGCCCTTGGATCTCTCTTCCCGCGCGTGTTTGTGTGGACCAGATCTTGTCATTAGTTATTAATCTGAATTATTTAATTAAATAAATAGGATTAGTTAAGTTTGAATATGGGCCATTGGATGTGGCGCCAGTCAACCAACCCAAACCCAGATTCAATCCTGGCCTTCCTTTGCGTTTACTTTTCATTTATTCAATTTTATTTCATATTTTTTTCTATTTGTTTTGCACATTTAATTTAAAATAGTTAGAAAATCTCAAAAAATTTGTTATTCAGCATTTCAATTCCAAATAATTTTTTTAACCTAAAAATATTTTTATTTTTATTTTTTGCATTAAAAAATCATTTTTTAGACATTTAATTGTTTATTTTAATTAATTAATGAAAATTAATTAATTAAAATATCATTTAGGTTTCTAAAAAATCCCAAAAAAAATCATATTGCATCTTTAAACATTTAGAGACATTGTCATACCATCCACACAAATTTCTTTTTGGTTTTGAATCATTTTGACATTTTTTCTTTGAATTTAAGGTTCATAAAATCCCATTTTTGGACCTTAACTTCAAGAATTATTTTATGCCTAACCAAGAATGGTAAGACAATGATTCTTTTTGCATTGATCTTCATTTGAAATGTAGTTTCTAACATAATTTTGTCATGAATTTATTTTGCCTTTTTGGATTGATTGGCATTTTCCCCCTTTAGGTACCTTAAAACCCTAGATAACTTAGAAAAATCATAACTTCCTTAGGGTTAGGAGTTAGGTCTTCTCCTTTGGGGTGTGAAATCATATGGGGTTAGGGTTCTTTTGATTGCATTTTCAATTTTTTATCTTGTCATGTGCTTCTGTTTTTGAGTTTTGAATCTCATGTTGCATGAAAACCCTAATTTCTCATCTTCCTTTGCATACATCTTGCATATGCATTCATATAAGAACTTGCCATGACATTCCTTGCATCCACATGAATTCTAAGACATCTTAGGACACATTAGAATCATTTTTGATCATTGCACCATCCATTTTCCATGTTATGCATTCATTTCATTTCATGTGCATTCATGAACTTTCATGCTTCTTTCATGCGTCATTTGCATCCTCATTACTTGTATGATCATTCACATCTCTTGACATACATATGTACCATCTCTTAGCACCATTTGCATCATGTTTATGCTTCTGGTTTTGGTTTACATCTTTGCATACATCTCATTTTCATCTCATTCTTTCTTTATACTAACAATTTCAGGTAGTAAGTTACTTTGAGAAGTGAATTTGCCTTCACTTCTCACAATCTCTTCTCATCTCTCTTATGCATTCATTGCTGCATTTTGTATTTGTATTAGAGTGAGCTTGCTCATTCATGTTCCTTCTTCACCTTCTTTCTTCAAGTAACTTATCTTCTTAAGTGAAGTAAGTTGACTTGTTTCTTCTGCTTCTCCTCCTTTCACCTGCTTCTTCCTTGGTGGCTCTTCTTGAAGATCTCTTGCAAGCCTCATAAACCCTAGGAATGCCCAAGCATGATAACAATTAGGGTTTGATTAGTCTCCCATTAGTTTTACCTTTGTGTCATCTTATGTGTCTTCTCTTCTCATCTCATAATCAGGGACTAAACCTTAAAGGTTTTAAGGCTTTATGATTAGGGTTATGCCTGCATCCTTCTCTTAGGATGGAGTGTATAACTTTAATACTAAGTGTTAAACCCTTAATGTGTTTAAATCTCTTAATCAATTCATCTAATAATCACTAAGACATCAAGCTTGTAACTTGGGCCTTGCATTAGGGTTCTAATTCTTCCTTAATTTGTTAAGAAGGACTAACCCTAGTGTTAATGGACGAGTCCCTCTCAAGTTGTCTTACAAACAATAAAACTCACTTCTCAATCTTATCATTAACTTAAATCCACTTTAATAAAGGCTTTTTTTTGTCATGAGGTTAATCCCTAATCATGGATTAAGTTGAGGTATCTTCCTCAGCTTAAATGTTCTCATGTATTATCCTTCTATTAGGATGGTGTAATGAGTCCATTAAATCCCTGATTATGGCTTAAACTCATTACTTAACACTAAACAAAAACTCCAAAAACATATAAATAATGGCAAGTAGGTTAATGATCTAAATCCTACATCATGGTGATTAAGGGTGAGGTGCTTACTTCACACTTAAGGTTTTCTCATTACCCCTAATCAGAGGGAGGATGTGATGAGTTTACTAACCCTTGGTTTAGACTTAAGCTCATTAATTTATGACAAACACCAAAAAGCAATAAAATATTGAAAACACAAAAACAAACGATAATCGTCTCCTTCGGGATTCTTTTCTCACCTCATTCACTCACAAACGAGAACTCGCTTCTTCAATCTAATGCAAGACAGTTAGCACCTGAGCCAGACAGGTCGTACACTTGAGCATAGACAAGCAAGCAGTTCATCAGTCAATTTATCTTTCAGTCTCTTTGAGTCGAACTACGGTGTTCTGACTTCCCCCTCCTCCAGCATTTCTCTTTTAAGCCTCTTTGTCTTGAGCATTACACTCCTTCCTTACACTGACACTCCTTTTCTTCACTTTACACTTCTTTGCACTGACACCTGTACATTCTTTTTCCGGCTTTTGCACACAGATAGCACTGACACTACCCATTTTAAACACAAACTTTCAAGCGTGGATCCCGTTGAGTACGACGGACAATCTGGGTGCTAATACCTTCCCAGGTTGTAACCAACCCCCTTTCTCAGTTTCTCTGGTTCGCGGCCTTCTTATCCATTTCTTTCCAGGTTTATGCAGTATTACCTTTCCTTCGGGATAAAAATGCCTAGCTGGCGACTCTTTTGACCTTCATTTCATCTTCTCCTTTCACCAACCGTTCACGTCTGTACCCCTTCTGACCCGGTGTCATTTGGTGGGAGCGACAGTTTACTCCAAAGAAATCATATAATTCGTGCATGAGGTGAGGTATACTACACAAGATGCAAAATTGCATAATCATTCAAAAGGCATGACCCACACATCCAAGGGCCAGGATGTTCCCAATTATGAATCAAGGGTTGGATTAGGCTTGAACATGTGCAAGGAGAGAAGGCATAGCACGAGCAAATGAATCCATCTCACCACTCTTGCATTTTTTTCAATTTGATCCTCCCTCATGATTCTCACGTGCATTCTCTTTGCATTTTCAAACAATGAAAGCATGCACCCTTTATAAGCTGATTAGGGTTTCATTTCACCTCAGATCCATAACATTTGCTCAGTCTCAAGTTTTTGCTCCATTTTCAATTCCCTTCGAATTTCTTCACACACTCACTCTTTGCAAGAACTAGTGGCATATTCATGATCAGTGAAGTTTAAGGAGTCAAGGTAAACCACTCTTTCAAGCTAATTCTCAGGATTTCACACCTTGCCATTTCAGTGCAGTTAGCTTCGAGTTCTTAGATCCAGCAGTTTTCAAGGCTTTAGTTGCATTTATTTTGCAACTAGAGTGTATTTGGAGTGGATCTGCAGCTCCTCTTGGTTTCTCTTAAGCTATTTCCAGATCTGTAGATCTCAGGTTAGCATCAAATTCTTAGATCCAGAAATGAAATTGATTGTGCTCATTATGATCTAAATGTTTTGCTGGTGTTGTTGATCTATTTAGAATGCAAAATGAGTATGAAATGAGCTTGTTATTCTGAATTGTAGTTTGATACGTGAAACTTTTTGTCTTCGATCTGGCTTGATACTTGATCCATTGTGAATTTTGTTGTCATATTTGGATTCAGCTTGGTTTAATTGTTTGATCTAGATAGTTTGAATTATTTATGTGCAAGTTTGTTCATATTGTTGAATTTTCCGGTGCCGGAGCTAGGGCTCCGGTCACCGGATTCTGGAACTAGTTGTTTGAAGAAGATGAACATGAGCCATTGGATGCGTAATCTGGACGGAGGAGAGCTTGCCAGCGCATTAATTTCACACCCTCTCCCTCACGTGTTTTGTATTTTGTTTTTAAATCTGAATAATACATTTTTTTTGCGCACACCATAATTATCATACACTCACACTACTGACCAATGAATGAAGAGACATGGTTTATTGTTTGACTAAATCTCATGCATGTATCTGATCTAAGGGCCTCTCATTTTTTCCTGATTAACTGAATTTCCACTATAATTGTTGTGTGCTGCGTTGAAAACCAATGGGCCTGTCTTGCTATCCCCACCCCCTGTGTTATAAGCCCAATTGAAATGAACTGGACTGATTGCTATTTTCACCCCTTGGTCTCATTTGTCCATTTTATTATTTCATTTTATTGTCAGTTTGATTTTTAATTTTTAAAAATAGAAATAAGTTCATAAAAATTCTAAAACATTTCATGATTGATCCTTTGAGTTTTCTCTAATTTTTGGCATTTTTATTTTTCATTTATGTTTAATTGCCACGTGGGAATTAATTGTTTCCTTTAATTAAATGCTTTTATTTCATTTTTGAAGCATGTTGTCTTGTACATTTTCTATCTTGATCATTAATTGGAATTTTGAACTGATTCTTTTTGCTCTGGATTCATGTTGAGATGTAGTTTGTTGATGATTTTTATTCTGATTTTTAGAAGTTTTCTTAATTGGTTTTGGTCTTTAACTTGTGCATGAAGTCTTCTAACCCTAATCCATGTTTAAGCATTTATTTGACTTGTTTAGGTCCTGATTCTGATTCTCTCCTTTTGGTATGTCAATATTGTATGTTTGAGGAGTCTTTGTGCAAGTTTGTGGAATTTTTGGGTGTATACTTGAATTAATTTGAATTTTTGTTCTTTGCCTATTCTCTTTTGCTTCTTTTTGGTCATATGTTCACTCCTTTAGGTTAGAAGGGCACTTGTGCCAACTTATTTAGGTTATTTAGAGCATTCTTAGGATGATGACACCCCTCTGGTCTTGAGTTGATGTTTGTACTTTGAAAAACTTTGTGTTTATGTGCTTTGGAAGTTCATTCTCTTTTATACATGCTCATCTCACTCCTCTTGTTTCTTTACTTCTCATGATGTTAATACTTGAGCTTGTATGCTTCTTCTCTTCATCTCATATGATCCTTAGGCACTTTATTAACATGTTAGGGTTATGGTCTTGGACTTTGTGGTGTTGCTTTGTCTAGTTTGCTTTGTGTTCTCTCATGTTTGTTTTGATTTGTCATGATGATCTATGTTGTGTCATGTTGAGTGGTATAGTTCCTTTCTCATTCTTATGTTTTGTATTTGCATTTGGCATTTGTGATTAAGACTTCACTTTGGTTTGATATTATGTCCATTTTGTGTTGCATTTATTCTTATGTCACTAACCATTTCAGGGGCTTTGGTAAGTGAGAGGTGTGGATGTGATTCCCACATCTCCAAATCTTATCTCTTCTCTTTTCCTTATTGATATTATCTTACTTGTGATTATTGGGGCTTAGGCCTTACTTCCTCCCTCTTCTATTCTTCATTCTTCTCTTTTTCTTCTTCTTTCTTCTCCTTCATTAGGATAGTAAATCTCACTAACCTAGGTTTTTCTTTGCATGATAACATTAGGATTCATTAGTCTCCCCTTAGATTTTTGCCTTTAAGATCCTTTTGTTTCTCTTCTCTTCTCATCTCAAAACCCTAAAAAGACACTTAATAAGGATTGAAGTGATATCTTGAGCAATAGCCTTATTCCATGAAACACTTGTAGTCTTCCCATCTTGGGATAGTACAAGCTTGTCTTGTGATGCACAAGTCTGATCAGGATACCATCTTCACCAAAAAAACCATAAGAAACACTTCTTCATCAAAAAATACAAAAAACACTTAATAAATGAAATGAGTTAGTGAGCCTAAGCCCCAATCTCTGGAATCAAGTTTTGGGGATCTTCTCCTTACTTGAGTGTGCTTGTTCTATTATTCCATCTTGGAATGTAGTGACAAGTACACATTCCATGGAAAAGAGCTTGAGTTCACTTCCTTGTGACACACTCCTTAAAGCTTCTAAAAAACACAAACAAACAATAAGCGTCTTTCCTTCGGGAATTCTTTTCTCATCTCCTTCGCTCTGTCCGCGAACTTGCTCCTACTTATCATTTTGCAAGACGGTTACGCACTCTTCGTCCGAGCCTGCAACACCTGAGCATTGACATAGGCAGTTCAAGCCTTAAGACACAAGCAATCCTTTCCACCCCTAGTTAGGGGAACTACGGCGACTCTGATCCTCATTGTCCAGATGAGGTACGTAGGCAGCGGGGTAGGGCCCGTTCGAGCACAATCTTTATTTTCCCTACATTTTCTCTTTTTTTTTTCTTTCTTTGTTCCTTTTCCAGTTCCAGTTCCTTTTCTTTTGCAGCACCTTTCATTTCTTCACCCTTTAAAACAGTTTCTTTGCGAGCGTGGATCCCATCGGGTACGGCGGATGATCTGGGTGCTAATACCTTCCCAGGTCGTAACCGACTCCCGAACTCAGTCTCTTTGGTTCACAGGACCCGTGTCCTTCCTTTTCTTTTCTTCTGGTTTGTGCAACATTACCATTCCTGTTCCTTCGGGATAAAAAACCCTGGTTGGCGACTCTAACCTCTTTCCGCGCCACTTTCGCGTTTGTACCAGGATGGAAATCCGGGGAGCGACAAATGGCGACTTTGCTAGGGACTTCCTAACCAGAATCTCTGGTTCCCTTGAAACTCTCTCCTAGTGCTTGCGTGTTTCTGTTTCTTTGGGTGTTGATTGTTTGATGTTGCGTGTTTATTTTACTGCTGTTTATTTACAGTTTATCTACAGCTTTATTTACAGTTTTTAGTATTTTATTTTCATGCATCATATTATTACTGGATTGTCTGGATCCTTCTGTTTGGTGGGACTTGGGTGATACTGTTACTGTGAGATGAGCTCATTACCAAGGCTCGAGTGCACCTTAGGACTTAGAGTGGTTCCACTTTGGCATCATGAGATCTTGTCATGGGGGTAGTAGTGAGTTCCACGCCCAGATTTGCGACCGTCTTGGAAATGTCTTGATTTGGGGATCTTCCTCTTTCATTTCATAACCTTGATAGTTATATGCAGCTGGGGACCGATCTTTGAGAACCTTGTGGAAACATCCCTCTCTAGTGGTGACAATGGCAGACCACATTTTGTGGCAAATCCATTCGCACCCGAGGGCCCACCTGGAACTCACATAGGATGACCTTGTTTTCCCGGACTCAGCTGAGGCCTCCTTGCGTAGTATACAATGCCAAACCGATTCCCTGATTTGGTCATGAGCCATTTCTCGGAAATGGTGAAAGTATTATTGCTATTCAGCTTTGAGAGTCTGTGATGTCTGACCCGAAGCACACCAGTGAGATTGGGAGGGGTTTACAGGTTTGCAGGAACCCTTGGCCTCTACATACCCTCATTATCAGTGTGGTTCTTATTATGATTTGGTCCTTATGGTTCTGGATTTCTTGGTCTCTTAGTTCTGAGAGTTTCTATTAGAGGGTTGTGGCTCAGAGAATCTGGTTTTCAGTTATTCAGAGGGTCCTAATATTCAGTATTCAATATCCAGATGGTCCCAGATTGATCATATGCCTACATTGCATTTGCATCGCATCATACTTGCATTAACTAATTGTGTTTCCATTTTTCATGTTGTTGTCTACAGTTTAGCACCCAGTTCTGGTAATTATAAGCTCTCCAGATGGCAGAAGTTAAGAAAATTACAAGGAAGAAGAATGTTCATTACACTTTTCTCCAACCAGAAGTCAAGAGTGTTCAGAAATTAACAAGGTTGATGAATGACCAAGTTTTCGGGAATTTCAGAAAGAGGTATGGTCAGATATTGAAGTACATGGACAAACCTACTGCAGACCAGAAGGATAGCTTGCACACTTTGCTTCAGTTCTATGATCCCTTGCTGTGGTGTTTTGTATTTCCAGATTATATCTTGGCTCCTACCTTGGAGGAGATTTTAAACATTTTGGGTGTTCCTGTCAGAGAAACTTTGCCTTACTATGGGTCTGAGGTGGTTCTCAAGGAAGAAGACATAGCCAGAGTTTGTCGTATACCAATTGCTAAGTGTAAGCACCCCAAATTTGCCCTCACCCATTCACACCATGGCTTGTGATCATTTCATATGCATAAACTCAATCATACCATCTCACATTACATTTTTGATTCACTGCATGGATTCTAAGTCATCTGCATCTAGGGTTTGTGATCTGAGCAATCCAAGAGTTTTTTGAGCCACTCCAAAGGTCATCAATAACTCCAAAGGGGTCCATGTATTTTCAAGCATCACATTATGTCCTCTCAAAGTCAAGAATGTCAAAGAATCACAAGAACTGAGAATGATATGGAAGCAGAGCCAGGTTTGACTGCACAGTTGACCTAAAATTAGGGTTTTGGTTTCAGAGGCCATAACTCCAAATGTTTTGGTCATTCTTGTTTCTATTGGTCTCTATATGGTATAGGGAGTATGCATATCAATTTTCATGAAGAAATTCCATGGAGAAGTCATCTGATCAAGAGTTGACTTTTCAAGCAAGTCAGTGCAAAATCAGGGCATCTGAGACCCCCAATGACCCAACCAAAGGGCATTCTTCATCATTTTGATTGTATATGATCTTTATTTGATCATAGAAGAGGTTGGAAGTTCACAAAGTTGAAGAATTTCAAGTCTTTTGCAAAGTTGACTTTTTGGGCAAGTTTGACTTTTAATGAAAATGTCATTTTATGCAACTTTTTCAACCCTTACTTTTTGATTCAAGAAAGCTTCAAATGGAAAAACTTTGGTCATGAAAGTTGTAGAATAGATCTTTCCCTTTTCCAAAAGTACAAGAACATGACCTAATTCATTTTGGATCAAAAGTTATGGCTCATCAAAGTTGGCAAAAATCACTTAAATTCAAGTTATGCACCAAATGGAAAAACTTGCAAATTCTTGTACCAAGGCAATTTGTGACTTCAAATTGATGTCTAACCTTTACACAAACATCACAAAAGTCCTAAAAATCAGAATGGGCCAAGGGATCACATGTTTTATGGCTTGTGAAGCAAGACTTTTTCATGAAGAACCAAAAGCAAGCCAAGTTGCAAAACACATGATAACTTCTCATCCACTTGCTGGCTACTTTGCTGATCAACCCTAGCCTTTTCCCTCATCATGCTGCGCAGCACACCCACCTTGTACTTGGCTAGAGATTGACCCATGCTTCTCTTACACAAAAGTTGACAATTTGCAAAAGCAACCATACCTATCACAAAAGGACATGTCATGTCATCTGACCAATAGCATTTGTTTATACAAAGAAAATGCAAGCCAAACACCACAAGAAGCAAGCCTAAAACACACCACAAGCCAGCTTTCTCATTTTCACTCCTTTGAGCAAAAGCTTTCGAAACTCAGCATACAAGCCACAAACACTCAAACAAACTTTACAAACCTTCTCACCATGCTTCACTGAACACAAAGCACCCTTCAAAGCAGCCTGAAACTCAAGGAAACAGAAATACGATTCTCACTTGACCTTGAACAGAACTGCCTCAAACTTCCAAACCAGCCATCACAAACTCTTTCTAAGCATCAAGACTTCATCAGGGGCCTAAAAGGAGTGGATTGCGCAAAGAGAAAAGGTCAGAAAGTTGCAAACTGAAAAGCTTCAAACTCAGGTAGCTTCATGAACTTTTTTTCCAGAACGTGCATTTTAAGTTCCTAAATGAATCTACATGCTTCCCTGATCATGAATATGTGATTATTTTTGAAAATGGTTGAGAAACCAGGATGTATGAATGCTCTGAAACTTTTTGCCCTAAAACTGTTTTGATTCGATTTGGCTGATTTAGGAATGATAAACGTTGTTTAAATGAGGGGTTTGATTCGTGAGTGAGTGGGGAAGAGTTCTGGGTAGTTAGATTTCGTTTTAGATGCGTTTAGAGAGAGTTTGAAGTTTTTGTTGATCGGAGAAGACGACCGGAACAGTGTTCCGGTCGCCTGAAAGTCATTAGGGCACGAATTAGGGCTTAATCAGTGTGATTAGTGAGTTTGAATGCTGGCCCTTGGATGTGGCGCCAAGTCTCTTCCCGCGCGCGTATGTTTGAATCTGGATCATTGGATGTGCATACTTTTCTATTTTCAGTTTTATTTCATTTTTATTTTCCATTTAATTACATTGTTTTCTCATATTTATTTAAAATAGCAAAACAATCTTAAAAATTCTGAAATTTTTTATGCACACTTTTATTTAATTTCAGAAACCAAAATTATTTCTATTTTTATTTTTTGCATTCAAAAAATGTTTTTAAATATTTAAAAGTTTATTTTTAATTAATTAATGAGAATTAATTAATTAAAAATACTTTTAGGTATTTAAAAATCACCAAAAAATTCATGAAACATTTAAAAACATTTAGAAACATTGTCCAACCCTCAAACCAAATTTCTTTTTTGATCTTGATGCATTTTGAGAATTTTTCATGGATTTAAAATCATTTTAATGCATTATTTTGATCCAAACTTCCAAAAATCATTTTTGCCTAACCATTGAGAGTTGGACTTTGATTCTTTTTGCATTGTGTTTAGCATATCATGTAGTTTGTGAGATTAATTTGGCATGAATTGATCTTACATTTTCCATTTGTTTGGCATTTTTCTTGTTAAGGAACCCTAAAATCCTAGAAATCTTAGGAAATTCATAACTTGAATTAGGTTAAGAGTTGGGACCTCTCCTTTGGGCAGTGAGTTAGTATAGGTTTAGGGATCCTTTGATTGCATTTTCAATTTTTTTATCTTGATGTTTGCTTCTGATTTTGGTTTTTGTTTGATGCCTTGATCATAAACCCTAATTTGAGCTTCCATATGCATCCATCTTGCATTTGCTTGCATACCATGACTTGCCATAGCATTTTGTGTATCCATTTGATTCATTTGGCATCTTAAGACATATTGTAAACATGTTTGATCATTGCATCTTGCATTTGCCATGTTGTATGCCATTTGCACTTCATAACTTTTCATGTATGATCATGGTTCTTAACTTGCTTCATTTGCATCCATAAGTTTGTATGATCATCCCCATACTTTGTTTCATGTTTGCATCATCTCATAGCATCATTAACATCATGTATGAGCTTCTGGTTTTGATTTACATCATGCCATTTCATTTCATTTTTGCATTGCATTGCATTCCTTTCACTAACTTTTCAGGTGGTAAGTAATTTTGAGAAGTGAATTTGCCTTCACTTCTCACAACTTCTTTTCATCTCTTTTATGCATCCATGCTGCATTTTGTTATGTGTTTGAGATTGATATTGCTCATTCTTCTTCTTCTTACCTTTTTTCCTCAAGTGACTTGACTTCTTCATTGAAGCAAGTTACTTTGCTTCTCCTGATCCTTTCATCTGCTTCCTGGTGGCTCCTCTGAAGATCTTTCTTGTAAACCTCACAAACCTTAGGAACAACCAAGCATGACAATAATTAGGGTTTTGATTAGTCCCCCCATTTAGTTTTACCTTTGTGTCATCTTTGAGTCTCCTCTTCTCACCTCATAATCAAGGACTAAACCCTAAAGGTCTTAAGGCTTTGTGATTAAGTTTATGCCTGTATCCTTCTATTAGGATGGAGTGTATAACTTTAATCGTAAGTGTTAAACCCTTAATGTGTTTACATCCTTTAATCAAATCACCTAATAATCATCAAGACATCAAGCTTGTAACTTGGGCCTTGCATTAGGGTTCTAGTTCTTCCTTAATTGGTTAAGAAGGACTAACCCTAGTGTTAATGGACAAGTCCCCTTCAAGTTGTCTGACAAATCATAAAAATCATTTCTTCATCATATCATTAAATAAAATCCACTTAACAAAGGCTTTGTTTGGTCATGAGTTTAATCCCTAATCATGGATTAAGTTGAGGAGCTTCCCTCAGCTTAAACATTCTCATATATTATCCTTCTATTAGGATGGTGTAATGAGTCTGTTTAATCCTTGATTATGGCTTAACCTCATTACTTAACACTAAACAAAAACACCAAAAACATCTAAATAATCACAAGTAGGTTAATGATCTTAATCCCACATCATGGTAATTAAGTTTGAGATGCTGACTTCACACTTAAGGTATTCTCATTACCCCTAATCAGAGGGAAGATGTGATGAGTTTACTAAATCCATTGGTTTAGGCTTAAGCTCATTAATCTATGACAAACTTTCAAAAGCAATAAAAGATTGAAAACACAAAAACAAACAATAATCGTCTCCTTCGGGATTCTTTTCTCATCATCTTCACTCACAAACGAGAACTCGCTTCTTCCGTCATATGCAAGACAGTTTGCACCTGAGCCAGACAGGTCATACACTTGAGCATAGACAAGTAAGCAGTTCATCAGTCAATTTATCTTTCAGTCTCTTTGGGTCGAACTACGGTGTTCTGACTTCCTCATTGCACGAGAGGATACGTAGGCATAACTTAACAGTTATCGAACAAAAGTCTCTGTATATTCCCCCTCTTCCAGCTTTATTCTTTTAGCCTCATGATCTTGAGCATTTCACTCCAGTTCTTACACTGACACTGTACATTTATACACTTCACTTCTTTATACACCTCACATTTCCTTACACCGACACTTGCATTCTTTCCAGCTCTTTTATACACAGATTGCACTGACACTACCCCTTTAAAACACAAATCTTTTAAGCGTGGATCCCGTCGAGTACGGCGGACAACCTGGGTGCTAATACCTTCCCAGGTTGTAACCAACCCCCTTTCTCAGTCTCTCTGGTTCGCAACCGTCTTGTCCATATCTTTTCTAGGTCTATGCAGCATTGCCTTTCCTCCGGGATAAAAATGCCTAGCTGGCGACTCTATTCATTCCTTGTGAATTCACTCCTGTGTGTTCTCACACCTCTCTTTTCGCCGACCGTTCGCGTCTGTACCCCATTTGACCCGGCTTCATTTGGTGGGAGCGACAACTTGGCGACTCTGCTGGGGACCCTTATACTGTAACTAGGGCTTCTGGTTCTTTTTGTGGGTTCCTCCTAGCGCTTGATTGATTTATGTTTACTGGGGTGTTATGTGCTATTTGTGCTTGTATTTGTTTTTGCTTTATGTACAGTCGTTTTATTGCTTTCTTTATAGCTTCACATATATCATACTGTCATACTGTGCTGGCTGGATCTGTTTTGTTGTTTTGGTGGGTGGGGTTCTACTGAGAGTTGAGGTCCTATACCTGGGGACCTGAGTGACACCTAGGCTAGAGTGGTTCATGTTCTTTCCCATTCCATTTCGGTCTGGTGCGGGAATATGAAACACAGTTCAGATATGGGTTTCTTCTTGAGAACTCTGTGCTGCAGATTTCCTGTAGTGCTAGGGCCATCTAGGAAGCCTGCTAAGTCTGGATGACATTTAGTATTGACCATCAGAAACTGAGGTGAATTAGAGGAGGATATTTTATGGTTATTGTAAACACTGTACCTCCGGGTTAGAAGTGTTTACACTTCTCATAACTGATCCAAGTCTGAGGATCCTTGTTTTAGAGCATCACCTGTGAGGGGGTTGGGCTGTTTACAGGTTTGCAGGTACCCTTGACCTCAACATACCCTGTTATTTTGTTTTGATTAAGAGTACTCCATTTTGGAACAGTTCTTGTGATTTAACCCAGGACATGTGACTCTTTATTTGAGTCCCCCACCTTGGTTACTGGACTTTTTGAACCTCCATCTGGATTTCTTGGACATACATGGACATATATCAAGGCAGTTAATCAGATCCAGCTCAGTCACAAACCCTTGCATGTCATTTGCATACATCCTCATTGCATCATTTTAACATGTGTTTATTTGTTTTTCAGGGTATCCATCCTATCATTTTGGCTTGGTTTTGACCCCTTCTTCAGCATAGACCTATCTTCATCAGTGCTTACTTCAGCTATCAGCTACCTGCTTCAGTCACCTACATCACCAGTCTCAGCCTGTCAGTGGCCTATCTTCAGTGTTATTCTCAGCATCTGTCTCAGCAACATGGCACTTAAGAAGAGTAACATCTCCTATCATTTCTTTGAACCTGAGTTGACCAGCATCAGGAAGATTCAGACCCTGATTACTCCAGACCATATACCACTTTTCAGAGAACATTATGGAGGAATCCTTGATGTGGTTATGGATTTGGACCCTTCACAGAGGAGCTTGATTCATACTTGCTTGCAGTTCTATGATCCCCCTCTGAGGTGCTTCACCTTCAAGAATTTTCAGTTGGGACCATTGTTGGAAGAGTATTCATCACTGATTGGTGTACCTATCAGGGGTGGAATCCCCTTCAACCCTGAGATGGCTTTCCCTAGTAATGAGGAGGTAGCAAAGGCATTATATCTGGAACCAGTTCTGATTGGGCAGAATTTGACAGCTAAGGCTGGAGTCTCTGGTTTCCATCTGGATTTCTTGACTTCTCAGGCTATTTTGAAGGCCTCCTTGGGGGAGTGGAAGGCAGTCTGTGCTTTGTTGGCCCTTAGCATATATGGGGTCATTTTGTTTGCAGATGAGCCTAGGTTTGTTAGCAAGAATGCAATCCATCTTTTCATCCTGAGGAACCCAGTGCCCACCTTACTGGGAGATCTTTACTACTCTGTCCATCAAAGGAATGAAAAGCAAAGGGGAAGATTAGTGAGATGCTGTGCTCCTTTGTTCCATACTTGGCTGCTCAAACATTTGCCAAAGACTGATGCATTCCTGAACCCTCACCAGCAAAGGAACTGGGCTAGGAGGCTTGTTGCTCTAACCTCAGATGATATCAGGTGGTGCACTCAGAGCACCAAGGGCAGAGACCTCATTACTAGTTGTGGGCAGTTTCCCAATGTGCTTCTGATTGGAGTGAAGGGTTGCATCAACTACAACCCTCTGCTATTCAAAAGACAACTGGGCTATGCATTAGTCCACCCTCCTAGGGCACAGGATCTGACTAAGACCCTATATTGTGAAATCAAGCCTAATCTGGCTGTTGTCAGACAGGCATCCTGGGCCTGGGACAATGTGCGGACTAAGGGGGTAACCATTCTTGGGAGATGCAATAATGTGGCCTCAGCCCAGTACTATGAGTGGTCTCATGCCAGGGCTCAAGTTTCTGGAATGCCCTTCACTATTGAAGATGTGCCTGGACCCTCCACAGCACCACCTCCAGCAACTGTCAGCTTAGAGGAGTTTGAGAAATTGAAAGAGAGAAATGAGAATCTGACTCAGGCTCTACAGAAGACCCTCTGGGAGAGGAGTGATGGTCGCTTGGACATTGAGAGGTTAGAAAAGCTAAAGGTGGAGCATCTAGCAAGAATTGAGAAGTCAGAGGATTACATTAAGAAGTCCAGGGCTGGAGAAAAAATCTTGAAGAATGCCTGCAAAGAGGCCCAATTCCAGAGAGCTAGGACTAATTTGTATCTGAAGGAGAGTCAGGCTAGGTGGGTCAGGATCACCGAAGCCCATACTCAGGAGGATAAAAGGACTCAGGACAAGATTGAACAGCTGGAAGCTAGTGCAAAAGAACAACAGGAAACCCTGGCAGCAGCCCAGAGAGAGATCTCAGAGTTGAAGATTAGAGCTGGTGTAAAGAGGTCAAAGGACCAAAGTCAACACAAGAGGCTAACTGCAGCTGTTACTACAAGGAATCTCCTCATCAGGAATCTTACAGAGCGTCCGGCTGATCCTGTGACTGAAGCACTTCTAAAGGAAGTTCAGAAGGATGAGTTTGGTCTTGGTGTTTGACTTTTGCTTGTTTTTGCTTTCATTTCATGTACTTTTCTTTGTGTTGTATTTTTGACCCCTCAGAGGGCATGTATTGTAAAGAAACAAACTATGTATCATTCACTTTTTGTAATATATTCATTAGTTTGAATTCTTCTCAAGAAACATCAAAGCATTCTCCTCAGGGTCTGGAAAGGTCAAAACCAAGCACCAAGCCGGATACCTTGGAAACAAATAAGCATATTGCATTGCATGCTAACCTTTGTTTTGTTTTGTAGGTTTTGTTTTAATTGTTACTAACTCTGTTGTGGCTCAGGAACTATTGCTCGACGTCGAGGGTTTCCACTCAACCGACCACACAGATATCCCACCCGCAACAATCTTCCGGGCATACAAATGGACCAAGTACAGCAGGACCTTACAGAGGTCAGGAATCAAATGGCCAATGAGAGATTGGAAATGAGGGCTCAGATGATACAATTTATGGAGGTGATGAATAATATGGCTCAAAGCCAAGAGAGATTAAGAGCAATGGTAGAGAGACAGAATCAGGAAGATCCCCATCTAGGGACTGCTGGGACAAGCAACAATGAGAGAGTTCAACCTCATGTTAATCCTCCCGTCTATGGACCCCACCTTCATCCAGAAATCAACATCCCTGTTAATGTGCAAGGGACTGCCACTGCAGGAAGAGTACTGCAAGAAGACCCCCAGGAAGATCAGTTCACAGTGATGGGAGCTGGGGAAGAAGCCTATGACAGAAGGCTAGATGAGATTGCTGAGAAACTAAGATCCCTGGAGTCCCAGAATTCTTTGGGCTTTGATGTTATGGACATGGGCTTAGTGGACGGGGTCAGGATCCCCCACAAATTTAAACCACCATGCTTTGAGAAGTACAACGGAACCTCCTGTCCCCGGACCCATTTACAATCTTTTCTGGGGAGGCTGAAGGCATATACCATGGATGAAAAGCTATGGATGTTTTATTTTGAGGATAGCTTAACTGGAGCTTCAAGGGAATGGTACTCTCATCTGACTAGAGCAACCATTAGATGCTGGAAGGACCTGGCTGAGGCCTTTATCAGACAGTATCAGTACAACTTGGATATGGCTCCCAACAGGACCCTCCTGATGGGGATGTCACAATCATCCAGGGAAAGCTTCCGAGAGTACGCTCAAAGGTGGAGACAGCTTGCTGCTGCTGTCCAGCCACCCATGTCAGAGAGGGAGATGGCTGATATGTTTATGAACACCCTCCAAGGAACATACATTGACAGGCTAGCTGCCTTTTCTTCCACTAGCTTTGCTGATGTAGTCATAGCCGGGGAAAGAATTGAGAGCCTATTAAAAATGGGTAAGATTTCTGACAACGGTGCTAGCTCATCCAGCAACCCAAGAAAGCCTTTTGTAGGCCCAAGAAGAACTGGTGAGACCAATGCTATCCATACCAACTGGGGCAGACCCCAATATGTTCATAGGTCTGTGGCAGCAGTTACCATTCCCGCTCCGATTCATCCACCACCAGCTTATCAACCTCAGCAACAAAATTATCAGCAACAAACTCAGTATCCTCCTCAGAGAAATTATAACAACAACAACACCAACAACAACAATCAGCAAAAACCGTTTCAAAAGAGACCTTCTCAGGCCAATAGGGTGATCGATCTGATCCCTATGCCCTATGCCATATTACTGCCACAACTCCTGAAACTCAGCCTAGTTGAGCTAAGGACATTGGCACCTCCAGATCCTGCCAGTCTGCCCAGAAATTATGACGCCAGCGCCAGATGTGCTTTTCACTCAAATGCACCTGGCCATAGTACAGAGAAGTGCAGAGCTTTGCACATGAAAGTGCAGGATTTAGTGGATTCCAAAGCTCTAAATTTTTCACCACCACCAAATGTTAACAAGAACCCTATGCCACACCATGGTGGTCCCAGAATCAATGTTATCGAAGAAGACAAGCCGTCTTATTTGATAACCAGTGTGGGTCAGATTTGGACACCCTTGGTGGAGATTAAAGCTCAACTCCTTGAATGTCAAATATTCCCGGGATGTGAGCTAGGGTGCGCTTATTGCAACATTTCAGTGAATGGGTGTGATAACTTGAGGGATGGCATAGATGGTCTCATCCAGAGTGGCCTGCTTCAAATCACAACATCAATACCTACCAATCCAGCAATCTCCTTAACCACAGTTCCAGAATCTGCTACAACTGCAACAACCATTGTTCCAAACAACTCTTCAATCTCATCAACAAATGCTTCATCTGTTACTTCAACGAACCAAGTATCAACAAACATCCCTTCTACAACTTCAGCACCCCTTCATTCAGAGTCTCCTACAACAACAACACCCATCCTTCCAACAATGTCTCCTACAACATCAGCAGCAAACAATGAGGATGTCTCAACAGTTACAATTTATTATGATCCTACAAATGATTCTGCCTACAACTCACAAAATGCCACTCCTACCAGAGCACCAGTCACAATATATTATGATCCACATACCATCACAGTCCCTTCTGCAGCTGCCATCAGTCCAGTCACTGTCACGGTGCCTGGGTCAGTGCCTTATGAAAGCAGTAATGCCATCCCTTGGCATTACGGCTCCGATCTATACTGCGAAGGACAGAAAATCACTTTCGAATCATCAACTTCTTCACCACAAATAGACAATGTGGGGGGAGGCGGAGGCTTCACTCGAAGCGGACGTCACTTTGCCCCGCAAATTCAAAGACCCACTGCTGAAGCAGAAGCTGCTGCCAAGGCAAAAGGGAAGAGCATGGTGCAAGAAGATCAAGTTCCTAAAGAAGCTTTGAAAACCCCTTTTGATCAAGAAGTTGATGAATTCATGAGGATCATCAAGAAAAGTGATTATAAGATAGTGGACCAGCTTCACCAGACGCCTTCCAAGATCTCCATCCTATCATTGCTTATGTGCTCCGAGGCTCATCGGAACGCACTACTCAAAGTCTTGCACACAGCTTATGTGCCAGAAGAGATCACCGTCAATCAGTTGGAAGTTGTGGTTGGAAATGTTAATGCTAGTAATGGACTAGGATTCACCAACACTGATTTGACTACGGAAGGCCGCAATCATAACAAGGCTTTGCACATTACCATGGAATGTAAAGGTGCAGTTCTTTCCCATGTGCTGGTAGACACAGGATCATCCCTCAATGTCTTACCTAAAAAGGCCCTTGTGAAGCTAGAATATGAAGGATTGGCATTACGTCCCAGCAACTTAGTAGTGAGAGCCTTTGACGGTTCTAAGAGATCAGTTCTGGGAGAAATTGAGTTGCCTATAACGATTGGCCCACAAACTTTCAAAACGACCTTCTACGTGATGGACATTCAGCCTGCCTACAGCTGTTTGTTGGGTAGACCATGGATTCATGCCGCTGGCGCAGTTACGTCTACCCTTCACCAGAAGTTAAAATTCGAGTGGGAGGGCCAAGTCGTTACTATTTGTGGAGAGGAGGATATTTTTGTTAGCCATCTGGCTACATACAAATATATTGAGATGGATGGGGAGATCCACGAGACGATGAGTCAAGGGTTTGAGGCCCTGAATATTAATGAAACATCTGCTGTACTTGGGACTTCCATGACATCCTACCAGCAAGCCCGGAAGGTTGTGGAAGAAGGAAACGCTCAAGGCTGGGGAAAATTGTTGCCTGTGGAGAAGAAAGAAGATAGATTTGGGTTGGGTTACAAACCAACTCAACAAGATCAAGCAGAGGCTGCTAAGAAGCCCAACTTTGTTAGTGGGGGGATGCTCACCCCCGATGCTGTCAACAACTTGGAAGATGAGTTGGAAGATGAACACAACCTGGAAAGCTGGATTCGTCCAAAGATCCCGGGGAGCAGTATCTCAAACTGGTCTTCCCAGGAAATTATAAGGGTTACTCCTGCAGAGTAATTATTATTTCCTGTATATTTTTAGCATGCATCAAGTCTTGCATCTTGCCCAAGATGACAAGACTCATTTTGTAATCGGGCCATCTGTAATTTTTGTGCAACAAGATTAATCAACGAAATATCAGACATCTTTTGCAAATGAGTCTTTTTCTTTTCCGCTCACTGTTTTTCCATTTTTCTTTTTGTACAAAAAATAAATGGCAATGTTTTCAAAATGACAACTTCATTTCACTTTTCTAAACAAGATTAAAATCAATCACTAAAATGAACCAACTGAACCCTTGCAGAAAGTGCCTTCCAGACAGCACCGACAACAGCACGGCTTTGACTTCGTATGACTTTGACAATCCGATCAATCAAGCTGATGAAGGGGTTGTAGAAGATTATGAGCTTCCTGAAGAGCTAGCCAGGTTGTTAAGGCAAGAGGAGAAAGTTATTACTCCTCATCAGGAGGAGGTAGAAACGATTAATCTTGGTACAGATGAAGATGTGAAAGAAGTTAAAATCGGGGCCTGCTTACAAGACTCAGTGAAGAGACAACTGATTGACCTGCTTCAGGAATATGTGGATGTGTTTGCTTGGTCTTATCAGGATATGCCAGGGTTGGACACCGACATTGTTATGCATAAGCTGCCTTTGAGGGAAGAATGCCTACCGGTCAAACAGAAACTGCGCCGCACTCGCCCAGACATGGCAATGAAAATCAAAGAAGAGGTACAAAAGCAGTGGGACGCCGAGTTCCTTGCTGTAACTAGCTATCCGCCGTGGGTTGCTAATATAGTACCCGTGCCTAAGAAAGACGGCAAAGTAAGGATGTGTGTTGATTACCGGGACCTGAACAGAGCCAGCCCGAAAGATGATTTTCCATTACCTCACATTGACGTATTGGTTGATAATACGGCTCAGTTCTCGGTATTCTCCTTCATGGACGGATTTTCAGGATACAATCAGATCAAAATGTCACCTGAAGACATGGAGAAGATAACCTTCATCACACCCTGGGGCACGTTCTGTTACAAGGTGATGCCATTCGGATTGAAGAATGCTGGTGCAACATATCAACGGACTATGGTAACATTATTCCACGACATGATCCATAAGGAAATTGAGTGTTATGTGGATGACATGATTGCCAAGTCCCTTACAGAGGAAGACCACCTGGTAAATCTGCTGAAGCTATTCAAGCGTCTGAGGAAGTACCAACTGAAGTTGAACCCCAACAAGTGCACATTCGGGGTGCGATCCGGTAAGCTGCTGGGCTTTATTGTAAGCGAGAAAGGAATTGAAGTGGACCCTGATAAAGTCAAAGCTATTCAAGAAATTCCTGCACCGAAGTCAGAAAAAGAAGTTCGAGGGTTTCTAGGTAGATTGAACTACATCTCAAGGTTCATATCTCACCTTACAGCAACCTGTGAACCTTTGTTCAAGCTGTTAAGGAAAGAACAGACGGTCAGGTGGAACGTAGACTGCCAGAGGGCTTTTGACAAGATCAAAGAATACCTGCAAGAACCACCAATCCTTATGCCTCTAGTTGAGGGAAGACCTCTGATAATGTACTTGACAGTATTAGAAGAGTCGATGGGGTGCGTGCTGGGCCAACATGACGAGTCTGGTCGAAAAGAGTATGCAATATACTACCTGAGCAAAAAGTTTACTGACTGTGAACATCATTATTCACTGCTCGAGAAAACTTGCTGTGCTTTAGCGTGGGCTGCCCGCCGACTGAGACAGTATATGTTGACCCACACTACTTTATTGATATCCAAAATGGACCCAGTCAAGTACATTTTCGAGAAGCCAGCTCTTACCGGACGGGTTGCAAGATGGCAAATGATTCTCACAGAATATGACATCCAGTACACATCTCAGAAAGCCATCAAGGGCAGTGTATTGTCTGAATATCTTGCTGAGCAACCTATTGATGATTACCAGCCTATGAGATTTGACTTCCCTGATGAAGACATCATGTTCATAAAAACGAAAGATCATGAAGAGCCTATTCACACTGAAGGGCCTGACCCGGAAGAAGAATGGACTATGATGTTTGATGGGGCTGTTAATATAAATGGTCGTGGTGTTGGTGCAGTACTCATTACACCTAAGGGAGTTCACATGCCTTTCTCGGCAAAACTCACCTTCAACTGCACTAACAACGAAGCTGAATACGAAGCCTGCATTATGGGTCTTGAGGAAGCCATTGACCTCAGGATCAAGACATTGACTGTATTCGGGGATTCAGCTCTGGTAGTTAATCAAACCAACGGCAAATGGTACACACACCAGGATCATCTGATACCTTACAGGGATTATACAAGGAGGTTATTGACTTTCTTCACAACGGTCAAGCTTGAGTATATCCCTCGGGACGAGAATCAGTTTGCAGATGCTCTGGCTACCATTTCATCTATGATCAAAATTCAAGCTGCCAACTTTGTACCGCAGATTTCAGTGTCCAGACTCGATAGACCAGCATATGTGTTCGCGGCAGATGTTATCAAAGATGATAAGCCTTGGTTCCATGACATTAAGTGCTTCTTGGAGGATCAAACATACCCACCTGGGGCATCTTCCAATGATAAGAAGACTTTGAGAAGGCTTGCTGGTAGTTTCTTTCTGAACACTGATGGTTCCCTTTACAAGAGAAACTTTGATATGGTACTCCTCAGATGTGTTGATCGAACAGAAGCAAACTTGTTGATGCACGAGGTGCACGAAGGATCCTTTGGTACCCATAATGGAGGGCATGCCATGGCCAAGAAATTGCTAAGATCAGGATATTACTGGATCACAATGGATGCAGACTGTTGTGCCTATGCCAGAAAATGCCATAAATGCCAGATTTATGCGGATAAGGTGCATGTGCCTCCCAATCCTCTGAATGTGATGTCTTCACCCTGGCCCTTTTCTATGTGGGGCATTGATATGATCGGCAAGATTGAACCTACTGCTTCAAATGGCCACAGATTCATCCTGGTCGCCATTGACTATTTTACCAAGTGGGTTGAAGCGGCTTCTTATGCCAATGTCACAAGGCAAGTGGTAGCCCGTTTTCTGAAGAGAGATATCATCTGTCGGTACGGAGTTCCCGAGCGAATCATTACTGATAATGGTTCCAACTTGAACAACAAAATGATGGCAGAGCTGTGCCGGGACTTCAAGATCCAACACCACAATTCTTCTCCTTACAGGCCGAAGATGAACGGCGCTGTTGAGGCAGCTAATAAAAATATCAAGAAGATTGTGCAGAAGATGGTAGTCACCTACAAAGACTGGCATGAAATGCTACCGTTTGCCTTGCATGGGTACCGCACGTCAATCAGAACATCCACTGGGGCAACACCGTATCAGCTTGTGTATGGTATGGAGGCAGTCCTACCTGTTGAAGTTGAATTACCCTCCTTGCGGGTACTGATGGATGTTAAGCTGAACGAAGCAGAATGGGTCCGGTCCCGATACGAACAACTGAGTCTGATTGAAGAGAAAAGATTGGCTGCAATCTGTCATGGGCAATTGTATCAGAAAAGAATGAAGAGAGCCTTCGATCAGAAAGTCAGGCACCGAGAGTACCAAGTGGGAGATCTTGTGTTGAAGAGAATCCTCCCTCCTCATACGGACCATAGGGGCAAGTGGACTCCGAACTATGAAGGACCATTCGTAGTCAAGAAAGTTTTCTCTGGCGGAGCACTGATGCTCAGCACTATGGATGGTGAAGATTTCCCGTCCCCTGTGAATTCAGATGCAGTTAAAAAATACTTCGCATAAAAATATGACCCGCTGGACATAAAAACAGAATGTAAGTCCAGGCAAAAATAGGGCGTCCCGGCGAGTCAAAAACAGAATAAAAGACTCGGGCAAAAATAAGGGAAATAACAAAAAAATTGTACACCCGCTGAGTTGAAAATCCGCATTGGACAGCTCAGGCAAAAATGGGTATCCCGATGGATTGAAAACCCGAAAGGGCGATCCATGCAAAACAAGGGAATAAGCGAACAATTGCATTCTGAATTCGTCCGTATCACCTCCAACTTGGTAAGCTTCGAAAGGATCAAGCTTTTGTCAGAATCAGCCTTCTTCAGAAAGCAAGACGAGAAGAACGTCAACAGTCATACGAGTCATAGCAAGAGGGGAAGCTCCTTGAAGCGTCGACAACATTGCCAGCATTTTGTTTCTCATTTTGTAACAATCTCCTCATTCCAGGGGATATGTTTCCTTGACTGTATCTTGCCAGTTCAGGGCACATGAATTAATAAAAAACAGATTTTTCAGTCACACAATGTCTCATATATTTTTATTTGCAAAAAATGTCTGATGTCTTAAGGAAAACTGATTGCATAAATACAGATGTTTATCTTTAAAAAAATTAAAGCACGTGCTTGCAGGAAATATACTTACTCTCAGAAGTGTCTCACTCCTATGACGGAATCCGGTAAGGGATGCCTCGGGATTACTTGTGCGTTTCTTTGTCTTTGCAGGATTGCAGGTAGTCGAAAGCGCAACATGGGGCATGAAAGCTTCATCCCAGCAAGCTGGCAAAATCAACACTCACTCAGTCTTAGCACTCAAAGTGCTGTCTCCCCAGCTGAATTGTCACTTGTTGCTTCTCCCAACCGAGTTGCCGATCATTCTTCCTCAGCCAAGCACAAAAGCCAGGAAGCCACTTCCCCACAGAGTTTCAGCCTCTATCCAGAAGAGCAGCGCACGAAGGAATCACAATAGAGTGACGAAAGCTTCTAAAAACCCCAGCTGGGTCCCTTATTACTAGGATGGGTCTATCAGTGACCTATATCCCCAAGCAAATATATCTCATCAGATCTACCAATGATCTCACCCCCAGCTGGGATGTCCATTTCAAGCAGATCGACCAGAGATCTTCGCAGCAACGGGTTCCAAATCCCAGTTTGGAATCTTTGCATAAATCATGGCATTCGCATCATATTCACCTACAAAGCGTAGCATTCCGTCTAAAACGGAGCATTACGGCAAAAATCAAACATATTGCATAATCATAAGCCATGTTCGGAATCAAACACTTGTGAATATTATCAATCCATCAACAATATACGAAATACTCCCCAGATTCCCCAGCAAAAGCAGTTGCCTCATATTCACCAATACAAATACACACTCCTTTTGGCACCCGTCCGTGTCATCATTCCCCAGTAAAGTCGCCCGAACACCCTTTACAAACAGACCATCTTGACACCCGTCCGTGTCATACCCCCAGCAGAAAGCCAAAGACATCCTCTTTGCACTCACATGTACTTATATATATACATCTCCTTGACATCCGTCCATGTCATTTTCCCAGCACAAGTAACATAAACACTTTGTATACCAGATATTTGTTTATACTATACCTTTCTCTTTTTGGCACTCGCCTGTGTCATTCTCCCCAGCAGATTGAACACTCAGCTATACATCACTCATACTCTCTACTCATACTTATACAGATACTCGTCCGTATCTTGAATACACCATTTATATCCCCGTAGATTCGACACTCGTCCGTGTTTCTTTGTTACCAGTTGGTACTCGTCCGTATCATCATCTCAGAACATGCGTCAAGCGTTTGTTTCTACATGATACTCGTCCGTATCATAAGTCTTAAGGATGCTCGTCCGCATCTTTAATCCATACACTGCGTCTTCTTGAATATAGATACTCGTCTGTGTCTACTATTCCCCAGAAGAGTTCCCTCAGATACAACACTCGTCCGCGTTCCTTGTTAACCAGTTGATACTCGTCCGTATCATCATCTTGGAACACATGTCAGTATTTGTTTCTACCTGATACTCGTCTGTATCATAGTCTTAGGGATGCTCGTCCGCATCTTTAATATATACACAAACACCTAAACACTTATACCTTTTATTTCTTGGATGTAAACACTCGTCCGTGTTTACTATTCCCCAGTAAAGCAAAATTTGCTTTTCTATCTGACATTCGTCCTATGTCATGATAAACCTTGAGAGCAGCCGTACCCTGCTAGGTGGTCGTCCTCCACCTCTTGATGATCTTCCTTCATCATGCTTGTCCGATGGCCGTCCCCATCGTTGACTTTTCTATCCGACATTCGTCCTATGTCGTGATATTTAGCAGCCGTCCCCTGCTAGGTGATCGTCCTTCACCTTTGATGACCGTACCTCATCATCTGTTTATTTCATTTATTCTTTAACCCGATGGCCGTCCCCGTCGTGGTCCCTTTTCTTTTAGCCCGATGGCCGTCCCCATTGTTGCTTGCTTACTTTATGAACCTGATGGCCGTCCCCGTCATGTTTCATTAATCCCCAGAGAATCTTACAGCTTTGCTTGATGGTCGTCCCCATCATAATCCCTTTTATCCCCAGCATGTCGGTCGTCCCCGTCATTGCTTTATTTCCCGCACTCCCCCCAGCATGTCGGCCGTCCCCGTCATTGCTCTTTACCCAGCAGTCGTCCTCTGCTCGACGGTCATCCTCCGTCGCCCATACTTTACAATATACTTTATTTTTCTTTTACAATCTATATCCCTTTTCTTCTTCATTCTGTGAGTGCAAATTTTGGACTGTCTTTGGTATTCAACCACAAGTTATCTTGTTTGCCTGATAAGTCGTCGCTTACATCCTGCACAGCTAACTCATGTTTGAATAGGGGCAGCTGTAAGCACCCTAAATTTTCCCTCACCCATTAACACCATGGCTTGTGATCATTTCATATGCATAAACTCAATCATACCATCTCACATTACATTTTTGATGCACTGCATGGATTCTAAGTCATTTGCATCTAGGGTTTGTGATCTGAGCAATCCAAGAGTTTTTTGAGCCACTCCAAAGGTCATCAATCACTCCAAAGGGGTACATGTATGTTCAAGCATCACATTATGTCCTCTCAAAGTCAAGAATGTCAAAGAATCACAAGAACTGAGAATGATATGGAAGCAGAGCCAGGTTTGACTGCACAGTTGACCTAAAATTAGGGTTTTGGTTTCAGAGGCCATAACTCCAAATGTTTTGGTCATTCTTGTTTCTATTGGTCTCTATATGGTATAGGGAGTATGCATATCAATTTTCATGAAGAAATTCCATGGAGAAGTCATCTGATCAAGAGTTGACTTTTCAAGCAAGTCAGTGCAAAATCAGGGCATCTGAGACCCCCAATGACCCAACCAAAGGGAATTATTCATCATTTTGATTGTATATGATCTTTATTTGATCATAGAAGAGGTTGGAAGTTCACAAAGTTGAAGAATTTCAAGTCTTTTGCAAAGTTGACTTTTTGGGCAAGTTTGACTTTTAATGAAAATGTCATTTTATGCAACTTTTTCAACCCTTGCTTTTTGATTCAAGAAAGCTTCAAATGGAAAAACTTTGGTCATGAAAGTTGTAGAATAGATCTTTCCCTTTTCCAAAAGTACAAGAACATGACCTAATTCATTTTGGATCAAAAGTTATGGCTCATCAAAGTTGGCAAAAATCACTTAAATTCAAGTTATGCACCAAATGGAAAAACTTGCAAATTCTTGTACCAAGGCAATTTGTGACTTCAAATTGATGTCTAACCTTTACACAAACATCACAAAAGTCCTAAAAATCAGAATGGGCCAAGGGATCACATGTTTTATGGCTTGTGAAGCAAGACTTTTTCATGAAGAACCAAAAGCAAGCCAAGTTGCAAAACACATGATAACTTCTCATCCACTTGCTGGCTACTTTGCTGATCAACCCTAGCCTTTTCCCTCATCATGCTGCGCAGCACACCCACCTTGTACTTGGCTAGAGATTGACCCATGCTTCTCTTACACAAAAGTTGACAATTTGCAAAAGCAACCATACCTATCACAAAAGGACATGTCATGTCATCTGACCAATAGCATTTGTTTATACAAAGAAAATGCAAGCCAAACACCACAAGAAGCAAGCCTAAAACACACCACAAGCCAGCTTTCTCATTTTCACTCCTTTGAGCAAAAGCTTTCGAAACTCAGCATACAAGCCACAAACACTCAAACAAACTTCACAAACCTTCTCACCATGCTTCACTGAACACAAAGCACCCTTCAAAGCAGCCTGAAACTCAAGGAAACAGAAATACGATTCTCACTTGACCTTGAACAGAACTGCCTCAAACTTCCAAACCAGCCATCACAAACTCTTTCTAAGCATCAAGACTTCATCAGGGGCCTAAAAGGAGTGGATTGCGCAAAGAGAAGAGGTCAGAAAGTTGCAAACTGAAAAGCTTCAAACTCAGGTAGCTTCATGAACTTTTTTTCCAGAACGTGCATTTTAAGTTCCTAAATGAATCTACATGCTTCCCTGATCATGAATATGTGATTATTTTTGAAAATGGTTGAGAAACCAGGATGTATGAATGCTCTGAAACTTTTTGCCCTAAAACTGTTTTGATTCGATTTGGCTGATTTAGGAATGATAAACGTTGTTTAAATGAGGGGTTTGATTCGTGAGTGAGTGGGGAAGAGTTCTGGGCAGTTAGATTTCGTTTTAGATGGGTTTAGAGAGAGTTTGAAGTTTTGGTTGATCGGAGAAGACGACCGGAACAGTGTTCCGGTCGCCTAAAAGTCATTAGGGCATGAATTAGGGCTTAATCAGTGTGATTAGTGAGTTTGAATGCTGGCCCTTGGATGTGGCGCCAAGTCTCTTCCCGCGCGCGTATGTTTGAATCTGGATCATTGGATGTGCATACTTTTCTATTTTCAGTTTTATTTCATTTTTATTTTCCATTTAATTACATTGTTTTCTCATATTTATTTAAAATAGCAAAACAATCTTAAAAATTCTGAAATTTTTTATGCACACTTTTATTTAATTTCAGAAACCAAAAATATTTCTATTTTTATTTTTTGCATTCAAAAAATGTTTTTAAATATTTAAAAGTTTATTTTTAATTAATTAATGAGAATTAATTAATTAAAAATACTTTTAGGTATTTAAAAATCACCAAAAAATTCATGAAACATTTAAAAACATTTAGAAACATTGTCCAACCCTCAAACCAAATTTCTTTTTTGATCTTGATGCATTTTGAGAATTTTTCATGGATTTAAAATCATTTTAATGCATTATTTTGATCCAAACTTCCAAAAATCATTTCTGCCTAACCATTGAGAGTTGGACTTTGATTCTTTTTGCACTGTGTTTAGCATATCATGTAGTTTGTGAGATTAATTTGGCATGAATTGATCTTACATTTTCCATTTGTTTGGCATTTTTCTTGTTAAGGAACCCTAAAATCCTAGAAATCTTAGGAAATTCATAACTTGAATTAGGTTAAGAGTTGGGACCTCTCCTTTGGGCAGTGAGTTAGTATAGGTTTAGGGATCCTTTGATTGCATTTTCAATTTTTTTTATCTTGATGTTTGCTTCTGATTTTGGTTTTTGTTTGATGCCTTGATCATAAACCCTAATTTGAGCTTCCATATGCATCCATCTTGCATTTGCTTGCATACCATGACTTGCCATAGCATTTTGTGTATCCATTTGATTCATTTGGCATCTTAAGACATATTGTAAACATGTTTGATCATTGCATCTTGCATTTTCCATGTTGTATGCCATTTGCACTTCATAACTTTTCATGTATGATCATGGTTCTTAACTTGCTTCATTTGCATCCATAAGTTTGTATGATCATCCCCATACTTTGTTTCATGTTTGCATCATCTCATAGCATCATTAACATCATGTATGAGCTTCTGGTTTTGATTTACATCATGCCATTTCATTTCATTTTTGCATTGCATTGCATTCCTTTCACTAACTTTTTAGGTGGTAAGTAATTTTGAGAAGTGAATTTGCCTTCACTTCTCACAACTTCTTTTCATCTCTTTTATGCATCCATGCTGCATTTTGTTATGTGTTTGATATTTAGCTTGCTCATTCTTCTTCTTCTTACCTTCTTTCCTCAAGTGACTTGACTTCTTCATTGAAGCAAGTTACTTTGCTTCTCCTGATCCTTTCATCTGCTTCCTGGTGGCTCCTCTGAAGATCTTTCTTGTAAACCTCACAAACCTTAGGAACAACCAAGCATGACAATAATTAGGGTTTTGATTAGTCCCCCCATTTAGTTTTACCTTTGTGTCATCTTTGAGTCTCCTCTTCTCACCTCATAATCAAGGACTAAACCCTAAAGGTCTTAAGGCTTTGTGATTAAGTTTATGCCTGTATCCTTCTATTAGGATGGAGTGTATAACTTTAATCCTAAGTGTTAAACCCTTAATGTGTTTA
This sequence comes from Lathyrus aphaca, assembly GCA_963966055.1. Taxonomy (NCBI): domain Eukaryota; kingdom Viridiplantae; phylum Streptophyta; class Magnoliopsida; order Fabales; family Fabaceae; genus Lathyrus; species Lathyrus aphaca. The sequence continues at coordinate 184,105,777 of OZ014520.1, forward strand.
CATCCTTTAATCAAATCACCTAATAATCATCAAGACATCAAGCTTGTAACTTGGGCCTTGCATTAGGGTTCTAGTTCTTCCTTAATTAGTTAAGAAGGACTAACCCTAGTGTTAATGGACAAGTCCCCTTCAAGTTGTCTTACAAATCATAAAAATCATTTCTTCATCATATCATTAAATAAAATCCACTTAACAAAGGCTTTGTTTGGTCATGAGTTTAATCCCTAATCATGGATTAAGTTGAGGAGCTTCCCTCAGCTTAAACATTCTCATCTATTATCCTTCTATTAGGATGGTGTAATGAGTCTGTTTAATCCTTGATTATGGCTTAACCTCATTACTTAACACTAAACAAAAACACCAAAAACATCTAAATAATCACAAGTAGGTTAATGATCTTAATCCCACATCATGGTAATTAAGTGTGAGATGCTGACTTCACACTTAAGGTATTCTCATTACCCCTAATCAGAGGGAAGATGTGATGAGTTTACTAAATCCATTGGTTTAGGCTTAAGCTCATTAATCTATGACAAACTATCAAAAGCAATAAAAGATTGAAAACACAAAAACAAACAATAATCGTCTCCTTCGGGATTCTTTTCTCATCATCTTCACTCATAAACGAGAACTCGCTTCTTCCGTCATATGCAAGACAGTTTGCACCTGAGCCAGACAGGTCATACACTTGAGCATAGACAAGTAAGCAGTTCATCAGTCAATTTATCTTTCAGTCTCTTTGGGTCGAACTACGGTGTTCTGACTTCCTCATTGCACGAGAGGATACGTAGGCATAACTTAACAGTTATCGAACAAAAGTCTCTGTATATTCCCCCTCTTCCAGCTTTATTCTTTTAGCCTCATGATCTTGAGCATTTCACTCTAGTTCTTACACTGACACTGTACATTTATACACTTCACTTCTTTATACACCTCACATTTCCTTACACCGACACTTGCATTCTTTCCAGCTCTTTTATACACAGATTGCACTGACACTACCCCTTTAAAACACAAATCTTTTAAGCGTGGATCCCGTCGAGTACGGCGGACAACCTGGGTGCTAATACCTTCCCAGGTTGTAACCAACCCCCTTTCTCAGTCTCTCTGGTTCGCAACCGTCTTGTCCATATCTTTTCTAGGTCTATGCAGCATTGCCTTTCCTCCGGGATAAAAATGCCTAGCTGGCGACTCTATTCATTCCTTGTGAGTTCACTCCTGTGTGTTCTCACACCTCTCTTTTCGCCGACCGTTCGCGTCTGTACCCCATTTGACCCGGCTTCATTTGGTGGGAGCGACACTAAGGTCAAGAAAGCTTTGAAGGACAGTGAGGGCAGAGGACTTCCTTGGGATGTGCTTATATCAGAGGCTGAAGAGTATGCTAGAGAGGGTAAATGGGGAGATTTTGGTGCTGTGGTGGCCTTGATGGTATATGGATCTAGTCTTTTCCCAGGAGAAAAGGAGTTTGTGAGCTTGGAGGTGATCTCCATTTTTTCTAAAGGCAATCCTGTGCCAACTCTGTTGGGAGATTTCTACTACAATGTTCATTACGGGAATGAAAAAGGCAGAGGTGGACCAGTGCGCTGTTGTGCTTCATTATTTGCTGAGTGGTTTGCTAGGCAATTGCCAAATTCAGGCTCTTTCAAGGAGATGAGAGATGAATGAAGGTGGTCTAGGAGGCTAATGGGACTAACTTCTAAGGATATAGCTTGGGGATATGACAGAGATTTACTGGGAAAGGAGTTGCTGGTTAGTTGTGGAAGATTTGCTGGAGTGCCTTTGCTAGTAAGAAAGGGTGTGATCAGTTATCATCCAACATTATCCAGGAAGCAATTTGGCTATCCTCTGAGGGATCCACCAAGAATGGAGGAATTTGCTGAGTCTTTGTACTTCTCTGTGGAGGGAAACAAGGAGTTGGTCATACAAGCATCTCAGGCTTGGGCTCACAGGGTGAAGAAAGGTAAGAAGGACTTTGGAAAAGTAGATCCCAAGACATATCCTCCTTTTGCCACATGGTTGCAGAAACGTGTAGAGGAAGTGCTCATGCCATTTTCAGTGGAAGCTCCATTGTATCCCAAAGAAGTGCCATGTCAGAATACTGTCTCTCTTGAAGAATATAAGAAACTGGAAGCTCAGCTGCACGAGGTCCGGATAGAGAATGCTGAAATGGTTAACTTGTACCACCTTGCCAATCGTGCCAAGAATGAAGTAGAGGAAAAGCTACAGAAGATGCAAGCCTCATTAGGAGCTTAGGAAAAGGAGTTTGCTGGAAGGGAAGCTCACTTTCAGAGATTGGGTCTAATGGAGTCAAAAAGAGAAGCAGAGCGTAAGAAGAATTTGAAGACTCTTAAAGAAGCTCGCCAGTCCATTCTTTGGTTGCAAGGCCAAAGGGAACAGGAGCAGAAGAAGTATAAAGAAAAAGAAGAGTTTTTCGAGGTACAGATGGCCTTCAAGAAAGAAGAAGTGGAACAAGTCCACAACATACGAAGGGAAAAGACTCAACAGTTGGCACAGAGCCAGATTGCCTTGGAGGAGGCAATGAAGGAGATTGAAGAGCTCAAGCTGAGAGCAGGTGTGAAGAAGAGCAGGACAGAGGTGATAGTTGCAGAAGAGTCTGGGTCTTTAGTTTAGGTTTTACTTATTGTTGTTCAGATTACCTACAGGCTTGTTGTAGGAGTCTTGCTTTATCTTTTGTCCTTTTGTTCCTGTATTGACTTGTAACCCTTCGGGAAATTTGTTTGTGCTCTAAGGTTTGGCCAGCAGTGGGTTATCCATGTTATGCAGTGTTAATATTCAAATTACCATTTCTGAGTATGCAAAGCTTGTTTGTCTGAGACTGCTAAGATCTGAACACTCTTCAAAAGGAGAATATGAAAATTAATGCTCAAAGTGACCATCTGGAGCAAATACCGGAACTGGGGCATATAAATGCCTAAACTTGGAAACATGAATAGTTAAATTGCATGCATATAACGTGTTTGCTTGTTTTGCAGGTAGTTCTTCAGTTTCTAACGTTTATGTCCTTTCAGGCACTATAGCTCCCAGGAATGTCCGAGAACATCCAATTGTACACAGATATCCCACAAGAGTCAACAGAGAAAGAGTGATGGATCAAATGCAGGCTGATTTAGCTGACTTGAGATTGAGAATGGCCAATTTCATGACCCTCATGGCAGGGATGGGCCAGACTCAGGAACGCTTGCGCGAGATGGTGGAAAATAGTCAGGCCAGGAACAATGGGGCTGCTGATGGAGGTAATCGCAACAATGCTGGCGCCCGTCAAGTTGAAATCCCTGTGGCACAGCCAAGGATCACCATTATCAATGATGAACTGAACAACGTACAAATGGATGGTCAAGATGAACAGTTTACTTTGCTGGACGAGGCAGAAGGCCAAGGGGCTGAAATGAACAAAAAGTTTGAAGAGATGGCTGAGCAGATCCGTGCCATTCAATCTCAGAGCTCCCTGGGGTTTGATATTACTGACTTGGGCTTGGTTCCAGGGGTTAGAATCCCTTACAAGTTCAAGGTTCCTACTTTCGAGAAGTACAACGGTACGGCTTGTCCGAAGACTCACCTCCAGTCCTTTGTAGGAAGAATTGCTGCCCATACTGATGACGAGAAGTTATGGATGTATTACTTCCAGGATAGCCTGGTCGGGGCCTCCTTGGAGTGGTATATGAAGCTGAGTAGGGTTAACATTAAGAGCTGGAAGGATTTAGCAGAGGCGTTTGTGAAGCAATACCAGTACAATTTGGATATGGCTCCAAATCGTACTCAATTGCAGACCATGTCTCAAAATGCTAAAGAGGGGTTTAAGGAGTACGCTCAAAGGTGGCGTCAACTTGGTGCCAGAGTACAACCACCCTTGCTAGAAAATGAGATGGCTGATATGTTCATGGGAACATTGTAAGGGGTGTTTATCGAGAGGTTGGCGTCTTGTTCAACTACTAAGTTCAATGACATAGTGATAGCAGGCGAGAAGGTCGAAACTCTATTAAAGAGGGGGAAGATTCAGGACATCGGTGTGAGTAGCTCGAGGGGTGTAAAAAAAGCTTTTAATGGACCTCCAAGAAGGAGAGAAGGAGAAACCAATGCTGTGTATGGCCGAGGACGGGGCCGAGGATATAGAAGATCATATGAGCAAGTGGCAGCTGTCACTATTCCTTAAAGCCCTATACAACAAACTCAACCCCTACAACAGCAACAACAACAACAGCCACAGCGTAACAATTATCAGCAAAGACCTTATCAACCGAGACAAGCTCGTCCGGCTAATATGGTGCTTGAAGCCATTCCCATGACGTACACTGCACTGTTGCAGAGGTTGTTAGACTTGAAATTGATACAACTTAGGACACTAGCACCACCTCCACCTGGAGAGCTTTTAGTGGGGTACGATGCTAACACGAGATGCGCGTTCCATTCAGGAGCACCCGGACACTCAACTGAGAAGTGCATGGCACTACAGCATAAAGTTCAAGATTTGATCGATTCAAAGGCGATTAACTTCGCACCACCGCCCAATGTTACATCAAAACCTATTCCAAACAAGGGAGGGGCGAGGATAAATGATGTTGACGGGGGTGAGAAGTTAAGCTTGATTCTGAATGTAGAAGAAGTGAAGAATCCATTGTTGGTGGTGAAAGAAAGGCTGTTAAAAGGACAAGTGTTCCCGGGGTGTGATTCTGATTGTGAAAAGTGTTTAAGTTCAGTGAATGGCTGTGAAGACTTGAAAGTGGGGCTGCAGTATCTGATTGATGAGGGGTCGTTGCAGTTTGATAAGGTTGATAATAGAGGTGATTGTGTGTCTACCATAACAATCTACTATGATCCAGCTGAAGTGCCTGCCAGGAGGGAACCTGTGACTATTTATGCTCCAGAAGTCAGTCCTGTTACCATCACTGTTCCAGGACCTGTTCCCTATGCTGATGATAAAGCCATCCCATGGCATTATGGCTTAGATGTGTATGTGGAAGGACAGAAGGTCGAGAGTAAGGCAGTAACAATTGACCCGACTGTGGTGAACGTCAGAGGAGTTGTTGGTTTTACGAGAAGTGGCCGTCTTTTTGCTCCTTAAGCTCTGAGAGGAGATCCCGAAGCTGAAGCTGTTGCAAAAGCTAAAGGAAAGTAGATAGTGACCAAAGAAATGACAAATCCTGCTGCTGGACAAGGTACTTTTGAAAAAGAAGTGGAGGAGTTTATGAGAATAATAAAGAAGAGTGATTATAAGGTGGTTGAGCAGTTGAATCAGACGCCGTCCAAAATATCAATTATGTCCTTGCTGATGTGTTCTCCAGCTCACAGAGAAGCCTTGATGAAAGTGTTAAAGATGGCATACGTTCCACAGGAGATAACTGTTAATCAATTGGAGGCTGTAGTAGGCAGTGTGAATGCAAGCCATGGGCTGGGCTTCACGGATAGAGATCTTACTTCAGAAGGCCGCAATCACAACAAAGCACTGCATATCACCATGGAGTGTAAGGGTGCTGTCCTGTCACATGTCCTGGTTGATACATGCTCTTCTCTCAACGTACTCCCTAAGAAGGCCTTGATGAAGCTGAATGTTGATGGCATCGTCTTGCGACCCAGTGATTTAATCGTGAAAGCCTTTGATGGGTCCCGGAGGTCAGTGTTCGGGGAAGTTGAGTTACTTGTGAAAATAGGGTCTCAAGTGTTCATGAGCATGTTCTATGTCATGGATATTCAACCCGCGTACAGTTGCCTACTAGGACGTCCCTGGATCTATGCTGCAGGCGCAGTAACATCCACATTGCATCAGAAGCTGAAGTATGTGGTTGATGGCCAAGTGATCACTGTGTGTGGAGAAGAAGATATCTTTGTGAGTCACCTGTCAACTTTCAAGTATGTGGAGATGGATGGAGAGATTCATGAAACGTTGTGTCAGGCCTTCGAAGCGGTTAATCTCAGCATTTTGGCTCCGGCTGAGAGGAACAATGAGAAGGAAGGGACCTCCATTCACTCCTACAAACAAGCCAAAGAAGTGGTTCAATCTGGAAATGCCCAGGGTTGGGGCAAGTTGCTGGAATTAGAGAATAAAGATGACAAGTTTGGTCTTAGTTACCAGCCTGGTGGGTCTAACTGGCCTCAGGGGGGTAAAGCCATAACTTTCACAAGCGCCGGATTTCTCGATCGCAACAACGTCTGTGCAACAAGTGAAGAAGGGGACAGTGACTGTGACTGGGATAGCTGGATTCACCCATGCGAACCTGGGGAGGAGCTCAAGAACTGGTCTGCCGAGGATTTCGTTCAAGTTACCTGTAAATCAAAGTAATTTACTTGTTTCCTCTTTATCATGCTGCATGTCAATCCTGCACTCTACCCAAGGTGCACGGATCCATTTGTAGGGCCACCATGCTTTTAATGCATTTATATTTTACCATGAAATAAAGGACTTTTTTTCAAGCAAATCGTGTTCTCTTTCTTTCGTTTTAAATTTTTCACAAAAAATAAATGGCAATGTGCTTTCTTTTCTTTCGTTTTTGTGTTTGCGTCCCTTTTGAAAAAAAACAGATTCTGAAATAAGCACATCATATGTGCAGTGTTGATCATCCGGATTCTAGTGATAACGTTCCTGCTATGACCACGCATGACTTCGACAATCCTATCTACCAAGCTGATGAAGGGGTTGAGGAAGACTGTGAACTCCCCGAAGAATTGGTCAGGTTGTTGAAACAAGAGGAAAGGGTCATTCAGCCTCATCGGGAAGAAATATAGATCATCAACATCGGGACTGGAGATGTAAAGAAGGAGATAAAGATTGGGGCCAGTCTGCAGTCCGAAGTAAAGAAGGAGTTGATTGGTATGCTACGTGAATATGTGGATATCTTCGCCTGGTCGTATCAAGATATGCCAGGGCTGGATACTGACATTATTGTGCATAAAGTGCCACTAAGAGAAGACTGTCCTCCGGTGAAACAAAAGTTGAGAAGAACCCGTCCTAACATGGCGATGAAGATCAAGGAGGAAGTTCAGAAGCAGTGGGATGCCGGATTCCTTGCCGTAACTAGTTACCCACCTTGGGTAGCTAATATTGTGCTCGTACTAAAGAAAGACGGAAAAGTTCGGATGTGCGTTGATTATCAGGATCTAAACAGAGCAAGTCCAAAGGATGACTTTCCATTACCTCACATTGATGTGCTGGTAGATAACACCGCTCAATTCTCGGTATTTTCCTTCATGGATGGCTTCTCCGGATATAATCAGATTAAGATGGCACCGGAAGACATGGAGAAAACAACGTTCATTACCCCGTGGGGTACATTCTGCTACAAGTTTATGCCCTTTGGGTTGAAGAACGTCGGGGCAACGTATCAGCGGGCTATGGTCACATTGTTCCACGACATGATACACAAGGAAATTGAGTGCTATGTGGACGACATGATTGCCAAGTCCCGAGATGAAGAAGAGCATTTGGTCAATCTCAAAAAGATGTTTGATAGACTGATAAAGTATAAGCTGAGATTGAATCCAAACAAGTGCACTTTCGGAGAGCGTTCCGGAAAATTGATGGGTTTCATTGTTAGCCAGAAAGGAATCGAGGTGGATCCTGCGAAAGTAAAAGCAATACAAAATATGCCTGCACCAAAAACGGAAAAAGAAGTGCGTGGGTTTTTAGGGAGGTTGAACTACATTTAACGGTCATATCTCATCTAACTGCCACGTGTGAGCCAATATTCGAATTGCTAAGAAAAGAGAAAACGGTCAGGTGGAATGAGGACTGTCAAAGAGCCTTTGAAAAGATAAAAGAATATTTGTAGACACCTCCGATTCTAATGCCTCCAGTTCCAGGATGGCCGCTTATCATGTATTTGACTGTGCTAGAAGGGTCAATGGGGTGTATTCTAGGCCAACATGACGAGTCTGGTCGAAAAGAGTACGCTATTTTTTGCCTTAGCAAAAAGTTTACCGACTGTGAATCCCGTTACTCACTGCTCGAGAAAACTTGCTGCGCTTTGGTATGGGCTGCTCGCCGACTGAGACAATACATGTTGACCCATACCACACTTCTAATCTCAAAAATGGATCCTGTCAAGTATATTTTCGAGAAACCAGCGTTAACCGGAAGGGTTTCTAGGTGGCAAATGATTTTAACAGAGTACGATATACAATATACTTCCCAAAAAGCCATCAAAGGAAGTGTATTGTCAGATTACCTTGCACAACAACCTCTTGAAGATGAATATCAGCCAATGAAGTTTGATTTCCCTGATGAGGACATCATGTACCTCAAAGCAAAAGATTGCAAGGAACCACTTCCGGAGGAGGGGCCAGACCCTGAATCCAAATGGAAGTTGATGTTTGATGGGGCAGTCAATATCAACGGACGTGGAGTTGGTGCTGTTCTTATCACTCCTGAAGGTGTTCACTTTCCCTTCGCTGCCAGAATTACTTTTGGCTGCACCAACAATGAAGCGGAAAACGAGGCGTGTATAATGGGAATAAAGGAGGCTATTAATCTTCGGATTAAGACCCTCAATATATTCGGAGATTCAGCCCTCGTCATCAATCAGATTACCGGCAAATGGTATACGCATCAAGAACACTTAGTTCCTTATAGGGATTATGCTTGAAAACTGTTGATGTTCTTCACAATGGTTAAGCTTAAGTATATACCACGAGATGAGAATCAATTTGCCGATGCATTGGCTACTCTTTCTTCGTCCATCAAAGTCTTGTGATGGAATTATGTGCCCAGGATTGACATTTCCAGGCTTGACGCACCAGCTTATGCTTTCTCTGTAGACTCAGTGTCTGATGAGAAACCTTGGTACTTTGATATCAAGCTTTTCTTGGAAAAACAAGAATACCCAGCTGGGGCATCATCCAATGACAAGAAGACCTTAAGACGACTTGCTGCTAGCTTCTTCTTGAATACAAATGGAGTTTTGTATAAGAGGAACTTTGACATGGTCTTGCTCAGATGCTTGGATAGACACGAAGCAAGCCTGTTAATGCAGGAAGTTCACGAGGGATCTTTTGGTACTCATGCAGGAGGGCATGCAATGGCTAAGAAGTTGTTGAGATCGGGGTACTATTGGATGACAATGGATGCAGACTGTTGTTCGTACGCTCGTAAGTGCCACAAGTGCCAGATTTATGCAGACAAGGTGCACGTTCCTCCTAGCCCGCTCAACTTCATGTCATCTCCTTGGCCCTTTTCTATGTGGGGCATTGACATGATCGGGAAAATAGAGCCTACTACTTCAAATGGTCATCGCTTCATCTTGGTTGCGATCGATTACTTTACTAAGTGGGTTGAAGCAGCGTCTTACGCCAATGTCACTCGTCAAGTGGTAGCCAGATTTTTGAAGAGAGACATCATTTGCAGATACGGAGTGCCCGAACGAATCATTACTAATAATGGTTCCAATTTGAATAACAAGACGATGGCAGAGTTGTATCGGGACTTCCAGATTCAGCATCACAATTCTTCTCCTTATCGACCAAAGATGAATGGTGCGGTAGAGGCAGCAAACAAGAATATTAAGAAGATTGTGCAAAAGATGGTTGTCACTTACAAAGATTGGCATGAGATGTTACCGTTTGCGCTGTATGGGTACCGAACGTCAGTCAGGACGTCAACCGGGTAAACTCCTTTCTCATTGGTATATGGTATGGAGGCAGTTTTGCCTGTTGAGGTAGAAATTCCTTCACTGCGTGTGATGATGGATGTGAAGCTTGATGAGGCTGAGTGGGTACGTGATCGATATAATCAGTTATGCCTAATTGAGGAAAAGAGATTAGCGGCTATCTGTCATGGTCAGCTTTATCAAAGGAGAATGAAACGAGCATTCAACCAACAAGTACGTACTCGGGAGTATCAAGTAGGTGAGCTTGTACTCAAGAGGATCATTCCTCCAGGTTCAGATCACAGGGGTAAGTGGACCCCAAACTACGAAGGACCATTCATAGTGAAAAAAGTTTTCTCAGGTGGAGCACTGATGCTCACCACTATGGATGGAGAAGATTTCCAATTCCCTGTTAACTCGGACGCAGTTAAAAAATACTTCGCATAAAAAGACCCGCTTGACACAAAAACAAAATTAAAGTCCAGGCAAGAAAAGGGCATCCCGGCGAGCTAAAAACAGAATAAAAAGCTCGGGCAAAAGTTAGGGAAAAAAAATAAAAAAAATGTACACCCGCTGAGTTGAAAAGCCACATCGGACAGCTCAGGCAAAAAAGGGTATCCCGGTGGATTGAAAACCCGAAAGGGCGATCCACGCAAAACAAAGGAATAAGCGAACAACTGCGATCCGAGTAATCTGAACCAAATCATCGTTTCGTACAACCAAACAATATCAGAAGGATAGGAATCAGTCCCCTCATCTTTTCAGAAAACAAAGGCAAGAATGGAGAGTTGTGAAGACATGCTGGTCATAGCAAGAAGGAAACTCATTGGGATGTCATGCCCATTGCCATTAGGATAGTTTATCTTTCTCAATTTTATGATAGCTACCTCTTTCCAGGTGGTTGTTTCCTAATGTAAAAACTTTGCCTATTCAGAGGCCTTTCAATAAAAAATATTCAGTCAAAAAGCTATGTTGTGTTTACTTTTGTTTGCAAAAATGTCCTGAATTTTTGGCAAAAATAATAAGCATTGCATCTAAAACATGGTGATTAATTGAAAAATGACATTGCAGGGAAACATTTGAAATCCTCTTTGAGTGCCAGGTGACGATGGATGAACAGATCATACTATGCAAGTCCCTGGGGGCACATATGTGTTTTCTGTTGTTGCAGGTTTTGCAGGATGGCGTCACATTCTCCCAAGCAAAATTTTCTCCAGCTAAGTCAAAGCAGGTGGGATCATAGCAGTTCATTTTCCCACAAGTGGAGCATGCCCAGCAGGCAATGGGAGGGCCATACCCCACAGAGCTTATAACTGACAAAACTCTTTTCCTAAGCAAACGATATTTGAGGAAGCATCTCCCCAACCGTGTTGGAAGATCGTCATTCCCCCCGCAGAGTTTCATGATTGAGATACAACCATCATTGAAATATTCCCCAGCACTCGTCTGTGTTTGATAGTTATTGTTGCTCGTCTGCATTCCCCGACACTCGTCTGTGTTAGCACTATGCTTGTTGCTCGTCTGCATTTCCCAACACCTGTCTGTGTTCTCACTTTGGTATTGCTCGTTTTCTTCCCCCAACAGTTGCCCATGGTAGTAATTGTTGTTGCTCGTCTGCACTTCCCAACACTCGTCTGTGTTTGATATTTGCTTGTTACTCGTCTGCATTCCCCAACGCTCGTCTGTGTTTGTTATCTGTTTGAAGCTCGTTTGCATTGTTTGGATACTCGTTTGTATCTCGTCTGTGTTAGCTTATATCCATATGTGTTGATTTGATAATCATTCTGGTACTCGTCTGTATTGCTACTCCAAATGCTCGTCTGTGTTGGGTTTCTGGTATTCGTTTGTACCAGTGGTTGATATTCGTCTGTATCATCGCCTGAAGCGCTCGTCTGTGTTTCTCAGATCATCGTCTGATATTCGTTTGTATCATTGACTTATAGAGCTCGTCTGTGTTTCTCTTGATGATCATCCAATACTCGTCTGTGTTGAAGAGGTTCGAAGTCCTGACGGTGGGATTAAACGTCAAAATGATTACCGGTCCTGGCGTAACATGATTATTCGAAGGAGGTTTGTCTGTCTCAAGCACTGCTTATCTACGCAAGATTTGGGAAGAGGGTTCGTCAAATCCTATTGGTGTACCTGGCGTAACAGGTTTGCTCGAAGAAGGCTCGTATGTCTTAAACCATATATCCACGGATTATATATGAGGAGGGTTCGTCTATCCTGATTATGCATGTCTATCCCACAGACTTAAGTGCATCACCAGTCCTAGCGTAAAGGTTTATCCGAAGGAGATTCGTCTGTCTCAAGTCATATATTTTGCAAAGTGTAAGAGAGCTCGTATGTTCAGTTCCTGGCGTAATAGGTTTGTTCGAAGAAGACTCGTCTGTCAAAGTTTTTCTATATGAAGTAACAGTTCAACTTGGAAGGAGCTCGTCTGCTTTCTCTCCACTTCAGTCACCAAAGCATCATTTGGTTGGGTTTATTTCCCAGTGCTTGCATTCTCCAGCAGAGTGCAAATTTCAGGTTTTCTTGGTATTCAACCACAGTTCATCTTGAGCGGTCGATAGCCCGTGCTACCGTCATTTTCAGATTAACAGTTGTTTGAATAGGGGCAGCTGTAACACCCCAAATTTGCCCTTTTCTTTTTGAGCATCATCATCATACCATAATCATCATAAGCATATCATGTCCTTGGCATCTTTGCATGAAAAAGTGAAGCATAACATTCTCATGACCTAGCATTGGGCATATGATCATCTGTGGGTGGATTTGAGGCATTACAAGCTATAACAAGAGGACCAGTGGACTTGTCTAAGTCATATAAGGAGTCCACATGGCATTCACAAGTTCAAGACCAGACACAAAAGCCCAGGAGGTTGAGAGATCACCAGTGAATTCAGGCTAGGGCAAGCTCCTACACAATGATCCTAAATTAGGGTTTCACTTTCAAGCATGAAATCTTTGTGACTTTGGCCATTTCATATGGACAAAGTCTTTCATATGGGCAAAGTCTTTCATATGATAAGAGGATCCTAGGGATGAATTTTGGTGAGACAATTCCTTGTGGAAGTCAGTTATTTCATCAGTTGCTTGTAAAAGAAGAAATTGGTCAACTGTGCATTCTAGAAGTCAACTGTGAGAATTCAAAGGGTCCAACCCTATTTTTCAAGTCAAGGGATGTTCTTATAAACTTAGAAGAGTTTTGGAAAGGGCAAAGATCAAGAATCAAGGGGTTTTGAGGAGGTTTCCATTTTTGGCATGTGGTTTGTCATGGAATTTTCTAATTTTGGCAACTTTTTGCCCTAATTTTCAAAGGCTTATAACATGGTGAAAAAAGCTTCAAATGAGTTGCCATTAAACATGAAAGTTGAAGGTTAGGTTCTCCCATTTTTAAAAATTATAAGTACATTTTCATAGCCCTCATGGATCATGAGATAGGGCCTTCGAAAATTACTTGAATTTTAGGGTTTGCCTTGAATTTCAAGTTGCCTCCAAATGCAAGAACTCATGTACATCATTTCTAAGTTATTTCATGGACAATATGAGGTCATAATAATGCAAGGCATTACATAAAGGTTAGTTTTCTCCAAAGAAATCATTCAATTCGTGCATGAGGTGAGGTATACTACACAAGATGCAAAATTGCATAATCATTCAAAAGGCATGACCCTCACATCCAAGGGCCAGGATGTTCCCAATTATGAATCAAGGGCTGGATTAGGCTTGAACATGTGCAAGGAGAGAAGGCATAGCACAAGCAAATGACTCCATCTCACCACTCTTGCATTTTTTGCAATTTGATCCTCCCTCATGATTCTCACGTGCATTCTCTTTGCATTTTCAAACACTGAAAGCATGCACCCTTTATAAGCTGATTAGGGTTTAATTTCACCTCAGATCCATAACATTTGCTCACTCTCAAGTTTTTGCTCCATTTGCAATTCCCTTCGAATTTCTTCACACACTCAGTCTTTGCAAGAACCAGTGGCATATTCATGATCAGTGAAGTTTAAGGAGTCAAGATCAACCACTCTTTCAAGCTAATTCTCAGGATTTCACACCTTGCCATTTCAGTGCAGTTAGCTTCGAGTTCTTAGATCCAGCAGTTTTCAAGGCTTTAGTTGCATTTATTTTGCAACTAGAGTGTATTTGGAGTGGATCTGCAGCTCCTCTTGGTTTCTCTCAAGCTATTTCCAGATCTGTAGATCTCAAGTTAGCATCAAATTCTTAGATCCAGAAATGAAATTGATTGTGCTCATTATGATCTACATGTTTTGCTGGTGTTGTTGATCTATTTAGAATGCAAAATGAGTATGAAATGAGCTTGTTATGCTGAATTGCAGTTTGATACGTGAAACGTTTTGTCTTCGATCTGGCTTGATACTTGATCCATTGTGAATTTTGTTGTCATATTTGGATTCAGCTTGGTTTAATTGTTTGATCTGGATAGTTTGAATTATTTCTATGCAAGTTTGTTCATATTGTTGAATTTTCCGGTGCCGGAGCTAGGGCTCCGGTCACTGGATTCTGGAACTAGTTGTTTGAAGAAGATGAACATGAGTCATTGGATGCGTAATCTGGACGGAGGAGAGCTTGCCAGCGCATTAATTTCCCACCCTCTCCCTCACGTGTTTTGTAATTTGTTTTTAAAGATGAATAATACATTTTGTTTTGCGCACACCATAATTATCATGCACTCACACTACTGACCAATGAATGAGGAGACTTGGTTTATTTTTTGACTGAATCTCATGCGTGTATTTGATCCAAGGGCCTCTCATTTTTTCCTGATTAACTGAATTTCCACTATAATTGTTGTGTGTTGCGCTGAAAACCAATGGGCCTGTCTTGCTATCCCCACCCCCTGTGCTATAAGCCCAATTGAAATGAACTGGACTGATTGCTATTTTCACCCCCTAGTCTCATTTGTCCATTTTATTATTTCATTTTATTGTCAGTTTGATTTTTTATTTTTAAAAATAGAAATAAGTTCATAAAAATTCTAAAAAATTTCATGATTGATCCTTTGAGTTTTCTCTAATATTTGGCATTTTTATTTTTCATTTATTTTTAATTTCCACGTGGGAATTAATTGTTTCCTTTAATTAATTGCTTTTATTTCATTTTTGAAGCATGCTGTCTTGTACATTTTCTATCTTGATCATTAATTGGAATTTTGAACTGATTCTTTTTGCTCTGGATTCATGTTGAGATGTAGTTTGTTGATGATTTTTATTCTTATTCTTAGAAGTTTGCTTAATTGGTTTTGGTCTTTAACTTGTGCATGAAGTCTTCTAACCCTAATCCATGTTTAAGCATTTATTTGACTTGTTTAGGCCCTGATTCTGATTCTCTCCTTTTGGTATGTCAATATTGTATGCTTGAGGAATCTTTGTGCAAGTTTGTGGAATATTTGGGTGTATACTTGAATTGATTTGAATTTTTGTTCTTTGCCTATTCTCTTTTGCTTCTTTTTGGTCATATGTTCACTCCTTTAGGTTAGAAGGGCACTTGTGCCAACTTCTTTAGGTTGTTTAGAGCATTCTTAGGATGATGATATCCCTCTGGTCTTGAGTTGATGTTTGTACTTTGAAAAAATTTGTGTTTATGTGCTTTGGAAGTTCATTCACTTTTATACATGATCACCTCACTCCTCTTGTTTCTTTACTTCTCATGATGTTAATACTTGAGCTTGTATTCTTCTTCTCTTCATCTCATATGATCCTTAGGCACTTTCTTAACATGTTAGGGTTCTGGTCTTGGACTTTGTGGTGTTGCTTTGTCTAGTTTGCTTTGTGTTCTCTCATGTTTGTTTTGATTTGTCATAATGATCTATGTTGTTTCATGTTGAGTGGTATAGTTCCTTTCTCATTCTTATGTTTTGTATTTGCATTTGGCATTTGTGATTAAGACTTCACTTCTGGTTGTGTGACTTTGGTTTGGTATTATGTCCATTTTGTGTTGCATTTATTCTTATGTCACTAACCATTTCAGGGGCTTTGGTAAGTGAGAGGTGTGGATGTGATTCCCACATCTCCAAATCTTATCTCTTCTCTTTTCCTTATTGATATTATCTTAATTGTGATTATTGGGGCTTAGGCCTTACTTCCTCCCTCTTCTATTCTTCATTCTTCTCTTTCTCTTCTTCTTTCTTCTCCTTCATTAGGATAGTAAATCTCACTAACCTAGGTTTTTCTTTGCATGATAACATTAGGATTCATTAGTCTCCCCTTAGAGTTTTGCCTTTAAGATCCTTTTGTTTCTCTTCTCTTCTCATCTCAAAACCCTAAAAAGACACTTAATAAAGATTGAAGTATATCTTGAGCAATAGCCTTATTCCATGAAACACTTGTAGTCTTCCCATCTTGGGATAGTACAAGCTTGTCTTGTGATGCACAAGTTTGATCAGCATACCATCTTCACCAAGAAAAACATAAAAAAACACTTCTTCATCAAAAAATACAAAAAAACACTTAATAAATTTAATGAGTTAGTGAGCCTAAGCCCTAATCTCTGGAATCAAGTTTTGGGGATCTTCTCCTTACTTGAGTGTGCTTGTTCTATTATTCCATCTTGGAATGTAGTGACAAGTACACATTCCATGGAAAAGAGCTTGAGTTCACTTCCTTATGACACACTACTAAAAGCTTCTAAAAAACACAAACAAACAATAAGCGTCTTTCCTTTGGGAATTCTTTTCTCATCTCCTTCGCTCCGTCCGCGAACTTGCTCCTACTTGTCATTTTGCAAGACGGTTACACACTCTTCGTCCGAGCCTGCAACACCTGAGCATTGACATAGGCAGTTCAAGCCTTAAGACACAAGCAATCCTTTCCATCCCTAGTTAGGGGAACTATGGCGACTCTGATCCTCATTGTCTAGATGAGGTACGTAGGCAGCGGGGTAGGGCCCGTTCGAGCATAATCTTTATTTTCCCTCCATTTTTTCTCTTTGTTTTCTTTCTCAGTTCCTTTTCCAGGTCCAATTCCTTTTCTTTTGCAGCAGCTTTCATTTCTTCGCCCTTTAAAACAGTTTCTTTGCGAGCGTGGATCCCGTCGGGTACGGCGGACGATCTGGGTGCTAATACCTTCCCAGGTCATAACCGACTCCCGAACTCAGTCTCTTTAGTTCGCAGGACCCGTGTCCTTCCTTTTCTTTTCTTCTGGTTTTTGCAGCATTACCATTCCCGTTCCTTCGGGATAAAAATTCCTGGCTGGCGACTCTAACCTCTTTCCGCGCCACTTTCGCGTTTGTACCCGGATGGAAATCCGGGGAGCGACACAAGGGTTCGAGGCCTTGAATATCAATGAGGCGACGACTGAAGTATTTGCTGCATCCCAGGAGGATAGGATGGGTACTTCAATTGTCTCCTATCTGCAAGCCCGGAAGATTGTTGAAGATGGTAATGCCCAAGGCTGGGGCAAGCTGCTTCCAGTGGAGAAGAAGGAGGATAGATTCAGTTTGGGTTACAAACCATTCCGACAAGATCAATCAGAGGCTGCCAAAGAGCCCAAGTTCATCAGTGGGGGGATGCTCACCCCAGATGCTGTTAACAACCTGGAAGACGAGGCGGAAAGCGACCGCAACCTGGAGAGCTGGATACGTCCAAGGATCTCGGGAAACCAAGTCCTTAACTGGTCTCCCAGGAAATTATAAGGGTTACTCCTATAGAGTAATTATTATTTCCTGTCTTTTTTAGCATGCATCAAGTCCTGCATCTTGCCCAAGGTGTCAGGACTTATTTTGTAATAGGGCCATATTGTAATTTCGTGTAAATGAATTATCAATGAATATCATACATCTTTTGCAAACAAGTCTCTTTTCCGTTCACTGTCTTTTCATTTTTCACTTTTGTACAAAACAATAAAATGGCAATGTTTTCAAAATAATAACTTCATTTCCACTTTTTCCAAAGAAAGATTAAAATTGATCACTAAAACGAACAAATCTCAACCCTTGCAGAGATTATCCTCCAGATTGCACCGACAACAGCACTGCTATGACCTTGTATGACTTCGACAATCCAATTAATCAAGATGATGAAGGGGTTGAAGATGACTATGAGTTACCTGAAGAGCTAGCCAGGTTATTGAGGGAAGAAGAGAAGGTGATTACTCCTCATCAGGAGGAGGTTGAGATAATTAATCTTGGTACCGAAGAGGATTTGAAAGAAGTGAAGATTGGGGCCAGCCTACAGGCTTCAGTAAAAGAACAGCTCATTGACATGCTTCGAGAATACGTCGACGTCTTTTCTTGGTCCTATCAAGACATGCCAGGTATGGATACTGATATTGTTGTGCACAAGCTGCCTTTGAAAGAAGATTGCCCTCCAGTGAAACAGAAGCTACACCGTACTCGCCCAGATATGGCCATGAAGATTAAAGAAGAAGTACAAAAACAGTGGGACGCCGGTTTCCTTGCTGTAACTAGTTATCCTCCGTGGGTCGCTAATATTGTGCTAGTGCCTAAGAAGGATGGAAAAGTACGGATGTGTGTGGATTACCGGGACCTGAATAGAGCTAGCCCAAAGGATGATTTCCCATTACCTCACATTGATGTATTGGTTGACAACACAGCTCAGTTCTCGGTATTTTCTTTCATGGATGGATTTTGAGGGTATAATCAGATCAGAATGTCACCCGAAGACATGGAAAAGACTACCTTCATCACACCTTGGGGCACATTTTGTTACAAGGTGATGCCTTTTGGACTGAAGAATGTCGGTGCCACTTATCAACGGGCTATGGTAACATTATTCCATGATATGATCCACAGAGAAATTGAATGCTACGTGGATGACATGATTGCCAAGTCCATCACTGAAGAAGATCATCTGATAAATCTGTTGAAGTTGTTCAAGTGTCTGAGGAAATATCAGCTGAAGTTAAACCCTAACAAATGTACATTCGAGGTACGTTCTGGTAAGTTGCTGGGATTTATCGTAAGTGAAAAGGGAATTGAAGTTGATCCTGACAAAGTCAAAGCCATTCAGGAGATGCCTGCACCTAGGACTGAAAAGGAAGTTCGGGGGTTCTTAGGTAGATTGAACTACATATCAAGGTTCATATCTCACCTCACTGCAACCTGTGAACCCTTGTTCAAACTGTTAAGAAAGGAACAAACGGTCAGGTGGAACGAAGATTGTCAGAAGGCTTTTGACAAGATTAAGGAGTACCTACAAGAACCTCCAATTCTCATGCATCCAATTGAAGGAAGACCTCTAATAATGTACCTGACAGTATTAGAAGGATCAATGGGGTGTGTGCTGGGGAATAATCACGATCAGGTTACTATTGGATCACAATGGACGCAGACTGTTGTGCCTATGCCAAGAAGTGTCATAAATGCCAGATTTACGCAGACAAAGTGCATGTGCCTCCAAATCCGTTAAATGTAATGTCTTCCCCTTGGCCCTTTGCCATGTGGGGCATTGACATGATTGGAAAGATTGAACCGACTGCTTCAAATGGTCACAGATTCATCCTGGTAGCCATTGATTACTTCACCAAATGGGTTGAAGCAGCGTCGTATGCAAATGTCACCAGACAAGTGGTAGCCAGATTTCTGAAAAGAGACATCATTTGTCGATATGGAGTACCCGAGCGAATCATTACTGATAATGGTTCCAATTTGAACAACAAAATGATGGCAGAACTGTGTCGGGACTTCAAAATTCAACATCACAACTCTTTTCCTTACAGGCTAAAGATGAATGGCGCTGTTGAGGCGGCTAACAAAAATATCAAGAAAATTGTGCAGAAGATGGTGGTCACTTACAAAGACTGGCATGAAATGCTACCATTTGCCTTGCATGGGTATCCAACCTCAATCAGAACGTCCACTGGGGCAACACCTTATCAGCTTGTGTACGGTATGGAAGTTGTCCTACCTGTTGAAGTTGAACTACCCTCCTTACGGGTACTAATGGATGTAAAGCTGGACGAAGCAGAATGGGTCTGATCTCGGTACAATCAACTGAATCTGATTGGAGAAAAGAGATTGGCTGCTATCTGTCATGGGCAGTTATATCAGAAAAGGATGGAGAGCCTTCGATCAGAAAGTCAGGCTTCGGGAATACCAAGTAGGAGATCTTGTGCTGAAAAGACTTCTTCCTCCTCATACAGACCACAGGGGCAAATGGACTCCAAATTACGATGGTCCATTCATAGTAAAGAAGGTTTTCTCTGGTGGAGCACTGATGCTCACTACTATGGATGGTGAAGATTTCTTATCCCCTGTGAATTCAGATGCAGTTAAAAAATACTTCGCATAAAAAGACCCGCTGGACATAAAAACAGAATGTAAGTCCAGGCAAAAAATATGGCATTCCGGCGAGTCAAAAACAGAATAAAAAGACTCGGGCAAAAATAAGGGAAAATTAAAAAAAAATGTACACCCGCTGAGTTGAAAAGCCACATTAGACAACTCAGGCAAAAATGGGTATCCCGGTGGATTGAAAACCCGAAAGGGCGATCCATGCAAAATCGGGGAATAAGCGAATAACTGCATTCTGAATTCGTTTGTATCACTCATAACACGGCAAGCTTTGCAAGGATAAAGCATCAGTCAGAATCAACCTTCTTCAGAAAGCAAGATGAGAAGAACGTCAAGGTCATACAGGTCATAGCAAAGGTAGCTCACCGGAGCGTAGTCAACAATGCCAGCACTTTTACTTTTCTCAATTTATAACAATCTCCTCATTCCAGGGGATTTGTTTATTTGACTGTATTTGCCAATTCAGGGCACCCAGATTAATAAAATCAGATTTTTAGTCACACCTCTTCTTGTACATTTTTTGTTTCGTTTGCAAAATGTCCAATATCCACGATACAATATTTTCATAAAACAAATGAGCCATTTTTGATAAATGATTGAAGGAAATATATTTACTTTCAGGAATATCTAAGTCCTATGACGGAATCCGGTAAGGGATACCTCGGGATACTTGTGCGTTTCTTTGTCTTAACAGATTGCAGGTATTCAATACGCAGCATGGGGCATATCAAGTGCACTTCCCCGACATACCTCCTCCCCAAGCAGTATCTGAAATGCTTTTCCCCAGCGGATTTGCCAAAGCCACCTCATCCCCAGCATAAGTCTATGCAACAGGAGCATCCCCAGCCAATCTCCCCACAAAATTTCCAGCCTCTCCCCAAGAAGAGCAATGTTTGAAACTCCTACACAACAAAGTGACGGAAACTTCCTTCTCCCCAACTGAGTTCTCCTTACAGGGTGGATCAACCTTTGATCTATTTCCCCAAGCTGAGCCATATCTCCAGATCTACCAATGATCTCTTCCCCAGCTGGGATATTCCTCCAGGCAGATCATCCAGAGGTCTCCAGTGGGATTCGAATCCCAGAGCGGTTTCTCTTTGCATAATCATAGCATTTGCATCATATTCACCAAATAAGCGTAGCATTCCGTCTAATACGGAGCATTACGGAAAAAATCAAACATTTGCATGGTCACAAGCCAGGTCCAAGCCAGTCACCTGCAATTACCATCAATATTTCATCAGCAATGTATATATAAAAGCATACTCCCCACAGGTCGCCTGAATACCTTTTGCACTCTCAAGTACAGATACCTATACATACCTTTTTGACACTCGTCTGTGTCATTTTTCCCCAGCACGGTTGCCAAAACACTTGTTGCCAATCAAACACTTGTTTATAACACACGCTTTTTGACACCCGTCCGTGTCATCCTATCCCCACAGGTCGCCAGAGCACCTTTTATACTCTCACATACAAATTTTTGTTCATAACTTATACACATTCTCTTTTGACACTCATCCGTGTCATACTTTCCCCGACAAGTTGAACACTCGTCCGTGTCTTGCTCATACTTCACCAATAAACAATTCACACTCATACTTATATAGAAGTCTTTGATACTCGTCCGTATCTTGTATATATATCACTCCTCAATAGATTCGACACTCGTCCGTGTTCTTTGTTAACCAGTTGGTACTCGTCCGTATCATCAACTCTGAACACGTGTCAGCGTTTGTTTCTACCGATACTCGTTTGTATCGTGGTCTTAAGGATGCTCGTCCGCATCTTTAATCTATACACATCGCCAAACACCTATACCTTTTATTCTTAGGTGTAAGCACTTGTCCGTGTTTACCATTCCTCAGCAAGTCACCAACAAAAACAAATTCCTCCTATCCGACATTCGTCCTATGTCGTGATACTTTCGGCAGCCGTCCCCTGCCAGGTGATCGTCCTTTACCTTTGGATGATCGTCCCTCATCCCTTTCCCCAGCGGAGTCTCCATTATTGGAACCCTTTTCTATCCAACATTCATCCTATGTCGTGATATTTAGCAGCCGTCCCCTGCTAGGTGATCGTCCTTCACCTTTTTGATGATCGTTCTTCATCATTTTATCTGATGGTCGTCCCCATCATTGATCTTGTTATCCTACATTCGTCCTATGTCGTGATGAACCCCGAGAGCAGCCGTACCCTGCTAGGTGATCGTCCTTCACCTCTTGATGATCGTCCTTCATCATGCTTATCCGATGGCCGTCCCCATCGTCGACCTTTTCTATCCTACATTCGTCCTATGTCGTGATAAAGAGCATTCGTCCCCTGCTAGGTGATCGTCCTTCACATTTGATGACCATCCCTCATCATTATTTCATTTATTCTGTAAAACCGATGGCCGTCCCCATCGTTGTTTACGTTACCTTTGCAAACCTGATGGCCGTCCCCATTATTGACTTTACTTTAGTCCCCATAGAATCTTGTTTCTTTACCCGATGGTCGTCCCTGCCGTGGTCTCTTTATCTCCCCAGCTTGTCGGTCGTCCCCGACATTGCTTTACTTACCGCTCTATCCCCAGCAGTCGTCCTCTGCTCGATGGTCGTCCTCCATCGTCTTCATTTGATAATCATACTATACTATCTTTTACAATTTATATCCCTTTTCTTCTTCTCCCCAGTGAGTGCAAATTTTGGACTGTCTTTGGTATTCAAACACAAGTTATCTTGTTTGCCTGTTAAGCCAGGCCCTTACATCATGCACAGCTAACTCATGTTTTAATAGGGGAAGCTGTATACACCCCAAATTTTCCCTCACTCATATCACACCATGGCTTTTGATATTTCATATTTGCATAAGCATAAGCATACCACATCACATTGCATATTTGTTTCATCTACATAGTTCAAGTTCATCTGCATCTAGGGTTTGTGATCTGAGCAATCCAAGGATCCATCTGAGCCACTCCAAAGGCCTCAAAGCATTCCAAGAGGGTACATGTGTGTTCTATCATCATATTATACCTCTCAAAGTTCAAGGAAGTCAAGGAATCACAAGAACTGGCAAGGCATGGAAGCAGAGCTAGGGTTTTCACTACACAGATGACCAAAATTATGGTTTTGGTTTCAAAGGCCTTAACTCCAATATTTTGTGCCATTATTGTTTCTAATGTTCTTAAGATGTTATAAGGATCATATGTACCAAGTTTGAAGAAGAAATTCATTGTGGAAGTCATTTGTTCACTGGGTAACTTCTTGAGCAAGTTAAGTCAAAATCAGGGCATCTGAGGCCCCCAACAATGGAACCAAAGGGGTATTTTCATCAAATTGAAGTTATATGATCTTTATTTGATCATTGAAGTGCTTGGAAGTTCACAAAATTGAAGAAATTTGAGCTAAACCAAAAGTTGCCAAAAATGGAAATGACTTGTAATGGAAACTTTCAATTTTGGGAAAGTTTTTCAACCTCCTCTTTCATAACCAAAAATGCTTCAAATGAAAAATTGTTGGTCATGAAAGTTGTAGATTAGGTCTTTCCCTTTTCAAAAAGTACAAGAACATGTTCTAATTCATTATGGAACTCAAGTTATGATCTTTCAAAGTTGGCAAAAATCACATAATTTTCACATTCATGCCAAAGAGGGATTTTTGCAAATTCACTTGCCAAGCTTCTAAGTGACCTATAATTGACTTCTAAACATCATAACAACAACACATGAACCATTAAGATCAGAATTGTGCCAAGAATTATGCATTTTCATGCCTTGAACTTCAAGAAATTCCAAAGGGGCCAAGACTTCCCAAAATAGCAAAATGGTATAGATCTTTCTATACACTTGTGCCAGCATGCCAAATCTGATCCATAGGCTTTCCTTGATCTCTGTTGAGCCCAGCCATGCCCAAACCCATACCTGCCATGTGCCCATACCGCAAGTACAACCAACCTTGACTTTTTGCAAATGAAGCCATACCAATCAGCATAGCCCACAACAACTCTTCTGACCTATCACAGCTTCACATACATGCCCTAAGGATCACATTTCATAACATCTTGGAGCTGAAATCATCCCACACATTCAGATTGCCAAAATCCTCAAGAAACTTCATTTCTTCGAAACTCATAAACTAACCATCAAAACTTCAAGCAAACTTCACCAATCATTTCCATACATCCCCCAGATCATTTCCCAACCATTAAACAAGCCTAAAACCTCAAGAATCAAAAACACGATTTCACCCCCCTCTGAACTGAAACTTCAAAAACAGACCAAATAAATTCATTCCAAGCATCAAAGCACCCTCAGGACGTCCATTGGAGTTAATTGGCACCAAGGAGAGGCCCAGATAGCTCAGACTGAGAAAACTCAAGCTCAGGTATCATCAAGAACAAATTTTCTAGAACTTGTATTTTTTGTTATAGAAATGTTCTACATGCTTCACTGATCACGCTACACCTTTCACTTTTGAAAATGATTGAGTATTGAGCTTGTATCGTGCTTCTGAAATTTTTGCAGTTTTTATGTTTTGATTCGTATCTGGATTTTGATGCATGATAAATGTGGTTTGAGGGTTGATTCTTGTTTAGGATGAGTAGGAGAGTGAATCTAGAGAGTTAGAGCTCCTAATTTGGCCTAGGGAAGAAGTTGGGATTTTGGTCTTGCCGGAGAAGATGACCGGAGCTTGCTCCGGTCACCTGAAAGTCATTAGGGTTTGTAATTAGGGTTTAGTTGTCCAGTTTGAATGTGGGCCGTTAGATGGTGATTAGCGCGTAAATGAATGGCTAGGATCATTTCACTTAGGGTTAATTCTGATTAATTAATTCAAAAACACAATTAAGGCCAGTTTGAATGCCAGTCCTTGGATCTGGCGCGCAGTCAATTCCCTCCCTTTTCCTTTTGAATCTCATCCATCAGATGCTTTGACTTCCTCTTTTATTCATTTTATTTTCTTTTTAATTCATTTCTTTTACACAATTTATTTAAAATATCAAAAAGCTTTCAAAAAACATTTCCTTTTGCATTTTTGTTTGAAATATTTTTCTTAATCAGAAAATGATTTTTATTTTATTTTTTGCATATAAAAAGTATGTTTAAAATATTTAAATGTTTATTTTAATTAATTAATGGAAATTATTAATTAAAATAGCATTTAGGTTTCTAAAAATCACCAAAATAATCATGTTGCATCCTAACACATTTAGAAACATTTCCAAACCCTTCATACAAATTTCTTTTTGGTTTTGATCATAACTTGACAATTTTCTTTGAATTTAGTGTTCATAAAATCACATTTTAAACCCTAACCTTTGAAAAATCTTTTCTGCCTAACCATGAAGGTTTTGAAGATGGTTCTTTTTGAATTGTTTTACACATATCATTTAGTATCTAGGATATTTTTGGCATGAATTATCTTGCATTTTCAATTTATTTGGCATTTTACATTGAAGATCACCCAAAAAAAACCTAGAAACTTAGGAAATTCATAACTTCTTCTAGGTTTAGCTTCTGACCTCCCCCTTTGGATGGTAACCTAGTATAGGTTTAGGTTTCCTTTGAGTGCATTTTCAATTTTTTATATTTTCATTTGCTTCTTTCTTTGCCATTTGCATCTCATCCTTTCATGTAACCCTAATTTTGCATCCTTACTTGCATCTTACATTGCATTGCATGAACATATGATCTTGCCATGCCATTCTAAGCATTTGTATGCCATATTAGACATCTTAAGACATTGCTTGGACATTTCTTGATCATTTATTCATGCATTTTCTATGCTTTGCATCCATTACATTTCATGAACATCCATGTGTTTTCATGGTTCCTACATGCTTCATTTGCATTCATTCTCTTGTATGAACACACATATGCATCTTGTATGTCTTTGCATAATATCATAGCATCTTTTACATCATGTTTATTCTTCTGGTCTTGATCTTTGCCCTTGCATATGCATCATTTCATCTCATTCTTTTCATATTGCATCTTGTACTAACTTTTCAGGTTAATGGTAAGTTTGTTTAGGAGGTGGATTTGCCTTCACCTCCCACCACTTCTCATATCTTCATATTGCATCCTTGCTGCATTTTTATTTTTCTTTGAGTGAGCTTGCTCACTTGTGCTTTTCTTCCTTTAAGTTACTTATCTTCTTAGGAAGTAAGTAACTTATTCTTCTGCTTCCTTCTCTTTTCATCTTGCTTCTCCTCGGTGGCTTCCTTGAAGACTTCTTTTTTTAAGCCTCACAAACCCTAGGACTTCCAAGCATTATAACTTTCTAGGACTTATTAGTTTCCCTTAGACTTTTTCCTTTGAGTCTTCTTTGTGTCTCTTTTCGCATCTCATCATTAGAGACTAAACCTTTAAGGTTTTAGGACTTTGGAATTAGGGTTATGCCTGCATCCTTCTCTTAGGATGGAGTGTATAACTTTAATCATAAGTGTTAAACCCTTAATTTGTTTAAACCTCTTAATCAATCCATCTAATAATCACTAAGACATCAACTTGTAACTTGGGCCTTACATTAGGGTTCTAATTCTTCCTTTATTGGTTAAGAAGGACTAACCCTAGTGTTTAATGGACAAGTCCCCCTTAAGTTGTCTTACAAATTATAAAACTCATTTCTTAATCTCACCCTTAATTTAAAATCCACTTAATAAAGGCTTGTCATCTAATGATTTTAATCCCTAACTATGGATTAAGTTGAGGTATCTTCCTCAGCTTAGGTGTTCTCATCTATTATCCTTCTATTAGGATGGTGTAATGAGTTCACTAATTTGTGATTAGAGATTAAACTCATTACTTAACACTAAACAAAAAAACCAAAAAAACATCTAAATAACCACAAGCAGGTTAATGATCTTAATCCTACATCATCATGGCAATTAAGTTGAGAGGCTTATCTCATACTTAAGTACTCTCATTATCCCTAATCAGGGAGGATATAATGAGTTTACAAGCCTTTGGTTTAGGCTTAAGATCATTAACTTATGCAAAATACCAAAAACAATAAAAAAAACTGAAAACACAAAAACAAACAATAATCGTCTCCTTCGGGATTCTTTTCTCATCATCTTCACTCACAAACGAGAACTTGCTTCTTCCGTCTAATGCAAGAAAGTTAGCACTCGAGCCAGACGAGTCATACACTTGAGCATAGGCAAGCAAGTTGTTCACAGTCAATTTATCTTTCAGTCTCTTTGAGTCGAACTACAGTGTTCTGACTTCCTCATTACACAAGAGGATACGTAGGCATAACTTAACAGTTATCGAACAAAAGTCTCTTTGTCTTCCCCCTCTTTCAGCATTCTCTTTTAAGCCTCAGTTCTTGAGCATTTCACCCTTTTGCACTGACACTTGCATATTCTTTTCCAGCTTTTGCACACAGATATCACATACACTACCCCTTTAAACACAATCTTATAAGCATGGATCCCATCGAGTACGACGGACAATCTGGGTGCTAATACCTTCCTAGGTTGTAACCAACCCCCTTACTCAGTTTCTCTGGTTCGCAACCGTCTTATCCATCTCTTTCTAGGTTTATGCAGCATTACCTTTCCTTCGGGATAAAAATGCCTAGCTGGCGACTCTATTCATATTCATTTTCATTTTTTTCCTTTCACCGACCGTTCGCACTTGTATCGGGATGCAAATCTTCGGGAGCGACAACCACCTATCATCACCTTCTAACATAATCATCTTCTTCTTCTCTCCACCACCGCCATCACCTTCTAACATAATCATCAAATCCGAAATGAAACAACATAGCCTAACTCTCTTCTAATGTAAAATCGAAACACAGTACTAACCTAATCTTTCTTCTTCCTCAAATCCGAAACGAAATTCACACTACCTAAACCGTACATCCGAAATCTACATCAGAGGTTGTAACAATGACCTTACCTACAACGCAAGAATGACGAAGGTGAATCGTACCTTGATTTCGCCGGCGCTGATTTATGAACGAAGATGTCCCTTCTATTTCGGTTACAAAGAGCTTCGATTGTTAACAGATGATGATGAAGATCGTACGATGACGCTAATTGCTTGATGGTTATGGAGGTTTGGTGAATATTACTCAGGTACGAACATTTCCGACTCTTCTTCCTCCTTCGCGTTTGCACCACATGAATTCGTGCACTATCGTTAAGTTGTGAATAGGATTTCCAAGCTTGTTCTTGAAGCGAATCAATACGATTTTAGACTGATGATGATGATCTTTTCTGTTGTAGGTTATTGAGTTTGCAAATTCGAGAAATTGATGCAGATATGTGATGAAGAATTGAGAGTTGCTGCTTGTATATTAAGTTCAATGGAGGTTGAAACAAGGTGATGAAGATGATAAAGATCAAAAATGTGTGTGCATATATGGAGACTAAAGCAAAAATCCAAAAATGGTGGAGTATGAAAAATGAAGTTCAGAAGAATGGTGAAGAAGAAGAATAATGAAGGTGGAGTTTCTGATTTATAGAGTATGAATCAAGGATAGTTCTGGAACTTTCTCAGGTAGAATTCAGTTAGATTTCCTGTTATGAATTTGTAACTAATTTGAGTGATGATCCTCTAGTTTTCCTCTTGAAGGTTCACTTAATTTTGGTTTCGTTTTGTCATTGTGAAATGCAGATGGAGGGTTATGATTGGAGGTAATGTGAGAATTGCTAGAATTATCATGTGATTTTGACGAAGACGATTATGATGCGATGACTCTTATGTGTTTTTGAAGGTTGACAAATTTTGTGGAATTCGAGTCTTGCCGAATGAATCACTTCTCTTGTTGTGAGGTATCAATATAAAATCCTTATGCTCTTCTTCTCAAATTTGTGTGAGTTGTGATTATGGTTCGTCCTTGAAGTATCAAGTGAATTGCTCCTTGCTATGATGGTTATGGATTCACCACTGTTGAATCTAAATTGTGATTATCGTTTTGTTTTGCAGGTTGAAGCATTGGTGAATGTTGTTCAGGGTTCCAATGCAAAAGAATGATGAAGGAGTTAAATGTTGCGTATCGGAGATGATGACTGAAGTTATTGCAGATTGGAGTTGATGCTTATGGTGAAGAGTGTAGAAGAGATAAAAAAATCCAAGAAAATTCATGTTATTGTTCTGTTATATCAGTTTCTAAACTGATTTTTTGTTGAAGGATCTTTTCCACTGTGTTGTATTCTTTCTGTTTTGTATCAGTTGGTTTTAACCAATTTTCTCCCTTTTTTTTGTTATGATTTGTAACCGTTTTCTTCTTGTAACTGACTTTTTATAATTATTTTTCTTAACTATACGAGCTTTTCTGCTAAAACAATAATGTTATTCCTCTTCCCCTTTTCCCAACAATGTGATTCTATTTTGTGCTTCACAAATCCAAGCAGCCACACGTCTTCTCCCGACTCCCGAGAAGCTTGTGCTTCTCAATCGTTTTGTCTAATTACCTTGCAGAATTCATGATCCTTTTTATCAATATTGGTAATAATATACGGGCTCTACAAAATAGTGAAGTATTTTTGTGGTAATTGCAAGATGGGTTTTAATTGTTGAATGGGTGTTTGGGCCTCAAATGAATATGGTTCTTAGAGTTTGGATTGGAAAGGAGTTTAGAAAATCGGATAATGAATAATCAGTTCGAATAAAAATGAAATTAAAATATGGGTATTAAATGGATTTTCACAATGGACAATGAAAATATGAATGAGATAAAGATGAGGAAATAGATTAGAAAAAAATGGTTTATGGATAATGGGCTTGAAAAATGGTTATGGGTTTGAAATAGTTGAAGCCTAAATCATAAACAATGAATCCAATCTCTTGCACCATGAATACCACTATACATTCAGAATTTGATCTATAGCACCAAGAACATCAATATACATTTTCCATGAGATCATACATCAACTCGTACACCAAAAGAATGAAACCCCGGTCTTCGGAGAAAAGCATAGAAACCAAAACTTCTGAATAATCCTCCAAATAAGGAAAACCTTGGATTTTGATGATCCCTTGAATAGGAAAATTCTAATCGCAAAGAAATACTTCGATCACATGTCTCAGAAGTTCAATGCAAATGAGTGAATGCAAGTTTATGACCTAGTGAGAAATGCAGATGAATATGGAGCGCACGCTAGTTAGGGTAAATAAATATGAGGGTAAATTTTGGGGTGTTACACTTACCCAGGGAGTTCAATCAAGTAACAGAAGCCGAAGATGTAGACGACTACACATAGTCTGAAATGGAGGCACAAAAACCAGTGTGCTACTATTTTACAAATAATGGTTACGTCGAGGAGCAAAATGCATTTTTGAAAGACCTGATGAAGCAATGAAAGGCCATTTGAAACCCTTATTTATCACTGGGAAACTGGATAATGTCCTAGTAAATAAAATCTTGGTGGATTGTGATGCAACTATAAACTTGATGTTACACTTCATGTTGCAAAAGATTGGTAAATATGACACAGACACCAAGCCACATAATATGGTCTTGTCGAATTACGAAGGCAAAGTGGGAACTACCCTTGGTGTCATACAAGTGGACTTAACAGTAGGGACTATCACAAGGCCTACCATTTTCATGTTAGGGGAAACAAAGGCTAACTACAACTTGCTTTTGGGGCGAGAATGTATTCATGGAATTTCAGTTGTGCCATCTTCCATGCACTAAAGAGTGACAATCTGGAGGCTAGATGGAATTGTAGAGAACATTGAGGCTGACTAGGGGTATTTCAAAGCCCCAAACAATCATGTTGGCCAACATTGCCCCGTGTAATTCGGCTAATTTTGCCTTCACCCCAGATGATGAGGCACATTTTTCTTTGCATCTACATCTTATCAATGGTTTTCGTTGGGGCTGAGAGGTAGTTGGTCATGATGACCTAGCATATGTTGGCACATCTGGTATAGCTCTAACAGGTTGGGGTAGCGAATTTAGTGATGATGTTTGAATTCACAGCAATGAAAAACATTTGGACTTACATAGCCAAAAATCAATTACAAATGACTTTAGAGGCCGAAGGAGAATTTATGGTTGTCGAAGCCAACAATAATTTAAACCAAGGAGGTCCTGGTAAGAACGTCGATCCAGAACCACCTGATAAGGTTCACGATGAAGATCAAGGTCAGAGGCTTAACGCCATCTATGACGATGAACCTTTGGGTTTTAAGAAGGATCTGCTGGCAAACAACATCAAAATGATAACACAAGATCCACTTGAAGATATTGACTTGGGAGTAGGGGCAACAAAAAGGGCAACTTACATTAGCGCAAATCTCATCCCACAACTGAAAGTCGAAGTTATTTGGTTTCCGAAGGAATTAAAGGATTTCTTCGCATGGGATTATGAAAAAATGTCTGGTTTAAGTAGAGAATTCGTCGAGTTAAAACTGTCAATCAAAACCTGGAAAGAAGTCGGTCAAGCAGAACTCAAGGCAGTATGCACCAGCAATTCTCTCAAAGATCAAAGAGGAGGTCGAAAGACTGGTTTGATGTAAATTCATCTGTATATCCAGGGAAGAACTACCTTGACCATCTTCGATCACAAAGGAATTGGGGGAAAATCGAGTCGAAATAATGGGAGACTCAGAGTTAGTCATTAAACAAATCACAAAGGAGTACAAATGTGTCAAGGAGAATCTCATTATGTACTTCATAATAGACAATTGATTACTGAAGAAATTCAAAATGGTTAGTATCATAACATACCTCGACTTGAGAATTAAGTGGCCAATGACTTGGCTCAGATTCCTTCATGGTATAAAGTTTCGAAAGAAAAGCTCCAAGATGCAATTGAAGTTAGAGGAACAATTGTGTCATCTAGATTATCCCTATCGGACTTGGAAGCAACAAAGTTAGGGTACACTGATAAGGAAATTTTTGAAATTTTAGCGTTATACAACTTGATAGACGAAGATTGGAGGCAACCAATAATGGAGTACTTGCAGAATCCTACAGTGTCTATAGAACAAAAAATCAGGTATCGAGCTTTGAGTTGCATCCTTTTGGGAAATGAATTATTTAAAAAGACTTCTGAGGCATATTTAGTCCTTTCGAATGTACATAGTGGGGCACATCAGGTGGGCCACAAAATAAAGTGGCTATTGTTTCGAAAAGGCATGTATTGGACTACTATGTTAAAAGATTGCATCGAATTCGCCAAAGGATGTCAAGAATGCCAAGTCCATGATGGCATACAACACGTCCCTGCAAGCGAATTGCACTCTATAGTTAAACCATGGTCTGATGCCTCCACAAGTGCACGAAAATATCGAAGTAATATAAAAGATTGGCGAACCCACAGAGACCAATGTCAACTTACTGCAATCTATCGTCGCTTTGTAAATCTAAGCCTAATGAATATTTGATAAAAGGGAAACTAAGACTAGAACTAAATAAAAGTGAGAAGATATAATATAAAAAAGATACCGGAATGTGGATTTCGTGCCCCTCAGGCACTATGTAAATGGTTTGCATTAAATAACTTGTGTTCCGTAGAAAATATTGATATAAAGACTTTGCCTCACACTCTTGCGCTATTGACTAAAGCCACATCTCTTAACCACATGATTTTTCTCTCACTCGCTCGTTTTAATTAGAAAACATATTTTGAAAATCAATTAGATCCTAATTGATACCTAAAGCGCTCTCTCTGTATTTAGGACCAATGCCAGGTTCCCACTATCTGGTTCCACCCTCACGCTCTCGTAGTGTCGACTCTAACATTTACTTACTTCTCTCTCTCGTGACAAAATAATATTAAATAACCTCTCACTCTCATAACAAAGCTATTTGAATTAAACTTGGAAACAAAGACCAAAATATTATCTATTATAAGTTAATGAAATTTTCATTACTGAGTCTCGTCGGAATGACAATCCTCATATACTAGACTCTAAACTATTTAGCTAGACATAATGACAGAAATAAATAAATGATTTTTGGTTTTTGAGTTAGACGAAAAAATAAGAAGTGATTTAATATAATTTAAAGTTATGCTTGAAGAAAAATGGTAAAAGCTTGAAATAATAGCAGAAAGATAAAGCATAAATATAAATTGCGGAAAATAAAAGCAGAAAAATAAAAGTAGTAAATAAAGACCTTGAATTAATAGATGTTGAATTGAATATACTAGACAAGTTTGAATCCGAATACAAAATTTTAATGCAGAAATAAAATCCTAAAACTAATTCGTAATAGCCCTAAAATGTGGAAGGCTATTACTTTTACATGGTGAAAGAAACTTCCTAAAAACTAAACAGGGAGAAATTCTGGAAAATAAAAGTCGACCCCGTTTATGGTGGTCTTTGGTTGAATTTATATTGAGTCTGGATGCAGAAGCTTCGGATGAAAATATGTTTGCTTGGCGTGAGAATCAGACAGAAGACTGGGTTTCACTGAAGACTGAAGTGGAGAGAAAATAAGAGAGTGAAGATTAAATGTCCTGAGAAATAGGTGGCTTGCACCACCTCCCCCTCTCTCACAACATAGTGGCGGGTGCCACTTCACTAAGGTGGTGGACGCCACCTTCACATGTGGCTTGCGCCACATTATGTGAGTATGGTGGGCCCCACCCCTTTTATTTTATTTTTTAATTTTCTTTTCTTCTTTTCTCATTTTTCTTCTTTTCTTCTTTTCTTCTTTTTCTTCAATATTTTCTTTATAACTTCTCCTTTTCTTCACATTTATTCCTTTAATTTTTTTCTTTTCTTTCTTTTGTGAATCAATCCAAGTCACCTAAAAACATAGTAAATGAGATATAAATTGAAGCATAAATCAAATAAAACAAAGGAAATCATAACTAAAATTCATGTACGTCAAGAAAAATAAACGATATAATTTAGTATTATAAAACTCCTCCACACTTAAACCTTTCTTATCCTCAAGCAAACCATGACTCATAAGAAACACAGTGCATACATATACTCATCCTAGGCTACCAACTCTACTTCGATTAAGTTTGTGTCGATATGCACATGCTCACACACTAAGGATATCGTAATAACCCAATTCCTCTTTTACAATCATCATCCTCCCTCCTATACAAACCCATAAGAATCATGTCATTATACTTAAACCTAACTTACTCATCCTTCTTTCATCCCTTTTCATTCTAGTGCAATTACATTAAGCCTATTATCATTTCACACTCATGGTAGGATAGCCTATTAGTGACTATGATATCTGTCGCTCCCACTAAGAGACACAGGGTCAGATAGGGTACAGACGCGAACGGTCGGAGAGAAGAGAAAGAAAATAAAGTGAAAAGAGTCGCCAACTAGGCATTTTTATC
The DNA here is from genome assembly GCA_963966055.1 of Lathyrus aphaca. Classification (NCBI taxonomy): domain Eukaryota; kingdom Viridiplantae; phylum Streptophyta; class Magnoliopsida; order Fabales; family Fabaceae; genus Lathyrus; species Lathyrus aphaca. Next base: position 184,139,910 of record OZ014520.1, read on the forward strand.
CCGAAGGAAAGGTAATGCTGCATAAACCTAGAAAGATATGGATAGGACGGTTGCGAACCAGAGAAACTGAGAAAGGGGGTTGGTTACAACCTGGGAAGGTATTAGCACCCAGATTGTCCGTCGTACTCAACAGGATCCACACTTGAAAGTTTGTGTTTAAAGGGGTAGTGTCTGTGCTATCTGTGTGCAAAAGATGGAAAAGAATGTACAAGTGTCAGTGCAAGAAAGTGAAGTGAAAGGCTCAGGAATGAGGCTTAAATGAATAATGCTGGAAGAGGGGGGAAGAGACAGAGACTTTTGTTCGATAACAGTTAAGTTATGCCTACGTATCCTCTCGTGCAATGAGGAAGTCAGAACACCATAGTTCGACTCAAAGAGACTGAAAGATAAATTGACTTGTGAACTGCTTACTTGTCTATGCTCAAGTGTATGACCTGTCTGGCTCAGGTGCTAACTGTCTTGCGTTAAACGGAAGAAGCGAGTTCTCGTTTGTGAGTGAAGATGGTGAGAAAAGAATCCCGAAGGAGACGATTATTGTTTGTTTTTGTGTTTTCAATCTTTTATTGCTTTTTGTGTTTGTCATAAGTTAATGAGCTTAAGCCTAAACCAAGGGTTAGTAAGCTCATCATATCCTCCCTTTGATTAGGGATAATGAGAATACCTTAAGTATGAGATAAGCACCTCACACTTAATTACCATGATGATGTAGGATTAAGATCATTAACCTACTTGTGATTATTTAGATGTTATTTTTGTTTTTGTTTAGTGTTAAGTAATGAGTTTAAGCCATAATCAAGGATTTAGTGGACCCATTACACCATCCTAATAGAAGGATAATAGATGAGAACACTTAAGTTTAGGAAGATACCTCAAATTAATCCATGATTAGGGATTAACCTCATGACAAAACAAGCCTTTATTAAAGTGGATTTTATTTAATGGTAAGATCAAGAAGTGAATTTTATGGTTTGTAAGACAACTTGAGGAGGACTTGTCCATTAACACTAGGGTTAGTCCTTCTTAACCAATAAAGGAAGAATTAGAACCCTAATGCAAGGCCAAAGTTACAAGTTAATGTCTTAGTGATTATTAAGATGGATTGATTAAGAGGTTTAAACACATTAAGGGTTTAACACTTAGGATTAAAGTTATACACTCCATCCTAAGAGAAGGATGCAGGCATAACCCTAATCACAAAGTCTTAAAACCTTAAAGGTTTAGCCTCTGATTGTGAGGTGAGAAGAGAGACACAAAAGAAGACACAAAGGTAAAAACTAAAGGGGGACTAATCAAAACCCTAATTATTGTCATGCTTGGATGTTCCTATGGTTTGTAAGGCTTGCAAGAGATCTTCAGAGAAGCCACCAATGGAAGAAGCAGATGAAAGGAGGAGAAGTAGAAGAAATAGGTTGACTTACTTCATTGATGAAGATAAGTTACTTGAAGAAAGAAAGTGAATGATGAACATGAATGATCAAGCTCACTCTAAAGCAAAAGAAAATGCAGCAAGGATGCATAAGGAGAATGAGAATAGAAATGAGAAGTGAAGGAAAATTCACTTCTCAAAGTACTTACCACCTGAAATGGTTAGCATAAAGAAAGGAATGAAATGAAAATGAAATGTATGCAAAGATGCAAACCAAAACCAGAAGCATAAACATGATGCAAATGATGCTATAAGATGATGCAAAGACATGTCAAGTGTCATGAATGATCATACAAGAGATGATAATGCAAATGAAGCATGTAGCAAGCATGAAAGCACATGAAAGTTCATGGAATGAAATGAATGCACATCATGGTAAATGGATGAAGAAATAATCAAGCATGATTCTAAAGTGTCTTAAGATGTCTAAGATGACATGTGAATGCCAGAAATGTCATGGCAAGTTCATGTGTGGATGCATATGCAAGATGTATGCAAATGAACATGAGAAATTAGGGTTTTAATGCAACATGAGATGCAAAAGTCAAAAGCAGAAGCAAAATATAAGATAAAAAATCGCAAATGATCTCAAAGGAACCCTAACCCCACATGAAATCACACCCCAAAGGAGGAGGTCTAACTCTTAACCTAAAGAAAGTTGTGATTCTTCTAAGTTATCTAGGGTTTTAAGGTACCTTAAGGGGGAAAATGCAAATCAAATGAGTAATGCAAGATAAATTTGTGACAAAAATATGCTAGACACTACATACTATATGAAGATCAATGCAAAAAGAATCAATGTCATACCATTCATGGTTAGGCAGAAAAGAATTCTTGAAGTTAGGGTTCAAAAGTAGGATTTTTATGAACCCTAAATTCAAGAAAAATGTCAAAGAGTGTTCAAAACCAAAAAAGAAATTTGTATGAATGGTTTGACAATGTTTCTAAATGTCCTAAGATGCAATGTGAATTTTTTTGGGATTTTTAGAAACCTAAATGATATTTTAATTAATTAATTTCCATTAATTAATTTAAATAAACATTTAAATATTTTTAAAATGGTTTTTTAATGCAAAAAATAAAAATAAAAATCTTTTTGGGTGAAGAAAAATATTTGAATTAAAAATGCAAAAGGAAAGTATTTTTGGAAATTTTTAAGTATTTTAAATTAATTATGCAAAACAAATGATAAAAATGAATTAAAAACTGAATTAAATGAAAGTAGGACAATCCAATGTCTCAGATTCAAATAGATTTGGTGGGAATTGACCACGCGCGTGAATGGACGGCTCACATTCAAACTGGCAAATTTAAACTTAAACCTAATTAATTAATCTAATTAATCAAAATTAAAACTAATTGGAAGATCCTGGCCCTAATTACTCCAGATTCAAACGCTCCAGATTCAAACTTCCCCTAATTACTCAGCTAACCCTAATTAGGGAAAACAAACCTCAGACGGCCGAAACAGTGGTTTCGGTCGTCTTCTCCGGCGAACCCTCAAGAACAAAATCTTCCCTAGGTCATTTCTGGAGCTCTAAAGCTCCAGATCAACTCCTCTCACCTTCCTAAACTCAAATCTACCCTCAAAACAAATTTATCATGGCTCAAGAACAAGATACGAATCGAAACTCAAAAATTAGAAAAGTTTCAGAAGCTCAGTACATGCTTATTTCGCAACCATTTTCAAAAGTAAACATATCATGGTGATCAGCAAAGCATAAAGAACAATCTAAGAACTTAAAATAGCATTTATGGAAAAAAGTTGGAAGAGGTTACCTGAGCTTGAGCTTCCTCAGTTTGGAGCTTTTGGACCTCCTCTTTGGTGTAAACTGACTCCAATGATCCTCCTGGTAAAGCTTTCATGCTTGAAAGAAGTTTGTTATGGCTGGTTTGAGAGCTTTCACTCTTGCTGGTCAGAAATCGTGTTTTGGCTATGGGGGGTTTTTGGTTGCAATGAAGGGTGGGAAATGATCCTTTGATGAAGCTGAAGTGATTGGTGAAAAAGGTTTTAAGTTTGAGTGAGTGTGATGTGTGTTTCGAAGGCTTTTGCAAATGGGGTGATTTTTGAGAGCTTGAGGATTCTGAGGTTTCAGGCTTGATTGTGTTGTGTTATGGCTTGTGTTTTGTCCACATAACAAGTCTTGATAGGTCAGAGAAGTGGTTGTGGCCTATGGTGATTTGTATGGGCTCTTTTTCATAAAGTCAACAAAACTTGTACTTGAGGTATGGGCTCTTGTGCAGCTGGATTTTTGGCTTGTCTTGGTTCAACAGAGATCAAGGAGAGCCATGGAGTGCATTTTGTGGTGATTCAGCAAGTGAGAGCATAGTTGTGTGTCATTTTGCAATTTCCATGAAGTTTGGCCCTTTTGTGATTTCTTGAAGTTCAAGGCATGAAATGAGATGATTCTTGGGCCAATTCTGACTTTAAGGCAATGCACTATGTTGGTATGATGCTTAGAAGGGTATTAGAAGTCACAAAATTATTTGGCAAGTGGTTTTGCAAAAATCCCTCTTTGGTGCATTCTTGAAAATTATAGGATTTTTGCCAACTTTGGAAGATCATAACTTGAGTTCCATAATGAATTAGAACTTGTTCTTGTACTTTTTGAAAAGGGAATGATCCAATCTACAACTTACATGACAAACAATTTTTCATTTGAAGCATTTTTGGTTGAGAAAGAGGAGGTTGAAAAACTTTCCCAAAATGGAAAGTTTACATTACAAGTCATTTCCATTTTTGGCAACTTTTGGTTTAGCTTAATTTTCTTCAATTTTGTGAACTTCCAAGCACTTCAATGATCAAATAAAGACCATATAACTTCAATTTGATGAAAAATCCACTTTGGTTCCCATGTTGGGGGCCTCAGATGCCCTGATTTTGCTCTGACTTGCTCAAGAAGTTACCCAGTGGACAGATGACTTCCACAATGAATTTCTTCATCAAACTTAGTACACATGATCCTTATAACATTTTGAGACCATTAGAAACAAGAACGACCAAAAAATTTGGAGTTATGGCCTCTGAAACCAAAACCCTAATTTCAGGTCATCTGTGTAGTGAAACCCTAGCTCAGCTTCCATGCTTTGCCAGTTCTTGTGATTTTTTGACTTCCTTGCTCTTTGAGGGATATAATATGATGATAGAACACACATGGACCCTCTTGGCATGATTGGAGACCTTTGGAGTGGCTCAGATGGATCCTTGGATTGCTCAGATCACAAACCCTAGGTGCAGATGAATTTGAACTATGCAGTGAAACAAGAATGCAATATGAGATGATATGCTTAAACTAATGCAACTATGAAAGATCACAAGCCATGGTGTGAACTTAGTGAGGGAAAATTTGGGGTGTTTACAGCTGCCCCTATTCAAGCATAAGTTAGCTGTGCAAAATGTAAGCGCCTGGCTTATCAGACAAACAAGATAACTTGTGGTTGAATACCAAAGACAATCCATAATTTGAACTCACTGGGGAGAAGAAGAAAAGGGATATAAATTGTAAAAGATGGTATAGTATGATTATAAAGTGTGGGCGATGGAGGACGACCATCGAGCAGAGGACGGATGTTGGGGATAAAGTGATAAGTAAAGCAATGACGAGGACGACCGACAAGCTGGGGAAATAAAGAGATCATGATGGGGACGACCATCAGGTAAAGAAATAGGATTCTCTGGGGGTTAAAGGTAAAGTCAATGATGGGGACGACCATCAGGTTTGCAAAGTACTGGTAAACAACGATGGGGACGGCCATCGGCTCAAAGAATAAATGAAATAAATGATAAGGGACGATCATCAAAGATGAAGGACGATCACCTAGCAGGGGACGACTGCTCTTTATCACGACATAGGACGAATTCCGGATAGAAAAGGTCGACGATGGGGACGACCATCGGATAAGCATGATGAAGGACGATCATCAAGAGGTGAAGGACGATCACCTAGCAGGGTACGGATGCTCTCAGGGTTTATCATGACATAGGATGAATGTCAGATAATAAGATCAACAATGGGGACAACCATCAGATAAAATGATGAAGAACGATCATCAAAAAGGTGAAGGACGATCACTTAGCAGGGGACGGCTGCTAAATATCACGACATAGGACGAATGCCGGATAGAAAAGGTCGACGATGGGGACGACCATCGGATAAGCATGATGAAGGACGATCATCAAGAGGTGAAGGACGATCACCTAGAAGGGTACAACTGCTCTCAGGGTTTATCATGACATAGGACGAATGTCAGATAACAAGATCAATGATGGGGACGGCCATCGGATAAAATGATGAAGGACGATCATAAAAAAGGTGAAGGACGATCACCTAGCAGGGGACGAATGCTAAATATCACGACATAGGAAGAATGTCGGATAGAAAGGGGTTCCAATTATGGAGACTCCACTGGGGAAAAGATGAGGGATGGTCATCCAAAGGTGAAAGACGATCACCTGGCAGGGTACGGCTGCCGAAAGTATCATGACATAGGACGAATGTCAGATAAAAGAAAAGTTGCTTGCTGGGGACTTACTGGGGAATAGTAAACACGGACGAGTGTTTACATCCAAGAAATAAAAGGTATAAGTGTTTGATAACGTGTATAGATTAAAGATACGGACGAGCATCCATAAGATCGGGATACAGACGAGTATCGGTAGAAACAAACGCTGACGCGTGTTCTGAGATGATGATACGGACGAGTACCAACTGGTTAACAAGGAACACGAACGAGGTTCGAATCTGTGGGGAATAAGTGTATACAAGATACGAACGAGTATCTGTATAAGTATGAACAAGTATTGTGAAGTATGAGCAAAACACGGACGAGTGTTCAACTTGCTGGGAAAGGGTATGTCACGGACGGGTGTCATAATAGAAAGTGTATAAGTTGTGAACTTACGAGTGTAAAAGGTAATCTGGTGACCTGTGGGGATAGCATGACACGGACGGGTGTCAATGAGAGCGTATTAAAACAAGTATTTGGTTTGCAACAAGTGTTTGGGCAACCATGCTAGGGAAAGGTGACACAGACGGGTGTCAGAAGAATGTATATAGGTATCTGTTATTCAAAGAGGATGTTTGTGGCTTATATCTGCAGGGGGATTAATATGACATGGACGAATGTCGAAGGAGCATATATGAACATGTATTTGTGTTAGAGAGTGCAAAGGGGACGCTTTGGCTTTCTGTGGGGAGATATATTTTGTATATTGCTGATGAGGTGCTGTTGGTATTTATAGGTGACTGGTTCGAACCTGACTTGTGATCATGCAATATGTTTGATTTTTGCCGTAATGATCCGTATCAAACGGAATGCTACGCTTTGTGGGGAAAAATGATGTGAATGCTATGATTATTTAAAAGAAACCGATCCGGGATTCGGATCCCGCTGCGGTGCAGATCTCTGGCTGATCTATTTGAAAAGAACTCCCAGCTGGGGATGAGATCATTGGTAGATCTGATAAAACATATGATTCTGCTTGGGGAACTAGATCACTGATAGATCTATCCGGTAAGGGGATATCCCAGCTGGGGATGAAGAAGCTTTCGTCACTTTGTTGTGTGAGAATTTCAGACATTGCTCTTCTGGGTAGAGGCTGTAACTATGTGGGGAGATGGTTCCCTTCATTTTTGGGAGACCTGGCACTCTGTTTGGGGGAGGAAAGATCACTGAAATATCTTCCTAGAAACTTCTATGGAGATCCCGACTGGGGATGAAGAGGCTTTGACAACTCTGTTGGGGAGAAAATATTTCAGATGCTCTGCTTGGAGAAGATGTGTTGGGGAAATGATGCTTGACATGCCCCATGCTGCATATTGAATACCTACAATCCTGTTAAGACAAAGAAAACGCACAAGCATCCCGAGGTATCCCTTACCGGATTCCGTCATAGGAGTTAGATATTCCTGAGAGTAAATACATTTTCTGCAAGCATTTATTAATAATGGCTCATTTGTTTTATGCAAATATTATATCATGGATATTGGACATTTTGCAAACGAAACAAAAATGCACAAGACGAAGTGTGACTGAAAACTCTGATTTTATTAATCTGGGTGCCCTGAATTGGCAAATATAGTCAAAGAAACAGATCCCCTGGAATGAGGAGATTGTTACAAATTGAAAAAGGTAAAAGTGTTGGCAATGTTGACGACGCTTTGGTCAACTTCCTTTGCTATGACCCGTATGACCTTGACGTTCTTCTCATCTTGCTATCTGAAGAAGGTTGACTCTGACTGATGCTTTATCCTTTCGAAGCTTGCCATGTTGTAAGTGATACAGACGAATTCAGAATGCAGTTGTTCGGTTATTCCCTTATTTTGCGTGGATCGCCCTTTCGGGTTTTCAATCCACCGGGATACCCATTTTTGCCTGAGTTGTCCAATGCGGCTTTTCAACTCAGCGGGTGTACATTTTTTCAATTTTCCCTTATTTTTGCCCGAGTCTTTTATTCTATTTTTGACTCGTCGGGATGCCCTATTTTTTCCTGGACTTACATTCTGTTTTTATGTCCAGAGGGTCTTTTTATGCGAAGTATTTTTTAACTGCATCTGAATTCACAGGGGATAAGAAATCTTCACCATCTATAGTAGTGAGCATCAGTGCTCCACCAGAGAAAACCTTCTTTACTATGAATGGGCCATCGTAATTCGGAGTCCACTTGCCCCTGTGGTGTGTATGAGGAGGAAGAAGTCTTTTCAGCACAAGATCTCCCACTTGGTATTCCCGAAGCCTGACTTTCTGATCGAAGGTTTTCTTCATCCTTTTCTGATACAACTGCCCATGACAAATTGCAGCTAATCTCTTTTATTCGATCAGATTAAGTTGATTGTACCGAGTCCGGACCCATTCTGCTTCATTCAACTTGACATCCATCAGTACCCGTAAGGAGGGTAATTCAACTTCAACAGGTAGGACTGCCTCCATACCATACACAAGTTGATACGGTGTTGCCCCAGTAGACGTTCTGATTGAGGTTCGGTACCCATGCAAGGCAAATGGTAGCATCTCATACCAGTCTTTGTAAGTAACGACCATCTTTTGCACAATCTTCTTGATGTTTTTGTTAGCTGCCTCAACAGCGCCGTTCATCTTTGGCCTGTAAGGAGAAAAGTTGTGATGTTGTATTTTGAAGTCCCGACACAGTTCTGCCATCATTTTGTTTTTCAAATTGGAACCATTGTCAGTAATGATTCGCTCGGGTACTCCATATCGACAGATGATGTCCCTTTTCAGGAATCTTGCTACCACTTGTCTGGTGACATTTGCATATGAAGCTGCTTCAACCCATTTGGTGAAGTAATCAATGGCTACCAGGATGAATCTGTGGCCATTTGAAGCAGTCGGTTCAATATTTCCAATCATGTCAATGCCCCACATAGCAAAGGGCCAAGGTGAAGACATCACATTCAAAGGATTTGGAGGCACATGCACTCTGTCTGCATAAATCTGGCATTTATGGCATTTCCTGGCATAGGCACAACAGTCTGCATCCATTGTGATCCAGTAGTAACCTGATCTTAACAATTTCTTAGCCATTACATGTCCTCCAGCATGGGTACCGAAGGATCCTTCATGCACCTCGTGCATCAGCAAGTCTGCTTCTTTCTGATCAACAAATCTGAGTAGAACCATGTCAAAGTTTCGCTTGTATAATGAGCCATCAACATTAAGGAAGAAACTACCAGCCAACCTTCTTAATGTCTTCTTATCATTGGATGATGCCCTAGGTGGGTATGTTTGATCCTCTAAGAAACATTTGATGTCATGGAACCAAGGCTTGTCATCTTTAGCAATCTCCACGGAGAATACGTATGCTGGTCGGTCTAGTCTGGATACCGTAATCTGAGGCACATAATTGGAAATCTGAACCTTAATCATGGAGGAAATGGTAGCTAAAGCATCCGTAAACTGATTTTCGTCTCGAGGGATATACTCAAGTTTGACTGTTGTGAAGAAAGTCAATAATCTCCTCGTATAGTCACGGTATGGAATCAGATGCTCTTGGTGGGTGTACCATTTGCGGTTGGTTTGATTGATTACCAAAGCTGAATCCCCGAATACAATTAAAGTCATGATCCTGAGGTCAATGGCTTCCTCAAGTCCCATGATATAGGCTTCGTATTCAGCTTCATTGTTAGTGCATGCAAAGGTGAGTTTTACCGAGAAAGGCATATGAACTCCTTTAGGTGTAATAAGCACTGCACCAACTCCACGACCATTCATATTAACAGCCCCATCAAACATCATGGTCCACTCTTCTTCCAGGTCAGGCCCTTCAGTGTGAACAGGTTCTTCATGATCTTTCGCTTTTAGGAACATGATGTCTTCATCAGGGAAGTCAAATCTCATTGGTTGGTAATCATCAATGGGTTGCTCAGCTAGATAGTCAGATAGTACACTGCCTTTGATGGCCTTTTGATATGTGTACTGAATGTCATATTCTGTCAGAATCATTTTCCATCTTGCAACCCTTTCGGTAAGTGCTGGCTTCTCAAATATGTACTTGACTAGATCCATCTTTGTAATCAACAAGGTAGTGTGAGTCAACATATACTGTCTTAGTTGGCGAGAATCCCACGCTAAAGCACAACAAGTTTTCTCGAGCAGTGAATAACGTTGTTCACAGTCGGTAAACTTTTGCTTAGGTAGTATATTGCATACTCTTTTCGACCAGACTCGTCATGCTGGCCCAACACACACCCCATTGATCCTTCTAATACTGTCAGGTACATTATTAGAGGTCTTCCTTCAACTGGAGGCATAAGGATTTGAGGTTCTTATAGGTACTCCTTGATTTTGTCAAAAGCCTTCTGACAATCTTCGTTCCACCTGACTGTTTGTTCCTTTCTTAACAATTTGAACAGGGGTTCACAGGTTGCAGTAAGATGAGATATGAACCTTGATATGTAGTTAAATCTACCTAAGAACCCCCTAACTTCCTTTTCAGTCCTAGGTGCAGGCATCTCCTGAATGGCTTTGACTTTGTCAGGATCAACTTCAATTCCCTTTTCACTTACAATAAATCCCAGCAGTTTACCGGAACGCACCCCGAATGTGCATTTGTTGGGGTTTAGCTTCAACTGATACTTCCTCAGACGCTTGAACAACTTCAGCAGATTTACCATATGATCTTCTTCAGTGAGGGACTTGGCAATCATGTCATCCACGTAGCATTCAATTTCCTTGTGGATCATGTCATGGAATAATGTTACCATAGCCCGTTGATAAGTAGCACCGTCATTCTTCAACCCAAAAGGCATTACCTTGTAACAGAAAGTGCCCCAAGGTGTGATGAAGGTAGTCTTCTCCATATCTTCAGGTGACATTCTGATCTGATTATACCCGGAAAATCCATCCATGAAGGAAAACATCGAGAACTGAGCTGTGTTGTCAACCAATACATCAATGTGAGGTAATGGGAAATCATCCTTCGGGCTAGCTCTATTCAGATCCCGGTAATCCACATACATCCTTACTTTGCCATCCTTCTTAGGCACTGGTACAATATTAGCAACCCACGGCGGGTAACTAGTTACACCAAGGAAACCGGCATCCCACTGTTTTTGTACTTCTTCTTTAATCTTCATGGCCATATCTGGACGAGTACGGGGTAACTTCTATTTTACTGGAGGACAATCTTCTTTCAAAGGCAGCTTGTGCATAACAATGTCAGTATCTAGACCTGGCATGTCTTGATAGGACCAAGCAAAGACGTCGACGTATTCTCGAAGCATGTCAATAAGCTGTTCCTTCACTGAATCTTGCAGACTGGCCCCGATCTTCACCTCTTTCAAGTCCTCTTCGGTACCAAGATTAATTGTTTCAACTTCCTCCTGATGAGGAGTGATCACCTTCTCTTCTTGCCTCAACAACCTGGCTAACTCTTCAGGTAACTCATAGTCTTTTTCAACCCCTTCATCGGCTTGATTAATCGGATTGTCGAAGTCATATAAGGTCATAGCAGTGTTGTTGTCGGTGCAATCTGGAGGATAATCTCTGCAAGAGTTGAGATTGGTTCGTTTTAGTGATCAATTTAAATCTTATTTAGAAAAAGTGAAAATGAAGTTATTTATTTTGAAAACATTTCCATTTTATTGTTTTGTACAAAAGTGAAAAATGAAAAGACAGTGAGCGAAAAAAGAGACTCGTTTGTAAAAGATGTCTGATATTCATTGATTAATCATTTGCGCAAAATTACAATATGGCCCTATTACAAAATGATTCCTGACACCTTGGGCAAGATGCAGGACTTGATGCATGCTAAAAGACAGGAAATAATAATTACTCTGCAGGAGTAACCCTTATAATTTCCTGGGAAGACCAGTTAGAGACTTGGTTCCCTGGGATCCTTGGATGTATCCAGCTCTCTAGGTTGCGGTCGCTTTCCTCCTCATCTTCCAAATTGTTCACAACATCCGGGGTGAGCATCCCCCCACTGACAAATTTGGGCTCCTTGGAAGCCTCTGATTGATCTTGTCGGATTGGTATGTAACCCAATCCAAATCTATCTTCCTTCTTTTCCACTGGCAGCAGTTTGCCCCAGCCTTGAGCAGTACCTTCTTCAATAACCTTCTGGGCTTGCTGATAAGATATGATTGAAGTACCCATCCTGTCCTCCTAGGATGCAGCCAATACTCCAGTAGCTTCATTAACATTTAGGGCCTCAAACCCTTGGCTCACTGTCTCATGGATTTCACCATCCATCTCAATATACTTGTAAGTAGCCAGATGGCTAACAAATATGTCCTCCTCACCACAGATGGTGATAATCTGTCCTTCCCATTCATACTTCAGTTTCTGGTGAAGGGTCGACGTTACAACGCCTGCGGCGTGAATCCAGGGTCGACCTAACAAACAGTTATAAGCAGGTTGTATGCCCATCACATAGAAAATGGTCTTAAAGACTTGTGGACCGATTATCACTGGCAGCTCCACCTCCCCAAGAACAAATCTTTTGGAGCCATCAAAAGCCCTGACCACAAGATTACTTGGCCGAAGAGCTATCCCATCATACTCGAGCTTGACAAGGGCTTTCTTGGGTAAGACATTAAGCGAGGACCCAGTGTCTCCAAGCACATGAGATAAGACAGCTCCTTTGCACTCCAGGGTTATATGCAAAGCTTTGTTGTGGAGACGTCCTTCTGTTGTCAGATCAGCATCAGTAAAACCTAGCCCATGGCTAGTGTTGACATTTGATACTACTGTTTCCAGTTGATTCACTGTGATCTCTTCTAGCACGTAGGCAACGTGCAGAACTTTGAGAAGTGCATCCCGATGGGCTTCGGAACACAACAATAATGATAGGATTGAGATCTTTGAAGGAGTTTGGTGGAGCTGGTCCACAACTTTATAGTCACTTCTTTTAATAATTCTCATGAACTCATCCACATCTTGATCGAAGGATGACTTATGAGTTTCCTTCGGCGCAGATTCTTCTGGTATCACACTCTTCCCTTTGGCTCTGGCAGCAGCCTCTGCCTCAGTATTGGTTCTAGCGACTTGTGATGCAAAGAGACGTCCGCTTCGGGTGAAGCCTCCGCCTCCCCCAACATTGTCCACATGGGGAGTGAGAACTGGAGAATCAAGAAGGACTTTTTCTCCATTGCAGTATAGATCAGCACTATAATGCCATGGTATAACACTGTCTTTATTATATGGGATCGGCCCGGGCACTATGATAGTGACTGGGCTTACTGCTGCAGTTGTTGGGACTACAATGGTCTGTGGATCATAAAAGATTGTTACAGGACCTCTGGTGGATGTAGGTGAAGGTGAATTGACGTTTTGTTGAGACTGTTGTTGAGGTTGAAAGTTGTTGGAACTCGGGACCGTTGCCGGGTCATAATAGATTGTGACAGTGGAAACATCATTGTTGGTTGTTGAAGTTGTCGTAGCCGGTGCAAATGAATTATTGTATGTTGAAGTGATGGATGGAATGATTGCTGAAGTTGTAGACGAATCAGTTGGAACAATGGTTGTTGCATTTGTAGAAGGAATACTTGGACAGATGGTTGTTGCATTTGTAGAAGATTCACTTGTTGTCGTCAAAAGAGTTATTGGTGTTGTAGAAGCTGTGGTTGTAATTTGCAAAATGCCTTCCTTAATCAAGTCATTGATGCCTTTCCTCAAGCCGGCACACCCATTCTTAGAAAGTTTGCATAATTTGCAACAGGCCTCACAACCTGGGAACACTTGGCATTTTAAAAGTTGGGCCTTAACGTCTGCCAGAGGTGTCTGAATATACGCAATGTCTTCTATTAAACTCATGGGTGAACCATCCTCTACAGCATTAATCCTTGGCCCACTGTGGCTTGGCATAGGATTCTTCATCACATTTGGAGGAAGTGCAAAGTTCAGGGCTTTTGAATCTACCAGATCCTGAACCTTCATATGCAGGGCTCTGCATTTTTCCGTAGAATGACCAGGTGCGTTAGAACGAAAAGCACACCTAGCATTAACATCATAGTTCCTTGGAAGGTTTTGAGGATCAGGTGGAGCCAATGTCCTCAACTCAACAAGATTGAGCTTTAGGAGTTGTGGCAGCAATGTAGCATATGGCATAGGAATGGGGTCAATCACCCGGTTGACCTGAGATGGCCGTTGTTGAAACGGGCGTTGTTGTTGATTGTTGATGTTATTGTTGTATGATCTCTGTTGTGGAAATTGTTGTTGTGGTGGGAACTGTTGTGTTTGTTGAACATACTGAGGAGGTGGAGCAGGGATAGTAACAACAACAACTGTTCTGGGCATGTATTGGGGTCTCCCTCTTCCCATGTGCACAGAGTTGGTTTCACCAGATCTACGGGGCCCAACAAATGGTTTTCTTGTACTGCTTAAACTGGCACCGTTATCGGAGACCTTTCCCATCTTTAATAGGCTCTCTATTCTTTCCCCAGCTATCACCACATCTGCGAAGCTGGTAGAAGAAAATGCAGCCAATCTGTCAATGTATGTTCCTTGAAGAGTATTCATGAACATGTCTTCCATCTCTCTTTCAGACATGGGTGGTTGAACTGCAGCAACAAGTTGCCTCCACCTTTGGGCATATTCTCTGAAGCTTTCACGGGAGGATTGAGACATCCCCATCAAGAGGGTCCTGTTTGGAGCCATGTCCAAGTTATATTTATACTTTCGGATAAAAGCTTCAGCCAAGTCCTTCCAGTTCCTCACTGTGGCTCTAGTCAAGTGAGAATACCATTCTCGGGATGCCCATGTTAGACTATCCTCGAAGTAAAACATCCACAGCTTTTCGTCCATGGTGTATGCTTTTAACCTTCCCAAGAATGATTGAAGGTGGGTGAGTGGGCAGGATGTGCCATTATACCTTTCAAAACATGGGGGTTTGAACTTGTTAGTAATTCTCACCCCTTCCACCAGTCCCATGTCCATTACATCAAAGCCTAGGGAATTCTGGGATTCAAGAGACCTCAGTTTCTCTGCAATTTCATCCAGCCTACGGTTGTAAACTTCATCCCCAGCCCCAACAACTATAAACTGCTCTTCTTGAGGATCTTCTTGCAAACTCCTACCTCCAACAGTGTTACCCTGAGTATTCCTTATGACATTAACTTCTGGGTTTAGATGAGGCCCAAACTCTGGTGGATCAGTGCGAGGCTGCCTGTGATCGTTGTTACTGGTACCTCTTGTACCTGGATGGTGTTCTTCAGGAGTCTGCCTTTCCACCAACTCCCTCAGTCTTTCCTGACTCTGAGCTAAGCCAGTCATTACAGTCATGAATTGGGTCATCTGATTCCTCATCTCAACCCTCTCATTTGCTATTTGGGTCCTCACTTCATTCAAGTCTTGCTGTACTTGATCCATCTGAATTCCCGGAAGGTTATTTGTCGTCGGGTACTGGTGTATTCTATTGACAGGGAACACTCTTCTGCGAGCAATGTTTCCTGAAGCCACAACAAAGTGAGAAACAACAATAAAAAAAAAACCTACAAAACAAGGAAAATGTTAGTATGCAGTGCAATATGCTTATTTGTCTTCCAAGGGTATCTGGTTTGGTTCTTTGGTTTTTACATTTCCAGACCTCGAGGAAATGCTGATGATTGTAAACACCCCAAATTTTCCCTCACTCATCCACACCATGGCTTGTGACTCTTTTCATTTGCATGAGTTCAATCATATCATCTCATATTGCATTTTTTGCTTCACTGCATTGTTTCAAAGTCATCTACATCTAGGGTTTGTGGTCTGAGCCCTCCAAGAGCTATTTGAGCCACTCCAAAGGTCATCAATCATTTCAAGAGGGTCCATTTATGTTCAAGCCTCATATTATATCCTCCCAAGATCAAGGAAGTCAAAGAATCACAAGAACTGAGAAAGACATGGAAGCATAGCCAGGTTTAACTGCACAGATGACCTAGAATTAGGGTTTTGGTTTCAGAGGCCATAACTCCAAGTTTTTTGGTCATTCTTGTTTCTATTGGTCTTTATATGTTTTGAGGATCATGCATATCAATTTTCATGAAGAAATTCAATGGGAAAGGCATTTGATCACAAGATGACTTCTTGAGCAAGTCAGTGCAAAATCAGGGCATCTGAGGCCCCCAATCACCCAACCAAAGGGGTTTCTCCACCATTTTGATTGTGTATGATCTTTATTTGATCATAGAAGATGTTAGAAGTTCACAAAATTGAAGAATTTCAAGCCATTTGCAAAGTTGCCTTTTTGGGAAAGTGACTTATAATGTAAACTTGCCATTTTGGGAAAGTTTTTCAAACTCCTCTTTTTGATTCAAAAATGCTTCAAATGAGAAAAATTTGGTCATGAAAGTTGTAGATTGGATCATTCCCTTTTCAAAAAGTACAAGAACTCTTTCTAATTCATTTTGGATCAAAATTTATGGCCTTGCAAAGTTGGATGAAATCATTGAAATTTCACTTTTACACCAAAGAGGGAAAGTTGCAAAACCTCATGCCAAGGCCAAATGTGAGTTCAAAGTGGCTTCTAATCATCATACAAACACAATGCAATGCCTAAAATTCAGATTTGTCCAAAGAATTTCTCACTTTCATGCCTTGATGTCCAAGTATCATAAGCCATTTTTCATGAAAATCACAAAGAGGGAAATCTTGCAAGAAGGGTTCCTTTGGTTTTGTTTGATCTCTAATCATTATCAAAGTATCATAGCAACATTATATGGTGCATTTTGCTGCATATTGCCCAAGAAATGTCATATGTCCATGGCCAAAAATCACAAAGTGTAACAAGTTGCAAAATTGCAAAACATGTGACATCTCACCCTTCATCCATTTCAGATCACATTAGTTCATCCCATGGCCATCCTTGAAGGCAGCTGAACCCAGAGCAACCCTAAAATAGCCTCTGCCACAGCCCATGCCTCAAGTACACCTAACATTGACTTTTTGGCCAATTGCCCCATGCCATTCCCACAGTGCAAGTCACTTCCTCAGACCTCTTCCAATAGTTTAGGGATGTGCTATGGATCATAAAGCAAGCCACACATAAGCTAGAAAGCTCACACAATCCAGCTTGCACAAAAACTGTCAAAAACTCATTCTCTTCGAAATTCATCACACAACCATCAAACCTTCATTTTTCCTTCACCAATGAATCACACATCTTCCATAGAACCAAAACCCACCATTAAAACAGCCTGAAACACCATACATCTCAACTGTGAAACCTGCTATACCAGAACTCAAACTCTCAAATCAGCCACCAACAAAAGATTTTGAGTATTCCATTGATCTCAGGAGGTTCAGAGGGGACACTTTGCATCAAAGAAAGGCCTGGAAAGCTCATATTCACAGTTCACCACCTCAGGTAGCTTCAAACATCAAACTTTTCAGAGCTTGTTTTTTTTGTTACAAAATGAAACTACATGTCATGGGGATCACTCTGATGTTTTTAGATTTGAAAATGGTGTGAAAATAAGCATTTTGTGCCCTCCTGAAATTTTACCCGTGAAAATGTATGGCTTCGATTCTCTTTGTTCATGCTTGATAAATGGTGTTTGATGGTGGATTTAGGTTTAGTTTGGTTGGAGGATCCTTGTTGGGCAGTTAATTTAAGTTGGGGTGGCCTATAGAGGAAGCTAGGGTTTTTGCCCTGCCGGAGAAGATGACCGGAGCTTCCCTCCGGTCACCTGAAAGTAATTAACCCTAATTAGGGTTTAGTCTCCAGATGCATTGTGGGCCTTTGGATCGTGTTTAGCTTAGGAGATGAATGGCTCAGATTCCACAATTAATTCTTAATTCATTTTAATTAATTTAAATTAGGATTAATAAAATAATTTGACCAGAGTCAATCCTGAACCTCAATTTGCACGCGCGGTCAAACATCCTCCCCCAAGTTTGAATATCAGCCTCAGGATCTGCATACTTCTCCATAAATTCATTTTTATTTCTTTTTTTTTGTATTTTATTTACACGAATTATTAAAAATAGCAAAACATATTAAAAAATTCTGAATTTTTTTGTCAAACCTTTCATTAATTTTCAGAACCCAAAAATATTTTTATTTTTATTTTTTGCATTAAAAATTATTTTTAAATCATTTAAATGTTTATTTTTAATTAGTTAATGGAAATTAATTAATTAAAAATGCATTTAGGTATTTAAAAATCACAAAAAAATTCACATTGCATTTTAAAACATTTAGAAACATTATCAAACTCTCAAAACTAATTTCTTTTTGGTCCTTGATGTATTTTGACAATTTTCATTGGAATAAAAGTTGTTTAAAGGCAATATTTTTGTTCAAACTTAGAAAAATTCATTCAGCCTAACCATGAAGAGTTTGATGATGGTTCTTCTTGCATTGCATTCTTCATAGCATATAGTTTCTAGGTTAAATTTGGTTTGAATTTATCTTTCATTTTCAATTTGATGAGCATTTTTCCTTTTAAGGTACCTTGAAACCCTAGTTGACTTGAGAAAATCATAACTTCCATTAGGTTTAGATTTAGGTCCCCTCCTTTGGGCAGTGAACTTGTGTAGGGTTAGGGTTCCTTTGATCCCATTTTAAATTTTTTATCATGCCATTTGCTTCTGGTTTTGAATTTTTGTGTTGCATGTTGTGCATAAACCCTAATTCTTGCTTTCCTTTGCATCCATCTCTCATTTGCTTGCATTCAAGAACTTGCCATGACATTTTGTGCATCAACATAACATATAAGACATCTTAGGACATATTAGAATCATGTTTGATCATTTCATCTTTCATTTGCCATGTTATGTATCCTTTGCATTTCATAAACTTTCATGAATCTTTATGGTTCAAAGCATGCCTCATTTGCATCCTCATCCTTGTATGATCATCCACAACTCTTGAGATGTGTTTGCATCATCCCTTAGCATCATTAACATCATGTTTATGCTTCTGACTTTGGTTTGCACTATGTCATTTCATCTCATCTTCATTGCATTTCATTTCTTTTGCTAACTTTTCAGGTGGTAAGTTGTTTTGAGAAGTGAATTTGCCTTCACTTCTCACAATCTCTTCTCATCTCTCTTATGCATCATTGCTGCATTTTATCTTTGTATTAGAGTGAGCTTGCTCATTCATGTTCATCTCTTACTTTCTTTTCTTCAAGCAACTTGTCTTCTTAAGTGAAGCAAGTTGTCTTGCTTCCCTCTGCTTCTTTCTCCTTTCATCTGTTTCTCTCATGGTGGCTTCTCCTGAAGATCTTTTGCAAGCCTCATAAACCCTAGGAATAACCAAGCATGATAACAATTAGGGTTTTGATTAGTCCCCCTTTAGTTTTACCTTTGTGTCATCTTTGAGTCTCTCTTCTCATCTCTTAATCAAGGACTAAACCCTAAAGGCTTTAAGGCTTTGTGATTAAGCTTATGCATGCATCCTTCTATTAGGATGGAGTGTATAACTTTAATCCTAAGTGTTAAACCCTTAATGTGTTTAAATCCTTTAGTCAATCCATCTAATAATCACTAAGACATCAAGCTTGTAACTTGGGCCTTGCATTAGGGTTCTAATTCTTTCTTAATTGGTAAAGAAGGACTAACCCTAGTGTTAATGGACAAGTCCCCCTCAAGTTGTCTTACAAACCCTAAAATTCACTTCTTAATCCAACCATTAACTAAAATCCACTTTAATAAAGGCTTTGTTTTGTCATGAGGTTAATCCCTAATCATGGATTAAGTTAGGGAGCCTTCCTCAGGTTAAATGTTCTCATCTATTATCCTTCTATCAGGATGGTGTAATGAGTCCATTAAATCTTTGATTATGGCTTAAACTCATTACTTAACACTAAACAAAAACTCCAAAAAACATCTAAATAAATACAAGTAGGCTAATGATCTTAATCCTACATCATGGTGACTAAGTGTGAGGTGCTTACTTCATACTTAAGGTACTCTCATTACCCCTAATCAGAGGGAGGATGTGATGAGTTTACTAACCCTTGGTTTAGGCTTAAGCTCATTAACTTATGACAAATTAAAAAAGCAATAAAAGATTGAAAACACAAAAACAAACAATAATCGTCTCCTCCAGGATTCTTTTCTCATCATTTTCATTCACAAACGAGAACTTGCTTCTTCCGTCTAATGCAAGACAGTTTGCACCTGAGCCAGACAGGTCATACACTTGAGCATAGACAAGTAAGCAGTTCACAAGTTAATTTATCTTTCAATCTCTTTGAGTCGAACTACGGTGTTCTGACTTCCTCATTGCACGAGAGGATACGTAGGCATAACTTAACAGTTATCAAACAAAAGTCTCTGTATATTCCCCCTTCTTCCAGCATTATTCTTTGAGCCTCATAGTCTTAAGCATTTCATTTTTGTTCTCACACTGACACTTCACTAATGCCCTTCACATTTTTTCTACACTGACACTTGCATTCTTTCCAGCTTTGATACACAAATTGCAATGACACTACCCCTTTAAAACACAAATCTTTCAAGCGTGGATCCCGTCGAGTACGACGGACAATCTGGGTGCTAATACCTTCCTAGGTTGTAACCAACCCCCTTTCTCAGTCTCTCTGGTTCGCGACCGTCTTATCTATATCTTTCCAGGTTTATGCAGCATTACCTTTCCTTCGGGATAAAAATGCCTAGCTGGCGACTCTTTTCTTTTTCTCTTTTCGCCGACCGTTCGCGTTTGTACCCCTTCTGACCAGGTGTCATCAGGTGGGAGCGACAATGATGTTGATAGATAAAGCCCACCATAAATAATACAAACTGATATATTACAAAAGATAAAAATACATAGTTTGATTACAAAATATCCCCATGGTGGGTCAAAATACAACAACAAAAGAAAAAGTACAACAAAAGACAGAAGTACAAGCTAAAAGGATCAGACATCCAATCCAAAGCCATCCTCCTTGACTTCCTTTAGGAAGGCCTCAGTCACTGGACCTACTGGGTGCTCTGTGATAGTCCTGATGAGGAGGTTCCTAGTAGCAATGGCATTGGTCAAGTTCTTATGCTTATCTTGATCCTTTGACCTCTTCAACCCCGCCCGGAGTTTCAATTCAGATATCTCCTTTTGAGCTGCCAATAAAGCCTCCTGATGCTTATTCTCACTAGCCTCCAACTGCTCTATCTTAGCCTGAGTCCTTTGGTCTTCTTGTGCACGGGCTTCAGTGATCCTGATCCACCTAGCCTGGCTCTCCTCAAGATAATGCTCTGCCCTAGCTTTCTGAGTCTTTGCTTCCTTGCAAGCATTCTTCAGTACTAATTCCCCTGCTCTTGCCTTCCTTATGTAGTCATCTGTCTTCTCAATCTTGGTCAGATGCTCAATCCTGAGTCTTTCCAATCTCTCATTATCCAGACGGCTGTCATTTCTCTCCCAGAGAGTCTTCTTTAGGGCTTCAGCTAGCTGAGTGTTCCTCTCTTTCAGCTTTTCAAACTCTTCCAAACTAACAGTAGCTGCAGGTTGTACTGTAGAAGATCCAGGTACATCTTCTAAAGTGAATGGCATCCGGGTGATCTGAGCTCTGGTACGGGACCAATCAGAAAACTGTGTTGAAGCAATGATGTTGCACTTGCCAAGGATGGTTGTCCCTTTAGTCTGGATGTTGTCCCAAGCCCAGGCAGCTTGTCTGACAACAGCAGAGTTGGGTTGAATTTCACAATAGAGAGTCTCAGCCAAATCTTGTCCTCTGGGAGGATGAACCAGAGCATACCCTAATTGTCTTTTAAACAGTAAAGGGTTGTAGTTGATGCAACCCTTCACTCCTATCAAAGGCACATTAGGATACTGCCCACAGCTAGTAATGATGTCCTTGCCCTTGGTGCTCTGAGTGCACCATCTGATGTCATCTAATGTCAAGGCAATGAATCTCTT
Source organism: Lathyrus aphaca (assembly GCA_963966055.1). Classification (NCBI taxonomy): domain Eukaryota; kingdom Viridiplantae; phylum Streptophyta; class Magnoliopsida; order Fabales; family Fabaceae; genus Lathyrus; species Lathyrus aphaca. The sequence goes on from OZ014520.1 coordinate 184,161,635, forward strand.
AGCCCAATTCTTCTGCTGATGGGGGTTCAAGAAGGTATCTGATTTTGGCAAGTGTCTTATCAGCCAAGAGTAATACAGAGGAGCACAGCATCTGACCAGCCTTCCTCTTTGCTTTTCATTCCTCTGGTGTACTGAGTAGTAGAAGTCTCCAAGCAAGGTAGGAACAGGGTTCCTCAACAAGAACATGTGGATGGGATTCTTGCTCACAAACTTTGGCTCATCTACAAACAAGATAACCCCATATATACTGAGGGCTAAAAGTGCACAGACAACCTTCCATTCCCCTATAGTAGCATGCAGGGTAGCCTGGGAGATCAAAAAGTCTAGGTGGAGGCCTGGAACTCCAGCCTTGGTTGTCATGTTCTGATCAATGAGGGTAGGTTCCAAATGCAATGCCCTAGCTATGTCTTCATTTCTGGGAGCAGTCATCTCTGGGTTGAAAGGAATCCCTTTTCTGATAGGAACTCCTATCAACAAGGAAAAATCTTCTAGCAAAGGTCCCAACTGGAAATCAGGGAATGTGAAGCATCTGAGTGGAGGATCATAGAACTGCAAGCAAGTATGGATCATGCTCCTCTGAGATGCATCTAGATCCATGACCATGTCCAATATGCCCCCATAATGCTCTCTGAATAATGGGATATGGTAAGGTGTAATGAGGGACTGGATTTGCCTGATGCCAGTCAGGGTGGGCCAGAAAGAGTGGTAAGTGATATTGCTCTTTCTTGAAGTGTCCATGCTGATAATGGGTGCTGGTGAAGAGGCTGAGAGCAACTGCTGATGAAGATCACTGAATGAGATGCTGGAGAGGTGTCTCTGATGAAGATAACTGGAGAGGAATCACTGACAAACTAGTGAGGATTGCTGGAGAAAAATAACTGAAGCAGTCTGAGAAGCAGAAGGGGTCAAAACCAAACCAAGGATAATATATGCAAATGATATGCAAAGGGTTTGTGATCAAGTGCTGGATCTGTTTATCTGTCTTGGTAAAAGTCCATGTATGTTCATAAGTCCGGATGGAGGCTTAGAAATCTAGTATCTAGGTGGGGGACTCAAATAAAGAGTCACAAATCCGGGGTAATCACAAGAACTGTCCAAAGTGATGCATTCTTAAAACAATACTAGTAACAGGGTATGATGTGGCCAAGGGTTCCTTCAAACCTGTAAACAACCCAACCCCCTCACATGTAATGTTCTAGAACAAGGATCCTCAGACTTGGATCAGGTATGAGAAGTGTAAACACTTCTAACTCGGAGGTACAGTGTTTACAATAACCATAAAAGATCCTCCTCTAATTCACCTCAGATGCTGAAGGTCATAAAAAGGTCATCCAGACTTAGCAGGCTTCCCAGATAGCCCTAGTACTATAGGAAATCTGTAGCACAGAGTTAGAAACTCATGTCTTAACCGTGTTTCATATTCCTGCACCAGACCGAAATGGAATGGGAAAGAATATGAAGCCACTCTAGCCTATGTGTCACTCAGGTCCCAGGTATAGGACCTTAATCACTCAATGAACCCCCACCCACCAAAACAGACAAGAGCCAGCACATGATAATGACAGTATGAAAATGCATAAGACTGTAAAGGAAAGCAGTAAATAAAGTTGTACATAAATCAATAAATAAAGCAAATAAACAAGCACAAGTAGCACATAACACCCCCGTAAACACAAATCAAACAAGCGCTAGGAGGAACCCACAAAAAGAACCAGAAGCCCTGGTTGCAATATAAGGGTCCCCAGCAGAGTCACCAAGATGTCGCTCCCACTAAGAAACACAGGGTCAGATAGGGTACAGACGCGAACGGTCGGCGAGAGGAGAAATGAAAATGAAGTGAAAAGAGTCGCCATCTAGGCATTTTTATCCCGAAGGAAAGGTAATGCTGCATAAACCTAAAAAGATATGGATAAGACGGTCGCGAACCAGAGAAACTGAGAAAGGGGGTTGGTTACAACCTGGGAAGGTATTAGCACCCAAATTGTCCGTCGTACTCGTCGGGATCCACACTTGAAAGTTTTTGTTTAAATGGGTAGTGTCTGTTCTATCTATGTGCAAAAGCTTGAAAAGAATATACAAGTGTCAGTGCAAGAAAGTGAAGTGAAATGCCTAGGAATGAGGCTTAAAAGAATAATGTTGGAAGATGGGGGAAGAGACAGAGACTTTTGTTCGATAACAGTTAAGTTATGCCTACGTATCCTCTCGTGAAATGAGGAAGTCAGAACACCGTAGTTCGACTCAAAGAGACTGAAAGATAAATTGACTTGTGAACTGCTTACTTGTCTATGCTCAAGTGTATGACCTGTCTGGCTCAGGTGCTAACTGTCTTGCGTTAAACGGAAGAAGCGAGTTCTCGTTTGTGAGTGAAGATGGTGAGAAAAGAATCCCGAAGGAGACGATTATTGTTTGTTTTTGTGTTTTCAATCTTTTATTGCTTTTTGTGTTTGTCATAAGTTAATGAGCTTAAGCCTAAACCAAGGGTTAGTAAGCTCATCATATCATCCCTTTGATTAGGGATAATGAGAATACCTTAAGTATGAGATAAGCACCTCACACTTAATTACCATGATGATGTAGGATTAAGATCATTAACCTACTTGTGATTATTTAGATGTTTTTTTTGTTTTTGTTTAGTGTTAAGTAATGAGTTTAAGCCATAATCAAGGATTTAGTGGACCCATTACACCATCCTAATAGAAGGATAATATATGAGAACACTTAAGCTGAGGAATATACCTCAACTTAATCCATGATTAGGGATTAACCTCATGAAAAAACAAGCCTTTATTAAAATGGATTTTAGTTAATGGTAAGATTAAGAAGTGAATTTTATGGTTTGTAAGACAACTTGAGGAGGACTTGTCCATTAACACTAGGGTTAGTGCTTCTTAACCAATAAAGGAAGAATTAGAACCCTAATGCAAGGCCCAAGTTACAAGTTAATGTCTTAGTGATTATTAAGATGGATTGATTAAGAGGTTTAAACACATTAAGGGTTTAACACTTAGGATTAAAGTTATACACTTCATCCTAAGAGAAGGATGCAGGCATAACCCTAATCACAAAGTCTTAAAACCTTAAAGGTTTAGCCTCTGATTGTGAGGTGAGAAGAGAGACACAAAAGAAGACACAAAGGTAAAAACTAATGGGGGACTAATCAAAACCCTAATTATTGTCATGCTTGGATGTTGAAACGGGATCATAACTTGAGTTCCATAACTTGAGTTCCATAATGAATTAGAACTTGTTCTTGTACTTTTTGAAAATGGAATGATCCAATCTACAACTTTCATGACCAACAATTTTTCATTTGAAGCATTTTTGGTTGAGAAAGAGGAGGTTGAAAAACTTTCCCAAAATGGAAAGTTTACATTACAAGTCATTTCCATTTTTGGAAACTTTTGGTTTAGCTCACTTTTCTTCAATTTTGTGAACTTACAAGCACTTCAATGATCAAATAAAGACTATATAACTTCAATTTGATGAAAAATCCACTTTGGTTCCCATGTTGGGGGCCTCAGATGCCCTGATTTTGCTCTAACTTGCTCAAGAAGTTACCCAGTGGACAGATGACTTCCACAATGAATTTCTTCATCAAACTTAGTACACATGATCCTTATAACATATTGAGACCATTAGAAACAAGAATGACAAAACAATTTGGAGTTATGGCCTCTGAAACCAAAACCCTAATTTCAGGTCATATGTGCAGTGAAACCCTAGCTCAGCTTCCATGCTTTGCCAGTTCTTGTGATTTTTTGACTTCCTTGCTCTTTGAGGGATATAATATGATGATAGAACACACATGGACCCTCTTGGAATGATTGGATACCTTTGGAGTGGCTCAGATGGATCCTTGGATTGCTCAGATCACAAACCCTAGGTGCAGATGAATTTGAACTATGCAGTGAAACAAGAATGCAATATGAGATGATATGCTTAAACTAATGCAACTATGAAAGATCACAAGCCATGGTGTGAACTTAGTGAGGGCAAATTTTAGGTTTTTACAATATCATTATCATAATATTTTTCTCTTTTGCACATAACAATAAAATAAAGAAGTTTATATTGTTGAGCTAAATGATCAGGTGAGGATCACCTAACTTAGAAGGATCATTTCTTTTCATTCATTCATCATTATTTTCTTTTCTTAGTTTACCTTTTAATCTTGAGATCATACACTTATTTGCATCTACTTCCTACTCAGTGTGTGTCGCTCCCGGGATTTTCATCCTAGTACAAACGCGAAAGTGGCGCGGAAAAGGTAGAGTCGCCAGCCAGGCATTTTTATCCCAAAGGAACAGGAAAGGTAATGCTGCACAAACCTGAGGAAGAAGGAAAGGACAAGGTCCTTCGAACCAAAGATCCGGGTTCGGGAGTCGGTTACGACATGGGAAGGTATTAGCACCCCAAATCGTCCGCCGTACCCGACGAGATCCACGCTTTTTTGTTTTGTTTCAAAGGGTGAGAAAAAAGAATGTTGCTGAATAAAACTGCTGACTGGAATGGGAATGAGAAAGGAACTTGAAAAAAAGAGAATGAGAATAAAAGGGGGAAAATGTAGGGAAAATAAAGAATGTGCTCGAACGGGCCCTACCCCGCTGCCTACGTACCTCATCGGGAAAATGAGGATCAGAGTCGACGTAGTTCGCCTAACTAAGGCGAGAACTATTTATTTGTGTTTTTTACAGTTGGAACTGCGTATGTCTATGCTCAGGTGTTGCAGGCTCGTCTGGCACGAGTGCGTTTACCGTCTGTCATGCGAGACAAGTCGTCGCGAGTTCGCGTATAGAATGAATGGGATGAGAAGAGAATTCCCGCAGGAAAGTCGCTTATTGCTTGTTGTTTGCTTTTTAAGAGTTTTTATGAATTTGGCACAAGGAAGTGAATTCAAGCTCTTTTCCATGGAATGTGTACTTGCTACTACATTCCAAGATGGAATAATAGAACAAGCACACCAAGCAATGAGAATTTATCCAATCCTTGTTTCCTAGGATTAGGGTTTAAGTTCACTAGCTTGTTGAACTTTATTAAGTGTTTTTTGTAGCTTTTGCGAAGAAATGTCTTTTATGTTTTCTTTGTGAAACAACCCCTTGATGAGACTTGTACATCATGCTAGACAAGCCTACACTATTCCAAGATGGAATGAATGTAAGTACCCCATGGAATAAGACTATACACAAGGGATCCTTTCATGCATTTATTAAGTCTTTTTGGATTTTGTTTGAAGATGAGAAGAGAAAGACTCAAATTGAACAAAAGGAAAAACTAAGGGGGACTAAGACACAACCCTAAGTTGTTTATTAAAATGGTGGTCCTAATGGTGAGTGAGGTTTTTCTAATTCTAAAGATTAAAAGGAAAAGAAAAAAGGAAAAAGGATGCAACTTACTTCCTAAGGAAGATAAGTTGGTCCTAACAATGGGGAATCCTACCAATCACAAAAATGGAAGGAAAGAAGGAATTAAATGCATAAAGAAAATGCATAAAAAATAAAGGATAAGGTGAAGGAAACTTACCTCAATCTTCCCCTCTACAAAACAAAGGTTAATGTACATTTTTATTAAAAAGGAATGAGGTAAACACATACCAAACAAATCCTAAAGCAACTTGGACCTAAACTAGACTCAATCTTAAGTTTAAGGGTGCCTACACTATGCTAAGCTAAAATTCAGCCACTTTTTACAGCACTCAAACACACAATTAGCTATGAAAACAATGCATAACACAAATCAGTTTTTTACACCCAGCATGCAGCATGAAAAGGTAGGTGTAAAAAGTCACAAACAGCATGCACTACACAACACACAACATACATTTTAAAGCACCTATTGAATTTAAGCAAGCACTTAACATGTGAAACAAATTAAAGTGTAGCAAAACAACATCAAGAATCACTTATATCACATTTGCACATTTAACACAAAACATGGAAAAGTGAACGGAATCATGTTGAAACGACTCGAAACAAATGAATTGGCTACTGGAAATAGACCCAAAAATTCCCTAAAATCAATACCTAAACATACATGAACCTTAGAAGCACTAGGAAGCAATATTGAGCAAGAAAATAAGCTAAAAATCCAAAAATGAACAGCGTTAACCGGTTAACCAAATTGGTTAACCCGTTAACGGACCCTGGACAACACTAAAAATGGCCAAAAATGCATGCGTTAACCGGTTAACCAAATGCGTTAACCGGTTAACGCTGAACAGAAAGTGAAAAAAATGCTTTTGAAATTAGAGCTTTTGGCCAAAATCTTCCTTCTAAACAACCCTAACCCCCACCTAATCATGCTAACACGAATTTTTACTCAATTAGGGCTTATTAACACATGCTATAACAAGCTACAATCCTAACTTCTAATCCATCCAAACCACAAATCGCAAGCAAAACTTAACGAACACGTAATCAAACAAAAGCAATACAAAAAGCACCTAAAGAATGCCGAAATGGCGAGATGAAGAGAATAACTTAAAAGAAAAGTGATTTAGATCACCAACCTACGAAGCGGAGAAGTGTTTCGGTGAATGTTGCAAGAATCGGAGCTTGATCGAAGAGAAAACCAAGAAAACCGCGAAACCGCAAAATAAATGCGTTCTTAATTCTTGAACCTTCGTGTACTTCCGATAAGTCGAAACCTTCACCAAAATTCAGTAGCTTCTTCTTCCACAATCCACAAAATCAATGGAGGTTGGGGCTAAGCTTCAAGATCTTCAAGTTTCATTGTGAAACTTGAAGAGCTTATTCATAAAGCTTTAGTGAAAAAGGGAAATGGAGGAAACGTGAGAGAGAAAACGTGATTGTGAGAGAATGAGAAATTTGGAAATGAAAATTGTGTGTGTCCTCTCCCTTTGGTTTGGATGAAAAAGGATTAAATATGGCTTAGGTTTGGGGCCCAAAAACTAGGCTTAGGATCCAAAATTATGGTTTGGTAATGAGGTTAGGATTTAGCAATGGAGCTAGGTTAGGAGAAGGAACATTCTAGAAGATGGTAGAACATGGTAGAAGTTTCCAAGGGAAATGGAGTGGAATTGGAATGGAAAAACAAGAGGGAAAGAATGAAAGGATGTGTGGAAGGAAAGTGGAAGGAAAGTGGAGGGAAATGTGAAATTAACCACTTTTCAAATGATTTTATCCTTTGATTTTTTTATGATTCCTCCATCATTTCTTGACTAAATTTGAACCATAGGATCATTGTAACCCTAATTTCATGATTTCAATCTTAAAAGTCAGGAATCGACCCTTTTTACCTAGCTTGGTCGCCTTTTCTCCGATTCTTCGATTTTCCATCGTCTGGCCAATCGAACCCCTTCCAAAATGAATTTGTGGACGAAGTTTGAACCATAGGCACTTGACACCATATATGAGACAATGGAATCCTCTTTGAACCAGAACTTCTTGCAGAAACCCAGTAGAAACGAAACCCTAATTTGGCCCTTTTCATCAGGAAATATTGCACTGCTCGCCTCTTGTGATCAACTCAAATCTTTCCATGGCTTGTGGCTTCAAGTTAAGACTTGTGGGATGTTGTGAACCCTTTGCATAAGGTTGAGAAGATTTTTGACCCTTTGACTGCCTTTGTAATGCCTTCAATTGCTCCAATCATTGATCCCATACCTATGCCTCAGCTATGCTACACATGATGCAATGTTTTTGGTTATTTTATGAATTTATGAATGCAAAATGCTATGCAAAATGTTGAGGAAATGAGAGGGCGAATTTTGATGTATTACAGCTGCCCCTATTCAATCATCTGTAGGCCTAAACGAATAATTGCGAGAGCTTTTAGACGTTCAAGGTATGGAGTGATTGAATACTTGAATAAAACCTGGAAATTTGAACTCGGTGGATAGTAGAAATGACATCTTCTCTTTCTTTATTTATTTTTTGGTATTTTTTTTACCTCTGAATAGGTAGCGGGAATAGAACTTGAGAATGTGACTGCTGGGCAGGACCAAGCCACAAAGAAAACACGCGACTGCTGGGCAGGACCAAGCCACGGAAGGTGCCTGTTGGCGAAACAGGACTTAACGAGACCATTAGCGGAATGGAACTCAATCAATATGACTGTTGGGCAGGACCAAGCCATAAAGAAAACATGCGACTGCTGGGCAGGACCAAGCCACGGAAGATGCCTGTTGGCGAAACAGGACTTAACGAGACCATTAGTGGAATGAAACTCAATCAATATGACTGCTGGGCAGTACCAAGCCATAAAGAAAACACGCGACTGATGGGAAGGACCAAGCCACGGAAGGTGCCTGTTGGCGAAACAGGACTTAATGAGACCATTAGCGGAATGGAACTCAATCAATATGACTGCTGGGTAGGACCAAGCCATAAAGAAAACACGCGACTGCTGGGAAGGACCAAGCCACGGAAGGTGCCTATTGGCGAAACAGGACTTAACGAGACCATTAGCGGAATGGAACTCAATCAATATGACTGCTGGCCAAGACCAAGCCATAAAGAAAAAATGCGCCTGCTGGGCAGGACCAAGCCATAGAAAGTGCCTGTTGGCGAAACGGGACTTAACGAGACCATTAGCGGAATGGAACTCAATCAATATGACTGTTGGGCATGACCAAGCCATAAAGAAAACACGCGACTGCTGGGCAGGACCAAGCCACGGAAAGTGCCTGTTGGCGAAACAAGACTTAACGAAACCATTAGCGGAATGGAACTCAATCAATATGACTGCTGGGCAGGACCAAGCCATAAAGAAAATACGCGACTGCTGGGAAGGACCAAGCCACGGAAAGTGCCTGTTGGCGAAACAGGACTTAACGAGACCATTAGCGGAATGGAACTCAATCAATATGACTGTTGGGTAGGACCAAGCCATAAAGAAAAACACGCGACTGCTGGGCAGGACCAAGCCACGGAAGATGCTTGTTGGCAAAACAGGACTTAACGAGACCATTAGCGGAATGGAACTCAATCAATATGACTGCTGGGCAGGACCAAGCCATAAAGAAAACACGCGACTGATGGGAAGGACCAAGCCTCTGAAGGTGCCTGTTGGCGAAACAGGACTTAATGAGACCATTAGCGGAATGGAACTCAATCAATATGACTTCTGGGTAGGACCAAGCCATAAAGAAAACACGCGACTGCTGGGAAGGACCAAGCCACGGAAGGTGCCTATTGGCGAAACAGGACTTAACGAGACCATTAGCGGAATGGAACTCAATCAATATGACTGCTGGGCAGGACAAAGCCATAGAAAGTGCCTGTTGGCGAAACGGGACTTAACGAGACCATTAGCGGAATGGAACTCAATCAATATGACTGCTGAGCAGGACCAAGTCATAAAGAAAACATGCGACTGTTGGGCAGGACCAAGCCACGGAAAGTGCCTGTTTGCGAAACAGGACTTAACGAGACCATTAGCGGAATGGAACTCAATCAATATGACTGCTGGGCAGGACCAAGCCATAAAGAAAATACGCGACTGCTGGGAAGGACCAAGCCACGGAAAGTGCCTGTTGGCGAAACAGGACTTAACGAGACCATTAGCGGAATGGAACTCAATCAATATGACTGTTGGGTAGGACCAAGCCATAAAGAAAAACACGCGACTGCTGGGCAGGACCAAGCCACGGAAGATGCTTGTTGGCGAAACAGGACTTAACGAGACCATTAGCGGAATGGAACTCAATCAATATGATTGCTGGGTAGGACGAAGCCATAAAGAAAAACACGCGACTGTTGGGCAGGACCACGCCACGGAAGATACCTGTTGGCGAAACAGGACTTAACGAGACCATTAGCGGAATGGAACTCAATCAATATGACTGTTGGGCAGGACCAATCCATAAAGATAACACGCGACTACTGGGCAGGACCAAGCCACAAAAGGTTCCTGTTAGCGAAACAGGACTTAACGCAACATCAACCGATTTGCGACTCAAATAAGATCAACCGATCTATCATGGAGATGGTATCAACCGATCCACCCCAGAAAGCGAGAATGTAATATCATCCGATTTACAACTCGAAGAGAAATGATATCAACCGATTCATAACTCAAATAAGATCAACCGATCCAACCAGGAAATGGTATCAACCGATCCATAACCCAGAAAACTAGAACGTAATATCATCCGATTTACGGCTCGAAGAGAAGTAATATCAACCGATTTACAACTCAAATAAGATCAACCGATCTAACATGGAGATGGTATCAACCGATCCATAACCAAGAAATGCAAGAATGTAATATCATCCGATTTACAACTCGAAGAGAAATGATATCAACCGATTCATAACTCAAATAAGATCAACCGATCTAACATGGAGATGGTATCAACCGATCCATAACCAGGAAATGCGAGAATGTAATATCATCCGATTTACAGCTCGAAGAGAAATGATATCAACCGATTCATAACTCAAATAAGATCAACCGATCCAACCAGGAGATGGTATCAACTGATCCATAACCCGGAAAACGAGAACGTAATATCATCCGATTTACGGCTCGAAGAGAAATGATATCAACTGATTCATAACTCAAATAAGATCCACCGATCTAACATGGAGATGGTATCAACCGATCCATAACCATCGCACTGAAATGAGACCAAAAGGAACGGGATCATTGTACTTAAACGAGAGCCTGAGACGCGACCGTTGTACTTAAACAGAGACGCGAAACAAAGAGATTGTTGTACTGAAACAAGACTCAACTGGGGATAACAACAAGACTTGGTAGACAAAGATGTCTGGCAAATAGTATAAGTATCTTCTGTGGGGAGTATTTCAGGTTGAGAAGATGTTACGGGTCTTATGTAATATACCTCGAAACTGGCCCATGTTGGTATGCATATGTTTAGATTTCATGGCGTAATGTTCCATAATGATGGAAATGCTACGCTTTGGAGGATGAAAGTGTAATGATGATTATGCGTATGCAAATGCAAAGAGATCTCCTGATAAGGAGACTGCAAGTATCCCAGGTGGCTTGACTGGGGAAATGATGATCACTGAATTGATCTGGTTAGTCCTTGTGAGGAGAAGACAACTCTGCGGGGAATGTTGTTGATGATACACAGGCTCTGAACTGCCGTTATTGCCAAAAATAAATTGGACTTTGAGATTGGAATGCCAAGACCCCACTGGAGATGGTCTCTTCTTGCTAGGTACGCTACCCGTTGAACTCTGTTGGGGAAGTGAAACCTTCTGACTTGGTTGGGGAAACAAATGTATGATACTGCTGAAGTAGCAACCTGCTGGGGAGGAAAGAAACTCCTTACACTGCTGGGGATGGCCCCTATATTGAAAGGAAGTCTCTGCTTGGGGAGGACACCAGCCTTTTGTTGCCTTGCTGGGGGAGATTTCAACTTCCAACTCTACTTGATATGACGGATGATGTCAATGATAAAGCTTCTCGCTGAAGATAAGAGCTCAAGTTGCCACTTGCTGGGGATAAGAGATAAATCCTCTCATGTTGGGAATGAGAGATGTAAGGTGTCTCGTGCTGGGGATGAGAGACGATGATACCCTTCTGCTCAAGAAGTAACCTTCCATTTGTCGCACTACTGGAGAAGGGATTTTCTAATGAGACTTGCTAAGGAATTCTTATCGATGAAGTCCGCAGATGAAACAACTCTTGAAGTATTGTGCTGATAATGGCTTTGCTTCTAGCCTCTGGGTTGATAGGTTGCCAACTAATCATGAGTGAACAATGGTTCTTTGCAATTTTCAACTCGCCTTCGATTAAGGTACATCCGAAGAAAATGTCTCAAAAGGATTTTACAGAAAACATGAATGCCTCGGTGTCTTCAAACTCTTGGAGAGATTTGTCGAATCTAGAAATAACGGCCCCAGCCTGCAAGGTCTGTGAAAGAATTTGCCTTGCGAGGATTCATGAAGAACCTCATATCACTGTGAGATATTCTGCCCCAGTATATTGAACTCTGGATAGGTGCCTCTGATTAACTGTCTTTGAGAGAAAGTAACTTCTAGTGCTCTTGGGGTGTGTAACACCCCAAATTTGCCCTCTTCTTTTTAAGCATCATCATCATATCATAGTCATCATAAGCATATCATGACCTTGGCATCTTTGCATGGAAAAATGAAGCATAACATTCTCATGATCTAGCATTAGGCATATGATCAATTTTTGGTGGATTTGAAGCATTGCAAGCAATAGCAAGAGGCTCAGTGGACTTGTCCAAGTCCCATGAAGAATCTACATGACATTCACAAGCCCCAAGATCATTTACAAAGGCCCAAGAGGTTGGGAGATCATCGGAGAATCCAAGCTAGGGCAAGCTCCTACACAATGATCCCAAATTAGGGTTTCACTTTCAAGCATGAAATATTTGTGACTTTGGCCATTTCATCTGGGCAAAGTCTTTCATATGATAAGAGGATCCTAGGGATGAAATTTGGTGAGAAAATTCCTTGTGGAAGTCAGTTATTTCATCAGTTGCTTGTAAAAGAAGAAATTGGGCAATTGTGCATTCTAGAAGTCAACTGTGAGAATTCAAAGGGTCCAACCTCATTTTTCAAGTCAAGGGATGTTCTTATAACCTTAGAAGAGGTTTGGCAAGGTCAAAGATCAAGAATCAAGGGGTTTTGAGGAGGTTTCCATTTTTGGCATATGGTTTGTCATGAAACTTTCCATTTTTGGCAACTTTTGCCCTAATTTTCAAAGGCTTATAACATGGTGAAAAAGGCTTCAAATGAACTTCCAATAAAAATGAAAGTTGTAGGGTATGTTCTCCCATTTTTAAAAAGTACAAGTTCATTTTCATAGCCCTCATAGATCAAGAGATATTGCCTTAGAAAGTTTACTTTTTTTTTAGGGTTTACCTTAAAATCTAAGTTTCTACCAAATGCAAAAAGGCATATAGCTCATTTCCAAGCTGACTTATGGACAAATTGAGGTCACTCTACCATTATTCATCACATGAAAGGCATTTGGCTCAAGAAAGACCTTCAAATTCGTGCATGGAATGTGAGTTATTTCACTAAATGCAAAATTGCATGATCATTCACAAAGCATGACTCTCATATCCAAGGGCCAGGATGGTTTCAACTATGAATCAAGGGCTGGATGAGATTTTAACATGTGCAAGAAAAGAATGCATAGCACGAGCAAATGACTCCATCACACCACTCTTGCATTTTTTGCAAATTGATCCTCCCTCATGATCCTCACGTGCATTCCTTTTGCATTTCAAAACACTGAAAGCATGCACCCTTTATAAGCTGGCTAGGGTTTCATTTCACCTCAGATCCACACCATTTACCCATTCTCAAGTTCTTGCTCTCACTGCAGTTTCCTTCGAATTTCATCATCCAGGCATTCATTCACCAAACAAACTTCATATTCTTCTTCCTGAAGCTTCATAGATCACAAATCAATCCTTACTTTGAGCCATAGAGGAGTTTTTGCACCAGTCTAATATCAGCTCAGTTTCATTCAAAGAGCAAGATTCAAGCTGCTCTAAGGTTTCCTTCACATTTATTTTGTAAATAGAGGTCACAAGAAGTTCATCTGGAGCTGGAGATTGGTTTTCTTGGTGGAATTTGAAGATCTGCAAACTCAAGTATGCTCCAAAATTCGTCGTCCTGGATTTGAATTCTCTTGTGTGCATTGTGATCTGCGTGTTATCCTGAGTCTGATGATATAGTTAAATTTTGAAATGGTGTTGAAATGAGGGCAGGCTGAGGATCTGAATTTTTTAGATCCAAACTGTTTCTCTTCGATTCAGTTTATGTGTGTTGGTTTATGTGATTTAGATGATTGATTTGTGATGTGCTTGGCTCAAGGATCATTTTGATGTGCGTTTTGCTCGTTGTCATGGAGGTTTAGGGTTCTGCAACATGGGGCTCGCCGGAGAAGACGATCAGCGCTTCTCCGGCCGGTAGGGTTTAGGTTAGGGTTAATTAGGGTTTTAGCATGTCCAGATTAGATCCTGGCCGTTAGATCTAGGTTAATTAATTTAATTATGTTTTATTTATTTAATTAATCAGGATTTCCATAACTTTAAACGTATCCGTCTGATTTCATTGAATTAGTGAATTTAAATTTGGTGCGTTGGATCTGAATACTTCCCAGTCTTGTTGACTTCACACATAAGCCCTTGGATCTGATGACTTTGTTCGTGAGCCTTTAGATGTGCGTACTTTCTCATTTTTGTTTGACTGAGAATCCATTGGGCTTTATTTGCTATTCGCACACCCTCTCTCCCTCAGCCCATTGGTTTTGAACTGAATTTCTTGCTATGTGCACCCCTGGCACATTGTTTCTTTATTTTTATTTTTATTTTTGTCAGCTTGATTTTTAATTATTAAAAATAGAAATAAGTTCTTAACAATTCTAAAAAATTTCATGAATGATCTTTTGAGTTTTCTCTAATTTTTGGCATTTTTACTTTTCATTTATTTTCATTGTCCACGCTGGAATTAATTTTCTCTTTAATTAATTGCTTTTATTTCACTTTTAATGCATGTTGTCTTGTGCAATTTCTATCTTGATCACTAATTAGATTTTTGAGTTGATTCTTTTTGCTCTGGATTCACATTGAGATATAGTTTGTTAATGCTTTTTATTCTGATTTTTAGAAGTTTGCTTAATTGGTTTTGGTCTTTAACTTGTGCATGACGTCTTCTAACCCTAATCCATGTTTGAGCCCTTGTTTGACTTGCTTAGCTTTTGATTTTGATTATCTCCTTTTGGCATGTTAACATTGTATGTTTGAGGAGTCTTAATGCAAGTTTGTGGAATTTTTGAATGTATACTTGATTTGATTTGATTTTTGTCCTTTGCTTACTTCCTTTTGCATCTCTTTTGGTCATATGTTCAATCCTTAGGTTAGAAGGGCACTTGTGCCAACTTCTTTATGTTTTTTAGAGCCTTTTTAGGATGTTGATACCCCTCTGGTCTTGAGTTGATATTTGTGCTTTGAAAAACTTTGTGTTTGTTTGCTTTGGAAGTTCATTCACTTTTATACATGTCCACCTCTCTTCTTTTGCTTCTTTACTTCTCATGATGTAAATACTTGAGTTTGTATGCTTCTTCTATTCATCTCATATGATCTTTAGGCACATTCTTGACATGTTAGGGTTCTGGTCTTGGAGTTTGTGATGTTGGTTTACCTAGTTTGCTTGGTGTTATCTCATGTTTGTTTTGATTTGTCATGATAATCCATATTGCTCCATGTTAAGTTGTATAGTTCCTTTCTCATTCTTATGTTGTGTATTTGCATTTGACATTTGTGATTAGGACTTCACTTCTGGTTGTTTGGCTTTAGTTTGATATTATGTCCATTTTGTGTTACTAACCATTTCAGGGGCTCTAGTAAGTGAGAGGTGTGGATGTGATTCCCACATCTCCAAGTCTTATCCCTTCTCTTTTCCTTATTAATACTATCTTGCTTGTGATTGTTGGGGCTTAGGCCTTTCTTCCTCTTTCTTCTCTTCTTATTCTTCCTTCTCTTGCTTTTCTTATCTTCTCCCTCATTAGGATAGTAAACCTCACTAACCTAGGATTTCCTTTGCATGATAACAATTAGGATTCATTAGTCCCCCATTAGACTTTTTACCTTTAAGATCCTTTTGTTTCTCTTCTCTTCTCATCTCAAAACCCTAAAAAACAACTTAATAAGGATTGAAGTGGTCTCTTGTGCAATAGCCTTATTCCATGAAACACTTGTAGTTTTCCCATCTTGGGATGGTACAAGCTTGTTCCTCATGATGCACAAGTTTGATCAGGGTACCATCTTCATCAAGAAAATTATAAAAAAAGACTTCTTCATTCAAAAATACAAAAACACTTAATAAATTTAATGAGTTGGTGAGCCTAGGCCCTAATCTCTGGAATCAAGTTTTGGGGATCTTCTCCTTACTTGAGTGTGCTTGTTCTATTATTCCATCTTGGAATGTGGTCGCAAGTACACATTCCATGGAAAAAAGCTTGAGTTCACTTCCTTGTGACACACTCATAAAAGCTTCTAAAAAACACAAACAAACAATAATCGTCTTTCCTTCGGAAATTCTTTTCTCATCTCCTTCGCTTCGTCCGAGAACTTGCTCCTACTTGTCATTTTACAAGACGGTTACGCACTCGTCGTCCGAGCCTGCAACACCTGAGCATTGACATAGGCAGTTCAAGCCTTAAGACACAAGCAATCCTTTCCACCCCTAGTTAGGGGAACTATGGTGTCTCTGATCCTCATTGTCTAGATGAGGTACGTAGGCAGCGGGGTAGGGCCCGTTCGAGCACAATCTTTATTTTCCCTACATTTTTCCTTTTCATTTCTTTTTTCAGTTTCCCTTTTATTTTCTTTTATCCAGTTCAATTCCTTTTCTTTGCAACAACTTTCATTTCTTCACCCTTTGAAACAGTTTCTTTGCAAGTGATCGCGGTAAACTATACGTCTAACGGTTTCTAACTGCAAGTGCACAGCCTATCGCGTAGTAATAAAGATATCGAACCCACAGAGACCAATGTCAACCTACCGTTATCTATCGTTGCGTTGCAAAGCTAAGGCTAATGATATTTTTATGGTTTAAGGGAAACTAGAACTGAAACTAAAATAAATCTAAGAAAGAAAATAAGAATAAAACGAGGTCGGGATATGGATTCCGCGCTCCTAAGGGACTTTATAGAATTCGGTACTAATTACGACTATAGCTAGTTCCGTAGAATATATCAGCTTAAAGACTCCGCCTCACGCTCTCGCGGTCTTAACTAAAGCCACACTTCTTAATCCCAAGATTTTGCTCTCGCTCGCCCGGTAACTAAGAAATGTGTTTTGAAAGCTAATAATATCCTAAACATCTCTAAAGCGCTCTCGCTGTTTTTAGATAAGTTGCCTAATTTCTACTATCCGGTTCGATCCCCACGCTCTCGCTGTGCCAGTTCTAACCTTAATTAGTTTCTCACTCTTGTGACAAAACCGTGTTAAATAACATCTCACTCTCGTGACAATGCTAATTAAATTACGCATAGAAATTATAACCAAAACGGGATTTTAATCGTTAATTTGCACCTAGTATTTTCTACGGAGTCCCGTCGGTGACGACGGTCCTCATACGCCGGACTCTAAATAATTAGCTAGACATGGGTATTGAAACAAAGCAAGAATAATAATTAAAATACTGTAACAAATGCATATTGAATAAATAATAATTAAGCATAAACAATATTAATTAAATTAAATCCGGTCGAAACTTGATACAATGAAATTAATTCCTTCAAGCTTCCTCTTCCACAAGTCGGCAAGATTGGAACCTTCGGAAATTTGAAATAGAAAATCTGAAGCCTGAAATAAATCCTAACTAATATAGTAATTCCCTAATATTGGAAATTACTATTAAAGGTAAATGAATGGAAACAATTGACAGTAGAAGAAACAAAGGAATGAAACAAGGAAATAGAAAACTAAAGACACTGGTTTTCAATTGGGTAGAGCTTCCGCATGGTTTGATGCAACAAAAACTCCCCACTTTCTTCATCTGATTCTTTGATATTTATAGAAGAGAAATTTGACAGTTGAAGAATAGGAACGTGGGCTTCGGTTCTTCAAGTGTTGAGAAAATCCAGGAGACTGGGCATTGTTGTGGTTGAGAGAAAATAGGAGTCTCTGACTCTTTCTATTCGTTGCACGTTCTCAATTTTATTCAAATAAATTAACTAAAGCTTGTCACGATCGTAACATTGGTGTAACGGGCAGATTTCCTCATATTTAGCGCGTCACGGTCGTGACGCCCATGTAACGATCGTAACACATCAAAAAGGCGCGTCACGGTCGTGAGACCATTGTGACGACCGTGACACATCAAAAAGGCGCGTCACGGTCATGAGACCATTGTGACGACCGTGACACCTTCTTAACTTTTCCAAAAATGTATATCTTTCCGTTAGCTTTCCAGCGCTTCGAACGGGGCGTCGTTTCGATTTACGGTTCAAAAGTTATGGCCATTTTCGTCGGATAACTCCTTGTATGCAAATTGTTCCATTTCTCGCCTGATTTGCTTCCTTTCTTCGCATACGACTCTTAAATGGTTGAATACCTGAAATAAACAAAATACCAACATAATATGGTGCAAATGAAAATCAAAACGAGTACAAAATATGCATTAATAAAGTCAAATAAACGATGTATTTTCACGTCATCAAACTCTCCCACACTTAAACCTTTGCTTGTCCTCAAGCAATAAACCAACTTAACAAAAATCAAGGTAAGCGCAATTTGAAACACAAACACACTGAACTCTAATCGTATGCGGCTACTAGGCTATGTCAAATCAATTTGGACAAATCAAGATCAAGGATACCGTAATGACACAATTTTCAAAAACTCCATCATTATGCAGACCAATTCGAATCATGCCATTATAACTCGACCTAAGTCTTTTGCTCTCTTTCACTCCTTTTCGTTCGAGCGCAATCACATTAAGCCCGTTATCCTTGCTCGTACATGGTAAGCTAACCTGTTAGTGTCTAATGATCTCGTCTTTTCATTCTTTTTCATTTCTTTTCTTTTTCTTAATTCATCGAATTTAAAGAGTCCGCTCCGTTAGGCTAAATGGTCGGGTAAGGACCACCTAACTTAAAAGGAACTTATCCTATCATTTGCTTTTCTAATTCAATCATTTTTCATGTTTAGAGATCATACACATATTTGCATTGGTTACTTACTTAGTTTGTTCATAGGATGGTGCCGACTGCTAATAAAAACTACTTAGAAGCTACTTTCGAAAGCTTGGAGACTAAGGTTTCAGCATAATGTCTACTCAAATCGATTTTACATAACGAGGGGGTTTAGGGTGTCAAAACAGTATTCGTGTTATTGAAATGTCCCCAAGTTTCTCTAACAAGCCTAAAGCGACAACCTATATACTTCCAGAGTGTGTGCCATGCCTCGAAAAAAAGAAAATATTTTGATGGAAAAATTTTAAAATTTTGGGGAGATTTGATAACAACTGAAAAACATCATGCAATAAACAAAAAATAGTGAATATGCTAGATGACAGTAAAATGAAAACGGTAAAGTTCCTCCCCCACACTTAAACCAAACATTGTCCTCAATGTTTTGATAAAAGGTGGAAAAGGAAAGATAGAACCTGTAATGATGCCTTTGTTTGCTACCACGTCCAAATTCACTCTGATTCTTCCCTTGTTGTCCCTGTCTTTGCTGATCACTTCTTCTCTGGCGTCTTGTACTACGAGATATCTGAATCTGCTGAAACTTCACTTTCCTGAAGTCGCTCATCATATTGCCTATTTCCGAAGGAAGTACCAGCAAAACATGTTAGGAAAATATTGTGCGGTGTGTGCAGGTGGAGCCAGACTATGCAAAGAACGAGGATAAGGTGAGTAATTGACGGGAGAGACATGCCATCTCCTATCATACTCAACATCGGTGTCACCACCAGCAGCGACATTCAAAGGAACGTGCGTGGGCACCATCTCATCTTGAGGGGTTGTCGTCTAGAGATCTTTCGCCTAATGGCAGCTGAGACGTGACAAACCATACATTTCTTTATTTTCTGCAAACAAAAACAATAAAAGAAAAAAACATTAAATTAAAACCGTGGGTTGCCATCCCGCGGAGTTTTGTCTAACGTCGATAGCTCGACAGTTATGAGCGTTACTCTTCGGTTTCCATTTCCACTTATCAAGCCATCTCACATATCCCTCACCTTTCCTTTTCTTCCTTCTGTGGGGTGGTTCATTCTTTTGAACTTGTGGTGGTGGTTCTGGATCTATGCTGGGTATTAGCTTTTCAAGTTTAGGTTTACTTATTTCATTCATCACCTTAAAGTCTAACCCTACCCTTTTTACACTAATGATTTCCTTAGTTTGGTCTTCAAATTTTCTTTTTTTATGTACGACCTCAGACAAGGGTGCATGGGTAATTTTCCATACATGCACATACGTTTTAGAGTCTGCAAACTTATGCGGAAAAGGATATGGTGGAGCATATGGAGGGTGGTCAACAGTTCGTGATTCATTCTCTACCTCTTCGACAACCTCGTTTGTGGATGGTGTTGGTGAACTTGTCTCAATCTCAACTCTTTCCTTACCATAACTCTCATCTACCTCATTATCACTTTCCTCAAGAATTTCGATTTGGTTTTCATTGCTGGTTGTTATAACATAAGAATTCTCCTCAAGGGAGGGACCTATAGGTGTCAGTGCAAGCATCAAGGTTTGGGTCTCCAATCCCTCAGTGTGAGTCACGAGGGACTCGATCATCGTGTTTAGCCGCCTAAGGGTTTCATGATTATCGATATGTTGTCTTTTAAGTTCTTCATTCTGGATAGTTTGTGCGTCCACAAAGTGCTCCATCATATATTTTATTCTAGCATTGGTCGATGTTTCAATGAAATCCTCCATAAATGTTTCGAGGTTGGACTGAACGAATTCTTGCGGTTCTTCAAAATATTGAGAATGGTAATTTGGGCGGAAATGAGATAGCGTCGTGTGGAAATCTTCCATTAGTATTTCGAGATTGGAATTGTACGACTCTTGGGGTTCCTCGAAATATTGGGAATGGTAATCATCGGGAAGATTTGGGTGTGATTCCTCAAGGTATTGGGAGTCCTGTTGTTGGTAATTGTAGAAAGAATTAGGGTGCGGCTCCTCAAAATTTTGGAATTCATAGTTATAGAGGTTATTTGGGTGAGAATGGGTGGACGAAGGATTGAAATTTTCCATATGTATTTCGAGGTTAGGATTATGGTATCCTTGAAATTCCTCAAAATATTGGGAATGGGGATTGTAGAAAGAGTTTGGGTGAAACATAGTTAAAGAAACAAGAAAGAAAATGCCTTAGTCTATACAGTGCAACAACGGAGTAACAATATTGACTTTTGGTCCCCGGCAACGGCGCCAAAAACTTGATCGCGGTAAACTCTACGTCTAACGGTTTCTAACTGCAAGTGCACAGCCTATCGCGTAGTAATAAAGATATCGAACCCACAGAGACCAATGTCAACCTACCGTTATCTATCGTTGCGTTGCAAAGCTAAGGCTAATGATATTTTTATGGTTTAAGGGAAACTAGAACTGAAACTAAAATAAATCTAAGAAAGAAAATAAGAATAAAACGAGGCCGGGATATGGATTCCGCGCTCCTAAGGGACTTTATAGAATTCGGTACTAATTACGACTATAGCTAGTTCCATAGAATATATCAGCTTAAAGACTCCGCCTCACGCTCTCGCGGTCTTAACTAAAGCCACACTTCCTAATCCCAAGATTTTGCTCTCGCTCGCCCGGTAACTAAGAAATGTGTTTTGAAAGGTAATAATATCCTAAACGTCTCTAAAGCGCTCTCGCTGTTTTTAGATAAGTTGCCTAATTTCTACTATCCGGTTCGATCCCCACGCTCTCGCTGTGCCAGTTCTAACCTTAATTAGTTTCTCACTCTCGTGACAAAACTGTGTTAAATAACATCTCACTCTCGTGACAATGCTAATTAAATTACGCATAGAAATTATAACCAAAACGGGATTTTAATCGTTAATTTGCACCTAGTATTTTCTACGGAGTCCCGTCGGTGACGACGGTCCTCATACGCCGGACTCTAAATAATTAGCTAGACATGGGTATTGAAACAAAGCAAGAATAATAATTAAAATACTGTAACAAATGCATATTGAATAAATAATAATTAAGCATAAACAATATTAATTAAATTAAATCCGGTCGAAACTTGATACAATGAAATTAATTCCTTCAAGCTTCCTCTTCCACAAGTCGGCAAGATTGGAACCTTCGGAAATTTGAAATAGAAAATCTGAAGCCTGAAATAAATCCTAACTAATATAGTAATTCCCTAATATTGGAAATTACTATTAAAGGTAAATGAATGGAAACAATTGACAGTAGAAGAAACAAAGGAATGAAACAAGGAAATAGAAAACTAAAGACACTGGTTTTCAATTGGGTAGAGCTTCCGCATGGTTTGATGCAACAAAAACTCCCCACTTTCTTCATCTGATTCTTTGATATTTATAGAAGAGAAATTTGACAGTTGAAGAATAGGAACGTGGGCTTCGGTTCTTCAAGTGTTGAGAAAATCCAGGAGACTGGGCATTGTTGTGGTTGAGAGAAAATAGGAGTCTCTGACTCTTTCTATTCGTTGCACGTTCTCAATTTTATTCAAATAAATTAACTAAAGCTTGTCACGATCGTAACATTGGTGTAACGGGCAGATTTCCTCATATTTAGCGCGTCACGGTCGTGACGCCCATGTAACGATCGTAACACATCAAAAAGGCGCGTCACGGTCGTGAGACCATTGTGACGACCGTGACACATCAAAAAGGCGCGTCACGGTCATGAGACCATTGTGACGACCGTGACACCTTCTTAACTTTTCCAAAAATGTAGATCTTTCCGTTAGCTTTCCAGCGCTTCGAACGGGGCGTCGTTTCGATTTACGGTTCAAAAGTTATGGCCATTTTCGTCGGATAACTCCTTGTATGCGAATTGTTCCATTTCTCGCCTGATTTGCTTCCTTTCTTCGCATACGACTCTTAAATGGTTGAATACCTGAAATAAACAAAATAAACAGAATACCAACATAATATGGTGCAAATGAAAATCAAAACGAGTACAAAATATGCATTAATAAAGTCAAATAAACGATGTATTTTCACGTCATCAGCAAGCGTGGATCCCATCGGGTACGGCAGATGATCTGGGGTGCTAATACCTTCCCATGTCGTAACCGACTCTCGAACTCAGCTTCTTTGGTTCACAGGACCCGTGTCCTTCCTTTTCTTTCTTATGGTTTGTGCAGCATTACCATTCCCGTTCCTTCGGGATAAAAATGCCTGGCTGGCGACTCTACCTCTTTTCGCGCCACTTTCGCGTTTGTACCAGGATGGAAATCCGGGGAGCGACAGCTGGCGACTCTGCTGGTGATCGAGAATCTCTGGTTCCCTTGAGAGTCTCTCATAGCGCTTGCGTGTTTCTGTTTCGTTGGGCGTTGATTGTTTGTTGTTGTGTGTATATTTTTATTGTTGTTTATTCACAGTTTATTTACAGCTTTATTTACAGTTTTCAGTATTTATTTTCCTGCATCATATATATATATATATACTGGACTGTCTGGACTGGATCTTCTGTTTGGTGGGACTTGGGTGATATTGTTACTGTGAGATGAGCTCATTACCAAGGCTCGAGTGCACCTTGGGACTTATAGTGGTTCCACATTGGCCTCATGAGATCTTGTCATGGGGGTAGTAGTGAGTTCCACGCCCAGATTTGCGACCGTTTTGGAAATGTCTTGATTTGGGGATCTTCCTCTTTCATTTCATAACCTTGATAGTTATGTGCAGCTGGGGACCGATCATTGAGAACCTTGTGGAAACATCCCTCTTTAGTGGTGACAGTGGAAGACCACATTCTGTGGCAAACCCATTCGCACCCGAGGGCCCACCTGGGACTCACATAGGATGACCTTGTTTTCCCGGACTCAGTTGAGGCCTCCCTGCGTAGTATATAATGCTAAACCGATTCCCTGATTTGGTCATGAGCCATTTCTCGGAAATGGTGAAAGCATTATTGCTATTCGGCTTTGAGAGTTCGTGATGTTTGACCCGGAGCACACCAGTGAGATTGGGAGGGGTTTACAGGTTTGCAGGAACCCTTGACCCCTACCTACCCTCATTATCAGTATGGTATTTGTTATGATTTGGTCTTTATGGTACTGGATTTCTTGGTCTTTTTGTTCTGAGAGTTTCTATCAGTTGGTTATGGCTCAGAGAATCCTGGTTTTCAGTTATTCAGGGGGTCCTAATATTCAGTATCCAGATGGTCCCAGATTGATCATATGCCTGCATTGCATTTGCATCGCATCATACTTGCATTAACTATTTATGTTTCCATTTTTCAGGTTGTTGTTTACAGTTTAGCACCCATTTCTGGTAATTGTAAGTTCTCCAGATGGCAGAAGTTAAGAAAATTACAAGAAAGAAGAATGTTCATTACACTTTTCTCCAGCCAGAAGTCAAGAGTGTTCAGAGATTAGCAGGGCTGATGAATGACCAAGTTTTAGGGAAGTTCAGAAAGAGGTATGGTTAGATATTGAAGTACATGGACAAACCTACTGCAGACCAGAAAGATAGCTTGCACACTTTGCTTCAGTTCTATGATCCTTTGTTGCAGTGTTTTGTATTTCCAGATTATATCTTGGCTCCTACCTTGGAGGAGATTTCCAGCATTTTGGGTGTTCCTGTCAGAGATACCTTGCCTTACTATGGGTCAGAGGTGGTTCTCAAGGAAGAAGACATAGCCAGAGTCTGTCGTATACCAGTTGCTAAGGTCAAGAAAGCTTTGAAGGACAGTGAGGGCAGATGACTTCCTTGGGATGTGCTTATACCAGAGGCTGAAGAATATGCCAAAGAGGGTAAGTGGGGAGATTTTGGTGTTGTGGTGGCCTTGATGGTGTATGGATCTAGTGTTTTCCTGGGAGAAAAGGAGTTTGTAAGCTTGGAGGTGATTTACATTTTTGCTAAGGGAAATGATAACGAGAAATCGCATCGTATTATTACTATGTTTTTAGTCCGTTTTTATCATACATTAGTCCTTTTAACTCCCGATTATTTCGAGTTTATATGCCACATTGCAGGTACAATATGTCTAGAGCCAAAATTATGGAAAAAGATCAAAGGAACAAAATTTAGCATGAAAAGAAAAGAGAAGAACTCAATTCTGCTAAAACTGCAGAATTTGTTGTTATCACGGTCGTCACAAGGGTCTTACGACCGTGACGCGCCTTTTTAAGAGGTCTTACGACCATCACACTTTGTTATGATCGTAACGCGCTAAACATTAGAATTCTGCCCGTTACACACATGTCACGATCGTTACAAGGCTTATTTAATTAATTTGAGATATAATTGAAGGCGTGCAACTAATGGAATTGAAGGAAGTCTTTGTTGACTCCGTATTTATCTCCTCCAACTGAACCAAGTAAAGCATGTTTCCCTAATTCTTCTCAACGAACGCACACGAAGTCCACTTTCGCTTTTTCAACTGAAAGCCCAGTAATGCTTAAAAATAGAAGAAGCTGAGACGAGAACCAGACGGAGTTTTTGATTGCCAAATTTGTGCGAAAGCTCTTTTTCTACACCCATTTTTGCAGTATTTGTTTTTCTCTACTTTAGTTTATTTTCCCTTACCTTAATAACAATTTCCAACATCAGGAAATTGTTATCGCATTTATTTTCTTTTAGCCTCAGAATTTAGTTACTCTATTTAATTTGGACGCTCCAAGCTTGCCAGATTGTGGAAGAGGGAGCCGAAGAGTTTATTTGTTCAGCTTTTAATTTGCAATTAATATTAAGTTTCATTTATTTATGTTAAGTTCCCGTCGTCATTATATAATGCATGTTTTAATGTCTATTAATTACATTTTGTGTTCGTCTGTTGTTTTAATTAATATGAGTAGCTAAATTAACTGAGTCGGTATGTAATAAAGCAACCAAATGGATGAATCGAATCTAAGCTAAAAATATTTACTAACTTATATTCTGGTTGCGACTTTTTATAATTAAAATCAAGCTTTTTGTTACGAGAGTAAGAGAAGTAAAATAGGCTAGGTCGAGACCACGAGAGTGTGAGATTTTAACCGGATAGCTAAAGTTAGGCATTCGATTTAAATACAGCGAGAGCGCTTTAAAACGAGTTAGACTTATTAAGTTTTCAAAAATTATTTTCTAAACACTTATGGGGTAGCGAGAGCAGACATAGGGCTTTAGGAGTATGATCTGAGATAAGACCACGAGAGTGTGAGTCGAGGATTTTTAAACTAGTAATCTCGACAAAATTATTTAAGTGAAACATCTTTATAAGCTTAGACTAGATTGATCCGCATAGGTTAATATTATTACATACCGACCGCCTTATCATTATTTCTTTAATTAAGTTTAGTTTCCCGTTTTTAATCCCTAAAACCATAACCGTGACAAATTTCCGCCTTAGCTAAACTAGCAAATCTTATAGCACTAGAGTGATTACAAAGTCCCTGTGGGTTCGACATCTTTTTATTACTATTGCGATAGGCTGTGCACTTGCAGTTTAGATACCGTTAGACACATTAGGTCTTCGTACATCAAGTTTTTGGCACCGTTGCCGGGGACTTTGATTTAGTCACTAGTGCACTATTAGAGTAGCACTGTCTAGACTAAGGCAACAATTTATTTTCCCTAATCTAATTTACCGATTGTATGCCAAGTACTCGCTCTCAAGGCGAAGACTTGCAGCCTCCAGTCCTCGAATTAGAACGCTTCTTACTTTTAAGAAGACGAATATTAGAATACCAACGAAAATACAACATTCCAGATCTTCAAGTTGATCCACCTGAACTAGTTGGAACATCAAAAGACGCAGAAATGGATGAAGAACAAAATCATTCGCTCAAGTATTACGCTAGTCCTTCACAAGCTGAACCGCATTCCAGCATTGCCGCGCCAGCTATCAACCGAAACGATTTCGAGTTGAAACCTTCGCTGATATCAGCCGTGCAACAAAACCAATTCGCCGGAAATCCTACCGAGGATCCGAACCTTCATCTTTCGATATTTGTGCAGTACGCAGATACAGTGAAAGCTAATGGAGTTACCCAAGAAGCAATCAGATTACGCCTTTTTCCTTTCTCGCTACGAGACAGAGCAAGAGCCTGGCTTCAATCTCTACCCTCGAATTCAGTAACTACATAGGAGGAACTGAAGAATGTTTTCTTAGCAAGATATTTCCCACCTAGCAAGACGGCTATGCTAAGAGCTCAAATCAACGGATTTAAGCAAAAGGAAAACGAGTCACTTTTCGATGCTTGGGAACGATACAAAGATATGCTGAGACTTTGTCCACATCATGGTTTAGTAAATTGGATGGTGATCTATACCTTTTACAATGGTCTCTTGTACAACACAAGAATGACAATAGACGCTGCCGCGGGCGGCACATTGATGAACAAAGAATATAACGAAGCTTATACACTTATTGAGAGTATGGCTCAGAATCATTACCAATGGGGAATCGAGAGAGTCGCAACTGAGAAACCAACGAAAGGAGGTATGTACGAAGTGATTAGTATGGACCAAGTTAATGCAAAGTTTGATGCACTTAATCAAAAGATAGACAACTTGACCATAACACCAACAGCCACCGTGGCTGCTGTAACACCTAACTGTGAGTTATGTGGAGTTCCAGGACATGCTGTCCCAGATTGTCAACTATTAGCAGGAATTCCCACAGATCAAGTGAATTATGCTCAAGGAAACCCGTACTCGAACACATACAACCCAGGTTGGAAGAATCATCTGAACTTCTCTTATAAGAACAACAATGCTTTATACGCACCAGGACAAGCGCCAGCTACACCACCAGGATATCAAAAGACTGCTCCTAATGTTCCTAGAAAATCAAACCTTGAATTAATGATGGAGAGCTTCATAGCTACCCAATCTCAAACAAACAAGGAATTCTTGAACCAAAACATACACACTAGCGAGCAGATTAAGCAATTGGTGAGCAAGGTAGATGCGTTAGCTACACATAAATAAATGCTTGAAACTCAGATTTCACAAGTAGCTCAACAACAAGCACCTACCGCTGCCCCAGCTGGAGTATTTCCTGGACAACCCCAACCTAACCCAAAAGGACAGGCCAATGCTGTGATACTAAGAAGTGGCAAAGAACTTGACAGACCTGCTGATCCAAGACTTGACAATCCAGCCATGTGCCAAAAGCAGGATAAGCCGACTGAAAAGGAGAATGAACCAGAAGAAAAGGAAGATAATAATCAAGAGGCAATGGAGAAAGAGAAGCCTTATGTGCCTCCACCACCTTATAAACCACCGATTCCGTACCCTCAGAGATTAACCAATTCCAAGACGATGGGCCAGTTTAAGAAATTTGTTGAACTTCTGAAACAGTTAAATATTACTATTCCGTTTACAGAAGCTATCACTCAAATGCCCTCGTATGCTAAATTTCTAAAGGAAATCTTATCTAATAAGAAGAAGATAGAGGATAACGGAACCGTTACACTTACTGCTGAGTGTAGCGCAATCATTCAGAACAATATGCCCCCTAAGTTGAAAGATCCAGGTAGTTTCTCTATACCTTGTAACATTGGAAAGTTCATTATAGACAAAGCTCTATGCGACTTGGGAGCAAGTATTAGTGTCATGCCCTTATCTATTTGCAAGAAGCTGGAGATGGGAGAACTTAGACCTACTAAAATGTCGGTTTCGTTAGCTGACCGATCAGTCAAATATCCTGTAGGAATACTGGAAAACGTTCCAGTAAGGATAGGTCAATTCTATATCCCGGCCGATTTCATAATCATGGACATTACTGAGGACTCTGTTACACCCATCATATTAGGAAGACCTTTCCTAGCCACAGCTGGAGCCATAATTGACGTTAAGAAGGGCCGACTTACGTTTGAAGTTGGAGAGGAAAAAGTGGAATTCATCCTTACTCAATTCCTGCAAGCACCAGCCATGGACGAAACATGTTATCTAATTGACGTAATATACGAGTGCGTAAGAGAAATGGAAGCAGAACATACCACTTACTCTGAAATTATGGGAATTCAAATCCCTCCGATTTTCGAAGATGACAATTGGCGTGCACCGTATCAAGATGATAGTCTAAGCGAAAGTTTAGCACTTACACCGGACCCCATGCCATGCAAGAAGAAACCTCAATTAGAGTTAAAAACCTTAACCAAGAACCTAAGATACGAATTCCTAGACACTGAATGTACGCGACCAGTTATAATCAATTCCGGTTTAGGAACACTCGAAACGAAGAAACTTTTAGATGTCTTAAAGAAATACCCAACTGCATTAGGATATAACATATCTGATCTCAAAGGAATATGTCCTTCAATCTATATGCATCGTATTATGCTAGAAGAAGATTGCAAAACCTCTAGAGAATCTCAAAGAAGAATTAACCCAATCCTTAGCATTGTAGTAAAAGATGAAGTTAAGAAACTACTAGACGCTGGAATAATATATCCAATCTCTGATAGTCAATGGGTTAGTCCAGTGCATGTAGTACCAAAGAAAGGAGGTATCACTGTTGTGAAAAACGCTAAAGGCGAATCGATATCACAAAGAGTAGTGACCAGACATAGAGTGTGCATCGATTATCGAAAACTAAACAAAGCCACTCGAAAAGATCATTTCCCACTACCTTTTATAGATCAAATGTTAGAACGATTAGCCAAACACTCGTATTTCTGTTATCTAGATGGTTACTCAGGATTTTTCCAAATCCATATTCACCCAGATGATCAAGAGAAGACTACATTCACATGTCCTTATGGAACGTTCGCTTATAGACGAATGCCCTTTGGATTATGTAATGCTCCTGCAACCTTTCAAAGATGTATGATGTCAATCTTCACAGATTTCATAGATAACATCATGGAAGTGTTCATGGACGACTTCTCTGTATGCGGGCAAAGTTTTGAAGGATGTTTATCAAATTTAGAAATAGTGTTAGAAAGATGTGTAAAAGTAAACCTCGTACTTAACTGGGAAAAATGCCATTTTATGGTCGGAGAAGGAATCGTACTAGGACACGTTATATCTGACAAGGGAATTGAAGTTGATAAAGCTAAGATAGAAGTCATAAAAAATCTTCAACCCCCTAAGACCGTTCAAGAAATACGAAGCTTTTTAGGACACGCCGGTTTCTACCGACGATTCATCAAAGATTTCTCAAAAATCACTAAACCTCTTACCGGTTTATTAATGAAAGACGCTGAGTTCATATTCGATAAAGATTGTCTTAAAGCATTCGAAACTCTAAAAACATCCCTCATCACCGCACCAATCATGCAACCACCTGACTGGAGATTACCTTTCGAAATCATGTGCGATGCGAGTGACTATGCTGTAGGCGCAGTTCTAGGACAAAGGAAGGACAAGAAACTTCACGCAATTTACTATGCCAGTAGAACTTTAGATTCTGCCCAATTGAACTACGCCACTACTGAAAAAGAGTTCTTAGCAGTTGTCTTCGCGCTTGATAAATTTCGTTCCTACCTAGTAGGAGAAAAAATAATCATCTACACAGACCACACTGCTATAAGATATTTACTAACCAAGAAAGATGCCAAACCAAGACTCCTGAGATGGATCTTACTCTTACAAGAGTTTGATCTCGAAATCAAAGATAAGAAAGGCACTGAAAACGTCGTAGCAGACCATTTATCTAGAATAGAAGGTATTAAACCCGAACAAGTGCCGATTAACGACGATTTTCCGTATGAACAGCTGATAGCACAAATAAGAAACGACCCAACTCGGTTAGACATAAATGAACCAAAAGCCGTGGAAGCAATCCAAACAACCATAGGACTACCATGGTACGCTGACATTGTCAACTACTTAGCTGCAGGAGCACTTCCACCGGACTTAACCTATCAGCAGAAAAAGAAATTCTTCCACGATCTCAAGTATTACTATTGGGACGAACCATTATTGTTTAAGAAAGGACCTGACGGAATCTTCCGTCGGTGCATACCCGAAGAAGAAATAGAAGATGTCATTGCTCATTGTCATTCATCTCCTTATGGAGGACACGCAAGCACTTCCAAGACTTGTGTAAAAATCTTAAAAGCCGGCCTATTTTGGCCTAATCTATGAAAAGATGTCCACATCGCTGTTATAAATTGCGATCGGTGTCAACGCACCGGTAACATTTCAAGACGAGATGAGATGCCTCAAAGAGGAATATTAGAAGTAGAAGTATTTGATGTCTGGGGAATCGATTTCATGGGACCATTCCCATCTTCTTTCGGTAACAAGTACATACTCGTAGCTGTCGATTATGTTTCAAAATGGATCGAGGCTATAGCTTCTCCTACAAATGACACATGAGTAGTAATTAAGCTTTTCAAGAATATAATATTTCCAAGATTTGGTGTGCCTAGACTTGTCATTAGTGACGGTGGCTCGCATTTCATTTCGAAAATATTCGACAAATTACTATCTAAGTATGGAGTCAGACATCGTATAGCAACACCGTATCATCCGCAAACAAGTGGACAGGTCGAAGTCTCGAACAGAGAAATAAAACAAATTCTAGAGAAGACTGTCGCCATATCTAGGAAGGATTGGTCATCTAAACTTAATGAAGCTTTATGGGCTTATAGGACAGCCTACAAGACACCCATAGGAATTACACCCTTCAAACTAGTGTATGGGAAGGCCTGTCATCTCCCGGATGAAGTAGAGCACAAAGCATATTGGGCGATTAAAACACTCAATATAAACTACACTACCGCTGGAGAAAAGCGAATCCTCGACATTAATGAATTGGAAGAATTAAGGTTGGACGCATACGAGAATGCTAAGATATACAAAGAAAGAACCAAGCGTTGGCACGATAAGCGCCTGTCTAGGAAAGAATTTAGTGTGGGAGACGTTGTGCTCCTCTTCAATTCAAGACTTAGGCTCTTTCCTGGAAAACTAAAATCTAGATGGTCAGGACCCTTTAAAATTACTAAAGTGTTCTCAAGCGGAGCAATAGAAATTAAGGGTAGGAATAGTGAACCGTTCACAGTAAACGGACAACGATTAAAACATTACCATAATATTGAAAACAGAGATTATGCGAATAATTTAAAAACTTTTAGAGTTGTCCACTAACTTTCCTGATTAATCTAGCACTAAGCACTACGTCAGGCTTATGACGATAAAAACAGCGCTTAGTGGGAGGCAACCCATTTTATTGTTTTATTTCATTTTTATTATTGACTTTATTTATCTATTTCTTTCCTTATTTTCTTTATTTTTAACTTTCGTTTTCTAAATCATTTATAAAATTGCCATGCTACAGATTTTCTAAAGTCTTTTCTACCTTACCTCTTTCTCCCCTGATTTGTTTCTCCCGCTTTAACACTAACTATGGCTAACCAACCAAGGAACTTCATGGAAACCATATTTAGAGGAAGGAACCAAAGGAGGAAATTTGAAGAATTATCACAGAGACACATGGACTTGACTCTGTATTATGATGAACAAACTATGGAAACCTTAGGTATCAATGATAGCATCCTATACATGTTTAACCAGCTTGGATGGGAGGAAGCTCTCATAAAATATAAGTTTGTCACTTACCGCGAGCTCACCCTTGAATTTTTAAGCTCCCTAGTTTACCAACCTGAGCGCGGATTTGGACCACGAAAAGGATTTATTGGTTTCCGACTATTCGGTATCGAATTTGTCTATAACCACAAGGAACTAGCTGACCTACTAGGATTTCCTAATGGACCTTTTGCTTTTACTACCACCCAGGTAGAACTAATGGATATTGAGCTAGATTTCTTCTGGGGAAATTTAACAGGAAACTACCACCCTGAGCCGGATAGCATGGAAAATAATGAAATACACAACCCCGCTATCCGCTATTTTCACAAAATCCTTGCCCACACCTTGTTTGGAAAGGAAGAGAACCTTACTGGAGTATCTAAGGACGAGATATTCATAATGTACTGTTTGACCCAAGGCAAACCCGTAAATGATGTACCCTTCATGATGCAGACCTTTACCCGCATCCAGGAGGAACCTAATCTACCAATAATGGTAGGAGGCCTAGTCACCATGATTGCTAACGCCCTCAGACTTAGATATCAGTTACACAAGTGCACCCGTTTCGGTACCATTCGCCCTATGAATTTGAATTTCTGCTTTAACCGTCGAATAATAGGAAACATAGGACAACCACCATTCGAGTACCTGATTAGGAATGAAATCGTAACCTTGTTCACCTTGCCAAACCATGCTAAAGTCAGCGTTCACAACAGAGATAATTGGCTTTATGAGTTTACTCCTCCTGACCATCCAACAACACCTGAGACACCAAAATCCTACCAAATTAGGGATGATATGATGACTGATGAAGAGAGTGACCCTGAGACCCCTCCTGGTTACCATGACATCAACCACATTGATGAAGATATTGAGACCCCTGAAATCAACAAAGTAGGATATGCTGAAAGCTTGAACAAAATTTTGACGACTCTTGAAGTATACCAAGTTGACATTAATGTTGTTAAGGATGAAGTTAAGAGCATGAGATTGGACATTATAGGCCTAACTGATTTAACATGTGAACAGTTTTACCATATGAATTCCGTACTTGAAGAATTGAAGAAACGACTTTGATGAGCTGTAGTGATTTGCTTAATTTTACTTTTTGTTTCTTTGTTTCTAGTTAGTTTTAAATTTCTGCAACATTTCAAAGTTCATTTTTATTACTGCACATTTAAGTTTCTGCAATTTCTTTCTGTTTCTGTCAAGAACAAAGTATTTCAATTAATGCAATTTTTCATTCAGTCTATTTACGTGTTTTCATAATTTAGTGCATTTACCAAAATTCCCATTGCATGTTTGATTAGTACTGTGTGCAATTTGTTACTATCAGTAATAACATATAGTGATACTTCATATCTCAAATTGATTGCTGGATATTTTGATGAATGTGTGTGTGATGAAATTTAATGTTGTTATATATTGATTCATTGTTATGTTGTTATATTGGAATTAATTAATTAATGTGATATGAATTATAAATGGATTGAAATGAGGTGAATATTCTGGTTGAATTTCAAACTTTGTTAACATAACGGTCGTAACCCACCTTTCACGATCGTAACGGGCAAATGGACGCGTTACGACCGTAACCCATTCCTCACGATCGTGACGACCTGAATGCACGACCTCTGAGTTACAGAGGCCGTTATTCTTCCTTTCTCCACTTCTATTTTCCAAATCACTCTAACCGTCCATTACCCCATTCCTCTCCCTTAACCACCCATAATCACCATTAATTCCTCCACTCCATTCCACTTCCCCATTTAATTCCAACTCCACAAATTCCTTTTCACTCCACTATAAATCAATCCACTTTCTTCACATTCTCACCACACATCCTCCAACCAATATCTCACGCTCAAATTCCTTTGCATGCAATGGAAAACATCACATTTAGAGAAGGCGAACAAGGAATAGCACAAAGAGCTAAGTTTGAAAAGTTTCAAACCCGCGGGCTCCAAACGACTCGGTACGTCGACCTCGACTGTCTGAGAGAGTTAGGCTTGTTCGACGGCGTGAAGCAACTTCTTGAAAAAGTCCGCCTATGGGACTTATGCAGCCAACCACAACCAACTTTTGAAACCCTCACTCTGGAGTTCCTGAGCTCTTTCCATTATATCACACCCTCTGTATCCACAAACCAACTCTCAGATATAACAAAATTCCGAATGTTTGGCAGAGAGTTTGAACTCACACAAACTAGATTCGCAGAACTTCTAGGCTTCAGTCACAGTGAAGGTGTCCACCTTCGTGTGCCAGACAACTTCAATGAGACAGCTTTTACTTTGTGGTACAACATTACCAATAGCCGTGCTTCAGCCTATCATAGTCTCAACGCCACTCACATTCACAATCCAACGATTCGGTACTTTCATCGTATCATCTGCAACACCATCTTCGCAAGGGAGAGCAACCATAAGCTCAATTCTAAGGAGCTCCTGTTCTTTCATTGTGCTCTAAATGACGAGCAAATCAACGCTGCTCCATTCCTACTGGCCCATATTCAATCCGTAGCAACAAGAGGCGCCACACCCTTCTATATTGGCGGGATTGTCACTTTCCTAGCTCTACAGTTGAATCTTGGTGCCAACCTTACTAATCTGCCTTCTATAGCACCAGAGCTGCTTACAATGAGCTACTGCAAATCTGCACACATGATCTCTCAGCGTGAGGATGGCAAGTTTAACCCTGTGATACAAGGCACCATTTATCATAACATCGTTTTGCCTTGCAGGAACAGAATAGATCCATCAAACAGAGCCAACTGGCTATTTGATTTACCAGCTCCCACAGGCCATGTTCCTATTGTTGAAGACCAGCCTGATGCACTTGTGGATGAGATGCAAGATGAGATGGATCATGCTGAGCCAGTTCAGGACATACCTGAGACTTCTACCAGGCAGCCGCCTTCTATTGAGATCACCCTTGACGACATCCTCCGTGCCATTCACCAGCAAAACCAGATGAATGCCGCACTTGAGCGGAAGCAGCAGGAGCAGTATGATGCACTCCTTGCCACTGTTGTCAAAAACCAGGAAACAACGGATGAGAAGTTAGGTGAGGTCTTAAGCGAGTTAGAAGCTTTGAGGTGGGACGTCACCGCTCTTACTGTCAATGGTTCCGATGACGAAGCCACTCCTACCAGACGTTCCCGCACCAGAAGCCGAGACCGTGGTTGTTAGTAGCATTAGTTTTTCTTTTTAGTTTTGCATTCTGTTTTTGTATCGTATTTCCCCGCTATTATATCACAACATTGAGGACAATGTCTGATATAGTGTGGGAGAGGTACCTTTCCGCTATTTATGATATTTCTCAAGTTTCAATTCTTCCCCGCTTTATTTAGCCATACCAAAAAAATTTTGCTTTATCTTCGCATAACTCGACATACCTATGAAATCGTAGTTAGGAAGCTGAGAAAGATCCAACAAGATCAATACAGTCTTGACACCTTAGACTTCCTACTTAAGCAATCCATTTCGATAACTGTTATGCCTATATCTTAAGTCTTAGTTCTAAAGTAACCCCTAGTAGTTTATACTAGCAGTCAGCACCGTCTAGACACAAACCACGTGGGGAGCCGATGAACATAAATGTTTGCTTCCTAATCTATAAACAATCCTTTATATCTCGCTGGCATAAAAAGAGAATTTGCACCAAAGTACACGGTCACATATAAGAGATGAGTAATAGAAGAAGGAGTCCATTGCTGGTTAGTTCAGAGGTATCTGGTTCTGAACTTGGTAGGGCGTGCTACGGCTCGATCCCCCACAACCTCCAATTTGGATAACATGTAAAGGGTTGCCACATTCGTGTACCAGACCCCGTGCTAATAAAGGATCAAAGTCACTAACCGGCTACTCCACTACGTGCGTGCTAAGACAAAGGGCTTAATGTGATTGAGCTAGAACGAAACCTGGTGAAATAAGAACGAGGGACTCTAGGTAGAATCATAACAGAATTACTGAATGTTTCGTTTAGAGGGAAGTCGACGACTTAGCTTGTTGCTTGTGTCATTAGTGTATCGTTAGTGTTCTACTCTAGTATCGGTCTATCTAACTAATGATTTCTCGTATCTGTTTCGGAGAAAACCAATGGTATGTTATGTGTATGCGTCTGATAAATTTGTCCGATCATTTTTCAATTGATTATTTGCTTGAGGACAAGCAAAGGTTTAAGTATGGGGGAGTTTGATAACGAGAAATTGCATCGTATTATTACTATGTTTTTATTCCATTTTTATCATACATTAGTCCTTTTAACTCCCGATTATTTCGAGTTTATATGCCACATTGCAGGTACAATATGTCTAGAGCCAAAATTATGGAAAAAGATCAAAGGAACAAAATTTAGCATGAAAAGAAAAGAGAAGAACTCAATTCTGCTAAAACTGCAGAATTTGTTGTTATCACAGTCGTCACAAGGGTCTTACGACCGTGACGCGCCTTTTTAAGGTCTTACGACCGTCACACTTCGTTACGACCGTAACGCGCTAAACATTAGAATTCTGCCCGTTACACACATGTCACGATCGTTACAAGGCTTATTTAATTAATTTGAGATATAATTGAAGTCGTGCAACTAATGGAATTGAAGGAAGTCTTTGTTGACTCCGTATTTATCTCCTCCAACTGAACCAAGTAAAGCATGTTTCCCTGATTCTTCTCAACGAACGCACACGAAGTCCACTTTCTCTTTTTCAACTGAAAGCCCAGTAATGCTTATAAATAGAAGAAGCTGAGACGAGAACCAGACGGAGTTTTTGATTGCCAAATTTGTGCGAAAGCTCTTTTTCTACACCCATTTTTGCAGTATTTGTTTTTCTCTACTTTAGTTTATTTTCCCTTACCTTAATAACAATTTCCAACATCAGGAAATTGTTATCGCATTTATTTTCTTTTAGCCTCAGAATTTAGTTACTCTATTTAATTTGGACGCTCCAAGCTTGCCAGATTGTGGAAGAGGGAGCCGAAGAGTTTATTTGTTCAGCTTTTAATTTGCAATTAATATTAAGTTTCATTTATTTATGTTAAGTTCCCGTCGTCATTATATAATGCATGTTTTAATGTCTATTAATTACATTTTGTGTTCGTCTGTTGTTTTAATTAATATGAGTAGCTAAATTAACTGAGTCGGTATGTAATAAAGCAACCAAACGGATGAATCGAATCTAAGCTAAAAATATTTACGAACTTATATTCTGGCTGTGACTTTTTATAATTAAAATCAAGCTGTTTGTTACGAGAGTAAGAGAAGTAAAATAGGCTAGGTCGAGACCACGAGAGTGTGAGATTTTAACCGGATAGCTAAAGTTAGGCATTCCATTTAAATACAGCGAGAGGGCTTTAAAACGAGTTAGACTTATTAAGTTTTCAAAAATTATTTTCTAAACACTTATGGGCTAGCGAGAGCAGACATAGGGCTTTAGGAGTATGATCTGAGATAAGACCACGAGAGTGTGAGTCGAGGATTTTTAAACTAGTAATCTCTACAGAATTATTTAAGTGAAACATCTTTATAAGCTTAGACTAGATTGATCCGCATAGGTTATTATTATTACATACCGACCGCCTTATCATTATTTCTTTAATTAAGTTTAGTTTCCCGTTTTTAATCCCTAAAACCATAACCGTGACAAATTTCCGCCTTAGCTAAACTAGCAAATCTTCTAGCACTAGAGTGATTACCAAGTCCCTGTGGGTTCGACATCTTTTTATTACTATTGCGATAGGCTGTGCACTTGCAGTTTAGATACCGTTAGACACATTAGGTCTTCGTACATTAGGCAATCCTGTACCAACTCTGTTGGGAGACTTCTACTACAATGTTCATTACCGGAATGAGAAAGGCAGAGGTGGACCAGTGGGCTGTTGTACTTCATTATTTTCTGAGTGGTTTTCTAGGCAATTGCCAAAGTCAGGCTCTTTCAAGGAGATGAGAGATGAATGGAGGTGGTCTAGGAGGCTAATGGGACTAACTTCTGAGGATATAGCTTGGGGATATGACATAGATTTGGTGGGAAAGGAGTTACTGGTTAGTTGTGGAAGATTTGCTGGTGTACTTTTGCTAGGAAGAAATGGTGTCATCAGTTACCATCCAGCCTTAGCCAGGAAGCAATTTGGTTATCCTCTGAGAGATCCACCAAGTATGGAAGAATTTGTTGAGTCTTTGTACTTTTCTGTGGAGGGAAACAAAGAGTTGGTCATACAAGCATCTCAGGCTTGGGCTCACAGGGTGAAGAAAGGAAAGAAGGATTTTGGAAGGGTAGATCCCAAGACATATCCTCCTTTTGATACATGGTTGCAGAAACGTGTAGAAGAAGTGCTCATGCCATTTTCAGTGGAAGCTCCATTATATCCCAAAGAGGCACCATGTCAGAATACTGTTTCTTTGGAAGATTATAAGAAGTTGGAAGCTCAGTTGCACGAGATCTGGATAGAGAATGATGAAATGGTTAACTTGTACCACCTCGCCAATCGTGCTAAGAATGAAGCAGAGGAAACGCTACAGAAGATACAGGTTACCTTAGGAGCTAAGGAAAAGGAGTTTGCTGGAAGAGAAGCTCACTTTCAGAGATTGGGTCTAATGGAATCTAAAAGAGAAGCGGAGCGTAAGAAGACTTTGAAGACTCTTAAAGAAGCTCTCCAGTCCATTGTTTGGTTGCAAGGCCAAAGGGAACAGGAGCAGAAGAAGTATAAAGAAAAGGAAGAGTTTTTCGAGGTACAGATGGCCTTCAAGAAAGAAGAAGTAGAACAAGTCCACAAAATACGAAGGGAAAAGACTCAACAGTTGGCACAGAGCCAGATGGCCTTGGAGGAGGCATTGAAAGAGATTGAAGAGCTCAAGCTGAGAGCAGTTGTGAAGAAGAACAGGACAGAGGTGATGGCTGCAGAAGAACCTGAGTCTTTAGTTTAGATTTTATTTATTGTTGTTCAGATTACCTACAGGCTTGTTGTAGGAGTCTTGCTTTATCTTTTGTCTTTGTTCATGTATTGACTTGTAACCCTTTGGGGAAGTTTGTTTGTGCTCTAACTTTCGGCCGTCAGTGTGTTATCCATGTTATGCAATGTTCATTTCCAATTACCATTTCTGAGAACACGAAGCTTGTTTGTCTGAGACTGCTAAGATCTGAACACTATTCAAAGGGAGAAATTGAAAATTAATGCTCAAAGTGGCTATCTAGAGCAAATACCAGAACTGGGCATATAAATGCCTAAACTTGGAAACATGAATAGTTCTTCAGACATTGCATGCATATAACGTGTTTGTTTGTTTTGCAGGTAGTTCTTCAGTTTCTAACGTTTATGTCCTTTCAGGCACTATAGCTCCCAAGAAGGTCCGAGAATAGCCAATTGTACACAGATACCCTACCAGAGTAAACAGAGAAAGAGTGATGGATCAAATGCAGGCTGATTTAGCTGACTTGAGATTGAGAATGGACAATTTCATGACCCTTATGGCAGGGATGGGTCAGACTCAGGAGCGCTTGCGCGAGATGGTGGAAAATAATCAGGCCAGAAACAATGGGGCTGCTGATGTAGGTAATAGCAACGGTGCTGGCGCCCATCAAGTTGAGATCCCCGTGACACAGCCAGGGATCACCATTATCAATGATGGACTGAACAACGTACAGATGGATGGTCAAGATGAACAATTTACTTTGCTGGATGAGGCAGAAGGCCAAGGGGCTGAAATGAACAGAAAGTTTGAAGAGATGGTTGAGCAGATCCGTGCCATTCAATCTCAGAGCTCCCTGGGGTTTGATATTACTAACTTGGGCTTGGATCCAGGGGTTAGAATCCCTTACAAGTTCAAAGTTCCTACTTTTGACAAGTACAACGGCACAACTTGCCTAAAGACTCACCTCCAGTCCTTTGTCGCAAGAATTGCTGCCCATACTGATGACGAGAAGCTATGGATGTATTACTTCTAGGAGCCTCCTTGGAGTGGTATATGAAGCTGAGCAGGGTTAAAATTAGGAGCTGGAAGGATTTAGCAGAGGCGTTCGTGAAGCAATACCAGTACAATTTGGATATGGCTCCAAATCGCACTCAGTTGCAGACCATGTCTCAAAATGCTAAGGAGGGGTTCAAGGAGTACGCTCAATGGTGGCGTCAACTTGCTGCTAGGGTACAACCACCCTTGTTGGAAAATGAGATGGTTGATATGTTCATGGGAACATTACACGGGGTGTTTATCGAGAGGTTGGCATCCTGTTCAACAACAAAGTTCAATGATATAGTGATAGCAGGAGAGAGGGTCGAAACTCTGTTAAAGAGGGGGAAGATTCAGGACACAGGTGCGGGTAGCTCGAGCAGTGTAAGAAAAGCTTTTAATGGACCTCCAAGAAGAAGAGAAGGAGAAACCAATGTTGTGTATGGCCGAGGACGGGGGCGAGGATACAGAAGACCTTATGAGCAAGTGGCATCTGTTACTATTCCTTCAAGTCCTGTGCAAGAAACTCAACCCCTACAACAGCAACAACAATAACAACCATAACATAACAATTATCAGCAACGACCTTATCAACCGAGACAAGCTCGTCCGGCTAATAGGGTGCTTGAGGCCATTCCGATGACGTATATGGCACTGCTGCAGAGGTTGCTAGAATTGAACTTGGTACAATTGAGGATACTAGCACCACCTCCACCTAGAGAGCTTCCAGTGGGGTACGATGATAACGCGAGATGCGCGTTCCATTAAGGAGCACCCGGGCACTCAACTGAGAAGTACAGGGCACTACAGCATAAAGTTCAAGACTTGATCGATTCAAAGGCGATTAATTTCGCACCACCGCCCAATGTTACATCAAACCCTATTCCAAACC
The DNA here is from genome assembly GCA_963966055.1 of Lathyrus aphaca. Classification (NCBI taxonomy): domain Eukaryota; kingdom Viridiplantae; phylum Streptophyta; class Magnoliopsida; order Fabales; family Fabaceae; genus Lathyrus; species Lathyrus aphaca. Next base: position 184,202,567 of record OZ014520.1, read on the forward strand.
ATGGAGGGGCGAGGATAAATGCTGTTGACGGTGGTGAGAAGTTAAGCTTGATGCTGAACGTAGAAGAGGTGAAGACTCCATTGCTGGTGGTGAAAGACAGGCTATTGAAAGGACAAGTATTCCCGGGGTGTGGTTCTGATTGTGAAAAGTGTTTAAGTTCAGTGAATGGCTGTGAAGACTTGAAGGTTGGACTGCAATATCTGATTGACGAGAGGTCGCTGCAGTTTGATAAGGTTGATGATAGAAGTGATTGTGTGTCTACCATAACAATTTACTTTGATCCAGCTGAAGTTCCTTCTCGGAGGGAGCATGTGACTAACTATGCTCCAGAAGTTATTCTTGTTACTATTACTGTTCCAGGGCCTATTCTTATGCTGATGATAAAGCCATTCCATGGTATTATGGCTCAGATGTGTATGTGGAAGGTCATAAGGTGGAGAATAAAACAGTAACAATTGACCCGACTGTGGTGAACGTCGGAGGAGTTGGTGGTTTTACAAGAAGCGGGCGTCTTTTTGCTCCTCAAGCTCTCAGAGGAGATCCTGAAGCGGAAGCTGTTGCAAAGGCTAAAGGAAAATAGATAGCGACCGAAGAAATGACAACTCCTGCTGCTGGGCAAGGTACCTTTGAAAAAGAAGTTGAGGAGTTTATGAGGATAATAAAGAAGAGTGACTATAAAGTAGTTGAACAGCTGAATCAGACTCCGTCCAAGATATCAATTTTGTCCTTGTTGATGTGTTCTCCAGCTCACAGAGAAGCCTTGTTGAAAGTCTTGCAGATGGCGTATGTTCCACAAGAGATAACTGTTAATCAGTTGGAAGCTGTAGTAGGCAGTGGAATGCTAGCCATGGGTTGGGCTTCACGGATAGAGATCTTATTTCTGAAGGCCGCAATCACAACAAGGCCCTGCATATCACCATGGAGTGTAAGGGTGTTGTCTTGTCACATGTCCTAGTTGATACGGGTTCTTCTCTCAATGTGCTCCCTAAGAAGGCCTTGATGAAGTTGAATGTTGATGGCATTGTCTTGCGACCCAGTGATTTGATTGTAAAAGCCTTTGATGGGTCCCGAAGGTCGGCGTTCGGGGAAGTTGAGTTACCTGTAAAGATAGGATCTCAAGTGTTCAAGAGCACGTTCTATGTCATGGATATTCAACCTGCGTACAGTTGCTTGCTGGGACGTCCCTGGATCCATGCTGCAGGTGCAGTAACATCCACGTTGCATCAGAAGCTGAAGTACATAGTAGATGCCCAGGTGATCACTGTGTGTGGAGAAGAAGATATCTTTGTGAGTCACCTGTCAAATTTCAAATACATGGAGATGGACGGAGAAATTCATGAAACATTGTGTCAGGCCTTTGAGGCGGTTAATGTCAGCATTTTGGCTCCGGCAGAGAGGAACAACGAGAAGGAAGGGACCTCCATTCACTTCTACAAACAAGCCAAAGAAGTGGTTCAATCTGGAAGCGCCCAAGGTTGGGGAAAGTTGCTGGAATTAGAGAAGAAAGATGACAAGTTTGGTCTTGGTTACCAGCCTGGTGGGTCCAACTGGCCTCAGGGAGGTAAAACCATAACTTTCACAAGCGCCGGAATGCTCGATCGCAACAACATCTGTGCAACAAGTGAAGAAGGGGACAATGACTGCGACTGGGATAACTGGATTCACCCATGTGCACCTGGGGAGGAGCTCAAGAACTGGTTTGTCGAGGATTTCATTCAAGTTACCTGGCAATCAAAGTAATTTACTTGTTTCCTTTTTTATCATGCTGCATGTCAATCTTGCACTCTGCCCAAGGTGCACGGATCCATTTGTAGGGCCACCATGCTTTTAATGCATTTATATTTTTCCATGAAATAAAGGACATTTTTTCAAGCAAATTATGTTCTCTTTCTTTCGTTTTAAAATTTTTCACAAAGAAATAAAATGGCAATGCTTTTCTTTTCTTTTGTTTGTGTGTTTGCGTCTCTTTTGAAAAAAAACAGATTCTGAAATAAGCACATCATCTGTGCAATGTTGATCATCCGGATTCTAGTGATAACATTCCTGCTATGACCATGCATGACTTCGACAATCCTATCTACCAAGCTGATGAAGGGGTTGAGGAAGACTGTGAACTCCCTGAAGAATTGGTCAGGTTGTTGAAACAAGAGGAAAGGGTTATTCAGCCTCATCAGGAAGAAATAGAGGTCATCAACATCGGGACTGAAGATGTAAAGAAAGAGATAAATATTAGGGCCAGTCTGCAGGCCGAGGTTAAGAAAGAGTTGATTGGTATGCTACGTGAATATGTGGCTATCTTTTCCTGGTCGTATCAAGATATGCCAGGGTTGGATACTGACATCATTGTGCATAAGCTGCCACTAAGGGAAGACTGTCCTCCGGTGAAACAAAAGCTGAGAAGAACTCGTCCTGATATGGCGATGAAGATCAAGGAGGAAGTTCAGAAGCAGTGGGATGCCAGATTCCTTGCCATAACTAGTTACCCACCTTGGGTAGAAAATATTGTGCCTGTACCAAAGAAAGACGACAAAGTTCGGATGTGCGTTGATTATCGGGATTTAAACAGAGCAAGTCCAAAAGATGACTTTCCATTACCACACATTGATGTGCTGGTAGATAACACCGCTCAATTCTCGGTATTTTCTTTCATGGATGGCTTCTCCGAGTATAATCAGATTAAAATGGCACCGGAAGACATGGAGAAAACAACATTCATTACCCCGTGGGGTACATTTGGCTACAAGGTTATGCCCTTTGGGTTGAAGAACGCTGGGGCAACGTATCAGCGAGCTATGGTCACATTGTTCCACGACATGATACACAAGGAGATTGAATGCTATGTGGACGATATGATTGCCAAATCCTGAGACGAAGAAGAGCATCTGGTCAATCTCAAGAAGCTGTTTGATAGACTAATAAAGTATAAGCTGAGATTGAATCCAAAAAAGTGCACTTTCGGAGTGCGTTCCGAAAAATTGCTGGGTTTTATTGTTAGCCAGAAAGGAATTGAGGTGGATCCTGCAAAAGTAAAAGCAATACAAGATATGCCTGCACCGAAAACAGAAAAAGAAGTGTGCGGGTTTTTAGGGAGATTGAACTACATTTCACGGTTCATATCTCATCTAACTGCCACGTGCGAGCCAATATTCAAATTGCTAAGAAAAGAGCAAACGGTCAGGTGGAATGAGGACTGTCAAAGAGCCTTTGAAAAGATAAAAGAATATTTGTAGGTACCTCTGATTCTAATGCCTCCAGTTCCAGGACGGCCACTTATCAAGTACTTGACTGTGCTAGAAGGGTCGATGGGGTGTGTTCTAGGCCAACATGACGAGTCTGGTCAAAAAGAGTATGCTATTTATTACCTTAGCAAAAAGTTTACCGACTGTGAATCCCGTTACTCACTGCTCGAGAAAACTTGTTCTGCTTTGGTATGGGCTGCTCGCCGACTGAGACAGTATATGTTGACTCATACCACACTGCTAATATCAAAAATGGATCTTGTCAAGTATATCTTTGAGAAACCAGCGTTAACCGGAAGGGTTGCAAGGTGGCAAATGATCTTAATAGAGTATGATATACAATATACTTCTCAGAAAGCCATCAAGGGAAGTGTATTATCAGATTACCTTGCACAGCAACCTCTTGAAGATGACTATCAACCAATGAAATTTGATTTCCCTGATGAGGACATCATGTACCTCAAAGCAAAAGATTGCGAGGAACCACTTCCGGAGGAGGGGCTAGACCCTGAATCCAAATGGAAGTTGATGTTTGATGGGGCAGTCAATATCAACGGACGTGGAGTTGGTGTTGTTCTTATCACTCCTGAAGGTGTTCACTTTCCCTTCGCTTCCAGAATTACTTTTGGCTGCACCAACAATGAAGCGGAATACGAGGCGTGCATAATGGGAATAGAGGAGGCTATTAATCTTCGGAATAAGACCCTCGATATATTCGGAGACTCAGCCCTCGTTATCAATCAGATTGCCGGCAAGTGGTATACACATCAAGAACACTTAGTTCCTTATAGGGATTATGCCAGAAGACTGTTGACGTTCTTCACAACAGTTAAGCTTCAGTATATACCACGAGATGAGAATCAATTTGCTGATGCATTGGCTACTCTTTCTTCGTCCATCAAAGTCTTGTGTTGGAATTATGTGCCCAGGATTGACATTTCCAGGCTTGACGCACCAGCTTATGCTTTCTCTGTAGACTTAGTGTCTGATGAGAAACCTTGGTACTTTGATATCAAGCTCTTCCTGGAAAAACAAGAATACCCAACTGGGGCATCATCCAACGACAAGAAGACCTTAAGACGACTTGCTGCTAGTTTCTTCTTGAATATAGATGGGGTTTTGTATAAGAGGAACTTTGACATGGTCCTGCTCAGATGCGTGGATAGACACGAAGCAAGCCTGTTAATGCAAGAAATTCACGAGGGATCTTTCGGTACTCATGCAGGAGGACATGCAATGGCTAAGAAGTTGTTGATATCGGGGTATTATTGGATGACAATGGATGCAGACTGCTGCTCGTACGCCCGTAAGTACCACAAGTTCCAGATTTATGCACACAAGGTGCATGTTCCTCCCAGCCCGCTCAACGTCATGTCATCTCCTTGGCCCTTTTCCATGTGGGGCATTGACATGATCGGGAAAATAGAGCCTACTGCTTCAAATGGTCATCGTTTCATCTTGGTCGCGATTGATTACTTCACTAAGTGGGTTGAAGCAGCGTCTTATGCCAATGTCACTCGTCAAGTGGTAGCCAGGTTTTTGAAAAGAGACATTATTTGCAGATACGGAGTGCCCGAGCGAATCATTACTGACAATGGTTCCAATTTGAATAACAAGATGATGGTAGAATTGTGTCGGGACTTCCAGATTCAGCATCACAATTCTTCTCCTTACCGACCGAAGATGAATGGTGCGGTAGAGGCAGCAAATAAGAATATCAAGAAGATTGTTCAAAAAATGGTTGTCACTTACAAAGATTGGCATGAGATGTTACCATTTGCGCTGCATGGGTACCGAACGTCAGTCAGGACGTCAACCGGGGCAACTCTTTTCTCATTGGTATATGGTATGGAGGAAGTCTTGCCTGTTGAGGTAGAAATTCCTTCATTGCGTGTGATGATGGATGTGAAGCTTGATGAGGCTGAGTGGGTATGTGCTCGATACAATCAGTTATGTCTAATTGAGGAAAAGATATTAGCGGCTATTTGTCATGGTCAGCTTTATCAGAGGAGAATGAAGCGAGCATTCGACCAAAGAGTATGTACTCGGGAGTATCAAGTAGGAGAGCTTGTACTCAAGAGGATCGTTCCTCCAGGTTCAGATCACAGGGGCAAGTGGACCCCAAATTACGAAGGACCATTCATAGTGAAGAAAGTTTTCTCGGGAGGGGCACTGATGCTCACCACTATGGATGGAGAAGATTTCGAATCCCCTGTTAACTCGGACGTAGTTAAAAAATACTTCGCATAAATAGACCCGCTGGACACAAAAACAGAACAAAAGTCCAGGCAAGGAAAGGGCATCCCGGCGAGCTAAAAACAGAATAAAAAGCTCGGGCAAAAGTTAGGGGAAAAAAAGTGTACACCCGCTAAGTTGAAAAGCCACATCGGGCAGCTCAGGCAAAAAGGGGTATCCCGGTGGATTGAAAACCCGAAAGGGCGATCCACGCAAAACAAGGGAATAAGCGAACAACTGTGATCCGAGTAATCTGAACCAAATCACTGTTTCGTACAGCCTGACAATATCAGAAGGATAGGAATCAGTCCCCTCATCTTTTCAGAAAGCGAAGGCAAGAATGGAATGTTTTGAAGACATGCTGGTCATAACAAGAAGGAAACTCATTGGGATGCCGTGCCCATTTCCATTAGGATAGTTTATTTTCTCAATTTTATGGTAGCTACCTCTTTCCAGGTGGTTGCTTCCTGATACTTTGCCTATTCAGAGGCCTTTCAATAAAAGAATATTCAGTCAAACAATTGTGTTGTGTTTACTTTTGTTTGCAAAAATGTCCTGAATTTTTGGCAAAAATAATAACATTGTATTTGAAACATGGTGATTTTTTTTCCAAAGAGAAAATGACATTGCAGGGAAACATTTGAAATCCTCTTTGAGTGTCGGGTGACAATGGATGAACAGATCATACCACGCAAGTCCCCGGGGCACATATGTGTATTATGTTGTTGCAGGTTTTGTAGGATGGCGTCACATTCTCCCCACACAGAGTTTTCCCCAGCTGAGTCATAGCAGGTGGAATCCCCAAGCAGTTTATTTTCCCACAAGTGGAGTATGCCCAGCAGGCAGTGGGAGGCCCATTCCCCACAGAGCTTATAACTGACAAAACTCTTTTCCTAAGCAAGGGATATTTGATGAAGCATCTCCACAGCCGTGTTGGAAGATCGTCATTCCCCCGCAGAGTTTCAGGATTGAGATACAACCATCATTGAAATATTCCCCAGCACTCGTCGGTGTTTGATAGTTGTTTTTGCTCGTATGCACTCCCCGGCACTCGTCGGTGTTTGATAGTTGATTTTGCTCATATGCACTCTGTTGCACCCCAAAATTTGCCCTCCCCAAGACAAGACATTGTGTACTAAGAGGTTCACAAGGTTCACAAGGTTCACAAGGCATCTCATGAGGTTCACAAGGTTCACAAGGTTCACAATTAGTCTGAAAATTTGACAATTCCCTCAGACAATGCATCCTCCTAAGCAATGCATCTTAAACTAGGGTTTTGAACTTCATCAGGATAAATGGACTTCCAAGACTTCAAGTGGGCTTCATAGCATCCTATATGTGTTCAAGAATCCCCATGTCAAGTTTCAAGACTTTCCCAAAAGATTTGCTCAGTCAGATGATCAGATAGGTTAAAATCAGTCAAGGCAGTCAAAAGGTCAAACTGAGGTCAACTGTGGTCAAACCAAAGTCAAACTTCATGATTTTTTGCCAAAATCAATTATATGAAGTAAAATTCATCATTTGATCAAGGGTTGATCATGATTCATCAAGGATATTTCAGATCATCAAGAATCAGGAGTTTCTAAATTAGGGTTTTCACAGGAAAAGTCAACTGAACTTTGACCAGCCATAACTTTCACATGCTTCATCAAAAAATTTCCATCCAAAGCTCATTTTGAAGGAAATTGAATTCTCTACAACTTTGTGTCTCACAAGCCAAGCCCAAAAATGCTTCATTTGGAAGGTATGAGCTAAGACATTATAGGTTCTTTTAAAAGTCAACAACTTCCAAAGAGCATAACTTGAGAATGGTAAAAGATATGGACATGAGACCAAAGAGGTTGATTAGAGGACTCTCTAAGCTTTCCAAAATATCCAAGAACACCTTCATAGCATTAAAATTGAAGGATTTGTGCCCTTGCAAGGTTGGGAAATTTTTGGGAAGTTTATGAAGCAAATGAGGCCTTAAAACCAATTTTTGCTAAATGAGCCCACCAAATTGCCATCCAATCTTTATAATATCACCAAGCACGACCCAACCCATACCTTTTCTGATTTTTTACCTTTTATTTTATATTTATTTGAATTTTATTCATTAAAATACAAATTAAATTAAAATAAAATATGAAAATCATATATTTGGAAGAGATTGTGGTTCTAAAAGGTCTTAATACTCATTTAAAGGTGATTGGTACCATATAATTTCAGATCATACAAATATAGCAAGGTAAGATCAAAGAAATTCAAGTTTTAAATACAAATCTTTTTCAATCATCTAAGGTCCAAAAGTCCAAAGGAGTGATCTCTTTTTTGACCTAATTTTGATGTATCATATATATACAACATAAAGCAAGGCATTAGACACGAATGCTCAGCCTCCAAGCATAAGAACAAACTTCAAACTTTTCAAGAAAAACTCCAATTCGGTTTACAACTTAGAGGCGTTTTCAAAGCTTTTTGAAGGTGGCATTAGCTTTCTTGAGCATCACTGAACATAATTCAATCATCATAAGCATCTGAAACATCACATAATTGCCTAACCGAATCATGCTTTGTTCTTGAATTTGAATTTTTCAATTTCATATATTTGTTGGTTTTAAATAATATTTGATGACTGCTTGATGTTTGTGAAGGTGCTAGGAATGTTTTTGGGTTCTTAATTTGAAGAATCGTGACCTTAATCTCCAAACGCCATTTTTAGGGTTTTAGAAATTTGAAATCGGGAACCATAGACAGAGGCGATTTCCCATGAAATTGACAAGTTAATTGGACTCATAGGACTGTCATGAATTGATTTATGCTATTAGAATGAATTTATCTTGTATGCAATGTGTTTTTCAATTCGCAGGACCTGTAGCTACGAACATAATCCGTCACTACAAGTTCTAGTGACGGAAGAAGTGTCACTAAAACCTAAGTGGACGGCTGGAGCTTGAAGACGAAGCTGCGCGCCAAATTCCAATTTCAAATTCTAATATTATATTTTATGTTGTTGTTGTTATATATATTTCAGAAAAATAAGTTGTCTCAGTTGGTTGGACGCGCATGTGGATGGCTTCAGTACCTGGGTTCGAATCCCAGGTTTTGCGTTTTTTTGTTTTATTTATCACATTTACCAGTTTGTATATTTAATAATTGTTGTTCATCTTGTGTTTGCTAACACGCGCTAGCCCAGTGGCTGGGTTTTAGACATGGTAAGGGGGAGGTCCTAGGATCAAAACCAGGCCTCCCCACTTTCTTTTTATCACTAGTTTCTTCTATTTATTTTTTTATTAATTAACTTGTTTCTTCTAATTACTAATTTTATTTAAATATTGATTAAACCTTTATATTTCATATTAATCTTATAATATTTTTGATAAATCACCTTAATTAATTTAATAAACAATTTTATATGTAAAATACTATTTTCTTCTAAGTTGTAAATAATTTATGTAAATATTATTTAATTTCTAAATTTAAAAACTAACCCTAATTTTTTATATATATATATAATTAAAACCCTAATTTTATTTTTTTAAATTCCTAACCCTAATCTCTAATTCTAATCTCTAACCCTGATTCTTATTTAATTTTTAAATATTAACTTAATTAATTTTTCTAATATCTAATTAAATAATTAATCATACTTTGTAAATAATTATTATATGGTTTATTATTATTCTCATCATCTTATTTTCTTTTAAAAAAAATCTTTAAAATTGTTTATTTAATTTAAAAATATTCTCTTAACTTGTATATATTTTGTATATTTGTGCTAATCTTTTCTTCTTATAATTATTTCATCACTAACCTTTTTAATTATTGTTTATTTTATTATATATTTATTATTCAATTGTTTTTATTATAATGTAACTGCAAAAGCCTTGTAATAGTCGTAGTTTATTATTGTTCTATTGTTTATAAATATTCTTGCTATGGTTAGTAATTATAGGGAGTGATAACATGTTTGTAAATTAAAATTAATTTAGAATGACTAATTTAATAAGATAAATATATGAATAAGAACACTCACACACGTAAGTCGATCTTTGATCGCCATCTCTCACTTTCTAAGGTTATCCCTCATGTTGCCTAACTATAAGGTCAAGTAAGGTGTCTTAAAGCAAAGTCCCTTTTCATAAAGTATCATCCAGCCCCTTTTAAGATTATAAGATCAAGTCCCTTCGATGTTGCCTACGGTAAATGATCTTGTCCCTTCGAATAAAAGATGATAAGTCCCTTCGTATTGCTAAGACACCTTACAGTTGCCTAAACACAGATGTCCCTTCACATGTCCCTTATCACATCCAAGGTAATGACTACCTATTCCTTAATAATAGGGATAGTCTTACCATTGAAAGAACATTTAAGAACAGTAAAGATTTAATTTAGGGTAGGTTCCTCTTAAGTACTTGCTCATTTTTCTTCAAAAATACTTCATTACACGTCACATTTCAAACAAATTTTCAAAACCAAGTCTTTATATACATCCATACAAGGATCATTATAAAGTACTTAAGAAATTTTTTAATCACACACTACACTTCTCAAAACAGTTTAAAGTGAGCTAAGTAACTAAGAGCCCATGGATAACCATGGATATAAAGGGTGCTAACACCTTCCCTTTGTATAACCTACCCCCCGAACTCAAAATCTTTTTAAGGTCTTTCCTGTTCTTTTATGCCCTTTCCTTTTGGATAAAATAAAAGTCGGTGGCGACTCTTGCTATCTACAACATTTAACTAAAGTCAGTTCTCCCACCGTGTTACACACTCCCCAGCACTCTTCGGTGTTTGATAGTTGATTTTGCTCGTATGCACTCCCCATCACTCATTTGTGTTTGATATTTGCTTGTTGCTCGTCTGCATTCCCCAACGCTCGTCTGTGTTTGTTATCCGTTTGAAGCTCGTTTGCATTGTTTGGATACTCGTATGTATCATCCCTCACACTCGTCTGTGTTAGCTTATATCCACATGGGTTGATTTGATAATCATTCTGGTACTTGTCTATATTGCTGCTCCAATTGCTCGTCTGTGTTGGATTTCTAGTATTCGTCTGTACCAGTGGTTGATATTTGTCTGAATCATCGCCTGAAGCGCTCGTCTGTGTTTCTAAGATCATCGTCTGATATTCGTTTGTATCATTGACTTATGGCACTCGTCTGTGTTTCTCTTGATGATCATCCAATACTCGTGTGTGATGAAGAGGTTTGAAGTCCTGACGGTGGGGATTAAATGTCAAAATGGTTACCGGTCCTAGCGTAATAGGTTTATCCGAAGGAGGTTCGTCTGTCTCAAGCATCGCTTATCTACACAAGATTTGTGAATAAGGTTCGTCAAATCCTAATGTTGCACCTGGCGTGACAGATTTGCTCGAAGAAGGCTCGTCTGTCTTAGATCATATGTCCACGAAGGAAATATGAAGAGGGTTCGTCTATCCTGATCATGCATGTCTATCCCACAGACTTAAGTGCATCACCGGTCCTGGCGTAACAGGTTTATCCGAAGGAGATTCGTCTGTCTCAAGTCATATATTTTTATAAATATATGAAAAGGGCTCGTAGGTCCATTACTGGCGTAACAAGTTTACTTGAAGAGAGCTCGTATGTCCAGTTTCTGGCGTAATAGGTTTGTTCGAAGAAGACTCGTCTAACTTAGTATCCTTATATGGTGTAACAGTTCAACTTGGAAGGAGCTTGTTTGCTTTCTCCCCACTTCAGTTGCCAGAGTGTTACTTGGTTGGGTTTATTTTCCCATTGCTTGCATTCTCCAGCAGAGTGCAAATTTCAGGTTTTCTTGGTATTCAACCACAGTTCATCTTGAACGGTCGATAGCCCGTGCTACCGGCCTTTTCAGATGAACAGTTGCTTGAATAGGGGCAGCTGTAACACCCCAAATTTCCCTCTTCTTTTTAAGCATCATCATCATATCATAGTCATCATAAGCATATCATGACCTTGGCATCTTTGCATGGAAAAATGAAGCATAACATTCTCATGATCTAGCATTAGGCATATGATCAATTGTTGGTGGATTTGAAGCATTGCAAGCAATAGCAAGAGGCTCAGTGGACTTGTCCAAGTCCCATTAAGAATCTACATGACATTCACAAGCCCCAAGATCATTTACAAAGGCCCAAGAGGTTGGGAGATCATCAGAGAATCCAAGCTAGGGCAAGCTCCTACACAATGATCCCAAATTAAGGTTTCACTTTCAAGCATGAAATCTTTGTGACTTTGGCCATTTCATCTGGGAAAAGTCTTTCATATGATAAGAGGATCCTAGGGATGAAATTTGGTGAGAAAATTCCTTGTGGAAGTCAGTTATTTCATCAGTTGCTTGTAAAAGAAGAAATTGGTCAACTGTGCATTCTAGAAGTCAACTGTGAGAATTCAAAGGGTCCAACCTCATTTTTCAAGTCAATGGATGTTCTTATAACCTTAGAAGAGGTTTTTCAAGGTCAAAGATCAAGAATCAAGGGGTTTTGAGGAGGTTCCCATTTTTGGCATATGGTTTGTCATGAAACTTTCCATTTTTGGCAACTTTTGCCCTAATTTTCAAAGGCTTATAACATGGTGAAAAAAGCTTCAAATGAACTTCCAATAAACATGAAAGTTTTAGGGTATGTTCTCCCATTTTTAAAAAGTACAAGTGCATTTTCATAGCCCTCATGGATCAAGAGATATGGCCTTCGAAAGTTTACTTGGTTTTTAGGGTTTACCTTAAAATCTAAGTTTCTACCAAATGCAAAAAGGCATATAGCTCATTTCCAAGCTGACTTATGGACAAATTGAGGTCACTCTACCATTATTCATCACATGAAAGGAATTTGGCTCAAGAAAGACCTTCAAATTCGTGCATGGAATGTGAGTTATTTCACTAAATGCAAAATTGCATGATCATTCACAAAGCATGACTCTCATATCCAAGGGCCAAGATGGTTTCAACTATGAATCAAGGGCTGGATGAGATTTGAACATGTGCAAAAAAATAATGCATAGCACGAGAAAATGACTCCATCACATCACTCTTGCATTTTTTGCAAATTGATCCTCCCTCATGATCCTCACGTGCATTCCCTTTGCATTTCAAAACACTGAAAGCATGCATCCTTTATAAGCTGGCTAGTGTTTCATTTCACCTCAGATCCACACCATTTGCCCATTCTCAAGTTCTTGCTCTCACTACAGTTTCCTTCGAATTTCATCATCCAGGCATTCATTCACCAAACAAACTTCATATTCTTCTTCCTGAACCTTCATAGATCACAGATCAATCCTTACTTTGAGCCATAGAGGAGTTTTTGCACCAGTCTAATCTCAGCTTAGTTTCATTCAAAGAGCAAGATTCAAGCTGCTCTAAGGTTTCCTTCACATTTATTTTGTGAATAGAGGTCACAAGAAGTTCATCTGGAGTTGGAGATTGGTTTTCTTGGTGGAATTTGAAGATCTGCAAACTCAGGTATGCTCCAAAATTCGTCGTCCTGGATTTGAATTCTCTTGTTTGCATTGTGATCTGCGTGTTATCCTGAGTCTGATGATATAGTTAGATTTTAAATTTTTTAGATCTAAACTGTTTCTCTTCGATTCAGTTTATGTGTGTTGGTTTATGTGATTTTGATGATTGATTTGTGATGTGCTTGGCTCAAGGATCATTTTGATGTGCGTTTTGCTCGTTGTCATGAAGGTTTAGGGTTCTGCAACTTGGGGCTCGCCGGAGAAGACGATCGGCGCTTCTCCGGCCGGTAGGGTTTAGGTTAGGGTTAATTAGGGTTTTAGCATGTCCAGATTAGATCCTGGCCGTTAGATCTAGGTTAATTAATTTAATTATGTTTTATTTATTTAATTAATCAGGATTTCCATAACTTTAAAACGTATCCGTCTGATTTCATTTAATTAGTGAATTTAAATTTGGTGTGTTGGATCTGAATACTTCCCAGTCTTGTTGACTTCACACATAAGCCCTTGGATCTAATGAGTTTGTTCGTGAGCCTTTAGATGTGCGTACTTTATCATTTTTGTTTAACTGAGAATCCATTGGGCTTTATTTGCTATTCGCACACCCTCTCTCCCTCATCCCATTGGTTTTGAACTGAATTTCTTGCTATGTGCACCCCTGGCCCATTGTTTCTTTATTTTTATTTTTATTTTTGTCAGCTTGATTTTTAATTATTAAAAATAGAAATAAGTTCTTAAAAATTCTAAAAAATTTCATGAATGATCTTTTGAGTTTTCTCTAATTTTTGGCATTTTTACTTTTCATTTATTTTCATTGTCCACGCTGGAATTAATTTTCTCTTTAATTAATTTCTTTTATTTCACTTTTAATGCATGCTGTCTTGTGCAATTTCTATCTTGATCACTAATTGGAGTTTTGAGTTGATTCTTTTTGCTCTGGATTTACATTGAGATATAGTTTGTTGATGATTTTTATTCTTATTTTTAGAAGTTTGCTTAATTGGTTTTGGTCTTTAACTTGTGCATGAAGTCTTCTAACCCTAATTTATGTTTGAGCCCTTGTTTGACTTGCTTAGCTTCTGATTTTGATTCTTTCCTTTTGGCATGTTAACATTGTATGTTTGAGGAGTCTTAATGAAAGTTTGTGGAATTTTTGAATGTATACTGTAAACACCCCAAATTTGCCCTCACTCGTTTCATCATGGCTTGTGATCTTTTCATTTGCATAAGTTCAATCATATCATATCATGTTGCATTCTTGCTTCACTGCATTGGTTCAAAGTCATATGCATCTAGGGTTTGTGATCTGAGTAATCCATGAGCCATCTGAGCCACTCCAAAGGTCTTAAATCATCTCAAGAGGGTCCATGTATGTTCAAACATCATATTATATCCTCCCAAGATCAAGGAATTCAGAAAATCACAAGAACTGGCAAGGCATGGAAGCAGAGCCAGGTTTAACTGCACAGATGACCTAAAATTAGGGTTTTGGTTTCAGAGGCCATAACTTCAAATTTTTTGGTCATTCTTGTTTCTATTGGTCTCAATATGTTATAAGGATCATGCATACCAAGTTTGATGGAAAAATTCATTGTGGAAGTCATCTGATCACTGGGTAACTTCCTGAGCAAGTCAGAGCAAAATCAGGGCATCTGAGGCCCCCCAACATGGAACCAAAATGGATTTTTCATCAAAATGAAGTTATATGGTCTTTATTTGATCATTTAAGTGCTTAGAAGTTCACAAATTTGAAGAAAAGTGGGCAAAACCAAAAGTTGCCAAATATGGAAATGACTTGTAATGTAAACTTTCCATTTTGGGAAAGTTTTTCAACCTCCTCTTTCTTAACCAAAAATGCTTCAAATGAAAAATTCTTGGTCATGAAAGTTGTAGATTGGATCATTCCCTTTTCAAAAAGTAAAAAAACAAGATCTAATTCATTTTGGAACTCAAGTTATGGCTTTCCAAAGTTGGCAAAAATCACATAATTCCATGTTTCATGCCAAAAGGGATTTTTTGCAAAACCTCATGCCAAACCATTTTATGACTTCTAAATAACTTCTATGCATCATTACAACTTGCCAAAATCAGAAATTGCACAAAATTCACAAAATTCATGCCTTGGATGACAAGTATCATAAGCCATTTTTCATGAAATTCAAAAAGGGGGAATTCTTGCAAAATTGATTCCCAAGGGTTTGTGTGGTCTCTAACTGATCTCAAAGCATTACCATAACATCATGTAACATTTCACAACAAGAATTCAGCTTGGAATAGGACATGTCCATGACCAAAATCTCAAAATGCAACAAGTTGTGAAAATTGCAAAACATGTGACATCTCATCATTCATCCACTTCTGATCATTCTAATTCATCCCATGGCCATCCTTGAAGACAGCTGAACTCAGAGAAGCCCTAAAGTAGCTTCTGCCATGGCCCATGCTTGAAGTACACCAACTGTTGACTTTTTGGCCAATTGCCCCATACCATTCCCACAGTGTATGTCAATTCTTCTGACTCTTTCCAATAGTTTAGGATTAGTTTATGGATCATAAAACAAGCCTCACATGAGCTCAGACCACACACACAGCCAGATTTCACAAAACTTGCCAAAACCTTCATCTCTTCGAAACTCCTTCCACAACCATCAAACTTCAAATTTTTCTTCACCAACAAGTCACATATCATCCATAGAACAAGAATCAACCACCAAAACTGCCTGAAACATCACATACACAAACCTCAAATTCTGCTACACCAGAACTGGAATCTTCAAACTAGCCACCATCAAAGGTTTTGAAGCATCCCACTAGCCTCAGGAGGATCAGAGGAGACTTTTTGCACGAAGGAGAGGCCTGGAAAGCTCATATTTGTAGTTCATCGTCTCAGGTAATCTCAAGAACAAAACTTTTCAAAGCTTGAATTTTTTGTTGCAAAATGAAAATACATGTCATAAGGATCACACAGATGCTTTTAGAATTGAAAATGGTGAAGAAATGACTATTTTGTGGCTCTCTGAAATTTCACCCGTGAAAATATTTTGATTCGATTCTCCTTGTTCATGTGTTGTAAATGATGTTTGAGGGCTGATTTGAGTGGGGTTTTGTAAACACCCCAAATTTGCCCTCACTCATTCACACCATGGCTTGTGATCATCTCATATGCATAAACACAATCATATCATCTCATATCTCATTTTTGAGTCACTGCATAGTTTCTAAGCCATCTGCACCTAGGGTTTGTGATCTGAGCAATCCAAGAGCCTCCTGAGCCACTCCAAAGGCCATCAATCACTTCAAAGGGGTCCATGTGTGTTCTTATATCATATTACATCCATTCAAGGTCAAGAATGCCAAAGAATCACAAGAACTGGGATTGGTGTGGATGCAGAGCCAAGTTTGACTGCACAGTTGACCTAAAATTAGGGTTTTGGTTTCAGAGGCCATAACTCCAAATTTTTTGGTCATTCTTGTTTCCATTGGTCTCTATATGGTATAGGGAGTATGCATATCAATTTTCATGAAGAAATTCCATGGGGAAGTCATCTGATCAAGAGTTGACTTTTCAGACAAGTCAGTGTAAAATCAGGGCATCTGAGGCCCCCAGTGACCCAACGAAGGGGTGATCTTCATAATTTTGAGTGTGTATGATCTTTATTTTATCATGGAAGAAGTTAGAAGTTCACAAAATTCAAGAATTTGAAGTTTTTGCAAAGTTGACTTTTTTAGGGCATAGTTGACTTTTCAAGAATATGTCATTTTGTGCCATTTTTCAAGCCTTGCTTTTTGATCCAAAAATGCTTCAAATGGAAAAACTTTGGTCATGAAAGTTGTAGAATACATTTTTCCCTTTTCAAAAGGTACAAGAAAATGATCTAATTCTTCTTGGATCAAAAGTTATGGTGTGACAAAGTTGCCAAAAATCACTTATTTTCAAGATGTGCACCAAATGAGAAATTTGCAAAATCATGAACCAAGGCTGTTTGTAACTTCTAGTTGACATCAAACCAATGTACAAACATCACATAAGTCCTAAAGGTTAGAATTGAGCCAAGAATTCTCATGTTTCATGGCTTGTGGAATGAGAAAATCACATGTGAACCAAAGTTGAAACAACTTGCAAAATCATCATCACACTTTCCCCACTTGTTACATTGGATGCTGAACCTTGCTAGCCTCCCATACACACCATGCTGCGCCAGCCCTAGCCATTGTACCAAGCTAGAACTCAAGCCATACCTCTCTTACAAAAAAGTTGACTTTTGGCAAAAGCAAACATCCCAATCACAGCAGGCCATGTCACATCCTCTGGCCACTTGGAATTGTTTATACTATCCTTTAGCAAGCAAAACATATGAGAAAGCCAAGCTGAAACAGGCCAGAACATCACATTCACAAAACTGACCCCATTTGCATTTCTCTTCGAAACTCCCTGCCCAGCCCACAAACATTCAAGCAAGTTTCATTAATCATCTCACCATGTTTTATTGAGCAAAAACCAACAATATACAAGCTTGAATCTAGCAAGAACACCTCATTCCCATTTTTACTCCAACCTGCAGTTTCCTTCGAAACACCTTTCACAGCTCACAAACATCCAAACAAACTCCACCAACCTTCTCCACTCATCATCTGGACCCCAAAGAACCACTCACATTGGCCTGAAACAGCTTGAATCACCATCACCATTTTCAACTGAGCCTGGACAGAACTTGTTCAAACTCCTTAACCAGCCAACATAAATCTCTTCCAAGCATTCAAGCATCATCAAGGGGTCATAAGGAGTGAATTTCACAAGGAGAGGAGGTCTGAAAGTTACCAGAGTGAAAGCTTCGAAACTCAGGTAGCTCAAGAAATATTTTTCCAGAAATCATTTTTTATGTTCTAAACTTGTTCTCCATGCTTCACTGATTGTCCTGGTGCTTTTAGTTTTGAAAATGGTGACGAAATGAGAATTTAATTGCTTCCTGAAACTTTTTTGCCCTAGTTCTTGTTTGCTTCGATTCAGCCATTCCAGGAAAGATAAATTTGTTTTGAGTGAGGGTTATGATTCGTGAGTGAGTGGGAAACATTTCTGTTCAATTAGATTTCATTTTCGTAACGCATGGAGTGAGTTTGAGGTTTGGGGTGAACGGAGAAGATGACCGGAACATTGTTCCGGTCATCTGAAAGTGATTAACGACGTAATTAGGGTTTAAGCATTAATTAGCCATTTTTGAATTTGGACCGTGAGATCTGGCGCCAAGTCAACTCCCGCCCTGGCCATTTTAAATCTCACGCGTTGGATCTGTTGACTTCTATTTAATTCAGTTTAAATTCATTTTTATTTCATTTCTTTTCATTTAATTTGCCTAATTTATTTAAAATAGCAAAACTTGTTTAAAAATTATGAAACTTTTTCTCAAGAGTTTTATTAATTTTTAAGACACAAAAATATTTTTATTTTTATTTTTATCATTAAAAAAGTATTTTTAAATATTTAAAAGAGTATTTTTAATTGATTAATGAAAATTAATTTATTAAAAATACTTTTAGGTATTTAAAAATCACCAAAAAATTCATGAAATGTTCTAAGACATTTAGAAACATTGTCCAACCCTCAAACCAAATTTCTTTTTTGATCTTGATGCATTTTGATAATTTTTCATTGAATTAAAATCATTTTTGTGCATTAATTTGATCCATAGTTCAAAAAATCATTTCTACATATTCATGAGGAGTTGGACATTGATTCTTCTTACATTGCATTGTGTTTAGCATGTAGTTTATGAGGTTAAATGGCCATGATTTGATCTTTCATTTTCAATTTGTTTAACATTTCTTTTGTTTAGGAACCCTAAAACCCTAGAAAACTTGTGAAAATCATAACTTGAGATTGGTTAAGAGTTGAGACCTCTCCTTTGGGCAGTGGTTTAGTATGGGATTAGGGGTCCTTTGTGTGGCATTTTCAATTTTTTATCTTAGGGTTTGCTTCTGATTTTGATTTTTGTTTGATGTTTGGTTCATAAACCCTAATTTGGGCTTTTCATATGCATCCATCTTGCATTCTCTTGCATTCTCTTGCATACCATGACTTGCCATGACATTCCATGCTTCCATGTGATTCATTTGACATCATAAGACATATTGAAGGTATGTTTGATCATTGCATCATGTATTTGCCATGTTGTATGCCATGTGCACTTCATAACTTTTCATGTATGTTCATGCTTCCTAACTTGCTTCATTTGCAGTCATGAACTTGTATGATCATCCTCACATTTTGTTTCATGTTTGTAGCATCTCATAGCATCATTATCATCTCATATATGCTTCTGGTTTTGTTTCTCATCATGTCATCTCATCCCATTTTGCATTGCATTGCATTTCTTTTCTAACCTTTCAGGTGGTAAGTGATTTTGAGAAGTGAATTTGCCTTCACTTCTCACAACTTCTTTTCATCTCTTTCATGCATCCTTGCTGCATTTTTGTTATGTGTTTGAGTTTGAGCTTGCTCATTCTTCTTCTTCTTACTTTCTTTCCTCAAGTGACTTGTCTTCTTGAATAAAGCAAGTTGCTTTGCTTCTCTTGATCCTTTCATCTGCTTCCTGGTGGTTCCATTGAAGACTTCTCTTGAAAACCTCACAAACCTTAGGAACAACCAAGCATGACAATGATTAGGGTTTTGATTAGTCCCCCACTTAATTTTTGCCTTTGTGTCTCATTGAGTCTTCTCTTCTCATCTCATAATCAGGGACTAAACCATAAAGGCTTTAAGGCTTTGTGATTAAGCTTATGCCTGCATCCTTCTATTAGGATGGAGTGTATAACTTTAATCCTAAGTGTTAAACCCTTAATGTGTTTAAATCTCTTAATCAATTCCCTTAATAATCATCAAGACATCACACTTGTAACTTGGGCCTTGCATTAGGGTTCTAATTCTTCCTTAACTGGTTAAGAAGGACTAACCCTAGTGTTAATGGACAAGTCCCCCTCAAGTTGTCTTGCAAACCCTAAAAAACATTTCATCATCATATCATTAAATAAAATCCACTTAATAAAGGCTTGTTTTGTCATGAGTTTAATCCCTAATCATGGATTAAGTTGAGGAGCTTTCCTCAGCCTAAACATTCTCATCTATTATCCTTCTATTAGGATGGTGTAATGAGTCTGTTTAATCCCTGATTATGGCTTAACCTCATTACTCAACACTAAACAAAAACACCAAAAACATCTAAATAATCACAAATAAGATAATGATCTTAACCCTACACCAAAGGTGATTAAGTGTGAGAAGCTGACTTCACACTTAAGGTAACTCTCATTACCCCTAATCAGAGGGAAGATGTGATGAGTTTACTAAATCCATTGGTTTAGGCTTAAGCTCATTAACTTATGACAAACTTTCAAAAGCAATAAAAGACTGAAAACACAAAAACAAACAATAATCGTCTCCTCCGGGATTCTTTTCTCATCTCATTCACTCACAACCGAGAACTTGCTTCTTCCGTCTAATGCAAGACAGTTTGCATCTGTGCCAGACAGATCATACACCTGAGCATAGGCAAGTAAGCAGTTCACAAGTCAATTCACCTTTCAGTCTCTTTGGGTCGAACTACGGTGTTCTGACTTCCTCATTGCACGAGAGGATACGTAGGCATAACTTAACAGTTATCGAACAAAAGTCTCTGTACATCCCCCCTCTTTCTAGCTTCATTCTTTAGCCTCATGATCTTGAGCATCTTATTCCTGTTCCTACACTGACACATCATTCTGCACTTCACTTCTTTTTCACTGACACCTGTACATCCTTTTCAGCTCTTTATACACAGATTGCACTGACACTACCCCTTTAAAACACAAATCTTTTAAGCGTGGATCCCGTCGAGTACGACGGACAATCTGGGTGCTAATACCTTCCCAGGTTGTAACCAACCCCCTTTCTCAGTCTCTCTGGTTCGCAACCCGTCTTATCCATCTTTTTCTAGGTCTATGCAGCATTACCTTTCCTTCGGGATAAAAATGCCTAGCTGGCGACTCTATTCACCTCCAGCGAGTTCACGGCTGTGTGTTCTCACTGTCCCTCTCGCCGACCGTTCGCGTCTGTACCTTTATTTGGGCCAGTCCCACTTATCGGGAGCGACAGCTTGGCGACTCTGCTGGGGACCCTTATACTGCAACCAGGGCTTCTGGTTCTTTTTGTGGGTTCCTCCTAGCGCTTGATTGATTTGTGTTTACTGGGGTGCTTTGTGTTTATTTGTGTTTGTATATGTTTTATTTTTGCTTTATGTACAGTTACTTTACTGCTTTCTTTACTGCTTTACATATATCATACTGTCATGCTGCTGGCTGGATCTGTTGTTTGCTTTGGTGGGTGGGTGTTCCATTGAGAGTTAAGGTCCTATACCTGGGACCTGAGTGACACCTAGGCTAGAGTGAATCATATTCTTTCCCATTCCATTTCGGTCTGGTGCGGGAATATGAAACACGGTTCAGATATGGGTTTCTTCTTGAGAACTCTGTGTTGCAGATTTCCTGCAATACTAGGGCTATCTGGGAAGCCTGCTAAGTCTGGATGACCTTTTAGTATTGACCTTCAGAAACTGAGGTGAATTAGAGGAGGAACTTTTATGGTTATTGTAAACACTGTACCTCCGGGTTAGAAGTGTTTACACTTCTCATAACTGATCCAAGTCTGAGGATCCTTGTTTTAGAACACCACCTGTGAGGGGATTGGGCTGTTTACAGGTTTGCAGGTACCTTGACCTCAGAATACCCTGTTACTTTGCTTGTTAAGAGTACTTCATTTTGGGACAGTTCTTGTGATTCTAAAACCCTGGACATGTGGCTCTTTATTTGAGTCCCCCACCTTGGTTACTGGATTTATAGACCTCCATCTGGTATTCTTGAATATGTCTTGGACTTATATCAGAGCTCTTGATCAGATCCGGCTCAGTCACAAACCCTTGCATGTCATTTGCATACATAAACATTGCATCATATTGACATTTGCTTATTTGTGTTTCAGGGTATCCATCTTCATTTGGTTTTGGTTTTGACCCCATCATTGACCTATCTTCATCAGCACTTGCTTCAGCTATCAGTTATCAACTTCAGCCAACCAGTGGCCCATTCTTCAGTATCACCATCAGCACTTGTCTCTACTCAGTCTCAGCATCATGGCTCCTAAAAAGAGCAATATCACCTATCACTTCTTCCAGCCAGAACTATCTGACATCAGGAGGATTCAGACCCTGATCACTCCAGATCACATACCCTTGTTCAGGGAACACTATGGAGATATACTTGATTTGGTTATGGATCTGGACCCTTCACAGAGGAGCCTCATCCACACTTGCATTCAGTTTTATGATCCCCCACTGAGGTGTTTCACCTTCCAAGACTTTCAGATGGGCCCTCTATTAGAAGAATACTCATCATTGATTGGTCTGCCTGTCAGGGGCGGAATCCCTTTCAACCCTGAGATGGTCTTTCCTGGTAATGGAGAGGTAGCAAAGGCTTTGCACCTGGAACCTGTCCTGATTGAGCAGCATATGACTTCTAAAGCTGGAATCCCTGGCTTCCATCTGGATTTCCTGATCTCTCAAGCTACCCTGAATGCTTCTTTAGGAGAGTGGAAAGTTGTCTGTGCCTTGTTGGCTTTGAGCATATACGGAATTGTATTTTTTGCAGATGAGCCTCGATTCATTAGCAAGAATGCAATCCATCTATTCATCCTGAAGAACCCAGTGCCCACCTTGTTGGGAGATCTCTACTATTCAGTGCATCAGAGGAATGAAAAGCAGAGGGGAAGATTAGTGAGGTGTTGTGCTCCATTGTTCCATGCTTGGCTTCTCAGGCATCTACCCAGGACAGATGCATTTCTAAATCCTCATCAGCAGAGCAACTGGGCTAAAAGACTCACTGCTCTAACTTCAGCAGATATCAGATGGTGTACTCAAAGCACCAAAGGCAGGGATATCATCACCAGCTGTGGGCATTTTCCCAATGTGCCCCTAATAGGAGTTAAGGGTAGTATCAATTACAACCCTCTGCTGTTCAGAAGACAACTGGGCTATGCACTGGTCCACACCCCTAAGGCACAGGACTTGGTTGAGACTCTTTATTGTGAGAACAAGCCTAATCTGGCTATTGTTAGGCAGGCAGCCTGGGCCTGGGATAATGTTCAAACCAAGGGAATAACCATTCTGGGGAAGTGCAACAATGTGGCATCAGCACAATATTATGAGTGGTCCTATGCCAGGGCCCAATTCTCTGGAATGCCCTTTACCATAGAAGATATGCCTGAATCATCTTCAGCACCACCCCTTGCCACTATCAGTTTGGAGGAGTTTGAGAGCTTGAAGGAAAGAAATGAGAAGTTAACCCAAGCTTTGCAGAAGACCCTCCGGGAGAGGAGTGATGGTATGAGGGAGATTGAGAGGTTAGAGAAGTTGAGAGTGGAGCATCTGGTTAAGATTGAGAAGTCTGGGGATTATATCAAAAAGTCTAAGGCTGGAGAACAAATTCTGAAGAATGCCTGCAAGGAAGCCCAGTTTCAGAGAGCAAGGACAGACTTGTATTTGAAGGAGAGTCAAGCCCGGTGGGTCAGGATCACCGAGGCTCGTACCCTGGAGGACAAGAGAGTCCAAGACAAGATAGAGCAACTGGAAGCTAGTGCAAAAGAGCAGCAAGAAGCCCTGGCAGCAGCCCAGAGGGAGATATCAGAGCTGAAGATCAAAGCAGGGGTAAAGAGGGCAAAAGACCAAACTCAGCACAAGAAGCTAACAGCAGCTGTTACGACCCGGAATCTCCTCATCAGGAATCTCACGGAGCGTCCGGCTGATCCTGTGACCGAAGCGCTTCTCAAAGAAGTTCGGGAGGATGAGTTTGGCCTTGGTGTTTGATCATTTGTTTGTTGTTTCTTTCATTCCATGTACTTTTGTTTTCTTGTAATATGTTTTGACCCCTCATAGGGCTTGTATTTGTAAGAGAACTATGTACCATTCTGCTTTTGTAATATATGTGTTAGTTTGTTCCATCTGAGTTTACTTCGAAAGCAACATCAACAGCATCTTCAAGGGTCTGGAAGGGTCAAAACTGAATGCCAAGCCGGATACCTTGAAAACAAATAAGCATAACTGCATTGCATGCTAACCCTTTGTTTGTTTTGTAGGTTTTTGTTTATTGTTGCTAACTCTGTTGTGATGTTCAGGAACTATTGCTAGGCGCCGGGTATTTCCCCTCAACCGTCTGCACCGTTATCCAACCCGTAACAACCTTCCGGGAATTCAAATGGATCAGGTACAGCAGGACCTTGCAGAGGTTAGAAATCAAATGGCAAGCGAAAGATTGGAAATGAGAACGCAGATGACGCAGTTCATGGAAGTGATGAACAACATGGCTCAGAGCCAGGAAAGACTGAGGGCCATGGTGGAAAGGCAAAATCAAGAGGATCCACATATAGGGACTGCCGGCACCAGCAACAATGAAAGGGTACAACCTCATGTTAACCCCCCTGTGTTTGGCCCACATCTGCATCCTGAGATCAACATTCCTGCAAATGTTCAAGGGACGGCCGCTGCAGCCAGGGTACTTCAAGAAGACCCCCAAGAGGACCAGTTTACAGTAATGGGTGCTGGGGAAGAAGCTTATGATAGAAGGCTGGATGAGATAGCTGAGAAACTGAGATCCTTAGAGTCTCAAAACTCTTTGGGCTTTGACGTCATGGACATGGGTTTGGTAGATGGGGTCAGGATCCCCCATAAGTTTAAGCCTCCTTGTTTTGAAAAGTATAATGGGACTTCCTGTCCTCGAACCCATCTACAATCATTTCTGGGAAGGCTGAAGGCTTATACTATGGATGAGAAGCTCTGGATGTTCTATTTTGAAGATAGCTTGACAGGGGCTTCAAGAGAATGGTACTCTCACCTGACAAGGGCAACTATTAGATGCTGGAAGGACCTGGCAGAGGCCTTCATCAGACAGTATCAGTACAATTTAGATATGGCACCCAACAGGACCCTCCTAATGGGAATGTCACAGTCGTCAAGGGAAAGTTTCCGAGAATATGCCCAAAGATGGAGGCAATTGGCTGCCGCTGTTCAGCCCCCTATGTCTGAGAGGGAAATGGCAGATATGTTTATGAACACCCTTCAGGGGACTTACATTGACAGGCTGGCTGCTTTCTCTTCCACTAGCTTTGCAGACGTTGTCATAGCTGGGGAGAGAATTGAGAGCCTGTTAAAAATGGGTAAGATATCTGACAACGGTGCGAGCTCGTCCAGTAGTGCAAGAAAGCCTTTTGCAGGCCCGAGAAGAACTGGCGAGACCAATGCCATCCACACCAACAGGGGCAGACCTCCATATGTTCACAGGTCAGTGGCAGCAGTCACCATTCCCGCTCCAGCTAACCCTCAACCCGTTTATCAACCTCTGCAGCAAAACTATCAGCAACAACCCCAGTACCATCAACAAAATCAGTATCCTCCAAGAAATTACAACAACAGCAACACCAACAACAACAACCAGCAAAGGCCATTTCAGCAGAGGCCATCTCAAGCTAATAGGGTGATCGATCCGATCCCTATGCCATATGCTACCCTGCTGCCACAACTCCTGAAACTCAACCTAGTTGAGCTAAGGACGCTGGCACCTCCAGATCCCAACAGTCTACCCAGGAACTATGACTCCAACGCCAGATGTGCCTTCCATTCAAACGCACCTGGCCACAGTACAGAAAAGTGCAGAGCTCTGCACATGAAGGTACAAGACCTGGTAGACTCAAAAGCTCTGAATTTCGCACCACCACCCAATGTCAATAAGAACCCAATGCCAAACCACGGTGGTCCTAGAATTAACGCTATTGAAGAAGACAAACCGTCTTATTTAATAGCCAGTGTGGGTCAGATCCGGACACCGTTGGTAGAAATCAAGGCTCAACTCCTAGAATGTCAAATGTTCCCGGGGTGTGAGTTGGGTTGTGCTTACTGCAATATCTCGGTAAATGGGTGCGATAATTTGAGGAATGGCATAGATGGCCTCATTCAGAGTGGCCAGCTCCAGATCACCACATCATTTCCAACAAATCCAGCAATCTCATCAGCAACAACTCCAGAACCTCCTACAACTGCAACAACCATTGTTCCTGACAATTCTTCGGTTTCATCAACAAGTACTTCATCTATCGTCTCAACTGATCAGTTATCAACAAATTTTTCTTCTACAACTCCAGCACCACTCCATTTTGAAACTCCTACAACAACAACCATTCTTCCAACCATGTCTCCTACAACACCAGCAACAAATCATGAAGATGTCTCAACTGTCACAATATTCTACGATCCTGAAAACAACTCTGCCTACAACTCAGAAGGTGCTGCTCCCACCAGAGCACCAGTTACAATTTATTATGATCCACAGACTATCACAATTCCTTCCGCAGCTGCAGTCAGTCCAGTCACTATCACGGTGCCTGGACCAGTACCTTATGAAAACAGTAATGCCATCCCCTGGCATTACGGCTCTGACCTGTACTGTGAAGGACAAAAGATCACTTTTGAATCATCAACCCCTGCACTACAAGTAGACAATGTGGGAGGAGGCGGAGGCTTCACTCGAAGCGGACGTCTTTTCGCCCCACAAATTCAGAGACCCACTGCCGAAGCAGAAGCTGCTGCCAAGGCAAAAGGGAAGAGCCTTGTGCAGGAAGATCAAGCTGTTAAGGAAGCTTTGAAGACACCCTTTGATCAAGAGGTTGATGAGTTCATGCGAATCATCAAAAAGAGTGATTATAAAATAGTGGATCAGCTTCATCAGACGCCTTCCAAGATCTCAATCCTATCATTGCTTATGTGCTCCGAAGTCCATCGGAATGCACTACTCAAAGTTCTGCACGCAGCTTACGTGCCTGAAGAGATCACTGTCAATCAGCTGGAAGCAGTAGTTGGAAATGTTAATGCTAGTCACGGACTAGGGTTCACCAATACTGATTTGACAACGGAGGGCCGCAACCATAACAAGGCCTTGCACATAACCATGGAATGCAAAGGTGCTGTCCTTTCCCATGTGCTGGTAGACACGGGGTCATCCCTCAACGTCTTACCTAAAAAGGCCCTGGTGAAGCTAGAATATGACGGATTGGCGTTGAGACCCAGCAACCTGGTGGTGAGAGCCTTTGATGGTTCAAAGAGATCGGTTCTGGGAGAGATCGAGTTGCCCATAACGATTGGCCCGCAAACCTTTAAAACTACCTTCTACGTGATAGATATACAGCCCGCCTACAGCTGTTTATTGGGTAGGCCATGGATTCACGCTGCTGGCGCCGTGACCTCTACCCTTCACCAGAAGTTAAAATATGAGTGGGAGGGTCAAATCGTTACAATCTGCGGAGAGGAGGACATTTTTGTCAGCCACCTGGCTACTTATAAGTACATTGAGATGGATGGGGAGATCCATGAAACAATGAGCCAGGGGTTCGAAGCCTTGAATGTGAATGAAACATCTGCTGTACCTGGTACTTCAATATCATCATACCAACAAGCCCGGAAGGTTGTTGAGGAAGGAACTGCCCAGGGCTGGGGCAAACTACTACCGGTGGAAAAGAAGGAGGACAGATTTGGGTTGGGTTACAAACCAACTCAACAAGATCAAGCAGAGGCTGCGAAAGAGCCCAACTTTGTTAGTGGGGAGATGCTCACCCCTGATGCTGTCAACTGTCTGGAAGACGAGCTGGAAGAAGAACGCAACCTGGAAAGCTGGATTCGTCCAAAGATCCCGGGGAGCAGTATCTCAAACTGGTCTTCCCAGGAAATTATAAGAGTTACTCATGCAGAGTAATTATTATTTCCTGTATTTTTATAGCATGCATCAAAGTCTTGCATCTTGCCCAAGATGACAAGGCTCATTTTGTAACCGGGCCATCTGTACTTTTGTGCAACAAGATTAATCAATGAAATATCAGACATCTTTTTGCAAATGAGTCTTTTTCCTTTTCGTTCACTGTTTTTCCATTTTTCTTTTTGTACAAAAAATAAATGGCGATGTTTTCAAAATGATAACTTCATTTCACCTTTTTTAAACAAGATTAAAATCAATCACTAAAATGAACAAACTGAACCCTTGCAGAGAGTGCCTTCCTGACAGCACCGACAACAGCACGGCTATGACTTCGTATGACTTTGACAATCCAATCAATCAAGCTGATGAAGGGGTTGATGAAGAATATGAGCTTCCTGAAGAGCTAGCCAGATTGTTGAGACAAGAGGAAAAGGTTATTACTCCTCACCAGGAGGAGGTTGAAGTGATTAATCTTGGTACAGATGAAGACGTGAAAGAGGTTAAAATCGGGGCCTGCCTGCAAGACTCAGTGAAGAGACAACTGATTGATCTGCTTCAAGAATATGTGGATGTGTTTGCTTGGTCGTATCAAGATATGCCAGGGTTGGACACCGACATTGTCGTGCACAAGCTGCCTTTGAGAGAAGAATGCCCACCGGTCAAACAGAAGCTGCGCCGTACTCGCCCGGACATGGCAATGAAAATCAAGGAGGAGGTACAAAAGCAGTGGGACGCCGGGTTCCTTGCTGTGACTAGCTATCCACCGTGGGTTGCTAACATAGTACCTGTGCCTAAGAAAGACGGCAAAGTAAGGATGTGTGTTGACTACCGGGATCTGAACAGAGCCAGCCCGAAAGACGATTTCCCTTTACCTCACATTGATGTATTGGTGGATAATACGGCTCAGTTCTCGGTATTCTCCTTCATGGACGGATTTTCAGGATACAACCAGATTAAGATGTCACCTGAAGACATGGAGAAGACAACCTTCATCACACCCTGGGGCACATTCTACTACAAGGTAATGCCATTTGGGCTCAAGAATGCCGGTGCAACATATCAACGGGCTATGGTAACATTATTCCACGATATGATCCATAAGGAAATCGAGTGTTATGTGGATGACATGATTGCCAAGTCCCTTACAGAGGAAGATCACCCGGTGAATCTACTGAAGTTATTCAAGCGCCTGAGGAAGTACCAATTAAAGCTGAACCCCAACAAATGCACATTCGGGGTGCGATCCGGTAAGCTGCTGGGGTTTATTGTAAGCGAGAAAGGGATTGAAGTTGACCCTGATAAAGTCAAAGCCATCCAAGAGATGCCTGCACCGAAGACTGAGAAAGAAGTTCGAGGGTTCTTAGGTCGATTGAACTACATTTCAAGGTTCATATCCCACCTTACAGCAACCTGTGAACCCTTGTTCAAATTGTTGAGAAAAGAACAGACGGTCAGGTGGAATGAAGACTGCCAAAGGGCTTTTGACAAGATCAAAGAATACTTGCAAGAACCTCCAATCCTTATGCCTCCAGTTGAAGGAAGACCTCTGATAATGTACTTGACAGTATTAGAAGAGTCAATGGGGTGTGTGCTGGGCCAGCATGACGAGTCTGGTCGAAAAGAGTATGCAATATACTACCTGAGCAAAAAGTTTACCGACTGTGAACAACGTTATTCACTGCTCGAGAAAACTTGCTGTGCTTTAGCGTGGGCTGCTCGCCGACTGAGACAGTATATGTTGACCCACACTACCTTATTGATCTCAAAGATGGACCCAGTCAAGTACATATTTGAGAAGCTAGCACTTACCGGACGGGTTGCAAGATGGCAGATGATCCTCACAGAATATGATATCCAGTACACTTCTCAAAAAGCCATCAAAGGCAGTGTACTATCTGAATATCTTGCTGAGCAACCCATTAACGACTACCAGCCTATGAGGTTTGACTTCCCTGATGAAGACATCATGTTCATTAAAGCAAAAGATCATGAAGAGCCTATTCACACTGAAGGGCCTGACCTGGAAGAAGAATGGACTATGATGTTTGATGGGGCTGTTAACATGAATGGTCGTGGTGTTGGTGCAGTACTCATTACACCTAAAGGAGTTCACATGCCTTTCTCGGCAAAACTCACTTTCAACTGCACTAACAACGAAGCTGAATACGAAGCTTGCATTATGGGTCTTGAGGAAGCCATTGACCTCAGGATCAAGACATTGACCGTATTCGGAGATTCAGCTTTGGTAATCAATCAGACCAATGGCAAGTGGTATACACACCAGGATCATCTGATACCTTACAGGGATTATACAAGGAGGTTATTGACTTTCTTCACAACAGTCAAGCTTGAGTATATCCCTCGGGACGAGAATCAGTTTGCAGATGCTCTAGCTACCATTTCGTCGATGATCAAAGTTCAGGCTGTTAACTTTGTACCTCAGATTTCAGTGTCGAGACTTGATAGACCAGCATATGTATTTGCAGCAGATATTGTCAAGGATGATAAGCCTTGGTTTCATGACATTAAGTGCTTCTTGGAGGATCAAACATACCCACCTGGGGCATCTTCCAATGATAAGAAGACTTTAAGAAGGCTTGCTGGTAGTTTCTTTCTGAACACTGATGGGTCTTTATACAAAAGGAACTTTGATATGGTACTCCTCAGATGTGTTGATAAGACAGAAGCAGATTTGTTGATGCATGAAGTGCACGAAGGCTCCTTTGGTACCCATGCTGGAGGGCATGCCATGGCCAAGAAACTGTTAAGATTAGGGTATTATTGGATCACCATGGATGCAGACTGTTGTGCCTACGCCAGAAAATGCCATAAATGCCAGATTTATGCAGATAAGGTGCATGTGCCTCCCAATCCTTTGAACATCATGTCTTCACCATGGCCCTTTGCCATGTGGGGCATTGATATGATTGGCAAGATCGAGCCAACTGCTTCAAACGGCCACAGATTCATCCTGGTCGCTATTGATTACTTCACCAAGTGGGTCGAAGCAGCCTCATATGCAAACGTTACAAGGCAAGTGGTAGCCAGATTTCTGAAAAGAGATATCATCTGCCGATATGGAGTGCCCGAGCGAATCATTACTGATAATGGTTCCAATCTAAACAACAAAATGATGGCAGAGCTGTGCCGGGACTTCAAGATCCAACATCACAATTCTTCTCCTTACAGGCCAAAGATGAACGGCGCTGTTGAGGCAGCAAATAAGAATATCAAGAAGATTGTGCAGAAGATGGTAGTCACCTACAAAGACTGGCATGAAATGCTACCGTTTGCCTTGCATGGGTACCGCACGTCAATCAGAACATCCACTGGGGCGACACCGTATCAACTTGTGTATGGTATGGAGGCAGTCCTACCAGTTGAAGTTGAATTACCCTCTCTACGGGTACTGATGGATGTTAAACTAAACGAAGCAGAGTGGGTTAGGTCCCGATACGAGCAACTGAGTCTGATTGAAGAGAAAAGATTGGCTGCAATCTGTCATGGGCAGCTGTATCAGAAAAGAATGAAGAAAGCCTTCGATCAGAAAGTCAGGCACCGAGAGTACCAAGTAGGAGATTTTGTGCTGAAAAGAATCCTCCCTCCTCATACAGACCACAGGGGAAAATGGACTCCAAATTATGAAGGACCATTTGTGGTAAAGAAAGTTTTTTCCGGTGGAGCATTGATGCTCAGCACCATGGATGGTGAAGATTTCCCGTCCCCTGTGAATTCAGATGCAGTTAAAAAATACTTCGCATAAAGTGACCCGCTGGACATAAAAACAGAATGTAAGTCCAGGCAAAAATAGGGCATCCCGGCGAGTCAAAAACAGAATAAAAGGCTCGGGCAAAAATAAGGGAAAATATGAAAAATGTACACCCGCTGAGTTGAAAAGCCGCATTGGACAGCTCAGGCAAAAATGGGTATCCCGATGGATTGAAAACCCGGAAGGGCGATCCATGCAAAATAAGGGAATAAGCGAACAACTGCATTCTGAATTCGTCTGTATCATCTACAACTTGGTAAACTTCGAAAGGATCAAGTTTCAATCGGAATCAACCTTCTTCAGAAAGCCAGATGAGAAGAACGTCAAAGGTCATACGAGTCATAGCAGGAGAGGAAGCTCCTTAAAGCGTCATCAACACTGCCAGCTTTTTGTTTCTCAATTTGTAACAATCTCCTCATTTCAGGGGATGTGTTCCTTTGAATGTATCCCGCCAATTCAGGGCATATGAATTAATAAAATCAGATTTTTCAGTCATGTCTCGTTTTGTACATTTTATTTGCAAAAATGTCTGATGTCTCAAAAAAACTGATTGCATAAGTACAGATGTTTATCTTCAAAAATAAAAACACATGCTTGCAGGAAATATACTTACTCTCAGAAGTATTTAAACTCCTATGGCGGGATCCAGTGAGGGATACCTCGGGATTATTTTGTGCGTTTTCTCTATCTTTTTCAGGATTGCAGGTGTCCAGAGCGCAACCTGGGGCATGAAAGCCTCATCCCAGCAAGCTGGCAAATCAACACTCAATTTTAGCACCCGACGTGCCCCTTCCCCAACTGAGTTGCCTCTCATGACTCCCCCCAGCAGAGCAGCCAATTATTACTTCTCTCCATCAGAGTTGCCAGGGCAATGCCAGAAGGCGCCCATGTCCCCGGCTAAGTCAAGAATCATCCTCAACGGAATTTCTAGGGAGATCTTTCAGTGATTTCTCTTTCTCCCCAGCCGAGTTTCCATTTCATCCTCAGTCGAATACAGAAGCCAGGGAATCATCTCCCCACAGATCTCCAGCCTCTATCCAGAAGAGCAACGCATGAAAGATCACAACAGAGTGAAGAAAGCTTCTACAAACCCCAGCTGGGTCTCTCATTTATAAGGATAGGTCTATCAATGACCCGTATCCCCAAGCAGATAGCATCTCGTCAGATCTACCAATGATCTCCTCCCCAGCTGGGATGTCTACCTCAACAGATCGATCAAAGACCTTCGTAGCAACGGGACCCGGATCCCGGATCGGTATCTCTGCATAATCATAGCATTCGCATCATACTCACCCACAAAGCGTAGCATTCCGTTTTAACACGGAGCATTACGGCAAAAATCAAATACATAGCATAATCATAAGCCATGTTGTGAATCGGACTCTTGTGAATAATAACCATTCATCAATACACAGAAACGGTCCCCACCAGAGTCCCAGCAAAAGCAGTTGCCTCACGATTCACAAACACCAGTTGACACCCGTCCGTGTCATCACTCCCCAGTAAAGTCGCCTGAATATCCTTTACAAACAAGATCACTCGTATTACAGATACGTCCTGACACCCGTCCGTGTCATACCCCAGTAGAAAGCCAAAGACATCCTCTTTGCACTCACCTATACTTGTATATACAATTCCTTGACACCCGTCCGTGTCGTATCCCCAGCGCAGTCACCTACACTTTTACAACCCATATACTTGTTGATATTATTATACTTTTCTCCTTTTGACACTCGTCCGTGTCACCCTCCCCAGCAGATAAACACTCATACTCACTACTCATGTTAAACTTATACAGATACTCGTCCGTATCTCGTATATGCCATTTATATCCCCACAGATTCAACATTGGTCCTTGTTCTTTGTTAACCAGTTGGTACTCGTCCGTACCATCATCTCAGAATATGCATCAAATGTTTGTTTCTACATGATACTCGTCCGTATCATGGTCTTAAGGATGCTCGTCCGTATCTTTAATCCATACACCATGTCAAACACTTTTGTCTTCTTGGATATAGATACTCGTTTGTGTCTACTATTCCCCAGGAGTCCCCTCAGATTCAACACTCGTCCGTGTTCTTTGTTAACCCGTTGATACCCGTCCGTATCATCATCTCTGAACATGTGTCAGTTTGTTTCTACCCGGTACTCGTCCGTATCGCAGTCTTAAGGATGCTCGTCCGCATCTTTAATCTATACACAACATCTAAACGCTTATACCTTTTGTTTCTTGGATGTAAACACTCGCCCGTGTTTACTACTCCCCAGTGGATCGCCAACAAAGCAAATTTTCTTTTTATCTGACACTCGTCCTGTGTCACGATAAACCCTGAGAGCAGCCGTACCCTGCTAGGTGGTCGTCCTCCACCTCTTGATGGTCGTCCTCCATCATGCTCATCCGATGGCCGTCCCCATCGTTGATTTTTAGCAGCCGTCCCCTGCTAGGTGGTCGTCCTCCACCTCTTGATGATCGTCCTTCATCATTTTATCCAGTGGCCGTCCCCATTGTTGATTTTTGGTTATCTGGCATTCGTCCTATGTCATGATAAACCATGAGAGCAGCCGTCCCCTGCTAGGTGGTCGTCCTCCACCTCTTGATGATCGTCCTTTATCATTTTATCCAGTGGCCGTCCCCATTGTTGATTTTGGTTATCTGGCATTCGTCCTATGTCATGATAAACCATGAGAGCAGCCGTCCCCTGCTAGGTGGTCGTCCTCCACCTCTTGATGGTCGTCCTCCATCATGCTCATCCGATGGCCGTCCCCATCGTTGATATTTTCGGCAGCCGCACCCTGCCAGGTGGTCGTCCTCCACCTTTGATGGCCGTCCCCATCATATTCCCCTTATTCCCCAACAGAGCAGCCGTCCCCTGCTAGGTGATCGTCCTTCACCTTTGATGGTCGTACCCCATCATCTGTTTATTTCATTTATTCTTTAACCCGATGGCCGTCCCCGTCATGGTCCCTTTTCCTTTTCTTTTAGCCCGATGGCCGTCCCCATCGTTGGTTACTTTGCTTTGTGAACTTGATGGCCGTCCCCGTCATGTTTCATTAATCCCCAGAGAATTTTACAGCTTTATCTTGATGGCCGTCCCCATCATAATTCCTTATTTTTCCCAGCTAGTCGGCCGTCCCCGTCTTGGCTTCACCTTTTATCCCCAGCATGTCGGCCGTCCCCGTCATTGCTTTATTTTCCGCACTTTTTCCCAGCATGTCGGCCGTCCCCGTCATTGCTCTTTACCCAGCAGTCGTCCTCTGCTCGACGATCGTCCTCCGTCGCCTACACTTTACAATATATACTCTATTTTCTTTTACAACCTATATCCCTTTTCTTCTTCATTCTGTGAGTGCAAATTTTGGACTGTCTTTGGTATTCAACCACAAGTTATCTTGTTTGCCTGTTAAGCCGTTGCTTACATCCTGCACAGCTAACTCATGTTTGAATAGGGGCAGCTGTAAACACCCCAAATTTGCCCTCACTCATTCACACCATGGCTTGTGATCATCTCATATGCATAAACACAATCATATCATCTCATATCTCATTTTTGAGTCACTGCATAGTTTCTAAGCCATCTGCACCTAGGGTTTGTGATCTGAGCAATCCAAGAGCCTCCTGAGCCACTCCAAAGGCCATCAATCACTTCAAAGGGGTCCATGTGTGTTCTTATATCATATTACATCCATTCAAGGTCAAGAATTCCAAAGAATCACAAGAACTGGGATTGGTGTGGATGCAGAGCCAAGTTTGACTGCACAGTTGACCTAAAATTAGGGTTTTGGTTTCAGAGGCCATAACTCCAAATTTTTTGGTCATTCTTGTTTCCATTGGTCTCTATATGGTATAGGGAGTATGCATATCAATTTTCATGAAGAAATTCCATGGGGAAGTCATCTGATCAAGAGTTGACTTTTCAGACAAGTCAGTGTAAAATCAGGGCATCTGAGGCCCCCAGTGACCCAACCAAGGGGTGATCTTCATCATTTTGAGTGTGTATGATCTTTATTTGATCATGGAAGAAGTTAGAAGTTCACAAAATTCAAGAATTTGAAGTTTTTGCAAAGTTGACTTTTTTAGGGCATAGTTGACTTTTCAAGAATATGTCATTTTGTGCCATTTTTCAAGCCTTGCTTTTTGATCCAAAAATGCTTCAAATGGAAAAACTTTGGTCATGAAAGTTGTAGAATACATTTTTCCCTTTTCAAAAAGTACAAGAACATGATCTAATTCTTCTTGGATCAAAAGTTATGGTGTGACAAAGTTGCCAAAAATCACTTATTTTCAAGATGTGCACCAAATGAGAAATTTGCAAAATCATGAACCAAGGCTGTTTGTAGCTTCTAGTTGACATCAAACCAATGTACAAACATCACATAAGTCCTAAAGGTTAGAATTGAACCAAGAATTCTCATGTTTCATGGCTTGTGGAATGAGAAAATCACATGTGAACCAAAGTTGAAACAACTTGCAAAATCATCATCACACTTTCCCCACTTGTTACATTGGATGCTGAACCTTGCTAGCCTCCCATACACACCATGCTGCGCCAGCCCTAGCCATTGTACCAAGCTAGAACTCAAGCCATACCTCTCTTACAAAAAAGTTGACTTTTGGCAAAAGCAAACATCCCAATCACAGCAGGCCATGTCACATCCTCTGGCCACTTGGAATTGTTTATACTATCCTTTAGCAAGCAAAACATATGAGAAAGCCAAGCTGAAACAGACCAGAACATCACATTCACAAAACTGACCCCATTTGCATTTCTCTTCGAAACTCCCTGCCCAGCCCACAAACATTCAAGCAAGTTTCATTAATCATCTCACCATGTTTTATTGAGCAAAAACCAACAATATACAAGCTTGAATCCAGCAAGAACACCTCATTCCCATTTTTACTCCAACCTGCAGTTTCCTTCGAAACACCTTTCACAGCTCACAAACATCCAAACAAACTCCACCAACCTTCTCCACTCATCATCTGGACCCCAAAGAACCACTC
Source organism: Lathyrus aphaca (assembly GCA_963966055.1). Lineage (NCBI taxonomy): Eukaryota > Viridiplantae > Streptophyta > Magnoliopsida > Fabales > Fabaceae > Lathyrus > Lathyrus aphaca. The sequence goes on from OZ014520.1 coordinate 184,239,067, forward strand.
ACATTGGCCTGAAACAGCTTGAATCACCATCACCATTTTCAACTGAGCCTGGACAGAACTTGTTCAAACTCCTTAACCAGCCAACATAAATCTCTTCCAAGCATTCAAGCATCATCAAGGGGTCATAAGGAGTGAATTTCACAAGGAGAGGAGGTCTGAAAGTTACCAGAGTGAAAGCTTCGAAACTCAGGTAGCTCAAGAAATATTTTTCCAGAAATCATTTTTTATGTTCTAAACTTGTTCTCCATGCTTCACTGATTGTCCTGGTGCTTTTAGTTTTGAAAATGGTGACGAAATGAGAATTTAATTGCTTCCTGAAACTTTTTTGCCCTAGTTCTTGTTTGCTTCGATTCAGCCATTCCAGGAAAGATAAATTTGTTTTGAGTGAGGGTTATGATTCGTGAGTGAGTGGGAAACATTTCTGTTCAATTAGATTTCATTTTCGTAACGCATGGAGTGAGTTTGAGGTTTGGGGTGAACGGAGAAGATGACCGGAACACTGTTCCGGTCATCTGAAAGTGATTAACGGCGTAATTAGGGTTTAAGCATTAATTAGCCATTTTTGAATTTGGACCGTGAGATCTGGCGCCAAGTCAACTCCCGCCCTGGCCATTTTAAATCTCACGCGTTGGATCTGTTGACTTCTATTTAATTCAGTTTAAATTCATTTTTATTTCATTTCTTTTCATTTAATTTGCCTAATTTATTTAAAATAGCAAAACTTGTTTAAAAATCATGAAACTTTTTCTCAAGAGTTTTATTAATTTTTAAGACACAAAAATATTTTTATTTTTATTTTTATCATTAAAAAAGTATTTTTAAATATTTAAAAGATTATTTTTAATTGATTAATGAAAATTAATTTATTAAAAATACTTTTAGGTATTTAAAAATCACCAAAAAATTCATGAAATGTTCTAAGACATTTAGAAACATTGTCCAACCCTCAAACCAAATTTCTTTTTTGATCTTGATGCATTTTGAGAATTTTTCATTGAATTAAAATCATTTTTGTGCATTAATTTGATCCATAGTTCAAAAAATCATTTCTACATATTCATGAGGAGTTGGACATTGATTCTTCTTACATTGCATTGTGTTTAGCATGTAGTTTATGAGGTTAAATGGCCATGATTTGATCTTTCATTTTCAATTTGTTTAACATTTCTTTTGTTTAGGAACCCTAAAACCCTAGAAAACTTGTGAAAATCATAACTTGAGATTGGTTAAGAGTTGAGACCTCTCCTTTGGGCAGTGGTTTAGTATGGGATTAGGGGTCCTTTGTGTGGCATTTTCAATTTTTTATCTTAGGGTTTGCTTCTGATTTTGATTTTTGTTTGATGTTTGGTTCATAAACCCTAATTTGGGCTTTTCATATGCATCCATCTTGCATTCTCTTGCATTCTCTTGCATACCATGACTTGCCATGACATTCCATGCTTCCATGTGATTCATTTGACATCATAAGACATATTGAAGGTATGTTTGATCATTGCATCATGTATTTGCCATGTTGTATGCCATGTGCACTTCATAACTTTTCATGTATGTTCATGCTTCCTAACTTGCTTCATTTGCAGTCATGAACTTGTATGATCATCCTCACATTTTGTTTCATGTTTGTAGCATCTCATAGCATCATTATCATCTCATATATGCTTCTAGTTTTGTTTCTCATCATGTCATCTCATCCCATTTTGCATTGCATTGCATTTCTTTTCTAACCTTTCAGGTGGTAAGTGATTTTGAGAAGTGAATTTGCCTTCACTTCTCACAACTTCTTTTCATCTCTTTCATGCATCCTTGCTGCATTTTTGTTATGTGTTTGAGTTTGAGCTTGCTCATTCTTCTTCTTCTTCTTACTTTCTTTCCTCAAGTGACTTGTCTTCTTGAATAAAGCAAGTTGCTTTGCTTCTCTTGATCCTTTCATCTGCTTCCTGGTGGTTCCATTGAAGACTTCTCTTGAAAACCTCACAAACCTTAGGAACAACCAAGCATGACAATGATTAGGGTTTTGATTAGTCCCCCACTTAATTTTTGCCTTTGTGTCTCATTGAGTCTTCTCTTCTCATCTCATAATCAGGGACTAAACCATAAAGGCTTTAAGGCTTTGTGATTAAGCTTATGCCTGCATCCTTCTATTAGGATGGAGTGTATAACTTTAATCCTAAGTGTTAAACCCTTAATGTGTTTAAATCTCTTAATCAATTCCCTTAATAATCATCAAGACATCACACTTGTAACTTGGGCCTTGCATTAGGGTTCTAATTCTTCCTTAACTGGTTAAGAAGGACTAACCCTAGTGTTAATGGACAAGTCCCCCTCAAGTTGTCTTGCAAATCCTAAAAAACATTTCATCATCATATCATTAAATAAAATCCACTTAATAAAGGCTTGTTTTGTCATGAGTTTAATCCCTAATCATGGATTAAGTTGAGGAGCTTTCCTCAGCCTAAACATTCTCATCTATTATCCTTCTATTAGGATGGTGTAATGAGTCTGTTTAATCCCTGATTATGGCTTAACCTCATTACTCAACACTAAACAAAAACACCAAAAACATCTAAATAATCACAAATAAGATAATGATCTTAACCCTACACCAAAGGTGATTAAGTGTGAGAAGCTGACTTCACACTTAAGGTAACTCTCATTACCCCTAATCAGAGGGAAGATGTGATGAGTTTACTAAATCCATTGGTTTAGGCTTAAGCTCATTAACTTATGACAAACTTTCAAAAGCAATAAAAGACTGAAAACACAAAAACAAACAATAATCGTCTCCTCCGGGATTCTTTTCTCATCTCATTCACTCACAACCGAGAACTTGCTTCTTCCGTCTAATGCAAGACAGTTTGCATCTGTGCCAGACAGATCATACACCTGAGCATAGGCAAGTAAGCAGTTCACAAGTCAATTCACCTTTCAGTCTCTTTGGCTCGAACTACGGTGTTCTGACTTCCTCATTGCACGAGAGGATACGTAGGCATAACTTAACAGTTATCGAACAAAAGTCTCTGTACATCCCCCCTCTTTCTAGCTTCATTCTTTAGCCTCATGATCTTGAGCATCTTATTCCTGTTCCTACACTGACACATCATTCTGCACTTCACTTCTTTTTCACTGACACCTGTACATCCTTTTCAGCTCTTTATACACAGATTGCACTGACACTACACCTTTAAAACACAAATCTTTTAAGCGTGGATCCCGTCGAGTACGACGGATAATCTGGGTGCTAATACCTTCCCAGGTTGTAACCAACCCCCTTTCTCAGTCTCTCTGGTTCGCAACCCGTCTTATCCATCTTTTTCTAGGTCTATGCAACATTACCTTTCCTTCGGGATAAAAATGCCTAGCTGGAGACTCTATTCACCTCCAGCGAGTTCACGGCTGTGTGTTCTCACTGTCCCTCTCGCCGACCGTTCGCGTCTGTACCTTTATTTGGGCCAGTCCCACTTATCGGGAGCGACAGGTTTGGGTAGAGGATCATTTCTGGGTGGTTGATTTGGGGTGGGGTGGCCTGTAGAGAGTTGTAGGGTTTTGTCCCGCTGTAGAAAGTGCTTAAACTCTAATCCCTAATTAATTTGCCAGATGGATTCGTAGCCCTTGGATGAGGATTAGGTTAAGTTGTGAACGGCTCAGATTAAGTCACTTAACCCTAATTCAGTTTTATTAAATTAATTGAGTTTAATTAAATCAAAGTGAATCCCAGCCATTAAAAAACGCGTCAGTCAACCCTGGAATCTCAGCTTTGAATCTGGATCATTGGATCAGATTACTATTCCATTTAATTTGTTTTATTTCATTTTGTTTCTATTTAATTTGTACATTTTTTTAAAAATAGCAAAATTAGTCAAAAAATTCTGAATTTTTTTATCTAAACATTAAATAATTTTCAAAACCCAAAAATATTTTTATTTTTATTTTTTGCATTAAAAAGTATTTTTAAATCATTTAAATGATTATTTTTAATTAGTTAATGGAAATTAATTAATTAAAAATACATTTAGGTATTTAAAAATCCCAAAAAAATCCAGAGAGCCTTTTCAAACATTTACAAACATTTACAAACTCACAACACAAATTTCTTTTTGGTTTTGATCACACTTTGACATTTTTAAAATGAATTAGGGTTCTTAAATTTGAATATTTTTAACCCTAACTTCAAAAATTCATAACTTTTGAACCAAAGTGAGTTTGTGAATGATTCTTTTTGCATTGTGTTATGCATGACTTCAGGTTCCTAAAAACATTTTTGTTTAATTTTTATAATGCATTTCCAATTTGTTTGGCATTTTTCCTTTAGGATCACCCTTAAAACCCTAGAAACTTAGAAAATTCATAAGTCCCTCTAGGTTTAGCTTCTGACCTCCCCCTTTGGATGGTAACCTAGTATAGGCTTAGGGTTCCTTTGAGTGCATTTTCAATTTTTTTATCATGTCATTTGCTTCTGTCTTTGCCTTTTGCATTTCATGTTGCATTAAAACTCTAATTTTGTACCTTCATTTGCATTCATCTTGCATATGCTTGCATTCATGAACTTGCCATGACATTTTATGCATTCTCATGTCATATAAGACATCTTAGGACATATTGAAATCATGTTTGATCATTGCATCATCCATTTGCCATGTGTTGCTTTCATTTCATTTCATGTGCATTCATGAACTTTCATGCTTCTTACATGTCTCATTTGCATCCTCATCTCTTGTATGAACATTCATATCACTTGACATGCTTCCATACCATTTCATAGCATCATTTACATCATGAACATGCTTCTGATTTTGGTTTGCATCCTTGCATTCATTTCATGTTCATTTCATTTCATTTGTTTATGCTAACTTTTCAGGTGGTAAGTACTTTGAGAAGTGAATTTGCCTTCATTTATCACAATCTCTTCTCATCTCTCTTATGCATTCATTGCTGCATTTTACTTTTGTATTAGAGTGAGCTTGCTCATTCATGTTCCCTCCTCACTTTCTTTCTTCAAGCAACTTATCTTCTTAAGTGAAGTAAGTTGACTTGCTTCTTTCTGCTTCTCCTCTTTCCATCTTTCTCCTTCCTTGGTGGCTTTTCCTGAAGACTTCTTGTAAGCCTCATAAAACATAGGAATACCCAAGCATGATCAAAATTAGGGTTTGATTAGTCCCCCATTAGTTTTACCTTTGTGTCATCTCTTTGTGTCTTTCTTCTTATCTCTCAATCAAGGACTAAACCTTAAAGGTTTTAAGGCTTTGTGATTAAGCTTATGCCTGCATCCTTCTATTAGGATGGAGTGTATAACTTTAACCCTAAGTGTTAAACCCTTAATGTGTTTAAAACCTTTAATCAATCCACTTTAATAATCACTAAGACATCAAGCTTGTAACTTGGGCCTTGCATTAGGGTTCTAATTCTTCCTTAATTGGTTAAGAAGGACTAACCCTAGTGTTAATGGACAAGTCCCCCTCAAGTTGTCTTACAAACCATAAAATCCTTTTCTTAATCTTACCATTAACCAAAATCCACTTTAATAAAGGCTTTGTTTTGTCATGAGGTTAATCCCTAATCATGGATTAAGTTGAGGAGCCTTTCTCAGCTTAAATGTTCTCATCTATTATCCTTGATTATGGCTTAAACTCATTACTTAACACTAAACAAAAACTCCAAAAACATCTGAATAAATACAAGTAGGTTAATGATCTTAATCATACATCATGGTGATTAAGTGTGAGGTACTTACTTCACACTTAAGATATTCTCATTACCCCTAATCAGAGGGAGGATGTGATGAGTTTACTAACCCTTGGTTTAGGCTTAAACGCATTTTCTTATGACAAATTCAAAAAGCAATAAAAGTTTGAAAATACCAAAAACAAACAATAATCGTCTCCTCCAGGATTCTTTTTCTCACCTTATTCACTCATAAACGAGAACTCGCTTCTTCCGTCTAATGCAAGACAGTTTGCACCTGAGCCAGACAGGTCATACACTTGAGCATAGACAAGTAAGCAGTTCATCAGTCAATTTATCTTTCAGTCTCTTTGAGTCGAACTACGGTGTTCTGACTTCCTCATTGCACGAGAGGATACATAGGCATAACTTAACTGTTATTGAACAAAAGTCTCTGTGTCTTCCCCCCTCTTTCAGCATTCTTTTTAAGCCTCAATCCTGAGCACCTCACTTCCCTTTCTTGCACTGACACTTGTATATTCTTTTCCAGCTTTTGCACACAGAAAGCACAAACATTACCCCTTTAAACACAAATATTTCAAGCGTGGATCCCGTTGAGTACGACGGACAATCTGGGTGCTAATACCTTCCCAGGTTGTAACCAACCCCCTTTCTCAGTTTCTCTGGTTCGCAACCGTCTTATCCATCTCTTCCCAGGTTTATGCAGCATTACCTTTCCTTCGGGATAAAAATGCCTAGCTGGCGACTCTTTTCAGCTCATCTTCATGTTCTCTCCCTTTCGCCGACCGTTCGCGTCTGTACCCATCTTGGCCCTGTGTCATCAGGTGGGAGCGACAGCTTGGCGACTCTGCTGGGGACCCTTATACTGCAACCAGGGCTTCTGGTTCGTTTTGTGGGTTCCTCCTAGCGCTTGTTTGATTTGTGTTTACTGGGGTGTTATGTGCTATGTGTGTTTATTTTTGCTTTATTTATTGCTTTATGTACAACTTTATTTATTGCTTTCTTTACAGTTGTTTGCATATTTCATACTGTCATTGCTGGATCTGGTTTGTTGTTTGATGGGTGGGGTTCCATTGAGAGTTTAAGGTCCAATACCTGGGACCTGAGTGACACCTAGGCTAGAGTGGTTCATGTTATTTCCCATTCCATTTCGGTCTGGTGCGGGAATATGAAGCACGGTTTAGATGTGGGTTTCTTCTTGAGAACTCTGTGCTACAGATTTCCTGTAGTGCTAGGGCTATCTGGGAAGCCTGCTAAGTCTGGATGACCTTTATTATGACCTTCAGAAGCTGAGGTGAATTAGAGGAGGATCCTTTATGGTTATTGTAAACATTGTACCTATGGGTTAGAAGTGTTTACACTTCTCATAACTGATCCAAGTCTGAGGATCTTTGTTCTAGAACATTACATGTGAGGGGGTTGGGTTGTTTATAGGTTTGCAGGAACCCTTGGCCTCATCATACTTTGTTACTGTTTTGTTTAAGAGTACTCCACTTTGGACCGTTCTTGTGATTAACCCTGGACATGTGACTCTTTATTTGAGTCCCCCACTTTGGTTACTGGATTTCTGAACCTCCATCCGGATCTTTGAGCATACATGGACCTTATACCAAGACAGATAGTCAGATCCAGCTCTTGATCACAAACCCTTGCATATCATTTGCATACATCATCATTGCATCATTTGACATTGGTTTATTTGCTTTTCAGGGTATCCACCTCCTTGTATCTTGGTTTTGGTTTTGACCCCTTCTTTTGCTTAGACCTCTGCTTCAACTGTCTTCATCAGCATTTGCTTCAGTTATCTCCACCACCACCTGTATCAGTCTGTCAGAGATTTACTTCCACCTTCAGTCTGTGATCTTCATTAGCATTTGTATTCAGCTTCTTCAGTAGCACTCATGACTACTCCCAAGAAGAGCAACATATCTTATCACTTTTTTGAGCCTGTACTGACTGGTATCAGGCAGGTCCAGTCACTCATCACCCCTGACCACATCCCACTGTTTAGAGAGCACTATGGGGGTATCTTGGATATGGTTATGGATCTTGATTCTTCTCAGAGAAGCATGATTCACACATGCTTGCAGTTCTATGACCCTTCACTGAGATGCTTCACCTTTCCTGACATTCAGATGGGACCTCTGTTGGAAGAGTTTTCTTTGTTGATTGGAGTACCTATCAGAGGAGGGATCCCCTTCAACCCAGAGATGACTTCTCCCAAAAGTGAAGAGATAGCAATGGCATTGTACTTGGAGCGTACCCTTATTGAGCAAAGCATGACAACAAAAGCTGGGATTCCTGGTTTACATTTGGATTTCTTGATTTCCCAGGCCATCTTGAAGGCTGCAGTGGGAGAGTGGAGGGCAGTCTATGCATTATTAGCCCTCGGCATATATGGGGCTATACTGTTTGCAGATGAGCCTAAATTTATCAGTAAGAATGCCATCCATTTGTTTCTCCTGAAGAACCCAGTGCCTACATTGCTAGGGGATTTTTACTATTCCATCCATCAGAGGAATGAGAAACAAAGGGGGAAGTTGGTTAGATGTTGTGCTCCCTTGTTTTATTCTTGGCTTTCTTGAACCCACATCAGCATAGGAATTGGGCCAAGAGATTCATTGCCTTAACTTCAGATGATATCAGATGGTGCACCCAGAGAACCAAAGGCAAGGACATTATCACCAGCTGTGGGCAGTACCCTAATGTGCCTCTAATAGGAGTAAAAGGTTGCATCAATTACAATCCTTTGCTGTTTAAGAGACAATTGGGATATGCTTTAGTTCACCCTCCCAGAGGACATGATTTAGCTGAGACCCTATACTGTGAAGTGCAACCTAATTCAGTTGTTGTCAGACAAACATCCTGGGCTTGGGGCAACATCCAGACAAAAGGGGTAGCTATTCTTGGAAGATGTAACAATGTTGCTTCAGCTCAGTACTATGACTGGTCCCGTACTAGAGCTCGGATTACCAGAATGCCTTTCACCTTGGAAGACATACCTGGACCATCTACAGTACAACCTGCAACAGCTGTTAGCCTGGAGGAATGTGAAAAGTTGAGAGAAAGGAATGAGCAGCTATCTCAGGCCTTGAAAAAGACTCTTTGGGAAAGGAGTGATGGTCGCCTGGACATTGAGAGATTGGAAAAGCTCAGAATTGAGCATCTGGCCAAAATAGAAAAGGTAGAGGACTGCATAAGGAAGGCAAGGACTGGGGAACAGATATTGAAGAATGTCTGCAAGGAGGCCAAGATTCAGAAAGCTAGGGCTGAGCACTATCTGCAAGAGAGCCAGGCTAGGTGGGTCAGGATCACCGAAGCCTGTGCACAAGAAGACCAGAAGACTCAAGCCAAGATTGAACAGCTGGAGGCCAATGAGAAGAAGCCGCAAGAAGCTTTATTGGCAGCTCAAAAGGAGATCTCAGAATTAAAGCTTCGAGCAGGGTTAAAGAGATCAAAAGACCAGGATAAGCATAAGAAGCTGACTAATGCCATTGCTACTAGGAACCTCCTCATTAGGAGCATTACAGAACACCCAGCTGGTCCGGTGACTGAGGCACTCCTGAAGGAGGTCAGGGAAGATGATTATGGATTGGATGTTTGATTCCTCTTTGCTTGTTGTTCTTTCCTTTTGATGTACTTTTCCTTTTGTTGTATTTTTGACCCTCCACGGGCATGTATTGTAAAACAAACTATGTATTGTTCATAATTTGTAATATATTTAGTTTGTTTTCATTGGGCTTCCTCTCAACATCAAGCATCTTCCTCGAGGTCTGGAAAGGTCAAAACCAAGAACCAAACCGGATACCTTGGGAAACAAATAAGCATACTGCATTGCATACTGACTTTTTCTTTGTTTTGTAGGTTTTTCTTATTTTTATTGTGTCTAACTTTGTTGTGATCTCAGGAAACATTGCTCGTCGCCGAGTGTTCCCTGTCAACCGCACACACCGGTACCCAACTCGTAAAAACCTTCCCGGCATCCAGATGGAGCAGGTACAGCAGGACCTGAATGAGGTCAGAAATCAGATGACAAACGAAAGGGTCGAGATGAGAAACCAGATGTCTCAGTTTATGGTTGTCATGACTGACTTAGCCCAGAGTCAAGAAAGACTAAGAGAACTGGTAGAAAGATAGACACCTGAGGAGCCCCATCTTGGAACAGGGGGTACCAGCAATAATGAACGGGGGCAGCCTCGTATTGACCCACCAGAGTATGGTGCTCATTTGAATCCGGATGTTAATATCCCAAGAAACGTTCAAGGTAATACTGCTGGGGGCAGAATCCTGTAAGAGGATCCCCAAGAAGAACAATTTACTGTCATTGGGGCTGGAGATGAGGTATATGATAGAAGATTGGATGAGATTGCTGAAAAGTTAAGATCTTTGGTATCTCAGAATTCTTTGGGCTTCGAAGTGATGGATATGGGACTGGTAGATGGGGTGAGGATTCCCCACAAATTCAAACCCCCATGCTTTGAGAAGTATAATGGTACCTCCTGTCCGCGTACTCACCTGCAATCTTTCCTAGGAAGACTCAAGGCTTATACCATGGATGAGAAGTTATGGATGTTCTATTTTGAGGACAGCCTGACTGGAGCTTCAAGAGAATGGTATTCGCATCTGACAAGGGCCACCATAAGATGTTGGAAGGACTTGGCCGAGGCCTTCATCCGTCAGTACCAATACAACCTAGACATGGCCGCCAATAGAACTCTTCTAATGGGCATGTCTCAGTCTTCAAGGGAGAGCTTCCGGGATTATGCTCAGAGGTGGAGACAACTTGATGCTGCTGTCCAGCCACCCATGTCAGAAAGAGAAATGGCTGACATGTTTATGAACACCTTGCAAGGGACTTATATTGATAGAATTGCTGCTTTCTCCTCTACCAGTTTTGCTGATGTAGTTATAGCTGGTGAGAGAATTGAAATTCTCCTAAAGATGAGCAAAATCTCTGACAATGGTGCAAGTTCCTCCAGCAACCCCAGAAAACCCTTTGCAGGACCCCGAAGAGCGGGTGAAACGGATGCTATTCACGCAAGCAGGGGCAGACCCCAATATTCTCACAGGTCAGTAGCAGCTGTTACCATCCCGGCTCCGGTTCCACAACAACCATTATATCCTCAGCAACAACAACACTATCAGCAACCTTCTCATTTTCCGCAACAAAGAACCTACAACAACAACAATGGCAACCAACAGCAGTGTCCTTTTCAACAGAGGCCATCTCAGGCAAATAGGGTGATTGACCCTATCCCTATGCCTTATGCTGCCTTATTGCCACAACTCCTGAAGCTCAACCTGGTTGAGTTAAGGACGTTGGCACCACCAGATCCTCTCAATCTCTCGAACAATTATGATGTTAACGCCAGATGTGCCTTTCACTCCAACGCACCTGGTCACAATACTGAGAAGTTTAGAGCCTTACAGATGAAGGTTCAGGATTTGGTCGATTCCAAAGCTCTCAATTTCGCGCCTCCTCCGAACGTTAACAAAAATCCTATGCCTAATCATGGTGGGCCTAGGATTAATGCCATTGAAGAGGACCAACCATCTACACTAATTTATAATGTTGCATAGATTCAAACACCACTGGCTGAGGTCAAAATTCAACTTTTAAGATGCCAGGTGTTCCCGGGCTGTGGGGCCTGTTGTGAATTGTGCAAGACAGCTAGTAATGATTGTGAGAAGCTAAGGTTTGGCATAGATGGCCTCATCAAAGATGGAATCTTACAAATTACTTCAACAGCTTCTTCAGTAACTCTTGTTTCGACAACAATGGATCCTCCTACAACACCAGCAATTATTTCCTCAACAGTTTCTCCTACAATCGCAACAACAATCATTCCTACTGATTCATCAACAACACCAGCAATCACTCCGTCCATTATTTCAACAAGTCAAAGTTCAACAACTTTTTCTTCTACAACGTCAGCACCCATCTCATCAACGGAATCTTCTACAACGCCAACAAACATTAATGAGGATGTCTCAACGGTCACGATCTACTATGACCCAGCAAATGTTCACAACAACAACAATTTCCAACCACAAGCTACGACACCTCCTGCCAGATCTCCAGTCACGATTTACTATGATCCGCACACCATTACAGTACCTTCCTCTGCAGCAATCAGTCCAGTTACCATTACGGTACCTGGACCTGTTCCCTATGAAAGCAGTAATGCCATACCTTGGCACTACGGCTCTGATCTCTACTGCTATGGGGAGAAAATCACTCTGGGTTCATCAAACTCTTCACCACAAATTGACAATGTTGGGGGAGGCGGAGGCTTCACCAGAAGCAGACGCCTCTTTTCCTCACAAACACAAAGACCTAATGCTGAAGCAGAAGCTAGTGCTAAGGCAAATGGAAAGAATGTGGTATCCGAAGAGCCAACTACCAAAGAAACTCAAAAGACGTCTTTTGAACAAGATGTAGACGAGTTCACGAGAATAATAAAAAGGAGTGATTACAAGGTGGTGGACCAGCTTCACCAAACACCCTCCAAAATCTCCATATTATCACTGTTAATGTGTTCCGAAGCTCACAGGAACGCATTGTTGAAAGTCTTGCACGCAGCATACGTGCCGGAGGAGATTACTGTTAATCAGTTAGAAACTGTGGTTGCAAATGTCAACACCAGTCATGGACTGGGCTTTACGAACACTGATTTAACAACGGAGGGGCGCAACCATAACAAGGCTTTGCATATCACCTTGGAATGCAAGGGTGATATTCTTTCTCATGCGCTGGTGGACACTGGGTCTTCACTCAATGTTCTACCAAAGAAAGCCTTAGTGAAGTTGGAGTATGATAGCTTGGCATTGCGCCCAAGTAATTTGGTGGTGAGAGCATTTGATGGCTCTAAAAGATCGGTGCTTGGAGAGATCGATTTACCTGTGTTGATTGGCCCGCAGACTTTCTAAACTACCTTCTTTGTTATGGACATACAGCCGGCCTACAGCTGTCTATTGGGTAGACCCTGGATCCACGCCGCCGGTGCTGTTACGTCTACCCTTCACCAGAAGTTAAAATTCGAGTGGGAGGGCCAAACCATCACCATCTGTGGGGAGGAGGATATTTTTGTTAGCCAGTTGGCTACGTATAAATACATAGAAATGGATGGGGAGATCCATGAGACCATGAGTCAGGGGTTTGAGGCCCTTAACATCAATGAAGCATCTGCTGTGTCTGGGACCTCCATCACTTCATATCAACAAGCCAGGAAGGTTGTTGAAGAGGGTACCGCTCAAGGCTGGGGCAAGCTGCTGCCAGTTGAAAAGAAAGAAGACAGATTCAGGTTGGGTTACAGACCAACTCGACAAGATCAACCAGAGGCTGCAACGGAGCCCAAGTTTTTCAGCGGGGGAATGCTCACCCCAGATGCTGTGAACAGTTTGGAAGACGAGGAAGAAGACAAACGCAACCTGGAAAACTAGATACGTCCAAGGATCCCGGGGAACCATGTCTCAAACTGGTCTTCCCAGGAAATTATAAGAGTTACTCCTGCAGAGTAATTATTATTTCCTGTCTTTAAGCATGCATCAAGTCCTGCATCTTGCCCAAGATGTCAGGGCTCATTTTGTAATCGGGCCATCTTGTATTTTGTGCAAACGATCAATTAATGAATATCAGGACATCTTTTGCAAACAAGTCTCTTTTTCGCTCAGTGTTTTTCATTTTTATTTTTTGTACAAAAATAAAATGGCAATGTTTTTCAAAATAATAACTTCATTTTCACTTTTTCTAAACAAGATAAAACTGATCACTAAAATGAACCAATCTAAACCCTTGCAGAGAGTGCCCTCCAGACTGCACCGACAACGACACTGCTATGACTTCGTATGACTTTGACAATCCGATTAATCAAGCCAATGAAGGGGTTGAAGAAGATTATGAGCTACCTGAAGAATTAGCCAGGTTGTTAAGACAAGAGGAGAAGGTTATTACTCCTCATCAGGAGGAGGTTGAGACGGTTAATCTTGGTACAGAAGAAGACTTGAAAGAAGTGAAGATCGGGGCCCGTCTGCAAGATTCAGTGAAAGAGCAACTTATTGACATGCTTCGGGAGTATGTGGATGTTTTTGCTTGGTCTTATCAGGACATGCCAGGTCTGGATACCGACATTGTTATGCACAAGCTGTCTCTAAAAGAAGACTGTCCTCCGGTAAAACAAAAGTTGCGCCGTACTCGTCCGGATATGGCTATGAAGATAAAAGAAGAAGTACAAAAACAGTGGGACGCCGGTTTCCTTGTTGTAACTAGTTACCCGCCGTGGGTTGCTAACATTGTACCTGTGCCTAAAAAGGATGGTAAAGTACGGATGTGTGCGGACTACCGGGATCTGAACAGAGCCAGCCCGAAAGATGACTTCCCATTACCTCACATTGATGTATTGGTCGACAATACGGCTCAGTTCTCGGTGTTCTCCTTCATGGATGGATTTTCAAGATATAATCAGATCAAGATGTCACCTGAAGACATGGAGAAGACAACTTTCATCACGCCCTGGGGCACATTCTGTTATAAAGTAATGCCATTCGGACTGAAGAATGCTGGTGCCACTTATCCACAGGCTATAGTGACATTATTCCACGACATGATCCACAAAGAAATTGAATGTTATGTGGATGACATGATTGCCAAGTCCCTCACAGAAGAAGACCACCTGGTGAACCTGTTGAAACTATTCAAGCGTCTGAGGAAGTACCAATTGAAGTTAAACCCCAACAAATGCACATTCGGGGTGCGATTCGGTAAGCTGCTGGGATTTATTGTAAGTGAAAAAGGGATTGAAGTTGACCCTGATAAAGTCAAAGCCATTCAAGAAATTCCTGCACCAAAGACTGAAAAAGAGGTTCGGGGGTTTCTAGGTAGATTGAACTACATTTCACGGTTCATATCTCACCTTACAGCAACCTGTGAGCCTTTGTTCAAGCTGTTAAGAAAAGAACAAACGGTCAGGTGGAATGAAGACTACCAAAGGGCTTTTGACAAAATCAAGGAGTACTTACAAGAGCCTTCAGTCCTTATGCCTCCAGTTGAAGGAAGACCTCTGATAATGTACTTGACAGTATTAGAAGAGTCAATGGGGTGTGTGCTGGGCCAACATGACGAGTCTGGTCGAAAAGAGTATGCAATATACTACCTAAGCAAAAAGTTTACTGACTGTGAACAATGTTATTCACTGCTCGAGAAAACTTGTTGTGCTTTAGCGTGGGCTGCTCGCCGACTAAGGCAGTATATGTTGACCCACACTACCTTATTGATCTCGAAGATGGATCCAGTCAGGTACATATTTGAGAAGCTAGCACTTACCGGACGGGTTACAAGATGGCAAATGATTCTCACAGAATATGACATTCAGTACACATCTCAAAAAGCCATCAAGGGTAGTGTACTGTCTGACTATCTAGCTGATCAACCCATTGATGATTACCAGCCTATGAGATTTGACTTCCCTGATGAAGACATCATGTTCATAAAAGCAAAAGATCATGATGAGCCTATTCACACTGAAGGGCATAACCCAGAAGAAGAATGGACAATGATGTTTGATGGGGCTGTCAATATGAATGGTCGTGGTGTTGATGCAGTACTCATTACACCTAAGGGAGTTCACATGCCTTTCTCGGCAAAGCTCACCTTTAACTGCACCAACAACGAAGCTGAATACGAAGCTTGTATTATGGGTCTTGAGGAAGCCATTGACCACAAGATCAAGACATTAACTGTATTCGGAGATTCAACTCTGGTAATCAATCAAACAAACGACAAATGGTACACTCACCAGGAGCATCTGATTCCATACCGGGATTATACGAGGAGATTACTAACTTTCTTCACTACAGTCAAGCTGGAGTATATCCCTCGAGATGAAAATCAGTTTGCAGATGCTCTGGCTACCATTTCTTCCATGATCAAAGTTCAAGCTGCCAACTTTGTACCTCGGATTTCAGTGTCCAGACTTGACAGACCAGCGTACGTATTCTCAGTAGACATTGCTAAAGATGATAAGCTTTGGTTCTATGACATCAAATGCTTCTTGGAGGATCAAACATACCCACCTGGGGCATCTTCCAATGATAAGAAGACATTAAGAAGGATGGCTGGTAGTTTCTTCCTGAATGTTGATGGTTCCTTGTACAAAAGAAACTTTGACATGGTACTTCTCAGATGTGTTGATAAGACAGAGGCAGACTTGTTGATGCACGAGGTGCATGAAGGGTCTTTCGGTACCCATGCTGGAGGACATGCAATGGCTAAGAAATTGATAAGATCAGGCTACTACTGGATCAAAATGGATGCAGACTGTTGTGCTTGTGCCAGAAAGTGCCATAGGTGCCAGATCTATGCAGATAAAGTGCATGTGCCTCCGAACCCTTTGAATGTGATGTCTTCACCTTGGCCCTTTGCCATGTGGGGCATTGATATGATTGGAAAAATTGAACCAGCTGCTTCAAACGGCCACAGATTCATCCTGGTAGCCATTGACTACTTTACCAAATGGGTTGAAGCAGCTTCATATGCAAATGTCACCAGGCAAGTGGTAGCCCGATTCCTGAAGAGAGACATCATCTGTCGGTATGGAGTGCCTGAGCGAATCATTACTGATAATGGTTCCAATTTGAACAACAAAATGATGGCAGAACTGTGCCGGGACTTCAAGATCCAACATCACAATTCTTCTCCTTACAGGCCAAAGATGAATGGCGCTGTGGAGGCAGCTAACAAGAATATCAAGAAGATTGTGCAAAATATGGTGGTCACCTACAAAGACTGGCATGAGATGTTACCATTTGCCTTGCATGGGTATCGTACATCAATCAGAACATCCACTGGGGCAACACCGTATCAGCTGGTATATGGTATGGAAGCAGTCCTACCTGTTGAAGTTGAGTTACCCTCCCTACGGATACTGATGGATGTCAAATTGAATGAAGCAGAATGGGTCTGATCCCGGTACGATCAACTGAATCAGATCGAAGAAAAGAGATTAGCTGCAATCTGTCATGGGCAGTTATATCAGAAAAGAATGAAGAAAGCCTTCGATCAGAAAGTCAGGCTTCGGGAATACCAAGTGGGAGATCTTGTGCTGAAAAGACTCCTCCCTCCTCATACAGACCACAGGGGCAAGTGGACTCCGAATTATGATGGTTCGTTCATTGTAAAGAAAGTTTTCTCAGGTGGAGCATTGATGTTCTCTACTATGGATGGTGAAGATTTCCTATCCCCTGTGAATTCAGATGCAGTTAAAAAATACTTCGCATAAAAAGACCCGCTGGACATAAAAACAGAATGTAAGTCCAGGCAAAAATAGGGCATCCCGGCGAGTCAAAAACAGAATAAAAGACTCGGGCAAAAATAAGGGAAAATAAAGAAAAAAATGTACACCCGCTGAGTTGAAAAGCCGCATTGGACAGCTCAGGAAAAAATGGGTATCCCGGTGGATTGAAAACCCGAAAGGGCGATCCACACAAAATAAGGGAATAAGCGAACAACTGTATTTTGAATTCGTCCGTATCACTTACAACTTGGCAAGTTTCGAAGGGTTAAAGCGTCGATCAGAATCAGCCTTCTTCAGAAAGCAAGATGAGAAGAACGTCAATGTCATGCGAGTCATAGCAAAAGGGAAGCTCACTAAAGCGTCGTCAACATTGCCAGCACCTTTTTGTTTCTCAATTTGTAACAGCCTCCTCATTTCAGGGGATCTGTTTCTTTGACTGTACTTGCCAATTCAGGGCACCCAAATTAATAAAATCAGATTTTCAGTCACACTTCGCCTAGTACATTTTTATTTCATTTGCAAAAATGTCTGATATCCTTGATATAATGGTTGCATAGATACAAATGCGCTTTTCCTAATCACATGCTTACAGGAAATATATTACTTACTCCCGGGATTGTCTAAATTCCTATGATGGAATCCAGTGAGGGATGCCTCGGGGTACTTGTGCGTTTCTTTGACATAACAGGATTGTAGGTACTCAAAGCGCAACATAGGACATGAAAGCTTCTCCCCAGCAAGCTGCCAAACCATTATTTCCTCAACACATCTTCCAAACAGCACCAGAGATGCCTTCTCCCCATCAGAGTTGGCAGGCATCACTTCTCCAGCGCATCTGACAGAGCAACATCAGAAGGTGTTCATTTCCCCAGCTGAGTTGTCAGATATTATCATCCTCAGCAGGATCCATGCAGAAAATCTTTAGGAAGATTGTTCAGTGATCTTTTCTCCTCCGCAGATGAGTGCTAGTCAGGGAACCGTCTCCCTACAGAGCTCCAGCCTCTCCAGAAGAGCAATGTCTAAAAATCTCACAACAAAGTGACAAAGGCATCCACATCCCCAGCAGGGTCCCTCATTATTAAGATATGTCTATCAGTGACTTATTTCCCCAAGCAGAATCATCTGTTTCAGATCTACCATTGATCTCACCCCCAACTGGGATATCTTTTCAAACAGATCAGCCAGAGATCTCCACAACAGCGGGATCCGAATCCCGGATCGGTATCTTTTGCATAATCTTAGCATTTACATCATAATTCCCCTCGGAGCGTAGCATTCCGTCTAATACGCGGCATTACGGAAAAAATCAAACATATTGCATGATCACAAGTCAGGTTTTGAATCAGTCACCTGTAAATACCAACAATACCATATCTATAATATACCACATACCTCTCAATTTCCCCAGCAGAAAGCCAAAGCGTCCCCTTTGCACTCTTCAACACAAATACATGTTTATATATACTCATTCGACACTCGTCCGTGTCATATCATATCCTCGCAGATATAAGCCACAAATATCCTTGCTAAAATACAGAAACTTCCACACTCCTTTGACACTCGTCTGTGTCACATTTCCCCAGCACGGTTGCCTAAACACTTATTGTAAACCAAACACTTGTTTATAATACACTTCTTCCGACGCCCGTCCGTGTCATCCTATCCCCACAGATCGTCAGAATATCTTTTACACTTATAAGTTCATAACTCATACACTTTCTCTTATGATACTCGTCCGTGTCATGCTTTCCCCAGCAAGCTGAACACTCATCTGTGTCTCACTCATGCTTATTTCTCACTCATACAGATGCTCGTCCATATCTTGTATACACCACTTATCTCTCCTCAGATTCAACACTCGTCCGTGTTCTTTGTTAACCAGTTGATACTCGTCTGTATCATCATCTCTGAACATGCGTCAGCGTTTGTTTCTACTAATACCCATCTGTATCATAGTCTTAAGGATGCTCGTCCACATCTTTAATCTATACACCGCGTCAAACACTTATACCTTTTCCTTTCTTGAATATAGATACTCGTCTGTATCTACCATTCCCCAGAAGATTCCCCAGCAAATCCCTAGCAAAATTTCTTTTCTATCTGACATTCGTCCTATGTCATGATACTTTCGGCAGTCGTACCCTACCAAGTGATCGTCTTTCACCTTTGGATGACCGTCCCTCATCCTTCTCCCAGCGGAGTCTCCATTATTGGAACCCTTTTCTATCCGACATTCGTCCTATGTCGTGATATTTTAGCAGCCGTCCCCTGCTAGGTGATCGTCCTTCACCTCTTGATGGTCGTCCTTCATCATTTTATCTGATGGTCGTCCCCATCGTTAATTTTGTTATCTGACATTCGTCCTATGTCATGATAAACCCCGAGAGCAGCCGTACCCTGCTAGGTGATCGTCCTTCACCTCTTGATGATCGTCCTTCATCATGCTTATTTGATAGCGGTCCCCATCGTCGACTCTTTCTATCAGGCATTCGTCCTATGTCGTGATACTTTCGGCAACCGTACCTTGCCAGGTGATCGTCCTTCACCATTAGATGACCGTCCCTCATCCTTATCCCCAACAGAGCAGCCGTCCCCTGCCAGGTGATCGTCCTTCACCTTTGATGACCGTCCCTCATCATTTTATTTCTTTTTCTTCAACCTGATGGTCGTCCCCATCATTGACTGTACCTTTAAATCCCCATAGAACCTTGTTTCTTTACCTGATGGCTGTCCCCATCATGATTTCTTTATTTCCCCAGCATGTCGGTCGTCCCCGTCATTGCCTTATCCCCAGCAGTGGTCCTCTGCTCGATGGTCTTCCTCCATCGCCCGCACTTTATAATCATACTTTACTTCCTTTTACAATCTATATCCCTTTTCTTCTTCATTCAGTGAGTGCAAATTTTGGACTGTCTTTGGTATTCAACCACAAGTTATCTTGTTTGACTGCTAAGCCGTTGCTTACATCCAGCACAACTAACTCATGCTTGAATAGGGGCAGCTGTAAACACCCCAAATTTTCCCTCACTCATTTCATCATGGCTTGTGATCTTTTCATTTGCATAATTTCAATCATATCATATCATGTTGCATTCTTGCTTCACTGCATTGGTTCAAAGTCATAGGCATCTAGAGTTTGTGATCTGAGCAATCCATGAGCCATCTGAGCCACTCCAAAGGTCTTCAATCATCTCAAGAGGGTCCATGTATTTTCAAACATCATATTATATCCTCCCAAGATCAAGGAAGTCAGAAAATCACAAGAACTGGCAAGGCATGGAAGCAGAGCCAGGTTTAACTACACAGATGACCTAAAATTAGGGTTTTGGTTTCAGAGGCCATAACTTCAAATTTTTTGGTCATTCTTGTTTCTATTGGTCTCAATATGTTATAAGGATCATGTATACCAAGTTTGATGGAAAAATTCATTGTGGAAGTCATCTGATCACTGGGTAACTTCCTGAGCAAGTCAGAGCAAAATCAGGGCATCTGAGGCCCCCCAACATGGAACCAAAATGGATTTTTCATCAAAATGAATTTATATGGTATTTATTTGATCATTGAAGTGCTTAGAAGTTCACAAATTTTAAGAAAAGTGGACAAAACCAAAAGTTGCCAAATATGGAAATGACTTGTAATGTAAACTTTCCATTTTGGGAATGTTTTTCAACCTCCTCTTTCTTAACCAAAAATGCTTCAAATGAAAAATTCTTGGTCATGAAAGTTGTAGATTGGATCATTCCCTTTTCAAAAAGTACAAAAACAAGATCTAATTCATTTTGGAACTCAAGTTATGGCTTTCCAAAGTTGGCAAAAATCACATAATTTCATGTTTCATGCCAAAAGGGATTTTTTGCAAAACCTCATGCCAAACCATTTTGTGACTTCTAAATAACTTCTATGCATCATTACAACTTGCCAAAATCAGAAATTGCACAAAATTCACAAAATTCATGCCTTGGACGACAAGTACCATAAGCCATTTTCCATGAAATTCAAAAAGGGGGAATTCTTGCAAAAGTGATTCCCAAGGGTTTGTGTGGTCTCTAACTGATCTCAAAGCATTACCATAACATCATGTAACATTTCACAACAAGAATTCAGCTTGGAATAGGACATGTCCATGACCAAAATCTCAAAATGCAACAAGTTGTGAAAATTGCAAAACATGTGACATCTCACCATTCATCCACTTCTGATCATTCTAATTCATCCCATGGCCATCCTTGAAGACAGTTGAACTCAGAGCAGCCCTAAAGTAGCTTCTGCCATGGCCCATGCTTGAAGTACACCAATTGTTGACTTTTTGGCCAATTTCCCCATACCATTCCCACAGTGTATGTCAATTCTTTTGACTCTTTCCAATAGTTTAGGATTAGTTTATGGATCATAAAACAAGCCTCACATGAGCTCAGACCACACACACAGCCAAATTTCACAAAACTTGCCAAAACCTTCATCTCTTCGAAACTCCTTCCACAACCATCAAACTTCAAATTTTTCTTCAGCAACAAGTCACATATCATCCATAGAACAAGAATCAACCACCAAAACAGCCTGAAACATCACATACACAAACCTCAAATTCTGCTACACCAGAACTGGAATCTTCAAACTAGCCACCATCAAAGGTTTTGAAGCATCCCACTAGCCTCAGGAGGATCAGAGGAGACTTTTTGCACGAAGGAGAGGCCTGGAAAGCTCATATTTACAGTTCATCGTCTCAGGTAATCTCAAGAACAAAACTTTTGAAAGATTGAATTTTTTGTTGCAAAATGAAAATACATCTCATATGGATCACACTGATGCTTTTAGAATTGAAAATGGTGAAGAAATGACTATTTTGTGGCTCTCTGAAATTTCACCCGTGAAAATATTTTGATTCGATTCTCCTTGTTCATGTGTTGTAAATGATGTTTGAGGGCTGATTTGAGTGGGGTTTGGGTAGAGGATCATTTCTGGGTGGTTGATTTGGGGTGGGGTGGCCTGTAGAGAGTTTTAGGGTTTTGTCCCGCCGGAGAAGATGACCGGAGCTTCCCTCCGGTCACCTGAAAATGCTTAAACCCTAATCCCTAATTAATTTGCCAGATGGATTCGTAGCCCTTGGATGAGGATTAGGTTAAGTTGTGAATGGCTCAGATTAAGTCACTTAACCCTAATTCAGTTTTATTAAATTAATTGAGTTTAATTAGTTTAATTAAATCAGAGTGAATCCCAGCCATTAAAAAACGCGTCAGTCAACCCTGGAATCTCAGCTTTGAATCTGGATCATTGGATCAGATTACTTTTCCATTTAATTAGTTTTATTTCATTTTGTTTCTATTTAATTTGTACATTTTTTTAAAAATAGCAAAATTAGTCAAAAAATTCTGAAATTTTTTATCTAAACTTTAATTAATTTTCAGAACACAAAAATATTTTTATTTTTATTTTTTGCATTAAAAATTATTTTTAAATCATTTAAATGATTAATTTTAATTAGTTAATGGAAATTAATTAATTAAAAATACATTTAGGTATTTAAAAATCCCAAAAAAATTCAGAGAGCCTTTTCAAACATTTACAAACATTTACAAACTCACAACACAAATTTCTTTTTGGTTTTGATCACACTTTGACATTTTTAAAATGAATTAGGGTTCTTAAATTTGAATATTTTTAACCCTAACTTCAAAAATTCATAACTTTTGAACCAAAGTGAGTTTGTGAATGATTCTTTTTGCATTGTGTTATGCATGACTTCAAGTTCCTAAAAACATTTTTGTTTAATTTTTATAATGCCTTTCCAATTTGTTTGGCATTTTTCCTTTAGGATCACCCTTAAAACCCTAGAAACTTAGAAAATTCATAAGTCCCTCTAGGTTTAGCTTCTGACCTCCCCCTTTGGATGGTAACCTAGTATTGGCTTAGGGTTCCTTTGAGTGCATTTTCAATTTTTTATCATGTCATTTGCTTCTGTCTTTGCCTTTTGCATTTCATGTTGCATTAAAACCCTAATTTTGTACCTTCATTTGCATTCATCTTGCATATGCTTGCATTCATGAACTTGCCATGACATTTTATGCATTCTCATGACATATAAGACATCTTAGGACATATTGAAATCATGTTTGATCATTGCATCATCCATTTTCCATGTTTTGCTTTCATTTCATTTCATGTGCATTCATGAACTTTCATGCTTCTTACATGTCTCATTTGCATCCTCATCTCTTGTATGAACATTCATATCACTTGACATGCTTCCATACCATCTCATATCATCATTTACATCATGAACATGCTTCTGATTTTGGTTTGCATCCTTGCATTCATTTCATGTTCATTTCATTTCATTATGCTAACTTTTCAGGTGGTAAGTACTTTGAGAAGTGAATTTGCCTTCACTTCTCACCATCTCTTCTCATCTCTCTTATGCATTCATTGCTGCATTTTACTTTTTTATTAGAGTGAGCTTGCTCATTAATGTTCCCTCCTCACTTTCTTTCTTCAAGCAACTTATGTTCTTAAGTGAAGTAAGTTGACTTGCTTATTTCTGCTTCTCCTCTTTCCATCTTTCTCCTTCCCTGGTGGCTTTTCCTGAAGACTTCTTGCAAGCCTAATAAACCCTAGGAATACCCAAGCATGATCACAATTAGGGTTTGATTAGTCCCCCATTAGTTTTACCTTTGTGTCATCTCTTTGTGTCTTTCTTCTTATCTCTTAATCAAGGACTAAACCTTAAAGGTTTTAAGGCTTTGTGATTAAGCTTATGCCTGCATCCTTCTATTAGGATGGAGTGTATAACTTTAATCCTAAGTGTTAAACCATTAATGTGTTTAAAACCTTTAATCAATCAACTTTAATAATCACTAAGACATCAAGCTTGTAACTCTGGCCTTGCATTAGGGTTCTAATTCTTCCTTAATTGGTTAAGAAGGACTAACCCTAGTGTTAACGGACAAGTCCCCCTCAAGTTGTCTTACAAACCATAAAATCCTTTTCTTAATCTTACCATTAACCAAAATCCACTTTAATAAAGGCTTTGTTTTGTCATGAGGTTAATCCCTAATCATGGATTAAGTTGAGGAGCCTTTCTCAGCTTAAATGTTCTCATCTATTATCCTTCTATTAGGATGGTGTAATGGGTCCATTAAATCCTTGATTATGGCTTAAACTCATTACTTAACACTAAACAAAAACTCCAAAAACATCTGAATAAATACAAGTAGGTTAATGATCTTAATCCTACATCATGGTGATTAAGTGTGAGGTGCTTACTTCACACTTAAGGTATTCTCATTACCCCTAATCAGAGGGAGGATGTGATGAGTTTACTAACCCTTGGTTTAGGCTTAAACTCATTTTCTTATGACAAATTCAAAAAGCAATAAAAGTTTGAAAATACCAAAAACAAACAATAATCGTCTCCTCCGGGATTCATTTTCTCACCTCATTCACTCATAAACGAGAACTCGCTTCTTCCGTCTAATGCAAGACAGTTTGCACCTGAGTCAGACAGGTCATACACTTGAGCATAGACAAGTAAGCAGTTCATCAGTCAATTTATCTTTCAGTCTCTTTGAGTCGAACTACGGTGTTCTGACTTCCTCATTGCACGAGAGGATACGTAGGCATAACTTAACTGTTATCGAACAAAAGTCTCAGTGTCTTCCCCCCCCCTTTCAGCATTCTTTTTAAGCCTCCTTCCTGAGCACCTCACTTCCCTTTCTTGCACTGACACTTGTATAATCTTTTCGAGCTTTTGCACACAGATAGCACAAACACTACCCCTTTAAACACAAATCTTTCAAGCGTGGATCCGTCGAGTACGACGGACAATCTGGGTGCTAATACCTTCCCAGGTTGTAACCAACCCCCTTTCTCAGTTTCTCTGGTTCGTAACTGTCTTATCCATCTCTTCCCAGGTTTATGCAGCATTACCTTTCCTTCGAGATAAAAATGCCTAGCTGGCGACTCTTTTCAGCTCATCTTCATGTTCTCTCCCTTTCCCCGACCGTTCGCGTCTGTACCCCTCTTGGCCCTGTGTCATCAGGTGGGAGCGACATATACTTGATTTGATTTGATTTTTGTCCTTTGCTTACTTCCTTTTGCATCTCTTTTGGTCATATGTTCAATCCTTAGGTTAGAAGAGCACTTGTGCCAACTTCTTTAAGTTATTTAGAGCCTTTTTAGGATGTTGATACCCCTCTGGTCTTGAGTTGATGTTTTTGCTTTTAAAAACTTTGTGTTTGTTTGCTTTGGAAGTTCATTCACTTTTATACATGTCCACCTCACTTCTTTTGCTTCTTTACTTCTCATGATGTAAATACTTGAGTTTGTATGCTTCTTCTCTTCATCTCATATGATCTTTAGGCACATTCTTGACATGTTAGGGTTCTGGTCTTGGAGTTTGTGATGTTGGTTTACCTAGTTTGCTTGGTGTTATCTCATGTTTGTTTTGATTTGTCATGATAATCCATATTGCTCCATGTTGAGTTGTATAGTTCCTTTCTCATTCTTATGTTGTGTATTTGCATTTGACATTTGTGATTAGGACTTCACTTCTGGTTGTGTGGCTTTGGTTTGATATTATGTCCATTTTGTGTTACTAACCATTTCAGAGGCTCTGGTAAGTGAGAGGTGTGGATGTGATTCCCACATCTCCAAGTCTTATCCCTTCTCTTTTCCTTATTGATACTATCTTGCATGTGATTTTTGGGGCTTAGGCCTTTCTTCCTCTTTATTCTCTTCTTCTTCTTCCTTCTCTTTCTTTTCTTATCTTCTCCCTAATTAGGATAGTAAACCTCACTAACCTAGGATTTCTTTTGCATGATAACAATTAGGATTCATTAGTCCCCCATTAGACTTTTTACCTTTAAGATCCTTTTGTTTCTCTTCTCTTCTCATCTCAAAACCCTAAAAAACACCTTAATAAGGATTGAAGTGGTCTCCTGTGCAATAGCCTTATTCCATGAAACACTTGTAGTTTTCCCATCTTGGGATGGCACAAGCTTGTTCCACATGGTGCACAAGTCTGATCAGGGTACCATCTTCATCAAGAAAATCATAAAAAAGACTTCTTCATTCAAAAATACAAAAACACTTAATAAATTCAATGAGTTGGTGAGCCTAGGCCCTAATCTCTAGAATCAAGTTTTGGGGATCTTCTCCTTACTTGAGTGTGCTTGTTCTATTATTCCATCTTGGAATGTGGTTGCAAGTACACATTCCATGGAAAAGAGCTTGAGTTCACTTCCTTGTGACACACTCATAAAAGCTTCTAAAAAACACAAACAAACAATAATCGTCTTTCCTTCGGGAATTCTTTTCTCATCTCCTTCGCTCCGTCCGTGAACTTGCTCCTACTTGTCATTTTGCAAGACGGTTACGCACTCGTCGTCCGAGCCTGCAACACCTGAGCATTGACATAGGCAGTTCAAGCCTTAAGACACAAGAAATCCTTTCCACCCCTAGTTAGGGGAACTACGGCGTCTCTGATCCTCATTGTCCAGATGAGGTACGTAGGCAACGGGGTAGGGCCCGTTCGAGCACAATCTTTATTTCCCCTACATTTTTCCTTTTCATTTCTTTTTTCAGTTTCCCTTTTATTTTCTTTTATCCAGTTCAATTCCTTTTCTTTGCAGCAACATTCATTTCTTCACCCTTTGAAATAGTTTCTTTGCAAGCGTGGATCCCGTCGGGTACGGCGGACGATCTGGGGTGCTAATACCTTCCCAGGTCGTAACCGACTCCCGAACTCAGCTTCTTTGGTTCATAGGACCCGTGTCCTTCCTTTTCTTTCTTCTGGTTTGTGCAGCATTACCATTCCCGTTCCTTCGGGATAAAAATGCCTGGCTGGCGACTCTACCTCTTTCCGCGCCACTTTCGCATTTGTACCTGGATGGAAATTCGGGGAGCGACAGTGTGGCCTTCCCCAGTATGAGCCTTGAAGTGATCACCTCTATCTGACTATGCTTTGAAGAAAACACCCAGATTAATTGTTCTTTGAGAGATTTGAATCTCGAAATGATTGCCCCAGCTCGGCTGAATTTTGAAGAGATTGCTCGACGTGATTGCCCCGGATTAGTTGGCTCTTACCATGACTATTGGGAAAGTTCCTACTCAATGGAGTTTCTTGGAAAAGTACATCTCAATAGATTGACCTTCGGAAGTTTCAGACTTCTCAACTTGGTAAGATTAAGCTTCTGGACTGAGATTCCATATGTGAACTTTTATAATGCCAAACAAATGTATGCAAGCAGAAAATGTTTATTTTGAGAATGAAAATTCTAATGCACCACACATGTTAATCTTGAAGTTTTAGTGTAAAAGATGTCGCAAACCTTTGTGAGCGAATCACTGGTTAAGATACGACATTAATTTTTTGAATAATAGAAAGCATGCATATGCAACACCAAACCATATCTTTTAGCACAACTCATAGGAGTCAGGAACGCGATCTCGTGGTAGTACGCTCTTAAAAATAACCCTGTTTCAGTTAGGACTTTTGAGGGTTGTATCGTGGCCTGGTTCATGGTTATAAAAACAAAGGATATAGGCTCGAAATTTATAGGTACCCACCCCTCTTCATGATGTTCTCCATTCCTATGTTCAAGCTAGCTTTCTCAAGTGCTCACCTCTCAAAAAGGTTTTGTTATGGTTAAGGAACCAATTACACTAACGGTTTAAGCACCAATCAGGTTGTTGTTAGGAGTCAGTCACCCCTTTGTCTTTCGTGTTTGTGCCACACGACTTTGTTCTTACTTAAGGATCTTTCCTTTTCGTTTTTCGCTTTTGCATTCTTTTGCTTATCCCTAACTTTTGCCTGGACTGATTCTTGTGAATCTTTGATTATGGAGTCCAGCGGGATGCCCTAATTTTTGCCTAAGTTGCTTGTTTTCAAGTTTTGACTTAGCGGGCTTTCTCATTCATTTTTTTGCGATTCTTTTTTTGAGCAAATCGTGTGACACTGGTTGTCTTGACTTCTTTGAAAGGGTTGTGACTGCCTCACTTCTTGGTTGTTTGAGGGATAACCATTGTGGTTTCTGGTCTTTGGACCTATTGATTGGGATAACCAATGTGGTTTCTGGTCATTGGACCTCTTGATTTGGTACAATGAAAGGTAATGGATCCTCAGATGTGCACTCCTTTTTGAAATTTGAACGCTCGGTCAAATTAACTGACGCCTACCCTGCCCCTGGGTTACATGCAAGGGTTTTTTCATGTGAAAAGAAACTCCTACTTCAAGGCTCAAATGGGTTGGCGAGAGTCTATCTCCCTTATATCTCCGGTGTTTAGGATTTGAAACAATGCTTGTACATCGTCAACAAGGTCTTTCTCAAAATCACACAATTAGAGATTTTTACGTTTTCATTTCGTCATCCTCCCTCACAGAGTTTAAGCACAACAGTTGGTATTGCAATGCACATATGCAAAATCATGAGTGAATACGAATGGATTACTTCAAGAAAAACATGTGCATTATATTATGATTAACATTCAAAAACAAATAAGTTTCATGCATGCATACAAATGTTTAAACAAACAATAGAAACTACAAATGAAAATGCAGTAAAGAAACTGAGCATCGCCATCGTTGAGGAGACTTGACTCCTTCTGGATTAAATCAGTCTTGAGCGCTTCCCGTGATCAGTAAATCTTTATGGACTTGTAGTATTCAGGTAAGTGGTTGCATGTCTGACATGCCAATCATTTCTCATCTTCTAGTTATTTTGTCCTTATACAAAGTAACGCTGAGAAGTAAAGTTGACACCTAAGGTTGCTCGGAAAGACCTGACGATCTTCTGCCTACGTATCTCCATTGACCCCAGACCAATGAAGAATCAGAGCGACGTAGTTCCCCTTAATAGGGATGAAAATGCACTGAAAAGACGCACCATTGCCAAAAAAATAAGAGTATCTAGAATACTTTTGGCTTTATTGCTTTAACTCTTCCCGAAAAACTCTGATAAGAAGACTTCAAATCAAGAAAAGTTGACAGCTTTCGAGTCGATTAAGTCCTGCACCGTGTGGTGAAAAGCTTTACACCTATCAATATGATGCCCTGGCGCCCCAGAATGAAAATCACAACGGGCATTGGCATCCCATCCATCCGGTAGTGGAAAAGGAGGCGGGGACAACTTGCAAAGCCCAACCAACTTCAACTGAAGCAAATGCTGAAGAAGATCAGTGTGAGACATTGGCAAAGGGTCAAAAAATCTTTCTCTCCTTTGCTGACGACCCTATTGAGGATTACGTTGGCGATGATTTTGCTGTCGTGAACGTGTGGCACTTGGGATGATCGCGGACGCTGTCTGGTAACGTGAACCTTGATTTATCCTCTTTCGCTGAACACAAACTACCCCCGCTTCTTCATATTGTCTCTTTTGCTCATTTGAAAATGGATTCTTGATTCCAGAAGTAGAGGCACCGTTGCCCTGGATCTTTCCTTGCTTCATCCAGTTTTCAATTCTTTCACCAGTCAAAACGATATCAGAAAAACCGTTAGCTGAACAGCCTGCTAAACGCTCTATGAAGTGCCCCGGGAGGGTATCCATGAATAGGTCTACCATTTCTCTCTCCAGCAATGATGGTTTCACTCTGGCTGCGACCTCGCGCCATCTTTGAGCATACTCCTTAAAGCTCTCGGAGTTCTTTTGTGACATGCTCTGAAGCTGGGTTCGGCTAGGAGCCATGTCAATGTTATACTGGTACTGCTTGAGAAAGGCTTCCCCAAGTTCCTTCCAGTTACGGACAGAGTTCTTTTCCAGTTTCGTGTACCACTCTAGTGAACCCCCGGACAGGCTGTCCTGGAAGTGGTACATCCAAAGCTTCTCATCTTTGGTATGTGCAGCGATTTTGCGATAGAAGGCCTGCAAGTGAGTTTTCGGGCAAGATCTGCCACTGTACTTGTCGAAAACAGGAGGTCTGAACTTTGGAGGGATGACCACCCCTGAAACCAGCCACATATCAACAACATCAATGCCAAGGGTATCTTTGCATTCTAGAGCCTTTACCTTCTCGGCTAGCAACTGGAAGTCTTGGTTATTGGCCCCAGAACCAAATCCCATATCTTCATTGAGAAAAGTAAAATGATCCTCATGTCGGTCTGCTACACGAACATGAATTGGACCAACGCCTTCAGGAGTAGGAGGCTTATTCTCCGTAGGTGGAATGACAGTGTTGTTGATCGGATTGCCTTGGGCGTCCAAGGTAATCATTGGAGGATCAACTTCTGGGCGACTAAGCCTCTGCATGGCGGTTCTCATTTCTTGCTCTCCCTACACTATACCATGCATTGCTGCCATGAACTCCTCCATCTGGGTGTGAAACTCGTTCAACTCAGTCTGTACTGTATTCATGATTTGACTTGGATGGCGTACTGGTATGGTCGATACTTCTCCTGAAATGGTCAAATAAATTAGGAAATCCAGATAACTCGTTAGTATGCAAAAATGATATGCATGAAAATGCCATGTCACTGATCCCACATCATTCAGATTGGGGGACAGATCCCCACGGAGTTCCACATCATAAGATAAATTATGTGAGTGTGTACGGAGAAAGTGCTGAGCATCGGGAATTCAATATCAAAATAAAATAGCCAGGATTGAAAAGTCGAAACAATGGCACATGAAAACTTTCATAAAGCAAAAAATACGCCAACGTGCGAAACCTTATACAATCACTTGCCAATAATACTGAAATACAGGAAAATGTCATAATCCACAACAGAAAAACAAGAGATTCCTTCAACAACTCTGAAGGTAATCAATGGAATACAATAAAGCAAATCACATGCATCAAAGAAATCTACATCTCCTGACTTGAGCTTCGTGCAGTCTGCATGACCAGCTGGATCAAGAGGCTTCAGCTCTTGAGATACCCCTCTGGTGTGATGATCCCTGAATCAATTAGATATTGGACATTGTGCCTGAAGGCTTTGCACTCGTCGATGGTATGTCTGAATGTTCCGGAATGGAATTCACACCTAACATCCATATTGTAATCTGGGGGAATGGGGTAGGGCATTGGCAAGGCATTCCTTGGCTGAATCAAAGAATTATCGAGCAAACGGGCAAACACTTGACTAGGAGTAAACACTTCTTTAGCCTGCTTGAGTTTGAGTCTCTCTTGTTGTTGATAGTTCTGATGCTGAGATGAATTCGAACACCCAAAGTTCTTTTTCACTTTCTTCTTTATGTTGGATCAATGAATGGGTAGAGGTGACTGGCGCAATGTCTTTACGACCCAGAGTGGAGGCACACACCCCTGATTGGGGATAATTCTTGTGGTAAGGAAAGGAGAAGTACCTTCCAATGATATGAAATCCTTTGATACATCCCCACTGATCGGTACGAACTCGATTACCTTTGAATCAATGAGCTCTTGAACTTGATATTTGAACCTCTTACAGTTTTCTACATGATGACCAGGTGCCCCAAAATGGAAAACACACATGGCACTGGCGTCAAAATCTAGAGGAAGCTTTTTGGGTGTGGCTATCACGGTAACAAGTTCAACCAGATTAAGCTCGAGCAAACAAATAAGCAACTGCGCATATGACACCGGAATCAAATCAAACTTGGCTTCAGACGTCTTTGGCATTTGTCCTCATCTTTTGCCTTTACCTTCCCTTTGATGAACTGGACGAGTCTGCAAATTGAGAGGCTTAGGATCCCAAAGTTGAGGAGAGTTTCCGTGAAACACTTCCTGATCTTGGAACAAAACCACTGAACTGGGAAGACCAATAACTTCTGCAGCAATAAAAGGGACATGGTGCCCTTCTTGGAGCTTTGGGGCTTCCCTGGTCTGGTTCTCTTGTTTCTTCAGTTGGTAGACTTTCTCTATCAATAGCATGTGGCCATGGAACAAGGTCTGCATGTCCTCCAAGAGTTGTTCCATTCGGATTTTCATTTCAGCTATTTCTGCTTGGCATTGTTCCATGTCCATCTCTTGATAATTGTGATTCAAATTGGCCATTCTGGAGAGTAACCAAATCAGGATGAGAATCTGTCCCCAGACACCTGTAATGAGAGTAAGGATGCATGCAAATGCCATGTTCGATTATTTCCAAGGGATCCATCTGCTTTGATTCCAGTTGGATATAGGAACATATAATGACATGGTTCAAACGTGGGATCTTTGGAAATAACCGAACATGTATGATGAAATGCCATGATGTTATGTATGCAACAGACATGTGATCAAGGATCTGATATTGGTGTTGGGCGGTGAACCAAATGTGGATAGTCACTTTTGTCTTTGTATAGATACTTCAGAACATAAAACCAGATCATACTACTGAACAATACTGGAAAAGTGGGTATGTTGAAGTTTAGGGTTCCTGCAAACTTGTAAACCCCTCCCAATATCACAGGTGTGCTACTCAGGTCAACATCACGGACTCTCAAAACCGAATAGCAATAATACGTTCACCATTTCCGAGAAATGGCTCATGACCAAATCAGGGAATCGGTTTGGCATTATGTACTACTTAGGGAGGCCTCAGCTGAGTCCAAGGAAACAAGCATCCCTCATAAGTCCTCAGCTTCAAGAACTGAATCGAGAAACAATAGTACATTCATCCCGAAGGGTACAATACTATCGTCATACGAACAGTTTGCCTTGACTGGATTCCTATGAGAGAACCAGGCCATCCTATGCGAGTTCCCAGTGGGCCCTCGGATGCGAGTGGGTTTGCCAACAAATGTGGTCTGCCATTGTCATCACTGGAGAGAGATGTTTCCACAAAGGTTCTCATTGATCGGTCCCTTGACTGCACATAACTATCAAGGTAGCGTATTAACCCAGAAAGATTCCGGTATCAATACATTCCCAAGAAGGTCGCAAGTCAAGGTGTGGAACTCACTACTTCCAACATAGCAAGATGCCATGAAGCCAAAGTGGAACCACTCTAAGTCCTAGGGTGCACTCGAGCCCCGGTTACGAGCTCATCTCACAGTAACCCCATCCCACAGAAAAAATGAAAACCAGCATAGTCCAACATATGATGCATGTGAAAATAAATACTGAAAGTATTAAATAAAGCTGTAAAGTAAACTGTAAATGGAAACAGTAAAGCTAAACTAAAGCACACAGCAGCAAACAGATAAACACCCAAAGAAACAAAACCAAACAGGCGCTAGGATTGACTCTACAAGGGAAACCAGAGATTCTGGAATCAGTCCCCAGCAGGGTCGCCAGCTGTCGCTCCCGGGATTTTCATCCTAGTACAAACGCGAAAGTGGTGCGGAAAAGGTAGAGTCGCCAGCCAGGCATTTTTATCCCGAAGGAACGGGAAAGGTAATGCTGCACAAACCTGAGGAAGAAGGAAAGGACAAGATCCTGCGAACCAAAGATCTGGGTTTGGGAGTCGGTTACGACCTGGGAAGGTATTAGCACCCCAAATCGTCTACCGTACCCGACGGGATCCACGCTTGTTTGTTTTGTTTCAAAGGGTGAGAAAAAAGAATGCTGCTGAATAAAACTGCTGACTGGAATGGGAATGAGAAAGGAACTTTAAAAAAAGAGAATGAGAATAAAATGGGGGAAATGTAGGGAAAATAAAGAATGTGCTCGAACGGGCCCTACCCCGCTGCCTACGTACCACATCGGGAAAATGAGGACCAGAGTCGAAGTAGTTTGCCTAACTAAGGCGGGAACTATTTGTTTGTGTTTTTTACAGTTGGAACTGCGTATGTCTATGCTCAGGTGTTACAGGCTCGTCTGGCACGAGTGCGTTTACCGTCTTGCATGCGAGACAAGTCGTCGCGAGTTCACGTATAGAATGAATGAGATGAGAAGAGAATTCCCGCAGGAAAGTCTCTTATTGCTTGTTGTTTGCTTTTTAAGAGTTTTTATGAATTTGGCACAAGGAAGTGAATTCAAGCTCTTTTCCATGGAATGTGTACTTGCTACTACATTCCAAGATGGAATAATAGAACAAGCACACCAAGCAAGGAGAATTTATCCAATACTTGTTTCCTAGGATTAGGGTTTAAGTTCACTAGCTTGTTGAACTTTATTAAGTGGTTTTTGTAGCTTTTGCGAAGAAATGTCTTTTATGTTTTCTTTGTGAAACAACCCCTTGATGAGACTTGTACATCATACTAGACAAGCCTACACTATTCCAAGATGGAATGAATGTAAGTGCCCCATGGAATAAGGCTATACACAAGGGATCCTTTCATGCATTTATTAAGTCTTTTTGGATTTTGTTTGAAGATGAGAAGAGAAAGACTCAAATTGAACAAAGGGAAAAACTAAGGGGGACTAAGACACAACCCTAAGTTGTTTATTAAAATGGTGGTCCTAATAGTGAGTGAGGTTTTTCTAATCCTAAAGATCAAAAGGAAAAGGAAAAAAGAAAAAGGATGCAACTTACTTCCTAAGGAAGATAAGTTGGTCCTAACAATGGGGAATCCTACCAATCACAAAAATGGAAGGAAAGAAGGAATTAAATGCATAAAGAAAATGAATAAACAATAAAGGATAAGGTGAAGGAAACATACCTCAATCTTCCCCTCTACAAAACAAAGGTTAATGTACATTTTTATTAAAAAGGAATGAGGTAAACACATACCAAACAAATCCTAAAGCAATTTGGACCTAAACTAGACTCAATCTTAAGTTTAAGAGTGCCTACACTATGCTAAGCTAAAATTCAGCCACTATTTATAGCACTCAAACACACAATCAGCTATGAAAACAATGCATAACACAAATCAGTTTTTTACAGCCAGCATGCAGCATGAAAAGGTAGGTGTAAAAAGTCACAAACAGCATGCACTGCACAACACACAACATACATTTTACAGCACCTATATGCAAAAACAACTACGAATTGCAAAATCCAGAATTGATTATTTTCATTTTATGCACAAAGTGAATGATAAACAACACATTAATGTCACTTAACATGAATCCACATGCATCACAAAATGAACTCAAACATGTGAATTTATTTACATCATTTATTTGATTAAAAATAACAATGATCAATCAAGAACAAACATACTTTTTCATGTTGCACAAATGAACATTTTATCATGAGATTGAACAAGTATCACTACAAGCATCAATTGTTACACAATTGTTACACATGCATGGCATAAAAATCAGAATTGAACTCATGTTAAGATATGATCAATTAAGCACAAGAAACTTGCATGAACATGTGAAGCATTTAATCACTTGTGGAAAAAAAAAACTCAACATGGCATTTAATCACTTTATCAATCAAGCAAGCAAATGACAATAATCATGAAGCACATATTGAATTTAAGCAAGCACTTAACATGTGAAACAAATGATTAAAGTGTAGCAAAACAACATCAAGAATCACTTATATCACATTTGCACATTTAACACAAAACATGGAAA
Source organism: Lathyrus aphaca (assembly GCA_963966055.1). Classification (NCBI taxonomy): domain Eukaryota; kingdom Viridiplantae; phylum Streptophyta; class Magnoliopsida; order Fabales; family Fabaceae; genus Lathyrus; species Lathyrus aphaca. The sequence continues at coordinate 184,274,403 of OZ014520.1, forward strand.
AGTGAACGGAATCATGTCGAAACGACTCGAAACAAATGGATTGGCTACTGGAAATAGACCCAAAAATTCCCTAAAATCAATACCTAAACATACATGAATCTTAGAAGCACTAGGAAGCAAGATTGAGCAAGAAAATAAGCTAAAAATCCAAAAATGATCAGCGTTAACCGGTTAACCAAATTGATTAACCCGTTAACGGACCCTGGACAGCACTAAAAATGGCCAAAAACGCATGCGTTAACCAGTTAACCAAATGCGTTAACCGGTTATTGCTGAACAGAAAGTGAAAAAATTCTTTTGAAATAAGTGCTTTTGGCCACAATCTTCCTTCTAAACAACCCTAACCCCCACCTAATCATGCTAACACGAATTTCTACTTAATTAGGGCTTATTAACACATGCTATAACAAGCAACAATCCTAACTTCTAATCCATCCAAACCACAAATCGCAAGCAAAACTTAACGAACACGTAATGAAACATAAGCAATACGAAAAGCACCTAAAGAATGCCGAAATGGCGAGATGAAGAGAATAACTTAAAGGAAAAGTGATTTAGATCACCAACCTACGAAGCAGAGAAGTGCTTCGATGAATGTTGCAAGAATCGGAGCTTGATCGAAGAGAAAACCAAGAAAACCGCGAAACCACAAAATAAATGTGTTCTTGATGCTTGAACCTTTGTGTGCTTCCGATAAGTCGAAACCTTCACAGAAATTCAGTAGCTTCTTCTTCCACAATCCACAAAATCAATGGAGGTTGGGGCTAAGCTTCAAGATCTTCAAGTTTCAATGTGAAACTTGAAGAGCTTATTCATAAAGCTTTAGTGAAAAAGGGAAAATGGAGGAAAAGTGAGAGAGAAAAAGTGATTGTGAGAGAATGAGAAATTTGGAAATGAAAATTGTGTGTGTCCTCTCCCTTTAGTTTGGATGAAAAATGATTAAATATGGCTTAGGTTTGGGGCCTAAAAACTAGGCTTGGGATCCAAAATTATGGTTTGGTAATGAGGTTAGGATTTAGCAATGGAGCTAGGTTAGGAGAAGGAACATTCTATAAGATGGTAGAACATGGTAGAAGTTTACAAGGGAAATGGAGTGGAATTGGAATGGAAAAACAAGAGGGAAAGAATGAAAGGAAGTGTGGAAGGAAAGTGGAGGGAAATGTGAAATTAACCACTTTTCAAATGATTTTATCCTTTGATTTTTTTATGATTCCTCCATCATTTCTTGACCAAATTTGAACCATAGGATCATTGTAACCCTAATTTCATGATTTCAATCTTAAAAGTCAGGAATCGACCCTTTTTACCTAGCTCGGTCGCCTTTTCTCCGATTCTTCGATTTTCCGTCGTCTGGCCAGTCAAACCCCTTCCAAAATGAATTTGTGGACGAAGTTTGAACCCTAGGCACTTGACACCATATATGAGACAATAGAATCCTATTTGAACCATAACTTCTTGCAGAAACCCAGTAGAAGGGAAACCGTAATTTGGCCCTTTTCATCAGGAAATATTGCACTGCTCGCCTCTTGTGATCAACTCAAATATTTTCATGGCTTGTGGCTTCAAGTTAAGACTTGTGGGATGTTGTGAACCCTTTGCACAAGGTTGAGAAGCTTTGTGACCCTTTGATTGCCTTTGTAATTCCTTCAATTGCTCCAATCATTGATCACATACCTATGCCTTAGCTATGCTACACATGATGCAATGTTTTTGGTTATTTTATGAATTTATGAATGCAAAATGCTATGCAAAATGTTGAGGAAATGAGAGGGCAAATTTTGAGGTATTACAGTGTGTGCTTAGGATGGTCCTGACTGCTAAATAAACTAATTAGGGACTACTAAAGGGGTGAGAACTTAAGGCTATGGCATAACAAGTACTTAAATTTATTAACATAATTGGGAGGCTCAGGGTGTTAGAATGACACCGATCTTGTGGAATTTTCCTAAGTCTCACAATTCAACCTCAATTTTGTCTGTAACCTAAATTTTAAAAAAAACACTCTTTTTGACTCCAAAATTTTCAAAATATTTAGTATGGCTCAAGAGAATGGGTTAAATGATAAACTATATAAACTTATGCATAAAGACTTGATAACACACGCAAAGACACAATGAAACATTAAAACAGAAAAAATTAAAATCATGCTAGAAAATAGTAAATCTAACTAAAAAGCGGGAGAATGAAGGCGGTAAAGTTCCTCCCACACACTTAAACCAAAAATTATCCTCAATTTTTTGATAAAAGGTGGTAAAGGAAAGATAGAACCGGTATGAATGCCATTGCGTGCCACCACGACCAAATTCACTCTGATTCTTATCCCGTTGCCCCAGTCTTCACTGACCACTTCTACTGTGGCATCTTGTACTATGAGTTATCTGAATTTACTAAAACTTCACTTTCTTGAAGCCACTAATCATATTGCCTATTTCTGAATGAAGTACCTGCAAAAAATGTTAGAAAAAATACAGTGCAGTGTGTGCAGGTGGAACTCGACCAAGCAAAGAATGAGGATGAGGTGAGTTATAAACGGGAGAGATATGTCTTCTCCTATCATACTCATTATCGATGTCACCACCAGCAACGACATTCATAGGAATGTCCATGGGCACCAACTCTTCTTAAGGTATTTTCATCTAGAGATCGTTCGCCTGAATGTAGTCGAGATGTGACAAGTGATACAATTCTTTATTTTCTGCAAACACAAACAATAAAAGGAAAAATAAAATTAAAAACTCGTGGGTTTCCTTCCACGCAGAGCTTTGACTAACATTGATAGCTCGATGGTTATAAGTGTTGATCTTCAGTTTCCATGGCCATTTATCAAGCCATATCACATATCCCTCACCTTTCCTTTTCTTCCTTATGTGGGTGGTTCATTCTTTTGAACTTGTGGTGGTGGTTCTGGATCTATGCTAAGTATTAGCTTCTCAAGTTTGAGCTTAGTTATTTCAACCACTATGTGAAATGTTAAACTTACCCTTTTAGAACTAATGATATCCCTATTTTTATGTTCCTTAATTTTTCTCTTTTTATATCCATATTTTTTTTGGGTTGGGAGTCTACCTTAGCTTCCACAAAACTTTGCGGGAAAGAAAATTGTGGGGTATATGGAGGAGGGACAACAATAGTTTCTTCATTCTCTACCTCTATGAAAACCTCATTTTCGGATGGTGTTGGTTGAATTTCCTCAATCTCTACTCTTTCCTCACCAGAAATCTCATCATTCTCATTATCACTCTCCTTAGGAATTTCGATTTGTTTTTCACTACGGGTTATTACAACACTCACATGTCTATCAAGGTAGGGTCCTATAGGTGTTTGTACAAGTAGGGAGATTTGAGTCTCCAATGCCTCAGTGTGAGTCGTGAGGGACTCGACTATAATATTTATATGCCTAAGGGTTTCATAAGTATCAAGAAGTTATCTTCTAAGCGCTTCATTCTAGAGAGTTTGTGTCTCCACAAAGCGCTCCATCATAGATTCTAGCCTATAATTGTTTGATGTTTCAATGAAATCCTCCATTAATGTTTCGAGGTTGGAATTAACGGATTCTTGTGGTTCCTCAAAATATTAGGAGTGGTAATTTGAGTGGAAATAATTTTGTGTCGCGTTGAAATTCACCATTAGTATTCCGAGATTGGAATTATGTGATTCTTACGGTTCCTCGAAATATTGGGAATGGTAATAATAGGGAAATTTTGGGTGCAATTCCTCAAAATACTGGGAGTGTTGCGGTTGGTAATTATAGAGAGAATTTGGGTGCGGATCCTCAAAATATTGTGAGAGGTCATCGTAGAGGAAATGTGGGTGATACATAGTTATAGAGATAAGAGTGCCTTCGTCTATACGATTCAACAACGAAATAACAATGTTGATTGTTGGTCCCTGACAACGACGCCAAAAACTTGATGTCTCCGCAAGTGCACGAAAAATATCGAAGTAATATAAAAGATTGTCGAACCCACATAGACCAATGTCAACCTACCATAATCTACCTTTGCTTTATAAATCTAAGGCTAATGAATATTTGATAAAAGGGAAACTAAGACTAGAACTAAATAAAAGTGAGAAGATATAATAAAAAAAGAGAGACCGGAATGTGGATTCCGTGTGTAACACCCAAAATACTCCCCACGAATTTTCAATTTAAAATCAGAGTAATCAAATATAAAAATATTTTTGAGTGTTACATCCAACTTCAAAATACGGCTTAAACTGATACGTATTATAAAATAAACTTGCAGCAGTAGTTTCAAAAGAAAACATAAAATAAATAGTTAAGTAGAAACATGCTTTTCTTAAATAAATAAACAACGAAAAAACAATCATCCTCCCGACACCCCAAAGTACGTAGTTGACTCCTCTAACGTGAAGTACATCGACTTCGCTGACTACCACTCTACTAATCCTGATCACCTACACGTTACCAACATATGAGTAACATTCAAACAGAAGGGGTGAGATACTTACACCAACAAAAGGGAAAAATAATACAAATAAAAGCAAGTATCATCAAGTAATTCACCATTTCTCATCAATCAACAACTAAATAAACACACCGAAACACATAATGATATTATGTGCACAAACAACAACAAATTCAAATGAGACTCCACCTGACTCAATGCATGCGGTACAATTAATCGATCCATGTTTCATGATCCAGTTCTCGTCGGAACTCTTGACACCTATTTCATGGTCCCGTATGATCCCTATTTTATGATCACACCTTCGACCCCTGTCTCATGGTCACATACGATCCCTATTTCATGACCACACTGTAGACACCCCAAATTTTCCCTCACTAAGTTCACACCATGTCTTGTGATCTTTTCATTTGCATAAGTTCAATCATATCATATCATGTTGCATTTTTGCTTCACTGCATTGGTTCAAAGTCATCTGCATCTAGGGTTTGTGATCTGAGCAATCCATGAGCTATCTGAGCCACTCCAAAGGTCTTAAATCATCTCAAGAGGGTCTATGTATGTTAAAACATCATATTATATCTTCCCAAGATCAAGAAAGTCATAAAATCACAAGAACTGGCAAGGCATGGAAGCAGAGCCAAGTTTAACTGCACAGATGACCTAACATTAGGGTTTTGGTTTCAGAGGCCATAACTTCAAATATTTTGGTCATTCTTGTTTCTATTGGTCTCAATATGATATAAGGATCATGCATACCATGTTTGATGAAAAAATTCGTTGTGGAAGTCATCTGATCACTGGGTAACTTCCTGAGCAAGTCAGAGCAAAATCAGGGCATCTGAGGCCCCCCAACATGGAACCAAAATAGATTTTTCATCAAAAGGAAGTTATATGGTCTTTATTTGATCATTTAAGTGCTTAGAAGTTCACAAATTTGAAGAAAAGTGGGCAAAACCAAAAGTTGCCAAATATGGAAATGACTTGTCATGTAAACTTTCCATTTTGGGAAAGTTTTTCAACCTCCTCTTTCTTAACCAAAAATGATTCAAATGAAAAATTGTTGGCCATGAAAGTTGTAGAATGGATCATTACATTTTCAAAAAGTACAAGAACAAGATCTAATTCATTTTGGAACTCAAGATATGGCTTTCCAAAGTTGGGAAAAATCACATAAAAATCACTTTTGCACCAAAGAGGCATTTTGCAAAATGGCATGATAAGGCATTCTAAAGGCTTCAAATATGCACAAATAATTCACAACATGCTCATGTGACCTCTAAGGATCAGATTTGTGCTTTGAATCATTCCATTCTATGACTTGTACATGAAGAAATCAAGAAAGGGCCAAACTTTGCCAAAATTGCAAAACCCCCCACAACTTCCCACAAACTTGCCAAATTGCCTCAAACTGATTTCCATGGTTGTCCATGAATCATGCTGCGCAAGACATGCCCTTGTCCTTGGTCTGAACTTGCCCATACCTCAAAGGACACATAACCTTGACTTTTTGCAAAACAGGCCATATCAATCACACTATGCCATTACCAACTTTCTGACCAATCACCTTTGTTTATACTAATCAAATGCAAGCCAAACATAACAAGAACATAGCCTGAAATCTCCCACAAGTGAGCATACACAAACACCTCCCTCTTTGCATTTTCATTCGAAACTCTCAGCATACTCCACAAAACTTGAAACTTCTTCCACCATTCATCTCAGCTTCACTCACTGATCATTTCCCACCTTTCATTTTGCCCTAAAAGCAGCCATACACAAAACACGATTTTTGCCCCCTTTGAACTGAACTCCATCAAACTTCAAAAGGAGGTCACAAACACTTCAGCAAAGCATTCCAAAATAAAGAGGGAGTCAAGAGAAGTGGGAAAGCACCAAAGGAAAGCCCAGATAGTGCCATTTACGAAAGCTCCATTTCAGGTAACTCCAAGAACAAATTTTCCAAAATTTTTTAAGGTCTTAGATTGTTCTACATGCTTCACTGATCACACTGCAACTTTTGGTTTTGAAAATGATTGAGTATTAAGCATGTATGAAATAAATGATTTTTGCTGGCTGAATCTTGTTTAGAATGAGTTAAGGATTGATTCTGGAGAGTTTAGTGAGTTTTTAGGGCGTTTTGAGAGAGATTGAGTGAGAGAGCTGCCGGAGAAGATGACCGGAACACTGTTCCGGTCATCTGATAGTCATTAGGGTTCAGATTAGGGCTTTAATCATAATTAGCGTAGTTTGAATTTCAGCCGCCCAGATGCGCGCGGGGTCAATTCCCTCCAATCCAACTTTAAACCTCAGCCCTAGGATTAGCTGACTTTCCCTTTTTTCTCATTTATTTAATTTTTTATTTCATTTGTTTCCATTTAATTTGCACGAATTTTTAAAAATAGGAAAATACATCATAAAATTCTGAACATTTTTATCCAACCTTTAATTAATTTTAAGAACCCAAAAATATTTTTATTTTTATTTTTTTCATTAAAAAATTATTTTTAAATCATTTAAATGTTATTTTTAATTAGTTAATGAGAATTAATTAATTAAAAATACATTTAGGTATTTAAAAATCACAAAAAAAATTCAGAGAACATTTTGAAACATTTACAAACATTTACAAACTCACCACACAAATTTCTTTTTGGTTTTGATCATACTTTGATATTTTTCAATTGAATTAGGGTTCTTAAACTTGAATATTTTTAACCCTAACTTCAAAAATTCATAACTTTTGAACCAAAGTGAGTTTGTGAATGATTCTTTTTGCATTGTGTTATGCATGACTTCAAGTTCCTAAAAACATTTTTCTTTCATTTTTATAATGCATTTTCAATTTGTTTGGTATTTTATCTTTAGGATCACCTTTAAAACCCTAGAAACTTAGAAAAATCATAAGTCCTTCTAGGTTAAGCTTCTGACCTCCCCCTTTGGATGGTAAACTAGAATAGGTTTAGGGTTCCTTTGGTTTCATTTTCAATTTTTTATCTTATGATTTGCTTCTGTTTTTGAGTTTTGCATCTCACATGTTCATATAACCCTAATTTTGCATCTCATTTGCATCCATCTTGTATAAGCTTGCATACATGAACTTGCCATGACATTTTGTGCATTCACATGACATATAAGACATCTTAGGACACACTAGAATCATGTTTGATCATTGCATCATCCATTTGCCATGTTTTTCTTTCATTACATTCCATGTGCATTCCATGTGCTTTCATGAACTTTCATGCCTCTTATATGCTTCATTTGCATTCCCATCCTTGGTATGATCATCTTCATCTCATGACATACATTTATGTCATCTATTTGCATCATTAGCATCATGAACATGCTTCTGATTTTGGTTTCCATCTTTGCATTTCATTTCATTTTCATTTCATTTCATTTCCTTTTGCTAACTTTTCAGGTGGTAAGTGTGTGAGAAGTAAATTTGCCTTCACTTCTCACAATCTCTTCTCATCTCTCTTATGCATTCATTGCAGCATTTTAATTTTGTATTAGACTGAGCTTGCTCATTCATGCTCCCTCCTCACTTTTTTCTTCAATCAACTTGTTTTCTTAAGTGAAGTAAGTTGTCTTGCTTCTTTTTGTTTCTCCTCCTTCCATCCTGCTTCTTCCATGGTGGCGTTTCCTTGAAGATCTCTTGTAAGCCTCATAAACCCTAGGAATACCCAAGCATGATAACAATTAGGGTTTGATTAGTCCCCCATTAGTTTTACCTTTGTGTCATCTTTTGTGTCTTCTCTTCTCATCCCTTAATCAAGGACTAAACCCTAAAGGTTTTAAAGCTTTGTGATTAAGCTTGTGCTTGCATCCTTCTATTAGGATGGAGTGTATAACTTTAATCCTAAGTGTTAAACCCTTAATGTGTTTAAATCCTTTAATCAATTCATCTTAATAATCACTAAGACATCAAGCTTGTAACTTAGGCCTTGCATTAGGGTTCTAATTCTTCCTTAATAGGTTAAGAAGGACTAACCCTAGTGTTAATGGACAAGTCCCCCTCAAGCTATCTTACAAACCATAAAATTCATTTCTTAATCTTACCATTAACTAAAATACACTCTATTAAAGGCTTTGTTTTGTCATTAGGTTAATCCCTAATCATGGATTAAGTTGAGGAGCCTTCCTCAGCTTAAATGTTCTCATCTATCATCCTTCTGTTAGGATGGTGTAATGGGTCCATTAAATCCTTGATTATGGCTTAAAATCATTACTTAACACCAAATAAAAACTCCAAAAAACATCTAAATAAGTGCATGTAGGTTAATGATCTTAATCCTACATCATGGTGATTAAGTGTGAGGTGCTTACTTCATACTTAAGATATTCTCATTACCCCTAATCAGAGGGAGGATGTGATGAGTTTACTAACCCCTGGTTTAGGCTTAAGCTCATTTTCTTATGACAAACTCCAAAAGCAATAAAAGACTAAAAACACCAAAAACAAACAATAATCGTCTCCTCCGGGATTCTTTTATCATCTCATTCACTCACAAGCGAGAACTCGCTTCTTCCGTCTAATGCAAGACAGTTTGCACCTGAGCCAGACAGGTTATACACTTGAGCATAGACAAGCAAGCAGTTCACCAGTCAATTTATCTTTCAGTCTCTTTGAGTCGAACTACGGTGTTCTGACTTCCCCATTGCACGAGAGGATACGTAGGCATAACTTAACAGTTATCGAACAAAAGTCTCTGTACATTCCCCCTCTTCAAGCTTTATTCTTTTAAGCCTCATTGTCTTGAGCTTTGCACTCTTTCCTTACACTGACACCCTTTACTCCACTTCACATTTCTTTTACACTGACACTTGCATTCTTTTCCAGCTTTTGCACATAGAATAACACTGACACTACCCCTTTAAACACAAATCTTTTAAGCGTGGATCCCGTCGAGTGCGACGGACAATCTGGGTGCTAATACCTTCCCAGGTTGTAACCAACCCCTTTTCTCAGTTTCTCTGGTTCGCGACCGTCTTATCCATCTCTTTCTAGGTTTATGCAGCATTACCTTTCCTTCGGGATAAAAATGCCTAGCTGGCGACTCTTTTCACCTTCATTTCATGTTCTCCTTTCGCCGACCGTTCGCGCTTGTACCGGGATGCAAATCTTTGGGAACGACAGCTTGGCGACTCTGCTAGGGAACCTTATACTGCAACCAGGGCTTCTGGTTCTTTTTGTGGGTTCCTCCTAGCGCTTGTTTGATTTGTGTTTATTGGGGTGTTATGTGCTATGTGTGTTTATTTTAGTTTTGCTTTATTTATTGCTTTATGTACATCTTTATTTGTTGCTTTCTTTACAATTGTTTGCATATTTCATATTGTCATTGCTGGATCTGGTTTTCTGTTTTGGTGGGTGGGGTTCCATTAAGAGATTAAGGTCCTATACTTCGGACCTGAGTGACACCTAGGCTAGAGTGGTTCATGTTCTTTCCCATTCCATTTCGGTCTGGTGCGGGAATATGAAACACGGTTCAGATGTGGATTTCTTCTTGAGAACTTTGTGCTACAGATTTCCTGTAGTGCTAGGGCTATCTGGGAAGCCTGCTAAGTCTGGACGACCCTTATTTTTGACCTTCAGAATCTGGGGTGAATTAGAGGAGGATTTTTTTATGGTTATTGTAAACACTGTACCTCCGGGTTAGAAGTGTTTACACTTCTCATAACTGATCCAAGTCTAAGGATCTTTGTTCTAAAACATTACCTGTGAGGGGGTTGGGCTGTTTACAGGAACCCTTGGCCACATCATACCCTGTTACTGTATTGTTTAAGAATACTCCACTTTGGACAGTTCTTGTGATTAACCCTGAACATGTGACTCTTTATTTGAGTCCCCCACCCTGGTTACTGGATTTCTGAGCCTTCGTCTGGACTTTTGAACCTACATGGATCTTATATCAAGACAGATAATCAGATCCAGTTCTTGATCACAAACCCTTGCATATCATTTGCATATATCATCATTGCATCATTTGACATTTGTTTATTTGCTTTTCAGGGTATCCACCTCCTTGTATCTTGGTTTTGGTTTTGACCCCTTTCTTTTGCTTAGACCTCTGCTTCAACTGTCTTCATCAGCATTTGCTTCAGTTATCTCCACCACCACCAGCATCAGTCTGTCAGAGATTTACTTCCAGCTTCAGTCTGTGATCTTCATCAGCATTTGTCTTCAGCTTCTTCAGCAGCCCTCATGACTACTCCCAAGAAGAGCAACATATCTTATCACTTTTTTGAGCTTGTACTGACTGGTATCAGGCAGGTCCAGACACTCATCACCCCTGACCACATCCCACTGTTCAGAGAGCACTATGGGGGTATCTTGGATATGGTTATGGATCTTGATTCTTCTCAGAGAAGCATGATTCACACACGCTTTCAGTTCTATGACCCTCCACTGAGATGCTTCAACTTTCCTAACTTTCAGATGGGACCTCTGTTGGAAGAGTTTTCTTTGTTGATTGGAGTGCCTATCAGAGGTGGGATCCCTTTCAACCCAGAGATGACTGCTCCCAAAAGTGAAGAGATAGCAAGGGCATTGTACTTGGAGCCTGCCCTTATTGAGCAAAGCATGACAACAAAAGCTGGGATTCCTGGTTTACATTTGGATTTCTTGATTTCTCAGGCCATCCTGAAGGCTGCAGTGGGAGAGTGGAAAGCAGTCTGTGCATTATTAGCCCTCAGCATATATGGGGCTATACTGTTTGCAGATGAGCCTAAATTTATCAGTAAGAATTCCATCCATTTGTTTCTTCTGAAAAACCCAGTGCCTACATTGCTAGGGGATTTTTACTATTCCATCCATCAGAGGAATGAGAAACAAAGGGGGAAGTTGGTTAGATGTTATGCTCCCTTGTTTTATTCTTGGCTACTCAGACACCTGCCTAAATCAGATGCTTTCTTGAACCCACATCAGCAGAGGAATTGGGCCAAGAGGTTCATTGCCTTAACTTCAGATGATATCAGATGGTGCACCCAGAGCACCAAAGGCAAGGACATTATCACCAGCTGTGGACAGTACCCTAATGTGCCTCTCATAGGAGTAAAAGGTTGCATCAATTACAACCCTTTACTGTTTAAGAGACAATTGGGCTATTCCTTGGTTCACCCTCCCAGAGGACATGATTTAGCTGAGACCCTATACTGTGAAGTGCAACCTAATTCAGTTGTTGTCAGACAAGCATCCTGGGCTTGGGACAACATCCAGACAAAAGGGGTAGCTATTCTTGGAAGATGTAACAATGTTGCTTCAGCTCAGTACTATGACTGGTCCCGTACTAGAGCTCAGATTACCAGAATGCCTTTCACCTTGGAAGACATACCTGGACCATCTACAGTACAGCCTGCAACAGCTGTTAGCCTGGAGGAATGTGAAAAGTTGAGAGAAAGGAATGAGCAGCTATCTCAGGCCTTGAAAAAGACTCTTTGGGAAAGGAGTGATGGTCGCCTGGACATTGAGAGATTGGAAAAGCTCAGAATTGAGCATCTGGCCAAAATAGAAAAGGCAGAGGACTACATAAGGAAGGCAAGGGTTGGGGAACAGATATTAAAGAATGTCTGCAAGGAGGCCAAGATTCAGAAAGCTAGGGATGAGCACTGTCTGCAAGAGAGCCAGGCTAGGTGGGTCAGGATCACCGAAGCCCGTGCACAAGAAGACCAGAGGACTCAGGCTAAGATTGATCAGTTGGAGGCCAATGAGAAGAAGCAGCAGGAAGCTTTATTTGCAGCTCAGAAGGAGATTTCAGAATTGAAGCTTCGAGCAGGGTTAAAGAGATCAAAAGACCAGGACAAGCATAAGAAGTTGACTAATGCCATTGCTACTAGGAACCTCCTCATTAGGATCATTACGGAATACCCAGTTGGTCCAGTGACTGAGGCACTCCTGAAGGAGGTCAGGGAAGATGATTATGGATTGGATGTTTGATTCCTCTTTGCTTGTTGTTCTTTCCTTTTGATGTACTTTTCCTTTTGTTGTATTTTTGACCCTCTATGGGCATGTATTGTAAAACAGACTATGTATTTTTTATCATATATTTAGTTTGTTTTCATTGAGCTTCTTTTCTCAACAACATCAAGCATCTTCCTCGAGGTCTGGAAAGGTCAAAACCAAGAACCGAACCGGATACCTTGGAAAACAAATAAGCATACTGCATTGCATACTGACTTTGTCTTTGTTTTGTAGGTTTTTGTTTATTATTATTATGTCTAACTTTGTTATGATCCCAGGAAACATTGCTCGTCGCCGAGTGTTCCTTGTCAACCGCACACACCGGTACCCAACGTGTAACAACCTTCTAGGCATTTAAATGGAGCAGGTACAGCAGGACCTGAATGAGGTCAGAAATCAAATGACAAATGAAAGGGTCAAGATGAGAAACCAAATGTTTCAGTTTATGGCTGTCATGACTGGCTTAGCCCAGAGTCAAGAAAGACTGAGAGAGCTGGTAGAAAGACAAACACCTGAGGAGCCTCACCTTGGGACAAAAGGAACCAGCAATAATGAACGAGGGCAGCCTCGTATTGACCCTCTAGAGTATGGGCCTCATTTGAATCCAGATGTTAATATCCCAAGAAACGTTCAAGGTAATACTACTGGGGGCAGAATCCTGCAAGAGGATCCCCAGGAAGAACAGTTTACTGTTATTGGGGCTGGAGATGAGGTATATGATGGAAGACTGGATGAGATTGCTGAAAAGTTAAGATCTTTGGAATCTCAGAATTCTTTGGGCTTTGACGTGATGGATATGGGACTGGTAGATGGGGTGAGGATTCCCCACAAATTCAAACCCCCATGCTTTGAGAAGTATAATGGTACCTCCTGCCCGCGTACTCATCTGCAATCTTTCCTAGGAAGACTCAAGGCTTATACCATGGATGAGAAGTTATGGATGTTCTACTTTGAGGACAGTCTGACTGGAGCGTCAAGAGAATGGTATTCGCATATGACAAGGGCCGCCATAAGATGTTGGAAGGACATGGCCGAGGCCTTCATCCGTCAGTACCAATACAACCTAGACATGGTCCCCAATAGAACGCTTCTAATGGACATGTCTCAGTCTTCAAGGGAGAGCTTCCGGGATTATGCTCAGAGGTGGAGACAGCTTGCTGCTGCTCTCCAGCCACCCATGTCAGAAAGGGAGATGGCTGACATATTCATGAACACCTTGCAGGGAATTTATATTGATAGACTTGTTGCTTTCTCCTCTACCAGTTTTGCTGATGTAGTTATAGCTGGTGAGAGAATTGAAAGTCTCCTGAATATGGGCAAAATCTCTGACAATGGTGCAAGTTCCTCCAGCAACCCCAGAAAACCTTTTGCAGGACCCCGGAGGGCGGGTGAAACAAATACTATTCATACAAGCAGGGGCAGGCCCCAATATTCTCACAGGTCAGTAGCAGTTGTTACCATCCCAGCTCCAGTTCCACAACAACCATTATATCCTCAAAAACAACAACAACATCACTATCAGCAATCATCTCATTTTCCACAACAAAGAACGTATAACAACAATAGCAACCAACAACAACGCCCTTTTCAACAGAGGCCATCTCAGGCAAATAGGGTGATTGACCCTATCCCTATGCCTTATGCTGCCTTATTGTCACAACTCCTGAAGCTTAACCTGGTTGAGTTAAGGAAGTTGGCACCACCAGATCCTCTTAATCTCCCGAAGAATTATGATGTTAACGCCATATGTGCCTTACAGATGAAGGTTCAGGATTTGGTCGATTCCAAAGCTCTCAATTTCGCACCTCCTCCAAACGTTAACATAAATCCTATTCCTAATCATGGTGGGCCCAGGATTAATGCCATTGAAGAGGACCAACCATCTACACTAATTGATAATGTTGCACAAATTCAAACACCACTGGCTGAAGTCAAAGTTCAACTTTTAAAATGCCAAGTGTTCCCAGGCTATGGGGCCTGCTGTGAATTGTGCAGGACAACTAGTAATGGTTGTGAGAAGCTAAGGTTTGGCATAGATGGCCTCATCAAAGATGGAATCTTACAAATTACTTCAACAACTCCTTCAGCAACTCTTGTATCAACAACAATGGATCCTCCTACAACACCAACAATTATTCCTTCAACAGTTTCTCCTACAACAACAACAACAATCATTCCTACTGATTCATCAACAACACCAGCAATCACTCCGCCCATTATTTCAACAAGTCAAAGTTCAACAACTTTTTCTTCTACAACATCAGCACCCCTTTTAACAACGGAATCTTCTACAACACCAACAAACATTAATGACGACGTCTCAACGGTCACAATCTACTATGACCCAGCAAATGTTCACAACAACAACAATTTCCAACCACAAGCTACAGCACCTCCTGCCAGATCTCCAGTCACGATTTACTATGATCCGCACACCATTACAGTACCTCCCTCTGCAGCAATCAATCTAGTTACCATTACGGTGCCTGGACCCATTCCTTATGAAAGCAGTAATGCCATACCTTGGCACTACGGCTCTGATCTCTACTGCAATGGGGAGAAAATCACTCTGGATTCATCAACCTTTTCACCACAAATTGACAATGTTGGGGGAGGCGGAGGCTTCACCAGAAGCGGACGCCTTTTTGCCTCACAAACACAAAAACCTAATGCTGAAGCAAAAGCTGCTGCTAAGGCAAAAGGAAAGAATGTGGTATCCGAAGAGCCAACTGTTAAAGAAACTCAGAAGACGTCTTTTGAACAAGATGTAGACGAGTTCATGAGAATAATAAAAAGGAGTGATTACAAGGTGGTGGACCAGCTTCACCAAACACCCTCCAAAATCTCCATATTATCACTGTTAATGTGTTCCGAAGCTCACAGGAATGCATTGTTGAAAGTCCTGCACGCAGCATACGTGCCGGAGGAGATCACTGTTAATCAGTTAGAAACTGTGGTTGCAAATGTCAACACTAGTCATGGACTGGGCTTTACAAATGTTGATTTAACAACGGAGGGGTGCAACCATAACAAGGCTCTACACATCACCTTGGAATGCAAGGTGCTGTTCTTTCTCACGTACTGGTGGACACTGAGTCTTCACTCAATGTCCTCCCAAAGAAAGCCTTGGTGAAGTTGGAGTATGATGGCTTGGCATTGCGTCCGAGTAATTTGGTAGTGAGAGCATTTGATGGCTCTAAAAGATCGGTGCTTGGAGAGATCGATTTGCCTGTGTTGATTGGCCCGCAGACCTTTAAAACTACCTTCTTTGTGATGGACATACAGCCGGCCTATAGCTGTCTGTTGGGTAGACCCTGGATCCACGCCGCCGGTGCTGTTACGTCTACCCTTCACCAGAAGTTAAAATTCGAGTGGGAGGGCCAAATCATCACCATCTGTGGGGAGGAGGATATTTTTGTTAGCCAGCTGGCTACGTACAAATACATAGAAATGGATGGGGAGATCCATGAGACCATGAGTCAGGGGTTTGAGGCCCTTAATATTAATGAAGCATCTGCTGTGTCTGGGACCTCCATCACTTCATATCAACAGGCCCGAAAGGTTTTTTAGGAGGGTACCGCTCAAGGCTGGGGCAAGCTGCTGCCAGTTGAAAAGAAAGAAGACAGATTCGGGTTGGGTTACAGACCAACTCGACAAGATCAACCAGAGGCTGCAATGGAGCCCAAATTTGTCAGTGGGGGAATGTTCACCCCGGATGCTGTGAACAGTTTGGAAGACGAGGAAGAAGACGAACGCAACCTGAAAAACTGGATACGTCCAAGGATCCCAGGGAACCATGTCTCAAACTGGTCTTCCCAGGAAATTATAAGAGTTACTCCTGCAGAGTAATTATTATTTCCTGTCTTTAAGCATGCATCAAGTCCTGCATCTTGCCCAAGATGTCAGGGCTCATTTTGTAATCGGGCCATCTTGTATTTTGTGCAAACGATCAATTAATGAATATCAGGACATCTTTTGCAAAATGAGTCTTTTCTTTTCCGCTCACTGTTTTTCATTCTTTATTTTTTGTACAAAAATAAAATGGCAATGTTTTTCAAAAAAATAATAACTTCATTTTCACTTTTTTCTAAGAAAGATAAAATTGATCACTAAAATGAACAAATCTAAACCCTTGCAGAGAGTGCCCTCCAGACTGCACCGACAATGACACCGATATGACTTCGTATGACTTTGACAATCCGATTAATCAAATCGATGAAGGGATTGAAGAAGATTATGAGCTACCTGAAGAACTAGCCAGGTTGTTGAGACAAGAGGAGAAGGTTATCACTCCTCATCAGGAGGAGGTTGAGACGGTTAATCTTGGTACAAAATAAGACTTGAAAGAAGTGAAGATCGGGGCCCATCTGCAAGATTCAGCGAAGGAACAACTTATTGACATGCTTCGGGAGTATGTGGATGTTTTTGCTTGGTCCTATCAGGACATGCCAGGTCTGGATACCGACATTGTTATGCACAAGCTGCCTCTAAAAGAAGACTGTCCTCCAGTGAAACAGAAGCTGCACCGTACTCGTCTGAATATGGAAATGAAGATAAAAGAAGAGGTACAAAAGCAGTGGGACGCCGGTTTCCTTGCTGTGACTAGTTACCCGCCGTGGGTTGCTAACATTGTACCTGTCCCTAAAAAGGATGGCAAAGTACGGATGTGTAGGGATTACCGGGATCTGAATAGAGCTAGCCCGAAGGATGACTTCCCATTACCTCACATTGATGTATTGGTCGACAATACGGCTCAGTTCTCGGTGTTATCCTTCATGGATGGATTTTCAAGATATAATCAGATCAAGATGTCACCTGAAGACATGGAGAAGACAACTTCCATCACGCCCTAGGGCACATTCTGTTATAAGGTAAGGCCGTTCGGACTGAAGAATGCTGGTGCCACTTATCAACGGGCTATGGTAACATTGTTCCACGACATGATCCACAAAGAAATTGAATGTTATGTGGATGACATGATTGCCAAGTCCCTCACAGAAGAAGACCACCTGGTAAATCTGTTGAAGCTATTCAAATATCTGAGGAAGTATCAACTGAAGCTAAACCCCAACAAATGCACGTTCGGGGTGTGATCCGGTAAGCTGCTGTGATTTATTGTAAGTGAAAAGGGGATTGAAGTTGACCCTGATAAAGTCAAAGCCATCCAAGAAATGCCTGCACCAAAGACTGAAAAAGAAGTTCGGGGGTTTCTAGGTAGATTGAAATACATTTCAAGGTTCATATCTCATCTTACCGCAACTCGTGAGCCTTTGTTCAAGCTGTTAAGGAAAGAACAAACGATCAGGTGGAATGAAGACTGTCAAAGGGCTTTTGACAAAATCAAGGAATACTTACAAGAGCCTCCAATACTTATGCCTCCAGTTGAAGGAAGACCTCTAATAATGTACTTAACAGTATTAGAAGAGTCAATGGGGTGTGTGCTGGGCCAGCATGACGAGTCTGGTCAAAAAGAGTATGCAATATACTACCTAAGCAAAAAGTTTACCGACTATGAACAACGTTATTCATTGCTCGAGAAAACTTGTTGTGCTTTAGCGTGGGCTGCTCGCCGACTAAGGAAGTATATGTTGACCCACACTACCTTATTGATCTCAAAGATGGATCCAGTCAAGTACATATTTGAGAAGCCAGCACTTACCGGACGGGTTGTAAGATGGCAAATGATTCTCACAGAATATGACATTCAATACACATCCCAAAAAGCTATCAAAGGCAGTGTATTGTCTAATTATCTAGCTGAGCAACCCATTGATGATTATCAGCCTATAAGATTTGACTTCCCTGATGAAGACGTCATGTTCATAAAAGCAAAAGATCATGAAGAGCCTGTTCACGCTGAAGGGCCTGACCCGGAGGAAGAATGGACAATGATGTTCGATGGGGCTGTTAATATGAATGGTCGTGGTGTTGGTGCAGTACTCATTACACCTAAAGGAGTTCACATGCCATTCTCGAAAAAACTCACCTTTAACTGCACTAACAACGAAGTTGAATACGAAGCCTGTATCATGGGTCTTGAGGAAGCCATTGACCTCAGGATCAAGACTTTAACTGTATTCGGAGATTCAGCTCTGGTAATCAATTAAACCAACGGAAAATGGTATACTCACCAGGAGCATCTGATTCCATATCAGGATTATACGAGGAGATTACTAACTTTCTTCACTACAGTCAAACTTGAGTATATCCCTCGAGATGAAAATCAGTTTGCGGATGCTCTGGCTACCATTTCTTCCATGATCAAAGTTCAAGTTGCCAACTTTGTACCTCGGATTTCAGTGTCCAGACTTGACAGACCAGCGTACGTATTCTTAGCGGACCTTGCTAAAGATGATAAGCCTTGGTTCTATGACATCAAATGCTTCTTGGAGGATCAAACATACCCACCTGGGGCATCTTCCAATGATAAGAATACATTAAGAAGGCTGGCTGGTAGCTTCCTCCTGAATGTTGATGGTTCCTTGTACAAGAGAAACTTTGATATGGTACTTCTTAGATTTGTTGATAAGACAGAAGCAGACTTGTTGATGCACAAGGTGCATGAAGGATCTTTCGGTACCCATGCTGGATGACATGCAATGGCTAAGAAATTGATAAGATCAGGCTACTACTGGATCACAATGGATGCAAACTGTTGTGCTTATGCCAAAAAGTGCCACAAGTGCCAGATTTATGCAGATAAAGTGCATATGCCTCCGAACCCTTTGAATGTGATGTCTTCACCTGGCCATTTGCCATGTGGGGCATTGATATGATTGGCAAAATTGAACCAACTACTTGAAATGGCAACAGATTCATCCTGGTAGCCATTGACTATTTTACCAAATGGGTTGAAGCAGCTTCATATGCAAATGTCACCAGGCAAGTGGTAGCCCGATTCCTGAAGAGAGACATCATTTGTCGGTATGGAGTGCCCGAGCGAATCATTACTGATAATGGTTCCAATTTGAACAATAAAATGATGGCAGAACTATGCCGGGACTTCAAGATCCAACATCACAATTCTTCTCCTTACAGGCCAAAGATGAATGGCACTGTGGAGGCAGCTAACAAGAATATCAAGAAGATTGTGCAAAAGATGGTGGTGACATACAAAGATTGGCATGAGATGCTACCATTTTCCTTGCATGGGTACCGTACATCAATCAGAACATCCACTGGGGCAACATCGTATCAGCTTGTGTATGGTATGGAAGCAGTCCTACCTGTTGAAGTTGAATTACCCTCCTTGCAGGTACTGATGGATGTCAAATTGAATGAAGTAGAATGGGTCCGATCCCGGTACGATCAACTGAATCTGATCGAAGAAAAGAGATTAGCTGTAATCTGTCATGGGCAGTTATATCAGAAAAGAATGAAGAAAGCCTTTGATCAGAAAGTCAGGCTTTGGGAATACCAAGTGGGAGATCTTGTGCTGAAAAGACTCCTCCCTCCTCATGCAGATCACAAGGGCAAGTGGACTCCGAATTATGATGGTCCATTCATTGTAAAGAAAGTTTTCTCAGGTGGAGCATTGATGCTCTCTACTATGGATGGTGAAGATTTCCTGTCCCCTGTGAATTTAGATGCAGTTAAAAAATACTTCATATAAAAAGACCCGCTGGACATAAAAACAGAATGTAAGTCCAGGGAAAAATAGGGCATCCCGGCGAGTCAAAAACAAAATAAAAGACTCGGGCAAAAATAAGGGAAAAAAAAGAAAAAAAATGTACACCCGCTGAGTTGAAAAGTCGCATTGGACAGCTCAGGCAAAAATGGGTATCCCGGTGGATTGAAAACCCGAAAGGGCGATGCACGCAAAATAAGGGAATAAGCAAACAACTGTATTCTGAATTTGTCTGTATCACTTACAACTTGGCAAGTTTCGAAGGGTTAAAGCGTCGGTCAGAATCAGCCTTCTTCAGAAAGCAAGATGAGAAGAACGTCAACGTCATGCGAGTCATAGCAAAAGGTAAGCTCAATAAAGCGTCATCAACATTGCCAGCACCTTTTTGTTTCTCAATTTGTAACAATCTCCTCATTTCAGGGGATCTGTTTCTTTGATTGTATTTGTCAATTCAAGGCACCCAAATTAATGAAATCAGATTTTCAGTCACACTTCGTCTTGTACATTTTTATTATTTATTTCATTTGCAAAAATGTACGATATCCTTGATATAATGGTTTTATAAATACAGATGTGCCTTTTTAATCACACGCTTACAGGAAATATATTACTTACTCCCGGGAGTGTCTAAACTCCTATGATGGAATCCAGTAGGGGATACCTCGGGGTACTTGTGCGTCTCTTTGTCTTGACAGGATTGCAGGTATTCAACACAACATGGGGCATGAAAGGCTTTCCTCAACAAGTTGCCAAATCATTATTTCCTCAGCATATCTTCCAAACAACACCAGAGAAGCTCTCTCTCCCCATCAGAATTATCAGGCATCACTTCTCCAGCACATTTGCCAGAACATCATCAGAAGGTGTTCAGTTCCCCAACTGAGTTGTTAGATATTATCATCCTCAGCAGGATCCCTGCAGAAAATCTCTAGGAAGATCGTTCAGTGATCTTTCCTTTCCCCAGCCGAGTGCTAGACATGGAATCATCTCCCCACAGAGCTCCAGCCTCCATTTGGAAGAGCAATGTCTGAATTTCCCGCACAACAAAGTGATGAAAGCTTCCACAGCCCCCAACTGGGTCCCTCATTACCAAGATTGGTCTACCAATGACCTATTTCCCCAAGCAGAATCATTTATACATCAGATCCACCAGTGATCTCATCCCCAACTGGGATATTTATTTCAAGCAGATCAGTCAGAGATCTTCGCGGCAACGGGATCCAAATCCCGGATCGGTATCTTTGCATAATCATAACATTCACATCATATTTACCCTCAGAGCGTAGCATTTCGTCTAATACGGAGCATTACGGCAAAAAAATCAAACATATTGCATAATCACAAGTCATGTTTTGAATCAAACACCAATGTATATCAACATCCCGTCAGCAATGTATATAAAGACTCACAGTCCCAGCAGAAAGCCAAAGCGTCCCCTTTGCACTCGCTAATACATGTTAATATATACTCTTTCTCGACACTCGTCAGTGTCATATCATTCCCCTGCAGATATAAACCACAAACAAATATCTATACACTCCTTTGACACACATCTGTGTCACCTTTCCCCAGCATGGTTGCCTAAACACTTATTGTAAACCAAACACTTGTTTATAATACGCATTTTTCGACACCCGTCCGTGTCATCTTATCCTCACAGATCACCTGATATCTTTTACACTTATACACTCTCTCTTGTGATACTCGTCTGTGTCATACTCTCCCCAGCAAGCTGAACACTCGTATGTGTCTCACTAATGCTTATTTCTTACTCATACAGATACTCGTCCGTATCTTGTATACACCACTTATCTCTCCTCAGATTCAACACTCGTCTGTGTTCTTTGTTAACTAGTTGGTACTCGTCCGTATCATTATCTCTGAACATGCGTCAGCGTTTGTTTCCACTGATACTCGTCTGTATCATAGTCTTAAGGATGCTCGTCCACATCTTTAATCTATACACAGCGTCAAACACTTATACCTTTCCCTTTCATGAATGTAGACACTCGTCTGTGTCTACCATTCCCCAGAAGAGTCCCCAGCAAATCCCTAGTAAAAAGAAAAATCTCTTTTCTATCTGACATTCGTCATATGTCTTGATACTTTCGGCAGCCGTACCCTGCCAGGTGATCGTCCTTCACCTTTGGATGACCTTCCCTCATCCCTTTTTCCCAGCGGAGTCTCCATTATTGGAACCCTTTTCTATCCGACATTCGTCCTATGTCGTGATATTTTAGCAGCCGTCCCCTACTAGGTGATCGTCCTTCACCTCTAGGTGATCGTCCTTCATCATTTTATCCGATGGTCGTCCCCATCGTCGACCTTGTTATCAGACATTCGTCCTATGTCATGATAAACCCCGAGAGCATCCGTACTCTGCTAGGTGATCGTCCTTCACCTCTTGATGATCGTCCTTCATCATACTTATCTGATGGTCGTCCCCATCGTTGACCTTTTCTATCCGGCATTCGTCCTATGTCGTGATACTTTCGGCAGCCGTACCCTTCCAGGTGATCGTCCTTCACCTTGGATGATCATCCCTCATCCCTATCCCCAACAAAGCAGCCGTCCCCTGGTAGGTGATCGTCCTTCACCTTTGATGACCGTCCCTCATCATTTATTTCTCCAACCTGATGGTTGTCCCCATCATTGACTTTACCTTTAATCCCCATAGAACATTGTTTCTTTACCTGATGGTCGTCCCCATCATGATACCTCCATTTTCCCAGCATGTCGGCCGTCCCCGTCATTGCTTTATCTCCAGCAGTCGTCCTCTGCTCAATGGTCGTCCTCCATCGCCCGCACTTTATAATCATACTTTACTTCCTTTTACAATCTATATCCCTTTTCTTCTTCACCCGGTGAGTGCAAATTTTGGACTGTCTTTGGTATTCAACCACAAGCTATCTTATTTGCCTGTTAAGTCGTCGCTTATATCCTGCACAACTAACTCA
Source organism: Lathyrus aphaca (assembly GCA_963966055.1). Taxonomy (NCBI): domain Eukaryota; kingdom Viridiplantae; phylum Streptophyta; class Magnoliopsida; order Fabales; family Fabaceae; genus Lathyrus; species Lathyrus aphaca. The sequence goes on from OZ014520.1 coordinate 184,297,380, forward strand.
TGCTTGAATAAGGGCAGCTGTAGACACCCCAAATTTTCCCTCACTAAGTTCACACCATGGCTTGTGATCTTTTCATTTGCATAAGTTCAATCATATCATATCATGTTGCATTTTTGCTTCACTGCATTGGTTCAAAGTCATCTGCATATAGGGTTTGTGATCTGAGCAATCCATGAGCTATCTGAGCCACTCCAAAGGTCTTAAATCATCTCAAGAGGGTCTATGTATGTTCAAACATCATATTATATCTTCCCAAGATCAAGAAAGTCAGAAAATCACAAGAACTAGCAAGGCATGGAAGCAGAGCCAGGTTTAACTACACAGATGACCTAAAATTAGGGTTTTGGTTTCAGAGGCCATAACTTCAAATTTTTTGGTCATTCTTGTTTCTATTGGTCTCAATATGATATAAGGATCATGCATACCAAGTTTCATGGAAAAATTCATTATGGAAGTCATCTGATCACTGGGTAACTTCCTAAGCAAGTCAGAGCAAAATCAGGACATCTGAGGCCCCCCAACATGGAACCAAAATGTATTTTTCATCAAAATGAAGTTATATGGTCTTTATTTGATCATTGAAGTGCTTAGAAGTTCACAAATTTGAAGAAAAGTGGGCAAAACCAAAAGTTGCCAAATATGGAAATGACTTGTCATGTAAACTTTCCATTTTGGGAAAGTTTTTCAACCTCCTCTTTCTTAACCAAAAATGCTTCAAATGAAAAATTGTTGGTCATGAAAGTTGTAGAATGGATCATTCCCTTTTCAAAAAGTACAAGAACAAGATCTAATTCATTTTTGGAACTCAAGATATGGCTTTCCAAAGTTGGGAAAAATCACATAAAAATCACTTTTGCACCAAAGAGGCATTTTGCAAAATGGCATGATAAGGCATTCTAAAGGCTTCAAATATGCACAAATACTTCACAACATGCTCATGTGACCTCTAAGGATCAGATTTGTGCTTTGAATCATTCCATTCCATGACTTGTACATGAAGAAATCAAGAAAGGGCCAAACTTTGCCAAAATTGCAAAACCCCCCACAACTTCCCACAAACTTGCCAAATTGCCTCAAACTGATTTCCATGGTTGTCCATGAATCATGCTGCGCAAGACATGCCCTTGTCCTTGGCCTGAACTTGCCCATACCTCAAAGGACACATAACCTTGACTTTTTGCAAAACAGGCCATACCAATCACACTATGCCATTACCAACTTTCTGACCAGTCACCTTTGTTTATACTAATCAAATGCAAGCCAAACATAACAAGAACATAGCCTGAAATCTCCCACAAGTGAGCATACACAAACACCTCCCTCTTTGCATTTTCATTCGAAACTCTCAGCATACTCCACAAAACTTGAAACTTCTTCCACCATTCATCTCAGCTTCACTCACTGATCATTTCCCACCTTTCATTTTGCCCTAAAAGCAGCCATACACAAAACACGATTTTTGCCCCCTTTGAACTGAACTCCATCAAACTTCAAAAGGAGGTCACAAACACTTCAGCAAAGCATTCCAAAATAAAGAGGGAGTCAAGAGAAGTGGGAAAGCACCAAAGGAAAGCCCAGATAGTGCCATTTACGAAAGCTCCATTTCAGGTAACTCCAAGAACAAATTTTCCAAATTTTTTTTTAAGTTCTTAGATTGTTCTACATGCTTCATTGATCACACTGCAACTTTTGGTTTTGAAAATGATTGAGTATTAAGCATGTATGAAGCTTCTGAAACTTCTGAGTAATTTTCTGTTTTGCTTCGAATCTTGATGTTCATGTGAAATAAATGATTTTTGCTGGCTGAATCTTGTTTAGAATGAGTTAAGGATTGATTCTGGAGAGTTTAGTGAGTTTTTAGGGCGTTTTGAGAGAGATTGAGTGAGAGAGCTGCCAGAGAAGATGACCGGAACACTGTTCCGGTCATCTGAGAGTCATTAGGGTTCAGATTAGGGCTTTAATCATAATTAGCGTAGTTTGAATTTCAGCCGTCCAGATGCGTGCGGGGTCAATTCCCTCCAATCCAACTTTAAACCTCAGCCCTAGGATTAGCTGACTTTCCCTTTTTTCTCATTTATTTAATTTTTTATTTCATTTGTTTCCATTTAATTTGAACGAATTTTTAAAAATAGGAAAATACATCAAACAATTCTGAACATTTTTATCCAACCTTTAATTAATTTTCAGAACCAAAAAATATTTTTATTTTTATTTTTTGCATTAAAAAATTATTTTTAAATCATTTAAATGTTATTTTTAATTAGTTAATGAGAATTAATTAATTAAAAATATATTTAGGTATTTAAAAATCACAAAAAAAAATCAGAGAACATTTTGAAACATTTACAAACATTTACAAACTCACCACACAAATTTCTTTTTTTTTTATCATACTTTGACATTTTTCAATTGAATTAGGGTTCTTAAACTTGAATATTTTTAACCCTAACTTCAAAAATTCATAACTTTTGAACCAAAGTGAGTTTGTGAATGATTCTTTTTGCATTGTGTTATGCATGACTTCAAGTTCCTAAAAACATTTTAGTTTCATTTTTATAATGCATTTTCAATTTGTTTGGAATTTTATCTTTAGGATCACCTTTAAAACCCTAGAAACTTAGAAAAATCATAAGTCCTTCTAGGTTAAGCTTCTGACCTCCCCCTTTGGATGGTAAACTAGTATAGGTTTAGGGTTCCTTTGGTTTCATTTTCAATTTTTTATCTTATGATTTGCTTCTGTTTTTGAGTTTTTCATCTCACATGTTCATATAACCCTAATTTTGCATCTCATTTGCATTCATCTTGTATATGCTTGCATACATGAACTTGCCATGACATTTTGTGCATTCACATGACATATAAGACATCTTAGGACACATTAGAATCATGTTTGATCATTGCATCATCCATTTGCCATGTTTTGCTTTCATTACATTCCATGTGCATTCCATGTGCTTTCATGAACTTTCATGCCTCTTATATGCTTCATTTGCATTCCCATCCTTGGTATGATCATCTTCATCTCATGACATACATTTATGTCATCTCTTTGCATCATTAGCATCATGAACATGCTTCTGATTTTGGTTTCCATCTTTGCATTTCATTTCATTTTCATTTCATTTCATTTCCTTTTGCTAACTTTTCATGTGATAAGTGTGTGAGAAGTAAATTTGCCTTCACTTCTCACAATCTCTTCTCATCTCTCTTATGCATTCATTGCTGCATTTTACTTTTGTATTAGGGTGAGCTTGCTTATTCATGCTCCCTCCTCACTTTCTTTCTTCAAGCAACTTGTTTTCTTAAGTGAAGTAAGTTGTCTTGCTTCTTTCTGCTTCTCCTCCTTCCATCCTGCTTCTTCCATGGTGGCGTTTCCTTGAAGATCTCTTGTAAGCCTCATAAACCCTAGGAATACCCAAGCATGATAACAATTAGGGTTTGATTAGTCCCCCATTAGTTTTACCTTTGTGTCATCTTTTGTGTCTTCTCTTCTCATCTCTTAATCAAGGACTAAACCCTAAAGGTTTTAAAGCTTTGTGATTAAGCTTGTGCCTGCATCCTTCTATTAGGACGGGGTGTATAACTTTAATTCTAAGTGTTAAACCCTTAATGTGTTTAAATCCTTTAATCAATTCATCTTAATAATCACTAAGACATCAAGCTTGTAACTTGGGCCTTGCATTAGGGTTCTAATTCTTCCTTAATAGGTTAAGAAGGACTAACCCTAGTGTTAATGGACAAGTCCCCCTCAAGCTATCTTACAAACCATAAAATTAATTTCTTAATCTTACCATTAACTAAAATCCACTCTAATAAAGGCTTTGTTTTGTCATGAGGTTAATCCTTAATCATGGATTAAGTTGAGGAGCCTTCCTCAGCTTAAATGTTCTCATCTATCATCCTTCTATTAGGATGGTGTAATGGGTCTATTAAATCCTTGATTATGGCTTAAACTCATTACTTAACACCAAATAAAAACTCCAAAAAACATCTAAATAAGTGCAAGTAGGTTAATGATCTTAATCCTACATCATGGTGATTAAGTGTGAGGTGCTTACTTCATACTTAAGATATTCTCATTACCCCTAATCAGAGGGAGGATGTGATGAGTTTACTAACCCTTGGTTTTGGCTTAAGATCATTTTCTTATGACAAACTCCAAAAGCAATAAAAGACTAAAAACACCAAAAACAAACAATAATCGTCTCCTCTGGGATTCTTTTCTCATCTCATTCACTCACAAGCGAGAACTCGCTTCTTCCGTCTAATGCAAGACAGTTTGGACCTGAGCCAGACAGGTCATACACTTGAGAATAGACATGCAAGCAGTTCACCAGTCAATTTATCTTTCAGTCTCTTTGAGTCGAACTACGGTGTTCTTACTTCCTCATTGCATGAGAGGATACGTAGGAATAACTTAACAGTTATCGAACAAAAGTCTCTGTACATTCCCCCCTCTTCCAGCTTTATTCTTTTAAGCCTCATTGTCTTGAGCTTTGCACTCTTTCCTTACACTGACATCCTTTACTCCACTTCACATTTCTTTTACACTGACACTTGCATTCTTTTCCAGCTTTTGCACACAGAATAGCACTGACACTACCCCTTTAAACACAAATCTTTTAAGCGTGGATCCCGTTGAGTACGACGGACAATCTGGGTGCTAATACCTTCCCAGGTTGTAACTAACCCCCTTTCTCAGTTTCTCTGGTCCGCGACCGTCTTATCTATCTCTTTCTAGGTTTATGCAGCATTACCTTTCCTTCGGGATAAAAATGCCTAGCTGGCGACTCTTCTCACCTTCATTTCATGTTCTCCTTTCGCCGACCGTTCGCGCTTGTACCGGGATGCAAATCTTTGGGAGCGACACACACCAACAACACAACGATTCCCTTTTGGAATTTGGATGGATATACCCTACCTTGGTACACCATCCCCAACTATGCACATGCCATAAACCATCAATGACAATATGCATGTCTACAACAGCTACTTCATGCAATCAACATCAACAATAACATATAACAACAACTACGACAACACCTAACATCCACAACATGCATCATCAACTAAAACAACATATAACAACATCAACGACAACACCTAACAACATCAACAACATGTATCAACAACTACAACAACATATAACAACATAAACGTCATGTAACAACAACAACACATAGAAACATCCACAACATATATACATACTAACTCATATTTCTACTATCTTATGTTCATTATACTTCTAAACAAGCTCATAATCCCTCCATACATTCCTCTAACATCCTTACATCAATCCCCATTTATTAATATATTAAATAAAGGATTTTAGAGAATATTTCAGAATAAAATGATTTATTTTTTCACTCCAGGTCTCGCTAAGAGACCTCATGCTCGCTAAGCGAGTAACTCTCTGCCAGGAAGGGTCCAAAATTCTCAAACGCCCGCTAAGAAAGATGTCCCTCGCTAATCAAGTAACTCTCTACAAGGAAGGGTCCAAAATTCTCAAACGATTGCTAAGTAAGCTGCCCCTTGCTAAGCGAGAACTGCGATTTCTGCAGTTTTTCCTCTGTGAACCAGCCCGACTATGCTACGATTCCTACAATCCAAAACCATTCTTAAGGCCATAAAACTCATAATTTTCACCATTCTTCACACAATTAATCACCTAACTCAAAAAATTATCACAATTTCAACAATTCCTAATTGTTCTAACACATTTTTCATCAAAATCCCTCTAACCTCATGGATTCCTACGCAACAATTCTATGCCTACTATTCATATTATAATACCCTTAGGAGAAGAAAGAAATCCCACCCTTACCTTAATTTGACGGACGATTTCCTTCTCCTAGTCAGAATTCTCCTCTACGAGCTCTTTCCCTTGCTCATTCTTCTTCCTTCCTCTGTTCACGCGTTCTCAATCCTCGATCAGTTTTCACGAACTGATATCTCTTTTTCCTAAATTCCAAACATAACCCTTAGACCCAAACTAAGAATTTCCTATCTTGCCCTCACTATCCTCTTGTCCAATTACCATCTTATCCTTTCCCATCATATTTCCAAAAATTATATTTATTCAATATAATATAATTTATTTTAAATTCATATAATATTAAATAATATCATTCTTCCTTCCACAGACTACCAACTTCACACCACACACAATACACATCAATTCAATTATTTAAATTAAATAATTAAATAAATAATCTGGGTGTTACAACTCTTCCCCATTTAGAATGTTTTCGTCCTCGAAAACTTACCTCATGCGAATAAACTCGGATAAGACTCGCGCATCTTGCTCTCCAATTCCTAAGTCATGTTCCCACCAGCAGCTCCTCCCCAAACCACCTTTACGAGAACAATTTCTTTGCCTCTCAATTGCTTCACCTCGCGATCATCGATACGTTCTTATAGTGCTTCAACCGTAAGATTATCTCTTACCTCAAATTCATCCATCGGTATCACATGTGACGGATCCAAAACATACTTCCGAAGTTGCGAAACATGGAATACATCATGAAAATTTGATAATCATGGTGGTAACGTAACTCTATAAGGAACATGTCCAACTCTTGTAGAAATCTGGTACAAACTAATAAATCGAAGAGTAAGCTTTCTTGACTTCAAAGCTTGCCCAACACTGATCACCGGAGTAACCCTAAAAAACACATGATCTCCTTCTTAAAATTCAAGATCTTTCCTCCTCTTGTCATGGTAACTCTTCTGCCTGCTCAGTGAAGTTCTCATCTTATCTCGAATCAACTTCACCCTCTCAGTAATCTGTTGCATGGTATCAGGTCCAAGTACAACACTTTCACCGGACTCAAACCAACATAAATGTGTTCAACATCTTCTACCATAAAGTGCTTCAAAAGGCACCATTCTGATACTGGAATGATAATTATTGTTCAAGCACACAAGCCCTCAATAAGTCTTCAAAGTATTGTATAGTCCTCTCTGTCTGCCCATCAGTCTGTGGATGATAAGTTGAACTCAACTTCAAATTGGAACCTAGTAAGAATTTTAGATTAAATTAAATTATAATAAGGATATTGGTATGTAATTGGTACACCTTCGCGAATTCAATAAAAGGTCGGCTTATTAAGATTTATCAACTTATCTTTTTGTAGAAAATATCGGTTTAAAAGTCGTCAACTCACACTCTCGTGGTCTTCCCTATTGCTGTACTCCTAAGTTCAATTGAGTGCTTTCGCTGTGTCAATTCAAGTTAAAAGTATTTTTCAGAAACCTATAGATTCTAATTGGTTTTAAAGCGCTTCCGCTGTATTTAAAATCAATGCCTTATTTCAGCTATCTGGTTACAATCTCACACTCTCGTGGTCTTAATTCTAACCTTTTTACCTTTTTTACTTTGGTAACAAAAGTTGTTTTTATAATAAGAAATCGAAACCAAAAAGTAAATTGAGTTAAGGTTTTAGCCTAGATCTATTGAATTCGTTCCGGTTATACAATCACATACCAATTAAACGGTTTAGCCAAACATATTAATTAAATAAGAATAAAGGTAGAAGAAGAAGTGCATAAAAATATAAGACATAATAATTAAAAAGTAAAGCATATAATTTATTCAGAAACTTGGCTCAAGTAACCTTGAATCAATAATTCTTTAAGAAAATCAAACTTACAATTGCAGGGGCTAGAAACAAAATAAATGGCGATAGCTTCCCAAGGTAGGAGGTTATCACTAAGGTTTGGATTGGAAACTAGCTAAATGTTGAAAAATAAATAAAATAAAAAGATCTAAACGCAAATAAACGGCTTCGAATGGAAAAATGGCAGAAATTTGGTAAGGTAATCAAAGCTCTCTTTTAAACTCGAAACAACTACTATTTATAGCCTATGGAAATACTGTTGTTAAGAATTAGTAGGAATCACTTTAGCTGGGCCTTGACTGTGTAAGGTTGATTGGAGACTGGAACGACCGAGGAAATATCTCTGTTGAACGAGAGAAATTCCTATAACGGCTCTCTGTTGTTTGACTGGTGCACACTTAATAGGTTTCTGATATGACAAGTGTGACATTTGTCCTGAATTGTGACGTTTGTTTGGTCTTTCTAAGGTGTGACGATTGTCACCTTGCTGTGACGGTCATCATGCAGTCAAAATGCAGAAACTCTGCTATCTGCTTCATTTCTTCTGCTAAAAATCCTCATTTCTATCTCATTTTCATTCTTTTCTTCCACAAGTCATGCATAACATAATACCTGCAAAATAAAATAAACTTCACATAATATTGTTCGAAATGCGGAAAATAGAAAATTAAATAAATGGAAACCATGCTAAATAATCAATACAAAATCTTGTTATCAAACTCCCCCAGACATGAATCTTCGCTTATCCTCAAGAAAACAATCAAATAAGTTTTTGAAAAATATATCCTTCAAACACAGACACGAAACACAGTACCTATTCATACGTGGTTGTGCGGTATTTTGCTAAAATAACTAATAGTGACTCAAACATTAAAGTGAGCTAAGTGTCATATCCCAAATTTGTCCTACCCGCGCCATTTTATTTTTTGTTGTCTAACCGATATTTCAAAAATCCAAAAATACATACCATTTTATTTTTCTGTCTGATATTCGAAAAATCCAAAAATATATGTCATTTCTTTACTTCAGGGTTTGTGCGAGAAATCGGTGTTCATTTTGAGATTTTCGAGTACGTGCGTGTGAAATGTGATGTGTGGAGGTTTTTCGTCCGATTACCACTTTAATTTTTATTTTTAAAGAAAAGCACTTTTTTCTAAACAATTGCCATTTTCTTTTTAAACTCATTTATTATAATTTGCATTTTCTTATTATCATTTTTATTTTTTCCCAAAGAAAATTCCATAAAAAAATTGACTTTATTTTCTATTTTTATTTCATTGTTATTGCCTATTTTATTATAGTTATTATTAATTCAATTATGTTTACCTTTTAATACTATTATCTTTGTTATTATTAAATTTACACTATTATAATTTTTATAATTATTATAGTTTATATTATTATTATTATTATTATCATGTTTATTATTAGTGTTAGCATTATTATTGTTATTGTTTTCAATTTTATCCCAATTTCAATTCATGTGGCCCATCACAATTTATCTCCATATTCCAACATCACTTTCATTTAGTCCATAAATCCATCCTCTTTTTATTTTTATTTTATTCTTCATTCAAATTTTATTTTTAAAATCCATTATCATTTCCCATCTTAAAATTCATTATTCACAAAATCCAAAAAATTGTTTTTATTATCTTATCTTATTATTATTATTATTATTATTATTATTATTATTATTATTATTATTATTACTATTATTATTATTATTATTATTATTATTATTATTATTATTATTTTTACTATTATGATTTTTTTACTTATTATTATTATTATTATTATTAGTATTATTATTATTAATATTCTATTATTATTTTCCTCATTATAATTTTATTGTTATTTGTATTAATAAAGGTTTTCCTCACACAGCTTGTACAAACAATTTCAATTTCTCTCAATTGGCCCACACAATCAACGCAATGCATCCACTACCTCAGCACAACAACTTTTTTTCAGAAACGCATAAACTCATATCAGCAGCACCAAATACAGCTAGCATAACAAACAATTTTATCCAAATCCCTCTCAATTAATTCCAATTTCACCCTCTGATTTTGCTCTATAAAAGCAGTCCCTCATTCTTCATTAAACTAAGCTTGGAAACCTTCAATAAACTCTGCAAAAATAGAACCAAGTTTTAAAAAAAAAATATGAAAAACACTCATCAAACCTGCATAAACTAATTTCTCATAATAACACCTCAACTTTCATCGTCTCCTTCACCCAATATCTACCACCATAACCATCATGTGCACAATACGACAAATACCAACTCTCCAAAATCGCTAAACTAGAAAAATAAAAAAAAGGAAATCTGATAAGCCAACACAACAAACATCACCGAAATCGCAACACTGTGCAAACTGGAAACCCAAAACCACCGTAAAAAACGAACCTGACACATTAATCGCACAAACCATCACCATCATCAAATCTTCAACAACCCCACCGCCGTTCAAACCACCACTATCATCAAATCGCGCGCAACCCAGAAACCACCTTTAAACCAAACTTCATCCATCCAAAACCTCGTCACGAAACACACAACCTCCGCCACAAACAACACAGACCACCATCGCACAAGCTGACATCCACCTTGAAAACGCCCAAACACTGCGAACGCAAACCGAAACAAAATCACCGTGAGAAGTAAAAACGAAATCGAATCGAAACAGACTGAGTGAGATGAGAGGAAGAGATACCAGAATGTGTTGAGCGAGAAACGAGAGGTGCGGCGGAAGTGTGTTTAAGGTTGGGTTCTTTGATTTTGTTTTTATGCTACTAACATACGTTTGTTTTTGGTTGTCGTCTCTCTCCCTCTGAACGCGTTTTTGTTTCTTTTTTTATATATATTAATTTCACATTTTTTTTATTTAAAAAAATTTATTCTGATTATTGGGCTTTAGTTGTAACATCATGTGGATCAGTTTTCCTTTTTACACACATACCACTTGGATGCAATTTATACTTTTAAAAAAAAATCTATTTTCTTAGTTAATTTATTCTAACTATTTTAGCTAATTTGTTAGTGATTTATAGGTTTTAAACTATTAATATTTAGGTCCAATTAATATTGAGTTTAGTTGATTTCTTATATACATTTATTTTCTTTCATTATTAGTTATTAAATTTTTATTAATTTTATTAGACTTTGACTTTACTTTAATTTTGGTTTTTTTAGATTTACTTTATTTTCGGGCCGATGATATAACAAACGGTTGATTTTAGTCCGATTTCATTAAATCGGCAAAAATTGATCAATATGAGGCCATTTAGTTTAGTTTATTTTTATTTATTGTATTATTTCAATTATTTGCCATGTTATCAAATTTAGTTAAATTTATTTGTATTTATTATTTTATTTCGATTTAATTTCCGCAATTTAATTTAGTCAATTTAGTTAATTTATTTTATCGCATTCCAAAAAAGCGCTCGACTCCTCATAGAACGATTTCAACTTTAAATCGGTTCTAAGGAAGTTAACGAACGATATTTCGACGCGTTCGAATAAAAAGGTCCAACGCCTCCGAATAGTTGCCTTTAATTTATTTTTCCGCATTTTATCGTTTTAATTTAGTCGCAAACCATGTAAGTTGAGTGCACCGTGCGTCGCCATCAAACCTTTCCAAACTCGAATATTCAAATCTATTCATAATTAAATAATGGAAGAACTGATTTCTGGAGTCTAGCATTCCTCAAATTCTTGAATGAACGCTCCTGAGGCTCACCCCACGGGATGTGGTTCATTCGACCTTACGTAATTAAAACGCTTAATCTACACATCAAATAACGAAAGAATTGAATTCTGGAGTCTAGCATTCTCTAAATTTTGAATGAACGCTCCTGAGGCTCATCCCACGGGACGTGGTTCATTCGCTCTTTCGTTCCTAAAACACTAATCAAATCAAACTTTTTTTTAAGCGAACATTGTTTAAATCCCATCTATCTCGCAAACAAGCTAGCGCTTCCGCCTCATATCGCGAGCAGAAAAGCCAACACTTAGCAGTTAGAATGCGGTCTAAACAATCGTTCATTAAAACAAACCAACCAACCAACCTTAGTATCACGGACTACGAAGCTCTGACTTTCCCATTGCACGAGGGAATACGTAGGCACACTGATCTTACTCCTTACAGAGCACCCTAGGAATAAAACAACCCATTTCCCCTATTAACCCTAGCTTAAAATCGTTCGTATTTACTTTTTATTATTCGAAGAAAACAAAAAGCATAAGTCAACATTAAATTGCAAGTTAAACTAAGAGGTTCCCATTGAGTACAACGAACGTAAAGGGTGCTAATACCTTCCCCTTATGGAATCGACTCCCGAACCTAGAATCTGGTTTCAAAGACCTTGTTCTATCCGTTTTTTCAAAAGGTTTCTCGATATTTCCCTTTTCCTTAATTGGAATAAAATAAGTTTGGTGGCGACTCTGTTGTTTAATTTTTATCCGTGGTACTTTTATCGCGAGGTAGTATTTTTCGAGGTGTGACAGATGGCGACTCTGCTGGGGATGCTATAGAGAGTCAAGCCTAACTTAGTTTACTTTGCGATCAATGTTTACTTTGATGTTTTCTTCATGTTTTTTATTTATGCTTGTTTATTTTTGCTCTTCTTATTACGATCATTATCATACCTGCTTGTTGGATCCTGGGACGACATCTGAGTTTTCGAAAAGAAGAGGGAACACCTAGTTTAGAATTGGAAGTTATTAGTGTTAGTCTCCAAGGACTCGCTCCTTGCAAGCCTAGCATGAAAGCTCCCCCTAGAGAATAGACATATTTGTAGATCTCTTCATAACGCAGCTAGTCTGTCGCATGACTTGATTCATGAAAGGGATGTGACTCTGCGACCCACTTTTAGAACCAGTTTCAATGTTGGCAGTTGCGTAGTGTTAGTCTCCGAGGACCCTCTCCTCATATGGCTAACATGAGAACTCTACTCAAGGTAGACCCTATCATGATTATCGTCATAATACAGCTAGCCTGTGGCAGGACGTTTGTACGATTAGCGTCCATGACCTTGCGTATCTTATCCATAATCGTAGAAACTATCCTGTGAGTGGTTTTACGGGTAAAGAACATAGAACAATCCTATAAGAGCCTACCTGCTAAGGTTACTTTTATCAGAGTTACCAGTTATTTACTCGTTACTAGGGTTCACCTCAGAGCAGATTATACTCGTGATCCTGGATCTTGCATTGCATACATACGCATATTCATTTCATTTGCATTAATTGTTCATCTTGCATTTCATTCCAAAGCCGTAAACTCATTTCCCGTTCCTTCGTCTTTAGTAAATCAAACTAGTTTCCCGACACACGTATCTTTCTCGACGCCCGTATCTAACTTGAGCCAACACTAGAAGACTGATGGACATGATTCAAGAAGAGCAAGATGCTATAAGGGAAGAGATTGACTCGATCAAGAGCAAGATTGACCAGATTTACTAGACCATCCAAGCCTTAGCCAGAATGGAGGAACATCGTGAAGCCGCTACTGCAAGGAACAATACTCTCGTGCAAGGATCTACCTCGCACACAACGCACTCAATTCTAGTTCCAAATCCTTTGGTTTACGGTTTGCCTCCAGGATTCACTCCTACTGTTGAAGAAGTCACTTCTCAACCAATACCTACCTCTGGTGTTACTGTTGGTGCTATTTCTCAAGCTCAACCTACCGTTACTTAGGTTTACATTCCTTATGCTGAAGAGGGTCAACAAGTTTAGTACAAGATGCATACTGCTATTCCAATCACCAATTCTCATGATGTTCAAGAATCCGAAGCTATGAAGATGTGTCGTGAGTTAGCTGAAAAACTCCGAGTCATGGAAGGACACAATTCAACTTCTCTGAGTGCCTCAGATATGTGCTTAGTTCCCTGCTAAGTTCAGATTTCCAGAATTCGAGAAATACAAAGGCCTCAGTTGTCCTGAGCTCCATTTGAGGATGTATTGCAGAAAAATGGCCGCCCGCGCTAAAGACGATAAGCTCATGATCCATTGCTTCTAAGAAAGCCTGTCTAGAGTGTCTCTAGAATGGTACTTGCAGCTCAAACGCAACAACATGCATACTTGGCTTGATCTATCTGATGCATTCAAAAAGAAGTACAAGTACAACACTGACTTAGCTCCTAACCGTACTCAACTTCAGAGTATGACTCAAAAGGAGAACGAATCATTCAAAGAGTATGCCCAACGCTGGAGGGAGTTAGCTGCCAGGGTGCATCCACCATTGGTTGATCGGGAATTGATTGATATCTTCATGGGTACCTTGCAGGGGCAATACTACAAGAAGCTGATCAGCAGCGTGTCTTCTGGTTTCTCAGACATGGTGATTGTCGGGGAAAGAATTGAAGAAGGATTGAAAAGTGGAAAGATTCAAGGAGCTTCTAGCAACCAATCTGGAACCAAAAAGCCTTTCAACGGGTACAAAAAGGGAGAAACAAACGCCATTTCTATTGCAAGTGGGAATCCTCAACAAAGTGCACCTACTTCACTACCCTACTACCAGTATCCATATGTTGTTGTTGCACAATATGCTCCTGTGCCTTATTATCCAGTTCCTCCAATCCCTTATCAGCAGGCCATTCAAGCTCCATTTCCACCTCAGATGCCTTACCAACCACGTCCATATCCTCTAATTGGTGTTGCACAATATGCACCCAATCCATACCAACAACCGGTTTATCCACAGCAGCCTAGTCAACAACAACAACGCGCTCCTCAACAGCGCCAACCATATCAACAGAGGAGGACTGAAAAAATTTTTGATCCACTGCCTATGCCATATGGAGATATTTTTAATGGGTTAATGGCAAAGGGATCTCCTACTTTGAGGGATATGCCACCTCAAACTGGTACCTCCCGAGACTATGATGTCAATGCTCACTGTGGGTATCACAAAGGTGCTCTAGGTCACACAATCGAGAACTGCAGGGCCTTCAAGCACAAAGTTCAAGACCTGGTCGACTCTAAGGATCTCACTTTTACTCAAAGGAATCGAAATGTCCAGAACAATCCAATGTCGCCGCACGGGGCCCACAAGTGAAAGGTTTTGAAGGGGTTTTTGAAGACCGGGTTGAATAGTTTCCAACTTTAAAGCCAACATTCAAATCAAGAGAAGTTCATTCCTCAAATCAAGGCATTCGTCGCCATTTATTATTCCGCATTCTTGTTATTTTGTATTGTTTGTTTAAGTACTATTTGCTCTGAAAATTGTTATTTGTACTTAGTTTTGTTAATATTATGTTTATGCATGTTTTGAATTAATCTATTCGCATTCGCTCATTATTTATCATTTATCACAAAATCACAAAAATATTCCCTCACTTCACTTTAGCAAATATTTTATGGAGGATGATAAAAACTAAATACCCATAACTGTTGCGGTATGATTTCGGATAAAACCTCGTCAATGATGTACAAGCATTTTTCAAAATCTCAAACACTGGAGAGATAAAGATTTAATCCGTAGTCAACCACTTCGAGCCTAGAAGTATGAGTTTCTTTCGGATACAAACCCTTACGCTTAACCCGGGGCAGGGTAGTTGTTCACTTAACTTGACTACACCTTCAAATCGCAAGATGAGACATCCCGTCGGAGGACCATCAACAAATGACTTGGCAGTCACGACATTCAACAAAATACAAAAAAAAAATAGAAAAGAAAAATCGTTAAGTTGAGCACCCGAACAGAGACTTAGTCGACAAAAAAAGAACAAATCAAAAGAGGAGCTTAAATCCTCAGTAAAAGCAAAACAAATATCAATGACTACCAGATCAAGAATCAAAAGGTCACCAGCAAAATAAGATAACTGCTACTTCAAGCAATCCTTAAAGCTTCATCTTCACTCTTGCAACGTCGAAAATAAATGCATGTGCAAAGTTAACTGAACATAGGACTTGAGAACATCGCGAAGAAGGGGTGGGTACAAATTAAACTTTGAGCCTTATACCTTTATTTCTCAAACAATTAACCAGACCACGTTACAACCCTTAGAAGTCCTAATTGAGGCCCAATTTATTCTGAAAGCATGCTACCAACAAGGTTGCGTAAACTGACTCCCATATATTTGCTAATATTCAATCTTGATTGCACATTATTCTTACTGCCTCTTTCGCACACTTTCTAAATCAGCACCTCGTTTGGACTAACGGTCTATTCGTCACACTTTCACAACATTCAAATAATTGACTTTTTCAAAACTCGCATGAACGTTGCATTAACACTACCATTTGTGTATGAACAATTTAATTGCAAATCAATGCTTGACATTAGTACATTCCCAACAAGGGACAATCCAAAGACGAACTTGAACTTCATTGGTGATAACATGAATCAAGACTACCTCAAAAGCTCAATCAGGGAAAATCAATTTCAAACAGCTCAATCAGGGGCAAATCATCTTCAATCAGCTCAATCAGGGGAAAAATTATTCTCAACAGCTCAATCAAGGGCAAAACCATCTTCAACAGCCCAATCAGGGGAAAATACCTACCATATCCAGACACTGGGGCAAATCATGTTTTGGTTACTCTCGAAGCTTCCCCACCATAATTCTTTCAAATACCCTACAGACAGGGGCAAGCAAACAAGGAGAAAATCTTCCTATTTCTACTCCCCAACTGAACAAGCAGATTTTTCCAGATGATGGCAACCATTCAAAGCAAAGCAATCCTCACGCGTCAATCAAGTCGCTTTGCTCATCAACAAATGACCGAACTTGGAGCATCCAGATCCATCTTCTAACCATACAACTGTCAAAGATCGAGCGTCGGGGAATCAAACCCTCCACCCACCCAAATTCCAATCATTATTGGCAACTACCAGACCAAAAGTCCACCAAGATGGCACCTTTCATTTTCTAATCACCTCATATGCATCATTATGCATCATTTACATCAATCATTTACAGCATACACATCATTTGCATACCTAAATAAATCAGCTTTTCATATCCCCAACATTTTAACTTTCAACTCATTGCACAAACATTTGCATTGCATTTCCATCATTAATGAGTGCCATTTCAAAAAAAAAACAAGCATACATGCATAAGTCAGGATCCAGGATCGATCGTAGATTTCAGGCATCTCCTCAGCAAATTCAATGGCCGTCCCCCATTGGATCTTTTCTCTTCAACTTTTGTTATTAAAACTCTGTCTCTCATTCAATCGGTTTTTCTCCAAGCAAATCATTTTACAAGTGGTCGTCCCCCATTGGATCATTTTCTTCAATCTTTTGTTAATTTCCCCAAGCAATTTTACTCATTTTACCCATATTTCCCAGTCAAGTCGTCTTATCATCCTTTTGGTGATAACAATATTTATTTTCATTCGCCCGGTTTTCCCTTGGGCGACGGAGATCGTTTATTTTCAGTCATCCGGTTTTTCCTTTGATAGCGGGGGTCGTATTTAATTTTTAGTCACCCGGTTTTCCCTTTGGTGGCGAGGGTCGTTTATTTAATTTTCTGTCACTCGACATCCATATCGACCTAGATCGAGTGCTGGGGTCGCCTTATCATTCTTTTGGTGGTAGCGATTATTTAATTTTATGTCACTCGGCATCCATATCGACCTAGTTCGAGTGCTGGGGTCGCCTTATCATCCGTTGGTGGTAGCGATTATTTAATTTTCCGTCACTCGACATCCATATCGACCTAGTTCGAGTGCTGGGGTCGCCTTATCATCCGTTGGTGGTAGCGATTATTTAATTTTCTATCACTCGGCATCCATATCGACCTAGATCGAGTACTGGGGTCGCCTTATCATCCTTTGGTGATAGCGATTATTTAATTTTCTATCACTCGACATCCATATCGACCTAGATCGAGTGCTGGGGTCGCCTTATCATCCTTTGGTGATAGCGATTATTTAATTTTCTGTCACTCGGCATCCATATCGACCTAGTTCGAGTGCTGGGGTTGCCTTATCATCCTTTGGTGATAGAGATTATTTAATTTTCTTTCACTCGGCATCCATATCGACCTAGTTCGAGTGTTGGGGTCGCCTTATCATCCGTTGGTGGTAGCAATTATTTAATTTTCTGTCACTCAACATCCATATCGACCTAGTTCGAGTGTTGGGGTCGCCTTATCATTCGTTGGTGGTAGTGATTATTTAATTTTCTGTCACTCGGCATCCATATCGACCTAGTTCGAGTGCTGGGGTCGCCTTATCATCCGTTGGTGGTAGCGATTATTTAATTTTTTGTCACTCGGCATCCATATCGACCTAGATCGATTGCTGGGGTTGCCTTATCATCCTTTGGTGATAGCGATTATTTAATTTTCTGTCACTCGGCATCCATATCGACCTAGTTCGAGTGTTGGGGTCGCCTCATCATTCTTTTGGTGGTAGCGAATATTTAATTTTCTGTCACTCGACATCCATATCGACCTAGATCGAGTGTTGGGGTCGCCTTATGAGCCTTTTGGTGATAGCGATTTATTTATTTTCAGTCAACCTGTTTCGTTTTGTGTCGACCGTCTTTCCAGTTTTAATCATCAGCTTTTATCATTACACATTTTCTTTTGTCAGACAAATTTGGAGTCTGTTAGTATCTAATTGTCTTATACCTTGAAAGTTTGAACGCAAGTCAGTACATCTTACTCGGTCTAAGCCAATTCGATAGGGGCAACTGTCATACCCCAAATTTGTCCTACCCGCGCCATTTTTATTTTTTGTTGTCTAACCGATATTTCAAAAATCCAAAAATACGTACCATTTTATTTTTCTGTCTGATATTCGAAAAATCCAAAAATATATGGCATTACTTTACTTCAGGGTTTGTGCAAGAAATCGGTGTTCATTTTGAGATTTTCGAGTACGTGCGTGTGAAATGTGTTGTGTGGAGACTTTTCGTCCGATTACCACTTTCATTTTTATTTTTAAAGAAAACCACTTTTTTCTAAACAATTCCCATTTTCTTTTTAAAATCATTTATTATAATTTGCATTTTCTTATTATTATTTTTATCTTTTCCCAAAGAAAAATCCATAAAAAAATTGACTTTATTTTCTATTTTTATTTCATTGTTATTGCCTATTTTATTAT
Source organism: Lathyrus aphaca (assembly GCA_963966055.1). Taxonomy (NCBI): domain Eukaryota; kingdom Viridiplantae; phylum Streptophyta; class Magnoliopsida; order Fabales; family Fabaceae; genus Lathyrus; species Lathyrus aphaca. Next base: position 184,316,073 of record OZ014520.1, read on the forward strand.
AGTTATTATTAATTCTATTATTTTTACCTTTTAATATTATTATCTTTGTTATTATTAAATTTACACTATTATAGTTTTTATAATTATTATAGTTTCTATTATTATTATTATCATGTTTATTATTAGTGTTAGCATTATTATTGTTATTATGTTATTGTTTTCAATTTTATCCCAATTCCAATTCATGTGACCCATCACAATTTATCTCGATATTCCAACATCACTTTCATTTAGTCCATAAATCCATCCTCTTTTTCTTTTTATTTTATTCTTTATTCAAATTTTATTTTTAAAACCCATTATCATTTCCCATCTTAAAATTCATTATTCACAAAATCCAAAAAATTGTTTTTATTATCTTATCTTATTATTATTATTATTATTATTATTATTATTTTTTTTTTTTTTTTTTTTTTTTTTTACTATTATGATTTTTTTTACTTTTTATTATTATTATTATTATTAATATTCTATTATTATTTTCCTCATTATAATTTTATTGTTATTTGTATTAATAAAGGTTTTCCTCACACAACCTGTACAAACAATTCCAATTTCTCTCCATTGGCCCACACAATCAACGCAATGCATCCACTACCTCAGCGCAACAACTTTTTTTCAGAAACGCATAAACTCATATCAACATCCCAAAATACAGCTAGCATAACAAACAATTTTATCCAAATCCCTCTCAATTAATTCCAATTTCACCCTCTGATTTTGCTCTATAAAATCAGTCCCTCATTCTTCATTAAACCAAGCTTGGAAACCTTCAATAAACTCTGCAAAAATAGAACCAAGTTTAAAAAAAAATCATATAAAAAACACTCATCAAACCTGCATAAACTATTTTCTCATAATAACACCTCAACTTTCATCGTCTCATTCGCCCAATATCTACCACCATAACCATCCTGTGCACAATACGAAAAATACCAACTCTCCAAAATCGCTAAACCAGAAAAATAAAATAAAAAAGGAAATCTGATAAGCCAACACAACAAACATCACCGAAATCGCAACACTGTGCAAACTGGAAACCCAAAACCACCGCAAAAAACGAACCTGACACAGTAATCGTGCAAACCACCACCATCATCAAATCTTCCACAACCCCACCGCCGCTCAAACCACCACCATCATCAAATCTCGTGCAACCCAAAACCACTTCGTGAAACTCAGAACCGCCGCCATAAACAATACAGACCACCACCGCACAAGCTGAGATCCGCTGTGAAAACACCCAAACACTACGAACGCAAACCGAAACAAAATCATTGTGAGAAGTAAAAACTAAATTGGACCGAAACAGACTGAGTGAGATGAGAGGAAGAGATACCAAAATGAGTTGAGCGAGAAATGAGAGGTGCGGCGGAAGTGTGTTTAAGGTTGGGTTCTTTGATTTTGTTTTTATGCTACGGACATGCATTTGTGTTTGGTTGTCGTCTCTCTCCCTCTGAACGCGTTTTTGTTTCTTTTTTATATATATTAATTTTACATTTTATTTTTATTTAAAAAAATATATTCTGATTATTGGGCTTTAGTTGTAACATCATGTGGATCGGTTTTCCTTTTTACACACGTACCACTTGGATGCAATTTATATTTTTTTTTAAAATCTATTTTCTTAGTTAATTTATTCTAACTATTTTAGCTAATTTGTTAGTGATTTATAGGTTTTAAACTATTAATATTTAAGTCCAATTAATATTGAGTTTAGTTGATTTCTTATAATCATTTATTTTCTTTCGTTATTAGTTATTAAATTTTTATTAATTTTTTTAGACTTTGACTTTACTTTAATTTTTGTTTTTTACGATTTACTTTATTTTCGGGCCGATAATATAACAAACAGTTGATTTTAGTCTGATTTCATTAAATCGGCAAAAATCGATCAATATGAGGCCATTTAGTTTAGTTTATTTTTATTTATTGTATTATTTCGAATATTTGTCATGTTATCAAATTTAGTTTAATTTATTTGTATTTATTATTTTATTTCGATTTAATTTCCGCAATTTAATTAATCCAATTTAGTTTTTTTTTATCGCATTCCAACAAAAGCGCTCAACTCCTCATAGAACAATTTCAACTTTAAATTGGTTCTAAGGAAGTTAACGAACGATATTTCGACGCGTCCGAATAAAAAGGTCCAACGCTTCCGAATAGTTGCCTTTAATTTATTTTTCCGCATTTTATCGCTTTAATTTAGTCGCAAACCATGTAAGTCGAGTGCACAGTGTCTCGCCATCAAACCTTTCCAAACTTGAATATTCAAATCTTTTCCTAATTAAATAACGGAAGAACTGAATTCTGAAGTCTAGCATTCCTCAAATTCTTGAATGAACGCTCTTGAGGCTCTCCCCACGGGATGTGGTTCATTCGAACTTCCGTAAATAAAACGCTTAATCTACACATCAAATAACGAAAGAATTGAATTCTGGAGTCTAGCATTCCTCGAATTTTTGAATGAACTCTCCTGAGGCTCGTACCACGGGACATGGTTCATTCGCTCTTTCGTTCCTAAAACACTAATCAAATCAAACAGTTTTTTTAAGTGAACATTGTTTAAATCCCATCTATCTCGCAAACAAGCTAGCGCTTCCGCCTCCTATCGTGAGTAGACAAGCCAACGCTTAGCAGTTAGAATGTTGTCTAAACAATAGTTCATTAAAACAAACCAACCAACCAACCTTAGTACCACGAACTACGAAGCTCTGACTTTCCCATTGCACGAGGGAATATGTAGGCACACAGATCTTACTCCTTGTCGAGCACCCTAGGAATAAAACAACCCATTTCCTCTATTAATCCTAGCTTAGAATCGTTCGTATTTACTTTTTATTATTCAAAGAAAACAGAAAGCATAAGTCAACATTAAATCGCAAGTTAAACTAAGAGGTTCCCGTTGAGTACAATGGACGTAAGGGGTGCTAATACCTTCCCCTTACGAAATCGACTCCCGAACCTAGAATCTGGTTTCAAAACCTTATTCTATCTGTTTTTTCAAAAGGTTTCTCGATATTTCCCTTTTCCATAATTGGAATAAAATAAGTTCGGTGGCGACTCTGTTGTTTAATTTTTTATCCGCGGTACTTTTATCGCGAGGTCGTATTTTTCGAGGTGTGACACTAAGTAGTTAAGAGCCCATGGATAACCATGGATACAAAGGGTGCTAACACCTTCCCTTTGTATAACCTACCCCCCAAACTCAAATATTTTAAAGGTCTTTCCTGTTCTTTTATTCCTTTTACTTATTGGATAAAATAAAAGTCGGCGGCGACTCTTGCTATCCGTAACATGGTTTTTGGAAACAAAAACGCCCAAGTCAGTTCTCCCACCTTTACAAAACTGGCGACTCTGTTGGGGAGTACTAAGTAAAAGAGGGGTTACCTTAGGATTATATCACTATACGTATTTGAATTGTTTGCTTTATCTTTAAGGGCTTGTTGTGAGGTTACTATGAGAAACATCCTAACCCGGATCTAGTGTACCTTAGGTAAGTAGCAATAGACCAAGGAAATTGTACGGCGTATACCGATATGGTTGATCTAGTGGCTACAGTTAGTGTGACATTTGGGTTTGTTATGATGTTCCTTAAGTAAGTTGAGGATAACATGAGGCTGCCATATGTTGTCATTAACACTAACTACCCTTTAGAAAACTAATTGAACCATCTTGACCATTAGAAAGTAGTGAGATAACCTACTTTAATGAAGTCTAAAGTTGGTTGATACTCGATGCTACGCTCATTGAGATTCTAATCTTGGGAGGTTTTGGTTGGCAAGTTAGTTTTCATACTGAACAACAGCCCTCGAAAAGAATCGGTGATATTGAGATCCCTTAGAACCCGGTTACTTTTAATAGGACATGATGAACCAACTAACTTCAGCGGGGAGGGTACTTACCTATGAACTTCATACAAGCCTTTAAACCTAAGGTCATTTTGTGACTTGTTTGTGTGTGCCACTTGTTTGTTTTGAACATAACACCATGACATCATAACATATCATTTTCACTAACCATTTCAAGGACAAAAGGATTTAACTTTGATCTTTGTTGTAGGTTATGGTTTCCGCTCGTAGGAAAACTATCTGAATCAACTTTGTAAGGATACCCTCCAAGCTTAAGGAATTGGTCTCAAAAGTTTCTGAAAGCTCTCAGTTCATCAAAATGCATGGTCATCTACTTGATTTGGTTACTTCAGGGTTCAATGAAGACACAATGAGTGTTTTTTTCTATTTCTTTGACCCTAATGTCGCTCCCACCAAATGACACCTCAGGTCAGAAGGGGTACAGACGCGAACGGTCGGCGAAAGGAGAGAACACACAAAGGGTGAACTCAGAAAAGACCAGAGTCGCCAGCTAGGCATTTTTATCCCGGGGGAAAGGTAATGTTGCATAAACCTAGAAAGATAAGGATAAGACGGTTGCGAACCAGAGAGACTGAGAAAGGGGGTTGGTTACAACCTGGGAAGGTATTAGCACCCAGATTGTCCGTCGTACTCGACGGGATCCACGCTTAAAAGATTTGTGTTTTAAAGGGGTAGTGTCTGTGCAATTTGTGTATCAAAGCTGGAAAAGAATGCAAGTGTCAGTGTAAAAGAAATGTGAAGTGTATAAGAGAAGTGTCAGTGTAAGAAAGGAGTGAGATGCTCATGATAATGAGGCTTAAAGAATAATACTGAAAGAGGGGGGTATATACAGAGACTTTTGTTCGATAACTGTTAAGTTATGCCTACGTATCCTCTCGTGCAATGAGGAAGTCAGAACACCGTAGTTCGACCCAAAGAGACTGAAAGAAATGACTTGTGAACTGCTTGCTTGTCTATGCTCAAGTGTATGACCTGTCTGGCTTAGGTGCAAACTGTCTTGCATTAGACGGGAGAAGCAAGTTCTCGTTTGTGAGTGAATGAGATGAGAAAAGAATCCCGGAGGAGACGATTATTGTTTGTTTTTGTATTTTCAGTCTTTTATTGCTTTTGAGAGTTTGTCATAAGTTAAAGAGCTTAAGCCTATACCAATGGATTAGTAAACTCATCACATCCTCCCTTTGATCAGGGGTAATGAGGATACCTTAAGTGTGAAGTCAGCATCTCACACTTAATCACCATGGTGTAGGATTAAGATCATTAACCTACTTGTGATTAGTTAGATGTTTTTGTTGTTTTTATTTAGTGTTAAGTAATGAGACTAAGCCATAATCAGGGATTAAACAGACTCATTACACCATCCTAATAGAAGGATAATAGATGAGAATGTTTAAGTTGAGGAAAGCTCCTCAACTTAATCCATGATTAGGGATTAAACTCTTGACAAAACAAAGCCTTTATTAAGTGGATTTTAGTTAATGATAAGATGAAGAAGTGACTTTTATGGTTTGTAAGACAACTTGAGGGGGACTTGTCCATTAACACTAGGGTTAGTCCTTCTTAACCAATTAAGGAAGAATTAGAACCCTAATGCAAGGCCCAAGTTACAAGCTTGATGTCTTAATGATTATTAAGTGAATTGATTAAAGGATTTAAACACATTAAGGGTTTAACATTTGGGATTAAAGTTATACACTCCATCCTAATAAAAGGATGCAGGCATAAGCTTAATCACAAAGCCTTAAAGCCTTTAGGGTTTAGTCCCTGATTATGAGATGAGAGGAGAAGACTCAAAGGATGACACAAAGGTAAAAACTAAATGGGGGACTAATCAAACCCTAATTATTATCATGCTTGGTCATTCCTAGGGTTAATGAGGCTTAAGAAAGAAAGAGATCTTCAAAGAGCCACCCAGGAGGAACAAGATGAAAGGAACAAGAAACAAAGAGCAGCAAAACAACTTGCTTCACTCAAGAAGTCAAGTTGCTTGAAGAAAGAAGGTAGGATGAACATGATTGAGCAAGCTCAATCCAATACACATACAAAATGCAGCAAGGGAAATATGAAAGAGATGAAAAGAGAATGTGAGAAGTGAAGGCAAATTCACTTCTCAAAACAACTTACCACCTGAAAAGTTAGCAAAAGAAATGAAATGTAATGCAAATGAGATGCAATGCAATGATGCAAACCAAAACCAGAAGCATGAGTATGATTTTAATGATGTTAAGAGATGATGCAAACATGAGGCAAGGCATTAGAATGATCATACAAGCATATGGATGCAAGAGAAGCATGCTTTGAACCATGAATGTTCATGAAAAGTTATGAAATGTAATGGACATTAAACATGGCAAATGCAAGATGCAAGGATCAAACATGATTCTAATATGTCCTAAGATGTATTATGAATCAAATGAAAGCATAAAATGTCATGGCAAGTCATGGTATGCAAGCAAATGGAAGATGGATGCAAAGGAAAACAAAAATTAGGGTTTATGATCAATACTCAAAGAAAAATTCAAAATCAGAAGCATACATCATGATAAAAAATTGAAAATGCAATCAAAGGAACCCTAAACCTATACAAACTCACTGCCCAAAGGAGGGGATCCAACTCTTAACCTAGTGAGAGTTATGAATTTCCTAAGATTGCTAGGGTTTTAAGGTACCTTGTCAAGAAAAATGCAAAACAAATTGAAAATGCAAGATCAATTCATGCCAATTTTATCCTATAAACTACATGTTATGCAAGATGCAATGCAAAAAGAACCATCTTCCAACTCTCAATGGTTAGGCAGAAATGAATTTTTGAAGTTTGTCACAAAGTATTGCCTTGAAATGAAATTAATTCCAAAGAAAATTATCAAAAGGTATCAAGAACAAAAAAGAAATTTGGTTTGAGAGTTGGACAATGTTTCTAAATGTTTTCAAATGCTATGTGAATTTTTTTGTGATTTTTAAATACCTAAAAGTATTTTTCATAATTTTTAAACATTTTTTGCTATTTTAATTAATTCGTACAAAATAAATCAAAAGAAAATGAATTAAAATGAGAATAAATGAAAGTAATCAGATCTGAAGGCTGAGATTTGAATGGGACGCGCGGGAGTTGACTGGCGCCAGATCTAAGGGTTGAAATTCAAACTGGGCCAATTAAATTAAACAGGATTAATTAAATTAATTAAGTGAGATTAGGGTTTTAATGACACATCCTGGCCATTGAAACGCGCGGGAGTCAACAAAAGTCAGCCAGATCAAGGGTCCACATTTAAACTTTGCCCTAAACGCATTTAAGTCACTAATCACTTTCAGGTGGCCGGAGAAGACTTCCGGTCGTCTTCTCCGGCCAGACCCTCACCTGAAAGTTGCTAACTTCTTCCCCATGTCACTAAAACCTAATCTATCTGCCCATAATCCATCCCCAAACATCATAGAGCAAGAATCAACAACTAAAACACATTTATTTTTCATAACAAAGCTGAATCGAAGCAAAATGCATTTAGGTCAGAAAAGTTTCAGAGGCAACATACATACTCAATACTCAATCATTTTCGAAACAAAACATATCAGCATGATCAGTGAAGCATAGAGAATCATTTAGGAACTTAAAAACATGTTTCTGGAAAAAATGTTCTTGAGCTCACCTGAACTGAAGCTTTGATCTTTGGAACTTTCTGGCTGGCCCTTTGATCCAAAACGCCTCTAATGAACCTCCTGAGAAGCTTGCAATGCTTGGTTGGAGTTTAGAATGGCTGGTTTGTGAGATTGAGCAAGTTCTGTTCAGTGAAGTGAGGAAATCGTGTTTCAGTTTGAGGATGTTTCAGGGATGAATGAGGGCAGGGAAATGATTAGGGGAGTATGCTGAGATGTTTTGTGAAGTTTGTTTTAATGTTTGATGCTTGTATGATGAGTTTCGAAGGAAGTTGCATAAGAGGTGAAAAATAAGAATGCTGGCTTAGAGAGAGCTTCAGGCTTGTGTGTGTGATGCAAATGAATCCTTGGAGTGTGTTTGTAAAGTCTGGATTGGGCAGAAAGTTGTTGGTGGCCTGCTGTGATTGGTATGGGCAAGTTGCCAAAATGTCAAATTGATTTGTACTTGAGGTATGGGCAATGGTACAACTAGATTTTTGGCTTGTCTTGGCTCAGCTGAGTTTAAGGATGTCCATGGAATTGTTTATGAGACAAATCAGCAAGTGGATCAAAGCTTATGAGATGTTTTTGCAATTTTCACAAAGTTTGGTCCCTTTTGAAATTCATGAGGTTCAAAGCATCAAAAGGCATAATTCTTGGGCCAATTCTGACTTTTAGAAGTCACATGATCATGTTGTAATGAGTTTATGCACATTTGAAGTCTTTAGAATGCTTGATCATACCATTTTGCAAAATGCCTCTTTGGTGGAAAACTTGAAATTATGTGATTTTTCCCAACTTTAACAAGCCATAACTTTTGATCCAAAATGAATTAGGACAAGTTCTTGTACTTTTTGAAAAGGGAATGATCCATTCTACAACTTTCATGACCAAAGTTTTCCCATTTGAAGCAATTTTGAATCAAAAAGCAAGGGTTGAAAAAGTTTCCCAAAATGGCAATTTTCCATTACAAGTCATTTTCCCAAAAAGTCAACTTTGCAAATGGCTTGAAATTCCTCAATTTTGTAAACTTCTAACATCTTCTATGATCAAATAAAGATCATACACCATCAAAATGATGAAGAACACCCTTTGGTTGGGTCATTGAGGGCCTCAGATGCCCTGATTTTGCACTGACTTGCTCAAGAAGTCAACTCTTGATTAGATGCCTTCCCCATGGAATTTCTTCATGAAACTTGATATGCATGATCCTTATGACATATAGAGACCATTAGAAACAAGAATGACCAAAAAATTTGGAGTTATGGCCTTTGAAACCAAAACCCTAATTCTAGGTCAACTGTGCAGTTAAACCTGGCTCTGCTTCCATGCCATTCTCAGTTCTTGTGATTTTTGACATTCTTGACTTTGAGAGGATAGAATATGATGCTTGACCATACATGGACCCCTTTGAAGTGATTGATGATCTTTGGAGTGGCTCAAATGGCTCTGGGATTGCTCAGATCACAAACCCTAGATGCAGATGACTTAGAACCAATGTAGTGAAGCAAAAATGCAATATGAGATGCCATGATTGAACTTATGCATATGAAGATATCACAAGCCATTGTGTGAATGAGTGAGGGCAAATTTGGGGTGTTTACAGCTGCCCCTATTCAAACATGAGTTAGCTGTGCAGGATGTAAGCAACGGCTTATCAGGCAAACAAGATAACTTGTGGTTGAATACCAAAGACAGTCCAAAATTTGCACTCACAGAATGAAGAAGAAAAGGGATATAGATTGTAAAAGAAAAATAAAGTATGTTTATAAAGTGCGGGCGACAGAGGACGACCGTCGAGCAGATAACGACTGCTGGGGAAAGAGCAATGACGGGGACGGCCGACATGCTGGGGAAGATGCGGGAAATACAGCAGTGACGGGGACGGCCGACAAGCTGGGGATATGAGATATTATGATGGGGAAGACCATCAGGTAAAGATATAAGACTCTCTGGGGATCATAGGTAAGTGAAATAAATGATGAGGTACGGTCATCAAAGGTGAAGGACGATCACCTAGCAGGGGACGGCTGCTCTGTTTGAGGATAAGATGAGGGACGGTCATCTAAGGTGAAGGATGATCACCTGGCAAGGTACGGTTGCCAAAAAGTATCACGACATAGGATGAATGTCGGATGAAAAGGTCGACGATGGGGACGGTCATCGGATAAGCATGATGAAGGACGATCATCAATAGGTGAAGGACGATCACCTAGCAGGGTACGGCTGCTCTCAGGGTTTGTCATGACATAGGACGAATGTCAGTTAACAAGATCAACGACGGGGACGACCATCGGATAAAATGATGAAGGACGATCATCAAGAAGGTGAAGGACGATCACCTGGCAGGGGACGGCTACCGAGAGTATCGCGACATAGGACGAATGTCGGATAGAAAAGGGTTCCAATTAATGGAGACTCCGCTGGGGAAAGGATGAGGGACGGTCATCCAAAGGTGAAGGACGATCACCTGGCAGGGTACGGCTGCCAAACGGGTATCATGACATAGGACGAATGCCAGATAGAAATATTTTACTGGAATTTGCTGGGACAAGTAAACATGGACGAGTGTCTATATCTAAGAAATGAGAGGTATTAGTGTTTGGGCATTGTGTATAGATTAAAGATGCGGACGAGCATCCTTAAGACTATGATACGGACGAGTATCAGGTAGAAACAAAAACTGACACATGTTCAGAGATGATGATACAGACGAGTATCAACTGGTTAACAAAGAACACGGACGAGTGTCGGATCTGCGGGGACTCTTCTGGGGAATAGTAGACACAGACGAGTGTCTAAATTCAAGAAGACAAAAGTGTTTGACACAGTGTATGGATTAAAGATGCGGACGAGCATCCTTAAGATTACGATACGGACGGGTATCGGGTAGAATCAAACGCTTGACGCATGCTCGGAGATGATGATACAGACGAGTACCAACTGGTTAACAAAGAACACGGACGAGTGTCGATTCTGAGAGGATATAAGTGGTGTATGCAAGATACGGATGAGTATCTGTATGAGTGACAAGTATGAGTAACAAGTATGAGTGGTGTATAGATGAGTTTTTAACTTGCTGGGGAGAGTGACACGGACGAGTGTCAAAAGGAGAAAAATAGAGTATAAACAAGTATCTGACTTACCATGCCGGGGAATGCGACACGGACGAGTGTCAGGGGAGTTGTATATGTATATATCTGTAAGGTGAGTGCAAAGGGGATGCTTTGGCTTTCTACTGGGGATATGACACGGACGGGTGTCAAGAAGTATCTGTATCTGTAAGTGTCTGCTCGTAAAGAATGCTCGGGCGACTTTACTGGGGAATGATGACACGGACGGGTGTCAAAAGGAGTGTGCATTGGTATTTATGAGTGTAGGGAAAATGCCTTGGCTTTCTGCCGGGGAATTTGGAGAGTTTCTCCGTATATCTTCGACGGATTGTCGGTACTTACAAGTGTTTGATTCAGAACATGGCTTATGATTATGCAATATGTTTGATTTTTGCCGTAATGCTCCGTATTAGACGGAATGCTACGCTCTGTGGGGAGAATAATGATGCGAATGCTATGATTATGCAAGAGGTAACGATCCGGGATTCGGGTCCCGTTGCTGAGGAGATCTCCGGCTGATCTGTTTGAAGTGAACATCCCAGCTGGGGATGAGATCATTGGTAGATATGACATATGGGACTCTGCTTGGGGATATGGGTCACTGATAGACCTATCTTCGGTAATGAGGGACCCAGCTGGGGTTTGTAGAAGCTTTCTTCACTCTGTCGTGAGATCTTCAGACGTTGCTCTTCTGGATAGAGGCTGAAATTCTGCGGGGAGATGGTTCCCTGGCTTTTGTACTCGGCTGAGGAGGAAGTAGCAAATGGCAACACAGCTGGGGAGAGAGCACCTCTGGTGCTAGGATTGAGTAGATGGTGATTTGCCGGATTGCTGGGATGAAGTTTTCATGCCCCATGTTGTGCTCTGAATACCTGCAATCCTGAAAAGATAGAGAAGCGCACAAGTAATCCCGAGGTATCCCTTACCGGATTCCATCATAGGGGTTAGACACTCCCGGGAGTAAACACATTTCCTGCAAGCACGTATTTTTTAGAAGAGAAGCATCTGTATTCATGCAATCAGTATCTTAAAGACATCAGACATTTTGCAAATGAAAATAAAATGTACGAGACGAAACATGACTGAAAATCTGATTTTATTAATTTACGTGCCTTGAATCGGCAAGATACAGTCAAAGAAACAAATCCCCTAAAATGAGGAGATTGTTACAAATTGAGAAATAAAAGGTATTGGCAATGTTGATGACGCTTCAGGGAGCTTTCCTTTGCTATGACTCGTATGACATTTGACGTTCTTCTCGTCTTGCTTTCTGAAGAAGGCTGATTCTGAAAGAAGCTTGATCCTTTTGAAGCTTACCAAGTTGTAAGTGATACAGACGAATTCAGAATGCAATTGTTCGCTTATTCCCTTATTTTGCATGGATCGCCCTTTCGGGTTTTCAATCCATCGGGATAGCCTTTTTTGCCTGAGTTGTCCAATGCGGCTTTTCAACTCAGCGGGTGTACATTTTTTTATTTATTTCCCTTATTTTTGCCCGAGTCTTTTATTCTGTTTTTGACTCGCCGGGATGCCCTATTTTTTCCTGGACTTACATTCTGTTTTTATGTCCAGCGGGTTATTTTATGCGAAGTATTTTTTAACTGCATCTGCATTCACCGGGGAAGGGAAGTCTTCACCATCCATAGTACAGAGCATGAGTGCTCCACCGGAGAAAACTTTCTTTACTACGAATGGTCCTTCATAGTTCGGAGTCCATTTGCCCCTGTGGTCCGTATGAGGAGGGAGGAGTCTTTTCAGCACAAGATCCCTTACTTGGTACTCTCGGAGCCTCACTTTATGATCGAAGGCTTTCTTCATTCTTTTCTGATACAATTGCCCATGACAAATTGCAGCCAATCTCTTTTCTTCAATCAGACTCAGTTGTTCATATCGGGATCGGACCCACTCTGCTTCATTCAGTTTAACACCCATTAGTACCCGCAAGGAGGGTAATTCAACTTCAACAGGTAAGACTGCCTCCATACCATACACAAGTTGATACGGTGTTGCCCCAGTGGATGTTCTGATTGACGTTGGGTACCCATGTATGGCAAACGGTAGCATTTCATGCCAGTCTTTGTAGGTGACTACCATCTTCTGCACAATCTTCTTGATATTCTTATTAGCCGCCTCAACAGCGCCATTCATCTTTGGCCGGTAAGGAGAAGAATTGTGGTGTTGGATCTTGAAGTCCCGGCACAGCTCTGCCATCATTTTGTTGTTCAAGTTGGAACCATTATCAGTAATGATTCGCTCGGGCACTCCATACCGACAGATGATATCTCTCTTCAGAAATCGGGCTACCACTTGCCTTGTAACGTTTGCATAGGAAGCTGCTTCAACCCACTTGGTGAAGTAATCAATGGCTACCAGGATGAATCTGTGGCCATTTGAAGCAGTCGGTTCAATCTTGCCGATCATATCAATGCCCCACATGGCGAAAGGCCAGGGTGAAGACATCACATTCAGAGGATTGGGAGGCACATGTACTTTATCCGCATAAATCTGACATTTATGGCATTTTCTGGCATAAGCACAACAATCTGCATCCATTGTGATCCAGTAATAGCCTGATCTTAGCAAATTCTTGGCCATGGCATGCCCTCCTGCATGGGTACCAAAGGATCCTTCGTGCACCTCGTGCATCAGCAAGTCTGCTTCTGTTCTATCAACGCATCTGAGGAGTATCATATCAAAGTTTCTCTTGTAGAGAGAACCATCCGTATTCAGGAAGAAACTACCAGCAAGCCTTCTTAATGTCTTCTTGTCATTGGAAGATGCCCCAGGTGGGTATGTTTGATCCTCCAAGAAGCATTTGATATCATGGAACCAAGGCTTATTATCTTTGACAATATCTGCTGCAAATACATACGCTGGTCTGTCAAGTCTGGACACTGAAATCCGAGGTACAAAGTTGGCAGCTTGAACTTTGATCATGGATGAAATGGTGGCAAGAGCATCTGCAAATTGATTCTCGTCCCGAGGGATATACTCAAGCTTGACCATTGTAAAGAAAGTCAATAACCTCCTTGTATAATCCCTGTAAGGTATCAGATGATCCTGGTGTGTGTACCATTTGCCGTTGGTTTGATTGATTACCAAAGCTAAATCTCCGAACACAGTCAAAGTTTTGATCCTGAGGTTAATGGCTTCCTCAAGACCCATAATACAAGCTTCGTATTCAGCTTCGTTGTTAGTGCAGTTAAAGGTGAGTTTTGCCGAGAAAGGCATGTGAACTCCCTTAGGTGTAATGAGCAATGCACCAACACCACGACCATTCATATTAACAGCCCCATCAAACATCATAGTCCATTCTTCTTCTGGGTCAGGCCCTTCAGTGTGAACAGGCTCTTCATGATCCTTTGCTTTTATGAACATGATGTCTTCATCAGGGAAGTCAAATCTCATGGGCTGGTAATCATCAATGGGTTGCTCAGCAAGATAATCAGACAATACACTGCCTTTGATGGCTTTTTGAGATGTGTACTGAATGTCATATTCTGTGAGGATCATTTGCCATCTTGCAACCCGTCCGGTAAGTGCTGGCTTCTCAAAAATGTACTTAACTGGATCCATCTTTGATATCAATAAAGTAGTGTGGGTCAACATATACTGCCTTAGTCGGCGAGCAGCCCACGCTAAAGCACAACAAGTTTTCTCGAGCAGTGAATAACGTTGTTTACAGTCGGTAAACTTTTTGCTTAGGTAGTAAATTGCATACTCTTTTCGACCAGACTCGTCATGCTGGCCCAGCACACACCCCATTGACTCTTCTAATACTGTCAAGTACATTATCAGAGGTCTTCCTTCAACTGGAGGCATAAGGATTGGAGGCTCTTGTAAGTATTCCTTGATCTTGTCAAAAGCCCACTGGCAGTCTTCGTTCCACCTGACCGTTTGTTCTTTTCTCAACAACTTGAACAAGGGCTCACAGGTTGCCGTAAGGTGAGATCTGAACCTTGAAATGTAGTTCAATCTACCCAGAAAACCTCGAACTTCTTTTTCTGTCTTCGGTGCAGGCATTTCTTGAATGGCTTTGACTTTATCAGGGTCAATTTCAATCCCTTTCTCACTTACAATAAATCCCAGCAATTTACCGGATCGCACTCCGAATGTGCACTTGTTGGGGTTCAACTTCAGTTGGTACTTCCTCAGACGTTTGAATAACTTCAGCAGGTTTACCAGGTGGTCTTCTTCTGTGAGGGACTTGGCAATCATGTCATCCACATAACATTCAATTTCTTTATGGATCATGTCATGGAATAATGTTACCATAGCCCGTTGATAGGTGGCACCAGCATTCTTCAGTCCGAATGGCATCACCTTATAACAGAACGTGCCCCAGGGTGTGATGAAAGTGGTCTTCTCCATGTCTTCAGGTGACATCTTGATCTGATTGTATCCTGAAAATCCATCCATGAAGGAGAATACCGAGAACTGAGCCGTATTATCAACCAATACATCAATGTGAGGTAAAGGGAAATCATCTTTCGGGCTAGCTCTGTTCAGATCCCGGTAGTCTACACACATTCTCACTTTGCCGTCTTTCTTAGGCACAGGTACAATATTGGCAACCCACGGCGGATAGCTAGTCACAGCAAGGAATCCGGCGTCCCACTGCTTTTGTACCTCTTCCTTGATCTTCATTGCCATATCTGGGCGAGTACGGCGCAGCTTCTGTTTTACCGGTGGGCAGTCTTCTTTCAAAGGCAACTTGTGCATGACAATATCGGTGTCCAACCCCGGCATATCCTGATAAGACCAAGCAAAGACATCCACATATTCCCGAAGCATATCAATCAGTTGTTCTTTCACTGAGTCTTGTAGGCAGGCCCCGACCCTAACCTCTTTCACCTCTTCTTCCGTACCAAGATTAACCGTTTCGACCTCCTCCTGATGAGGAGTGATAACCTTCTCCTCTTGCCTTAACAACCTGGCTAGCTCTTCGGGAAGCTCATAATCTTCTTCAACCCCTTCATCAGCTTGATTGATTGGATTGTCAAAGTCATACGAAGCCATAGCTGTGCTGTTGTCGGTGCAGTCTGCAAGGCACTCTCTGCAAGGGTTTAGATGGTTCATTTTAGTGATTGATTTTAATCTTGTTTAGAAAAAGTGCAATGAAGTTATCATTTTGGAAAACATTGCCATTTTTATTTTTGTACAAAAAGAAAAACGAAAAACAGTGAGCGGAAAAGAAAAAGACTCATTTGCAAAAGATGTCCGATATTCATTGATTGATCTGTTTGCACAAAATTACAAGATGGCCCGATTACAAAATGAGTCTTGTCATCTTGGGCAAGATGCAAGACTTGATGCATGCTTAAAAATACAGGAAATAATAATTACTCTGCAGGAGTAACCCTTATAATTTCCTGGGAAGACCAGTTTGAGATATGGCTCCTCGGGATCCTTGGACGTATCCAGCTCTCCAGGTTGCGCTCATCTTCCGACTTGTCTTCCAAGTTGTTCACAGCATCCGGGGTGAGCATCCCCCCGCTGACAAAGTTGGGCTTCTTGGCAGCCTCTGATTGATCTTGTTGAGTTGGTTTGTAACCCAACCCAAATTTGTCCTCCTTCTTCTCCATGGGCAGCAGCTTGCCCCATCCTTGGGCAGTCCCCTCTTCAACAACCTTCCTGGCTTGCTGATAAGATGTCATGGAGGTCCCCAGTACAGTAGATGCTTCATTTACGTTCAGGGCCTCAAACCCCTGGCTCATAGTTTCATGGATCTCTCCATCCATCTCAATGTATTTGTATGTAGCCAGATGGCTAACAAAGATATCTTCTTCACCACAGATAGTGATGATCTGGCCTTCCCACTCGAATTTCAGCTTCTGGTGAAGGGTAGACGTAACAGCGCCAGCGGCATGGATCCAAGGTCTACCCAACAAACAGCTGTAGGCCGGCTGGATGTCCATCACATAGAAGGTAATTTTGAAAGTTTGCGGGCCAATCATTACTGGCAGATCAATCTCTCCAAGCACTGATCTCTTAGAGCCATCAAATGCTCTCACCACCAGATTACTTGGACGCAGGGCCAAGCCATCATAATCTAGCTTCACCAAGGCTTTCTTTGGTAGAACATTGAGTGAAGACCCAGTGTCCACTAGCACATGGGATAGAACAGCACCCTTGCATTCTAGAGTGATGTGTAAAGCTTTGTTGTGGTTACGTCCCTCAGTTGTTAAGTCAACATTGGTAAAACCCAGTCCATGACTGGTATTGACATTCGCTACCACAGTTTCTAGCTGATTAACAGTGATCTCCTCTGGCACGTATGCTGCGTGCAGGACTTTCAATAATGCATTCTTGTGAGCTTCGGAACACATCAACAGGGATAATATGGAGATCTTTGAGGGAGTTTGGTGAAGCTGATCCACCACTTTGTAATCACTTCTCTTTATAATCCTCATAAACTCGTCTACATCTTGTTCAAAAGATGTCTTCTGAGTTTCCTTGATAATTGGTTCTTCAGATACTACACTCTTTCCCTTTGCTTTGGCAGCAGCTTCTGCTTCGGCATTAGGTCTTTGCAATTGTGAGGCAAAAAGGCATCCGCTTCTGGTGAAGCCTCCGCCTCCCCCAACATTATCAATCTGTGGAGAAGAATTTGAAGAGTCCAAAGTGATTTTCTCCCCATTGCAGTAGAGGTCAGAGCCATAATGCCAAGGTATGGCATTACTGCTTTCATATGGAACTGGCCCAGGCACCGTGATGGTAACTGGACTGACTGCTGCAGAGGAAGGTACTGAAATGGTGTGCGGATCGTAGTAAATGGTGACCGGTAATCTGGCAGGAGGTGCCACTATTTGTTGTTGAAAGCTGTTGTTTGGAGGAACATATGATGGATCATAGTAAATGGTGACTGCTGAGATATCTTCATTAATGTCTGTTGGTGTTGTAGAAGATCCTGCTGGATAAAGGGATGCTGATGTTGTAGAAGAAACGGTTGTTGACATCTGGTTCGTTGAAGTGATGGATGGAGCCATTGTTGATGATATTGATGAATTGGTCGGAATGATTGTTGTTGCAGTTGTAGAAGAGTCAGGAATTGTTGTCAAAGGGATTGCTGGATTTGTAGGTGCTGATGTTGTGATCTGAAGTATGCCACTTTTGATAAGACCATCTATGCCGCTTCTCAAATTATCACATCCGTTGACCGAAATGTTGCAATAACCACAACCGAGCTCACACCCGGGGAACATCTGGCATTCTAGGAGCTGAGCTTTAATTTCTACCAGAGGTGTCCGAATCTGCCCAACACTGGTGATTAAGAAAGATGGCTTGTCTTCCTCAATAGCATTAATTCTTGGTCCTCCATGGTTGGGCATGGGATTCTTGGTGACACTTGGAGGGGGTGCAAAGTTGAGGGCTTTAGAATCCACCAGGTCTTGTACCTTCATTTGTAAAGCCCTGCATTTCTCCGTATTGTGGCCAGGTGCATTGGAATGGAAAGCACATCTGGCGTTGACATCGTAATTTCTTGGAAGATTGGAAGGATCGGGTGGTGCCAATGTCCTTAGTTCAACCAGGTTGAGTTTCAGGAGTTGTGGCAATAAAGCGGCATAAGGCATAGGGATAGGGTCAATCACCCTATTTGCCTGTGATGGTCTCTGCTGAAAAGGTCTTTGTTGTTGATTGTTGTTATTGTTGCTGTAGGTTCTTTGTGGCGGATATTGAACTTGCTGTTGATAGTGTGGTGGTTGTTGATATGTTGGTTGCTGAGGAATCGGAGCTGGGATGGTGACAGCTGCTACTGATCTGTGGACATACTGAGGTCTGCCCCTGCTGGCATGAATGGCATTTGTCTCACCAGTTCTTCTAGGTCCCACAAAAGGCTTCCTAGGATTACTTGACGAACTTGCACCATTATCAGAAATTTTACCCATCTTCAGAAGGCTCTCAATTCTTTCTCCAGCTATAACTACGTCGGCGAAGCTGGTGGAAGAAAAGGCAGCTAGCCTATCAATATATGTTCCTTGCAGAGTGTTCATAAACATGTCGACCATTTCTCTTTCCGACATGGGTGGCTGGATAGCAGCAGCAAGCTGTCTCCACCTTTGGGCATATTCCCTGAAGCTTTCTCTGGAGGATTGGGACATTCCCATCAGAAGAGTCCTGTTAGGAGCCATGTTCAGATTGTATTGATACTGCCTGATGAAGGCTTCAGCTAAGTCCTTCCAGCATCTAATGGTAGCCCTGGTTAAATGTGAGTACCACTCCCTTGAAGCCCTAGTCAAACTGTCTTCAAAGTAAAACATCCACAGTTTTTCATCCATGGTGTATGCCTTAAGTCTCCCCAGAAAGGACTGTAAGTGAGTTCGTGGACAGGAAGTTCCATTGTACTTCTCAAAGCACGGGGGCTTAAACTTATGGGGAATCCTTACCCCATCCACTAACCCCATATCCATGACATCAAAACCCAAGGAGTTTTGAGACTCCAGAGATCTCAACTTCTCAGCAATTTCATCAAACCTCTTGTCATAAACTTCATCCCCAGCTCCCATCACAGTAAACTGCTCTTCTTGAGGATCTTCTTGCAAGATCCTGCCTGCAGCAGTGTTGCCCGGTACATTCCTTGGGATGTTGGCTTCTGGATCTAGATGAGGTCCAAATATTGGTGGGTTAACATGAGGCTGACCTCCCTCATTGTTGCTGGTTCCTCTAGTGCCAGGATGATGTTCTTCGGGGGTCTGTCTTTCTACCAATGCCCTTAATCTCTCTTGGCTCTGAGCCAAGCCAGTCATTACAGTCATGAACTGAGCCATTTGGTTCCTCATCTCCACTCTTTCATTATCCATTTGAGTCCTGACCTCTGTTAGGTCCTGCTGTACTTGATCCATCTGGATACCAGGAAGGTTGTTGCGAGTAGGATATCTGTGCGGACGGTTGAGAGGGAACACCCGGCGGCGAGCAATAATTCCTGAACCACAACATAGTTAGAAACAAAATAAAGCAAAGGCAAACCTACAAAACAAAACAACAGTCAGTATGCAATGCAGTATGCTTATTTATTTTCCAAGGTATCCGGCTTGGCTCTTGGTTTTGACCTTTCCAGACCCTGAGGAAGATGCTTTGATGTTGCTTGAGAGAAAGAGAACTTAATAAAACAAACTAACAGATATATTACAAATGGTGAATAATACATAGTCTGTTTTTTACAAAACATGCCCCTGAAGGGTCAAAATACAACATAAAATAAAAGTACATCAAATGGAAATAACAACAAGCAAAGTAATCAAACATCTAAGCCAAACTCATCCTCCTTAACCTCCTTCAAAAGTGCTTCAGTGACAGGACCAGCCGGATGCTCTGTAATGTTTCTGATGAGAAGGTTTCTGGTGGCAATAGCAGTGGTCAGCTTCTTGTGCCTGTCTTGGTCCTTTGACCTCTTCACACCAGCCCTAAGCTTCAACTCTGAAATCTCCTTCTGGGCTGCCAGCAAAGCTTCCTGTTGTTTCTTCTCATTGGCCTCTAACTGCTCAATCCTGGCCTGAGTCCTCTTATCCTCCTGAGTGCGAGCTTCAGTGATTCTGACCCACCTATCTTGACTTTCTTTCAGATAGAGATCAGTCCTAGCCTTCTGAAACTGGGCCTCTTTGTAGACATTCTTCAAAATTTGCTCTCCAGCTCTTGATTTCTTGATGTAGTCCTCTGCTTTCTCAATCTTGGCTAGATGTTCCACTCTAAGCTTCTCCAACCTCTCAATGTCTATACGACCATCACTCCTCTCCCAGAGGGTCTTCTTCAGATCTTGAGACAGATTCTCATTCCTTTCCTTCAGCTTCTCAAACTCTTCCAGGCTGACAGTGGCTGGAGGTGGTACTGTGGATGGTCCAGGTGTATCCTCAATGGTGAAAGGCATCCCAGAAATCTGAGCTCTAGAATGAGACCATTCATAATACTGAGCTGAAGCCACATTATTGCATCTTCCAAGAATGGCCATCCCTTTGGTCTGGATGTTGTCCCAAGCCCAGGATGCTTGCCTGACAACAGCTAGATTAGGCTTTATCTCACAATACAAGGTTTCAGCCAAATCTTGCACTCTTGAACAGCAAAGGATTGTAGTTGATGCAACCCTTCACTCCTACCAGTGGTACATTTGGGTACTGCCCACAGCTAGTGATGATGTCTTTGCCCTTGGTGCTCTGAGTGCACCATCTGATGTCATCTGAAGTCAAAGCAATAAGTCTCTTGGCCCAATTCTTCTGTTGGTGAGGGTTCAAGAAAGCATCAGTCTTGAGTAAGTGTTTAAGCAGCCAGGTATGAAACAGGGGAGCACAACATCTCACCAACTTCCCTCTCTGCTTCTCATTCCTTTGGTGAACAGAATAATAGAAATCTCCTAGCAAGGTGGGCACTGGGTTTCTCAGAAGGAAGAGATGAATAGCATTCTTGCTGATAAACTTGGGCTCATCTGCAAATAGTATAACCCCATATATACTGAGGGCTAACAATGCACAAACTGCCCTCCATTCTCCCAAGGAGGCCTTCAGGATGGCCTGAGAAGTCAAAAAGTCTAAGTGCAAACCAGGGATCCCAGCCTTTGTGGTCATGTTCTGCTCAATCAAAATAGGTTCCAAGTACAGTGCTTTTGCCACTTCTCCATTGCTGGGAGAAATCATCTCTAGATTGAAGGGGATATCACCCTTGACAGGTACTCCAATCAATGATGAGAACTCCTCCAGCAGAGGTCCCAACTGAAAGTTCTGGAAAGTGAAGCATCTCAAAGGAGGGTCATAAAACTGTAGGCAAGTGTGAATCAAACTCCTCTGAGAAGGGTCCAAGTCCATAACCATATCAAGGATGCCTCCATAATGCTCTCTGAATAATGGGATGTGGTCTGGAGTGATGAGTGCCTGGACCTGCCTGATGCTAGTTAGCACAGGCTCAAAGAAATGGTATGAAATGTTGCTTTTCTTGGGTGCCATGACTGCTGATGAAGAGCTGAAACAAATGCTGATGATGAAGACTGATACTGGAGATGAGCCACTGATAGGCTGAAGCTAGTGATGAGAGTAGCTGAAGCAGGAAACTGATGAAGATAGCTGAAACAGATAGCTGATGAAACAGAGGTCTATGCAGATGAAGGGGTCAAAACCAAGCCAAATGTGATGTGGATACCCTGAAAGACAAATAAGCAAATGTTAAATGATGCAATGATGATGTATGCAAATGATATGCAAGGGTTTGTGATCAAGATGGATCTGATTTCTGTTCTGGATACAAGCTCATGTATGTTCAAGAAATCCAGATGGAGGTTTAGAAATCCAGTAACCAAGGTGGGGGACTCAAATAAAGAGTCACATGTCCAGGGTTAAATCACAAGAACTGTCCAACATGAGGTACTCTTAGTCAAAACAAAGTAACAGGGTATGATGTGGCCAATGGTACCTGCAAACCTGTAAACAGTCCATCCCCCTCACAGGTGGTGTTCTAAAACAAGGATCCTCAGACTTGGATCAGTTATGAGAAGTGTAAACACTTCTAACCCGGAGGTACAGTGTTCACAATAACCATAAAAGATCCTCCCCTAATTCACCTCAGTTTCTGAAGGTCATAATAAAGGTCATCCAGACTTAGAAGGCTTCCCAGATAGTCCTAGCTCTACAGGATATCTGTAGCACAGAGTTCTCAAGAAGAAACCCATATCTGAACCGTGTTTCATATTCCCGCACCAGACCGAAATGGAATGGGAAAGAACATGAACCACTCTAGCCTAGGTGTCACTCAGGTCCCAGGTATAGGACCTAAAACTCTCAATGAAACCCCACCCACCAAGACAAAAACCAGATCCAGCAAGATAACAGTATGACAGTATGATGTATATAAAGAAAGCAATAAATAACTGTACATAAAGCAATAAATAAAGCAACTATATAAACACAATTAGCACATAACACCCCAATAAACACAAATCAAACAAGCGCTAGGAGGAACCCACAAAAAGAACAAGAAGCCCTGGTTACAGTATAAGGGTCCCCAGCAGAGTCGCCAAGCTGTCGCTCCCACCAAATGACACCTCAGGTCAGAAGGGGTATAGACGCGAACGGTCGGCGAAAGGAGAGAACACACAAAGGGTGAACTCAGAAAAGACCAGAGTCGCCAGCTAGGCATTTTTATCCCGGGGGAAAGGTAATGCTGCATAAACCTAGAAAGATAAGGATAAGACGGTTGCGAACCAGAGAGACTGAGAAAGGGGGTTGGTTACAACCTGGGAAGGTATTAGCACCCAGATTGTCCGTCGTACTCGACGGGATCCACGCTTAAAAGATTTGTATTTTAAAGGGGTAGTGTCTGTGCAATTTGTGTATCAAAGCTGGAAAAGAATGCAAGTGTCAGTGTAAAAGAAATGTGAAGTGTATAAGAGAAGTGTCAGTGTAAGAAAGGAGTGAGATGCTCATGATAATGAGGCTTAAAGAATAATACTGAAAGAGGGGGGTATATACAGAGACTTTTGTTCGATAACTGTTAAGTTATGCCTACGTATCCTCTCGTGCAATGAGGAAGTCAGAACACCTTAGTTCGACCCAAAGAGACTGAAAGAAATGACTTGTGAACTGCTTGCTTGTCTATGCTCAAGTGTATGACCTGTCTGGCTCAGGTGCAAACTGTCTTGCATTAGACGGGAGAAGCAAGTTCTCGTTTGTGAGTGAATGAGATGAGAAAAGAATCCCGGAGGAGACGATTATTGTTTGTTTTTGTATTTTCAGTCTTTTATTGCTTTTGAGAGTTTGTCATAAGTTAAAGAGCTTAAGCCTATACCAATGGATTAGTAAACTCATCACATCCTCCCTTTGATCAGGGGTAATGAGGATACCTTAAGTGTGAAGTCAGCATCTCACACTTAATCACCATGGTGTAGGATTAAGATCATTAACCTACTTGTGATTAGTTAGATGTTTTTGTTGTTTTTATTTAGTGTTAAGTAATGAGACTAAGCCATAATCAGGGATTAAACAGACTCATTACACCATCCTAATAGAAGGATAATAGATGAGAATGTTTAAGTTGAGGAAAGCTCCTCAACTTAATCCATGATTAGGGATTAAACTCTTGACAAAACAAAGCCTTTATTAAGTGGATTTTAGTTAATGATAAGATGAAGAAGTGACTTTTATGGTTTGTAAGACAACTTGAGGGGGACTTGTCCATTAACACTAGGGTTAGTCCTTCTTAACCAATTAAGGAAGAATTAGAACCCTAATGCAAGGCCCAAGTTACAAGCTTGATGTCTTAATGATTATTAAGTGAATTGATTAAAGGATTTAAACACATTAAGGGTTTAATACTTGGGATTAAAGTTATACACTCCACCCTAATAGAAGGATGCAGGCATAAGCTTAATCACAAAGCCTTAAAGCCTTTAGGGTTTAGTCCCTGATTATGAGATGAGAGGAGAAGACTCAAAGGATGACACAAAGGTAAAAACTAAATGGGGGACTAATCAAACCCTAATTATTATCATGCTTGGTCATTCCTAGGGTTAATGAGGCTTAAGAAAGAAAGAGATCTTCAAAGAGCCACCCAGGAGGAACAAGATGAAAGGAACAAGAAACAAAGAGCAGCAAAACAACTTGCTTCACTCAAGAAGTCAAGTTGCTTGAAGAAAGAAGGTAGGATGAACATGATTGAGCAAGCTCAATCCAATACACATACAAAATGCAGCAAGGGAAATATGAAAGAGATGAAAAGAGAATGTGAGAAGTGAAGGCAAATTCACTTCTCAAAACAACTTACCACCTGAAAAGTTAGCAAAAGAAATGAAATGTAATGCAAATGAGATGCAATGCAATGATGCAAACCAAAACCAGAAGCATGAGTATAATTTTAATGATGTTAAGAGATGATGCAAACATGAGGCAAGGCATTAGAATGATCATACAAGCATATGGATGCAAGAGAAGCATGCTTTGAACCATGAATGTTCATGAAAAGTTATGAAATGTAATGGACATTAAACATGGCAAATGCAAGATGCAAGGATCAAACATGATTCTAATATGTCCTAAGATGTATTATGAATCAAATGAAAGCATAAAATGTCATGGCAAGTCATGGTATGCAAGCAAATGGAAGATGGATGCAAAGGAAAACAAAAATTAGGGTTTATGATCAATACTCAAAGCAAAATTCAAAATCAGAAGCATACATCATGATAAAAAATTGAAAATGCAATCAAAGGAACCCTAAACCTATACAAACTCACTGCCCAAAGGAGGGGATCCAACTCTTAACCTAGTGAGAGTTATGAATTTCCTAAGATTGCTAGGGTTTTAAGGTACCTTGTCAAGAAAAATGCAAAACAAATTGAAAATGCAAGATCTATTCATGCCAATTTTATCCTATAAACTACATGTTATGCAAGATGCAATGCAAAAAGAACCATCTTCCAACTCTCAATGGTTAGGCAGAAATGAATTTTTGAAGTTTGTCACAAAGTATTGCCTTGAAATGAAATTAATTCCAAAGAAAATTATCAAAAGGTATCAAGAACAAAAAAGAAATTTGGTTTGAGAGTTGGACAATGTTTCTAAATGTTTTCAAATGCTATGTGAATTTTTTTGTGATTTTTAAATACCTAAAAGTATTTTTAATTAATTAATTTTCATTAATTAATTAAAATTAAACTTTTAAATGATTTAAAAATAATTTTTAATGCAAAAAATAAAAATAAAAATATTTTTGTGTTCTGAAAAATAATGAAAATCTTGACAAAAATTTTCATAATTTTTAAACATTTTTTGCTATTTTAATTAATTCGTACAAAATAAATCAAAAGAAAATGAATTAAAATGAGAATAAATGAAAGTAATCAGATCTGAAGGCTGAGATTTGAATGGGACGCGCGGGAGTTGACTGGCGCCAGATCTAAGGGTTGAAATTCAAACTGGGCCAATTAAATTAAACAGGATTAATTAAATTAATTAAGTGAGATTAGGGTTTTAATGACACATCCTGGCCATTGAAACGCGCGGGAGTCAACAAAAGTCAGCC
Organism: Lathyrus aphaca; assembly: GCA_963966055.1. Taxonomy (NCBI): domain Eukaryota; kingdom Viridiplantae; phylum Streptophyta; class Magnoliopsida; order Fabales; family Fabaceae; genus Lathyrus; species Lathyrus aphaca. The sequence continues at coordinate 184,341,685 of OZ014520.1, forward strand.
AGATCAAGGGTCCACATTTAAACTTTGCCCTAAACGCATTTAAGTCACTAATCACTTTCAGGTGGCCGGAGAAGACTTCCGGTCGTCTTCTCCGGCCAGACCCTCACCTGAAAGTTGCTAACTTCTTCCCCAGGTCACTAAAACCTAATCTCTCTGCCCAGAATCCATCCCCAAACATCATAGAGCAAGAATCAACAACTAAAACACATTTATTTTTCATAACAAAGCTGAATCGAAGCAAAATGCATTTAGGTCAGAAAAGTTTCAGAGGCAACATACATACTCAATACTCAATCATTTTCGAAACAAAACATATCAGCATGATCAGTGAAGCATAGAGAATCATTTAGGAACTTAAAAACATGTTTCTGGAAAAAATGTTCTTGAGCTCACCTGAACTGAAGCTTTGATCTTTGGAACTTTCTGGCTGGCCCTTTGATCCAAAACGCCTCTAATGAACCTCCTGAGAAGCTTGCAATGCTTGGTTGGAGTTTAGAATGGCTGGTTTGTGAGATTGAGCAAGTTCTGTTCAGTGAAGTGAGGAAATCGTTTTTCAGTTTGAGGATGTTTCAGGGATGAATGAGGGCAGGGAAATGATTAGGGGAGTATGCTGAGATGTTTTGTGAAGTTTGTTTTAATGTTTGATGCTTGTATGATGAGTTTCGAAGGAAGTTGCATAAGAGGTGAAAAATGAGAATGCTGGCTTAGAGAGAGCTTCAGGCTTGTGTGTGTGATGCAAATGAATCCTTGGAGTGTGTTTGTAAAGTCTGGATTGGGCAGAAAGTTGTTGGTGGCCTGCTGTGATTGGTATGGGCAAGTTGCCAAAATGTCAACTCGATTTGTACTTGAGGTATGGGCAATGGTACAGCCAGCTTTTTGGCTTGTCTTGACTCAGTTGAGTTTAAGGATGTCCATGGAATTGTTTATGAGACAAATCAGCAAGTGGATCAAAGCTTATGAGATGTTTTTGCAATTTTCACAAAGTTTGGTCCCTTTTGAAATTCATGAGGTTCAAAGCATCAAAAGGCATAATTCTTGGGCCAATTCTGACTTTTAGAAGTCATATGATCATGTTGTAATGAGTTTGTGCACATTTGAAGTCTTTAGAATGCTTGATCATACCATTTTGCAAAATGCCTCTTTGGTGGAAAACTTGAAATTATGTGATTTTTCCCAACTTTAACAAGCCATAACTTTTGATCCAAAATGAATTAGGACAAGTTCTTGTACTTTTTGAAAAGGGAATGATCCATTCTACAACTTTCATGACCAAAGTTTTCCCATTTGAAGCATTTTTGAATCAAAAAGCAAGGGTTGAAAAAGTTTCCCAAAATGGCAATTTTCCATTACAAGTCATTTTCCCAAAAAGTCAACTTTAAAAATGGCTTGAAATTCCTCAATTTTGTAAACTTATAACATCTTCTATGATCAAATAAAGATCATACACCATCAAAATGATGAAGAACACCCTTTGGTTGGGTCATTGAGGGCCTCAGATGCCCTGATTTTGCACTGACTTGCTCAAGAAGTCAACTCTTGATTAGATGCCTTCCCCATGGAATTTCTTCATGAAACTTGATATGCATGATCCTTATGACATATAGAGACCATTAGAAACAAGAATGACCAAAAAATTTGGAGTTATGGCCTCTGAAACCAAAACCCTAATTCTAGGTCAACTGTGCAGTTAAACCTAGCTCTGCTTCCATGCCATTCTCAGTTCTTGTGATTTTTGACATTCTTGACTTTGAAAGGATAGAATATGATGCTTGAACATACATGGACCCCTTTGAAGTGATTGATGATCTTTGGAGTGGCTCAAATGGCTCTGGGATTGCTCAGATCACAAACCCTAGATGCAGATGACTTAGAACCAATGTAGTGAAGCAAAAATGCAATATGAGATGCCATGATTGAACTTATGCATATGAAGATATCACAAGCCATTGTGTGAATGAGTGAGGGCAAATTTGGGGTGTTTACACCTAAACATCACTGTTTCACATTTCTCGATTATCAATTGGTGCCCACAATGGAATAATTCTACAAACTATTTAGTGTGCCTATTCTTGATCAGAAACCATTCACAGGCTTAGAGAAGGAGCCTTAATCAAAAATTATTGCAGCATCCTTATATCTGAAGAAGTCAGACATTGTACTAGAAAAAAGAAGTGGAGTTAAGGGTATTCTTGCTAAAGTATTGATAGAGAGAGCTCAGGTATTCTTGGATTCTATGAGTTACAATGCTTTTGAGGAGATATTGGATTTGTTGATATATGGTTTGGTACTGTTCCCTAATCATCTGGACCAATTCATAGATGTGCATGCCATTAACATATTTCTGACTCATAATCATGTGCCTACCTCGCTTGGAAATATTTTGCACTCTCTTCACACTCATCCTACGAAGGCACAAGGAACTCTGATGTGTTGCATACATCTACTATCAAGGTGGTTTATTTATTACCTTCCTCGATCAGTAATAAAGAGTGAACAAGGTTTGAGGTGGTCTAAAAGGATAATGTTACTCTCTCATTCAGATATTCATTGGTGTTCCCGATTTATGGAGAATATTACTATCATTGACCATTATGGAGAGTTCCTTAACGTGCTACTCCTTGGCATAAGTGGGGGCATTACCTACAATCCTTCTTTAGCACTACATCAATTTGGTTATGCTCGGAGTAATGGTCCTCATGATATGATTATTCAAGGTATTGTGTTCGATTATGACAATGACCTTCAAGGTTACCGTCAGAGGTTTATACGAGCTTGGAGCATGGTGAACAAGATTAACAACAATACTCTAGAACCAAAATACTCCATCCCTATGGAACCTTACCTTAGATGGGTGTGATATCATGCTCAAACTCTTATGATGCCATATCCTACTATTCTACCAGTAACTGTTGAGCCAATTGTTGAAGGAGATGTTCCTTATACCTTTCTTCATCCTGACATGCCTACGGATCTGGAAGAGCTGCAGAAATCTTGGATTCAAATGAAGGAGGAATGGGAAACTTTTGAAGCTCAGTTCCATGCTCACAAAGAGAAAGTATTGGAGCTAACAAGGAAACTTCACGAAGAGCGGAACCTCAATACATATCTCAACCCAAAGAGAAAGCGTCCATGGGAGACTTGAGTCTCAGATGTTCTTATTTTCTTTGCAACTTTTTATTTTCTTTCATTGTAAGCCCAAGGGGAAATTATATTTTAAACTTACTAACAAAAGTTTTATTTTTGTTTTCCTTTAACAAATTTAAATCCTACGTGGTACTTGAAAACATTGCATATGCATATACATACCATACCATTGCATAATAGGTTTACGCGACAGGTTTCTTATCTTCTCGCTGTTTATTTCAGTGGAAATGGCTCTCGAACAGACTGTCAAAGATCTCCAAACCCAAAATGCTCAATTTCAAGAAGTGATCCTGAATTTGTCCAAGGGGAAAGAAGAGTTGAAAGCCCTCCTCACTAAGGACGCGAAAAATAAGAATCCTGAAAATAACAAGGATGATCAGTTGGAACGAATGCAAGCTGAGATGGCAAAGATGAGAATCTAGATGAACGGTCAGGTGGCTCTTATCCAAAACTTAGCCCAGGGACAAGAAGAGCTGAGAGTCTTTGTGAATAAACTTCAAGGTAACGAAGTCGGGAATCTAATCATCAGTCAACCTCTGATGAAACAAACTTGCTTGGTTGAAAGGAAGATGAGGATAAGAGAAGGAAAAATACAGGCTACTACTGATAGTTCTTAAATTAAAGGAGGAATGTCTTGTAGGGTTAATCCGCCTGAACACAATGAATATAAAAGACAATTTATCAAAATCAACACGCCAATATTGCAAACTTTGCAATTCTTGTTGGAGATGAAGCTAATCACCTTGAAAAACTCTCATCTGAATCCCAATACTTCCTCTCCCGGCTATAATCCCAATGAAAGGTGTGCATATCACTCCAACTGTCCTGGACATGACACTAATAATTGTTGGGCATTGAGGAATAAGATTCAAGACCTGATTGACGAAGGAGTCCTCGAGGTTACGCTAGAAGACCAAATTGAATTATCCTATCATCCGTTAAACATCGAAGCTGCAAGACAAATCGCCCGAGGTAGCAAGAAAGAAAGACCATCTATCCCTGTTGAAGTTTGGGATACCTTAGGACAGTCAAGTGGCATATTTGATTTCATGGTAAAATATACCGCTCCTAAAAGTTCATAGATTGCAATCGAAGACATTCAGTCAACTGGATGGGACATCATTTGATTTCTTCAGTTGTAATTTCTTTTGTTTTCTCAAACACTTACTATTATGTCAAACTTTGTTTTCACATTAATTCATTACGTATGATTGTTTTGAATTAATCCATTTGTTTCAATATATTTAAACTATACTTCTTACCTCTCTTTTGTGATATTTAACTCTTGTTAAAGTTGTAAGCCTTTAGAGGGAAGATGACAAAGACGATACCATAATTTCATACAGTATGCTTTTGAACAGACTATGTTGTCGATGTGCAGGCATTATTTCGATTCCTAAACAGTGGATATATAAGGAATTTAATCCCTAGTCAACCCTTTTGAGCCTATGAAGTAGGATTTTTCATTCCCATGCGAATTAAAACCCTTAATCATAACCTGGGGCGGGGTAGTTCCTCGGTTAACTCAATTATGTCAGTTGTCCTTTTTGTTCACAACTAATGATGGTTCCCTATAATCATTCAGTCTGACACTCAAAGAAAAGCTCAGTAAGTCAAAACCTATGAAGGAGACTTAGTAAAAATTGAGACAACCCGCTGACTGTAATCTTGAAACAAACAGTTCAGGAAAAAGGAAGGGATAACAAAGACAAAAGAAAAAGAGGTCACTACAAATACTCAAAAAAAAAAAGATGATTGGCTTTTCAAATAAACTTCTGTCAGTGATACAATTCTAAACTCTTTTGGAGCCTAATTGCATAAGTTAACTGAACATAGGACTGAAGAACATCACGAAGGACGGGTTGGGTACAAATAAAATTTGAGCCTTTATCTTTTGTTTCTTAAACCGTGAACCAGGCCATGTTACAACTCTTTAAAAGTCCTAACTGAAGCATGGTTAGTTCAAATCGTACTGCCACAAAAAGGTATCCTGACTCCTTTAGGGATTATTATAAATCTTGAGTTAATATCACAGTTTTTACAAAAATTGTTTTGCTAATATAATTATTTTTCAAAACTTCAAGACAGACATAAGTGTTGCATTTTGAATATCATTGTTTTCATACGAAAAAGTGTTTGACAACAGAGAAGGTTACATGATGAACATTCAATAAACCAAAGTCCTTCAGACAGAAAAAGTTGCTTCCTGGGCCCGACTCAGTTGGATCAAAGCCAATGTATACAAGGGGAACAGTCACTATCTTCCAATCAAGGGGGCATGTCATGTTATTGTCCAATTCATCTGGGGAAGTCAGTTCAAGATTCAACGATGCTTAATAGCCAGGGGCAGGTCTCCTCATCTGAATTGCCAGAGGTAACATTACCAAGTTCAAGATGCCAAGGGCATATTACTATGAGGCATCTCGTTTATTTCTATTGAGGCAACTCTATTCAAATACTTCCATTCTGGGACAAATCATCCTCAGCTAGGAAAAACACTCTCTTTTCAAATCTAATCAAATCAAATCAAATTCAGTTGCAAGATCCTTAATCATTACCCAGGGCATACACGATCCACCACAGTCCGAAAGTAAATTCCTCTCATTACATTGCCTTGATACTGGGTTTCAGCAGAAGCCATTGTGGAAATTGATTGTTTGTGCCAATAGTATCAGATGATGTCAGTATCATGTCTTCGGATTCAGTCGTGATAATTCCTAGAAAATTACTCGGGGAAATTGAGAATATCAGAAGTTCTGAATCCATTAGTTACTCTGAATGAATACATGCTTTTAAATATGATTGATGTTTACCAAAAATGCATATAAAATAATAATAGCATTTACTAAGGACTCTCGGAGGTAGGAATCCCCAGCAAAGTTCATATCCAACGAATCTTCATAGGTTCATTCCCATAGAGTAATCTTTATGGATTTATTTCAGCGAAGTATTCTAATTAGCCTCTTGTACTTCCAGCTCTACAAAGTCCCTGACAGATTTCTCTCAAGCCTGATATCCTCAGAAGAATTGAAACTTGGTTGGATAAGTCTCTCAGGGGAATGTACGTCTCTTTTATCACCAGTCATGGTATTTAGGAATTTAATCTTTCAATAAAAAGTATGACGAATGGAAGTCGAAAAATCCTAAGTACAATATTCTGAAACAAGACGGGAACGATGTCTTCATACTCCTCAGCAACAAGTCTGTATTTTTTCCCCAGCTAGCATTTTATTATACGAAGCTACTAATGTGCTTCAACTACATAATTCATAAATACATCATTTAAATCATATCATGGCATACACATCCATAATGCATATGACATTCTCATTTACATTAAGAATGTCATGTCATGCATGCATACATCAAATAATCTTGCATAAAACTAACCTTTCCTTTTCAGGATAGTTGCAGTTAGATAAACACTATCAACTCCTAGAGACAGTTCGGAGATTATCTAAACAAAGATCTAGTGTTGATACTTAGTGCATGATGCTTTTCTTTCCTTGAGATAGCTCAGAGATGATCTAAACGAAGATCTAGTGTTGATACTTAGTGCAAGATATTATCCAAAAGAAATTCAGAGATAATCTAAACGAATATTTAGTTTTGATGCTTAACTCAAGATATTGTCCTAGATACAGTTCACAAAGATTTAAACGAAGATCTAGTGTTGATACTTAGTGCAGGATATTTTCCAAAAGCAATTCAGAGATAATCTAAATGAATATTTAGTTCTGATGTTTAATTCAAGATATTATCCTAGAGACAGTCCAGAGACGATCTAAACGAAGATCTAGTGTTGATACTTAGTGCAGGATATTTTCCAGAAGCAATTCAGAGATAATCTAAACGAAGATTTAGTTCTGATGCTTAATTCAAGATATTGTCCTAGAGACAATTTAGAGACGATCTAAACGAAGATCTAGTGTTGATACTTAGTGCAGGATTTTGTCCAGAAGAAATTCAGAGATAATTGAAAGGAAGATTTAATTCTGATGCTTAATTCAAGAAATTGTCCTTGAGACAGTTCAGAGACGATCTAAATGAAGATTTAGTGATGATACTTAGTTCCGGATATTTTCCATATGCGATTCAGAGATAACTGAAACAAATATTTAGTTCTGATGCTTAATTCAAGATATTTTCCTAGAGACAGTTCAGAGACGATCAAGATGAAGATCTAGTGCTGATACTTAGTGCATGGTATCTTTTCCCCCAGAGATAGCTCAAAGACGATCTAAATGAAAATCTAGTGTTGATACTTAGTTCGGGATATGTTACAGAAACAATTTAGAGATGGTCGAGACGAAGATCTAGTTCAGATACTTAGTTTAGTAACAACATTCGGATAAAGTCAAACGACACTCCTACCCATAGACACTTTGGATGGCATCTATAAGCCATTCTCTAGTTACTCCAAATGACATCTTTAAGCCCATTCAAGCAATACAATCAACTAACAGTATTATTATTTGCACCGGCGAGTGCAAATTTTTGGGCTTAAGTGTTCAATCCTCTTCCACCTTTAGGTCACGAATGGCGTACATGCCAATCTAACTCCTCAGGTTTTAGAAAATTTAATAGGGGCAGATGTTGTACCCCAAAATTTTCCCTCACATATTCAAGACAATGTGTCTCAAGAGGTCCCCTAATAATCACAAGATTCACAATTACTCAAAGAGATTCAAGGTTTCATCAGACAAAGCCTCCTCCTAAGCAATGGATCTTAAACTAGGGTTTTGAAGTTTCTCAAGGAAAAGTGGACTTCCAAAGCCTCAAGTAGACTTCATGACATCCCACATACTTCAAAGAAACCTCATGTCAAATTTCAAGGCTTTCCCTACAAGTTTGGTCAGTTAGATGCTAAGATACTTAAAAATCAATTAACTTGGTCAACAAGTCAATTGTGGTCAACCCAAAGTCAAACTTCAATATTTTTTGTCGACATCAAGATTATGAGGTGAAATTCATAATTTGAATAAGGTTTGATCATGATTCATCAAAGAAACCTCATAATTATCAAGAATCAAGAGTTACTAAATTAGGGTTTTGTGTAGGAAAAGTCAATTGTACTTTGACCAGCCATAAATTTCACATGCTTCATCAAAAATTTCTCATTCAAAGCTCATTTTGAAGGAAATTCAATTGTCTACAACTTTGTGTCTCACAAGCCAAGTCCAAAAATGCTTCATTTGAGAGTTATGAGCAAGAACATTATAGGTCCTTTTAAAAGTCAACAAAAAGTCAACTTGTTCAAAACCTCATAACTTACAAATGGAAGATCAAATGGACATGGGACCAAAAGGAGTAGTTATAGGACACTCTAAGATTTATAAAAAGTCCTAGAAAACATTCATGGGATAAAAATTGAGGGAGTTGTGCATTGTTGAAGTTGGGCAATTTTGAGGAGGTGTATGAAGCAAAAATGACCAAAACTCAAGTTTCTTCCAAATGGGCCCATATTTTTCCAATCCAAACTCAATTATAAGATCATGCACGACCCATAGATCATAATATCTGATTTTTCATATTTATTTTATATTATATTGGATTTATTTTATTTAAATTCAATTTTAATTATGATAAATATTGAAAAAATCAAATATTTGATCTTAGGTCTATTTTGGGTAAAATATATGATGTTTATGATGATTGAAAATGTCCAAATTCATGCAAGACCAAAAGAGTATGATTTCATCTAATTTTTTTACCAAATTAGAAAGATCCTTTCTTCACCTTCAAGCAATCCAAAATCCATCCACAAAGGCCCAACTTTTTGACTTAACTTCATCACTTATAAATACACAACACAACCAAATGCCAAAGACACGAAAACTCTTACACCAAAAAACCCTAAAAATATTTCAAAAAATATTTCATAGCAAGTTTTCGGCCTCTTTCTTCATCCAATCATCATCAATAAACTTCCAGGAGGTCAGCTTATGAACACATGTCGCCTCTTACTTTTTATTGATCTCAAATCTTTTGTTTCATAACATTTTAATACATTTTCTTTTCATAATAATGTTTATAACCATGTATTGAGGCTTTTTTATCATTTGTTTGAGTTATGATGCAGGTTTCAAACAACACCGTTGTTAGGGCACCATGGAGAACTAAATTGTTGGTTAATCTGCTGTAATCAATTTCCGCCAATACTTTGAAGGCTGCAGTAGTGATAAGAATTTCAGTCTGATAGGTAAATCAGGTAAGTGCTATTGTTTCGATTTACTCTGAATTTTTTCCAGAAGTTTAGAAAAAAACCGAATAACAATACTATTTTAGAATAGAATTCTAAAGATTTCGACCCTCAAATTCATAAATTCCTATTATTTCTATTTTATTTGATTTATTTTCTATTTCCATATTTTCAAAAAAATATGAAAAAAATTGTGCACTTTTTATTTGATTTTATTAGATTTTTAGCATCGTTTTAATATTTTTTAGATTTTATTTTAATCGCTTTTCTTATTTTTCTTTATTTTAAAATTTGCACTGATTTTATCTGACTCTGTTTATTTATTTATTTTATTCTTCTAATAGCATGATAAAAAAACATATCCTCCTCTCATATTAAAGACTCAATATTCTTCTGATCTTTTCGTTTCGATTATTTTATGATTTCTAAAGATAATGTAACTGCTAAAGCCCTGTAATAGTTTTAGGTTTTATTTTCCGCACTTTACGTTTTCTGTCAGGTTTTATTTATGTATCTCTCCCAAAGCCATGTAATAGTTTAGGGTTTTTATTTTCCGCTTTTAATTTCCGCAAAATAATTAAACCGTGTGGTTAGTAAACCTAGGGTGTGAAAAGAATGTATGTTGAATTAATTGGACCTAGCCCATTAAATATCCAAGATAAATATCTGAAACTAATATTCACACACGTAAGTCGATCATTATACGATCGCCATCTGTACCCCCTAGGGTTTCTCCTCTTGGTCGCCTTTAAATATGGTTAAGTCCCTCGAACGTGGGGGTATCTTAGTAAAAGTTGCCTACGAATAAAATCATCAAGTCCCTTCAGATAAAAGATCATAGTCCATTCGAGTTGCCTAGGAACAAATGATCTTGTCCCTCGATGACCCTACGAAAATGATGATAGTCCATTCGAATTACTAAGATACCCCTACAAGGTTGCCTTCTATGACCATACGATGATCCTACACCCGTCCCTTCAAACATCCAAGGTTAAGACTACTTACTAACCAATAGTAAGGACAATCCTACCCCTAAAGGAAAGAAATAACAAGAAAGATCTTACAAACTTAGGGTAAATCGTTCTTAAGTCTTTCTCACTCTATTCAAAAATAATCTTTACACCCCACTTTTTTTTCAAATACTTTCAAACTAAACACTTTGTATATATCCATACGAGGATCATTACAAAGTTAAAGAATTTTGAAATATTTTTCTAAATACACACTTATCGCTCCGGGATTTTCATCCAAGTACAAATGCGAAAGTGGCGCGAAAAAGTCAGAGTCGCCAGCCAGGCATTTTTATCCCGAAGGAACGGGAAAGGTAATGTTGCATAAACCTGAGGAAGAAGCAAAGGACGAGGCCTTGCGAATCAAAGATATGGGTTTGGGAGTCGATTACGACGTGGGAAGGTATTAGCACCCCAGACCGTCCTCCGTACCCGATGAGATCCACGCTTGTTTGTCTTTTTCAAAGGGTGAGAGAATAAAGTTGCTTCTGAAATAAACCACTAACTAGAATGGAACATGAAATGAGAAAGGGGGCATGGAAAAAGAGATAAAAAAGAAAGGGGGAAATGTAGAGAAAATAAAGAATGTGCTCGCACGGGCCCTACCCCGCTACCTACGTACCTCATCGAGAGAATAAGGATCAGAGTCGACGTAGTCCGCCTTGAAGGAAAATTGCGATCTAAACGCAGCGGAAAACAAAATTTTCCTTTAGTGATCCTTACGAATGAGCATGGTCAGTGATAGAATCGTTACCTCTTTGTGGCGATTCAGATCTTTGATGCAGCGATCACAAGCGTTGATGAAGTGCAACGCCTCTACTCAGTCCACACGAACAACTTCCGATCACAGTGCTAGCTGCTTACGAACGGAATTATTTGAGTGAGAAAAGAGAATCTAAAACGAAATTGCATCAAGTGAAAGCTTCATCACAAGGGTTCCTTTTATAGACTCTCTTGTGGGCTGCGGGTTAAAAGCCCAATTCACATGATCCATAATAATATTATATATTATTATAATAACTATTATTATAATAAATATATTTATTTTATTATTATTTTATAACCATTATAAAATAACAATAATTATTATTATATTATCCGAATTTCTATTTTCACTTAAGTGCACCGTACCTTACGGTGTTCCTTTGATTTCTCTATCTCTCATCAAACTGTCCTTATGTGTGTCACCCTGTAGGATTTCGTAACGTTGGTAATTATATTAAATTATATATTTAACATAATAAACAGTGAGCGGTATCTAGCAACACATCACTGCTACCCAAGTCACGAAAATGTCATGTGATCTGACAAAACCTTTTTCGTGATAATATATGTTTGTACAATTACCCTTTTGCCCCTATATCTATATTGAACACAAGGCATACACTGTGTCATCCTTGTCCAGTTCAATATTGGGCCCTTAGACATTTCTCCTGTTATGCAGGATTGGCAAATTCCATCTAGGACACTCATGTCCCTCAGCATGCTTCGTGGAGTGCCCATCAACTGTCTTTATGATCATCCAGTTACGGATAATGTTTGATCAGCAATAAAGCACCCAACTCTACATCTAGGGTCCATAGTGGTTTCAGGTCGAAGGGTGGTAATACACCATTATCACCATGAGAATAACTTATGACACTTTGCATAACATACTATGTAGTATTCTCATAGCGGGTCAATCCGGTATAAATATTACTCCTAATATTTATACCTATGTCAAGACTTGATAACTCTTTATCCATGATCCATGAGATGTGATCATCAGTCTATCTTCATAATAGTCTCAATGCTTTAAAGTTATCCCACTTTGCAATAAAGCTTGACTACGGATATTTTAAGAATAATGTCTTTATGTTTAATGGGATCTCATGATTAAGTCACACTTAACATTTCATTAAACAGACTAACTATTCTAGGGACTTTATTATTCTGAAAGACAAACATAATAAAGAAATGCCTTTTATTATTAAACGAATAATCCGATACAAGTACCAAAAAGTATTGGCCTCTAGGGCTTACACCAACACGCCTAACTAAGGTGGGAACTATTTTTGTGTTTTTTAGGATGACGTTGCCATAGCTCTAACTCAGGTGTTACCGGCTCTGACTCGAGGGTGTTTATTGTATTGTTGTTTGAACTGTCGAGGAAAGTCGTATTCGTCCACAAAGAGTAAGAGATGGGAAGAGAAAATGCAATGTCTTTGTTGGTTGTCTTTTATAAGAAGTGTTTTGCTTATTGCTTGTGAAACATTCCCACACTAAGACTTGTTCATCGTGGTAGATGACTTACACCTCACCCCCAAAGTAGGACGCGTATAAGTAACCCACGACAAAGTCGCATGGCTTATGAGAAAATTCAACCTTTATTAGGTGTTTTGTTGTTTTATGTTAGGAGATAAGAAAGAGACTCAAATCAGAAAAGGACAAAACTAAGGGGGACTAAGACCAACCCTAAGTTGCTTATTCAATTGAGGTCCTAATGGTTAGTGCAATTTCTAATACTAATGAGAAAAAGGAAAAGAAGGAAGGAGGATTAGAATGAAACTTACTTCCTAAGGAAGTTAAGTTGATTCTAACAAGAGGGGAAAGCCTACAAGCACAAGCATAAAATGTAGAGGCAAATGCAAATAGAAGGCATAAGGAGTAAAAGGATAAGGTGAAGAAAGCTTACCTCAACCTCCCTACAAAATAAAGGTTAGTAGTGCACACATGTGATAAAAAAGAATGGGGTAAACATGTACCAAACAATCCCTAAGGAAACTAAGACCTAAACTATACTCAATCCTAAGTCTAAAGGTACTAAAAACTATGCTAAACTAAAATCCAACAGCTATTTACAACTCTCAAATTCACAAACAGCTATGAAAACATTGTACAACACAAACAACTTTCTACAGCTAACATACATCATGTAAATTAGGTGTAAAAAGTATGAACATACAACAAACAACAAACAACACACATTTAACTACCACTGCTTCAAAACACAGCTGTGAAAAACAAGGCAGATTTGACTCATTTTTTAATTGTGCAAATATAAGTGTCAATACATGAACATACATCACTTCATCGTCAAAGTAGACCAACAAGCATGGTATAGGCATGAATTTAGAAGCATGTGAACATTTTCAAGACTTGATTCAAAGAACATTCACAAAGTGGAACAATGGTGCATTTTCATGATAAACACATATTGGCAAGTAAGCATAAGGTGAACATGCATACATTACAAACAAGCAACCAAGTGAACATGTATCATGGCATACAAAATTCATAATTACGCATCAAAATGAAATTAGTAGCAAATAGTCAAGCAAGAATGTGTATAAAAATCCTTTATTTTCAAGTAAAACACAACAATCAATTATGTGTTCCTATAACCAAAGCTTGCATGGATCATACATACAATTAAAAACAGAATTTTAGATCACTATTAACACGCAAGTGAAGAGGTTCTAACATGGTATCAACTTCACAATCCATTAGGAGAACAAGATCATCATTTAAGCACAAAATCAGAAAACTAACGAAACTCGTGTCGGAAGTTACCACAAGTACATAATTTTGCCCCTAAATTAGTCATAATAATTCTCTAAAATCATGCAGTACATGTACACAATAATTAAAGAAGCAATGGCTAGCAAACATGCATGCAAACAAACAATTTTCACTAGTATGTACAACGTTAACCAGTTAACGGTATAGGTTAGCTGGTTAACAGACTCCAAATTCAAGCAAACAGGGTGCAGACAGACGTGTTAACCGGTTAACCCCGGGGGTTAACTGATTAACACTGAACAGAATTGAAAAATTAGTTAGGAAAAAATCACTTCTAGCCTACCAACTTATTTCCAAAAGCTCATATGATTAACCTATCAAATGAGCACTAATTCTACTCCTAAAAGCAACATTCTAGAACACAAGGAAACCACATGCAAATCACTATTTTCTAGGTTAATGATTAATCTACCAAAAAAATCAATAAACGCATAAACGATAAAGCGGAGAATTCCGAATGGCGAGATGAAGATAGATAACTTAAATCGAGAAGCGGTTTTAGATCACCAACCTACGAAGCGGAGGATTGCTTCAGTGAGTGTTGCGGTGTAGATCAGAATGCAAATGGAGAAGAAAACCGAAGATTCGTGAACGCGTAAAATAAATGCGGTTGATGATGCTTCTCGATGAACGTTAGATTAATCCCTTCCAATGAGCTCAAAACCAATCCAAAAACAGAATAGCTTCTTCAAATAAGCTCCACAATTTAGGATTGATGAAGGTTTAGCTTCTATTTCTTCAAATTCCAATGAAGAATTTGAAGAACTTCTATGAAGAAGCTTTGGTGAGAGGTGGAAAAGTGAGAGAGATATGAGAGATTGAAGATGAAAATGGTGAGAATAGTGAGAATGAGATTGGAAAATTGGGAAAATGAAGTGGACCCTTTGCTTTGGGATGAATTAGGCTTATATAGAGTGTAGGTTTGGCAAGAGGTTTAGGAATGGAGTTAGGTTTGGCATTAGGTTAAGAGGATTAGGCTTGGAACTAGGCTTGGAGTTAGTTGAAGTTAGTTAGGGTTTCTAGAATATTCCTTGGAAGAATGTGGAAAGGTCTAGAAGATGGTGGAAACATCCAAGGAAAAATGAGGTAAAAATGAAAGGGAAAACCAAAGTGGAAAAAAGGGAATGAAAATGTGGAGGGAAGTGAATAAATACAACTAATTTTCAAATATTTTCCAAAATCCGCACCTGTTAACCGGTTAACCAAATGCGTTAACCGGTTAACAGCCTTAAAATTCTAATTCTTCCTTTCTTAGGATGTGTAATACCTCAAAATTTTCCCTCTCATTTCCTCAACATTTGTGCATGACATTTAGCAAACATAAGTTCATAAAATAACCAAAAACATTGCATCATGTGTAGCATAGCTGAGGCATAGGTATGTGATCAATGATTGGAGAAATTGAAGGCTATACAAAGGCAATCAAAGGGTCATAAAGCTTCTAAACATTGTGCAAGGGGTTCACAACATCCCACAAGTTCTCATTTGAATCCATAAGCCATGGAAATATTTGGTTTGATCAAGGGAGGCATGCAGTGCAACATCTCCTGATGAAGAAGGCCAAATTAGGGTTTCATTTCTACTGGGCTTCTGCATGAAGTTTTGATTCAAAGTGGATTTCATTGTCTCATATATGATTACAAATTCCTAGGGTTCAAATTTCATCCACAAATTCATTATGGAAGAGGTGCAATTGTCCAGATGACTGAAAATCAGGGATTTGGGGAAAAGTCAACCATGCTGAAGAAAAAGTCAACTCCTTACTTTTTGAGATCAAAATCATGAAAGTAGAGTTACAAGGATCCTATGGTTCAAATATGATCAAGAAACGATGGAGGAATCAAGAGAATTCAAGAAAACCAAAACTTACCTTTTTTGGAAAATTATGGTTTCCAAAAATGGCAAGTTTTGGCCATTTTTGCAGCATCTTTGAGAGAGGCCTTCTCCAAAAATATGAGGGATTTTAAAATTCTACTTTGAGCCAATCAAAGAGGGTATCTTAAGCTTCAAATCCATGGGTGGAACTCTTCTATAGCATTAAAAATGAGAGAGATATGATCTTGCAAAGTTGAAGCAAACTAGGGCAAAACTAGGCCATGGGCGAGACAATTGGCAGGTCAGCGCGCACGCCCTGCATGGCATATCAACAAACAGGTGGAAGGTCATTTCTCAAGTAAATTTTCTCCATGTTAGAGGCCTCAAATGAATTTTCTTTGAACTACAAAGTTGTTCATTGCCATGTTCCCAACAACTTTGATGTTCAAAGATTTTTCATTTGATCAATGGTTTGAAAGTTATGGAGAGGGGAAATGTGTACTTCACAACTGATCAGGTGCATGCATCCATGGAATAAGGCAAGGCAAATCATGCAGGCCCACTATGCAGTCTCATGAGGTGGTTTTCAATGATTAATTTGAGTAGCTTACAAGCTTCATCTTCATTTGTCACAAACACTAAACATATTGTATGAAACATTCCCTTTAATTTGGGCACAAGAAGTTCAAGTTTTAATGCCTTGAGCTTGAAGTTTCATCTGATCAAAGTAAAACATTTCACATCTGGTTTTCTTGAATGCCAAGGCATAGGATATTGGTTGTAACAAGGCTTAATCCATTCCATCCAGTTTGCAGACCTCATGCAACTTCAATATGATCTCAAAGCATGCACTTAGGGTTTCAAATTATCATATGCTTGCATGCACACCATGCTGCCATACACCTGATGAAAATTCAAGCAAGTGAGAAGATTTAATAACCAGCCAAGTTACATTGATATGATAAGCTTCTCCATACATCACTCAGCCTCATCATAAGCAGCATGAACACTAGTGTATTCAATCAAATTCGAGCCAAGCAAAATCAACATTGCACTATTGCATTTCACACCCTAAGTTGCTCAATTCACCATCAGTTAGAACTAACCATAGTTCTAACTGTTAACTGTGGTTAATAACTGTCAACCATGGATATAAAAGCCTAGCCTCTAACTAAATTGAGAGGAGTTCACCATTTTCATCACATATCACCAAAATCATCAAGCATTTTCTCTCTGCATTTTCCTGAGTTTACACTGCAATTGCTCTCGAGGAAGCTTCATCCTCATTGATCTTGCTTCAAGATCTCTAAATTCATCTTCATCCTCACCTTGTGATCAAATTCCATGGCTAGATCTAGTTGAAGATTCAAGATTGCAAACTTGCATACCTCTGCATTTTGGTGTAATTCTCAGTGACCTTCATCTATCACATTGCATCTTGCACATATTCAGCATCATCATCATCTATGGATCACTCTCCATAGCTCAAGAAATAGGAAGATCAAGAAGAAGTTTGCATTGAATTTTTGAAGTTTCTTCATCATCAAGTATTTAGGTATTCTAAGAGTGTTTATTTCACTCAATTAAGGTTCAAGATCACATTGCACAAGGAATTGGATCAACACCTCTGGATTTCTTCAACTCTTGCTCCTCTGTATTTCCAAGTTTGTTCTTGAAAACCAGTTGCACGATTTTGATGTTTTTTGGTTTCTTTGTGTGAATTGAAGCTTGTTAGAAGCTGTGTGATGTCTGTTTAGTTGATAGACCTCTTAAAGGCGTAGAATCAGTTTCTAGGGTGCAGTGTTCTTGGCTTCGATCCCTCTAGTTTAAGCATCAAAAATGAAATTTAAACCTAGATATGAGATGTACTCAATAAGGCGCTCATGATGATGGTCTTAGATGCAGTTTTGAATAGGTTTACATGAAGCCCTAACCAGAGACTCGCCGGAGAAGGTGACCGGAATCCTTCTCCGGCGCCTGAACAGTTTCCCTAAGTTATTTCCAACTTTATATCCTGACCTTTAGATCATGTCCATCCAACGCTCAAGAATCTGCCAGCAATTAAATGAGGAGCATGTAACTCACGTGCTAATTTTTGTGAAGGAATTCTCAGCATTCTATCCGCACCTCCCTTGCGTGTAATTTAGACCCAGTTTAGTTGTTTTGGTTACTGACTACACCCCCAAGGCCCAATGCATCATTCAGTCCACTTCACAATTTTATTTTCTTTTTCATTTTTATTCCATTTTCGTTTTTGCTTATTAAAAATACTTAAACCTCATGAAAAATTCCAATTTAATTCATGAGAGATCTTTTCATTTTTCTCTAATTTTCTATAACTTTTGTTCATATTTTTATTTTATATCTTAATCAGAATTAATTTCTCAATAGAATTAGTTTCTATTTTCTCATTTTTTGACCAATCTTCTTGTCCATTTTCTTTCCCAAAATCACAAAATATCAAAAGCCCATTCTTTTTGCATTAGTCAAAAGACTCATTCTTCCACACACATGCTCATAAACCCTAATCTACTTCCCTACACCATTTGAGCACTCAAAAATGGGACTTTTAATTAGAGTTTTGGTATATAATTCACTCTCTGGATTTTGTATGCAAGTATCAAGTTTCATAATTTTTCACGATCATTTGCTATTTTGTTTGGTTGCTTGGTTCACAAGCCTTGTTTTAGGTCCTCTCATTCCTTTCCTTTGATTCCATTAGTGTAAAACTTTTATGCTATTGCTTTGAGGTCTTAAACTTGGGTCCCTTAGGTCATTTAGGATGTGTATAAGTGTTGAGTACAATCATTGGGTCCTTACCTTTAATTTTAGGCTTGCCTTGAGTCCTAGGTCACACTTGTATCACTTTTAACCTAATCCCTCTCCTCCTTCCATTTTAAACACTTCAAAACCCTCTTGCACACGAGTTAGCTTCATCTTATCTTTGTTTTGAGTTTTATAAAAGGTTTTGTGATCATCCATACTTGTTCATCTCATGTTAGAACCATTTTGCTTCCTTTTGAACTTCATTTCCCTTCTAAAGGACTTTAGAAGCCCTAATTTGAACACCTAGCCTTAGGAAGTTTCTTAACCCTCCATTTGTGAACAATTTCCAAATATAATTTTCATCTTATTTTGTTGTCAAGCCCCTGGATTTTGTATGGGGAGGTCAAATCACTTTGTTCATTTCTTGAATTTTTTCTAAGTCTTTTTGTTGCATCCTTATAACCATGTTTCCACATACTTTCTCCCACCTTTCAATTTCACATTTGCATACCTTTGACTTGAATCTCTTCTTTTCCATTTGAGCTATTAATTTCTTTTACTTCCCATATAAGTCTAAGTTCTGAATTTTTCATTCACCCTTTGAGTTTAGGAGTTGTTAGTTTGTAAACATCTAGGTTGTCTTTTTAACCTCATCCTTAGGGTTTAGTTTTACTTTAGGGTATATTTTGAGTTTAATTCAACTAGTCCCTTTAGATACTTTTGAATTGGTTTAGCTACTAACTTTTTAAGCTTACCATCTTATAGGTTGCCTTAGGCTTAGGTAATTGTCTTAGGAGTTCACTAATCTCTTCCTTAGATAGTGTGAATTCTTTGTGAAGTTTACCATGTAATAATTGTTCATTTTTCTCCATCATGCTAACATTTTTTTTGTAGGGGGGAAGATGAGGTAATCACTTCATTCTTATTCCTTTGTGCATTTATTTTACTTGCCTTAGCACCTTTATGCTTTGTTTATATGGTTCCCCTTCTCTCTTTAGATTCAACTTAACTTCCTTAGGAAGTAAGTTGAATTCTCGCTTGTTCTTTCTTCTTCTTTGGTTAGAATGCCTCATTAACCATAGGACCACATTTTGTACATAATAAGATAACTTATGGTTATGTCTTAGTCCCCTACTAGCTTTGACCTTTGCCTTTTGAGTCTTCTTTTCTCATCTTCAAACAAATATCAAAAAGACTTAATAAATGCATGAAAGAATCCCTTGTGTATAGCCTTATTCCATGGGGCACTTGTATTCATTCCATCTTGGAATGGTGTAAGCTTGTCTAGCATGATGTACAAGTCTTATCAAGAGTTTGTTTTACAAAGAAAACATAAAAATACTTCTTCACAAAAACTACAAAAACACTTAAATTAGTTCAACAAGCTAGTGAACTTAAACCCTAATCCTTGGAAACCAGTCTTGGATAAATTCTCCTTGCTGGGTGTGCTTGTTCTATAATTCCATCTTGGAATGTAGTAGCAAGTACATATTCCATGAAAAAGAGTTTGAAATCACTTCCTTGTGCCAAATTCATACAAAACTCTTAAAAAGCAAACAACAAACAATAAGCGACTTTCCTGCGGGAACTTCTCTTCTCATCTCATTCACTCTAAACGCGTACCAGACGAGCCTGCAACACCTGAGCTTAGACATACGCAGTTCCAGCCATAAAAAATACAAACAAATAGTTCCCGCCTTAGTTAGGCGAACTACGTCGACTCTGATCCTCATTTTCCCGATGAGGTTCGTAGGCAGCGGGGTAGGGCCCGTTCAAGCACCTTCTTTCTTTTCCCTAAATTTCCCTCTTTCTTGCCATTCTCTTTTCCATTTCCCTTCCTCATTTCAATTCCATTCCAGTCAGCAGTTTTATTTCTCACCCTTTGAAACAAACAAGCAAGCGTGGATCCCGTCGGGTACGACGGACGATCTGGGGTGCTAATACCTTCTCAGGTCGTAACCGACTCCCGAACCCAGATCTTTGGTTCGCAGGACCTTGTCCTTTCCTTCTTCCTTAGGTTTGTGAAACATTACCTTTCCCATTCATTTGGGATAAAAATTTCTGGTTGGCGACTCTACCTTTTCCGTGCCACTTTCGCGTTTGTACTAGGATGAAAATCCCGGGAGCGACAGCTAGCAACTCTACTGGGGACCGAACCCAAAATCTCTGGTTTCCCTTGTAGAGTCAATCCTAGAACCTGTTTTCTTTTGTTTCTTTGGGTGTTTATGTGTGTGTTGTTGTGTTTATTTACTGTTTTTGTTTACAGTTTACTTTACAGCTTTATTTACTGCTTTCAGTATTTATTTTCACATGCATCATATACTGGACTGTGCTGGTTTCATTTTATACTGTGGGATGGGCTTTGTTACTGTGAGATAAACCAAATACCCGGCTTGAGTGCACCTAGGATTTAGAGTGGTTCCTCTTTGGCTTCATGGAATCTTGCTATGTGGGTATTAGTGAGTTCCACGCCTTGACTTGCGAACTTCTCGGAAATGTATTGACGCCGGAATCTTTCTAGGGAAATACACTACCTTGATAGTTATGTGCAGTCGAGGGACCGATCATTGGAAACCTTTGTGGAAATATTCCTCTCCAGTGATGACAGTGGCAGACCATATTTGTTGGCAAACCCACTCGCATCCGGGGGCCCACTGGGAACTCGCATAGGATGGCCTGGTTCTCGCATAGGAATCCAGTTAAGGCAAACTATTCGTATGACAACAACATTGTACCCTTCGGGATGAATGTGCTATTGTTTCTCGATTCAGTGCTTGAAGCTGAGGACCTATGAGGGATACTTGTTTCCTAGGACTCAGTTGAGACCTCCCTGAGTAGTACATAATGCCAAACCGAGTCCCTGATTTGGTCATGAGCCATTTCTCGGAAATGGTGAACGTATTATTGCTATTAGGCTTTGAGATTTTGTGATGTTTGACCCGAGTAGCACACCCGTGAGATGGGGAGGGGTTTACAGGTTAGAAGGAACCCTAAACTTCAACATACCCATTATTCCAGCATGCTTCAGTGATATGATCTTGTTTTGTTAATTATGGATTCTGAAATCATGAACTCCTGATCAAAAAGATACTTGTGATGATGTTGTGGCCTTGCACAGACACTTGATTACCTGATTCACTACACAGACACATCACTGATCACATGCCTTGCCTTGCATAACATCATTAATCATTTGTGTTCTTTTTATTCTCAGGGTTCATTACCTCATTATCCTGGTCATATTTGCTGCTTCAACATGGAGATTCCAAGGAAGAGAAATGTCCATTATACTTTCCCACATCCAGAGACAAATGGTATTCATAAGTTAATTAGCTTGATGGTTGACAAAATGCTTGCTGATTTCAGAAAAGAGTTTGGAAAGATCCTAGACTATGTGAATAAGCCAACCACTGACCAGAGGGATAGCTTGCATTCTCTACTGCAGTTCTATGATCCACAGCTGAGGGTTTTTGTGTTCCCAGACTACATCTTGGCTCCCACATTAGAAGAGATATCCAGCATCCTCAGAATTCCCATAAAAAATGGTCCTCCATACTATGGCTTAGAGAAGATGCCTTCATACAAAGATATAGCTGACTCCTTTCTTTTGGACTTATCCAAGGTTAGCAGAGGACTAGATGCTACCAAAGGTAAAGGACGTTTCTTGGATTTTCTTATCAAGGAAGCTCAGGATCTGGCCTCTGAAAACAAATGGGCTAAGTTCAGTACTTTGCTTCCTTTGATAGTGTGTGGGACCAGTTTGTTTCTAGGAGAAAAAAGTTTGATCAACATGGAAGCCATCACTATATTTTCTAGAAGAAATCCAATGCCTACTTTGGTAGGTGACTTTTACTATGGATTCCACCACAGGAATGAAAAGAGGAAGGGACATGAAAGTTGTTGTGCTCCCCTATTCGCTGATTGGTTTGTAAGGCAACTCCCTAAATCAGGGCCTTTCCAGGATTTGAAACAATCTTGGAAGTGGTCCAAAAGATTAATGGGCTTAACCTCAGTTGACATAGCTTAGGGATGAAACAGAGATCTTGTGCGCAAAGAAATCTTGGTCAGTTGTGGTAGCTTCCCAAATGTTCCCTTGATAGGAAGGAAAGGTGGGATTAGCTACAATTCTATTTTATCCAGGAAGCAATTTGGCTACCCCTTAAGAGTTGTACCTTTGATTGAGGAGATGAGTGAGTCTGTATATTTTCCAGCAGAAAAAAAAGCTCAAGATGAGTATACTAGCATCCCAGGCTTTGGAGGTTAGAGTAATGAAGGGGAAGAAAGACTTTGGGAGAGTAGATCCCAAAACTTATGATCTTTTTGCCACCTGGTTGAAAGATCATGTAGAGACTCTGTTTCTCCCATTCTCTAAGGAAACACCTCTCTACCCTAAGGAGGTAGCACCTACAACTTCAGTTCCTCTTCAGGAATATCAAAAATTGGAAGCCTTGGTTCAACAACTTAGGTTGGAGAATCAAGAAGCCTATACATTTCATGCCAGAAGTTGAAAATGCAAAACCAGAAATTGGAAGAAAGGGCTCACAAAGCTGAAGAAATGGTCAGGCTCAAGCAGCAAGACTTTCAAGAGAGAGAGCTCTACTTCAAGAAAAGGGGATTAGCTGAAACTCAAAAGTTGTCCCAACGCCGGAAAGAGAAGAAAGAGTTGAATGAGGCTAATGAAGCTATCACCTTATGGAAAGAGAAGTGGGAAGACAATTTGAAGAAGCAGAAGGAGCTGGAAGTCAAGCACAAGCAAGAAATCAAGAGTCTTCAAGATTCTTTGGATGGACAGAGAGAGCTCCTTCAGAAGGCTTATCATCAAGAGAAGAGTCGTCTCCAAGATCTAGCAGAAAATCAACAAGCAGTAAAGGAATCTCAGAAAGAAATAGAAGAGTTGAAGTTGAAAGCTGATGTCAAGAGAACCAAGACTGATTTCACTGCAAGCCAGGAAAATGAGAAGGTGTTCTTACAACAGATTGAGGAATTGCATGCCTCCTTTGACCTTAGGGATATCCTGATTCAGAAGCTTGTGCAGGAACCTACACACCCAGATATAGCTCATCTGTTGCAAGGTCTCAAGCGCTTTACTTGGAGGACGTAGATTTTCCTAAGCTTTAGTCTTGTATTCATATGACTTGGATTACCCACAGGCTTGTTGTGGGAGTCCTATCTCTCTTGATGTACCTTTTGATGTATGAACTTGTACCCATTGAGGGTTTTTGCTATTAAAGTTTCCTTTTGATTCACCTGAAGTCTCTGATTGTTTATCTGTCGCACAGACACAAGATATTGAATACTGCCACTGCACATCTGAATGTCACACATTGTCTTCTTCTTCTCAACACCGGAATTTGGAAGTAAACAAAGCCTTGAGGATAAAAGGAACACATTGCATTGCATACACATCATTTGCATTTTTCTTTGTTTTTGCAGGTTTCCTACAGGTTGCTTAACTTATCTGCGTTTCAGGCAAAGATTGCGCGAGCTGCCAAGACGCGACACTTCAGACACATTCCTCATCGTTACGCAACGCGCAACAACCAGAGGATAGTCATGGATGCTATGCAAACTGAACTTAATGAACTCCGCACCAGGATGGGAGAATTCATGGTCATGATGCAAGGGATGGCCCAAGGACAACAAGATTTGAGGGTTGTAATCCAGGGAATCAACCCTCCTCAGACTGACCCTCCTGTAGTCACTCTGGAAGTACAGGTGAATCCTCCCAACACCAACAATGGCCCAGGTGGACTCCCAGTTCCAGAACCTGGTACAACCTTCATCCCTGTGCAAGACAGACAAGAAGATCAATTTCCTTCCTTTAATAATGATATGGGATTTGGTGCGGAAGGAAATTTCCAAGACTTTTTGCTGCTAGCTGAGAAGGTCAAAGCCCTTGAGTGTAAAGACACACTGGGGATAGATGTATCTGACATGGGCCTAGTCCTAGGGATTGTTGCCCATATTAGGGATGAGAAGCTCTAGATGTACTATTTCCAGGATATTCTCTCCGGAGGATCCTTGGAATGGTATATGAAGTTAGAGGGAAGCTCTGTGAGAAGCTGGAAGGAATTGGAAGAAGCATTCCTTAAACAATATCAGTATAATATTGACATGGCGCCCAGTCGCACTCAACTCCAAAGTCTGACTCAAAAGAACTCGGAGAGCTTCAAAGATTATGCACAGAGATGGCGTGAAGTGGCCGCCAGGGTGCAACCACCGCTGCTAGAAAGAGAAATGGTGGACCTTTTCATGGATACTCTTCCGGGGCACTTCATGGAAAGGTTGGCTGGATGTTCCTCAAGCGGATTTTCATATATTATCTTGACTGACGAGAGGATAGAAAGTTGGATCAAACATGGGATGATTCAGAATGGGAGCGCTTCAACTTCTGGGGCAGTGTATGCATAGAGAGGCGGAGGTAACAGAGGTGTTTATCAGCAAGTGGCCCCTGTCACTATCTCAACTCAGCCTGTTCAACAACAGATCCAACAACCACAATAGCAACGCCAACAGGGGTATAACCGAGAGCTCCTCGTCCATATTATCCCTAGAAGACCAGAGAAAGACAGTTTGAAACTCCACCTATGTCCTATTCTCAGCATTTGAAGAATCTCCTCCAGCTCCAGATGGTTCAACTCAGAACTTTGCAACCCCCGAAGCCGGGAAAACTCCCCGAAGGTTATGATACAAATGCCCGATGCGAATTTCATTCCGTAGCCCCCGTACATAGCACGGAAAATTGCAAAGCCTTGAAGTATGTAGTCCAAGACCTGGTAGATTCTAAATCGATTAACATCGCTCCTACTCCAAACGTGATACAGAACCACATGCCTCCTCACGGGGCTGCAGTTGGGGAAATTAGTGAAGGGGAGAGTCTAAATCTGGTGTGCAATTTCAATGACCTGCAAACTCCGTTGAATGCTATTAAGGTCTGTTTGGCCCAGATGGGTTTTTTTCCAGGTTATGAAGACGATTGTCCAAGGTGTGATGTAGCTCCAGATGGTCGTGAGCAGTTGAAAAAGGGGATCCAAAGTATGATTAATGAAGGGGTTTTACAATTTTACAAAGTTGTGAAATAAAGAGAAGTCTCTACAGTAACCATTTTCTATGATCCGTCTCAAGTTCCTCCACAAGCCAGAGTAGCACCGATAACTATCACCAATGCAGGGCCAGTAATGTATCAAAGTGATAGGGCCATTCCTTGGCATTATGGTGGTGAAGTATATTGCAACGGCCAGAAGCAAGATTTGACCACGTCTAATACGTCCCCAGCTCAAGTAGAAAATGTTGGAGTGGGGGGCTTTACTAAAAGTAGGAGGTTGTTTGCACCGGAAACACTAAGAAACAATGTGATACCACCCATGGACATTATAGAAGCCCAAGCTAATGCCAGAGGGAAACAACCAATGACTGCTAATGAGCCTACACCAGTGGTTGACCCAGACATCACGTTTGACAAAGAAGCTGAGGAATTTTTGAGGATCATCAAAAAGAGCGATTATAAGATTGTGGACCATTTGCAACAGACTCCATCAAAGATCTCCATCTTGTCCTTGTTAATGTGTTTTGACTCCCACCGAATAGCTCTCTTGAACATCCTGAACAAAGCTTATGTACCTTAGGATATCTCGGTGAACCAATTGGAGACGGTGGTATCTAGTGTCAATGTCAGTCATGGATTGGGCTCTACAGACATGGATCTAACATCTGAGGTCGCGCTTACAATCGGGCATTGCATATTTCCTTGGAGTGTAATGGTGCGATGTTATCTCATGTATTGGTGGATACCAGATCATCCCTGAATGTCCTTCCCAAGAAGGCATTAATGAAGTTTGATTATGACGGAGTTATTCTGAAGCCCAGTGACCTGGTAGTTCGAGCTTTTGATGGATCGAGAAGATCAGTGTCTGGGGAGGTAGAATTGCCAATCAAGGTGGGCCCACAAATCTTCAATGCCACATTCTATGTAATGGACATACAACCTGCATATAGTTGTTTGCTGGGAAGGCCCTGGATACATTCGACAGGGGTAGTATCGTCCACACTCCATCAGAAGCTGACGTTCATCTGGGAGGGACAAATTGTAACAATATGTGGGGAAGAGGACATCTTCATCAGTCAGTTGGCTTCATTCAAATATGTGGAGATGGATGGTGAGATAGAAGAAACTCCATGTCAGGATTTTAAGCCCATGAAAACTGAACTGGTATCTTCGTTAGCAACTTCTTCTGAAGAATTCAAGAAAAGGGTTTCCATAACTTCTTATAAGAAAGCTTTGAAGGTAGTGGAATCAAGAACACGAGAAGGTTGGGGCGGTCTGGTAGAAGTGTCAGAAAAGAAGGATATGTTTGGTGTTGGCTACCATCCTGGGCAGTCATCATCCGAACAGAGTGCTAGAGGTCGTCAAGGCCCGATTACCTTCACGAGTGCGGGAATGGTGGATTATGGAAGCATCAGTGTCGTGCAGGACGATGCAGTTGATAGTGATTGTGACGTAGACGAGTGGATCAGACCTTGTGCTCCAGAGACTCAACTCAGCAATTGGTCGTCTGAAAGGCTTATCTCAGTTACCTCCTTTGAAGAGTAATGATTTTTTCTTTTGTCTTTCCTGTACTCAAGCACTATGTCTTGCCCGGGGCATGGTAGCTAATTGTAAGGGTTCTTTTGTTCCTAACACAATTCATAATCATTAATAAAGCTGACGTTTCGCATTCATTCATGTTGTTCTTTGTCTTTCATTTTTTCTTTTGTTTTTTAAAAAAAAAGTTTTAAAGTGGCATTGTTTCTCGTTTTCTCAAACTCTTTCTAAAGCCTTGCATGAATCACCATTCATGCAGGTGCTCGTCACCGGATCTTATCAATGACGACCCTGCTATGGCTAAGTATGACTTTAACAATCTGATTTACCAAGCCGATGAGGAAGGTGAAGAAGATTGCGAACTACCTGGAGAGTTAGCCAGACTGCTTAAACAGGAGGAAAAGATGATTCAGCCGCATGAAAAGGTCATCGAAGTGATAAACTTGGGTACTGGAGAGAACAAGAAAGAAGTCAAGATTGGGGTTGCATTGGAAGAATCTATCAAGACTCGTCTAATCGCCATGCTTCGAGAATATGTTGATGTTTTCGCTTGGTCTTACCAGGACATTCCTGGTTTAGACACTAACATTGTGGTACACAAGCTGCCTTTGAGAGAAGGTTGTCCGCCAGTGAAGAAAACGCTGAGACGCACACGCCCTGATATGGAAATCAAGATCAAAGAGGAAGTACAAAAGCAATTCAATGCTGGTTTCTTGGCTGTGACTAGTTATCCTCCTTGGGTTGCTAATATTGTGTCGGTCCCTAAAAAAGACGGTAAAGTCAGGATGTGTGTAGACTACAGGGATTTGAACAGGGCCAACCCTAAAGATGATTTCCCTCTGCCTCACATAGATGTGCTTGTTGATAATAATGATCAGTTCTCTATGTTCTCTTTCATGGACGGGTTTTCAGGTTATAACCAGATTAAGATGTCTCTCGATGATATGGAAAAGACTACCTTCATCACGCCTTGGGGAACCTTCTGTTACAAGGTCATGCCGTTTGGCCTTAAGAATGCTGGAGCCACTTACCAACGGGCAATGGTTACGCTATTTCACGACATGATTCATCATGAAATTGAGGTTTATGTTGATGATATGATAGCAAAATCCCAAACACAAGAAGAGCACTTGGTCAATCTAGCAAAGTTGTTTGATAGACTCCGGAAGTTCAGATTGAGGTTGAATCCGATCAAGTGCACCTTTGGGGTCCGTTCTGGCAAGCTACTGGGCTTCATTGTTAGTGAGTGGGGAATTGAGGTTGATCCGGCCAAAGTAAAAGCCATCCAAGAGATGCCCGAGCCAAAGACTGAAAAGCAAGTGTGTGGTTTCTTAGGGAGACTAAACTACATTGCACGATTTATCTCTCACCTAACAGCCACGTGTGAGCCCATCTTTAAGCTTCTAAGGAAGAATCAAGCCATCAAATGGAATGAAGACTATCAGCAAGCCTTTGACCGACTCAAGGAGTACTTGCTAGAACCTCTAATTCTCATGCCTCTAGTGCCAGGGAGACCCTTAATATTGTGCTCAAAGGATCAATGGGATGTGTGTTGGGTCACTAGGACGAGTCTGGTCGAAAAGAGCATGCCATTTATTACCTTAGCAAACATTTTACCGATTGTGAGACACACTACTCACTACTCGAGAAAACTTGTTACGCTTTGGCATGGACTGCTCGCCGACTAAGACAGTACATGCTGACTCACACCACTCTCCTAATTTCCAAGATGGATCCTGTCAAATATATCTTCGAGAAGCCGACTCTAACAGGAAGGGTAGCCCGATGGAAGATGATTCTAACAGAGTATGATATCCATTACACTTCACAAAAAGCAATCAAAGGGAGTGTATTGTCAGAATACCTGGCTCAGCAGCCAATTGACGATTATCAACCCATGAAATTTGAGTTCCCGGATGAGGACATCATGTTCCTCAAGTTGAAAGACTGTGAAGAACCACTTCCGAAGGAGGGGCCAGACCCTGAATCCAAATGGAAGTTGATGTTTGAGGGAGCTGTGAATGTAAACGGAAACGGAGTAGGTGTTGTCATTATCTCACCAGAGGGTGTCCATATGCCTTTCGCTGCTCGGTTGACCTTCAAATGTACCAACAACGAAGCTGAGTGTGAAGCCTGTATCATGGGGGTTGAAGAGGCAATTGGTGCGAATCAAGACCCTCGAGATCTTCGGAGATTCTGCTCTGGTTGTGAACCTGGTCAATGGTAAATGGTTAGTTCATCAACCTCACTTGGTTCCTTACAGGGATTATACCAGGAGGCTGCTAACTTTCTTCACCAAAGTCAAGTTGAGTAATATTCCTCGAGACGAGAATAAGTTCGTTGATGCTCTAGAAACTTTGTCTTCTATGATTAAAGTTTGTCAAGAGAATTTCGTGCCTCGAATCATGGTATCCAGTCTTGAAAGACCTGCATATGTCTTTGCAGTTGACAGTGGTGAAGATAACAAACCTTGGTATCATGATATCAAGCACTTATTGAAGACTCAAGAGTACCCGACTGGGGCATCCAGTAAAGATAATAAGACTCTCAGAAGACTAGAAGGTGGTTTCTTTTTGAATCAAGATGGTGTGTTATACAAGCGAAACTTCGACATGGTTCTGCTCAGATGCGTGGATAGACACGAAACAGACCTATTGATGTAAGAGGTTCATGAAGGCTCCTTCGGTACCCATGTTGGAGGACATGCTATGGCCAAGAAATTGTTGAGATCGGGATATTATTGGATCACCATGGAATCTGGTTGCTGTAAATACTTCCGTAAATGTCACAAGTGCCAGATTTATGCTGATAAGGTCCATGTACCTCTGAATCCATTGAGTGTCATGTCTTCACCTTGGTCGTTCGCCATGTGGGGCATTGATATGATTGGCAAGATTGAGCCAACAACTTCCAATGGTCACCGCTTCATCCTAGTTGCCATAGACTATTTCACAAAGTGGGTCGAAGCGGCATCTTATCCCAACGTTACCAAAAAAGTGGTAGTCTGGTTTATTAAAAGAGACATCATTTACCGGTACGGAATTCCCGAAAGAATCATTACTGATAATAGTTCTAACCTCAACAACAAGATGATGGCTGACTTGTGTCGGGATTTCAAAATAGAGCATCACAACGCTTCTCCATATCGCCCGAAGATGAACGACATCGTCGAAGCGGCTAACAAGAATATCAAGAAAATCGTGCAGAAGATGGTTGTGACATACAAAGACTGGAATGATATGCTACCATTTGCCTTACATGGGTACAGAACGTCAGTGCGTACCTCAACAGGGGCAACCCTGTTCTCATTGGTATATGGTATGGAGGCAGTCCTACCAATTGAAGTGGAGATCCCCTCATTGAGGTTAATGATGGACATTAAGCTAGATGAAGCTGAGTGGCTCCGATCCAGATACAATCAACTGAGCCTCATTGAAGAGAAGCGCCTAACAATTGTATGCCATGTACAATTGTATCAGCGGCACATGAAACAGGCTTTCGACAAAAAGGTACGACCTCAAAGGTATATACCAGGGGATCTGGTACTGAAAAGGATTCTTCCTCCTCTTAACGATCACAGGGGCAAATGGACACCCAATTATGAAGGACCATTCGTGGTTAAAAATGTTTTCTAAGGGGGAGCCTTAATGCTAACCACCATGGATGGAGAAGACTTCCATTCCCCTGTCAACGCAGACACAGTAAGAAAATACTTCGTGTAAAAAGGACCCGCTAGATAAAACAGGAATAAAAATCCAGGAAAAAAAATGGGCATCCCAGCGAGCCAAAAACAGAATAAAAAGCTCGGGAAAAAATTAGGAAAATCTAGAAAAAAAATGTACACTCGTTGAGTTGAAAAGCCACATTGGACAGCTCAGGCAAAAAAGGGTATCCCGGTGGATTGAAAACCCGAAAGGGCGATCCACGCAAAAGAGGGACTAACACGAACGACTGCGATCTGTGAAATTCGTAATCCATCGGAAAATAAGGTTATTCTAAGGGTTGAAGACCATTCGAATTACCTTTCTCAAGGGGAAGAGCAAGCGGACAGTCTTGAGGATATACGAGTCATAGCCAGGTCGAAACTTGATGAGATCCGGTTTTCGCATTGCCAATAGGATAGTCTGTTTTCCTTTTGGGCGATTTCCTATTTCTAGGAAATTGTTGCCGGATGTAATGCTTATTCATGGCCATGTTCCAAATCAATAAAAATCCAATTTCAGTCAACTCGTGACTATTTGCTTCTTGTTTTTGTTTCTCATCTAGCATTGTTTGATTGCAAAAACGTCCATCTAATTGTGATTTATATTGTGTGGTGAACATTTGAATGCTTTCTAACTCATGCAGGAGGACCGAAACATTTAATACAACTCTAAAAAGGTTGAGTGTCTGGGATGACGATTCATACCATGAGCCTGGGGCATACAGGTCCAGAACTAACTTTCCATGCTGCATGCACTATCAGTTGTGTTTACGCAGGTTCAGGTACATGTGTTGCTGGCAGAGCTAAAGCAGATTTCCAAGAGGAACATTTCGACAGTACTTAAATAAGAACAGGTGTCTTCCCGGGTGTCTCTTGTTATCCCCAACAGTAATGACAAAAGATGTTTGTCCTCTCCAAGCAGAGGTTTCCCTTCAATACAGGGGCAATCCCTAGCAGTACAAGGAATTTCTTTCTCCCTAGCAGGTTGCTTCCTCAGCAGTGCCATACATCTAGCTCCCCCAGCAAATTTAGGAGGTCTCCACTTCCCCATCAGAGTTCAAAAAGAGTCCATCTCCAGCAGGATCTTGGCTCTCCAATCTCAAAGTCCAATTTATTTTTGGAAAAGGCGGCAGTTCAGAGTCGGCGTATCATTAACAACATTCCCCACAAAGTTGTTTCCTCCTCACCAGGACTAACGAGATCAGTGCAGTGATCATCAGTTCCTTCCCAGTCAAACCATCTCAAACCATTTGCATACACATAATCACCATTGCATTTGCATCCTCCAAAGCGTAGCATTTCCATCATCATGGAACATTACGCCATAAACTCAAACATGTGCAGGCCAGCATGGGCCAGTTTTGAGGTATATTACATATGACCTATAACATTTTTTCAACCTGAAGTACTCCTCCACAGAAGATACTTATACCATTTCCCAGGCGTCTTTGTCTTTCAAACTCAATGTTTGTCCTCTTTCTATGGCTTGATTCGCTCAGCAGTCACGTGTTAAGCCCTGTTTCGCCAACAGGAACCCTTTCTTTGTGGCTTGATTCGCTCAACAGTCACATTGTCGAGTCCCATTTTGCTAATGGTCTCGTTAAGCCCTGTTTCGCCAACAGGCACCTTTTGTGGCTTGATTCGCTCAGTAGTCGCGTGTTTTCTTTGTGGCTTGATTCGCTCAGCAGTCACATTGTTGAGTCCCATTTCGCTAATGGTCTCGTTAAGCCCTGTTTCTCCAACATGAACCTTTCGTGGCTTGATTCGCTCAATAGTCGCGTGTTTTCTTTGTGGCTTGATTCGCTCAACAGTCACATTGTTGAGTCCCATTTCACTAATAGTCTCGTTAAGCCCTGTTTCGCCAACAAGCACTTTCCGTAGCTTGATTCGCTCAACAGTGTAATACCTCAAAATTTGCCCTCTCATTTCTTCAACATTTTGCATAGCATTTAGCATACATAAGTGCATGAAATAATCAAAAACATTGCATCATATTCATCATGGTTGAGGCATAGGTATGTGATCAATGATTGGAGCAACTGAAGGCTATACAAAGGAAATCAAAGGGTCACAAACCTTCTCAAAATCATGCTAAAGGTCCACAACATCCCACAAATTCTTGTGTGAAGCCACAAGTCATGGAAAGTTTTGGTTTGATCAAAGAAGGCAAGCAGTGCAACCTCTCCTGAGGAAATGGTCCAAATTAAGGTTTCAATTGTGAAGGGCTTCTCCATGGATTTTTGAGCAAAAGTGGATTCTATTGTGTTATATATGACAACAAGTGTATAGGGTTCAAATTTCATCCACAAATTCATTTTGGAAGAGGTTCAATTGGTCAGATGATTGAAAATCAGGAATTTGGGGAAAAGTCAACCATGCTGAAGAATAAGTCAACTCCTGACTTTTTGAGATCAAAATCATGAAATTAGGGTTACAAGGGTCCTATGTTTCAAATTTGATCAAGAAGTGATGTAGGAATCAAGAGAAATCAAGAAAACCAAAACTTACCATTTTTGGAAAAATAGGGTTTCCAAAAATGGCAAGTTTTGGCTATTTTTGCAGCTACTTTGAATGAGGCCTTCTCCCAAAATATGAGGGCTATGAAAATTCTACTTAGATCCAATTAAAGAGGGCATCTTGAGCTTCAAATGCATAGGTGGAACTCTTCCATAGCATAAAAAAATAGAAAGTTATGATCATTCAAAGTTGGTGCAAATCAAGGCAAGCTAGGGCAAAAAGCCAAGGCAGGCCTTGCCTCCTGCGCGCGCCAGGCAAGATATTTCTTCAAGCAGGTGGTGGGTCACTATGAAAGTCAATTCTCTCCATGTTAGAGGCCTCAAATGAATTTTCTTTGAACTACAAAGTTGTTCATTGCCATGTTTCCAACAACTTTGATGTTCAAAGATTTTTTATTTGAGCAATGGTTTAAAAGTTATGGAGAGGCAGAGTGTAGGGCTTCAAACTGCAAAGACACAAGGAATCTTGCCTGACCAAGGGCAGGAAATGCAGGCCAAGTTTGCAGCATCATGGCATGAACTTCAATGGTCTTTTTGAGATGTTTAGAGGTCATGTCTTATCTTGGGTTGAACATCAAACATGTTCTATGAAATATTCCCTTCAAATTGAGCACAAGAATAATTCTCATTGGTTGCTTGAATTGGAAGAAATCCCCCATGGAAGTTCATCATACCAAACTGTCTTGCTTGCAGCATAAGGCATTACACTATGACATGTTTTAAGATCCATATAGTGGAGTGTAGCATTGTATTTCATTCAGAAGAGCTCAAGAGATCATATGGATGCAAGATCATGTTAGTTGCCATGTGCTTCATGCTAATCAAAGTAATGGTGCATCTTTAGACATTGCACTCAGTTGCACAATCTGATCAGTCCAACTTCATGGCATTGCATCAAACTTCACCATAGCAAGCATGAGTGTCACTGCACACAATCAGATCCATCAGCTTCATGACTATGATCAACTCGAGTTCAAATCAAATTCCACTCACCTTAACAAACTCTCTAACCAACTTGACTCAGTTAACTGCACTTCCAACTGTTAACTGAGTTGGTTAAGAGTGTAACCAATGTTATATATAGGATCAACCATAGCTAAACCACCAACCATCATCATTTTTCTTTGAAATTTCACCTTGCATCCACAATTTTCTCTCTGAATTTCCTTCTGCATTTTGCTTCGAGGAAGCTCCATTCTCCATCAATCTTCTTCATTCTTCCTCAATTTATCACCATCATGGCATTGAGCATAAGATCCATGGATTCCATGGCTTGATTCTCCAAGGATCGGGAATTGCATCTTCTGGTATTGCACTGAATTTTGGATCAGATCATCATCAACTTCATCAATTCAGGATTGAGGTTCATCCAATCATCTTCATCATCAAGTGTTGCACAATTTCCATAGATCTCACAGCTTGAAGCATCAAAGATCCACCACTGCATAATATTCCATTGCACTGCACCAGATCCAATTCCTCAAGATTCACACATTACAGAGTGTTTCTTTCACTCTCATTGCTCAAGATCAAGTCAGAGAAAGAGCTCAGGATTCTCATCTCTGGTTTTCCTCAACTTGTGGTAGCTCTGCAATTCAGGTGAACTCTGAAATTCTACTTGTTGGCTTTCATCAATTGTTGTTGTTTTCATGTTGCTTGAATCTCAATAGGAGAATTGGAGTATCTGGCTAGTTGATAGACACCCTAGGTGTGTAGTTTCAGTTTCATAGGTCATTTTGTTTGTCTTCGATTTGGCTATTTTAGGAACCCTAAGTGAATTGTGAGGGTGGATTTATGATCAGTGATGAAAGGCGAATCTTGCCATGGTTTTAGATTTCATTTAAGTGATGATTTGAGAAAGCCCTAGCAGAGCTATGACCGGAGAAGACGACCAGAGACTAGCTCCGGCCGTCGGAATAGTAACCCTAGGTTTATCCCAGTTTTAAGTCACAGCCCTTGGATTGCCTTGATCTTACGCTCCAGAAACTGACAGCACATTAATGAAAACATGTTATTCACGTGCTTCACAAAGTCAACAATAAGTCTCCAGTCACTATCCACACCCCCAATGCATTGCATTCAAGCCCAATCATGTTGTTTATGTTGCTAAATGCACCCCTCAAGCCCAATACAAATCAGTCCATTTCATTTTCTTTTTATTTTCTTTTTCATCTTTATTCATTTTTCGTTTCTTATTTTTAAAAATAGTAAAAAGCCTCTAAAAATTCAGAAATAATTCATGGACATTCCTCAGAATATTCTTTAATTTTCACTAATTTTTGTTTTCATTTTTCTTTAATATTTTAGTCATAATTAATTTCTCCTTTAATTGTTTTCTTATTTTCTCATTTTTGGTATGTCATCTTGTACATTTTTGTTCTCTCAAACAATAAAACATAAATGGCCCATTATTTTTGCTTTCTTTTAAGAGATCATCAAACTTCCCCAAAGCATTTTTCTCTGATTTTTTAGGTCATTTTTAGATCAATTTTGAACCCTTTCCTTCACATTGATCATACAAACCCTAATGGTGTTCCAATGAGCCTTACACCACTCAAAAATACGAATTTTTGTGAGATTTTTTGTATGTATGATACTCTTTGGATTTTGTATTCAAGTGTCAAGTTTCATAATTTTTCATGATCATTTGCTATTTTATAGTTTGCTTGGTTCACAAGTCATGTTTTTGATCCTTTTGTTCCCTCCCTTTGGTCCCTTTTGAATAAGGCATTCATGCCATTAGTATAAGGTCTTGTTTCTGGTTCTTCTAGGTCATATTATATGTCTCCTAACATTGAAAGCCATCCTTGGGTCCTTACCTTTTATTTTTAGGGTTTACTTGAGTCCTAAGTCATACATGTTACCCTTTTAACCTAATCTTCCTTCTCCTTCCATACATGATTTAACTGCATTTTATCTTTGTTTTGAGTCTTATAAGTGTTTTTTGATCATCCATATTTGTTCATCTCATTTTAGAACCCTTTTGCTTCCTTTTGAACTTCATTTGTCACCTACAGGACCTTAGAAACCCTAATTTGAACACCTAGCCTTAGGATGCTTCTTAACCCACTATTTTTGAACATTTTCCAAGTTTAATCTCCATTTTTTTTGTTAACAAGCCCCTGGTTTTTGCATGGGAAAGTAAAGTCCCTTTGGTCTATTTTTGAATAGTTTCCTAAGTCATTTTGGTTGTACCTTTATAACCATGCTTCCATATGCTTCATCTTCTCTTTCAATCTCATACTTGATTATCATTAATCTTGAATCCCTTCTTTCCCATTTGATCCTATCATTTTCTTCACTTCCCTATAGTTTTAAGTTCTAACTTTTTCATTCACCTTTGAGTTTAAGGGATTTTAGCAATAGTAATCACTTAGGTTATCTTTCTAACTTCATCCTTAGGGTTTAGAGGTGCCTTAGGGCATAGTTAGACTTTAAATCACTTAATTTGTTTAGAAATTTTTGAATTGGATTAGCTACTGACTTTTTAGGTATGTTGCCTTATAAGATTCTTTAGGCTTGAGTATTGACCATAGGAGTTCATTAACATCTTTCCTAGGTTAGTGTGAGTTCTTGTGTAAAGTTTACCATTTGCTTATGCTTTCAATATGAATTGTCATGCTAACTCTTGTTTTGTAGGGGGGAGATAAGGTAATCACTTCATTCTTTATCTCTTATGCATTTATTTTCCTTGCCTTGGCACTTTGTGCCTTGTTCATAGGTTCCCTCTTTCTCTCTTTAGATTCAACTTAACTTCCTTAGGAAGTAAGTTGAATTCTAACTTGTTCTTTCTTCTCATTAGGTTAGAAAACCTCATTAACCATAGGACCTCTTTGTACATAATAAGATGACTTAGGCTTGTGTCTTAGTCCCCCATTAGCTTTGAGCTTTTCCTTTTGAGTCTTCTCTCCTCCTCTTCAAACAAATCCAAAAAGACTTAACAAATGCATGAAAGGGTCCCTTGTGTGTAGCCTTATTCCATGAGGCACTTGCCCTAATTCCATCTTGGAGTGGTGTAAGCTTGTCTAGCATGATGCACAAGTCTTATCAAGGGGTTGTTTCACAAAAAAAAACATAAAAGACATTTCTTCACAAAAGCTACAAAAAAAACTTAATAAAGTTCAGCAAACTAGTGAACTTAAACCCTAATCCTTGGAAACCAGTCTTGGATAAATTCTCCTTGCTGGGTGTGCTTGTTCTATAATTCCATCTTGGAATGTAGTAGCAAGTACACATTCCATGGAAGAGAGTTTGAATTCAATTCCTTTTGCCAAATTCATACAAAAATCTTAAAAAGCAAAAACAAACAATAAGCGACTTTCCTGCGGGAATTCTCTTCTCATCTCACTCACTCTCAACGCGAACCCGCAACGACTTGTCTCGCATGCAAGACGGTAAACGCACTCGTATCAGACGAGCCTGCAACACCTGAGCATAGACATACGCAGTTCCAGCATAAAAAACACAAACAAATAGTTCCCGCCTTAGTTAGGCGAACTATGTCGACTCTGATCCTCATTTTCCCGATGAGGTACGTAGGCAGCGGGGTAGGGTCCGTTCGAGTACATTCTTTATTTTCCCTACATTTTCCCCATTCTTTCTTTCCATTCTCTTTTCCCAGTTCCTTTCTCATTTCCATTCTCATTCCAGTAGCAGTTCTTTGTTCAACAACATTCTTATTTCTCACCCTTTGAAACAAACAAGCAAGCGTGGATCCCGTCGGGTACGGTGGACGATCTGGGGTGCTAATACCTTCCCAGGTCGTAACCGACTCCCGAACCCAGATCTTTGGTTCGCAAGGCCTTGTCCTTTCCTTCTTCCTCAGGTTTGTGCAGCATTACCTTTCCCTTTCCTTCAGGATAAAAATGCATGGCTGGCGACTCTACCTTTTTCGCGCCACTTTCGCGTTTGTACTAGGATGAAAATCCCGGTAGCGACAGCTGGCGACTCTGCTGGGGATCGAACCCAGAATCTATGGTTTCCCTTGTAGAGTCAATCCTAGCGCTTGTTTGTTTTTGTTTCCTTTGGTTGTTTATATGTGTGTTGTGTGTTGTGTGTTGCTGTGTTCATTTACTGTTTTGTTTACAGCTTTATTTACTGCTTTCAGTATTTATTTCACATGCATCATACTGGACTGTGTTGGTTTCATTTTTTCTGTGGGATGGGCTTTGTTACTGTGAGACAAGCCAAATACCCGACTTGAGTGCACCTAGGATTTAGGGTGGTTCCACTTTGGCTTCATGGCATCTTGCTATGTTGGTATTAGTGAGTCCCACACCTTGACTTGCGACCTTCTCGGAAATTTATTGACGCCGGAATATTTCTGGGGAAATAGACTACCTGTAAACACCCCAAATTTGCCCTCACTCATTCACACCATGGCTTGTGATTATTTTCATTTGCATAAGTTCAATCATATCATCTCATATTGCATTTTTGCTTCACTGCATTGGTTCTAAGGCATCTGCATCTAGGGTTTGTGATCTGAGCAATCCATGAGCTATCTGAGCCACTCCAAAGGCCATCAATCTTCTCAAGAGGGTCCATGTATGTTCAAGCATCATATTACATCCTCCAAAGATCAAGGAAATCAGAGAATCACAAGAACTGAGAAAGGCATGGAAGCAGAGCCAGGTTTAATTGCACAGATGACCTGAAATTAGGGTTTTGGTTTCAGAGGCCATAACTTCAAATTTTTTGGTCATTCTTGTTTCTATTGGTTTCTATATGATATGAGGATCATGCATACCAATTTTCATGAAGAAATTCAATAGGGAAGGCATCTGATCAATAGATGACTTCTTGAGCAAGTCAGTGCAAAATCAGGGCATCTGAGGCCCCCAATTGCCCAACCAAAGGGTCTTCTCCATCATTTTGAGTAAATGTGATCTTTATTTGATCTTAGAAGATGTTAGAAGTTCAAAAAATTGAAGAATTTCAAGCCATTTGCAAAGTTGCCATTTTGGGAAAGTGACTTGTAATGTAAACTTGCCATTTTGGGAAAGTTTTTCAACCTCCTCTTTTTGATTCAAAAATGCTTCAAATGGAAAATTCTTGGTCATGAAAGTTGTAGATTGGATCCTCCCATTTTCAAAAAGTACAAGAACTCATTATAATTCATTTTAGAACAAAAGTTATGGCCTTGCAAAGTTGGACAAAATCACTTAATTTCCACTTTTGTGCCAAAGAGGAAACTTGCAAATACACTTGCCAAATCCAAATGTGACTTCAAATCAACTTCTAATCATCACACAAACATCATTCATGGTCCATAATTCAGATTTTCCCAAAGGATTTCTCATTTCTATGCCTTGAATTACAAGTTACATAAGGCATTTTCTCATGA
This sequence comes from Lathyrus aphaca, assembly GCA_963966055.1. NCBI lineage: Eukaryota > Viridiplantae > Streptophyta > Magnoliopsida > Fabales > Fabaceae > Lathyrus > Lathyrus aphaca. The sequence continues at coordinate 184,381,329 of OZ014520.1, forward strand.
ATCTTCAAAATTGAATTTTTTGCAAAAAGGACTTTTAATGCTTGAATTGGACACTAATTGATCTCAAAGCATTCTAGCAACTTCATATGGTTCATTTTGCTGCATTTTGTCCAAGAATTCACAAGATTCTTTGCCTTGGTTCATAAGAAAATTCAAAGAGGGAAATATGAAAGAACATTGAAGACTCTTGATCAAGACCATCCAGCTCACAAAATCAGATCCAAAGGCCTTCCTTGACTCAAGCTGAAGCAGGACAAGCCCTAAGATCTCCTCTGACCTGAGCCATACCTATGGTACACAAGATCTTGACTTTTTGCATTTTTCCCATGCCAATCAAACTGTGCCACTACCAACTCTCTGCCCAATCAGAGCCTCATATGTGGACCTCAAGCATTCCAAAACACAACACAACACAGCCTGAAACTCCAAGAACTCAGCATACTCCAAAATCCCCAAATTTGCAAAAACATTCGAATCTCTTAATTCAACCATCAAACCTTCAAGTTTCTTTCACCATTCAACTCACCATGATCCACTGATCATTTCCCACCTTTCATTTGGCCCTAAAACCTTTACAATCAAAAATACGATTTTCACATTTCACAAACTGAACCTCTGCCATTTTTATTTTGAGGCCATATAAACTCCAGCTAAGCACTGCAAGCTCTTGGGGGGAATCATTGGAGTGGATTGGAAGCAAAGAACTGGCCAGAAAGTCCCTGTTTCGAAAGCTCAAGTTCAGGTATGACCAAGAACAATTTTTCCAGAACTTGTATTTCTTGTTATAGAGTTGTTCTCCATGCTTCACTGATCATGTTGCTCTTTTTATTTTTGAAAATAGTTGAGAAATGAACATGTTATGACTCTCTGAAACTTTGCCCAGTTTTTCTGTTTTTCTTCGATTCTCCATGTATGCTTGTTATAAATTATGTTTGGATGGTGGTTTGAGTTCATTTTGAGTGGGGGATTATTTATGGGCAGTTAATTTGGGGTGGAGTGGCTTGTAGAGAGAGTTAGGGATTTGGCCTCGTCGGAGAAGACGACCGGAACACTGTTCCGGCCGTCTGAGGGTCATTAATGTTAATTAGGGTTTAGTGGTAAGTTTGAACCTGGAGCGTACGATCTGGCTTCCCGCGCGTGAACCAATGGACCAGATTGCTCATTAAGCCCTAATTCTATATTAATCAGGATTAATTAATTATTTAATTGAGATTTAGTCAGTTTGAATTACAGCCACTAGATCACGCGCGTAGTCAACTCCCGCGTCTCAGCTTCAAATCCTGACCTTTAGATTGGCTTACTTTTCATTTAATTCCATTTTATTTTCTTATTAATTCATTTGTTTTGCACATTTTATTTAAAATAGTAAATCATTTCCAAAAAATCTCATTTTTTGCACCATGTTATAAAATATTTTTCTCTTTCTGAAAATAATTTTCTTTTTATTTTTTGCATAATTTTCGTATTTTAAAAATATTTAAATGTTTATTTTAATTAGTTAATGAGAATTAATTAATTAAAATAGCATTTAAGTTTCTAAAAATCACAAAAAAAACACATTGCATTTTAATACATTTAGAAACATTATCAAACTCTTCAAACAAATTTCTTTTTGGTTCTTGACATATTTTGACATTTTTCTTTGGAATTAAAGTTCTTGAAAGGCAATATTTTTGTTCTAACTTAGAAAAATTCATTCTTCCTAACCATGAAGAGTTTGATGTTGATTCTTTTTGCATTGCATTCTTCACATCATGTAGTTTCTAGGGTAAAATTGGTTTGAATTTATCTTTTATTTTCAATTTAATGAGCATTTTTCCTTTTGAGGTGCCTTAAAACCCTAGCAAACTTGTGAAAATCATCACTCCCATTAGGTTAAGAGTTAGGTCCCCTCCTTTGGGCAGTAAACTTATGTAGGGTTAGGGTTCTTCTGATCTCATTTTCATTTTTTTATCATGTCATTTGTTTCTGATTTTGAATTTTGCATTGCATATTTTATGTAAGCCCTAATTTTTTCCTTCATTTGCATCCATCTTCCATATGCTTGCATTCATGAACTTGCCATGACATTTTGTGCATCCATATAACTTCTAAGACATCTTAGGGTACATTAGAATCATGTTTGGTCATTGCATCATCCATTTGCCATGTTTTGCTTTCATTGTATTTCATGTGTTTCCATGAACTTTCATGCTTCCTCTCATGTTTCATTTGCATCTTCATTGCTTGTATGATCATCCACAACTCTTGACATATGTTTGCATCATCTCTTAGCATCATTTACATCTTGACATGCTTCTGACTTTGGTATGCATCATTGCATTTCACCTCATTTTCATTTCATTTCATGTCTTGTTACTAACTTTTCAGGTGGTAAGTTATTGAGAAGTGAATTTGCCTTCACTTCTCATAATCTCTTCTCATCTTTCTTATGCATCATTTCTGCATTTTACTTGTGTATTAGAGTGAGCTTGCTCATTCATGTCTCCTTCTCACTTTCTTTCTTCAAGCAAATTGTCTTCTTAAATGAAGCAAATTGTCTTGCTTCTCTCTGCTTCTCTTTCTCTTCATCCTGCTTCTTCCATGGTGGCTTTTCTCTTGAAGATCTTTTGCCAGCCTCATAAACCCTAGGAACAACCAAGTATGATAACAATTAGGGTTTGATTAGTCCCCCCATTAGTTTTACCTTTGTGTCATCTCTTTGTGTCTTCTCTTCTCATCTCATAATCAAGGATTAAACCTTAAAGGTTTTAAGGCTTTGTGATTAAGTTTATGCATGCATCCTTCTATTAGGATGGAGTGTATAAATTTAATCCTAAGTGTTAAACCCTTAATGTGTTTAATTCCTTTAATCAATACATTTAATAATCATTAAGACATCAAGCTTGTAACTTGGGCCTTGTATTAGGGTTCTAATTCTTCCTTAACTGGTTAAGAAGGACTAACCCTAGTATTAATGGACAAGTCCCCCTCAAGTTGTCTTACAAACCATAAAATTCATTTCTTAATCTTACCATTAACTAAAATCCATTTAATAAAGGCTTTGTTTTGTCATGAGGTTAATCCCTAATCATGGATTAAGTTGAGGAGCCTTCCTCAGCTTAAATGTTCTCGTCTATTATCCTTCGATTAGGATGATGTAATGGGTCCATTAAATCCTTGATTATGGCTTAAACTCATTACTTAACACTAAACAAAAACTCCAAAAACATCTAAATAATTAAAAGTAGGTTAATGATCTTAATCCTACATCATGGTGATTAAGTGTGAGGTGCTTACTTCATACTTAAAGTATTCTCATTACCCCTAATCAGAGGGAAGATGTGATGAGTTTACTAACCCTTGGTTTAGGCTTAAGCTCATTAACTTATGACAAACACCAAAAACAATAAAAGACTGAAAACACAAAAAACAGACAATAATCGTCTCCTCCAGGATTCTTTTCTCACCTCATTCACTCACAAACGAGAACTCGCTTCTTCCGTCTAATGCAAGACAGTTTGCTCCTGAGCCAGACAGGTCATACACTTAAGCATAGATAAGTAAGTAGTTCACAAGTCAATTTATATTTCAGTCTCTTTAAGTCGAACTACGGTGTTCTGACTTCCTCATTGCACGAGAGGTTACGTAGGCATAACTTAACAGTTATCGAACAAAAGTTTCTGTATATTCCCCCTCCTTCCAGCATTATTCTTTGAGCCTCATAGTCTTGAGCATTTCACTCTTGTCCTTGCACTGACACTTCTTCATCTCACTTCACACTTCTTTTACACTGACACTTGCATTCTTTCCAGCTTTGATACACAGATTGCACTGACACTACCCCTTTTAAACAAAAATCTTTCAAGCGTGGATCCCGTCGAGTACGACGGACAATCTGGGTGCTAATACCTTCCCAGGTTGTAACCAACCCCCTTTCTCAGTTTCTATGGTTCGCAACCGTCTTATCCATCTTTTCTCAGGTTTATGCAGCATTACCTTTCCTTCGGGATAAAAATGCCTAGCTGGCGACTCTTTTCTTTTCAGTTCACCCTTGTGTGTCCTTCTTCTCTCGCCGACCGTTCGCGTCTGTACCCCTCTTGACCCTGTGTCATCAGGTGGGAGCGACACTACCTTGATAGTTTTTTGCAGTCAGGGGACCAATCATTGAGAACCTTTGTGGAAACGTCCCTCTCCAGTGATGACAGTGGCATACCACATTTGTTGGCAAACCCACTCGCATCAGAGGGCCCACTAGGAACTCGCATAGGATGGTCTGGTACTCTCATAGGAATCCAGTTAAGGCAAACTGTTCGTATGACGATGGTATTGTACCCTTCGGGATGAATGTACTATTGTTTCTCGATTCAGTGCTGGAAGCTGAGGACTTATGAGGGATGCTTGTTTCCTTTGACTCAACTGAGACCTCCCTGAGTAGTACATAATTCCAAACCGATTCCCTGATTTGGTCATGAGCCATTTCTCGGAAATGGTGAACGTATTATTTCTATTCGGCTTTGAGAGTTTGTGATGTTTGACCTGAGTAGCACACCCGTGAGATTGGGAGGGGTTTACAGGTTTGCAGGAACCCAAAACTTCAACATACCCATGTATGCCAGTACACTTCAGTGATATGATCCTGTTCAGTTAATTATGGAGCCTGAAATCCCTTAACTATTGATCAGAAAGATACTTGTGATGATGTTGTGGCCTTGCACAGACACTTGATTACCTAATTCACTACACAGACACATCACTAATCACATGCCTTGCCTTGTATAACATCATAACATCATTAATCATTTTGTGTTCTTTTTACTCTCAGGGTTCATTACCTCCTATTCTGGTCATATTTGCTGCTTCAACATGGAGATTCCAAGGAAGAGAAATGTCCATTATACTTTCCCACATCCAAAGACAGATGGTATTCTGAAGTTAATTGGCTTGATGGGTGACAAAGTGCTTGATGATTTCAGAAAAGAGTTTGGAAAGATCCTAGACTATGTGAATAAGCCAACCACTAATCAGAGGGATAACTTGCATTCTCTACTGCAGTTCTATGATCCACAGCTGAAGGTTTTTGTTTTCCCTGACTACATCTTGGCTCCCACATTAGAAGAGATATCTAGTATCCTCAGGATCCCCATCAAAAATGGTGCTCCTTACTATGGCTTAGAGAAGATTCCTTCATCCAAAGATATTATCAAGGAAGCTCAGGACCTGGCCTCTGAGAACAAATGGGCCAAGTTTAGCACATTGCTCGCTTTGATAGTGTATGGGACTAGTTTGTTTCCATGAGAGAAGGGTTTAATTAACATGGAAGCTATCATTATATTTTCCAGAAGAAATCCAGTACCCACTTTGCTAGGTGACTTTTATTATGGGGTTCACCATTGGAATGAAAAGAGGAAGGGACATGTAAATTGTTGTGCTCCCCTATTTGCTGATTGGTTTGTAAGGCAACTCCCTAAATTCGGGCCTTTTCATGATTTGAAACAATCTTGGAAGTGCTCCAAAAGATTAATGGGCTTAATGTAACACCCACTTTTCCCATTTTCAAAAATAACATAAGTTTTCAGATAAATCAGAGTTTAATTAACAAGTGAGTAGCTACATTTTCAAAATCAACCAAAAGTATAATCATTTATTAAAAACAGTGGAAATATCTTTTTATTCAACAATCGGCAATTCGCCAAATATCCACAAATTCATCAATTCACTTAATTTATAAGTTTCAACAAAATATGATACGTAACTATTACTAACAAGAATAATTAAATAACAAATATCCCCATTTCCCGTGTTACGTATCAGAGCGACTCCTAGGACTCGACCAAACAACTTGTACTCCGAGCATACTCAAGTACCTGAATCATCTGTACTTCCGAAGAAGCACATACGTAACCAAACAACAAAGGGGTGAGAAAAACAATTCAATATTTTAACGGTGCAAATAACATCTTACAGGGTAGTCTCACCTCTATTCATCAAATACACATCATACATCATACAATTAATCAATATCTCAAATAGTTCATCAACACATATCATACATCATTAATTCAATCAATGCAAAGTGACTCAATGACACAATGCAAATGCGGTACCGACTCACAATAACGGTTCATCAAATAGAACCTCGAATGCATCGTTAACGTCTCCAACAAGACACGATCATCCCTGCAACCACGATTCTCAATGAATCCCGAATAATCACATCCACGACATGATTATTCCATCAACATGTATGCGTATGCCAAACTCGATTACACACATACCATATCACGAACACACATGAATACAATCATGCCAACACGATCCTCATGATCTTCATCAATTACCACACATCCCATCACATGGGTCACATAAATAATCAGACAATGTTCACACATTTATTAATACAATTCGTATAGTTCATCATCAAGAGTCATATAAATCAACATAAGCACATATATTCATACACGCTAAATACCAAATGTCATATCTTATGAATTCCTCATTAATTCCACTCTCATTTATTCCCTATACATATATTCTAATACCACACGATCCTTCCGATCCTCACCGCTACCAACACTTACATCATGGGGTCTAAGCAAGACATATAATCAACTATGTTACCAATCATCACGATCCTCTTCGTTTATCACTATTCCTTCATATAATTGTGCAAGACTTATAGTAAACATTTCCATCATCAACACCTTCTAATCGACATATTAATAAATTTATAATATCCCCAATAATCACATAACACGCACACGCTTATTATCGGTCGTCGGGTCCTATAGTTAAACATGGATGTCATCATCAAGGCCCTAAATTAATGGTACAAGTATCGAACAAGAACTCGGGATTAAACCACTTAAAATACAAAAAAATTCCTCAAAACAGAGGCCTGGCACGGCCCCCGTGTCCCATGACACGGCCCGTGTCATGTGGCCTGGGACACGGACCTCCAAATCATCAAAAACACATTTTCCAGGAGGCTGACACGGTCGCCCGTGTTGTACAACACTGCCCGTGTCAGGCCTCCTGAAGCCAACTTCCCAAATTTCCACTTTTTTGCATAATGCCCGTAGCCTGACACTCCCCGTGTTGTACAACACTGCCCGTGTCAGGGCACCTGTACCCCCAAAATTCAGCTTTTTCTACAACTCACTTTTCTCTCCCAATTTCATACCAGTTCGAATTCCATCACTTATCTCTCACTTTTATCACTCAAAACAATCCAATTGTTGTTCTTAAACTAATTTTATACCTCTAATTCCTTATGATATTCACAACCTAATATTACTAATCAAATTAAGAAAGATCATAGGTTTGTTTCCAATTCTCCATTTACATCATCAACAACATCATTATCTCTATAACTACTTCTATACCAAACTTATCATAGAACTCAAATCACCACCATTCCAATTGCAACAATCAAGCATATAACTCAATAATAATTTCACACAACCATCATCAATCATCATAACATATATATATATATATATATATACATCATATCACAATTTCATCATAATCAACAATATTAGACAATCCCTAGGGAGTAAGGAACTCCCAATTACCCTTTCATGTTAGGTCACCAATAAAGAACCCTTTCTCCCCCCTTACCTCGAATTTGACAAAATCCTTGCAAAGCCTTGATCTTGAAGCTTTACGATTCTTGATTTCCCTTCTCCTTTCCCTTTTTCTCCAGAGCCCTCTTCCTTCGTCAAAATACGATAATGAGAAAATGTATCGTGTTCTCCCCATTTCATAACAGAATCAAATTACAACCTTGCCCTTCAAACCTCCAACTTATATTTTATTTTATTTATTAAATAACAATATTATAATAATAATACCACCTCATTATATTATCATTATTTAAATAAAATACCTCATCCACTTATTATTTAAAATATACCATCATACTCTTGATATTTATTTTATAAAATTGGGGCGTTATACTTAACCTCAGCTGACATTTCATGGGGATGCAACAGAGACCTTGTGGGCAAAGAAATACTAGTCATTTGTGGTAGTTTCCCAAGTGTTCCTTTGATAGGAAGGAAAGGTGGTATCAGTTACAATCCTATCTTGTCCAAGAAGCAGTTTGGCTACCCATTAAGAGATGTGCCTGTGATTGAAGAGGCAAATGAATCTTTATACTTTCCAGCAGAAGGAAATCTCAAGAAGAGCATACTAGTATCCCAAGCTTGGGAGGTTAGAGTAATGAAAGGGAAGAAGAACTTTGGGAGAGTGGATCCCAACAGTTATGACCCTTTTTCCAGCTGGTTGGAGGATCGTGTGAAAACCCTGTTACTCCCATTTTCTAGAGAAACACCTCTCTACCCTAAGGAGGTAGCACCCACAACTTTAGTGCCTCTTGAAGATTATCAAAAGTTGGAAGCCTTGGTTCAACAGCTCAGGTTGGAGAATCAAGAAGCTTACAATTCATGCCAGAAACTGAAGATACAAAATCAAAAGTTGGAGGAAAGAGCTCACAAAGCTGAAGAGATAGTCAAGCTCAAGCAGCAAGATTTTCCAGAGAGAGAGCTTTACTTGAAGAAAAGGGGATTAGCTGAAACTCACAAGGCGGCCCAGCATCGGAAGGAGAGGAAGGATTTGAATGAAGCCAATGAAGCTGTCACCTTATGGCAAGAAAAGTGGGAAGAAAATTTGAGGAAGCAGAAGGAGCTGGAGATCAAGCACAAGCTAGAAGTCAATAGCCTTCAAGATTCTTTAGATAGACAGAGGGAACTCCTTCAGAAGGCTTACCATCAAGAGAAGAGTTGTCTCCAAAGTTTAGCAGAAAGCCAATAAGCAGTAAAGGAAGCTCAGAAAGAAATAGAAGATTTGAATTTGAAAGCTGATGTCAAGAGAGCCAAGAATGATTCTATTACAAGCCAAGAAAGTGAAAAGATGTTCCTACAACAAATTGAGGAATTGCATGCCTCCTTTGACCTTAGGGATATCCTAATTTTGAAGCTTGTACAGGAGCCTATGCATCCGAATATAGCTCAGATGTTGCAAAATGTCAAGCGCCTCAATTGGAGATTACAGGATGTAGACTTTCCTAAGCTTTAGTTGTATATGCATATGACTTGGATTACCCACAGACTTGTTGTGGGAATCCCCTCTTTCTTGATGTACGTTTTCTTTCTTGACATATTGAATTTGTACCTTGTAAGGATCTTTGTTATTCCAATTGTCTTCTGATTTACCTGAATTCTCTGGTTATATCTGTTGCACAGACACAAAATAAATACCACCACTTCAAGTTTGAATGTCACACGGGACTTTCTTACAAGGGATCTTTTTCTCAGCACCAGAATGGGAAAGTGGTGGAAGCCTTTGGAATAAAAGGAACACATTGCATTGCATACACATCATTTGAATTTTTCTTTGTTTTGCAGGTCTTCTACAGGTTGCTTAACTTATTTGTGTTACAGGAAAAAATTGCGAGGGCCGCCAAGACCCGTCATCCTCGACAAAATATCCCGCATCGTTACACAACTCTCAACAACCAGAGGACAGTGATGGATGCTATGCAAACTGAGCTTAATGAATTTTGCACCAGAATAGGAGTTCATGGTCATGATGCAAGGGATGGCTCATGGACAACAAGAGTTAAGAAATGCAATTCAGGGGCTCAACCCTCATCAGATTAATGTCCCTGTAACTACTCCTGATGTCCAAGTGACTCCTCCTAACACCAACAATGGCCCAGGTGGACCTCAAGTTCCAGAACAGGGCACATCAACTTTCATTCCAGTACAAGACATGCAGGAGGATTAGTTCCCTTCTTTCAACAATGACATGGGGTTCGGCGGAGAAGGAAATCTTAAAGACTTTTTTATGCTTGCTGAGAAAGTCAAAGCCCTCGAGTGTAGAGACACTTTGGGGATAGATGTGTCTGACATGGGTCTAGTCCCTGAGGTGGTTATTCCTCACAAATCCAGGCCACCTACTTTTGACAAATATAACGGTAGTTCCTGCCCCAAAACTCACTTGCAGGCATTCTACCAGAAGATTGCTGCCCATACTAGGGATGAAAAGCTCTGGATGTACTACTTCCAGGATAGTCTCTCTAGAGGATCCTTGGAATGGTATATGAAGCTAGAGAGAGGCTTTGTGAGAAGATGGAAGGAATTGGGAGAAGAATTCCTCAAGCAGTATCAATATAATATCGACATTGCGCCCAGTCACACTCAACTTCAAAGTCTGACTCAGAAGAACTCCGAGAGCTTCAAAGATTATACACAAAGGTGGCGCGAAGTGGCCGCTAGAGTACAACCACCTTTGCTGGAGAGAGAAATGGTAGACTTGTTCTTGGATACCCTCCCTGGGCATTTCATGGAAAGGCTAGCTGGATGTTCCTCAAGTGGATTCTCAGATATCATCTTGACAGGCGAAAGGGTAGAAAGCTGGATCAAGCAAGGGAAGATTCAGAATGGGGGCGCTTCGAGTTCTGGTGTTAAGAAGCCATTCGTGAAGAGGAGAGAAGGAGAGACTGTGGCAGTGTACACGCAGAGGGGAGGAAATAACATAGGGTTTTATCAGCAAGTGGCCCCCGTCACTATATCAGCTCAACCTGTTCAACAATAAGTCCAACCACCGCAGCCACCACGCCAACAAGGGTACCAACAAAGAGCTCCTCGTCCATACTACCCCCAGAAGACCAGAGAAAGACATTTTGAAACTCCGCCGATGTCTTATTCACAGCTTTTGAAGAATCTCATGCAGCTCTAGATGGTTCAACTCCGAACTCTACAACCCCCGAAGCCGGGCCAAATCCCCGAGGGTTATGATACAAACGCCAGATGCGAATTTCATTCCGGAGCTCCCAGGCATACCACAGAAAACTGCAAAGCTCTGAAGCATGTTGTTCAGGACCAACTGGATTCTAAAGCGATTAATTTCACTCCTACGCCTAAACTTGGTGCGTGATGTCAACGACCTGCAAACTCCGTTGAGTGTTGTTAAAGTCTGCTTGTCACAGAGGGGTGTTTTTCCTGGGTGTGAAAATGATTGTCCAGGGTGTGTTGAAGCTCCAAATGGTTGTGAACAGTTGAAAGTAGGGATCCAAAGCATGGTTAATTAAGGGGTTCTACAGTTTGACAAAGTTGTAAAAGAAAGCGAAGTCTCTACAATAACCATTTTCTATGATCCATCTCAAGTTCCTCCATAGGCTAGAGTGGCACCAATAACCATCACCACTGCAGGACCAGTAATGTATCAGAGTGATAAAGCCATTCCCTAGAATTATGGTGGCCAAGTATACTGTAACGGCCAGATGCAAGAGTTGGCCACGTCTAGTACGACCCCAGCTCAAGTAGAAAACGTTGGAGTGGGGGGCTTTACTAGAAGTGGAAGGTTATTTGCGCCGAAAACACTAAGAAATAGTGTGATACCACCCAGACACCACAGAAGCCAAGGCTAAAGCAAGAGGGAAGCAGCCAGTGGTTGTCAATGAGCCCGCACCAGTAACTGATCCAGACATCACCTTTGATAAATAAGCTGAAGAATTTCTGAGAATTATCAAAAAGAGCGATTACAAGATTGTAGACCATCTGCAGCTGACTCCGTCGAAGATTTCCATCTTGTCTTTGCTAATGTGTTCTGACTCCCATAGGAAGGCTCTCTTGAATATTCTGAACAAGGCTTATGTGCCTCAGGATATTTCAGAAAATCAGTTAGAAGCGGTAGTATCTAGTGTCAACGCCAGTCACGGATTGGGTATTATAGACATGGATCTAACATTTAAAGGGCGTGCTCATAATCGGGCACTGCATATCTCTTAAGAATGTAAAGGTACAGTACTTTCTCACGTGTTGGTAGATACCGGATCGTCGTTGAATGTTCTGCCCAAGAAGGCATTGATGAAGTTGGATTATGATGGAGTAGTTCTAAAGCCTAACAACCTGGTAGTTAGAGCATTTGATGGGTCGAGGAGATCAGTGTTCGGGGAGGTGGATTTACCAATTAAAGTAGGTCCACAAATCTTCAATACCATATTCTATGTAATGGATATACAGCCTGCATACAGCTGTTTACTGGGAAGACCTTGGATACATTCAGCAGGAGCAGTATCGTCCACACTTCATCATAAGCCAAAGTTTGTCTGGGAAGGCCAAATTGTAACTGTCAGTGGGGAAGAAGACATTTTTGTTAGTCATCAGGCTTCATTCATGTATGTGGAGATGGATGGCGAAATAGTTGAAACTCCATGTCAGGCTTTTGAGCCCCTGAAAACTGAACAGGCATCTTCATTGGCAGCTTCTTCTGAAGAACCAAGGAAGGGGGTTTCCATAGCCTCTTATAAGAAAGCTCTTGAAGTGGTAGAATCTGGGATACGAGAAGGCTGGGGCAGTCCAGTAGAAGTGCCAGAAAAGAAAGATATGTTTGGGATTGGTTACCATCCTGGGCAGTCATCATCTGGACCGAGTGCTAGAGGTCGTCAAGGCCCGATTACTTTCACGAGTGCGGGAGTGGGTTAATTATGGAAGCATCGGTGTCGTGCAAGACGATACAGTTGATAGTGACTGTGACTTAGATGAGTGGATCAGGCCTGTTGTTCCAGGGACTCAACTTAGCAACTGGTCGTCTGAAAGGCTTATCTCATTCACTTCCTTCGAAGAGTAATAATCTTTGTTTTTTTGTCTTTCCTGTACTCAAGCACTATGTCTTGCCCGGGGCATAGTAGCTTTTTGTAAGGGTTCTTTTGTTCCTAACACAATTCATAATCATAAATAAAACTGACGTTTCACATTCATCCATGTTGTTCTTTGCCTTTCATTTTTGCTTTTGTTTTTCAAAAAGAAAAAAAAGTTTTTAAAATGGCATTGTTTCTCATTTTCTCAAGCTTTTTCTAAAGCCTTGCATGAATCACCATTCATGCAAGTGCTCGTCACCGGATCTTATCAATGACGACCCTGTTATGGCTAAGTATGACTTTGACAATCCAATTTATCAAGTTGATGAGGAAGGTGAAGAAGATTGCGAATTACATGAAGAATTGGCAAGATTGCTTAAACAAGAGGGGAAGATGATTCAGCCGCATGAAGAGGTCGTCGAAGTGATAAACCTGGGTACCGAAGAAGACAAGAAAGAAGTTAAGATTGGGGCAGCATTAGAAGAATCTATCAAGACTTGTCTAATTGCCATGCTTCGAGAATATGTTGATGTCTTCGCATGGTCTTACCAGGATATGCCTGGTTTAGACACTAACATTGTGGTACACAAGTTGCCTCTGAGAGAAGACTGCCCTCCAGTGAAGCAGAAGTTAAGACGCACACGCCCTGATATGGCAATCAAAATAAAAGAGGAAGTACAAAAGAAATTTGATGCTAGTTTCTTGGCCGTGACTAGTTACCCTCCTTGGGTTGCCAATATTGTTTCGGTCCCTAAGAAAGACGGTAAGGTCAGGATGTGTGTAGACTACAGGGATTTGAATAGGGCCAGCCCTAAAGATGATTTCCCTCTGCCTCACATAGATGTGCTTGTTGATAATACTGCTCAGTTTTCTGTGTTCTCTTTCATGGACGGGTTTTCAGGTTATAAACAGATTAAGATGTCTCCCGATGATATGGAAAAGACTACCTTCATCACGCCTTGGGGCACCTTTTGTTACAAGGTCATGTCGTTTGGTCTGAAGAATGCTGGAGCCACTTACCAACGGGCAATGGTAACGCTATTTCACGACATGATTCATCATGAAATTGAGGTTTATGTTGATGATATGATAGCAAAGTCCCAAACAGAAGAAAAGCACTTGGTCAATCTATAAAAGTTGTTTGATAGGCTCCGGAATTTCAGATTGAGGTTGAATCCGAACAAGTGCACCTTCGAGGTCCGTTCCGGCAAGCTACTTGGTTTCATTGTTAGTGAGCGGGGAATTGAGGTTGATCCAGCTAAAGTAAAAGACATCTGAGAGATGCCGGAGCTAAAGAATGAAAAGCAAGTGCGTGGTTTCTTAGGGAGACTAAATTACATTGCACGGTTTATCTCTCACCTGACGGCCACGTGTGAGCCTATGTTTAAGCTTCTGAGGAAGAATCAGGCAATTAAATGGAATGAAGACTGTCAGCAAGCTTTTGACCGAATCAAGGAGTACCTGCTAGAACCTCCAATTCTCATGCCTCCAGTACCAGGGAGACCTTTGATCAAGTATCTTACTGTGCTCGAAGGATCAATGGGATGTGTGCTAGGTCAGCAGGACGAGTATGGTCGAAAAGAGCATGCAATTTATTACCTTAGCAAAAAGTTTACCGATTGTGAGACACGCTACTCACTACTCGAGAAAACTTGTTGCGCTTTGGCATGGGCTGCTCGCCGACTAAGACAGTACATGCTGACTCACATAACTCTCTTAATTTCCAAGATGGATCCTATGAAATACATTTTTGAGAAGCCGACTCTGATAGGAAGGGTAGCCCGATGGAAGATGATACTAATAGAATATGATATCCATTACACTTCGCAAAAAGTAATCAAAGGAAGTGTATTGTCAGAATACTTGGCTCAACAGCCAATCGACGATTATCAACCCATGAAATTCGAGTTCCCAGATGAGGACATCATGTTTCTCAAGTTGAAAGACTGTGAAGAACCACTTTCGGAGGAGGGGCCAGACCCTAAATCCAAATGGAAGTTGATGTTTGACGGAGCTGTGAACATGAACGGAAGTGGAGTAGGTGTTGTTATCATCTCACCAGAAGGGATCCATACACCTTTAGCTGCTCAGTTGACTTTCAAATGCACTAACAATGAGGCAGAGTATGAAGCTTGCATCATGGGGGTTGAAGAAGCAAATAACTTGCGAGTCAAGAACCTCGAGATCTTCGGAGATTCTGCCCTGGGGGTGAACCAAGTCAATGGAAAATGGTTAGTTCATCAACCTCACTTGGTTCCTTACAGGGATTATGTCAGGAGGCTGTTAACTTTCTTCACCAAGGTCAAGTTGAATTATATTCCTCGAGATGAAAACCAGTTCGTTGATGCTCTAGAAACTTTGTCGTCTATGATTAAAGTTTGTCAAGAGAATTTTGTGCCTCGAATCATGGTCTCCCATCTTGAAAGACCTGCTTATGTCTTTGCAGTTGACAGTGGTGAAGATAACAAACCTTGGTATCATGATATCAAGAAATTCTTGAGGGCTCAAGAATACCCGGCTGGGGCATCCAGTAAAGACAAGAAGACCCTCAAAAGACTAGCAGGTGGTTTCTTCTTGAATCAAGATGGTGTGCTATACAAGCGAAACTTCGACACGGTTCTGCTCAGATGCGTGGATAAACACGAAGCAGACCTGTTGATGCAAGAGGTTTATGAAGGCTCCTTTGGTACCCATGCTGGAGGACATGCTATGGACAAGAAATTATTGAGGTCGGGGTATTATTGGATCACCATGTAATCTGATTGCTGTAAATACTCCCGTAAATGTCACAAGTGTCATATTTATGCTGATAAGGTCCATGTGCCTCTGAATCCTTTGAGTGTCTGTCGCTCCCCTGAAAAGACACTAAGGTCCCAAGGTGCAGACGCGAACGATCGGCGAAAGGAGGAAATGGAAATGAAAAGAATAGAGTCGTCAGCTAGGCATTTTTATCCCGAAGGAAAGGTAATGCTGCATAAACCTGGGAAAAGATGGATAAGGCGGTTGCGAACCAGAGAAACTGAGAAATGGGGTTGGTTATAATCTGGGAAGGTATTAGCACCCAGATTGTCCGTCGTACTCGACGGGATCCACGCTTACAAGATTTTGTTTAAAAGGGTTAAGTGTATGTGTTATCTGTGTGCAAAGGCTAGGAAAGAAAGTACAAGTGTCAGTGCAAAAGGGTGAACTGCTCAGGAATTGAGGCTTTTAAAGAATGCTGAAAGAGGGGGAAGACACAGAGACTTTTGTTCGATAACTGTTAAGTTATGCCTACGTATCCTCTCGTGCAATGAGGAAGTCAGAACATCGTAGTTCGACTCAAAGAGACTGAAAATTAATTTGATTGTGAACTGCTTGCTTGTCTATGCTCAAGTGTATGACTTGTCTGGCTCGAGTGCTAACTGTCTTGCATTAGACGGAAGAAGCAAGTTCTCGTTTGTGAATGAGTGTGATGAGAAAAGAATCCCGGAGGAGACGATTATTGTTTGTTTTTGTGTTTTTCAGTTTTGTTATTGTTTTTTGGTGTTTTGCGTAAGTTAATGAGCTTAAGCCTAAATCAAAGGTTGTAAACTCATTATATCCTCCCTGATTAGGGATAATGAGCCTACTTAAGTATGAGATAAGCATCTCAACTTAATTACCATGATGATGTAGGATTAGGATCATTAACCTACTTGTGATTATTAAGATGTTTTTGGGTTTTTGTTTAGTGTTAAGTAACGAGTTTAATCTCTAATCACAGATTAATGAACTCATTACACCATCCTAATAGAAGGATAATAGATGAGCACACTTAAGCTGAGGAAGATACCTCAACTTAATCCATGGTTAGGGATTAAATTCATTATATAACAAGCCTTTATTATGTGGATTTTAATTAAAGGATAAGATTAAGAAATGGATTTTATGATTTGTAAGACAACTTGAGGGGGACTTGTTCATTAAACACTAGGGTTAGTGTGAGCAACTCTAGTTTTGTATAATTATAAATTTTAGGTGTTTGTGCTTTTATCATATGCTTCATATTAAGACAAAATGCTAGCCTTTATATCTCTTGTCTCATTTTTAATAATGTCTTTGTTTTTCTGAAAATACGCAAAATGAATCGATTCATTCCATCATGCATCGATTCATGTTGTAGAAATGATTCTGAAAATTCGCAAAATGAATCGATTCATTCCATCATGCATCGATTCATGCTGTAAGAATGGTTCTGGAATTTCTTCTATGAATCGACACATACAAACATGCATCAATTCATTGTTTGTTTATTTCTCTGTTTTTGTTCATCTGTTCAGTATGCATCGATTCATTGTTTGTTTATTTCTCTGTTTTTGTTCATCTGTTCAGTATGTATCGATTCATGATAATATGTATTGATACATAACAGTATAAATACCATTATGTATCGATTCATTTGTGTCTTGAATCGATTCATTTTTCTGTTTTTACTTCTAACAGAATCTGCATAGTATATGTTGTTGTTTCTGTTAGTGCAGAAAAATACACAGAAATTGCATACGAATTTCATAGTCAAGGATCATTGAAGAACACATCAAGAAAAGGAATTTTGAGTGTGGACAATTCAATGTTGAGCCGGATTGAAACCTAGAATCAAATTCATCTTCATCATCTTCTCAAATACCTTAATTCAAGAACATTAACAAGGAATTAAGTGTTGTTCTGTGAATTGAAGGTTTATGAGATAACGTTCAGTGGTACGATCGGAGATCCAACTAAGTTGAAGAGTGATAGAAGGTTTCAAGGAAAAACCAGCTGGGTTTTCCTTCAAGAACGGGCGTGTTCTTGAGGGTTTGTTAGTCACGTTTACAAGACAGATTCAGCCGCAGCGTAAGATTTGGAAATTGGGAGATTTCGCAAATAGATCGTGGAACCGGTGAATTGTTTGTATTACTTGCAGGGAATCTTGATTTGGCTCAGATCAAGTGAAGGTTGATACAATAGGAAGATCTAGGTGTATAGATTTCTGGTGTTTGTATAGCAACCTTGTTAACAACAATTTCAACAATATTGTATAAAAGTTCTCAATTTCGGTTTGAAATTGAGAGGGAGACGTACCCACACGCAAGGACGAACGTGGGGAACTTCCTTACCAAATCTCTGCGTATTGTATTCCTTCTCCATCTCTATTTACGTTTTTAATCGTTTTTTATTCATTGGAAATAGCTTTTGTGATAGGTGCATTCAACTGTTTTACAGCTTGTGTGTTTAAACCTTTATCATCTCAATTGTAAATCCAGCACGTTATCACATGTCCGGTCTTCTAGTGGCTGGTCCAGAATAGACGCTAGTATATTTGGGACCGTTGTTTCCGTTAATCTTTGAAAACTCTGAAAAATCTTTTAAATCCTTGTAAACAAGGAGGTGATCCATTCACCCCCCCCCCCTCTAGATCACTAGCCACAGCGTCTAACAAGTAGTATCAGAGCACCGGTTCGCTGGTGCTTTGTGGCTGCCTGTAACGTTATGGATTCTGAACCAAAGGGGGCGTATAATAGAGCTCCTGTTTTCAATGGTGAAAATTATGGCTACTGGAAAGACTGCATGCGAGTTCACATAAATTTTGTGGATAGGCGCGTATGGACTGCCATTCAAAATGGTCATTTTCAAATTACCATGATGAATGAGGCAGGTGCCATAGTACCTAAACCAGAAGATGATTGGGATGAGAATGATGAGAAAAAGTGGTCAAGTGATTGGAGAGCTCGAAATATGCTAATTTCAGCACTTAGTGCAGATGAGTATTATCGAGTATCCCATTGCTCGACAGTTAAAGAAATGTGGGACGCTTTAGAAATTGCACATGAAGGTACAACTAAAGTAAAACAGTCCCGCATTAACACACTTAATCAAGAGTTCGAACTCTTTCGCATGAAACAAGGAGAATCTATTCCCGACATGCAAAAGAGATTTGTTCATCTCATTAATCGTTTGAATGCACTTGGAAAACCTGTTTCCAATGAAATTGCTACTAATAAAATTCTGAGATGTCTTAGCTGGGAATGGCAACCTAAAGTAACAGCTATCAAGGAAGCCAACGATCTAAAGACACTCACAATGACTACTTTGTTTGGAAAGCTGGAGGAACATCAGCAAGAACTAGAAAGTCTAGAAAAGTTTGAGAACAAAAGTAAAAAGTGAAAGGAGAAGAATAAAGACAAAGAGGGTGAGAAGAGGCCTATAGCTCTTGTGGCTTCTAACTCAAAGTCCTCACAAAAAGAGCTAAGCAACAATGAGTCAAGTAGTGACGAAGACTCCGGTGACGAAGAAATGGGACTTTTTGTTAGGAGATATAATAGATTCATTCGAAAGAATGGAATCAAGCATTCCGACAAAAATCTCATAAAGTTTAGAAGACAATCTATAGATTCAAAACAGGAAGAGATTAAGAAGAATAGAGAAAGAGGGTCTTGCTTTAATTGTGGCAAGTCTGGACATTATAAAACGGATTGTCCTTTAAAGAAAAAGGATAAAGGAAAAGCTCCACCAAAAAGGTATAATAAGCAAAGAAGAGCTTACATTGCTTGGGAAAGTGATAGTGATTCATCAAGTACACAATGCTCAAGTGATAGCGATGAAACCGCAAATTTGTGTCTTATGGCTCACACCAAAAATCAGTCCCACCACAAGAAGAAAAGTGATGATAAAAAGGTAAAACAAGCTTACTATAACAATTTCTCTTCTATGTCCTTTTCTGAATTGAAAATAGCTTTTGAAAAACTACATAATGAAGCTATAGAAGCATTTAAAAGATTATCTTCCAATAAACAAATTTTTTCATACTTGGAAGGTAAAGTACAACATGCTGAAAAAGATTTAGAATACTTGAAAGCTAGCATTGCAGAAAATTCAAAAGCTATTGATATTGATGGTTGTAGTAAAATAAGGCATTGTGAAGCTTGTCACATTTGGCAACAAGAGGTTATTTCTCTTAAAGTCAAATTGGAAAAAGCCTTGCAACCTAAGATTACTTATGCCATTGATACTAGGTTGTTCAAAAAGTCATTAAATCCTCCATATGAAAAATATTCTTTTGTTCCAAAGGATTTAAGGACCAATCATAAACAACAACATTATCGTAGTGTTTATCATTATTGTTGTCATGCTGGCCATACCATTGAAAAATGCAAATTTAGAAGATTTCTAGTGCCTAAAGGCATTTATCAATGGAAGCCTAAAGACAACCATGTTACCACTTACCCACTTGGACCCAATAAAAATTGGGTACCTACCTCTCTCTTTTGATATTGTAGGATGAGTGTCTTGCATCCATGGAAAGAAGATGGTTTCTGGACAGCGGGTGTTCAAGGCACATGACGGGTGACATATCACTTTTTATTGACTTCAAAGCAAAGAAGAAGGGGTATGTTACTTATGGAGACAATAACAAAGGAGCTATACTTGGTAAAGGTAGTGTAGGTAATCCCTCTACCACTACTATTTCTGATGTCCATCTTGTAGAGGGACTTAAACACAATTTGTTAAGTATAAGTCAACTATGCGACAAAGGTTATAAAGTTTCTTTCACAAAAACTTGTTGCAAAATTGAACATACCGAACATAATGTTGTGTTTAAGGGTGTAAGAGTAAACAACATATATATGCTTGATCTTTTGAGTGTATCTTTAATAAGCACTAAATGTCTAGTAGCCCTAAATGATGATTCATGGTTGTGGCATAGACGCTTAGCGCATGTTAATTTCGATTTGCTTAATAAGGTTGTATCTAAGGATCTAGTAGTAGGTCTTCCAAAAATAAAATTTTCAAAAGATCACCTATGTGATGCTTGCCAAATGGGGAAACAAACAAGGGTCTCCTTTAAATCTAAAATCATAATTTCAACTTCAAGATCCCTTGAGCTTCTCCATATGGACCTTTTTGGACCATCTAGGACAAAGAGCTTAGGTGGAAACTATTATGGTTTCGTAATAGTAGATGACTACTCTAGATTAACTTGGACTATATTCCTTCATAGCAAAGATGAAACTTTTTCTGCTTTTAAAAGTTTTTTAAAGCTGTCCCAAAATAAAATGAATTCTAAAATAGTTACAATCCGAAGCGATCATGGAGGTGAATTTCAAAACCATCTCTTTGATAAATATTGTGACAAGTATGGCATTGAGCACAACTTTTCAGCTCCTCGAACTCCACAACAAAATGGTGTTGTGGAGCGCAAAAATCGAGTTTTAGAAGAATTGGCAAGAACAATGCTCAATGAGGGTGGATTACCAAAATATTTTTGGGCTGATGCAATTAGCACAGCTTGTTATGTTCTGAACAGGATTTTAATTCGTCCTATTTTGAACAAAACCCCTTATGAAATTTTAAAAGGTAGAAAGCCAAACTTGTCTCATCTTCATTTGTTCGGTTGTAAATGTTTTGTTTTGAATAACGGTAAGGAAAATCTTGGGAAGTTTGATGCCAAAGCTGATGAAGGTATTTTTCTTGGATACTCTCAATCAAGAAAAGCATATAGAGTGTATAATAGGCGTTTACTTTCTGTTGAAGAATCTGTCCATGTTTCTTTTGATGAGTCTTACCCAACAATTGTCGGCAAAGGTATCTCTTTTAATGATGCAGGTGTATCTACAGAAGACATACTCAAAGAAGCTGTTTCGGAAATTGATCAATCTGAAACGGCTGAAATTGAGAAGGAGGAAGATACTAGTCATGAAAAAGATAAAGAGGAAGAAACATCTAAAGTAAAGGACCTTCCACCAGCTTGGAAATCCTCTAAAGACCACCCTATAGACAATATATTGGGAGATATTTCAAAGGGAGTGTTGACTCGTTCTAAGATAAGTAACTTTTGTTCTCACTTCGCTTTTGTATCACAAGTGGAACCTAAAAATGCTAAAGAGGCCCTGATTGATGAATTTTGGCTAATGGCCATGCAAGAAGAGCTTAATCAATTTAAAAGAAATGACGTTTGGGAACTTGTCCCTCGTCCGCGAGATCATCATATCATAGGTACTAAATGGGTGTTTAGGAATAAACTTGATGAAAGCGGAGTGATAACTAGAAACAAGGCACGCTTGGTAGCACAAGGGTATAACCAAGAGGAGGGCATAGATTATGAGGAGACTTATGCTCCAGTGGCTCACCTTGAAGCTATACGTCTTTTGCTTGCTTATGCATGTTCTATGAATTTCAAGCTTTACCAAATGGACGTAAAGAGTGCGTTTTTAAATGGTGTCATAAATGAAGAAGTATATGTTTCACAACCTCCCAGTTTTGAAAATTCTGAATATCTAGATCATGTTTATAAATTAAAGCGTGCTTTATATGGTCTTAAGCAAGCACCCCGTGTGTGGTACGAAAGACTTAGCAAATTTCTACTTGATCATGGATATTCTAGAGGTAAAGTGGATAATACACTCTTCATTAAACACAAAGGAAAGCATATTCTTTTAGTTCAAGTTTATGTAGACGATATAATTTTTGGTTCAACTAACATACACTTGGTCAAAGAATTTTCAAATGTTATGCAGGGTGAGTTTAAGATGAGTCTCATGGGGGAGTTGAACTACTTCTTAGGCCTCCAAATAAAGCAACTCGATGAAGGTACAACAGTATGTCAAACAAAATACTGCAGAGAGCTGCTCAAGCGTTTTGGAATGAATAATTCAAAATCAATTGACACTCCCATGCCTACCAACGGAAACATGGACAAAGATGAACATGGTAAGTGTGTTGATGTCAAAAGGTATATAGGTATGATTGGGTCTCTCTTGTATCTTACTGCTTCTAGACCAGACATCATGTTTAGTGTGTGTATGTGTGCACGATATCAATCAAATCCTAAGGAATCTCACTTAAAATCAGTCAAGCGTATATTTAGGTATCTTAATGGAACACCTAAATATGGGCTTTGGTATTCCAAAGGGAGCGATTGTAGCTTAGTAGGTTACTCTGATTCTGATTTTGTTGGCTGCAAATCAGATAGGAAAAGCACTAGTGGTACATGTCATCTGTTTTCAAATTCTTTAATAAGTTGGCATAGTAAAAAGAAAGTATCCGTAGCTTTGTCTACTGCAGAGACTGAGTATGTTGCAGCCGGTAGCTGTTGCGCTCAAATTTTGTGGCTAAGACAACAACTACAAGATTTTGACATTGAACTTAAACGCATTCCAATTAAGTGTGACAACACTAGTGCCATTAATCTCACTAAGAATCCTGTTTTACACTCACGTACCAAACATATAGAGATTAGACATCACTTCCTTCGCGATCATGTTGAAAAAGGAGATGTTGTTTTTGAGCATGTTGATACTAAAAATCAACTTGCTGACATTTTCACTAAACCTTTGGCAACTGAACCATTCTTCAACATTCGTCGCGAATTAGGGATTCTTGATCTCTCCGCATTGGTGTCTTAAGTTTGTTCGATGTAGTTTCTATTTATCTCATCGTGTTTACTAAGTTCTGAATGTAGTCTTCACTCGTACCTCATGAGAATACTACGACGGAGGTAATATTGTTCCTCTCTTCACTTTGTTGATATTGTGTGATCAATGTATGGTTGAGCAATTATTTCTCGCTTACATGTACTTCTTTACATATGAATGTTTGAGCGTTGATGTTTTGTTTGTAAAGTATTCTTAAGCATCCATACAATGTTATGATTCATTCTGCATTTTGCATAATGTTTGTTTTGCATATTCATTTTTGTGTCAAATTCATGCTAAATTTCTTTTATCACTGTAAAAATTATTACAGTATGTATTGATCCCAACCATCTTGTATCGATTCAAGTTCACTTTCTTTTAATTTCTGTCAAAATTGTTACAGTATGTATCGATACATTCGTGGCTTGTATCGATACATAGCCACTTGAATTTCAAAAATTTCGCATTATGAATCGATCACAGCCATATTGAATCGATTCATGTTCATTTTCTTTTAAATCTGTCAAAATAGTTACAGTATGTATCGATACATTCGTGGTTTGTATCGATACATAGCAACCTGATTTTCAAAAAATTTCGACAAATGAATCGATTCATAAGGTCATGAATCGGCACATACTGTTTTAAATTCAGTTTATTTTCTTATGAATCGACACATCAGCAACTGCTATGACATGTCCATCAGTTATAAAACTCTATTCTATCTCTTTCTTCATTTCATTTGCATCATTTACAGTTTCCTAACCCTAACACCACAAAACCCCTCTTCTCTCAAAACCCTAATCTCATCATTATGCCTCCAAGAGTCATGCTTCCTAGAGAAAAAGGAAAACGTAAAGGCAAAGAACTTGTTGAGTCTTCCCATCAAGCTCCTTCTGTTCCAGAAATTCCTCCATCTAGGGCTTCCATTCTTCATCCGGCCATTGTTGAAGAATTTGAGGTTTCTTTTAAGACGAGGTTAGTCATGAAACCACATGTTTTCAATACTAGTGATGTACGTACTCTTTGTTTAGAAGAAGTTGCTGATTTAATCGATGCACAAAATCTGGGGTCCTTTTTAACTGCTAATGATGATTACCATGAGGACTTTATTCGTGCGTTTTATGCTGGTGTGAAAACTGGTAAAGGTTACATGTTCAAGTGTTCTATTGGAACCAGAACTTACCGTTTTGAGGCTGATGATTGGCCCAAAGTGTTCAAACTGCCATATCTGTTTCCTGAATTGCAGATGTAGCATGATCAGAACTTTGAAACACAGTTTAATCTGAAGACATATTGTGCATCCATTTCAAAATTAGAAAGACCTCTTGGTGATGATGAGCCTCTGACTTCTGGTATGATTAAAAGCGTTCCAAGAATTCTGCATTGGATTCTTTCACATATTTTGCGTCCAAGGTCCGGTGGGCACTCTCGATTGGATAAGCCGGACATCCATCTATTGTATATTCTGCAGAAGAAGATACCATTAAACTGGCCTAATTACTTTGTAAAGCGTATCTTTCTTACGCGGAATAGCTCAAAGAACATCACTCTTGCATATGCCGCCCAGATTATGCGGATCCTTAAGTTTTGGAAAGTGGTTTTCCCTCCTGTGCCTCTCTTATCTTCTTCTAGTGTTCAAGAATTCAATAATGTCACTCTCTCTCATATGGGTTATAGGTGGGACATCGAGCGTCGCTACTATTACTTCTTTGAACGCAGCACTAGAACCCGAATCTACAACTTTGATATTCCTTCTGAACATGTTTATGTTGAAGAACAAAGAGATGAAGATATGGAGGATGCAGAAAATCCTCCTGACGCAAATGCCAACACTTCTTGGGGTGAGTGGGTGCCACAAAGGTGGTCTCCTACTAACTATGAGCCGGCTCCTTCATCGGTTCCTCCGACTTCATCTACTACTGCTCCGGCATATCTTACTCAAATGTTTGAGCAGATGGAAATTGCAACAATGCCCGGCATGAAGAGGCTCGTGTGTGGCATGTCCAACAAACGGAATGGCATAAAGAGCACCAAGAATGGCATGATGAACACACAAGGATGTATCATAATCAGCACTCATGGCATACCGACTTGGTTAAGTGGCATCAATTTTTCTACAATGAGATGTCTGGTTTCATGGATGATTGTCATTCGCATCCGGGGATTATGGAAAGATTTCAAAGCACAGAGGTTCAGAGACGGTTCAGGCGTTACGCCTTCATGGGGAAGAATCCTGATGAAATGCCTCCTCCACCTCCTCCTCCAAGTTTCCGAGACCCCGATAGAGATGATGCGGAGTCTTGTGGTGGCCACATTCCTCATTGAGCCTGCATTTCATTTTGCATAACATCATTGTTTCTTGCTTAAGTTTCTTTGTTTTTTTTTATGTTTAAACATTGTATGAGTTTGGTTTGTTTCTGTAATTCGCAACTCTAATTAACAATTTCAATGCCTATGCTTGTTTGCTGCTTTCGACTAATTTGTTTGCCCTTTATGTTTCATTCTTTGTGAGTGAATTCTGCTTATATATCTTGGTACTGCTGATTTTTTTCTTCACCTATGCATTCTTTCTTGATGTTGACAAAGGGGGAGAAAGGCGAGTGTGAAAAATGACAGGCATGCACAAACTCAGGGGGAGTGATTCTCACACTTCAAAAAAATTTGTCATCATCAAAAAGGGGGAGTTTGTGAGCAACTCTAGTTTTGTATAATTATAAATTTTAGGTGTTTGTGCTTTTATCATATGCTTCATATTAAGACAAAATGCTAGCCTTTATATCTCTTGTCTCATTTTTAATAATGTCTTTGTTTTTCTGAAAATACGCAAAATGAATCGATTCATTCCATCATGCATCGATTCATGTTGTAGAAATGATTCTGAAAATTCGCAAAATGAATCGATTCATTCCATCATGCATCGATTCATGCTGTAAGAATGGTTCTAGAATTTCTTCTATGAATCGACACATACAAACATGCATCGATTCATTGTTTGTTTATTTCTCTGTTTTTGTTCATCTGTTCAGTATGTATCGATTCATGATAATATGTATTGATACATAACAGTATAAATACCATTATGTATCGATTCATTCGTGTCTTGAATCGATTCATTTTTCTGTTTTTACTTCTAACAGAATCTGCATAGTATATGTTGTTGTTTCTGTTAGTGCAGAAAAATACACAGAAATTGCATACGAATTTCATAGTCAAGGATCATTGAAGAACACATCAAGAAAAGGAATTTTGAGTGTGGACAATTCAATGTTGAGCAGGATTGAAACCTAGAATCAAATTCATCTTCATCATCTTCTCAAATACCTTAATTCAAGAACATTAACAAGGAATTAAGTGTTGTTCTGTGAATTGAAGGTTTATGAGATAACGTTCAGTGGTACGATCGGAGATCCAACTGAGTTGAAGAGTGATAGAAGGTTTCAAGGAAAAACCAGCTGGGTTTTCCTTCAAGAACGGGCGTGTTCTTGAGGGTTTGTTAGTCACGTTTACAAGACAGATTCAGCCGCAGCGTAAGATTTGGAAATTGGGAGATTTCGCAAATAGATCGTGGAACCGGTGAATTGTTTGTATTACTTGCAGGGAATCTTGATTTGGCTCAGATCAAGTGAAGGTTGATACAATAGGAAGATCTAGGTGTATAGATTTCAGGTGTTTGTATAGCAACCTTGTTAACGACAATTTCAGCAATATTGATATAAAAGTTCTCAATTTCGGTTTGAAATTGAGAGGGAGACGTACCCACACGCAAGGACGAACGTGGGGAACTTCCTTACCAAATCTCTGCGTATTGTATTCCTTCTCCATATCTATTTACGTTTTTAATTGTTTTTGATTCATTGGAAATAGCTTTTGTGATAGGTGCATTCAACTGTTTTACAGCTTGTGTGTTTAAACCTTTATCATCTCAATTGTAAATCCAGCACGTTATCACATGTCCGGTCTTCTAGTGGCTGGTCCAGAATAGATGCTAGTATATTTGGGACCGTTGTTTTCGTTAATCTTTGAAAACTCTGAAAAATCTTTTAAATCCTTGTAAACAAGGAGGTGATCCATTCACCCCCCCTCTTGATCACTAGCCACAGCGTCTAACAGTTAGTCCCTCTTAACCATAAGGAAGAGATAGAACCCTAATGTAAGGCCCAAGTTACAAGATAAAGAGGTTTAAACAAATTAAAGGTTTAACACATAGGATTAAAGTTATACACTCCATCCTAAGAGAAGGATGAAGGCATAACCCTAATTCCAAAGTTCTAAAACTTTAAGAGTTTAGCCTCTAATTATTGAGATGAGAAGAGAGACTCAAGGAGACTCAAAGGAAAAAGACTAAGGGGGACTATACAAACCCCTAAAATTTATCATGCTTGGACATTCTATGGTCTTTGAGGCTTAAGAGAAAATATCTTCAAGGCCACCAATTGAAGAAACAGATGAAAAGAGAAGGAAGCAGAAGAATAAGTTACTTACTTCCTGATGAAGATAAGTAACTTAAAGGAAGAAAGTGAGAAAGATGGAACATAAATGAATTAGATTCACTTCAAAGACATGTAAATGCATATGAATGAGATAAGAAAAAGGTGGAAATTGAAGGCAAATCTAACATGTCCTAATATGTCTATGATGACATATGAATGCTTGAAATGCCATGACAAGTTCATGTGATGATGATATGCAAAGGAGAATGCAAATGAACATGAGAAATTAGGATTTTATGAACATATGAGATGCAAATGATCAAAACAAAAGCAATCAACATGATAAAAAATTGAAATCAAACTAAATCAAACCTTAATCCCATATTAGGTCACACCCCAAAGGAGAAGGTCAGAAGCTAATCCTATTGAAAGTTATGATTCTTCTAAGTTTGCTAGGGTTTTTGGGTGATTATCAAAGGAAAATGCAAATCAAAGTGAAAATGCAAGATAAATTCATGAGGAAAATAATCTATAAACTATATGCAATATGTGACACAATGCAAAAGGAATCAAGTTCAAACTCTTCATGGTTAGGCAGAAATGATTTTTCAAAGTTAGGGTTAGAAAATGTGATTTTTAAGAACCCTAATTTAAAGAAAATTATGAAATTATGATCAAACCTAAAGATAAATTTGTATGAAGAGTTTGAAAATGTTTCTAAATGTATTGGAATGGTTCATGATTTTTTGGTGATTTTTTAGAAACCTAAATGTATTTTTAATTAATTAAAATCCATTAATTAATTAAAAATAACATTTAAATATTTTAAAAATACTTTTTTAATGCATAAAATAAAATAAAAATCATTTTTAGTTTGAAAACAATATTTGGATCAGAAATGCAAGAAATAATGTTTGTGTGATGAGTTTTACTATTTTAAATAAATTATGCAAAAGAAATTGAATAAAATGAAAATAAAATGAATAAAAATGCAAGTCAACTGATCCAAGGCTCCAGATTCAAAGGCTGGTTGACTAGCGCGTAAATGGGTGGCTGGGATTTAATCTGAGTAATTTAAATTAATTAACCTAATTAAATGAGATTAGGGTTAAGTGGATCAATCCTGGCCATTCGTACACGCGGGTAAAACACATCCAAGGGTCAGAATTCAAACTAACTTAATTAATTAAAATTATGCCCTAATGACTTTCAGGTGGCCGGAGAAGACCTTCGGTCATCTTCTCTGGCCAGACTCCCTCCTTGAATCTCTCAAAACTCCACAAAAACTCACCACAAGCTCCAGAATTGATCTTTAAACATCAACAAACTCAAATCCAGCAACAAAAACAATTAATCATGCATAAATAGATAGAATCGAAGAAGAACAAAAATTAGGTCAAAGTTTCAGAGATACGGTTCATGCTTGTTTCTTCATCATTTTCAAAACCAACAAGTGCAGTGTGATCAGGAGAGCATGGGGAACATTTCTAGAACATAAAATAAGACTTCTGGAAAAAAGTTCTAAGGAGCTACCTGAGATGAAGCTTTCACTCCCTGAGCTTTCTGGCCTTTTCTTTGGTTCAATCCACCTCCAATGAACCCCCTGGTGATGTTGCAATGCTTAGAACAAGTTTTTATGGCATGGTTTATGAGTTTCAGTTCCTCTGCACCAAGAATCGTGTTTTGGTTTGAGCTGGTTTCAGGCCATGGTGAGGGGTGGGAAATGATCCTTAGGTTGTGTGAGGTTGAATGGTGAAAGAAATTTGGAGTTTTGATGGTTGAGGTGTGAGAATCGAAGAAGGGAAGTTTTTGACAAATTTTGTGCAATCTGAGTTCTAAGATGTTTTTGTCTTATGTGTTCTCTCAAATGAGGTCCTTAGGGTTCACATAAGTCATTGTGATTGGTCAGAGAGTGGGTGGTGGCACAGCTTGATTGGTATGGTGTATTTTGCAAAAAAGTCAAAGAATGTGTACCACAAGCATTGCACGGGTCAGAGGAGATCTTATGGCTTGTCCTGCCTCAGCTAGCATTGTGGAGAGCCCTTGGATTGATTTTGATGAGCTGTAACACTTGATGCAAGAGTTTGAAGTGGTTTTGTAATTTTCCCTCTTTGGAAATTTTGTGAAGATTAGGCATGAAATCTTGTGATCCAAGGCACAAATCTGATCAAGCAATGTTGCATTGTCATGTTATGGTGCTTAGAAGTCAATTAGAGGTCATATAAAGGTTTGGCAAGTGAAATTGCAAAATTCCCTCTTTGGCATGAAACTTGAAATTATGTGATTTTTGCCAACTTTGAAAGGCCATATCTTGAGTTCTAGGATGAATCAAGACATGTTCTAGAATTTTTTGAAAAGGGAAAGACCTAATCTACAACTTTCATGTCCAAGAATTTTTCATTTGAAGCCTTTTTGGTTATGAAGGAAGAGGTTGAAAATCTTTCCCAAAATGGAAAATTTCCATTACAAGTCATTTCCAAAAATGGCAAGTTTGCAATTGGCCCAAAATTCTTCAACTTTGTGAACTTCCAACCACTTCTAAGATCAAATAAAGATCATAGAACCTCAATTTGATGAAAATGATCCTTTGGTTCCATTGTTGGGGGCCTCAGATTCCCTGATTTTGACTTAACTTGCTCAAGAAGTTACCCAGTGATCAGATGACTTCCACAATGAATTTCTTCATCAAACTTGGTACACATGACCCTTATAACATATTAAGAACATTAGAAACAAGAATGACCAAAAAAATTGGAGTTAAGGCCTCTGAAACCAAAACCCTAATTTTGGTCATCTGTGTAGTGAAAACCCTAACTCTGCTTCCATGCCTTTGCCAATTTTGTGATCCCTTGATTTTCATGAACTTTGGGGAACATAATATGATTATAGAACACACATGGACCCCCTTGGAAAGATTCAAGACCATTGGGATGGCTCAGATTGATTCTTGGATTGCTCAAATCACAAACCCTAGATGCAGATGAAATGAAACTATGCAGATGGAACAAATATGCAATATGAGATGTAATGCTTTGGTTAAAACAAAAAATGAAAGATCATAAGCCATGGTGTGAGAAAAAGTGAGGGAAAATTTGGGGTGTTTACAGTGTCAGGTCTTCATCATGGTCGTTTGCCATGTGGGGCATTGATATGATTGGCAAGATCGAACCGACAACTTCCAATGGTCACTGTTTCATCCTTGTTGCTATAGACTACTTCACGAAGTGGGTCAAAGCGGCATCTTATGCCAATGTTACTAAACAAGTGGTAGCCCTGTTTAGTAAAAGAGACATCATTTACCGGTACAGAATTCCCGAAAGGATCATTACTGATAATGGTTCTAATCTCAACAACAAGATGATGGCTGACTTGTGTCGGGATTTTAAAATAGAACATCACAAATATTCTCCATATCGCCCGAAGATGAATGGTGCTGTCGAGGCGGCCAACAAGAACATCAAGAAGATCGTGCAGAAGATGGCTGTAACATACAAAGACTGGCACGAGATGCTACCATTCGCTTTACATGGGTACAGAACGTCAGTGTGTACCTCAACAAGGGCAAACTCGTTCTCACTGGTGTATGGAATGTATGCCATGGACAGTTGTATCAGCAGCGGATGAAGCAGGCTTTTGACAAGAAGGTACAACCACAGAGGTACATACCAGGTGACTTGGTGCTGAAAAGGATTCTTCCTCGTCTTAACGATCACAGGGGAAAATGGACACCTAATTATGAAGGACCGTTCATGGTTAAAAAGGTTTTCTCAGGTGGAGCCTTGATGCTGACAACCATGGATGGAGAAGACTTCCAGTCCCCAGTCAACGCAGACGCAGTAAGAAAATACTTCGTATAAAAAGGACCCGCTGGATAAAAACAGAATAAGGATCCAGGCAAAAATGGGCATCCCGGCGAGCCAAAAACAGAATAAAAGGCTCCGGCAAAAATTAGGGAAATCTTGAAAAAATGTACACCCGCTGAGTTGAAAAGCCACATCGGACAGCTCAGGCAAAAAAGGGTATCCCGGTGGATTGAAAACCCGAAAGGGCGATCCACGCAAAAGAGGGACTAACACGAACGACTGCGATCTGCAAAATTCGTAACTCATCTGCAAGTGAGATTATTCTAAAGGTTGAAAACCAGTTCAATCACCTTTCTCAAGGGGCAGAGCGAGCGGATCGTCTTGAAGATATACTAGTCATAACCGGGTTGAAACTGGATGAGATCCACTTCTTACATTGCCAATAGGATAGTTTGTTTTCCTTTTTGGCTATTTCCTATTTCTAGGGAATTGCTTCCTTTGTATTTCCTATTCATTGCCATTTTCCCGAATCAATAAAAAAATCAATTTCAGTCAACTTGTGACTATTCACTTCTGGTATTTATTTTTCATCTAGCATCGATTGATTGCGAAAACGTCAAGCAAATTGTGACTTATATTGTGTTGTGAGCATTTGAATGCTTTCTAACTCATGCAGGAGGACAGAAACATTTAATACAACTCTGAAAGGGTGTCAAGATGCCCAGATAATGATTCACGCTATGAGTTTGGGGCATACAGGTCCCAAACTAACTCTCCATGTTGTAGGCACTATCAATTATGTTGGTGCAGGTACAAGTATAGGTGTTGCTAACAGAGCTAAAGCAGATTTCCAGGAGGAACATTTCATCATACTTGAACAAGAACAGGTGTCTTCCAGGGTGTCTCCAGTTATCCCCAGTGGAAGTGAAGTTGAATTTCTCCCCCAGCAAGGCAGCAGAAGGCTGATGTTTCCCCCAAGCAGAGACTTCCCTTCAATACAGGGGCAATTCCCAGCAGTACAAGGATTGTCTTTCCTCCCTAGCAAGTTGCTTCCATAGCAGAGTCGTCTCCTCCTCACCAGGGTGGATCAGATTGATACAGTGATCATCGTTTCTCCCCAATTAAGCCACATGGGATGCTTGCAGTCTCCTTATCAGGAGATCTTTTTGCATTTGCATGTGCATAATCATCATTACACTTGCATCCTCCAAAACGTAACATTTCCATCATCATGGAGCATTACGCCATAAATCAAAACATGTGCATGCCAGCATGGGCCAGTTTTGAGGTATATTACATATGACCCAGAGCATCTTCTCAACCTGAAGTATTCCTCACAGAGGATATCAATATCATTTGCCAAGAACCATTGCCTTTTCAAGACAATATTTGTCACTTATTCCACGTCTTGTTTGGTACAACAGTCGCGTCGCAGGTTCTCATTTTGTACAACAGTCATGTCTGCCTGAGCTCTCGTTTAAGTACAACGATCCCGCTCCATCTTGTCCTATTTCTTTGTGTTTCTGGTTATCGACTGAGGCCGGTATACCATTGCGTCTCCATTCAAGGATGGTTTTGTGTTAGATCCGAGGATCTTTTGTGAGTTGTCATTTGAGGATGGCATTCTCTTTTTTCAAGTCTTTCTGAGGTTGGTCTTGTTGTTGTGGCTATCATTCGAGGATGATAGACCATTTTGAGCTTATTGATTGAGGTCAGTTTGTCTCTTTTGCAAAGTCTATCTAAGGTCATTCTTTGTGTTTCTGGTTATCGACTGAGGCCAGTATACCATTGCGTCTCCATTCGAGGATGGTTTTGTGTTAGATCCGAGGATCTTTTGTGAGTTTTCATTCGAGGATGGCATTCTCTTTTTTCAATTCCTTCTGAGGTTGGTCTTGTTGTTGTGGCTATCATTCGAGGATGATAGACCATTTTGAGCTTATTGATTGAGGTCAGTTGGTCTCTTTTGCAAAGTCTATCTGAGGTCATTCTTTGTGTTTCTGGTTATCGACTGAGGCCGGTATACCATTGTGTTTCCATTCGAGGATGGTTTCGTGTTAGATCCGAGGATCTTTTGAGAATTTTCATTTATGGATGGCATTCTTCCCAGCATATTTTATTACCCC
The DNA here is from genome assembly GCA_963966055.1 of Lathyrus aphaca. Classification (NCBI taxonomy): domain Eukaryota; kingdom Viridiplantae; phylum Streptophyta; class Magnoliopsida; order Fabales; family Fabaceae; genus Lathyrus; species Lathyrus aphaca. Next base: position 184,414,725 of record OZ014520.1, read on the forward strand.
GAGTTCAAATTTCTAGGTTTATTCGAGTATTCAATTACTCCATATCTTGAACGTCTAAGAGCTTTCGCAATTAGTCATTCAAGCTTGCAGATAATTGAATAGGGGCAGCTGTAATACCTCAAAATTTGCCCTCTCATTTCCTCAACATTTTGCATAGCATTTAGCATACATAAGTGCGTGAAATAATCAAAAATATTGCATCATATTCATCATGGTTGAGGCATAGGTATGTGATCAATGATTGGATCCACTTAAGGCTATACAAAGGCAATCAAAGGGTCACAAAGCTTCTCAACATCATGCTAAGGGTCCATAACATCCCACAAGTTCTTATGTGAAGCCACAAGTCATGGAAAGTTTTGGTTTGATCAAAGAAGGCAAGCAGTGCAACCTCTCCTGAGGAAATGGTCCAAATTAGGGTTTCAATTGTGAAGGGCTTCTCCATGTATTTTTGAGAAAAAGTGGATTTTCTATTGTGTTCTATATGACAACAAGTGTATAGGGTTCAAATTTCATCCACAAATTCATTTTGGAAGAGGTTCAATTGGTCAAATGATTGAAAATCAGGAATTTGGGAAAAAGTCAACCATGCTGAAGAAAAAGTCAACTCCTGACTTTTTGAGATCAAAATCATGAAATTAGGGTTACAAGGGTCCTATGATTCAAATTTGATCAAGAAATGATGGAGGAATCAAGAGAAATCAAGAAAACCAAAACTTACCATTTTTGGAAAATTAGGGTTTCCAAAAATGGCAAGTTTTGGCTATTTTTGCAGCTACTTTGAATGAGGCCTTCTCCCAAAATATGAGGGCTATCAAAATTCTACTAGGATACAATTAAAGAGGGCATCTTGAGCTTCAAATACATAGGTGGAACTCTTCCATATCATAAAAGATGAGAAAGTTATGATCATTCAAAGTTGGTGCAAATCAAGGCAAGCTATAGCAAAAAGCCAAGGCAGGCCTTGCCTCCTGCGCGCGCCAGGCAAGACATTTCTTCAAGTAGGTGGTGGGTCACTATGCAAGTAAATTATCTCCATGTTAGAGGCCTCAAATGAATTTTCTTTGAACTACAAAGTTGTTCATTTCCATGTTTCCAACAACTTTGATGTTCAAAGATTTTTTATTTGAGCAATGGTTTAAAAGTTATGGAAAGGCAAAGTGTAGGGCTTCAAACTACAAAGACACAAGGCATCTTGCCAGGCCAAGGGCAGGCAATGCAGGCCAAGTTTGCAGCATCATGGCATGAACTTCAATGGTCTTTTTGAGATGTTTAGAGGTCATGTCTTATCTTGGGTTGAACATCAAACATGTTCTATGAAATATTTACTTCAAATTGAGCACAAGAATCATTCTCATTGGTTGCTTGAATTGGAAGAAATCGCCCATGGAAGTTCATCATACCAAACTGTCTTGCTTGCAGTATAAGGCATTACACTATGACATGTTTTAAGATCCATATAGTGGAGTGTAGCATTGTATTGCATTCAGAAGAGCTCAAGAGATCATATGGATGCAAGATCATGTTAGTTGCCATGTGCTTCATGCTAATCAAAGTAATGGAGCATCATTAGACATTGCACTCGGCTGCACAGTCTGATCAGTCCAACTTCATGGCATTGCATCAAACCTCACCATAGCAAGCATGAGTGACACTGCACACAATCAGATCCATCAGCTTCATGACTATTATCAACTCGAGTTCAAATCAAATTCCACTCACCTTAAAAAACTCTCTAACCAACTTGACTCAGTTAACTGCACTTCCAACTATTAACTGAGTTGGTTAAGAGTGTAACCAAGGTTATATATAGGATCAACCATAGTTGAACCCCCAACCATCATCATTTTGCTCTGAAATTTCACCTTGCATCCATAGTTTTCTCTCTGAATTTCCTTCTGCATTTTGCTTCGAGGAAGCTTCATTCTCCATCAATCTTCTCCATTCTTCCTCAATTCATCACCATCATGGCATTGAGCATAAGATCCATGGATTCCATGGCTTGATTCTCCAAGGATCAGGCATTGTATCTTCTGGTATTGCACTGCATTTTGGATCAGATCATCATCAACTTCATCAATTTAGGATTGAGGTTCATCCAATCATCTTCATCATCAAGTGTTGCACAATTTCCATGGATCTCACAGCTTGAAGCATCAAAGATCCACCACTGCATAATATTCCATTGCACTGCACCAGGTCCAATTCCTCGAGATTTACACATTACAGAGTGTTTATTTCACTCTCATTGCTCAAGATCAAGTCAAAGAAAGAGCTCAGGATTCTCATCTCTGGTTTTCCTCAACTTGTGGTAGCTCTGCAATTCAGGTGCACTCTGAAATTCTACTTGCTTGCTTTCATCAATTGTTGTTGTTTTCATGTTTCTTGAAGCTCAATAGGAGCATTGGAGTATCTGGCTAGTTGATAGACACCTTAGGTGTGTAGTTTCAGTTTCAAAGGTCATTTTGTTTGTCTTCGATTTGGCTATTTTAGGAACCCTAAGTGAATTGTAAGGATGGATTTATGATCAGTGATGAAAGGCGAATCTTGCCATGGTTTTAGATTTCATTTAAGTGATGATTTGAGAAAGCCCTAGCAGAGCTATGACCGGAGAAGACAACCGGAGACTACCTCCAGCCGTCGGAACAGTAACCCTAGGTTTATCCCAATTTTAAGTCACAGCCCTTGGATTGCCTTGATCCTACGCTCCAAAAACTGACAGCACATTAATGAACACATGTTATTCATGTGCTTCACAAAGTCAACAAGAAGTCTTCAGTCACTATCCACAACCCCAGCACATTGCATTCAAGCCCAATCATGTTGTTTCTGTTGTTAAACGCACCCCTCAAGCCCAATACAAATCAGTCCATTTCATTTTCTTTTTATTTTCGTTTTCCTCTTTATTCATTTTTCGTTTCTTATTTTTAAAAATAGTAAAAAGCCCCTAAAAATTCCCAATTAATTCATGAACATTCCTCACAATATTCTTTAATTTTCCCTAATTTTTGTTTTCATTTTTCTTTAATATTTTAGTCAGAATTAATTTCTCCTTTAATTGTTTTCTTATTTTCTCATTTTTGGTATGTCATCTTGTACATTTTTGTTCTCTCAAACCATAAAACATAAATGGCCCATTCTTTTTTCTTTCTTTTAAGAGATCATCAAAATTTCCCAAAGAATTTTTCTCTGATTTTTAGGTCATTTTTAGATCATTTTTGAACCCTTTCCTTCACATTGATCATACAAACCCTAATGGTGTTCCAATGAGCCTTACACCACTCAAAAATAGGAATTTTTGTGAGTTTTATTGTATGTATACTACTCTTTGGATTATGTATTCAAGTGTCAAGTTTCATAATTTTTCATGATCATTTGCTATTTTTTAGTTTGCTTGGTTCACAAGTCATGTTTTTGATCCTTTTGTTCCCTCCCTTTGGTCCCTTTTGAATAAGGCATTCATGCCATTAGTATAAGGTCTTGTTTCTGGTTCTTCTAGGTCATATTATATGTCTCCTGACATTGAAAGCCATCCTTGGGTCCTTACCTTTTATTTTTAGGGTTTACTTGAGTCCTAAGTCATACATGTTCCACTTTTAACCTAATCTTCCTTCTCCTTCCATCTTAAGCACTTCAAAATTCTTTTATACATGATTTAACTTCATTTTATCTTTGTTTTGAGTCTTATAAGTGTTTTGTGATCATCCATATTTGTTCATCTCATTTTAGAACCATTTTTCTTCCTTTTGAACTTCATTCGTCACCTAAAGGACCTTAGAAACCCTAATTTGAACACCTAGCCTTAGGATGCTTCTTAACCCACCATTTGTGAACATTTTCCAAGTTTAATCTACATTTTTTTGTTAACAAGCCCCTGGTTTTTGTATGGGAAGTCAAGTCCCTTTGGTCTATTTTTGAATAGTTTCCTAAGTCATTTTGGTTGTACCTTTATAACCATGCTTCCATATGCTTCATCTTCTCTTTCAATCTCATACTTGATTATCATTAATCTTGAATCTCTTCTTTCCCATTTGATCCTTTCATTTCCTTCACTTACCTATAGTGTTAAGTTCTGACTTTTTCATTCACCTTTGAGTTTAAGGGATTTTAGCTATAATAATCACTTAGGTTATCTTTCTAACTTCATCCTTATGGTTTAGAGGTGCCTTAGGGCATAGTTAGACTTTAATTCACTTAATTCTTTTAGAAATTTTTGAATTGGTTTAGCTACTGACTTTTTAGGTATGTTTCCTTATAAGATGCTTTAGGCATGAGTATTTACCATAGGAGTTTATTAACAGCTTTCCTAGGTTAGTGTGAGTTCTTGTGTAAAGTTTACCATTTGCTTATGCTTTCAATATGAATTGTCATGCTAACTCTTGTTTTGTAGGGGGGAAGATGATGTAATCACTTCATTCTTTATCTCTTATGCATTTACTTTCCTTGCCTTGGCACTTTGTGCCTTGTTCATAGGTTCCCTCTTTCTCTCTTTAGATTCAACTTAACTTCCTTAGGAAGTAAGTTGAATTCTAACTTGTTCTTTCTTCTCATTAGGTTAGAAAACCTCATTAACCATAGGACCTTTTTGTACATAATAAGATGACTTAGGGTTGTGTCTTAGTCCCCCATTAGCTTTGACCTTTTCCTTTTGATTCTTCTCTCCTCCTCTTCAAACAAATCCAAAAAGACTTAACAAATGCATGAAAGGATCCCTTGTGTATAGCAATATTCCATGAGCCACTTGCACTCATTCCATCTTGGAGTGGTGTAAGCTTGTCAAGCATGATTCACAAGTCTTATCAAGGGTTTGTTTCACAAAGGAAAACATAAAAGAAATTTCTTCACAAAAGCTACAAAAATACTTAATAAAGTTCAGCAAGCTAGTGAACTTAAACCCTAATCCTTGGAAACCAGTCTTGGATAAATTTTCTCCTTGCTGGGTGTGCTTGTTCTATAATTCCATCTTGGAATGTAGTAGCAAGTACACATTCCATGGAAGAGAGTTTGAATTCACTTCCTTGTGCCAAATTCATACAAAACTCTTAAAAAGCAAAAACAAACAATAAGCGACTTTCCTGTGGGAATTATCTTCTCATCTCACTCACTCTCAACGTGAACCCGCGATGACTTGTCTCGCATGTAAGACGGTAAACTCACTCGTACCAGACGAGCCTGCAACACCTGAGCATAGACATACGCAATTACAGCATAAAAAACACAAACAAATAGTTCCCGCCTTAGTTAGGCGAACTACGTCGACTCTGATCCTCATTTTCCCGATGAAGTACGTAGGCAGCGGGGTAGGGCCCGTTCGAGCACATTCTTTATTTTCCCTACATTTTCCCTATTCTTTCTTTCCATTCTCTTTTCCCGTTTCCTTTCTCATTTCCATTCTCATTCCAGTAGCAGTTCTTTGTTCAACAACATTCTTATTTCTCACCCTTTGAAACAAACAAGCAAGCGTGGATCCCGTCAGGTACGGCGGACGATCTGGGGTGCTAATACTTTCCTAGGTCGTAACCGACTCCCAAACCCAGATCTTTGGTTCGCAAGGCATTGTCCTTTCCTTCTTCCTCAGGTTTGTGCAGCATTACCTTTCCCTTTCCTTCGGGATAAAAATGCATGGCTGGTGACTCTACCTTTTCTGCGCCACTTTCGCCTTTGTACTAGGATGAAAATCCCGGGAGCGACAAGCAGTCGCGTGTTTTTTCTGTGGCTTGATTCGCTCAACAGTCACATTGTCGAGTTTTGTTTTGCTAACGGTCTCGTTAAGCCCTGTTTCGCCAACATGCATCCTCTTTGTGGCTTGATTCGCTCAACAGTCACCTTGCGGGTTATTGCAATAATTCTATTCCACCTGGTTCTATTTTCTTTACCTATCCAGAGGTCAAAGCAAAAAAAATAAAAAAAAAAGGCAGATGGCATTTCTATTATCCACCGAGTTCAAATTTTCAGGTTTTATTCGATTATTCAATCACTCCATACCTTGAACGTCTAAAAGCTTTTGCAATTACTCGTTCAGGCCTGTAGATGATTAAATAGGGGCAGCTGTAATACCTCAAAATTTGCCCTCTCATTTCCTCAACATTTGTGCATGGCATTTAGCATACATAAGTTCATAAAATAACTAAAAACATTGCATCATGTGTAGCATAGCTGAGGCATAGGTATGTGATCAATGATTGGAGCAACTGAAGGCTATACAAAGGCAATCAAAGGGTCATAAGGCTTCTCAACATTGTGCAAGGGGTTCATAACATCCCACAAGTTCTCATTTGAAGCCATAAGCCATGGAAAGATTTGGTTTGATCAAGAAAGGCAGGCAGTGCAACATCTCCTGATGAAGAAGGCCAAATTAGGGTTTCATTTCTAATGGGATTCTGCATGAAGTTTTGATTCAAAGTGTATTTCATTGTCTCATATATGATGACAAGTTCCTAGGGTTCAAAATTCATCCACAAATTCATTATGGAAGAGGTCCAATTGTCCATATGACTGAAAATCAGGGATTTGGGGAAAAGTCAACCATGCTGAAGAAAAAGTCAACTCCTGACTTTTTGAGATCAAAATCATGAAAGTAGGGTTACAAGGATCCTATGGTTCAAATTTTATCAAGAAATGATGGAGGAATCAATAGAAATCAAGAAAACCAAAACATACCATTTTTGGAAAATTAGGGTTTCCAAAAATGGCAAGTTTTGGCCATTTTTGCAGCATCTTTGAGAGATGCCTTCTCCCAAAATATGAGGGATTTTAAAATTCTACTTGGAGCCAATCAAAGAGTGTATCTTGAGCTTCAAATCCATGGGTGGAACTCTTCCATAGCATTAAAAATGAGAGAGATATGATCTTGCAAAGTTGAAGGAAACAATGGCAAAACTAGGCCATGGGCGAGACAATTGGCAGGCCAGCGCGCGTGCCCTGCCTGACATATCATCAAACAAGTGGATGGTCATTTCTCAAGTAAATTTTCTCCATGTTAGAGTCCTCAAATGAATTTTCTTTGAACTACAAAGTTTTTCATTACCATGTTCCCAATAACTTTGATGTTCAAAGATTTTTCATTTGATCAATGGTTTGAAAGTTATAGAGAGGGGAAATGTGTGCTTCACAACTGATCAAGTCCATGCATGCATGGCACAAGGCAAGGAAAATCATGCAGGCCCACTATGCAGTCTCATGAGATGGTTTTCAATGATTAATTTGAGTAGCTTACAAGCTTCATCTTCATTTGTCACAAACACTAAACATATTGTATGAAACATTCCCTTTAATTTGGGCACAAGAAGTTCATGTTTTAATGCCTTGATCTTGAAGTTTCATCTCATCAAAGTGCAACATTTCACATATGGTTTTCTTGAATGCCAAGGCATAGGATATTGGTTGTAACAAGGCTTGATCCATTCCATCCAGTTTGCAGACCTCATGCAACTTCAATATGATCTCAAAGCATTGCACTTAGGGTTTCAAATTATCATATGCTTGCATGCACACCATGCTGCCATACACCTGATGAAAATTCAAGCAAGTGAGAAGATTCAATAACCAGCCAAGTTACATTGATCTGATAAGCTTCTCCATATATCACTCAGCCTCATCATAAGCAGCATGAACACTAGTGCATTCAATCAAATTCGAGCCAAGCAAAATCAGCATTGCACTATTGCATTTCACACCCTAAGTTGCTCGATTCACCATCAGTTAGAACTAACCATAGTTCTAATTGTTAACTGTGGTTAATAACTATCAACCATGGATATAAAAACCTAACCTCTAACTGAATTGAGAGGAGTTCACCATTTTCATCACAAATCACCAAAATCATCAAGCATTTTCTCTCTGTATTTTCCTGAGTTTACACTGCAATTGCTCTCGAGGAAGCTTCATCCTCATTGATCTTGCTTCAATCTCTCTCAATTCATCTTCATCCTAACCTTGTGATCAAATTTCATGGCTAGATCCAGTTGAAGATTCAAGATTGCAAACCTGCATAACTCTTTATTTTGGTGTAATTCTCAGTGACCTTCATCTATCACATTGCACCTTGCACATATTCAGCATCATCATCATCTATGGATCACTCTCCATAGCTCAAGAAAGAGGAAGATCAAGAAGTTTGCACTGAATTTTTGCAATTTCTTCATCATCAAGTATTCAGGCATTCTAAGAGTGTTTATTTCACTCAATTAAGGTTCAAGGTCACATTGCAGAAGGAATTGGATCAACACCTCTGGATTTCTTCAACTCTTGCTCCTCTGCATTTCCAGGTTTGTTCTTGAAAACCAGTTGCACGATTTTGATGTTTTTTGGTTTCTTTGTGTGAATTGAAGCTTGTTAGAAGTTGTGTGATATTTGTTTAGTTGATAGACCTTTTAAAGGTGTAGAATCAGTTTCTAGGGTGCAGTGTTCTTGGCTTCGATCCCTCTAGTTCAAGCATCAAAAATGAAATCTAAACCTAGATATGAGATGTACTCAACAAGGCGCACAGGATGATGGTCTTAGATGCAATTTTGAGTAGGTTTACATGAAGCCCTAACCAGAGACTCGCCGGAGAAGGTGACCGGAATCCTTCTCTGGCGCCTGAACAGTTGCCCTAAGTTATTTCCAACTTTATATCCTGGCCTTTAGATCATGTCCATCCAACACTCACGAATCTACCAACAATTAAATGAGGAGCATGTAACTCACGTGCTAATTTTTGTGAAGGAATTCTCAGAATTCTATCTGCACCTCCCTTGCGTGTAATTTAGGCCCAGTTTAGTTGTTTTGGTTACTGACTGCACCCACCAAGGCCCAATGCATCATTCAGTCCACTTCACAATTTTATTTTCTTTTTCATTTTTATTCCATTTTCGTTTTTGCTTATTAAAAATACTTAAACCTCATGAAAAATTCCAATTTAATTCGTGAGAGATATTTGCATTTTTCTCTAATTTTCTATAATTTATGTTCATATTTTTCTTTTATATTTTAATCAGAATTAATTTCTCAAAGGAATTAGTTTCTATTTTCTCATTTTTTTACCAATCTTCTTGTCAATTTTCTTTCTCCCAAATCACAAAACATAAAAAAGCCCATTCTTTTTGCATTAGTCAGAAGACTCATCATAGTTCTCCATCATATTTTTGTTTTGATTTTTAGGTCACCTTAAGCCATATTTTGATCTCATTCTTCCACACACATGCTCATAAACCCTAATCTACTTCCCTACACCATTTGAGCACTCAAAAAGGGGAATTTTCATGAGATTTTTGGTATATAATTCACTATCTGGATTTTGTATGCAAGTGTCAAGTTTCATAATTTTTCATGATCATTTTCTATTTTGTTTGGTTGCTTGGTTCACAAGCCATGTTTTAGGTCCTCCCATTCCTTTCCTTTGATTCCATTAGTGTAAAACTTTTATGCTATTGCTTTGAGGTCTTAAACTTGGATCCCTTAGGTCATTTATGATGTGTATAAGTGTTGAGTACAATCATTGGGTCCTTACCTTTAATTTTAGGCTTGCCTTGAGTCCTAGGTCACACTTGTCTTACTTTTAACCTAATCCCTCTCCTCCTTCCATTTTAAACACCTCAAAACCCTCTTGCACATGAGTTAGCTTCATCTTATCTTTGTTTTGAGTTTTATAAAAGGTTTTGTGATCATCCATACTTGTTCATCTCATGTTAGAACCATTTTGCTTCCATTTGAACTCCATTTCCCTTATAAAGGACTTTAGAAGACCTAATTTGAACACCTAGCCTTAGGAAGTTTCTTAACCCTCCATTTGTGAACAATTTCCAAATATAATTTTCATCTTATTTTGTTATCAAGCCCCTGGATTTTGTATGGGGAGGTCAAATCACTTTGGTCATTTCTTGAATTTTTTCTAAGTCTTTTTGTTGCATCCTTATAACCATGTTTCCACATACTTTCTCCCACCTTTCAATTTCACATTTGCATACCTTTGACTTGAATCCCTTCTTTTCCATTTGAGCTATTAATTTCTTTTACTTCCCATATAAGTCTAAGTTCTGAATTTTTCATTCACCCTTTGAGTTTAGGAGTTGTTAGTTTGTAAACATCTAGGTTGTCTTTTTAACCTCATCCTTAGGGTTTAGTGGTACTTTAGGGTATATTTTGAGTTTAATTCAACTAGTCCCTTTAGATACTTTTGAATTGGTTTAGCTACTAACTTTTTAAGCTTACCATCTTATAGGTTGCCTTAGGCTTAGGTAATTGTCTTAGGAGTTCACTAATCTCTTCCTTAGATAGTGTGAATTGTTTGTGAAGTTTACCATGTAATAATTGTTCATTTTTCTCCATCGTGCTAACATTTGTTTTGTAGGGTGGGAAGATGAGGTAATCACTTCATTCTTATTCCTTTGTGAATGTATTTGACTTGCCTTAGCACCTTTGTGCTTTGTTTATAGGGTTCCCTTTCTCTCTTTAGATTCAACTTAACTTCCTTAGGAAGTAAGTTGAATTCTAGCTTATTCTTTCTTCTTCTTAGGTTAGAATGCCTCATTAACCATAGGACCACATTTTGTACATAATAAGATAACTTAGGGTTGTGTCTTAGTCCCCCATTAGCTTTGACCTTTGCCTTTTGAGTCTTCTTTTCTCATCTTCAAACAAAACTCAAAAAGACTTAATAAATGCATGAAAGAATCCCTTCTGTATAGCCTTATTCCATCAGGCACTTGCATTCATTCTATCTTGGAAAGGTGTAAGTTTGTCTAGCATGATGTACAAGTCTTATCAAGGGGTTGTTTCACAAAGAAAACATAAAAATACTTCTTCACAAAAACTACAAAAACACTTAAATAAGTTCAACAAGCTAGTGAACTTAAACCCTAATCCTTGGAAACCAGTCTTGGATAAATTCTCCTTGATGGGTGTGCTTGTTCTATAATTACATCTTGGAATGTAGTAGCAAGTACACATTCCATGGAAAAGAGTTTGAATTCACTTACTTGTGCCAAATTCATACAAAACTCTTAAAAAGCAAACTACAAACAATAAGCGACTTTCCTACGGGAACTTCTCTTCTCATCTCATTCACTCTAAACGTGAACTTACGACGACTTGTCTCGCATGCAAGACGGTAAACACACTCGTACCAGACGAGCCTACAACACCTGAGTTTAGACATACACAGTTCCAGCCATAAAAAATACTAACAAATAGTTCCCGCCTTAGTTAGGCGAACTACGTCGACCCTGATCCTCATTTTCCCGATGAGGTACGTAGGCATCGGGGTAGGGCCCATTCGAGCACATTCTTTCTTTTCCCTATATTTCCCTCTTTCTTGCCATTCTCTTTTCCATTTCCCTTCCTCATTTCATTTCCATTCCAGTCATCAGTTTTATTTCTCACCCTTTGAAACAAACAAGCAAGCGTGGATCCCGTCGGGTACGGCGGACGGTCTGGGTTGCTAATACCTTCCTAGGTCGTAACCGACTCCCAAAACCAGATCTTTGGTTCGCAAGACCTTGTCCTTTCCTTCTTCCTTAGGTTTGTGTAAGATTACCTTTCCCATTCATTCGGGATAAAAATGTTTGGCTGACGACTCTACCTTTTCCGCTCCACTTTCGTGTTTGTACTAGGATGAAAATCCTGGGAGCGACAGGATGTACTTCATGGAATTGACTCGGGTTATTTTTATAATATCATTTTCTTCTCCTTGAGCTCCAAAACTTGATAGCCTTTCCCAATCACATGCCCTATGCCCATGCAAATGCTCATGATTTATTTATTTATTTATTTTTCGAATGCAATGCAATGATATACAGAATGATGCGGGAATGAAGCGCAAACCGCTCGAGGTTGATAATAAATAAGAGGGCAAATTTTGGGGTGTTACAACACTACACAATTTTTTTCAAACAAAAGTAAAGTGAGCTAAGTAATTAAGAGCCTATGGATAACCATGGATGCTAACACCTTCCCTTTGTATAACTTACCCCCCGAACTCAAATCTTTTTAAAGGTCTTTTTTGTTCTTTTATTCCTTTTCTTTTCATGTCTTCAGATTCAGTCATGATAATTCCTAGAAAATTACTCGGGGAAGTCAAGAATATTAGAAATTCTGAAGCCATTGATTATTTTGAATGAATGTATGATTTTGAATATAATTTATGTTTACCAAAATGCATAAAATTACAATAAAAACATCTACTAAGGACTCTCGGAGGTAGGAATCCCCAACAAAGTTCATATCCAACAGATCTTTGCAGATTCATCCCCACAGAGTAATCTTTACGGATTTATTTCAGCGAAGTATTCTAGGGGAATGTCTGTCTTTTCTATCGCCAGTCAGGGTATTTAGGAATTTAAACTTTCAATAAGAAGTGCAACGAACGGAAAATGGAAGATCCTAAGTACAATATTCAGAAACAAGACGAGAACGATGTCTTCATACTCCTCAACAATAAATCGAATTTATTTTCCTCAGCCAGCAGTTGTCACATGAAGCTACTAATACGCTTCAACTACATAATTCATACATACATCATTTACATCATATCATGGCATACGCATCCATAGTGAATATGACATTCTTGCTTACTTTAAAAACATCATGTCATACATGCATACATCAAATAATCTTGCATTAACTAACTTTTCCTTTTCAAGATAGTTCGCAGTCAGATAAACATTACCAAATCCTTGAGACAGTTTAGAGACGATCTAAACGAAGATCTAGTATTGATGCTTAGTGCAGGATGCTTTTCTTTCCAGAGATAGTACGAAGACAATCTATACGAAGATCTAGTCCTAGTACTTAGTGCTGACATTTTCCTGAGACAATTCATAGACGATCTAAACGAAGATTTAGTGTTGATGCTTAGTTCATGATGCTTTTATTTCCAGAGACAGTACGAAGACGGTCTATACGAAGATCTAGTCCTGGTACTTAGTGCTGACACTCTCCTGAGACAGTTCAGAGACGATTTAAACAAAGATCTAGTAATAATACTTAGTGCAAAATATTTTCCAGAATCAATTCAGAGATAATCTAAACGAAGATTTAGGTCTGATTCTTAATTCAAGATATTTTCCTAGAGACAGTTCAAAGATGATCTAAACGAAGATCTAGTGTTGATACTTAGTACATGATACTTTCCAGAAGCAGTTCAAAGATAATCGAAACGAAGATTTAATTCTGATGCTTAATTCAAGAAATTGTCCTTGAGACAGTTCAGAGACGATCTAAACAAAGATCTAGTATTGATACTTAGTGCAAGATATTATCCAGAAGCAATTCAGAGATAATCGAAACAAAGATTTAATTTTGATTCTTAATTCAAGAAATTGTCCTTGAGACAATTCAGAGACGATCTAAATGAAGATCTAATGATGATACTTAGTGCAAGATACTTTCCAAAAGCAGTTCAAAGATAATCAAAATGAAGATTTACTTCTGATACTTAACTCAAGATATGTTCCCAGAGACAGTTCAGAGACGATCGAGACGAAGATCTAGTACTGATATTTAGTTCAGAGTATCTTTTCCCTCCAGAGACAGTTCATAGACGATCTAAACAAAGATCTAGTGCTGATACTTAGTTCAAATATGTTACAGAGACAATTCATAGATGGTCGAGATGAAGATCTAATTCTAATACTTAGTGCAGTAACAACATTCAGATAAAGTCAAACGTAGACACATTCTGATACCCCTATCAACAAATACTTGGGATGGAACCATAAGCCCATCTCCGAATACTCTGAATGCCATCTTTAAGCCTATTCAAGCAATACAATCAACCAAAAGTATTACTTTACGCACCAGCAAGTGCATATTTTTGGGCTTAAGTGTTCAATCCTCTTTCACCTTCAGGCCACGAATGGCATACATGCCAATCTAACACCTCAGGTTTCAGAAAATTGAACAGAGGCAGCTGTTGTACCCCAAAATTTTCTCTCCCATATTCAAGATAATGTATCTCAAGAGGTCTCCTAATAGTCACAAGATTCACAATTGCTCAAAAGAATTTCAGGTTTCATCAGACAAAGCCTCCTCCTAAGCAAAAGATCTAAAACAAGGGTTTTGGAATATCTCAAGGCAGAGTGGACTTCCAAAGCCTCAAGTGGACTTCATGACATCCCACATACTTCAAATAATCCTAATGTCAAGTTTCAATACTTTCCCTTCAAGTTTGGTTAGTCAGATGCTCAGATACTCAAAAATCAATTAACTTGGTCAAAAAGTCAATTGTGGTCAACATAAAGTCAAACTTCAAGATTTTCGATCAACGTCAAGATTATGAGGTGAAAGTCATCATTTGATCAAGGGTTTATTATGATTCATCAAGGAAACCTCAAAATCATCAAGAATCAGGAGTTACTAAATTAGGGTTTCTTTAGAAAAAGTCAATTGTACTTTGACCAGCCATAACTTTCAAATGCTTCATCAAAAATTTCCCATCCAAATCTCATTTTAAAGTAAATTCAATTCTCTACATCTTTTTGTCTCACAAGCCCAGGCAAAAAATGCTTCATTTGAAATATATGAGCCAAGACATTACAGGTCCTTTGAAAAGTAAAAAAAAAGTCAACTTTTTCAAAAGCTCATAACATGAAAAGGGAAGATCAAATAGACATGGGACCAAAAGGGGTAGTTAGAGGAAATTCTAATATTTCTAAAACGTACTAGAACACATTCATGAGATAAAAATTGAGGGATTTATGCATTGTTGAAGTTGAGCAATTTTGAGGTGTATGAAGCAAAAAAAAGGCCAACACTCAAGTTTCTTCCAAATGGGCCCGTATTCTTTCAACCCAAACTTAATTATAAGACCATTCACGACCCATTGATCATATTATCTGATTTTTTTAATTTATGTTATATTATATTGGATTTAAATCATTTAAATTCAATTTTAATTAAGATAAATAATATAAAATCAAATATTTGGTTCTAAATCTATTTTGGGGTCAAATATTTGATAATTATGATGATTGAGAATGATCAAATTCGTGGAAGACCAAAAGGCATGATTTTATCAAATTTTTGGACCAATTTAGAAATCACATTCCACACTCAAGAAATCTCATAATCCACCAAAAGCCCAAAATTCGAACCTAATTCTATTCCTCTATAAGTACACAACACAACCAAGTGCAAGAGGACGAGTTTTTTGAGCTAGAGCACGCTTACCAAACTTCAAGATTTTTCAAGAAAAGTGCAAAATCGGTTTCACACTTTTAGCTAATTCCAAAGACTTTTGAAGGTTGCAATAGGTTCCTTGAAGTATTTTGGACATGTCTCAATCATCACCATCATCCAAAACATCATAAATCATCTGAAATGAATCACTTTTTCATGCTTTATTGATTTTTTTTCGATTTCTATAATTTATGCATTATAAATTGTTTTTTGATGATTTAATCTTGTTTGTGATGTTGTATAGAACAATTATGGGTTGGTTGATTGGATTTTTTGTACAGGTATGTCAATTTGCCATTGTTAGGGTTTGAAGGTCAAATTTGGGAACCGCGGCTAGACTTAATTTCAAACGAAATTAATGACTCATTTGGACTTACAAAACATCTTTTGATCAATTGGCATGATTAAAATTGATTTATATGATGTATATGATAATTTTCAAAAACGCGGGTCATTTAGCTACGAAACTTTCGTAGAAAAAATGCAAGTAAACCGTAGCTAAAACCCAGGTGTCTAGAGGAAGAAGAAGATACATGGCGCCATTCTTTTTTAAAAATTTTATGTTTAATATATATAGTTTATTTTTTGTTTCATGTCACACACAACAGCGTGGCCCAGTGGATGGAGTATGCGCGTATGAAGCTAAGGACGCGGGTTCGAATCCAGCTTCCACCATATTTTTTATAACCTGGTTTTCTTTGCCTTTTTCTTTTTAATTTCATTATTTTCTTAATTATTTTATAATTATAATTAATCCTTAATTACTTAATCAATTAACAAATCACCTTATGTTTTTTTTATAAATAATTTCACAAATAACTTTTAATCATTTTTTTAAATAATATTTTTATGCAAATAAAATTTAGTTTTTAGGTTTTTCTTAAAATTAGTTCATAATTAATTTAGTAATTAGGTTTAAATCAATTTTAATCAACCCCTAATTTTTCTAACCCTACTTTTTCAAACCCTAGTTTTTCTAACCCAAATTTTTTCTAAACCCTGATTTTTCTTAAACCCTAATTTTTCATAAAACAATTGATTATTTTTCTTAACCTAAATTTTAATTAATGACTTTAATTTCTTTATTTATTTTCTTAGAGAATTTGTATAGGACATACGATCATGCAATTTATTTTCTCGCATTCTTTTTTTTGATTATGTAATTGCTCCTAATATGTAATAATTAATTAGGTTTAATTTTCTGCATTTTAATTTTCTACAATCCCCCTAAAATACAAATGTACCCCCTCCCCATGATGTAATTGCCTAGGACCTTTACTTTCCACTTTTAATTTCTGCAAAAAAAATATAAACTGTGTGGTTAGTAAACCTAGGGTGTGAAAAGACTTGTATGCTAAATTAATTGGACTTAGCCCACTAAATTCAAAAGATAAATATCTTAAATTAATATTCACACACGTAAGCCAATCGATTTACGATTGTCATCTGCACCTCCTAGGGTTTCCCCTCTTGGTTGTCTTTAAAACATGGTCAAGTCCCTCGAACGTGGGGGGTATCTTAGTAAAAGTTGCCTATGAATAAAAATCATCAAGTCCCTTCAAATAAAGATTGTAGTCCCTTCGAGTTGCCTACGAAAAAATGATCTAGTCCCTCGATGACCATACAAGAATGATTATTGTCCCTTTGAATTACTAAGATACCCCTGCAAGGTTGCCTTTTATGACCATACGATGACCCTACGACCGTCACTTTAAACATCCAAGGTAAAGACAACTTACTCACTAATAGTAAGGACAGTCCTACCCTAAAGGAAATAAATAACAAGAAAGATCTTACAAACTTAGGGTAAGTAGTTCTTAAGTACTTTCTCACTTCTTTTTCAAAATACACTTTACACCCCACTTTTCAAACATTTACAAAACTAAACACTTTGTATACATCCATACGAGGATCATTGCAAAGTTAAAAACTTTTGAAATCTTTATCTAAATAAACCACAACTATTTTATAAACAAAGTAAAGTGAGCTAAGCAGTTAAGAGCCCATGGATAACCTTGGATACAAAGGGTGCTAACACCTTCCCTTTGTATAACCTACCCCCCGAACTCAAATATTTTAAAGGTCTTTCCTGGTCTTTTATTCCTTTTCCTTATTGGATAAAATAAAAGTCGGTGGCGACTCTTGCTATCCGCAACATGGTTTTTGGAAAAGTCAGTTCTCCCACCGTGTTACATTGGGGCATCTCATCACGCCTTGAGATGTTACCAGTATATTGGCATCGGTCACAATTTAGAATGGCTACGTGAGCATCTTTCCAAAGAGTGGGCCAAAAAAGGCCTAATTGAAGGATCTTTGCGCAAGTCTTCGAAGTGCTTGCATGTCCACCATAACGAGCAGAGTGACACTGGGAGATTATGTTTTTCATTTCTTCTTCTCTGAAACATTGATGGAAAATACCATCGGATCCTCGCTTAAAAAGCAACGGTTCATCCCAGTAATACTGTTTTAGGTCATGGAAGAACTTCTTCTTTTGTTGGTATGTGAGATCAGGTGGAAGTACCCAAGTAGCTAAAAAGTTGACTATGTCAGCATACCATGGTAGAGTGGTTTGCGCATAAATTTCTTCCAGTGTTTCTTCTTGAAGTTGTTCATCAAGAGTCAAGGAAGATATCTCACTATCTAATTGGGTTATAAGACGTTCATCCGGAAAGTCATCGTTAATTGGTATTTGGTCTGGTTTAATTCCTTCCATATGTGATAAGTGGTCTGCTACTACGTTGTCAGTTTCTTTCTTATCCTTAATTTCCAAATCGAACTCTTGTAGCAAAATGATCCATCTTAGTGGTCTAGGTTTCACATCCTTTTTACTTAGAAGGTATCTAATTGCGATGTGATCGGTGTAGATGATGATTTTAGCTCATACTAAGTAGGAACGAAATTTGTCAAGTGCAAACACGACGGCTAAGAGTTCTTTCTTTGTTGTGGCATTTTTCATCTGAGCAGGGTCTAAAGTTCTACTTGCATAGTATATTGCATGAAGTTTCTTATCCTTTCTTTATCCTAAGACTGCGCCTATATCGTAATCACTTGCATCACACATGATTTCAAATGGTAGTGTCCAATCAGGTGGTTGCATGATGGGTGCGGTGATAAGAGTTGTTTTGAGTGTTTCAAATGCTTTTAGACAGTCTCGTCAAAGATAAAGTCAGCGTCCTTTATTAGTAGACCGGTCAACGACTTAGTGATCTTTGAAAAGTCCTTAATGAATCGTCAGTAAAAATTGGAGTGTCCTAAGAAGCTTATTTTTTCTTTTACGGTTTTCAGCGGTTGAAGGTCTTTTATTACTTCTATTTTTGCTTTGTCTACCTTTATGGCTCTGTTGGATATCACATTTCCTAGAATGATTCCTTGTCTGACCATAAAATGGCACTTTTCCCAATTAAGTACAAGATTAACTTTTACGCATCTTTCGAGTGCCATATCTAAGTTAGATAGACATCCTTCAAAGCTTTGTCTGCATATGGAGAAGTCATCCATAAACACTTCCATGATGTCGTCTATGAAATCAGCAAAAATTGTCATCATACACCGTTGAAATGTCGCTGGTGCGTTACATAAATCGAAGGGCATACGACGGTAAGCTAATGTTCCGTAGGGGTGGGTGAATGTGGTTTTTTCTTGGTCGTCAGGATGTATAGGAATTTGGAAAAATCTTGAGTAACCATCTAGGTAGAAAAAATAAGAATGTTTGGCCAATATTTCCAACATTTAATCAATGAAGGAAAAAGGAAAGCGATCTTTCCGGGTTTCTTTGTTCAGTTTTCGATAATCTATACACATTCTACTCTCGGTCACTACTCTCTGTGTTATGGATTCACCTTTTGAGTTCTTAGTAACTTTAATCCCTCCCTTCTTTGGTATGACATGCACTGGGCTAACTCATTGAATGTCGGATATTGGATAAATGATTCCAACGTCTAGCAAATTCTTTACTTCATCCTTAACTATAATACTTAAAATCAGGTTGATCCTTCTCTGAGGTTCTCTAGAGGTTTTACAGTCTTCCTCTAGAAAAATGTGATGCATACATATTGAATGACTTATTCCTTTTAGATCAGATATGTTGTAGCCTAACGCAGTTGGATACTTTCGTAAGATGTCTAATAATTTTTCGGGTTCAAGTTGTCCTAAGTTTGCATTTACAATGACTGGTCTTTTAAGTTCTGAATCTAGGAATTTGTATCAAAGATTGTTAGGTAGTAACTTTAGTTCTAGAGCGGGTTTCTTTGGGCATGGCATATGGTAGGGTGTAAGAGCTAAGCATTCATTTAGACTTTCGTCCTTATAAGGTTCTTTCCAATTATCGTCTTCAAAGATCAGAGGGGATGTGATCTTCATTATCTCAAAATAGGTAGTCTTTTCTTTCTCTATTTCCCTTCTGCACTCGTCAATGACGTCTATAACGTAACACGTGTCGTCTATGGCTGGAGCTTGGAGGAATTGGGTTTAAATGATTTTGACTTTCTCTCCTCCTACTTCGAATTTCAGCCTGCCTTTCTTCACATCTATGATAGCTCTGGCGGTGGCTAAGAATGGTCTTCCTATTATGATAGGAGTCATAGCATCTTCCTTGATTTTCATGATTTTGAAATTAGTAGGATATAGAATTGGCCTATCCGTACTGGAACATTCTCTAAAATACCAATCGGGAATATTACTGAGCGATCGGCTAGTTAAACTGGCATCTTGGTCGGTCTTAGCTGTCCCATATCGAGCTTTTTGGAAATCGATAACGGTATAACACTTATACTGGCTCCTCAATTGCATAGAGCTTTGTCTATGACAAACTTTCCTATTACACAAGGAATAGAGAAACTTCTTGGATCTTTGAGTTTATGAGGCATGTTATTTTGGATGATAGCGCTACATTCAGCAGTAAGTGTAATTGTTTCATTCTCCTCGATTTTCTTTTTGTTGGATAAGATCTCTTTTAGAAATTTAGCATATGAGGGCATCTGAGTAATAGCTTATGTGAAGGGTATCGTAATGTTTAACTGTTTCAGAAGCTCAAAATATTTCCTGAATTGTCCCATGGTTTTAGAATTGGTTAACCGTTGGGTGTACAAAATTGGTGGTTTATACGGTGGAGAAGGTACATAAGGGTTTTCCTTTTCCTCGGCCTCTTGTTCATTAGCTTCCTTTTACTGTTGTTTATCATTCTTCTTAGTTGATTTTTTCAGGCTTTTGGTACATGGTTGGGTTTTCGGTTCTAGGATTGGCAGATCTGTCTAATTCTTTTCCACTCTTAGTATAACTACATTTGCATGACCTTTAGGATTTGGTTGTGACTGTTCAGGAAACGTTCCATTTGGGGCAGCTGTGGATGCTTGTTTTGGGCTACTTGAGAAATCTGAGTTTCTAACATCTTGTTGTGAGTAGCTAAAGAGTCTAATTTTTTCACCAATTGTTTGATCTGCTTCAAGAATTCCTTGTTTGTTTGAGTCTATGTGACTATGAAGTTTTCCATCATCAGTTCAAGGTTGGATTTCCTAGGAGCGTTTGGAGCAAGTGCGACAGCTTTTTGGTATCCTGGTGGTACAACTGGTGTTTGGTTAGGCGCATACAAGGTGTTATTGTTCTTGTAAGAGAAATTTGGATGATTCTTCCATCCTGGGTTGTAGGTATTAGAGTATGGATTTCCTTGAGCATAGTTCACTTGGCTTGTGGTTAATCCAGCAAGAAGTTGACATTCGGGTGGTGCGTGTCTTGGGATTCCACAAATTTTGCAATTAGGAGTTACTGCAGCCATGGTGGCTGGTGGTGTTATGGTCAAGTTATCAATCTTCTAGGCGATGGCATCCATCTTAGTGTTGACATGATCTAAACTGCTCATCTCATACATTCCTCCATTAGTTTGGTTCTTCTCTACAGGTGTTATTTCACCTCCTCATTGGCAATGGTTTTGAGTCATGTTCTCGATGAGGTTGTATGCTTCTTCGTAAGGTTTATCCATTAGAGAGCCGCCCGCAGCAGCGTCTATCATCATCCTTGTGTTGTATATAAGTCCATTGTATAAGGTAATGATGGTCACCCAGTTTTCAAACCCATGGTGTGTACATAGCCTCATCAGATCCTTGTATATCTCCTACACTTCATAAAGTGATTCAGCATCTTTCTGTCGAAATCTGTTAATCTGAGCTCTCAGCATAACTTTCTTTCTTGGTGGGAAATAATGTGAATGGAAGACATTCTTCAGTTCTGCAAATGTTGTAACAGCATTGGCTTTGTAACCATGCCCAAGCTCTATCTATTAGAGAGAACATAAAAAGTCTTAATCTTATTGCGTCTTGAGTTACATCATTTTCTTTCACGGCGTCTGCGTATTGTACAAATTTTGTTAGATGTTCGTTAGGATCGTTTGTAGGATTTCTAGAAAACTGATTTTGTTGTACAACTTGCAGCAGTGAAGGTTTTAGTTCAAAATTGTTTCGGGTAATGGCTGGCGCAACAATATTGTTGTGTGGTTCTTGTTGAGTTGGAGTCGCATCAGACTTTAGTGGACGTTGTTGTGGTCCTTCGTTTTCGGCCATCATCGGTTCTTCAACTGGTTCTGGTATATGGTCTTCAGGTAAAAGGGTTTCGTTAGTTTCGGTTTGGCGTCCCAAACTTAAGAAACGCTCAACTTCGTCGATTTGTGGTTCTAAGTTTTCGCCTCGGGAGCGAGTACTGGGCATACAATCGACAAAGGGTAAATTTTGTTGCCTTAATCTAGACGGTGCAACAAACGAATTACACTATTGACTAAATCTAAGTCCTCGGCAACGACGCCAAAAAATTGATCGCGACTTTCCGAGTCTAAAGATTCTAACTGCAAGTATACAGTCTAATCGCATAGTAATAAAAGATATCGATCCCACAAAGACTCAATAATCAACCTAGCGCTATCATGATGTTACTATGTTTAGCTAAGGCAAGTGATATTTTAGTTTTAAGGGGCGAGAAAGTAAGAATTTTAGATTAAATTAAATTATAATAAGTATATCGGTATGTAATTGGTACGCCTTCCTGAATTCAATAAAAGGTCGTCTTATTAAGATTTATCAACTTATGTTTCTGTAGAAAATGTTGGTTGAAAAGTTGTTAACTCATACTCTCGTGGTCTTGCCTATTACTATACTCCTAAGTTCAATTGAGTGCTCTCGCTGTGTCAATTCAAGTTAAAATTATTTTTTGGAAACTTATAGATTCGAATTGGTTTTAAAGTGCTTCCGCTGTATTTGAAATCAATGCTCGATTTCAGCTATTCGGTTACAATATCACACTCTCGTGGTCTTAATTCTAACCTTTTTACCTTTTTTACTTTCGTAACAAAAGTTGTTTTTTTAATAAGAAATCAAAACCAAAACGTAAATTGAGTTAAGGTTTTAGCCCTGATCTATTGAATTCGTTCCGGTTATACAATCACATACCGATTAAACGGTTTATCCAGACATATTAATTAAATAAGAAGAAAGGTAGAAGAAGAAGTGCATAAAAATATAAGACATAATAATTAAAAATAAAACATATAATTTATTAAGAAACCTGGTTGAAGTAACCTTGAATCAATAATTCTTGTAGAAAATCAAACTAACAATTGCAGGGGCTAGAAACAAAATAAATGGTGATAGCTTCCAAAGGTAGGAGGCTATCACTAAGGTTTGGAATGGAAACTAACTAAATGCTGAAAAAGAAATAAAATAAAAAGCTCTGAACATAAATAAACGGCTTCGAATGAAAAAATGGCAAAAATTCGGTAAGGTAATCGAAGCTCTCTTTAGAACTCAAAACAGCTACGATTTATAGCCTCTAGTGAATACTATTGTTGAGAATTAGTAGGAATCACTTTAGATGGGACTTGACTGTGTATGGTTGATTTGTGACTGGAACGACTGAGGAAATATCTCTGTTGAACGAGAGAAATTCTTATAATGGCTCTCTATTGTTTGACTGGTGCGCTTAATAGGTTTATGATATAACAAGTGTGACGTTTGTCCTGAATTGTGACGTTCGTCTGGTATTTCTAAGGTATGACGGCCGTCACCTTGCTGTGATGGTCGTCATGCAGTCAGAATGCAGAAACTCTGCTATTTCCTTCATTTCTTCTGCTAAAAATCCTCGTTTTTGTCTCATTTTCATTCTTTTCTTCCACAAGTCATGCATAACATAATACCTGCAAAATAAACACAAACTTCATATAATATTGTTCGAAATGCGGAAAATAGCAAATTAAAAAAACGAAAACCATGCTAAATAATCGATACAAAATCGTGTTATCAGAACCCAGTGCTTCTTGTAAGCTCTCCCAAAATCTAGAAGTAAGCCTCAGATCTCTATCTGACACAATACTTAAAGAAATCTCATGCAACTTCACAATCACATTGACATATATCGGCCAATCTTAGCAAAGAAAAAGTAATACCAATCAGAATAAAATGTGTTGACTTCGTCAATCAGTCCACAATTACCCAAATAGAATCATGCCCTCTTGGAGTATTGGATAATCCTGTAACGAAATCCATCGTTATGCTATCCCATTTCCTTTCAGGAATATCCAACGGTTGCATCAAACCAGCAAGTTTCTGATGTTTTACTTTCGATTTCTGACAAGCAAAACATGCATAAACAAACTGAGCCACATCCCGCTTCATCCTAGGCCACCAAAATATCTTTTTCAAATCTTGATACATTTTTGTAGCTCCTGGGTGAATATTCATACTACTTCTATGTCCTTCTTTAAGAATCATTCTCTTCAATTTGGGGTCATCAGAATACAAATACGCTCCTGAAACATTAGTACTCCTTGTTCTCTAACTCGGAATGCATTACCTCCAGTCCGTTCATCACAAAACATCAAGTCCACCAATTTCATATCCAACTTCTTACTCTCCCGTATACGATCAAGAAAATTACTGTTAACCTTCAACATTCCCAACATATGCAATGTCTTCTTACTTAAGGCATTAACCACAATATTGGCTTTACTAGGATAATTATTCAAACTAAAATCATAGTCTTTCAAGAATTCTAACCAACGCCTCTGTCTCATATTTAACTTTTTCTGGTAAAAAAAATACTTCAAACTCTTATGATCACTGTATACCTCAAATCCTGAACCGTATATATAATGCCTTCAAATCTTTAATACAAATACCACGACATCTAGTTCCAAATCATGGGTAGGATAATTCCTTTCATGAATTATCAACTGCCGCGAAGCATTCGCCACCACTTGATCGTCTTGCATTAACACTCTACCCAAACCCATAAAAGAAGCATCACAATAAACCACAAATGGTTCATCTGCTTTCGGTAAAGTTAAAATTGGAGCGATAGCCAACATCTTCTTTAGCTCGATGAAACTCTGCTCACACTGGGTGTCCCACACAAACTCCTTATCCTTAAAAGTTAATTGAGTCAATGGAAGTGCCAACTTTGAAAAACCCTCAATGAGCCTTCGGTAATAACCAACTTACCCCAAAAAGCTTCTAATTTTTGTCACCGACTTTGGAGTCTCCCATTGTAGAACTGCATCTATCTTGGATGGATCAACAACTATCCTTTTCCCGAAATCACATGGCCAAGAAAACTCACTTTCTTCAACCAAAAGTCTCACTTCGATAATTTAGCATACAACTTCTTCTCTTTTAACACCTGCAACATAATTCCTAGATGTTCAACATGCTCTTCTTCTGACTTAGAGTAAATCAGAATATCATTTATAAAGACAACAACAAACTTATCCAAATAATCATGGAAAATTCGATTCATATATTCCATGAATACTCCAAGTGCATTAGTAACTCCAAATGACATCGCTACATATTCATAGTGTCCATTTCGAATCCTAAAAGTTGTTTTATACACATCTTCATCTTTTACTCTTATCTGATGGTAACCCGATCACAGATCAATCTTTCTAAACACACGAGCACCAACCAACTGATCCATCAGATCATCTATCTTTGGAAGTGGAAATTTTTTCTTAATTGTCACCTTATTCAGTTGTCTGTAATTAATACACAATCTCATACTATCGTCTTTCTTTTTCACCAAAAATGTCGGAGCTCCCCAAGGCGACACACTTGGTCTCACAAACTTCTTTTCTAACAGTTTCTCTAATTGTTTCTTCAATTCATATAACTTAGAAGCTAACATACGATATGGTGCCATCTGTAAACACCCCAAATTTGCCCTCACCCATTCACTCCATGGCTTGTGATAATTTCATATGCATAAACTCAATCATAGCATCTCATATCACATTTTTGATTCATTGCATTGGTTCAAAGTCATCTGCACCTAGGGTTTGTGATCTGAGCAATCCAAGAGCTTCTTGAGCCACTCCAAAGGTCATCAATCACTTCAAAAGGGTCCATGTATGTTCTAGCATCATATTATATCCTCTCAAAGTCAATAATGTCAAAGAATCACAAGAACTGAGAAAGGTATGGAAGCAGAGCCAGGTTTAACTACACAGATGACCTAAAATTAGGGTTTTGGTTTCAGAGGCCATAACTCCAAATTTTTTGGTCATTCTTGTTTCTATTGGTCTCTATATGGTATAGGGAGTATGCATATCAATTTTCATGAAGAAATTCAATGGGGAAGTCATCTGATCAAGAGTTGACTTTTCAAGCAAGTCAGTGTAAAATCAGGGCATCTGAGGCCCCCAATGACCCAACCAAAGGGTGTTCTTCATCATTTTGATTGTATATGATCTTTATTTGATCATAGAAGAAGTGGGAAGTTCACAAAATTGAAGAATTTCAAGTCTTTTGCAAAGTTGACTTTTTGGGAAAGTTTGACTTTTAATGAAATTGCCATTTTAGGAAACTTTTTCAACCTTTACTTTTTGATTCAAAAATGCTTCAAATGGAAAAACTTTGGTCATGAAAGTTGTAGAATGGATCATTCCCTTTTCAAAAAGTACAAGAACATGACCTAATTCATTTTGGATCAAAAGTTATGGCCTTGCAAAGTTGAGCAAAATCATTAAAAATTCACTTTTGCACCAAATGGAAAACTTGCAATTTCTCATGGCAAGCCTTTATGTGACTTCAACATGACCTCTAATCATCATACCAATGCTACACATGATCTAAAATCAGAATTGGCCCAAGGGATTTCTCATTCATTTGCCTTGATTTTCACATTTTTATAAGTCATTTTACATGGAAATGCAAAGAGGGATTTTTGGCAAAATCATTCTTAAAGGAGTTATGTGATCACTAATTGGTTTCTATGCATTGTCATGATCTAATGAGGCATTCCACATCAGAAATCCAGCAAGAGTTCTCACATTCACATGGCCAAAATCATGAAATAACACAAGTGGGCAAGTTGCAAAATCTCTCTCAATTCATGATCCAAATGCTGCAGACTTTCATGATCCATCCAAGGGCCATCCTTGACTCAAGCTGAGGCAAGACAAGCCTTTAGACTGCTGCTGCCATAGCCCATGCTGCAAGTACAAATCAACTTGACTTTTTGGCAAAATCTCCCATACCAATCCCACAGTGTACACCTGCCCTCCTAGATTGCTGGGATTGTTTATAGATTGTCTAAGAGTCATAAAGCAATAGAGGAGCAATCCTGGAACACACACAACACAGCACACTCAAAAAACTATCAAAATTTTCCTCTCTTCGAATCTCTTTCCATAGCCAGCAAACACTCATTTTCTCTTCACCATTGTATCACACACCTTCCATAGAACCTGAATCCACCATTGAAACAGCTTGAAACCTCATAAATCCTGACTGTGAAACCTGCTATATCAGAACTCAAACTCTCAAATTAGCCACCAACAAAGGATTGTGAGCATTCCATTGACTTCAGGGGGTTCAAAGGAGACATTCTGCATCAAAGAAAGGTCTGGAGAGCTCATATCCATAGTTCACCACTTCAGGTAGCTTCAAATCTCAAACTTTTCAGAGCTTGTGTTTTTTGTTACAAATTGAAAGTATATGTTGTGCTGATCATAATGATGTCTTTGGAATTGAAAATAGTGAAGAAATGATCATTTTATGCCTCTCTGAAAATTCACCCATGAAACTTGCTTGCTTCGATTCCCTCTGTTCTTGAGTTGTAAATGTTGTTTGGGGGTTGATTTGAATGGGGTTTGGGTAGAGGATCATTTCCCATGTCTCAATTTGATGAATGGTGGCCTGTAGCATGATTTAGGGTTTCCAACCCGCCGGAGAAGATGACCGGAGCTTCCCTCCGGTCACCTGAAAATCATTAGCCCTAACCCTAATTAATTTGCCAGATGCGTTCACAGCCATTGGATGCGGATTAGTTTACGTTTCGGATGGTCCAGATCAAGTCATTAAACCCTAATCTGTTTTATTTAATTTAATAAATCATAATTAGATTAATTAAGCCAGAACCAATCCTGACCTTTG
Organism: Lathyrus aphaca; assembly: GCA_963966055.1. NCBI lineage: Eukaryota > Viridiplantae > Streptophyta > Magnoliopsida > Fabales > Fabaceae > Lathyrus > Lathyrus aphaca. Next base: position 184,442,288 of record OZ014520.1, read on the forward strand.
ATTCACGCGCGCAGTCAAACACTTCCCCCCAGGTTTAAATGTCAGCCTTTGGATTAGAATACTTTTCATTTTCATTAATTTTAATTCATTTGTTTTGTATTTCTTTTCTCCATTTTATTTAAAATAGCAAAACAATTTTAAAAATTCTGAAAATTTTTGTACAAACTTTTATTAATTTTCAGAAACCAAAAACATTTTTATTTTTATTTTTTGCATTAAAAAATATTTTTAAATCATTTAAAAGTTTATTTTTTATTAATTAATGAGAATTAATTAATTAAAAATACTTTTAGGTATTTAAAAATCACCAAAAAATTCATGAAACCCTTAAAACCATTTAGAAACATTGTCCAACTTTCAAACCAAATTTCTTTTTTGATCTTGATGTCTTTTGACAATTTTTCATGGAATTAAAATCATTTCAAGGCAATATTTTGATCCAATCTTCCAAAATTCATTTCTGCCTAACCATTGAGAATTGGACTTTGATTCTTTTTGAATTGTGTCTTGCATATAATGTAGTTCATAGGATTAAATTGGCATGAGTTGATTTTGCATTTTCAATTTTTTTGACATTTTTCTTGACAAGGTACCTTAAAACCCTAGCATTCTTAAGAAATTCATAACCCTCATTAGGTTAAGAGTTAGAACCCCTCCTTTGGGCAGTGAGTTTGTATAGGTTTAGGGTTCCCTTGGATGCATTTTCAATTTTTTATCTTGATGTTTGCTTCTGGTTTTGGTTTTTGTGTGGTGCATTGATCATAAACCCTAATTTGGGCTTCCTTTTGCATTCATCTTGCATTTGCTTGCATACCATGACTTGCCATGACATTTTATGCATCCATTTGATTCATTAGACATCTTAAGACATATTAGAATCATGTTTGATCATTGCTTCTTGCATTTGCCATGTTGTATGTCATTTGCATTTCATAACTCTTCATGTATGATCATGGTTCTCAGCATGCCTCTCTTGCATCCATGTGTTCATATGATCATCCTCATGCCTTGATTCATGTTTGCATCATCTCATAGCATCATTATCATCACACATATGCTTCTGGTTTTGGTTTGCATCATCACATTGCATTTCATTTGCATTGCATTCCATTCCTTTGCTAACTTTTCAGGTGGTAAGTCATTTTGAGAAGTGAATTTGCCTTCACTTCTCACATTTTCTTTTCATCTCTCTTATGCATCATTGCTGAATTTTGTCTTGTGTTTGAGATTGAGCTTGCTCTTTCTTCTTCTTCTTACTTTATTTCTTCAAGTGACTTGACTTCTTGAATGAAGCAAGTTACTTTGCTTCTCTTTGCTCCTTTCATCTGCTTCCTGGTGGTTCCTCTGAAGATTTCTCTTGTAAACCTCACAAACCTTAGGAACAACCAAGCATGACAATAATTAGGTTTTGATTAGCCTCCCCACTTAGTTTTACCTTTGTGTCTCATTGAGTCTTCTCTTCTCATCTCATAATCAGGGACTAAACCCTAAAGGCTTTAAGGCTTTGTGATTAAGCTTATGCCTGCATCCTTCTATTAGGATGGAGTGTATAACTTTAATCCTAAGTGTTAAACCCTTAATGTGTTTAAATCCTTTAATCAATCCATCTAATAATCATCAAGACATCAAGCTTGTAACTTGGGCCTTGCATCAGGGTTCTATTTCTTCCTTAATTGGTTAAGAAGGACTAACCCTAATGTTAATGGACAAGTCTTCCTCAAGTTGTCTTACAAACCCTAAAACTCACTTCATCGTCTTATCATTAAATAAAATCCACTTAACCAAAGGCTTGTTTTGTCATGAGTTTAATCCCTAATCATGGATTAAGTTGAAGAGCTTTCCTCAGCTTAAACATTCTCATCTATTATCCTTCTATTAGGATGGTGTAATGAGTCTGTTTAATCCTTGATTATGGCTTAATCTCATTACTTAACACTAAACAAAAACACCAAAAACATCTGAATAATCACAAGTAGGTTAATGATCTTAATCCTATATCATGGTGATTAAGTGTGAGAAGCTGACTTCACACTTAAGGTATTCTCATTACCCCTAATCAGAGGGAAGATGTGATGAGTTTACTAAATCCATTGGTTCAGGCTTAAGCTCATTAACTTATGAAAAACTTTCAAAAGCAGTAAAAGATTGAAAACACAAAAAACAAACAATAATCGTCTCCTCCGGGATTCTTTTCTCATCTCATTCACTCACAACCGAGAACTTGCTTCTTCCGTCTAATGCAAGAAAGTTCGCACCTGAGCCAGACAGGTCATACACTTGAGCATAGACAAGCAAGCAGTTCACAAGTCAATTCATCTTTCAGTCTCTTTGGGTCGAACTACGGTGTTTTGATTTCCTCATTGCACGAGAGGATACGTAGGCATAACTTAACAGTTATCGAACAAAAGTCTCTGTATATTCCCCCTCTTTCCAGCACCATTCTTTTAACCTCATGATCTTGAGCATCTTATTCCTTTTCTTACACTGACACTGTACATTTATACACCTCACTTCTCTTACACTGACACCTGTACATCCTTTTCCAGCTCTTTTATACACAAATTGCACTGACACTACCCCTTTAAAACACAAATCTTTTAAGCGTGGATCCCGTCGAGTACGACGGACAATCTGGGTGCTAATACCTTCCCAGGTTGTAACCAACCCCCTTTCTCAGTCTCTCTGGTTCGCAACCGTCTTGTCCATATCTTTCTAGGTCTATGCAGCATTGCCTTTCCTCCGGGATAAAAATGCCTAGCTGGCGACTCTTTTCATTCCCTGTGAGTTCATTCCTGTGTGTTCTCACACCCTCCTTTCGCCGACCGTTCGCGTCTGTACCATATTTGAGCCCGGTCTCATCTTTTGGGAGCGACACCATCGAAATAGGTCTAGTTTCGGGCACAAGATCAATACTGAATTCCACCTCTCTCTTTGGCGGAACATCCACAATGTCATTTGGAAACACTTCCAAAAAATCTCTTACCACTAGCAATTCGCCTATTGCTATTTCATTTTCCACTGATAGGGATGCAAACAATGTCAATAGATGAGCTCCTTCATTCAAAATTTATTTCAACTCTCGAGCAGATAAATAACCAGCTTCCTCTTCCTCTTCATCAGGATTAAGAAATTGAATTGACTTGCTGAAGCAATTAATGTGAACATGATTGAACTCCAACCAGTTCATTCCCATAATCATATCTAAACCTCCCAACAACAAATAAATTAGATCCACACTGAAATCCTTACCATATATCGGTAGAGGACAATTCAAACAAACTAGAGAAGTATGTAATGATCCATTAGCAGGACTCTCGATAACCATTTCTCATTTCATAGGGAAAACAACAAGACCTAGTCTTATCACACAATCAATAGAAATAAAGCAATGTGTAGCACCTATACCGATCATAGAAATCAAAGGCGTATTATGAATATAACAAGTACCTATGATCTGTCGATCCTCATTGGAAGTATGTGTCCCTATCAAAGCAAACACCTTTCCTCCAAATCATAACTTTCTTTGGTTTTTGACAATGAGTGCTGATATGACCTTGCTCTCCACAGTTGTAGAAAGTAACGAGATTATTCGTGCACTCTGCAATCAAATTTCCAGGTTAGCCACATTTGAAACACTTTTTCACATCACTTGTACACTCACTGATACGAAGACCCATTTCACCACACTTGTAACACTTCAAAGAAGCAGGGGCACCTCCCCACTTGGCTTCTTACCCTCAACATTTTTTTGTTTTCCTTTATAAGCTAGAGCTGCATAAGGCTTCCCATGATACATTTGTTACTTTCCTCTTCTCTCAGCCAGACTCTTGAAGTGATATGATCGAGCCTTGCTGTCTTCCTCAAAGATTCTACCACAATCAACTAAATATGGAAATCTTCTGATCCTTTGATAACTAATTTCCTGCTTTATCTTAGGCCTCAAACCATTCTCGAACTTAAAACACTTCGAGAACTCAGTAGTCGCTCACTATAGTGCGGATATAACTTTTCCAGGTCAGAAAATTTGGCAGCATACTCTATCACCGACATATTCTTTTGCTTCAACATCTTCGGGAAAGTACTTCCTCAATAATTATCTTCTAAACACAATCCAGGTAATTGCCTCACCAGACGCTTCCAATTGCTGACGAGTGCCAACCCACCAGTCATCAGCTTCTCCCACCAGCCTGTGAGCACCCAACCGTACCTTTCTGCCTTCAGAATATTCCATCACTTGGAAGATCCTCTCAATCTCCTTGAGCCACTCTTGTGCTCCATCCGGGTCATACTTTCCCTTGAACGTAGGTGGATCATTCTTTCGAAACTATTCGTTCTCACGATCGCCAACATTCATCGGATTCTGCACAGCTTGAGCCATAGCCTGCATAGTGGCGGAAAGTGCAACATCATTACTCTCAAACATTCTAAATATGACACACAACAACAACCAAACAACGATTAAGAACTTTACCACAACACTCAACAACGACTCGACGACTTAACTACTTGGTCGGACGGACCGACCTGCTTTGATACCACTTTGTAACACCCAAAATACTCCCCACGAATTTTCAATTTAAAATCAGAGTAATCAAATATAAAAATATTTTCGAGTGTTACATCAAACTTCAAAATATGGCTTAAATTGATACATATTACAAAATAAATTTGCAGCGGTAATTTCAAAAGAAAACATAAAATAAATAGTTAAGTAGCAACATGCTTTCCTTAAATAAATAAACAACGAAAAATCATTGTCCCGACACCCCAAAATATGTATCACAGCCGACACCCCAAAGTATGTTTCACCAACCACCACTCTACTAATCCCGATCACCTGCATATTACCAACATAGGGATAACATTCAAACAGAAGGGGTGAGATACTTACACTAATAAAAAGGAAAAATAATATAAATAAAATCAAGTATCATCAAGTAATTCACCACTTCTCATCAATCAACAACTAAACAAATACACCGAAAAACATAATGATATCATGCGCACAAACAACAACAAATAAAATGAGACTATGTAACGCTCTGATTATTTAATTAAATATCATCATATGTTTGGTTTTGTTTTGCTATGAGTTGCTAAGTTGGTTTGACTAAAGTTGAATAAGTTGATTTAAGTTGATTTAAATTGCATTGTTGTTAATTGGACTAAGTTAAATTAATTAAGTTGTGGGTTAGTTAGTAGAATTGCGCTATGTTGATAATTGGGCCTGTTTGGTAATTAGAAGTAGTAATTGTGAGGGGTGTGTGGTTTAGTCCCAATGGAATTATTAAGACTAATTAAAATAATACTATAAGTTAAGTGGAATTAGTGGAAATATGTTAACAGTAAGAGGAACAAAAGTTGGAAAATAGGTGGTTACGTGAAGTGCATATGAGAAGCAAAAGCTAGGGGTTCCGATCGAAAAGTATTAGAGTCGCCTACAATACAAAGGTAAGGGTGGGGTTCTAACCTTATAATCGGGAATAGATGATAAATTTGTATGGAATTGGGTATAGCAATCGTTGTTGTTAATTGTTGTTTGGGTGGAAAAATAAGTTGTTTTGATAAATGAGTTGTTCTTGGTTAATAAGTTGTTTGATTAATAAGTTGTTTGTGATGAATAAGTCATTTAGATGATTAAGAATATTATGACTGTGTTGAGTTGTTTTGAATCATGTGATGGAGTAATTGGAATTGGTCTGAGAGGATTTACAGAGATGGAGTAAGAGAAAAAGATAGCGTAGCAGTTTTGGTTGTGGGACATCCGTCCCTAAAGCCAGACGATCATCTGGGATTGGAGAGGACCGTCACATCCCTCGGATGACCGTCATGTGTGTGATGAGGGGCAATTAGTTGTGACGATGGTCACATGGTGTAACACCCCAAATTTTCCCTCTTCATTTTAAGCATCATATCACATCATATTCATCATAAGCATATCATGTTCTTGGCATCTTAGCATGGAAAGATGAGGCATAACATTTCTCATGACCTAGCATTAGGCATATGATCATCTGGGGAGGATTTTGAAGCATCACAAGCCATGACAAGGGGCACAATGGTTTTTTACAAGTCCTATGAGGGGTCTACATTGCATTTACAAGCTCAAGTTCATTCACAAAAGCTCAGAAGGTTGGAAGATCATCAGGGAATCCAAGCTAGGGCAAAGCTCCTACACAGTGATCCCAAACTAGGGTTTGAGTTTCAAGCATGAAAACATCAATACTTTGGCCATTTCATTTGGGAAAAGTATTTCACATGTTAATAGGATCCTAGGGATGAAATTTGGTGAGAAAATTCCTTGTGGAAGTCAAGTATTTCTTCAGTTGCTTGTAAATGAAGAAACTGGTCAACTGTGCCTTAGAAAAGTCAACTGTGAGATTTCAAGGGGTCCAACCCCATTTTTCTAGACAAGTGATGTTCTTATAATGTTAAAAGAGGTTTGGAAAGTTCAAAGATCAAGAATCATGAGGTTTTGAGGTGTTTTGCAAAATTGGTGTGAAGTTGGTTATGGAAAATGCCATTTTTAGCAAGTTTTTGCCCTAAATTTCAAGTGATCATAACTTGGTGAAAAAATCTTCAAATGGACCAAAGTCAAACATGAAAGTTGGAGATTAAAGCCTCCCATTTTCAAAAAGTACAAGTACTTTTTCATAGCCTTCATGGTTAAGGAGATGTGGCCCTCGAAAATTTCATGAAAACTAGGGCAAAACTTGGTTTTTCATTTGTGCACCAAAGCAAAAAGTCATGAATCTCATTTTTGGGTGTTGGTATGAATCAAATAGTGTTCACAATTTTACAATGCAATGCAAATAAGTCATTTTGCTCCAAAAATTACACCAATTTCGTGCATAATGAGAATTTTATTCCCTAAGTGCAAAACGTGCATGATCATGAAAATTGTGTGACACTCACATCCAATGGCCAGGATCTTTTTGGTTTGAAATCAAGGGTCAGATTGTGAATGCACAAGGGCAAGAAGCAAGGAAAGGCACAAGTTTTTCATGCTCTCATAACAAATTTGCAAATTTTGCAAAATCTCTCCCACTCTCTCTTCCCACGTGCAAAGCCTCTCATTCTTTCAGCATTTCCTCATGACCTCACATAAAAGAAAATTAGGGTTTTAGAAGGATCCAGATCTCACTCATTTCTCAGCTCTCAAGTTTTTGCTCAAATTGCATTTTCATTCGAACCTCTTCACAAACTTGCTCTCTTCACAAACCAACCACAGATCCTTCTTCCTTGAGAGCTCAGGATCGCAAATCCCTCCATTGTTCAAGCTATTTCTCAAGATTCATCACCTTGCCATTTCAGGGCAGCAAGCCTCAAACTCTTAGATCCAGCAATTCTCAAGGCTTTAGTTGAATTTATTTTGCAACTAGAGTGCATTTGGAGTGGATTGGCATCATTTTCTTGGCTTCTAACAAGCTATTTCAAGAGCTGCAAGTTTAGGTGAGTTCAAATTTCTCAGATCTAGAAATGAAAATAGAAGTGTGTGTTATGATCTACTTGTTATGCTGATCACTCTGCTGGTTTTAGATTCAAATTTGGTGCATTATTGAGCTTGATATGTGAATTTGAAGTTTCATGGTTCAAACTGTTTGTTTTCGATCTGGAAAATCCTTTGATCCTTTGAGATTTTCATTGTCATTTTTGAACTCAGGATAGTTTGATTACTTGATCTGGAGCATTTGAGGTTTTATTATTGAGTTTTGTTCATGTTGTGAGTTTTCCGGTGCCGGAGCCCTAGCTCCGGTCACCGGAATCTGGGCGTGTGTGTTAGGGTTTTGAATTGGAGAAGAAGACTTCATCGCCCTTGGATCTGGCCATTTGAACGCATGAGATGGTAACACCTCAATTAATGAGGATGCTCCCTCTCACATGTTGTTCATTTTATATTTTCCTTCTGATTATTCAATTTGTTACGCACCACATGATAACTAGTGTGCTCTCTCACTCTGAACCAGCCCTTTTGCCACGTCAATTAATGAAGTAAATCCCAGGATGCGTCCCTTTGATCTAGTGGTTTTTTTTTTCCATTATTTTTGTGAATTTCCACCCTTGTTTTGGTGTGCTGCGCAGGACCCAGTGGGCTCAAACCACTGTCCGCACCCCCTTCTGCTTGGGCCCATCTCATTTCAACTGGATTCTTTTCTTTTCAAACCTCCCAGCCTCATTCTTTTATTTCTTTTTCTTTTTATTTCTTTTTTATTTCAGTTTTGCTTTTTGATTTTTAAAATTAGTTCTAAGTTTCAAAAAAATATGAGATAATTCATGGATGTTCATTTTAGTTTTCTTTAATTTCTCATATTTTTATTTGTCATTTATTTTTAGTTGACACGTGTAAATTAATTCCCCCATTTAATTAATTCATTTTAATTCCTTTTTAAGCATGTTGTCTTGTTCGTTTTCCATAGTGATCCTCATTTTGAATTTCTTGTTGGTTCTTTTTGCTCTGGATTCATAAGAAGATGTAGTTCATGTGTGATTTTTGCTCTGATTTTTAAGAACTTGTACATTTGGTTTTGGTCCTTGACTTGTGATTGAAGTTTCCTAACCCTAGTTGTTGTTTGAGCCCTCTTTTGACTTGCATAGCTTCTGAATTTCTTCCTATCCTTTTGGCATGTTGTTATTTCATGATTGAAGATCTTTTGTCCAAAGTTGTGGAATTTTTGGTTGCATTCTTGATTTGATTTGAATTTTGGTTCTCAACTTGTCCCATTTTGCTTCTTTTTTATCATAAGTCTTCTCCTTAGCTTAGAAGGGCACTTGTGCCAACTTCTTCATCTCATTTGGGGTATCTTTAGGGTATTGATACCTTTCTGATCTTGTTTTAGGGTTTGTGTTTTGAAAATATTGTATTTGGTTTACCTTTGAAGTTCTTTCTTTCTTTTGTACATTCACCTCACTTCTTTGCTTCTTCCTTCCCATAATGTGTCTGCTTAGCTTTGTGCTTCTCTTCTCTTCATCTCTCTTGCTTCTAAAGCACTTATTTAACTTGATTTGGTTGTGGTCTTGCACCTTAAGTTCATGTTTTTTGTTTATTTTTGCTTTGCGTCTTCTTAAGTTTACTTTGCTTTGCCATGTGATTCATGTTGCCTCATAAGTGATTTGTACACTTCTTTTCTCATTCTTGTGACTTGCATATGCATTGAGCATTTGTGTGTGACTTCACTTCTGTTTGTATGATGTTGGTATGACATTATGTTCATTTTGATTTTCTTGTATGCTTATGTTGCTAACCTTTTCAGGGGCTATGGTAAGTGAGAGGTGTGGAAGTGATTCCCACATCTCCAAATCTCATCATTTATCTTCTTATTCTTACTTGTGCTAACCTTTAATTGTTGGGCTTAGGCCTTACTTCCCTTCTCTCCTATTCTTCTTTATTCTTCTTCTCTTCTTCTTTCTTTCTTCTTTAAGATAGTAAACCTCACTAACCTAGGATTTCCATGCATGGCAACACTTAGGATTCTTTAGTCCCCCATTAGACTTTTGCCTTTTTGATCCTTTTGGTTCTTTTTCTCTTCTCATCTCAAAACTCTAAAGAAACCACTTAATAAAGTTTGAAGTGATACCTTGAGCAATAGCCTTATCCCATGAGATACTTGTAGTCTTCCCATATTAGGATAGTACAAGCTTATCTTGTGATGCACAAATCTGATCAAGATATCATCTTCACCAAGAAAATCATAAAAAAACACTTCTTCATTGTAAATACCAAAAACACTTAATAAGTTAATGAGTTAGTGAGCCTAAACCCTAATCTCTGGATTCAATTTTTGGGGATCTTCTCCTTACTTGAGTGTGCTTGTTCTATTATTCCATCTTGGAATGTAGTGACAAGTATACACTCCATGTAAAAGAGCTTGAGTTCACTTCCTTGTGACACACTCATAAAAATCTTCATAAAAAACACAAACAAACAATAAGCGTCTTTCCTTCGGGAATTATTTTCTCATCTCCTTCGCTCCGTACGCGAACTTTCTCCTACTTGTCATTTTGCAAGACGGTAACGCACTCGTCGTCCGAGCCTGCAACACCTGAGCATTGACATAGGCAGTTCAAGCCTTAATACACAAGCAATCCTTTCCACCCCTAGTTAGGGGAACTACGGCGTCTCTGATCCTCATTGTCCAGATGAGGTACGTAGGTAGCGGGGTAGGGCCCATTCGAGCACAATCTTTATTTTCCCTACATTTTTCCTTTTCATTTCTTTTTCAATTCCCTTTTCTTTTCTTTTATCTAGTTCACCCTTTGAAATAGATTTCTTTGCAAGCGTGGATCCCGTCAGGTACGGCGAACGATCTGGGGTGTTAATACCTTCCCAGGTCGTAACCGACTCCCGAACTCAGTCTCTTTGGTTCGGAGGACCCGTGTGCTTCCTTTTCTTTCTTCTAGTTTGTGCAGCATTACCATTCCCGTTCCTTCGGGATAAAAATGCCTGGCTGGTGACTCTATTCTTTTCCGCGCCACTTTCGCGTTTGTACCATGATGGAAATCCGGGGAGGGACAGCTGGCGACTCTGCTGGGGACATCCTAACCAGAGTATCTCTGGTTCCCCTGTGAGTCTCTCCTAGCGCTTGTTTGTTTATGTTTCTTTGGGTGTTGATTGTTTGTTGTTGTGTGTTGTATTTTACTGTTGTTTATTTACAGTTTTATTTACAGTTTTCAGTATTTATTTTCTGCATCATATTATATACTGGACTGTTTGGACTGGATCTTCTGTTTGGTGGGCTTGGGTGATATTGTTTCTGAGAGATGAGCTCATTACCACGGCTCGAGTGCACCTTAGGACTTAGAGTGGTTCCACTTTGGCCTCATGAGATCTTTTCATGGGGGTAGTAGTGAGTTTCACGCCCAGATTTGCGACTGTCTGGGAAATGTCTTGATTTGGGGATCTTCCTCTCTCATTTTATAACCTTGACAGTTATGTGCAGCTGGGGACCGATCATTGAGAACCTTGTGGAAACATCCCTCTTTAGTGATGACAGTGACAGACCACATTTTGTGGCAAACCCATTCGCATCCGAGGGCCTACCTGGGACTTACATAGGATGACCTTGTTTCCCGGACTCAGCTGAGGCCTCCCTGCGTAGTATATAATGCCAAACTGATTCCCTGATTTGGTCATGAGCCATTTCTCGGAAATGGTGAAAGTATTATTGCTATTCGGCTTTGAGAGTCTGTGATGTTTGACCCGGAGCATACCAGTGAGATTGGGAGGGGTTTACAGGTTTGCAGGAACCCTTGGCCTCTACATACCCTCATTATCAGTGGTCCTTGTTATGATTTTGGTCCTATGGTTCTGGTGTTCTGGTTTTCTTGGTACTGTGGTTCTGAGATTTCTATCAGAGAGTTGTGACTCAGAGGATTTTGGTTTGCAGTTGATCAGAGGGTCCTGGTGTTCAGTGTCCAGTATCCAGATGGTCCCAGATTGATCATATGCTTGCATTGCATTTGCATTTGCATCATTCTTGCATTAACTGTTTATGTTTCCATTTTTCAGGTCATTGTTCATAGTCAACTCCCAGTTCTAGTAAATCTTATCTCCAGATGGCAGAAGTCAGAAAAATTACAAGGAAAAGGAATGTTCACTATACTTTTCTTCAACCTGAAGTCAGAAGTGTTCAGAAATTAGCAGGTCTGATGAATGACCGAGTCTTGGGAAATTTCAGAAAGAGATATGGTCAGATATTGAAGTACATGGACAAACCCACTGCAGACCAGAAGGACAGTTTGCATACCTTGCTTCAATTTTATGATCCCCTGCTGCGGTGCTTCGTGTTTCCAGGTTACATCTTGGCTCCTACCTTGGAGGAGATTTCTAGCATTCTAAATGTTCCAGTCAGAGAGACATTGCCTCTCTATGGGTCTGAGGTGGTGCTTAAGGAAGAGGACATAGCCAAAGTTTGTCGTTTACCAGCTGCTACAATCAAGAAGGCTCTGAAGGATAGTGAAGGCAAAGGACTCCCTTGGAGTGTGCTCATACCAGAGGCAGAGGAATATGCTAAAGAGGGTAAATGGGGTGACTTTGGTGCTTTGATGGCTTTGATGGTGTATGGGTCTAGCTTGTTCCCAGGAGAGAAGGAATTTGTAAGCTTGGAAGTGATTTCTATCTTTGCTAAAGGCAATCCTGTGCTACCTCTTTTGGGAGATTTCTACTACAGTGTTCATTACCGGAATGAGAAAGGTAAAGGAGGACCAGTGAGCTGCTGTGCTTCATTGTTTGCTGAGTGGTTTGCCAGACAGCTGCCAAAATCAGGAGCTTTCAAGGAGATAAGGGATGAGTGGAGATGGTCTAGAAGGTTGATGGGGTTAACTGCTGAGGATATAGCCTGGGGATATGACAGAGATCTGCTAGGAAAAGAGTTGCTGGTCAGCTGTGGAAGATTTGCTGGAGTGCCTTTGCTAGGAAGGAAGGGTGTGATCAGTTATCATCCGACACTAGCCAGGAAGCAATTTGGTTACCCTTTGAGAGATCCACCACAGATGGAAAAGTTTGCTGAGTCTTTGTATTTTCCTGTGGAAGGAAATAAGGAATTAGTTCTACAAGCAGCTCAAGCTTGGGCTCACAGGATATGGAAGGGTAAGAAAGACTTTGGCAGAGTAGATCCCAAGATGTATCCTCCTTTTGCTGCATGGTTGCAAAAACATGTAAAAGAAGTTCTCATGCCTTTCTCAATTGAGGCTCCGCTTTATCCCAAAGAAGTGCCAAGCCAGAGTACTGTCTCCCTTGAAGAGTACAAGAAATTAGAAGCTCAGCTGCATGAAGTTCGAGTGGAGAATGCTGAAATGGTTAGCCTGTATCATCTTGCCAAACGGGCCAAAAATGAAGCAGAGGGAAAGCTGCAGAAGATACAAGCCTCTTTGGAAGCTAAAGAGAAAGACTTTGCTGGAAGGGAAACTCACTTTCAAAGGTTGGGTATGATGGAAGCAAAAAGAGAAGCGGAACGCAAAAAAGACTTTGAAAACTCTCAAGGAAGCTCGCCAGTCCATTGTTTGGTTGCAAGGCCAAAGGGAGGAGGAGCAAAAGAGGTTTAAAGAAAAGGAAGAGTTTTTCGAGGTGAAAATGGCCTTTAAGAAGGAAGAGGTGGAGCAAGTCCACAACATACGGAGGGAAAAGACTCAGCAGTTGGCACAAAGCCAGTTAGCCTTGGAGGAGGCACGGAAGGAGATTGAAGAGCTCAAGCTGAGAGCGGGTGTAAAAAAGAACAGAGCAGAGGTGGCTGCAGGAGAGCCTGGGTCTTTAGTTTAGTTTTTTTTTTTCAGACTACCTACAGACTTGTTGTAGGATTCTTGCTTTATTTGTTTTGTCTTTTATTCATGTAATGGCTTGTAACCCTTCGGGGAATATTTCTGTTTATGCTCTAACTTTTGGCCGGCAGTGGGTTGTCCATGATATACAGTGTTAATGTGCGAATTATCATTTCTGAATATGCAAGGCTTGTTTGTCTGATACTGCTAATATCTGAACACTCTTCAAAGAGAAAGTCTGAAAGTTAATATTGAAAGTGGCTGTCTGGAGTAAATACCAGAACTGGGGCATGCAAATGCTTAAAACTTGGGAACATGAGCAGTTACATTGCATGCATATGACGTGTTTGTTTGTTTTGCAGGTAGTGCTTCAGTTTCTAACGTTCTTGTTGTTTCAGGCACTATAGCTCCCAGAAAAGTTCGAGAGCAGCCAGCCGCACACAGATATCCCACAAGAGTCAACAGAGAAAGAGTCATGGATCAAATGCAAGCTGATTTAGCTGACTTGAGGCTGAGGATGGACAATTTTATGACCCTTATGGCAGGAATGGGTCAGAATCAGGAACGTCTGCATGATTGGTTGAAAATAGTCAAGCCAGTAACAACGGTACTGCTGATGGAGGTAATTGTAACGGTGCGGGCGCCCGTCAAGTTGAAATCCCTGTAACACAACCAGGGGTTACCATTATCAATGATGGACTGAACAATGTACAAGTGGACGGCCAAGACGAACAGTTTACGTTGCTGGACGAAACTGAAGGTCAGGGGGCTGAAATGAACAGGAAATTTGAGGAGATGGCAGAACAGATCAGGGCTATTCAGTCCCAGAACTCCTTGGGGTTCGACATTACTGACTTGGGCTTGGTTCCAGGGGTTAGAATCCCTTACAAGTTCAAGGTCCCAACTTTCGAGAAGTACAACGGCACAGCGTGCCCAAAGACTCATATTCAGTCCTTTGTAGGAAGGATTGCTGCCCACACTGATGATGAAAAGCTATGGATGTACTATTTCCAGGACAGCCTAGTTGGGGCCTCCTTGGAATGGTATATGAAGCTAAGTAGAGTCAACATTAAGAGCTGGAAGGACCTTGCAGAGGCTTTCGTGAGGCAATACCAGTACAATTTGGACATGGCTCCAAATCGCACTCAATTGCAAAACATGTCTCAAACTGCTAAGGAGGGGTTTAAAGAATATGCTCAGAGGTGGCGTCAGCTCGCTGCCAGGGTACAACCACCATTGCTGGAGAATGAGATGGCTGATATGTTCATGGGGACATTGCAAAGAGTGTTTATTGAAAGATTGGCGTCTTGTTCGGCTACCAAGTTCAATGATATAGTAATTGCTGGAGAGAGTCGAGACTTTGTTAAAGATGGGAAAGATTCAGGATACAAGTGCAAGCAGCTCGAGCGGAGTAAGAAAAGCTTTCAGCGGACCCCGAGAAGAAGGGAAGGTGAAACCAATGCTGTGTTTGGGCGAGGACGGGGCCGAGGATATAGAAGATCATATGAGCAAGTGGCAGCAGTCACAATCCCTTCCAGCCCTGTGCAGCAGGTACAACCTCAACAACAACAACAACAACAACAACAACAACAACAACAGCCACAATGTAACAACTATCAACAAAGACCTTATCAGCCAAGGCAGACTCGCCCGGCTAATAAGGTGCTTGAGGCAATTGCCATGACATACTCTGCATTGCTGCCGAGATTGCTGGACCTGAATTTGATACAATTGAGGACTTTGGCACCACCACCACTTGGAGAGCTTCCAGTGGGGTACGATGTCAATGCTAGATGCGCTTTCCATTCATGGGCACCCGGGAACTCAACTGAGAAGTGCAGGGCGCTGCAGCACAAAGTTCAAGATCTGATAGACTCCAAGGCGATTAACTTCGCACCACCGCCGAATGTTACTTCAAACCCTATTCAGAACCATGGAGGGGCTAGAATAAATGCTGTTGATAGTGGTGAGAAGTTAAGTCTGATTCTGAGTATAGAAGAAGTGAAGACTCCGCTGTCAGTAGTGAAAGAGAGGCTGCTAAAAGGACAAGTGTTTCCGGGATGCAGTTCTGATTGTGGAAAATATGTGAATTCAGTGAACGGGTGTGAAGACCTGAAGATGGGGTTGCAGAATCTGATTGATGAAGGATCTTTGCATTTTGAAAAAGTTGGTAATGAAGTTGATGATGTGTCCACTATAACCATCTTTTATGATCCAGCTGAGATGCTTGCTAGAAGAGAACCTGTGACCATTTATGCTCCTGAAGTTAGTCCCGTGACTATCACTGTGCCTGGGCCTGTTTCTTATGCAGATGATAAAGCCATCCCATGGCATTACGGCTCAGATGTGTACGTGGAAGGACAGAAAGTGGAGAGCAAGTCAGTTTCTATTGACCCGACTGTAGTGAACGTCGGAGAGGTTGGAGGTTTTACGAGAAGTGGTCGTCTATTTGCTCCCCCAGTTCTGAGAGGAGATCCTGAGGCTGAGGCTTCGGCAAAGGCTAAAGGAAAGCAAACAGTGACTGAAGAAACAACAACTCCTGCTGCTGGACAAGGTACCTTTGAGAAGGAGGTAGAGGAATTTATGCGCATCATTAAAAAGAGTGATTATAAGGTGGTCGAACAGCTGAACCAGACGCTGTCTAAAATATCAATTTTGTCATTGCTGATGTGTTCTCCCGCACATAGAGAAGCCTTGTTGAAGGTGCTGCAGATAGCCTATGTTCCTTAAGAAATAACTGTTAATCAACTGGAAGCTGTAGTGGGCAGTGTGAATGCAAGCCACGGGCTGGGCTTTACAGATATAGACCTTACGTCAGAGGGCCGTAACCATAACAAAGCACTACATATTACTATGGAGTGCAAGGGTGTTGTTTTGTCGCATGTCCTTATTGATACAGGCTCTTCTCTTAATGTACTTCCGAAGAAAGCATTAATGAAGCTCAATGTTGATGGTATCGTCTTAAGACCCAGTGATTTGATAGTCAAAGCTTTTGATGGGTCCAGAAGGTCATTGTTTGGAGAATTTAAGTTACCCGTGAAAATAGGTTCTCAAGTATTCAAAAGCACCTTCTATGTCATGGACATTTAGTCCGCGTACAGTTGCTTGTTGGGACGCCCATGGATTCATGCTGCCGGAGCCGTAACTTCCACGCTGCATCAAAAGCTCAAATATGTGGTTGATGGCCAAGTAATCACTGTGTGCGGAGAGGAAGATATCTTTGTGAGCCACTTATCAACTTTCAAATATGTGGAGATGGATGGAGAGATCCATGAAACTCTGTGTCAGGCCTTCGAAGCGGTTAATGTCAGCATTTTGACTCCTGTAAAGAGAAGCAGTGAGAAGGAAGGTACCTCCATTCATTCCTACAAGTAGGCAAAGGAAGTGGTTCAGTCAGGAAGCGCCCAAGGCTGGGGCAAATTGCTGGAATTAGAGAAGAAAGATGACAAGTTTGGTTTGGGTTATCAGCCTGGTGGGTCTACTCCAAGTGGTAAAGCCATTACTTTTACAAGCGCTAGGATGCTCGACCGCAACCACATATGTACAACTAATGAAGAGGGAGATAGTGATGGTGACTGGGACAACTGGATTCATCCGTGTGCGCCCGGAGAGGAGCTGAAGAACTGGTCTGCTAAAGACATCGTCCAAGTTACCTGGAACTCAGAGTAATTTATTTGTTTCTTTTCTTATCATACTGCATTGTCAAATCCTGCACTCTGCCCAAGGTGCTAGGATCCATTATATGGGCCACCATGTTTGTTATGCATTTATTTTACCATGAAATAAAGGACATTTTCAGACAAATTGTGTTCTCTTTCTTTTGTTTTAAATTTTTCACAAAATAAAAATGGCAATGTGTTTTTCCTTTTTGTTTTTGTGTTTGCGTCTCTTTTAAAAATAAACAGATTCTGAAATAAGCACATCATCTGTGCAGTGTTGATCATCTGGATTCCATTGATAACGTTCCTGCTATGACCACGCATGACTTTGACAATCCTATCTACCAACCTGATGAAGGGGTTGAGGAAGACTGTGAACTCCCTAAAGAATTGGTCAGATTGTTGAAACAAGAGGAAAGGGTTATTCAGCCTCATCAGGAAGAAATTGAGATCATCAACATCGGCACTGAGGATGTGAAGAAATAGATCAAGATTGGGGCCGGTCTGCAGGCCGAAGTAAAGAAAGAGTTGATTGGTATGCTGCGTGAGTATGTGGATATCTTTGCCTGGTCGTATCAAGATATGTCAGGGTTGGATACCGACATCGTTGTGCATAAGCTACCATTGAGAGAAGACTGTCCTCCTGTGAAACAGAAGTTGAGAAGAACGCGTCCTGACATGGCAATGAAGATCAAGGAGGAAGTTCAGAAGCAATGGGATGTCGGATTCCTTGCTGTAACTAGTTACCCACCTTAGGTAGCTAATATTGTGCCTGTACCAAAGAAGGACGGCAAGGTTCGGATGTGCGTTGATTACCGTGATTTGAATAGAGCGAGCCCAAAAGATGAATTTCCATTACCTCACATTGATGTGTTGGTAGATAACACTGCTCAATTCTCGGTATTTTCCTTCATGGATGGCTTCTCCGGATATAATCAGATTAAGATGGCACCGGAAGACATGGAGAAAACAACGTTCATTACCCCGTGGGGTACATTCTGCTACAAGGTCATTCCCTTTGGTTTGAAGAACGTCGGGGCAACTTATCAGCGGGCTATGGTCATATTGTTCCACGACATGATACACAAGGAGATAGAGTGTTATGTGGACGATATGATTGCTAAGTCCTGAAACGAAGAAGAGCATCTGGTCAACCTTAAGAAGCTGTTTGATAAACTGATAAAATACAAGCCGAGGTTGAACCCAAACAAGTGCACTTTCGGAGTGCGTTCCGGGAAACTGTTGGGTTTCATTGTTAGTCAGAAAGGAATTGAGGTAGATCCTACAAAAGTAAAAGCAATACAAGATATGCCTGCACCGAAAACAGAAAAAGAAGTGCGCGGGTTTTTAGGGAGGTTGAACTACATTTCACGGTTCATATCTCATCTAACTGTCACGTGTGAACCAATATTCAAATTGCTAAGAAAAGAGCAAACGGTCAGGTGGAACGATGATTTCCAAAGAGCTTTTGACAAGATAAAAGAATTTTTGCAGGAGCCTCAAATTCTAATGCCTCCAGTTGAAGGAAGACCTTTAATTATGTACTTGACTGTGCTAGAAGGGTCAATGGGGTGTGTTCTAGGCCAACATGACGAGTCTGGTCGAAAATAGTACACTATTTATTACCTTAGCAAAAAGTTTACCGACTGTGAATCTCGTTACTCACTGCTCGAGAAAACTTGCTGCGCTTTGGTATGGGCTGCTCGCCGACGGAGACAGTACATATTGACCCATACCACACTGCTAATTTCCAAAATGGATCCTGTCAAGTATATCTTTGAGAAACCAGCGTTAACCGGAAGGGTTTCTAGGTGGCAAATGATTTTAACAGAATATGACATCCAGTATACTTCTCAGAAAGCCATCAAGGGAAGTGTATTGTCAGATTACCTTGCACAGCAACCTCTTGAAGATGATTATCAACCAATGAAGTTTGATTTCCCTGATGAGGACATCATGTACCTCAAAGCAAGCGATTGCGAGGAACCACTTCCGGAGGAGGGGCCAGACCCTGAATCCAAATAGAAGTTTATGTTTGATGGGGCAGTCAATATCAACGGACGTGGAGTTGGTTCTGTTCTTATCACTCCTGAAGGTGTTCATTTTCCCTTCACTGCCAGAATTACTTTTGGCTGCACCAACAATGAAGCGGAATACGAGGCGTGCATAATGGGAATAGAGGAGGCTATTAATCTTCGGATTAAGACCCTCGATATATTCGGAGATTCAGTCCTCGTTATTAACCAGGTTACCGGCAAGTGGTATACGCATCAAAAGCATCTAATTCCATACAGGGATTATGCCAAAAAGCTGTTGACGTTCTTCACGACAGTTAAGCTTCAGTACATACCACGTGATGAAAATGAATTTGCCGACGCATTGGCTACTCTTTCTTCGTCTATCAAAGTCTTGTGTTGGAACTATGTTCCCAGAATTGACATTTCCAGGCTTGACGCACCAGCTCATGCTTTCTCTGTAGACGCAGTGTCTGACGAGAAACCTTGGTATTTTGATATCAAGCTATTCCTGGAAAAGCAAGACTACCCAGCCGGGGCATCTTTCAATGACAAGAAGATCTTAAGGCAACTTGCTGCTAGCTTCTTCTTAAATACAGACGGGGTTTTATACAAGAGAAACTTTGACATGGTCTTGCTCAGATGCGTGGACAGACACGAAGCAAGCCTGTTGATGCAGGAAGTCCACGAAGGATCTTTCGGTACTCATGCAGGAGGGCATGCTATGGCTAAGAAATTGCTGAGATCGGGGTATTACTGGATGACAATGGATGCAGACTGTTGTTCATTCGCTCGTAAGTGCCACAAGTTCCAGATTTATGCAGACAAAGTGCATGTTCCTCCAAGCCCGCTCAACGTCATGTCATCTCCTTGGCCCTTTTCTATGTGGGGCATTGACATGATCGGAAAAATAGAGCCTACTGCTTCAAATGGTCATCGCTTCATCTTGGTTACGATCGATTACTTCACTAAGTGGGTTGAAGCGGCATCTTATGCCAACGTCACTCGTCAAGTGGTTGCCAGGTTTTTGAAGAGAGACATCATTTGCAGATACGGAGTGCCCGAAAGAATCATTACTGACAATGGTTCTAACTTAAACAACAAGATGATGGCAGAGTTGTGTCGGGACTTCAAGATCCAGCATCACAATTCTTCTCCTTACCGACCAAAGATGAATGGTGCGGTAGAGGCAGCAAATAAGAATATCAAGAAGATTGTGCAAAAGATGGTTGTCACTTACAAAGATTGGCATGAGATGTTACCATTTGCGCTGCATGGGTACCGAACGTCAGTCAGGACGTCAACTGGGGCAACTCCCTTCTCACTGGTATATGGCATGGAGGCAGTCTTGCTTGTTGAAGTAGAGAATCCTTCATTGCGTGTGATGATGGATGTGAAGCTTGATGAGGCTAAATGGGTGTGTGCTCGTTACAATCAGCTATGTCTAATTGAGGAAAAGAGATTAGCGGCTATCTGTCATGGTCAGCTTTATCAGAGGAGAATGAAGCGAGCATTCGACCAACGAGTACGTACTCGGGAGTATCAAGTAGGAGAGCTTGTGCTCAAGAGGATTGTTCCTCCAGGTTCAGATCACAGGGGCAAGTGGACCCCAAACTACGAAGGACCATTCATAGTAAAGAAAGTTTTCTCAGGAGGAGAACTGATGCTCACCACTATGGATGGAGAAGATTTCCAATCCCCTGTTAACTCGGACGCAGTTAAAAAATACTTCGCATAAAGAGACCCGCTGGACACAAAACCAGAATTAAGGTCCAGGCAAGAAAAGGGCATCCCGGCGAGCTAAAAACAGAATAAAAAGCTCGGGCAAAAGTTAGGGAAAATAAATAAATAAATGTACACCCGCTGAGTTGAAAAGCCACATCGGACAGCTCAGGCAAAAAAGGGTATCCCGGTGGATTGAAAACCTGAAAGGGCGATCCACGCAAAACAAGGGAATAAGCGAACAACTGCGATCCGAGTAATCTGAACCAAATCATCGTGACAATATCAGAAGGATAGGAATCAGTCCCCTCATCTTCTCAGAAAGCAAAGGCAAGAATGGAGAGTTTTGAAGACATGTTGGTCATAGCAGAAAGGGAACTCATTGGGATGCCGTGCCCATTGCCATTAGGATAGTTTATTTTCTCAATTTTATGGTGGCTACCTCTTTCCAGGTGGTTGCTTCCTGATGTAAATCTTTGCCTATTCAGAGGACTTTCAATAAAAAGAATATTCAGTCAAAAAGTTGTGTTATGTTTATTTTTGTTTGCAAAATGTCCTGAATTTTTGGCAAAAATAGCATTGCATTTAAACATGGTGATAATTTGAAAGAAAATGACATTGCAGGGAAACATTTGAAATCCTCTTTGAATGTCGGGTGACGATGAATGAACAGATCATACCATGCAAGTCCCCGGGGCACACTTGTGTTTTCTGTTGTTGCAGGTTGCAGGATGGCGTCACATTCTCCCAAGCAGAATTTTCCCCAGCTAAGTCTTGGCAGGCAACCCAGGCAGTTTATTTCCCCAGTGGAGTATACCCAGCGAGCAGTGGGAGGCCCATTCCCCACAAAGTCTATTTGTCAGAAGTATCTTCCCAACCAGCAGGGAAACATTCTCCAGCACTCGTGTGTGTTCATACTTTATTGCTGCTCGTCTGCACTTTCCAACACTCGTCTGTGTTTGATACTTTATTGTTGCCCGTCTGCATTTCTCAACACTCGTTGGTGTTGTCACTTTGGTATTGCTCATTTTCTTTCCCCAACAGTTGCCCATGGTTGTAATTGTTGTTGCTCGTCTGCAATTTCCAACACTCATCTGTGTTTGATGTTTAATAATTAATTGCTCGCCTGCACTTCCCAACCCTCGTCTGTGTTTAAGATTTATTGCTCGTCTGCACTCCCCAGCAGTGGTCCATGATTTCTTTGGTATTGCTCGTCTGCACTTCCCAACACTCATCTGTGTTATCACTTTGTTGTTGCTCGTCTGCAGTTTCCAACACTCGTCTGTGTTTCGATGTTTTGATACATGTTGAAGCTCGTCTGTATTGTTTGGATACTTGTCTGTATCATCCCCAACACTCGTCTGTGTTAGCTTATATCTGTATGTGTTGATCTACTGATTATCCTGGTACTCGTCTGTATTGTTGCTCCAAATGCTCGTCTGTGTTTGAATTTCTGGTATTCGTCAGTACCAGTGGCTGATACTCGTCTGTATCATTGCTTGAAGCGCTCGTCTAAGTCTCTTAAATCATCGTCTGATACTCGTTTGTATCATTGACTTATGACACTCGTCTGTGTTATCTTGATGATCATCCAATACTCGTCTGTATTGAAGAGGTTTGAATTCCTGACTGTGGGAGTAAATGTCAAAATGGTTACCGGTCCTGGCGTAACAGGTATATCCGAAGGAGGCTCGTCTGTCTCAAGCACCAATTATTAATGTTGCATCTGGCGTAACAGGTTTGTTCGAAGAAGGCTCGTCTGTCTTATACCATATATCCACGGATAATATATGAAGAGAGTTCGTCTACCTTGTTTATGCATGTCTATCCCACAGACTTTAGTGCATCACCAGTCCTGGCGTAACAGGTATATTCGAAGGAGGCTCGTCTGTCTCAAGCACCAATTATTAATGTTGCATCTGGCGTAATAGGTTTGTTTGAAGAAGGCTCGTCTGTCTTATACCATATATCCACGGATAATATATGAAGAGAGTTCGTCTACCTTGTTTATGCATGTCTATCCCACAGACTTTAGTGCATCACCAGTCCTGGCGTAACAGGTATATCCGAAGGAGATTCATTTGTCTCAAGTTATATGTTTTGCAGTGTATGAGGACTCGTATGTCCAGCTCCTGGCGTAACAGGATTGTTCGAAGAAGACTCGTCTATCACAGTATTCTGATTCTGGATAACAGTTTCAACTTGGAAGGAGCTCGTCTGTTTTCTCTTCACTTCAGTCACCAACGCGTCATTTGGTTGGGTTTATTTCCCAGTTTCTGCATTCTTCGTCAGAGTGCAAATTTCAGGTCTTCTTGGTATTCAACCACAGTTTATCTTGAACGGTCGATAGCCCGTGCTACCGTCCTTTTCAGATTAACAGTTGTTAGAATAGGGGCAGCTGTAACACCCCAAATTTGCCCTCTTCATTTTTAGCATCATATCACATCATATTCATCATAAGCATATCATGTTCTTGGCATCTTAGCATGGAAAGATGAGGCATAACATTTCTCATGACCTAGCATTAGGCATATGATCATTTGGGGAGGATTTTGAAGCATCACAAGCCATGACAAGGGGCCCAATGGTTTTGTACAAGTCCTATGAGGGGGTCTACATTGCATTTACAAGCTCAATTTCATTCACAAAAGCTCAGAAGGTTGGAAGATCATCAGGGAATCCAGGCTAGGGCAAAGCTCCTACACAGTGATCCCAAACTAGGGTTTGAGTTTCAAGCATGAAAACATCAAGACTTTGGCCATTTCATTTGGGAAAAGTCTTTCACATGTTAAGAGGATCCTAGGGATGAAATTTGGTGAGAAATTTCCTTGTGGAAGTCAAGTATTTCTTCAGTTGCTTGTAAATGAAGAAACTGGTCAATTGTGCCTTAGAAAAGTCAACTGTGAGATTTCAAGGGGTCCAACCCCATTTTTCTAGCCAAGGTATGTTCTTATAATGTTAAAAGAGGTTTGGCAAGTTCAAAGATCAAGAATCATGAGGTTTTGAGGTGTTTTGCAAAATTGGTGTGAAGTTGGTTATGGAAAATGCCATTTTTAGCAAGTTTTTGCCCTAAATTTCAAGTGATCATAACTTGGTGAAAAAATCTTCAAATGGACCAAAGTCAAACATGAAAGTTGGAGATTAAAGCCTCCCATTTTCAAAAAGTACAAGTACTTTTTCATAGCCTTCATGGTTAAGGAGATGTGGCCCTCGAAAATTTCATGAAAACTAGGGCAAAACTTGGTTTTTCATTTGTGCACCAAAGCAAAAAGTCATGAATCTCATTTTTGGGTGTTGGTATGAATCAAATAGTGTTCACAATGTTACAATGCAATGCAAATAAGTCATTTTTCTCCAAAAATTACACCAATTTCGTGCATAATGAGAATTTTATTCCCTAAGTGCAAAATGTGCATGATCATGAAAATTGTGTGACACTCACATCCAATGGCCAGGATCTTTTTGGTTTGAAATCAAGGGTCAGATTGTGAATGCACAAGGGCAAGAAGCAAGGAAAGGCACAAGTTTTTCATGCTCTCATAACAAATTTTCAAATTTTGCAAAATCTATCCCACTCTCTCTTCCCACGTGCAAAGCCTCTCATTCTTTCAGCATTTCCTCATGACCTCACATAAAAGAAAATTAGGGTTTTAGAAGGATCCAGATCTCACTCATTTCTCAGCTCTCAAGTTTTTGCTCAAATTGCATTTTCATTCGAATCTCTTCACACACTTGCTCTCTTCACAAACCAACCACAGATCCTTCTTCCTTGAGAGCTCAGGATCGCAAATCCCTCCATTGTTCAAGCTATTTCTCAAGATTCATCACCTTGCTATTTCAGGGCAGCAAGCCTCAAACTCTTAGATCCAGCAATTCTCAAGGCTTTAGTTGCATTTATTTTGCAACTAGAGTGCATTTGGAGTGGATTGGCATTATTTTCTTGGCTTCTAACAAGTTATTTCAAGAGCTGCAAGTTCAGGTGAGTTCATATTTCTCAGATCTAGAAATGAAAATAGAAGTGTGTGTTATGATCTACTTGTTATGCTGATCACTCTGCTAGTTTTAGATTCAAATTTGGTGCATTATTGAGCTTGATATGTGAATTTGAAGTTTCATGGTTCAAACTGTTTGTTTTCGATCTGGAAAATCCTTTGATCCTTTGAGATTTTCATTGTCATTTTTGAACTCAGGATAGTTTGATTACTTGATCTGGAGCATTTGAGGTTTTATTATTGAGTTTTGTTCATGTTGTGAGTTTTCCGGTGCCGGAGCCCTAGCTCCGGTCACCGGAATCTTGGCGTGTGTGTTAGGGTTTTGAATTGGAGAAGAAGACTTCATCGCCCTTGGATCTGGCCATTTGAACGCATGAGATGGTGACACCTCAATTAATGAGGATGCTCCATCTCACGTGCTGTTCATTTTATATTTTCCTTCTGATTATTCAATTTTCTACGCACCACATGATAACTAGGTGCTCTCTCACTCTGAACCAACCCTTTTGCCACGTCAATTAATGAAGTGAATCCCAGGATGCGTCCCTTTGATCTAGTGGTTTTTGTTTTT
Organism: Lathyrus aphaca; assembly: GCA_963966055.1. NCBI lineage: Eukaryota > Viridiplantae > Streptophyta > Magnoliopsida > Fabales > Fabaceae > Lathyrus > Lathyrus aphaca. The sequence goes on from OZ014520.1 coordinate 184,467,501, forward strand.
TCCATTATTTTTGTGAATTTCCACCCTTGTTTTGGTGTGCTGCGCAGGACCCAGTGGGCTCAAACCACTATCCGCACCCCCTTCTTCTTGGGCCCATCTCATTTCAAATGGATTCCTTTCTTTTCACACCTCCCAGCCTCATTCTTTTATTTCTTTTTCTTTTTATTTCTTTTTTATTTCAGTTTTGCTTTTTGATTTTTAAAATTAGTTCTAAGTTTCAAAAAAATATGAGATAATTCATGGATGTTCATTTTAGTTTTCTTTAATTTTTCATATTTTTATTTGTCATTTATTTTTAGTTGACACGTGTAAATTAATTCCCCCATTTAATTAATTCATTTTAATTCCTTTTTAAGCATGCTGTCTTGTTCATTTTCCATAGTGATCCTCATTTGAATTTCTTGTTGGTTCCTTTTGCTCTGGATTCATAAGAAGATGTAGTTCATGTGTGATTTTTTCTCTGATTTTTAAGAACTTGCTCATTTGGTTTTGGTCCTTGACTTGTGATTGAAGTTTCCTAACCCTAGTTGTTGTTTGAGCCCTCTTTTGACTTGCATAGCTTCTGAATTTCTTCATATCCTTTTGGCATGTTGTTATATCATGATTGAATATCTTTTGTCCAAAGTTGTGGAATTTTTGTTTGCATTCTTTATTTGATTTGAATTTTGGTTCTCAACTTGTCCCATTTTGCTTCTTTTTGATCATAAGTCTTCTCCTTAGCTTAGAAGGGCACTTGTGCCAACTTCTTCATCTCATTTGGGGTCTCTTTAGGGTATTGATACCTTTCTGATCTTGGTTTAGGGTTTGTGTTTTGAAAATATTGTATTTGGTTTACCTTTGAAGTTCTTTCTTTCTTTTGTACATTCACCTCACTTCTTTGCTTCTTCCTTCCCATAATGTGTCTGCTTAGCTTTGTGCTTCTCTTCTCTTCATCTCTCTTGCTTCTAAAGCACTTATTTAACTTGATTCGGTTCTGGTCTTGCACCTTGAGTTCATGTTTTTTGTTTATTTTTTCTTTGCATCTTCTTAAGTTTACTTTGCTTTTCCATGTGATTCATGTTGCCTCATAAGTGATTTGTACATTTCTTTTCTCATTCTTGTGACTTGCATATGCATTGAGCATTTGTGTGTGACTTCACTTCTGTTTGTATGATGTTGGTATGACATTATGTTCATTTTGATTTGCTTGTATGCTTATGTTGCTAACCTTTTCAGGGGCTATGGTAAGTGAGAGGTGTGGAAGTGATTCCCACATCTCCAAATCTCATCTCTTCTCTTCTTATTCTTACTTGTGCTAACCTTTGATTGTTGGGCTTAGGTCTTACTTCCCTCCTCTCCTATTCTTATCTCTTCTTCTTCTCTTCTTCTTTCTTTCTTCTTTAAGATAGTAAACCTCACTAACCTAGGATTTCCATGCATGACAACACTTAGGATTCTTTAGTCCCCCATTAGACTTTTGCCTTTGTGATCCTTTTGGTTCTTTTTCTCTTCTCATCTCAAAACTCTAAAGAAAACACTTAATAAAGTTTGAAGTGATACCTTGAGCAATAGCCTTATCCCATGAGATATTTGTAGTCTTCCCATCTTGGGATAGTACAAGCTTATCTTGTGATGCACAAGTCTGATCAAGATATCATCTTCACCAAGAAAATCATAAAAAAACACTTCTTCATTGTAAATATCAAAAACACTTAATAAGTTAATGAGTTAGTGAGCCTAAGCCCTAATCTCTGGATTCAAGTTTTGGGGATCTTCTCCTTACTTGAGTGTGCTTGTTCTATTATTCCATCTTGGAATGTAGTGACAAGTATACACTCCATGGAAAAGAGCTTGAGTTCACTTCCTTGTGACACACTCATAAAAATCTTCATAAAAAACACAAAAAAAACAATAAGCGTCTTTCCTTCGGGACTTCTTTTCTCATCTCCTTCGCTCTGTACGCGAACTTGCTCTTACTTGTCATTTTGCAAGACAGTAACGCACTCGTCGTCCGAGCCTGCAACACCTGATCATTGACATAGGCAGTTCAAGCCTTAATACACAAGCAATCCCTTCCACCCCTAGTTAGGGGAACTACGGCGTCTCTGATCCTCATTGTCCAGATGAGGTACGTAGGCAGCGGGGTAGGGCCCGTTCGAGCACAATCTTTATTTTCCCTACCTTTTTCCTTTTCATTTCTTTTTCAGTTCCCTTTTCTTTTCTTTTATCTAGTTCAGTTCATTTTCTTTGCAGCAGCTTTCATTATTTCACCCTTTGAAACATATTTCTTTGCAAGCGTGGATCCCGTCGGGTACGGCGGACGATCTGGGGTGCTAATACCTTCCCAGGTCGTAACCGACTCCCGAACTCAGTCTCTTTGGTTCGCAGGACCCGTGTCCTTCCTTTTCTTTCTTCTGGTTTGTGCAGAATTACCATTCTCGTTCCTTCGGGATAAAAATGCCTGGCTGGCGACTCTATTCTTTTTCGCGCCACTTTCGCGTTTGTACCAGGATGGAAATCCGGGGAGCGACACATGGGTCTGGGAGGATTTTTTGTTTTGGTTCCTGTGTGGTAATTCTATGTTGTCTGATAACTTATACTATCATTAATCAATTCTAGTAGCATTATTAGGTTGGAAAATATTAACTAAGGTATCATAGGTTCTAGTAATTAATTAACAGAGAATTAATAAGTGATACAAAAAGGAATTAGTAGAAGAAAATTAAATAACATTGGTATGAGATTAGTAGCAGGTTGGTGTATTTGTTGTTGTGACCGAGTTAACAGAAGCATGTTAATAACTTAATAATAAGTAGTAATAATCGAGCACATTAATTAGTTTAATTAATCAGTCTTAGTCGGAACTTGTGTGGATAGGAATATAGTAGATTTGGTTGTTTTTGTTGTCTTGCTTTGTTATAAGTTGTAAAGTTGTTGTTTGATGTTCATGTTGCAATGCATTATAAATGGCAAGATTTTGAGTTGCAGACCTTTGGCTAAAGTTCAATGTTGTTATGTCGTTATGTTGTTATGTTGTTATAGTTATTGTTGGTTGATAATCATGTTGAGTCGCGTAGCATATAATATTCAAGTTGGAGCTGGTTGCTCGGTAAGTTGGTCTGGATTGGAAAGATTAAAGTTTAAGGTTTATGCCTTGTTGCCTCTATTAATTGGCATGATTATAAGTTGGGAGTTTTTCTCTGTTGGTACCACATGCATCGCATTTGTCTAAGTTTCATATCAAGTTACATATTACGTTGTGGTGTTGTATATTGTGTCGTTCCTATGTTTTTGGTTGTTTGTGAAGTGGTGATTTGTTGAAGATTTATACTCTGATTTTGTTAATAATTATCGGTTAGAATTGGGGTTTTACATTAGTGGTATTAGAGTTGGTCGGTCCGTCCGGCCAAGTTTTCGAGTCGTAGTCGTTTAAAAATCGAGTATTGTTAGCTAGTTCTAAATTTTTTTGTGTCGTAGTAATTAAGTTGAGATGGTTGGAAGGAACGATGTTGCGATGGCTACTGCTATCCAAGCAATGACTCAGGTTGTCCAGAATTTTCTGAACGCTGGTGAGGATGCTGGATCTCGTAGTTTGGCGACTTTTTAGAGAGAGAATCCGCCTACCTTCAAGGGTAAGTATGATCCTGATGCAACATTGGCTTGGTTGAAAGAGGTTGAGAGAATCTTGCATGTAATGGTTTGCACTCCAGTGCAGAAGGTTCGGTATGGAACTCATATGTTGGCAGTCGAAGTTGATGACTGGTGGCTAGAGACTCGTCAGAGATTGGATGCTACTGGTGAGGATATCAATTGGGTTGTGTTCCGTAGGGAATTTCTAAGGGAGTATTACCCTATGGATGTCCGTGGAAAGAAGGAGATTGAATTTCTCGAGCTGAAGCAAGGTAACATGTCGGTTACTGACTATGCTGCGAAGTTTGTTAAGCTGGATAAGTTTTACCCGCACTACAATGAGGCGAATGTTGAATTTTTGAAGTGTATCAAGTTTGAGAATGTGTTGCGTCATGAGATTAAGAAGGTTGTTGGATATCAGAAGATCTGTGTCTTCACCGATTTGGTTGATAGTTGCAGGATCTATGAAGAGGATAACAATGCTCATTATAAGATCATTAATGAGAGGAAAGGCAAGTACCATCAGAGTCGTGTCAAGCCTTATGATGCTCCATCTAGGAAAGGTAAACAAAAAGTGGATGATGGTAAGAGAACTAGTGGGGGAGATGCTCCTGCTGGTATTGTTTGTTTCAAATGTGGGAAACCTGGTCATAGGAGTAATGTGTATACTACTGAGGATAAGAGGTGTTTTTGTTGTGGTAAGACTGGGCATGCAATATTTGAATGCAAGCGTGAGGAGATGGTCTGCTTCAACTATGGTGAAGAAGGACACATTGATAGTTAGTGTGAGAAGCCAAAGAAGGCGCAAACTGGAAAGGTGTTCGCGTTGGCTGGGACTCAGACAACTAAGGATGACAGATTCATCTGAGGTACATGTTTCATTAATATTACTCTTTTAGTTACTATTATTGATACTGGTGCAACATATTGTTTTATTTCTGTCGATTGTGTTAAAAGACTGGTTCTTAAGTTTTCTGCTATGAATGGAGAGTTAGTCGCCAAGATTCCGGCTAAAGGATCGATGAATACTTCTCTTGTGTGTCTAAGGTATCTGTTGTCTATCTTTGATAGAGACTTTGTTGTTGATTTTGTGTGTTTTCTATTAACCGGAATGGACGTGATTTTGGGAATGAGTTGGTTAGAGTACAACTATGTTCATATCAATTGTTATAGTAAGTCGGTGAGGTTTTCTACTCTTGAAGAGGAAGGAGTTGGTTTGTTGTCTTTTAGAGAATTGCAGTAGTTGATGAAAGAAGAAGCTCAGATGTTTTTGTTGATGGTGATGTTTTATGTTGAGACCAAAGTCAAGATTGAAGAGTTGCAAGTGGTGCGAGAATTTCCTGAATTTTTCCCTGATGATATTCCTGATGTACCGCCAGAGAGAGAAGTTGAATTTGCGATCGATCTTGTACCTGGTACTAGACCTATGTCTATGGCATCGTATAGGATGTATGCATCTAAATTGTCGGAATTGAAGAAGTAGTTAGAGGAGCTACTTGAAAAGAAGTTTGTGAGACCTAGTGTATCATCGTGGGGAGCTCCAGTGTTGTTAGTGAAGAAGAAAGATTGAAGTATGAAACTTTATGTTGATTATAGGCAGTTGAATAAAATGACGATTAAGAATAAAAGTATCCGCTTCCGAGAATAGATGATTTTATGGATCAGTTGGTATGTGCTTGTGTGTTTAGCAAGATCGATTTGAGATCGGGCTGTTATCAAATTAAGGTGAAAGATGAGGATATTCAAAAGACGGTGTTCAGAACATGTTATAAACATTATGAGTATTCGATGATGCCTTTTAGTGTTACTAATGTGCCAGGAGTATTTATGGAATACATAAACTATATCTTACATACCTATTTGGATCGTTTCGTGGTGGTGTTCATTGATGACATCTTTGTTTACTCCAAGTCGGAAGGAGAGCATGCAGAACACTTGAAGCTAGTATTGCAAGTTTTGAAGGAGAAGAAGTTGTATGAAAAGTTATCTAAGTGTGAGTTTTGGTTGAAGGAAGTTACTTTCCTTGGGCATGTCATTTCAGGAAGTGGCATTATTGTGGATCCATCTAAATTTGATGCGGTGTTGCAGTGGGAGACTCCAAAGTTGGTTACTGAGATTAGAAGCTTCTTGGGACTAGATGGTTATTATAGGAGGCTTATAGAAGGTTTTTCCAAGTTGGCACTTTCGTTGACTAAGTTAACTTGTAAGAGTAAGGCTTTTCTGTGGGACATTCAATGCGAACAAAGTTTTACCGAAGTGAAGAAGAGGTTGATGTCGGCTCTAGTTTTGACATGACCGAATTCAGGAGAAACATTTGTGGTCTATTGTGATGCTTCTATAATGGGTTTAGGAGGTGTGCTTATGCATAATAATAAGGTGGTTACTTATGTGTCGAGACAGTTGAGAATTCATGAAAAGAATTATCATATGCATGATTTAGAACTCGTTGCAGTTGTTTTTGTGTTGAAGATTTGGAGGCATTGTCTCTATGGTTCTAGATTTGAAGTGTTTAGTGACCATAAGAGTTCAAAGTATCTGTTTGATCAGAAAGAGTTGAATATGAGGAAACGAAGATGGTTGTAATTATTAAAGGATTATGATTTTGGTTTGAACTATCCTCAAGGTAAAGCTAATGTTGTAGCTGATGCTTTAAGTCGGAAAACGTTACATATGTCGGTGATGATGGTTAAAGAGTTGGAACTAATTGAACAGTTCAGAGATATGAGTCTAGTTTGCGAAGTAACACCGAAGAGTGTTATGTTGGGAATGTTGAAGATTAATAATGATTTTCTGGAAAGTATCAGAGAGGCTCGGAAGTTAGATGTGAAGTTGGTAGATTCGATTGTGGGAATCGATTAGTCTGAGAATAGTGATTTCAAGTTGGATGCGCAAGGTTTATTGGGATTCCGTGATCGAAAGTAGTCTGGTTGGGAGCAGTCGTAGAAATTATGACGTGGGAGATGGAAAGAAAGATGCGGGAATCTTATCCCGAGTTGTTTGAACAAGGTAATATTTTCGAGGATGAAAATGTTCTAAGTGGGGGAGAGTTGTAAGACCCTGATTATTTAATTATTTATTTAATTAAATATCGTCGTATGTTTGGTTTTGTTTTGCGATGAGTTGCTAAGTTGGTTTAAATAAAGTTGAATAAGTCGATTTAAGTTCATTTAAATTACATTGTTGTTAATTGGACTAAGTTGAATTAATTAAGTTATGGGTTAATCAGTAGAATTGCGCTATGTTGATAATTGGGCTTGTTTGGTAATTAGAAGTAGTAATTGTGGGGGGTATGGTTAAGGCCAATGGAATTATTAAGACTAATTAAAATAAAACTATAAGTTAAGGGGAATTAGTGGAAATAGGTTAACAGTAAGAGGAATAAAAGTTTGAAAAGAGGTGGTTAGGTGAAGTGCATAGGAGAGGCAAAAGTTAGGGGTTCCGATCGAAAAGTGTTAGAGTCACCTTCAATCCCAAGGTAAGGGTAGGGTTTTAACCTTATAATCGGGAATAGATGATAAATTCATATGGAATTGGGTATAGCAATCGTTGTTGTTAATTGTTGTTAATTGTTGTTTGTGTGGAAAAATAAGTTGTTTTGATAAATGAGTTTTATTGGTTAATAATTTGTTTGATTAATAAGTTGTTTGTGATGAATAAGTCATTTAGATTATTAAGAAGATTATGACTGTGTTGAGTTATTGTGAATCGTGTGATGGAGTAATTGGAATTGGTCTGAGAGGATTTATAGAGATGAAGTCAGAGAAACAGATAGCGTAGCCGTTTTGGCTGTGGGACAGCCGTCCCTAAAGCCAGACGACCGTCTGGGATTGGAGACGACTGTCACATCCCTGGGACAGCCGTAAAATGTGTGATGAGGGGCACCCAGTTGTGATGATGGTCACACAAGTCTGGGAGCATTTATTGTTCTGGTTTTTGTGTTGTAATTCTATGTTGTCTGATAACTTATACTATCATTAATCAATTCTAGTAGCATTATTAGGTTGGAAAATATTAACTGAGGTATCATAGGTTCTAGTAATTAATTAACAGAGAACTAATAAGTGATACAAAAAGGAATTAGTAGAAGAAAATTAGTTGACAGTGGTATGAGATTAGTAGCAGGTTGGTGTATTGGTTGTTGTGATAGAGTTAACATAAGCATATTAATAACTTAATTATAAGTAGTAATAATCGAGCACATTAATTTGTTTAATTAATAGGTCTTAGTCGGAACTTGTGTGGATAGGAATGTAGTAGATTTGGCTGTTTTTGTTGTGTTTCTTTGTTATAAGTTGTAAAGTTGTTGTTTGTTGTTCATGTTGTAGTGCCTTATAAATGACAAGATTTTGATTTGCAGGCCTTTGGCCAAAGTTGAATGTTGTTATGTCGTTATGTTGTTATGTTGTTATAGTTGTTGTTGGTTGATAATCATGTTGAGTCGCATAACATATCATTATTCAAGTTGGAGTTGGTTGCTCAGTAAGTTGACCTGTATTGGCAAGATTAAAGTTGAAGGCTTATGTTTAGTTGCCTCTATTATTTGGCATGATTATAAGTTGGGAATTTTCCCCGTTGGTACCATATGCATCACATTTGTCTAAGTTGCATATCAAGTTGCATATTATGTTGTGGTGTTGTATCTTGTGTCGATTCTATGTTGTTGGTTGTTTGTGAAGTGGTGATTCATGTAATCTAATTCAATATGTAATTTATCATATTCTTGATTATAATATTAGATATCTCATCCCTTCTGTTTGAATGTTTCCCTCTGTTGGTAAGTGCAGGTAATCCAAAGTAGGACGAAGTACCTTAGTAGATTCGAGTCAGTGATGTCGCTCTGATACGTAGCACTCGGGGGGATAATGCTTGTTTTATGTTGATGTTGACAATTGTCATAGTTTCTGAATTTTAATTTATTTAATTAAAGAATTGTTGTTTTCTTAAGTTATTTTGATGTTGAATATGATTAAAGTTGTTTTAAGTTGAATTATTTATGAATCCGTTGCGTAGTACTAAAGCATTTGTTTTTAAGGAATTATCAATTATTGAACGATGTTACAAAGTTGAAATGTATCATCTCAATTCACTTTGTTGAAGTTTTATACTCCGATTTCGTTAATAATTATTGGGTAGAATTGGGGTGTTATAGACTCCATCAGACTCAATGCATGCGGTACCATTAATCGATCCATGTTTCTTGATCCAGTTCCCGTCAGAACTCTCGACCCCTATTTCATGGTCCAGTATGATCATATTTCATGATCACACCCTCGACCCCTGATTCATGGACACGTACGATCCTAATTTCATGAACGCAGCAACAACACAATAATTCCCTTTTGGAATTCAGATGGATATACCCTACCTTGGTACACTATCCCCAACTATGCATATGCCATAAACCATCAATGACAATATGCGTGTCTAAAACAACTACTTCATGCAATCAACATCAGCAACAACATATAACAACAACTACGACAATACCTAACAACATCCATAATATGCATCATCAACTACAACAACATATAACAACATCAATGACAACACCTAACAATATCAACAACATGCATCAACAGCTACAACAACATATAACATAAACGTCATGTAACAACAACAGCACATAACAACATCCACAACGTATATACATATTATCTCATGTTTCTACTATGTTATGTTCATTATCCTTCTAAACAAGCTCATAATCCCTCCATACATGCCTCTAACATCCCTACATCAATCCCCATTCATTAATATATTAAATAAAGGATTTTAGAGAATTTTTCAGAATAAAATAATTTACTTTTTCACTCCAGGTCTGGCTAAGCGACCTCATGTTCGCTAAGCGAGTAACTCTCTGCCAAGAAGGGTCCAAAATTCTCAAACGCTCGATAAGCGAGTTGTCCCTCGCTAAGTGGGAACTACGATTTCTGCAGTTTTTCCTCTATGAACCATCCCTACCCTGCTACGATCTCTACACTCCAAAACCATTCTTAAGGCCAGAAAACTCACAATTTCACCATTCTTCACACAACTAATCACCTAACAAAAAACAATTTCAACAATTCCTAATTGTCCTAACATGCTTTTCATCAAAATCCTCCAACCTCATGGATTCTTACTCAACAATCCTATGCCTACTATTCATATTATAATACCCTTAGAAGATGAAAGGAATTTCACCCTTACCTTAATTTGACGGACGATTTCCTTCTCCTAGCAGGAATTCTCCTCTATAAGCTCTCTCCCTAGCTCTTTCTTCTTCCTTCCTATGCTCACACGTTCTCAATCCTCAATCAGTTTTCACGAACTGATTTCCCTTTTTCCTAAATTCCAAACATAACCCTTAGACCCCAACTAAGGATTTTCTTTCTTGCCCTCACTATCCTCCTGTCCAATTACCATCTTACCTTTTCCCTTCATATTTCCAATATTATATGTATTCAATATAATATAATTTATTTTAAATTCATATAATATTAAATAATATCATTCTTCCTTCCACATACTACCAACTTCACACCACACACAATACACAACAATTCCAATGATTTAAATTAAATAATTAAATAATAAATCGGGGCATTACATCGTGCACCTCAGAAACTTTGTAATTGGTTTGCATTAGTTTACTTGTGTTTTATAAAAAATATTGATCTAAAGACTCTGCCTCACACTCTCGCGCTATTGACTAGAGCTATATCTCCTAACTACATGATTTTTCTCTCGCTCCCATGTTTTAATTAGAAAATGTATTTTGAAAATTAATTAGATCCTAATTGATACCTAAAGTGCTCTCAATGTATTTAGGATCAATGCCTCATTACCACAATCTGGTTCGACCCCCACACTCTCGTAGTGTCGGCTCTAACCTTTACTTGCTTCTCACTCTCGTGACGAAATAATGTTAAATGACCTCTCACTCTCGTGACAAAGCTATATAAATTAAACTTGGAAACAAATACCAAAACATTATTTATTATAAGTTAACGCAATTTTTATTACTAAGTCTCGTCGGAACGACGATCCTCATATACCAGACTCTAAACTATTTTGCTAGACAGAAAGGAATAAATGATTTTGGGTTTTCAAATTAGAAGAAAACATAAGAATCGGTTTAACATAATTTAAAGTTGTGCTTGAAGAAAAATGGTAAAAGCTTAAAATGATAGGAGAAAGATAAAGCATAAATATAAATGGTGGAAAATAAATGCAGGAAATTCAAAAAAAGTAAATATAAACCTGGAATTAAATAGATGCTGAATTGAATATACTTGAAAAGCTTCGAATCTGAATACATAAATAAAATCCTAAAACTAATTCCTAATAGCCCCAAAATGTGGAAGGTTATTATTTTTACATGGTGAAAGAAACTGCCTAAAAACTAAGCAAGGAGAAATTTTGGCAAAGAAAAGTCGACCCCGTTAATGGAGGTCTTCGGTTGATTTTATACTGAGTCTGGATGCAGAAGCTTTAGCTGAAAATGTGTTTGCGTGGCGTGAGAATCGGACAGAAGACTGGGTTCTGCTGAAGACTGAAGTGGAGAGAAAATAGGAGAGTGGAGATTAAATCTCCTGGGAAATATGTGGCTAACGCCACCTCCCCCTCTCTCAGAACATAGTGGCAGGTGCCACTTCACCAAGGTGGTGGGCGTCACCTTCACACGTGGCTTGCGCTACATTGTGTGAGTGTGATGGGCCGCACCCCTTTTATTTTATTTTTTCTTTTCTTCTTTTCTCCTTTTTCTCATTTTCTTATTTTTCTTCAATATTTTCTTTATAACTTCTCATTTTCTTCATATTTCTTCCTTTAATTTTTTTCTTTTCTTTCTTTTGTGAATTAATCCAAGTTACCTTAAAACATAGTAAATGAGATATAAATCGAAGCATAAATCAAATAAAACAAAGGAAATCATAACTATAATTCATGTAAGTCAAGCCAAATATACGATATAATTTAGTATTATCATGGCTCTTTAGAGGTTGGGCTTTGGATTTAGTTAGAGAGATTCAACTAGCATCATCCAAGAATCAAAAATACATTTTGGTAGGTATTGACTACTTTACAAAGTGGATCGAAGTTATACCTCTACCAATGTTGACCAGTAGGGTGTAATCAAATTTATTAAGAAACATATCATCTACAAGTTTAGAATCCTAGAAAATATTACAACAGATCATAGATCGATTTTTACTGGTCGAAAAATGCTAGAATTTGCTAAAGAAATGGGTTTCAAGCTATTAACCTCTACGTCTTATTATGCTTAGGTTAATGGTTAAGCTGGAGAAGAAAATGAGGTGGTGATTGGTTTGATTGATAAACATGTGCGAGAGAAGCCTATGAATTGGGACAAGACTTTAGACTAGGTCCCATGGGCATGTCAAACTTCTCCCAAAAAAGTAACTAGCACCACTCCTTTTTGATTAACTTTTTTCCATGATGTAGTGTTGCTAGTAGAAATATACTTACAATTGATAAGAATATAGAGACATCATGAGATTCCTTCTGAATCTTACTAGAATATGATGTTGGATGAGTTGGCAGTTTTGGATGAAGAAAGGCTTAATGCCTTAGAATTATTGAAAAGACAAAAGAAATGGGTAGAAAAATCATATAATAAGAAAGTTAAGATTAAGATCTTTTCGCCCAGTGGTTTGGTTTGGAATGTAATCCTCCCCATGGATTGAAATATTAGAATCTTGGGGAAGTGGCCCCTTGAATGGGAAGGTCCTTTTCAAGTATTACAAGTCTTCTCCAATGGTGCTTATAAGGTCGAAGAGTTAGACCAAGATAAAATAGTCTTGAAAGTAAATGATAAGTATTTGAAAAAATATAAACATACACTTCAACAAATAAAAATTACTTCCAAAATTATCGAAGCCAAAATGGATATAGTAAATATGCCAGGATGGCTCAAAGTTGTTACATAAACATTAGCCTCAAAGGGATTTTAAGGGAATACAACTGAAAAGAAAAATACAAAGGGAAAACTATAAAATCCTAGGAGGGAAGCTTGGCCTTCATTTCAATATATCTCTTCCTCTGAAGATCCAGGCGTTTCTCAAACAAAGACTGGCTAGAGAGAATGGTGACAAGCTCTTTCTCAAGCTTGCGAGCTTTTTCAATAAACTCCAACCCAACTGCCAACTCGTTATCGAATGTGTTTTCATTAAATTTGAGGAGCTCAGCTTTTTCCTTCTTGGCACTTTGAATATTTTCATTTAGCTCCTTGATCTGGGCCTCCCAGGATTCTATGTCTTTGTTGTTCCCTTCGACCCTGAATTTATTTTCCTATTTTGTTTTCTCCAGTATTGTAATCTTATTATTCGACTAAGTTGCTTCCTCCCAAGCATATGCCTCTAATCCAACAATTTCTTGAACGTCACTTATAATTTGAGGCAATAAGACTTGATCAACATGAACCAAGTCAATCATAGGACCTAACTCCATGATAAGGCTAGGGATCTCAGGAGAAGCCTCAAGAAAATTAACTCTTTGAATAAGATCCTTCAATGACAAAGAAACTGTAGAGTCTGTTTCTAGAAGACAAAAATATCACCTTCGAAGGCTTTCTCTTTTAGCTTCACGAGTTCCTCATCAATGGGTTTACTCGAAGAATGGTTCCTAGAAGTGGTGGAGACACTAGGACTTTTACCATAAGAGCTTCCCATAATATTTATCATAGCTCTGATATATTCGAGTGGCTTGCTTCGCTTCATTTGTTCAATATCTTGCTGCATCTTTTCGAGATTTTCAGGAGAAAGTATCCCATTTCTCACAGTCATAACCTCCTCAGTGCTAGGCTTGGCCAATGGTATCGGAAAGCATAGTTTGATTTTGAGCTTGAACTTAGGTTGTTTCGTCCCCATCTTTCTCCTCCTCCATGTTCTCCTTTTTGCCTTTGTCTTCTTTTGAGCCTCTAGATTTAGTGTCTTTAAGATCGTCAAAGTATTTTAACAGACTATCTTCTTTTTCCTCTTCCTCTTCATCATCTCCATAAGATCAACTTCGTCTTGGTCAACACCATATGGACCCCCTTGTCTAAGACTTTCATCTATAAGAGAACCACCATTAGATTCGTTCTCAGTAGGAACACTTTTTTGCACCTTAGGGTCTCTTTCTATCTCTATCTGGATTTTAGGATCTTTGTCCTCTTCATGATCATAGTTGTTGGTGTAAGAGTGTTGGTTGTTTACCTTCAAAGGCGAAGTCTTAGGTTCTTTAGCAGCGGGCTGATCAATTTCCCCCATCGAATCTCTCGTTGAATCTTTATCAGATGAAGGACGATATGTGGGATCTCCTACATTATTGTAAAGAGTAGGAGGAGAAGGATATTTGGCCCTTGGCTTGGGAGAAACCATGGTGCCATCCTGAAAGAAATAAGAAGCACAATATAAGAAAAATATATGAAGTAAAGTATGTAGTTCTAAGTAAAAGAGCTTACCTTGAGTTCGTCAGCCCCAGGACTGGAATTGTCACTTTCAATCTGACTCAAAATGATATTATGTATTTCCTTGGGGGTAGCTTCTAGAGTACCACTAGTTGTGCTTGTTTTTGTCGAAGCTTTGGCCATATTTTTTGCAAGATGACCAAGAGAATCAGTAATCGTTTTTTGTTTCCTTTTCTTGATCTGTGGTTTTTCTGGAGGGGAGTGATCTTTTTCACCTGTCTCAATCACGATCTGGGTATTTGTCCTCTTTGTTTTCTTCTTTTGATGAGTAGGAGGTGGATTTCGAGAGGTATGAAAATTCGAAGCGTTAAGGAAAAATAATCACATGCAGTAAAAGGAAAATAAGCAAGTGATTTACCTTGGGAGCCTGGCTACTTCCTTCATTCTGTGTTTCAACTGTTGTTTTACTTTATGCTTTCTTTGGTGGAGGCTTAGTATCTGAAAAGAGACAAAGTTATTACAAGTAAGGTGATAAATTATGAGCAAGGAAATCGATTTCGAGAAGCCCTATTCCACACCTTCATATATTTTGGATTCGATGCGAACTTCTTTGATACTGATATGAAATAGTCCTTTGAAACTGTCTTAAGTATGCTTAGTCGCAACCACCTTCTAAGCTTTAGGTTATGATTGTTGGCGAAGGATCTTTATGAAATCTCCACAGATAAACCAATTTGGAAATGGAGGAGCGAGAGCCACCCCAAAATCGACAGATGGTAGTCGAGGAAATCTGGGAGGGAATAATTCAAAACCCATTTCATATCACCGCTCTAGAGTAACGTACAAAGGGATTTTCAAACTCTCTATTTTCTTGAAAAAAAATCCTTTAGTGTAACAGGGGCTTCACGGATGGTTTGACTAAGATAATATGGTTGATAAACATTTTAAAAATATTTTTGGAATGCCTAGATCTCTTTGATGTGTATAGACATACCTTTCTTGGTCTTCTCCTACGCAGAGAGAAAAACTTGGTTAATAAAATGGATGAAGGAGGCAACATCAAAAAATTCTTCCATCGTAGTACTTCGATCACAACTCATGGAAGGCTAGAGTACAAAGGTATCTAGGTTCAAATTGAACAGGAGTAAGTGATGCTTCATGGGCATGACGAGCAAGTTGTGTCGAAGCCATCACTTATGTATAGCAGGTGTGATGAAGAATGATATGACCCTTCTTGTCATATAAAATTTTAAGGATGGCTTAAACCAAACCAAATTGTCAAGCGACCAAATTTGGTTGGTAAGTAATCAACACGACTTGAACTTCCAGTAGGTTCAATCGAAGAGTCAATAATCTGGAGATCAGAAAGGCCTCCCAAATTTCTTGAGATTCACCTTTTTGTGCCTTAGTTAGGGCTGGAAATAGTATGGTGAACCACTTAGGGCCATACTTCCTCGAAGCGAAGTGTAACACCCTTCTACCCCAAATACAAATTATATAAATAAACTGAAATAATCAGAGTAACTCATAGAAGGTGTCACATATCTTGATAAAACATCAATCTAAAATATTATTTTCTCTAAAACTAAAACTATCGCAGCGGAATCATATATTCAAAAATATTTTCTTCATCTCTCATTAAAATTTAAAGACCTTTTGGTCAAAGTCAACAATTATCATCATTCTCAATTCAACATTTAACAAATCATGAAACTCATAATAACAAAGAGACAATCCAATCATATAAGCATTCTATCCCCCACCCCCCCCCCCCCAATGTTACATCTATCAGAGCAAGACACCAGATGTAACACCCTGATTTCATTAATTATTTAATAAAATAATTATTGTGAATAATGTGGTGTTTTTGAAGTTATAAGCAAAAAGTTATTTTATTTAAAAAATAATATAATGATAATATGAGATTATTGGAATATTGTTGTTAAATGATAATATAATGATGATAATAATGTGGAGGTCTAATGGGCAAGGTAGTAATTTGTGTTGTGTTATGAAAAGAGAAGAACAATTCATTTTCTCACATCGTGCTTTTCTGATAAAGAAGGGGTTGGCTCTGGAGAAAGAGGAAAAGAGGGAGAAGAGCAAGAAGTCTAAAGTTCCAAGGTCAAGGGTTTTCAAAGAATCGATCGAATTCCAGATAAGGGGAGAAAAGGGTTCTATCTTGGTGATCTAACATGAAAGGGTAGTTGAGAGTTCCTTACTCTCTTAGGGATTTCATGAATTTGATTGATTGTGGTGAAATTGTGATATGAGTATGAATATTGTAATTGTTGTTTGTGTATGTTTAAAGTTTTGATGTTGAATTGTATGATGTGTTTGCATTGTGAAAAATTTGGTTATGATTGTTGTTGATAATAAAGCAAATGGAAGTGATGGAAAGAAACCTAAGATTCCCTAAATTTATTAGAAAATGTTAGGTTAGTAGAGTGTATAGTGTTAGAGGTATAGAATGATAATAATAACAATAATTGAAATGTTTTGGGTACTAAGAATGAGGTATATCTGACTGATTTCGGACTGGTACGAAAGTGGGAGGAAAAAGTGATTTTTAAGAAAATCTGAATTTTGGACGCAAGCCTCATGACACGGGGCGTGTTGCATGATACGGGTGGCTGTGTCAGGCTACAAGAAAAAGATTGGTTGGGTTTTTGGGGGAGGTTGGCTACAAAAGGTGCAACAAGGGTCGTGTTGCATGACACGGGTGGCCGTGTCAGCCTTATGTATTGGGCGAAACTTGAATTTTTGAGATGGAGCGTCAGGTCATGTGACACGGGCCGTGTCATGGGACACGGGGGGCGTGTCAGGCCTCTGTTTTGGAGAATTTTCCTCATTCTAGGATAATTTCGTCCAGTTTCCTTGGTCAATATTTGTACCACTAGTCTAAGGTATTGAGGGTAGTATCCATATGTAGCAATAGGACCTGACAACCAATGATTAGAGTTAAGTTCTATATGATTGTTTTGATTTGTATGGCGTTATTAATAGATCAATGGGATTGTATGAATGTGAATACTGTTTGTTAGTTGTTGTGTGTATACTATACATGATGAAATATTTGATACTTATAAGGATCGAAAGGATCGTGTTGTGTAATTGTGTTTTGTATGTGTAATCGAGTTTTGCATGCACATACATGGTTGGTGGGATAATCGTGTCTCAGTAGGAGCGTAAACGATGCATTCGAGTTCGAATCAATGAACCATTGACTGAGTCGGTACCACATTTGCATTGCCATGGAGTCACTTTGCATAAGATTGAATGAATGATTTATGATATATGTGAATGAATTGTATGAGATTACTCTTTCAAAATGTTATTTGTACCACTAATATTTTGAATTGTTTTTCTCACCCCTTTGTTTTTTATGTTGTGTCTGTACTTCTTGGGGAGTACAGATAACTCAGGTACCTGAGAGCGCTTTGGTATGGTGTTGCTTATTCGAGTCATAGGGCGCTCTGATACGTAACATGGGAATGGGGACTTTTGTTGTTTTGTGTTATTTCTATTTTTATGAAGTTGTTAGTTACGTATCCATGTAATACATTAAAGATAAGTTTTGGTTTTGAAATGTTTTATGCCGATGAGCATGAGTACTGATGAACTATCTACTTCCTCTGTTTAATGAAAAACTTCATTTGTGCTTTATGTTGAAAAAGTAGCATTCCATTTTTAATTGAAACTCTGATTTTTAACTTTAAAGATGTTATTTTATAACCGGGAAAAGTGGGTGTTACAATTGGTATCAAAGCAGGTCGGTCCAACCGGCCAAATGTCGTGTCGAGTCTGTCCTTCAAATAGGAATTTTGTGTGTCCTAACCGAAGTGTTTGTTGTATTAGTATGGCAAGAAGGAATGATGTTGCTCTTGTTGCGGCTATGCAAGCCATGGCGCAGACTGTTGAGAACATTGTTCAAGTGGTTCAAGTTAGAGGTGATGCTCAGTCTCGTGCCTTGGACCAATTTCGGAATAACAAGCCGCCTAAGCATGAGGGTGGAATTCTAGATCCAGAGGTTACGCGGAAATGGTTGAAGACTGTTGAAAATATCTTCAGAACCATGGGTTTCACTGATGATCAGAAAGTGAGATTTGGTACTCATATGCTAGAAGGAGAAGCTGAAGTCTGGTGGGACAACAGTCGTCAAAGATTGGAAGTTGCGGGTACTACCATCACTTGGGCTGTATTTCGCAAGGAGTTCTTGGAGAAATATTTTCCAGAAGACGTCTGCAGTGCTAGAGAGGTGGAGTTTCTGGAACTTAAGCAGGGTAACATGACGGTGGCGGAGTATGCTGCCAAGTTTGAAGAATTAGTGCAGTATTGTACGCACTATTATACTGAAAAAGCTATAACCTCGAAGTGTTTGAAGTATGAGAATGGTTTACGTCCTGAAATCAAATAGGGCATTGCTTGCCAGAAAATCAGGAATTACCCAGAACTGGTAAGTAGGAGCAGAATCTTTGATAACGATAATAGAGCTCGAAATTGTGCATTACAAAGCTATGAATGGCAAGAAGGGAAAAGGGAGATTCGGTGGTACTCCTTATAGTGCTCCAGCTGATAAGGGGAAACAGAAAGCTAGTATTGAAAGGAAGCCAAGTGTGGGAGGAAGTACTCTCGGTGCACTCAAGCGTTTTAGATGCCATGGAACGGGTCATCGTGCCAATGATTGTCATAATGAAGTGAAGAAATGCTTCAAATGTGGGAAGCCAGGTCATGTAATTGCTGATTGTCGGGCGAATACTCCTACTTGTTATAATTGTGTAGAGCAAGGTCATATTAGCACCCACTACCAAAAACCGAAGAAACAACAGTTGAGTGGGAAGGTGTTTGCTTTGGTGGGAGCTCAGCCTACTAGTGAGGACCGTTTGGTCAAAGGTACTTGCTTTATCAATAATGTTCCTTTATTTGTGATTATTGATATGGGTGCAACACACTCGTTTATTTCCTTGGAATGTGTGAAAAAGTTAGGATTGGAACCTTCTCATTTGGGTCGTGGTATGGTAATTGATACTCCATCCATAGGTTATGTGACTACCTCCTTGGTGTGTCGTAGCTGTCCTCTAACTATATTTGGCAGAGATTTTGGAGTGGAACTTATATGTCTTCCACTCAGTGATCTCGATGTTATTTTGGGGATGAACTGGTTGGAATACAACCGAGTTTATATTGATTTCTTTAGGAACAGTTTATTGTTTTTAACTCCTGAAGAGGAGGCATTGGCTTGTTCAATCTCTACGAAGGAAATGAGGACCTTATTGGAAGATGAAGCGAAAATGTTTGCAGTGTTCGCTTCATTATCTGTAGAAGAAACGGTTACTATTGAAGAGTTTCCTATGGTGGATGAATCCCTAGAAGTGTTTCCTAGTGATATTACGGAGTTACCTCTAACGCGAGAAGTGGGGTTCACTATTGAATATGTTCCTGGTACGAGGCATATTTCTATAGCGCCATACAGGATGTCTGCAGCAGAGTTATCCGAGTTGAAATCTCAAATTGGCGATTTGCTTGATAAGAAATTTTAGACCCGGTGTGTCGCCGTGGGGAGCCCCAGTGCTATTGGTTAAAAAGAAGGATGGTAGTATGCGTCTATGCATTGATTACCGACAGCTGAACAAAGTGACCATTAAGAATAAATATCCACTTCCGAGGATTGACGATTTAATGGATCAACTTGTTGGAGCCTGTGTTTTTAGTAAGATTGACTTGAGATCAGGGTATCATCAAATTAGAGTGAAGGAAGAAGATATTCAGAAGACGACATTTAGAACCCAATATGGTCATTATGAATATGTAGTGATGCCTTTCGGAGTGTCTAACGCTCCAAGAGTATTTATGGAGTATATGAACTATATATTCCACTCTTACTTGGATCAGTTTATTGTAGTTTTCATTGATGATATATTAATAGATTCGAAGTCCGAGGAAGATCATGTGAAGCATTTGAGGAATGCATATACATGGTTGGTGGGATAATCGTGTCTCGGAAGGAGCGTAAGCGATTATTCGGATTCGTTATGAATTGAGGGTGTGAGGACGATCATGTCTCAGTAGGAGTGTAAGAAATGCATTCGGGTTCGAATCAATGAACCATTGACTGAGTCGGTACCGCATTTGCATTGTGTCATAGAGTCACTTTGCATAAGATTGAATGAATGATTTATGATATGTGTGAATGAATTGTATGAGATTACTCTTTCAAAATGTTATTTGTACTGATAATATATTGACAAAGAGATCAAGGTGGTACTTT
The DNA here is from genome assembly GCA_963966055.1 of Lathyrus aphaca. Lineage (NCBI taxonomy): Eukaryota > Viridiplantae > Streptophyta > Magnoliopsida > Fabales > Fabaceae > Lathyrus > Lathyrus aphaca. The sequence goes on from OZ014520.1 coordinate 184,487,768, forward strand.
ATCATGCAGACAGAGCCTGGCAATTAAGTCAGGAAATTGACAACATTTCTTACAATAAAAGCCTATATGAATGTCGAATTCAAGTTCAAAAGAGAAAGTTTGAGGAACTGAAAGAGTCTTTTCTTAAAGATTAAATTGTAATAGAAATAGTATTTTTATTAGCAGCCTCTGAGGCATTTCTTTTGTAATGACATTAACGCCATTTGTTTGGCGAATTACCTTATTTGTTTTATATAATCACTCTGTTTTTATTTTCACTTCTTGCAAAGTTGGCTTATATTTCTTTAAAAACTTGCCATTTATTTTTAGTATCCTTTCGTCTTTATCTATCTCTTCGACTTCATACGCGCCATTTGAAAAAACGTGTAGAACTTTGAAAGGTCCTTCCCACTTAGGGGACTACTTTCCCATTAATCTATCTTTTCGATCCATGGGAAGAATTACTTTCCAAACGAGATCACCCACAAAAAGGGTCTTGGACTTTACTTTTTTGTTGTAAAACTTTTCGACTCTTTCTTTTTGTCTTTTTATCAACTCTAAAGTGCGCAACCTTTCTTCATCTAAATCAACTAATTCATCCATCATCATGCTACAATATGTTTATGATGGAATTTCATGATGCCTTTGAACTCGTATAGATTGTAAATAAATTTCGACTGGTAATACTGCATCATGTCCAAAAGTTAATTTAAATGGAGTAGAGTTTGTAGCTTCTTTAGGAGATGTTTGACAAACCCATAAAATCTGATCCAAAGTCTTATGCCCATTTCGGGATTTTCTACCCACGTGCTTTTTGATCAAATTTATCCCAACTTTGTTTGCTGCTTCGACTTGTCCATTTGCTTTGGCATAATAAGGTGTAGAAGTCAAAAGCTTAAAACCTGTTTCTTTTGCAAATGTTTGCATGTTTCTTCCAGTAAAAACAGATCCTTGATCGGTGGTTATTGTTTCTGGTATTCCAAATCTATAAATTATATATTTTTGGATCAACTCTATGACTGCCTCTTGGTCCACGTTTACCAGAGGTATGGCTTCAATCCATTTAGTGAAGTAATCTACTCCAATTAAACTGTATTTCTTCCCTTTGACGAAGCTGATCGAATTTCTCCAATTAAGTCTAAAGCCCAACCCCTGAATGGCTAAGGCTTTATAATTGAATGCAACTCACTTGCAAGGACATGTGGTATACCTGTATGTACTTGGCATTCCTGAAACCCTTTTGCAAATTCGACACAATCTTTCAACATGGTAGGACAATACAGACCTTGTCGAAATAATAACCATTTCATCTTATGCCCTTCTTGATGTGCACCACATGCACCATTGTGCATATTCGACAAAGCTATGTAAGCTTCCTCTTCGCCCAAGCATTTCAGTAGAACTCCTTCTGCAGTCTTTTTAAATAACTAATTTCCAAAGAGTATGTAGCTTAAAGCTCTGTACTTTATCTTTCTTTCCACTTTCTGGTTGGGTCTTGTAGATAATCCTTAATATGTTTTCTTCAATCCTTAACTTCTGAACTACCTACATTAAAAATTTCAAAATTTTCCTCATCCCTATAACCTAGTTTTATTGTCTCTAAATCTGATGGGGATAATTTGGTGGATATAACTCTTCCCCTTACTTCAATAGCGTTTTCTAAATTTTCCTTCGACACTTTGTAGCCTGATGCAATTTGGGTCAGGTCATTGGCTTCTTGATTTTTCATTCTAGGAATATGTTGAAGGGTTACGTTGTCGAACGCTTTGAGGAGTCTATTAGCTATTACAAAGTACATAATCATATTTTCTTTGACACATTTATTTTTTTTGGTTAATTGTTTTATTACCAATTCAGAGTCACCCATTATTTCGACTCTTGTTGCCCCCAATTTCAACAATATTTCAAGTCCAACAATCAAAGCTTCGTATTCTGCCTCATTATTTGAACATAAGCCTTCGACCATGTACTTGAATTTTGTTGGAATTTTTTCAGGAGAAATAATTAAAATTCCAATGCCAGTTCCATTCTTGTGACTGGAACCGTCGAAATACAACCTCCATGGCTTTAATTCGACATATTTTATCTCAATTTCATCTATTGAATGGTCAGCTATAAAGTCAGTAACCACTTGTCCTTTGACAGCCTTTAAAGGCAGATATGTTAAGGAAGACTTTGTTAATGCTAGAGCCCATTTCCCAATTCGACTATGTAAAATGGATTTAGATAACATATATTTTATTACGTCGAAATGAGAGGAGACATATACATCTACTGGTTTTATATAGTGCTTTAACTTTGTACAAGAAAAATATACACACAAACATAATTTTTCTATTACACTATATCTGGTTTCAACATCGTTTAATACTTTGCTAAGATAATAGATGGCTCTTTCGACGCCATTTTCATCTTCCTGACATAGCATGCTTCCTAAAGTATTGTTTGATGCTGAGATGTATAATCTCATACTTATTTTTCCACAAGGAGACATCAAAACTGGAGGGTTGGCTAGATATTCCTTGATCTTGTTGAAGGCATCTTGTTGTTCTTGCCCCCATGCAAAGTCTTCCTTCTTTAGTCGAAGTAGAGGAAAGAAAGCTTGCGTTTTTCCACTAAGGTTAGAAATGAACCTTCTGAGAAAGTTGATTTTTCCTAGCAGAGTTTGCAATCCTTTATTTGTTGATGGCGCTTTCGCTTCCATTATTGCTTTGACTTTGTTGGCATTTATTTCGATTACCTTTTTGTGTACCACAAAACCTAAGAAATCACCTGCCTGCACACCAACAACATATTTAAGGGGATTCATTTTTAAACCAAACTTCCTCATCCTCTCAAAGGATTGTCGAAGATGGTCTAAATGTTTTTTTTTCCTGAAACAGACTTTATTACAATATCATCAATATAAACTTGCATGAATGTTTATATAAAATCATGAAAGATGGAATTCATAGCCCTTTGGTGAGTTGCTCCAGCATTTTTCAAACCAAAAGGAATTACCACCCATTCGTAAGTCCCTATTGCTCCAGGACAACGAAAGGCTGTTTTGGAAACATCTTCTTCTGTAATGAAGATTTGATTATAGCCAGAGTATCCATCTAACATACTTAGGTACTCATGGCCTACTGAAGAATCTACTAGCATTTCTGCTACTGGCATAGGATATTCATCCTTTGGGGTGGCTGAGTTTAGGTCTCGAAAGTCAATACACACCCTCAATTTGCCATTTTTCTTAATTGCAGGTCCTATGTTTGCGATCCATTCGACATACCTTGTTGGGCGAATGAATTTGCTTTTGAGAAGTCTTTCAACTTCTTCTTTTATTTTTGACAGAACTTCTGGCATAAAGCGTCTTGGAGTTTGCTTCACATGCTTCTTTCCTTCTATTATAGGCAGCTTTAGTTCAACCAGACTTCTATCTAAACCAGGAATTTCGTCACAGTCTCATGTGAAACAGTCATTGAACTCTTTCAGCAAACGGACTAATTCGACCTTGAGCTAAGGATCCATCCTAGCGCTTACGTAGGTTGGTCTTGTTTTTGCCCCATCCCCAGATTAATTTCTTCTAATGGGTCTTGTGCCACCATCTTCAGGCTAGTTGATATTGGATCCTTTTCGAACCCTAGGGGTTCATCGTCATAGATGGCGTCAAGCTTCTGGTTCTGCCATTCACCTATCTGGTTGTCATTACCATCTTCGTCAACGTCCTTTCGAGGAGATTGTTTGTCCAATTCTTCTTTGTTGGCTTCGACAGCCATGTATTTTACTTCGGCTTCAAGAGCCGCTTTGAGTTTATTTTCGGCCATATAGGTCGTCAGTCTTTTAAACGCTGCTTCTTCAGTCATCATCATCAAATTCACTTCCCCAACCTGTTGACTCAATAGGAGAAGTTCCCCATATGTGACTTGGTTCGCCAATTACTTCTTAGTCCCATTGAAAACCATGTGTTGGGTGAAAATACATGGAACAGTAGGCGTTGTCTGTTGCTTTCATGTTGAATTCTGCTGGATTGCAGGGAGGTATATGAGCCAAATTTTTGTCGAAGCTTCGACTGTTTGCATTGTTTATTTCAATCATGAAATAGCTCTGATTTGCTTCTATGTTTTCGACAATCCCATCAAGACGCCATATGACTATACACTGGTGCATTGAAGAAGGTACAACCCCTAATCCATGAATCCACTCCCTTCCAAGCAATAAATTATAATTTGCTCTGGAAGCGATGACTATGAACATTGTAGGTCTGGTTATAGTTCCAAGTGTCAAGTCTACCTGGATAATGCCCATGGTTGTGCCTATTTTCCCTTCATAATTCGACAACACCATATTGTGGGGTTTTGCGTCAGAATCATCTTTTCCAATTTTCTTTAGCATGTAGTGGGGCATTAAGTTCACTGCAGCTCCCCCATCCACTAGTATTTTATTTACACCAACATTTTCGACCTTCCCCTTGATGAACAAAGGCTACAGGTGTCCCTTCATTGATTCGTTTGGCTTTTTGAAGAAAGCATTCAGCTCTTCAACGCAGTCGTCATTCATTATGTAGTAACATACAGGCCTAGGTTCCACTGTATTGTCCACCATGTTCTCTTCCTCATCTTCGACTTCCATGATTCTGTCATAGTCCTTAGGGGGGACAGACACTACATTGCAGACCACGTCGAATGATCCCTCTAAGTCATACTTGAAATCATTAGTTACTTCATCATCTTCTGGCGCTTCATTGATGAGTTTCGACATTTCTAACATGCTGCTTGGTTTGTTCTTTTGGGAAAGTTCTTCTTCGCTTGCAACTTGAGCATTTTTGCTTGATTCTACTTTATCCTTGTTAGCATCTTCTTTCTTTACCATGATTCCTTCTGCAACTTCTTTTTCAGTCTTGTTCTGCCTCTAGAATCTTCTCCTTGGGACCTTGACATAGGATTTTTTTTCCTTTATAGTTCTCTGATGGATATGGTCTTGGTTTTGGCCTTTCAGTCTCTCTTTTTCCTTCTACAGAAGATCCTCTCTGAATTTCAAAACTTCTCCACCTTTTTGGCCCTTGAGCATTCCTAATGGGCTGGACCCATCTATCATCAGCAACCTCGCCAGATGGTTTGTAAGTGTTGTAGTGTCTTTATCCAAACCTCTGGAGGTGGTGCTCAGTTCTTCTTGGATCATATCTTCCAGTTTTGATTGTTGGGATTTTCCCCCAGTTTCCTTTTTTCTGGGACTTATACACTGCTTCTAAGTTTGTTGTTGCCTTCTTGTCGAATATTGCACTGCAACATGGACATAACATCACCTCAGTTTTCTTCTTTTGGCACCTTTGGATGAATTCTGCCAGATTTTCATCCTCCTTCGGATATGCCAGCCTCTGGTGCTCTTCTCGATGATTATCCTCATCAACCTTCTCTTGGATTTTCTGAGACAAGTCTACCATGTTGATTTCTATTTTCTGTCCATTAGTAATACTTAATTTATTCATTTTTTTTAACAAGAGCCTCTTAGACTTCATTCTGGCTTTTTGTCAGAAAGAGACTTTTTTCTTTGACTTGTTTCTTTCTTGGATCTTCCATGGTCCTACGTAGTATTCCATAAGTGACCAGTTTTGCGGGGCCTTCGACAGCTTCTGCCTTAATTCTTGCAATGTCTCTGTTGACAAGCCTCACAGTGTTGGTGTAGCTTACATCATTCTCTTCTTTTGTTTGATTAGGGTCAAAACCTTCGGCCATCTTGTCTTCAATGGTGAGGCCCTCAATATCCTTCTTTTCCATACTAAATGAACCGTCAGATTCTGGCTTAGTGTCCACAGGGGCGTCTTCCCATCCAGTTGGCTAGATTCTATTGATGTCAACATGAGAACTTGCAGGTGCATTGTATTTCACACGATAATCAAACTTCCCATTTGGCTCTCCCAGAGTATCCCGTATTATTTTATTCTTATCCATGTTGTTATTTCCCTTGTTGAAACCTTCAGTAGTTTCCTTCTTCTGGTTATCAAAGTCTCCAGTAACTTTGACATTGTCTTGATTGTCGAAACCCTCAGTGGCCTCAACCTTGTTTTGACTGTTGAAATCTTTAGTAATCTCGGCATTGTACGGGTTGTCGAAACCTTCAGTAGTCTCAACATTGTATGAACCGTCGAAACCTTCAGTGATCTCAATGTTGTTTGAGCTGTCAAAACCCTCAGTAGTTTCAACATTATTTTGACTATAGTCAATTTGTTTCTTCACATCAAGATTGTCAGTAACCTTGATCATTATTGGCATGATCAAATATTTTTTGGATATTTCCTCCACTTTAGCCTGGTCTGGGAGATCATCAGCAATTCCCACCATGTTAATGTGGGTGTCAAAACCTTTAGTGGTTTCTATGATCTCAAAGTTATCCTCATACATCTTTTCAATTTCGACCATATTCACATTGAATGGTTCAACATAATTTGCTTCCATCACCTGCATAGGATTGGTGTCAATCCTCATCTTTTGCTTTGGTTTGTCTCCAAACTTCAGCCTTCCCTCCTGAATTGCATTCTGAACAAGATCCCTGAAAAGGAAACATTGAGAAGTTTTATGACCCAAAAAGTTATGGTATTTACAAAAACCTCTCTTTTTATGTTGGTCAACAGGGGGTTCTTTAACTCCTGGTGGTCTTATTAACTAACCATCTTTAACCAACAAGTCGAAAATTTTGTCACACTTGGTGACGTCGAAAGTATAAGTTCTTTTAGGAAACTTATTATTCTTTTCTGGTTCGACTGGATTTTTCCCGTTCGATGGAGTTAGCATTTTGCAAGAGTATGGTGGACCTTGCTTCAATTCTGCCAAGTCAATTTCTTGTTCGTCGAAAATAATTGGTTCATCTTCGTCACAATCGTCCTTTTGGCATATTCCTACATAGGCCACTCTTTCCTTTTTATTTTTGTTTGCCCTAAATTTCTCAGCTTTTAGTATTTCAATTTGTCTTACCCTGTCTGCTAATTGTGCCATGTCTCTCAAATACTGAGTATCTAGTTTCTTTCTTATAGAATAATCTAGACCCCTTGCATCCATTTCAACTAATTCTTGTTCTGCCACTTGTGTGAAACATCTTGCCTTTAGCAATCTGAATCTATTTAGGTAATCATCTATGGCCTCTGAAAACTTTCTCTTAACACTGGCTAATTCCTTCAAACTTATCTTAGTTTGTCCCATGTAAAATTATTCATGGAACAATCTTTCCAACTAGGTCCATGTATATATGGAGTTTGCTGGCAGGGATGTAAACCAAGTAAACGCGTTCTTCGTCAAAGAACTTGGGAAGTATTTCATTCTTAGATTTTCATTATGGGCTATTTCTCCTGCTTCGATTAAATAACGCGTTATATGCTATATGGTGGATTCACTAGTGTCCCCTAAAAATTTGGTAAATTTGGGGGTTTTCCACCTTGGAGGTAACTCCTTCTGTAAAACATACTCAGATAGTGGGGAAGCATAACTAGGCCTTTGCAATCCTCTGTTTACCCCATTTTGCGCCATTATTCTTTTGACCATGGTTGCCAAATTATTTTCGACAGGCATATTATTATAACGCATTCTCTGTTGCAAGACATCATCAACGTCCTGACCTCTCTGTACTATTACCTTTCTAGGCTCTCGTTGACCAAGGACTTCGACATGAGGATGTTCGACCACCTCTTCTTAGATCCTATGGTTGGCCGGGGGATTGTTTAAAGGTCTCTGATTTATTGTAGGCTCTTCTTCGACATTGATCACTGGGTTCTGAATTACAGGTTCTCCCTATCGAATCTGAGGGACACCAAAGAAATCAGCAATACGTGCCATCTGCGCTGCCAATACTTGATTTGTTTGGGTAGTGTTTTGTATCAAAGGATTAAAAACTACTCCCATTTGTTATGTCAACATTTGGACCATATCATGATTACTTTCGTCCATTTGTTGTCGTATTACTTGCGCATAATTATTTGTAATTCCTGGCATTTGGAAGCCTGGTGGGGGTTGATTCAATCTCATGTTCCCACCAGATCCTGATCCTTGTAATGGTGATAACCTATTTAATAAGGAATTAGAATAGATTGCAGATGCGTTTTGCAAACTTGCCATAGTGGTAGTAGGCATCCCATAAGGTTGTTCCCTACCAAACAAAGGCATTGTAAAGTTCGTAGCAAAAGGCCTATGAACGTTCCCTATAGGGGAAGGCGTTCCCATGGACATTTGGGGTCCCATGGAAGAAAAACTAGGTGCACTTTGAGATACTGCAAACGCAGGTGTTGACCCTGACGAAGAGGGTATGGATTCTGACACAGAAACTGGCCTTGTATTTCCTCTAGTCGAATTTATATTATTTTCGTTTTGGTTATGTGGCGGATTTGCCATTCTTTTTACTCTAGTTCTTTCAGGTCTTTCTACGTCAGTTACGACTAATTTACTGCTTCTCAGAATCATACAACGCAGTAAAACATTTTCAAATTAAGAGTTACTCTATTAAATTTTTTAGAATTTTAGCACCGGTCCCACTGGGCGTGCCAATTTGTTTGCAGTAGATTTTGATGAACAATCTCTGGTTTTCCAATCTCACTGAATTTGGATAACTTGCAGGACCAACCAAATAATTCCTAGGACACATGTACTAAAATTTGAATGTATTTTGTGAACTCTTAGAATAAACGTCTTTGATTCTTATATTTGGTTTCTTGAATCTTCTTTATTAAGAATGATTTGTGATTATGTGGTTAAGTTTAATGTTTTTAATAAAGTAAAAATAAACAAAAGTTTAAAAGTTTTCATGAAAGTAAATGTTGAAACGTAAATTGAATGGTAAATATAGCAAGAAATAAAGAACTGTAAACTCTCATAAACTGGAATAAAAAATGGTGTTTACATGTACATTTCCAGATAAATCTCTGTTTCTCTTTCACACGAGTACTTAGAGTATTTTTACAAGGATTTCTGTACCAATTTTTCACACGCTAAAACTAACAAATGTTACCCTATTTATACAAAAATAAAATAACTTCTAACTAACAGAAAAAATCTTAAGAATTTGACACTTGGTCTTCTGCATGTTCTTTCTCTTCTAAAACTTCCACGTATTCTTCTGCCAAACGAAACCAAATGTTTAAATTTGAACTTCTCCTTAAAGCCAAAACAACATGTCCCTTCACCATGTCGAATTCATCTGATATCATACATATCAATGAAACTGTCGAACAAACAAGATATCATCTTCTTTTTCGAACTGTCGAATATTCCACTATTACTGTCGAATTGTCGAAACATCATGACTTCATTTTCCTTCCTTTGCAAATCTTGTCGAAAGCATCATTTTACTACTAACCCTTCGCCACAGTACGTATAAAATTCCAACTGGTAAGAACATATTCATTATAGATAACCCATTCTAGCTTGTGATCCAGGCAATTTGATGGATGCAAGTGTATAACCTAATTGTCTTTCACGGTTAAATAGTGTCATGTCCTTTCAAGATGAGTCACCTGCATGAAATATCCTACAAGCATTTCCTTTCTAATGTTGACGTAATAGTTACAACTATTGAAGTCAGTACTGCATAACTTCAAGTTAAACCAAGTTATGATACGCACTAACTGCTGTCGAACATTACCAGCTGATTTCAGCGCTCTATTATTGACAAAGTTGTTGTAGCACCAAAATGCACCCTCATTGTTTTGCTTGTAGGCATGGTATACATTCAAGAATATAAGATGATCTTCAAAAACCATGGTGTCGAAAATACATACATACAGTGTTCAATATGCTAATCTGGATCCCCGGTCCCATCATACTTATCCAGCTTTGGTGGGTTTTTAAGAGATTTAGGGATCTTATTATCGAAGATGCATCAATAAAAAGGGTTCTTTGAGAATGATGTGATAGTGACTTTAGAAGAAGATGATTTTGGGGGGGGGGGTGACATGTGCCTGTCGTATTCATTTTCAGGATCATGATGAGGAGATTGGTAAGACAAATATTGACGAATTTTTTTTGTGATTTGGCAAACCCTGGTGTTGCGAGGTGGCATAACCAAGAACCATCATAAGTATAGCTCCGAAGTTACTACACAATGTTGATTCCCGTTGTGTGAGACCTCAAGACATAACAACTTGTGGATTATCTTCCAATCATATGAACCTTTAAGCTGGGAGGTGCCCATTTTGATGTTGTAGTTAATTATAAAGGTTGGTGATTAATTCATTTTCTCCTTGCATCCATATGGTTTCTTGAAGTTGTTAGAGGTTTAGGAACATCTCCGACTATGGGACTTGTTCCTACAATTGAGGTTGCTTAGAGGTAGGGCCTAGAAGCATTTGTTGGAAAGGCTGGAAGGTCGACAATATATGAATTACTTCAAACGATTGGTGGAGAGATCGAAACGTGAAAAGATGAGACAGTTAGAGAAGTTACAAGGATTGGATTAACTTCCTCTGCTAAAGGAAATGTGATCTCTTGACAGGGAGCATGAACAAGTGCAATGACTTCAACCATATCGCTAATGTTCTGTTGTGCAACTATCCATGTTGATTTGAAAGTTATCATTGTTGTATAATGAGTTAATAGAGACTAGATCAGACGATAGAGCGGTTGCGGAGGCACAACGAATAAGATTAAATTGATTTTCATGGAAATTTATGAGAATCAAAAGTTGATTCCAACATACGGTGCCATTATTCTGATGTAGAATAGAAGATCAGTGACATGTAAGCTTAGAGCTCTTTTAGTACAGTGATTCGACTTCTGATACGGCGAATCGAGGATGTGCTTGCAAGGTTATCACTTCAATGTCAAGTAAATAAGATTAGAGATATGTGACTTTGCAAGAGTGCATAAAAAATTACCTATTGTGGCACATGACAGGATTTATATACGAGATCAGCGCTTAAAATTACATTCGCTTGATCCGACCTGAGGTGCAAAAAATCGTACAATTAGATAAGATGATTAATGATAGGTAAGGAGACTTAATCTAGTGTATGATCTCTTGGAGAAGATTTATATGTTCACTATTCATCGGAGGATATTCTAGATTGGGTTGTTGAAGTTGAGTCAGTCTCATCAGACCATTTTATCTCTTAAAATAATAATAATTATAAGGCTTAAATAGTCTTCTGGTCCTTGTCAGTTAGCGAGTTTTTTATTTTAGTCCCTGTAATTTATTTTTTTGGTCTGAGTCCCTTTTGCGTTTGGTTTAGTCACTAAAGTCAAAGTCCATAGAAAAATCCACAGATTCGAATGCAAAAATGAGATATAGGGACTATATCCAAAAATATATATTACAAAGACTAAAATCAAAAACTCGCTAACTTACATGGACAAAAAATCTATTTAAGTTTTATTAGAAATAATATTAAAATATAGAATTAAATATATTTTTGGTCATATAAATATCTCAATTTTGATTTTTAGTCCGTATAAAAAAACGTCGAGTTTTAGTCCCTATAAAATTATTTTTGCACGCAGATTCTAAAACTGCGTGCAAAAGTAATTTTATAGGGATTAAAACTATATTTTTTATAGGGACTAAAAATCAAAATTACGATATTTATAAGAACTAAAAACATATTTAACTCTAAAATATATTTATAATATTCTAATAAAACTCTTTCTTAATGTTAGTTACTTGATCTAAATTCTTGAAAGTCTAATGCATTTATATTAGTTATTCCATCCGATAACTATATGGTTATTGTGGGGACTTTTTTTTGTTTTTTGTTTTTTATTTATCTATAATTTTGACATTTAAGACTTTTTCACATATTTTCACTTCGGGCACACTAGACGTGTTTTATATTGATATATCTTTTGATATTTTTTATAAAATAAAAATCATTATACTTTTTTTTCTCAAAAATTTTAGTTCAATACCCATCTTCACCAACTTTAATTTCAAAATAATTAATTTTCCCACATCAATACCAAACTACAAAACTTTTAAATAAAAAAAGGTTTTGCTCCTTTTATATTTAATAGGACGCGTCACTTAAATATGACACCTTTGAAATTTTATTTAAATTTCATGAAGATTTGATGTTTTTACAAATTTTTGTGTAAAAATTATTTTATTTTTGCAGACAAAATACTGGAAAAAAAATTCATAATTTTACAAGAAAATCCACAAAAATATAAAATAAAATTAAAAAAATATAGAAACGTCGACTTAATATGCGCATCCTATTAAATAAATGAGACAATCCCAATCTCTAAAGTGATTTTTTTTTTTTTTTTAAATTTGAAAGTTGAATAATTTAATATAAATGAGAGAAAGTTGGTTATGTTGGAATTTAAATTGGGAAAGATGGTTATTAGATAAAAAAAATTGCTCAATTGAAATCTTTTGATTAATCAAATAAAACATAAACATTTTAAAACACCTTCTCTCCACTTCATTATAGTTTCCTTCGTCATACAAATTCAAAATCCTTAAATAACAACTACTATTAAACTACTAATGTTTTCTAAAAGAATGATGAAAGAAAAAAAAAATAGTACTAAACTAATAGGGTTGATGGCAGAAAGTTTAAAGTTCAATCATACACTAACTACCATATAAACCTAAACCTTAGCCCTAATTATGTTAATAGGTTATCAAGGATTTTGTCCATGTGGCTGTCCCAAAACCATTCTATTGTACTTTTGAATAGAAAAATAGAGAGTAACACCAATTTAGGGCAGTCTCTATTATTGTCTATATTTCATCAATCATTGAGATTCCTTTGTTATGTGCTTGCTTAATTAAGTTGCTGCCCATGTTATTCTTTAAAATATGTACTTGTTTTTTTTCCTGTCCTTTAAGCAGTTTAAGGAATCATTTGTAGGACATTAGTTTTCAAGAAACATTTTAGTTTGGTCTAAAGTGATTGATAATGCACATTTGTTGAATCAGAACAATAATAATAATGTATATTTGATAATGCAAATTTGTTAGTATTAATGCACATTTGGACCCATTATTGAAATGTCAATTAAAGGGTTTCATTTATACTATAGTTTGAATATTCTAAATGTCTGGAAAGGTGATTTTAACATTGTTAAGAAAATTGCAATAGGCATTGCAAAAGTGGGGAAATTGAGGAGAGAGAGGTATATATATATATATATATATATATATATATATATATATATATATATATATATATATATATATATATATATATATATATATATATATATATATATATATATATATATATTCAAAAATTGAATTAAAATATCATTCATAAAAAATATTGAAGGTCGAACCGGATGATTTAGTCTCTACAAAATATAACTAACACTTTTTTTTTTTTAAATATCATATCATAAATTCACAATTTCATAATCTAAATTCAAATTTTAAACAAAGATATCACACATAAAAAAATAGTAAAAAAATTATAAAGTTTAATTGCAAACAAAGTCTATTTGCAACATAATCTAATTAAATAGTTTATAACAAAATAACTCAAATGTATAAAAAATTTAGTTCAAATGAGGGAAAATTGTTTTAATGTTGGGATCTCCTTCTTCAATATTAAAATCATTTGTAGTAAAATCAACTGCATCCGCAACAATTTCCCCGTCAACGATATCATTACTTTGTTTTATTTTTTATTTTTTATTTTAAGTTTTTAATTAAAATAATCATTTTTTTATTTTTTATTTAAAAAAAAGCAATTAGATTGCCGGTTTAGGAAAACCGTCGGTTTACACCGGTTTTTACCGGTTCACACCGGTTCAATGACTTGAACGATCCAACAATTGAACAAGACCTGTTCCCGGGTGGACCGATCTGGTCCGATTTTTAAAATACTGGTTCTATATTTGTAAAGTTGACAACAATTTTGCTCAAATATGTTTCACAATAGGATGTTGTGTGAGAAGTTATGACATGTTGATCTGGTAGACATGTGAGCTAATGTCCTACAAGATGTCGTAACATGTTAACACCAGAACATGAGTTCTGAATGTGTTTATCTCTTGACAGATTTGTTATGTTTTTAGTGACATTTCTTTTGAAATCATCTCACTGTTTTTGCAGGTCAAGAAGATTGTATCTGAAACAGGGTTTGCATCTACAACAGTATATAAGTTACTAAATTGGCCTTGAGATAATTTAGGAAACTTTGTTTCTTTTATTTCAAATTATAAGGAGACTTTAATGAATCATTCAGCGTGTGTATCAAGAATCTTCTGGATGCAAAATTTGAAGCCCATAGACTGAAGAGATGTATTTAAAAGGAATCTTAACCTAATGTAACAAAGAGATTTCACGATTGTAAAAACTAGGGGAAAGGTTTAATAACTTAGGTTTTGAGAGTCTCTTGGGTGAAAACTTTGTAAGTCACCCTTTATATCTTTTGATACATTATGGTAGACATATCGTTGATGTTTATTGTTCTCACCCTAAAGCTTTTAACCAAAGAGTTGAGTATTTGTCTTGTTAAGAGTCTTTATCTAGTATTGTAAAAGAAAGAGAGTATCTTTATTTTTGGTTTATTGAGACATTCCATAGGATGAGATTGGTTGATATCACTGAGGTAATTGGAAGTGAGAGGGGATTCTCATATCTAGGAGTTCCTAGGTAGAAGTTGCATTGGGTGGGGATTAAGTTAATAGTTATAAACTAGGATTGTTTAACTCTGAATTGATACTACTGATAATGGATTTCCTTCCTTGTTTGGTAGCCCCAGATGTAGGTGATGTTGCACCAAACTGGGTTAACAATTCTCTGTGTTAATTTATCCTTAAGCAGTTAAAATTATGTATCATCTGAATGGAAGGATAAATTGTCCTCGTAAGTCTACAGATGTTTCAACATCTGTCATAACATTGTATTCTAATTCTGGTATATCAGATTGCATATCCTTTTCAATAATATTGATTGAGTGAGTTTGTGTGTGTTATATACACATTGTGTTGATTACTAGTGTTATGACATCTGTCTCAAACATCTGATATCTGAGTATCATAATTTTAATAGGTATCAGAGTTGGCACCCTAGTCAGTTTCGGGTGAGCTTCAGGGAGTATTTTTCTGGTACTGGTTGACCTTTGGAAAGGACAAATTATCTTGCAAATTTGTAACCAAAGAGTGTGTCGTTTTTGCTTTGGAAGAAGAGTGTGTGCTAACTCTTGTGATTCTAAGTTGTGAATTCTTGGGCCTAAGGAGTTGTATGGCATGTGTTCAGTCTGCTAAACACATGTGTTATGAGAAAAAATGTTGGGGACTCTCTCAAGATTTCTTTTGAAGAGACTTTTGGTTAGCAGTTTTATGTGGCTTTTATCCAAGAGACATGTCTAGGATGAATGTGTTGGTGAAAATGATGATCAAGACTCATCAGCTTTAGAGCTTGTGGCCTATTTACTACTAAAGAATTGTGATAGATATCTTAACCATATTTTGTGCATATGGAAGTCAATGCTAAATGTCTAGGATATTCACCTTGACATATTGAAGACTCTTCTGGATGATTGTTAGGTGGATTTGAGTAATCTTGCAATTGGTTATGTCTATCATGTGACGACCTTTTCTAAAATGGTTAGTCTCTATTGTGGACTTTGATCCTGGTGTGGATGATTTTCATGGAGAGTTGTGCTTGAAGAAGATTGTTATCAAGGTATTTGTTCCTTTTCTTGAGTTGTCCTAAAAAAGAATAGTTGTTTTTTCTCCATTTACATGTATAAGATGAAGGTTGTTTACTCAAACTTTATATCATGATCAAGTCTATGAGAACATGAAAATCTTGTTCTATTATGGTGAAGAATTTCTTAAAGGTGGATGATATCTGGAAGTCTAAGGGTTAGATCTTCAAAACTGTATTAGGTATGTGTAATTTCATCAACTGGTTGGTTAAGTCATTAATGTTAGTCAAATGATTTGACATTATGATGAACATCAGGATGTTCAAGCTTAAGGCCTTGTGTGCATTGTAGTTGTACCATCTTGTTATAAGATGGTCTTCTGAAGAGTGGGTGTTCTACAACTATTTTTTTGGTTCTATAGTCTATCTCAATCTTTATGAATCATGCAATGACAAAAACTCAAGGGAGTTGTTGATTGCCTGGGTTTTCACATCTTCTTCTTGAAGTCTCATCTAAGATGGATGGTATGAGTGTTTTAGATTTATTATTGGAGTAAGAATTTTATTTAATTGGTTGTTCCAGTCTTATTGTTGGCCCTTGTGTAAGAGATTATGCTTGGTCACTTGTGGAGAGAGTTATGTCAAATGACAGTTGTTGTCTATGTGACCCAAGGTTTTCTTGTTCGAGCTTATTGTCCAAGGATTCTGCAGTCACCTCATGTTGAAACATTAATACTTGTTAATGATGATGTATCTCATCTCTTGAAGTAAATATGGATTATGCTAGCTGAAGTTCATTGTTGAAAAGTAGAAAAGTAACTCTATTTGTATCTGAAGTGACCATTGGAAGGAGTTTGAGAACATTTTTGTTGTTGAACTTAGTCATGTATTATCCTCTCTAATTTTTCCTCAACAAAATAGATTTGCAGAATGCAAAAAAGATGTCTCCAAGAATCTGTTGGAATTTTGATTCATGTTTAACATTTTCCCCACTTGATTGGGATGAAGCCTTGAGCACTGACTATTATACAACTACCCTAAGGAAATGTACTCTAACTACTTATTTGTTTTATGGAAAGGTGGTACATACAAGAACTACCTTATTATTGAAGGATAGATAGTTGTAAGACTGTGATTATGAAGAAATTTATGTCAAAACATCCTAAGCCCAACATGTTCATCTTGTTGGGACCACATAAGAAAACTTTCATAGTGAGTCTTCTGAAATTGATTTTGTTGGTAGTAAAATAAATGATTCTGAAGAGGAAAAAGATTTTTCTAACAAAGGAGATAAAGGAGAGCATGGTAATGTGAAGAATGATCAATATAATAACATGATGGTCTAGTAATATGCTTAGTTTGTCTGCTTGATAGAAGGTTGTAGTTTCTAGGTTTGATCTACATTTCGTCTGCTGCTTGGTTTGTCTATATCATAGTTAAACAGGAAGAGAGTAGGTTATGAGAGCATAAATCTGATTCAAATGAACTGAACTAAATAACATAAGTAGTTGGATATCTAATTAAGATGTAAGGTTGAATGGGAGTTCTTTCTTTGTGCAAGTAAGTTGAATATTATGTGCATTATGGGCTTGAGGGGGAGTAAAAGTGATAGTGCGGTTTTTCTGATGTTGGATCAGAGGTCGTGACATCATGTCATGTTTATACTACGTATGGAGAGTGGTTGATTGTGGTCGTTTGTTGTATGCAACTATTTAATGGGGCATGAGTTTCTTCCATGCTTGTGTTTGAAGGAAGATTAGTTGCTATTGTGACCTTTTGAGTTTCTCATGTGCCTCTTGCAAAGGGGTATGTGTGGATTACTATGTAGATAGTAACTCCTATGTGTGTTGTATCCACAACCAAAGTAGATAGTTCAATCCTTTGATTTGAGACTGAGGTTTCAACTGATTTTGGAATATCATCTCAATTGATTAGCTCTTCAGAAAAGGAAGTTATTTGTCCATAAGAGCGATCTTGGAGTTTATGGGGTGGAGTTTGTTACTCATCATTTTATTCATAATGGAAATATATGATCATGGCAAAGTTTGATGTTATATTGTTAGCCATATCTGGTGTGAATTATGGTTTGTATAAGTTCTTGCCATGGATCTAGTTGTGGTAGTTCACATTGTGGTGTGTAGAAGAAGGATGTCAGATCAAATAATCTGACTTCTTTGATTTTTGTGTGTTTGAACTTGTATGCTAGATATATTTCTTGAGGACATTATGTTACTATATATCTTGTGGAGGATGAAGACTAAGGAACTATTTTCCTCCTGTTATGAAGATTGTGCATGATGTCAAACCTAGAGTTCAAGACATCTTGCCCAACTAAAGAGTTAAAAGGACTCTTGTGTTCCTTGGGTGTCTGTGTCTATGTCTCTGATTTGTAATCTTATTGTTGTCCTTAGCAACAAGGTTGTGTCTAGCTGAGAGAATCAAGTTTATCTCTCTACAATAAGTGGATGTGTTCAGAAGGAGTGTGTTGTATAATGATGACAATATGCAACATAGTGTTCTTAGTTCTCCACTGAGAATAAATGTGTGGAGCAAGAGGTGTAAAGATGCCTAAGTGCATGCTTTTTCTCTGTGTAAGTATGAAGGTGTTGATGCATTAGATTTATGAATTCTCCTTGAGGGGGAGTTATGTGTATGTGTGACAAAGGGAGACTGAGTCTGCCTAGTGTTTGTAGTTGAACCATGAACAAAGCCTTCATGATCTTATGATGACTGTGATATGGTACCTTATTTAGGTTGTGATGTCAAACAACATTACTGGACACTTAGGGATGTCTAATGTGCTCAATTACCTTGACAATATGGTTGTAGTTCTGGCTATGTGAAATTGTGTTCTTTTGTGCATGTGTGTATGATATATGGGTTACCTTCTTGGGGATGACCTAAGAAGCAATGTTGAATGTTGTCTAAGAGAATTTATTTATCTATGCAAAATATTGTAGGTTTCAAAGGGAGTTGTGTTAATGTTTGAATGATGTCAAACATGATGTCTTAACATAGTACTTCAAAGTTTCAGCTAAACTGAAAATAATTGACTTATGTAAGAAGCTTCCTTTTATAAATGGAGCATGGTGCTTTTGTTTCTGTGTGTGCTTCTAATTAGTTCTTATGATGGATTATCATGTCAAACAACCATATGTCCTGGATTAGCAAGATTAATTGTATGATGTTGGTGCTCCAACTTGAGTAGGTTAATAAGGGTATGCAATAAGTGAAGGTTTGCAAGATGTCATGACATTGTTCCTAGCCTATATGAATTCTCTCTAGACAGTGTGTAAAGAGGTTATCTTTGGACGATGTGATTAAATGCTTTAAAAGTATGTCTGGAAAACATGTGTTGTTGCTATGGTTACGTGTTGAAAATTGTCGTTTTCAGTGAGGGAGTTAATGTTCTCTAGTGGACGATGCACATATACTAAGAATGATATTATCTACAAGGAAATGCATCAACATCAATGTTCACCTAATTCTAGTTCTTGAATGGAACATATTCCATATTTCTAAACGCATCTTACTCTCATTAACTAAGTTTTATACACACAATCGTTCACAAAAATGTGGGAACCCTTCTTTCTTTTTTACTGCATCCAGAAGACAATCTAACATTTATATTATTACATATTTGATCCATATTATATAGGTTCTACAAAGTTTTATATTAGTTGTCGACGATCTAACACAATCCTTTTTTTTATCCGGACACGGAACTACTTCGCATAGCAAAGCTATTAACATAAACAAGATTTTTTGTATATAAATAGTTATATTTTGAATATTTTATTTATTAAAATTAAATCTAGTTGAAACAAAATCAACATTCTAATAATATCTATCATCAATTCATTGTAAATCCAGATCATCATAAGGGAGTTGGAATGGGAGGTTGAAGATGAGAGAGAAACGAAAACTTCATTATTGACTTTTTTTGTTTCTATATATATAAACTTATACATATTTAATTTTAAGTCTTAATATTTTTTAGTTCTTTATCATAATCTCAGAGTTTATTTTGATCATTTAACTTTAAAAAGATCTATATTGATCTTTTAATTCTTCAAAACGTTTCATATTTGTCTTTTTCGTTTTATTAGTGACGAAAAAATTCAAAAATTTATCGCTAAATTCATCACTAATAAAACAAAAGAATTGAAAACGTTTTAAAGAGTTAATAAATTAATATGAACTTTTTAAAATTAAGGGATCAAAACGAATCTTAATATTAAAATATAGAACTAAAAAGGGTTTATGTCCATTTTTAGTTACATGGATCATTTATTTATTTTAAGTTATTGTTTGATCTATTTTTGAATATTCTCTTAAACTTTATCTCCCACATGGTTGTCATATTACATCCATATGATAAGATAAATGAATGAAAGTTGATGTCGATTCTTAATCATAAGAAATAAAAGTTGGTGGAATGAATCAACACAGAATCATATATACTTTGTTTAGTCATTATTTTTCTTCAAGGAATAACATTCTCATTCTTTACATAATTAAAATTATTGAACAACAAGTATTACTTTTTTGTTTCCTAATCCATAAAAAATCATTAATGATTGTAGTAAAGAAAAATGAGACAACACGTGTTAGTTTAACAAAGCAGTCAAAGATGCATATCTTTAAGTTGTACTTTGGGTAAGTAACTTCTTCTCTAGGTATGTAATATAAGTTTCTTTCTCTTTCTTTTACTTTTTCAGCTTTGAAACGTCCCTTAATAAGTAAAGACTCATTCTCTCACTTTTTTTTTTTAAATCTTTGATCTTAAGTAAGTTAATCTTTTGAATGTGAATTTTTATGCCTTGTCGTTTTCTTAGTAGTATTCTAGTTAGAGGTACATGTGTACTTGTTGACGTGGACATTCAAACTTTAAATTAAATATCTCAACAACACTTATCCATACACTTTAGCTTTATTCGTAAGAAATACATAAAATTAACATAAAGTGAGGTGTGTTATTATAAGAACTAAATTACATATATCATTTGACTAATTTCTAAGAATGCCAATTTTGTAAGAGTGGATGTTGATATCCTTTAAACAAGTTTTCTAAGAAAACTGCAATCCTCTAGTTAGAAATTATGACCTTTTTCTTGCAGTGTTTTATAAATAAATAAATAAATAAAAATAAATGCTCAATATGTCTTAGTTCTAAAGAAAACAAAATTACCCAAACCTTTTAGCATATAAAATAATCATTCGTTGAAAATTGAACTTTGTACTCTTATAATTGTCCTCCTACCCCTACACATAATTTTTTGGACAAAATTGCCCTTATATAAATAGTTTGTATTTCAAAAAATTAAACTTTTTCAACTCATTTTTGCCAAATACGAATTTTGTTCCTTTGATTTCGCTTCGGATAACCAAGAAAGAGGAATTTCAGTTCAAAAAGTTGCACTCCGGATAACCCAAGTAAGTTTTTTCCGATTTGAGTTTTTTTTTAATTACACACTAGAAGTAGGTATAAGGCTACTTTCGGTTCATCAACATTTTTTATTTTTCACACCGGATGTAGCTATTTAGCTATATCCGATTAAGACTTATTTGAAAATACACAACAGATGCAGCCTCCTTGCTACTTTCGGTTATGTTTCTTTTTTTTAAAAAAAATTTATTTATTTTTTTATGGTTTGTTTCTACCATATACACTTGCTCTGCTATGAAACCTGCAAAATCATCGTCAAATTCATAAAGCATCATTACATTCCTTGTATCATTCTTTTCTGTTAAGAAAATAGCCATCACATTCTCTGCAATATTCTGCAATATTCCCTGCTCTCTTATCCAATTCATCATTACAAAAAGCCTGAAATTCCACAGAAAAAAAATCAGAAGTTCTAATAAAAAATGATCAATTCAACAGGTCATGAATTCTTAACTTAATCCCTAAGCAATTAAATTTGAGCCTCAAGCCAATTTATTGAATCCTCTCAAATTGGACACCAAGCCTTGTGTTAACAAGCAACACAACTAGAGAGACAGAGGAAAACCACCGAGAGGAAAAACACAAAAACGAGAAAGAAGTTTGAGAACACTAGAAAAACACAGAAGCAGAAGGAATACAAAGGAAAATACAATTCAAATATTTCATTTTCTTCTGCAATCTATTTTACAACACACAAGAGAAGTTTCAAAACACAATTTCAACACTTGTTGCACCTTCAATAATCGCCGACAAAAATTAAATATAAACAAATAAAAAATAAAAAAAAATAAAAGAAACACAACCGGAAGTAGCCACGATGCTACTTCCGGTGTGTATTTTCAAATAAGCCTTAACCGGATATAACTAAATAGCTACATCCGGTGTGAAAAATCAAAATTGTTGATGAACCAGAAGTAGCCCTATACCTACTTTCGGTGTGTAATTAAAAAAAAAAGTCAAACCGGAAATAACTTACTTGGGTTATCCGGAGTGCAACTTTTTGAACTGAAATTCCTCTTTCTTGGTTATCCGGCAAAAATGAGCTGAAATTAAAGGAACACAATTTTTGGACAAAATTCGTATCTGGCAAAAATGAGCTGAAAAAATTTAATTTTTTGAAATATAAACTATTTATATGAGGGCAATTTCGTCCAAAAAAATTATACGTAGGGGTAGGAGGACAATTGTAGGGGTACAAGGTTCAATTTTCTCATTCGTCGAGGCTGCTCTATGGCAGTTGACCCAGCCCAACCTTTTTCTTTTGTTTTTTTATTTAGTGATTTAAATTAGTTATTTTAATAAATATAATAATAAAATAAATATTTTTAATAATAAAATAATATTTGTAATTTTAATTATATATATTTAAAGAATAATTAATTAAATTAAATTAAATATAGATAAAAACATTTATAATAATAATTGTAAAATTTATATTTACCGACGAAATACAAATTAAAAATTAAAATGGTTTCATGTTCCACATTTTATACAGTTTTCTATACGTTTCCCTTAATATTTTTTATATATTTTACAAGTACCGAACAAATATGAAAATCAAATTGTACTTGAATCTATTTTAATATAGAAAATTGCTATACTCTTTCAATGTACAATTCAAACATAATAATCTTAAGTATTTAAAAACATTTTACAATGATATGATAATTTATACAGAAAAAGTTTCAAGGTTTTGGATGAAAAAATAAAGACTTTAAATTGTAGTTAAAACTTTAGTGTAAGAGGTAATCATAATTTTGAATGACCATTGTCTATATACATTTTATGAAATATCTTGGATCAGTTGTAGATGTTGGTAGATATTTCTTGAAGGTTTGCATTGGTTTAGAATAAAAATGGTTGATAAAACAATGCATTATGCAATTCTACACTTTTAAAAATTTTCAATGTTCAGAACTTTGTAACAAGTTACATAAATAAACGGTTACACCTTCATTAGTTTATGTATGGTTAGTTAGAGCCTCCTTGAATATATATAAACTTGTAAGTAGTCAAGGTAACATAATAGTGGATTAGTGAGTAGGAAAGGTAGTTAGCATTTTCTGTTAGAAGTTTGTTAGAGCCTAACAAACTTATGCTAGTTACCTAAGTATATATAAACACTCCTCTCCTATTGTATTAAATTGACGAAGATAATGAGAACTATCATTACATTGAGAGACTTCCAATTCTAATACCCTAAAACACAATGTGTGCATACTTCCTAAGAAAAAGTCTACATGTCCTGACCTCATGGCCCAAGGACTCGCAACACTCTCACAGTGTGTGCATATCCTAAGCTCATCGATGGTCTTCGCAGAACATGGCGCAATCGCGAAAGAAACTCACCAAGATCCATGGTTTTCAATACAGCAAGAGTGGTCCATCGTTATATGCTTTATGAATACTAATGGTAGAGAGTGACAGTGGTCCTGCAAGAAAAACATATATTTCAGAATATTTGTCCATCAATTTATGTATGGTTAGTTAGCAATGCTTTTTATGTATACGTAGGACATGTACTATAGTTGAAGCTTAATTATTATGGTTACTTATATACTTCACTTTCTAAGATTATGAAATTTTGTAACGGATATGATTTTGTGTGGCCTACTGCAATTTATAGCATATATGAATATTGAATACCATTGTGGCATTGCAATTATTCCTTCCTTATTATGTAGAATAAACTAACTGCTACATCTATGCATTAATACTCATGATCATTGTTTAGTAGGTAGTATATATATATTTCTTTTAAATTTGGTTGTTGAAAGTTGTTATTAATAATAATGGTTGGAATGTGGTGATGAATTTGCTGATGCCATTAAGTGTTTAGCGTGCTGATGTAAAGGATTTTGCGATTTTTGGGTTAAATATCTTTGTGCTCCTTCTAAATATTTTATATTTTATTTTTAGTTCTCAAAAAAATTCTTTAAAGAATAATTCTCGTGAAAATTTTCTCCCATTCTTGATCCCTCCTGCATTTTAATGATGGTTTTTACAACTTAGTTATAGAATTAACAACGATTTTAAAAACAATTTATTACTTAGTGACTGATTTTACAACAATTTTAACGAGGGTTTTAGCACGAAGAAAAAGACTAAAAGTTTGGATGCAAATTTTTAAAGATATTTTTTAAAATACTAAAAATAAAATATAATATATTTAGAACAACACCAAATATATTTAACCATTTGTTTTATTTCATCAACACGTTGAATATCAGTAATAATATCAATATCTTCTGGTACCGTTTTGTTGTGGCCGTTTTAACGATAACAAACGCTTTTTAAAACAGACCCATTAATGAAAGTCTATCTTCTTTCTGTACAATTTAACTGTGATTTGTTCTGATAAGGAAAAATATGACAAAATTTCCTTTAAGACAAAAAAATGAATCAGTCATTGGCCTCATTATTATCACAAGAAAATAAAGAAAAACCAATGATGAAAACTTTGAAGATAGTATGATATATTTATAAATGACATTGACAAGATCTTTTACCTGGTTGCTAGTTCAATGAAATGAGGACAAATATTAGGTGAAAATCAACCTCATTTTCTACCCCACTATGAAGTGAAAAGTTTCAAATCAATATCAATATCAATATCAGTCTTGTGGCTCCAATAAATAAGAGAGTCAAGTCAACTGAATTATACATTTCTTCTCTTTTTTTTATGACATTGATTTAAGTTTTCACACAAACCACAAGTCATTTATGTTTCTTAATATGGTTACAATTCTGTCCTCCTTAACGTTAGCTTCAAAAAGCATATATTATAATCATTATATACATTCTCTTATCCTATTCTGGTCTGGTGAGGTTTTTTTATTGCCTTGTTTCTCTTCTTATCTGATTTGTCATTTGGATGTTTCTTTCTCTTTATTACATTTTCACTTCATTTTTCAGATTCACATTCACACTAGTAATTGTATCTTCTTTTCCTAACGTACCTCGAATTTGAATAGAATAATGATTTTAAGAATGAGAATGTCATAGAAAAATAAAATCATAATTTGTAACATAATATATTCAAAGACTATAATTTGTGGAACAAAAGAGAGTACTCTCACTAATAGTGATCGGGGCTGGCTAGATTCTGTATTTGGTCTCTCTCATATTTATATTTAAGAATTTTTTATCACACCATATATGCTTTCAACGCATCGTATGATTTTTTTAATTATGTCCTATGTTTCTGAAGATATATTTCTAGACGTACTTTTTACAGATTTAATGAAGGTAATTTTGAGTGACACCTTATATATTGGGTTTAATTTATTCTGGAAATACATCTTCATAATCCGTAATTACATTTTTGGAATAACACCAGAAACAGATTCAACTCAAAATGATCATTACATAAAATGATCATTACAATGATGATTTCCACAGAAAATTGAATATTCTGTTTCAATATCCAGGTGGACGTTTGTACATCTTCAGGATATCTTCGACCGATCTTTGTAGCGTCGCTTCCAACTCAAGCGAAACTTCCTTGTCGAAACCGAAATACATATCTCACATAGCCCTAACATCCCGCTCGAGTATTGAGCTCAAATTGGTTGAATACAATGTTCCCTTCATTTTCAACTGAAGCAGTACTCGAGTTTCACAACCCTTCATTTGTCTCCGTAAGGTAGGAGATAGTAGATTCCGTCTATGATATCTTCAAGGGAGGTGAGATCCATGAGTTTAAACGTCCTTCCGGGTGTAGAGCCGCTAGAGTAGGAGACATTTGCGACATACCAATGGATGTTTATTTGTGACATTTGAGACTTTTAAGTTTGTGGGAAGTATAACACAAGAACGCCCAAATTTATAGAATGTCTAGTTCAATATGGACCACTCATTTTTTGTCACATTGATTCCAGATATATATCACCGGAAACGTACCCTATTTTCTTGTTCTGGAGATGCATCTCTGGAACTTCTCCTGAACAAGTTCCAAAACAAACCATATAACAGAACCTTCCAGAGGTGTATCTCCGAAACTTCTCCCGAACCATTTACAAAACAGACCCATATAACAGACACTCACATTAAGACCAAATACGAACCA
This sequence comes from Lathyrus aphaca, assembly GCA_963966055.1. Taxonomy (NCBI): domain Eukaryota; kingdom Viridiplantae; phylum Streptophyta; class Magnoliopsida; order Fabales; family Fabaceae; genus Lathyrus; species Lathyrus aphaca. Next base: position 184,513,819 of record OZ014520.1, read on the forward strand.
AATATACATAAAGACCAAATATGAATAAAAAGTGAATATGTAAAACTTCATTTATACTAAGGTACAATTATATATAATTATTTGTTCGGTTAAACAAGAAATTAAAATGAATCAAAACATGTGTCACCGGCTAAATCAATAAGTGGTACCCCCTTGGACTTTTGTGCATTCGATTCTTTTTTAATGTTGTGCAATCTATGGAATTCTTACATCCTTTCCATAAAATGATTCAGCCATGTCTCAGCTTTTGCAGTTGAATGAGTTGTACACTCCGGCGATGTAAGTGGTATGGGGCATCCTGGTTTCAAGTAAACTTGAACAAAATGACTTGATTTTGAAAACCACCAATACCATATGATACGATCATTTGGATTTTGAGGTGGTGCGGTGCGTAGTGGAAAAAAGTTTTTGAAAACCTGTAGCATGTCAGGTTAATACACATTTTATCATATGCATGTGTTATTTGAAACATGTAGGTGGTTTGCTAATGCAGACTCCTTTCACAACACTTTTTTGAGACTTTGGAGTCGTCGGTGAGTCGAGAAAAAGTTTGTCAACATGTTTAAAATATGAAGGAGACTATGTAGTTGAGTTTTCATTCAGTGTGAGCTTCATTTTCTTCGGAGTACCTTTTTTTTTACCGATTGAGAATGCAGTTTCATGTTGGTGGTTTCAGGATAGACAATCTTCCTCACTTGTTCTTTGACGTGGAGTTTCATGTTGTCACCGGCCTTCAAAAATCTCTCTTGTGTTATTTCCATTCGGTCAAAATAGAGATATTTTATTTACCTTCATCCATGCATCCATCAACATCAAACCTAAGTCTCTTCCAATGTGAGCAGACCACGTCCATTCCTATTGGTTCATCAATTTTCACCCTTTTAGCAATAACACAAGCACACGGGAGATCATATGTTTTCACAATAGTTAAACCACACTTTGCACTATTGGAGCCACATTATCAACTCGTTTAGCCTCGTGAAAAATATAGTTTAAACCCGCCCGAGAAATGTTGCCGACCAAATGAAAATAAAGAGAGTTGTCTTTAAATCTGTGTTCCAAAACCGTGATGCTCTGACCAAATGTTGTTTGTATCTCATTATGTTGGTTTTGAATCATGTGGCTCACAAAGTCCCAATCTCTACAAAAATCTCCAACCAATTTTTCAATGTAGTTGTATTTCCAAGGTGTTTGACATTATCAGTCCACACATAAACTATCTTCTCCTTCACCTGATCAAGAATTGTGTTTTCAACATATTTCAATAAAGCATGATACTTTTCACACACTTTCCAGAAATGAATAATAGATTCGACATATAATTCTTTTATGGAAGAATTTATTATAAGATTTCATGCATCCATTAGTTTTTCCACAATCACAACCGAATTCACCAATTTTCCACCTTCCGACTCTACTTGTTTCGTCCCTACCGCGGGTTTAGCCCAACTCCTCACATTCTTTGTTATGTGATACTTACAAATTAATGCATAAGAAGAAGGAAATGCCTTTGCAACCACATTCATCATTGAGGTATCGCGGTCGATAACAATAGCTTTAGGCATCTCACCTTGATCCTTCAAAAGTGACCAACATAACTCTAATGCACAAGTAAAATTGTCCTCTTTTTCACACTCTTGAAATGCAAAACCAGTCGAATATGTCTTCTTAGTTGAGGTAACACCAATCATTTCAAATAATGGAAGTCTATACTTATTGGTCTTATAGTTTGAATCAAGTATGAGCACCATCAAAAACATGTTAAACAATTTTATCGAATCAGGATGAGTCCAAAAAATATCTCTAACTGTCACTTCATCATTGCACGTTCAGTATCACGACACGTAACTGCTATCGTCCAATAGTTTCAAGAGTTGTTATAAACTTGTTTGATATTTGATATATTGTCGGTTCGCTTCTGTTTCAATGTCGCAAGCATATTTTTCAGTTGAACAAGACTCAAGGTCATGTCACTAATACATTCCTCCTCTTTCGGCTTGAGCCGACATACACTAGGATGACTGGCTAATTTTAAGCACAAATCATGGTTATATAAATCGTAAATGACATTAAATCTCCAATTTTGTTTGCCAACATGTAACCACGAACCTTAAATTAACACTTACATTTTCTACTACCCATGTTGTCTCTTTTAAAATTTCGGAGAAGAGTTTGATAGCTCTTGCTTCTTTCGCACAACATTGTCAGAGACACTTCTTATATCTGAGCAATTATCAGACCTTTTGATAACCACGCCAAATCCATGTCTAGATGCCTCCATATGAATCCATTCAAGCATTTTATCACAAGATTCAAACTATTGCTTGTTATTAAAGTTGTTCCCAAAATCTATCGCCTTCAGAACAATCCCTTGAACATTCGGAGAAACATCCTTCGAAAAAACATATTTTGGGAAAAGATCGTGGTGCACCATATCTATTGAAAACAATTAAAACAACAATATAAAATTAATTAATCTACTGTTGCAGAAGGGCTAGAAATTAAATATAGACACATTCCGGAAATATATCTCCAGACAAGTTTATACACATTTCAGAGATATATTTCTGGACACATCGTAAGTTTTTTCAGAAAAAATTCATGCTTAATGTGAACATTATAAAGGAAAAGAACAATCTTTACATGAAATTTATCTTATTTTTCTCCCTGTAATATGTTGAACTAAAATGATGGAGATTTGGAGTGAAAATGGATTGAGGATCAAGGGTTTTTTGGTCAGAGTTTATGTTGAAAAATGGATTGAGAATGAAGGGTCTTTTGAGAATGAAGTATAGAAACAATGGGGGGACTAACATGCAAAGGTGATAGAAAAATTCAAATTGTCGCCCATAATTCCGAAAACTGTTCCAGAGATATTTCTCCGGAATAAAACTAGACATAATGTATGGGGTGTATCTCGGAATGGCCTTGGTTGCGTATGTATAGGGTGCGTCCTGAGGTATATCTCCAGAAATGGGGGGCATAATGGGAAATCCACACGGTGTTCTAGAAGCATATAAGGTGTGACAAGAAATCCTCTTTATATTTTATATTTGTTATGGGATAGCTAGAGGCCCAGTTAATATGTCCAATTATACTCAAACCAATCAAGGTTATCCATTATATACAGCCAGCACACGTGGCATTTAAGATATATTTTATGATATTTATTTTTCATTATACTCATATTGAAATCTGAACCAACTTGGGCGTTGAAGTGATAATCTTGCAGGTCCATCCCATTTCCAACATATTGGAAATCAACATCACTGATTCTAGAGTCCTACGTCTTCAACAAGCTATAATTCTAGTTGTTATACGAAATAGTGGCGACATTTGTTTCCCGCAAAACTCCATGATAAAATTTCACAAAAATATCATTCTTGATCAATCAAAATCACTACTAATACCACCATTGTAAGATGAAGAAAGTAAACCCATGTGTTGTACTAAAGAACATTGTAGAAATATTCGATTTGGCATCACTTCAATCTTGTGTCATCAGTAAAATCCCCACGAAAGCAATGCCTGACAGAGATCTATCAGGGAAATACCTCCAACAAACAATAGGTGATATGAGATCACAAAGTGAAGACCGACCAATGCTAGGATTTTTAGATTGCGAGAAGTTGAATAAAGCTTCGAACGCGAATTTACCGTTAGTTATAACAATCAACGTCACAAATCATACAATAACATAATTCCTTGTAGACGAGGGAAGTTCATGTAATGTCCTATGCACCGATACACTTGAGAAATTAGGTCATAGATAACTAGATTTGAGTCCATATAACGATAGAAATCGCTTGGACTTCAATGAATCAATAAATCACCCATGCGGAATGAAAGATATGGCAATATTATTTGGAGAAGGATAAAGCGGGAGAAAAGTAACATTCAACTTCTTGGTAATTCCGCGTAAGACTTCCTTCGTGACATCCTTGGTAGATAATTTTTGGAAAGTCTAGATGTCGCGACTTTTTTAGTCCACTTAAAGATAGTGTATCATAATAACAAAGAGAAGTTGGTTGTGGTCAACTCCGACCTGAAGGAGGCAATGTGTATTATAAAAATCATACTTAAAAACATTTTCACCTCTTCAGCAATGGTAGAAGAAACTCATGGGAGAGTCAATACGTTCGATCTTGACTTGGGTGAAGATGAAGTTAGACCAATATCGAACAATGATTGTGAAGTTGTTCAACTTGATGATAATTGTCATACCCTAAATTTTGACCAGGTATTTTAGCATTTTTCATTCATCTGACACATTTTTATCACAATATTGAAAATTAATCATAAGTCCGTCATTTTTCCATAAACATTTCATTGATCATTAATCATGCATTTTTAACTGATTTTTATCATTCCATATCATTTCTTGATTTTTATGATTTCTATTTAGATAATTATTTTAGTTAATTTATAATTAATCTTAGTTTAATTTTGGTTTTAATTTATATTTTAATTAAAATTTATATTAAATTTAGTTTAATTTCAATTTCAATTTAGTTAGTTTAACTTCAATTTATTTAATTCAATATAATTTATTTATTTTTAATAACCATTTTCAATTTTTTATTATTATTATTATTATTAATTTTATTATTATTACTACTTTTCTTTTGTTTTTCTTCACGTTCAAAAAAGGAAAAATGGCAAGTGGGTTCCACTACAATGTAGTACAAACACTTCACATAGATTGTCAACTTGAAATTATCAATGGTCAAGAATCATTCACACACTTCACATGAATTGCCAACTTGGACTTATCAATGACCAAAAATCATTCTCACAAAGTCACATGGATTGTCACATCAACACTCCTACCTCATTCACACAATAAATAAGATCTTTTTTTCTCTCATTTGAAACTAACAAGATCACAATTAAATTCTCAAAATCTAGCACATTTATTACATATTTTTCAAAGTCAAAATTCTTTTTTTTACTTACACAATACCCATAAACATTCACCATTTTCACCACAACAACAACCTCCATCAAAACATGTTCACTTTCTTCTACACAACAAGCTCAACCTTTACTAGCTTTGAAGTTTGTGAGTATCATTCATCATTTATTTATTTATATTTTAGTTTGTGAAGCTATGTTGTAAAAATGTAATATTTTTTATGTGTTCATATTTTATTGTTATTATAGTGTTAGTATAGGTTAGTTTATGATATATATCCATGTTTATTTATTTCTCTTTCATTTTTATTTTACTAGTTTTTTTATTTTTTTATTTTAGTTTTTATCTATTTAAATTATTTAAAAATTTCCTTATTAGTTTAAGTTATTAGATTGACTTTAGTTTCTTCATTTCAAAATATAGTTTTGTTTAATTTATTTAGTAATCTTAGAAGTAAAATATAAATGCGATCACTAAGATTAATTATTTTGAGATAATTAAATATCTTGGTCCAACGCCAAGTAAACACTTCTACACTTCATGCACACACGTAAATCGGACATTTTTATGATCGTCATTTGCACGACTTTACGCGCCACAATACAAAAAATATATGATTTTATCAAATCTCTTATAACAAAATAACGAAAGAACTGAATTCTGGAGTCTAGCATTCCACGAGTTCTTGAATGAATCATTCCTGAGACCCACCCCATGGGACGTGATTCATTCGCTCTTTCGTCTCTAAAACACACTCAACAATTAACCTTAAACCATGATAATCAAGCTTTTCCATTACAGACATCAAATTATTTTCATAATCAATTAACGAAAGAACTGAATTCTGGAGTCTAGCATTCCATGGGTTCTTGAATGAATCATTCCTGAGGCTCGCCCACGGGACGTGGTTCATTCACCCTTTCGTCTTTCAAAACACTTAATTTTTACATATCAAATAACGAAAGAACTGAGTTCTGGAGTCTAGTATTCCACGAATTCTTGAATGAATCATTCCTGAGGCCCGCCCCATGGGACGTGATTCATTCGCATTTTCATTCTTAAAATACTAAACAAGATCAAACATTTTCTCTAAACGAACGTTGTTTAAACTTTTTCTATCTCGTAGACAAGCTAGCGCTTCAGCCTCCTATTGTGAGCAGATAAGCCAGCGCTTAGCAGTTAGAGAGCGGTTTAAACAATTGTTCATAAAAAAACACCAACAAACCGTAGTTGCACGAACTACGAAGCTCTAACTTTTCCATTGCACAAGGGAATACGTAGGCATGAGGATTTTAATCCTTCGCGAGCACACTAATAAAAAATTAATTATTTCTCCGTCACGAATCACCCTAATAAAAAATTAACCATTTCCCCTATAACAATAATAATAATTAAAATATTTGTTTCCCTTTAAAACAAACGATTTTAACAAACTTTTATCATTAGAAGAAGACAATAATATAAGTTAACTTTCAAGTGCAAATTAGACTAAGAGGTTCCCGTTGAGTACAACGAATGTGAAGGATGTTTAATACCTTCCCCTTGCGTAACTAACTCCAGAACTTAGATTAGTGGTTTCGTTGACCATTTCTTATCCTTATTAGGTTGTGTATATATCTTCCTTTTCTCTCGTTAGAATAAATAGAATTAGGTGGCGACTCTGTTGTTGTTCTTTCCGCGTCCATTGTGAGGATCGAATTTTTCGACGTACGACAGCTGGCGACTCTGCTGGGGACTAGCTCCATGCGAGAGAGAGTCGAGCCTAACTTAGCTAACTGTGTGTTTATTTGTTGATTTTTGTCTTATTTGTCTTCTCTATGTTTGTTATCTTTGTTTATTTTTTCTTTTATCACTTTCTCTTATTGCTCATTATTATACTTGTTTGTGGGATCTTGGGATCATATCACAAGTAAAAGTTGAGCTTTGGAAAAAGAAGAGGGAACACCTAGGTTAGAATTGGTAGTCATTAGTGTTAGTCTCCAAGGACTCGCTTATTGAGAGCCTAGCATGAAAGCTCCCCCAGATAGTAGACCTATTCGTAGATCTTGTCATCACGCAGCTAGCATGTCGCGTGACTTGAATCATGAAAGGGATGTGACTCTGGGACCCGCTCCTAGAACCAGTTTCAATTTTGGTAGTTACGTAGTGTTAGTCTCCGAGGGCTCGTCCCTTGGTGAGCCTAGCATGAGAACTTCACTCAAGGTAGACCTTATCGTTATTATCGTCATAATGCAGCTAGCATGCAGCAGGACGTTTAGTACGATAAACGTCAGTGACATTGAGTGTCCTAATACCACCACCGTAGAGACTATCCTGTGAGTAAGTTTTATGGGTAAAGAATCTAGAACTTCCTTCTTAGGGCCTACCTGTTAAGGTGTTTTGCGATACTAATGTTATTTTGATCTCAGCCTTACCTACATTGCATGGCATTGCATACCAATTGCATCATTTGCATTAATTCATACATACAGGTTGTTCGTCAATTCATTCAAGTTGTCCCTGTCTTTCAGTCATCTGTCAACTGTCAAACTGAAGCTTCGTAGTTGATACAGAACCCGAGCTTACCACAGACGCAGGATGTCAGAACAAGAGGTTCACAATGCTAAGGTCCGAATGGAAATTGAGGAATTTAAGACGAGTGTGATGAAGCTGACTGAGATGCTTCAAGTTTTGATTGCTAAAGGAGATCCACCTCAGAGGATTGTGATCCGGGAGGTTGAATATGCTGTTGTTGAGCCCTAGCCTATCCAGTTACCACCTTCAACTTGGCCGGAGTTTGGTTTGCCACACAACTACTCTCCACCTCACGTTACTACTTCTATGGTTGGTCAGGCGTCCAGACCCACTTTTTAAGTTCCTATTTTCACTGAATCCAGACTTGTGATTCATACTGGCCAAATTCCCTATGAGTACAATGTTGATAGTGCTCAGGGTGATGATCTTGAAGATTATGTTAAACCTGAAGTTGGTTGTGAGCAGTATCGAGCTATTGACAAGCGATTAAGAGTTGTAGAGGGTAATGACTTCTTCAATGTTGATGCAAGTGATATGTGTTTGGTATCCAATCTCATCGTGCCTTCCGAGTTCAAAACTCCAAAATTCGAGAAGTACAAAGGACACGGTTGTCCAAGAAGCACTTGACGATGTACTGCCGAAAGATGGTTGCCTATGCCAATAACGACAAAATGCTTATCCATTATTTCCAGGACAGTTTAAGCGGAGCCTCACTGCAGTGGTACATGGGATTGTAAAAAAGCCATATCCAAAGTTGGATATATTTGGGTGATGCTTTCGTAAAGCAGTACAAGTATAATTTGGACATGGCACCTGACCACCTTCAATTGCAGAATATGTCTCAGAAGGAGAGAGAATCCTTCAAGGAGTATGTTCAACGTTGGAGAGAGTTGGCATCTCAGGTTGAACCTCCTCTAGCTGAGAAAGAATTAACTGGTATGTTCATGGATACCTTAGCTCCCTTCTATTGGGAAAAGATTATCGAAAGTGTTTCTTCCAATTTCTCTGATTTGGTAACCATTAGACAGAGGCTTGAAGAAGGAATTAAGAATGGTAAAGTATCCAAAGTTGTTGTTGAGTCTTCCAATGCTGTTAAGAAACCTTTTGGAAATTTCCAAAGGAAGAGGGAAGATCATACAAATGTTGTCTTGGGTGTGGATAGAAGACCTCAATACAGGGCTCAACGTGATAATCAAGCTTATGTTGTCGTTGTTGCTCCTGTGGTTGTTACTCAACCAGTTATAGCTCCTCAACATCCGACTATTGGACAAACTTAGAATCATGATAGGACTCATTTTGATCTTATTCCTATGTCATACATATAATTGTATCTTGGATTCCTTGCAAAGGGTTTGATAACTACTAAGTCTCCTCCTCCTCTGCCAAATCCTCTTCCACGTGGATTCAGATCTGACCTCCATTGCGCATTTCATGAAGGCATGGCATGCCATGATTTAGAAAGTTGTTATGCACTGAAGGCTAGGGTTAGAGATTTTATCAGAGATAATATCCTCTCCTTTCGTGATATCAATCCTAATGTCAGAGACAATCATTTGCCAGGGCATGCAACTTGAAGCTTCAATCAACTTCAGCCAGTTCTCCCTAAAGCCAGTGTTTCAAGACAGGACAACTCATCCTTGTTTACTGATTAGTCACTAGGCCATTGTTTCCTTTATGTTTGCATTTTCCTTGTATCCGTCTGAACAATTTGATTTCAATTATGTTTGTACTTCTTTGATTAATTAAATGAGCATTTGCAATCTTTTGAGTTCAATTCATTTGTTTATTTTTGTCTTTCCATTTCAAAAATATATCTTTTGTTTAAAACTTTTTATTATGCAAATGTTTGAAGGAGGGTGATGAAAACAACTACCCATAGTTGTTGTGTTTTGCTTTCGGATAAAATCTTGTCAATGATGTACATGCATTGTTTCAATTCCCAAATACTGGAGAGATAAGAAGTTAATCCCTAGTTTACCACTTCGAACCTAGAAGTAGGAGTTTCTTTTGAATCGAAACCCTTATGATTAACCTGGGGCAGGGTAGTTATTCAGTTATCTTGATTATACATTCAAATTACAAGATGATCCATTACAACCAATGATTTGGCAGTCATAGCTTTCAATCTTTCAAAAAAATATATCTACATAAAAAATCCCGCTAAGTCGAACACCCAAAGAAAGACTTAGGCAAAAGTTAGGGATTAGTTTAAAACAGAAAATCAAGCAAATGAGGCCCTCAAATCCTTAACATCAAACAAATAAGATTTTGTGATCATCAAATCAAAACCAATAAGTCACTACAAACATCCATCATAGCCAAATAAAATGACTGTCATTGCCAATGAACCTCAATACATCATTTTTACCCTTATATTGTCAAGACAAATGTGTGTAGATTTGACTGAACGTAGGACTGGAGATTCATCATGAAGAAGGGTGGGTACAAACATAATTTTGAGCCTTTATCCTTTGTTTCATAAACCGTGAACCAGACCACGATACAATCCTCAAAAGACCTAATTGAGGCAAGATTATTCTGAAAGCATTCTACAACAAGGTTGCGTAAAATGACTCCAAAAGCATCTTTGCAACTCATCTATTTTGTGCATATATTTTCTTTACCTTTCACTTTGAATGTCATAAACCACCGTGTTTTGACTATGTGATTCATTTGTTTCGCCATCTTTCCAACAATGATTTCAAAAGTTGCATTTGCTTTAAAATTATCATGATTGAATGAAAATTTTTGTTTGCAAACTGGCTTTATCTCAAGGAATTTTCAAACAGTTAAGAAACTTGGTTGGTGATCCCATAAGGGGAAATTTCTTTCCATGACCTGTTGAGAATCAATTCAAGGTTGTTGTTCAGTGTAAGCCCATCTCGGAGTTGGTATATCCAGGAGAATTTACAAGACTCATACTAAGGCAAGCTTCCAAGAGCATCCTAAAGCAATCATTTTCAGAATCAGTCAAGCTGAAGCAACGATCAACTTATTTACAATAGTCCGTTTATCTAGGGCAGTTCATGGAAAGAATCCCTAAGATTCTCTCCATCCTTTCTCTAACAATCATCAACTTGGTACAATTTATTACTGTGGCAGAGGTATGTTTAGCATCAACATCTCTAATCACCAAGAAGGATAGCAATGATCTCACAATGTTGAAGAATCAGTTTTCCAGTCTTGTCCCCTCCACAAAAGAGTCAAAGTCATATTGTCAGAATCTGCATTACATGCATTTTATCATACATCATAAAAAGTTCATATAATATGCATAACATATGTTGTATCCTCATTTTCATTTTCATAGGTCATGTTGTCGTCAACATTTACCTTACTTCAAAAGACCAACTCACTTGGCACTCATCGAAACATATAGGTTTTTTTGTTCAATGCAACTCTTTGGTATGTTTGTCTTTTCATCTAAAGCTACGATCGGATTTTATTCCTCTTTGTTATCCTATGCAATCCATGGGTGTCAATTTTTATTCGACTTTGTCCAATCCAGTCCATGGACGTTCTTCCTTTTGTTGTTATTCTTAGTATCGGCAGTTACACTTGAACCTGTTGATTTATCACTTGGAATACCTCCCTGGTTTCGTTTCATTATTCCCATTATATCTTTTGTTCTGATTGATTTTCCATAACTTTCTTTCGTGTTTATCTGATTGTTCTTCCAGATATGACTTTACTTCCGATGTTTTTCCAGACATGTCTTTTGTTCTGATTGATTTTCCAAAACTTCCTTCGTGTCTATCTGATTGCTCTTCCAGATATGACTTTGATTTCGATGTTCTTCCGGATATGTATTTTGTTCTGATTGATTTTCCAAAACTCTTTCGTGTCTATTTGATTGCTCTTCCAAATATGACTTTGCTTCCGATGTTCTTCCAGATATGTCTTTTTGTTCTGATTTATTTTTCATAACGTTTTCTTCGTGTCTATCTGATTACTCTTCCAGATATGACTTTGCTTTCGATGTTCTTCTGGATATGTCTTTGTTCTGATTGATTTTCCAGAACTTTCTCTCGTGTATATCTGATTGATCTTCCAGATATGACTTTGCTTCCGATGTTTTTCCGAATATGTTTTGTTCTGATTGATTTTCCAAGACTCCTTCGTGTATATCTGATTGATCTTCCAGATGTGATGTTGCTTCCTATGTTCTTCCGGATATGATTTTTGTTCTGATTGATTTTCCAGAACTCTTTCGTGTCTATTTGATTGCTCTTCCAAATATGACTTTTTCAATCCGATTGATTTTCCGGATTTGCCTTCGAATTTGTTGCCTCTCTTTCCAAGTATTGTTGGATACTCTTTGTCACCTTGACGGATTTCCACAATATCTTATTTTTCTCAGCTTTTATTTATTCCCAATTGTTCTCAAACCTTTTCCCCAGTGTAATCATGTCTCATAGTCTATCACATATAACATCATTCCCCGCATAACTCAATCATTTCATGCGTTCATTAACATTGCATCTCATCTACATTTGGTCAAAATTCTAGGTATTCTGATATTTAATCCTCTTTTACCTTGAAGGTAAAAAAACTTCTTTTCTATTCAAACATTCAAGTTCAAGATGATTAAATAGGGGCATATGTCATACCCTAAATTTTGACCAAATATTTTAGCATTTTTTATTCATCTGACACATTTTTATCATAGTATTGAAAATTAATCATAAGTTTGTCATTTTTCCATAAACATTTCATTGATCATTAATCATAAATTTTTAACTGATTTTTATTATTCCATATCATTTCTTGATTTTTATGATTTCTATTTAGATAATTATTTTAGTTTATTTAGAATTAATCTTAGTTTAATTTTGGTTTTAATTTATATTTTAATTAAAATTTATATTAAATTTAGTTTAATTTCAATTTCAATTTATTTAGTTTAACTTCAATTTATTTAATTCAATATAATTTATTTATTTTAATAACCGTTTTCAATTTTTATTATTATTATTATTATTATTAATTTTATTATTATTATTACTACTTTTCTTTTGTTTTTCTTCATGTTCAAAAAAGGAAAAATGACAAGTGGGTCCACTACAATATAGTACAAACACTTCACATGGATTGTCAACTTTGAATTATCAATGGCCAAGAATCATTCACACACTTCACATGGATTGCCAACTTGGACTTATCAATGACCAAAAATCATTCTCATAAAGTCACATAGATTGTCACATCAACACTCCTACCTCATTCACACTATAAATAAGATCTTTCTTTCTCTCATTTGAGACTAACAAGATCACAATTAAATTCTCAAAATCTAGCACATTTATTACATATTTTTCAAAGCCAAAATTCTTTTTTTTTTAATTACGCAATACCCATAAATATTCACCATTTTCACCACAACAACAACCTCCATCAAAACACATTCACTTTCTTCTACACAACAAGCTCAACCTATGCTAACTTTGAAGTTTATGAGTATCATTCATCATTTATTTATTTATATTTTAGTTTGTGAATCTATGTTGTAAAAATGTAATATTTTTTATGTGTTCATATTTTATTGTTGTTATAGTGTTAGTATAGGTTAGCTTAAGATAAATATTCATGTTTATTTATTTCTATTTCATTTTTTATTTTACTAGTTATTTATTTATTTATTTATTTTAGTTTGTTATCTATTTAAATTATTTAAAAATTTCCTTATTAGTTTAAGTTATTAGATTGACTTTAGTTTCTTCATTTCAAAATATAATTTTGTTTAATTTATTTAGTAATCTTAGAAGTAAAATATAAATGCGATCACTAAGATTAAACATTTTGAGATAATTAAATATCTTGGTCCAACGCCAAGTAAACACTTCTACACTTCATGCACACACATAAATCAGTCATTTTTATGATCGTCATTTGCACGACTTTACACGCCACAATACAAAAAATATATGATTTTATCAAATCTCTTATAACAAAATAACGAAAGAACTGAATTCTAGAGTCTAGCATTCCACGAGTTCTTGAATGAATCATTCTTGAGGCCCGCCCCATGGGACGTGATCCATTCGCTCTTCTGTCTCTAAAACACACTCAACAATTAACCTTAAACCATGCTAATCAAGCTTTTCCATTACAAACATCAAATTATTTTCATAATCAATTAACGAAAGAACTAAATTCTGGAGTCTAGCATTCCATGGGTTCTTGAATGAATCATTCCTGAGGCTCGCCCCACGGGACGTGGTTCATTCGCCCTTTCGTCTTTCAAAACACTTAATTTTTACATATCAAATAGCGAAAGAACTGAGTTCTAGAGTCTAGCATTCCACGAATTCTTGAATGAATCATTCCTGAGGCCCGCCCCATGGGACGTAATTCATTCGCATTTTCATTCTTAAAATACTAAACAAGATCAAACATTTTCTCTAAACGAACGTTGTTTAAACTTTTTCTATCTCGCAAACAAGCAAGCGCTTCAGCCTCCTATCGCGAGCAGATAAGCCAACGCTTAGCAGTTAGAGAGCGGTTTAAACAATTGTTCATAAAAACACCAACAAACCGTAGTTGCACGAACTACGAAGCTCTAACTTTCTCATTGCACAAGGGAATACGTAGGCACGTGGATTTTAATCCTTCGCGTGCACACTAATAAAAAATTAATTATTTCTCCGTCACGAATCACCCTAATAAAAAATTAACCATTTCCCCTATAACAATAATAATAATTAAAATATTTGTTTCCCTTTAAAACAAACGATCTTAACAAACTTTTATCATTAGAAGAAGACAATAATATAAGTTAACATTTAAGCGCAAATTAGACTAAGAGGTTTTCGTTGAGTACAACGGACGTGAGGGGTGTTTAATACCTTCCCCTTGCGTAACCGACTCCCGAACTTAGATTAGTGGTTTCGTTGATCATTTCTTATCCTTATTAGGTTGTGTCTATATCTTCCTTTTCTCTCGTTAGAATAAATAGAATTAGGTGGCGACTCTGTTGTTTTCCGCGTCCATCGCGAGGATCGTATTTTTCGATGTACGACAATAATCTCATCCAGTCTGTGAAGATTGGGTTCGAGATCCCTTCTGAAGTAAACACCGTATTGATAAAACTTCTTCGGGATAACATAAATCTTTTCTCTTTCCCCCATGAGGTGCCTGTCATTGACCCCATAGTAGTCTACCATCAATTAAATATCGACCCTAGCGCCTAATATGTCTCACAATAAAAAATATGGCAGTCTCCAGAGAAGGCGAGGCTACCGCTAGCACGATGGAGAGCCTATTGGATGCCTGATTTTTGAAGTGAAATACACTGAGTGGCTTTCTAATGTCGTAATGGTTAAAATAGCCTCTTGCAAGTACATGATGTGTGTAGACTATACCAAACGTAATAGAGCATGCTTGAAAGACTCATATCTGCTACTGAATATTGACTAACTAGTAAATAAATTGGCCTGATACAATCTACTACCATTTATTGATTTTTATTCTAGGTACAACTAGATACCCATGTTCGGACCTGATAGGAAGAAGACGATGTTCATGATCAAACAAGCCAATTACCAATATAATGTCATGCCTTTTAGATTGAATAATGAATGCATGACATACCAAAGGATGGTGAACAAGGTATTTCGAGAAGATATAGACGAGGCACTAGGGGGATACATTGAAATTATGTTCTTAAGGGAACAAATGGTGGACTAGATGCTTAAGCCAACGTGTTCAACATCTTAAAATAGAATTGACAGATTATTAACTAACAAGATGATAAATGATAAAGAAATAAAAGAACACAAATCATTTTTAACACAATTCAGTGCAAACAACCCCTACAAATGATGATCCCATACATCCAAACACAAAATCAAACATGCATGCACAAAAAGTAAGAAGTCAGTAATCAGTCAGGTCAATCAACACACACCACTACAACTACACATTAACCATCATAACATCGCAGTTCACCCACAGTCATAAGATCAGATCATATATGATCAAAAGACAGATGCCAAGCTAGATGCTCTAGCATGTGAGCACACATATGCATCAACACACATAAATAATACAGAACATATATTGCAACACATACATTAAATAATGCTCCATATACATGATTAACATAACACACTACTACCACTAGTACCATTACTCCCCCATTTTCCATAATTTGGAGAAGGTAAGAAAGAAATAAACCCAATCATAGGGTATCAAACAACTGAGAACTAAATCCATAGAATATCATAATAGATTCATGATTTCTAAAGAGCTATTATAGATCCAAAAACAAAACAAGGAACATACAAACATAATAAAACAAAAACACCTAGAAAACTCAATATTCAAACTCGACCTCCAAACTAATCACCTAATTCAATGAAGGTAACCTAGTTTTCATTATCATCTTAGTCAGAATCATGGGTTTAAACAAGTCTTTTCTTGAAGGACTTCGTCATTGTTAAAAACTTCTTCCCAGTCATAAATTCACACATCAAAACAGCTTTTCAGTAGAACCATTCTACCTTGACCATGAACCAGAAAGTATCCCCCTTGGATCTCATCCAGAAACAGATTAGGATGCCTGCTCTGATACTAATTAAAATTCTGGTATGACAGACTCAGATGTCGAATATGATGTTGAGACGTCTTATCAGTTACTTTTAAACATGACAAGGTATACACAATAGTATTTAAAAATTATGATATATCAGATTCAAACATGCTTCAGAATGTTTCGACATTTGATAGGACATGCAACACATATACTGCATAAAATAAACTGAAAGTTGTAAAGAACACATTCAAATTATTAACCCAGTTCGATGCTAACTCATCTACTCTGGGGGCTACCAAGCCAAGAAAGAAATCCACTATGTAGTATCAATTCAAAGACTTCTCAACAAACACCTACAATTTACAGTCTTCTCACTTAATCATTACCCTTGCAACTTCTACTTAGGAACTCCTAAATATGAGAAACTCATCCTCACTTCTAATCACCTCAGTGATGTCTTACAGTCCTCAACAGTCAGTTGCTAATATTGACGGCTCTTTACCTAAACAACAATCCAAAATAGAAGCCACACTTCCATTACAATACATTAACCTTGCTTAGCAGCTTCAGTTAAGTACACAACTTCTCTTGCTTAGAAGCTTCGAGAATCACAAATAAAACAGCCACAACAAGGTTCCTTGTTGCATACAGCTGCCACAAGAACACAACCCTAATAATGTTTACATTTTATTGGTTGGTTGATTACCCTAGGTTACAAGGTTTCTATTTATAACCTATTCCCAAGTGGATTTTGACCTAAAAAATCACAGCAACAACTGCTACATATATGCAGAAAAAATCTGCTACAAACATACAAAAAGATCTTCAAATATAAAAACTCCTAAAATATCTCTAAATATAGAAACTCTATATTTTTTAATATCTGTCTTCAATGTAAATTTGAGTCTTCAAGATCTTTTACAATCAGCACCACTGGATTGATTTAAATCTTCAAAATAAATTGTTTCTGTTTAAACCAAAACAGAAACTTCAATCCATCTTCAGCAGTTCATGATGTCGAATGAATTGTCTTGACATCTTTTTCGACATGTTGTTCCAGATGTTGAAACATTTCAACATAACATGTTTGGGCGCACACAAAAGGATTCATTTGCTTAATGTTTTCTTTCTTTTGCAAAGATTATGTACATACACATTGCTGCTATATTTGTTTTACAAAATTCACGCCAATTCTACAAAACTTACACAGGTGTTGCAGGCTCTTCTAACACGAGTGTGTTACCATCTTGAAAAAATACAAGTAGGAGCAAGTTCTTACGTTGAGAGTGAATGAGATGAGAAGTGAATTCCCGAAGGAAAGACGATTATTGTTTGTTCAATGTTTTTTGGAAGCTTTTTCTTTGAGGTTTTGCATAGAAGAGTGTACTCAAGTCTCATTCAACGGAGTGTGTACTTCTTAAATCACTCCAAGATGGAGTGAAGAAGAAGCACACCTAAGTATGGAGAAGATCCCCAAACTTAGTTCCAAGGATTGAGGTTCGAACACACTAGCCTATCTTATTTATTAAGTGTTTTTCCTTTTGGAGTGAAGAAGTGATTTTTTTAGCTTTTCTTGGTGAAAATGACTTCATGATTAAACTTATATATCATGCTAGACAAGTTTGCACTAACCCAATATGGGATGAATACAAATTCCCCATGAAATTAGTCCATACACACAAGGTCACTTCAAACTTTATTAAGTGTTTTTGTTTTTTTTAGATATGAGAGAGAGAATAAAAGAGAACCAAGGGTAAAAAGTCTAATGGCGAACTAACAATCCTAAGAGTTATCATGCATGGGTTACCTAGGTTAGTGAGGTTTGATTTCTACCCTAATGAAGAAGAAGGAAAGAAGAAAGAAGAAGAAGAAGAATAAATGAGCAGAGGGTTCAACTTACTTCTTAAGAGAAGATAAGTTTATCCTAGAGGGGATAAAGAAAAGTTAAGCATATATGGCCTAGGCACATCCCAAAAAAAAGTATGAAGACTTAAAAAAGATGAAGGAAGAAGTTGAGATGTGAGAGTATCACCCACACCTCTCAAACTTACCAAAGCCCCTGCAAAGTTAGAAATATTCACATAAATGCAAACACAACTCAAACAATCACAAGACATGAAAGAACAAGGCTCTAAGTCCTAAAACTCACACAAGTCAGAACCTATAAGTCTAAATGACCCCTAATGTTAGTCATGCAAACTCAATCAAAAAGAAAATGGGACAAGTCCCACAAACACCCAACAATGCACCAAAGAAGGAGTGAGATGGAAAGAAGTGATCAAGTAAGGCAAACAAGTCAAAATAAAACAATTAAGGTCAAAGTCAGAAGCTAAACACATTTAAGAATGTCACATTATGTCAATTAAATTTCATACAAGTCATGAGTTATGATATGTAAGCATAGGAGATGAAGTGATGGTGAATTGAGATGAAGATGCAAGCATGTGTTCATGAAACAATGTCACTTAATGAGATGAGACAAGCATACAAGCATGGGGTGAAATGAGTATGAACCAAAGTCATAAGTATATCAACATGTTAGATGCATATAAGATGAACATGTAGTCACATTTGAACATGGATGAGACATAATGAAGTTAGAAGAAGAGATGAGGTGAAAATAGATCACTTAAGGTTCATGCTTAGAAAACATTCATCAATGCAAGTTAACAAGTAATCAAATCCTTCATACAAGCCCTATGGATACCTAAGATGATGTCAAGATACAAAGTCAGATCCTAACTGTAAACACCCCAAATTTGCCCTCACCCACTCATACCATGGCTTGTGATCATTTCATATGCATAAACACAATCATATCATCTCATATCTCATTTTTGATTCACTGCATAGATTCAAAGTCATCTGCACCTAGGGTTTGTGATCTGAGCAATCCAAGAGCTTCTTGAGCCACTCCAAAGGCAACCAATCACTTCAAAGGGGACCATGTGTGTTCTTATACCATATTACATCCTCTCAAAGTCAAAAATGCAAAAGAATCACAAGAACTGGGATTGGTGTGGAAGCAGAGCCAGGATAGACTGCACAGTTGACCTAAAATTAGGGTTTTGGTTTCAGAGGCCATAACTCCAAATTTTTTGGTCATTCTTGTTTCCATTGGTCTCTATATGGTATAGGGAGTATGCATGTCAATTTTCATGAAGAAATTCCATGGGGAAGTCATCTGATCAAGGGTTGACTTTTCAGACAAGTCAGTGCAAAATCAGGGCATCTGAGGCCCCCAATGACCCAACCAATGGGTGATCTTCATCATTTTGAGTGTATATGATCTTTATTTGATCATGGAAGAGGGTTGAAGTTCACAAAAATCAAGAATTTGGAGTTTTTGCAAGTGTTGACTTTTTGGGCATAGTTGACTTTTGCAAGAATGCTTCATTTTAGGTCATTTTTCAAGCCTTGATTCTTGATCCAAAAATGCTTCAAATGGAAAAACTTTGGTCATGAAAGTTGTAGATTACATCTTTCCCTTTTCAAAAAGTACAAGAACATGATCAAATTCTTCTTGGATCAAAAGTTATGGTGTGACAAAGTTGGCAAAAATCATTGATTTTCAAGGCATGCTTCAAATGTGAATTTTGCAAAATCATGAACCAAAGCCAATTGTAACTTCTAATTCACTTCAAACCAGTATGCAAACATCACATAGGCCTTAAAAGTCAGAATTGGACCAAAGATCACATGTGTTTAGTTCATGTAACAAGGCATTTTTCATGAAAGTTTCAAAAGGTAACAACTTGCAAAACTCATGATCACACCTCACCAACTTGATGTCTTGGATGCTGAACCAGCCCTAGCTTCTCTCCATGCCATGCTGCGCCAGTCCATGTACTTGTGCTAGCCTAGAACCAAGCCCATGCTTTCCTTACACCAAAGTTGACATTTTGCAAAAGTGACCTTACCAATCAATAAAGCACATGTCATGTCATCTGACCAATGAGAGAGGTTTATGTGGACAAAGAGCAAGACATTTCATACATGAAGCAAGGCTGAAACACTTCACAGCATCACATACTCAAACTCACCCCATTTGCATTTTCTCTTCGAAACTCTCTGCACAAACCACTAACCTTCAAACCAGCTTCACTGATCATCTCACCATACTTCATAGAGCCTAAACCAAGCAAAGCCCAAGCCTGAATCCATCAAGAACTTGGTTTCTCCATTTTCACCCTCACCTGCAGTTTCTTTCGAAACTCCTTCCTCAGCTCACAAACATCCAAACAAACACCACAAACCTTCTTAAAACATCACCCTGATCACAAAGAACCACTCACATTGGCCTGAAACTGCTTGCATCACCATTGCCATTTTCAACTGAGCTTGAGCAGAAGCTGTCCAAACTCATCAACCAGCCAATATAAATTTCTCTCAAGCATTCAAGCATCATCAAGAGGTCACAAGGAGTGGATTTCACAAGGAGAGGAGGTCTGAAAGTTGCTGGATTGAAAGCTTCGAATCTCAGGTAGCTCAAGAACTTTTTTTCCAGAAATGGATTTTTAAGTTCTAAACTTGTTCTCCATGCCTTACTGATTATCCTGGTGCTTTTAGTTTTGAAAATGATGATGAAATGAGAATGTAATTGCTCTCTGAAACTCTGTTGACCTAAAAAATGTTTTGTTCGATTCATGATTCTGGGGAAAAATAAATGTTGTTTGTGATGGGGTTTTGATTCAGTAGGTTATGGGGATCATTTCCATGTTCTTAGATTTCATTTTTGTTAGGTTTTGAGAGTTTTGGGGATTTTCAGGTGGGGTTCCCACCGGAGAAGACGACCGGAGGTCTTCTCCGGTCACCTGAAAATCATTAGGGCATAATCCCTGTCATTAAGTGCATTTGAATCTGGGACGTTGGATGCGTTGAAAAAGTTGACTTCGCGCGCGTGTGTATGGCTGAGATGCAGTCATTAAACCCTAATCATCATTATTTATTTAATTAATTGAGATTAAATCAGTTTGAATATGGGCCATCAGATGGCGCGCGCAGTCAACGTTTTCAAACTCAGAGCTCATCTCAGCCCTCCATCCTGCATACTTCCATTTTAATTCATTTTTAATTCATTTATTTTGTTTTGTTTTGTGCAATTTATTTAAAATAGTTAAAATTGTCTAAAAATTATGAAACTTTTTCTTGAGAGTTTTATTAATTTTTAGGACGCAAAAATATTTTTGTTTTTATTTTTAGCATTAAAAAAGTATTTTTAAATATTTAAAAGATTATTTTTAATTGATTAATGGAAATTAATTTATTAAAAATACTTTTAGGTATTTAAAAATCACCAAAAAATTCATGAAATGTTCTAAGACATTTAGAAACATTGTCCAACCTTCAAACCAAATTTCTTTTTGATCTTGATGCATTTTAAGAATTTCTCATTGAATTAAAATCATTTTTATGCATTAATTTGATCCTAAGTTCAAAAAATCATTTCTGCCTATCCATGAAGAGTTGGACATTGATTCTTTTTGCATTTCATTGTGTTTAGCATATAGTTTTTGAGATTAAATTGCCATGGTTTGATCTTGCATTTTCAAATTGTTTGACATTTCTTTTGTTTAGGAACCATAAAAACCCTAATAACTTGTAAAAATCATAACTTGAGATTAGTTAGGAATTGAGGCCCCTCCTTTGGGCATTGGTTTAATATAGGATTAAGGGTCCTTTGTGTGGCATTTTCAATTTTTTATCTTAGGGTTTGCTTCTGTTTTTGGTTTGTGTTTGTTGTTTGATTCATAAACCCTAATTTGGGCTTCCATATGCATCCATCTTGCATTCTCTTGCATAACATGACTTGCCATGACATTTCAAGCATTATTTTGGTTCATTGAACATCATAAGACATATTGAAAGCATGTTTGATCATTGCATCATGTGTTTGCCATGTTGTATGTCATGTGCACTTCATAACTTTTCATGTATGTCCATGCTTCCTAGTTTGCTTCATTTGCATTCATGAACTTGTATGATCATCTCCATGCCTTGTTTCATGTTTGTAGCATCTCATAACATCATTATCATCATGTATTTGCTTCTGGTTTTGTTTCTCATCATGTCATCTCATCCCATTTTGCATTGCATTGCATTTCTTTTCTAACTTTTTCAGGTGGTAAGTGACTTGAGAAGTGGATTTGCCTTCACTTCTCATAACTTTTCTTTTCATCTCTCTTGCATCCATTGCTGCATTTTCTATTTGTGTTTGAGTTTGAGCTTGCTCATTCTTCTCCTTCCCACTTTCTCTCTTCAAGTGACTTGACTTCTTGAATGAAGCAAGTTGCTTTGCTTCTCTTGATCCTTTCATCTGCTTCCTGGTGGTTCCATTGAAGATTGTTCTTGAAAACCTCACAAACCTTAGGAACAACCAAGCATGATAATGATTAGGGTTTTGATTAGTCTCCCCTCTTAGTTTTACCTTTGAGTCTCTTTGAGTCTTCTCTTCTCATCTCATAATCAGGGACTAAACCCTGAAGGTTTTAAGGCTTTGTGATTAAGCTTATGCCTGCATCCTTCTCTTAGGATGGAGTGTATAACTTTAATCCTAAGTGTTAAACCCTTAATGTGTTTAAATCTCTTAATCAATTCACTTAATAATCATCAAGATATCACACTTGTAACTTGGGCCTTGCATTAGGGTTCTAATTCTTCCTTAATTGGTTAAGAAGGACTAACCCTAGTGTTAATGGACAAGTCCCCCTCAAGTTGTCTTACAAATCATAAAAACCACTTCTTCATCATATCATTAAATAAAATCCACTTAATCAAAGGCTTGTTTTGTCATGAGTTTAATCCCTAATCAATGATTAAGTTGAGGAGCTTTCCTCAGCTTAAACATTCTCATCTATTATCCTTCTATTAGGATGGTGTAATGAGTCTGTTTAATCCCTGATTATGGCTTAACCTCATTACTCAACACTAAACAAAAACACCAAAAACATCTAAATAATCACAAGTAGGTTAATGATCTTAATCCTACATCAAAGGTGATTAAGTGTGAGAATCTGACTTCACACTTAAGGTATTCTCATTACCCCTAATCAGAGGGAAGATGTGATGAGTTTACTAAATCCATTGGTTTAGGCTTAAGCTCATTAACTTATGACAAAATCCAGAAGCAATAAAAGACTGAAAACACAAAAACAAACAATAATCGTCTCCTCCGGGATTCTTTTCTCATCATCTTCACTCACAAACGAGAACTTGCTTCTTCCGTCTAATGCAAGACAGTAAGCACCTGAGCCAGACAGGTCATACACTTGAGCATAGACAAGCAAGCAGTTCACAAGTCAATTCATCTTTCAGTCTCTTTGGGTCGAACTACGGTGTTCTGACTTCCTCATTGCACGAGAGGATACGTAGGCATAACCTTACAGTTATCGAACAAAAGTCTCTGTACATTCCCCCTCCTTTCAGCATCATTCTTAGCCTCATGATCTTGAGCATCTCACTCCTTTCTTACACTGACACTTCATTTATATACTTCACTTCACACTTCTTTTGCACTGACACCTGTACATTCTTTTCTAGCTACTTTATACACAGATTGCACCGACACTACCCCTTTAAAACACAAATCTTTTAAGCGTGGATCCCGTCGAGTACGGCGGACAATCTGGGTGCTAATACCTTCCCAGGTTGTAACCAACCCCCTTTCTCAGTCTCTCTGGTTCGCAACCGTCTTATCCATCTTTTTCTAGGTTTATGCAGCATTACCTTTCCCTCGGGATAAAAATGCCTAGCTGGCGACTCTATTCATTCTCCAGTGAGTTCACGGCTGTGTGTTCCCACTGTTCCCTTTCGCCGACCGTTCGCGTCTGTACCCCTTTTGACCCGGTGTCACTTGGCGGGAGCGACAGCTTGGCGACTCTGCTGGGGACCCTTATATTGCAACCAGGGCTTCTGGTTCTTTTTGTGGGTTCCTCCTAGCGCTTGTTTGATTTGTGTTTACTGGGGTGTTATTTGTGCTTGTGTGTTTGTTTATTTACTGCTTTATGTACAGTTGTTTACTGCTTTCTTTTTTGCTTTTGTATATATCATACTGTCATGCTGCTGGCTGGATCTGGTTTTTGTTTTGGTGGGTGGGGTTCTATCGAGAGTTAAGGTCCTATACCGGGGACCTGAGTGACACCTAGGCTAGAGTGAATCATATTCTTTCCCATTCCATTTCGGTCTGGTGCGGGAATATGAAACACGGTTCAGATATGGGTTTCTTCTTGAGAACTCTGTGTTGCAGATTTCCTGCAATACTAGGGCTATCTGGGAAGCCTGCTAAGTCTGGATGACCTTTTAGTATTGACCTTCAGAAACTGGGGTGAATTAGAGGAGGAACTTTTATGGTTATTGTAAACACTGTACCTCCGGGTTAGAAGTGTTTACAATTCTCATAACTGATCCGAGTCTGAGGATCCTTGTTTTAGAACACCACCTGTGAGGGGGTTGGGCTGTTTACAGGTTTGCAGGTACCTTGACCTCAGAGTACCCTGTTACTTTGACTTGATTAAGAATGCTCCATGTTGGAATAGTTCTTGTGATTCTAAACCCTGGACATGTGGCTCTTTATTTGAGCCCTCCACCTTGGTTACTGGAGTTATAGACCTCCAACTGGAATTCTTGAACACACTTGGACCTATATCAGAGCACTTGATCAGATCCAGCTCAGACACAGACCCTTGCATATCATTTGCATACATGATCATTGCATCATATTGACATTTTCCTATTTGTGTTTCAGGGTATCCATCTTCATTTGGTTTTGGTTTTGACCCCATCTTCAGTATTGACCCATCTTCGTCAGCATCTGCTTCAGTTATCTGCACCAGCCAATCAGTGGCCCTTTCTTCAGTGTTATCATCAGCACCTGTCAGCATCATGGCTCCTAAAAAGAGCAACATCACCTATCACTTCTTCCAGCCAGAGCTATCTGACATCAGGAGGATTCAGACCCTGATCACTCCAGACCACATACCATTGTTTAGGGAACACCATGGAGATATACTTGATATGGTTATGGATCTGGACCCTTCACAGAGAAGCCTGATCCACACCTGCCTTCAGTTTTATGATCCCCCACTGAGATGCTTCACTTTTCAGGACTTTCAGTTGGGCCCTCTATTGGAAGAATACTCATCATTAGTTGGTATACCTATCAGGAGAGAAATCCCTTTCAACCCTAAGATGGTTTTCCCAAGTAATGAGGAGGTAGCAAAGGCATTGCATCTGGAACCAACCTTGATTGGGCAACATATGACCTCTAAAGCAGGAATCCCTGGCCTCCATTTGGACTTCTTAATCTCTCAAGCTACCCTGAAGGCTTCCCTAGGAGAATGGAAAGCAGTATGTGCTTTGTTGGCTTTGAGTATATATGGGATTGTATTGTTTGCAGATGAGCCTCGATTCATTAGTAAGAATGCAATTCATCTGTTCATCCTGAAGAACCCAGTGCCAACATTATTGGGTGATCTCTACTATTCAGTGCATCAGAGGAATGAAAAACAGAGGGGGAGACTAGTGAGGTGTTGTGCTCCATTATTCCATACTTGGCTTCTCAGGCATCTACCCAGGACAGATGCATTTTTGAACCCTCATCAGCAGAGTAACTGGGCTAAGAGACTCACTGCTCTAACTTCAGCAGATATCAGGTGGTGCACGCAGAGCACCAAGGGCAGGGATATCATCACCAGTTGTGGGCATTTTCCCAATATGCCCCTAATAGGAGTTAAGGGTAGTATTAATTACAATCCTCTGCTGTTCAGAAGGCAACTGGGCTATGCACTAGTCCATATTCCTAAAGCACGGGACTTGGTTGAGACTCTCTATTGTGAGAACAAGATTAATCTGGCTGTTGTTAGGCAGGCTGCTTGGGCTTGGGATAATGTTCAAACCAAGGGAATAACCATTTTAGGGAAGTGCAACAATGTGGCATCAGCACAATATTATGAATGGTCCCGTGCCAGGGCTCAATTCTCTGGAATGCCCTTTACCATAGAAGATATGCCTGAATCATCTTCAGCACCCCCTGCCACTATCAGTTTGGAAGAGTTTGAAAGCTTGAAGGAAAGAAATGAAAAGTTAACCCAGGCTTTGCAGAAGACCCTCCGAGAGAGGAGTGATGGTATGAGGGAGGTTGAGAGATTGGAAAAGTTGAGAGTGGAGCATCTGGTTAAGATTGAGAAGTCTGGGGATTATATCAAAAAGTCTAAAGCTGGAGAGCAAATTCTGAAGAATGCTTGCAAAGAAGCCCAGTTCCAGAGAGCAAGGACAGACTTGTATCTGAAGGAGAGTCAGGCCCGGTGGGTCAGGATCACCGAAGCTCGTACCCTGGAGGACAAGAGAGTTCAAGACAAGATGGAGCAACTAGAGAATAGTGTAAAAGAACAGCAAGAAGCCCTGGCAGCAGCCCAGAGAGAGATATCAGAGCTGAAGATCAAAGCAGGAGTGAAGAGGTCAAAGGACCAAAGTCAACTCAAGAAGCTAACTACAGCTGTTACGACCCGGAATCTCCTCATCAGGAATCTCACGGAGCGTCCGGCTGATCCTGTGACCGAAGCACTTCTCAAGGAAGTTCGTGAGGATGAGTTTGGTCTTGGTGTTTGACCATTTGTTTGTTGTTGCTTTCATTCCATGTACTTGTATTTTTCTTTCTTGTGATGTATTTTGACCCCTCAGAGGGTTTGTATTTGTAAGACAAACTATGTACCGTTTTGCTTTTTGTAATATATGTATTAGTTTGTTCCATCCGGGTTTACTTCGAGAGCAACATCAACAACATCTTCAAGGGTCTGGAAGGGTCAAAACTGAAAGCCAAACCGGATACCTTGATAACAAATAAGCATAACTGCATTGCATGCTAACCTTTTGTTTGTTTTGTAGGTTTTTGTTTTAATGCTACTAACTCTGTTGTGATGTTCAGGAACTATTGCTCGACGCCGAGTATTTCCCCTCAACCGTCCGCACCGTTATCCGACCCGTAGCAACCTCCCGGGCATTCAAATGGATCAGGTACAGCAGGACCTTACAGAGGTCAGGACTCAAATGGCAAACGAAAGATTGGAAATGAGAACGCAGATAGCTCAGTTTATGGAAGTGATGAACAACATGGCTCAGAGCCAAGAAAGATTGAGGGCCATGGTGGAGAGGCAGAATCAAGAAGATCCACATATAGGGACTGCTGGCACAAGCAACAACGAGAGGGTCCAACCTCATGTCAATCCCCCTGTATTTGGACCCCACCTCCATCCAGAGGTTAATATTCCTGCAAATGTTCAAGGGACTGCTACTGCAGCCAGGGTACTGCAAGAAGACCCCCAGGAGGATCAATTCACAGTAATGGGTGCTGGGGAAGAGGCTTATGATAGAAGATTGGATGAGATAGCTGAGAAGTTGAGATCATTGGAGTCTCAAAACTCTTTGGGGTTCGATGTTATGGATATGGGCTTGGTAGACGGGGTCAGGATTCCCCACAAGTTTAAGCCACCATGCTTTGAAAAGTATAATGGGACTTCCTGTCCCCGAACTCATCTGCAATCATTTCTGGGGAGACTGAAGGCCTATACTATGGATGAGAAACTCTGGATGTTCTATTTCGAAGACAGCTTGACAGGAGCGTCAAGAGAATGGTACTCTCACTTGACAAGGGCAACTATTAGATGCTGGAAGGACCTGGCAGAGGCCTTCATCAGACAGTATCAATACAACTTAGACATGGCACCCAACAGGACCCTCCTAATGGGAATGTCACAGTCGTCAAGAGAAAGTTTCCGAGAATATGCCCAGAGATGGAGGCAATTGGCTGCTGCTGTTCAGCCACCTATGTCTGAAAGGGAAATGGTGGACATGTTTATGAACACCCTTCAGGGGACTTACATTGATAGGCTAGCTGCCTTCTCATCTACCAGCTTCGCAGATGTTGTCATAGCCGGGGAGAGAATTGAAAGCTTATTGAAAATGGGTAAGATATCAGACAATGGTGCCAGCTCGTCCAGTAGTACAAGGAAGCCTTTTGCAGGCCCAAGAAGAACTGGCGAGACCAATGCCATCCACACCAACAGGGGCGGGCCCCATTATGTTCACAGATCAGTGGCAGCAGTCACCATTCCTGCTCCGGCTCACCCTCAACCAGTCTATCAGCCTCCGCAACAAAACTATCAGCAACAACCTCAGTACCATCAACAGAATCAGTATCCTCCGAGAAATTACAACAACAGCAACTCCAACAACAATAGTCAGCAAAGGCCGTTCCCACAGAGGCCTTCTCAAGCCAACAGGGTAATCGATCCGATCCCTATGCCATATGCTACATTGCTGCCACAACTCCTGAAACTCAACCTAGTTGAGCTAAGGACGCTGGCACCTCCAGATCCCAACAGTCTACCCAGGAACTATGACTCCAACGCCAGATGTGCCTTTCATTCAAACGCACCTGGCCACAGTACAGAAAAGTGCAGAGCTCTGCACATGAAGGTACAAGACCTGGTAGACTCTAAGGCTCTGAATTTCGCACCACCACCCAATGTCAATAAAAATCCCATGCCAAACCACGGTGGTCCCAGGATTAACGCTATTGAAGAAGACAGGCCGTCTTATTTAATAACCAGTGTGGGTCAGATCAGGACACCGTTGGTAGAAATCAAGGCTCAACTCCTCGAATGTCAAATGTTCCCGGGGTGTGAATTGGGGTGTGCCTACTGCAATATTTCGGTCAATGGGTGCGATAATCTGAGGAATGGCATAGATGGTCTCATACAGAGTGGCCAACTTCAGATCACCACATCATTTCCAACAAATCCAGCAATCTCATCAGCAACGGTTTCAGAACCTCCTACAACTGCAACAACCATTGTTCCTGACAATTCTTCGGCTTCATCTGTAAACACCCCAAATTTGCCCTCACCCATTCACACCATGGCTTGTGATCATTTCATATGCATAAACACAACCACATCATCTCATATCTCATTTTTGATTCACTGCATAGTTTCTAAGTCATCTGCACCTAGGGTTTGTGATCTGAGCAATCCCAAAAGCATCTTGAGCCATTCCAAAGGCATCCAATCAACTCAAAGGGGTCTATGTGTGTTCTTATATCATATTTCATCTCCTCAAAGTCAAAAATGCAGAGGAATCACAAGAACTAGGGTTTGAGTGGATGCAGAGCCAGGGTGAACTGCACAGTTGACTGAAAATTAGGGTTTTGGTTTTAGAGGCCATAACTCCAAATTTTTTGGTCATTCTTGTTTCCATTGATCTCTATATGGTATAGGGAGTATGCATATCAATTTTCATGAAGAAATTCCATGGGGAAGTCATCTGATCAAGGGTTGACTTTTCAGACAAGTCAGTGCAAAATCAGGGCATCTGAGGCCCCCAATGACCCAACCAATGGGTGATCTTCATCATTTTGAGTGTGTATGGTCTTTATTTGATCATGGAAGAAGATTGAAGTTCATAGAAATCAAGAATTTAGGGTTTTTGCAAAGGTTGACTTTTTGGGCATAATTGACTTTTTCAAGAATGCATCATTTTAGGTCATTTTTCAAGCCATGATTTTGGATCCAAAAATGCTTCAAATGGAAAAACTTTGGTCATGAAAGTTGTAGATCTCATCTTTCCCTTTTCAAAAAGTACAAGAACATGATCAAACTCTTCTTGGATCAAAAGTTATGGTGTGGCAAAGTTGGCAAAAATCATTAAAATTCAAGTTATGCACCAAATGGAAATTTTGCAAAAACCTTGAACCAATGCATCATGTGACCTCTAATTCATTTCAAACCATTACACAAACATTCTCTAAGTCCTAAAAATCAGAATTGGATCAAGATTGCTCATGGTTTGGTTTGTGTAACAAGACTTTATCACATGTGAACCAAAGTTGCCACAAGTTGCAAAATCATCATTTCACCTCCTACCACTTGTTGCCTTGGGTGCTGAACCAAGCTAGCCTTTCCCCTCACCATGCTGCGCCAGCCCACACACTTGTACTAGCCTAGAACACAACCCATGCCTCTCTTACACAAAGGTTGACAATTTGCAAAAGTGGCCATACCAATCAATAAAGGGCAGGTCACATCATCTGACCAATGAGATTAGTTTATGTGGATCAAATGCTGGCTAAACATAAGAGGAGGCAAGGCAGAAGCTCACCACAACACAGCATACACATTTTCATCCTCACTTGCAAAACCCTTCGAAACTGATCACACAACTCACAAACACAAAAACAAACTTCATAGATCAACTCAACTCATCTTCCTGGTCACAAAGCATCCATCACCATAGCCTAAAACCTCCAGAATCCCAAATACGATTTCTCTCCCCCATTGAACAGAACCTGCTCAAACCTTCAAACCAGTTACCACAAATCCTTTCCAAGCACTGAAAGCTTCTCAGGAGGTCAAATGGAGTAGATTGCAAGCAGGAAACTAGCCAGAAAGTGTCAGAGATCAAAGCTCCAGTTCAGGTGAGCTTCATGAACTTTTTTTCCAGAAATCCTTTTTTAAGTTCTTAAGTTGTTATTCATGCTTCCCTGATCATAAATATGTCATTGGTTTTAAAAATGGTGGAAAAATAAGGATGTAATCGTGTTCTGAAAGTCTTGCCCTAAAATTTTGTTTGTTTCGATTCATGAGTTTGAGGAAATATAAATGATGTTTGTGTTAGGGTTTTGATTCAGTGGGTTATGGGGATCATTTCTGTGTTCTTAGATTCCATTTTAGTTATGTTTTGAGAGTTTTAGAAATTTTCAGGTGGGGTTCCCACCGGAGAAGACGACCGGAGGTCTTCTCCGGCCACCTGAAAATAATTAGGGCATAATCCCAGTCATTAAGTGAGTTTGAATCTGGAGCGTGCGATGGCTTTGACTTGTTGACCTCCCGCGTGTGTGGATGGCTCAGATTGATCATTAGAAACCCTAATTGCATTTAATTAATTCATAAACCTGATTAACCAAGTTTGAATTTCAGCCCTTGATCTGCGCGCGCAGTCAACAAGGCTTTCCCCAGACTCAATCCTAGCCCCTCATTTGGTTGACTTCAGTTTATTTTCATTTTTATTTCATTTTCTTTCATTTAACTTGTACAATTATTTTAAAATAGTAAAAAACACTTAAAAATTATGAAACTTTTCCTTTAAAGTTTTATTAATTTTTAAGACCCAAAAACATTTTTATTTTATTTTTATCAGTTAAAAAAGTATTTTTAAATATTTAAAAGATTATTTTTAATTGATTAATGGGAATTAATTAATTAAAAATACTTTTAGGTATTTAAAAATTACAAAAAAATTCATGAAATGTTCTAAGACATTTAGAAACATTGTCCAACCTTCAAACCAAATTTCTTTTTTGATCTTGATGCATTTTAAGAATTTTTCATTGAATTAAATCATTTTTTATGCATTATTTTGATCACATGTTTGAAAATTCATTTCTGCCTTTTGAAGAAGGTTGAGACATTGGTTCTTCTTGCATTGTTTTGTGTTTAGCATGTAGTTTCTAGGATAAAAAGGCCATGAATTGTTCTTGCATTTTCAAATTGTTTGGCATTTGTTTTGTTAAGAACCCTAAAAAACCCTAATAACTTGCAAAATTCATATCTTGAGTTTGGTTGAGAGTTGAGAGCTCCCCTTTGGGCAGTGGTTTATTATAGGTCTAGGGTTTCCTTGGGTATCATTTTCCATTTTTACTTTAGGGTTTTGCTTCTGTTTTTGGTTTGTGTTTGATGTTTGATCCATAAACCCTAATTTGGGCTTTCATTTGCATCCCTCTTGCATTTCCTTGCATAATATGACTTGTCTTTGCATTTTGTGCATTCTTGTGATTCATTTGACATCTTAAGACATGTAGGAGGCATGTTTGATCATTGCATTACATATTTGCCATGTCATTTGTCTTGTATGCTTCATAACTTTCCATGCTTGTTCATGCTCCTTAACTTGCATCATTTGCATTCATGATCTTGTATGAACATCCCCATTGTCTTGCCTCATGTTTGCAGCACCTCATAACATCATAATCATCATCAACATGCTTCTGGTTTTGCTTAGCATCATATCATTTCATCTCATCTTGCATTGCATTGCATTCTCTTTCTAACATTGCAGGTGGTAAGTAAACTTGAGAAGTGGATTTGCCTTCACTTCTCATACCTTTTCTTTTCATCTCTCTTGCATCCATTGCTGCATTCTTATTTGTGTTTGAGTTTGAGCTTGCTCATTCTTCTTCCTCCCACTTTCTTTCTTCAAGTGACTTGACTTCTTGAATGAAGCAAGTCACTTTGCTTCTCTTGATCCTTTCATCTGCTTCCTGGTGGCTCCTTTGAAGATTGTTCCTGAAAACCTCACAAACTTTAGGAACAACCAAGCATGACAATGAATTAGGGTCTTGATTAGTCTCCCCTCATAGTTTTACCTTTGTGTCTCTTTGAGTCTTCTCTTCTCATCTCATAATCAGGGACTAAACCCTAAAGGCTTTAAGACTTTGTGATTAAGCTTATGCCTGCATCCTTCTCTTAGGATGGAGTGTATAACTTTAATCCTAAGTCTTGAACCCTTTATGTGTTTAAATCTTTTAATCAATTCACTTAATAAATAATCAAGACATTACACTTGTAACTTGGGCCTTGCATTAGGGTTCTAATTCTTCCTTAAGTGGTTAAGAAGGACTAACCCTAGTGTTAATGGACAAGTCCCCCTCAAGTTGTCTTACAAATCATAAAAATCACTTCATCATCTTATCATTAATCTAAAATCCACTTAATAAAGGCTTTGTTTTGTCATGGGTTTAATCCCTAATCATGGATTAAGTTGAGGAGTTTTTCTCAACTTAAACATTCTCATCTATTATCCTTCTTTTAGGATGGTGTAATGAGTCTGTTTAATCCTTGATTATGGCTTAACCTCATTACTCAACACTAAACAAAAACACCAAAAACATCTAAACAATCACAAGTAGGTTAATGATCTTAATCCTACACCAAAGGTGATTAAGTGTGAGAATCTGACTTCACACTTAAGGTATTCTCATTACCCCTAATCAGAGGGAAGATGTGATGAGTTTACTAATCCATTGGTTTAGACTTAAGCTCATTTTCTTATGACAAACTCCAAAAAGAAATAAAAGACTGAAAACTCAAAAACAAACAATAATCGTCTCCTCCGGGATTCTTTTCTCATCATCCTCATTCACAAACGAGAACTCGCTTCTTCCGTCTAATGCAAGACAGTCAGCACCTGAGCCAGACAGGTCATACACTTGAGCATTGACAAGCAAGCAGTTCACAAGTCAATTCACCTTTCAGTCTCTTTGGGTCGAACTACGGTGTTCTGACTTCCTCATTGCACGAGAGGATACGTAGGCATAACTTAACAGTTATCGAACAAAAGTCTCTGTATATTCCCCCCTCCTTCCATCATCATTCTTTTAGCCTCATAATCTTGAGCATCTTTTTCCTTTTCTTACACTGACACATCATTTATACACTTCACACTGTTTTTACATTGACATCTATACATCCTTTTCCAGCTATTTTACACACAAAATGCACTGACACTACCCCTTTAAAACACAAATCTTTTAAGCGTGGATCCCGTCGAGTACGGCGGACAATCTGGGTGCTAATACCTTCCCAGGTTGTAACCAACCCCCTTTCTCAGTCTCTCTGGTTCGCAAACCGTCTTATCCGTATCTTTCTAGGCTTATGCAGCATTGCCTTTCCTCCGGGATAAAAATGCCTAGCTGGCGACTCTTTTCATTCTCCAGTGAGTTCACGGCTGTGTGTTCTCACTGTTCCCTTCGCCGACCGTTCGCGCTTGTACCGGGATGCAAATCTTCGGGAGCGACAGCTTGGCGACTCTGCTGGGGAACCTTATACTGCAACCAGGGCTTCTGGTTCTTTTTGTGGGTTCCTCCTAGCGCTTGTTTGATTTGTGTTTACTGGGGTGTTATGTGCTTATTTGTGTTTGTATATTTGTATTTTGTTTATTGCTTTATGTACAGTTGATTTATTGCTTTCTTTATAGCTTTATATTTTTCATACTGTCATACTGTGCTGGCTGGATCTGGTTTTTCTTTGGTGGGTGGGTGTCCCATTGAGAGTTAAGGTCCTATACCTGGGACCTGAGTGACACCTAGGCTAGAGTGAATCATATTCTTTCCCATTCCATTTCGGTCTGGTGCGGGAATATGAAACACGGTTCAGATATGGGTTTCTTCTTGAGAACTCTGTGTTGCAGATTTCCTGCAATGCTAGGGCTATCTAGGAAGCCTGCTAAGTCTGGATGACCTTTTAGTATTGACCTTCAGAAACTGAGGTGAATTAGAGGAGGAATTGTTATGGTTATTGTAAACACTGTACCTCCGGGTTAGAAGTGTTTACACTTCTCATAACGGATCCAAGTCTGAGGATCCTTGTTCTAGATCATCACCTGTGAGGGGGTTGGGCTGTTTACAGGTTTGCAGGTACCTTGACCTCAGAACACCCTGTTACTTTGACTTTGTTAAGAGTACTCCATGTTGGACAGTTCTTGTGATTCTAAAACCCTGGACATGTGGCTCTTTATTTGAGTCCCCCCACCCTGGTTACTGGATTTTTAGACCTCCATCTGGAATCCTTGAACACACATGGATCTATACCAAGGCAGTTAATCAGATCCAGCTCAGTCACAAACCCTTGCATTTCATTTGCATACATACTCATTGCATCATATTAACATGTGCTTATTTGTGTTTCAGGGTATCCACCTTCATCTCTGGTTTTGGTTTTGACCCCATCTGCAGTATTGACCTATCTCCACCAGCACTTGCTTCAGCTTGTCAGCCATATACTTCAGTTACTTGCACCAGCCAATCAGTGGCTCATTCTTTCAGCATCTTCATCAGCACTCTACTCAGTCTTCAGCATCATGGCTCCAAAGAAAAGCAACATCACCTATCATTTCTTCCAACCAGACTTATCAGACATCAGGAGGATCCAAACCCTGATCACTCCAGATCACATACCCTTGTTCAGGGAGAGTTATGGAGATATACTGGACATGGTTATGGATCTGGACCCTTCACAGAGGAGCCTCATCCACACCTGCATTCAGTTCTATGATCCCCCATTGAGATGTTTCACCTTTCAAGACTTTCAGTTGGGTCCTCTTCTGGAAGAATACTCATATTTGGTTGGTTTGCCTATCAAAAGAGAAATCCCATTCAACCCTGAAATGGTCTTTCCCAGCAATGGAGAGATAGCCAAAGCTTTGTATCTGGAGCCTGTTTTGATTGAACAGCACATGACCTCTAAAGCTGGGATCCCTGGATTTCATCTGGACTTCCTGATTTCTCAAGCTAGTTTGAAGGCCTCCTTGGGGGAATGGAAAGTTGTTTGTGCTCTGTTGGCCTTAAGTGTATATGGAATTGTGTTGTTTGCAGATGAGCCTCGATTCATTAGCAGAAATGCAATCCATCTGTTCATCCTGAAGAACCCAGTGCCAACTTTACTAGGTGATCTCTATTACTCAGTCCATCAGAGAAATGAGAAGCAGAGGGGAAGATTAGTAAGGATTTGTGCTCCATTATTCCATGCTTGGCTTCTCAGGCATCTACCCAGGACAGATGCATTTCTCAATCCTCATCAGCAAAGCAACTGGGCTAAGAGACTCACTGTCCTAACTTCAGCAGACATCAGATGGTGTACTCAGAGCACCAAGGGCAGAGATATGATCACCAGCTGTGGGCACTTTCCCAATGTGCCTTTAGTGGGAGTTAAGGGAAGTATCAATTACAACCCTCTGCTGTTCAGAAGGCAATTGGGCTATGCACTGGTCCATACTCCTAGGGAACAAGATTTGGTGGAGACCCTCTACTGTGAAAACAAGATTAGTTTGGCTGTTGTTAGGCAGGCTGCCTGGGCCTGGGATCATGTTCAGACTAAGGGAATCACCATTCTGGGGAAGTGCAATAATGTGGCATCAGTCCAATATTATGAGTGGTCCCATGCTAGGGCCCAATTCTCTGGAATGCCCTTCACCATAGAAGATATGCCTGAGTCATCTTCAGCACCACCCCCTGCCACTATCAGTTTGGAGGAGTTTGAAAGCTTGAAGGAAAGAAATGAGAAATTAACTCAAGCCTTGCAGAAGACCCTCAGAGAGAGGAGTGAAGGTGTGAGGGAGATTGAGAGATTGGAGAAATTGAGGGTAGAACACTTGACTAAGATTGAGAAGTCTGGGGAGTATATCAACAAGTCTAAAGCTGGTGAGCAAATTCTGAAGAATGCTTGTAAAGAAGCCCAGTTCCAGAGAGCAAGGACAGACTTGTACTTGAAGGAGAGTCAGGCCAGGTGGGTCCGGATCACTGAGGCCCGTACTCTAGAAGACAAGAGAGTTCAGAACAAGATGGAGCAGATGGAAAAAGCCCTGGCAGCAGCCCAGGAGGAAATATCAGAGCTGAAGATCAAAGCAGGATTAAAGAGGTCAAAGGACCAAAGTCAGAGCAGGAAATTGACTGCAGCTGTTGCAACAAGAAACCTTCTCATCAGAAGTCTCACGGAGCATCCGGCTGATCCTGTGACCGAAGCACTTCTTAAGGAAGTTCGTGAGGATGAGTTTGGCCTTGGAGTTTGATCATTTACTTGTTGTTGTTCCTTTTCCATGTACTTTTGCTTTTTTGTGATGTATTTTGGCCCCTTTGAGGGTTTGTGTTGTAAAATGGACAAATTGTATTATTTCACCTTTGTAATATATTTGTGTTGGGGTTCACATCAAAAGCAACTTCAACAGCATCATCTTCAAGGGTCTGGAAGGGTCAAAACTGAAGGCCAAACCGGATACCTTGAGAACAAATAAGCATAACTGC
Source organism: Lathyrus aphaca (assembly GCA_963966055.1). Taxonomy (NCBI): domain Eukaryota; kingdom Viridiplantae; phylum Streptophyta; class Magnoliopsida; order Fabales; family Fabaceae; genus Lathyrus; species Lathyrus aphaca. The sequence goes on from OZ014520.1 coordinate 184,550,626, forward strand.
ATTGCATGCTAACCTTTTATTTGTTTTGTAGGGTTTTGTTTTGTTGTTGCTAACCTCTGTTGTGATGTTCAGGAATTATTGCTCGCCGCCGGGTATTTCCTCTCAACAGGCCTCACAGGTACCCAACTAGAAACAACCTTCCGGGAATTCAGATGGATCAGATGCAACAAGACCTTACGGAGGTCAGAAACCAGATGGCAAACGAAAGGTTAGAGATGAGAACGCAGATGACGCAGTTCATGGAAGTTATGAACAACATGGCTCAGAGCCAGGAGAGACTGAGGGCCATGGTGGAGAGGCAAAATCAAGAGGAGCCTCATGTAGGAACTGCAGGCACCAGTAATAATGAAAGGGTGCAACCACATGTTACCCCCCCTGTGTTTGGCCCACATCTACATCCTGAGATTAACGTTCCTGCAAACATTCAAGGGACAGCCACAGCAGCCAGAGTACTTCAAGAAGATCCTCAGGAGGACCAGTATACAGTAATGGGTGCCGGAGAGGAAACTTATGATAGACGATTGGAAGAGATAGCTGAGAAGTTGAGGTCCTTAGAATCTCAAAATTCTTTGGGTTTCGACGTTATGGACATGGGTTTGGTAGAAGGGGTCAGGATTCCCCACAAGTTCAAGCCTCCATGTTTCGAAAAGTATAATGGGACTTCATGCCCCCGGACTCATTTGCAATCATTTCTGGGAAGGCTGAAGGCCTATACAATGGATGAGAAACTGTGGATGTTCTATTTTGAAGATAGCTTGACTGGAGCATCGAGGGAATGGTATTCCCATTTGACAAGGGCAACTATTAGATGCTGGAAGGACCTGGCAGAGGCCTTCATCAGACAGTATCAGTATAATCTAGATATGGCACCCAACAGGACCCTCCTAATGGGAATGTCACAGTCTTCGAGGGAGAGCTTCAGAGAATATGCTCAGAGATGGAGGCAATTGGCTGCTGCCGTTCAACCACCAATGTCTGAGAGAGAAATGGCAGACATGTTTATGAACACCCTTCAGGGGACGTATATTGACAGGTTGGCTGCTTTCTCTTCCACTAGCTTCGCAGATGTTGTCATAGCTGGGGAGAGAATTGAAAGCCTGTTAAAGATGGGAAAGATCTCAGACAACGGTGCAAGCTCGTCCAGTAGTACAAGAAAGCCTTTTGCAGGCCCGAGAAGAACTGGCGAGACCAATGCCATCCACACCAACAGGGGTAGGCCCCAATATGTTCAGAGGTCAATAGCAGCAGTTACTATCCCTGCTCCAGCTCATCCACAGCCAGTCTATCAACCTCCTCAACAAAACTTCCAACAACAACCCCAGTATCATCAGAATCAGTATCCTCCAAGGAACTTCAACAACAACTCCAACAACAACAATCAACAGAGGCCATTCCAACAAAGGCCATCCCAAGCTAACCGAGTGATCGACCCGATCCCAATGCCGTATGCTGCTTTGCTGCCACAACTTCTGAAACTCAACCTAGTTGAGCTAAGAACGTTGGCACCTCCGGATCCCAACAGTCTACCAAGAAACTATGACTCCAATGCTAGGTGTGCTTTCCATTCAAACGCACCTGGTCACAGTACAGAAAAATGCAGGGCTCTGCATATGAAGGTACAAGACTTGGTAGACTCCAAGGCTCTGAATTTTGCACCTCCGCCCAATGTCAATAAAAACCCAATGCCAAACCATGGTGGTCCTCGAATTAACGCTATTGAAGAAGACCAACCGTCTTATTTAATAACTAGTGTGGATCAGATCAGGACACCATTGGTGGAAATCAAAGCTCAACTCCGTGAAAGCAATATATTCCCGGGGTGTGAACTAGGGTGTCCCTACTGCAATATCTCTTGGAATGGGTGTGAGGACCTGAGGAATGGCATTGACAGCCTTATTCAGAGTGGCTTGCTACAGATCACTACATCATTTCCGACAAATCCGGCAACTTCATCAACAACGGTTTCAGACCCTCCTACAAATGCAGCAACTATTGTTCCCAATAACTCACCAGCAACATCAACAAGTACTTCACCTGTCCTTCCGAATGATCAGTTTTCAACAGTTTCTCCTGCTACAACTTCAGCTTCATTCCATTTCGACTCTCCATCAACAACAACAACAGTCCTTCCAACAGAGCCTCCTGCAACACCAGCAATCAATCATGAAGATGTCTCTACTGTTACCATATTCTACGATCCTGAAAATAATTCCGCTTACCATTCAGAAGGTGCTGCTCCCGCCAGAGCACCAGTTACAATCTTTTATGATCCACAAACAATAACAGTCCCTTCAGCAGCAGCGATCAGTCCAGTCACTGTCACGGTGCCTGGACCAGTACCATATGAAAGCAATAGGGCCATCCCTTGGCACTATGGCTCTGACGTGTACTGCGAAGGAAAAAGAATCACTCTGGAAACATCAGCACCTGCACCACAAGTAGATAATGTGGGGGGAGGCGGAGGCTTCACTCGAAGCGGACGTCTCTTTGCTTCACAAGTTCAAAGACCTACTGCCGAAGCAGAAGCTGCTGCCAAGGCAAAAGGAAAAGGCCTGGTGCAGGAAGATCCAGCTGCCAAAGAAGCCCTGAAGACTCCATTTGATCAGGAAGTTGATGAGTTCATGCGGATCATCAAAAAGAGTGATTATAAAATTGTGGATCAGCTTCACCAGACGCCATCCAAAATCTCCATCCTCTCACTGCTTATGTGCTCCGAAGCCCATCGGAATGCACTACTTAAAGTCCTGCACGCAACTTACGTGCCTGAGGAGATTACTGTCAACCAATTGGAAACCATGGTTGGAAACGTTACTGCTAGCAACGGGCTAGGGTTTACCAATTCTGACTTGACAGCGGATGGCCGCAATCACAACAAAGCCTTGCACATAACCATGGAATGCAAAGGAGCTGTCCTTTCTCATGTGCTGGTGGACACAGGTTCTTCCCTGAATGTCTTACCAAAGAAGGCTCTGGTGAAGCTTGAATATGATGGATTGGCATTGAGGCCCAGTAACCTGGTAGTAAGAGCTTTTGATGGTTCTAAGAGATCGGTTCTGGGAGAGATTGAGCTGCCTGTGACAATTGGCCCACAGACCTTTAAAACTATCTTTTATGTGATGGACATTCAGCCCGCCTACAGCTGTTTGTTGGGTAGACCCTGGATTCACGCCGCCGGCGCAATAACGTCTACCCTTCACCAAAAGTTAAAATTTGAGTGGGAAGGCCAAGTTGTCACAATCTGTGGAGAGGAGGACATTTTTGTCAGCCACCTGGCAACCTATAAGTACATTGAAATGGATGGGGAGATCCATGAAACAATGAGCCAGGGGTTTGAAGCTTTGAATGTGAATGAAGCATCTGCTGTATCTGGTACTCCAATGTCATCTTACCAACAAGCCCGGAAGGTTGTTGAAGAAGGAACTGCCCTAGGCTGGGGCAAGGTCTTAGCTGTGGAGGAGAAGAAGGACAAGTTTGGGTTGGGTTACAGACCAACTCAACATCAAGCAAAGGCTGCTGCAGAGCCTGGTTTTGTCAGTGGGGGGATGCTTACCCCTGATGCTATCAACTGTTTGGAAGACGAGCTGGAAGAGGAGCGCAATCTGGAGAATTGGATTCGTCCGAAGATCCCGGGGAGCAGTGTCTCGAACTGGTCTTCCCAGGAAATTATAAGAGTTACTCATACAGAGTAATTATTATTTCCTGTTTTTTTTATAGCATGCATCCAAGTCTTGCATCTTGCCCAAGATGACAAGACTCATTTTGTAACCAGGGCCATCTGTACTTTTGTGCAAACAAGATTAAATTAATGAAATATCAGACATCTTTTTGCAAACGAGTCTTTTTCTTTTATGCTCACTGTTTTTCCATCTTTCTTTTTGTACAAAAATAAATGGCGGTGTTTTCAAAATGATAACTTCATTTCACTTTTTTTAAAGCAAGATTAAAATCAATCACTAAAATGAACAAACTTAACCCTTGCAGAGAGTGCCTTCCTGACAGCACCGACAACAGCACAGCTATGACATCGTATGACTTTGACAATCCAATCAATCAAGCTGATGAAGGGGTTGATGAAGAATATGAGCTTCCTGAAGAGCTAGCCAGGTTGTTAAGACAGGAGGAAAAGGTTATTACTCCTCATCAGGAGGAGATTGAAGTGATTAATCTTGGTACGGAAGAAAATGTGAAAGAAGTTAAAATCGGGGCCTGCCTGCAAGACTCAGTGAAGAGACAGCTGATAGATCTGCTTCAAGAGTATGTTGATGTGTTTGCTTGGTCGTATCAAGATATGCCAGGGTTGGATACCGATATAGTTATGCACAAGCTGCCTCTGAGGGAAGAATGCCCACCAGTGAAACAGAAGCTGCGCCGAACTCGCCCAGACATGGCTATGAAAATCAAGGAAGAGGTACAAAAGCAATGGGACGCCGGGTTCCTTGCTGTGACTAGCTATCCGCCGTGGGTTGCTAACATAGTACCTGTGCCTAAGAATGATGGCAAAGTAAGAATGTGTGTTGATTACCGGGATCTGAACAGAGCCAGCCCGAAGGATGACTTCCCATTACCTCACATAGATGTATTGGTGGATAACACGGCTCAGTTCTCGGTATTCTCCTTCATGGACGGATTTTCAGGATACAACCAGATCAAGATGTCACCTGAAGACATGGAGAAGACGACATTCATTACACCTTGGGGCACGTTCTGTTACAAAGTGATGCCATTCGGACTGAAGAATGCTGGTGCAACATATCAACGGGCTATGGTGACATTATTCCACGATATGATCCACAAGGAAATCGAGTGTTATGTGGATGATATGATCGCCAAGTCCCTTACAGAGGAAGATCACCTGGTGAATCTGCTGAAATTGTTCAAGCGTCTGAGGAAGTAAGAATTGAAGCTGAACCCCAACAAATGCACATTCGGGGTGCGATCCGGTAAGCTGCTGGGCTTTATTGTAAGCGAGAAGGGGATTGAGGTTGACCCAGATAAAGTCAAGGCTATACAAGAAATGCCTGCACCTAAAACTGAGAAAGAAGTTCGAGGGTTCTTAGGTCGATTAAACTACATCTCACGGTTCATATCTCACCTCACAGCAACCTGTGAACCCTTGTTCAAGCTATTAAGAAAGGAACAGACGGTCAGGTGGAATGAAGATTGCCAGAGGGCTTTTGACAAGGTCAAGGAGTATCTGCAAGAACCTCCAATCCTCATGCCTCCAGTTGAAGGAAGACCTCTGATTATGTACTTGACAGTATTAGAAGAGTCGATGGGGTGTGTGCTGGGCCAGCATGACGAGTCTGGTCGAAAAGAGTATGCAATATACTACCTAAGCAAAAAGTTTACCGACTGTGAACAGCGTTATTCACTGCTCGAGAAAACTTGTTGTGCTTTAGCGTGGGCTGCTCGCCGACTGAGACAGTATATGTTGACCCACACTACCTTATTAATCTCAAAAATGGATCCAGTTAAGTACATTTTCGAGAAGCCAGCTCTTACCGGACGGGTTGCAAGATGGCAGATGATTCTCACAGAATATGACATACAGTACACATTTCAGAAAGCCATCAAGGGCAGTGTACTATCTGAATATCTTGCTGAGCAACCCATTGATGACTACCAGCCAATGAGGTTTGACTTCCCTGATGAAGACATCATGTTCATTAAAGCAAAAGATCACGAAGAGCCTATTCACACTGAAGGGCCTGACCCGGAAGAAGAATGGACTATGATGTTTGATGGGGCTGTTAACATGAATGGCCGTGGTGTTGGTGCAGTACTCATTACACCTAAAGGAGTTCACATGCCTTTCTCGGCAAAACTCACTTTCAACTGCACTAACAACGAAGCTGAATACGAAGCTTGCATTATGGGTCTTGAGGAGGCCATTAACCTCAGGATCAAGACATTGACCGTATTCAGAGATTCAGCTTTGGTAGTCAATCAAACCAACGGGAAATGGTACACCCACCAGGATCATCTGATACCTTACAGGGATTATACGAGAAGGTTACTGACTTTCTTTACAACAGTCAAACTTGAATATATCCCTCGGGATGAAAATCAGTTTGCAGATGCTCTTGCTACCATTTCATCCATGATCAAAGTTCAAACGGCCAACTTTGTACCTCAAATTTCAGTGTCTAGACTTGATAGACCAGCATATGTATTCGCGGCAGATGTTGTCAAAGATGATAAGCCTTGGTTCCACGACATCAAGTGCTTCTTGGAGGATCAAACATACCCGCCTGGGGCATCTTCCAATGATAAGAAGACTTTAAGAAGGCTTGCTGGTAGTTTCTTTCTGAACACTGATGGGTCTTTATACAAAAGGAACTTTGACATGGTACTCCTCAGGTGTGTTGACAAGCCAGAAGCAGATTTGTTGATGCATGAAGTGCACGAAGGATCTTTTGGTACCCATGCTGGAGGACATGCAATGGCTAAAAAGTTGTTAAGATCAGGCTATTATTGGATCACGATGGATGCAGACTGTTGTACCTACGCCAGGAAATGCCATAAATGCCAGATCTATGCGGATAAGGTGCACGTGCCTCCCAATCCCTTGAACATCATGTCTTCACCATGGCCCTTTGCTATGTGGGGCATTGATATGATTGGCAAAATTGAGCCGACTGCTTCAAATGGTCACAGATTCATCCTGGTCGCTATTGACTATTTTACCAAGTGGGTTGAAGCAGCCTCATATGCAAACGTTACAAGACAAGTGGTAGCCAGATTTCTGAAGAGAGATATCATTTGTCGGTATGGAGTGCCCGAGCGAATCATTACTGATAATGGTTCCAACTTAAACAACAAAATGATGGCAGAACTGTGCCGGGACTTCAAAATCCAACATCACAATTCTTCTCCTTACAGGCCAAAGATGAACGGCGCTGTTGAGGCAGCAAATAAGAATATCAAGAAGATTGTGCATAAGATGGTAGTCACCTACAAAGACTGGCATGAAATGCTACCATTTGCCTTGCATGGGTACCGCACGTCAATCAGAACATCCACTGGGGCAACACCGTATCAGCTTGTGTATGGTATGGAAGCGGTCCTACCTGTTGAAGTTGAATTACCCTCGTTACGGGTATTAATGGATGTTGAACTGAGTGAAGCGGAATGGGTTCGGTCCCGATACGAACAACTGAGTCTGATCGAAGAGAAAAGATTGGCTGCAATCTGCCATGGGCAGTTATATCAGAAGAGAATGAAGAAAGCCTTCGATCAGAAAGTCAGGCACCGAGAGTACCAAGTGGGAGATCTTGTGCTGAAAAGAATCCTCCCTCCTCATACAGACCACAGGGGCAAATGGACTCCAAATTATGAAGGACCATTTGTTGTAAAGAAAGTTTTCTCTGGTGGAGCACTGATGCTCAGCACCATGGATGGTGAAGATTTCCCATCCCCTGTGAATTCAGATGCAGTTAAAAAATACTTCGCATAAAATGACCCGCTGGACATAAAAACAGAATGTAAGTCCAGGCAAAAATAGGGCATCCCGGCGAGTCAAAAACAGAATAAAAGACTCGGGCAAAAGTAAGGGAAAATAAACAAAAAATGTACACCCGCTGAGTTGAAAAGCCGCATTGGACAGCTCAGGCAAAAATGGGTATCCCGATGGATTGAAAACCCGAAAGGGCGATCCATGCAAAATAAGGGAATAAGCGAACAACTGCATTCTGAGTTCGTCTGTATCACCTACAACTTGGTAAGCTTCCAAAGGATCAAGTTTCAATCAGAATCAACTCTCTCCAGAAAGCAAGACGAGAAGAACGACATTGTCATACGAGTCATAGCAGAAGAGGAAGCTCCTTGAAAGCGTCGTCAATACCGCCAGCACTTTATTTGTAACAATCTCCTCATTTCAGGAGATATGTTTCCTTGACTGTATCTCGCCAATTCAGGGCACATGAATTAATAAAATCAGATTTTTCAGTCATGTTTCGTTTTCACATTTATGTTTTGCAAAGAGTCGTCTGATATCTCTAAAAATACAATTGCATAAGTACGGATGCCTTTCTCTGGAAACAAAACACATGCTTACAGGGAATGCGATTATTCTCGAAAGTACTTAACTCCTATGACGGAATCCAGTAAGGGATACCTCGGGACCTTTTGTACGTTTCCTTATCTTTGCAGGATTGCAGGTATCCAGAACGCAACCTGGGGCATGCAAGTTACGTCTCAGCAAACTGGCGAATCATTATCAACTCACATGGCATTGGGAGGTGCCCATTTCCCCAGCCGAGTTGCTATTCTTCCTCAGCAGAATGCAGATATCAGGGAATCATCTCCCTACAGAGCTTCAAGCCTTTATTCAGGAGAGCAACGCACGGAGAAAGTCACAACAGAGTACGGAAAGCTTCTACAAACCCCAGCTGGGTCCCATATTATAAGGATATGTCAATCAGTGACCTATGTCCCCAAACAAATGCATCATTAGATCTACCAATGATCTCATCCCCAGCTGGGAGGTCCATTCCAAGCAGATCATCCAGAGATCTTCGCAGCATTGGGATCAGAATCCCGGATCTGCGCCCCGCTGCATAATCATGGCATCCGCATCATATTCACCCCCCAGAGCGTAGCATTCCGTCTAATACGGAGCATTACGGCAAAAATCAAATGCATAGCATAATCATAAGTCATGTTGTGAATTGAACGCTTGTGATTAGTAACCATTCATCAGAATACAGATTACTTTCCCCGAGAGTCCCCACCAGAGTCCCAGCAAAAGCAGCTGCCTCTCAAATCACAAACACCAGTATATACACCTTTTGATACCCGTCCGTATCATCTTTCCCCAGTAAAGTCGCCTGAACACCCTTTACAAACAAATCACCCTCATTACAGATACGTCCTGATGCCCGTCCGTGTCAAATCACCAGCAAAAAGCCAAAGACATCCTCTTTGCACTCACATATACTTGTATATACACACTTTCTTGACACCCGCCCGTGTCATATCCCCAGCGCAGTCGCCTAGACTTTGTATAGCAGATACTTGTTAATATTACACTTTTCTCTCTTGACACCCGTCCGTGTCATTCTCCCCAGCAGATAAACACTCGTCTATACAATACAATACTCGCTACTCATGGTACGCTTAAACATATACTCGTCCGTATCTTGTATACGTCATCACTCATAACCCCACAGATTCGGCAGTAGTCCTTGTTCTTTGTTAACCAGTTGGTACTCGTCCGTACCATCGTCTCAGAACATTGCGTCTAGTGTTTGTTTCTACATGATACTCGTCCGTATCATAGTCTTAGGGATGCTCGTCCGCATCTTTAATCCATACACTGTGTCAAACACTTATGTCTTCTTGAATATAGATACTCGTCCGTGTCTATTATTCCCCAGAAAAATCCTTTCAGATGCGACCCTCGTCCGTGTTCTTTGTTAACCAGTTGATACTCGTCCGTATCATCATCTCTGAACATGTGTCAGTTTGTTTTTACGTGATACTCGTCCGTATCATAGTCTTAAGGATGCTCGTCCGCATCTTTAATCTATACACAATACCAAACACTTATACCTTTTGTTTCTTGGATGTAAACGCTCGTCCGTGTTTACTATATCCCCAGTAGATCACCAACAAATTTTCTTTTTATCTAACACTCGTCCTGTGTTATGATACCTTTGAGAGCAGCCGTACCCTGCTGAGTGGTCGTCCTCCACTTCTTGATGGTCGTCCTCCATCATGCTCATCCGATGGCCGTCCCCATCGTTGTTTTTAGCAGCCGTCCCCTGCTAGGTGGTCGTCCTCCACCTTTTGATGATCGTCCTTCATCATTTTATCCAATGGCCGTCCCCATTGTTGATTTTGGTTATCTGACATTCGTCCTATGTCGTGACAAACCTCGAGAGCAGCCGTCCCCTGCTGAGTGGTCGTCCTCCACTTCTTGATGGTCGTCCTCCATCTTGCTCGTCCGATGGCCGTCCCCATCGTTGACCTTTTCTATCCGATGGCCGTCCCCATCATTGATATTTTCGGCAGCCGTACCCTGCCAGGTGGTCGTCCTCCACCTTTGATGGCCGTCCCCATCATATTTCTTTTATACCCAACAGAGCAGCCGTCCCCTGCTAGGTGATCGTCCTTCACCTTTGATGGCCGTACCCCATCATCTGTTTATTTCATTCATTCTTTAACCCGATGGCCGTCCCCGTCGTGGTCCCTTTTCCTTTTTAGCCCGATGGCCGTCCCCATCGTTGGTTACTTTACCTTTATGAACTTGATGGCCGTCCCCGTCATGTTTCATTAATCCTCAGAATTTTGCAGCTTTATCTTGATGGCCGTCCCCATCATGATATTTTATTTTCCCCAGCTAGTCGGCCGTCCCCGTCTTAGCTTTACCTTTTATCCCCAGCATGTCGGCCGTCCCCGTCATTGCTTTATACACTTTACCAGCATGTCGGCCGTCCCCGTCATCGCTTTGCTTCACATACCACCTTACCCAGCCGTCGTCTTCTGCTCGACGGTCGTCCTCCATCGCCCATACTTTACAATATACTTTATTTTCCTTTACAATCTGTATCCCTTTTCTTCTTCATTTCTGTGAGTGCAAATTTTGGACTGTCTTTGGTATTCAACCACAAGTTATCTTGTTTGGCCTGTTAAGCCGTCGCTTACAACCTGCACAGCTAACTCATGTTTGAATAGGGGCAGCTGTAAACACCCCAAATTTGCCCTCACCCATTCACACCATGGCTTGTGATCATTTCATATGCATAAACACAACCACATCATCTCATATCTCATTTTTGATTCACTGCATAGTTTCTAAGTCATCTGCACCTAGGGTTTGTGATCTGAGCAATCCCAAAAGCATCTTGAGCCATTCCAAAGGCATCCAATCAACTCAAAGGGGTCTATGTGTGTTCTTATATCATATTTCATCTCCTCAAAGTCAAAAATGCAGAGGAATCACAAGAACTAGGGTTTGAGTGGATGCAGAGCCAGGGTGAACTGCACAGTTGACTGAAAATTAGGGTTTTGGTTTTAGAGGCCATAACTCCAAATTTTTTGGTCATTCTTGTTTCCATTGATCTCTATATGGTATAGGGAGTATGCATATCAATTTTCATGAAGAAATTCCATGGGGAAGTCATCTGATCAAGGGTTGACTTTTCAGACAAGTCAGTGCAAAATCAGGGCATCTGAGGCCCCCAATGACCCAACCAATGGGTGATCTTCATCATTTTGAGTGTGTATGGTCTTTATTTGATCATGGAAGAAGATTGAAGTTCATAGAAATCAAGAATTTAGGGTTTTTGCAAAGGTTGACTTTTTGGGCATAATTGACTTTTTCAAGAATGCATCATTTTAGGTCATTTTTCAAGCCATGATTTTGGATCCAAAAATGCTTCAAATGGAAAAACTTTGGTCATGAAAGTTGTAGATCTCATCTTTCCCTTTTCAAAAAGTACAAGAACATGATCAAACTCTTCTTGGATCAAAAGTTATGGTGTGGCAAAGTTGGCAAAAATCATTAAAATTCAAGTTATGCACCAAATGGAAATTTTGCAAAAACCTTGAACCAATGCATCATGTGACCTCTAATTCATTTCAAACCATTACACAAACATTCTCTAAGTCCTAAAAATCAGAATTGGATCAAGATTGCTCATGGTTTGGTTTGTGTAACAAGACTTTATCACATGTGAACCAAAGTTGCCACAAGTTGCAAAATCATCATTTCACCTCCTACCACTTGTTGCCTTGGGTGCTGAACCAAGCTAGCCTTTCCCCTCACCATGCTGCGCCAGCCCACACACTTGTACTAGCCTAGAACACAACCCATGCCTCTCTTACACAAAGGTTGACAATTTGCAAAAGTGGCCATACCAATCAATAAAGGGCAGGTCACATCATCTGACCAATGAGATTAGTTTATGTGGATCAAATGCTGGCTAAACATAAGAGGAGGCAAGGCAGAAGCTCACCACAACACAGCATACACATTTTCATCCTCACTTGCAAAACCCTTCGAAACTGATCACACAACTCACAAACACAAAAACAAACTTCATAGATCAACTCAACTCATCTTCCTGGTCACAAAGCATCCATCACCATAGCCTAAAACCTCCAGAATCCCAAATACGATTTCTCTCCCCCATTGAACAGAACCTGCTCAAACCTTCAAACCAGTTACCACAAATCCTTTCCAAGCACTGAAAGCTTCTCAGGAGGTCAAATGGAGTAGATTGCAAGCAGGAAACTAGCCAGAAAGTGTCAGAGATCAAAGCTCCAGTTCAGGTGAGCTTCATGAACTTTTTTTCCAGAAATCCTTTTTTAAGTTCTTAAGTTGTTATTCATGCTTCCCTGATCATAAATATGTCATTGGTTTTAAAAATGGTGGAAAAATAAGGATGTAATCGTGTTCTGAAAGTCTTGCCCTAAAATTTTGTTTGTTTCGATTCATGAGTTTGAGGAAATATAAATGATGTTTGTGTTAGGGTTTTGATTCAGTGGGTTATGGGGATCATTTCTGTGTTCTTAGATTCCATTTTAGTTATGTTTTGAGAGTTTTAGAAATTTTCAGGTGGGGTTCCCACCGGAGAAGACGACCGGAGGTCTTCTCCGGCCACCTGAAAATAATTAGGGCATAATCCCAGTCATTAAGTGAGTTTGAATCTGGAGCGTGCGATGGCTTTGACTTGTTGACCTCCCGCGTGTGTGGATGGCTCAGATTGATCATTAGAAACCCTAATTGCATTTAATTAATTCATAAACCTGATTAACCAAGTTTGAATTTCAGCCCTTGATCTGCGCGCGCAGTCAACAAGGCTTTCCCCAGACTCAATCCTAGCCCCTCATTTGGTTGACTTCAGTTTATTTTCATTTTTATTTCATTTTCTTTCATTTAACTTGTACAATTATTTTAAAATAGTAAAAAACACTTAAAAATTATGAAACTTTTCCTTTAAAGTTTTATTAATTTTTAAGACCCAAAAACATTTTTATTTTATTTTTATCAGTTAAAAAAGTATTTTTAAATATTTAAAAGATTATTTTTAATTGATTAATGGGAATTAATTAATTAAAAATACTTTTAGGTATTTAAAAATTACAAAAAAATTCATGAAATGTTCTAAGACATTTAGAAACATTGTCCAACCTTCAAACCAAATTTCTTTTTTGATCTTGATGCATTTTAAGAATTTTTCATTGAATTAAATCATTTTTTATGCATTATTTTGATCACATGTTTGAAAATTCATTTCTGCCTTTTGAAGAAGGTTGAGACATTGGTTCTTCTTGCATTGTTTTGTGTTTAGCATGTAGTTTCTAGGATAAAAAGGCCATGAATTGTTCTTGCATTTTCAAATTGTTTGGCATTTGTTTTGTTAAGAACCCTAAAAAACCCTAATAACTTGCAAAATTCATATCTTGAGTTTGGTTGAGAGTTGAGAGCTCCCCTTTGGGCAGTGGTTTATTATAGGTCTAGGGTTTCCTTGGGTATCATTTTCCATTTTTACTTTAGGGTTTTGCTTCTGTTTTTGGTTTGTGTTTGATGTTTGATCCATAAACCCTAATTTGGGCTTTCATTTGCATCCCTCTTGCATTTCCTTGCATAATATGACTTGTCTTTGCATTTTGTGCATTCTTGTGATTCATTTGACATCTTAAGACATGTAGGAGGCATGTTTGATCATTGCATTACATATTTGCCATGTCATTTGTCTTGTATGCTTCATAACTTTCCATGCTTGTTCATGCTCCTTAACTTGCATCATTTGCATTCATGATCTTGTATGAACATCCCCATTGTCTTGCCTCATGTTTGCAGCACCTCATAACATCATAATCATCATCAACATGCTTCTGGTTTTGCTTAGCATCATATCATTTCATCTCATCTTGCATTGCATTGCATTCTCTTTCTAACATTGCAGGTGGTAAGTAAACTTGAGAAGTGGATTTGCCTTCACTTCTCATACCTTTTCTTTTCATCTCTCTTGCATCCATTGCTGCATTCTTATTTGTGTTTGAGTTTGAGCTTGCTCATTCTTCTTCCTCCCACTTTCTTTCTTCAAGTGACTTGACTTCTTGAATGAAGCAAGTCACTTTGCTTCTCTTGATCCTTTCATCTGCTTCCTGGTGGCTCCTTTGAAGATTGTTCCTGAAAACCTCACAAACTTTAGGAACAACCAAGCATGACAATGAATTAGGGTCTTGATTAGTCTCCCCTCATAGTTTTACCTTTGTGTCTCTTTGAGTCTTCTCTTCTCATCTCATAATCAGGGACTAAACCCTAAAGGCTTTAAGACTTTGTGATTAAGCTTATGCCTGCATCCTTCTCTTAGGATGGAGTGTATAACTTTAATCCTAAGTCTTGAACCCTTTATGTGTTTAAATCTTTTAATCAATTCACTTAATAAATAATCAAGACATTACACTTGTAACTTGGGCCTTGCATTAGGGTTCTAATTCTTCCTTAAGTGGTTAAGAAGGACTAACCCTAGTGTTAATGGACAAGTCCCCCTCAAGTTGTCTTACAAATCATAAAAATCACTTCATCATCTTATCATTAATCTAAAATCCACTTAATAAAGGCTTTGTTTTGTCATGGGTTTAATCCCTAATCATGGATTAAGTTGAGGAGTTTTTCTCAACTTAAACATTCTCATCTATTATCCTTCTTTTAGGATGGTGTAATGAGTCTGTTTAATCCTTGATTATGGCTTAACCTCATTACTCAACACTAAACAAAAACACCAAAAACATCTAAACAATCACAAGTAGGTTAATGATCTTAATCCTACACCAAAGGTGATTAAGTGTGAGAATCTGACTTCACACTTAAGGTATTCTCATTACCCCTAATCAGAGGGAAGATGTGATGAGTTTACTAATCCATTGGTTTAGACTTAAGCTCATTTTCTTATGACAAACTCCAAAAAGAAATAAAAGACTGAAAACTCAAAAACAAACAATAATCGTCTCCTCCGGGATTCTTTTCTCATCATCCTCATTCACAAACGAGAACTCGCTTCTTCCGTCTAATGCAAGACAGTCAGCACCTGAGCCAGACAGGTCATACACTTGAGCATTGACAAGCAAGCAGTTCACAAGTCAATTCACCTTTCAGTCTCTTTGGGTCGAACTACGGTGTTCTGACTTCCTCATTGCACGAGAGGATACGTAGGCATAACTTAACAGTTATCGAACAAAAGTCTCTGTATATTCCCCCCTCCTTCCATCATCATTCTTTTAGCCTCATAATCTTGAGCATCTTTTTCCTTTTCTTACACTGACACATCATTTATACACTTCACACTGTTTTTACATTGACATCTATACATCCTTTTCCAGCTATTTTACACACAAAATGCACTGACACTACCCCTTTAAAACACAAATCTTTTAAGCGTGGATCCCGTCGAGTACGGCGGACAATCTGGGTGCTAATACCTTCCCAGGTTGTAACCAACCCCCTTTCTCAGTCTCTCTGGTTCGCAAACCGTCTTATCCGTATCTTTCTAGGCTTATGCAGCATTGCCTTTCCTCCGGGATAAAAATGCCTAGCTGGCGACTCTTTTCATTCTCCAGTGAGTTCACGGCTGTGTGTTCTCACTGTTCCCTTCGCCGACCGTTCGCGCTTGTACCGGGATGCAAATCTTCGGGAGCGACATCATCAACAAGTACTTCATCTGTCGTTTCAACTGACCAGGTATTAACAAATGTTCCTTCTACAACTCCAGCACCAATCCATTTTGAAACTCCTACAACAACAACATCCATTCTTCCAACAATGTCTCCTACAACACCAGCAACAAATCACGAAGATGTCTCAACTGTCACCATATTCTATGATCCTGAAAACAACTCTGCCTACAATTCAGAAAGTGCTGCTCCCATCAGAGCACCAGTCACAATTTATTATGATCCACAAACTATCACAGTTCCTTCAACAGCAGCAGTCAGTCCAGTCACTATCACGGTGCCTGGACCAGTACCTTATGAAAGCAGTAATGCCATCCCCTGGCATTACGGCTCTGACCTGTACTGTGAAGGACAAAGAATCACTTTTGAATCATCAACCCCTGCACCACAAATTGACAATGTGGGAGGAGGCGGAGGCTTCACTCGAAGCGGACGTCTTTTCGCTCCACAAATTCAGAGACCCACTGCCGAAGCAGAAGCTGCTGCTATAGCAAAAGGAAAAAGCCCGGTGCAGGAAGATCAAGCTGCTAAAGAAGCTTTGAAGACACCCTTCGATCAAGAGGTTGATGAGTTCATGCGAATCATCAAGAAGAGTGATTATAAAATAGTGGATCAGCTTCATCAGACGCCTTCCAAGATCTCAATCCTATCATTGCTTATGTGCTCCGAGGCCCATCGGAATGCACTACTCAAAGTCTTGCACGCAGCTTACGTGCCTGAAGAGATCACCGTCAATCAGCTGGAAGCTGTAGTTGGAAATGTTAATGCTAGTCACGGACTAGGGTTCACCAATACTGATTTGACAACGGAAGGCCGCAACCATAACAAAGCCTTGCACATAACCATGGAATGTAAAGGTGCTGTCCTTTCCCATGTGCTGGTAGACACGGGATCATCCCTCAATGTCTTACCTAAGAAGGCCCTGGTGAAGCTAGAATACGATGGATTGGCATTGAGACCCAGCAACCTGGTGGTGAGAGCCTTTGATGGTTCAAAGAGATCGGTTCTGGGAGAAATTGAATTGCCCATAACGATTGGCCCGCAGACCTTTAAAACGACCTTCTACGTGATGGATATACAGCCTGCCTACAGCTGTCTATTGGGTAGGCCATGGATTCACGCCGCTGGCGCCGTGACCTCTACCCTTCACCAGAAGTTAAAATATGAGTGGGAGGGTCAAATCGTTACAATCTGTGGAGAGGAGGACATTTTTGTCAGCCACCTGGCTACTTATAAGTACATTGAGATGGATGGGGAGATCCATGAAACAATGAGCCAGGGGTTTGAAGCCTTGAATGTGAATGAAACATCTGCTGTACCTGGTACTTCAATATCATCATACCAACAAGCCCGAAAGGTTGTTGAGGAAGGAACCGCCCAAGGCTGGGGCAAACTATTATCGGTGGAGAAGAAAGAGGACAGATTTGGGTTGGGTTACAAACCAACTCAACAAGATCAAGCAGCGGCTGCGAAAGAGCCCAACTTTGTGAGTGGGGGGATGCTCACCCCTGATGCTGTCAACTGTTTGGAAGACGAGCTGGAAGAGGAACGCAACCTGGAAAGCTGGATTCGTCCAAAGATCCCGGGGAGCAGTATCTCAAACTGGTCTTCCCAGGAAATTATAAGAGTTACTCATGCAGAGTAATTATTATTTCCTGTATTTTTATAGCATGCATCAAAGTCTTGCATCTTGCCCAAGATGACAAGACTCATTTTGTAACCGGGCCATCTGTACCTTTTGTGCAAACAAGATTAATCAATGAAATATCAGACATCTTTTTGCAAATGAGTCTTTTTCTTTTTCGCTCACTGTTTTTCCATTTTTCTTTTTGTACAAAAAATAAATGGCAGTGTTTTCAAAATGACAACTTTATTTCACTTTTCTAAAACAAGACTAAAACCAAATCACTAAAATGAACAACTGAACCCTTGCAGAGTGTGCCTTCCAGACCGCACCGACAACAGCACGGCTATGACTTCGTATGACTTTGACAATCCAATCAATCAAGCCGATGAAGGGGTTGAAGAAGAATATGAGCTTCCTGAAGAGCTAGCCAGATTGCTAAGACAAGAGGAAAAGGTTATTACCCCTCACCAGGAGGAGGTTGAAACGATCAATCTTGGTACAAATGAAGACGTGAAAGAAGTCAAAATCGGGGCCTGCCTGCAAGACTCAGTGAAGAGACAACTGATTGACCTGCTTCAAGAGTATGTAGACGTGTTTGCTTGGTCGTACCAAGACATGCCAGGGTTGGATACCGATATTGTCGTGCACAAGCTGCCTTTGAAGGAAGAATGCCCGCCAGTTAAACAGAAATTACGCCGTACTCGTCCAGACGTGGCAATGAAAATCAAGGAAGAGGTACAAAAGCAATGGGACGCCGGGTTCCTTGCTGTAACTAGCTATCCACCGTGGGTCGCTAACATAGTACCTGTGCCTAAGAAAGACGGCAAAGTAAGGATGTGTGTTGACTACCGGGATCTGAACAGAGCTAGCCCGAAAGATGATTTTCCATTACCTCACATTGACGTATTGGTTGATAACACGGCTCAGTTCTCGGTATTCTCCTTCATGGACGGATTTTCAGGATACAATCAGATTAAAATGTCACCTGAAGACATGGAGAAGACAACCTTCATCACACCTTGGGGCACGTTCTGTTACAAGGTGATGCCATTCGGACTGAAGAATGCTGGTGCGACATATCAACGGGCTATGGTAACATTATTTCACGATATGATCCATAAGGAAATCGAGTGTTATGTGGATGACATGATCGCCAAGTCCCTTACAGAGGAAGACCACCTGGTAAATCTGCTCAAGTTATTCAAGCGTCTGAGGAAGTACCAACTGAAGCTGAACCCCAACAAATGCACATTCGGGGTGCGATCCGGTAAGCTGCTGGGCTTTATTGTAAGCGAGAAAGGGATTGAAGTTGACCCCGATAAAGTCAAAGCCATTCAAGAGATGCCTGCACCGAAAACCGAAAAAGAAGTTTGAGGGTTTCTAGGAAGATTGAACTACATTTCAAGGTTCATATCTCACCTTACTGCAACCTGTGAACCCTTGTTCAAGCTGCTAAGAAAAGAACAAACGGTCAGGTGGAACGAAGACTGCCAAAAGGCTTTTGACAAGATCAAAGAATATCTGCAAGAACCTCCAATCCTTATGCCTCCAGTTGAAGGAAGACCTCTGATAATGTACTTGACAGTATTAGAAGAGTCGATGGGGTGTGTGCTGGGCCAACATGACGAGTCTGGTCGAAAAGAGTATGCAATATACTACCTAAGCAAAAAGTTTACCGACTGTGAACAGCGTTATTCACTGCTCGAGAAAACTTGTTGTGCTTTAGCGTGGGCTGCTCGCCGACTGAGACAGTATATGTTGACCCACACTACTTTGTTGATCTCAAAGATGGACCCAGTCAAGTACATTTTCGAGAAGCCAGCTCTTACCGGACGGGTTGCAAGATGGCAGATGATCCTTACAGAATATGACATCCAATACACATCTCAGAAAGCCATCAAGGGCAGTGTACTATCTGAATATCTTGCTGAGCAACCCATTGATGACTACCAGCCTATGAGATTTGACTTCCCTGATGAAGACATCATGTTCATAAAAGCAAAAGATCATGAAGAGCCTATTCACACTGAAGGGCCTGACCCGGAAGAAGAATGGACTATGATGTTTGATGGGGCTGTTAACATGAATGGTCGTGGTGTTGGTGCAGTACTCATTACACCCAAAAGAGTTCACATGCCTTTCTCGGCAAAACTCACTTTCAACTGCACTAACAACGAAGCTGAATACGAAGCTTGCATTATGGGTCTTGAGGAAGCCATTGACCTCAGGATCAAGACATTGACTGTATTCGGAGATTCAGCTTTGGTAGTCAATCAAACCAACAGCAAATGGTACACCCATCAGGATCATCTGATACCTTACAGGGATTATACAAGGAGGTTATTGACTTTCTTCACAACAGTCAAGCTTGAGTATATCCCTCGGGACGAGAATCAGTTTGCAGATGCCCTGGCTACCATTTCATCCATGATCAAAGTTCAGGCTGCTAACTTTGTACCTCAGATTTCAGTGTCCAGACTTGATAGACCAGCATATGTGTTCGCAGCAGAAGTGGTCAAAGATGATAAGCCTTGGTTCCATGACATTAAGTGTTTCTTGGAGGATCAAACATACCCACCCGGGGCATCTTCCAATGATAAGAAGACTTTGAGAAGGCTTGCTGGTAGTTTCTTTCTGAACACTGATGGGTCTTTATACAAAAGGAACTTTGATATGGTACTCCTCAGATGTGTTGATAAGACGGAAGCCGATTTGTTGATGCATGAAGTGCACGAAGGATCCTTTGGTACCCATGCTGGAGGGCATGCCATGGCTAAGAAGTTGCTAAGGTCAGGTTATTACTGGATCACGATGGATGCAGACTGTTGTGTTTACGCCAGAAAATGCCACAAATGCCAGATTTACGCAGATAAAGTGCATGTGCCTCCGAATCCTTTGAACATCATGTCTTCACCCTGGCCCTTTGCTATGTGGGGCATTGACATGATTGGTAAGATTGAGCCGACTGCTTCGAATGGCCACAGATTCATCCTGGTTGCCATTGATTATTTTACCAAGTGGGTTGAAGCAGCCTCATATGCAAACGTCACAAGACAAGTGGTAGCCAGATTTCTGAAAAGAGATATCATTTGTCGGTATGGAGTGCCCGAGCGAATCATTACTGATAATGGTTCCAACCTAAACAACAAAATGATGGTAGAGCTGTGCCGGGACTTCAAGATCCAACATCACAATTCTTCTCCTTACAGGCCAAAGATGAATGGCGCTGTTGAGGCAGCAAATAAAAATATCAAGAAGATTGTGCAGAAGATGGTAGTCACCTACAAAGACTGGCATGAAATGCTACCGTTTGCCTTGCATGGGTACCGCACGTCAATCAGGACATCCACTGGGGCAACACCGTATCAGCTTGTGTATGGTATGGAAGCATTCCTACCTGTTGAAGTTGAATTACCCTCTCTACGGGTACTAATGGATGTTAAACTGAGTGAAGCGGAATGGGTTCGGGCCCGATACGAGCAACTGAGTCTGATTGAAGAGAAGAGATTGGCTGCAATCTGTCATGGGCAGTTGTATCAGAAGAGAATGAAGAAAGCCTTCGATCAGAAAGTCAGGCACCGAGAGTACCAAGTAGGAGATCTTGTGCTGAAAAGAATCCTCCCTCCTCATACAGACCACAGGGGCAAGTGGACTCCGAACTATGAAGGACCATTTGTAGTAAAGAAAGTTTTCTCTGGTGGAGCACTGATGCTCAGCACCATGGATGGTGAAGATTTCCCGTCCCCTGTGAATTCGGATGCGGTTAAAAAATACTTCGCATAAAAAGACCCGCTGGACATAAAAACAGAATGTAAGTCCAGGCAAAAATAGGGCATCCCGGCGAGTCAAAAACAGAATAAAGGACTCGGGCAAAAGTAAGGGAAAATAAACAAAAATGTACACCCGCTGAGTTGAAAAGCCGCATTGGACAGCTCAGGAAAAAATGGGTATCCCGATGGATTGAAAACCCGAAAGGGCGATCCATGCAAAACAAGGGAATAAGCGAACAACTGCATTCTGAATTCGTCTGTATCATCTACAACTTGGTAAGCTTCGAATGGATCAAGCTTCAATCAGAATCAACATTCTTCAGAAAGCAAGATGAGAAGAACGTCAAAAGTCATACGGGTCAGGAAGCTCCTTAAAGCGTCATCAACACTGCCAACATTTTGTTTCTCAATTTGTAACAATCTCCTCATTTCAGGAGATTTGTTTCTTTGACTGTATCTCGCCGTTTCAGGGCTTTTGAATTAATAAAATCAGATTTTCAGTCATATCTCGTCTTGTACATTTTATTTGCGAAAATGTCTGATATCTTAAAAGAAAAACTGATTGCATAAGAATACAGATGCTTATCTTCAAACAAAAACATGCTTGCAGGAAATATGTTTACTCGCAGAAGTATCTAAGCTCCTATGACGGAATCCAGTAAGGGATACCTCGGGATTACCTTGTGCATTTCTCTATCTTTTTCAGGATTGCAGGTATCCAGAATGCAACTTGGGGCATGTAAGTTTCATCCCAACAAGCTGGCAAATCAACGCTCAATTTTAGCACCCGAAGTGCTCTCTCCAGCTGAGTTGCCTCCCATGACTTCCCCCAGCTGAGTTGCCACTTGTTGCATATCCCCAGCTGAGTTGCCCCCATGACTCTCCCCAGCTGAGATTGCCACTTACTACTTATCCCCATCAGAATTGCCAGGCATCGCAAAAGGCACATATATCCCCGGCTGAGTCAAGGATCCTCTTCAACAGAATCCTTAGGGAGGTCTTTCAGTGATTCCTCCCTTTCTCCCCAGCCGAGTTGCCTTTTTATCCTCAGCCGAAATACACAAAGTCAGGGAATTATCTCCCCACAGAGTTCCAGCCTCTATCCAGAAGGGCAGCGCGTAGAAGATCACAACAGAGTGAAGGAAGCTTCTGCAAGCCCCAGCTGGGTCTCTCATTTATAAGGATAGGTCTATCAATGACCCGTATCCTCAAGCAGATACATCTCATCAGATCTACCAATGATCTCACCCCCAGCTGGGATGTCCATTCCAATAGATCGATCAAAGATCCTCGCAGCAATGGGATCCGGATCCCGGTTTGGTATCTTTGCACAATCATAGCATTTGCATCATATTCACCCACAAAGCGTAGCATTCCGTTCTAGCACGGAGCATTACGGCAAAAATAAAACACATAGCATAATCATAAGCCATGTTTTGAATCAGCACTTGTGACTAGTAACCATTCATCAGAATGCAGAATACTTTCCCCCAGAGTCCCCACCAGGGTCCCAGCAAAAGCAGCTGCCTCATATCCACAAACACCAGTATATACTCATTTTGGACACCCGTCCGTGTCATCCTTTCCCCAGTAAAGTCGCCTGAACACTCTTTGCGAACAAAATCACCCATATTGCAAATACGTCCTGACACCCGTCTGTGTCAAATCACCAGCAGAAAGCCAAAGACATCCTCTTTGCACTCACATATACCTACATACACCTTCTCGACACCCGTCCGTGTCGTATCCCCAGCGCAGTCATCTACACTTTTATATATTTGTTCATATTATACTTTTCCCTCTTGACACTCGTCCGTGTCACCTCCCCCAGCAGATAAACACTCATCTATACACTCATACAGATACTCGTCCGTATCTTGTATATACTTTCATATCCCCTCAGATTCGACGTTGGTTCATGTTCTTTGTTAACCAGTTGGTGCTCGTCCGTACCATCATCTCAGAATATGCGTCAAGAGTTTGTTTCTACATGATACTCGTCCGTATCATAGTCTTAAGGATGCTCGTCCGCGTCTTTAATCCATACACTGTGTCAAATGCTTTTGTCTTCTTGAATATAGATACTCGCCTGTGTCTACTATTCCCCAGGAGTCCCCCCAGATCCAACACTCGTCCGTGTTCTTTGTTAACCAGCTGATACTCGTCCGTATCATCATCTTCGAACACGCGTCAGTATTTGTTTCTACCCGATACTCGTCTGTATCGTAGTCTTAAAGATGCTCGTCCGCATTTTTAATCTATACACAATACCAAACACTTATACCTTTTGTTTCTTGGATATAAACACTCGTCCGTGTTTACTATTCCCCAGTAGGTTTCCAACAAAGCAAATTTTCCTTCTTATCTGACACTCGTCCTGTGTCATGATAAAACCCTGAGAGCAGCCGTACCCTGCTAGGTGGTCGTCCTCCACCTCTTGATGGTCGTCCTCCATCATGCTCATCCGATGGCCGTCCCCATCGTTGATTTTAGCAGCCGTCCCCTGCTAGGTGGTCGTCCTCCACCTCTTAATGATCGTCCTTCATCATTTTATCCAATGGCCGTCCCCATTGTTGATTTTTGGTTATCTAACATTCGTCCTATGTTATGACAAACCCTGAGAGCAGCCGTCCCCTGCTAGGTGGTCGTCCTCCACCTCTTGACGGTCGTTCTCCGTCATGCTCGTCCGATGGCCGTCCCCATCGTTGACCTTTTATCCGATGGCCGTCCCCATCGTTGATATTTTCGGCAGCCGTACCCTGCCAGGTGGTCGTCCTCCACCTTTGATGGCCGTCCCCATCATATTTCTTTATTCCCCAACAGAGCAGCCGTCCCCTGCTAGGTGATCGTCCTTCACTTTTGATGGTCGTACCCCATCATCTGTTTATTTCATTTATTCTTTAACCCGATGGCCGTCCCCGTCGTGGTCCCTTTTCCTTTTTATCCCGATGGCCGTCCCCATCGTTGGTTACTTTGCTTTGTGAACTTGATGGCCGTCCCCGTCATGTTTCATTAATTCCCAGAGAATCTTACTTTATCTTGATGGCCGTCCCCATCATAATTTTATTTTTCCCCAGCTAGTCGGCCGTCCCCGTCTTAGCTTTACCTTTTATCCCCAGCATGTCGGCCGTCCCCGTCATTGCTTTGCTTCACACTTTTTCCAGCATGTCGGCCGTCCCCGTCATTGCTCTTTACCCAGCAGTCGTCCTCTGCTCGACGGTCGTCCTCCGTCGCCCACACTTTACAATATACTTTATTTTCCTTTTACAATCTATATCCCTTTTCTTCTTCATTCTGTGAGTGCAAATTTTGGACTGTCTTTGGTATTCAACCACAAGTTATCTTGTTTGCCTGATAAGCCGACGCTTACATCCTGCACAGCTAACTCCTGTTTGAATAGGGGCAGCTGTAAACACCCCAAATTTGCCCTCACCCACTCATACCATGGCTTGTGATCATTTCATATGCATAAACACAATCATATCATCTCATATCTCATTTTTGATTCACTGCATAGATTCAAAGTCATCTGCACCTAGGGTTTGTGATCTGAGCAATCCAAGAGCTTCTTGAGCCACTCCAAAGGCAACCAATCACTTCAAAGGGGCCCATGTGTGTTCTTATACCATATTACATCCTCTCAAAGTCAAAAATGCAAAAGAATCACAAGAACTGGGATTGGTGTGGAAGCAGAGCCAGGATAGACTGCACAGTTGACCTAAAATTAGGGTTTTGGTTTCAGAGGCCATAACTCCAAATTTTTTGGTCATTCTTGTTTCCATTGGTCTCTATATGGTATAGGGAGTATGCATGTCAATTTTCATGAAGAAATTTCATGGGGAAGTCATCTGATCAAGGGTTGACTTTTCAGACAAGTCAGTGCAAAATCAGGGCATCTGAGGCCCCCAATGACCCAACCAATGGGTGATCTTCATCATTTTGAGTGTATATGATCTTTATTTGATCATGGAAGAGGGTTGAAGTTCACAAAAATCAAGAATTTGGAGTTTTTGCAAGTGTTGACTTTTTGGGCATAGTTGACTTTTGCAAGAATGCTTCATTTTAGGTCATTTTTCAAGCCTTGATTCTTGATCCAAAAATGCTTCAAATGGAAAAACTTTGGTCATGAAAGTTGTAGATTACATCTTTCCCTTTTCAAAAAGTACAAGAACATGATCAAATTCTTCTTGGATCAAAAGTTATGGTGTGACAAAGTTGGCAAAAATCATTGATTTTCAAGGCATGCTTCAAATGTGAATTTTGCAAAATCATGAACCAAAGCCAATTGTAACTTCTAATTCACTTCAAACCAGTATGCAAACATCACATAGGCCTTAAAATTCAGAATTGGACCAAAGATCACATGTGTTTAGTTCATGTAACAAGGCATTTTTCATGAAAGTTTCAAAAGGTAACAACTTGCAAAACTCATGATCACACCTCACCAACTTGATGTCTTGGATGCTGAACCAGCCCTAGCTTCTCTCCATGCCATGCTGCGCCAGTCCATGTACTTGTGCTAGCCTAGAACCAAGCCCATGCTTTCCTTACACCAAAGTTGACATTTTGCAAAAGTGACCTTACCAATCAATAAAGCACATGTCATGTCATCTGACCAATGAGAGAGGTTTATGTGGACAAAGAGCAAGACATTTCATACATGAAGCAAGGCTGAAACACTTCACAGCATCACATACTCAAACTCACCCCATTTGCATTTTCTCTTCGAAACTCTCTGCACAAACCACTAACCTTCAAACCAGCTTCACTGATCATCTCACCATACTTCATAGAGCCTAAACCAAGCAAAGCCCAAGCCTGAATCCATCAAGAACTTGGTTTCTCCATTTTCACCCTCACCTGCAGTTTCTTTCGAAACTACTTCCTCAGCTCACAAACATCCAAACAAACACCACAAACCTTCTTAAAACATCACCCTGATCACAAAGAACCACTCACATTGGCCTGAAACTGCTTGCATCACCATTGCCATTTTCAACTGAGCTTGAGCAGAAGCTGTCCAAACTCATCAACCAGCCAATATAAATTTCTCTCAAGCATTCAAGCATCATCAAGAGGTCACAAGGAGTGGATTTCACAAGGAGAGGAGGTCTGAAAGTTGCTGGATTGAAAGCTTCGAATCTCAGGTAGCTCAAGAACTTTTTTTCCAGAAATGGATTTTTAAGTTCTAAACTTGTTCTCCATGCCTTACTGATTATCCTGGTGCTTTTAGTTTTGGAAATGATGATGAAATGAGAATGTAATTGCTCTCTGAAACTCTGTTGACCTAAAAAATGTTTTGTTCGATTCATGATTCTGGGGAAAAATAAATGTTGTTTGTGATGGGGTTTTGATTCAGTAGGTTATGGGGATCATTTCCATGTTCTTAGATTTCATTTTTGTTAGGTTTTGAGAGTTTTGGGGATTTTCAGGTAGGGTTCCCACCGGAGAAGACGACCGGAGGTCTTCTCCGGTCACCTGAAAATCATTAGGGCATAATCCCTGTCATTAAGTGCATTTGAATCTGGGACGTTGGATGCGTTGAAAAAGTTGACTTCGCGCGCGTGTGTATGGCTGAGATGCAGTCATTAAACCCTAATCATCATTATTTATTTAATTAATTGAGATTAAATCAGTTTGAATATGGGCCATCAGATGGCGCGCGCAGTCAACGTTTTCAAACTCAGAGCTCATCTCAGCCCTCCATCCTGCATACTTCCATTTTAATTCATTTTTAATTCATTTATTTTGTTTTGTTTTGTGCAATTTATTTAAAATAGTTAAAATTGTCTAAAAATTATGAAACTTTTTCTTGAGAGTTTTATTAATTTTTAGGACGCAAAAATATTTTTGTTTTTATTTTTAGCATTAAAAAAGTATTTTTAAATATTTAAAAGATTATTTTTAATTGATTAATGGAAATTAATTTATTAAAAATACTTTTAGGTATTTAAAAATCACCAAAAAATTCATGAAATGTTCTAAGACATTTAGAAACATTGTCCAACCTTCAAACCAAATTTCTTTTTGATCTTGATGCATTTTAAGAATTTCTCATTGAATTAAAATCATTTTTATGCATTAATTTGATCCTAAGTTCAAAAAATCATTTCTGCCTATCCATGAAGAGTTGGACATTGATTCTTTTTGCATTGCATTGTGTTTAGCATGTAGTTTTTGAGATTAAATTGCCATGGTTTGATCTTGCATTTTCAAATTGTTTGACATTTCTTTTGTTTAGGAACCCTAAAAACCCTAATAACTTGTAAAAATCATAACTTGAGATTAGTTAGGAATTGAGGCCCCTCCTTTGGGCATTGGTTTAATATAGGATTAAGGGTCCTTTGTGTGGCATTTTCAATTTTTTATCTTAGGGTTTGCTTCTGTTTTTGGTTTGTGTTTGTTGTTTGATTCATAAACCCTAATTTGGGCTTCCATATGCATCCATCTTGCATTCTCTTGCATAACATGACTTGCCATGACATTTCAAGCATTATTTTGGTTCATTGAACATCATAAGACATATTGAAAGCATGTTTGATCATTGCATCATGTGTTTGCCATGTTGTATGTCATGTGCACTTCATAACTTTTCATGTATGTCCATGCTTCCTAGTTTGCTTCATTTGCATTCATGAACTTGTATGATCATCTCCATGCCTTGTTTCATGTTTGTAGCATCTCATAACATCATTAGCATCATGTATTTGCTTCTGGTTTTGTTTCTCATCATGTCATCTCATCCCATTTTGCATTGCATTGCATTTCTTTTCTAACTTTTTCAGGTGGTAAGTGACTTGAGAAGTGGATTTGCCTTCACTTCTCATAACTTTTCTTTTCATCTCTCTTGCATCCATTGCTGCATTTTCTATTTGTGTTTGAGTTTGAGCTTGCTCATTCTTCTCCTTCCCACTTTCTCTCTTCAAGTGACTTGACTTCTTGAATGAAGCAAGTTGCTTTGCTTCTCTTGATCCTTTCATCTGCTTCCTGGTGGTTCCATTGAAGATTGTTCTTGAAAACCTCACAAACCTTAGGAACAACCAAGCATGATAATGATTAGGGTTTTGATTAGTCTCCCCTCTTAGTTTTACCTTTGAGTCTCTTTGAGTCTTCTCTTCTCATCTCATAATCAGGGACTAAACCCTGAAGGTTTTAAGGCTTTGTGATTAAGCTTATGCCTGCATCCTTCTCTTAGGATGGAGTGTATAACTTTAATCCTAAGTGTTAAACCCTTAATGTGTTTAAATCTCTTAATCAATTCACTTAATAATCATCAAGACATCACACTTGTAACTTGGGCCTTGCATTAGGGTTCTAATTCTTCCTTAATTGGTTAAGAAGGACTAACCCTAGTGTTAATGGACAAGTCCCCCTCAAGTTGTCTTACAAATCATAAAAACCACTTCTTCATCATATCATTAAATAAAATCCACTTAATCAAAGGCTTGTTTTGTCATGAGTTTAATCCCTAATCAATGATTAAGTTGAGGAGCTTTCCTCAGCTTAAACATTCTCATCTATTATCCTTCTATTAGGATGGTGTAATGAGTCTGTTTAATCCCTGATTATGGCTTAACCTCATTACTCAACACTAAACAAAAACACCAAAAACATCTAAATAATCACAAGTAGGTTAATGATCTTAATCCTACATCAAAGGTGATTAAGTGTGAGAATCTGACTTCACACTTAAGGTATTCTCATTACCCCTAATCAGAGGGAAGATGTGATGAGTTTACTAAATCCATTGGTTTAGGCTTAAGCTCATTAACTTATGACAAAATCCAGAAGCAATAAAAGACTGAAAACACAAAAACAAACAATAATCGTCTCCTCCGGGATTCTTTTCTCATCATCTTCACTCACAAACGAGAACTTGCTTCTTCCGTCTAATGCAAGACAGTAAGCACCTGAGCCAGACAGGTCATACACTTGAGCATAGACAAGCAAGCAGTTCACAAGTCAATTCATCTTTCAGTCTCTTTGGGTCGAACTACGGTGTTCTGACTTCCTCATTGCACGAGAGGATACGTAGGCATAACCTTACAGTTATCGAACAAAAGTCTCTGTACATTCCCCCTCCTTTCAGCATCATTCTTAGCCTCATGATCTTGAGCATCTCACTCCTTTCTTACACTGACACTTCATTTATATACTTCACTTCACACTTCTTTTGCACTGACACCTGTACATTCTTTTCTAGCTACTTTATACACAGATTGCACCGACACTACCCCTTTAAAACACAAATCTTTTAAGCGTGGATCCCGTCGAGTACGGTGGACAATCTGGGTGCTAATACCTTCCCAGGTTGTAACCAACCCCCTTTCTCAGTCTCTCTGGTTCGCAACCGTCTTATCCATCTTTTTCTAGGTTTATGCAGCATTACCTTTCCCTCGGGATAAAAATGCCTAGCTGGCGACTCTATTCATTCTCCAGTGAGTTCACGGCTGTGTGTTCCCACTGTTCCCTTTCGCCGACCGTTCGCGTCTGTACCCCTTTTGACCCGGTGTCACTTGGCGGGAGCGACACTAACATGATGGCACAAGTGCCTCCTAATGCAAGTAAGTAAGCCATGATCAAAGCTTTCACAAAATGGGCAAGTAAAGTTCAAATATCAAAGAAATATCCAAACATGTCTCAAAAAATATGCAATTAAGTCCCAAAGGACCTCAACCAAGGAAAAAATCAAGCAAAAGTCTCATGCAAAAATTCAGAACATATGACACTCAAACAATCAAGCAAAACAAGCTAGGGTTTCACAAACTTAAGCTCAAAGCAAATTACCCATACTCAAGAAAATAAGATCTAAAATATAATGCAATTTTTTTAATGCACCTTAACATGTTTTTAACATAATGCAAAAAGAATCAGATTCATAGCATTCATGGATTTCAAGATAGAAAATCAACAAGCCAAGGTACACATGAGAGAGAGAAAACCAAAAGAAATAAAGAGAAAATTAATTCAAAAGGTCAAAAAAATAATAAATAAGGAAAATAAAATTTTCAAAAATTTTATAAAATACTAAAGATCATTGGTGAATTTTTTTTGGAATTTTTAAAAGTCTAGAACTATTTCTAAAAATTAAAATTGAAACTGAAAGAAATAAAGAAAATAAAATAAAATAAAATGCAAAGGGGTGTAGATAGTAATCCATCACAGTTAAAAACAAGGAAGTGGGCTCAAGGAGGGGTGTCAATAGCATAAAAGCCCAATGCGCGTATAACATGGCTCATAGTCAACAAAAGTTGACTCTCTCATTGCCAATGGATTAATCTAAAGGCCATAACGCAGTCAAACATGGGGAAAAGTAATCCATATCAACGCGTGTGATCAAGTCAATCAGAAAAGTACACAAATCCAAAGGTCATCAAGAGTCAGCCAAAAGTAATGAGAATCAACGCATCAAATAACAAGTCAACAATCAAAGTCAACCAAACGAACGCATGAGATCTAGGGTCTACACGTTTATTATGTGTTGGCAAACAAAAACAATTACATGAAATAAAAGAGCCACACGCTGAACACATGAGTTTTTAATGTTGTGGAACCACAATAGCCATCAGATCAAAAGATCAGATGGCTCTCATTCTTCTTCAACCTCAAGACTTACCTGTAAATAAGTCCGGTGACGGAGCCCTAGCTCCGGGCACTGGAAACTTCATACAGAATCACAAAACGTCCAGAAATCCAAATATATTCACCAGATCTATTATACATAACATCCAGATTAAGAATCCACCATTAAAATCAACATACAATGATCACACAGTGAGAATCAAAGAGATCAAAAGTAGATCTAAAAAATTGAAATCACAAACACATCCAAACTTTAAATTAAACTTGGCATTGCAATCAATGATACTCAGAGATCATTATGCATACAAGAAAATAGAGAAATAAGAGGCAAAGTGAAGCTCACCTGAACATTGATCTTGAGCCAAAATACTCCTAGAAATCCAGTGTAAGAGTGCAAATCTTCCTCTTTTGATCTCTATTTGCAAAATAAATGCAAATAGAGGCTTGAATCAGACTGGATCTTGAGATTTGAGTTGATACACTTCAAATTCTAACACCTTGAAATCTTGAACTGTAGCTTGAAATAATGGATGATCCTTGTTCCTTATGCTTCACTGAGTGTGGATATGCAAAGAAATGAAGCAATGTGTTGAAGGAGAAGGAGATTCAAAGGGAAATGCAAATGAGGCAAAAACTTTGAATCTGAGAATGAAGAGTGCATGAGGCTGATTCAAATGCATAGAGAGCTTATATATGATGTGATTATAAGCCTCATTAGGGTTTAATAAGTGGAGGGACTCAGAATTAAGTGATGTGGATTAAAATGAAAATTTGCATAATTATGGACATGTGATGATTTGCTTGTGCATTCTCCACATGAAGTGCATGACCACTCTCCATTTTCTTCACTGATTTCCCTTGGATCAATCTTATGGCTAGAAATGATTTGATTCATGAGTTTTGAATGAATGTGCAAAAATGCATAATGGTTTGTACATGATTAACATGGCACGAAATTGGATGCTTCAAAGGCTAAGAACACTTTTCATGGAATATATTTTGATGTGGTAGCATGAATTGGTCCATAAGAACTCATTACAAGTCATTTGGAACCATTTTGCAAAGTGTGGAAAACTTGGATATTTGAAAAACCCTAAAATGCACATTGCCTTCCATCAAGCATAACTTTTGATCCATAAAGGCTATGAAGGAGTTATTGTACTTTTTGAAAATGGGAGAACAAGACCTACAACTTTGATGTTCATGGAAAATTTATTTGGAGCTTCCTTGGTCATGAAAGAATTGGTTGAAGTTAGGGCAAAAATTGCCAAAAATAGAAAGTGCTCATTACTGGTCACTTTCCAATTTTGGTAACTTTTTCCAAACTCTTGATTCTTGACATTTGAGATCATTCATGATATTTTTTTGACCAAATCAAGGTTCATAAGCTTGAAAATCATGATTGGAACCCTTGAAAACCCTAGGTTGACCTTTCTTCTACATAGTTGACCTCTTTCTTCAAGTACAAGTAACTGAGCCATTGCCTGACTTTCTCAATGAATATTTGAGCCAAATTTTATCCCTAGGCCTTATATGACATATGGAAGCTTTTGATCACAAGGATTAATCAAAGCCATGAGGATAGCTTGCCCTGAACCAAAACCTTAATTAGGGTTTCCCGTGTAGGAGGGTGTACACTGATGAATTTCCTGATGAATCAAACCCCTTCTTGAGCTTTGAGGAGAAGTTTGAACTTGTGCAAGATATGAGGACCCCTTGTAGTCTTGTTGCAAAACAAATTGGCTCTCATCTTGTCTTTGAAGAATCACAAGTGGATAGATCACTGATCACATGCCCTATGCTTCTAACCATGAATGTTATGCCTCATCTTTCTATGCAAAGATGCAAGGATATGTATGTTATATGCTATGCCATATGACATGAAAATGAGAGGGAAAATTTTGAGGTGTTACAGCACCCCCTCACATTCGTCTTCTAAGAGATTTGACAGTGTAATATGAAGATGAAGACTTAAGATTCGCTTGAAATAACAGTCATCTTATTTTGGTTTTGGTGGATATCGGTGACCCTTTGATTTTGGATATGGTGGTCATGTTATCCTTTTGTTACAATTTAATATGCATATCTGATTCTTGCAATAACGGTTCAGGATAAATGAGTGTCAATCCAGAATCGCTTTCACTTGCCATA
The DNA here is from genome assembly GCA_963966055.1 of Lathyrus aphaca. Taxonomy (NCBI): domain Eukaryota; kingdom Viridiplantae; phylum Streptophyta; class Magnoliopsida; order Fabales; family Fabaceae; genus Lathyrus; species Lathyrus aphaca. The sequence continues at coordinate 184,583,443 of OZ014520.1, forward strand.
GTAAATCATTTTTAAAATAGATTTTTAATCAAAGAAAATTTTATTTTCGATCTATTCACCCCTCTCTCTCTAGATTGTTGCTCTCGTCTAACATGAAGATTGTGATTCAATAGCTAGAAATAAATGCAACACTACAATCATGTCATATTTGAACAACTCAGTCAAATCAGATTTATATTCATGTAATACATTAGACATTAATAAGGGAGAAATAAGAGATTATATACAAAACTTGAGTGCTTTCTTATTATTTCAGAACAACTTTTATTTTCTCGCATTCAAACTCAACCCCCCTAATCGTTATTTTTTATCATTGCACAACTATTATCTTGTTAACTAACAGTCCTTGTGGAATCAATATCTTTTTTATTATTGCGACATTATCGTTACACTTGTCGAGAAGTCATCAGATACACGTCAACTTGAATACAATCAAGTACTCTTCAAATTGCGCCACACCTGTCGCTCTCGGGATTTTCATCCTAGTACAAACGCGAAAGTGGCGCGGAAAAGGTAAAGTCGCCAGCCATGCATTTTATCCCGAAGGAACGGGAAAGGTAATGCTGCACAAACCTGAGGAAGAAGGAAAGGACAAGGTCTTGCGAACCAAAGATATAGTTATTAGCACCCCAGACCGTCCGCCGTACCCGACGGGATCCACGCTTGCTTGTTTGTTTCAAAGGGTGAGAAAAATATAACTGCTGCTGAACAAAACTGATGACTGGAATGGAACTGAAATGAGAAGAGAACTGGAAAAGAGAATAAAAAGAAAGAATGGGGAAAATGTAGGGAAAATAAAGAATATGCTCGAACGGGCCCTACCCCGCTGCCTACGTACCTCATCGGGATAATGAGGATCAGAGTCGACGTAGTTCGCCTAACCAGGCGGGAACTTTATTTGTTTGTATATTTTATGGCTGGAACTGCATATGTCTATGCTCAGGTGTTGCAGGCTCGTCTGGTACGAGTGCGTTTACTGTCTTGCATGCGAGATAAATTGTCGCGAGTTCGCGTTGTGAGTGAATGAGATGAGAAAAGAAGTTCCCGCAGGATAGTCGCTTATTGTTTATTTTTGTCTTTTAAGAGAAGTGTTTTGAATTTGTTTGTGAACATTCTCATACTAAGACCTATCCATCGCGGGAAGTATTTACACCTCTCCCCGAAACAGGACGCGTATAAACACTCCGCAACAAAGTCTCGTGTCGTACAAGAATGTCTGGTTTTCATTAAATGTTTTATTGCTTTTCTTTATAAGATGAGAAAGAATGACTCAAGTTGCAAAAGGACAAACTAAACGGGGACTAAGTCACAACCCTATGTTAGTTGTCATATACAAAAGGGATATCCTATGGTTAATGAGGTATTCTAATCCTAAGAAAGAAAAGGAAAATAAGAAAAGAGAGTTAGAAACTAACTTACTTCCTAAGGAAGTTAAGTTGGTTCTAAAGAACAAAAGGGGAACCTATGAACAAAGCACAAAGTGCTAAGGCAAAGACAATTAAAATGCATAAGATATAGGAATGAAGTGATGCTTACCTCAATCTTCCCCCCTACAAAACAAAAGTTAGCATGACAATGCATATTGAAAGTAAAATCAAAGCATAAAAGCGATTAAGTATCATAAATGTCCTAGAATGGAACTAGGGTTCAAAATAAAACCTAAGTATAAAGGTGAAGGTACCTAAAGGTTAAATGACTTCTAAAGTCAGTATCTACATGTTATAGGTCCCTAAGTATGCTAGGATACCTCACAATCTCAAACTATGTCAAACTATGTACAAAAAGTTCACCTAAGTTCACCTAAATGCAAGTTAAGGCTCATGGATGAAGTATGAATGCATATGGCTTACAAGCATGAATTAATGCATAAAATGAACATCAAAGTCAGTAGTGAATGCTTATTAATGAGGATGCATGAATATACAATCATGGATGCAATGGATTAGGCATATGGAGCAAGGAGAAGAAAATGCGAGACAAATGAACAAACATCGCATAAGATCACAAATGATGCAAACTAAGGATGAATGACATATGAATATGCATGAGATGATTATGGGTCAGTATCATACAAGATATTAGATGTAATTATGATGCATGGATAGACATTAATTATTCCCACATAATTCATATTATTATTTAGAGGAGAAAAGAAACTAGTTTAGGTTAAAATTAGTTCACATAAGTATGCACTTTGAAACACCAAAACAAACCAAATGAGTATGGTTCAAAAAGTGGCCTATAACTGGAATTAAGGACCTATAAATGACCTATAATTAACTCCTAGAAGTTACCAAAAAGTTGCCTCAAGCAAATGGCATGAATGTCTTTCTAACATCTAGGATATGGAGCAAATACACACATGAATCAACCTATGATCTAGGTGACATGGAAAAATAGCAAAACAGCTTTAAAAATTATGAAATTAAATCCCTGGAATGTTGAAGTCAGTGTCTAACATGATATAAAATTATTTCAGAAAATTATGCACCAAAGTGCCAAAATAATTACTTGATTAGCAAGATAACAAGGCATGATCGCCGAAAAAACAATTCCACAAAGTAGATCAAAAAGGGCACTAAAAATTATGAAAAAAATGCTTAAGGAGCATCAAAATGTCACAAATTCCATTGGTTAATCACACACAAAAAATAGGTCTCACACCTATGGGAAAAAATTGTTTTCGGTCCCTTATGTCAAAATACTCCATTTTGGGACAGCTTGCGATCTAAAATCCAAATAAAATATTAAAACCACCCAAATCTGGAAACAAAAAATATTAAAAATTAATTAAGAGGATGAGGATCACTCATGAATGTTTCCAGAATTTTATCCCACCTAAAACTATTTTTAAAAATTGCGACGAAACGGGTAAAAAAGTGGATTTTAAGGGGAAGTGAAAGGAAGCGATCCTAATGGTTTGTAACCTAATCCCTAAGCTCCGAAATCGACACAAATTAACATATATCACAAATATATCCAATGCCTCAGGTGGGAGGGCTCAGTATGCACCTTAAGTTATATGATCCTAAGCCGCATACAACTATAATGATGCTTAAAAACTGTTAAAGTCGAGATTTCTTACTTGGTTGAAGTGTCGATTCCTCACATAAAAGAAATCCGGAAAAAAAAACCTTAAGCAAGGTCTTGTAGTCTTCATAAGCAAAATAAATGCTTATCTTCCATAATCATTTAGTGAAGCTCCACCATAATCCAAATCGATTAAAAAACTCATAAACGCTTACGAACCATTTAATCCAAAATTAGCCCAAAAATTAATTAAAATAAATGACAAAAATTCTAATTAAATTTATCATAGAATTAATCAAGATGTTTAACAAAAATTAATTACCAGAAATTAAACGCGATTAACAACAACAAAAAAACAATTAACAATTTCTAAAAACAAAGTTAATAATAAGGAAAACAGGGAGGTGCAATGGGAATTGTGGCTTGCAGCCAACAAACATGGCCCAAGGCCCATTCTCTTTGACACCCGCAGGGAGGGTGTATATAGCAAATCTGGCAGTGTCCACAGGAAAACCATGGCCCAAAGGGCCCAATCCGTATAATAACTTGCCAGAGGGGTGTCAAACGGAAAACTGGTGGTGCGGATAGGAATTTCTATGGATCCTAAAGCCCAATCCGATCCATAATCTTTGTTCCCATTCTTGACCTAAAATTGTGAAGAAACCCTAGAAATCCAACTCAAACACGTTCACCCTTCTTCTTCCCAAACGCGGCGCCACTGCTCATCATCACCATCTGGATTTCGCCATCCACAACGGTGGCTTCATTCAATCTTCGAAATTGCCTCCTGCTGCCGGACAACAACACGCCGCCATGTCCCTCTTCACTCCTTCCGTTTGTCGTCGTCTTCTCCTCCCCTTCGGAGGATCGGAGACCAAGCTCCTCCATGATATACAAACAACGCCACTGACTATCCTTTCTTCTTCCCATCATCATCGCCGACGTAGAACATCCATGGACCTTCTTCGGTCTTCTTCGCTCGTCTTAGATTCGGTATCAACAAACACTTCCGATTAAAACCCCCGGTCGTAGCCTTCCTCATCACGCCGGCCTCGTCGCCGCTTATTATCGCTTCTTAGATGCGCTGTAAATAAGGGGCTCCGCCGCGTCATGTCAGTTGTCGACGACGGAGGAACGTAATTGACTTTGCCACGCTTCAAAATCTCAGCTAAACTCGGTCGTGTCGAATCTTGTTCGAATCTTGTTCAGGTAAGATTTCTTGATCCTTGAATCCTTCGCATCTTCTTCTTCTGTGATGTTCTTGAAGATAAATTCTTGTTCTCAAATTCACAGATTCTTGACGCGAGACAAATTATTGTACGAAATTCTACATCATCCTCAATTCCCTGCCTCTTGCACTCTGCATATTGAAGCGTATTTGCGAATTTGAAGAAGTCTCATTAAACTCTGTTCTTCGATTTCTTCTTAACTCTGAATCTGGATTGTGTTGTGCTGATTGAATTGCGATGTCGTGAATCTTGCAGGAACTTTGCTTAAGCGGTGTCAGTGAATTGATGTTATTGCCTTCTTTGTACGGAGATGAATGTTTCGTGGCGGTTATACTTTCTTGCTGGATTATTGTTGTGCAATTTAATTTTCTGCAGGTTGTTGGAGATTGATAGTGCGTTGATGTTGCTTGATGTAGATCGCGAATTGATGACGCAGATGATGGAGAAGAGAGTCGAGAGATTGAGGAAGATGAACTGATGATGCCGATGGTTGTGCGCTGGTCACTGATTGATGAAGACGATACTGATATTGAAGGGAATCCTCGATGTATTGAAGAAAAATTTGGGTCAAGAATGCAGAAGAGTTTTTGTTATTTTCTGTTATGATTTCTTGAGAATGTTGCAATGAAGATTCAGCTTTTTTTGTGTGGAGGGTTCTTGGAGATTGAGTGATGAAGAGTGATTTTTGGATTGAGGATTCAAGGGAGATTGAAAAAGAAGAAGTTGTAGAAGGTGAAGATGAAGATGAAGATGGAAGATGTGTGGAAGGTTCTCTTGATGAAGATATTTTGGCTCTGAGCTCCCCCTGTTTTTCTGTTATGAGCTTTTGTTATCAGTTGGCCTTTTTTAACTGATTTCTGTTATTACTGTTATATCAGTTACCTTTTGTAACTGACTTTTTTTTCTGGTGTAATCTCAGATATTATTTACATCAATTTTTTCCTTTTATTTTTTTGTTATTTCCATTATATTTTGTAATAGAAAAATTCTGCACCAATTTCAATGATACCACTATATTATGATACCTATTTTTTTCACCATGATTCGTTCCGTACGACACAACTCCTTTGTTGGTTCAAGTTATCACTAAGGGACAATTAGGTTCAAGCAAATATCACCACTAATATTGTAATAGGACAAATCATAACCATTAAAACACCTATCAATTAAGAAAAGTGTTTTTAGATGACTTTAGGGATATTTGGATTAGCATGTATGCTGAAAATTAGAAGGAGATATTTGGTAAGAATTGGCATGAAAGGTCCATGGATTTAATTAGATTAAAAAATATAAATAATGTGGTTTTAAAGGACTTAAAAAGATAATAATAAAAGGATGGTTTGACAAAAAAGAAAACCATTGACTTGATATGGATTAACAATAGAATTGGTTAATGGACCTAAAAATGGTTTTTTTAGAAAAATGGAATTTAAGGCGAATAACATGAACAATGAATGTGGTTTTTAAGAGATGGTTAAATGATGAGCAAGGTTTATGGAATTGGAAAAAAATGGGCTTAGGATTCAAGTGTAAACAAAAATGGATAAAACAGGTGGAATTGTTTATTATGAATAAACTTGAACCGCTCTTTTCAAAATAAGACCTATATCACGCACCTTCCCCTTAGCTCAAATTGCACCTTTGAACAAAAACTCTTTTCTCCAAGATTTATGATGCCATGATGAAACAAAAGTCGATAATCCACAAATCATAGCTTTCTTTTAATCATTTAGAAATGTCGCGCTTGAACGAATGCCTTCACAACATAAACTTGGGTCATCAACCTTAATGATGAATAATCGTCGCGAATGAAAACCCTCGAGGATCATTGAATCAGGGAAATAAACCCTAATTAAATGGCAAGAGAACAATAAGATGAAATTATTGATGATCACATAATCAAGATTTTGAACTTATCGGATGACCATACAAAAGGTGTGAGACCCTAGTTCCATAATCCGTGAAACAAACTCCAATGAAGTAGAAACCACGAACCCAAGGAATGAACTGGTTCTTCAGAGGGTACTGGTCACATGCATAGGGAGCACAATGAAACACATGATTGTGAATGTTATAACCTAATGGGATATGCAGATGAAATGCAAAGCGGTAAGCCAGTTAATGGTAAAAATAATGAGGGCAAATTTTGAGGTATTACAACACCTAGTTGATCACGTCACTGCACGTGTCAGGAATGGGTGACGAAGTGTTTCATCGATAGTACCACATTAAATGTGCATGTTCCATATTACTTTTTTTTAATTGATCCCAAGTTATTCAGTTCTATTCCATGCTTGACTACAACATGGAGGCCGGTCAATAACACTTAAGGCTTCCTTGACTCCTTCAGTTTTCGAAAAAAATACTTGGGGGAAACTATAATGGATCGGCCAAATAGCTCAATTGACCAAGGAATAATCCATCTCAAGCCCAATGTACTCGAATCAAGAGATAAAATAGATCACATGCTAAGAGCAAGGTACACAATCTTTGATCTCCAATTTCATTATACTCATCTTGAATGTTGAACTAACTTGGGCATTGGAGTGCTAACCATATAGGTTCACCCCACACCTCTGCAAAGGAGATCAGAGCCAGCGTTCATGATTAACCGCTATCCAACTCACTTCAATTCTGGTTCCTTCGTGAAGATAGAGTATACATCTATGTTCGTGAACATAACAAAAATGTAAATCTAAAACACCGACCCCTCATTAGAGCCTTTATTTCCATGGTCTGCACTCAAATTAAGAGCAAAATTAAGTGCATAAGATCAAATAATGGCAATGAGTTTATTCTTAAAGGATTCTATAGTGAAACTGAAATTTCCCATCAAACATTTTATGTTAGTACTCTTCAATGAAATGCGTAGTTTAAAGGAAACACCAACACAAACTTGGCATAACTAAAGACTTTATATTTCAAGCCCATTTACCTAAATATTTTTGGTCTTATTCAGTTATCCATTCAATTTAAATTATCAATAGAATACCAACCACTTTCTTGCACAACAAGTCACCATTTCATGTTCTATACCAATGTTGACATGATATTTACCTCCTTACAATTTTTGCCTCTTTATGTTATGCTTCAACCTTACAAGCTAATAGAAAGAAACTAGATTATAGATCAAGAAAATGAATATATCTAGAATTTCATATTGGTGTTAAGGGACAAATATTATTTGATTTACACTCCAAAGTAATTTTACTATCTAGAGATGTTATCTTTTTTAAATCAAAATTTCCTTACAAGCCTCCACCAGTACATCATCACTCAATAAATCTCAACCTTATAATCCATCTGTTCTAGATGACCTATTGGATTTCTCTTACATTCCTGACTCACATCATAATATTTCTAACATATCAGATATGGCTAGCCATCTGTAGGCTCATAATTTCGACACTTGGAGATTGAGATATGAAGTTATTTTTTTGCTAAGAAGATGATCAACAGATAAGAGAAAGAAAGGAGTGAAGATATTCAGAGGATGTTGACAAGGTTATGTACTCAAATATTTCGACAGGAGTACAAATAGTGTCTGGCAAGTAAAGTTTGGAGACCTGTTTATAGTTTGGCATTTGTCAAGATAAATGTGTTTTTCGACACTTCGACGAAAGAGAAGTTTGGCAGAAGCATTGGTTTGTGAAGTTTGAGGAATTTGTCTGCTTTGACATTTCGACAAATGAAGAGATACAATGTTTCGTCACCAAAGGGAAGAATTCAAATTCAAAAGTTGCAACCTTTGGCAGTTGGACACATGGAAGTTTCAGAGAAGAAAATTGCATGCAGGCTGACAATTGTCATTTAGTTAGAATTTTCCCGTTCTAGGCAGTTATTTTGTTTGTATATAAATAGGATAGTTTGTGTTTAGAATACGTGTGTGAAAACTTATACAAAAATCCTGTAAAAACTCTAAGTACCCAGTGTGAGAGAAATGAGTCTGATATTTGGAACAATGTATGTGTTCAACACCATTTTCTTTCAAGTTATTTAAATTATTAGTTTTGTTCATCAAGTTATTTTACTTTCAGTCTGTTTACTTTCCTGCAAAGTTTGTCCCTTTTCGCCATTTTCTTACTTTTGTTCAACTTTCACTTCATTTTTACTTTCACATTCAAAACATTTAAAACTTTGACATTATTAACAAAACAAACCACAAATCATTAACAACACTAAGAGTAATTCGACAATCAATTGCACATGTGTCCTAGGACTTGTTTGGTTGGTCCTGCAAGTAACCCAGTTTTCTAAGAGATTGGTTAACCAGAGGTTGTTCGTCAGAAATCATAGCGAACAAATTGGCACACTCGGTGGGACCAGTGCAATTAATAAGAATTAATAGAGAATCCTCTTAGTCAAAAAGTTCCTTGCTGCGTTGTATGATTCTTAGAAGCGGTAAACTAGCCGTAACCGACGTAGAAAGACCAAAAAGAACAAGAGGACGAAAGATGGCTAACTTGCCAAATACTTCAAACAATCCTAACGAAACCATTCCAGTTTCCAACCCTATCCCTTCGTCAGAAGGAGGCGCAGTTTCTGGCCCTGGTTTAGAACAGATTAGGCCTCCATCAGTGGATTCGATGCCAGCAGGTTCAGGATCCCAAAATGCGCCTAGTTCTTCCACCATGGGACACTCAATGCCCATGGGAACGCCTCCTCCTGGAGGAAGTTCCTTTAGGCCATTTATTAACTATTCCATGCCTATGTCTGGGAGAGAACAACCATATGGAATGCCAACTTCAATGATGGCAAACCTACATAATTCATCACCATTATTTTCTGACGCGATGGTTCAAATGTCTTCACCCTTACAAGGATCAGGATATGGTGGAAATGGGAATAGATTAAATCAGATTCCACTAGGATTCCATATGCCAACTATGACGAACCATTTTGTGCAAGTAATTCGTCAACAGATGGATGAAAGTAACCATGATATGGTGCAGGCACTGACACAACAAATGAGGGAAGTGTTTAATCCTTTAATACAAAATACTACCCAGACAAACCAGATATTGGCAGAGCAAATGGCACGCATTGCTAATTTTTTTGGAGTCCCTCAAACACAACAAAGGATTCTAATGAATCAAAATCCTGCCAATAGGCCTGTCGAAGAGGAACTTACTATAAACCAACGACCATTGGGAAATCCTCAAGAAAATCCTAGGGGCCAAGAGGTAGTAGTCGAACAACCTCATGTAGAAGACCTCATTCGACAGGAACCTAGGAGAATAATAGTCCAAAGAGACCAAAATGCTGATGAAATATTACAGCAGAGAATGCGTTGCAACAATCTGCCTGTCGAAAATAACATTGCAACCATGGTTGAGAGAATAATGGCGCAAAATGGAGTAAACGTAGGATTACAAAGGCCTAGTTATACTTCCCCTTTGTCTGAATATGTTTTGCAACAAGAGTTACCACCAAGGTGGAAAGTCCCCAAATTCACCAAATTCTCAGGGGATACTAGTGAGTCCACCATAGAACACATAGCGCGTTATTTGATAGAGGCAGGAGAGATTGCTAATAACGAGAACTTAAGGATGAAATATTTTCCAAGTTCTTTGACAAAAAATGCTTTCACTTGGCTTACTTCTCTGCCTGCAACTTCAATATTTACATGGACCCAATTAGAAAGATTGTTCCACGAACAATTCTATATGGGGCAAACTAAGATAAGTTTGAAAGAACTAGCAAGTGTCAAAAGAAAATTCTCTGAACCTATAGATGATTATTTGAATAGGTTTAGATTGTTAAAGGCTAGATGTTTTACACAAGTGCCGGAACAAGAATTAGTCGAAATGGCTGCAGGGGGTCTGGATTATTCCATAAGGAAAAAATTAGATACCCAGTACTTGAGAGACATGGCACAACTAGCAGATAGAGTAAGACAAATAGAAAGGCTAAAAAATGAGAAATTTAGATCAAATAAAAACAAGAAGGAAAGAGTGGCCTATGTAGGAATAGTTCAGGAAGAAGATTATGACGAAAACGAACCAGTCATTTTCGACCAGCAAGAGATTGACCTGGCAGAACTAAAACAAGACCCTCCATATTCCTGTAAAGTTTTAGCTCCGTCGAATGGAAAAAATCCAGTTGAAATGGAAAAGAATGACAGGTTTCCTAAAAGAACCTACACATTCGACATCACCAAATGTGATGAAATTTTCAATTTACTAGTTAAAGATGGTCAATTGATAAAACCAGCAGGCACTAAGGAACCTCCTGTAGACCAACAGAAAAAGAGAGGTTTTTGCAAATACCATAATTTTTTGGGTCATAAAACTTCTCAATGTTACCTTTTCAGGGATCTTGTCCAGAATGCAATCCAGAATGGAAGGTTGAAATTTGGAGACAAAGCTAAGCAACAGATGAGGATTGACTCCAATCCCATGCAGGTTGTGGAGGCCAATTATGCTGAACCAGAAATGGTGAATGTGGTCGAAATGGAAGTCATGGCTGAGGAAAGTTTTGAAATGGTAGAAGCTACTGAGGGTTTCGACACCAACTTCGCCATGATAGAGGCTGCTAAGGGCTTCGACACCCATGTAAACGTGGTGGAGGGGGCTGATGACCTTATTGACCAGACTGAGGAAGAAGGAGTCAAAGCTACTGAAGGCTTCGACAGAAAGAACGCCATTGAAACTACTGAAAGTTTCGACGAAGGGAACACAGTCAAGGTTGGTAGAAGTTTCGACAAGAAGAACTGTGACAGAGATGCTGAGCATGGAGTGGTCTGGGACACTCTAGGAGAACCCAGTGGAAAGTTTGACTTCATGGTGAAATATTCTGCACCACCAAGCTCCAAAACTAACGTCAGCAAAATCAAACCCACAGGATGGGGAGATTTTTTCAGAAGTGATAATGAGGAGGAAGATAACAAAGCCCTCATTACCCAAAAAGAGGCCACTGAAGGCCTTAGTCATGACAAGATCAAGGAAACAGAGACTGCCGACAATGTCCACATTATCGAACCAATAAACAGAAGCACCACCAAGACTAAAGAAGATTCTGTTGAAGGTGTTGTGCAGCACACCCCTCATGGGATTCTGCGCAGAACAATGGAAGACCCAAAAGAAAATCCAGTTGCACAATGCTGCAAGTACATCCATAAAGGCTTACACCCTAAAGACAGTATGAATCAGTTAAAAGAGAATATCCCTGAGGAAATGATGCTAGTCGAAAAAATGAACAAACTGAAGATCACAAGTGAGCAGAATGCAGGGATTCATATGGTAGAAGTCACTCAGAAAATACGACCAGACACCAACAAAAAGAACCATCAAGAGAAGCATCAGAGGCTGGTTTATCCAGAAGAAAATGAAAGTCTTGTCGAATTCATCCAGAGGTGCCAGAGAAAGAATGCAGAAGTTATGCTTTGTCCAAGGTGCAGCGCTGTGTTCGACAGGAAAACAGCTAATGACTTGGAAGCAACAGAAAAGACCAAAAAGAAAAGGAGCTGGGGAGCAGTCCCACCAGTCCGAAATGAAAGGTTTGACCCAAGAAGAAGGGAGTATCATAACCAAGAATGGGAGAAAGGCGTTACAGCACCTATAAACCATCCAACAAACCAAATGATGACAAGTGGGTCCAACCTATAAAGGATGCCCAAGGTCAGAAGAGGTGGAAAAGTTTCGAAGTGAATAGGGGTGCCTCAATAGAAGTGAAAAAAGAGGTAGAAAAAGCAAAGCCAAAGCACGTCTCTGAAAATTACAAGGGGAAGAACCCCATGTCAAGGTCCCAATGGAGGAGGTTTCAAAGGCAGAAGAGATTTGAGAAAGAAACTGGAGAACAAAAAAGGATGGGTGAGAATAAAGCTGAGTCAAGCAAGTGTGCGCAGGAAATAAGTAAAGGAGAATCTCTGGCAAAGGAAGAGCCTCCTCAGAAAAATAAATCTAATGACACAACAGAAATGCAGAAGACAAACAACAAAGTGCCAGAAGACGAAGAAGTTACTGATGACTTCAAGTAAGAATCTGATGCGTCCTTCGACGGGACATGCAATGTGGTTTCGGTGTTACCGAGAGATTACGACAGGACAATGGAAGTGGAGGACGAAGAAGATGATATGGCAGATGACAGCATATGGCTTAAGCCTGTATGTTACTACGTGATGAATAATGGCTGTGTAGAAGAGCAAAATTCATTCTTCGAAAAGCTAGATGATGCAATGAAGTCCCATTTAAAACCTTTGTTCATAAAAGGAAAAGTAGAAAATGTAGGTGTCAACAAGATCTTGATAGATGGGGGAGCAGCTGTCAATCTAATCCCTCATTATATGATAAAGAGGATTGGAAAAGATGACTCAGACACCAAACCTCACAACATGGTGTTGTCCAACTATGAAGGTAAGGTAGGAACAACGTTGGGGGTGATACAATTAAACCTGACTGTAGGAACCATTACCAGGCCTATAATGTTTGTGGTGATAGCATCAAAGGCAAACTACAATCTGCTGTTGGGAAGAGAGTGGATCCATGGAATTGGGGTTGTACCATCATCCATGCATCAAAGGATAGCAATTTGGAGGCCAGATGGGATTGTCGAAAACATAGAAGCAGACCAAAGTTACTTCATGGCTGACGTGAACAATGTCACTAGCTGTAACTTCGACAAGAACTTGGCTCACATAGCACCTTGCAACCCTGCTGGTTTCGACCTAACAGCCTCTGACAATGCATACTGCTCCATATATCTCCACCCTACGCATGGATTCCAGTGGGACAAAGAGATCATTGGAGAGACAAATTACGCTTGGGGAACCACTCATGTCAACCCAACTGGGCGGGGAAGTGAATTCAGTGAAAATGACTGAAGCGTCAACAATGGAAAGGATTACGGCTTATATAGCCGAAAACCAACTCAAAGCGGCCCTTGAGGCCGAAGTAAAAAATATGGCTATTAAAGCCAACACACAAGCTGTCGAAAAACAACATCCTCAAGAAAATATGGAGGAACGATGTGCAGAACAAAGTATTGAAGAAAACTCTAGTGGCGAATGGCAGAATCAAAGGCTTGACGCCATTTATGATGACGAACCCTTGGGGTTTGAAAAGGATCCAGCCCTAACCAATATGAAAATGGTGGCACAGGATCCCTTAGAAGAAATCAATCTGGGACTGGGGGCAGAGAAAAGGCCAACTTACATCAGTGCCAAGATGGATCCTCAGTTCAGAGTCGAAATAATCCAATTGCTGAAGGAATTTAAAGACTGCTTCGCATGGGATTATGACGAAATGCCTGGTTTAGACAGAAACTTGGTCGAATTGAAGTTGCCAATACTGGAAGGAAAAAAGCCAATAAAGCAAACTCCCAGACGCTTCGCACCTGAAATTCTGTCGAAAATTAAGGAGGAAGTTGAAAGACTTCTAAAATGCAAGTTCATCCGTACAACAAGGTATGTCGAATGGATTGCTAACATTGTTCCTGTGATTAAGAAAAATGGCAAACTTAGGGTGTGCATTGATTTTAGAGATTTAAACTCAGCTACCCCTAAGGATGAATATCCTATGCCATTAGCAGAAATGCTTATAGATTCTGCAGCAGGCCATGAGTATTTAAGTATGCTTGATGGATATTATGGCTATAACCAGATTTTCATTGCTGAAGAAGATGTTCCAAAAACAGCTTTTCGTTGTCCAGGGGCAATAGGAACATATGAGTGGGTAGTCATGCCCTTTGGTTTAAAAAATGCTGGAGCTACGTACCAAAGGGCAATGAATTCTATTTTTCATGATTTCATTGAAACATTTATGCAAATTTACATAGATGATATTGTGATTAAATCTGCCTCAGGCTCAAACCATATTGACCATCTTCGACAATCCTTTGAAAGGATGAGGAAGTTTGGTTTAAAAATGAATCCCCTTAAATGTGCTTTTGGTGTGCAGGCGGGTGATTTCTTAGGTTTTGTGGTCCACAAGAAAGGGATTGAAATCAATGAAAACAAAGCCAAAGCCATAATGGAAGCGAAAGCGCCATCAACGAAGAAGGAATTGCAGTCTCTACTAGGGAAGATTAATTTTCTTAGAAGATTCATCTCCAACCTTAGTGGAAGAACACAAGCTTTCTCACCTCTACTTCGACTGAAGAAGGAAGGTTTCACTTGGGGGCAAGAACAACAAGATGCTTTCAACAAGATTAAAGAATATCTGGCCAGTCCTCCAGTTTTAATATCTCTTTGTCGAAGCAGAAGTATGAGGCTTTACATCTCAGCATCTGACAGAACATTGGGAAGCATGCTTTGTCAGGAAGATGAACATGGCGTCGAAAGGGCCATCTATTATCTCAGCAGAGTCTTAAATGATGTTGAAACTAGATATAGTATAATAGAGAAACTATGTTTATGTGTATATTTCTCTTGTACAAAGCTAAAGCATTATATAAAACCCATTGATGTGTATATATCCTCTCATTTCGACGTAATAAAACACATGTTGTCTAAATCTATTCTACATAGTCGAATTGGAAAATGGGCTTTGGCCTTAACTGAGTATTCTTTAAAATATATGCCTCTAAAAGCTGTCAAAGGACAAGTGGTTGCTGACTTTATAGCTGACCACTCCATAATTGAAAGTGAAATAAAATATGTCGAAATAGAACCTTGGAGATTATATTTCGACGGTTCCAGTCACAAGAATGGAACAGGTGTTGGGGTGTTGATAATTTCTCCCAATAAAATTCCAACAAAGTTCAAGTACAAAGTAGAAGGCTTGTGTTCAAATAATGAAGCAGAATATGAGGCTTTGATTGCTGGACTTGAAATATTGTTGGAATTGGGGGCAACAAAGGTCGAAATAATGGGTGACTCTGAGTTGGTAATAAAACAATTGACAAAAGAATACAAATGTGTCAAAGAAAATTTGATCATGTACTTTGTAATAGCCAACAGACTCCTCAAGAAATTCGACAGTGCAGCCTTTAGACACATTCCTAGATTAGAAAATCAGGAAGCAAATGACTTGGCTCAACTGGCATCAGGCTACAAAGTGTCGAAAGAAAATTTGGAGAAAGTTGTCGAAGTAAGAGGAAAAGTATTATCCACTAGACTGTCCCCATCAGATTTGGAAACCATACCACAAGGAAGATGGAAGTTATTGTAGGTGCTGTCCCAGAAATATAGAGAAGCCAACATCATATTCTGGTAGTAGTGTGGGCCTTCTTTAGACAATTGAATCAGGTCATAAATACCTGTCTTCTTCCAGAATTTTTCCTTAGCTTTTTCGACTCTAGTAAGCCAAGCTAGATAATCTGAAGGGTCTTTTGTTAAGGGAGGGCTCCTAAAGATCCTAGTTTGATTTAAGTACGACAAATCTAAGTATGTCGAAGCTAATGGGATCTCAGGTTTCTTAGAGGATGTTTCGACAGTTTGAGTATTTTTACTAGCACCTATTGGCTTAGAGGCAGAATAGCAAGGATAAAAATCCTTTAAACGGTTTGGGTCAGCATTGGGATCAGAGATTGGACCTAACATTGCATGGTGAACTCCAGAGATCAAAATAGGGATTATTACCTGAGATCTGTAGATGCTAGCTTTCTCCCTTTCATTTGGAGGTTCTGGGATGTACTGCTGTTGATTTACTTGCGTTGGTCCAGACAATGTGTGAGCAGGAGGGAGATTAGTAGTCTTCCTTGCTTTCTTAGCGCTACGGTCAGCAACACTCTTTGGGGGCGCCATTGTTATGCAAAGATTAGAGTTGGAGTAACAGTTTAAATATGTTTTAATGGAGATTTTTTCTTTGATAGAGAAGAAGAGTCTGAGAGCGTAAAAAGGATGAAAGGTTTTAGGAGATGGTATTTATAGAAGGTGACAGAATATGAAAAATAAATGAAAAAGAAAAAAGAGGCTTTTCAGTTTAGTCATGGGAGACGTGCGTCTTGATCAACGGTGATGATTAAAGGTGACGGTTGGTAGGGAGCCCATGATGAGCTAGAATATAGGGTCATGGAAGTTTGTGTATAAACGTGGGCTAGATGAGACGTTTTTTCAGAAAATTGAAATCATAGTGTTTCCTTGGGACTCAACAAAGTCACTTTATAATTAATGAGACTGACATGGTGTCAGAAGTCATTTCGACAACAAAGGATATTTCTCCAGAGTTAGTCGAAAACATCTTTGCTGGGGGGCAATTTGTAGGCTCATAATTTCGACACTTGGAGATTGAGATATGAACTTATTTTTTTGCTAAGAAGATGATCAGCAGATAAGAGAAAGAAAGGAGTGAAGATATTCAGAGGATGTTGACAAGGTTATGTACTCAAATATTTCAACAGGAGTACAAATAGTGTCTGGCAAGTAAAGTTTGGAGACCTGTTTATAGTTTGGCATTTGTCAAGATAAGTGTGTTTTTCGACACTTCGACGAAAGAGAAGTTTGGCAGAAGCATTGGTTTGTGAAGTTTGAGGAATTTGTCTGCTTCTACATTTCGACAAATGAAGAGATACAATGTTTCGTCACCAAAGGGAAGAATTCAAATTCAAAAGTTGCAACCTTTGGCAGTTGGACACATGGAAGTTTCAGAGAAGAAAATTGCATGCAGGCTGACAATTGTCATTTAGTTAGAATTTTCCCGTTCTAGGCAGTTAATTTGTTTGTATATAAATAGGATAGTTTGTGTTTAGAATACGTGTGTGAAAACTTATACAAAAATCCTGTAAAAACTCTAAGTACCCAGTGTGAGAGAAATGAGTCTGATATTTGGAACAATGTATGTGTTCAACACCATTTTCTTTCAAGTTATTTAAATTATTAGTTTTGTTCATCAAGTTATTTTACTTTCAGTCTGTTTACTTTCCTGCAAAGTTTGTCCCTTTTCGCCATTTTCTTACTTTTGTTCAACTTTCACTTCATTTTTACTTTCACATTCAAAACATTTAAAACTTTGACATTATTAACAAAACAAACCACAAATCATTAACAACACTAAGAGTAATTCGACAATCAATTGCACATGTGTCCTAGGACTTGTTTGGTTGGTCCTGCAAGTAACCCAGTTTTCTAAGAGATTGGTTAACCAGAGGTTGTTCGTCAGAAATCACAGCGAACACCATCATTCCGATATTTCAAATACACCAAATATAGCCATACCTGATATTTCTCATTCTCAACATACGCAATCCACTCCCATCTCACCAAATAACCAGTCAAATCATTCACATACTTTATCCAATCACACAAATCATCTACATAACATGCTTGCATAACACAACTTACCTAACTTTGACCTTCAACTTAGAAGATCAACTATAGCCACTAAGCCCCCGTCATTCTTGTAAGACTATCATTGTAACCTAATTGACAATATAATTCATCCTCCTAATTCAAATGACATTAAGCAATTTCTCAAATTAAGTACCATTTATCCTTCTTTATATTTTATCACAATTTTTCTTTTGCACATACACAATATATTCTCAATATGTCCTTCATTTCTGAACCACACACTTATGAAGAAGTCATTTTTTTAGGAGAATTAGAATAATACCATTAAAATTGAACAGACTGCTCGAATGAATACTAATACATGGAAGTTAGTTCCCTTACATGCTCACAAGAAAGCAATTGGAGGTAAATGTATGTTCAAACTTAAACTACATGTTAATAGATCTGTAGAGAGATATAAGGAAAGGTTAGTAGAAAAAAATTTCATTCAAACTTAAGGTTGACATTTTCAGTTTAGTTGTAAAGATGACAACTGAGATTTTTTATGGCCATTACAGTTGTTCAAAATTGGCATTGTTTCAATTTGATGTCAATATTGCATTCTTACATGTCAAAATTGATTTTGTGACGTAAAATTTCTATAAGAGCCCGATCATTTTGATCTCACTAGATGAAAGGTACTTATAGTTAAGGGTGGCAAAACGGGCCGCCCGCCCCGCCTAAAGCCCGCCAAAAAAAGAGCGGGGCGGGCATGCCCGCCAAGTTGAAATGGGCATAAAAGTTTAGCCCGCCCCACCAAAGTGGCGGGTTGGCGGGCGGCGGGCTTGCCCGCCTTCATTATTTATTTATTTATTTCTATTTTTTAAAATAAATTAAATGTTTTTTTTTTAATTTCAATAAAAAAAAAACATCATACCAACATTTTGAAAGCATAAATGGCAAAAGACTAAGTCCATCAAGTATTAATCTTCAATAAAAAATAGAACTTTCAACAAATTTTCACCTAAATTATAAGCAAAATATAAGGAAAAATGTTTATTTCATAGGTGCGGCGGGCTTTGGCGGGTGGCGGATTTTGGCGGGGCGGGCTTTGGCGGGTGGCGGTCTTTAGCGGGGCGGGCTCTAGTGGGCGGCGAGCTCGAAATCCCAACCCAACCCGCCATTTTTAGGTGGGTGTGCGGGCCGGGCCGGCGGGCCACGACCCGTTTTGCCACCCCTATTTATAGTCGTACCCGACGATCAACACATGATATTAAATTTATTAAAAAATTGTATAATTTTAAAAGTTCAGTTTTAATAGAGATTTAATGTTTATGTATGAGTATTTAGTATGTATTGTAAAAAAAATTATAAAATACAATATGTTAAGAGAAAATCTAAAATATTTTTAAAAAAAGAAAAAAATGTAAATAAACTATTGAAAAATAGACAATGGAAAAAACCCTAAATAGTTTTTGTTGAATGTTAGGGTTTGATCGATTTGTGATTGCGAGGACGCGTCACTAATCAGGAATCCAAATTCCGATTTGAAAACTATCAACAGAGAACAACAGAGTCTCTGTCGCCGCTTTATCGGTATTCTCTTCATCTTTCCAGCTGTTTCTTTCCTTTTCCCCCAAAATTCATGACTGCTTATTCCCCTAATCTTATTGCACGCACTTGTCTGTTTCTCAACAATTTCTGAATTTTCTTATGGGTCTTTGTGTTTGTACTCTGATTTGAAATACAGTATTGTTCTTTCACTGTGTTGCTTACTGTTTGTTTGCAGAGTAGCGTTTTTAATGGTTGTTATCATTTTTGGAGGGTTAATTTACATTTTAATTGCATTGTTTATGTGTTAACAGGGTTTTATCTTCATGTACTAATACCATGAAGAGGACATTGCCGTGGAGTGATGATGATGATGAAGGTGATGACTCTTCGAATGATGAGTCGTCATCTTTACATTCAGATTCTGAAGGTCATGGTGAATCTGGAGGAAAAAAATCCAAAGGTAAATAATTTATGTTCGAGTAGCAAATTTTTCGACAATTCATTCACGTGTGATACTCAGACAATTGACACGACACAAACACTTCGATTTTGGTGATAGATAATTGAATCTAATCATGTGAGTCGGTGTTGTAACGGTGTTGAGACACCATGCTTTCGTAGAAGAGATTCCTTGTTATTGGTATTCAGTGATTGCTGGTTTTAGATTTAGATGTTGGGGATATATGGCTATCTAGAGCTTCGGTTAGTGTATTGTAATATGGTTTCCATACCCTGCTATGTAGTTGTGGTAGACAGATAATATCTTGAGTAAGAAAGAATATGTAGGATTGACTAATTCGAACAGTTATGCTTATAGTAGTTTTTTCTTTATCTTCACAGAAATTCTTTCAAGAGTTTCTTTAGCAACTGAAGTAGATATTTCTCGGAAAACATAAATTTGAATATCAGGGCTTCTTTATTCTGTCTGTTTGTTCTTATTCTGCAACTTAATTTGTGTTATGAAATCCATATTATGATAGCTTCATGCTTTATTGCTTGTAAACTTTGACATCGTGAAAATTCTCACTAATGTCATTTCCTTATGGTGCATATTCACTAGTTTAATGAACTTCATGTCTGTAGGTAAACCTTCGAAGAAGAAAAGTGCTCCAATTGACTTTGATGCTCTCAAGCGATACGGGTATAAAGGTGGACCTTCAGTCTTAAAGGTACCTCCACCCAAAGAAGATGACACAAAGAAAGATTGGTCTTGGTCCAGTGGAAAAGAAAAGCGCGTCGAGAAGGAGGTTGAAGAAACATATGAAGAACGGAAGAAAACAAGAGAGGCTCTTTCCATAGGAGAGCAGCTGCCAACTGTTCTGACTAGGAATGAAAAGAAGAATCTTTCCTTTTCTCAGAAGGAAAAGAGGAAAAGGGAACTTGGTCAAGCAAGCAGAGGGAAGAATTATGTTGAAGAAGAGAAAAGGCAGTTGAGGGAGAATGGAGTCTATTCAGGTTTTGATGCTTGATATGCCGAGGCTAGAATCTACTGCATCTTGTATAAAGGTTACTAGATACTATCCAGGGTCATTTTGTACTTAAATGTTTTGGTTTAGGTGATGTCTCTACTATAATCACATGTTTAGTCGAAACCATTTTAGCTGATAAATGACTTAGACAGGAATCTTTTATGGATAGCCAAAATTGAATGTCACATAACATATTATTGTTTGTTTTTTTTCACCATCACCAATCACCAGTACCCTGTCCACTGGACCGATTAATCTGGTTCGAGGATTAGTTCTGACATCAAGTGGTTTCAACCTCCTCTCTATCGCAGCTGCAGATAATCGAACTATGGTCATTTCTACCAAGTCCAAGTTGTTCACATATTGATCTCATGACTATGGTTTACTCTTCTCATACTTTTCTACCAAGTCCAAGTTGTTCACACCTTTGATCCCTTCGAAGATGTGATTTAGGCCCTTTGAGTTTTTAAGCATGTGAAGTCTCTCCATTTCACCTAAAATCTTTTCAAGTGTTAAATTTTACTTAAAAAAAAAAGAGTAAGGAATCAAAATATACGGAGGGATTGTAAAAATAATATATTAATAGGGATAAATTGTTTCTTATTTAATTAAAATTGATATTTTATTTAGTGAGTTAAATGTTAAGGAAAGTATAAAATGATTTTATTAAATGAATTTTGTGATTGTTTTGGACATGTTTGTTTTTGTTTTTTTTTCCTTAATGATTTTTATAGTGCTATATATTTTGGTGTAAAAAAAATTTAAAAATAAAATTTTCATCTTCAAATAAAAATTTGATTTGAATAATTATTTTTAAAATGTTATTATATTTATTTCATCATTTTATCAAAACTTTATTAGATATCAAAATTAAAAATAAAATAAAAAAACTTAATGTTTAAACTATTTTAAATATTTTTTTATAAAAAACACTTTTGAGATACAATTTTTTTAAAAAAACTGAAATTTTAACTATGATTTGAGCTTCAATAATGTAGGTTTATGTTATAGAATGTCAAAATCAATATTTTAGTTTATAAAAATAAATTTAAAAAAAACTTATAATATTTTAAAAAATATTTTTGTAGAATCTATTTTCAGAAAAAAAAAACATTTTTTAAATCTAAAATAAATTGACCCTTTATTAGATCATGAGATTTGGAAGTTTTAAATAGAGTTAATGATATGGGGTAATATTTAAAAATAATGTTGCGACAAAATCATTTTGTAAAATTGATTTCTTAAACATAAATTGAATAGAGTTATTTGTTTGGATACATGTACATAAAATAAAGTTGAATAATAAATTTTAGTAGAATAATAAATTTTAGTAGAAAAATGACGTGCAAATTATACCCTGTACCCCTATGCTTAGTTTTATATCCCTACGAAAAAATTTAATTCCAATTTTACCCTTTTAAAATTTAAATAAAAACTTAAAATTTTTACCGCGAAGTCAGAGTAAAAAAATAATATTTTTTAATTTTGGAAAAGATGAACCGGAAGTAATATGGGTAAGAGTTCCGGTTTGAAAATTTACGAACCGGAAATAGCTTGGAAGGGTTTTCCGGTGTAGAAAATTTACAAACCGGAAGTAGTCTCTTGATGTTTTCCGGTTTGTAAATCCTTAACCGGAAGTAGCCTCACTGGATTTTCCGGTTTGTGTGTTTTTTTTTTAATTTATAAATTTTTAATTTTTTTAGGAGACAATGAGTTGCCTTTGATGATATGCGGGAAGGATGACTCAAAAGAAGACAAGGATTCCTTCGTATCATGAGTATGTTGAACAATCACAAAACAATTCTCAGAAATCGTCGAAGAGGCCATATTCACAGTTATCACAAACGTCAAAGAAAAAACCGTCTCACAGGTACATTGCACAATTTCCTACACATATCAGACATTTTATTGACGGCATTGTTGATGTTAAGGATGATGGAAATTGTGGGTTTAGAGTCATTGCATCAATGCACGGGTATGGTGAAGATGGTTGGTCAATGGTTCGTCGTGATCTCGATAATGAAATCAGAGGACCTAGAAATAGTCTTTATGCGAAGTTATTTGGTGATCGCTTAGAAAAGTAAGAGAATCCTTGTTAATATCATCTGTAGGTTCTCAACCATATGATAAATGGATGACACTACCAGAAATGGGTTATGTAATAGCAAATCGTTATAACATCGTTCTTGTATCCTTAAGTTATCTTAGTTTGACGTTCTTCCCTATGACGACTAAACATAATTCTAATGTAGTGCGTCAAGTTCCTGCCGGTATAAATGCGTAGGAACTGTCCTTCCATCGGACAATCGACGATGAATATGTCTGTCGCGTCCTCTGATTCGAGACACTGTAAAGAAAACAAAATAATTATAAAAAAAAATTACAAAAAAAATAAAATAATACACAACCGGATGTAGCTCATGAGCTACTTCCGGTGTGTAACGTTCTAAACCGGAAGTAGCAATGACCCTACTTCCGGAGTGAAATTCAACAAAACTCAAACCGGAACTAGCTTACTCTAGTTTTATGGTTGGTAAAAATATGAACCGGAAGTAGCTCCTCTGGGTTATCCGATTTGAATTTTTTACTGTGCGAATTTTTCTGTGAAAATCTGGTCTGAGGTGAAATGAGGTGAAAAAGTTTAAATTTTTAAAATATTTACTATTTATATGAGGGTAAAATCGTCCAAAATTTTTTGACGTAGGGGTACCGAAATAAATGTGGAGGACAGGGTATAATTTCCAAATGATGTTTGTACTGAAAATTACAGGTCCTAGTTTTAAAATAGTCAATTTTAAAAGCCAAATCAATTTTAGCACCTCTAAAGGTGGAATCAATGATTTACTATTGATTTGCTTTGGTAAAATCATTTTTTAGTTGTTAAAGTTTAAAAATCTTAAAATTTATTTGATAATCTAATTTTACAAATTTGCTTTTGAAAATTATTCTTTCTGAGAGTTTTAAAAATTAAAAAATTAAAATAGATTTTAGAGGTTTTGATTTTTACTTTTTAGTTTTGAAAATTAGGAAGAAAAAAAAAAGTAATACAATTTAAATTTTTATTAATGACAATTTTAATATTAATATTTTCAAATAAATTTTAGAAGTTAGATTATCAAACATGTTTAATACATTAGATTACCAACTTTTAAAAATTATTTTAAAATTAAATAATATTCCAAATTTGTCATTGTAAAAAATAATTATTTTTTCTTATTTTTTTCTTCTTTATTATTTTCAAACCTAAAAATCAAAACCAAAAACCTTCGAAATTTATTTTAACTTTTTAGTTATTAAAACTCTCAAATAAAAAAATAATTTTTAAAGTAATTATATAAAACTAAATAACCAAATAAATTTTATGATTTTCAAATTTTATGATTATAACTCAAAATGACCCAAATCTCATTCAAATGGGCCCTTAGTTTTTGAGACTTGAATGGTGTAATGTATTTTTTTATGGGAATTTTTTAATGCATCATTTATATTTTTTAATCATCACGCGAAAATACTTAAATACCTTTAGATTTTGAATATGTATCTCTAGACACATCAAATTTTTATTGAGCGTTAAAATATTACATAGATGCATCTCCGTAACAATTTAAATTAAAACACATGTTATGTATCACACTAGAAGTCATTATACACGTGTATTGTACCGAAGATTCATCTCCGTAAATTTTACGGAGATACATCTTCCTAACATATCAGAACATAATTTTTCATGTTATATTTTGTTTATGTGTATTTAAATTCAGATGGTCCAAAAATTGTCATATATAAATAAAATACCAATAAATGTCGAGAACGATGATAAAGTGGCATGATGTCAAAATAAAATACATACCATAATACTACTATTATATACTAATGCACTACTTTATATGTCTGACTACCTCTCATCTCTCTTATGCCTTTTCTACCTTCTCGGCCAACAATCCCCCTGTCCTCCGGCATTGTCTCTGATGCATCAATGTCCCTCGTGCCTCCATCATGATGACATATAGGACCTGACTCACATCAGACTCATCAAGGAAGATACCTCTGTCAATGTTTGCATGTGTAACCTCCATTATTTAACGACATCTACATCCTCAACATGATCTAACTATGCTTGGTCTTCCTTTATTATCTCTTGATGAGCTGACCTCGACAGATCTCTTGGAACAATATGCACCATGTACGAATGTGACACCCTGAATAACCATCTGATATACCCCTTGACGTAGCTCCATTCGCTCTCAGCTATGATACACCTCATCTGGTACCAGATGACTCTCATAATCATCAAATATGTCATATATTTGTCTACGTGTCAAAGTAGGAGGAACAAAGACAACAAGATGTCTGAGAATGGTCTGAGTGTAGCCGAATTGTCGCATGATGCACTCGGGCAGATGATGAGCAGTGAGACGTGACCTACAAGCCAACCATGTAAAGTATAATACTATATCGTCAAATGATTGTGTCTCACAGTGATCAACATAGTTGTTGAAATGCATATCCTCGACAACCAAATGATCAAGATAAACTCTGAAAACTCAGGCGCCTGGTTCCCTCTGAGCGGGAAAAAACAATAACACACAACATATCCTCAGTGTAAGTCGGTACACTCGCTCAGTCGGAGAAGCACAGGAAGTGTGTTTACCCCCAAAATTGGTAAAGAACCGCCAATCTTCTAAGGATACTAAAATACCCTTAGTTACTCACAAGATCGACCAGATTGATCCTAGGACATGTGCTAATAGTTCGTTGATTATGATATTTTTGGGAAAATGTCATGAATCCTTCGACAAGACTCAAAAAGTAATAAAGATTAAGAAAACAAAATAAAAGAGAGAACTTTCAAAGTAAGTGAAATGATAAATGCAATGCAAGAATGTTAAAAGGGCGGGAAATGTAGAGAAAAGACAGTAAATTGCTTTAAAAGTAAATGAAATGACAATGTAAAGTGTTTTAACATAAAAGACTTAAAAGATGAATGACTTGAAGGATAAATGACATTAAATATAAAAATGGTGGTGTTTACATCACATACATTCTCACTTCAATCGTTTCTCTACACACGGGTACTTTGAGTGTTTACGGAGTTACTAGTACAACATGTTCACACACACTTATTCTAACACTAGACTAAGTTATTTATAGAAATACAATGTAACCACTTTCGACAATTTTATTCCAAGATTATGACACTTGTCACGCTGCATGTTGAAGAAGTTTCATCTTGCGCCACTTTTGTTTTTTGAATTGAAGGTTACACATTTTTCCTCCAAGCTTGAGAGCGTGAAATATGAGTAACTACCATTTCTAGTCGAACTATGCATGGTCGAATCGCATCAATACTTAGAAAATACTCCAAATTCAGAATTCCTCTAAGTGCAGAATTTGTAGGTGAGGGTTCCTTCGACCTACACCTTTCATTGAGTAAGGTCAAAAAACCTCACTTTTAGCTTACAACGAAAAACTCTTTTCTAAGCCAAATATTCCAACTATTTTAGCGTCGAAATTTGGGAGATAACAAAGTGTTGGAGGATCCAAGCCTGATATGAAAATTTTGGAACACACGAATTATCAGTAATAACTTTGCAAAGATGAAATGAAAATGACAAAGAAATATTCAAAGACCAATAATTATTACTGTCAGTAGTGTGACACTACTTGTGATCTGCTTTGTCTTCCACATACAACCCTCTCTCAACTTCAAGTACAAGTGGATCAAACAAACAACCCCAGTTGTACTCATGGATCATGCTTTGATCATCATTTTTAGCCAAGAAACGTCTAATACACTATGTTTAAACTATCATACATGCAATATCTACTCATTTCTAACTTTAATCATCAATTTCTACTCATTTATACAAAAATTCAAAAATTTATCAAAAACTCAAAAAACTTACAAGAAATGGATGTTTGTGATGTTGATTGAAGTTCTCTTGAGCTTTGTTGATTGATTTTTGATTTGGTGAAGAGAAAAAAAAGTTTAAAAGAAATTGAAATTGTCTACTATCTATCTTTTAAAATTCAATTGCATGAACTTCCAAAATTATCCTTTCACTCCAAACTACTTACACTAACAAAAAGACATTTTAGTAATCAACTAATGTTTACTTTTTTTTTTCATTCTCCTCTCTTACTACATCATGACAAGTGGCATTCATTTATCATCATCTACCAATTAAATTACAATTAAATATCACATACATTCATTTTCTCTCCATTCAAATTTCAAATCTCTCTCATATTTTTCCCACACTTTCTTACTTACATTTTAACTTTTTTCTCCATTTATTTATTATCACTAAAAATACTAATAATCTATTTTTTTTATTTTAATAAAATTTAAATTTTATTTATCTCACGGGTCACTATCAACATAATATATATTTCATTTTAATCAACATTTATCTTAATTTGAGAGACAAAATTCTTATTTTTAAATTTTTTTTTTCTTTCTCCTTCTTATAATTTTTTTCTTCTTATATAATTATTTAATACAATTTATTTTATAGATTATTTTTCATTTTACAATTAAGTATGTCATTTTAAATTTTGTATTTGTATCTAAATACATTTTATATCGCATCAAACAATTTTTTTATCTCACGGGTTATTATCGCATAAATCTTTTTTTGTCTTTTTTCATCTCACAGGTAATTTTTTACATTTGTATATTTTTTAACAAAAACATTAATTTGTATCTAAATACATTTTTTACACTAAGATAAAATCATTATTATCAAATATTAAATTTATTTTTCATCTCACTAGTCCCTTTTTTTCTATTTGTATTTTAATACAATTGAATTCATATAATTATTGTTCATTTCAAAATTAATAGCTAATTTCAAATTAATAAGTAACTAATTTATATAATTATTGTTCATTTTAAAATTAATAGCTGATTTCAAATTAATAGCTAATTAATTTATATAATTATTGTTTATTTTAAAATTAATAGTTAATTTCAAATTTAAATATTTATATAAATACATTTATAATGTTCCATATTTACCTTACATTTAAATATAATTTATACCGTTTCAAATAATTTGAGCACGAATATCTTATTAGTTTTGGAGTAAAATGACAAATGCGGAAGACAAAGAGTTTGACACGATTTAATATCCAAAATATTTTAGAAATGTATCTCCGAAATATTTCATTGTCAATTAAGTTTTTGATGCGCCGAAGATGTATCTCTGAAATCTAATGACATATATATATTTTTGTGTTGTCGTTAAAATTTTTAAAGGAACCCCCTTCTCTTTTTTATAATACTGTATCATACAAATCTTTATTCTGTTCTTTTCCCTTTTCACATTTTAATTGTTCGGTAATATACATGCATGTGACTAGGGTCGTAAATGTAAACACATCCGAAGGTGTTCATGCACTGATTAACTTTATTTACAATGTCGTTACTCAAATAAAACATCCATCAGAATTATGGAATAAAAGCCTGTCGATCAAAATGATTGAACTAACCCAACAGAGAATTTATCAATTATCAAATTATTGTTGGATTTCCTATTTATAGTAAAAACAATTTCTTTATTGTTCAACTAAAAGGTTGTTATTGCATCTTATATCTCTTTGAAATGATGCAGTCCTTATGAGTGCCGGACATTAAAAAAAAAAACTGTATGCTACGAAAATACAGACCTGAATTCACTGCATTCAAATTTTAACGCAGTCAGGCAATCAAGCAAATCTCGCAGTCACGTATTCAAGCAAATCTCGCAGTCACATATTCAAGCAAATCTTGACCGTTCATGTAAAATCAAATGGTTCATAATACATCAGTAGAAAAACATTTATTTATTTTAATGGCCTAGATTAACTCTGCAGCCATCTTCGAATCCAAATACATATTTTTTAGACAGAAATCAATCCAGCAACTTAAAGTTAGGCTTGCAGTTGGCATATCGTTCCCACTAGTACATTAGTGCATAATTTGAAGTGCTAAATCTCGTCTTAAAAGGAAATTCATCCTAGAAGAAGATGGAGAAGAAAATAGATCTTTATTGAAAGAGCAGGCAAAGACTCCTGATGGAAGAATAGATTAAATGAAGAAATTGTAGTTGTTATTAATAACTGGAGCAACTACTTGCATTATTTTATTTCGTCCATTGTAACTTAAGTTATTGAGCTACAAGGATTTTTCAAGATAAATCAATTTGCAGGTGCCGTTCATTAGTCACTGTTAACCTTCCATCCAGAATCAAGTCCCTGTTGCCAATCTCCGGGCTAGAGCTGTACTCCTGTATAATTTTATTGATCCTGCCCAAACACAACTCTCAAGCTGTGAACTGAACATTTACACTAACGACAAAGAAGACACTGAGATACAACAAAATTTTGAATTATCCCATTAGAATTTGAAATTATAATTATAACACATACCACACATGAACACACATAGTTTTATGTTAAAGAGAAGATGACCAACATGTTTCTCGGACAAGGTAAACAATGTATTTCAGTACATGATAGCTAAAACCAAAAGTTAAACTGATACAAGGTTGGTACCATCTCGATATTTTTCTAGATATAATTAGTAGAAAAATTCAAATATACTAACTTGAGTCGTATATACTGTCAACTTGAGAAACATATTAACAGATTTAGTAATGCATAAGAATAAAAAATAATTAGGGTACTGAGAATGAGGGGGGGAATGTATTTGAGCAGGTAAATTGTCATTTTTTATGTGCACTTGATTAACCTAATTTGTTACCTATTTAAACAAGACTTTAAATATTAAAAATTATATCTACAAAATGAAGTAAACATCAAATAAGAATATATATATATATATATATATATATATATATATATATATATATATATATATATATATAAACAAAAGCCAATAATATTTCTAGTATACTCGGGCCATGGCCAATGAGAAGAAACAGCAAAGATAATTGACTAACCTTTACATTGAAGAGAACACTACTATCAGAAACCTGTTCCCCCACTGTAACTTGAAGCCCGTGGACAAAGCCAGAAGTTGGTGCCTTTACAACATGCTAGAGAAGTGCAAAATATTGTTGGTTATAACTTACTAAATAGATAAACAAAGACACCAAAGAGAGAAGTTTCCGACATTTAAAGAGAAACAATACAAACCTCCATCTTCATCGCTTCTAATACTAACACAGGTTGGCCCACCTCTACTCTTGTCTCATTCTTTACTAGAACCTTAACCACCAAGCCTGCCATGGGTGCCACAACAGCCCCATGAGGAATGGCTGATGATCCAGATTGGGGTTTATGTTGGGATTCATCATCCTCAGACAACTTGAGGCCTATTTTCTCTCTGAAATAATGATGAGAGGACCCTTGCCAAATATGAATATGCCTCATTTGGTCCTGAATCCCAAGGGAAGGAAATCAAGAGAATATATTCAAACTTTTCTATTTCACAACCAAGCGAATATAGCATCAATTTTTTTGAACATATCAATCTACACACACTCCAAAAGCATCCATGCAGAAAAAGGAAAATACCTTTGAGTATACAGCAAGGTTAATATCATTGATTACACCATCAGCTTCAACTCTAAAATGGTGATCTTTTACACATGTTGTCTTGACTTCTAAAACAGGGCTTCCATTTTCTTCTGTCTGGAAGCACACAATAACATCTTGGATCAACTTTTTAGAAAATTTTAGCATAATAAACCAAAAAATTACTGATTCATATGTTAGGGGATACCTCAATCAGGTATCTTCCATCAGGTTGGTAAGTGATAGTAAGCTTCAGGGTCTTTGAGCTACCACTATCATACTCATTATCCCACTCAAGTTCTATTGTACGCTTAGCTTGATGATGAACTCTAAAAGGGGGTGAAGCATACCATATAGGGAGTAAGTTGCTGCCACCTGAACATACTGACAGAGATGTAATTTACCTAAAAAAACACAAAACAACTCAGAACATTATATAGCAAGAATAGGACAATACCAGGGTTTTTTTTGGCCGATATGAAATGCTCTTTCTCAATGAGACATGCAGCCACAAGTGATGCACTGCGCCTAGCAGCCTCATATGCTTCTTTGGCAGACTCTGAATTTTGAACATCAGCAAAGAGATCTTCTTTGTAATTATCAATAAAATGAGTCTCCACATTGCCATTTTCAAATGCCCAGTGATTAGCAAGCTTTAGAAGAAAGTTGACATTGGTTGGTAGACCTGCAACCTGTGCAAGAAGATGTTAGAAACTTACACATAGAGCATGACTTCTACAAGATAGAGTGCAGCTAGAAATTATAATTGATTTAGGATTACTTAAATTTCATTTTTCTACAGGAAGTAGTGGAAATGTCTGACTTTCTTACATATCTAACACTATTCCACCCCATCGTGCCCAACAAAGGACACATTCTATAACATCTCAATATGAAAAAACAGTCAATTTACTAATTAAACCTCAATCATGATCACAATCATATCACATTTCCTATATCAAAATCAACACGAAAATTAAGTATACTAACCTGAAAGTTTGACAAACTATCCTTCAGTTTGACCAATGCTGCAGCACGATTTTCTCCCTGTACCACAAGCTTAGCAATCATTGGATCATAATGCATGCTAACAGCATCTCCTTCTCTAACCCCAGTATCCACCCGGACTGTCAAGATAGTAAATTTTCAGTTAGTAAAAAAAAAAAAGTATCTTGGAGTTTCTTGTTCTTCCAACTGTAGAAAATAAGATAAATTTTCATAAATTAATTACTAGGCTAACTTTGCACAACTGACCCCCTGATGAGTCCGGAATGTGATAATGGTGCAGTACTCCAGTTGCTGGAAGAAACCCTTTTGGAACATTTTCAGCATAGATCCGAGCTTCAAAAGCATGGCCTGATTTCACAATCAGAGAATTATAATATAGATCAACTTCAAAGTCTAGGCATAACAGACCAAATTTCACATAGATTCTCACAATAGTATAATAAATAAATAACAAGCTCAAAATCATTAAAAAATGACTTATACAACCTTCGAGATGATCTCATTTTCAGAAAACCAGTTTTTTTATGTCATTCTTAAGTAAGTAAGTTTCAGAGGATGTCACTAAGATGGCTTTCTCCAGCAATTAGTCATAAATACTAAATAGTAGTAAGAATTGTTTCTCTCCAGGCATAGTATTTGTCAAAATTTAGGAGTAAATACTAATACTCGATTTCCAATCACCCCACTCACACAGAAAACTTTGTTCTTAAACTAATGTTTTCTCTTTTGCATCTCGAGAGAAACTAACCAAAATTAGAAGAACATACTCCAGTCAACCACAAATCTAAAGAATTGTCAATTTGAGTTCATTCAATTTAGTATGAAATTAAGCAAAGTCAACCTAAGAACTCCCTCACCCACATATTTATTAAACAGGAGAGGGACTAAGATATTAACCCCTACCCACCACCAAAAGAAAAGAGACAGGAAAAACTGAATCACCTAATATTGGTATCTGTGATTGACTCAATGGAAGAGGGTCTCCATTGGCAACATGTATTTGCCATTCAACAAGATCTTGACCAACAATCATCTCTGTGACAGGATGCTCAACCTGTACTAACATGCTCAATGTTATACTTCGGTAAGCCACGATTCTAGGACCAAATGACAGTAAATACCAATCCAAGCACCTGAAGACGGGTATTCATCTCCATAAAGTAAAACTGGTCAGAGACTGTATCAACTATAAACTCCACTGTCCCAGCATTGTAATAGTTAACTGCCTTCAGCCATCAGAAAGACACAAGAAATCAGTAAATGCTATTGAATGGAATGAAGATATTCAAACCACATTAAGTTATAAGATAAATAAAAGGAAAAGGATAAAAGGAAACTGCTCCTAATTTCTCAAAAATATTTCAATAAAGATTACATATTAGTAATTACTAAATTCAAAAGTAAATCAGGAAAGACACGTGCAAGGGTTTAGCAGAAAGAAGCACACACAACAATACATGATGCTCAACAAGCAGAAAAATAAAGCATAACAATTTCATAAAAACTGCCAAAGATACTGTTAATATGCCAAAACAAAACGGAAACAGAAACCTGAAAAATAGCACCCAAAAGACTGAATGAAACCAATTCAAAAGTAATGACAAGTGCAGAACCAAGACTCTTCAAGGGAACATAGTCCTCTATCACACAGTCCAAATAAGGAGGTTCTCCCTCTTCCGCCTCACGCCGCACTAACCTCCTCTCATCACAATTTTCTTCTTTCTCAATACCCTCTACACTCTACTAGGATTCTAACTTTGCTGACTTCTTAAATACAGATCCTAAAAGATACCATAAAGCTATTTATAAACTGTTAACCAATTAACTATATAAATTAATTAATTTAGAGTCAAATTATAATTACTAGGCATGTATTATATAAACAAATAAACCTTATTGCTAAAACTCAACATGGAATTTTAATATTCTTTGATGTTATCATCTTAAGCATTGAAAGCATAGAAAAGAAACTAATCCAGTCATGAATGCAACCTATCTAAAAGTTATTCTTGGTAGAAGTCAACTAACCAAAGACTTCAGATCCTTCAATGATTAAAGAAGCAACTGCAGAAGTCTGAGAAAATACAGATTATCATTTTGAAACTAAAGGATCTTACCTTTGCTGCAGAAACAGCAGCTTGGCCCAAGTGTGCACGAAACTCAGCGGAAATGTTTGGCTGCAAATATGTAATTACAAGTTCACAACTCCAGCTAAAGTTTAAAAAAAAAATATTTTGTGGAATGTAAGTCTTACAGCTGGAGCTTCTTCAATTATTTTTTGGTGTCTTCTCTGTACACTGCAATCTCTCTCATTCAAATGCAGAACATTCCCATGCTTATCCCCAAATATCTAGATGTCAAATAGAAAAGAATCTGTTATAACATATAAGCTCATGTTCAAGTCCCCAAATACCTACAATTCACTATTTGAATTCCCATGTGCCCTTTAAGTTCCGAATAACTAAAAAAAAAAAGTCTCAGAACTAAAGAATGTCCACTACAAGGCACAATAAAAATTTTCAGAAGAAAAGCAAGCAGACAATGAAGCTTTTATGAGAAATGTGGTAGCAGAATGAGTGGTTAAATGAATATAATTACTTGGACTTCTATGTGCCTCGGCTGTGTAATATACTTCTCCAGCAAAATTGTATTGACACCGAAAGAAGCAGCTGCTTCACGTTGTGCTGCGAGGAATGATTCCACAAATTCATCTGGTGTGTGCACAATCCTCATACCCTGCAATATTCACATTGAATAAATTTCAATATGATGAAATTATAACCTCGTGAGCAACAACGATTGTCTTTATTGTCTCTTTCTCATCTGTTATCACAATAAAAGAAATGTGTGACTCTTAGAAGATTTTCAACTCTTACACGTGTAGAAACCTAAAAGTGTAATCACGCATTACAATAACCATAGTCATCATGCTATCACCAATACATGAAGACCGGATGGATAAGGTTCAAAGAATCATAACTGCACCATGAAATAAGAAATCCAAGACGAGAACCATAGAACAATGTGAAAACCTACAATGAAATGGACAAATAGCACTAGGCAATGGACTTTCCGAAATGGCCAAACATATTCATTCAAAACTATGATTATCCAGCTCAGAGAGTAAATCAGTAAATTGAGTATATAAGGAAAAGAAAAGCAGCACATCCCTAAATCTAAGGATGGTGAAAGAGGGTAACTTGAAGGGGAATAAGTACATGAAGATAGCACAAGGAAGCACCTTTCCTCCTCCTCCATGGGTTGGCTTTATGAGAACTGGATACCCAATCTGATCAGCCTCCAACTTCATTTTATCAATATCTTGTTCATCACCATGATATCCAGGCACAAGTGGCACCCCTGCAGCCCCCATTATTCTCTTCGATGCACTGATTAATTCATTCCAAACAAGAAAGATCAGCTAATCATTCTTCATACGGACACCATACATGACACAGACATAAACCCGAGAAATAATTAAAAAAATAAAAGTGATTAAATGTAACCACATATGTCGATATCGACCACAAACACGTGTAGAACACCCCAACATATTATTACAACATTTGATAAAGGCCATGGTCAAGATAAAATATGAAAAAACTACAAACTGAAACTGTATTGACAGTGAGAAAGTGTGTTTAAACCAAAGGTTTCACTGTTATATAGAGATCTATATGAATGGAGCAGAATGGAAAGGAACAGAGTGGAATGGAGCGGAAAGAAAATTACATTCCATCGTTTGGGTATTTTAGAACAGAGCAAGACAAATTCTCCATTCCGCCCAAATCGAAGGAAGATGTAAGTGATGAAATGAAATGTAATCCATACCACTCCATTCTGCTCCATCTGAATTTAATTGATCCAAACAATTTCATTCCGGTCACATTCCATCAGTCCAAACATATATCCAAGTGAGTAACTAACTAACAGCAAACTACTAACTAACAACAAACCACTAACTAAGTGCATCACTAAGACACGCATTCTGAAGTGTAATTGCTATAGAGCAGATTGTGGTTAATTTACGCCGCGGCGACGACCGCGACCGTTCTTTAACACCCTGGCTAAGTGATACATTGCATTTTCCCTTCCAAGTTAAAAGAACAAACTCAAAATAGCAGAAGCGGTTTATTTTAATACCTCTTGTCACCCATATCTCGGATTGCAGAAGCCGGAGGTCCAATGAAAGCAATGCCTTTATCATGACATAGTTGTGCAAAATCAGCACTTTCCGATAGGAATCCATAACCAGGGTGTATAGCCTAATCAATCAATCAATCAATCACCAAAACAACACACAATTACACTTCAATCAACCATTACAAATTAATAAAAAAAAGTGAATCGAGCTGAAAAATGTTGATAATTACTATTCACTACCTGAGCACCGGAACGCAAGGCAGCATCGATAATAGACGAAGAGTTGAGGTAACTGAGACGAGGAGGCGGAGGACCGATTCGTATGGCTTCATCAGAGGACGCCACGTGGAGAGAATCTCTATCGGCGTCACTGTAAACGGCGACGGTTTTGATTCCGAGCCTCTTGGCGGTTCTGGCAATCCTGCAAGCTATTTCGCCTCTGTTTGCGATTAGAATTTTGTTTATGCGTTCTGGTTTGTTCGATTGTTCTGAGAAGGCGCGTGTCCACACGTGCCACTTGAAGCATGTGAAGTTTCTGTTGATCTTGTTAGTAGCATCTCGACGGAGTAATAAAAAAGAAGAAGCCATGTTACAGAGTGTTTGAAGAAATGAGTCAGATAAGTGAATATATGATCAATCACAAGTGTGATTAGATCGTTTACGCAACTTAACAGAATGTCGTCGTGGATGATAAGTGTGATGCGCTGTAATGTATGATAATGATAATAATAGTGTGATCTTGTTACATGGATAAGGACGACATTCTCAATTGAGTATGTCTGTATGTGAGAATCAATATAAAATGGAGGAAAATGGAAAGCATGAACCATTTTTCCATTTAAAGGGTTTTCATTATTTTATGTTTTATAGGTGATAATGATAAAAAAGAACTTGGAAGAATCTAAAGATAATCTTTTCTTATTAACAATGTTGGAATAATTTAGTGACTCTCTTCTCTACTATGCTAATAAAGTTTTTTTTTCAATTTAAATTTAAATTTGTCTGTAGCGTTGTTTACAAAATTATATTAAAATTTGGATTAATTTTTTTTATTAATATTATATTTCGGCATCAAATTAGTTTTGTTGCAAGTGATAGTCATATATGTCATTTCTTGCCTTTGAAATCCTCTCTATTTCTTAGAAAAAACCACAAGAGGAAATCGTGGGTAATCGTTTGAAATACGCATTAAAAAAAATTGGGTCAAGTAGGACACCCAAAAAAATAATCATGCTAAAAATCATTTAAAAATAAAGTTATTTTATATAGTAGTAGTTATAATAATAAGTAGAGATTGTATTAAAAAATAGAGAAAATAAAAATCGGAAACATTGAAAATAAATTAATTGAGATTAAACATGTCAATGAATAGTAATGTTTATTTTAGTAATATTTATAAAAATATGTCAATGAATAGTAATGTTTTCCCTCTTGGATAAGATATACCTATACTTCTCAATTATCATAACTACAACTTTACCATCCTTTAACAACACGTCCTTCGAAAATCATCTTAAACATACAACATCACTGCAACAACATAAGGTACAAGGGTCCAACGAATTTCCACAAGATAACTCATATTCTTCGCTTCCAACTAATTCAACATACCAGATCCTCGATCCTTACTCATATCGACACAACCCTTCATAAATTCTTATCCGAATCGACACAACCAAACGACTATTTCTTGTTCTAATCAAAAATCGCACTTTAATAAACCAACTTATAATTTCACTTCTTCTAATACTTGTAACTCAACTCGATCCAACATTCTTGTCAGTTCATGGTCCTACATTCCATATACTTTCCTTATTACAATTCAATCCAAACACAACTTCATACTATCATTCTTAAAATCCAACTAATATTCTCATATAATAACCTGCATCCGAAAAACAAACAATCCTTCTAATACAGGAGTCGCGACAACATCTAGCATAATCCGATTCGGTTCGCTTCCAATTACAACTTTCCTCCAAGTTAAAATTTTCAACTAATCAAACATCGGTCTTCTTCCCAAAATTACCATCATATAACATAGGCACCTTAATCGTCCTCATTCGACATAAATCTCATCTGTATGCATTCTCCGATACCTTCGCATTCCTTCTAATACCAACATTTTATTCTTTTTCAACATTTTCACCTTTCCAAATTTTCAGCCTACGCTCAACTTCAAACACAATTATCTCTTCCAATAAAGACCTCCAAATCACAAAATTATATTCCAACATGAAGATAATTTTGTGAAGATTCCATAACTTCAAAAATCGCTTGAATCTGACTCACGAGTAAAAATTTATCCTCCTTGCAATGGGACTGGTTTAGAATTCCCGTATGCAGAATTTTCCAAAAATCAGCAGCAGACCAAACTATTAAAATGCACTTATCTCCCTCTCCACAAACCTCCTAAAGGAAAATCTTATATTTAAACTTTAGGGAATTCCGTAAGCTTTCCAAAAAGTCTAGAACCGCTTCAATCCAAATTACGGTTAAAAAGTTATGCCTCTTTTACTGACAGTTACTCCAAAATTCCAAAAATCAGAATTTTGAGATTGATGAATATAAGTCCCACCTCTCTCCCCCTACTTCCACGTTCTACCAAAAATATTTGCTTTTCATCCAACTATAAAATTAATTGACTTTAATCCAACTATTCTCAAGGCATAGTAATCTACCAACTTGGTCCATCACTTATCATTTTCTTTGGGTTAATTCCTTATTCTCAATCAATTCCTCATCTATAATCTACGCACATCTCCACTCGACCGATACGAGTTCATGAGTCCATATTCTCGCCGGTCTGCAACAACATCTCTTCAACAACCTTGCACTCTTGCAATCAATCTCAGCTTTGAACCAACTTCGACATTCCAACAACAGCCCGGGAGCAAGTCTCTCCCCCACTTAAATTCTAAACCAACACCTGCAGACCACGACTAAAAACAACCAAACAAGTACCGACAGTGTTTCAAACACGTGTCGAGTACTGAGGAATCAACGATATTAACAAAATTGGCTAGACGAATCGAGCTTCTCTGATACCACTAATGTAACACCCATTTCTACACGACGATTATATTAAAATTAGAGTATTAAAATTTCAACCAACAAGTACACAAAATAGGATGCTGCATTTTTCAACTTATAAAGACTTCATTTAATTTCATGATAATTGATACATAAGACTTTTGGTTCGTAAGAAACTAAAACAACAACTTTTATTTATTTATGAAAACAAATTCAACTTTTACAACTATGCAGCGGATTTTCAACTTGTTCAACTAAACATGGTATAACATGTTATTCAACTTGAAACAACTTAGTAACAACATAAATCAAACTAAAATAGCTTAAAAATAACAACTAAAACAACTAAGCGCCCATTCCCCGAGTGTTACATATCAGAGCACCAACACCGAATCGAACTAATGAAGATAATCACCTTTCTTCAAGCTACTTGCACGTTACCAATATAGGGGTAACATTCAAACAGAAGGGGTGAGATATCGATAATTATAAATGGCATATGATAAACAATACTTAGATAAGGATCATACACAACTCACCACTTTGCAACATCAACCAAAACAACAACTTAACAATCATCCACCTTTTATCAACTTATTTTACTACTAATATATCCATCAACATTTTCTACATAAACCATATAATTATATATTCAACACGAACTACTTAATCAGCCTAATCAACGCATTTCACTTAATCAACTTGAAAATATCATCAACTTATCAACTTGAAAGACATGTACACCTTATCAACTTGAACGACATAAACACATATCTAACATAAATAATGCAACACAAATGTGACTCAACTATGCATATGCACGTGGTACCATTGGAGTAAAAATCTCAACTTAAAATATACCAGGTTATCGAGGTATCTGCAAGGCATGAGCCTTCAACTTATCAACTTTGCCAATTTACCGAGGCATCAAGGCATAAGCCTTTAACTTTCAACTTAGTTGTCAATCCAGGCCAACATGGTGTGAGCAACGCTCCGACACAATATGCAAATGTTCTATATGGCATACACGACTTTATAACGCAAACAACATAACAACATGAGCAACATAACAACATACAACATCAACGACACAACCAGCTTATACAACATGAACAACTTAAATCAATGTTGGCTATTAAGACTACAACTTGAACAACACAACAACTTATATGACATAGGTAACTTAAAATGAACTTTGTCTTTTAAATCCTTCAACATAACATCTTAGAGATTTTCCGTAACCGGAACCACTTACCAACTAAATTGTACCTTTAACTCAACTTTACAACATCTTTTCGAAAAATCAACGCAACAAAAATCAACTATTAAATTACCCGACTTACCCCGACAAATTTCGTTAAATTCCGAGCAACTACGTTTTACGCCTAATTTGGCTAAACCGACACTGATTTTATCATTCTGTGATTATTACGAGTCATTACAGAAATCTACCAATTATCCTGTTTTCTGATAAACTTGTTTGTCATGAAAATATAGATTAGTTTCTGGTTCTATCAAATTCTTAAAACCACTTCTTTTTTGTCAAAAATTATATAACACGATATTAATTGTTCAAAACTGTTTTCGTCCTCGTTACAATTGCTCTGAATTCCAACTCCTCAATACCAGTTTCTAATTCTTCTTATCAAAATGCTATTTCTTGAATTTAGAAGATTTATAATTAGACTTAATAAATATCTTATGAGGTTAAATGGGGATTAATTTAGTAAAATATTGTATGAGTTAAAAACAACACATGGTCCCCACTACACAGGGTGGCTTGCGCCACCCATCATGTAGGACCAATGTGGCTTGCGCTACATCCCTTAATGGGAACAAGTGGCTTGCGCCACTTCAAGCATCAACCAGCCACATAAGGTCATGGCTTGCGCCATGTGCCTCTAGGGAGCAAGGGCTCCCGTCGGCCTTCCACTACCGGTCTCTGTTATTGTCCACAAACCAACATTTTCCAGAAACTCAATGCAACACAGTAATATCAACAATAATCAACACAATCAGAACAATTTTTAACCAATAAAAATCAACAATCGGACAACCAATTTCACACATAACAATCATCGAAATGACAAGTTACCGTTTTTCATACACAACATCAACATCAACAAAAACACAACATATACAACCACCCAAACCCAATATCATTTATCAAACGCAGTTATAAAGATCGAACCCCACCCCTACCTTAATCGTTGGCCGCTCGAATCTCCGACCAATTTTTTTTTCCGACTGCGACTTCTCATAACCGTTTTCCCAATTTTCCTCGTTCTCCCAGTTTTCACGATTACTCTTCTTACTGATATTTCATTTGACTAATTCTTTTTTTCCTTATTTTTATTAAAATTATAATAATCCAATCATAACAACTAATGGGCCTAAGTCATACACCCCTTAATTGCTAATTCTGACACAATCTAAGCTCATTAACCAACATGCTCCAATAATCAATAATATCATTGATAATATTATTTCATCGAATTTCCAACTTAATACTCCGACTTAACGACTTAGTTCTTCGCAACATAAATCAACCGAATAATAATTCGCAACCAACTACTTACTCGTGACTTAATAAATTAACTTCCGATTATCAACCAAATGGTCCAAACGGTCCAATCAACATATCCAACAATAAACAGGAGAATACTCCATATTGTTTTCAACAACTTATATCGACTTAAATAATTAAATTTGACTTAAACCAACTTATAATCCATCAACGTAATATTTCGATAAATTCGGCCACCAACACAAATCGACACAATTCCACACAAAGCAACACAAATCGACAAAGATACTCAAATCAATGCGAATTACCACAATATACCACAATTATATTTAATTAAATAATTAATTAAATAAACGGGCGTTACATTTTTCGTTGAACTATCCAATTTTTTCAAAAATATGTGCAATTATATTATTAATTTAATCCAAAATTATAGTATTTGGCATCTTCATATTTTTAGAGAAATTGACAAGATCTCAACCCTATTTCTTGACACACACATATTAAATGGTATCATTACAATAAATAAAATAAAATTATATTAATCAATCAATAAAAAGTTGACTTAATATTCTTTTTGGTTATTTACCCTCGCGGTCTATTTTGGTCTCTTTTTTTTAAGTTTCAAATTAGTCTTTTACGTTGTCAAATAGAGTTAAATTAGTTCTTTCCGTTAAATAATGATAACATCGTTAGTTATTAATGATGTGGCAGCTGGCGTGGAACTATTCTCTTCATTCTCTCTCTGCACTAATGCGAAAACACCACATAAACCCCTATTTTCATATCAAAATGACCATTTCCTTTGAATTTCCTCAAAACACTCAAGAACATCTTTGAATGTTCTTGAGTTCACAAACCCGGAATCCACCAATCTGCTGCCAACATCAACAATGAACATCACATACGGGTAGATCAACGCTCAACTTAAATAAAAGCTAACTTTCAAATTCAACTACATCAACATCTAAAATCAACAATTAGCAAGGGATAATATTCACAACATGTACATGAAAGAATATATCGTCAAGGTTTCTGACATTATGCTTCTTGATCAATGAATATCAGGATTTATTATTTTTATTGTTGTGATTTGGCTTCTGCAAGAAAAAAGCAAAGTCCATATCCTTCGTTATGTCATTATTTTCATTGGTATGTTCTCGTCCTCTTAACTTTCTCCTACAAATAGTTTAAACTAGTTTCTAGTGGATTTTTTGTGTTATTTCTTTGAAATGTATGTAGTATGGGCAACTAATTTAGATTTTATTTCCAGGTGTGATGAACAGTTTGTTTTCAGTTTATCGTATTATACATTCAACCATCTTTGATAATTTTATTTTCAATTTGAGTAACAAATATCTCAAGATGGTCTCAAGTCATTCAAGAATATCAACCATTAGAAGTAATCATTACAAGTACTAAATCATTAGATGTTTCATCTTCAACCTATTCTATAAATTCACATTTTCTTATAATGAATTTCCACAACTTCAAACTATTCTTTTAAGTTCCTATAGCAACATGAGTTCTCCATCTGAGAAGACTAAGAAAATGATCTCAACAGAAGTTAATGTTGAGAAAAAAATCATCACCACAGTACAACACCATCAACAGTCCACTAAGAAGATCTAACCATCTAGATTGACTGTTGTCAGGGATGCACTGAGGATGAGGAAGACCAACAAAAAAAAAGATACTGAAGAAAAATAACAATAACACGAAGAGTATTTTATATGGAGACTCATACAATGTGTTAATTTATGTGTTCAAATAATATTTCAAATCATCATATGATATATTATAATTATAAACTAAAAGGCATAAGGAAGATTTTAAAGATAATATTTTCTTATAGCAATGTTGGGATAATTTA
This sequence comes from Lathyrus aphaca, assembly GCA_963966055.1. NCBI lineage: Eukaryota > Viridiplantae > Streptophyta > Magnoliopsida > Fabales > Fabaceae > Lathyrus > Lathyrus aphaca. The sequence continues at coordinate 184,625,978 of OZ014520.1, forward strand.
GCTAACTCTCTTCTTCTCTACTACGCTAATAAAATTTGGATTAATTTTTCTATTATTTATGTTGTGTTATGATTGCTAAAATAGAAAAAATTAAGTATTTTTTTTATTTAAATTTATATTTATCTATAATGTTGTTTACAAAACTATATCAAAATTATTTTGAGGGTTAATTATACGATTCCCCCCTGTCATTAGGGCGGAATTTGATTTTGCCCCCTTGAAGTTTTTTTTTATGAACGCCCCCTTATAAAATCAAAAATCAACTTTTACCACACCCTATCCCTTGTTTGGATGACTAGGTATATGGTAAATGGTTATGTGGCATTTCTATTATCCACGTGGCATTTTAAATTTCAAAATTCATTTCCACGTAATATTTTAAATTAATTTTTAATTTTATTTATTTATATTTCGTATTAAATATTTAATAATTAAATTACTTTATTTATTTATTTTTCGTATTAAATATTTCTTAATTAAATGATTTCCACGTAATATTTTAAATTTCTTTAAAATTTGATTCATTTCCACGTAATATTTTAAATTAATTTTTAATTCAATTTATTTATTTTTCGTATTAAATATTTCTTAATTAAAAGACTTTATTAATTTTAATTATGAAAATATTCTAAAATTTCATTTGGGCTTAATGCTCAGAGTTTGTTAATGGCCCAATACATCAAATTCATTCAAAAAAATTTAATGTGAACTAATATATATACACTTATATTTTATCCCCACAAATCGATGTGGGACTAGTGAGAATGAGAAACAGTGGAGCTATAACAAATCTCGTCCTTATTATTATTGTGGTTGCTTTTTGTTGCTGTTGTTGTTGTTTTTCTCTTCGCGTTCTACTTTTTGGTTTTGGAATTCTAGGGTTTTGAAAGGGGAAAATTTCGATCTATGGAGGAAGAAGCAGAGAATAATACTCAGAAGGTTGATGATGGAGGTGAAATTATGAGTTCCAGTGAAGGTCAAAGCAAGCCCAAGCGTCAGATGAAAACGCCTTTTCAACTTGAGATGCTGGAGAAAGCTTATGCTTGTTCGTTTCATTACTGTTTGTTCTTCAATTTTGAGTTTTTTGAGTTTTTTTTTTGGTTTGTTTTTGATGATTTTGGGAAATTTTTGTTTGTTTTGATTAGTGGAAACTTATCCGTCGGAGGCTACTAGGGTGGAGTTGTCGGAGAAGTTGGGGTTGTCGGATCGGCAGTTGCAGATGTGGTTCTGTCACCGGAGGTTGAAAGATAAGAAGGAGTTACCGTCTAAAAAGCCAATATGTCCATCTTGTGACAAACCTAATTCCAAACCAGGTGGCATCTGTTGATTTCCACCCAAAACTGATGGGCCTGATGGGCCCAACCGGTTCGTTCATCAAGTTTCTGATGCAATTGTAAACCAGAAGACAAAGATGAACCTTGTGATGTCAAAGTGTTACCGATGACACAATCTGGTGATTCTGTTTGGTCTTGTTTCTGTTTCTTAGCTGTTTCTTTGTTTCTGTTTGGTCTTGTTTTGTTTCAGATGACACAATCTGGTGATTCTTTGACTCGGAAGATTGTTGTTTGTTAACATCATCTCCCATGTTGTTTGATGGTTGTGAGTTTTTGTTTTTGGGATCCATAAAATGATTGAAGGTGTGGAAGATGAAAAGTCTTAAAGTTACATGAGTTTTTCTTTCACTGTTACTAGCAGACTCTTTGATTCCATATACTTCTGTTATTGGTGGCATTCTTGCTTGCAAACTGGTATTTTACACATTGTATGTTGTCATTCTATTTTCTTATTATATGATAATCAAGTGATATTATTGTTATTTTACGTATTGCCTTTCCTTTCCTTTTTTTTTCTTCCCTTTTCAGATCTATGATCTTACTCATCTCATTGGTACTAATTACCTTGAGTGTAAAATATCTTTCTTTTGTTGCTCAAGATATGAAATATTTATGGACTTTGATTATTTGTGCAGATCTGTATCAAATATTCATTCAATTTTCATAACAGCTATGTCATTATACTTGGTGTTTTGCTCAAATTTATTTTCTGACAACCAGTCTACTGATCCTATTACAGTTCATAACTCTTCTTTGTCAACATTTGCACTTGGGGTAAGAATTCATATTCTTCCTACTTTTTTTCTCATGATGATTCATATCAATTTTTGAATTGTTATATATCGTTCTGATCATATTTTAACATCTCATTTTTGTGATCAACAACATTTTCTTTTTATCTGGTGAAAAAGTCTTTATATCTTATGTTTGATATTTGTTTCCACAGGTTTCTGTTGGTTACTTCATTTTTGATTTAGCAATGATCCTTTGGTTTTTTCCTTCTCTGGGTGGATATGAGTATGTAAGGATAATATCTTCCTAACTTGCATTATTTAATTTAACTGTCTTATATGTAGTTGAATCTCTTATTCAATTTTAAGACATTTCATTTTATAGGAACTTAGCTGGAGATGATTAAGGTGGTGGTTTAACTTGAAGGTGTGGAAGATGAAAAGTCTTAAAGTTACATGAGTTTTTCTTTCACTGTTTCTCGCAAGAATTCATGGACAAAGTTTTTGATGATAATTCAGGGACACTGTTTCTGCCTGTGATGATGTATTTCCATTTGGGTATTGCAGAAAAGCTATAGCTCCACTGTTTCTCATTCTCACTAGTCCCACATCGATTTGTGGGGATAAAATATAAGTGTATATATATTAGTTCACATTAAATTTTTTTGAATGAATTTGATGTATTGGGCCATTAACAAACTCTGAGCATTAAGCCCAAATGAAATTTTAGAATATTTTCATAATTAAAATTAATAAAGTCTTTTAATTAAGAAATATTTAATACGAAAAATAAATAAATTGAATTAAAAATTAATTTAAAATATTACGTGGAAATGAATCAAATTTTAAAGAAATTTAAAATATTACGTGGAAATCATTTAATTAAGAAATATTTAATACGAAAAATAAATAAATAAAGTAATTTAATTATTAAATATTTAATACGAAATATAAATAAATAAAATTAAAAATTAATTTAAAATATTACGTGGAAATGAATTTTGAAATTTAAAATGCCACGTGGATAATAGAAATGCCACATAACCATTTACCATATACTTAGTCATCCAAACAAGGGATAGGGTGTGGTAAAAGTTGATTTTTGATTTTATAAGGGGGCGTTCATAAAAAAAAAACTTCAAGGGGGCAAAATCAAATTCCGCCCTAATGACAGGGGGGAATCGTATAATTAACCCTTATTTTGAATTGCATTAAATATTTTTTAGTTATATTTTCTCGCATCAAATTAGTTTTGTTGCAAGCTGTAGCATCCATTATAATATTAGTTAGTGTGTTAACATGGGTGCACATATGTATTAAATGACATCACCATACTACTAAAGAAAAAGAAATTTTATTAATCAATCAATAAAAAAAGTTACAAGAGAGAATATTGTCTATAGATCATTCTATACACAAAAATCCTAATAACTTGAGAAAAAAAATTGTAACAGAAAAACTAATAAAATAATTATCAATCTTAAAATACAGGGGGAATAAAAAACAAAACAAAAATACATTATACTTTAAAAATCCCTTCAAACTGGAGTGTGTACAATGTTAGTTAAGTTATGACACCAGAGTAAAAAAAATGGACAAGTATTAAGAGATTTAGAAAGCATGCCAGCAATTTGATTGGTTGAATTAATAGGTTGAAGATAAATTATTTTGTTGAGAATTTTATCTCGGACTAGATGGCACTCTATCTCAATGTGTTTAATGCGCTCGTAAAAATAGGGTTGTTTGTAATGTGAATAGCACTCTGGTTGTCACAAAAAATGTTGACAAGCTATGTGTGTTGAATTTAAAAAACCTTTAGAAGAAAAAGGAGCCATTGAGCCTCACATCTAGCATTTGCTAATGCTCGATATTCTTCCTTGGAGGAAGATCTCGAGATAACTGATTTCTTCTTGCTTTTTCAGGTGATGATAAAGGAGCCTAAGTAAAAATAGAAACCAATAATGGATTTCATGGTTTGTGGACAAGAACCCCATTTTGAATCTATGAAATCGATGAGCGTTTGACTAATTGTGGCTTAAAATAGTAGGTTTGTGGCTGGAGAATTTTAAATATCGTACAATATAAAGTGTTGCTTGCATATGTGTGGTTGTTAGTTGGGAGAAATATTGACTTAATTTGCAAACAAAAAAAACTTATATCGGGAAGAAAATGTGTGAGGTAAATAAGATCATCAATTAATCTCCTAAATTGAGATGAGTTATGAAGTGTATTATCAGGATCAAAGTGCAAGTCATGTCTAGGATCCATCGGGATAGAGGTCGAGTTGGATGCCAAACGATTTGTTTCCTGCAGTAAATCAAGATATTGTTTGTGTTGGCAAAAAGAAATGCCTTTGGAGGACCGTGTAATTTCAAAATCGATAAATTATTTGATTTCCCCCGGATCCTTAATTTTGAATTTAGTGTCCAAAACATGTTTAACAAACCAAAATTCTGAGATATTTGTGTCTACAATGAACAAATCGTCAACATATATAAGAATAACAGTAAAATAAGTAGTATTGATTTTTATAAATAAAGAATAATCTGACTTGGATTGGATATAAACTAATTCAATAATGGTAGAAGTAAGCTTGGTGTTCAGTTGTCTACTAGCCTATTTGAGGCCTTATATGGACTTGTTAAGCTTGCAAACGAGGTTAGAGGGCTTGGTGAGAAGCCTGGGAGGACATTTCATGTAGACTTCTTCTTCACAACCTCAATTAAGAAAAGTTGTATTGATATCCAATTGATGGATAGGAAAAGGCAAGGGAGAAAAGAAGTCTAATAATGGTCATTTTAGTAACGGGGTTGAATGTTTCATGGTAGTCTAATCCTTCAGTTTGGGTGAAATATTTGGCAACAAGGCATGCCTTTTATCTCTCTATGGTTCCATGAGCTAAATATTTTAATTTAAATATCCATTTACAACTTATAGTTTTCTTATCAGGGGGTGTAAACTCCCAAGTATCATTATCTGTAGGAGCTTTTAGCTTATCATCTATAACCTTTTTCCAATTAGGATCAAATATGGCAGTAGTGAAAGTGATGTGTTCATTAATGGAATATAGAGAATTTTTTTAAAAAATATTATGAGATGAAGATAAATTATTATAAGAAATGAAGTTAGATAAATGGTAAGGATGTTTACCGGTAGGAGAAGAGGCGAGGTTGGTGTTACCTTGAATAAGGGCATAATAGTAGTCATTGAACCTGCTAAACCCAGATTGTTGTCCTTCATGGATCCTTTCCATAATTTCACAGGTCAATTTCAACATTCCCAACTTCACACTCTCATATGTAGCTTGACACAACAAAGTCATATCTCAGAATTGTTCAATCATTTCAAGTTCTTTTACCATCCGCATCGACATACGCAATGTCTTTCTACTCAAAGCATCTACAGCCACATTTTCCTTACCACGATGGTAATTCAAATCAAAGTCAAAGTCTTTCAACAATTCTAACCACCTTCTATGCCTCATATTCAGTTCCTTCTGATCAAACAAATATTTCAAACTCTTGTGATCACTGAACACTTCGAATTTCAAACCAAAGAGGTAATGTCTCCAAATCTTCAACACAAACACCACAACTTCTAACTCTAAATCATGCGTAGGATAATTCCTTTCATGAACTCTCAATTGTCTTGAAGCATAAGCAACCACTTGACCATTTTCCATAAAAACTCTTCCAAGTCCCATCTTCGACGCATCATAATACACCACAAACGACTCATTCAGATTCGATAAAATCAACACTGGAGCAGTTGTTAACTTCTTCTTCAACTCTACAAAACTCTTTTCAAACACAACATCCCACACATAAACTTGTCTCTTTTGAGTCAACTGAGTCAAAGGTAGCGCCAACTTCGAAATACCTTCAATAAACTTCCCATAATAACCTGCTAAACCCATACAACTTCCAATCTCAGTAGAAGACTTAGGTGTCTCCCACTGCAACACTGCATCAATCTTCGACGGATCAACAACAATTCCACTACTGGAAATCATATGTCCAAGAAAACTCACTTCTTGTAACCATAACTCACACTTCGACAGCTTCGCATACAACTTCTTCTCTCGCAACACTTGCAGCACAATCTTAAAATGCCATGCATGTTCCTCTTCTGTCTTGGAATAAATCAGAATACCATCAATAAAGACTACCACAAATTTATCCAATTACTCATGAAAGATTCTATTCATGTACTCCATGAACACATCGAGTGCATTGGATACACCGAACGACATCACCATATACTCATAATGACCATACCTCGTTCTGAAAGCTATCTTCGGAATATCATCAGACTTATCACGAATCTGATGGTAACCAGACCTTAAACCAATCTTGCTGAATACACAAGCTCCCACCAAATGATCCATCAAATCTTCAATCCTCAGAAGTGGATACTTATTCTTGATAGTAACCTTGTTTAACTGTCGATAATCAACACACAACCTCATGACCATCTTTCTTCTTAACCAACAACACTGGAGCACCCCACAGAGAAACACTAGGTCGAACAAACTTCTTCTCTAGCAACTCTTCTAGTTGCTTCTTCAACTCACTCAATTCTACAACAGACATCTGATATAGAGACATAGACACATGACTAGTACCAGGTAATAAATCCACTACAAACTCAACTTCACGCTCTGGAGGTAAATCACTTATATCCTCCGGAAACACATCAAGAAACTCTTGAACAACCGGCAAATCAATACTTGAAGTCTTCCCTTCGAATTGCAACGACGCAAACATTGCAGACATTTGAGTTTCATCTTTTAATAATTCATCTACTTGCTTAGCTGTCAAGAACATCAGCTCACCATGATCACCAATTTCAGGAAACTCAACAATCTTCGCATATCAATTGATATGCAAAAAATTGAACTCTAGACAATTCATCCCAAGAATAACATCAATTTGGTGTAAAGGCAAGCACACCAGATCCATCAAGAAACCCTTCTCAAAGATAGTCAAAGGACATTTCAGACAAACAAGCGTAGTAGTAAGAAAACCATTAGTTGGCATTTCTATTATCATTCTACCATTAATACTAGACAATTTCAAACCCAACTTACTAGAACATTAAAGAGAAATAAAAGAATGTGTAGCACCAATATCAATAATAGCAATCAACTCAACATTTTTAATAAAACAAGTACCTCGAATCAAGTTGTCCTTCTTAGGAGCTTCAGAACTACTCAAAGCAAACACTCTGCCATTGGTCTGAGTAGGAATAGCGGTCTTCTTAGGCTTCTGGCATTGGGTGCTGATATGTCCTTGTTCACCACAATTAAAACAAGTTTGACCTTCATTCAGAAAATCACCAACCCGATGACCTCTCTTGCCACACCTGTAGCACCGCATCACTGGATTATTGCACATATCCGACTTGTGACCGGATTCACCACACTTATGACACTTGGGAGGAATGGAACCTGCTCCGCCACTTGAATTCTTTCCATCCGAAAATTTTTGCTTCCCCTTCTCAGCTGGAGTCACATAAGGCTTTCCTCTAAACTGACCTTTCTCTTTCTTATCACTCAATTGCTTGTAGTGAGAAGATCGAGCTCGATTATCTTCATCATAAATTCTTCTCTTATTCACCAATTCAGCATATATGCATATTTGCCGACATCCGATTCCTTGCTTGATCTCTGGTCTCAGCCCACTCTCAAACTTGAGACACTTTGACAACTCAACATCAATATGATTGTAGTGAGGATAATACTTCACCAACCTCTCAAACTTAGCAGTATACTCTGCTACTGTCATACTTCCTTGCTTCAAATCAAGGAATTATACCTCCATCTTACCACGAGCATCTTCCGGAAAATACTTTCCCAGAAACTCCCTCCTGAACACTGCCCAGGTCACTGCAGTGCCAGCATCCTCCAAACGCTGACGGGTATTATCCCACAAGTCTTCATCCTTTTTACACAACACGTGAGTACCAAACCGTACCTTCTTCTCATCCGTACAAGCCATCACCCTAAAGATCTTCTCAATTTCCTTGAGCCACTTATGTGCATTATGCGGTTCATGATCACCTTCAAACACCAACAGGCTGTTACTCTGGAACCTCTCCAAAGCACGAAACTCATCATGTTCATTGTTTCTAGCTGTAGCCTCAGCCATCACCGCAACAGCTTCCGCAAGAGCACACATGTTGTTACCAGCCATTCTGTACAACACTCAACACATCAAAAAGAAATAATCGTTAACAATTAACGACCGACAACAAAACAACAACAACACACTCGACCTGACAGACTGACCTGCTCTAATACCACTAATGTAACACCCTTTTTACCCACAACAAAGTTAATCATATTATTCAAATAAAATAATAGCTCTACATAAAGGGTATCACACTTTTAACATAAACATCATAATAACAACAAGCATGTGTCATGTCCCGTAACACGGGTTGCAACTTCATGTTATAAATAAAACAAGCCTCAAATATTCTCAACAGATCAATATTCAACTTATTAAACCATATAAAGGAAAAGGTACAACTATAATCCAAACATCATCAACAAGTGTTATTATTAGACCAAAAACAACAAATTAAATCATGCGTTCCCCAGTGTTACATGACTCAGAGCAGGACATCACCTAAACTCTATAAACAACGAGAGACACACTCCAAGCTACTTCTGAAATCTCCAAACTATTCTTGAGAATCTACAGGATGGCATAATAGACCATCACAAAAGGCAGGCAGAGTGAGTAATCCAGATTCATTATGCATAATATAAAGACTGAATTAAAAGAAACATACAATCATACATCATCGATTCTCACCCACATACAACATCAATAAGTCAATCATCATACAATAAATGCAATCATACTATGCCACATAGAATGAAATGCAACTTCATAAATGCATGTGGTACCAATTTTCAACATGTGATGGACATTGACCATCTACCCTCCACAAGGGAGCACAACATAATCAACAACACCTCAATCCACACGATGGGATTGAAGCCTCAAATCAACATAAGGAATGCCATGAATGTATGATGCAACAACAACATAATCATCTTCATTAACATTTGCATCAATATTCATTCATTATTCATTTACTTAGTCGATTCTTACTACTAATACTTCATGACATCTTTTTTACAACATATTCATCTTTACAAAATTTCGTCGTTATTATTATTATTACATTTAGCCTAATATAGCATGATAATAATTTCCAGCAACAACATAACAACATGGCACAACAAAACAAAGCATTACAGGTTATCAAATAAGAGAAATCATTTTTTTTAATTCTACAGGTCTTGCTAAGCAAGATAGCTTGCTTGCTAAGTGAGTAACTCACGGGTTTTGAACTTCTAAAATTATCATTTGCTCGTTAAGCGAGCTCTTGCTCGCTAAGCGAGGAACGCGATTTTCTAATAAAACCCCTGCAATTTATGTATATCACAGCCATGCCCAAACACCCCAAAAACATCATATGGCATCAGAAAATAGCAGAAAACGACCAATTAACTCATTATCATTATATATTATTAACATCTAACAACAACTAATCATCAAAACCTACCAACAAATTACCCAACCTTAAGGTTTTCCCTCAAAAACCACTTTTCCTCATAAAACAATCCAATATTATGAACAATGAACGAGAATACTCCCCATAACTTGATCAATTGAGCTTTCTCTTTCACTTCTTGATCAAAATCCCTCTTTGTCTCCTTGTTCTTCAGAGCAACCTTCACCTTTTCCAAAAACAAGATTGTGAGAAAATTCTATCATACTCTTCTTTTCTCATAAAACACTCAAAAGACAATCTTTCCCCTTAGACCTTCAACCTCTTTTATTTTATTTTCTTTAATAATAATATTCAAATAATATCCTATTATTATCATATCAATATGTTTATAAAATAATTCTTTTTCCTTAATATTCCACAAAATACCTCCAAATGCTTCTAATTCATAAATAATTACATAAATAATTAAATTATGAAATTGGGGTGTTACAGAAGGCGCAGTATTGGATAAGGCAGGATAAAAGGAGGGAGAAATGGAATTTGGTGTGGGAATGGACGAAGTGGAAGGAGGAGGGTTAGGGGATTGCTTGAGTAGGATAAGAATTGAGGGGTGGAGGTCTGTTAGAGAAGTGGTCAAAGTAAAAGTCATTGGTGTTTGAGGGGTTTAGTCTTGATAATATGTTGGGTGGGGTTGTGTGGTTAGTATAAAGGAAAATTTATAGAGGAATATTTTCTTGTCTTGAGGTTATAAAGGATATGACCTTTTACTCCATGCTTATTACCTAAATAGATACATTTTTGGGATATATATGGTCAAGTTTAATTCTACTATTTTTAAGGGTGGAAGAAAATACCAAAGGAGTGGTTAGGTTTCTCATTGTAAGTATTTGAAAGGGATATTTGTATTGTAAAAACCTAATAGGAAGTGTATTGATAAGATATATAGCATGAGAAAAGACATGACTTGAAAAAATGGGAAGATGAGATTGAAATAGGAGAGCCCGTGTGATATTCAAGAGGTGTTGGTGATTTTGTTCTACAATCCCATTTTTCTAGGGTGTGTCAGGACAAGACATCTGGTGATATATCCCATTATTGAGGTAAAAAAAATTCATTAAAAATTATGGGCCATTATCATATCGTATTATCTTGATTGTGGTATAAAATTGAGTTTACACATATTTAACAAAGGATTGAACTAATAAACATGTTTTAAATTTTAAAGTCATTAAAAATATCTAGCAAAACCTATTGTGATCATAAAAAATAGTCAAAACAATATTTGCACCCTAACATGGATGGGATGGAAATTGGCCCTCACATGTCCATGTGCATAATATCAAAACAGGCATAAGTATAAGAAGTACTAGTATAAAAAGGCAATATTTTTGCTTAGCATTAAAACATGTATCACAAACAGAGATATGTTTAGATGGAATGCGTAAGTTGTGATTTTCATTGATGTGAGTAAGAATATTATGGTAGGAATTTCCTAGCTACTATGCCATTGTTGACAATAATTGATAATATGATTACAAGAATGACTTAAAAGTGTTTTTATTCTTATGCTTATTACTAATGGTGGTGGGATTAGTAGGAGATGTAAGCAAATAAAGTCCATAATGCATATTAGATGTACCAATTGTCTGCATGGTATGGTTCTCCTGTATAAGACAATTAGAAGAAGTAAAATGAATGGTGTCGTTTAGAGAAGAAGCAAGTTTAGGAATAGGAATGAGGTTAGCATGAAAAGTGGGAATGTATAACACATCAATAAGGTAAAAGTTAGAATTAAAATACACATTTCCAGAAGAAGAAAAAAGAGTTATGAAGGTTCCATTGGGGAGCCCAAACTTAATAGGAGGAATCTCTTTTAAGTAAGAAAAATATTGATTAAAGTGGCACACTTGATTTGTGGCCCTAGTGTCTTGAACCCATCCAGAATTAGTGAAATTTAAAGTAAGACTAAGTTTAGAAATACCTGAAGGTTTGGCTCGGTAGTGTTTGACTAAGGGGTATGTGTTTGTTATTACAATTGACCTTGATAGGAGAGAAACAATTTCCTTATGTTGTTCAATAGTGAAAATGGCCAGTACATTAGAGTGAGTAGAATCTTCAAGAAGTTTTTAGGCTTAGTCAGGAGAAACTTCTGAAGTTGTTGAATTCTGAGAAAGGTTCATTTTCTTGAGATAAGGAGGAAGCTCGTGTTGCTTGAAGTAAATATTTATGGTACGCTTGGATTTGCGAAACAAATTTTGATGTCATGACCATGAACAACAAGAGAAGGTTTGCTTGAACTATCATGAATGGGATCTTTATAGGTATGTTTCTGAATATGTGCAATGAGCATGTCATCAGCAGTGGGAATGAAGTGTTGTCTCTCTTGTTGAATTAACATGGAATTTTTTTTGTTTACGGGAGGAATGAGCTGCATAAGCATGATTTGAGACCGAACGGGACCATATTTCTCGTTGAGACCTTTGAGAAATCGAATAACATGGTTATTGTCGAGATATTGTTTGATAGTGGGAAGTAGAAAGTGTAACACCCCAATTTTAATATTTTATTTTTAATAAAGTTTTAGTTTAATGATTTAATTTAATTATATATTAGAAATATTAAGAAAAATTGAGATATTTTATAGTTGGGAGAAAATAGAATTTTAATTAAAATTAGGGAGTGATGGGCAAGAGTTGAGGAAATAACCGAATTAGAATAATAATTTAATTAAATTAATATAACGATGGAGAATATAGAGTTTAAATAAAATTGAAAATAGTAAGATTAGGGGTGTGAAGAGAATTTAGGGGTGAAAGGAAAATGAGTTAAATTAGGGTGTGAATAAATAACTTAGTTCTTGTGGAAAAATTTTCACACTACGTGAAAATCTTTGGAGAAAGAGACAAAGAAGCAGAATCCAGAGAGAGATTAGGAAGAAGAAGGGAGAAAAAAAATACTAAGGGAAATAACTTCATTGATCTACAATTTGAGCTAAGGGGGAGATTTATTCATTTATGGGTGGTTAAATAGAGGGATAGTGAGAGGTTCTTACCATCATACCTTTTTCCTTCCTTTATCTCTATATTTGATGGTTGTGGCCAGGTTTGGGAAAAGTCTTTGAGGAAAATAAATGATAATATTTCCTTTTGATTATGATGTATATGATATGTTATTATTATTTTTTAGTATTGATGGTTGCGCTATAAGGCAAAAAAGTGAAATTTGGATCATTGTGTTTGATTTGTTGATTGTGATTTGATAACCCTACTGGTGCCTTTTGATAAGGAGAGAATATAAAAGTTATGAATTAATAAAATATATTGATGCCTTATGTTAAGGCGAGATTTGATCGATAAATTATGTTGACGCCTTTTGATAAGGCGAGATTATAAAGGTTATCTCATAGCATAATATTTCGGCTATAAAACCATAAGGAGAGGGATGGGGATAATAATAATATTGGTGAGTTAAATATTGTTGGAGTAATTGATAAATCTTGTTAAATATATAAAATGTGTTGATGGTTTTCATGGTCGATTTTTTTGAGCGTTAGGGGGCAGTTGAGACTCAAATAGGCAAGTTTTGCATTTGTTCAATAGGGAGAAAACACATAAAATCGCAGGTAGACATAAAATGTGGTTGATCGTCTTATTTCATGCATAACTTGAGTTTTGTAAGTATGTTGTGAAGGTGTGAGAAAAATACAAGAAATGGGGGTTTGAATTGGGTTTTCAACTCTTGAATACTTTTTACCTCTTATCATTAATGTGCTAAGAGACTATCAGAGTCTGATGATAGATTATGATCAAGCAGCACGAGAGCATAAACAATAAAGCAAGAGTAAAGAAAACACGATATATCTTGGTTCACTCGAGCAACTCTCAAGCTAATCCAGTCCATCCTTCCAACGGGATTCTGCCTTGAACTCAAGGACTTAATCCACTATAACCAAAGTGATTACAGATGCACGGGAAACTGCTGGTGACTAACCCATAATGAAATGTCTTGGGATCTAATCAGACATAACGTTCATTAACCTAACAAAATCTAATCAAACAATATCTCTTATTAGGATTTTCACAATGATATCCATTAGTGATCTCACAAGAGTTTGAGCTTCAATTGGTCCTAGTTGAGATATGACTATCATTGACCCTATTTCAGGCTTTCACAATGACATGCAACCATTGTCATCTCAAGTCTTCTTATCTTCATTTGATCACTTGAGGAACCCTTAATTTTAAACATAATTAATATTCTGGAGATTACATGAATGCTTCTAATTAAGAAGATAACTCCTAATTTTAAGTACATGATAAGACAACTGTGTTCTAGCAAGATATGAGCAACAACTCCTTGCTTTCTTCTAATTTTGATAAGATGTATGTGATTGGAATTTTGAGTAACATCTTATAGAACTTATTCATCTTCTTTATTGAGCAAGTTGCGAGTAACAACTCCTTGCTTCTGATCTTCATTTAGCTCAGATGATGAATTGGTTGATGACTTGATTGTTTTCCAACAATATCAGATTCATCAACTGTTGTACTAATTGATTGTTGTTATGTTGATTGATGATATTTTGAGTTTCAACAACCACGATCATGTGTTGATAGCAGCATCGATAATTTCAATGATAACTGGCTAGTTGTATATGTTCACGACTAACTTAGAAGCACATGATATTTTCCTTTATATAGCCAAACAAAATATAGTTGTTGAAGAGCATATGGCTATTGAAAATAGTTGTTACACAATGATGAAAGTAGTATAGCCACACATGTCCTTTTCCACAAATCAAGATGGTGGAGAGGAAGTGGGATAAAGATTTTTCGTACTTTGTACTATCATTGCTAACAATAACTTTCTCTTCTTAACTTTAGGTCTTCAGAGTATTTAGAACCTTGTTCTCTCAGAACGTTGTCTTAGAGTCTTTAGAACCTTGTTTACTCAGAACATTGTCTTTAGAGTCTTTAGCACTTGATTCTTCAGAATTTTTATCTTCAGAACCTTAGGTCTTCAAAACCTTCGGAACTTTGTTCAGCAGAACCGTCTTTAGATTTCTTCAATACTTGGTCTTCAGAAGATAACAACTTCAAAAGCTTCACTTACTTCAGAAGTAGAACATCAGAATCACGCATAGAAAAGGATCCAAGAGACATTGCAACAACAACATAGAGTCATCTTATGATCTTTCTGATTGTGATCAGATACAGAAGCATACTTGCTTCTTCAACATGCTTGCGACTTGTGTTACACATAGTAACTTTTCATATGATCTTTAACATACATCTTCATAATGTTTGTTTGATCTGATATTTACAATATACATGATTTACACAGTAACAAACATCAAGACATAAAATAGTTCTTTCACAAATACACATTGTTATCATCAAAACCTAGAGATGACTTGCAGAAACAATTCTTGTTCTTACAACCTCACCCTTTTTTATGATGATAAAACCATGTATTTTGATAGAACATTTTACACAGGGTAATCACAAAACATAACATATTCAAAGTCCAAAACAACAACTCCCCTTGAATGTGTTAACCCAAAATTTTTATTTATGCTTGTTCAGAGTCTCTCTCTGATCCTAAGACTCACAAAATACAAATTTTGAGTTTTCAGAACATAGAATGGAGAAAGAAAACTTCCCTTTTTCCTTAAGAAACATAAGTCTTCAGCATCTAAACTTTGTTCAGTAGAACCTCTGTCATCAGATCTTCAGAACTTGTTTCCTTTAAACATTGTATCAAAGTCTCATAACTTCAAAGTCTTCTGAAGCAAATGTTATTGTTCAGCAAAACAAATGTAGTGAAGAATCGAAAAAATTATCTTCTGATAACTTATCCGTTCTATTTATCAGAAACAAAACCTGTATTTTAGACAAGAAACTCCCCCTGAATCTTATACTAGGTGAGGATCGAATATCCTGACTTATGAACCTTATGGGTGAACTCCCCCTGGTTGGAATAGGCCAGGTTGAGATTTTTGGAGTCATAATTCAGTTTCCAGAAATAAATTGTACAAAGTTAGATCACTAATTAAGATCTTGATTTTCAGAGTCTGAATAGAACATAAGCCTTCATCTCAGAGTCTTGTTTCTATCAGAATTTGATAGTTGGACAATGCTTGATTCTTGAGTCTGATTGTAAGCATCTTGTTAACAATCAAAGCTTGATTCTGAGTCTGATACCATTGCTAGGCTTATCAGAACTTCTTCATCTTATTTCTTCAAGATCAAAACACTATACTTATGGAGCATTAGAGTTTGTCTTGACAAATATTCTTCTTATCGAATCTTTTCTCCTGATCTTCAAATAGTCTTTGGCTTTTGATTTGCTCAGTTCTTCTGAAAAGCATCTTTGAATATAGACTTTGTCTTGACTAATTTCAGCTTCTGATTCTTATGTTCTGAATATCATATTCTCTGACAATTTACAACTTCTAAACATTATGATACTAAAATCATGATAACTTTGACTTTCAGAAAGTTTTCAACTTCTGAACATTACTGGGCCTATCTGATTCTGAACATATTTTCACGAAGTGTATAACTTTGATTATAAACAGTTCCTAAGAACTTTTAACAGAGATTTTTTACATTTTAACCTGTCTTAGAATTCCTAGTGAACTTGTTCAAATTTTCTCGGTTAAACATCAAACAAATGTTAGCGGTAAGCACATTTTATATCATTTCATTACTTGTTTGAGTTCTTCATCCTTGTTAGAGTATATCAAAATCACATTATATTTTCTCCCCCTTTTTTACATCATCAAAAAGTTAGAGAAGTTTAAGCATTTTAAAACATATTAAATATGATAATGATTCTTTACGCAAAAGATTAAGACATGCAGGCCATTCAAGAATAGAACCAAAAGATATTTCATTAATATATTTAGGGAAGTACAGGAAGAACAAAACAAAATTAAAACAACGAAACAAGGAAATAAAACAAGAAAAAATTAGGCATGTGTTGTACCCCTAAATTTGCCATCATATCTTCAAGACAATATGTCTCAAGAGGTCTCCTAATGTTCATAAGATTCTCAATTGCTCAAAGGAATTCAAGGTTTCATCAGAAAAAACCTCCTCCTAAGCAATAGATTTCAAATTAGGGTTTTGTGTTTCCCAATGTAAATTGGACTTCTAAAGCCTCAAGTGGACTTCATGATATCCCATATACTTCAGAGGATCCTCATGTCAAGTTTCAAGACTTGCCTTACAAGTTTGGTCAGTCAGATGCTCAGATAACCAAAAATCAGTTAACTTGATTAAAAAGTCAACTATTGTCAACATACAGTCAAACTTCAAGATTTTTGGTCAACATCAAGAATATGAAGTAAGATTAATCATTTGATCAATGGCTGATAATGATTCATCAAGAAAATCTCAAATTCATCAAAAGTTACTAAATTAGAGTTTCTTAAGGAGAAAGTCAACTATACTTTGACCTGCTCTAACTTTCACATACTTCATCAGAAATTTCTCATCCAAAGCTCATTTTGAAGGAAATTCAATTCTCTACAACTTTGTGTCTCTCAAGCCAAGGCCAGAAATGCTTCATTTGAGAGATATGAACGAAGACATCACATGTCCTTTAAAAAGTCAACTAAAAGTCAACTTTTTCAAAAGTTCATCACTTGAACATGGAAGATCAAATGGACATGGGACCAAAAGGAGTAATTATATGACACTCTAAGCTTTCTAAAAAGTACAATAATACATCTATGGGATAAAAATTGAGAGAGTTGTGCATTGTTAAAGTTGAGCAAGTTTGAGGAGCTGTATAAGGCAAATAATGACCAAAACTTAAGTTTTTGCCAAATGAGCCTATATTTTCATAATCCATACTTAATCATGAGATTATCCACGACCTATAAGTCATATATTCTGATTATTTTTGTTTATTTTATATTTTATTGGATTTAATTCATTTAAATTCAATTTTAATTAAAATAAATATTGAAAAATCAAATATTTGATCTAAGATATATTTTGGGATCAAATTTTGAGGTTTATTGTCATAATATATTGTCCAAATTCGTGCAAGGCAAGAGAGGAAATGCGTGATTACCAAATATGACCAAAATAGAAAGATTTGAATCACACTTGAATAACAAATCAAATCTTCTTCACCCAAGCCCAACTTCTGATCAAAATTCATCCTCTATATATACTCACCATATGCACAAGATCAAAGGAGAAAAAAAACTTGCCTCCACTCATCAATATCCCGGGAGACGTTTCCAATTATTTTTGAAGGTGGAGATCCATTGAAACACATACCATGAATCATATCGTGTTCATCACTTTTTATTTTCAAAACTCTCATTCCATACCATTTACATTAATTCCATGCATTTGTTTATGTTTATGATTATACTTAGGTTTGTTTTGATCTACTTTTTATGAGCTAAGATGCAAGAATCGTGATGTGCCATGGTTAGAGCTTCAAGTGCGAGATTCACTATATCTCATACTACAATCGTTTTCAAGGCAAATTGTTTTTTCCTCTTGTTTTGTTTATTTGTTCTTTTTATTTATTTAAGTTATTTTTTCTTCTTGATAATAAAAAATTAATAAACAAATAAAAAAATTTAAAACCAATTAAAAATCAAGAAAAATATCTTAGAACCTTTACCTTTTTTTAACACCAAAAACAATCTTTATAATTACCCATCTCCTTTTAATTTAATTAATTTATTAATGATATTTGTTTTCAAAAATTAAGAATAATAATAATATTTTCTTTTGTAATTTATTTATTTCAATTTCCTCCCTTTTAATGTCTTCTCAACCCCGAAATACAGAAAACATTCTTATAATTAAAATAGTTTAAAATTAGATTTTTTTTTCTTTCTAAATTTAATTTAATTTTTCTAAAATTAAAATAAAAAAATTAATTTAAATTTCTCACTAAAAAGCATAATAAACAACATTAAATTTTAATTAACTTTTTTTAATTAATTAATTATTATTTTTATTTATCATCATAAGAAATGCAAAAAAAAAACATTAATTTAGGCTTTAGGACTTTTAAAATATTTTTCCTAACTTTATCCTTATTTTATTTTGCTATTTAATTTCCTTAAAAAATTGTATAGGGTGTACAAATTATGTAATAGTATAGATTTATTTTCTAGCATTTTTTTTCTCAATTATGTATTTGCTCATGGATTGTAATAGTTTAATTAGGGTTTAAATTTCCGCATTTTTACTTTCAGCACCTTATTATGTAATTGCCCCAAAGCCCTGTAATAGTCTTAGGATTTATTTTCCACACTTTACTTTTTGCACCCTATAACTGCTCGATGCATGAATAATAGGATTGTATGGCAAGATAAAATCAACTGTTAGATCACTAACTCAAAGATTAACATAACTGTAATTAAAACACTCTTTTCACACATGCACCTCTAGGGTATCCTCTCTTGTTTTCTTACGAAATAATGGTCATGTCCCTCGAACGTAGAGGTATCTTAGAAAAGTGGGCTAGATAAACATCATCATAGTCCATTTGATATAAAGATCGTAGTCCCTCAAGTTTCCTACGAACAAATGATCTAGTCCCTCGATGAACCTATGGAAAAATGATGATAGTCCCTTTAAATTGTTAAGATACTTTTTACATGTTGCCTTCAAAGACCATAATGTCCCTACGTCCGTCCCTTCTAAATCCAAGGATAATACTACTTACTAACTAATAGTAAGGACAGTTCTATCCCTAAGGAAATGAAATGACAAGAAAAACCTTACAAACTTAGGGTAAGTAACTCTTAAATGCTTACTCACAACTTTCAAAACAAATACTATATACACCCCCCACTGTTTTCAAAATAATTTCAAACAAGTAAACACTCTGTATACATTCATACGAGAATCATTACAAAGTTAAATCTTTACGAAATATTTTAATCACACACAACACTTTTCAAACAAAACAAGTATAAAGTGAGTTAAGCATTTAAGAGCCCATGGATAACCATGGATACAAAGGGTGCTAATATAACTTACCCCTCGAACTCAAAATCTTTTAAAAGGTCTTTCCTGTTCTTTTATGCCTTTCCTAATTAGATGAAATAAAAGTCGGTGGCAACTCTTGATTACCGCAACATATTTTGCGACAAAAACTAAAAGTCAATTCTCCCACCGTGTTATAGAACTGGAGACTCTGTTGGGGACTTTAGGCTCTTAAAAAGAGGGGTTACCTTAGAGTTAGATCACTTTACTTGTTTGAATTATATGCTTTATTTTTAAAGGGTACTTGTTTTGGGGCTACTGTGAGAAAGATCCTAACCTGGATCTAGTGTACCTTAAGTAAGTGGCAATAGACCAAGGAAACTGTACGGCGTATACCGCTATGGTTGATCTGGTAGCTACAATTAGTGTGACATTTTGGTTGGTACTGATGTTCTTCAAGTTAGTTGAGGATAATATCAGGCTGCCATATGGTTTCATTTACACTAACTTCCCTTTAGAACCTTAATTGACCCATCTTGTCCAGTAGAAAGTAGTGAGATAGCCGGCTTTGTGCAATCTAAAGTTGGTTGATACTCAATGCTTCACTCATTGAGATTCTAATCTTGGGATGTTTTGGTTGGTAAGACAGTTGCCATACTAAACTATAACCTTTGAGAAGATTCAATGATATTGAGATTCCTTAGAACCTGGTTACTATTGCTAGGACAAGTTGAACCAACTAAACTTCAGTGGGGAGGGTACTTACATATGAACTTCATGTAAGCCTTTAAACCTAAGGCTCTTGTGTGACTTGTTTGTGTTTGCCATTTGCTTGCTTTAAACATGAACATAACCTCATAACATCATGACATCATAACATAGCATTTTTACTAACCATTTCAAGGACCAAAGGATTTATCTTTGTTCTTTGTTGTAGGTTATGGCTTCCGCTTGCAGAAATACTATCTGAATCAATTTTGTAAGGATACATTCCAAGCTTAAGGAATTAGCCTCAAAAGTTCCTGGGAATTCTCAATTCATTAAAAGGCATGGTTATCTTCTTGGTTTGGTTACCTCAGGGTTTAATGAAGACATGATGAGTGTTTTGTTCCAATTCTTTGACCCTAAACATCACTGTTTCACATTTCTCGATTATCACTTGGTGCCCACAATGGAAGAATTCTCTAAACTACTTGATGTACCTATTATTGATAAAAAAAACCTTTCACAAGCCTAAAGAAAGAGCCTAAAACTGAAATTATTGCAACAACTTTGCATCTAAAGAAGTCATATATTGTATCCAATTGGGAAATAAGAAATGGAGTTAAAGGTCTTCTTGCTAAAATCCTGATAGAAAAAGCTCAGTTGGTTTTAGATACTATGAGTTACTACGCTTTTGAGGAGATCTTGACCCTGTTGATTTATGGTTTGGTGTTGTTCCCTAATCCGGACCAATTCATAGATGTGCATGCAATTACAATATTTCTGACTCATAATCCTGTGCCTACTTTACGTGAAGATATTTTGCACTCTCTTCACACTCGTACTAGGAAGGTGCGAGGGACTCTGATGTGTTGCATACCTCTACTATCAATGTGGTTTATTTCACACCTTCCTCGATCTGTGATGAAGAATGAACAAGGTTTGAGGTGGTCTAGAAGGATAATGTTACTCTCTCATTCAGATATCCATTGGTGTTCCTAATCCATGGAAAACATCAATATCATTGACCGCTATGGGGAGTTCCCTAATGTGCCACTCCTTGGCATAAGGGGAGGCATTACTTATAATCCTTCTTTAGCACTATGTCAATTTTGTTATGCTCGGAGTGACGGTCCTTATGATATGATTATTCAAGGTATTGTGTTTGATTATGACAATGATCCTCAAGGTTGCCGTCAAAGGTTTATACATGCTTGGGGAATGGTGAATAAAATTAATAGCAAGACTCTAGAACCAAAATACTCCATCATTATGGAGCCTTACCTCAGATGGGTGCGGTCTCGTGCTCAAACTCTTATGATGCCATATCCTTTTGTTCTACCGGTGATTGTTGAGCCTATTATTGAAGGAGATGTTCCTTACACCATTTTTCATCCAGACATACCTACTGACATGGAAGAGCTACAGAAATTTTGGATCCAACTGAAGGAGGAAAGGGATACCTTGGAGGCTCAGTTTTATGCTAGCAAAGAGAAAGTGTTGGAGCTAACAAGGCAACTTCACAAAGAACGGAACCTCAATACATATATCAACATGAAGAGGAAACGTCCATGGGAGACTTGACTCTCAAATGTTTTATTTTTCTTTGTAACTTTTCTTGTTTGTAAGCCCAAATGGCAGTTATATTTTGAACTTACTAATAAAAGTTTTGTTTCTGTTTTTCTTTAACAAATTTAAATCCTACGAGGTCCTTGAAAACATTGCATAAGTATTTACATGCCATACCATTTCATAACAGGTTTCTGGTATAGGTTTCTTATCTTCTCGCTGTTTATTTTAATTGAGATGGATCTCGAGCAGACTGTAAAAGATATCCAAACCCAGAATGCTTAATTTCAAGAAGTGATCCTGAATTTGTCCAAGGGGCAAGAAGAGTTGAAAGCCCTCCTCATTAAGGACAAGAAAAAGAAGAATCCTGAAGACAACAAGGATGATCAGTTGGAACAACTGCAAGCCGAGATGGCAGAGATGAGAATCCAGATGAATGGTCAGGTGGCTCTTATCCAAAACTTAGCCCAGGGGAAAGAAGAGCTGAAAGTCTTCTCAATAAACTTTAAGACACCGGAGTCGGGAATCTAATCATCAGTCAAACTCCGGTGAAACAAGCTGACTTGGTCGAAAAGAAGAAGAGGATAAGCGAAAGAAAGAGACAGGTTACTACTGATAGTCTTTAAATTAAAGGAAGAAGGTCTTATAGGGTTAACCCGTCTCAACACAAGGAACATAAAAGACAGTTTATCAAAACCAACACTCTAAAATCGCAAACTTTGCAATGCTTGTTAGAGATGAAGTTGGTTGTGTTAAGTTACCCTCCTTAGAATACCAATACTTCCTCTCCTCTCTATAAACCCAATGCAAGGTGTGCATATCATTCCAATAGTCCTGGACATGACACTAATAACTGTTGGGAATTGAAGAATAAGATTCAAGACCTGATTGACGAAGGAGTCCTCGAGGTTACACCAGAAGACCAAATTGAGTTCTTCTATCGTCCATTAAACATCGAAGCTGCCAGACATCCGGAGTGATAAGTTTAGAGGAGGAAGCTTTGAGAACATTTGAGTTTTCATTTGTAATTCCTTTTGTTGTCTTAAACACTTAATATTATGTCAAAATTTTGTTTTCACGATAATGTATTGCATATGTTCGTTTTGAATTAATCCATTCGTTTCACTATATTTAAACTATGCTTCTTACTTCTCTTTTGTGATATTTAACTCTTGTTAAAGTTGTATGCCTTTAGAGGGAGGATGACAAAGACGATACCATAATTTCATATATTACGCTTTTGAACAGAATATGCTGACGATGTGCAGACATTGTTTCGATTCCTAAACAATGGAGATATTAGGAAATTAATCCCTAGTCAACCATTTTGAGCCTATGAAGTAGGAGTTTTCATTCTCATGCAAATTAAAACCCTTAATCATAACCCGGGGCAGGGTAGTTCCTCGGTTAACTCAATTATGCCAGTTGACCCTTTTGTACACAACTAATGATGGTTCCCTGTAATAACTAAGTCTGACAGTCAATATCTAGCAAAAGAAAAGATCACTAAGTCAAAACCTATGAAGGAGACTTAGTAAAAATTGAGACATCCCGCTGACTGTAATCTTGAAACAAACAGTTCAGGAAAAAGGAAGGGATAACAAAGTCAAAAGAAAAAGAGGTCACTACAAATCCTCCACACACAAAAAAGATGTATGTTTTTTTCCAAATAAACTTCTAGTTTCTGAACCCTCGCAAATGTCAGTGTTACAATTCCAAACTCCTTTGGAGCCTCAATGCATAAGTTAACCGAACATAGGACTGAAGAACATCATGAAGGTAGGGTTGGGTACAAATAAAATTTGAGCCTTTATCCTTTGTTTCTTAAAGCGCGAACCAGGCCACATTACAACCCTTTAAAAGTCCTAACTGAAGCATGGTTAGTTCAAAAGCACACTATTACAAAAAGGTGTCCTGACTCCTTTAGGGCTTATTATTATAAATCTTGAGTTAATATCACATTTTTTACAAACATTGTTTTGCTAAAATAATTCTTTTTCAAAACTTCAAGATAGACATAAGCGTTGCATTTTGAATATCATTGTTTGCATATAACTAAGTGTTTGACAACAGAGAAACTTACATGATGAACATTCAATAAACCAAAGTCCTTTTGACAGACAAAGTTAATTCATGGGCCTGACTCAGTTGGATCAAAGCTAATGTATACAAGGGGAACAATCACTATCTTCCAATCAAGAGGGCATGCCATGTTATTGTCCAATTCATCTGGGGAAGTCAGGTCAAGATTCAACGATGCTTAATAGCCAAGGGCAGATCTCTTTATCTGAATTGCCATAAGTAACATTACCGAGTTCACGATGCCTGGGGCATGTTATTATGGGGCATCCCATTTATTTCTCTTGAGGCAGCTCCTTTCAAATACTTCCATTCTGGGACAAATCATCCTCATCTAGGGGCAACACTCTCTTTTCAAATCTAATCAAATTAAATTCAGTAGCAAGCTCCTTAACCATTACCCGGGGCGTACACGATCCACCGCAGTCTGAAAACACATTCCTCTCATTACATTGCATTGACACTGGGTTTCAGCAAAAGCCATTATAGAAATAAGTTGTTTGTGCCAATAGTATCAAATGGTGTTAGTATCATGTCTTCAGATTTAGTCATGATACTTCTTAGAAAATTACTCGGGGAAGTCAAGAATATCAGAAGTTCTGAATACATTGGTTATTTTGAATGAATGTATGTTTTTAAATATGATTGATGTTTACCAAAAAATACATACATATAAAATTACAATAATAGCATTTACTAAGGACTCTTGGAGGTTGGAATCCCCAGCAGAGCTCATATCCAACAGATCTCCACAAGCTCATCCCCACAGAGTAATCTCTACAGAGTTGTTCCAGCAAATCATTTCAAGCAGTCTCTTCCCCAACAAAGATTGTATTTCAAACACAACAAAGCCACGACAAGATTCTCTTCTCTAACATAATTCAATTAAGCCTGCTATCCCCCAGAAGGGTTGACACCTGGTCAGATAGTACATCGGAGGAATGTCTATCTCTTTTATCCCCAATCAGGGTATTTAGAAACTTAATCCTTCAATAAAAAGCATGACGAACGACCGAATCTCCTTGATTGAGATTTGGAGTAATGTCTTCATCATCCCCAGCAATGAACAGGGATTTATTTTCCCTAGCTAGCAGTTGTTACAGGAAGCTACTAATGTGCTTCAACTACATAATGTGTCCATACATCATCTATAACATATCATGACATACGCATCTACAACGTATACAACATTCTCATTTATGTTAAGAAAATCATCTTGCAATGCATTACATACATCAAGTGACCTCTCATAAAACTAACTTTGCTTTTTCAGGATAATTTGCTATCAGATGAACATTGTTATCTCCTAGAGACAGTTCAGAGATGATTAAGATAAAGATCTAGTTCTGATACTTAGTTCAGGATATTTTCCAGAGACAGTTCAGAAACGATCAATACAAAGATCTAGTTCTGATACTTAGTTCAGGATATTTTCCAAAGACAGTTCAGAAACGATCAAGATAGAGATCTAGTTCTGATACTTAGTTAAGGATATTTTCCAAAGACAATTTAGAGACGATCAAGACAAAGATCTAGTTTTGATACTTAGTTCATGATATTGTCCAGAGACAGTTCAGAAACGATCAAGACAAAGATCTAGTTCTGATACTTAGTTCAGGATATTTTCCAGAGACAGTTCATAAACGATCAAGACAAAGATCTAGTTCTGATACTTAGTTCATGGTATTTTCCAAAGACAGTTCAGAGACGATCGAAACAAAGATCTAGTTCTGATACTTACTTCAAGATATTTTCCAGAGACAGTTCAGAGACGATCGAAACAAAGATCTAGTTCTGATACTTAGTTTAGGATATTTTCCAGAGACAGTTCAGAGACGATCAAAACAAAGATCTAGTGCTGATACTTATTCCAGAGTAACATTCAGATAAAGTCAAACGTAGACACATTCTAATACTCCTATAACAAACACTTTGGATGGCATCTATAAGCCCATCTTTGAATACTCTAAATGGAATATTTAAGCCCATTCAAGCAATACAATCAACCAACAATATTACTCTACGCACCGGCGAGTGTACATTTTTGGGCTTTAAGTGTTCAATCCTCCTCCACCTTCAGGTCACAAATGGGTATATGCCAATATAACTCCCCAGGTTTCAGAAAATTGAACAGGGGCATCTGTTGTACCCCAAAATTTCCCCTCACATATTCAAGACAATATGTCTCAAGAGGTCTCCTAATGTTCATAAGATTCTCAATTGCTCAAAGGAATTCAAGGTTTCATCAGACAAAACCTCCTCCTAAGCAATAGATTTCAAATTAGAGTTTTGTGTTTCCCAAGGTAAATTGTAATTCCAAAGCCTCAAGTGGACTTCATGATATCCCATATACTTCAAAGGATCCTCATGTGAAGTTTCAAGACTTTTCTTACAAGTTTGGTCAGTTAGATGCTCAGATAACCAAAAATTAGTTAACTTGATTAAAAAGTTAATTGTGGTCAACATACAATCAAACTTCAATATTTTTTGTCAACATCAAGAATATGAAGTAAGATTCATCATTTGATCAATGGCTGATCATGATTCATCAAGAAAATCTCAAATTCATCAAAAGTCAAAAGTTACTAAATTAGGGTTTCTTAAGGAGAAAGTCAACTGTACTTTGACCAGCTCTAACTTTCACATACTTCATCAGAAATTTCCCATCCAAAGCTCATTTTTAAGGAAATTCAATTCCATACAACTTTTTGTCTCACAAGCCAAGGCAAAAAATGCTTCATTTGAGAGATATGAGCCAAGACATTACAGGTCATTTAAAAGTCAACAAAAAGTCTACTTTTTCAAAAGCTCATAACTTGAACATGGAAGATCAAATGGACATAGGAACAAAATTAGTAATTAGAGGATACTCTAAGCTTTCTAAAAAGTCCAATAATACATCCATGGGATGAAAATTAAGAGAGTTGTGCATTGTTAAAGTTGAGCAAGTTTGAGGAGGTGTATAAGGCAAATAATGACCAAAACTTAAGTTATTGCCAAATGGGCCTATATTTTCATAATCCAAACTTAATCATGAGATGATCCACGACCTACAAGTCATATATTCTGATTTTTTGTTTATTATATATTTTATTGGATTTAATTCATTTAAATTCAATTTTAATTAAAATAAATATTGAAAAATAAAATATTTGATCTATGATTTATTTTAGAATCATATTTTGAGGTTTATTGTCATAATATATTGTCCAAATTAGTGAAAGAAAAGAGAGGAAAGGTGTGATGACCAAATATGACCAAAATAGAAAGATTTGAATCACACTTGAATAACAAATCAAATCTTCTTCACCCAAGCCCAACTTCTGATCAAAATTCATCCTCTATATATACTCATCATATGCACAAGATCAAAGGAGAAAAAAAAACTTGCCTTCACTCATTAATATCCCGAGAGACGTTTCCAATTGTTTTTGAAGGTGGAGATCCATTGAAACACATGCCATGAACCATACTGTGTTCATCACTTTTTATTTTCAAAACTCTCATTCCATACCATTTACATTAATTCCATGCATTTGTTTATGTTTATGATTATGATTATGTTTGTTTTGATCTAATTTTTATGATCTAAGATGCAGGAATCATGATGTGTCATAGTTAGAGCTTCAAACGCGGGATTCACTATATCTCATACTAGAGTCGTTTTCAAGGTAGATTGCTTTTTCCCTCTTGTTTTGTTTATTTGTTCTTTTAATTCATTTAAGTTAATTTTTCTTCTTGATAATAACAAATTAATAAACAAATAAAAAAAGTTTTTTTTAAACCAATTAAAAATCAAGAAAAGTATCTTAGAACCTTTACTTTTTTTTTAACACAAAAAATAATCTTTATAATTACACATCTCCTTTTAATTTAATTAATTTATTAATGAGATTTATTTTCAAAAAATAAGGATAATAATAATATTTTCTTTTGTAATTTATTTATTTCAATTTCCTCCCTTTTAATGTCTTCTCAATCCCGAAATACAAAAAAAAATGTTATAATTAAAATAGTTTAAAATTAGATTTTTTTTTCTAAATTTAATTCATTTTTTCTCAAATTAAAATAAAAAATTTAATTTAAATTTCTCACTAAAAAGTATAATAAAAAACATTTAATTTTAACTAACCTTTTTTTTAATTAATTAATTATTATTTTTATTATCATCATAAAAAATGCACAAAAAAAACATTGATTTAGGCTTTAGGACTCTTAAAATATTTTTCCTAACTTTATCTTTATTTTATTTTGCTATTTAATTTCCTTAGAAAATTGTATAGGATGTACAAATTATGTAATAATGTAGATTTATTTTATTGTATTTTTTTCTCAATTATGTATTTGCTCATGGATTGTAATAGTTTAATTAAGGTTTAAATTTCCGCACTTTTACTTTCCGCACCTTATTATGTAATTGCCCCAAAGCCCTGTAATAGTCTTAGGATTTATTTTCCGCACTTTACTTTTTGCAACCTATAACTGCTAGATGCATGAATAATAGGATTGTATGGCAAGATAAAATCAACCGTTAGACCACTAACTCAAAGATTAACATAATTGTAATTAAAACACTCTTTTCACGCATGCACCTCTAGGGTATCCTCTCTTGTTGCCTTACGAAATAATGGTCAATTCCCTTGAACATAAAGGTATCTTAGCAAAGTGGCCTAGATAAACTCATCATAGTCCCTTCGATATAAAGATCATAGTCCCTTAAGTTGCCTACGAACAAATGATCTAGTCCCTCGATGACCCTACGGAAAAATGATGATAGTCCCTTCGAATGACTAAGATACTCTTTACATGTTGCCTTCAAAGACCATAATGTCCCTACGCCCGTCCCTTCCAAATCCAAGGTTAAGACTACTTACTAACTAATAGTAAGGATAGTTCTATCCTTAAGTAAAGAAAATGACAAGAAAAACCTTACAAACTTAGGGTAAGTAACTCTTAAATGCTTGCTCACAACTTAAAAAAAATTACTTTTTACACCACACACTCTTTTCAAAATACTTTCAAACAAGTAAACACTTTGTATACATTCATACGAGAATCATTACAAAGTTAAATCTTTACGAAATATTTTATTCACACACAACACTTTTCAAACAAAACAAGTATAAAGTGAGCTAAGCATTTAAGAGCCCATGGATAACCATGGATGCAAAGGGCGCTAACACCTTCCCTTTGTATAACTTACCCCCCGAACACAAAATCTTTTAAAAGGTCTTTCATGTTCTTTTATGCCTTTCCTAATTGGATGAATTAAAAGTTGGTGACGACTCTTGTTTACCGCAACATATTTTGCGACAAAAACGAAAAGTCAATTCTCCCACCGTGTTACAGCATGACTAAAACTTTAATCATCAAAGTCTTTAACATTATCCACTCTAGCACATATTTGCTCAGTAATTGCATGTTCTGGTCATACCCTACTTAATAAACCCCAAAATCCTTCTTTGAGCAATATCTCATATATTATCCTTCCATAAGGAATATAGGTCTATATCTGAGTTCTTGAGACCTAAACGGAGTGTTTCAAGTGACTGAAATGGTTTTGGGAATATTAATCTTAATGTAATGAGTCAAGAGAAAAACAAAAATATTATTGTCATGAGTCTGAGTGCTTCCTGCAGTTGCACGAGGGCGGAGGTTAGTTAGAGAGAATCTAAACCAAGTTCTGGCAGAAGGACAAAGTTTTTTAGGATTGTTTGGTTCATAAGAAGTTGAATCATAAAAAAGAATCTTGCATCTCTCCACTGTACCTAGGTCAGTTTTATAGTCATCAACAATGACTCTAGAGGAGACACATTTTGTGACTCTCACTATTGAGGATATAATGATGGAAACAGGAAGTCGATAAACCTCCGATTTTATAGTGTTGTCGTCATCACTGATTCTGGAATACTTCCAAAATTCCTTTACAAGAATAAGGTAGACAATACCATTTAACATGGAGTAGTAACCGGACCAAGATTGAATTTGTATGCTCCTCACAATATCCAGACCATTGTCTATGAGTTGAGCAAGGTATGGTCGTTTTCTGGGATGACTTCTAGGGCTTCTACATTTCCATGAAAAGTCATGGAAGACATTGTTGAAGCACAAATAAGGACTTTAAGAGAGTAACTATTTAGATTGAGGATGAGAAAAAATGGAGGAGGAATTCCTACTATTTATAGGGAGATGAGGATAAAAGGAAATAAATGAAAGTAAATACTCAATCGATAGGAAAGAAAATTGAAAGATACTATTTCCTAGGTAGGTTATGAGTGCCTAGAGTATGCTGAGAGACATAGATAATTGGGAAATGAAGGGAGTGGTTAGTATCTTTAACGAGGGAATATCAACAAATCATGAAAAATAAATGTTTTCATATAAGTGGTGAGGGTAACTGACACACATTAATGATCTAAGGAGAGATGGCGGTTTCTCGAGAAATTTAAAACCCTTCATACATCTTACTCCGTGAGTATTTTATTCTCAGATTTTAATAAAAAAATAAAGCCCAATTACTCTTAATATTCTGTTCCAAAAAAATGTGATTATATCAGAGTCTTGAATTATTCATATTCAACTAAAGCAGTGCATAATGATAAGATAAATGCGAGAGTTAAGCATTCTTAAAACCACAAACCATTCATTTACGAAAAATAAAAATGCTTCATTAATTAAGGGAAGTACACATACACAAATTTAACGATTAGTCAAACATGAATACATAAGGAAAAACAGACATGAGTTCAAAAATTAAACAAACAAGAGTACAACAACTAGAACAGACACGATTGGACAGGACATGCAAGATTCTCCTAACCACTAAAGACTTCACACTTAGTCTTTAACAAGCAGTTTTCTAGACAGTTTTTCAGGACCATCATCTGCTATAATCTCTTTGATTATATCTATTATTCCTTCTCTGAATAATATTTCAAACAAAACTCTTCCATAAGGAATGTAGGACTTAATGCGATTTTCGGACTTAGAGATGGATTTCCAAAGACAGTTGAAGATTGTATGTGGTAGGTTTACCCGAATGTCATTCATCAGAAGATAAATAAACTCATGTTTATGATACCATAGGAGAAGGTACAATATAGGTTACTGAAAAAACTTTGAATAAATGAGCATTTAGGAATGACAAAGCAAAACCTGACATAATATAAAGATGTTGAACAAAGTTGCTTACATCATACATAAGATTTTTCACTTATTCTTAAGAAAACTTATGTTCTCAATATGATATATCATGATCACACATGATTCACATTGTCCAAAGAATTGATCAAAATATTTTCTCTTGGAAAGAGAGAATGTTCTAAATCATGAAATTTTTACTAATCAGAAAATTCATAGTTTGGATTAGCACTAACATTTAATAAGTTATAGATAAAGAAAATCGTACCTTTGAGATTATGAGATTGTCACAAATGATTTTTTATCTGAGTGATTTTTCTTCTAACTCTGACTTAAACTGACTTATGTTGAAGGCTTCTTACTTTCCTTAGAGATTCGCTCCATTCTGGTTTTTCTTGTATCTGATAATCTTTCTGTTGGTTCTTAATTCACAACATCTATGTATTGCATAGAGACACGGATGTGTAATATGCTTATACTGTTGAGAGAGAAATTGTTGATTGCCTCTTGCTTGACCATGAAATCAGATTCTTCCAGAGAAATTGACAATTTCTAGAGGTACTCTTTCTTTCCAATTCGTCGTCTATGTAATCTCTTCTTTTTCCAAAATGCATGTTGGATGCATCAGAATCTTCGTTGGTGTACAATCCATCATGTTGAATTTCTTCAGAAGTTCTTTGGTGTACTTAATTTGATGGATGTAAGTAGCCTATGGCGATTGGAGAAAAGGTTCCTATATAGTTTATCCCTTATTGTTGACTATAACCTTGTGCAACAAGTAATTCCTTGTTTCTAACAACCTCACCCTTCTTGTTGAGCTTGTTTCTTAATACCCATTTAACTCCAATGACATGGACACCTTTAGGCTTCTGAACAAGATTTCAAACATTGTTCTTTGAAAATTGGTTAAGTTCTTCTTCCATTGCCAGAATCCAGTCCTTGTCTAGAAGAGCTTCATCAACAGATGTTAGCTCGAACATTGACACCAAACCCATAAGAGTTTCTTCAGAAGGTTTGAAAACTGAAATGGTTTTGATAGGAGCATCCTTGGTAGAGCTTCTGATCAAATTCATTATGCTTCTTCTTACTTCAGAGTTATCTACCAGAGATTTTGAATGAGTACTTTCTGGTTCCTCACATTCTTCAGAAGTTCTATGTATTCTGATGTTGAAGAGTATAAGTGTCTTATGAATTCTGATTTTGGTTGAGAACTAGAAACAGTCTTCTTATCAGATGATCTCCTCATTCTTTTATTCATAATTATCCATTTAATTTATGAGACCAATCTTCAGAGACAAATATTATGGTTTTTAATATAATAACATCTATCTTTCATCAAGCTTCCTTTAAACCAGAGGCTTGCTTTTTAGAGAGTCAGTATTTCCTTAGTTTAAACATAAACTTCTGAGAAGTTATGTGTTTGAGAAAATTAATTGACATCTCCTAACATCTTTTGAATTTGTTTCCTTGAACAAATGCAGAGCCTGTTCAGATACAAGTATCATCAGATTTGGATGTAACACAAGATATAGTCTGAACGAAAATCTTGTTCTTGCAATGCTGAACTAACTTGTTTTAGAGTTAGTCAATCAAGGATTGACATCATATATTCTCCTAAAAAGGATATCTACTTATTTCTTCATTCTCAACAATATCAGTGACTTAAATCCTTTTGGCTTAGAATAGATGATTTATGTCTTTGCATCTTCTAATTCCAGGATTTATGCATCATGAAATTCTGAGAGGAATATCAGATAACATCTTGACAACTTACAGTTTATTCAACTGGGATAGAATCTGAATCTAACAAGACTTAATTATCTATGCTACTTCAATTAATACTCAAATTGGATCATTTATTATATTCCTGATGAGTCAACAAGCTTCCTTTTTCTGAATATTCTCCAGTTTTCTGTGAAGCTTTTCAAAAGAAATAATATTCAATTCTGCATTGAATTTTCTAGCTGTTAGACTTCAGATGTTCTGACTTGGAAAAATCATTTCTTAGAGATTTGAATTCCTCTGTTTATGATTTATGACTTCTTCGGCAAACTTCATCATGAAGTTCTTATTCATCAGTGTCATAAATCAATAGTCTTTCTTTTTTACGTAAGAAAAATCCTTAACAAGCTTTTCATGAGAAAGTCAAGGATGGACTACTCATTTTCTTGAAAACTTTTCATACTCACAAAGAGTTACTCTTCAGCAAACAAGATTTCTTGTTCTATGATGATTTGATCTTGAGCAAATACGTTGTTCTTCCAATTGTATTTTCTAAGATAAACATTCAACATATATTACTTCTTATCTGATGAATCTTTCTTGTTAGTTGATTCTTCAATCTTCTTCCATGGCTTCAATGAAGAGGATTTTATCGACAATTTCATACTTCAAGGAATCAGTGACTTGCTTAGGGTAATCTGTTTGGTTACAATTTAGTACTCAATCATCTTCTGATATGAGAGTGGAATTGTAAGTAGATTGAAATCTCACCCAGAGTATTTCTTCACATCGCATCTGGATCTTTTTATGACACTGTTAGGTGTTAAACATCAATAACATAACCAATGCTCCGAATCCAATTGAAGGCGTGATAAAAACACATGAAGGAGGGTTGAATTGGTTTTTCAACTCTTGAATACTTTTCGCCTCTTATTGTTAATGCGCTAAGAGATTATCAGAGTCTGATGATAGATTCTGATTAAGCAGTGCATAAGCATAAAAAATAAAGCAAGAGTAAAGAACACACGATATATCCAGGTTCACTTGAGTAACTCTCAAGCTAATCTAGTCCACCTTTCGAATGTGGTTTCACCTTGAACTCAAGGACTTAATCCACTATAACTAAAGTGATTACAGATGCACGGGAAACTTCCGGTGACTAACCCACAATGAAACGTTCAGGGATCTATTCAAATATAATTTTCATTAACCTAACAGAATCTAGTCAAACAAGATCTCCTATTAGGATTTTCACAATGATATCCATCAGTGATCTCACAAGAGTCTGACCTTCACTTGGTCCTCTTTGAGATATGACTATCATTGACCCTATTTTAGGCTTTCATAATGACATGCAACCATTATCATCTCAAGTCTTCTGATCTTCACACGATCACTTGAGGAACCCTTAATTCTAAACAGAATAAATATTCTTGAGATTACATGAGTTCTTCTGATTAAGCGGATAACTCCTAATATTAAGTACATGATAACACGATTGTGTTCTAGCAAGATATGAGCAACAACTCATTACTTTCTTCTGATTCTGATAAGATGTATGTGATTAGAAGTTTGAGTAACATCTTATAGAACTTCTTCATCTTCTTTGTTGAGCAAGCTGCGAGTAACAATTCCTTGATTTTGATCTTCATTTAGCTCAAATGATGAATTGGTTAATAACTTGATTGTTTTCTAGCAATATCAAATTCATCAATTGTTGTACTAACTGATTGTTGTTATGTTGAATGATGATATTTTTAGTTTCAACAACAAGGTCGTTTGTTGATAGCAGCATCGATAATTTCGATGATAACTAGTGTCGCTCCCGAGATTTCATCCTGGTACAGACGCGAAAGTGGCGCAGAAAAGGAAGAGTCGCCAGTTAGGTATTTTTATCCCGAAGGAAGGGTAATGATGCACAAACCCGGAAAGATGGAGAATGCAGAGTATCGCTAACCAAAGAGAAAGGGTAAGGGAGTCAGTTACATACTGGGAAGGTATTAGCACCCCAGATCGTCCGTCGTACCCGACGGGATCCACACTTGCTAAAACTGTTTCAAAGGGTGAGGGTATCTGCTACTGCTGCAGCTTGTAACACCAAAAATACTCCCCATGGATTTTCAATTAAAATCAGAGTAATTAAATATACAAAATATTTCGAGTTCTACATTCTCTTTAAAACACGGCTTAAACTGATACGTATTATAATATGTTTTACTTGCAGCGATAATTTCACAATAAAATCATAAAATAAAGATTCAGTGACAACATGTTTTTCTTAACTAATTAAATAACATAAAAATGATCATTTCCCCAATACCCCAAAGTACATATCAGAGACGACTCTTCTAATTGTGAAATACATCGACTTCACTGACCACCAACTCTACTAATCCTGATCACCTGCATGTTACCAACATAAGGGTAATATTCAAATAGAAGGGGTGAGATACTTACATCAACAAAAAGGAAAAATAATAAGAACAAAAACAAGTATCATCAAAGAGTCACCACTTCTCGCTAACAACAATTACACAAATACACCACAACACATAATAATATTATGCACACCAACAAACAACTATGCAATGAGACTCTACCAACTCTATGCATGTGGTACCATATATTGATCTATGTTTCAAGATCTAGTTCCCGTCGGAACACTCGACCCCTATTTCATGGTCCAGTATGATCCATGTTTCATGATCACGCACGATCCCTATTTCATGATCGCACCAATAAAACAACGATCTCTTTTGGGATTCGAATGGATATACCCTACCTTGGTACAACATCCCTAACTATGCACATGCCATACACCATCAATGACAATATGCAATGTCTACAACATCTACCTTATGCAACAACATCTTTAACAACATACAACAATAACTACCTCATACAACATCATCATCAACAACATTCAACAACAACTACCTCATACAACAACATCACCAACCATATACCACATCAATTATCTCATGCAATAGCATCACCAATAACATACAACAACAATTACTTCATGTGACAACATCACTAACAACATATATCAACAACTACAACAACACCTAACAACTACTACATCTTATAACTACAACGGCAACAAGAACTTGTAACAATATCTACAACCTATATCAATAACTACAACAACACCTAACAACTACTACATAATATAACCAAGACGACAACAACAACAACATATAATAACATCTACAACCTATATCAACAACTACAACATGCATCATCAACTACAACAACATATATCAACAACAACAAGAACACATAACAACAACACAACATACATCAACATTTACGTCAACATATATCAACATCAATGTCCTGTAACAACAACACAACCACTCATAGCAACAACCACAACAAATGTACATATCAATTCATGTTCATTTTCAAGTTATGCTTATTATTCTTCTAATTAAGCTTATAACTCATCTCTTCCTACCTCTAACAACACTACTTCAATCCCCATCCCTTAATATATTAATTAAACAATTTTAGAGAATTTTTCAGAAATAAAACATTGTATTTTTCACTCCAGATCTCGCTAAGCAAGGGGCTTGCTATCTGAGCAAGCAACTCTCTGTAAAACACTGTAACACGGTGGGAGAACTGACTTTCTATAAATGTTGCGGATAACAAGAGTTGCCACCGACTTTTATTTTATCCAAGTGGAAAGGACATAAAATAACATGAAAGACCTATTTTTAAAAGACTTGAGTTCAGGGGGTAGGTTATATAGAGGGAAGGTGTTAGCACCCTTTATATCCATGGTTATCCATGGACTCTTAGTTACTTAGCTCACTTAAATGTTTTTTTTTGAAAAGATGGAGTGTGTGATTAGAAATTTTTCTAAGTACTTTGTAATGATCCTCGTATGGATATATACAAAGCCTTGTTTGAAAATAGTGAGGTGTGAAAAGTATTTGCTTTTGAAGTGTGAGCAAGTAACTATGAGGTACCTACCCTAGACTAAGTCATTCATGTTCTTATATGTCCTTTCAAGGGTAAGACTATCCCTATTATTAAGGAATAAGTAGTCATTACCTTGGATTTTATGTAGGGACGGGCGTAGGGTCATCGTATGGTCAATGAAGGCAACTTAAGGGTGTCTTTAGCAATTCGTAGGGACTATCATCATTTATTCGAAGGGACAAGATCATTATTCCGTAGGCAACTTCGAAGGGACTTGATCTTTTTAATTTATAGGGACTTGATGATTTATACGTGAAGGGACTTTGCTTAAGACACCGCTATATTCGAGGGACTTGACCATTTAAAGAAGGCAACCAAGAGGGATACCCTAGGAAGTGCAGACGGCGATCTTAGATCGACTTACGTGTGTGAGTGTTATTTTTCAAATATTTTATCTTTTTAAATTAATTATCTAAATCAAATTAATCACAAATATGTTTTCACACCCTATTTACTAACCACGCAATTAAATATTTACAAAGAAAATAAAAACGGAAAAATAAATCTATAAGTTATCACAAGGCTTTGGCAGATACATAATAATCGGATAAAAATGAATTATAAAGCAATAATAATAGATATAATAAAATAATAAATAAACAATAGTAATAAAGCAATAATGATAATAATAAATTAATAATAAAAAAAATTAAGATTAGATTTTAAAAAGAAATTATTTTAGGTTAGGCAAATTATAAATTTTTTAGAAGTTATTTAAGAAAAATATGAGTTTAAATAATTTAGTAATAATAAAAGAATAAAATAATTACTTATTATATTATAATTAAGAAAACAATATTATTAATATACAAAATATAAAATAAAAGAGTTATATATAAAAAAAGTATTAAGTTAGTATTACAAAATAAATAAAGATTATAGAAAATATTAAATTATTAAGTTAATCAGTTTATTTATAAATTAATTATATACAAGATTTTAGAATTATTATTAAAAAAAAGTCAATTAGATTTTTATTTACAAATATGAACATACAATAGAAATTTAAAGTAAGATTATAAAACTTTTAGATGAACAAATAAAGTTATTAAAAAATGATTAAGACTTTTTAATTAGAAAAATTTAATTATTTGGTTTTTTATTTACAAGAAATACATTTATAATAAAAATTATATACAAAAATTAGAAAAGTGAAACTTTTTACAAAATAACATTTGTTTATATTTTTATTAGGTTTTTATTTTAATTTAGAAAAGATTTGTTCTAATTAACTTATGATAATAATAATTTAAATAAACTATACAAAAAAAATGAAAACAAGTAAAACAAACCTGCAGGTGCCTGGGGTCAAACCCAGGTCTCCACCCTATTCCCATAAGCTTTGGACCACTGAACCAGTGTGAGTCTAGTGATATTGAACAACTTCTAATCATTATATTTTAATCTTGATAAAATAAATGACTAACAAAAATAATTGGCCTCAGCCGGATTCGAACTCATGTCCTTCTCACTTCAAAGCCAAGTCTTTGCCATCAAGCCACATGGGGCGCGTCTGATGATAAAACAACAAGATATGATAATATATAAAACTTATGAAATGTCTGAAAAATTAAGAAAAAGGAATGGTCTCAACCAGGATCGAACACTGGTCTTGGACATCACCTGCGTGCATTGTAACCACTGGACCAACCAACTTTTACTGAAACAAAATAGAAAACAATTCTAAAAATATTAAATCAAATTTTTGAATTTCCAGATGGCACCATCATCTTCAACCTCCAGACCTGAGGAATTTCCTGTGAATTCTGTTGCTAATTTACCTGCGAAATTAAACCTGCAGGAAAACCTACGAAACTCATATCATGTCAAACCTGTACGATTTCATCAAATTAAATACTCAAACATGATCCAGACAATCTTTACAATTGATTTATGGGTTTAGAATGCATTTATATTTATCTAATTGGGAAACCCCAATTCGAAGGTCATGAACCCTAAAATGGTGTTCTATGAATTAGCCACGGTTTCTTTAATTCAATCACCCAGAATTCATCACAAGCTTCAACTAAACACAAATCAACAAACAAAATCAGTTAATGATGTGTAAATGATCCAGAACGAAAAATCAAAAATATGAAAAAATTTGGGATCAGATTCGTCAATATGTGATGTTATAGAGCAATGTGATGATGCATATTCACTCTATGAATGTCCAGAAACAATTTGCCACCTTTGTTTGGTCTTGAAAATGCCTCTAGGATAGAAACTGAATCAAGCTTTTTGTGTGATTTTTTTGAAGTTGAATGTGATGTTCTTGGCTGCAAAATCCGTCCCATATGCATTGGTTACCTTCATGTACTTATAGTGAATGAATTAGGTCAGAAAGTTTGATGGATTTGTGGGCTTTTGGGATAACTTGAGATTGAAGAAACCAATTATTCATAAATGTCCAAAAATTATACCAAACCTTGCTATTTCTGTTATGCACGAATTTGGATGGCATTTAATCAACTTAAATGTCATTTAAAGGCTTCTAGAAGAAGAATCAAATCAAATATTTGTATTTTCATATTTTATTTTGATTTAAAATGAATTTTAATGAATAAAATCCAAATAAATAATAATAAAATTATAAAAATCAGAAATTATTTGAATTGGGTCGTGCTTGATGTTATTGTGAAAATTGGGTTGCAAAATGATAGGCCCATTTGGAAAAAATTGGATTTAAGCCCTTATTTTCTTCATACACCCCTTGAAAATCTCCCAACTTTGCCAAGGCATAAATCCCTCAATTTTAAGGCTATGAAAGTGTCCTTGGACATTTTAGAAATCTTAATGAGTCCTCTAACAGACCTCTTTGGTCTCATGTCCATATCTTTTACCATTTTCAAATTATGCTCTATGGAAAAAGTTGAGTTTTTGTTGACTTTTGAAATGACATGTAATGTTTTAGCTCATACCTTCCAAATGAAGCATTTTTAGGCTTGGCCTGTGAGACACAAAGTTGTAGAGAATTAAATTTCCTTCAAAATGAGCTTTGGATGGGAAATTTTTGATGAAGCATGTGAAAGTTATGGCTGGTCAAAGTTCAGTTGACTTTCCTTAAGAAAACCCTAATTTAGAAACTCCTGATTCTTGATGATCTGAAACTTCCTTGATGAATCATGATCAACCCTTTATCAAATGATGAATTTTACTTCATAAAATTGATGTTGGCAAAAAATCTTGCAGTTTGACTTTAATTTGACCACAGTTGACTTCAGTTTGACTTTTTTAACTACTTTGACTGATTTTTGCATATCTGATCATATGACTAGTCAAACTCATTGGGAAAGCCTTGAAACTTGACATGGGGATTATTGAATACACGTGGGATGTTATGAAGCTTACTTGAGGCCTTGGAAGTCCATTTAGCTCAGATAAACTAAAAACCCTAGTTGTGGATCCATTGCTTAGGAGGATGCTTTGTCTGAGATAACTCTCAAACTTTCTGACCAATTGTGAACTTTGTGAACCTTGTGAACCTTGAGAGAACTCTAGGGACACATTTCCTTGATTGTGGGAGGGAAAAGTTTGGGGTACAACAAACGCTCTCCAAATTTTCAGCTTGCGATTCTCAAGGTTCTTCTTCTGCGATCCAGCCAAATCCTGCTACGAATATTCCACTCAAAAACCAGCCTTACAGCCATAAAATAAAGAATTTCACCCATTCAACATCTACTTCAACTGATTATCACACAAAACCAACAACTACAAATAAATCCCAATTCTCTATTCAATAATACTACACCTAAAATTCAGATTATTAAAGCCTTATGAGATGAAGAAATCCCACCCTTACCTTAGTTCGATGAGCGATTCCTTCTTCTCCGTGAATTCTTCCTTCAAGCCTTACCCTTTCTCTTTCCTTCTTCTCTAGTTTATGCTTTCTCTATACGATCCCAAAACACGACTGAACTTCCTCTTTTCCTAATTTCCAAACTTATCCCTTAGACCTCATCTATGGTTTTCCTTATTTGCCCTCACTATCCTTCATTAATTTACCAATATACCCTTTTCTTTTATATTCCAATATTTATTTAATATTATATAAATTTTTTAAATTCATAAAATATTAAAATATACTTCTCTCCCCCCAACACCCTACCAACTTCACGCAACACACATAATACACCAAAATTCCAATTATTTAAATTAAATAATTAAATAAATAATTGGGGCGTTACAACTCTCCCCCACTTAGAGTATTTTCGTCCTAAAAAATTCACCGGATACGAACTACCCCTGTTAAATTCTCGTATCCAATAGTCAACTACTACACCATGGAAAACGATACCACAAATAGCGCAAACAACGGTACAACTTATTGATGACAACCACCACAAGGCACATTTCTCATGCAATGCACTCCACAACCAAATCAAGACACAAAACAATCTAGTTACGAACACACAAGCTTACTTTTGAATCAGGCATAACACAATAGTTACCATAATCTTAGGTAACACCTTCCTAATTCCCCATCATAGGAATTAGCTACACACCCCAAACCATCACCATAGGTAACAGGAAACAATAAAGATAAGAACACCAAAATCCCTAACACGACATCACCACAACTAAACTACCATCTTTGTTATCACCCGACTTCAAAATAACAATTCTACAATTTACTAGTCAAACACGTAGCAAATACATCCATCTTCCTAGTAATACAAAATCAGCAACTAAACATGTTTCCATCTCACTTCTATCTTGGAACATCCAATGGTCTCATTATTCCCGTGAATTCTATCGTCAACCTTTGAATTCTTACAAGTTAAACCAATATGAACAAACTACGTTATCTCGCGCTCCTGCTTGAAGGAGGAAAAACACAATAAATGGGGGTTTAAATTGAGATTTTTAAAATTAAAGCAAACAACACAGTTGATTTATCCTGGTTCGTTTGAACTCAAACTACATCCAGTCCACCTGTCAAGGTGATTTCGCATCTCTCAACGAGGTCTTAATCCACTAATCAGTAAATGATTACAAACATGAT
Source organism: Lathyrus aphaca (assembly GCA_963966055.1). NCBI lineage: Eukaryota > Viridiplantae > Streptophyta > Magnoliopsida > Fabales > Fabaceae > Lathyrus > Lathyrus aphaca. The sequence continues at coordinate 184,667,751 of OZ014520.1, forward strand.
GACCTACTGTCAAAGTCTTCTTGAGACTACTGACTACACTTAGTCACTCAAGGAATATTGAATTGTTTACAATGAGAGTGTAACAAAAATTGCTTCTAGAAAGCAGTTATTACATTTGTGATAGTTTTTACAAATTGAAATATAATAATTATGAGATTAATATTTCAGACTTGTATGCGCGCGAGAATTATTATCCCAAAATTCTTCAGTGGACTCCTTATATAGATTTTTTGAAAAGGATTCGTTGGAGACAACTTTGTTTATTTTTTGATGATGATAATAGCCATTAAGAGTTTCCAAAAATATAGATCTTGTCTGGAGCCGTTAATTCTGTTTCTTTAAAAATGTGTCTGATTCTGAGAATCAGAACTTTCGTTTTGTGTATCAGAGTTTGTGTGCTATGCAGCTGGTCTGAGCGTTGTTGCTGAATAAGATCTTCTAGAGTCTTTTACCAGATCTTCTTGTAGTATAATTTTTTGCTCTAGTGTAGAAGATATTGCTTCAGAATTTCTTTCATTTCATGAGAACTTCTAATCTTGCAAGTAGAAAGAATAATATTTTTAGGTAGCATATTTTGTTCTTAAAATATTTGTTATCATCAAAACTTATTAGAGAAGGTCGAATAAAAAACCGTGTTCTAACAATCCCCCCTTTTTGATGATGAAAAAACATTATATTTTGAGAAAATTGATTTAAGAATAAAAGATGAATAGAGAGACTCCCTTTGAGGTTCTTTGAATTATTCCTTCATAGTTTACGATAAGAAGTTATTATAATAGAAGCTCCCCCTGAGTTGAAGACTTATCCTGTTCTTAAACATAAATGAAATTTATCATAGTTTTAAGGTATTTGAGTCTTAGTCTTGGTGAGTTGTTATGAATCAAAATATTTCACGTTCTCCCCCTTTTGTCATTAATAAAAAAGTAAAATAAACAAAAAAAGAGATCATAACAAAAATAGGCAAAACAAAGAAGATTTCATTAATCAGAATACGCAGGTAAGCACATAATTAGAAAAGCAACAAAACATAGAAACAAATGAAACACCAAGGTTGTGGAGGAGGTGGTCTTGTGAACAATGCCTCCAGAAGATTCTTGATCTGAGAGGTAGACTCCACCTGTTGACCAATCATGTTTGTGAGTTCTGTGTTTGTTTCATCTTTCTTATCCAATCTGATTTTCACAGCTTCATTTTCTTTCCTTAGTTCTTCTAGAGTTTTCAAAACCAGAGAAGATGGAGGAGTTTCTTCAGCAGAAGTAGCTACTTGGTCAAAACTTGGTGCATGAGTTTCAGAAGGTAATGCAGCAACAACTTTCCCTTTGTCTTCAGAAGATGTGTAATACCTCAAAATTTGCCCTCATTTCTTTTTACCTTAACTGGCTTATCGTTTCGCATTCATCTGCACTTCTCACTAGGACATTAACATCATGTTAGTGTATTTCACGGATTCACAAGGCATGTGATCAAGGACATAGGAAATTAGGGTTCCGTACCTTATCTGTATCTATCAGGGATTCAACTTGTGGAAAATATTCATTGACGCATCTAACCCATTGTTGAGGTGTTTGATTAGAGTTGCTTTGAATAAGAGTTTTGGATCTTCTTAACGTCTCAAGCTGTATTCTTCGTGATTGAATGTCTCGAGGAGAATTTGGAGTTCTTATTCATGCTTCGATTTGAGGGCACTTCATCAATTAAGGTTTAAGGAGAATGCACAATTATTGGTTTAGTCGGAAGGCATCATTCAAGATCGAGCTCAAATTGTCAGAATAATTCAAGGATGATTCATGATCAAGGTTTAAGGTGAGGTTTGTTGCTTTGGACACATGATATTAAGATCAGGGTCTCGTGAAATATCAAAAAAAACTCACAATCATGCATTTCATTGGATTTCTAAGACGTGGGAGCCAGAGGTTATTCGAATCAGGATTTTCTATATGTTGTGAGCTTTTGGGGCTCAAGTTGAGGTAAAGGTTTAAATTCCTTAGTAAAATCTCTCTTGTCAAGATTCATTCAGCTACAAGGTTTACCTTTTCTAGGGCGCATCAGGGTTTATTCCTTATTCAGTGTTCTAGTTCAACAAGAAATGTGTGGTTTATTAGTTACCATGTTCGGGGATTTATACATTAGTGGTTTCATTATGTCGAGGCTTTAATTCATCTGAAGGTCCAGATTTCTTCATTTTTTTTCATGAGTAATTCAAAGTTTTGGAATCGGATTTTAGTGTGATATTTGGATTCAATTCAAGATTCATTCACAATTAGCCTCATTTCTCAAGAGTTAATCCCATTTGGTTTCTCAATTCATCACCATTGCCATGACAATCATAACTCAAACTCAAGTTGGTGCAAATATCACAAGAAATATGAAACCGAAAGTCTACCCAATTAACCACTTTCATTAGTCATGTCCAATCAAAACAATATCAAGAATGCTCTTTACATGAATACAACACCAGAAAGAAAAGCTTGCAGGCCAATAATTTCGAAGTGGGAAAATATTATAACAAAGGAAAAAAACATTCAAAGATCATCCTAAAGTTCTAAAGTTCACAAAAATGTTATAAACCAAAATATCAGAACTTCATAGAACTTCAGTTCTTTTTCTTCGTCAGTACTTATTCAATCTGCTCAACCCCACTCTGTGGGTTGTTTCTCAGAATTTATCAGACTCCTCTTCACAGCATAGCCGGCTGCCACCATTGGCTTCTCGCCGTCACCATCAATTTCATCGCCCTCCATTTGCATCAACAAGAATATCAGATTGAAGTGAATACTAAAAAGGGTGAAAGCAGGGATTGCTACTCACTGCTATGGAGAGTCTTACCGACTGTGTCAGCAGCAGATGGATCGTAAATAATGGAAGCCAAGTTGACGGCAAGAAGCTATTTCAGCTTGACTTGAATAAGATCATACGTGGTGAAGATACAAGGATTGCATTGATGATAAAAAAAACATTCCAAATAAATACACCTCAAAAATATGGTGAGCTGCCATTGAAGAAAATCAGAAGGGTACCTATGATACCTGCCAATTGACTTTAAGAATAAAATATGGGTTATGCATTTATCAACATACTACGAGACATTCAATGGGAAGAGGTGGGAGAAGTTCAACCGTAAAAAAGTTGCTTCTTTGGCATATGCTCGAATCCAAGGAAAGAATGCTTTTGTTAACCATTCAAGTTTGAAGATAAGCGTTGCCGACCTATTGTCTTCTAGCCAGATGGTCCTGAAGCCGGTGATCAGGTTATACAGGAGAGTCTCTCCTCTTACTATAGTAATATTCAAGCAGTTAAGCCAAGTGATTCACTCAGATTTTCCTCGAAGGACGGTCTTCCTGTGAGTTTGGATGCAAGTTAATATTTGAGAAGCTGTAAAATTGCTGACAGAAAGGATGTAGATTTTGTATCATAAAGTATTTTGCCCACAAGTTGTAGAAGTTTGAAGCACTGTGTTTGATTTTTCTGCATACAAAGACAATCCATTTCAGAAGCAAAGGAAACAATCCAAAAGAAATCAAAATTTCACAACCGCATAACCGAATCAGAAGGAAGTGTCTAACAGAATTTAACCAATTTCACAACTGAAAGATAACTGAATCTTACCAGAAGAAGGTTCTAGAATCATCTTTGATGCATCTCATATAAATCAGAACAATCCTTCAATCGTTTTTTTTTCTTCGGCTACACATTTTCTTCTCAATCAATCTTCATTTTTTCAATGGCACCTTTTCTTCAATCCCTCTCCATTCTTCCATAATCCTCCAAGCTTTCTTCACTCTCCTACACAACTCCTCACCATTCTTCACACCTATTTCTTCTTCAACCTCTCTTCAACCCTTCAATCCCACCGTTCTGCTTCATGCTTCTTTCACCACAGCTACAATTATCCCTCTCCTAATATGTTCCTTTTTTCTTCCTCCATCTATGTCAATTCTTCGGTTCGTTTCCATCAAATCTTAAGAATTGCCATGAAGGAAAGGATCTGCACGAATTGAAGGAGGCGAATTATCAGTGTCAACGGGGGTGTAAGAGACGAAAAGCTCGAATGTATTGGAAGCTAAGGCAATAATATTCAAAGTTGTAGCCAAGATTCTGAAATATTCATACCTGAGGGAAAAAAATCCATCATCAATGTTTTCCGCAAGAAGAAGCAGCTGAACCTATATCAATCGGAGATACAATCGCTTCGTCATTGAATTGTTTCGTTAACGGCTTTATTCATCAACAACGTGCAAACATCAATCTGCACACAAGGGAGCATATCAAGATCACACACGCGATAAGGAGAGTGGGCCAAGAAGGAAGGAGCAAGAGAGATACATGTGAAGTGGCAATCTCGGGAAAAAACCCCAACCCTTGCATCATCTTCGCCAGCTTGCTTCTCAATCATCAATTGATACTTCAACACGTCTCCAGCTTCGCGGATTCGTACACGGTGCTTTATTATTATTTCGCTCAGAGCCTTGAATCAAGCCTTTTCACATCCAGGTACAACGCTCCCTCTGTGTTCATAGGCTTCGTTTCTTTTTGCGGTTTGGCTTTGTGAGGAGGAGTTGTGAGAGATTCAAGTTTAGATTGGGGATTAGTTTGATAATAGATTTTTTATGTGGTTGAATTAAGGAGGTGAGGTTTAGGACGGTGGTTGAATTCGGAAAAGAGAAGGAGGTTGAGGAGGTTACGGCGGGGTTGGGTGCCGAAAAGGGAAGGTGGTGATGAATTGGTGGAATCGTGGAGATGATGATGGTCGTGATGAATGGGGAAGGTTGTGAAGTGAGGGTGTGGGCTTCGCGAAGAAGAAGAAGACGACGGCGGAAGGGCTCGGGTCGTGCCCGGCGGCGGATGGAGAAGAGGTTTAAAATTAGGGTTCTGAGTGTTTAGTGGTGTTTTGATTGATAAGAGCCTATTGGTTTAGTTTAGAAAGGGAAATGTGAATGTAAATTGTTAAGATTCATTAAAGGAAATTAATCATTCATTATCTTCTAATTAATCGTCAGCACTAATACTAATCCATTTCCTTGTGTATTGGACCCTGACCACTTCGTTAATCTCACCCCCCATATTAAGCCCATCAGCAAAACAACATAAAAATATACTTCCAGCACCCCCTCCAGCTTCTTGCGCATATGGGCCCTATGGCCTTGCTATTTGCACCCCTTTCTGGGCCCATTAGGAAAATCAGTAAAAAATTTACTAAAGCCACCCTGCTATTATTTTTTAGAATTTAATTTTAGTTTATATAGTTTCCAAATAAATCAATAAAAAAATAGTAAAAATCATAGAAAAATTCTATAAAAATTCCAGTAGCTTAATGATTCCATTTAGAAATTTTTGATATTTTTACTTTCTGAATTTTGGCTATGTTTCGATTTAATTTTGATTTTTCTTTGAATTAGATTTATTGAATTTCCTTTAACTGTACTTGAGTTTGTTCATTTTAGTTTGGTAACTTCCAGTAGGATTTTTGAGCCATTCTTTTTTCTATGTTTAGAGGACTAATAATAGTATATAGGATAATTTTAGTGGATTTTTTAGACAATTTTATCTTAGGTTTAGAGGTTTAGTTCCTTAGAAATTAGTAGTTAATTTATAGCTGGAAATAAGCAATTTTTAGGCACATAAAAAGTAGGATTTTTTAGGATTCCTCTTAGTACAATGTTATAGGTAATTTTAGGTCCCCATTGTTTATTTTTTCATAATTTTTCCAGAAGTTTAGATATTTTTTAGAATATTAATTCTTAGGTTTGTTATGTGTATTTCCCATTAGTTTAGGCCATGAAAATAAAGTCCAATAAAAATATGGTTTAGTTTAAATTGAGTCTTAGAATTTAATATAGACTTAGGTTAGTTTAAATTTGGATGTTTAGAAGGAAAATATTAGGTTTGACTTTGATTTAGGACTTAGGCTTAAAGTTTCATTTTAATTAGAATTAGAATAAATAAATAGGACTATTTTAATTCATGCCTTTAAATGCATTTTTAGAATTTTATTTCTTATGTCCATTTTTAATGTTTTGCCTTTATTTGATTTTATAACTTGCATAGGCTTCCCCATTGTTCTTAGAATCAACTTAACTTCCTTAGGAAGTAAGTTGAATTCTAGTAGTTTCTAGTTTTTCCATTAGGATTAGAATACCTCACAAACCATTAGGACCTCTTGTAAATAAACAAATAAAATTAGGATTGAGTCTTAGTCCCTTAGATTTTTTTCCCTTTTTGCAACTTGAGTCATTCTTTCTCATCTTCAAACAAAAATCCAAAAACACTTAACAAATAAATGAAAGGATCCTTTGTGTATAGCCTTAGTCCATGAAGCACTTGCATTCATTCCATCTTGGAGTGGTGTAAGCTCGTCTATCATGATGCACAAGTCTCATCAAGGGATTGTTTCATAAAACAAACAAACAAAAAAACACTTCTCATAAAAGACAAAAAAACAAATAACAAGCGACTATCCTGCGGGAACTTCTTTTCTCATCTCATGCACTCACAACGTGAACTCGCGGCGACTTGTCTCGCATGCAAGACGGTAAACGCACTCGTACCAGACGAGCCTGCAACACCTGAGCATAGACATACGCAGTTCCAGCATAAAAAACACAAACAAATAGTTCCCGCCTTTGTTAGACGAACTACGTCGACTCTGATCCTCATTATCCCGATGAGGTACGTAGGCAGCGGGGTAGGGCCCGTTCAAGCGCATTCTTTATTTTCCCTACATCTCCCCTTTTCTTTCCATTGTCTTATTTCAGTTCTTTTCTCATTTCTCATTCCAGTTCCAGTAGCAATTTTATTCAGCAGCATTCTTTATTTCTCACCCTTTGAAACAAGCAAGCAAGCGTGGATCCCGTCGGGTACGACGGACGATCTGGGGTGCTAATACCTTCCTAATTCGTAACCGACTCCCGAACTCAGATCTTTGGTTCGCAGGACCTTGTCCTTTCCTTCTTCCTCAGGTTTGTGCAACATTACCTTTCCCATTCATTCGGGATAAAAATGTCTGGCTGGCGACTCTAACCTTTCCGTGCCACTTTCGCGTTTGTACTAGGATGAAAATCCCGGGTGCGACAGCTGGCGACTCTGCTGGAGAGGTAACATGATTCTTCCGGTTTCCCTTGTAGAGTCAATCCTAGTGCCTGTTTGGTTTTGCTTCTTTGGGTGTTTGTTTGTTGTTGTGTGCTTTAGTTTAGCTTTACTGTTTTTATTTACAGTTCTTTACAGCTTTACTTTATCGCATTTATTTACCGCTTTCAGTATTTTATTTTCCATGCATCATATTATACTGGACTGTCTGGCTGTGCTGGTTTTCATTTTTTCTGTGAGATGGGGTTACTATGAGATGAGCTCGTAACCGGGGCTCGAGTGCACCCTAGGACTTAGAGTGGTTCCACTTTGGCTTCATGGCATCTTGCTATGTTGGTAGTAGTGAGTTCCACACCTTGACTTGCGACCTTCTCGGGAATGTATTGATACCGGAATCTTTCTGGGTTAATGCGCTACCTTGATAGTTATGTGCAGTCAGGGGAGCGATCATTGAGAACCTTTGTGGAAACATCCCTCTCCAGTGATGACAGTGGCAGACCACATTTGTTGGCAAACTCACTCGCATCCGAGGGCCCACTAGGGACTCGCATAGGATGGCCTGGTTCTCTCATAGGAATTCAGTTAAAGCAAACTGATCGTATGACGATAGTATTATACCCTTCGGGATGAATGTACTATTATTTCTCGACTCAGTGCTTGAAGCTGGAAACTTGTGAGGGATGCTTGTTCTTTCCGGACTCAACTGAGACCTCCCTGAGTAGTACATAATGCCAAACCGATTCCCTGATTTGGTCATGAGCCATTTCTCGGAAATGGTGAACGTATTATTGCTATTCGGCTTTGAGAGTCCGTGATGTTGACCCGAGTAGCACACCCGTGAGATTGGGAGGGGTTTACAGGTTTGCAGGAACCCTGATACCTTCAGCATACCCACTTTGCCTTTGGTTCAGTTTTATGATCTGGATTTCTGTTCTTAAGATATGGATCCCGGATCAGAGGGATGACTATTGTGATATATGGATTTTGAGACCTTGCACCGACACCTGATTATATGATTGGCACATCACAGACACTTCACTGATCACATGCCTGTTGCATACATAACATCATAGCATTCTATCATACATGTTCGACTATTTCTAAAGATCCTATGTTTGAACCATGTCATTATATGTTCCTGTATCCCAACTGGCATTGAAGCGGATGGATCCCTTGGAAATAATCGAACATGGCATTTGCATGCATCCCTTTAAAATCATTTAGAAACATTGTCCAACTCTCAAACCAAATTTATTTTTTGTTCTTGATGCCTTTTGACTATTTTCAATGGAATTAAAATCATTTCAAGGCAATATTTTGTTCCAAACTTCCAAAATTCATTTTTGCCTAACCATTGAGAGTTGGACTTTGATTCTTTTTGCATTGTGTCTTGCATATCATTTAGTTTGTAGGTTTAAATTGGCATGAATTGACCTTGCATTTCCTATTTGTTTGACATTTTTCTTGGCAAGGTACCTTAAAACCCTAGCAATCTTGAGAAATTCATAACCCTCATTAGGTTAAGAGTTAGAACCCCTCCTTTGGGCAGTGAGTTTGTATAGGTTTAGGGTTCCTTTGAATGCCTTTTCAAATTTTTTACCTTGATTTTTGCTTCTGGTTTTGGTTTTTGTTTTGTGCATTGATCATAAACCCTAATTTGGGCTTCTTTTTGCATTCATCTTGCATTTGTTTGCATACCATGACTTTCCATGACATTTTGTGCATTAATTTGATTCATATTACATCTTAGGACATGTTAGAATCATGTTTGATCATTGCATCTTTCATTTGCCATGTTGTATGTCATTTGCATTTCATAACTTTTCATGTATGTTCATGGTTCTAAGCATGCTTCTCTTGCATCCATATGTTTGTATGATCATCCTCATGCCTTGTTTCATGTTTCCATCATCTCATAGCATCATTAACATCATATACATGCTTCTGGTTTTGGTTTGCCTCATGCCATTTCATCTCATCTTGCATTGCATTGCATTCCTTTCACTAACTTTTCAGGTGGTAAGTAACTTTGAGAAGTGAATTTGCCTTCACTTCTCACATTTTCTTTTCATCTCTCTTATGCATCATTGCTGCATTTTGTCTTGTGTTTGAGTTTGAGCTTGCTCATTCTTCTTCATCTTACTTTCTTTCTTCAAGTGGCTTGTCTTCTTAAGTGAAGCAAGTTACTTTGCTTCTCTTTGCTCCTTTCATTTGCTTCCTGGTAGTTTCTCTGAAGATCTTTCTTGCAAACCTCACAAACTTTAGGAACAACCAAGCATGACAATGATTAGGGTTTTGATTAGTCCCCCACTTAGTTTTTACCTTTGTGTCTCATTGAGTCTTCTCTTCTCATCTCATAATCAAGGACTAAACCCTAAAGGTTTTAAGGCTTTGTGATTAAGCTTATGCCTGCATCCTTCTATTAGGATGGAGTGTATAACTTTAATCCTAAGTGTTAAACCCTTAATGTGTTTAACTCCTTTAATCAATTCATCTAATTACCATCAAGACATCAAGCTTGTAACTTGGGCCTTACATTAGGGTTCTAATTCTTCCTTAATTGGTTAAGAAGGACTAACCCTTGTGTTAATGGACAAGTCCCCCTCAAGTTTGTCTTACAAACCATAAAATTCACTTCATCATCATATCATTAACTAAAATCCATCTAATAAAGGCCTTGTTTTGTCATGAGTTTAATCCCTAATCATGGATTAAGTTGAGGAGCTTTCCTCATCTTAAACATTCTCATCTATTATCCTTCTATTAGGATGGTGTAACGAGTCTGTTTAATCCTTGATTATGGCTTAATCTCATTACTTAACACTAAACAAAAACAACAAAAACATCTGAATAATCACAAGTAGGTTAATGATCTTAATCCTACACCATGGTGATTAAGTGTGAGAAACTGACTTCACACTTAAGGTATTCTCATTACCCCTAATCAGAGGGAAGATGTGATGAGTTTACTAAATCCATTGGTTTAGGCTTAAGCTCATTAACTTATGACAAACTTCAAAAAGCAATAAAAGACTGAAAATACAAAACAAACAATAATCGTCTCCTCCGGGATTCTTTTCTCATCTCATTCACTCATAAACGAGAACTTGCTTCTTCCGTCTAATGCAAGACAGTTTGCACCTGAGCCAGACAGGTCATACACTTGAGCACAGATAAGTAAGCAGTTCACCAGTCAATTTATCTTTCAGTCTCTTTGGGTCGAACTACGGTGTTCTGACTTCCTCATTGCACGAGAGGATACGTAGGCATAACTTAACAGTTATCGAATAAAAGTCTCTGTATATTCCCCCTCTTTCAGTATCATTCTTTTAGCCTCATTATCATGAGCATTTCATCTTTGTTCTTGCACTGACACTATACATATCACACCTCACTTTCTTTTACACTGACACCTGTACATCCTTTTCCAGCTCTTTTATACACAAATTACATTGACACTACCCCTTTAAAACACAAATCTCTTAAGCGTGGATCCCGTCGAGTACGGCGGACAATCTGGGTGCTAATACCTTCCCAGGTTGTAACCAACCCCCTTTCTCAATCTCTCTGGTTCGCAACCGTCTTATCCATTCCTTTCTTAGGTTAATGCAGCATTACCTTTCCTTCGGGATAAAAATGCCTAGCTGGCGACTCTATTCATGTCCTGTGAGTTCACTCCCGTGTGTTCTCACATCCTCTTCTCGCCGACCGTTCGCGTCTGTACCCCTTCTGACCAGGTGTCATTTGGTGGGAGCGATAGAGACGAAAAGCTCGAATGTATTGGAAGCTAAGGCAATAATATTCAAAGTTGTAGCCAAGATTCTGAAATATTCATACCTGAGGGGAAAAACTCCATCATCAATGTTTTCCGCAAGAAGAAGCAGCTGAACCTATATCAATCGGAGATACGATCGCTTCGTCATTGAATTGTTTCGTTAACGGCTTTATTCATCAACAACGTGCAAACATCAATTTGCACACAAGGGAGCATATCAAGATCACACACGCGATAAGGAGAGTGGGCCAAGAAGGAAGGAGCAAGAGAGATACATGTGAAGTGGAAATCTCGGGAAAAAACCCCAACCCTTGCATCATCTTCGCCGGCTTGCTTCTCAATCATCAATTGATACTTCAACACGTCTTCAGCTTCGCGGATTCGTACACGGTGCTTTATTATTCTTTCGCTCAGAGCCTTGAATCAAGCCTTTTCACATCCAGGTACAACGCTCCCTCTGTGTTCATAGGCTTCGTTTCTTTTTGCGGTTTGGCTTTGTGAGGAGGAGTTGTGAGAGATTCAAGTTTAGATTGGGGATTAGTTTGATAATAGATTTTTTATGTGGTTGAATTAAGGAGGTGAGGTTTAGGACGGTGATTGAATTCGGAAAAGAGAAGGAGGTTGAGGAGGTTACGGCGGGGTTGGGTGCCGAAAAGGGAAGGTGGTGATGAATTGGTGGAATCGTGGAGATGATGATGGTGGTGATGAATGAGGAAGGTTGTGAAGTGAGGGTGTGGGCTTCGCGAAGAAGAAGAAGACGACGGCGGAAGGGCTCGGGTCGTGCCCGGCGGCGGATGGAGAAGAGGTTTAAAATTAGGGTTCTGAGTGTTTAGTGGTGTTTTGATTGATAAGAGCCTATTGGTTTAGTTTAGAAAGGGAAATGTGAATGTAAATTGTTAAGATTCATTAAAGGAAATTAATCATTCATTATCTTCTAATTAATCGTCAGCACTAATACTAATCCATTTCCTTGTGTATTGGACCCTGACCACTTCGTTAATCTCACCCCCCATATTAAGCCCATCAGCAAAACAACATAAAAATATACTTCCAGCACCCCCTCCAGCTTCTTGCGCATATGGGCCCTATGGCCTTGCTATTTGCACCCCTTTCTGGGCCCATTAGGAAAATCAGTAAAAAATTTACTAAAGCCACCCTGCTATTATTTTTTAGAATTTAATTTTAGTTTATATAGTTTCCAAATAAATCAATAAAAAAAATAGTAAAAATCATAGAAAAATTCTATAAAAATTCCAGTAGCTTAATGATTCCATTTAGAAATTTTTGATATTTTTACTTTCTGAATTTTGGCTATGTTTCGATTTAATTTTGATTTTTCTTTGAATTAGATTTATTGAATTTCCTTTAACTGTACTTGAGTTTGTTCATTTTAGTTTGGTAACTTCCAGTAGTATTTTTGAGCCATTCTTTTTTCTATGTTTACAGGACTAATAATAGTATATAGGATAATTTTAGTGGATTTTTTAGACAATTTTATCTTAGGTTTAGAGGTTTAGTTCCTTAGAAATTAGTAGTTAATTTATAGCTGGAAATAAGCAATTTTTAGGCACATAAAAAGTAGGATTTTTTAGGATTCCTCTTAGTATAATGTTATAGGTAATTTTAGGTCCCCATGGTTTATTTTTTCATAATTTTTCCAGAAGTTTAGATATTTTTTAGAATATTAATTCTTAGGTTTGTTATGTGTATTTCCCATTAGTTTAGGCCATGAAAATAAAGTCCAATAAAAATATGGTTTAGTTTAAATTGAGTCTTAGAATTTAATATAGACTTAGGTTAGTTTAAATTTGGATGTTTAGAAGGAAAATATTAGGTTTGACTTTGATTTAGGACTTAGGCTTAAAGTTTCATTTTAATTAGAATTAGAATAAATAAATAGGACTATTTTAATTCATGCCTTTAAATGCATTTTTAGAATTTTATTTCTTATGTCCATTTTTAATGTTTTGCCTTTATTTGATTTTATAACTTGCATAGGCTTCCCCATTGTTCTTAGAATCAACTTAACTTCCTTAGGAAGTAAGTTGAATTCTAGTAGTTTCTAGTTTTTCCATTAGGATTAGAATACCTCACAAACCATTAGGACCTCTTGTAAATAAACAAATAAAATTAGGATTGAGTCTTAGTCCCTTAGATTTTTTTCCCTTTTTGTAACTTGAGTCATTCTTTCTCATCTTCAAACAAAAATCCAAAAACACTTAACAAATAAATGAAAGGATCCTTTGTGTATAGCCTTAGTCCATGAAGCACTTGCATTCATTCCATCTTGGAGTGGTGTAAGCTCGTCTATCATGATGCACAAGTCTCATCAAGGGATTGTTTCATAAAACAAACAAACAAAAAAACACTTCTCATAAAAGACAAAAAAACAAATAACAAGCGACTATCCTGCGGGAACTTCTTTTCTCATCTCATGCACTCACAACGCGAACTCGCGACGACTTGTCTCGCATGCGACTTGTCTCGCATGCAAGACAGTAAACGCACTCATAAACGAGAACTTGCTTCTTCCGTCTAATGCAAGACAGTTTGCACCTGAGCCAGACAGGTCATACACTTGAGCACAGATAAGTAAGCAGTTCACCAGTCAATTTATCTTTCAGTCTCTTTGGGTCGAACTACGGTGTTCTGACTTCCTCATTGCACGAGAGGATACGTAGGCATAACTTAACAGTTATCGAACAAAAGTCTCTGTATATTCCCCCTCTTTCAGTATCATTCTTTTAGCCTCATTATCATGAGCATTTCATCTTTGTTCTTGCACTGACACTATACATATCACACCTCACTTTCTTTTACACTGACACCTGTACATCCTTTTCCAGCTCTTTTATACACAAATTACACTGACACTACCCCTTTAAAACACAAATCTCTTAAGCGTGGATCCCGTCGAGTACGACGGACAATCTGGGTGCTAATACCTTCCCAGGTTATAACCAACCCCCTTTCTCAGTCTCTCTGGTTCGCAACCGTCTTATCCATTCCTTTCTTGGGTTTATGCAGCATTACCTTTCCTTCGGGATAAAAATGCCTAGCTGGCGACTCTATTCATGTCCTGTGAGTTCACTCCCGTGTGTTCTCACATCCTCTTCTCGCCGACCGTTCGCGTCTGTACCCCTTCTGACCAGGTGTCATTTGGTGGGAGCGACAGCTTGGCGACTCTGCTGGGGAACCTTATACTGTAACCAGGGCTTCTGGTTCTTTTTGTGGGTTCCTCCTAGAGCTTGTTTGATTCGTGTTTACTGGGGTGTTATGTGCTGTTTGTGTTTGTATACCTGTTTTATTTATTGCTTTATGTACAGTTTGTTTACTGCTTTCTTTACAGCTTTATATATATCATACTGTCATATTATTCTGGCTGGATCTGGTTTTGTTGCTTTGGTGGGTGGGTGTTCTATTGAGAGTTTAAGGTCCTATACCTGGGACCTGAGTGACACCTAGGCTAGAGTGGTTCATGTTCTTTCCCATTCCATTTCGGTCTGGTGCGGGAATATGAAACACGGTTCAGATATGGGTTTCTTCTTGAGAACTCTGTGCTACAGATTTCCTGTAAGGCTAGGGCTATCTGGGAAGCCTGCTAAGTCTGGATGACCTTTATTATGACCTTCATAAACTGAGGTGAATTAGAGGAGGATCTTTTATGGTTATTGTAAACACTGTACCTCTGGGTTAGAAGTGTTTACACTTCTCATAACTGATCCAAGTCTGAGGATCCTTGTTTTAGAACACTACTTGTGAGGGGGTTGGGCTGTTTACAGGTTTGCAGGTACCCTTGACCTCAACATACCCTGTTACTTTGTTTTGATTAAGAGTACTCCATTTTGGAACAGTTCTTGTGATTTTTAACCCTGGATACGTGACTCTTTATTTGAGTCCCCCACCTTGGTTACTGGACTTATGAACCTCCATCTGGATTTCTTGAACATACATGGACTTATACCAAGGCAGTAATCAGATCCAGCTTGATCACAAACCCTTGCATATCATTTGCATACATCATCGTTGCATCATTTAACATGTGTTTATTTGTTTTTCAGGGTATCCATATTACATTTGACTTGGTTTTGACCCCTTCATCAGCATAGACCCTTTGTTCATCAGCTACCTGCTTCAGTCACCTGCATCACCAGCATCAGCCTGTCAGTGGCCCATCCTCAGCACTGTTTTCCATCATCAGCATCTGTTTCAGCTCTTCTTCAGCAACATGGCACCCAAGAAGAGCAATATCTCATATCATTTCTTTGAGCCTGAGCTGGCTGGCATCAGGAAGGTCCAGGCCCTTATTACTCCAGATCATATACCACTTTTCAGAGAACATTATGGAGGCATCCTTGATGTGGTTATGGATTTGGACCCTTCCCAGAGGAGCTTGATTCATACTTGCCTGCAGTTCTATGATCCCCCTCTGAGGTGCTTCACCTTCCAGAATTTTCAGTTGGGACCCTTGTTGGAAGAGTATTCATCACTGATTGGTGTACCTGTCAGGGGTGGTGTCCCCTTCAACCCTGAGATGGCTTTCCCTAGTAATGAAGAGGTAGCAAAGGCATTGTATCTGGAACCAGTTCTGATTGAGCAAAACATGACAGCAAAGGCTGGAATCTCTGGTCTACACTTGGATTTCTTGACTTCTCAGGCTATCCTGAAAGCCTCCTTGGGAGAATGGAAGGCAGTCTGTGCATTATTAGCCCTCAGCATATATGGGGTTATATTATTTGCAGATGAGCCTAAGTTCATTAGCAAGAATGCAATCCATCTCTTCATTCTGAGGAACCCAGTGCCCACCTTACTGGGAGATTTCTACTACTCTGTTCACCAAAGGAATGAAAAGCAAAGAGGAAGATTGGTGAGATTCTGTGCTCCCTTGTTCCATACCTGGTTATTCAAGCACCTGCCCAAGACTGATGCATTCTTGAACCCTCACCAACAGAGGAATTGGGCTAGGAGACTTGTTGCTTTGACCTCAAATGACATCAGGTGGTGCACCCAGAGCACCAAGGGCAGGGACATCATTACTAGTTGCGGGCAGTTCCCCAATGTACCCCTGATAGGAGTAAAGGGTTGCATCAACTACAACCCTCTGCTATTCAAAAGACAATTGGGCTATGCATTGGTCCACCCTCCTAGAGTGCAAGATCTAGTTGAGACCCTTTATTGTGAGATCAAGCCTAGTCTGGCTATTGTCAGGCAAGCATCTTGGGCTTGGGACAATGTCCAGACTAAAGGGGTAACCATTCTTGGGAGATGCAACAATTTGGCCTCAGCTCAGTATTATGAGTGGTCACATACCAGGGCTCAAATTTCTGGGATGCCCTTCACCATTGAAGATGTACCTGGACCCTCCACAGCACCACCTCCAGCCACTGTCAGCCTGGAGGAGTTTGAGAAGCTCAAAGAGAGGAATGAGAATTTGTCTGAAGCCTTGAAGAGAACCCTCTAGGAGAGGAGTGATGGTCGTCTGGACATTGAAAGGTTAGAAAAGCTTAAGGTGGAGCATCTAGCCAGGATTGAAAAGTCAGAGGACTACATCAAGAAGTCAAGGGCTGGGGAACAAATTTTGAAGAATGCCTGTAAAGAGGCCCAGTTCCAGAGAGCTATGACTGATCTTTATCTGAAAGAGAGCCAAGCTAGGTGGGTAAGGATCACTGAAGCTCGCACTCAGGAGGATAAGAGAACCCAGGACAAGATTGAGCGGTTGGAGGCTAATTCAAAGGAGCAGCAGGAAGCCCTAGTAGCAGCCCAGAGGGAGATCTCAGAATTGAAACTCAGAGCTGGTGTAAAGAGGTCAAAGGACCAAGGCAGACACAAGAAGCTAACTGCTGCTATCACCACTAGGAATCTTCTCATCAGGAATCTCATAGAGCATCCAGCTGACCCTGTGATTGAAGCACTTCTAAAGGAAGTCCAGGAAGATGAGTTTGGTCTTGGTGTCTGACTTTTGCTTGTTGTTGCTTTCATTTCGTGTACTTTTCTTATGTTGTATTTTTGACCCCTCAGAGGGCTTGTATTGTAAAAAACAAACTATGTATCATTCATTTTTGTAATATATTCATTAGTTTGTTTCATTTGGATCTCTCTCTCCTAAGCAACATCAAGAGCACCTTCTTCAAGGGTCTGGAAAGGTCAAAACCAAATTCCAAGTCGGATACCTTGGAAACAAATAAGCATACTGCATTGCATACTAACCTTTTGTTTTGTTTTGTAGGTTTTTGTTTTGTTTGTTACTAACTCTGTTGTGATTCAGGAACTATTGCTCGACGACGGGTGTTCCCTCTTAACCGTCCGCACAGATATCCCACTCGCAACAACCTTCCGGGTATACAAATGGACCAAGTACATCAGGACCTTACAGAGGTCAGGACTCAAATGGCCAATGAGAGACTGGAGATGAGAAATCAGATGGCCCAGTTTATGGAGGTGATGAATGGACTGGCACAGAGCCAAGAAAGATTAAGGGCCTTAGTGGAAAGGCAGACCCAGGAGGAACCCCATCTAGGGACTGGGGGAATAAGCAACAATGAGAGGGTTCAGCCTCATGTTAACCCACCTGTATATGGACCCCACCTTCATCCAGAGATCAACATCCCTGCTAATGTGCAAGGGAATGCCACTGCAGGAAGAGTATTACAAGAAGACCCCCAGGAAGATCAGTTCACTGTGATGGGAGCTGGGGATGAAGCCTATGACAGAAGGCTAGATGAAATTGCTGAGAAATTGAGATCCCTGGAGTCCCAGAATTCTTTGGGCTTTGATGTTATGGACATGGGTCTAGTGGACGGGGTAAGGATTCTCCACAAGTTTAAACCTCCGTGCTTTGAGAAGTACAACGGAACTTCCTGCCCGCGAACCCACTTGCAATCCTTTCTGGGGAGGCTGAAGGCATACACCATGGATGAAAAACTGTGGATGTTTTATTTCGAAGACAGTTTAACAGGAGCTTCAAGGGAATGGTACTCTCACCTGACTAGAGCAACCATCAGATGCTGGAAGGACCTAGCTGAGGCCTTTATCAGACAATATCAGTATAACTTGGATATGGCTCCTAATAGGACCCTTCTGATGGGAATGTCTCAATCATCCAGGGAGAGCTTCCGAGAATACGCCCAGAGGTGGAGACAGCTTGCTGCTGCTGTCCAGCCACCCATGTCGGAAAGGGAGATGACCGACATGTTTATGAACACCCTCCAAGGGACATATATTGACAGGCTAGCTGCCTTTTCTTCCACCAGCTTCGCTGACGTAGTCATAGCTGGAGAAAGAATTGAAAGCTTGTTAAAGATGGGCAAGATTTCTGACAATGGTGCGAGCTCGTCCAGCAACCCCAGAAAACCTTTTGTAGGTCCGAGAAGAACCGATGAGACTAATGCTATTCAGGCCAGCAGGGGCAGACCTCAGTATGTTCATAGGTCAGTAGCAGCTGTCACTATTCCAGCTCCAATTCCTCACCAACCAGCATATCAACCACAGCAACAACCCCATTACCAGCAACAAACTCAGTATCCTCCTCAGAGAAACTACAACAACAACAACAGTCAGCAAAGACCATTTCAACAGAGACCATCTCAGGCCAATAGGGTGATCGATCCGATCCCTATGCCTTATGCCGCTTTACTACCACAGCTCCTGAAGCTCAACCTGGTTGAGTTAAGGACGTTGGCACCACCAGATCCTTCCAGTTTGCCAAGAAATTACGACGCCAACGCCATATGCGCTTTTCACTCCAACTCACCTGGCCACAGTACAGAAAAGTGCAGAGCTTTACAGATGAAGGTGCAAGACCTGGTAGATTCTAAAGCTCTAAACTTTGCACCCCCGCCAAATGTTAACAAGAACCCTATGCCCAACCATGGAGGGCCCAGAATTAATGCTATTGAGGAAGATAAGCCGTCTTTCTTGATAACCAGTGTTGGGCAGATCCGGACACCCCTGGTAGAGATTAAAGCTCAACTCCTTGAATGCCAGATATTCCCTGGGTGTGAGCTCAGTTGCGGTTATTGCAACATTTCGGTAAATGGATGTGATAACTTGAGAAGCGGCATAGACAGTCTTATCCAGAATGGTCTACTTCAAATCACAACATCGATACCTTCAAATCCAGCAATCCCTCCGACAACAGTTCCAGAGTCTCCTACAATTGCAACAACAATAATTCCAAACAATTCTTCAGTTTCATCAACAAATGCTTCAAATATCACTTCAACAAGCCAGATATCAACAAACGTCCCTTCTACAACATCAGCACCCCTCTATTCAGAATCTTCTCCTACAACACCAACAAACATCTCAGCAGTCACTATTTATTATGATCCGTCAAGTATTCCTCCAAACAACAATTTTCAACAGCAAACAGCGGCGTCTCCTGCCATATCACCGGTCACTATCTACTATGATCCACATACTATTGCAACACCCTCCTCTGCTGCAGTCAGCCCGATTACCATCACGGTACCTGGGCCCGTTCCATATGAAAGCAGTAATGCCATCCCTTGGCACTACGGCTCAGATCTATACCGCGAAGGGCAGAAAATCACTCTTGAATCATCAACTTCTTCACCACAAATAGACAATGTGGGGGGAGGCGGAGGCTTCACTCGAAGCGGACGTCTTTTTGCCCCACAAATTCCAAGACCCATTGCTGAAGCAGAAGCTGCTGGCAAGGCAAAAGGAAAGAGCATGGTGCAAGAAGAACAAGTTGCTAAAGAAGTTTTAAAGACGCCTTTTGATCAAGAGGTTGATGAATTCATGAGAATCATCAAGAAAAGTGATTACAAGATAGTGGACCAACTTCACCAGACACCTTCCAAGATCTCCATTTTATCATTGCTAATGTGCTCCGAGGCTCATCGGAATGCACTATTAAAAGTCTTGCACGCATCTTATGTGCTAGAGGAGATTACCGTCAATCAGTTGGAGGTCGTAGTTGGAAATGTCAATGCTAGTCACGGACTAGGATTTACCAACACTGATTTGACAACGGAAGGCCGCAATCACAACAAGGCTTTGCACATTACCTTGGAGTGTAAAGGTGCAGTTCTTTCTCATGTATTGGTGGACACAGGGTCATCCCTCAATGTCCTACCTAAGAAAGCCCTTGTGAAGCTGGAGTATGAAGGATTGGCATTACGCCCCAGCAACTTGGTAGTAAGAGCATTTGACGGCTCTAAGAGATCAGTTCTGGGAGAGATAGAGTTGCCTATAATGATTGGCCCACAGACTTTCAAAACGACCTTCTTTGTGATGGATATACAGCCTGCCTACAGCTGTCTATTGGGTAGACCATGGATACACGCCGCTGGCGCCGTGACATCAACCCTTCACCAGAAGTTAAAATTCGAGTGGGAGGGCCAAGTCGTTACTATTTGTGGAGAGGAAGATATTTTTGTTAGCCATCTGGCTACATACAAATATATTGAGATGGATGGGGAGATCCATGAGACCATGAGTCAGGGATTCGAAGCCCTGAACATCAATGAAGCATCTGCTGTACTTGGGACTTCCATGACATCCTACCAGCAAGCCAGGAAGGTTGTTGAAGAGGGGAATGCTCAAGGCTGGGGCAAGCTGTTGCCTGTGGAAAAGAAAGAGGACAGATTTGGGTTGGGTTACAAACCAACTCAACAAGATCAACCAGAGGCTGCTAAGAAGCCCAGTTTTGTCAGTGGAGGGATGCTCACCCCTGATGCTGTAAACAGCTTGGAAGATGAGTCGGAAGATGAGCGCAACCTGGAGAGCTGGATACGTCCAAGGATCCCGGGGAGCCGTATCTCAAACTGGTCTTCCCAGGAAATTATAAAGGTTACTCCTGCAGAGTAATTATTATTTCCTGTATATTTTAAGCATGCATCAAGTCTTGCATCTTGCCCAAGATGACAAGACTCATTTTGTAATCGGGCCATCTGTAATTTTGTGCAAACAGATCAATCAATGACAATCAGACATCTTTTGCAAATGAGTCGTTTTTCTTTTCCGCTCACTGTTTTTCCATTTTTCTTTTTGTACAAAAATAAATGGCAATGTTTTCAAAATGGTAACTTCATTTCACTTTTCTCTAAACAAGATTAAAATCAATCACTAAAATGAACAATCTAAACCCTTGCAGAGAGTGCCCTTCAGACTGCACCGACAACAGTACAGCTATGGCTTCGTATGACTTTGACAATCCAATCAATCAAGCCGATGAAGGGGTTGAAGAAGATTTTGAGCTTCCTAAAGAGCTAGCCAGGTTGTTAAGGCAAGAGGAGAAGGTTATCACTCCTCATCAGGAGGAGATTGAAACAGTTAATCTTGGTACGGATGAAGACGTGAAAGAGGTGAAGATCGGGGCCTGCCTACAAAACTCAGTGAAAGAACAACTGATTGATCTGCTTCGGGAGTATGCGGATGTGTTTGCTTGTTCTTACCAGGACATGCCAGGGTTGGACACCGATATCGTCATGCACAAGCTGCCATTAAAAGAAGACTGCCCGCCTGTAAAGCAGAAGTTGCGCCGTACTCGCCCGAATATGACAATGAAGATAAAAGAAGAGGTACAAAAACAGTGGGACGCCGGGTTCCTTGCTGTGACTAGCTATCCGCCGTGGGTTGCTAATATTGTACCTGTGCCTAAGAAAGATGGCAAAGTAAGAATGTGTGTTGACTACCGGGATCTGAACAAAGCTAGCCCGAAGGATGATTTCCCATTACCTCACATTGATGTATTGGTTGATAATACGGCTCAATTCTCGGTATTTTCCTTCATGGACGGATTTTCAGGATACAATCAGATCAAGATGTCACCTGAAGACATGGAGAAGACAACTTTCATCACGCCCTGGGGCACTTTCTGTTATAAGGTGATGCCATTCGGACTAAAGAATGCTGGTGCAACATATCAACGGGCTATGGTAACATTATTCCACGATATGATCCATAAAGAAATCGAGTGTTATGTGGATGACATCATTGCCAAGTCCCTTACGGAAGAAGACCACCTGGTGAATCTGCTGAAACTATTCAAGCGTCTGAGGAAGTACACACTAAAGTTGAACCCCAACAAGTGCACATTCGGGGTGCGATCTGGTAAGCTGCTGGGATTTATTGTAAGCGAGAAAGGGATTGAGGTTGACCCTGATAAAGTCAAAGCCATTCAAGAAATGCCTGCACCAAAGTCTGAAAAAGAAGTTAGGGGTTTTCTAGGTAGATTGAACTACATTTCGAGGTTCATATCTCACCTTACAGCGACCTGTGAACCCTTGTTCAAGCTGTTAAGAAAAGAACAGACGGTCAGGTGGAACGAAGACTGCCAGAGGGCTTTTGACAAGATCAAGGAGTATTTGCAAGAACCTTCAATCCTTATGCCACCAGTTGAAGGAAGACCTCTGATAATGTACTTAACAGTATTAGAAGAGTCAATGGGGTGCGTGCTGGGCCAGCATGACGAGTCTGGTCGAAAAGAGTATGCAATATACTACCTAAGCAAAAAGTTTACCGACTGTGAACAACGTTATTCACTGCTCGAGAAAACTTGCTGTGCTTTAGCGTGGGCTGCTCGCCGACTGAGACAGTATATGTTGACCCACACTACTTTGTTGATATCAAAAATGGACCCAGTTAAGTACATTTTCGAGAAGCCAGCTCTTACCGGACGGGTTGCAAGATGGCAGATGATCCTCACAGAATATGACATCCAGTACACATCTCAGAAAGCCATCAAGGGCAGTGTATTGTCTGACTATCTTGCTGAGCAACCTATTGATGATTACCAGCCCATGAGATTTGACTTCCCTGATGAAGACATCATGTTCATAAAAGCGAAAGATCATGAAGAGCCTATTCACACTGAAGGGCCTAACCCAGAAGAAGAATGGACTATGATGTTTGATGGGGCTGTTAATATGAATGGTCGTGGTGTTGGTGCAGTGCTCATTACACCTAAGGGGGTTCACATGCCTTTCTCGGCAAAACTCACCTTTAACTGCACTAACAACGAAGCTGAATACGAAGCCTGTATTATGGGTCTGGAAGAAGCCATCGACCTCAGGATCAAGACATTGACTGTATTCGGAGATTCAACTCTGGTAGTTAATCAAACCAACGGCAAATGGTACACCCACCAGGATCATCTGATACCTTACAGGGATTATACAAGGAGGTTATTGACTTTCTTCACAACAGTCAAGCTTGAGTATATCCCTCGAGACGAGAATCAGTTTGCAGATGCCCTGGCTACCATTTCGTCAATGATCAAAGTTCAAGCTGCCAACTTTGTGCCTCGGATTTCAGTGTCCAAACTCGACAGACCAACATATGTATTTGCAGCAGACGTTGTCAAAGATGATAAGCCTTGGTTCCATTACATTAAATGCTTCTTGGAGGATCAAACATACCCACCTGGGGCATCTTCCAATGATAAGAAGACTTTAAGAAGGCTTGCTGGTAGTTTCTTCCTGAACACTGATGGTTCCCTGTACAAGAGAAACTTTGATATGGTACTCCTCAGGTGCGTTGATAGAACAGAAGCAGACTTGTTGATGCACGAGGTGCACGAAGGATCCTTTGGTACCCATGCAGGAGGGCATGCCATGGCTAAAAAGTTGCTAAGATCAGGATATTACTGGATCACAATGGATGCCGACTGTTGTGCCTATGCCAGAAAATGCCATAAATGCCAGATCTATGCGGATAAGGTGCATGTGCCTCCCAACCCTCTGAATGTGATGTCTTCACCCTGGCCCTTTGCTATGTGGGGCATTGACATGATTGGCAAGATTGAGCCGACTGCTTCAAACGGCCACAGATTCATCTTGGTAGCCATTGACTATTTTACCAAGTGGGTTGAAGCAGCTTCTTATGCAAATGTTACAAGGCAAGTGGTAGCCCGATTTCTGAAGAGAGACATCATCTGTCGATACGGAGTTCCCGAGCGAATCATTACTGATAATGGTTCCAACTTAAACAACAAAATGATGGCAGAACTATGCCAGGACTTCAAGATCCAACACCACAATTCTTCTCCTTACAGGCCAAAGATGAACGGCGCTGTTGAGGCAGCTAATAAGAATATCAAGAAGATTGTGCAGAAGATGGTAGTCACCTACAAAGACTGGCATGAAATGCTACCGTTCGCCTTGCATGGGTACCGCACGTCCATCAGAACATCCACTGGGGCAACACCGTATCAGCTTGTGTATGGTATGGAAGCAGTCCTACCTGTTGAAGTTGAATTGCCTTCCCTGCGGGTACTAATGGATGTTAAACTGAGTGAAGCAGAATGGGTCCGGTCCCGATACGAACAATTAAGTCTGATTGAAGAGAAAAGATTGGCTGCAATCTGTCATGGGCAGTTGTACCAGAAAAGAATGAAGAAAGCCTTCGATCAGAAAGTCAGGCTCCGAGAGTACCAAGTAGGAGATCTTGTGTTGAAAAGACTCCTCCCTCCTCATACAGACCACAGGGGCAAGTGGACCCCAAACTATGAAGGGCCATTCGTAGTAAAGAAAGTCTTCTCCGGTGGAGCACTGATGCTCAGCACCATGGATGGTGAAGACTTCCCGTCCCCTATGAATTCAGATGCAGTTAAAAAATACTTCGCATAAAATGACCCGCTGGACATAAAAACAGAATGAAAGTCCAGGAAAAAATAGGGCATCCCGGCGAGTCAAAAACAGAATAAAAGACTCGGGCAAAAATAAGGGAAAATAAAAAAAAATGTACACCCGCTGAGTTGAAAAGCCGCATTGGACAACTCAGGCAAAAAATGGGTATCCCGATGGATTGAAAACCCGAAAGGGCGATCCATGCAAAATAAGGGAATAAGCGAACAACTGCATTCTGAATTCGTCTGTATCACTTACAACTTGGTAAGCTCCGGAAGGATCAAGTTTCTTTCAGAATCAGCCTTCTTCAGAAAGCAAGACGAGAAGAACGTCAAATGTCATACGAGTCATAGCAAAAGGGAAGCTCCTTGAAGCGTCGTCAACATTGCCAACATTTTGTTTCTCAGTTTGTAACAATCTCCTCATTTTAGGGGATATGTTTCCTTGACTGTATCTCGCCAATTCAGGGCATACGAATTAATAAAATCAGATTTTCAGTCATGTCTCGTCTCGTACATTTTATTTTCATTTGCAAAACGTCCGATGTCTTTAAGATACTGATTGCATAAATACAGATGCGCCTTTCTGAAACTACGTGCTTGCAGGAAATATATTTACTCCCGGGAGTGTCTGAACTCCTATGACGGAATCCGGTAAGGGATACCTCGGGATTACGTGTGCGTTTCTTGTCTTTGCAGGATTGCAGGTATTCAAAATGCAATATGGGGCATATAAACTTCTCCCCAGCTGAGTTGCCATTCGTTATTTCTCCCCAGCCGAGGTGCCAATCTTTCTTCCTCAAGCCAGGTACAAAAGTCAGGGAATCTTCTCCCCACAGAGTCTCAGCCTCTATCCAGAGGAGCAGCACACGAAGGAATCACAACAGAGTGACAAAAGCTTCTACAAACCCCAGCTGGGTCCTTCATTTACTGGAAAAGGTCTATCATTGACCCTTTTCCCCAAGCAGAATCATCTCATCAGATCTACCGATGATCTCATCCCCAGCTGGGATGTCCACTTCAAGCAGATCAGCCAGAGATCTTCGCAGCAACGGGACCAGAATCCCGGATCAACATCTTTTGCATAATCATAGCATCCGCATCATATCCACCCTGCAAAGCGTAGCATTCCGTCTAATACGAAGCATTACAGCAAAAATCAAACATATTGCATAATCATAAGCCATGTTTCTGAATCAAACATTTGTGAATATTAGCAATTCATCAACAATATGCAGAATGCTCCCCCCATCCCCAGCGGAGAGCTAAAGCTAAAGCAGTTGCCTTGCACCCACAAACATCAATACACACTTCCTTGGCACCCGTCTGTGTCATCATTCCCCAGTAAAGTCGCCCGAGCACTCTTTACAAACAGACCGTCCATATTACAGATACTCCTTGTGGCACCCGTCCGTGTCATATCCCCAACAGAAAGCCAAAGCGTCCCCTTTGCACTCACAGATACACATACATATATACAACTTCCTTGGCACCCGTCCGTGTCACTTTCCCCAGCACAATCACCCGAACACTTTGTGTATCGTATACTTGTTTATGCTATACTTTTCTCCTTCTGGCACTCATCCGTGTCACTCTCCCCAGCAGTTTGAACACTCAATTATACACCACTCATACTCATTACTCCTGTTTACTCCCATATGCAGATGCTCGTTTGTATCTTGTATATATCACTCAAATCCCCGCAGAGTTGACACTCGTCCGTGTTCTTTGTTAACCAGTTGGTACTCGTCCGTACCATCATCTCAGAACATGCGTCAAACGTTTGTTTCTACCTGATGCTCGTCCGTATCATAGTCTTAAGGATGCTCGTCCGCATCTTTAATCCATACACTGTGTCAAACACTTTTATCTTCTTGAATTTAGATACTCGTCTGTGTCTACTTTTCTCCAGAAGAGTCCTCTCATAATCGACACTCGTCCGTGTTCTTTGTTAACCAGTTGATACTCGTCCGTATCATCATCTCTGAACACGTGTCAGTATTTGTTTCTACCCGATACTCGTCCGTATCGTAGTCTTAGGGATGCTCGTCCGCATCTTTAATCTATACACAACATCAAAACACTTATACCTTTTATTTCTTGGATGTAAACACTCGTCCGTGTTTACTATTCCCCAGTAGATAGCAAAGCAATTTCTTTTTATCTGACATTCGTCCTATGTCATGATAAACCTCGAGAGTAGCCGTACCCTGCTAGGTGATCGTCCTTCACCTCCTGATGATCGTCCTTCATCATGCTCATCCGATGGCCGTCCCCATCGTTGACCTCTTATCCGACATTCGTCCTATGTCGTGATGTTTAGCAGCCGTCCCCTGCTAGGTGATCGTCCTTCACCTTTTTGATGATCGTCCTTCATCATTTTATCCGATGGCCGTCCCCATCGTTGATCTTTTTATCTGACATTCATCCTATGTCATGATAAACCTCGAGAGCAGCCGTCCCCTGCTAGGTGATCATCCTTCACCTCTTGATGATCGTCCTTCATCATGCTCGTCCGATGGCCGTCCCCATCGTCGACTTTTTATC
This sequence comes from Lathyrus aphaca, assembly GCA_963966055.1. Lineage (NCBI taxonomy): Eukaryota > Viridiplantae > Streptophyta > Magnoliopsida > Fabales > Fabaceae > Lathyrus > Lathyrus aphaca. Next base: position 184,694,750 of record OZ014520.1, read on the forward strand.
CGACATTCGTCCTATGTCGCGATACTTTTTGGCAGCCGTACCCTGCCAGGTGATCGTCCTTCACCTTAGATGACCGTCCCTCATCTTATCCCCAACAGAGCAGCCGTCCCCTGCCAGGTGATCGTCCTTCACCTTAGATGACCGTCCCTCATCTTATCCCCAACAGAGCAGCCGTCCCCTGCTAGGTGATCGTCCTTCACCTTTGATGACCGTCCCTCATCATTATTTCATTTATTCTTTAACCCGATGCCCGTCCCCGTCGTGGTCCCTTTTCCTTTGCCTGATGATCGTTCTTCATCAGTTTAGCCCGATGGCCGTCCCCATCGTTGTTTGCATTACTTTATGAACCTGATGACCGTACCTCATCATTTACTTTTACATATTCCCCAGAGAATCTTACAGCTTTACTTGATGGCCGTCCCCATCATAATCTCTTATATCCGCAGCATGTCGGCCGTCCCCGTCATTGCTTTATTTCACACATTCTCCCCAGCATGTCGGCCGTCCCCGTCATGGCTCTTTCCCCAGCAATCGTCCTCTGCTCGGCGGTCGTCCTCCGTCGCCCACACTTTATATTATACGTTATTTTCTTTTACAATCTATATCCCTTTTCTTCTTCATTCTGTGAGTGCAAATTTTGGACTGTCTTTGATATTCAACCACAAGTTACCCTGTTTGCCTGATAAGCCGTTGCTCACATCCTGCACAACTAACTCATGTTTGAATAGGGGCAGCTGTAAACACCCCAAATTTGACCTCACCCATTCACACCATGGCTTGTGATATCCTCATATGCATAAACACAATCATAGCATCTCATAATACATTTTTGATTCACTGCATTGGTTCAAAGTCATCTGCATCTAGGGTTGTGATCTGAGCAATCCAAGAGCTTTTTGAGCCACTCCAAAGGTCATCATTCACTCCAAAGGGGTCCATGTATGTTCAAGCATCATATTATATCCTCTCAAAGTCAAGAATGTCAAAAAATCACAAGAACTAAGAATGGTATGGAAGCAGAGCCAGGTTTGACTGCACAGATGACCTAGAATTAGGGTTTTGGTTTCAAAAGCCATAACTCCATTTTTTTGGTCATTCTTGTTTCTATTGGTCTCTATATGATATAGGGAGCATGCATATCAATTTTCATGAATAAATTCCTTGGGGAAGTCATCTGATCAAGAGTTGACTTTTCAAGCAAGTCAGTGCAAAATCAGGACATCTGAGGCCCCCAATGACCCAACCAAAGGGTATTCTTCATCATTTTGATTGTATATGATCTTTATTTGATCATAGAAGAAGTTGGAAGTTCACAAAATTGAAGAATTTCAAGTCTTTTGCAAAGTTGACTTTTTGGGAAAGTTTGACTTTTAATGAAATTGCCATTTTGGGAAACTTTTTCAACCCTTGCTTTTTGATTCAAAAATGTTTCAAATGAAAAAACTTTGGTCATGAAAGTTGTAGAATGGATCATTCCCTTTTCAAAAAGTACAAGAACATGACCTAATTCATTTTGGATCATAAGTTATGGCTTGTCAAAGTTGGCTAAAATCACAAAATTTGAAGTTTTCTACCAAAGAGGCATTTTGCAAAATGGTTTGTTCAAGTGTTCTAAAGGCCTCAAATGTGTATCATTTCTTCACAACATGATCTTGTGACATCTAAAATTCAGAATGGGCCAAGGAATCACTCATCTTCATGACTTATGGAGCAAGAATTCTCATAAGAAGCAAAAGGGAGGCAAGTTGCAAAAACTCACTCAAGTGTGAATCCACTTGCTGGCTGACTTCACAAACAATCCAAGGGCTCTCCACACATCTTGCTGCGCAGGACACCCCATCTGTCCTTGGCTAGCAAGTAGCCCATGCCTCTCTTACACAACTTTGACATTTTGGCAACTTGAGCCATACCAATCACAAAAGCACACATCAACTCATCTGACCAATCCCATTAGTTTATACAAGCAAAAAGCAAGCAAAAGCATAGACAACACAAGCCTGAAAGTATCCAGAACTCAGCATTCTCATTTTCCACCCCATTTGCAAAACTCTTCGAAACACTCAGCACAAGCCTCAAACATACAAACCAACTTCACAAATCAACTCAGCACACTTCCCTGGTTACAAACCACCCCTCACCATAGCCTGAAACTCATTGAAACAAAAACACGATCACCACCTTCCATTGAACAGAACTTCTGCCATCTCTCAAACCATCCATTATAAACTTCAAACAAGCATTGAAATCTTCTCAGGGGGTCCAGTGGAGTTGATTGAAAGCAAGAAACCAGCCAGAAAGTACCAGAAACCAAAGCTTCAGTTCAGGTAGCCACCTCAAACTTTTTTTTTCCAGAAACTCCATTTTAAGTTCTTAAATGCTTCTATGCACTCCCCTGATCACGGGGATATGATTATTTTTGAAAATGGTTGAGAAACCAGGATGTATGAATGTTCTGAAACTTTTTGCCCTAGGAATGTTTTGCTTCGATTTGGCTGATTGATGAATGAAAAATGATGTTTATTAGGGGGTTTTGATTCAGTGTTGAATGGGGATGAATTCTGGGCAGTTTGATTTCATTTTTATTGCGTGTAGAGAGAGTTAGAGATTTGGATTGCCGGAGAAGACGACCGGAACAGTGTTCCGATCGCCTGAAAGTCATTAGGGTTAATTAATTAGGGTTTAGTCTTAATTGCGTGAATTTGAATTTTGGCCGTCTAGATGCGCGCCAGGTCCACTCCCGCGCGTGTGAGTTTGAATTCTTGCCATTGATCTTGCTGACTTTTTCATTTTCAGTTTTAATTCATTTTATTTCTCATTTAATTTGATTTGTTTTCTTCATTTTATTAAAAATAGTAAAACATTTTCAAAAATTCTGAAAATTTTTATACAATCTTTTATTAATTTTCAGAAACCAAAAACATTTTTATTTTTATTTTTTGCATTTAAAATTATTTTTAAATCATTTAAAAGTTTATTTTTAATTAATTAATGAGAATTAATTAATTAAAAATACTTTTAGGCATTTAAAAATCACCAAAAAATTCATGAAACCTTTAAAATCATTTAGAAAAATTGTCCAACTCTCAAACAAAATTTATTTTTTGTTCTTGATGCCTTTTTACTATTTTCAATGGAAGTAAAATCATTTCAAGGCAATATTTTGTTCCAAACTTCCAAAATTCATTTTTGCCTAACCATTGAGAGTTGGACTTTGATTCTTTTTGCATTGTGTCTTGCATATCATGTAGTTTGTAGGTTTAAATTGGCATGAATTGACCTTGCATTTCCTATTTGTTTGACATTTTTCTTGGCAAGGTACCTTAAAACCCTAGCAATCTTGAGAAATTCATAACCCTCATTAGGTTAAGAGTTAGAACCCCTCCTTTGGGCAGTGAGTTTGTATAGGTTTAGGGTTCCTTTGAATGCCTTTTCAATTTTTTTTACCTTGATTTTTGCTTCTGGTTTTGGTTTTTGTTTTGTGCATTGATCATAAACCCTAATTTGGGCTTCTTTTTGCATTCATCTTGCATTTGTTTGCATACCATGACTTGCCATGACATTTTGTGCATTCATTTGATTCATATTACATCTTAGGACATGTTAGAATCATGTTTGATTATTGCATCTTTCATTTGCCATGTTGTATGTCATTTGCATTTCATAACTTTTCATGTATGTTCATGGTTCTAAGCATGCTTCTCTTGCATCCATATGTTTGTATGATCATCCTCATGCCTTGTTTCATGTTTGCATCATCTCATAGCATCATTAACATCATATACATGCTTCTGGTTTTGGTTTGCCGCATGCCATTTCATCTCATCTTGCATTGCATTGCATTCCTTTCACTAACTTTTCAGGTGGTAAGTAACTTTGAGAAGTGAATTTGCCTTCACTTCTCACATTTTCTTTTCATCTCTCTTATGCATCATTGCTGCATTTTGTCTTGTGTTTGATTTTGAGCTTGCTCATTCTTCTTCATCTTACTTTCTTTCTTCAAGTGGCTTGTCTTCTTAAGTGAAGCAAGTTACTTTGCTTCTCTTTGCTCCTTTCATTTGCTTCCTGGTAGTTTCTCTGAAGATCTTTCTTGCAAACCTCACAAACTTTAGGAACAACCAAGCATGACAATGATTAGGGTTTTGATTAGTCCCCCACTTAGTTTTTACCTTTGTGTCTCATTGAGTCTTCTCTTCTCATCTCATAATCAAGGACTAAACCCTAAAGGTTTTAAGGCTTTGTGATTAAGCTTATGCCTGCATCCTTCTATTAGGATGGAGTGTATAACTTTAATCCTAAGTGTTAAACCCTTAATGTGTTTAACTCCTTTAATCAATTCATCTAATTACCATCAAGACATCCAGCTTGTAACTTGGGCCTTACATTAGGGTTCTAATTCTTCCTTAATTGGTTAAGAAGGACTAACCCTTGTGTTAATGGACAAGTCCCCCTCAAGTTTGTCTTACAAACCATAAAATTCACTTCATCATCATATCATTAACTAAAATCCATCTAATAAAGGCCTTGTTTTGTCATGAGTTTAATCCCTAATCATGGATTAAGTTGAGGAGCTTTCCTCATCTTAAACATTCTCATCTATTATCCTTCTATTAGGATGGTGTAACGAGTCTGTTTAATCCTTGATTATGGCTTAATCTCATTACTTAACACTAAACAAAAACAACAAAAACATCTGAATAATCACAAGTAGGTTAATGATCTTAATCCTACACCATGGTGATTAAGTGTGAGAAACTGACTTCACACTTAAGGTATTCTCATTACCCCTAATCAGAGGGAAGATGTGATGAGTTTACTAAATCCATTGGTTTAGGCTTAAGCTCATTAACTTATGACAAACTTCAAAAAGCAATAAAAGACTGAAAATACAAAACAAACAATAATCGTCTCCTCCGGGATTCTTTTCTCATCTCATTCACTCATAAACGAGAACTTGCTTCTTCCGTCTAATGCAAGACAGTTTGCACCTGAGCCAGACAGGTCATACACTTGAGCACAGATAAGTAAGCAGTTCACCAGTCAATTTATCTTTCAGTCTCTTTGGGTCGAACTACGGTGTTCTGACTTCCTCATTGCACGAGAGGATACGTAGGCATAACTTAACAGTTATCGAATAAAAGTCTCTGTATATTCCCCCTCTTTCAGTATCATTCTTTTAGCCTCATTATCATGAGCATTTCATCTTTGTTCTTGCACTGACACTATACATATCACACCTCACTTTCTTTTACACTGACACCTGTACATCCTTTTCCAGATCTTTTATACACAAATTACACTGACACTACCCCTTTAAAACACAAATCTCTTAAGCGTGGATCCCGTCGAGTACGGCGGACAATCTGGGTGCTAATACCTTCCCAGGTTGTAACCAACCCCCTTTCTCAATCTCTCTGGTTCGCAACCGTCTTATCCATTCCTTTCTTAGGTTAATGCAGCATTACCTTTCCTTCGGGATAAAAATGCCTAGCTGGCGACTCTATTCATGTCCTGTGAGTTCACTCCCGTGTGTTCTCACATCCTCTTCTCGCCGACCGTTCGCGTCTGTACCCCTTCTGACCAGGTGTCATTTGGTAGGAGAGACAGAGACGAAAAGCTCGAATGTATTGGAAGCTAAGGCAATAATATTCAAAGTTGTAGCCAAGATTCTGAAATATTCATACCTGAGGGGAAAAACTCCATCATCAATGTTTTCCGCAAGAAGAAGCAGCTGAACCTATATCAATCGGAGATACGATCGCTTCGTCATTGAATTGTTTCGTTAACGGCTTTATTCATCAACAACGTGCAAACATCAATTTGCACACAAGGGAGCATATCAAGATCACACACGCGATAAGGAGAGTGGGCCAAGAAGGAAGGAGCAAGAGAGATACATGTGAAGTGGAAATCTCGGGAAAAAACCCCAACCCTTGCATCATCTTCGCCGGCTTGCTTCTCAATCATCAATTGATACTTCAACACGTCTTCAGCTTCGCGGATTCGTACACGGTGCTTTATTATTCTTTCGCTCAGAGCCTTGAATCAAGCCTTTTCACATCCAGGTACAACGCTCCCTCTGTGTTCATAGGCTTCGTTTCTTTTTGCGGTTTGGCTTTGTGAGGAGGAGTTGTGAGAGATTCAAGTTTAGATTGGGGATTAGTTTGATAATAGATTTTTTATGTGGTTGAATTAAGGAGGTGAGGTTTAGGACGGTGATTGAATTCGGAAAAGAGAAGGAGGTTGAGGAGGTTACGGCGGGGTTGGGTGCCGAAAAGGGAAGGTGGTGATGAATTGGTGGAATCGTGGAGATGATGATGGTGGTGATGAATGAGGAAGGTTGTGAAGTGAGGGTGTGGGCTTCGCGAAGAAGAAGAAGACGACGGCGGAAGGGCTCGGGTCGTGCCCGGCGGCGGATGGAGAAGAGGTTTAAAATTAGGGTTCTGAGTGTTTAGTGGTGTTTTGATTGATAAGAGCCTATTGGTTTAGTTTAGAAAGGGAAATGTGAATGTAAATTGTTAAGATTCATTAAAGGAAATTAATCATTCATTATCTTCTAATTAATCGTCAGCACTAATACTAATCCATTTCCTTGTGTATTGGACCCTGACCACTTCGTTAATCTCACCCCCCATATTAAGCCCATCAGCAAAACAACATAAAAATATACTTCCAGCACCCCCTCCAGCTTCTTGCGCATATGGGCCCTATGGCCTTGCTATTTGCACCCCTTTCTGGGCCCATTAGGAAAATCAGTAAAAAATTTACTAAAGCCACCCTGCTATTATTTTTTAGAATTTAATTTTAGTTTATATAGTTTCCAAATAAATCAATAAAAAAAATAGTAAAAATCATAGAAAAATTCTATAAAAATTCCAGTAGCTTAATGATTCCATTTAGAAATTTTTGATATTTTTACTTTCTGAATTTTGGCTATGTTTCGATTTAATTTTGATTTTTCTTTGAATTAGATTTATTGAATTTCCTTTAACTGTACTTGAGTTTGTTCATTTTAGTTTGGTAACTTCCAGTAGTATTTTTGAGCCATTCTTTTTTCTATGTTTAGAGGACTAATAATAGTATATAGGATAATTTTAGTGGATTTTTTAGACAATTTTATCTTAGGTTTAGAGGTTTAGTTCCTTAGAAATTAGTAGTTAATTTATAGCTGAAAATAAGCAATTTTTAGGCACATAAAAAGTAGGATTTTTTAGGATTCCTCTTAGTACAATGTTATAGGTAATTTTAGGTCCCCATGGTTTATTTTTTCATAATTTTTCCAGAAGTTTAGATATTTTTTAGAATATTAATTCTTAGGTTTGTTATGTGTATTTCCCATTAGTTTAGGCCATGAAAATAAAGTCCAATAAAAATATGGTTTAGTTTAAATTGAGTCTTAGAATTTAATATAGACTTAGGTTAGTTTAAATTTGGATGTTTAGAAGGAAAATATTAGGTTTGACTTTGATTTAGGACTTAGGCTTAAAGTTTCATTTTAATTAGAATTAGAATAAATAAATAGGACTATTTTAATTCATGCCTTTAAATGCATTTTTAGAATTTTATTTCTTATGTCCATTTTTAATGTTTTGCCTTTATTTGATTTTATAACTTGCATAGGCTTCCCCATTGTTCTTAGAATCAACTTAACTTCCTTAGGAAGTAAGTTGAATTCTAGTAGTTTCTAGTTTTTCCATTAGGATTAGAATACCTCACAAACCATTAGGACCTCTTGTAAATAAACAAATAAAATTAGGATTGAGTCTTAGTCCCTTAGATTTTTTTCCCTTTTTGTAACTTGAGTCATTCTTTCTCATCTTCAAACAAAAATCCAAAAACACTTAACAAATAAATGAAAGGATCCTTTGTGTATAGCCTTAGTCCATGAAGCACTTGCATTCATTCCATCTTGGAGTGGTGTAAGCTCGTCTATCATGATGCACAAGTCTCATCAAGGGATTGTTTCATAAAACAAACAAACAAAAAAACACTTCTCATAAAAGACAAAAAAACAAATAACAAGCGACTATCCTGCGGGAACTTCTTTTCTCATCTCATGCACTCACAACGCGAACTCGCGGTGACTTGTCTCGCATGCAAGACGGTAAACGCACTCGTACCAGACGAGCCTGCAACACCTGAGCATAGACATACGCAGTTCCAGCATAAAAAACACAAACAAATAGTTCCCGCCTTAGTTAGACGAACTACGTCGACTCTGATCCTCATTATCCCGATGAGGTACGTAGGCAGCGGGGTAGGGCCCGTTCGAGCGTATTCTTTATTTTCCCTACATCTCCCCTTTTCTTTCCATTGTCTTATTTCAGTTCTTTTCTCATTTCTCATTCCAGTTCCAGTAGCAGTTTTATTCAGCAGCATTCTTTATTTCTCACCCTTTGAAACAAGCAAGCAAGCGTGGATCCCGTCGGGTACGACGGACGATCTGGGGTGCTAATACCTTCCTAATTCGTAACCGACTCCCGAACTCAGATCTTTGGTTCGCAGGACCTTGTCCTTTCCTTCTTCCTCAGGTTTGTGCAACATTACCTTTCCCATTCATTCGGGATAAAAATGTCTGGCTGGCGACTCTAACCTTTCCGTGCCACTTTCGCATTTGTACTAGGATGAAAATCCCGGGAGCGACAGCTGGCGACTCTGCTGGGGAGGTAACATGATTCTTCCGGTTTCCCTTGTAGAGTCAATCCTAGTGCCTGTTTGGTTTTGCTTCTTTGGGCGTTTGTTTGCTGTTGTGTGCTTTAGTTTAGCTTTACTGTTTTTATTTACAGTTCTTTACAGCTTTACTTTATCGCATTTATTTACCGCTTTCAGTATTTTATTTTCCATGCATCATATTATACTGGACTGTCTGGCTGTGCTGGTTTTCATTTTTTCTGTGGGATGGGGTTACTATGAGATGAGCTCGTAACCGGGGCTCGAGTGCACCCTAGGACTTAGAGTGGTTCCACTTTGGCTTCATGGCATCTTGCTATGTTGGTAGTAGTGAGTTCCACACCTTGACTTGCGACCTTCTCGGGAATGTATTGATACCAGAATCTTTCTGGGTTAATGCGCTACCTTGATAGTTATGTGCAGTCAGGGGAGCGATCATTGAGAACCTTTGTGGAAACATCCCTCTCCAGTGATGATAGTGGCAGACCACATTTGTTGGCAAACTCACTCGCATCCGAGGTCCCACTAGGGACTCGCATAGGATGGCCTGGTTCTCTCATAGGAATTCAGTTAAAGCAAACTGATCGTATGACGATAGTATTGTACCCTTCGGGATGAATGTACTATTGTTTCTCGACTCAGTGCTTGAAGCTGGAAACTTGTGAGGGATGCTTGTTCTTTCCGGACTCAACTGAGACCTCCCTGAGTAGTACATAATGCCAAACCGATTCCCTGATTTGGTCATGAGCCATTTCTCGGAAATGGTGAACGTATTATTGCTATTCGGCTTTGAGAGTCCGTGATGTTGACCCGAGTAGCACACCCGTGAGATTGGGAGGGGTTTACAGGTTTGCAAGAACCCTGATACCTTCAGCATACCTACTTTGCCTTTGGTTCAGTTTTATGATCTGGATTTCTGTTCTTAAGATATGGATCCCGGATCAGAGGGATGACTATTGTGATATATGGATTTTGAGACCTTGCACCGACACCTGATTATATGATTGGCACATCACAGACACTTCACTGATCACATGCCTGTTGCATACATAACATCATAGCATTCTATCATACATGTTCGACTATTTCCAAAGATCCTATGTTTGAACCATGTCATTATATGTTCCTGTATCCCAACTGGCATTGAAGCGGATGGATCCCTTGGAAATAATCGAACATGGCATTTGCATGCATCCTTACTCTCATTACAGGTGTCCGGGGACAGATTCTCATCCTGATTCGTTTACTCTACAGAATGGCCAATTTGAATCACAGTCATCAAGAGATGGATATGGAACAATGCCGAGCAGAAATAGCTGAAATGAAAGTACGAATGGATCAACTTTCGGAGGACATGCAGACCTTGCGCCATAACCACACGCTATTGATGGAGAAATTCTACCAACAGAAGAAACAAGAGAACCAGACCAGTGAAGCCCCAAAGCTCCAAGAAGGGCACCATCTCCCCTTTATTGCTGCTGAAGTTAGTGGTCATCCCAGTCCAGTGATTTTGTTCCAAGATCAGGAAGCGTTTCGCGGAAATTCTTCTCAACTTTGGGATCCTAAGCCTCACAATTTGCAGACTATTCCAGTTCATCAAAGGGAAGGCAAAAGCCGCAAACAAATGCCAAAGACATCTGAAGCCAAGTTTGATTTGATCCCGGTGTCATATGCACAGTTGCTCGTTTGTTTGCTCGAGCTTAATTTGGTTGAACTTGTTACCGTGACAGCCACACCCAAAAAGCTTCCTCCAGATTTTGACGCCAATGCCAGGTGTGTTTTCCATTCTGGGGCACCTGGTCACCATGTGGAAAGCTGCAAAAGGCTTAAGCATCAAGTTCAAGAGCTCATTGATGCAAAAGTAATCGAGTTCGCACCGATCAACGGGGATGTGTCAGAAGATTTCATATCACTAGGAGGAACTTCTCCTTTCCTTACCACAAGAGTTATCCCTAATCAGGGGCGTGTGCCTCCGATCTGGGTTTTAAAGACATCGTGCCAGGCACCTTTACCCATTCATCGATCCGACATAAAGAAGAAAGTGCAGAAGAACTCTAGGTGTTCGAATTCATCTCAGCATCAGAATTATCAACAACAGGGGAGACTCAAGCTCAAGCAAGCTGAAGAAGTGTTTACTCCTAGTCAAGTGTTTGCCCGTTTGCTCGAGAATTCTTTGATTCAGCCAGGGAATGCCTTTCCAATGCCCTACCCCATTCCCCCATATTATGATATGGATGTTAGGTGTGAATTCCACTCCGGAACATTTGGACATACCATCGACGAGTGCAAAGCCTTCAAGCACAATGTCCAATACCTAATTGATTCAGGGATCATTACACCAGAAGGGTACCTCAGGAGCTGAAGCCTTTGATCCAGCTGGCCATGCAGACTGCACGAAGCTCAAATTAGGAGATGTAGATTTCTTTGATACATGTCTTTTGCTTTATTGTGTTTCTAGATTACCTTCAGAGCTGTTGAAGGAATCTTTTGTTTTTCTGTTGTGGATTGTGACATTTTCCTGTATTTCAGTATTATTGGAAAATAATTGTATAAGGTTTCGCATGTTGATGTATTATTTGCTTTATGGAAGTTTGCCGGTACCGTTGTTTCAACTCTTTTATCCTGGCAATTTTATTTTGAATTCCCGATACTCAGCACTTTCGCCATTCACACTCACAGAGTTTATCTTATGATGTGGCACTCCGTGGGTATCTGTCCCCTGATCTGAATGAAGTGGGATCAGTGACATGGCATTTTCACGCATATCATTTTTGCATACTAACAAGTTATCTGGATGTCCTAATTTATTTGACCATTTCAGGAGAAGTATCGGCCGTACCAGTACGCTACCCGAGTCAAATCATGAATACAGTACAAGCCGAGTTGAACGAGTTTCGCACTCAGATGGGGGAGTTCATGGTAGCAATGCAGAGTATAGTGCAGGGGCAACAAGAAATTAGAACCGCCATGCTGAGGCTTAATCGTCCACAGGTTGATCCTCCAATGATTACCTTGGACGCCGAAGGCAATCCGATCAACAACACAGTCATCCCATCTACTGATAATAGGCCTCCTATCCCTGAAGGCGTTGGTCCAATTCATGTTCGTGTAGCAGACCGACAGGAAGATCAGTTTACTTTTCTCAATGAAGATGTGGGATTTGGTTCTGGGGCCAATAACCAGGACTTTCAGATGCTAACCGAGAAGGTAAAGGCTTTAGAATGCAAAGACACCCTTGGCATTGATGTTGTTGATATGGGGCTGGTTTCAGGGTTGGTGATCCCTCCAAAGTTCAGACCTCCCGTTTTCGACAAGTACGATGGTAGATCTTGCCCACAAACTCACTTGCAGGCCTTCTATCGCAAAGTTGCTGCACATACGAAAGATGAGAAGCTTTGGATGTACCACTTCCAGGACAGCCTTTATGGGGGTTCGTTAGAGTGGTACATGAAGTTGGAAAAGAACTCTGTCCATAATTGGAAGGAACTTGGGGAAGCCTTTCTCAAGCAGTACCGGTATAATATTGACATGGCTCCCAGCCGGACCCAGCTTCAGGGCATGTCACAAAAGAACTCCGAGAGCTTTAAGGAGTACGCGCAGAGGTGGCGCGAGGTCGCAGCCAGAGTAAAACCATCATTGCAGGAAAGAGAAATGGTAGACCTATTCATGGATACCCTCCCGGGGTACTTCATAGAACGTTTGGCAGGTTGTTCAGCTAATGGTTTTTCTGATATCGTATTGACTGGTGAAAGAATTGAAAATTGGATGAAGCGAGGAAAGATTCAGGTCAACGGTGCCTCCACTTCTGGAACTAAGAAGTCGTTGTTCAATGAGCAAAAGAAGCAGTACGAAGAAGCAAGGGCAGTTTGTGTCCAACGAAAGAAGAGAAATCAAGGTTCGCATTACCAGATGACATCTATGATTATCCCAAGTGCCACACGTTCACAACAGCAAAATCGTCGTCAGTGTAATCCTCAACAGGGTCGGCAGCAAAGGAGAGAAAGATTTTTTGACCCTTTGCCAATGTCTTACACTGATCTTCTCCAGCATTTGCTTCAGTTGAAGTTGGTTGGGCTTCGCAAGCTGTCTCCACCTCCTTTTCCATTACCAGATGGATGGGATGCCCATGTCAACTGTGATTTTCATTCTGGGGCGCCAGGGCATCATATTGATGGGTGTAAAGCTTTTCACCACACGGTGCAGGACTTAATCGACTCGAAAGCTGTCAACTTTGCACCAAGCATATAAGAGAAAGGACACTTTCTTTGACTTGAAGTCTTGAAGCCAGAAGTATTCCGGATACTCTTGTTTTTGGTAATGTCGCGTCTTTGCAGTGCATTTTCATCCCTATTGAGGGGAACTACGTCGCTCTGATTCTTCATTGGTCTTGGGTCAATGGAGATACGTAGGCAGAAGATCGTCAGGTCTTTCCGAGCAACCTTATGGGGCAACTTTACTCCCCGACTTCACTTCTCCCTTCAGATGTCTCGTGTCGGAGTCAGAATAACTAGAAAAAATTGAAGACTACAAGTCCGTAAAAGAGTTGTCGATCGCTGAAAGTATCCAAGACTGACAGGTCCAGACGGAGCCAAGCTTCCTCAACTACGACAAGATTCAGTTTCTTTACTGCATTTCCATTTGTAGTTTCTTTTATGCTAAACATTTGTCTACTTGTATGAAATTTGTTTACTTTTGAATGTAGCAATAATAAAACTCACATGTTTTTCTTGAAGTAATTCATTCGCATTCACTTATAATCTTGCATATGTACATTGCAATACCAATTGTCATGCTTAAACTCTATGAGGGAGAATGACGAAACAAAAACGCAAAATTGTGTGCTCTCGAGTAAGGCCCTGTTGACGATGTACAAGATTTGTTTCAAATCCCTAAACACCGGAGATATAAGGAAGATAGACCCTCGCCAACCCCTTTGAGCCTTGAAGTAGGAGTTTCTTTTCGCATAAAAAAAAACCTCACATGTAACCCAGGGGCAGGGTAGATGTCAGCTAGTCGGACCGAACGTTCAGGCTTTCATAAAGGAATGTATTTGAAGATCCATGGCATTCTACTATGCTAATCAAAAGGTCCAAAGACCCGAAAACACAATGGTTGTCCAAGTCAAAAGGTCCAAAGATTGAAAACCACAAGGGTTATCCTTCGTCGACCAAAGAATGAGGCAGTCACAGCTCTCGCAAAGCAATCAAGACAAACAGTGTCACGCGATTTGTTCAAAAAAAAATGATAAGCCCGCTAAGTCGAAACTTGAAAACCAGTGACTTAGGCAAAAATTAGGGCATCCCGCTGGACTTCACAATCAAAGATTCACAAGAATCAGTCCAGGCAAAAATTAGGGATAAGAAAATATTGCAAAAGCGAAAGAAGAAAAGGATTACACAAGAAAGATCCCTAAACAAGAACAAAGTCGTGTGGCACAGACACTAAAGATAGGAGGGTTGACTGACTTCAAATGACAACCTAATTGGTGCTTAAACCGTTAGTGTAATTGGTTCCTCAACCATCGCAAAACCCTTTTTGAGAAGTGAGCACTTGTGAAAGCTAGCTGAACATAGGAATGGAGAACATCACGAAGATGGGTGGGCACAAATAAACTTCGAGCCTATATCTTTTGTTTTTATAACCGTGAACCAGGCCACGATACAACCCTCAAAAGTCCTAACTGAAACAGGGTTATTTTTGAGAGCGTACTACCACAAGATCGCGTTCCTGACTCCTATGAGTTGTGCTAAAAGATCGGGGTTGGTGTTGCATATGCATGTTTTCTTTTATCAAAAATCAATGTCGTATTTTAACCAGTGATTCACTCACAAAGGTTTGCGATATCTTTTTCAGTAAAACTTCAAGATTAATATGTGTGTTGCATTAGAATTTTCATTCTTAGAATAAACATTTTCTGCTTGCATGCATTTGTTGGGCATCATAAAATTTCACATACGAAACTTCAGTCCAGAAGCTTAATCTTGCCGAGTTGAGAAGTTTGAAACTTCCGAAGGACAATCTGTCGAGGTGCACTTTTCAAGAAAACTCCATTGAGTAGGGACTTTTCCCAACAATCGTGGTAAAAGCCAACTAATCTGGGGCAATCACATCACCAATCAGGGACAATTACTTCGAGATTCAAATCTCTCTAGGAGTGCGTGGTATGGATATTTTATTCAAAGCACAAGTTAGTCAGAGGTGATCACTTCAAGGCTCGTACCGGGGCAGGCCATCCCAGAAGCATGATCTCTCCCGAAGACGGTTTATCAGAAGCACCTATCCAGAGTTCAATATATTGGGGCAGAATATCTTACAGTGATATGAGTTTTTTCATTAATCCTCGTGAGGCAGATTTCTTTCATAGACCATGCAGTCTAGGGCAGTTATTTCGAGATTTGATAAATCTCTCCAAGAGTTTGAAGACAACTGAGGCATTTCGTATGTCGTGTTTTCTGTAAAATCCTCTTGAGACGTTTTCTTCCGAGGGATCTTAGTCTGAGGCGAGTTGAAAATTTCAGAGAATCATTGTTCACTCAGATCAGTTGGCAATCTATCAACCTAGAGTCTATGGGCAAAGCCATTGTCAACACAGTACTTCAAGAGTTATTTAGCAAGTCGCATCAGACAATCCCTTCTCCAGCAGTGTAGTAAAGGGAATGATACTTCTTGAGCAGAAGGGTATCATCGTCTCTCATCCCCAGCGAGGGGCAACTTAAACTCTTATCTTCAGCAGGAAGCTTTATCATTGACATCCTCCCTCATCCCCAGTAGAGTTAGAAGTTGAAATATCCTCAGCAAGGCAACAAAAGATGGGTGTCATCCCCAAGAAGGAGTTTCCCTTCAGACATGGGCAATTCTCAGCAGTATAAGGAATGTCTTTCCTCCCCAGCAATTTCTTCCTCAGCAGTGTCATGCCTTCGGTTCTCAGCCAAGTCAGGAGGTCTTCATTTCACCACCGGAGTTCAAGAATAGTTCATCTCCAGCAGGGTCTTGGTACTCCAATCTCAAAGTCCAATTTATTTATGGCAATGGCGGCAGTTCAGAGCCGGTGTATCGTTAACAGCATTCCCCGCAGGGCTGTCTTCTCCTCACAAGGAATAGTTCGATCAATGCAGTGATCATCAGTTCCTCCCCAGTCAAGCCATCTGGTATATCTATTATCTCCTCATCGGGAGACCCCTTTTGCATTTGCATCTAGTAATCATCATTACATTTGCATCCTCCAAAGCGTAGCATTTCCATCATCATGGAGCATTACGCCATAAATCCAAACATATGCATACCAGCATGGGCCAGTTTTGAGGTATTACCTAAGACCGGTTACATCTCCAATCAGGTTGAAGTATTCCCCACAGAATGCAACTTCGTTTCCCAGGGTGGTTACTTCTACCAAGTCTTGTTGTTATCCCCAGTTGAGTCTTGTTTTAGTACAACAGTCTCATTTTTTCGCGTCTCCGTTTCAGTACAACGGTCGCGTCTTGGGCTCCCGTTTCAGTACAACGATCCCGTTCCTTTCGAGTCTCCATTTAAGTACAATGGTCTCGTCTTTGAGTCTTGTTTAAGTACAACAGTCTCATTTTTTTCGCGTCTCCGTTTCAGTACAACAGTTGCGTCTTGGGCTCTCGTTTAAGTACAACGATCCCGTTCCTTTCGAGTCTCCATTTAAGTACAATGGTCTCGTCATTGAGTCTTGTTTCAGTACAACAGACTCATTTTTTTCGCGTCTCTGTTTCAGTACAACGGTTGCGTCTTGGGCTCTCGTTTAAGTATAACAATCCCGTTCCTTTCGAGTCTCAATTTAAGTACAATGGTCTCGTCTTTGAGTCTTGTTTCAGTACAACAAACTCATTTTTTCGCGTCTCCGTTTCAGTGCAACGGTCGCGTCTTGGGCTCCCGTTTCAGTACAACGATCCCGTTCCTTTCGAGTCTCCATTTAAGTACAATGGTCTCATCTTTGAGTCTTGTTTCAGTACAACAGTCTCATATTTTCCGCGTCTCCGTTTCAGTACAACGGTCGCGTCTCAGGTTATCATTTAAGTACAATGATCATGTTCCTTTTGGTCTCGTCTCAGCGCGAGTGTAATGGATCGGTTGATACCATTTCCTAGTTAGATCAGTTGATCTTACTTGAGTTATGAATCGGTTGATGTTATTTCTCTTCGAGTTGTAAATCGGATGATATTACATTCTCGCGTTTTCGTGGTTATGGATCGGTTGATACCATCTCCATGTTAGATCGGTTGATCTTATTTGAGTTACGAATCGGTTGATATCATTTCTCTTCGAGTTGTAAGTCGGATGATATTACATTCTCGCTTTCCGGGGTGGATCGGTCGATACCACCTCCGTGTTAGATCGGTTAATCTTAGTTGAATCGCAAATCGGTTGATGTTGCGTTAAGTCCTGTTTCGATAACAGGCATCTTCCGTGGCGGGGTCCTGCCCAACAGTCGCGTATGTTTTCTTTATGGCTTGGTCCGGCCCAGCAGTCATATTGATTTGAGTTCCATTTCGTTGATGGTTTCGTTAAACCCTGTTTCGCCAATAGGCGCCCTCGTTGTGGCTTGGATTCGTTCAGTAGTCACAGTGATTGCATTGATTCTATTCCACCTGGTTCTATCTTCGTTACCTATTCAGAGGTCAAAACAAAAATAAATAAATAAAAGGGCAGATGGCATTTCTGTTATCCTGAGTTCAAATTTCCAGGTTTATTCGAGTATTCAATCACTCCACGTCCTGAACGTATAAAAGCCGTCGCAATTATTCGTTCAGGCTTGCAGATGATTGAATAGGGGAAGCTGTAATACCTCAAAATTTGCCCTCATTTCTTTTTACCTTAACTGGCTTATCGTTTCACATTCATCTGCACTTCTCACTAGGACATTAACATCATGTTAGTGTATTTCACGGATTCACAAGGCATGTGATCAAGGACATAGGAAATTAGGGTTCCGTACCTTATACGTATCTATCAGGGATTCAACTTGTTGAAAATATTCATTGACGCATCTAACCCATTGTTGAGGTGTTTGATTAGAGTTGCTTTGAATAAGAGTTTTGGATCTTATTAACGTCTCAAGCTGTATTCTTCGTGATTGAATGTCTCGAGGAGAATTTGGAGTTCTTATTCATGCTTCGATTTGAGGGCACTTCATCAATTAAGGTTTAAGGAGAATGCACAATTATTGGTTTAGTCGGAAGGCATCATTCAAGATCGAGCTCAAATTGTCAGAAGAATTCAAGGATGATTCATGATCAAGGTTTAAGGTGAGGTTTGTTGCTTTGGACACATGATATTAAGATCAGGGTCTCGTGCAATATCAAAAAAAACTCACAATCATGCATTTCATTGGATTTCTAAGACGTGGGAGCCAGAGGTTATTCGAATCAGGATTTTCTATATGTTGTAAGCTTTTGGGGCTCAAGTTAAGGTAAAGGTTTAAATTCCTTAGTAAAATCTCTCTTGTCAAGATTCATTCAGCTACAAGGTTTACCTTTTCTAGGGCGCATCAGGGTTCATTCCTTATTCAGTGTTCTAGTTCAACAAGAAAGGTGTGGTCTATTAGTTACCATGTTCGGGGATTTATACATTAGTGGTTTCATTATGTCGAGGCTTTAATTCATCTGAAGGTCCAGATTTCTTCATTTTTTCCATGAGTAATTCAAAGTTTTGGAATCGGATTTTAGTGTGATATTTGGATTCAATTCAAGATTCATTCACAATTAGCCTCATTTCTCAAGAGTTAATCCCATTTGGTTTCTCAATTCATCACCATTGCCATGACAATCATAACTCAAACTCAAGTTGGTGCAAATATCACAAGAAATATGAAACCAAAAGTCTACCCAATTAACCACTTTCATTAGTCATGTCCAATCAAAACAATATCAAGAATGCTCTTTACATGAATACAACACCAGAAAGAAAAGCTTGCAGGCCAATAATTTCGAAGTGGGAAAATATTATAACAAAGGAAAAAATCATTCAAAGATCATCCTAAAGTTCTAAAGTTCACAAAAATGTTATAAACCAAAATATTAGAACTTCATAGAACTTCAGTTCTTTTTCTTCGTCAGTACTTATTCAATCTGCTCAACCCCACTCCGTGGATTGTTTCTCAGAATTTATCAGACTCCTCTTCACAGCATAGCCGGCTGCCACCATTGGCTTCTCGCCGTCACCATCAATTTCATCGCCCTCCATCTGCATCAACAAGAATATCAGATTGAAGTGAATACTAAAAAGGGTGAAAGCAGGGATTGCTACTCACTGCTATGGAGAGTCTTACCGACTGTGTCAGCAGCAGATGGATCGTAAATAATGGAAGCCAAGTTGACGGCAAGAAGCTATTTCAGCTTGACTTGAATAAGATCATACGTGGTGAAGATACAAGGATTGCATTGATGATAAAAAAAACATTCCAAATAAATACACCTCAAAAATATTGTGAGCTGCCATTGAAGAAAATCAGAAGGGTACCTATGATACCTGCCAATTGACTTTAAGAATAAAATATGGGTTATGCATTTATCAACATACTACGAGACATTCAATGGGAAGAGGTGGGAGAAGTTCAACCGTAAAAAAGTTGCTTCTTTGGCATATGCTCGAATCCAAGGAAAGAATGCTTTTGTTAACCATTCAAGTTTGAAGATAAGCGCTGCCGACCTATTGTCTTCTAGCCAGATGGTCCTGAAGCCGGTGATCAGGTTATACAGGAGAGTCTCTCCTCTTACTATAGTAATATTCAAGCAGTTAAGCCAAGTGATTCACTCAGATTTTCCTCGAAGGACGGTCTTCCTGTGAGTTTGGATGCAAGTTAATATTTGAGAAGCTGTAAAATTGCTGACAGAAAGGATGTAGATTTTGTATCATAAAGTATTTTGCCCACAAGTTGTAGAAGTTTGAAGCACTGTGTTTGATTTTTCTGCATACAAAGACAATCCATTTCAGAAGCAAAGGAAACAATCCAAAAGAAATCAAAAATTCACAATCGCATAACCGAATCAGAAGGAAGTGTCTAACAAAATTTAACCGATTTCACAACTGAAAGATAACTGAATCTTACCTGAAAAAGGTTCTAGAATCATCTTTGATGCATCTCATATAAATCAGAACAATCCTTCAATCGTTTTTTTTCTTCGGCTACACATTTTCTTCTCAATCAATCTTCATTTTTTCAATGGCACCTTTTCTTCAATCCCTCTCCATTCTTCCATAATCCTCCAAGCTTTCTTCACTCTCCTACACAACTCCTCGCCATTCTTCACACCTATTTCTTCTTCAACCTCTCTTCAACCCTTCAATCCCACCGTTCTGCTTCATGCTTCTTTCACCACAGCTACAATTATCCCTCTCCTTATATGTTCCTTTTTTCTTCCTCCATCTATGTCAATTCTTCGGTTCGTTTCCATCAAATCTTAAGAATTGCCATGAAGGAAAGGATCTGCACGAATTGAAGGAGGCGAATTATCAGTGTCAACGGGGGTGTAAGAGACTGTAAACACCCCAAATTTGCCCTCACCCATTCACACCATGGCTTGTGATATCCTCATATGCATAAACACAATCATAGCATCTCATAATACATTTTTGATTCACTGCATTGGTTCAAAGTCATCTGCATCTAGGGTTGTGATCTGAGCAATCCAAGAGCTTCTTGAGCCACTCCAAAGGTCATCAATCACTCCAAAGGGGTCCATGTATGTTCAAGCATCATATTATATCCTCTCAAAGTCAAGAATGTCAAAAAATCACAAGAACTAAGAATGGTATGGAAGCAGAGCCAGGTTTGACTGCACAGATGACCTAGAATTAGGGTTTTGGTTTCAAAATCCATAACTCCATTTTTTTTTGTCATTCTTGTTTCTATTTGTCTCTATATGATATAGGGAGCATGCATATCAATTTTCATGAAGAAATTCCTTGGGGAAGTCATCTGATCAAGAGTTGACTTTTCAAGCAAGTCAGTGCAAAATCAGGACATCTGAGGCCCCCAATGACCCAACCAAAGGGTATTCTTCATCATTTTGATTGTATATGATCTTTATTTGATCATATAAGAAGTTGGAAGTTCACAAAATTGAAGAATTTCAAGTCTTTTGCAAAGTTGACTTTTTGGGAAAGTTTGACTTTTAATGAAATTGTCATTTTGGGAAACTTTTTCAACCCTTGCTTTTTGATTCAAAAATGTTTCAAATGAAAAAACTTTGATCATGAAAGTTGTAGAATGGATCATTCCCTTTTCAAAAAGTACAAGAACATGACCTAATTCATTTTGGATCATAAGTTATGGCTTGTCAAAGTTGGCTAAAATCACAAAATTTGAAGTTTTCTACCAAAGAGGCATTTTGAAAAATGGTTTGTTCAAGTGTTCTAAAGGCCTCAAATGTGTATCATTTCTTCACAACATGATCTTGTGACATCTAAAATTCAGAATGGGCCAAGGAATCACTCATCTTCATGACTTATGGAGCAAGAATTCTCATAAGAAGCAAAAGGGAGGCAAGTTGCAAAAACTCACTCAAGTGTGAATCCACTTGCTGGCTGACTTCACAAACAATCCAAGGGCTCTCCACACATCTTGCTGCGAAGGACACCCCATCTGTCCTTGGCTAGCAAGTAGCCCATGCCTCTCTTACACAACTTTGACATTTTGGCAACTTGAGCCATACCAATCACAAAAGCACACATCAACTCATCTGACCAATCCCATTAGTTTATACAAGCAAAAAGCAAGCAAAAGCATAGACAACACAAGCCTGAAAGTATCCAGAACTCAGCATTATCATTTTCCACCCCATTTGCAAAACTCTTCGAAACACTCAGCACAAGCCTCAAACATACAAACCAACTTCACAAATCAACTCAGCACACTTCCCTGGTTACAAACCACCCCTCACCATAGCCTGAAACTCATTGAAACAAAAACACGATCACCACCTTCCATTGAACAGAACTTCTGCTATCTCTCAAACCATCCATTATAAACTTCAAACAAGCATTGAAAGCTTCTCAGGGGGTCCAGTGGAGTTGATTGAAAGCAAGAAACCAGCCAGAAAGTACCAGAAACCAAAGCTTCAGTTCAGGTAGCCACCTCAAACTTTTTTTTCCAGAAACTCCATTTTAAGTTCTTAAATGCTTCTATGCACTCCCCTGATCACGGGGATATGATTATTTTTGAAAATGGTTGAGAAACCAGGATGTATGAATGTTCTGAAACTTTTTGCCCTAGGAATGTTTTGCTTCGATTTAGCTGATTGATGAATGAAAAATGATGTTTATTAGGGGGTTTTGATTCAGTGTTGAATGGGGATGAATTCTGGGCAGTTTGATTTCATTTTTATTGCGTGTAGAGAGAGTTAGAGATTTGGATTGCCAGAGAAGACGACCGGAACAGTGTTCCGATCGCCTGAAAGTCATTAGGGTTAATTAATTAGGGTTTAGTCTTAATTGCGTGAATTTGAATTTTGGCCGTCCAGATGCGCGCCAGGTCCACTCCCGCGCGTGTGAGTTTGAATT
Organism: Lathyrus aphaca; assembly: GCA_963966055.1. NCBI lineage: Eukaryota > Viridiplantae > Streptophyta > Magnoliopsida > Fabales > Fabaceae > Lathyrus > Lathyrus aphaca. Next base: position 184,716,938 of record OZ014520.1, read on the forward strand.
ATTGCCATTGATCTTGCTGACTTTTTCATTTTCAGTTTTAATTCATTTTATTTCTCATTTAATTTGATTTGTTTTCTTCATTTTATTAAAAATAGTAAAACATTTTCAAAAATTCTGAAAATTTTTATACAATCTTTTATTAATTTTCAGAAACCAAAAACATTTTTATTTTTATTTTTTGCATTTAAAATTATTTTTAAATCATTTAAAAGTTTATTTTTAATTAATTAATGAGAATTAATTAATTAAAAATACTTTTAGGCATTTAAAAATCACCAAAAAATTCATGAAACATTTAAAATCATTTAGAAACATTGTCCAACTCTCAAACCAAATTTAGTTTTTGTTCTTGATGCCTTTTGACTATTTTCAATGGAATTAAAATCATTTCAAGGCAATATTTTGTTCCAAACTTCCAAAATTCATTTCTGCCTAACCATTGAGAGTTGGACTTTGATTCTTTTTGCATTGGGTCTTGCATATCATGTAGTTTGTAGGTTTAAATTGGCATGAATTGACCTTGCATTTCCTATTTGTTTGACATTTTTCTTGGCAAGGTACCTTAAAACCCTAGCAATCTTGAGAAATTCATAACCCTCATTAGGTTAAGAGTTAGAACCCCTCCTTTGGGCAGTGAGTTTGTATAGGTTTAGGGTTCCTTTGAATGCCTTTTCAATTTTTTTACCTTGATTTTTGCTTCTGGTTTTGGTTTTTGTTTTGTGCATTGATCATAAACCCTAATTTGGGCTTCTTTTTGCATTCATCTTGCATTTGTTTGCATACCATGACTTGCCATGACATTTTGTGCATTCATTTGATTCATATTACATCTTAGGACATGTTAGAATCATGTTTGATCATTGCATCTTTCATTTGCCATGTTGTATGTCATTTGCATTTCATAACTTTTCATGTATGTTCATGGTTCTAAGCATGCTTCTCTTGCATCCATATGTTTGTATGATCATCCTTATGCCTTGTTTCATGTTTGCATCATCTCATAGCATCATTAACATCATATACATGCTTCTGGTTTTGGTTTGCCTCATGCCATTTCATCTCATCTTGCATTGCATTGCATTCCTTTCACTAACTTTTCAGGTGGTAAGTAACTTTGAGAAGTGAATTTGCCTTCACTTCTCACATTTTCTTTTCATCTCTCTTATGCATCATTGCTGCATTTTGTCTTGTGTTTGAGTTTGAGCTTGCTCATTCTTCTTCATCTTACTTTCTTTCTTCAAGTGGCTTGTCTTCTTAAGTGAAGCAAGTTACTTTGCTTCTCTTTGCTCCTTTCATTTGCTTCCTGGTAGTTTCTCTGAAGATCTTTCTTGCAAACCTCACAAACTTTAGGAACAACCAAGCATGACAATGATTAGGGTTTTGATTAGTCCCCCACTTAGTTTTTACCTTTGTGTCTCATTGAGTCTTCTCTTCTCATCTCATAATCAAGGACTAAACCCTAAAGGTTTTAAGGCTTTGTGATTAAGCTTATGCCTGCATCCTTCTAATTCTTCCTTAATTGGTTAAGAAGGACTAACCCTAGTGTTAATGGACAAGTCCCCCTCAAGTTTGTCTTACAAACCATAAAATTCACTTCATCATCATATCATTAACTAAAATCCATCTAATAAAGGCCTTGTTTTGTCATGAGTTTAATCCCTAATCATGGATTAAGTTGAGGAGCTTTCCTCAGCTTAAACATTCTCATCTATTATCCTTCTATTAGGATGGTGTAATGAGTCTGTTTAATCCTTGATTATGGCTTAATCTCATTACTTAACACTAAATAAAAACAACAAAAACATCTGAATAATCACAAGTAGGTTAATGATCTTAATCCTACACCATGGTGATTAAGTGTGAGAAACTGACTTCACACTTAAGGTATTCTCATTACCCCTAATCAGAGGGAAGATGTGATGAGTTTACTAAATCCATTGGTTTAGGCTTAAGCTCATTAACTTATGACAAACTTCAAAAAGCAATAAAAGACTGAAAATACAAAACAAACAATAATCGTCTCCTCCGGGATTCTTTTCTCATCTCATTCACTCATAAACGAGAACTTGCTTCTTCCGTCTAATGCAAGACAGTTTGCACCTGAGCCAGACAGGTCATACACTTGAGCACAGATAAGTAAGCAGTTCACCAGTCAATTTATCTTTCAATCTCTTTGGGTCGAACTACGGTGTTCTGACTTCCTCATTGCACGAGAGGATACGTAGGCATAACTTAACAGTTATCGAACAAAAGTCTCTGTATATTCCCCCTCTTTCAGTATCATTCTTTTAGCCTCATTATCATGAGCATTTCATCTTTGTTCTTGCACTGACACTATACATATCACACCTCACTTTCTTTTACACTGACACCTGTACATCCTTTTCCAGCTCTTTTATACACAAATTACACTGACACTACCCCTTTAAAACACAAATCTCTTAAGCGTGGATCCCGTCGAGTACGACGGACAATCTGGGTGCTAATACCTTCCCAGGTTATAACCAACCCCCTTTTTCAGTCTCTCTGGTTCGCAACCGTCTTATCCATTCCTTTCTTGGGTTTATGCAGCATTACCTTTCCTTCGGGATAAAAATGCCTAGCTGGCGACTCTATTCATGTCCTGTGAGTTCACTCCCGTGTGTTCTCACATCCTCTTCTCGCAGACCGTTCGCGTCTGTACCCCTTCTGACCAGGTGTCATTTGGTGGGAGCGACAGCTTGGCGACTCTGCTGGGGAACCTTATACTGTAACCAGGGCTTCTGGTTCTTTTTGTGGGTTCCTCCTAGCGCTTGTTTGATTCGTGTATACTGGGGTGTTATGTGCTGTTTGTGTTTGTATACCTGTTTTATTTATTGCTTTATGTACAGTTTGTTTACTGCTTTCTTTACAGCTTTATATATATCATACTGTCATATTATTCTGGCTGGATCTGGTTTTGTTGCTTTGGTGGGTGGGTGTTCTATTGAGAGTTTAAGGTCCTATACCTGGGACCTGAGTGACACCTAGGCTAGAGTGGTTCATGTTCTTTCCCATTCCATTTCGGTCTGGTGCGGGAATATGAAACACGGTTCAGATATGGGTTTCTTCTTGAGAACTCTGTGCTACAGATTTCCTGTAAGGCTAGGGCTATCTGGGAAGCCTGCTAAGTCTGGATGACCTTTATTATGACCTTCAGAAACTGAGGTGAATTAGAGGAGGATCTTTTATGGTTATTGTAAACACTGTACCTCCGGGTTAGAAGTGTTTACACTTCTCATAACTGATCCAAGTCTGAGGATCCTTGTTTTAGAACACTACCTGTGAGGGGGTTGGGCTGTTTACAGGTTTGCAGGTACCCTTGACCTCAACATACCCTGTTACTTTATTTTGATTAAGAGTACTCCATTTTGGAACAGTTCTTGTGATTTTTAACCCTGGATACGTGACTCTTTATTTGAGTCCCCCACCTTGGTTACTGGACTTATGAACCTCCATCTGGATTTCTTGAACATACATGGACTTATACCAAGGCAGTAATCAGATCCAGCTTGATCACAAACCCTTGCATATCATTTGCATACATCATCGTTGCATCATTTAACATGTGTTTATTTGTTTTTCAGGGTATCCATATTACATTTGACTTGGTTTTGACCCCTTCATCAGCATAGACCCTTTGTTCATCAGCTACTTGCTTCAGTCACCTGCATCACCAGCATCAGCCTGTCAGTGGCCCATCCTCAGCACTGTTTTCCATCATCAGCATCTGTTTCAGCTCTTCTTCAGCAACATGGCACCCAAGAAGAGCAACATCTCATATCATTTCTTTGAGCCTGAGCTGGCTGGCATCAGGAAGGTCCATGCCCTTATTACTCTAGATCATATACCACTTTTCAGAGAACATTATGGAGGCATCCTTGATGTGGTTATGGATTTGGACCCTTCCCAGAGGAGCTTGATTCATACTTGCCTGCAGTTCTATGATCCCCCTCTGAGGTGCTTCACCTTCCAGAATTTTCAGTTGGGACCCTTGTTGGAAGAGTATTCATCACTGATTGGTGTACCTGTTAGGGGTGGTGTCCCCTTCAACCCTGAGATGGCTTTCCCTAGTAATGAAGAGGTAGCAAAGGCATTGTATCTGGAACCAGTTCTGATTGAGCAAAACATGACAGCAAAGGCTGGAATCTCTGGTCTACACTTGGATTTCTTGACTTCTCAGGCTATCCTGAAAGCCTCCTTGGGAGAATGGAAGGCAGTCTGTGCATTATTAGCCCTCAGCATATATGGGGTTATATTATTTGCAGATGAGCCTAAGTTCATTAGCAAGAATGCAATCCATCTCTTCATTCTGAGGAACCCAGTGCCCACCTTACTGGGAGATTTCTACTACTCTGTTCACCAAAGGAATGAAAAGCAAAGAGGAAGATTGGTGAGATGCTGTGCTCCCTTGTTCCATACCTGGTTATTCAAGCACCTGCCCAAGACTGATGCATTCTTGAACCCTCACCAACAGAGGAATTGGGCTAGGAGACTTGTTGCTTTGACCTCAAATGACATCAGGTGGTGCACCCAGAGCACCAAGGGCAGGGACATCATTACTAGTTGCGGGCAGTTCCCCAATGTACCCCTGATAGGAGTAAAGGGTTGCATCAACTACAACCCTCTGCTATTCAAAAGACAATTGGGCTATGCATTGGTCCACCCTCCTAGAGTGCAAGATCTAGCTGAGACCCTTTATTGTGAGATCAAGCCTAGTCTGGCTATTGTCAGGCAAGCATCCTGGGCTTGGGACAATGTCCAGACTAAAGGGGTAACCATTCTTGGGAGATGCAACAATTTGGCCTCAGCTCAGTATTATGAGTGGTCACATACCAGGGCTCAAATTTCTGGGATGCCCTTCACCATTGAAGATGTACCTGGACCCTCCACAGCACCACCTCCAGCCACTGTCAGCCTGGAGGAGTTTGAGAAGCTCAAAGAGAGGAATGAGAATTTGTCTGAAGCCTTGAAGAGAACCCTCTAGGAGAGGAGTGATGGTCGTCTGGACATTGAAAGGTTAGAAAAGCTTAAGGTGGAGCATCTAGCCAGGATTGAAAAGTCAGAGGACTACATCAAGAAGTCAAGGGCTGGGGAACAAATTTTGAAGAATGCCTGTAAAGAGGCCCAGTTCCAGAGAGCTAGGACTGATCTTTATCTGAAAGAGAGCCAAGCTAGGTGGGTCAGGATCACTGAAGCTCGCACTCAGGAGGATAAGAGAACCCAAGACAAGATTGAGCGGTTGGAGGCTAATGCAAAGGAGCAGCAGGAAGCCCTAGTAGCAGCCCAGAGGGAGATCTCAGAATTGAAACTCAGAGCTGGTGTAAAGAGGTCAAAGGACCAAGGCAGAAACAAGAAGCTAACTGCTGCTATCACCACTAGGAATCTTCTCATCAGGAATCTCACAGAGCATCCAGCTGACCCTGTGACTGAAGCACTTCTAAAGGAAGTCCAGGAAGATGAGTTTGGTCTTAGTGTCTGACTTTTGCTTGTTGTTGCTTTCATTTCGTGTACTTTTCTTATGTTGTATTTTTGACCCCTCAGAGGGCTTGTATTGTAAAAAACAAACTATGTATCATTCATTTTTGTAATATATTCATTAGTTTGTTTCATTTGGATCTCTCTCTCCTAAGCAACATCAAGAGCACCTTCTTCAAGGGTCTGGAAAGGTCAAAACCAAATGCCAAGTCGGATACCTTGGAAACAAATAAGCATACTGCATTGCATACTAACCTTTTGTTTTGTTTTGTAGGTTTTTGTTTTGTTTGTTACTAACTCTGTTGTGATTCAGGAACTATTGCTCGACGACGGGTGTTCCCTCTTAACCGTCCGCACAGATATCCCACTCGCAACAACCTTCCGGGTATACAAATGGACCAAGTACAGCAGGACCTTACAGAGGTCAGGACTCAAATGGCCAATGAGAGACTGGAGATGAGAAATCAGATGGCCCAGTTTATGGAGGTGATGAATGGACTGGCACAGAGCCAAGAAAGATTAAGGGCCTTAGTGGAAAGGCAGACCCAGGAGGAACCCCATCTAGGGACTGGGGGAATAAGCAACAATGAGAGGGTTCAGCCTCATGTTAACCCACCTGTATATGGACCCCACCTTCATCTAGAGATCAACATCCCTGCTAATGTGCAAGGGAATGCCACTGCAGGAAGAGTATTACAAGAAGACCCCCAGGAAGATCAGTTCACTGTGATGGGAGCTAGGGATGAAGCCTATGACAGAAGGCTAGATGAAATTGCTGAGAAATTGAGATCCCTGGAGTCCCAGAATTCTTTGGGCTTTGATGTTATGGACATGGGTCTAGTGGACGGGGTAAGGATTCCCCACAAGTTTAAACCTCCGTGCTTTGAGAAGTACAACGAAACTTCCTGCCCGTGAACCCACTTGCAATCCTTTCTGGGGAGGCTGAAGGCATACACCATGGATGAAAAACTGTGGATGTTTTATTTCGAAGACAGTTTAACAGGAGCTTCAAGGGAATGGTACTCTCACCTGACTAGAGCAACCATCAGATGCTGGAAGGACCTAGCTGAGGCCTTTATCAGACAATATCAGTATAACTTGGATATGGCTCCTAATAGGACCCCCTGATGGGAATGTCTCAATCATCCAGGGAGAGCTTCCGAGAATACGCCCAGAGGTGGAGACAGCTTGCTGCTGCTGTCCAGCCACCCATGTCGGAAAGGGAGATGGCCGACATGTTTATGAACACCCTCCAAGGGACATATATTGACAGGCTAGCTGCCTTTTCTTCCACCAGCTTCGCTGACGTAGTCATAGCTGGAGAAAGAATTGAAAGCTTGTTAAAGATGGGCAAGATTTCTGACAATGGTGCGAGCTCGTCCAGCAACCCCAGAAAACCTTTTGTAGGTCCGAGAAGAACCGATGAGACTAATGCTATTCAGGCCAGCAGGGGCAGACCTCAGTATGTTCATAGGTCAGTGGCAGCTGTCACTATTCCAGCTCCAATTCCTCACCAACCAGCATATCAACCACAACAACAACCCCATTACCAGCAACAAACTCAGTATCCTCCTCAGAGAAACTACAACAACAACAACAGTCAGCAAAGACCATTTCAACAGAGACCATCTCAGGCCAATAGGGTGATCGATCCGATCCCTATGCCTTATGCCGCTTTACTACCACAGCTCCTGAAGCTCAACCTGGTTGAGTTAAGGACGTTGGCACCACCAGATCCTTCCAGTTTGCCAAGAAATTACGACGCCAACGCCATATGCGCTTTTCACTCCAACTCACCTGGCCACAGTACAGAAAAGAGCAGAGCTTTACAGATGAAGGTGCAAGACCTGGTAGATTCTAAAGCTCTAAACTTTGCACCCCCGCCAAATGTTAACAAGAACCCTATGCCCAACCATGGAGGGCCCAGAATTAATGCTATTGAGGAAGATAAGCCGTCTTTCTTGATAACCAGTGTTGGGCAGATCCGGACACCCCTGGTAGAGATTAAAGCTCAACTCCTTGAATGCCAGATATTCCTTGGGTGTGATCTCGGTTGCGGTTATTGCAACATTTCGGTAAATGGATGTGATAACTTGAGAAGCGGCATAGACAGTCTTATCCAGAATGGTCTACTTCAAATCACAACATCGATACCTTCAAATCCAGCAATCCCTCCGACAACAGTTCCAGAGTCTCCTACAATTGCAACAACAATAATTCCAAACAATTCTTCAGTTTCATCAACAAATGCTTCAAATATCACTTCAACAAGCCAGATATCAACAAACGTCCCTTCTACAACATCAGCACCCCTCTATTCAGAATCTTCTCCTACAACACCAGCAAACATCTCAGCAGTCACTATTTATTATGATCCGTCAAGTATTCCTCCGAACAACAATTTTCAACAGCAAACAGCGGCTTCTCCTGCCATATCACCGGTCACTATCTACTATGATCCACATACTATTGCAACACCCTCCTCTGCTGCAGTCAGCCCGGTTACCATCACGGTACCTGGGCCCGTTCCATATGAAAGCAGTAATGCCATCCCTTGGCACTACGGCTCAGATCTATACCGCGAAGGGCAGAAAATCACTCTTGAATCATCAACTTCTTCACCACAAATAGACAATGTGGGGGGAGGCGGAGGCTTCACTCGAAGCGGACGTCTTTTTGCCCCACAAATTCCAAGACCCATTGCTGAAGCAGAAGCTGCTGGCAAGGCAAAAGGAAAGAGCATGGTGCAAGAAGAACAAGTTGCTAAAGAAGTTTTAAAGACGCCTTTTGATCAAGAGGTTGATGAATTCATGAGAATCATCAAGAAAAGTGATTACAAGATAGTGGACCAACTTCACCAGACACCTTCCAAGATCTCCATTTTATCATTGCTAATGTGCTCCGAGGCTCATCGGAATGCACTATTAAAAGTCTTGCACGCAGCTTATGTGCTAGAGGAGATTACCGTCAATCAGTTGGAGGTCGTAGTTGGAAATGTCAACGCTAGTCACGGACTAGGATTTACCAACACTGATTTGACAACGGAAGGCCGCAATCACAACAAGGCTTTGCACATTACCTTGGAGTGTAAAGGTGCAGTTCTTTCTCATGTATTGGTGGACACATGGTCATCCCTCAATGTCCTACCTAAGAAATCCCTTGTGAAGCTGGAGTATGAAGGATTGGCATTACGCCCCAGCAACTTGGTAGTAAGAGCATTTGACGGCTCTAAGAGATCAGTTCTGGGAGAGATAGAGTTGCCTATAATGATTGGCCCACAGACTTTCAAAACGACCTTCTTTGTGATGGATATACAGCCTGCCTACAGCTATCTATTGGGTAGACCATGGATACACGCCGCTGGCGCCATGACATCAACCCTTCACCAGAAGTTAAAATTCGAGTGGGAGGGCCAAGTCGTTACTATTTGTGGAGAGGAAGATATTTTTGTTAGCCATCTGGCTACATACAAATATATTGAGATGGATGGGGAGATCCATGAGACCATGAGTCAGGGATTCGAAGCCCTGAACATCAATGAAGCATCTGCTGTACTTGGGACTTCCATGACATCCTACCAGCAAGCCAGGAAGGTTGTTGAAGAGGGGAATGCTCAAGGCTGGGGCAAGCTGTTGCCTGTGGAAAAGAAAGAGGACAGATTTGGGTTGGGTTACAAACCAACTCAACAAGATCAACCAGAGGCTGCTAAGAAGCCCAGTTTTGTCAGTGGAGGGATGCTCACCCCTAATGCTGTAAACAGCTTGGAAGATGAGTCAGAAGATGAGCGCAACCTGGAGAGCTGGATACGTCCAAGGATCCCGGGGAGCCGTATCTCAAACTGGTCTTCCCAGGAAATTATAAGGGTTACTCCTGCAGAGTAATTATTATTTCCTGTATATTTTAAGCATGCATCAAGTCTTGCATCTTGCCCAAGATGACAAGACTCATTTTGTAATCGGGCCATCTGTAATTTTGTGCAAACAGATCAATCAATGACAATCAGACATCTTTTGCAAATGAGTCGTTTTTCTTTTCCGCTCACTGTTTTTCCATTTTTCTTTTTGTACAAAAATAAATGGCAATGTTTTCAAAATGGTAACTTCATTTCACTTTTCTCTAAACAAGATTAAAATCAATCACTAAAATGAACAATCTAAACCCTTGCAGAGAGTGCCCTTCAGACTGCACCGACAACAGTACAGCTATGGCTTCGTATGACTTTGACAATCCAATCAATCAAGCCGATGAAGGGGTTGAAGAAGATTTTGAGCTTCCTAAAGAGCTAGCCAGGTTGTTAAGGCAAGAGGAGAAGGTTATCACTCCTCATCAGGAGGAGATTGAAACAGTTAATCTTGGTACGGATGAAGACGTGAAAGAGGTGAAGATCGGGGCCTGCCTACAAAACTCAGTGAAAGAACAACTGATTGATCTGCTTCGGGAGTATGCGGATGTGTTTGCTTGGTCTTACCAGGACATGCCAGGGTTGGACACCGATATCGTCATGGACAAGCTGCCATTAAAAGAAGACTACCCGCCTGTAAAGCAGAAGTTGCGCCGTACTCGCCCGGATATGGCAATGAAGATAAAAGAAGAGGTACAAAAACAGTGGGACGCCGGGTTCCTTGCTGTGACTAGCTATCCGCCGTGGGTTGCTAATATTGTACCCGTGCCTAAGAAAGACGGCAAAGTAAGAATGTGTGTTGACTACTGGGATCTGAACAGAGCTAGCCCGAAGGATGATTTCCCATTACCTCACATTGATGTATTGGTTGATAATACGGCTCAATTCTCGGTATTTTCCTTCATGGACGGATTTTCAGGATACAATCAGATCAAGATGTCACCTAAAGACATGGAGAAGACAACTTTCATCACGCCCTGGGGCACTTTCTGTTATAAGGTGATGCCATTCGGACTAAAGAATGCTGGTGCAACATATCAATGGGCTATGGTAACATTATTCCACGATATGATCCATAAAGAAATCGAGTGTTATGTGGATGACATCATTGCCAAGTCCCTTACGGAAGAAGACCACCTGGTGAATCTGCTGAAACTATTCAAGCGTCTGAGGAAGTACCAACTAAAGTTGAACCCTAACAAGTGCACATTCGGGGTGCGATCTGGTAAGTTGCTGGGATTTATTGTAAGCGAGAAAGGGATTGAGGTTGACCCTGATAAAGTCAAAGCCATTCAAGAAATGCCTGCACCAAAGTCTGAAAAAGAAGTTAGGGGTTTTCTAGGTAGATTGAACTACATTTCGAGGTTCATATCTCACCTTACAGCGACCTGTGAACCCTTGTTCAAGCTGTTAAGAAAAGAACAGACGGTCAGGTGGAACGAAGACTGCCAGAGGGCTTTTGACAAGATCAAGGAGTATTTGCAAGAACCTTCAATCCTTATGCCACCAGTTGAAGGAAGACCTCTGATAATGTACTTAACAGTATTAGAAGAGTCAATGGGGTGCGTGCTGGGCCAGCATGACGAGTCTGGTCGAAAAGAGTATGCAATATACTACCTAAGCAAAAAGTTTACCGACTGTGAACAACGTTATTCACTGCTCGAGAAAACTTGCTGTGCTTTAGCGTGGGCTGCTCGCCGACTGAGACAGTATATGTTGACCCACACTACTTTGTTGATATCAAAAATGGACCCAGTTAAGTACATTTTCGAGAAGCCAGCTCTTACCGGACGGGTTGCAAGATGGCAGATGATCCTCACAGAATATGACATCCAGTACACATCTCAGAAAGCCATCAAGGGCAGTGTATTGTCTGACTATCTTGCTGAGCAACCTATTGATGATTACCAGCCCATGAGATTTGACTTCCCTGATGAAGACATCATGTTCATAAAAGCGAAAGATCATGAAGAGCCTATTCACACTGAAGGGCCTAACCCGGAAGAAGAATGGACTATGATGTTTGATGGGGCTGTTAATATGAATGGTCGTGGTGTTGGTGCAGTGCTCATTACACCTAAGGGGGTTCACATGCCTTTCTCGGCAAAACTCACCTTTAACTGCACTAACAACGAAGCTGAATACGAAGCCTGTATTATGGGTCTGGAAGAAGCCATCGACCTCAGGATCAAGACATTGACTGTATTCGGAGATTCAACTCTGGTAGTTAATCAAACCAACGGCAAATGGTACACCCACCAGGATCATCTGATACCTTACAGGGATTATACAAGGAGGTTATTGACTTTCTTCACAACAGTCAAGCTTGAGTATATCCCTCGAGACGAGAATCAGTTTGCAGATGCCCTGGCTACCATTTCGTCAATGATCAAAGTTCAAGCTGCCAACTTTGTGCCTCGGATTTCAGTGTCCAGACTCGACAGACCAGCATATGTATTTGCAGCAGACGTTGTCAAAGATGATAAGCCTTGGTTCCATGACATTAAATGCTTCTTGGAGGATCAAACATACCCACCTGGGGCATCTTCCAATGATAAGAAGACTTTAAGAAGGCTTGCTGGTAGTTTCTTCCTGAACACTGATGGTTCCCTGTACAAGAGAAACTTTGATATGGTACTCCTCAGGTGCGTTGATAGAACAGAAGCAGACTTGTTGATGCACGAGGTGCACGAAGGATCCTTTGGTACCCATGCAGGAGGGCATGCCATGGCTAAAAAGTTGCTAAGATCAGGATATTACTGGATCACAATGGATGCCGACTGTTGTGCCTATGCCAGAAAATGCCATAAATGCCAGATCTATGCGGATAAGGTGCATGTGCCTCCCAACCCTCTGAATGTGATGTCTTCACCCTGGCCCTTTGTTATGTGGGGCATTGACATGATTGGCAAGATTGAGCCGACTGCTTCAAACGGCCACAGATTCATCTTGGTAGCCATTGACTATTTTACCAAGTGGGTTGAAGCAGCTTCTTATGCAAATGTTACAAGGCAAGTGGTAGCCCGATTTCTGAAGAGAGACATCATCTGTCGATACGGAGTTCCCGAGCGAATCATTACTGATAATGGTTCCAACTTAAACAACAAAATGATTGCAGAACTATGCCGGGACTTCAAGATCCAACACCACAATTCTTCTCCTTACAGGCCAAAGATGAACGACGCTGTTGAGGCAGCTAATAAGAATATCAAGAAGATTGTGCAGAAGATGGTAGTCACCTACAAAGACTGGCATGAAATGCTACCGTTCGCCTTTCATGGGTACCGCACGTCCATCAGAACATCCACTGGGGCAACACCGTATCAGCTTGTGTATGGTATGGAAGCAGTCCTACCTGTTGAAGTTGAATTGCCTTCCCTGCGGGTACTAATGGATGTTAAACTGAGTGAAGCAGAATGGGTCCGGTCCCGATACGAACAATTAAGTCTGATTGAAGAGAAAAGATTGGCTGCAATCTGTCATGGGCAGTTGTACCAGAAAAGAATGAAGAAAGCCTTCGATCAGAAAGTCAGGCTCCGAGAGTACCAAGTAGGAGATCTTGTGTTGAAAAGACTCCTCCCTCCTCATACAGACCACAGGGGCAAGTGGACCCCAAACTATGAAGGGCCATTCGTAGTAAAGAAAGTCTTCTCCGGTGGAGCACTGATGCTCAGCACCATGGATGGTGAAGACTTCCCGTCCCCTATGAATTCAGATGCAGTTAAAAAATACTTCGCATAAAATGACCCGCTGGACATAAAAACAGAATGAAAGTCCAGGAAAAAATAGGGCATCCCGGCGAGTCAAAAACAGAATAAAAGACTCGGGCAAAAATAAGGGAAAATAAAAAAAATGTACACCCGCTGAGTTGAAAAGCCGCATTGGACAACTCAGGCAAAAAATGGGTATCCCGATGGATTGAAAACCCGAAAGGGCGATCCATGCAAAATAAGGGAATAAGCGAACAACTGCATTCTGAATTCGTCTGTATCACTTACAACTTGGTAAGCTTCGGAAGGATCAAGTTTCTTTTAGAATCAGCCTTCTTCAGAAAGCAAGACGAGAAGAACGTCAAATGTCATACGAGTCATAGCAAAAGGGAAGCTCCTTGAAGCGTCGTCAACATTGCCAACATTTTGTTTCTCAGTTTGTAACAATCTCCTCATTTTAGGGGATATGTTTCCTTGACTGTATCTCGCCAATTCAGGGCATACGAATTAATAAAATTAGATTTTCAGTCATGTCTCGTCTCGTACATTTTATTTTCATTTGCAAAACGTCCGATGTCTTTAAGATACTGATTGCATAAATACAGATGCGCCTTTCTGAAACTACGTGCTTGCAGGAAATATATTTACTCCCGGGAGTGTCTGAACTCCTATGACGGAATCCGGTAAGGGATACCTCGGGATTACGTGTGCGTTTCTTGTCTTTGCAGGATTGCAGGTATTCAAAATGCAATATGGGGCATATAAACTTATCCCCAGCTGAGTTGCCATTCGTTATTTCTCCCCAGCCGAGGTGCCAATCTTTCTTCCTCAAGCCAGGTACAAAAGTCAGGGAATCTTCTCCCCACAGAGTCTCAGCCTCTATCCAGAGGAGCAGCACACGAAGGAATCACAACAGAGTGACAAAAGCTTCTACAAACCCCAGCTGGGTCCTTCATTTACTGGAAAAGGTCTATCATTGACCTTTTTCCCCAAGCAGAATCATCTCATCAGATCTACCGATGATCTCATCCCCAGCTGGGATGTCCACTTCAAGCAGATCAGCCAGAGATCTTCGCAGCAACGGGACCAGAATCCCGGATCAACATCTTTTGCATAATCATAGCATCCGCATCATATCCACCCCGCAAAGCGTAGCATTCCGTCTAATACGGAGCATTACGGAAAAAATCAAACATATTGCATAATCATAAGCCATGTTTCTGAATCAAACATTTGTGAATATTAGCAATTCATCAACAATATGCAGAATGCTCCCCCCATCCCCAGCGGAGAGCTAAAGCTAAAGCAGTTGCCTTGCACCCACAAACATCAATACACACTTCCTTGGCACCCGTCCGTGTCATCATTCCCCAGTAAAGTCGCCCGAGCACTCTTTACAAACAGACCGTCCATATTACAGATACTCCTTGTGGCACCCGTCCGTGTCATATCCCCAACAGAAAGCCAAAGCGTCCCCTTTGCACTGACAGATACACATACATATATACAACTTCCTTGGCACCCGTCCGTGTCATCATTCCCCAGTAAAGTCGCCCGAGCACTCTTTACAAACAGACCGTCCATATTACAGATACTCCTTGTGGCACCCGTCCGTGTCATATCCCCAACAGAAAGCCAAAGCGTCCCCTTTGCACTGACAGATACACATACATATATACAACTTCCTTGGCACCCGTCCGTGTCACTTTCCCCAGCACAATCACCCGAACACTTTGTGTATCGTATACTTGTTTATGCTATACTTTTATCCTTCTGGCACTCATCCGTGTCACTCTCCCCAGCAGTTTGAACACTCAATTATACACCACTCATACTCATTACTCCTGTTTACTCCCATATGCAGATGCACGTTTGTATCTTGTATATATCACTCAAATCCCCGCAGAGTCGACACTCGTCCGTGTTCTTTGTTAACCAGTTGGTACTCGTCCGTACCATCATCTCAGAACATGCGTCAAGCGTTTGTTTCTACCTGATGCTCGTCCGTATCATAGTCTTAAGGATGCTCGTCCGCATCTTTAATCCATACACTGTGTCAAACACTTTTATCTTCTTGAATTTAGATACTCGTCTGTGTCTACTTTTCTCCAGAAGAGTCCTCTCATAATCGACACTCGTCCGTGTTCTTTGTTAACCAGTTGATACTCGTCCATATCATCATCTCTGAACACGTGTCAGTATTTGTTTCTACCCGATACTCGTCCGTATCGTAGTCTTAGGGATGCTCGTCCGCATCTTTAATCTATACACAACATCAAAACACTTATACCTTTTATTTCTTGGATGTAAACACTCGTCCGTGTTTACTATTCCCCAGTAGATAGCAAAGCAATTTCTTTTTATCTGAAATTCGTCCTATGTCATGATAAACCTCGAGAGCAGCCGTACCCTGCTAGGTGATCGTCCTTCACCTCCTGATGATCGTCCTTCATCATGCTCATCCGATGGCCGTCCCCATCGTCGACCTCTTATTCGACATTCGTCCTATGTCGTGATGTTTAGCAGCCGTCCCCTGCTAGGTGATCGTCCTTCACCTTTTTGATGATCGTCCTTCATCATTTTATCCGATGGCCGTCCCCATCGTTGATCTTTTTATCTGACATTCATCCTATGTCATGATAAACCTCGAGAGCAGCCGTCCCCTGCTAGGTGATCGTCCTTCACCTCTTGATGATCGTCCTTCATCATGCTCGTCCGATGGCCGTCCCCATCGTCGACTTTTTATCCGACATTCGTCCTATGTCGCGATACTTTTTGGCAGCCGTACCCTGCCAGGTGATCGTCCTTCACCTTAGATGACCGTCCCTCATCTTATCCCCAACAGAGCAGCCGTCCCCTGCCAGGTGATCGTCCTTCACCTTAGATGACCGTCCCTCATCTTATCCCCAACAGAGCAGTCGTCCCCTGCTAGGTGATCGTCCTTCACCTTTGATGACCGTCCCTCATCATTATTTCATTTATTCTTTAACCCGATGGCCGTCCCCGTCGTGGTCCCTTTTCCTTTGCCTGATGATCGTTCTTCATCAGTTTAGCCCGATGGCCGTCCCCATCGTTGTTTGCATTACTTTATGAACCTGATGACCGTACCTCATCATTTACTTTTACATATTCCCCAGAGAATCTTACAGCTTTACTTGATGGCCGTCCCCATCATAATCTCTTATATCCGCAGCATGTCGGCCGTCCCCGTCATTGCTTTATTTCACACATTCTCCCCAGCATGTCGGTCGTCCCCGTCATGGCTCTTTCCCCAGCAATCGTCCTCTGCTCGGCGGTCGTCCTCCGTCGCCCACACTTTATATTATACGTTATTTTCTTTTACAATCTATATCCCTTTTCTTCTTCATTCTGTGAGTGCAAATTTTGGACTGTCTTTGATATTCAACCACAAGTTACCCTGTTTGCCTGATAAGCCGTTGCTCACATCCTGCACAACTAAATCATGTTTGAATAGGGGCAGCTGTAAACACCCCAAATTTGCCCTCACCCATTCACACCATGGCTTGTGATATCCTCATATGCATAAACACAATCATAGCATCTCATAATACATTTTTGATTCACTGCATTGGTTCAAAGTCATCTGCATCTAGGGTTGTGATCTGAGCAATCCAAGAGCTTCTTGAGCTACTCCAAAGGTCATCAATCACTCCAAAGGGGTCCATGTATGTTCAAGCATCATATTATATCCTCTCAAAGTCAAGAATGTCAAAAAATCACAAGAACTAAGAATGGTATGGAAGCAGAGCCAGGTTTGACTGCACAGATGACCTAGAATTAGGGTTTTGGTTTCAAAAGCCATAACTCCATTTTTTTTGTCATTCTTGTTTCTATTGGTCTCTATATGATATAGGGAGCATGCATATCAATTTTCATGAAGAAATTCCTTGGGGAAGTCATCTGATCAAGAGTTGACTTTTCAAGCAAGTCAGTGCAAAATCAGGACATCTGAGGCCCCCAATGACCCAACCAAAGGGTATTCTTCATCATTTTGATTGTATATGATCTTTATTTGATCATATAAGAAGTTGTAAGTTCACAAAATTGAAGAATTTCAAGTCTTTTGCAAAGTTGACTTTTTGGGAAAGTTTGACTTTTAATGAAATTGCCATTTTGGGAAACTTTTTCAACCCTTGCTTTTTGATTCAAAAATGTTTCAAATGAAAAAACTTTGGTCATGAAAGTTGTAGAATGGATCATTCCCTTTTCAAAAAGTACAAGAACATGACCTAATTCATTTTGGATCATAAGTTATGGCTTGTCAAAGTTGGCTAAAATCACAAAATTTGAAGTTTTCTACCAAAGAGGCATTTTGCAAAATGGTTTGTTCAAGTGTTCTAAAGGCCTCAAATGTGTATCATTTCTTCACAACATGATCTTGTGACATCTAAAATTCAGAATGGGCCAAGGAATCACTCATCTTCATGACTTATGGAGCAAGAATTCTCATAAGAAGCAAAAGGGAGGCAAGTTGCAAAAACTCACTCAAGTGTGAATCCACTTGCTGGCTGACTTCACAAACAATCCAAGGGCTCTCCACACATCTTGCTGCGCAGGACACCCCATCTGTCCTTGGCTAGCAAGTAGCCCATGCCTCTCTTACACAACTTTGACATTTTGACAACTTGAGCCATACCAATCACAAAAGCACACATCAACTCATCTGACCAATCCCATTAGTTTATACAAGCAAAAAGCAAGCAAAAGCATAGACAACACAAGCCTGAAAGTATCCAGAACTCAACATTCTCATTTTCCACCCCATTTGCAAAACTCTTCGAAACACTCAGCACAAGCCTCAAACATACAAACCAACTTCACAAATCAACTCAGCACACTTCCCTGGTTACAAACCACCCCTCACCATAGCCTGAAACTCATTGAAACAAAAACACGATCACCACCTTCCATTGAACAGAACTTCTGCCATCTCTCAAACCATCCATTATAAACTTCAAACAAGCATTGAAAGCTTCTCAGGGGGTCCAGTGGAGTTGATTGAAAGCAAGAAACCAGCCAGAAAGTACCAGAAACCAAAGCTTCAGTTCAGGTAGCCACCTCAAACTTTTTTTTTCAGAAACTCCATTTTAAGTTCTTAAATGCTTCTATGCACTCCCCTGATCACGGGGATATGATTATTTTTGAAAATGGTTGAGAAACCAGGATGTATGAATGTTCTGAAACTTTTTGCCCTAGGAATGTTTTGCTTCGATTTGGCTGATTGATGAATGAAAAATGATGTTTATTAGGGGGTTTTGATTCAGTGTTGAATGGGGATGAATTCTGGGCAGTTTGATTTCATTTTTATTGCGTGTAGAGAGAGTTAGAGATTTGGATTGCCGGAGAAGACGACCGGAACAGTGTTCCGATCGCCTGAAAGTCATTAGGGTTAATTAATTAGGGTTTAGTCTTAATTGCGTGAATTTGAATTTTGGCCGTCCAGATGCGCGCCAGGTCCACTCCCGCGCGTGTGAGTTTGAATTCTTGCCATTGATCTTGCTGACTTTTTCATTTTCAGTTTTAATTCATTTTATTTCTCATTTAATTTGATTTGTTTTCTTCATTTTATTAAAAATAGTAAAACATTTTCAAAAATTCTGAAAATTTTTATACAATCTTTTATTAATTTTCAGAAACCAAAAACATTTTTATTTTTATTTTTTGCATTTAAAATTATTTTTAAATCATTTAAAAGTTTATTTTTAATTAATTAATGAGAATTAATTAATTAAAAATACTTTTAGGCATTTAAAAATCACCAAAAAATTCATGAAACCTTTAAAATCATTTAGAAACATTGTCCAACTCTCAAACCAAATTTAGTTTTTGTTCTTGATGCCTTTTGACTATTTTCAATGGAATTAAAATCATTTCAAGGCAATATTTTGTTCCAAACTTCCAAAATTCATTTATGCCTAACCATTGAGAGTTGGACTTTGATTCTTTTTGCATTGTGTCTTGCATATCATGTAGTTTGTAGGTTTAAATTGGCATGAATTGACCTTGCATTTCCTATTTGTTTGACATTTTTCTTGGCAAGGTACCTTAAAACCCTAGCAATCTTGAGAAATTCATAACCCTCATTAGGTTAAGTGTTAGAACCCCTCCTTTGGGCAGTGAGTTTGTATAGGTTTAGGGTTCCTTTGAATGCCTTTTCAATTTTTTTACCTTGATTTTTGCTTCTGGTTTTGGTTTTTGTTTTGTGCATTGATCATAAACCCTAATTTGGGCTTCTTTTTGCATTCATCTTGCATTTGTTTGCATACCATGACTTGCCATGACATTTTGTGCATTCATTTGATTCATATTACATCTTAGGACATGTTAGAATCATGTTTGATCATTGAATCTTTCATTTGCCATGTTGTATGTCATTTGCATTTCATAACTTTTCATGTATGTTCATGGTTCTAAGCATGCTTCTCTTGCATCCATATGTTTGTATGATCATCCTTATGCCTTGTTTCATGTTTGCATCATCTCATAGCATCATTAACATCATATACATGCTTCTGGTTTTGGTTTGCCTCATGCCATTTCATCTCATCTTGCATTGCATTGCATTCCTTTCACTAACTTTTCAGGTGGTAAGTAACTTTGAGAAGTGAATTTGCCTTCACTTCTCACATTTTCTTTTCATCTCTCTTATGCATCATTGCTGCATTTTGTCTTGTGTTTGAGTTTGAGCTTGCTCATTCTTCTTCATCTTACTTTCTTTCTTCAAGTGGCTTGTCTTCTTAAGTGAAGCAAGTTACTTTGCTTCTCTTTGCTCCTTTCATTTGCTTCCTGGTAGTTTCTCTGAAGATCTTTCTTGCAAACCTCACAAACTTTAGGAACAACCAAGCATGACAATGATTAGGGTTTTGATTAGTCCCCCACTTAGTTTTTACCTTTGTGTCTCATTGAGTCTTCTCTTCTCATCTCATAATCAAGGACTAAACCCTAAAGGTTTTAAGGCTTTGTGATTAAGCTTATGCCTGCATCCTTCTATTAGGATGGACTGTATAACTTTAATCCTAAGTGTTAAACCCTTAATGTGTTTAACTCCTTTAATAAATTCATCTAATTACCATCAAGACATCAAGCTTGTAACTTGGGCCTTACATTAGGGTTCTAATTCTTCCTTAATTGGTTAAGAAGGACTAACCCTAGTGTTAATGGACAAGTCCCCCTCAAGTTTGTCTTACAAACCATAAAATTCACTTCATCATCATATCATTAACTAAAATCCATCTAATAAAGGCCTTGTTTTGTCATGAGTTTAATCCCTAATCATGGATTAAGTTGAGGAGCTTTCCTCAGCTTAAACATTCTCATCTATTATCCTTCTATTAGGATAATCTCATTACTTAACACTAAACAAAAACAACAAAAACATCTGAATAATCACAAGTAGGTTAATGATCTTAATCCTACACCATGGTGATTAAGTGTGAGAAACTGACTTCACACTTAAGGTATTCTCATTACCCCTAATCAGAGGGAAGATGTGATGAGTTTACTAAATCCATTGGTTTAGGCTTAAGCTCATTAACTTATGACAAACTTCAAAAAGCAATAAAAGACTGAAAATACAAAACAAACAATAATCGTCTCCTCCGGGATTCTTTTCTCATCTCATTCACTCATAAACGAGAACTTGCTTCTTCCGTCTAATGCAAGACAGTTTGCACCTGAGCCAGACAGGTCATACACTTGAGCACAGATAAGTAAGCAGTTCACCAGTCAATTTATCTTTCAGTCTCTTTGGGTCGAACTACGGTGTTCTGACTTCCTCATTGCACGAGAGGATACGTAGGCATAACTTAACAGTTATCGAACAAAAGTCTCTGTATATTCCCCCTCTTTCAGTATCATTCTTTTAGCCTCATTATCATGAGCATTTCATCTTTGTTCTTGCACTGACACTATACATATCACACCTCACTTTCTTTTACACTGACACCTGTACATCCTTTTCCAGCTCTTTTATACACAAATTACACTGACACTACCCCTTTAAAACACAAATCTCTTAAGCGTGGATCCCATCGAGTACGACAGACAATCTGGGTGCTAATACCTTCCCAGGTTGTAACCAACCCCCTTTCTCAATCTCTCTGGTTCGCAACCGTCTTATCCATTCCTTTCTTAGGTTTATGCAGCATTACCTTTCCTTCGGGATAAAAATGCCTAGCTGGCGACTCTATTCATGTCCTGTGAGTTCACTCCCGTGTGTTCTCACATCCTCTTCTCGCCGACCGTTCGCGTCTGTACCCCTTCTGACCAGGTGTCATTTGGTGGGAGCGACAGAGACGAAAAGCTCGAATGTATTGGAAGCTAAGGCAATAATATTCAAAGTTGTAGCCAAGATTCTGAAATATTCATACCTGAGGGGAAAAACTCCATCATCAATGTTTTCCGCAAGAAGAAGCAGCTGAACCTATATCAATCGGAGATACGATCGCTTCGTCATTGAATTGTTTCGTTAACGGCTTTATTCATCAACAACGTGCAAACATCAATCTGCACACAAGGGAGCATATCAAGATCACACACGCGATAAGGAGAGTGGGCCAAGAAGGAAGGAGCAAGAGAGATACATGTGAAGTGGAAATCTCGGGAAAAAACCCCAACCCTTGCATCATCTTCGCCGGCTTGCTTCTCAATCATCAATTGATACTTCAACACGTCTTCAGCTTCGCGGATTCGTACACGGTGCTTTATTATTCTTTCGCTCAGAGCCTTGAATCAAGCCTTTTCACATCCAGGTACAACGCTCCCTCTGTGTTCATAGGCTTCGTTTCTTTTTGCGGTTTGGCTTTGTGAGGAGGAGTTGTGAGAGATTCAAGTTTAGATTGGGGATTAGTTTGATAATAGATTTTTTATGTGGTTGAATTAAGGAGGTGAGGTTTAGGACGGTGATTGAATTCGGAAAAGAGAAGGAGGTTGAGGAGGTTACGGCGTGGTTGGGTGCCGAAAAGGGAAGGTGGTGATGAATTGGTGGAATCGTGGAGATGATGATGGTGGTGATGAATGAGGAAGGTTGTGAAGTGAGGGTGTGGGCTTCGCGAAGAAGAAGAAGACGACGGCGGAAGGGCTCGGGTCGTGCCCGGCGGCGGATGGAGAAGAGGTTTAAAATTAGGGTTCTGAGTGTTTAGTGGTGTTTTGATTGATAAGAGCCTATTGGTTTAGTTTAGAAAGGGAAATGTGAATGTAAATTGTTAAGATTCATTAAAGGAAATTAATCATTCATTATCTTCTAATTAATCGTCAGCACTAATACTAATCCATTTCCTTGTGTATTGGACCCTGACCACTTCGTTAATCTCACCCCCATATTAAGCCCATCAACAAAACAACATAAAAATATACTTCCAGCACCCCCTCCAGCTTCCTGCGCATATGGGCCCTATGTCCTTGCTATTTGCACCCCTTTCTGGGCCCATTAGGAAAATCAGTAAAAAATTTACTAAAGCCACCCTGCTATTATTTTTTAGAATTTAATTTTAGTTTATATAGTTTCCAAATAAATCAATAAAAAAAATAGTAAAAATCATAGAAAAATTCTATAAAAATTCCAGTAGCTTAATGATTCCATTTAGAAATTTTTGATATTTTTACTTTCTGAATTTTGGCTATGTTTCGATTTAATTTTGATTTTTCTTTGAATTAGATTTATTGAATTTCCTTTAACTGTACTTGAGTTTGTTCATTTTAGTTTGGTAACTTCCAGTAGGATTTTTGAGCCATTCTTTTTTCTATGTTTAGAGGACTAATAATAGTATATAGGATAATTTTAGTGGATTTTTTAGACAATTTTATCTTAGGTTTAGAGGTTTAGTTCCTTAGAAATTAGTAGTTAATTTATAGCTGGAAATAAGCAATTTTTAGGCACATAAAAAGTAGGATTTTTTAGGATTCCTCTTAGTACAATGTTATAGGTAATTTTAGGTCCCCGTGGTTTATTTTTTCATAATTTTTCCAGAAGTTTAGATATTTTTTAGAATATTAATTCTTAGGTTTGTTATGTGTATTTCCCATTAGTTTAGGCCATGAAAATAAAGTCCAATAAAAATATGGTTTAGTTTAAATTGAGTCTTAGAATTTAATATAGACTTAGGTTAGTTTAAATTTGGATGTTTAGAAGGAAAATATTAGGTTTGACTTTGATTTAGGACTTAGGCTTAAAGTTTCATTTTAATTAGAATTAGAATAAATAAATAGGACTATTTTAAATTCATGCCTTTAAATGCATTTTTAGAATTTTATTTCTTATGTCCATTTTTAATGTTTTGCCTTTATTTGATTTTATAACTTGCATAGGCTTCCCCATTGTTCTTAGAATCAACTTAACTTCCTTAGGAAGTAAGTTGAATTCTAGTAGTTTCTAGTTTTTCCATTAGGATTAGAATACCTCACAAACCATTAGGACCTCTTGTAAATAAACAAATAAAATTAGGATTGAGTCTTAGTCCCTTAGATTTTTTTTCCCTTTTTGCAACTTGAGTCATTCTTTCTCATCTTCAAACAAAAATCCAAAAACACTTAACAAATAAATGAAAGGATCCTTTGTGTATAGCCTTAGTCCATGAAGCACTTGCATTCATTCCATCTTGGAGTGGTGTAAGCTCGTCTATCATGATGCACAAGTCTCATCAAGGGATTGTTTCATAAAACAAACAAACAAAAAAACACTTCTCATAAAAGACAAAAAAACAAATAACAAGCAACTATCCTGCGGGAACTTCTTTTCTCATCTCATGCACTCACAACGCGAACTCGCGGCGACTTGTATCGCATGCAAGACGGTAAACGCACTCGTACCAGACGAGCCTGCAACACCTGAGCATAGACATACGCAGTTCCAGCATAAAAAACACAAACAAATAGTTCCCGCCTTAGTTAGACGAACTACGTCGACTCTGATCCTCATTATCCCGATGAGGTACGTAGGCAGCGGGGTAGGGCCCGTTCGAGCGCATTCTTTATTTTCCCTACATCTCCCCCTTTCTTTCCATTTTCTTATTTCAGTTCTTTTCTCATTTCTCATTCTAGTTCCAGTAGCAGTTTTATTCAGCAGCATTCTTTATTTCTCACCCTTTGAAACAAGCAAGCAAGCGTGGATCCCGTCGGGTACGATGGACGATCTGGGGTGCTAATACCTTCCTAATTCGTAACCGACTCCCGAACTCAGATCTTTGGTTCGCAGGACCTTGTCCTTTCCTTCTTCCTCAGGTTTGTGCAACATTACCTTTCCCATTCATTCGGGATAAAAATGTCTGGCTGGCGACTCTAACCTTTCCGCGCCACTTTCGCGTTTGTACTAGGATGAAAATCCCGGGAGCGACAAGATGCAACTATGATTTGAAGTTCAGAAGATAACTCCTTTGGTTCTGTCCAAGGTTCAGTGTCCAGAAGATGAACAGTCTTCTTTTCCCAACAACTAATAACTTCTTCCTTAAAAGTGGTCAATTTTTTGCAGAAGTTTTACTGCGCAATATCATAAAAGATCCTTCAGCTTCTTGGACTCAGAGTTGAACCATTTTCTGAATTTGGTCCAAAGGTGATCAGATGCTGCAGGGTCCAGATTATCTGCACAAGCGTTCTTCAAGTTGTCTACCAAGTTTTTCATATTTGCTTCAAAATCCAGTAATAAGACACCAATATCTGATTTGATTGGTTTTTGTTTGGATTTTGGGATTGCAATTTTCTTAGAAGTAATGGATAGTTTCTGTAGGGCTTCAATGTCAATGATGGTTTTGAGTGGATCTTCTGGTTCATTAGTAGGAGTGGGAATATCTAGGATGGTGATGAATGTAGGAGATCTTGGAGGAGTGGATTCATAAGAAGATAGTGATTCTTCTGGTAGTGTGGGAATGTCAAAGATAAGTCTAGGTAGGGATGGATTTAGAGGATAGTTAATTCCAGGAATTGTTTGAGTGATGGTAGGTGGTGATGAATTAATAGTGTTGGATTGAGAGGATTCAAGGTATGGTGGAAATTGATCAAAGTGAGAAAGAACTTGTTGAAGTTTTGAATGCGTTTCAATAAAAGAAGTGGTGTTTAGGTCAAAGGGAGGATTTGGGTCAATGGGCATGTCAAAATCATCCAGAGTTTGTGGTGAATGATGTTCAGAGCGTCTTGGAGAAGGTGAAGGGTTTTCAGGTTGAATAGTTTCAAGTTGAATGGTTTCTGTTAGGATGGTTTCAAGTTGAATGCTTTCAGGTTGGATGATTTCGAGTTGAATGGTTTCAGGTTGGATGGTTGCAGGTTGTGGAATTTCAGAAGGTTGAGGAATATCAAAAGTAGGGATTTTAGAGGTTGGGGCTTCAGAAGTAATGGGATTTGAAGAAACAAAGGCATCATAAGGTGGGATATCAGAAGGAGGATTTTCTGGTGGGGGAAGTTCATATGAAGATGTTATTACTGACTTAACAACAGAGATAAAAGCTGAAGAGTTACCTTTCTTTTTAGCAACCTTTGGTGTCTTCTGAGAAGTTCCTTCAGAAGCTTTCCTTTTCTTTGTCTTCTTCAGAACAACTTCTGGAGCATGTCTTCGAAGATCTTATGGATTGAACCCAAGATCATTTCCATCTTGTTTACATGATTCTAGATATCTGACGATGATTTCTGGATGTGTATCAGCAGAGAACAGAGGAAAATCCTTCAGAGGAATCTTTGTTGTCTTGATTACTTCCCTTGAGTGCAGAATGAGATCCTTCTTAATTGTATCTATGAACTTCATTTTCTTAAGATTCTTTGCGCTGAGTGGTTTTCCAACAATATCTTCCAAATCATCAACTTGTTAGGCTTCAATCAGATGTTCTACCAATTTATTTTCAGTTAGAATATATGAGATTATCCTTCCTAGAGGAATCCAGTCTCTTTTAGTTTTCTCTTCCTCTCTTGTTTCTTTGGTGCTGTTCTTCAGATGATTGAACAAATTGTGAGCAAGGTTGATTTTCTTATTTGTTGAGATGAAGTAGAGAAGATATTGTTGATCCAGGTTGATGTAATCTGGAGAACTTGTGGGTTTTCTGTGACTAATGCAACCCGAAATTATCTTAGCCCAGATTCTCTGACGATCCTTGAGATCCTTAATATTGTTAGAATGGTTCCCAGAAGTAAAGATTTATCTAGACACTAGAGTTAGGTCATAACTTTTGTCTATGTCGGTGCATTTGATCCCATTGCCATCAAATTCAATAAGTTTTGCAATAAGATCTTCAATGATGATGATCTTCTTCCCCGTGACATAAGAAGTAACTTGATTGTTTGAAGCCGAAGCAAAAATCCATAACTTTTCAACCAACTTAGGGAATATGGGACCCATAAGACGATCAAAGTATTGTGTCCAGCCTTGAAAGTTAACTTCAGGAGTGAGATCATTACCATTTTCCTTCATGCTTTCAAAATCGATGAATAGTTCACAAAGAACTTCTAATTTGTCAACAGGAGTGAGAAGAGTTCTGACTGGAGTGGCATGGATTTCTTATGAAACTTGAGTTGCAGTAACTTATTGAGCAGATGAAGATGGTTGAACATTCTTTGAAGATGAGGCCATTGTTCAGAATAAGGGCTTGATAGCAAATGCAGAGACCAAGAAAAATAGAAAGCAAGCAGAGAGTGATAGTGAATGTGAGAAGTGAAAAGTGTTTGTGAGGTGAAAGTGAACACACATATATATATATAGTATTCGTAACGGTAAAAAAAACACAATTAGTGGAAACATTTAATCACAAAACATGATAATTAACAACATTTAATGAATTATGACAAGGGAAGGCGTAAAATATTTTGGAACAATTACCAACATGACTAGCGCCTCAACTTTGTCAGTTTAGCCATTTCAGTTTCACCAGAATTTGCACGCGTAGTCAGATTCAGAAGACACTTGGAGCTTTATTGACAGGTGTTGATGTAATGATCTGCATGTTCTTTCCTTGACACAAAAGGTTCTAAGATGCAAACAGTCAGATCTCCTGTAAATATTCTGATACAATTCTCCTTCTAACTTGATAAGAAGTATTGGTCAGAAGATAAAAAAAATAAAGAAGTTTTGAGAGATAATAATATAGAATTAACATGTTCATTCTGGACATAATTCCATACTGAGATGTTTCAGAATGAAATTGAATCTATCTTGAGCAAGGGGTTTTGTAAAAATATCATCCCAATGATGGTTTGTGTCTATGAATTTTAAAAATTGAATTCCCCTTTGAGTATAGTCCCTAATAAAGTGATGTTTAACTTCTATATATTTAGCTCTAGAATTTAAAATAGGATTTTTAGAAAGATAGATATCAGAAGTATTATCATAGAGGATAGGGATGTTACTCTCGTAGATGTTGAAATCCTCTAGCTGATTCTTCATCTAGAGCATCTGAGTACTGCATCTAGCTACTGCTATGTATTCAACTTCAGCAGTTGAAAGTGAAATTGTTGATTGTCTTTTGCTGGACCAAGAGATTAAGTTGTCTCCCAAAAATTGGCAACTTCCAGAAGTACTTTTTTCTTTCAGTTCTATCTCCATCAAAATCAGCATCGCAGTACCCTACAAGTTTATGTTCTCTGGATTTTCTATAGCAAATACCAAGATTAGTAGTACGTTTCAGATATTTGAAAATTCTCTTAACAGTTGTTAAGTGAGATTCTCTAGGATCTGATTGGAATCTAGCACAGAGGCAAACACTATATAGAATATCAGGTCTTGAGGCAGTTAAGTAAAGGATAGAGCCAATCATACCTCTATAGATCTTCTGATCTACTTTCTTACTTACCTCTTCCTTTTCCAGAATACATGTAGGATGCATTGGAGTTTTAGAAATTTTACTTTCTGACATGTCAAATTTCTTCAAAAGTTCTTTGACATATTTGCTTTGGTGAATGTAGGTTCCTTTTGATGTTTGTTGATTTGGATTCCCAGAAAGAACTTCAATTCTCCCATTAAGC
Organism: Lathyrus aphaca; assembly: GCA_963966055.1. Lineage (NCBI taxonomy): Eukaryota > Viridiplantae > Streptophyta > Magnoliopsida > Fabales > Fabaceae > Lathyrus > Lathyrus aphaca. Next base: position 184,745,000 of record OZ014520.1, read on the forward strand.
TCATTTCAAATTCTGCCTACACTGTCTTAGCAAATTCCTTGCCCAAAGAGCTTTTAGTAGATCCAAATATTATATCATCTACGTAAATTTGACAAATCAGAATATCATTTTTAAATGTTTTACAGAAAAGAGTTGTGTCCACCTTCCCTCTGGTAAAATTATTTTCTAAAATAAAATCACTTAATCTTTCATACCAAGCTCTGAAAGCTTGTTTCAGACCATATAAAGATTTTTTAAGTTTATGAAATGTTATGGATATTTATTATTTTCAAAACTTGGGGGTTGGTGCACATAAAATTCAAAATGTAACCATTTAAAATGTACTCTCGACATCCATCTGATAGAGAGTGATGTCATGATTTACTTCAAAGGAAATTATAAGTTTGACAGATTCTAACCTAACAACTAGTGCAAAGGTTTCTGTATAGTCCATTCTCTCTTGCTGACTATAACCTTGTGCAACCAGTCATGCTTTGTTTCTAACAACTTCACCTTGTTAATTGAGTTTGTTTCTGAAGACCCAATTGGTTCCAATGATGTTGAATCCTTTGGGTCTAGGAACTAGATCCCATACGTTATTTCTGGTGAATTAATTTAGTTCTTCCTGCATTGCAAGTATCCAATCATTTTCTAAGAGAGCTTCATCAATAGAAGTAGGTTCAATCAGAGAAACTAATCCCATTAGTGATTCTTCAGAGTTTCTGAAATAGGATATTGTTCTGATTGAATTATCTTTCTTTCCCAAGATTTTATCTTCTGGATGATTCAACGTGCTTCTAGATTGTCTCTTCTGAGTAGGTTCTCCAGAACTTGTTGTGGTAGTTGTGTTATCTTTTTCTGTAGATGGTTGTTCTTTAGATGTTCTGGCTTTAGTAATTTGAACTTCTATATCTGCAAGAGATTCATTCTGCTTTGGCTTTTCAAGACCAAGCTTATCATCAAATCTGACACAAATGGATTCCATCACAATTCGTGTTTCTATATTGTATACTTTGTATCCTTTCGAACGTTCAGAGTATCCTAACATGAAACATTTTTGTGACTTAGAATCAAACTTGTTCAGAGGATCATTAATATTCAGAATAAAACACATGCATCCAAAAGGATGAAAATATAAAATGTTTGGCTTTCTGTCCTTCCACAATTCATAAGGTGTCCTTTCCAGAATAGGTCTTATAGAGATTCTATTCTGATAATAACACGTTGTATTTACTGCTTCTTCCCAAAAGTGTTTAGCCATGTTAGTCTCATTGATCGTTGTTCTGGCCATCTCTTGTAATGTTCTATTCTTACGTTCTACAACTCCATTTTGTTGTGGAGTTCTAGGACAAGAAAAATTATGAGAGATGCCATTTTCATTAAAAAATAATCCAATTTTTTGTTTTCAAATTCTCCACCATGATTCTGACATTTACAATTCTAAACTCTTTTTCATTTTGAACTTGTTTGCAGAAGTTAGAAAATACAAAGATTGACTCATCCTTATGTCTAAGGAACTTTACCCATGTCCATCTGCTATAGTCATCTATGATCACTAATACATACTTCTTACCACTGATTGAGGCATTTTTCACTTGGCCAAACAAATCAATGTGCAGAAGTTCTAATGGTCTAGAGGAAGAAACAACATTTTTTTGATTTGAAAGTAGGTTTAGCAAATTTTCCTTTCTGACATGCTTCACATAGAGCTTCTGAGTTGAACTTCAAATTTTGAAGTCCTCTGACCAGATTGAGTTTGTTAATCTGAGATAATCTTCTCATATTAACATGTCCCAATATTTTGTGGCAGACCCATTGCTCATTGTTAACAGACATAAGACATTTTACATTCTGCCTTTTTAGTTCAGAAAGTTTTATTTTATAGATGTTGTTCTTTCTCTTCCCATTAAAGAGGATTGTTCCATCTTTTTGACTAATAGCTTTACATAACTTTTGATGGTAGCAAATTATTTAATTTTCACTTTACCTTCATCCTTTTGGTGTTGGGAATCTCCATATCATCCTTTTGATGGTAGCGATTATTTTATTCCAGTTTACTATCATCCTTTTGGTGATAGGTCTTCATCCTTTTGGTGTCGACAATCCTTCAGTCTCTGGTTTGTGTATCATCCTTTTGGAGAATGACACCTTTTTAAATCAGCGTGTCTTGTTATTACCCTTGTGGTGATATCAAGTTTGTGGCCTTTCTGTCATCCTTTTGGTGTTAGAGGCCTTTCCAGTTTTAGTCGTCATCTTTCTTCGTTAATCTTCCAGTACACTTTCTTCTTTTTCTGAAAAATTCGGAGTCTTTTAATATCAAATTGACTTCTACCTTGAAACTATGAATGCAAGCCAATTCATCTTACTCATGTTTTAGCCAATTCGATAGAGGCAACTGGCATACCCCAAATTTGTCCTACTTGTATACCGTTTTATTTAAATTCACTAACCGATATCCAAAATCCAAAAAATATGTCATTTCTTTTTGTTGTCCAAGTCGGGGTTTCGTTTGAAATCATCAACTCAAGTGTGTGCAGTGTTGGCTAAAAATCGGTGTGTTGTGTGGAGGCCTTTTATTCAAATTTCACTTATTTTCCATTCAAGCATTTCAAATCCTTTTTTTTTATATTTTAAAAACATTTTTTCTAAACAATCCACATTTTCTAAATCTATTCTTAAGCCGACTAACATTTTTGTTCTTAAGCCCATTTGCACTAAGAATCTCCACCGGAAAAAATTCAAATTATTCATTTTTATACAATTTTTTTTTAAATCCATTTTTTTGTCAAAAAACCATTTGTAATTTCTTTTTTCTAATTCCTAATATCCAAAATTATCAGTAAATGGAAATGCAATGAACCGTACGACAATCCCACGTAACCCCTTCTCACAATTCCTTTTCAACCTTCAATGTCCAAGCTAACCCCACATGATGGAGAGAAAAAACATTACCATCCTTCACACAAACAGACCCCACTAATTTGCAGTAAGAGCACACAAAAACTGAAGTGAAACACAATGAAAAGAGAGCAAAATGGTTCCCGCACTACACAACTCACCACAACAACATATTCCTCCAAATACAACCCATCGATTCTCATCCTAATCTTTCTCCTCAAGTTTTTCCACAATTACCCTCCTCCATTTAGTCTATATAAAGCACCCTCATTCTCCTCAATAATCAAGTTTGGATAGCATAATAACACCCTGCAAAACTTCTTCCAAATTCAAGCTTCAATCCACAATGAAAATCAATGTCATTAATACTCCCTCTGTTCATACACAAACCGACCCTTCACCTTTTTTATTCTTGAACATACTCTGCATAAAAATATTAAAACTCACCACATTCTCTTCTTCATCATCACCACCTACAAATCGATCAACAAACACAACTTCCATACTCCTTCATCACCATAACCCTTTTACACACCAACCTATCACAAATTAAGAAGAAAAAAACAGAACTAGAAAGAGATAAAGGGAGAGTGAGGTACGAAGTCAGAAACAAAAACTGAGAAAACCATAAACACACAAACCGTGCAAAATCGAAAGCGGCGAGAAAACTCGTGAGAACAGATCCAAATGCAAAAATCAGAACCGAGAAATTTGAGAGGGATTCGAAAACGTGTGAGAGATGAAAGCAGAAATACAATACTGAGAAATCAAAACTGCACGCAGAAACCTAAACCAAACAGAACCTGAGCTGTCGAAAACGAATCAGAACCACAAAACTCGAATCGTGAGTTACAAAGACAGAGGCCGAGAAACGAGTGCGAGGAAGATTCAAACAGAAGGGGTGGGTCCTCTTTTTCTCTGAAACCGTGTTTTGATTCTGAAACGTGAAAGTGTTGTTTGTTTGTTTTTTTTCCGATTACACTGTGATGCTGAACCGCTTTTTTCATTCCAAAATTGTGATATTATAGGATATGGATTAACCTCTAGTTATTAATCTGTTTTTTTTTCAATTTTAATTTTTAAAAAAAGAAAGAAAGAAGGCAAGCTTTGTGTATTTAATTTGGGCCTAGCCCGTTAGTTTTACATTCACACACAGTCCCTTACCACACGGTCCACCGCCTCACTCTTTCTATTTTGTTTTTTAATTTAACTTGTTTTTCTTTTTTAGTTCTTCTTAAATTTCCTTTTTAATTTCTTTTTGTTTGTCATACAAATTTCGTGATTCATTTATTAATCATAATTTGTTCTTGATTTTTATTTTTATTTTTATTTGGGCCGGTGATATCATAAAAGGTCAAATATGTTCGATCAAGTTTAATCAATATGAGACAAACTTAGTTTAATTTATTTATTTATCGCTTTATTTTTTATTTATTATCGATGAACATCTAGATCTTGAGATTCGTCACAAGCTGACTTGAAATCACGATTAAATGATGAGACCATTTTATTTCTCTTTTAGAAATTTATTCTATTGCACTTTATTTTATTTTTATCATTTGGTCGATGAAAGTCTTAAATCGAGATTATCACAAATTTTGGTTAAGACGAGACCATTAATCGATTGCCTTTTGCATTGTGAAATCGAAATTTAAATTCAATTTAATTTTTGAAATCCACACCAATGCATAAATCGACACTCGACTTATCATAGAATGGTTCTAACATTGAATCAATTCTAAGATAGTTAAAGAGCTACATTTCGACGCTTTCGATTTAATTTCAAGCTCCAACGGCTTCGTATAGCTTAGGACACTTCACAAACGCTTCCTCTTGGGCCCATACAATAAACCATTTTATTTTGTACAATCTTGTGTAATTTACTTTGTACCACTCCCCTATTTCATGTACGTAATTTACTCCGCATTTATCGTTTCGATTGCTGGATCACCCTTAGGGACTAGTATCGATCTCGCCTTAGTTTGCGAACCCTTGGTCCAACGCCAAGTGGTTTTACTTGCACATTTGCACTTTATTTTTGGTTATGGTTTCGTTTGCTAGGAGCACCCTTAGAGACTAGGAATCGTTTCCACCTAACCTTGTGAGTCTAGCGCATTGTGCCTCATTATCAAAACAAATAAATAAACCTCCATTTGCATACACCTGTAAGTCGAGTGCCTCACGCATCTCCATCAAACCTCAAATAACCAAAACGTCTCATTTAAAACCATACCCTTAATCCAATGTCAAGTGGTATTACGTAATAAAATTCTTTAATAAATATGAGAAGAATTTTACGCCACGAGCCTTAAATGGTAGAAAGGAGGATAATGGGAATCCCGTTACTCGCTCCGATTATTTCATCGCAAGATGCTTGTCTTGTTGGTTCGGAATAATCACCTCTACCCATAGTCTTTAGTGAAATTCGAATCCTAAACCCTTTCATGAAATAAAGGTAATAAAACGAACAACCAACACTCGTAGTAGGTTGAACTACGAAGCTCTGACTTTCCCATTGCACGAGGGAGTACGTAGGCACGAGGATCTCAATCCTTGCCGAGCACCTATGATCAATCAAACTTATAATTAAAATCTTTTCCCTTAGAAAGTAACTCATTAGGCATAAACATCCTTTCTCGTGTGACAACTTAGATGGTTCCCATTGATACGATGGATGTGAGGGGTGCTAATACCTTCCCCTTGCATAACCGACTTCCGAACCTAGGAAATGGTTGGAACGACCTTTGTTTTTATCCTCTTTTTAGATGGGTTTTATCTATATCTTCCCTTTCCCCTTTTGGGAATAAATGAGAATTAGGATGCGACTCTCATGTCTGCCCAACTCGCGGTATTTTATCGCAAGGTCATATTTTTAGAGGTGCGACATGACCATAACAAATTCAAAAAGTAGTCTTAGGTATATCCTTCGTCTTCACCCTAATCTGATGGTAACTTGACCTCAGATCAATCTTACCAAACACGAGAACTCCTACAAAATGATCCATGAGATTGTCAATCTGCAGAAGAGGATGCATGTTCTTAATAGTGACCTTATTCAAGTGTCGATAGACCACATACGTTCTCATGCTTCCATCTTTTTTCTTAACCAACAACACTAGCAGTACCCAAGGTGATACACTGGGCCTGGCAAAATTCTTTTTTAACAGATCTTCCAGTTGCTTCTATAACTGTCTCAAATCTAATGCAAACATTCTATACAATTCCATGAATATAGGTCTAGTACCAGGTACTAAATCTATGGAAAATTCAACTTCACTGTCAGGAGGAAAATCATCAATATCATTAGGAAAAACATATGGGAACTCACACACAACTGGAAGATTAACAATCAAAATATTGCTCTTTACTTTCAAGGAGAACATCATGGGCACTTTAGCACTTTGTTTCATTGACATCTCTACTTGGTTGGCGGATATAAACCTTAAATCTTTACGCTCATCTAACTCAAGAAACAACATGGTCTTATCAAAACAATTTATGTGAACATGGTTGAACTCTAACTAGTTCATTCCCAAGATAACATATAGTTGAGTTAGAGGTAAAAGTTTACCATAAATGGATAAAGGACAATTCAGAAAAACCAACAAAGTCGTAATAAAACCATTAGCTGGAATATCAATGATGATAAACCTTTTATAGGAGACACTACCAAGTTTAACTTGATAACACAATCATGTGATATGAATGAATGTATCACACCCATATCAATGATATTAATCAGAGGGATACTATATATGAAACATGTACCTTGAATCAAGTTATCCAATCTTGAGACTTCAACACCACTAAAAAGAAAGACATTCCAATTGGCCTAAACATTCTTACCTACATCTGGTTCTCTCTTCAGTTTCTGACAATAGGTGATAATGTGACCCTGCTCTCCATAATTAAAACAGGTCAGAGAGGCATTTTTACACTCAAGGACACGGTGACCTAGCTTACCACACCTTCCACATCTCAGAGGAAATGGAGCACTTGACCCACTAATTCCATTCTCAATTGCAACTTTCTGATTGTTTTTGGCACCTGGGATTGCATAAGGCTTGCCACGATTCTAATTAAAAAAATTCTTCTCATTCACACTCATATAGTGAGTAGATATTTCTTTATGGTCTTCATCTAAAATCGGACACTAGTTAACCAACATTGAGAAGCGACAAATCTCCTTATATCTAATAAAATGCTTGATCTTTGGACGCAAACCATCTTCAAACTTCACACACTTGAAATCTTCAATGTCTATACCATTATAGTGTGTACAGTACCTAGATAACTTCTCAAACTTGGCTGCATAGTCATCCACATATATGTTACCTTTGCTTCAGCTTCAAGAACTCAATCTCCTTATGATTATGAAGATTAGGTGAAAATTACTTGTCCAAAAATTCATTATTAAAATTAGTCCAAGTAATAGCAGCGCCATGACGGTTTCCAATCTTTGGCAGATATTCTTCCAGTAGTACTCAGCTTCCTCAGACAACATATGAGATCTAAATGACACTTTCTGAATCTCAATATGGGAACCTTTATGATCATACCTTCCATTAAACATATGCGGGTTATTCATTTGAAAATTTTCCAGTCCATAAAACTCATCAGCTACTCCATTCTAATTTTGATTAGCTTACAAACCTTCATTGGCTTGAGCTATAACATGAGCCATTTCCTTGAAAGCAATAAAAATCACACACTTGTTTATGCCAGCCATTTATTGTTGCACAAACAACCATAAACAAGTTAACTAGTTGCAACAGTAAAGCAAATGGTGTTTATGGGAAAAAACACACTAACAGGGTTAATACACATGTCATACTCAAGGGTACAATAAGTTGTTAACACCTAGTTCCGAATGGTCCGACCAACTCTGATACCAACTATGTAACACCCTAAATCCCAAATATGATTTATAATAACATTCCAAAAAATAAGAAGATAAAACAAGGGCCTCGTGTAACACCTTAATTCCCCGACGCATAATTATAATTAAAATAAATATTTTTCACATAGGATGTTACACCTCTTGAAACACACACAGACACACACACATATACACACACACACACCTTCTAATCATGTAACACTTAATTTAAATAAACATGCAACACAATATTTTAATGCACACAATTCCAATTAAGATGTTTACATGACATCAATTCATCTGAGTTGTACTTGAGATATTTACACGACATCCAACTCATCTAATATCATGGCAGCAGAATCATAATTAACACACACACACACACACACACATATACACACACATATACCAATTTAAGTCTCATAATAAAATGTCATATTATAATTAAAAGCATCGACTCATAAGTCTTCTCCGAATTTAAGTCTCATAAGAAAATTGGTCCACAATGTTACATATCAGAGCATAACCAAAACTAAAACAACGAAACTAAAAGAAATAGCTCCAGGAGCTAGCTTCCACTCGCAGCCGCGTCTCTGCTCTTGAGTATCTGGATGATGCCCATGTGAAAACAACATTCAAACAAAAGGGGTGAGAAATCATAATTAATAATAACATGCATATACTGCAAAGTAGGATATTAAACACAAAACATATTCTACACAATTGCAATCACACTATATCTATTATATTCCCATATCTAACTCACCAAATCAATCACAACTCAACAAATATATCTCAATAAATGCATATATCACTCGTTATGCAATGGAACTCGTCTATGCAACTCTATGCATATACATGTGGTATAACTCAATATTTGGTTCTCTCTAGAATCGGGTCCCCTCTTATGAACCCCTAAGCCCCCTCTTCTAAGCTCTAAGCCCTCTCTCTGAGTTTTGGACAAGCCACCAATCCCCTCTTTTGAACTAACGAATATGCCTCTTTTCTCCGAAAATTCTACATACTGCTCAAATCCCCATTCTAATTATCCTTTTACACTAACAACCTAATCTCATAATTAGGACGTTTCTACTTTGCCCTTAATTTTATCTCTAATCCCCGCCTTGCCCTTAATATCTCTACAACTTCTATTTTCTTTTTATTTTATTTATTTATTTCAATTATATGACTTAATTATTATTTTAATTGATAAAATAGTTCTAATCATTCTCTCTTCTCTAATTACTCTCCACATCCTACCATAAGACCATGCATCCTCACTCTCACCTACATTTATTTAATTATCCAAACATAATAATTGAATACATAAAATTATAATTAAATTAAAATAAAATAATTTACTAAAAATGGCGTGTTACAAATCTCTCCCACTTAAATAATTTTCGCCCTCGAAATTTACAGGTTCAGATATTTACTTCATTTTCTTACTCCCAATCTTCCAAATCAAAAATATAATTTAAGGGATGGCTAATAATGAAACACATACCTCAAATCAATCATCCTTCTTGGTTGGCCTCTAAACCAGACAATGCAAAGACTTTCTCTTCAAATTGAACTTGTTTTGACTTTTGACAAATAGTACCGATGTTTCCCTTCTCTCCGCAGTTAAAGCAAGTTATTCCATTACTCCTATAATCAACAACCTTATGACCCCTCTTTCCACATTTGAAACACTTTCTCTCATAACTCTGGAATTCGTTAGCATGATGTCCCAAGACACCACACTTGTAGCACCTGATAGGAACGGGAGTCTATCCCCCACTTGGCTTCTCCTCACATGCAACTTCCTATTTTCCTATGTCTGAATGAGTTACATAAGGCTTTCCTTAGAATGGCCCATTCCTTTTCTTCTCACTAAGAATCTATTAATATCCAATACCTTGTTTGATATTTAGTTTTTGCCCATTCTCAAACTTGAGACATTTGGAAGTCTCCACATCACCTCTATTGTAATGAGGACATAACTTAGCCAACGCCTCAAACTTCGCAACATACTCTTCCACATTCATGTTTGCTTGTTTCAGCTTAAGAAACTCTCTCCTTCTTACTACACACGTCCTCAGGGAAATTCTTCTAAAAGAATTCATATTTTAAATACAATCCAAGTTATCTCTGTACCATTAACTTCTAATATTTGATGCATGTTATCCCACCAATCCTCAGCTTCCTCTGGGAGCATATGAGTAGCAATTTTTACCTTATGAACCTCAGTGCAGGCCATCACTTGGAAGATCTTATCATTTTATTTGACCCAAGCCTATGCACCCTCTAGATCATAGCTACTATTGAAAGTTGGTGGGTTGTTCCTTTGAAAATTTCCCAAAGCGCGAAACTCATCAAGAGCTTCTCATGCTCCCTCATTCTAATTATTCTGTGCATTTTCAGCCATCACTTGAGTAAACGATTCCAAATCTTCGACAATAGGAAGATAATTTCTTCCAACCATTTTGCACCCCATCAAACAATATTAGAAGACACAATGCATTGACAGTGTATACCCACTCATCGACTAACTGAGAACTAATATCATATAAAATTATGGTTGGACGGACCAACGAGGCTCTGATACCACTAACATAACACCCTAATTCCCCAATGCATAATTATAATTAAATAAAAGATTTTTCACATAGAATGTTACACCTCTTGAAACACACATACATACACACAAACACACACCTTCTAATCATGTAACACTTAATTTAAATAAACATGCAACATAATATTTCAATGCACACAATTGCATTTATGATGTTTACACGACATCTTTTCATCTGATATGTACTTGGTATGTTTACACGACATCCAACTCATCTGATATCATGGCAGCGAAATCATAATTAACGCACACGCACACACACCCCAATTTAAGTTCCATGGTAAAACTTCATATTATAATTAAAATCATTGACTCGTAAGTCGTCTCGAAATGCTTATCACACCAAAACATAAACATACGAGATCATACATTTTCTCTAAAAACCCCTCAACATAAAGCAAAGAAAATCGCTCCCCAATGTTAAATATCAGAGCATAACCAAAACTAAAATAACGAAACTAATAGAAATAGTGACATGGGCTAGCTTCCACTCATAACAACATATCTTCTATTGAGTATCTGCATGATGCCCATGTAAAGTCAACATTCAATCAGAAGGGGTGATAAATCACAATTAATAATAACAAACATATACTACAAGGTAGGATATTAAACACATATCATATTCTACACAATCTCAATCACAGTATATCAATTACATTCCCACATCTAACTCACCAAATCAATCACAACTCAACAAATATATCTCAACAAATGCACATATGACTCGTTATGCAATGTAACTCGTATATGTAACTCCATGCATATGCATGTGGTACCAACTCAACATTTGATTCTCTTTAGATCAGGGTCCCCTCTTTTAAAATCCCCGAGCCCCCTCTTCTGAGCTCCAAGCCACCTCTCTTATCTTGGGACAAACTGTAAACACCCAAAATTTGCCCTCACTGTTTCTCATACTATGGCTTGTGGTCGTTTCATATAGCATTGCATAAGCATATCATCTCACTGCATAGTTCATTTCATCTGCATCTAGGGTTTGTGATCTGAGCAATCCAAGAAGTGATCTGAGCCACCTAAAAGGCCTTGAAGCTTTCCAAGAGAGTCCATGGCTGTTCTATGGTCATATTATGCCTCCTAAATTTCTTTAAAGTCAAGAGATCACAAATCATGGCAAAGGCATAGAGACAGACTGAAGATTTCCTACACAGATGACCTAAAATTAGGGTTTTAGTTTCAGAGGCCTTACACCCAAATGTTTTGGTCATTCTTGGTTCTAATGGTCTTAATATGTTAAAAGGAGCATGTGTACCAAATTTGATGAAGAAATTCATTGTGGAAGTCATCTGATCAACTGGTAATTTGTTGTGCAAGAAAAGTCAGAATCAGGGCATCTGAGGCCCCCAACAATGGAACCCAAGGATCATTTTCATCAATTTTAGGTTCTATGATCTTTATTTGATCTTAGAAATGGTTAGAAGTGCACAAGATTGAAGAATTTCAAGCCATTTGCAAACTTGCTATTTTTGGACATGACTTGTAATGGAAACTTTCCATTTTGGGAAAGATTTTCAACCTCCTCTTTCTTGATAAAAAATGCTTTAAATGAAAAATCCTTAAACATGAAAGTTGTAGATTGGATCTTCCCATTTTCAAAAAGTACAAGAACTCCTCTTGATTCATCCTAGAACTCAAGATATGATATTTCAAAGTTGGGAAAAATCCTATAATTTTCAAGTTCATGCCAAAGAGGTGTAAACACCCCAAATTTGCCCTCACTCATTTCACCATGGCTTGTGATCTTTTCATATGCATAAGTTCAATCATATCATCTCATATTACATTTTTGCTTCACTGCCTTGGTTCCAAGTCATCTGCATCTAGGGTTTGTGATCTGAGCAATCCAAGAGCCATCTGAGCCACTCCAAAGGTCTCCAATCATCTCAAAAGGGTCCATGTGTGTTCAAGCATCATATTATGTCCTCCCAAGATCAAGAAAGTTAAAGAATCACAAGAACTGAGAAAGGCATGGAAGCAGAGCCAGGTTTAACTACACATATGACCTAAAATTAGGGTTTTGGTTTCAGAGGCCATAACTCCAAATGTTTTGTTCATTCTTGTTTCTATTGGTCTCTATATGTTATAAGGATCATACATACCAATTTTCATGAAGAAATTCAATGAGGAAGGCATCTGATCAATAGATGACTTCTTGAGCAAGTCAGTGCAAAATCAAGGCACCAGAGGCCCCCAATCATCCAACCAAAGGGTCTTCTCCATCATTTTGGGTGTATATGATCTTTATTTGATCTTATAAGAAGTTAGAAGTTCACAAAATTGAAGAATTTTAAGCCATTTGCAAAGTTTCCATTTTGGGAAAGTGACTTGTAATGCAAACTTGCTATTTTGGGAAAGTTTTTCAACCTCCTCTCTTTGATTAAAAAATGCTTCAAATGAAAAATTATTGGTCATGAAAGTTGTAGATTGGATCATTCCCTTTTAAAAAAGTACAAGAACTTGATCTAATTCATCATAGAACTCAAGTTATGGCCTTGCAAAGTTGGGAAAAATCACAAAATTTCACTTATGTACCAAAGAGGGAAAACTTGCAAAACCATTTGCCAAAGCATTTTGTGACTTCAAACACACTTCTAACCATTACACAAACATAGTACATGACCTATAAATCAAAATTTCCCAAAGAATTGCATCATTTTATGCCTTGAACATCAAGAAATTACAAAAGGGACAAAGCTTCACATAATTGCAAAACATCACACAAACTTCATCCCACTTGTTGAATGGCCTCAAAACCAATCCCATGGACCTCCCTAAATCCAGCTGCGCAGGACACCCCATTGTCCTTGGCCTGCCATGAGCCCATACCTCCCAAGACAACTTTGTGGACTTTATGCAAAATGAGCCATACCAATCACACTACTCCACAACAACTCTCTGACCTATCAAGGATTGCTATGTGGACCTCAAGCAACACAAAACACAACACAACACAAGCTAAAACCTCCAAGAACTCAGCATAGCAAAAATCACTCCAACTTGCAAAAGCTTTCGAAACTCATAACTCAGCCAACAAATCTCCAAACTTTTCCACCATTCAACTCCACAATTATCACTGATCATTTCCCACCCTTCATTTTGCCTTGAAACACCCTGTATCAAAAACACGATTTTCACATTTCTTTAACTGAGTTTCAGCCAACTCCACGTAGAGGCCATTTAAACTCCAACCAAGCATTGCAAACTCTTCAGGGGAGTCATTGGAGGTGATTTGAGGCAAAGAACTGGTCAGAAAGCTCCTGGGTTGAAAGCTTCACTTCAGGTAGCCATGGAATTTATTTTTCCAGAACTTCTATTTTATGTTATAGAATGACTCTATGTGTTCCCCTGATTGCCATGATATGTTTTGTTTCGAAAATGGTTGAGTTTTAAGCATTTCACAAGCTTCTGAAATTTCTGCTTGATTTTCTGTTTTGCTTCGATTCAAGCTGTTCATGTGAAATAAATGAAATTTGTTGGTTGATTCTTGTTTAGAGTGAGGTGAGGATCATTTCTGGAGAGTTTGATGTGTTTATTTTACGTTTTGAGTGAGATATCATGTTTGGCTAGCCAGAGAAGATGACCGAAACACTGTTCCGGTCACCTGAGAGTAATTAGGGTTCAGATTAGGGTTTAATTGCGTAATTAGTGAAGTTTGAATTATAGCCATTCAGATGCGCGCGCTAGTCAATTCCCGCCCCCTAGGTTTGAATCCTGGCCCTCAAATCAGTTGACTTCCATTAATTCTCATTTTTTATTTTCATTTTATTTGCATTTTCTTTATCATTTTATTAAAAATAGCAAAACTCATCTAAAAAATTTTATTTTTTGCATCATGGTTCTAAATATTTTTCTCATTCTGAAAATAATTTTTATTTTATTTTTGCATAAAAATTGTATTTTTAAAAATATTTAAATGTTTATTTTAATTAATTAATGGAAATTAATTAATTCAAATACCATTTAAGTTTCTAAAAATCACCAAAAAAATCATATTGCATTTTGATACATTTAGAGACATTATCATACCATTCATACCAATTTATTTTTGGTTCTTGATCCATTTTGACATTTTTCTTTGGATTTAAGGTTCTTAAAAAGCAATATTTTGACCCTAACTTAGAAAAATCTTTTCTACCTAACCATGAAGAGTTTGATAATGGTTATTTTTGCATTGTATTCCATATATCATTTAGTTTCTAGGTTAAAATTGGCATGAATTTATCTTTCATTTTTGATTTGTTTTGCATTTTTCTTTGTGAGGTACCTTAAAAACCTAGCAAACTTAGAAAAAACATAACTTCTTTAGGGTTAAGATTTAGGTCTCCTCCTTTGGAGTGTGATATCATATAGGTTTAGGGTTCCTTTGATCCCATTTTCAATTTTTTATCTCATGCTTTGCTTCTGGTTTTGAGTTTTTGCATTGCATATTGTATGTAAACCCTAATTTTGCCTCTATTTGCATTCATTCATCACATGCTTGCATACATGAACTTGCCATGACATTTTGTGCATCCACATGACATATAAGACATCTTAGGACATATTAGAATCATGTTTGATCATTGCATCATCCATTTGCCATGTTTTTGCCTTCATTTCATGTCATATGCATTCATGAACTTCCATGGTTCTTACATGTCTCATTTGCATTCCCATCCTTTGTATGATCATCCACATCTCTTGACATGCTTTCATACCATCTCATAGAATCATTTGCATCATGTTTATGCTTCTGGTTTTGGTTTTTACCTTTGCATATGTTTCATTCCCTTTCATCTCTTTCCTTATGCATATTGTGCTAACATTTCAGGTGGTAAGTAACTTGAGAAGTGGATTTGCCTTCACTTCTCATTTCTCTTCATCTCATTTATACATTCATTGCTGCATTTATCTTTTTGTTTTGGAGTGAGCTTGCTTGCTCATTCCTTCTCCTCCTTCTTTCTTCAAGCAACTTGTCTTCTTAAGTGAAGCAAGTTGTCTTGCTTCTTTCTGCTTCTCTTCCTTTTATCCTGCTTCTTCCTTGGTGGCGTTTCCTTGAAGATCTCTTGCAAGCTTCATAAACCCTAGGAATACCCAAGCATGATCATAATTAGGGTTTGATTAGTCCCCCATTTAGTTTTACCTTTGTGTCATCTTTGAGTCTTCTCTCCTCACCTCTTAATCAAGGACTAAACCTTAAAGGCTTTGAGGCTTTGTTATTAGGGATATGCCTGTATCCTTCTATTAGGATGGAGTGTATAACTTTAATCCTAAGTGTTAAGCCCTTATTGTGTTTAAATCTCTTAATCAATCCATTTAATAATCACTAAGACATCAAGCTTGTAACTTGGGCCTTGCATTAGGGTTCTAATTCTTCCTTAATTGGTTAAGAAGGACTAACCCTAGTGTTAATGGACAAGTCCCCCTCAAGTTGTCATACAGACCACCTGGTGAATCTGTTGAAGCTATTCAAGGGTCTGAGGAAGTACGACCTGAAGCTAAACCCCAACAAGTGTACATTCGGGGTGCGATCCGTAAAGCTGCTGGGATTTATTGTAAGTGAGAAAGGGATTGAAGTTGACCCTGATAAAGTTAAAGCCATTCAAGAAATGCCTGCACCGAAGACTGAAAAAGAAGTTCGGGGGTTTCTGGGTAGATTGAACTACATTTCGAGGTTCATATCTCACCTTACAGCAACCTGTAAGCCTTTGTTCAAGCTGCTGAGAAAAGAACAAACGGTTAGGTGGAATGAAGAATGCCAAAAGGCTTTTGATAAAATCAAGGAATACTTACAAGAGCCTCCGATCCTTATGCATCTAGTTGAAGGAAGACCTCTAATCATGTACTTGACAGTATTAGAAAAGTCAATGGGGTGTGTGCTGGGCCAGCATGACGAGTCTGGTCGAAAAGAGTATGCAATATACTACCTAAGAAAAAAGTTTACCGACTGTGAACAACGTTATTCACTGCTCGAGAAAACTTGCTGTGCTTTAGCGTGGGCTGCTCGCCGACTAAGGCAGTATATGTTGACCCACACCATTTTGTTGATCTCCAAGATGGATCCAATTAAGTATATATTCGAGAAGCCAGCACTTACCGGACGGGTTGCAAGATGGCAAATGATTCTCACAGAATACGACATTCAGTACACGTCTCAGAAAGCCATCAAAGGCAGTGTATTGTCTGATTATCTTGCTGAGCAACCCATTAATGATTACCAGCCTATGAGATTTTACTTCCCTGATGAAGACATCATGTTCATAAAAGCAAAAGATCATGAAGAGCCTATTCACACTGAAGGGCCTGACCTAGAAGAAGAATGGACTATGATGTTTGATGGGGCTGTTAATATGAATGGTCGTGGTGTTGGTGCAGTACTCACTACACCTAAGGGAGTTCACATGCCTTTCTCGGTAAAACTCACCTTTAACTGCACTAACAACGAAGCTGAATACGAAGCTTGTATCATGGGTCTTGAGGAAGCCATTGACCTCAGGATCAAGACTTTAACTGTATTCGGAGATTCAGCTCTGGTAATCAATCAAACCAACGGCAAATGGTATACTCACCAGGAGCATCTGATACCTTACCGGGATTATACAAGGAGATTACTGACTTTCTTCACTACAGTCAAGCTTGAGTATATCCCTCGAGATGAAAATCAGTTTGCAGATGCTCTGGCTACCATTTCATCCATGATCAAAGTTCAGGCTGCCAACTTTGTGCCTCAGATTCCAATATCCAGACTTGATAGACACGCATACGTATTCTCAGCAGACCTTGCTAAAGATGATAAGCCTTGGTTCCATGACATCAAATGCTTCTTGGAGGATCAAACATACCCACCTGGGGCATCATCCAATGACAAGAAGACATTAAGAAGGCTAGCTGGTAGTTTCTTCCTGAATGCTGATGGTTCCTTGTACAAGAGAAACTTTGATATGGTACTCCTTAGATGTGTTGATAAGACAGAGGAAGATTTGTTAATGCATGAGGTGCACGAAGGATCTTTTGGTACCCATGCTGGAGGGCATGTTATGGCTAAAAAGTTGTTAAGATCAGGATATTACTGGATCACAATGGATGCAGACTGTTGTGCTTATGCCAGGAAATGCCATAAATGCCAGATTTATGCAGATAAAGTGCATGTGCCCCCGAATCCTCTGAATGTGATGTCTTCACCCTGGCCCTTTGCCATGTGGGGCATTGATATGATTGGCAAGATTGAATCGACTACTTCAAATGGCCACAGATTCATCCTGGTTGCCATTGACTATTTTACCAAGTGGGTTGAAGCAGCTTCCTATGCAAATGTCACCAGGCAAGTGGTAGCCCGATTTCTGAAGAGAGCATCATCTGTCGGTATGGAGTGCCCGAGCGAATCATTACTGATAATGGTTCCAACTTGAACAACAAAATGATGGCAGAGTTATGTCGGGACTTCAAGATCCAACACCACAATTCTTCTCCTTACAGGCCCAAGATGAATGGCGCTGTAGAGGCAGCTAACAAGAATATCAAGAAGATTGTGCAGAAGATGGTGGTCACCTACAAAGACTGGCATGAAATGCTACCATTTACCTTGCATGGGTACCGTCCGTCAATCAGAACATCCACTGGGGCAACACCGTATCAGCTTGTTTATGGTATGGAGGCAGTCCTACCTGTTGAAGTTGAGTTACCCTCCTTGCGGGTACTAATGGATGTTAAACTGAATGAAGCAGAATGGGTCCGATCCCGATACGAACAATTGAATTTGATTGAAGAGAAGATATTAGCTGCAATTTGTCATGGGCAACTGTATCAGAAAAGAATGAAGAAAGCCTTCGATCAGAAAGTCAGGCTTCGGGAATACCAAGTAGGGGATCTTGTGCTGAAAAGACTCCTTCCTCCTCATACAGACCACATGGGCAAGTGGACTCCAAATTACGATGGTCCATTCATAGTAAATAAAGTTTTCTCTGTTGGAGCACTAATGCTCAGTACTATGGATGGTGAAGATTTCCTGTCCCCTGTGAATTCAGATGCAGTTAAAAAATACTTCGCATAAAATGACCCGCTGGACATAAAAACAGAATGTAAGTCCAGGCAAAAATAGGGCATCCCGGTGAGTCAAAAACAGAATAAAAATACTCGGGCAAAAATAAGGGAAAATAAATAAAAAAAATGTACACCCGCTGAGTTGAAAAGCCACATTGGACAACTCAGGCAAATATGGGTATCCCGGTGGATTGAAAACCCGAAAGGGCGATCCACGCAAAATAAGGGAATAAGCGAACAACTGCATTCTGAATTCGTCTGTATCACTTACAACGTGGCAAGTTTCAAAAGGTTAGAGCATCGGTCAGAATCAGCCTTCTTCAGAAAGCAGGATGAGAAGAACGTCAATGTCATATGAGTCATAGAAAAGGGAAGCTCACCGAAGCGTCATCAACATTGCCAGCACCTTTTTGTTTCTCAATTTGTAACAATCTCCTCATATCAGGGGATCTGTTTCTTTGACTGTACTTTCCAATTCAGGGCACACAAAATTAATAAAATCAGATCTTCAGTCACATTTTGTCTCGTACACTTTATCTTTATTTGCAAAAATGTCCGATGTCCTTAATATAATAGTTGCACAAATACAGGTGCGTATTTTTTCTAAATTACAAGCTTGCAGGAAATATATTTTCTCCCGGGAGTGTCTGAACTCCTATGTGTCGCTCCCACCAAATGACACCTGGTCAGAAGGGGTACAGACGCGAACGGTCGGCGAAAAGAGAGAGAGAACACACAGGGGTGAACTCAGAAAGAAAAGAGTCGCCAGCTAGGCATTTTTATCCCGGAGGAAAGGTAATGCTGCATAGACCTGGGAAGATATGGATAAGACGGTTGCGAACCAGAGAGACTGAGAAAGGGGGTTGGTTACAACCTGGGAAGGTATTAGCACCCAGATTGTCCGCCGTACTCGACGGGATCCACACTTAAAAGATTTGTGTTATAAAGGGGTAGTGTCAGTGCAGTCTGTGTGTCAAAGCTGGAAAAGAATGCAAGTGTCAGTGTAAAAGAAAAGTGAAGTGTATAAGAGAAATGTCAGTGTAGGAATAAGAATGAAATGCTCAGGACTGAGGCTTAAAGAATAATGCTGAAAGAGGGGGAATATACAGAGACTTTTGTTCGATAACTGTTAAGTTATGCCTACGTATCCTCTCGTGCAATGAGGAAGTCAGAACACCGTAGTTCGACCTAAAGAGACTGAAAGATGAATTGACTTGTGAACTACTTACTTGTCTATGCTCAAGTGTATGACCTATCTGGCTCAGGTGCAAACTGTCTTGCATTAGACGGAAGAAGCGAGTTCTCGTTTATGAGTGAGTATGATGAGAAAAGAATCCCGAAGGAGACGATTATTGTTTGTTTTTGAGTTTTTAGTCTTTTATTTCTTTTTGAAGTTTGTCATAAGTTAATGAGCTTAAGCCTAAACCAATGGGTTAGTAAACTCATCACATCCTCGCTCTGATTAGGGGTAATGAGAATACCTTAAGTGTGAATTCAACATCTCACACTTAATCACCATGATGCAGGATTAAGATCATTAACCTACTTGTGATTATTTAGATGTTTTTGTTGTTTTTATTTAGTTTTAAGTAATGAGTTTAAGCCATAATCAAGTATTTAATGGACTCATTACACCATCCTAATAGAAGGATAATAGATGAGAACATTTAAGCTAAGAAAGATACCTCAACTTAATCCATGATTAGGGATTAACCTCATGACAAAACAAAGCCTTTATTAGAGTGGATTTTAGTTAATGGTAAGATTAAGAAGTGAATTTTATGGTTTGTAAGACAACTGGAGGGGGACTTGTCCATTAACACTAGGGTTAGTCCTTCTTAACCAATTAAGGAAGAATTAGAACCCTAATGCAAGGCCCAAGTTACAAGTTTGATGTCTTGATGATTATTAGGTGGATTTATTAAAGGAATTAAACACATTAAGGGTCTAACACTTAGGATTAAAGTTATACACTCCATCCTAATAGAAGGATGCAAGCATAAGCTTAATCACAAAGCCTTAAAACCTTTAGGGTTTAGCCCTTGATTATGAGATGAGAAGAGAAGACTCAAAGATGACACAAAGGTAAAAACTAAATGGGGGGACTAAACAATCCTAAAATGTTATCATGCTTGGAAGTCCCTAGGGTTAATGAGTTTTGCAAGAAGATCTCCAGAGAAACCACCAGGGAGGAAGCAGATGAAAGGAGAAAGAAGCAAAGAGAAACAAAACAACTTGCTTCACTTAAGAAGACAAGTTGCTTGGAGAAAGAAGGTAGGAGATGAACATGAATGAGCAAGCTCACTCCAATACACAAGACAAAATGTAGCAAAGAAAGTATGAAAGAGATGAAAAGAAATTGTGAGAAGTGAAGGCAAATTCACTTCTCAAACAAACTTACCACCTGAAATGTTAGCACCAGAAAATGAAATGCAATACAAATGAGATGCAATGTTATGATGCAAACCAAAACCAGGAGAAAGAACAAGAAATTAATGATGCTAAGAGATGATGCAAACGTGAGGCAAGACAAGAGAATGATCAAGCAAGCATAAGGATGCAAATGAGGCATGCTTTGAACCATGAATGCACATGAAAAGTTATGGAATGTAATGGACATACAACATGGCAAATGAAAGATGCAATGATCAAACATGATTCTAATATGTCCTAAGATGTATTATGAATCATGTGGATGCACAAAATGTCATGGCAAGTCAATGGATGCAAGCAAAGGAGAGATGGATGCAAAGGAAGGCACAAATTAGGGTTACATGCATCATGCAAAGCAAAAATCCAAAATCAGAAGCATATGACATGATAAAAATTTGAAAATGCAATCAAAGATACCCTAAACCTATACAAACTCACTTCCCAAAGGAGAGGATCCAACTCTTAACCTAATGAAAGTTATGAATTTCCTAAGATTGCTAGGGTTTTAAGGTACCTTGTCAAGAAAAATGCTAAACAAATTGAAAATGCAAAATCAATCCACATCAAATTTATCCTATAAACTACATGCTATACAAGATGCAATGCAAAAGGAATCATTATCCAACTCTCAATGGTTAGGCAGAAAGAAATTTTTGAAGTTTGACATAAAATATTGCCTTGAAATGAAATTAAATCCAATGGAAATGATCAAAAGGCATTAAGAACAAAAAAGAAACTTGGTTTGAGAGTTGTACAATGTTTCTAAATGTTTTTAAATGCTATGTGAATTTTTTTGTGATTTTTAAATACCTAAATGTATTTTTAATTAATTAATTTTCATTAACTAATTAAAAATAAACATTTAAATGATTTAAAAATAATTTTTAATGCAAAAAATAAAAATAAAAATATTTTTGTGTTCTGAAAATTCATGAAACCTTTGACAAAAAATTTCATAATTTTTAAATGATTTTAGCTATTTTTAAAAATTCGTGCAAAATAAATATGAAACAAATAAAAATAAAATGAATTTAAATGAAAAAGGAGAAAGTCAGCAGATCTAATGGTTGAGATTCAAATTCACAGGGGTGGGAATTGACCTGGCGCGCAAACGAACGACCCACATTCAAACTGGCCTAATTAAGTCATTAGCCCTAATCCTAGCCCTAATCACTTTCAGATGACCGGAACAGTGTTCCGGTCATCTTCTCCGACCAACCAAAATCTCAATCTCTCTCAAAACGCATCAAAACATCACAAAACTCTCCAGAATCAAACTATGAACATCACTAAACATAAACCCTAAAACAAACAACATTTATTTTTCGTGAATCAAAGGAAACAAGCAAAAACATTTTCACGGGAAAACTTTCAGAACATCAGAACATGCTTGTTTCTGGCTCATTTTCAAAAATAAATAGATCCCCATGATCAAGGCAACATATAGAACAACATTCTAACAAGAAATCAAAGTTCTGGAAAATTTGTTCATCATGTTACCTGAGATTGAGCTTTCAGTCCAGGAGCTTTCTACTTGCCTCTTTGCCTCAAAATGGTCCCAATAGTCCTCTTGATGAAGTTATGAAGCTTGGTTGGAGTTTAAAATGGTTGGTTTGTGAGTTTGAAGAAGTTCTGTTCAGGGAGGGGAAGGAATTGTGTTTCATTTTGAGGAGGTTTCAGGGATGAATGAGGGTAGGGAAATGATCAGGGGAGAATGCTGAGTGATCCTATGAAGTTTGTTTTTATGTTTGATGCCTGTGTGATGTGTTTCGAATGGAAATGCATAAGAGGGCCAAGCTTGGTGCTATGGCTTGGAGAGAGTTTCAGGCTTGTGTGTGTGATGTGTTTAGTCTCATTTGGTCCACTTATCACAATTAGAGAGGTCAGAGAAGTTGGTGTGGCACAGGCTGATTGGTATGGGTCCTTTTTGCAAAAAGTCAAGTTTTGTGTAAGAGAGGTATGAGCTATGGCAGTGAAGGTACAAAGCATGACTTGGCTGCAGCTTGAATCAGGGAGAGCCATGGAAAAGGATTAGAGGCAATGCAGCAAGTGGATTAGGGTTTGTGATAGGTTTTGCAACTTTGTGACTTTTTGCCCCTTTTGAAGTTTCTTGATCCATAAGTCATGAAAATAGGCAAACCTTTGGTGCATTCTGAATTTTAGGTCTTGGTTTATGTTTGTGCAAGGTTTATGTTTGCAACTTTGCCTCGGCAAGGGATTTTGCAACTTTGCCTCTTTGGTACATAACTTGAAATTATGTGATTTTTCCCAACTTTGACAAACCATAACTTTTG
Organism: Lathyrus aphaca; assembly: GCA_963966055.1. Lineage (NCBI taxonomy): Eukaryota > Viridiplantae > Streptophyta > Magnoliopsida > Fabales > Fabaceae > Lathyrus > Lathyrus aphaca. The sequence goes on from OZ014520.1 coordinate 184,768,140, forward strand.
ATCCAAAATGAATTAGAATGAGTTCTTGTACTTTTTGAAAAGGGAATGATCCATTCTACAACTTTCATGACCAAAGTTTTCCCATTTGAAGCATTTTTGAATCAAAAAGAAAGGGTTGAAAAAGTTTCCCAAAATGGCAAGTTTCCATTATAAGTCATTTTCCCAAAAAGGCAACTTTGCAAATGGCTTGAAATTCTTCAATTTTGTGAACTTATAACATCTTCCATGATCAAATAAAGATCATATACATTCAAAATGATGAAGAACACCCTTTGGTTGGGTCATTGGGGGCCTCAGATGCCTTGATTTTACACTGACTTGCTCAAGAAGTCAACTCCTGATTAGATGCCTTCCCCAAGGAATTTCTTCATGAAAATTGATATGCATGATCCTTATAACATATGGAGACCAATAGAAACAAGAATGACCAAAAAATTTGGAGTTATGGCCTTTGATACCAAAACCCTAATTCTAGGTCATCTGTGCAGTTAAACCTGGCTCTGCTTCCATGCCATTCTCAGTCCTTGTGATTCTTTGGCTTTCTTGACTTTGTGGGGATATAATATGATGCTTGGACATACATGGACCCCTTTGAAGTGATTTAGGACCTTTGGAGTGGCTCAAAACGCTCTTGGATTGCTCAGATCACAAACCCTAGATGCAGATGACTTAGAAGCAATGCAGTGAATCAAAAATGTGGTATGAGATGCTATGATTGAACTTATGCATATGAAGGGATCACAAGCCATGGTGTGAATGGGTGAGGGCAAATTTGGGGTGTTTACACTATGATGGAATCCAGTAAGGGATACCTCGGGGTACTTGTACGTTTCTTTGTCAATACAGGATTGCAAGTATTCAAAGGACAACGTGGGGCATGAAGGCTTCTCCCCAATCATTACTTACTCAGCACATCTTCCAAACAGCACCAAAGATGCTTTCTCCCCAGCTGGGTTGCCAAACATCATCATCCTCAGCAGAATCACGGAAATCACTAGGAAGGCCGTTCAATGATCATTCCTCCCCAGCCGAGTGTTTGACAGAGAGCCATCTCCCCATAAAGATTCAACCTCTATCCAGAAGAGCAATGTTTGAAGATCTCACAACAAAGCGACGAAAGCTTCCACAGCCCCAGCTGGGCCCCTCATCATCAAAGATAGGTCTATCAGTGACCTGTTTCCCCAAGCAGTCATATATGCCAGATCTACCAATGATCTCATGCCCAGCTGGGATTTCTCCTTCAAGCAGATCAGCCAAAGATCTTCACCACAGCGGGATCCGTATCCCGGATTGGTATCTTTGCATAATCATAGCATTCACATCATATTTTCCCCCAGAGCGTAGCATTCCGTCTAATACGGAGCATTACGGAAAAAATCAAACATATTGCATAATCATAAGCCATGTCTTGAATCAAACACCTGTAAATACCAACAATACCACATCAACAATATACAAAATACCTCTCAATGTCCCCGGCAGAAAGCCAAAGCGTCTTCTTTACATTCCTAGAAATACAAATACATGCTCCTTTTGGCACTCGTCCGTGTCATCATTCCCCAGTAAAGTCGCCCGAACGTTCTCTACAAACAGATATCTATACACTCTTTGGACACTCGTCCGTGTCACCATTCCCTAGCATGTTTGCCTGAACACTTATTATAAACCAAAAACTTGTTTAAATACATTTCTTTCGACACTCGCCCGTGTCATCATTCCCCAGTAAAGTCGCCCGAACGTTCTCTACAAACAGATATCTATACACTCTTTGGACACTCGTCCGTGTCACCATTCCCCAGCATGTTTTCTTAAACACTTATTATAAACCAAACACTTGTTTATAATACATTTCTTTCGACACTCGCCCGTGTCATCCTATCCCCACAGGTCGCCAGAATAACTTATACACTTTCTCTTATGATACTCGTCTGTGTCATATTCTCCCCAGCAAGTTGAACACTCGTTTGTATCTTTTCTACACCACTTAATTCCCCTCAGAGTCGACACTCGTCCGTGCTCTTTGTTAACCAGTTGATACTCGTCTGTATCATCATCTCTGAACATGCGTCAGCGTTTGTTTCTAACCGATACTCGTCCGTATCATAGTCTTAAGGATGCTCGTCCGCATTTTTAATCTATACACAATGTCAAATACTTATACCTTTTTCTTGAATTTAGACACTCGTCTGTGTCTACCACCCCCAGAAGAGTCCCCAGCAAATCCCAATAAATTATTTCCTTTCTATCTGACATTCGTCCTATGTCATGATACTTCTCGGCAGCCGTACCCTGCCAGGTGATCGTCCTTCACCTTTTGATGATCGTCCTTCATCATTCCCCAGCGGAGTATCCATTTATTGGAACCCTTTCCTATCCGACATTCTTCCTATGTCGTGATATTTTTAGCAGCCGTCCCATGCTAGGTGATCGTCCTTCGTCATTTTATCCGATGGCCGTCCTCATCGTTGATCTTGTTGTCTGACATTCGTCCTATGTCGTGATATTTTTAGCAGCCGCAACCTACCAGGTGATCGTCCTTCACCTCTTGATGATCGTCCTTCATCATTTTATCCGATGGCTGTCCCCGTCGTTGACTCTTTCCATCTGACATTCATCCTATGTCATGATATTTTCAGCAGCCGTCCCCTGCCAGGTGATCGTTCTTCACCTTAGATGACCATCCCTCATCTTATCCCCAACAGAGCAGCCGTCCTGCTAGGTGATCGTCCTTCACCTCTGATGTCCGTCCCTCATCATTTATTTCTTCAACCTGATGGTCGTCCCCATCATTTACTTTACCTCTAATCCCTAGAGAGTTTTGTTCCGTTACTTTATGGCTGTCCCCATCATGATACCTCCATTTCCCCAGCATGTCGGCCGTCCCCGTCATTGCTTTATCCCCAGCAGCCTTCCTCTGCTCGATGGTTGCCCCCCATCGCCCGTACTTTTTAATCATACTTTACTTCCTTTTACAATCTATATCCCTTTTCTTCTTCATTCAGTGAGTGCAAATTTCGGACTGTCTTTGGTATTCAACCACAAGTTATCTTGTTTGTCTGTTAAGCCAGGCGCTTACATCCTACACAACTAACTCATGTTTGAATAGGGACAGCTGTAAACACCCCAAATTTTCCCTCACTCATTTCACCATGGCTTGTGATATTTTCATATGCATAAGTTCAATCATATCATCTCATATTACATTTTTGCTTCACTGCCTTGGTTCCAAGTCATCTGCATCTAGGGTTTGTGATCTGAGCAATCCAAGAGCCATCTGAGCCACTCCAAAGGTTTCCAATCATCTCAGAAGGGTCCATGTGTTTTCAAGCATCATATTATGTCCTCCCAAGATCAAGAAAGTTAAAGAATCACAAGAACTGAGAAAGGCATGGAAGCAGAGCCAAGTTTAACTACACAGATGACCTAAAATTAGGGTTTTGGTATCAGAGGCCATAACTCCAAAATTTTTGTCCATTCTTGCTTCTATTGGTCTCTATATGTTATAAGGATCATACATACCAATTTTCATGAAGCAATTCAATGAGGAAGGCATTTGATCAATAGATGACTTCTTGAGCAAGTCAGTGCAAAATCAAGGCATATGAGGCCCCCAATCATCCAACCAAAGGGTCTTTTCCATCATTTTGGGTGTATATGATATTTATTTGATCTTAGAAGAAGTTATAAGTTCACAAAATTGAAGAATTTTAAGCCATTTGCAAAGTTGCCATTTTGGGAAAGTGACTTGTAATGCAAACTTGCTATTTTGGGAAAGTTTTTCAAACTCCTCTTTTTGATTCAAAAATGCTTCAAATGAAAAATTCTTCGTCATGAAAGTTGTAGATTGGATCATTCACTTTTCAAAAAGTACAAGAACTTGATCTAATTCATCATAGAACTCAAGTTATGGCCTTGCAAAGTTGGGAAAAATCACAAAATTTCACTTATGTACCAAAGAGGGAAAACTTGCAAAACCATTTGCCAAAGCATTTTGTGACTTCAAACACACTTCTAACCATTACACAAACATGGTACATGACCTATAAATCAGAATTGCCCAAAGAATTGCATCATTCTATGCCTTGAACATCAAGAAATTACAAAAGGGCCAAAGCTTCACATAATTGCAAAACATCACACAAACTTCATCCCACTTGCTGAATGGCCTCAAAACCAATCCCATGGACCTGCCTAAAGCCAGCTACGCAGGACACCCCATTGTCCTTGGCCTTCCATGAGCCCATACCTCCAAAGACAACTTTGTGGACTTTATGCAAAATGAGCCATACCAATCACACTGATCCACAATAACTCTCTGACCTATCAAGGATTGATATGTGGACCTCAAGAAACACAACACACAACACAACACAAGCTGAAACCTCCAAGAACTCAGCATAGCAAAAATAACTCCAACTTGCAAAATCTTTCGAAACTCATAACTCAGCCAACAAATCTCCAAACTTTTTCCACCATTCAACTCCACAATCATCACTGATCATTTCCCACCCTTCATTTTGCCTTGAAACACCCTGTATCAAAAACACGATTTTCACATTTCTTGAACTAAGTTTCAGCCAACTCCACGTAGAGGCCATTTAAACTCCAACCAAGCATTGCAAACTCTTTAGGGGAGTCATTGGAGGTGATTTGAGGCAAAGAACTGGTCAGAAAGCTCCTGGGTTGAAAGCTTCACTTCAGGTAGCCATGGAATTTATTTTTCCAGAACTTCTATTTTATGTTATAGAATGACTCTATGTGTTCCCCTGATTGCCATGATATGTTTTGTTTCGAAAATGGTTGAGTTTTAAGCATTTCACAAGCTTCTGAAATTTCTGCTTGATTTTCCGTTTTGCTTCGATTCAAGCTGTTCATGTGAAATAATTGAAATTTGTTGGTTGATTCTTGTTTAGAGTGAGGTGAGGATCATTTCTAGAGAGTTTGATGCGTTTATTTTACGTTTTGAGTGAGATATCATGTTTGGCTAGCCAGAGAAGATCACCGAAACACTGTTCCGGTCACCTGAGAGTAATTAGGGTTCAGATTAGGGTTTAATTGCATAATTAGTGAAGTTTGAATTATAGCCATTCAGATGCGCGCGCTAGTCAATTCCCGCCCCCTAGGTTTGAATCTTGGCCCTCAGATCAATTGACTTCCATTAATTCTCATTTTATTTTCATTTTATTTGCATTTTCTTTATCATTTTATTAAAAATAGCAAAACTCATCTAAAAAATTTTATTTTTTGCATCATGGTTCTAAATATTTTTCTCATTCTGAAAATAATTTTTATTTTATTTTTGCATAAAAATTGTATTTTTAAAAATATTTAAATGTTTATTTTAATTAATTAATGGAAATTAATTAATTAAAATACCATTTAAGTTTCTAAAAATCACCAAAAAAATCATATTGCATCTTGATACATTTAGAGACATTATCAAACCATTAATACCAATTTCTTTTTGGTTCTTGATCCATTTTGACATTTTTCTTTGGATTTAAGGTTCTTAAAAAGCAATATTTTGACCCTAACTTAGAAAAATCTTTTCTGCCTAACCATGAAGAGTTTGATAATGGTTCTTTTTGCATTTTATTCCACATATCATTTAGTTTCTAGGGTAAAATTGGCATGAATTTATCTTTCATTTTTGATTTGTTTTGCATTTTCCTTTGTGAGGTACCTTAAAAACCTAGAAAACTTAGAAAAATCATAACTTCTTTAGGGTTAAGAGTTAGGTCTCCTCCTTTGGGGTGTGATATCATATAGGGTTAGGGTTACTTTGATCCAATTTTCAATTTTTTATCTCATGCTTTGCTTCTGGTTTTGAGTTTTTGCATTGCATATTGTATGTAAACCCTAATTTTGCCTTTATTTGCATTCATTCATCACATGCTTGCATACATGATCTTTCCATGACATTTTGTGCATCCACATGACATATAAGACATCTTAGGACATATTAGAATCATTTTTGATCATTGCATCATCCATTTGCCATGCTTTTGCCTTCATTTCATGTCATATGCATTCATGAACTTCCATGGTTCTTACATGTCTCATTTGCATTCCCATCCTTTGTATGATCATCCACATCTCTTGACATGCTTTCATACCATCTCATAGCATCATTTGCATCATGTTTATGCTTCTGGTTTTGGTTTTTACCTTTGCATATGTTTCATTCCCTTTCATCTCTTTCCTTATGCATATTGTGCTAACATTTCAGGTGGTAAGTAACTTGAGAAGTGGATTTGCCTTCACTTCTCATTTCTATTCATCTATTTTATACATTCATTGCTGCATTGATCTTTTTGTTTTGGAGTGAGCTTGCTTGCTCATTCCTTCTCCTCCTTCTTTCTTTAAGAAACTTGTCTTCTTAAGTGAAGCAAGTTGTCTTGCTTCTTTCTGCTTCTCTTCCTTTTATCCTGCTTCTTCCTTGGTGGCTTTTCCTTGAAGATCTTCTTGCAAGCTTCATAAACCCTAGGAATACCCAAGCATGATCATAATTAGGGTTTGATTATTCCCCCATTTAGTTTTACCTTTGTGTCATCTTTGAGTCTTCTCTCCTCACCTCTTAATCAAGGACTAAACCTTAAAGGCTTTGAGGCTTTGTGATTAGGGATATGCCTGTATCCTTCTATTAGGATGGAATGTATAACTTTAATCCTAAGTGTTAAGCCCTTATTGTGTTTAAATCTCTTAATCAATCCATTTAATAATCACTAAGACATCAAGCTTGTAACTTGGGCCTTGCATTAGGGTTCTAATTCTTCCTTAATTGGTTAAGAAGGACTAACCCTAGTGTTAATGGACAAGTCCCCCTCAAGTTGTCTTACAGACCATAAAATCCACTTCTTAATTTTACCATTAACTAAAATCCACTTAATAAAGGTTTTGTTTTGTCATGAGGTTAATCCCTAATCATGGATTAAGTTGAGGAGCCTTTCTCAGCTTAAAAGTTCTCATCTATTATCCTTCTATTAGGATGGTGTAATGGGTCCATTAAATCCTTGATAATGGCTTAAACTCATTACTTAACACTAAACAAAAACAACAAAAAAATCTAAATAATTACAAGTAGGTTAATGATCTTAATCCTACATCATGGTGATTAGGTAGGAGGAGTTTACTTCATACTTAAGGTATTCTCATTACCCCTAATCAGAGGGAAGATGTGATGAGTTTACTAACCCCTGGCTTAGGCTTAAGCTCATTTTCTTATGACAAACTCCAAAAGCAATAAAAGATTGAAAACACCAAAAAACAAACAATAATCGTCTCCTTCGGGATTCTTTTCTCACCTCATTCACTCACCAACGAGAACTTGTTTCTTCCGTATAATGCAAGACAGTTTGCACCTGAGCCAGACAGGTCATACACTTGAGCATAGACAAGTAAGCAGTTCATCAGTCAATTTATCTTTCAGTCTCTTTGAGTCGAACTACGGTGTTCTGACTTCCTCATTGCACGAGAGGATACGTAGGCATAACTTAACTGTTATCGAACAAAAGTCTCTGTTTATTCCCCTTCTTCCAGCATTATTCTTTTAAACCTCATTGTCTTGAGCTTTGCATTCTTTCCTTACACTGACACTCCTTTTATTCACTTTACACTTCTTCACACTGACACTTGCATTCTTTTCCAGCTTTTGCACACAGATTACACTGACACTACCCCTTTAAAACACAAATCTTTCAAGCGTGGATCTCATCGAGTACGGCGGACAATCTGGGTGCTAATACCTTCCCAGGTTATAACCAACCCCTTTCTCAATTTCTCTGGTTCGCGATCGTCTTATCCATCTTTTCTTAGGTTTATGCAGCATTACCTTTCCTTCGGGATAAAAATGCCTAGTTGGCGACTCTTTTCTTTTCATTTCTTTTTCTCTTTCGCCGACCGTTCGCGTCTGTACCCCTTCTGACCAGGTGTCATTTGGTGGGAGCGACAAGAGGGATTTTTCATATTGGCATTTTCAAGCATTCAAATGACCTCTAATGCACTCAAATGTATCATAACATGTTCAAGCAACTTCTAAAGTTCAGAATTGGCCTTTGTACCAAGCATTTCCATGACTTATTTCTCAAGAAACTTGAAAGTTGCCAAATTGCATAAACCATGAGAACACTTGATCAAGGCCATCTAGCTGCATAAAATTCATCCAATGGTCTTCCATGAATCAAGATGAGGCCATACACCCCTTCAAACAACCTCTGACCCGTGCCATGCCTCCTAGTACACAACATTAACTTTTTTTTGCAACTTTGCCCATACCAATCAAGCTGTGCCACCACCCACTTTCTGATCACTCCTATTGGTTTATACAAACCTCAAGCAACACAAAACACAACACATACAAGCCTGAAACAAGCCAAGCTAAGAAATCCCAAAATTTTCCATAACACTTCCTCTCTTCGAATCTCTCAACACAGCCACTCAAACTCAAAACTTCCTTCACCATTCAATCACTCATGTCATAAGGAACACAAACCACCCTTCATTTTTCCCTAAAAGCCTCTGAATCAAAAACACGATTTCTCACCCCTCAGAACTGAAATTCACAAAGGAGGCCATTCAAACTCTTGCAAAGCTTCTCAATAGCATCAGGGGACTCAAAGGGGTTGGATTGCACAAAGGTGGAGCTCTGAAAGACCATATTTGCAGTTCATCAACTCAGGTAAGCTCAAGGACAAAATCTTTCAGACCTTTGATTTCTTGTTATAAAATGAAACTACGTGTTATGGGGATCACTCTGATGTTCTTAGAATTGAAAATAGTCAAGAAATAAGCATGTTATAAGCTTCTGAAATTTTGTCCAGAAAAATGTTTTGATTCGATTCTCTCTGATTGTGTGATATAAATGTTGTTTATTGATTGATTTGAGTTGCATTTGATGTGGGGATCATTTATGGGTGGTTTTGAGGTTTAGATTTTGCCTAGGGAAGAAGTTGGTGGTTTGAGTCGCCAGAGAAGATGACCGGAGCTCCCCTCCGGTCACCTGAGTTTGATTAGGGTTAGGATTCCCAGTTAAAATGTCAGCCCTTGGATCTTGATTAATTAGTGGAATGGACGCTCAGGATTCATCATTTGCCCTAATCCATTTTAATTAGTTTTAATTAGGTTTAATTAATATAATTTAATCTAAAACGATCCTGACCCTTCAAACGCGCACGCAGTCAACCAAGTCACCCCAAGTTTAAATCATGACCATCAGATTAGCATACTTCTCATTTATTTGATTTTTAATTCATTTTATTCCATTTTCTTTCCACATTTATTTTAAAATATCAAAACATTTTCTAAAAATCCCATTTTCTGATTTTTTACTTTAAATAATTTTCTTTACTCAAAAACATTTTTTATTTTAATTTTTGCATTAAAAAGTATTTTTAAAACATTTAAATGTTTTATTTAATTAATTAATTGATTTTAATTAATTAAATATACATTTAGGTTTCTAAAAATCACCAAAACATTCATGAAGCATTCTTAAGCATTTAGAAACATTTTCAAACTCACCATACAAATTTCTTTTTAGGTTTGATCACATTTTCACAATTATCTTTGAATTAGGGTTCATAAATTTCACTTTTTTTAACCCTAACTTGAAAAATGTATTTCTGCCTAACCATGATGAGTTTGAACTTGATTCTTTTTGCATTGTTTCACATATTGCATCTAGTTTCTAGGTTATTTATCTCATAATTTTTCATTTCATTTTCAATTTGATTTGCATTTTCCCTTTAGAAGTATCCAAAAACCCTAGTTAACTTAGGAAATTCATAACTTTGCCTAGGATTAGCTTCTGACTTTCTCCTTTGGGGTGTGATTTTGTATGTGATTAGGGTTTTTTAGAGTTCAATTTCAAATTTTAATCATGATGTATGCTTCTATTTTGGTCATATGCATCTCATGTTGCCTTAAAACCCTAGTTTCTCATGTTCATTTGCATTCACCTTTGCATATCATCATCATATGAACTTGCCATAACATTTCAAGCATTTGTATGACATCTTAGACATCTTAAGACATGCTTGAAATTTTCTTGGTCATCTCTTCATTCATTTACTATGCTTTGCATCCATTACATTTCATGAACATCCATGTGTTTTCATGCTTCTAACTTGCCATCTTTGCATCTCATCCTTGTATGATCATTCATAAACATCTTGTATGACTTTGCATCATCTCATAACACATTTACATTGCATAATCACTTCTGGTTTTGGTCTTTGCATCTTTGTTCATCTCATTTCCTTTTGCTTTATGTCTTATGCATTCATACTAACATTTTAGGGGCTTATGGTAAGTTGTCTGGGATGTGGATTTGCCTTCACATCCCATTTCTTATTATCTTTTCATTTGCATAATTCACTTGTCTTTAAAGTGAATATAATTCACTTATGCTCTCTCATTCTTACTTTCTCTCTTTAAGTTACTTATCTTCTTCAGGAAGTAAGTAACTTATTCTTTCTCTCCTTCTCTTTTCATCTGCTTCTTCTTCCATGGTGGCCTCCTGAAGATTCTTCTCTTAAGCCTCACAAACCATAAGATATCCAAGCATGATAATTTTTAGGGTTGTATATAGTCCCACCTAGCCTTTTACCTTTGAGTCTCTTTGAGTCTCTCTTCCCATCTCATAATCAGAGGCTAAACACTTAAAGCTTTAGGACTTTGAATTAGGGTTATGCCTACATCCTTATATTAGGATGGAGTGTATAACTTTAATCCTTAGTGTTAAACCTTTAATTTGTTTATACCTCTTAATCAAAACACTTAATAATGATAAAGACTTAATCTTGTAACTTGGGCCTTACATTAGGGTTCTATCTCTTCATTTTGGTTAAGAGGGACTAACCCTAGTGTTTAATGGATAAGTCCCCCTCAAGTTGTCTTACAAACTTAAAATCCATTTCTTAATCTCATCCTTTAATTAAAATCCACTTAATAAAGTCTTGTTATATAGTGAATTTAGTCCTTAACCATGGATTAAGTTGAGGAGTCTTTCTTAGCTTAAGTGGTCTCATCTATCATCCTTCTCTTAGGATGGTGTAATGAGTTCACTAATCCATGATTAGAGATTAAACTCATTACTTAACACTAAACAAAAATCCAAAAAACATCTAAATAATCACAAGTAGGTTAATGATCTTAATCCTACATCAACATGGTAATTAAGTTGAGATGCTTATCTCATACTTAAGTAGGCTCATTATCCCTAATCAGGGAGGATATAATGAGTTTACAAACCCTGGATTTAGGCTTAAGCTCATTATCCCATGCAAAACAGCAAAAAACAATAAAAAACTGAAAACACAAAAACAAACAATAATCGTCTCCTCCGGGATTCTTTTCTCATCACACTCATTTTATAAACGAGAACTCGCTTCTTCCGTCTAATGCAAGACAGTTAGCACTCGAGCCAGACGAGGCATACACTTGAGCATAGACAAGCAAGCAGTTCACAGTCAAAATCATCCAGTCTCTTTAAGTCGAACTATGGTGTTCTGACTTCCTCATTGCCCAAGAGGATATATAGGCATAACTTAACAGTTATCGAACAAAAGTCTCTTTGTCATCCCCCTCTTTCAACTTTCTTTCTAAGCCTCATTCTTGAGCATTTCCCTCTCTTTTGCACTGACACACTGTACTTTCTTCCTAGCTTTATACACAGTCAACACATACACTACCCCCTTTTTAACACAATCAAGTAAGCGTGGATCCCGTCGAGTACGGCGGACGATCTGGGTGCTAATACCTTCCCAGATCGTAACAAACCCCCTTTCTCAGTTTCTTTGGTTCACAACCGTCTTATCCATACCCTTCTAGGTTTATGCAACATTACCTTTCCTTCGGGATAAAAATGTCTAGCTGGCGACTCTATTCAACCTCAACCTCCAACATCGCCAACGGTTCAGGTCTGCACTGGGACGTAAGTCTCTTCGGGAGCGACAACTTGGCATCTCTACTGGGGAATTACCTTCGTAACCAGAGCTTCTGGTTCTTTTTTGTGGGTTTCTCCTAGCGCTTGTTTGATTTGTGTTTTTGGGGGTGTTATGTGCTATGTGTGATTTTATTTTTGCTTTATTTATTGCTTTCTGTACAGCTTTATTTACTGCATTTACTTTATCGTTTTCATTTACTGTTTTATGCATTTCATTTATCATTGTCATATCATATCTCTGCTGGATTTGCGGGTTTGCCTTGGTGGGAGGGGTATTCCAGTGAGAAAGGTCCAACAAAAAGTCCTGAGTGACAGACATAGGATTAGAGTGGATTCATATTCTTTCCCATTCCATTTCGGTCTGGTGCGGGAATATGAAAACACGGTTCAGACATGGGTTTCTTCTTGAGAACTCTGTGCTACAGATCTCCTGTAGTGCTAGGGCTATCTGGGAAGCCTGCTAAGTCTGGATGACCTTTTTAGATGACCTTCAGCATCTGAGGTGAATTAGAGGAGGATCCTTTATGATTAATGTAAACACCGTGCCTCCGGGTTAGAAGTGTTTACACTTCTCATAATAGATCCAAATTTGAGGATCCTTGTTCTAGAACAATACCTGTGAGTGGGTGGGGTTGTTTACAGGTTTGCAGGAACCCTTGGCCTCAACATACCTTGTTACAAAATTGTTAAGGTTATACTGATTATGGACTAATTCTTTCATAACCCTGGACTTGTGACTCTTTATTTGAGTCCCCCACATGGTTACTGGTTCTCAGACCTTCATCCGGACTTTTGAATACTCATGGACCCTATCAAAAGCAACTGACGAATCCAGCACCTGATCACATACCCTTGCATATCATAAGCATACATCATACTGCATCATTTTAACATTTTGTCTATTTGTTTTACAGGGTATCCACCTTCATCTTTGATTTGGTTTTGACTGTTCTTCTGCTCAGCCATCTTCATCAGATATCTTCATCAATTATCTTCATCAGAGATCTTCTTTAGCTGTTATCTTCTCCAGTTACCTTCATCAACATCCATTATTAGTATGGACTCAACCAGGAAGAGCAACATCACATACCATTTCTTTGAGTACCCTCTGGCAGACATCAGGCAGATCCAGGCCCTTATCACTCCTGATCATGTTCCTTTATTCAGAGAACATTATGGTGGTATCCTGGACATGATCATGGACTTGGATGCATCACATAGGAGCATGATTCACACCTGTCTCCAATTCTATGACCCTCCTCTCAGATGTTTCACTTTCCCGGACTTTCAGAAAGGTCCTTTGTTTGAAGAGTTTTCCATGTTGTTAGGTGTCCCTATCAGAAGAGGAATTCCTTTCAACCCTGAGATGACTGCTCCTAAGAATGAAGATATAGCCAAAGCTCTACATCTGGAAGCCACCATCATTGATCAGAATATGAACACCAAGGATGGAATCCCAGGCCTTCATTTGTACTTCTTAGTCACTCAGGCTACCAGTCATGCTGCAACTGGGAAGTGGGAAACTGTTTGTGCTCTCCTGGCTCTTAGTATATATGGTATCATCTTGTTTGCAGACGAGCCTAATTTTGTAAGCAAGAATGCTATTCATATCTTCCTATTGAAGAATCAAGTTCCTACCTTGTTAGGAGATTTCTACTACTCAGTGCATCAGAAAAATGAGAAACAGAGAGGGAAACTAGTCAGATGTTGTGCCCCCCTCTTTTACAGATGGTTAATGAGACACATGCTGAAGACGTAAACTTTCCTGAATCCTCATCAGTCAAGGAATTGGGCTAAGAGAATGATTGCCCTTACTTCATAAGACATCAGATGGTGTACTCAGAACACCAAGGGAAGAGACATAATTACTAGTTGTGGACAATATCCTAATGTACCTCTTATTGGTGTAAAGGGTTGCATCAACTATAATCCTTTACTTTTCAAAAGACAGTTGGGATATGCACTGGTACATCCACCGAGAGAGCAAGACTTATCATAGACCCTTTACTGTGCTATTCAGAATAATCATGCCACCGTCCGACAACCAGCCTGGGCTTGGGACCACATACAGACAAAAGGGACTGCCATTTTGGGGAAGTGTAGCAACATAGCTTCAGCCCAATACATTGAATGGTCTCGCATCAGAGGACAAATCACCTACATGCCATTCACCCTGGAAGATGTTCCAGGGCCATCAACAGTTGAGCATGTAGCTACAGTCATTTTGGAAGAGTTTGAGAAACTGAAAGATAGGAACACCCAACTTTCTGAAGCTCTGAAGAAGACCCTTTGGGAAAGGAATGATGGTCGTCTGGACAATGAAAGGTTAGAGAAGCTCCATATCGAGCATGTGGCCAAGATAGAGAAGACAAAAGACTTCATCAGAAAATCCCGAGCAGAGGAGTTGGTATTGAAGAATGCTTGCAAAGAAGCTAAGATTCAGAAGGCTAGAGCTGAGCACTATTTGGAAGAGAGTCAGGCTAGGTGGATCAGGATCACTGAAGCTCGTTTGCAAGAAGATCAGAAGACACAGGCTAAGATAGAGCAGCTGGAGGCTAATGAGAAGAAGAGTCAGGAAGGCTTGTTAGCAGCATAGAAGGAAATCTCCGAGTTGAAACTCCGGGCGGGGTTGAAGAGATCAAAAGACCAAGATAAGTACCAGAAGTTGACAAGTTCCATTGCAACCAGAAACCTTCTTATCAGGACCATCACAGAGCATCCAGTTGGACTAGTAACTGATGCTCTCCTGAAGGAAGTCAAAGAGGATGAATTTGGGATGGATGTTTGATTTCCTTTACTTGTATTTTATTTTGGTTGTACTTTAATTATCCATGGTGATTTTTTTGTATTTCTTGACTTAATTGTATTTTGACTCACCATGGGAACTTGTTGTAATCCTAAATTATGTATCTTTTGGATTTGTAATGTATGCTTTATGTATTACCTGGATTTTCTCTTGGATTTCACTTCTCTTCAACATCTTCATTCCCAGAGATCTAGAAGGTCAAAACCAAAGAACTAAACCGGATACCCTTGAAAGACAAATAGATATACTACATTGCATACTAACCTCATTATTTGTTTTGTTGTTATTTTCTCACTTTGCTGTTGTTTCAGGAAACATTGCTCGTAGGAGGGTTTTCCCCATCAACAGAGTTCACTGGTATCCAACCAGAAACAACCTTTCGAGCTTACGTATGGACCAAGTTCAACAAGATTTGACTGAAGTTAGAACTCAAATGGCTAATGAGAGAACTGAGATGAGGGCTCAGATGAATCAGTTCATGGCAGTAATGACTGGATTGTCTCAGAACCAAGAAAGATTAAAAGAGTTAGTCGGGCGGCAAACTCCAGAAGAGAATCATCCAGGCATTGGAGGTACTAGTAAGAACGATCACGGGAAGCCGCGAACAAATCCGCCAGAGTTTGGGCCCCACCTCAATCCTGAAGTCAATGTTATCGGAAATACCCAAGGAAATGCAGGAGGTCGTGTTCTACAAGAAGACCCTCAGGATGAACAGTTCACATTAATTGGCCTTGGGGATGAAGCCTATGATCGTCGTCTGGACGAGATAGCGGAGAAGCTAAGATCCTTAGAATCCCAAAACTCTTTGGGATTTGATGTAATGGATATGAGATTAATAGAAGGAGTCAGGATTTCTCACAAATTCAAACCTCCTTGCTTTGAGAAGTATAATGGTACCTCCTGTCCTCGTACCCACCTTCAATCTTTTATGGGGAGATTGAAAGCCTATACCATGGATGAAAAACTGTGGATGTTCTACTTTGAAGATAGCTTGACTGGGGCATCCCATGAGTGGTATTCTCACCTATCTAGAGCCACTGTCAGAAATTGGAAGGACTTAGCTGAAGCTTTCATACGCCAATATCAATACAACTTGGATATGGCTCCCAATAGGACCCTCCTGATGGGTATGTCTCAGTCTTCAAGAGAGAGTTTCAGGGAATATGCCTAAAGATAGAGATAGCTTGCTGCTGCTGTCCAGCCACCTATGTCGGAAAGAGAAATGGATGACATGTTTATGAACACCTTACAGGGTACCTACATTGACCGACTTGCTGCTTTCTCTTCCACCAGTTTTGCTGATGTGTTTATAGCTGGTGAGAGAATTGAGAGCCTATTAAAGATGGGTAAGATCTCTGACAATGGTGCTAGTTCCAGCAATGCCAAAAAACCTTTCTCAGGACCTCGTAGGACAAGTGAAACTAACTCGGTACATATGGGAAGAGGTAGGCCCCAGTACATACCAAGATCAGTGGCTCCTGTCACCATTCCTGCTCCAGCACCTCAACAACAGTATCCTCAGCAACAAAAGTTCCCTCAATAGAGATCTTACAACAACAACAATCAGCAACAACTTCCTTTCCAACAAAGGCCTTCACAAATCAACAAGGTTATCGATCATATTCCGATGCCTTATGTTGCCTTACTTTCGCAGTTATTGAAGCTCAACTTGATCGAATTAAGGACTCTGGCTCCACCAGATCCTCAGAACCTTCCAAGAAACTACGATGTCAACGCCATACGTGCCTTCCACTCCAATGCACCTGGCCATACAACAGAAAAGTGCAGAGCCTTACATATGAAGGTTCAAGATTTGATTGATTCTAAGGCAGTCAACTTTGCACCCCCTCCAAGTGTTCCCAAGAATCCTATGCCTAGCCATGGTGGGCCTAGGATAAATGCCATTGAGGAGGATCAACCAGTAGGCCTAATTGACAATGTTGCAAGTATTCAAACACCTCTGGCCGAGGTTAAAGCCCAGCTTTTGAAGTGCCAAGTGTTTCAAGGTTGTGAGGCCCATTGCGAAGCTTGCAAGATTTCTACCATTGGTTGTGCAAATATGAGAAATGGTATCAACAGTCTCATCAGGGAGGGCATCCTACAGATCACTTCAATAGTTCCAGCTCCTACAACATCAACAACCATTCCTTCTACAACACCAGCAAACATCACTTCATCAGATATAACAGATATCACTCCTACAACTTCAATAACAATCATTCCAACAGATTCTTCTACAACATCAACAACCATCCCTTCTTCAACTTCAACAGACATTAGTTCAACACATCCTTCTACAACAACAAAAACCATAAATGAAGACATTTCCACAGTTACCATTTACTATGATCCGGCAACAATCCATAATCCAGATTCTTTCAACAACTCACATCAATATCAACATCAACAACTCCTTGCACCTGCACCATCTCCAGTCATACCTCCTGTCACAATTTATTATGACCCACAAACTGTCTCAACTCCTTCTTCCGCAGCAATCAGTCCGGTCACTATCACGGTGCCTGGACCAATTCCCTATGACAGCAGCAGTGTCGTGCCTTGGCACTATGGCTCAGATTTGTATTGCAACAGAAAGAAAGTCACTTTTGATTCTTCAACTACACCACAAATTGATAATGTCGGGGGAGGCAGAGGCTTTACTCGAAGCGGACGTCTCTTCGCGTCACGAGTTCTGAGAACTAATGCTGAAGCAGAAGCTGCTGCCAAAGCTAAAGGCAAGAGTGTGGTGCCTGAAGAACCAATTTCTAAGGAAGCTCAGAAGACATCCTTTGATCAGGATGTGGATGAATTCATGAGAATTATCAAGAAGAGTGACTACAAGGTTGTGGACCAGCTCCATCAGACACCCTCCAAAATCTCTATTCTATCATTGCTCATGTGTTCCGAGGCTCACAAGAATGCATTACTTAAAGTCCTGCATGCAGCTTACGTGCCAGAAGAGATTACACTTAATCATTTAGAAACGGTGGTTTCAAATGTCAATACTAGTCATGGACTAGGTTTTACTGATGCTGATCTGACTACGGAGGGCCGTAACCACAATAAGGCTTTACATATCACCTTGGAGTGTAAAGGTGTTGTTCTTTCTCATGTCTTGGTTGACACTGGGTCCTCACTCAATGTTCTTCCAAAGAAAGCCTTGGTCAAGATGGAATATGATGGCCTTGCACTTCATCCAAGTAACCTGGTTGTGAGAGCCTTTGACGGTTCTAAAAGATCGGTTCTTGGAGAAATTGAGCTGCCTGTGGTAATTGGCCCACGGATCCTCAAAACTACCTTCTACCTGATGGACATTCAGCTTGCCTACAACTGTTTGTTGGTTCGACCTTGGATTCATGCCGCTGGTGCCGTAACATCGACCCTTCACCAGAAATTAAAATACGAGTGGGAGGGCCAAGTTATCACCATCTGTGGGGAGGAGGACATCTTCGTCAGTCATCTAGCTACTTACAAGTATATTGAGATGGATGGAGAGATCCATGAGACAATGAACCAAGGGTTTGAGGCCCTCAATGTCAATGAAGCAACAACTGAAGTGTCTGGTACTTCAATCTCTTCTTACAAGCAAGCTCAGAAGGTTGTTGAAGACGGGAATGCCCAAGGCTGGGGCAAGCTGCTACAAGTTCAGATCAAGGAAGACAAGTTCGGTTTGGGTTACAAATCTTCCCGACAGGTACTAGAGGAGGCTGCTGAAGCTCCCAAATTTATCAGTGGGGGAATGTTAACCCCGAATGCAATCAACAATGTGGAAGACGAGGCTGAAAGCGACTTCAACCTGGAAAGCTGAATTCATCCAAGAGTCCCGGGCCAGCAAGTCCTCAACTGGTCTTCCCAGGAAATTATAAGGATTACTGCTGCAGAGTAATTATTATTTCCTATTTAAGCATGCATCAAGTCATGCATCTTTCCCAAGGTGTCAGGACTCATTTTGTAATAAGGCCATATATGTATTTTGTGCAAATGAATGATTAATGAACAATTGACATCTTTTCCAAACGATCTTTTTTCGCTCACTGTCTTTCATTTTTGTTATTTTCGCACAAAAAAATAAATGGCAATGTTTTCTTAATAAACTTCATTCACTTTTTCTAAACAAGATAAAATCAATCACTAAAATGAACAAATCTCAACCCTTGCAGAGATAGTCCTCCAGATTGCACTAACAACAACACCGCTATGACCTCGTATGACTTCGACAATCCGATTAATCAAGCAGATGAAGGGGTTGGTGAAGACTATGATTTGCCTGAAGAGTTGGCCAGGTTGTTGAGACAAGAGGAAAAAGTGATTGCTCCTCATCAGGAAGAGGTTGAAACTGTCAATCTTGGTACCGAGGAAGATGTAAAAGAGGTGAAGATCGGGGCTAGTCTGCAAACTCCAGTGAAAGAACAGCTCATCAGTATGCTTCAGGAATATGTTGACGTCTTTGCTTGGTCCTTCCAAGATATGCCAGGTCTGGATACAGATATTGTCATGCACAGACTGCCATTGAAGGAAGATTGTCCGCCAGTTAAACAGAAGTTGCGCCGTACTCGCTCAGATATGGCCATGAAAATCAAAAAGGAAATACAAAAGCAGTGGGACGTCGGTTTTCTTGTTGTAACTAGTTACCCACCGTGGGTTGCTAACATTGTACCCGTACCTAAGAAGGATGGAAAGGTGCGTATGTGTGTGGATTACCGGGATCTGAACAGAGCTAGCCCGAAAGATGATTTCCCATTACCTCACGTTGATATATTGGTTGATAACACAACTCAGTTCTCAGTATTTTCTTTTATGGATGGGTTTTCTGGATACAATCAGATTAAGATGTCACCTGAAGACATGGAGAAGACAACTTTCATCACACCTTGGGGCACGTTTTGTTACAAGGTAATGCCGTTTGGTCTGAAGAACGCCGATGAAACATATCAACGGGCTATGATAACATTGTTCCATGATATGATCCATAAGGAAATCGAGTGCTACGTGGATGACATGATTGCCAAGTCCCTTATAGAGGAAGAGCATTTGGTGAATCTGTTGAAGTTATTCAAGCGCCTGAAGAAGTATTAGTTAAGGTTGAACCCTAACAAATGCACATTCGGGGTACATTTTGGTAAGCTGCTGGGTTTTATTGTAAGTGAAAAAGGAATTGAGGTTGATCCCGATAAGGTCAAAGCCATTCAGGAAATGCCTGCACCTAAGAATGAAAAAGAAATTTGAGGGTTCTTAGGTAGATTGAACTACATCTCAAGGTTCATATCTCATCTCACTACAACCTGCGAACCCTTGTTCAAGCTGTTAAGAAAGGAGCAAACAGTCAGGTGGAATGATGATTGTCAGAGAGCTTTTGACAAGATCAAAGAATATCTGCAAGAACCTCAAATTCTCATGCCTCCAGTTGAAGGAAGACCTCTAATCATGTATCTGATAGTATTAGAAGGATCAATGGGGTGTGTGTTGGGCCAACATGACGAGTCTGGTCGAAAAGAGTATGCAATATACTACCTAAGCAAAAAGTTTACCGACTGTGAACAATGTTATTCACTGCTCGAGAAAACTTGCTATGCTTTAGCGTGGGCTGCTCGCCGACTAAGATAGTATATGTTGACTCATACTAACTTGTTGATCTCAAGGATGGACCCATTCAAGTACATATTTGAGAAGCCAGCACTTACCGGAAGGGTTTCAAGATGGCAAATGATTCTAACAGAGTATGACATTCAGTACACCTCTCAAAAGGCCATCAAAGGCAGTGTATTGTCTGACTATCTGGATGAGCAACCCATTGATGATTACCAGCCTATGAGATTTGACTTCCCTGATGAAGACATCATGTTCTTAAAAGAAAAAGATTGTGAAGAGCCAATTCACACTAAAGGGCCTGATCCAGAAGAAGCATGGACTATGATGTTTGAAGGAGCAGTTAATTGCAATGGTCGTGGAGTTGGTGCAGTACTTATTACACCCAAAGGAGTTCATATGCCTTTTCAGCAAGGCTCACCTTTGCCGACACTAACAACGAAGCAGAATACGAAGCTTGTATCATGGGTTTTGAGGAAGCCATTGACCTCAGGATCAAAACCTTGAATGTATTTGGAGATTCAGCTTTGGTAATCAATCAAACCAACGACAAGCCGTACACTCATCAAGAACATCTGATTCCCTACCGTGACTATACGAGGAGATTGTTGTCCTTCTTCACAACAGTTAAGCTTGAATACATCCCTCGAGATGAGAATCAGTTTGCAGACGCTTTGGCTACCATTTCATCCATGATCACAAAGTACAAGCTGCCAATTATGTACCTCGGATTTTGGTATCCAGACTGGACATACCAACATATGTATTCTCTGTGGACACTGTCACTAACAACAAGCCTTGGTTCCATGACATCAAATGCTTCTTGGAGATTCAGACATACCCACTTGGGGCATCGTCAAATGATAAGAAGACATTTAGAAGGCTAGTCGGCAGTTTCTTCCTCAATACTGATGGGTCTTTGTACAAGCGAAACTTCGACATGGTCTTGCTCAGATGTGTTGACAAGAAGGAAGCAGACCTACTGATGCACGAAGTACATGAAGGTTCTTTCGGTACCCATGCCGGAGGACATGCAATGGCAAAGAAGTTATTGAGATCAGGTTACTACTGGATCACAATGGGTGCAGACTGTTGTGCCTATGCCAGGAAATTCCACAAATGCCAGATCTATGTAGATAAAGTGCATGTGCCTCCGAATACTTTGAACCGACTGCTTCAAATGGTCACAAATTCATCCTGGTAGCCATTGACTACTTCACCAAATGGGTTGAAGAAGCTTCGTATGCAAATGTCACCAGGCAAGTGGTAGCTCGATTTCTGAAAAAGGATATCATCTGTCGATATGGAGTTCCCGAGCGAATCATTACTGATAATGTTTCCAATTTGAACAACAAGACGATGCCATAACTTTGTCGGTACTTTAAAATTCAACATCACAACTCTTCTCCTTACAGACCAAAGATGAATGGCGCTGTTGAGGATGCTAACAAGAATACTAAGAAGATTGTGCAAACGATGGTAGCCACCTATAAAGACTGGCACGAAATGCTACCATTTGCCTTGCATGGGTACCGAACCTCTATCAGAACATCTACTGGGGCAACACCTTATCAACTTGTGTATGGTATGGAAGCTATCCTACCTGTTGAAGTTGAACTACCCTCCTTACGGGTAATGATGGATATGAAACTAAATGAAGAAAAATGGGTCCGATCTCGATATAATCAACTGAGCCTGATTGAAGAAAAGAGGTTAGCAGCCATCTGTCACGGGCATTTATATCAAAAATGAATGAAGAAAGCCTTCGATCAAAAAGTCAGACCTCGAGAATACCAAGTAGGAGAGCTTGTGCTGAAAAGACTCCTTCCTCCTCATACAGACCACAAGAGAAAATGGACGCTGAACTACTAAGGCCCATTCATAGTAAAGAAAGTATTCTCCGGTGGAGCACTGATGCTCACTACTATGGATGGCGAGAATTTCTTATCTCCTGTGAATTCAGATGCAGTTAAAAAATACTTCGCATAAAAGACCCGCTGGACATAAAAACAGAATGTAAGTCTAGGCAAAAATAGGGCATCCTGGTGAGTCCAAAACATAATAAAAGACTCGGGCAAAAATAAGGGAAAAATTGAAAAAAATGTACACCCGCTGAGTTGAAAAGCCACATCGGACAGCTCAGGCAAAAATGGGTATCCCGGTGGATTGAAAACCCGAAAGGGAGATCCACGCAAAATCAGGGAATAAGCGAACAACTGCATTCTAAATTCGTCTGTATCACTCATAACATGGAAGCTTAAAAAAGATAAAGCATCGTTCAGAATCAACTTTCTTCAGAAAGCAAGATAAGAAGAACGTCAAGGTCATACGGGTCATAGCAAAGGAAGCTCACTGGAGCACCAACTTCAACATTGCCAGCACTTTTTATTTTCTCAATTTACAACAATATCCTCTTTTCAGGGATTCGCTTCTTCACTGTACTTGCCTATTCATGGCACACAAATCAATAAAATTAGAATTTTCAGTCACACTTTGTTTTGTATATTTTTTGTTTTGTTTGCAAAATATCCAAAGTTCGTAATACAACACTTGCATGAAAACATATAAGCCATTTTAATAAATACTTGCAGGAAATATGTTGCTCCCAGATAAATCTAACTCCTATAATGAAATCCGGTTGAGGATACCTCGGGACACTTGTGCGTTTCCTTTGTTTAACAGGTTGCAGGTACTCAAGTCAGACAATCTCACAGTGTGGGGCATATCAAGCATTATATCCCCAACCAAGTCAGCAATCACCTCATCAGCATGATTACTTGAAGGGAGTATCTCCCCATGAAGTTGTCATCCCCTCAGAGGATCCTTCAAGAAACTCATTAAATCCCTAGAGTGTCGCTTTGACAAAGGAGTTACAGCAGATTACTTCCCATAATTTCTCTTCTCCCCAAGCAGAATCTCCCGAGAAATGCTTAAACTACTGTCCCCCATCAGAGTTACCAGGATTTTCTCATCCTCAGCAGAATTAGCAGAATCACTTTCTCGCAGAGTTGCCAGTTTCTCCCCAGTAGAGCAATGCCTGAAATACTCTTCCCCAGCGGGGTTACCAAACCCTCATCATCCCCAGCATGAGTCTCTTCAACAGAATCTTCCCCATCCGGGATCCCTTCAGCATGATCCCCCAGAAATCTTTCTCCCCACAGAGTTCCCTAGGAAGAACCGTTCAGTGATCTTTTCTCCCTACAGATCGACCAATGATCTCTTTCCCCAACGGAGTTCTCCCTCCAGAAAGATTGCCCAAAGATCATTCTCCCCGCGGGATCCGGATCTCGAATCAGTTCTCTCATTTTGCATAATCATAGCATTCGCATAATTTTCCCCAAAATAAGTGTAGCATTCCATCTAATACAGAGCATTACGACAAAAATCAACATTCGCATGATCATAAGCCAGGTTCGAGCCAATCACCTGCAAACATCAGAATCATTTCACCATCAATATACAAAACTCATCCCCCGCAGACATAGCCAGAATACTTTTTTGCACTCTCAAATACTTGTTCATACTTGTACATATTATTTTTGACACTTGCTTGTGTCATACTTCCCCAGCAAGTCAAACACTCGTCTGTGTCCCTTGCTCAACCTTTTGACACTCGTCCGTGTCTTGCATATATCCTCCAGCAGGTCAAACACTTGTACATATTTATACACAATCCTCTGATACTCGTTCGTATCTTGCATATATCACCTCCCCGGCAGATCAAACACTCGTCTGTGTTCCTTGCTTAACCAATTGATACTCGTCTGTATCATCATCCTTAAACATGTGTCAGCGTTGGCTTCTATCGATACTCATCCGTATCGTGGTCCTAAGGATGCTCGTCCGCATCTTTAATCTATACACTCTATCAAACACTTATACCTTTTTATTTCAGAGCGTAAGCACTCGTCCGTGTTTACCATCCCCCCAGTAAGTCTCCAACAAAACAACCTTTTTATCCGACATTCGTCCTATGTCGTGATATTTTCGGCAGTCGTCCCCTGCCAGGTGATCGTCCTTCACCTTTTAATGACCGTCCCTCATCATTTTATCCGATGGCCGTCCCCATCGTTGATCTTTTCTATTCGGCATTCGTCCTATGTCGTGATATCTTCGGCAGCCGTACCCTGCCAGGTGATCGTCCTTCACCTTTGGATGACCGTCCCTCATCCTTTCCCCAGTGGAATCCCCATTGTTGGAATTTTCTATCTGGCATTCGTCCTATGTCGCGATATCGTTTTAGAAGCCGTCCCCTGCTAGGTGATCGTCCTTCACCTTTTGATGACCGTCCCTCATCATTTATCCGATGGCCGTCCCCATCGTTGACCTTTTCTATCCGGCATTCGTCCTATGTCGTGATACTTTTGGCAGCCGTCCCCTGCCAGGTGATCGTCCTTCACCTTTCGATGACCGTCCCTGTCGCTCCCACCAAATGAGGCCAGGTCAAATGGGGTACAGACGCGAACGGTCGGCGAGAGGAGAGAGAACACACAAGGGTGCACTCAGAAAGACAAGAGTCGCCAGCTAGGCATTTTTATCCCGGAGGAAAGGTAATGCTGCATAGACCTAGAAAGATATGGATAAGACGGTCGTGAACCAGAGAAACTGAGAAAGGGGGTTGGTTACAACCTGGGAAGGTATTAGCACCCAGATTGTCCGTCGTACTCGACGGGATCCACGCTTGAAAGATTTGTGTTTAAAAGGGGTAGTGTCAGTGCTATCTGTGTATCAAAGCTGGAAAGAATACAAGTGTCAGTGTAGAAGAAATGTGAAGTGAGATGAAAAAGTGTCAGTGTAAGAACAGGAATGAAATGGTCATGATAATGAGGCTAAAAAAATGATGCTGGAAGGAGGGGGAATATACAGAGACTTTTGTTCGATAACTGTTAAGTTATGCCTACGTATCCTCTCGTGCAATGAGGAAGTCAGAACACCATAGTTCGACCCAAAGAGACTGAAAGATAAGTTGACTTGTGAACTGCTTGCTTGCCTATGCTCAAGTGTATGACCTGTCTGGCTCAGGTGCAAACTGTCTTGCATTAGACGGAAGAAGCGAGTTCTCGTTTGTGAGTGAATGAGATGAGAAAAGAATCCCGAAGGAGACAATTATTGTTTGTTTTTGGTGTTTTCAATCTTTTATTGATTTTGTGTTTGTCATAAGTTAATGAGCTTAAGCCTAAACCAAGGGTTAGTAAACTCATCACATCTTCCCTCCGATTAGGGGTAATGAGAATACCTTAAGTATGAAGTAAGCACCTCACACTTAATCACCATGATGTAGGGTTAAGATCATTAACCTACTTGTAATTATTTAGATGTTTTTGATGTTTTTGTTTAGTGTTAAGTAATGAGTTTAAGCCATAATCAAGGATTTAATGGACTCATTACACCATCCTAATAGAAGGATAATAAATGAGAACACTTAAGCTGAGGAAGGCTCCTCAACTTAATCCATGATTAGGGATTAACCTCATGACAAAACAAAGCCTTTATTAAATGGATTTTAGTTAATGGTAAGATTAAGAAGTGAATTTTATGGTTTGTAAGACAACTTGAGGGGGACTTGTCCATTAACACTAGGGTTAGTCCTTCTTAACCAATTAAGGAAGAATTAGAACCCTAATGCAAGGCCCAAGTTACAAGCTTGATGTCTTAGTGATTATTAGATGGATTAGTTAAAGGATTTAAACACATTAAGGGTTTAACACTTAGGATTAAAGTTATACACTCCATCCTAATAGAAGGATGCAGGCATAAGTTTAATCACAAAGCCTTAAAACCTTTAAGGTTTAGTCCTTGATTAAAAGATGAGAAGAGAAGACTCAAAGATGACACAAAGGTAAAAACTAATGGGGGACTAATCAAACCCTAATTGTTATTATACTTGGAGATCCTAGGGTTTGTGAGGCTTGCAAAAGATCTTCAGGAGAAAAGCCACCAAGGAAGAAGCAGATGAGAGGAGAAGAAGCAGAGAGAAGCAAGTCAACTTACTTCACTTAAAAAGATAAGTTGCTTGAAGAAAGAAAGTAAGAGATGAACATGAATGAGCAAGCTCACTCTAATACACAAGATAAAATGCAGCAATGATGCAAGGAAGAGATGAGAAGAGATTATGAGAAGTGAAGGCAAATTCACTTCTCAAAACAACTTACCACCTGAAAAGTTAGCAAAAGAAATGAAATGCAATGAAAGTGAGATGAAATGCCATGATGCAAGACAAATTCAGAAGCATGAACATGATGTTAATGATTCTAAGAGATGATGCAAACACATGTCAAGAGTTGTGGATGATCATACAAGGATGAGGATGCAAATGAAGCCTGCTTTGAACCATGAAAGTTCATGAAAGTTTATGAAATGATATGAATTCACAACATGGCAAATGAAAGATGAAATGATCAAACATGATTCTAACATGTCCTAAGATGTCTTATATGTCATGAGGATGCACAAAATATCATGGCAAGTTCTCGAATGCAAGCATATGAGAGATGGATGCAAATGAAGACAAGAATTAGGGTTTACATACAATATGCAATGCAAAATTCAAAATCAGAAGCAAATGACAAGATAAAAAAATTGAAAGTGGGATCAAAGGAACCCTAACTCTACACAAGTTCACTGCCCAAAGGAGGGGACCTAAGTCTTAACCTAATAGGAGTCATGATTTTCTCAAGTCAACTAGGGTTTCAAGGCACTTCAAAAGGAAAAATGCTCATTAAATTGAAAATGGAAGATAAATTCAAACCAATTTTACCCTAGAAACTACATGCTTTGAAGAATGCAATTCAATAAGAACCATCATCAAACTCATCATGGTTAGGCAGAAAGGATTTTTTTAAGTTAGGACCAAAATATTGCCTTTAAACAACTTTAATTCCAATGAAAATTGTCAAAATACATCAAGGACCAAAAATAAATTTGTTTTGAGAGTTTGATAATGTTTCTAAATGTTTTAGAATGCAATGTGAATTTTTTGGTGATTTTTAAATACCTAAATGCATTTTTAATTAATTAATTTCCATTAACTAATTAAAAATAAACATTTAAATTATTTAAAAATAATTTTTGATGCAAAAAATAAAAATAAAAATATTTTTGGGTTCTGAAAAATATTTGAAACAAAAATGCAAAAGAAAAATATTTTTGGAATTTTCTAACTATTTTTAATAAATAATGCAAAATAAAATAAGAAATATGAAATAAAAATATGAATTAATGAAAAGTAAGCGCATCTGATGGCCCAGATTCAAAAGGAAATGGAGGGAATTGACTCGCGCCTTATCCAAGGGCTGAGATTCAAACTGGTAAATTCAAAAACTTAAACTTAATTAATTATCCTAATGACTGGATTAGGGCTTAATCAAGCAATCTAGACCGTTGGTACGCGCGCGGGAAACCAAATCAAAGGCCCACATTCAAACTTTGCCCTAATCACAATTAACCCTAATCAACCTTCTGATGACCGGAACAGTGGTTCCGGTCATCTTCTCCGATCAACCAAAAATCAAACTCACTCCCTAGGCTGTTTCAAGTGCTCTAACTCTCCAGATTTCATCCTCTACCCACCCCAAACATGAATCAATCACAAAATCACATTTACAATGCATAAACAACAAGATTCGAGCAAAATCAAGAAAACTGCAAAAATTTCAGAACATGCATACACACGCATTTCTCAACCATTTTTCAGTGATTCAAAGCTTAACATGATCAGTGAAACAAACTCTATCATCCTATAACAAGAAATTGCATTTCTGGAAAAAATGTTCTTGATGATACCTGAACTGGAGCTTTGAACGTTGGAGCTTTCTGGCCAGTTTCTTGCTTCCAATCACCTCTACTGACTTCCCTCAAAAGTTTGCAAAGCCTGTTTGGAGTTTCTTATGGCTGGTTTATGAGATTGATGAAGTTCTGACCAAGGGGAATGAAAAATCGTATTTCTGTTTGTGGGCTTTTTAGGGCAAGATGAAGGGTGGTTTATGCTCTATGAAGCTTTTCTGAATGAATGGTGAAGTTGGTTTTGAGGTTTGATGATTGTGTGATGAGATTCGAAGAAAAATGCATAAAGAGGGATGTTTGTGTATGCTGACTTGTGGGAGGCTTTTGCTTCCAAGATTGTGTGAGAAATGATCCATGAGGCATGTATGTAAAGTTGTGATTGGTCAGAGTAGTTGGTGTGGCTCAGCTTGATTGGTATGACTCAAATTGCATAAAGTCAACTTTTGTGTAAGAGGAGGTATGGGCTGGTTCAGTCATGGTACAAGGGCATGGTTTGAATCAGCATGCTTCAAGGAGGTCCATGGGAATCACTTTTGGCATCTGGCACAAGTGGATGAGAAGCTTTGATCCATTTTGCAATTTTGGGGAAGTTTGGCCCCTTTTGAAATTTGTGAAGTTCATGGCATGAAACTTGAGAAATTCTTGTGCAATTCTGAGTTTTGGGTCATGTGTGAGGTTTGTGTAATGCTTAGAAGTTGATTTGAAGTCACAATTGGCCTTGGCATGTGAAATTGCAAGTTTCCCTCTTTGTGCAAAAGTGAAAATTAAGTGATTTTCCCAACTTTGACAAGCCATAACTTTTGATCCAAAATGAATTAGAATGAGTTCTTGTACTTTTTGAAAATGGGAGGATCCACTCTACAACTTTCATGAACAAAGTTTTCTCATTTGAAGCATTTTTGAATCAAAAAGAAGAGGTTGAAAAACTTTCCCAAAATGGCAAGTTTACATTATAAGTCACTTTCCCAAAATGGCAAGTTTACATTATAAGTCACTTTCCCAAAAAGGCAACTTTGCAAATGACTTGAAATTTTCCAATTTTGTGAACTTCTAACACCTTCTATGATCAAATAAAGATCATACACATTCAAAATGATGGATAACACCCTTTGGTTGGGTCATTGGAGGCCTTGGATGCCCTGATTTTGCACTGACTTGCTCAAGAAGTCATCTCTTGATCAGATGCCTTCCCCATTGAGTTTCTTCATGAAAATTGATATGCATGATCCTCATAACATATAGAGACCATTATAAACAAGAATGACAAAAAAAAATTGGAGTTATGGCCTCTGAAACCAAAACCCTAATTCTAGGTCATCTGTGCAGTTAAACCTGGCTCTGCTTCCATGCCTTTCTCAGTTCTTGTGATTCTTTGGCTTCATTGACCTTGTGAGGATATAATATGATGCTTGAACATACATGGACCCCCTTGAGGTGATTGAAGGCCTTTGGAGTGGCTCAGATGGCTCATGGATTGCTCAGTTCACAAACCCTAGATGCAGATGACTTAGAAACAATGCAGTGAAGCAAAAATGCAATATGAGATGCTATGATTGAACTTATGCACATGAAAAGATCACAAGCCATGGTGAAATGAGTGAGGGAAAATTTGGGGTGTTTACAGTCCCTCATCATTATTTCATTTATTCCTTTACCCGATGGCCGTCCCCATCGTGGTTTATTTACCCTTTAACCTGATGGCCGTCCCCGTCAGTGTTTTCCTCAATCCCCAGAGAGTTTTATTTCTTAACCCGATGTTCGTCCTCATTGCGGTCTCTTTATTTCCCAGCTTGATGGCCGTCCCCGTCATTGCTTTACTTACCTTTTTTCATCCCCAGCAGTCGTCCTCTGCTCGATGGTCGTCCTCCACCGCTTTCATTTGATACTCATACTATACTACCTGTTACAATTTATATCCATTTTCTTCTTCTCCCCTAGTGAGTGCAAATTTCGGACTGTCTTTGGTATTCAACAACAAGTTATCTTGTTTGTCTGCTAAGCCAAGCGCTTACACCCTGCACAGCTAACTCATGCTTGAATAGGGGCAGCTGTAAACACCCCAAATTTTCCCTCACTTTTTCTCATACTATGGCTTGTGGTCTTTTCATATAGCATTGCATAAGCATATCATCTCACTGCATAGTTCATTTCATCTGCATCTAGGGTTTGTGATCTGAGCAATCCAAGAAGTGATCTGAGCCACCTCAAAGGCCTTGAAGCTTGCCAAGAGAGTCCATGGGTGTTCTATGGTCATATTATGCCTCCCAAAGTTCTTTAAAGTCAAGAGATCACAAAGCATGGCAAAGGCATAGAGACAGACTGAAGATTTCCTGCACAGATGACCTAAAATTAGGGTTTTGGTTTCAGAGGCCTTACACCCAAATTTTTTGGTCATTCTTGGTTCTAATGGTCTTAATATGTTAAAAGGAGCATGTGTACCAAATTTGATGAATAAATTCATTGTGGAAGTCATCTGATCAACTGGTAACTTGTTGTGCAAGAAAAGCCAGAATCAGGGCATCTGTGGCCCCCAACAATGGAACCCAAGGATCATTTTCATCAATTTGAGGTTCTATGATCTTTATTTGATCTTATAAGTGGTTATAAGTGCACAAGATTAAAGAATTTTAAGCCATTTGCAAACTTGCTATTTTTGGACATGACTTGTAATGGAAACTTTCCATTTTGGGAAGGATTTTCAACCTCCTCTTTCTTGATAAAAAATGCTTCAA
Source organism: Lathyrus aphaca (assembly GCA_963966055.1). Taxonomy (NCBI): domain Eukaryota; kingdom Viridiplantae; phylum Streptophyta; class Magnoliopsida; order Fabales; family Fabaceae; genus Lathyrus; species Lathyrus aphaca. The sequence continues at coordinate 184,798,990 of OZ014520.1, forward strand.
ATGAAAAATCCTTAAACATGAAAGTTGTATATTGGATCTTCCCATTTTCAAAAAGTACAAGAACTCCTCTTGATTCATCCTAGAACTCAAGATATGATCTTTCAAAGTTGGGAAAAATCCTATAATTTTCAAGTTCATGCCAAAGAGGGATTTTGCATATTGGAATTTTCAAGCATTCAAATGACCTCTAATGCACTCAAATGTATCATAACATGTTAAAGCAACTTCTAAAGTTCAGAATTGGCCTTTGTACCAAGCATTTCCATGACTTATTTCTCAAGAAACTTCAAAGTTGCCAAATTGCATAAACCATGAGAACACTTGATCAAGGCCATCCAGCTGCATAAACTTCATCCAATGGCCTTCCATGAATCAAGCTGAGGCCAGACACCCCTTCAAACAGCCTCTGACCCGTGCCATGTCTCCTAGTACACAACATTGACTTTTTTTGCAACTTTGCCCATACCAATCAAGCTGTGCCATCACCCACTTTCTGATCACTCCTATTGGTTTATACAAACCTCAAGCAACACAAAACACAACACACACAAGCCTGAAACAAGCCAAGCTAAGAAATCCTAAAATTTTCCATAACATTTCCTCTCTTCGAATCTCTCAACACAACCACTCAAACTCAAAACTTCTTTCATCATTCAATCACTCATGTCATAAGGAACACAAACCACCCTTCATTTTTCCCTAAAAGCCTCTGAATCAAAAACACGATTTCTCACCCCTCAGAACTGAAATTCACAAAGGAGGCCGTTTAAACTCTTGCAAAGCTTCTCAATAGCATCAGGGGACTCAAAGGGGTTGGATTGCACAAAGGAGGAGCTCTGAAAGTCCATATTTGCAGTTCATCAACTCAGGTAAGCTCAAGAACAAAATCTTTCAGACCTTTGATTTCTTGTTATAAAATGAAACTACATGTTATGGGTATCACTCTGATGTTCTTAGAATTGAAAATAGTCAAGAAATGAGCATGTTATGAGCTTCTGAAATTTTGTCCAGAAAAATGTTTTGATTCGATTCTCTCTGATTGTGTGATATAAATGTTGTTTATTGATTGATTTGAGATGCATTTGATGTGGGGATCATTTCTGGGTGGTTTTGAGGTTTAGATTTTTCCTAGGGAAGAAGTTGGTGGTTTGAGTCGCTGGAGAATATGACCGGAGATCCCCTCCGGTCACCTGAGTTTGATTAGGGTTAGGATTCCCAGTTTAAATGCCAGCCCTTGGATCTTGATTAATTAGTGGAATGGACGCTCAGGATTCATCATTTGCCCTAATCCATTTTAATTAGTTTTAATTAGGTTTAATTAATATAATTTAATCTGAAACGATCCTGACACTTCAAACGCGCGCGCAGTCAACCAAGTCACCCCAAGTTTAAATCATGACCATCAGATTAACATACTTCTCATTTATTTGATTTTTAATTCATTTTATTCCATTTTCTTTCCACATTTATTTTAAAATATCAAAACATTTTTTAAAAATACCATTTTTTGCATTTTTACGTTAAATAATTTTCTTTACTCAAAAACATTTTTTATTTTAATTTTTGCATTAAAAAGTATTTTTAAAACATTTAAATGTTTTATTTAATTAATTAATTGATTTTAATTAATTAAATATACATTTAGGTTTCTAAAAATCACCAAAAGATTCATGAAGCATTCTTAAGCATTTAGAAACATTTTCAAACTCACCATGCAAATTGATTTTTAGGTTTGATCATATTTTCACAATTATCTTTGAATTAGGGTTCATAAATTTCACTTTTTTTAACCCTAACTTGAAAAATTCATTTCTGCCTAACCATGATGAGTTTGAACTTGATTATTTTTGCATTGTTTCACATATTACATCTAGTTTCTAGGTTATTTATCTCATATATTTGCATTGCATTTTCAATTTGATTTGCATTTTCCCTTTAGAAGTATCCAAAAACCCTAGTTAACTTAGGAAATTCATAACTTTGCCTAGGATTAGCTTCTGGTTTTCTCCTTTTGGGTGTGATCTTGTATGTGATTAGGGTTTGTTTGATTTCAATTTCAAATTTTTATCATGATGTATGCTTCTATTTTGGTCATATGCATCTCATGTTGCCTTAAAACCCTAGTTTCTCATGTTCATTTGCATTCACCTTTGTATATCATCATCATATGAACTTGCCATGACATTTCAAGCATTTGTATGACATCTTAGACATATTAAGACATGCTTGAACTTTTCTTGGTCATCTCTTCATTCATTTTCTATGCTTTGCATCCATTACATTTCATGAACATCCATGTGTTTTCATGCTTCTAACTTGCCATCTTTGCATCTCATCCTTGTATGATCATTCATAAACATCTTGTATGACTTTGCATCATCTCATAACACATTTACATTGCATAATCACTTCTGGTTTTGGTCTTTTCATCTTTGTTCATCTCATTTCCTTTTGCTTTATGTCTTATGCATTCATACTAGCATTTCAGGGGCTTATGGTAAGTTGTCTGGGATGTGGATTTGCCTTCACATCCCATTTCTTCTTATCTTTTCATTTGAATAATTAACTTGTCTTTGAAGTGAATCTAATTCACTTATTCTCTCTCATTCTTACTTTCTCTCTTTAAGTTACTTATCTTCTTCAGGAAGTAAGTAACTTATTCTTTCTCTCCTTCTCTTTTCATCTGTTTCTTCTTCCATGGTGGCCTCCTGAAGATTCTTCTCTTAAGCCTCATAAACCATAATATATCCAAGAATGATAATTTTTAGGGTTGTATATAGTCCCCCATAGCCTTTTATCTTTGAGTCTCCTTGAGTCTCTCTTCTCATCTCATAAACAGAGGCTAAACACTTAAAGCTTTAGGACTTTGAATTAGGGTTATGCTTGCATCCTTATCTTAGGATGGAGTGTATAACTTATATCCTTAGTGTTAAACCTTTAATTTGTTTACACCTCTTAATCAAAACACTTAATAATGATCAAGCCTTAAGCTTGTAACTTGGGCCTTACATTAGGGTTCTATCTCTTCATTTTGGTTAAGAGGGACTAACCCTAGTGTTTAATGGATAAGTCCCCCTCAAGTTGTCTTACAAACTTAAAATCCATTTCTTAATCTCATCCTTTAATTAAAATCCACTTAATAAAGGCTTGTTATATAATGAATTTAGTCCCTAACCATGGATTAAGTTGAGGAGTCTTTCTCAACTTAAGTGTTCTCATCTATCATCCTTCTCTTAGGATGGTGTAATGAGTTCACTAATCCCTGATTAGAAATTAAACTCATTACTTAACACTAAACAAAAATTCAAAAAACATATAAATAATCACAAGTAGGTTAATGATCTTAATCCTACATCATCATGGTAATTAAGTTGAGATGCTTATCTCATGCTTAAGTAGGCTCATTATCCATAATCAGGGAGGATATAATGAGTTTACAACCCTTGATTTAGGCTTAAGCTCATTATCCTATGCAAAACACCAAAAACAATAAAAAAACTGAAAACACAAAAACAAACAATAATCGTCTCCTTCGGGATTCTTTTCTCATCACACTCACTCTGAAAACGAGAACTCTCTTCTTCCGTCTAATGCAAGACAATTAGCACTCGAGCCAGACGAGTCATACACTTGAGCATAGACAAGCAAGCAGTTCACAGTCAAAATCATCCAGTCTCTTTGAGTCGAACTACGGTGTTCTGACTTCCTCATTGCACGAGAGGATACATAGGCATAACTTAACAATTATCGAACAAAAGTCTCTTTGTCATCCCCCTCTTTCAGCTTTCTTTCTAAGCCTCATTCTTGAGCATTTCCCTCTCTTTTGCACTGACACACTATACTTTCTTCCTAGCTTTTTTACACAGTCAGCACATACACTACCCCCTTTTAAACACAATCAAGTAAGCGTGGATCCCGTCGAGTACGACGGACAATCTGGGTGCTAATACCTTCCCAGGTCGTAACCAACCCCCTTTCTCAGTTTCTTTGGTTCGCAACCGTCTTATCCATACCCTTCCAGGTTTATGCAGCATTACCTTTCCTTCGGGATAAAAATGCCTAGATGGCGACTCTATTCAACCTCAACCTCCAAATCGCCAACGGTTCGCGTCTGCACCGGGACGTAAGTCTTTTCGGGAGCGACACAAACCACTAGTCGCTTCTCCTGAACTAGCGAACATGCCTCTTTTCTCCAAAAATTCTATGTGCTGCTCAACTCCCCCTTCTAATTCTCTTGTTACAATAAAAACTTAATCTCTTAATTAGGATGTTCATACTTTTCCCTTAATTTTCTCTCTAATCTCCACCTTGCCCTCAACATCTCTACAACTTCTATTTTTTATTCTATTTATTTTATTTCAATAATATAGTCAAATCATTATTTTAATTACTCACACATAATAATTAAATAAATACACAATGTTATAATTAAAATAAATAAAATAATTTACTAAAAATAGGGTGTTACACGTCACATCTACAAAACATTTAAATTTCAAATTTCAAAGGAATTTTTAATTCAAAAACATAACATAAGTAAATATTTCAAAAAATACTTAAGGACATAAAAGAGTATCCCATATAGATGTTACAATATCAAAGTGAAACCATAATGAATAAAAAAAGCCGACAAAAGGCACGACGAACATAATGCAAAAATAAACTACTAAAGGTACATCCTCTGTAAAATAACAACTATCACTTCCAGTCTCAACCTAAGAATTATCTGTATAAAGGTACAAAGGTAGAAAAATAGAGACAAGAAAAAGGTGAGAATGCATTTTATAAATTAGCAGTGTATAAACAACAATGATTGTACACAACAAGAATATTCAGTCAATATAGATGTACAATATACATTTTCATTATGCAATACATACTTTCTCTACTCCTATGCATGTGGTACCAGTCCTAACACTGGACCAAATTCCTAAACACTAGAGTGAAGTCCTAAACACTGGATCGAAGTCCTGAATATTAGAGTTATTTCATTGAGTGATCTTTCACATTGAATTGAGGTCCTAAACACTGGGCTGAAGTCCTAATCTAATCTCTGATATACATGACACATGATCAAACAAATTCAAATAATCTCCATATGAACCACCTACTACCATTATAAAAACTTTTAGTTAAGGCTAACAATAGTACTTTCGAACTTAAAACATATTATACCTTGGTTCTTCAAACCTAATTACAATACACATCAATCACTGCTTGTTCGGGATACACATTGGTTTGCCACGAACCTAAAACCATCAACTTTCAACACAGCCTAACAGCGATGAAGATACCAATAAATCAACAAAAGTTAATCATAATCATTTTCTCAATAATTAAGCACTTAACAAAATGAATTAAGTTGAGGCATCATAGCCTCTTCAAAAAATCGATCAAAACATCACAATTTGGTCAACAATAGGGCTAACTGCCTGACCATCTCTGCCAAGACGGTCGTCGTCCTTTAAGTGTGTTGCCCCTAACCTCACATGGTTCAATCAAAACATTATAACAGAGAAAATAGAAAGGGGCTAAGGGCGTCCTGTAGTGGGGAAATCGTGAGTGTAAGTTATCAATTAACTTAACTCAAACTAAACATAGTCGCCACCACACTTTTATTTTATTCCAATAGGAAAAGAAAAAAAAAGAGAATAAATCCTAATGAATCTAAAAGCAAAAAAAGATAAAGAAACAAGCAGAGAAAGAGTAAGGGGGTTGGTTACAAAATGGGAAGGTTTTATGCATCCAAAATGCATGTGGTACTCCACGAGAGCCCTTTGAAAATTTATTGCTTTTGGTTTGAAAATGGTTTGTTTAAATGAGAATAGGGGAATGAGAAAAGAATTAATTTTTAATGTTTTTGTGTTTGGAGAGTTTTACCACCTCACGCCTACGTACCCACAAAGTGCAATGTAAGATCAAAACCCCGTAACTCGTGGTACAAATAGTGAAAACTGGTTGGTTTTGATTGATTTTATTAAGTGAAGAAAATTTGTCATTTTCAAGTGGATAGCCTCATGTCGCTCCCACCGAATGAGGCTAAGGTCAAATGGGGTACAGACGCGAACGGTCGGTGAAAGAGAGAGAGAACACACAAGGGTGAACTCAAAAGACAAGAGTCGCCAGCTAGGCATTTTTATCCCGAAGGAAAGGTAATGCTGCATAGACCTAAGAAAATATGGATAAGACGGTTGCGAACCAGAGAGACTGAGAAAGGGGGTTGGTTACAACCTGGGAAGGTATTAGCACCCAGATTGTCCGTCGTACTCGACGGGATCCACGCTTGAAAGATTTGTGTTTTAAAGGGGTAGTGTCAGTGCTATCTATGTATTAAAGCTGGAAAGAATGCAAGTGTCAGTGTAAAAGATATGTGAAGTGAAATGTGAGAGTGTCAGTGTAAGAATAGGAAAGAAGTGCTCAAGACTATGAGGCTTAAAGAATGATACTTGAAGGAGGGGGAATCTACAGAGACTTTTGTTCGATAACTGTTAAGTCATGCCTACGTATCCTCTCGTGCAATAAGGAAGTCAAAACACCGTAGTTCGACCCAAAGAGATTGAAAGATAAATTGACTTGTGAACTGCTTACTTGCCTATGCTCAAGTGTATGACCTATCTGGCTCAGGTGCAAACTGTCTTGCATTAGACGGAAGAAGCGAGTTCTCGTTTGTGAGTGAATGAGATGAGAAAAGAATCCCGGAGGAGACGATTATTGTTTGTTTTTGGGTGTTTTCAATCTTTTATTGCTTTTTGGAGTTTGTCATAGGATAATGAGCTTAAGCCTAAACCAAGGGTTAGTAAACTCATCACATCTTCCCTCTGATTAGGGGTAATGAGAATACCTTAAGTATGAAGTAAACACCTCACACTTAATCACCATGATGTAGGATTAAAATCATTAACCTACTTGTAATTACTTAGATGTTTTTAGAGTTTTTTGTTTAGTGTTAAGTAATGAGTTTAAGCCATAATCAAGGATTTAATGGACTCATTACACCATCCTAATAGAAGGATAATAGATGAGAACATTTAAGCTGAGGAAGGCTCCTCAACTTAATCCATGATTAGGGATTAACCTCATGACAAAACAAAGCCTTTATTAGAGTGGATTTTAGTTAATGATAAGGTTAAGAAGTGGGTTTTAGGGTTTGTAAGACAACTTGAGGGGGACTTGTCCATTAACACTAGGGTTAGTCCTTCTTAACCAATTAAGGAAGAATTAGAACCCTAATGCAAGGCCCAAGTTACAAGTTTGATGTCTTAGTGATTATTAAGTGGATTGATTAAAGGATTTAAACACATTAAGGGTTTAACACTTAGGATTAAAGTTATACATTCCATCCTAATAGAAGGATGCAGGCATAAGCTTAATCACAAAGCCTTAAAACCTTTAGGGTTTAGTCCTTGATTATGAGGTGAGAAGAGAAGACTCAAAGATGACACAAAGGTAAAACTAATGGGGGGACTAATCAAACCCTAATTGTGATCATGCTTGGTTATTCCTAGGGTTTATGAGGCTTGCAAAAGATCTTCAGGAGAAAAGCCACCAGGAAAGAAGCAGATGAGAGGAGAAAGAAGCAAGACAACTTGCTTCACTTAAGAAGACAAGTTGCTTGAAGGAAAACAGTAAGAGATGAACATGAATGAGCAAAATCACTCTTATACAAAGGTAAAATGCAGCAATGATGCATAAGAGAGATGAGAAGAGATTGTGAGAAGTGAAGGAAAATCCACTTCTCAAAACAACTTACCACCTGAAAAGTTAGCAAAGGAAAGGAAATGTAATGAAAATGAGATGAAATGCAATGATGCAAACCAAAGTCAGAAGCATAAACATGATGTCAATGATGCCAAGAGATGATTTAAACACATGTCAAGAGTTGTGGATGATCATACAAGGATGAGGATGCAAATGAAGCATGCTTTGAACCATGGAAGTTCATGAAAGTTTATGAAATGGAATGGACATATAACATGGCAAATGAATGATGCAATGATCAAACATGATTCTAATATGTCCTAAGATGTCTTATATGTCATGAGGATGCATAAAATGTCATGGCAAGTTCTTGAATGCAAGCAAATGAAAGATGGATGCAAGAATTAGGGCTTATGCATAACATACAACACAAAATTCAAAATCAGAAGCAAATGACAAGATAAAAAATTGAAAAGGGGATCAAAGGAACCCTAACCCTACACAAGTTCACTGCCCAAAGGAGGAGACCTAAATTTAAACCTAATGGAAGTTATGATTTTTCTAAGTTAACTAGGGTTTCAAGGCACTTCAAAAGGAAAAATTCTCATTAAATTGAAAATGGAAGATAAATTCAAACCAATTTTACCCTAAAAACTACATGCTATGAAGGATGCAATGCAAGAAGAACCATCATCAAACTCTTCATGGTTAGGCAGAATGGATTTTTTCAAGTTAGGACCAAAATATTGCCTTTAAATAACTTTTATTCCAATGAAAAATGTCAAGATACATCAAGGACCAAATAGAAATTTGTTTTGAGAGTTTGATAATGTTTCTAAATGTTTTAAAATGCAATATGAATTTTTTTGTGATTTTTAAATACCTAAATGCATTTTTAATTAATTAATTTCCATTAACTAATTAAAAATAAACATTTAAATGATTTAAAAATAATTTTTAATGCAAAAAATAAAAATAAAAATATTTTTGGGTTTTGAAAATTAATAAAAGGTTTGACAAAAAATTTCAGAATTTTTTAATATGTTTTGCTATTTTTAAAAATTCGTAGAAATTAATCATAAAACAAATGAAATTAAAATGAATTTAATGAGAAAAATGAGAAAGTCAAACAATCCAAGGGCTGTGGTTCAAACTCAAGGGGGCGGGAATTGACTACGCGCACGAATGAACGGCCAGAATTCAAACTTCCCTAATTATGATTAAACCCTAATCCTGAACCCTAATTACTTTCAGATGACCGGAACAGTGTTCCGATCATCTTCTCCGGCCAGCTCCTCACCCCATCTCCCTCAATATGCAACCCCAAGACCCCTAAAGCTCCAGAAATGATCCTCTCCTCAACCCCAGCAAGAATCAAACATCAAAACTCATTTATTCAACCTCAAAATCATGAATCGAAGCAAAACGGAAAGTATGGCAGAAATTTCAGAAGATCAGTACATGCTTAATACTTGACTATTTTTAAAACTAAACACATCAGCATCATCAGTGAATCATGGAGAATCAATTAGTAACTTAAAAACACGTTTCTGGAAAAATTGTTCTTGATGATACCTGAACTGAAGCTTTCGAAAATGGTGCTTCCTGGCCAGTTCTTTGCTTCAAACAAGCTCCAATGATCCTCCCCAAACGTTTGTGATGCTTAGCTGAAGTTTTTGTGGCCTCAAGATGAAGATTGCAGAGGCTCATTTTATGCAAGGTGAAAATCGTAATTCTGATTGTGGGCTTTTCAAAGCAAATTGATGGTTGGGAAATGATCAGAGGGTTAAGGTGAGTTGTTCTGTGGAATTTGTTTTGAGGTTTTAAGCTTGTATGATGAGTTTCGAAGAAAGATGCATATGAGAGGATTTTGGTGAATGCTGAGTTATGAGAGGCTTCAGCTTGTGTTGTGTATTGTGTTGAGTTGCCTTTGGTCCATGTATCATGTTTGGATAGGTCAGAGAGTTGTTGGTGGCCTATGGTGATTGGTATGGGCAAGTTGCCAAAATGTTAAAAGTTGTGTGCTTGAGGTATGGGCTGGTTTTGCATCTGGCTCTTGGCTTGTCCTGGCTCAGCATGGATTAAGGATGTCCATAGAATCAGTCTTGAGGCAATGCAGCAAGTGGATTGAAGCTTATGGGTGGTTTTGCAAATTTGTCCAACTTTGGCCCTTTTGGAAATTCTTTAAGTTCAAGGCACCAAAATGCATAATTCTTGGGCCAATTCTGATCTTTAGAGGTCACATGAGCATGTTGTGAAATGTTTGTGCTCATTTGAAGCCTTTAGAATGCCTTATCATACCATTTTGCAAAATGCCTCTTTGGTGTAAAACATGAAATTATGTGATTTTCCCCAACTTTGCAAGGCCATAACTTTTGATCCAAAATGAATTAGAAAGAGTTCTTGTACTTTTTGAAAAGGGAATGATCCAATATACAACTTTCATGACCAAAGTTTCTTCATTTGAAGCATTTTTGAATCAAAAAGAGGAGGTTGAAAAACTTTCCCAAAATGGCAAGTTTTCATTATAAGTCACTTTCCCAAAAAGGCAACTTTGCAAATGGCTTGAAATTCTTCAATTTTATGAACTCCTAACACCTTCTATGATCAAATAAAGATCATACACATTCAAAATGATGGAGAACACCCTTTGGTTGGGTCACTAGGGGCCTCAGATGCCCTGATTTTGCACTGACTTGCTCAAGAAGTCATCTCTTGATCAGATGCCTTACCCATTGAATTTATTCATGAAAATTGATATGCATGATCCTCATAACATATAGAGACCAATAGAAACAAGAATGACCAAAAAATTTGGAGTTATGGCCTCTGAAACCAAAACCCTAATTTTAGGTCATCTGTGTAGTTAAACCTGGCTCTGCTTCCATGCCTTTCTCAGTTCTTGTGATTCTTTGATTTTCTTGACCTTGGGAGGATATAATATGATGCTTGAACATACATGGACCCCTTTGAAGTGATTGATGACCTTTGGAGTGGCTCAAATGGCTCAGGGATGGCTTAGATCACAAACCCTAGATGCAGATGACTTAGAAACAATGCAGTGAAGCAAAAATGCAATATGAGATGCTATGGTTGAACTTATGCACATGAAAAGATCATAAGCCATGGTGAAATGAGTGAGGGAAAATTTGGGGTGTTTACAGCTGCCCCTATTCAAACATGAGTTAGCTGTGCAGGATGTAAGCAACGGCTTAACAGGCAAACAAGATAACTTGTGGTTGAATACCAAAGACAGTCCAAAATTTGCACTCACAGAATGAAGAAGAAAAGGGATATAGATTGTAAAAGAAAATAAAGTATGATTATAAAGTGCGGGCGACGGAGGACGACCGTCGAGCAGAGGACGACTGCTGGGTATAAAGCAATGACGGGGACGGCCGACATGCTGGGGATATAAGAGATTATGATGGGGACGGCCATCAAGTAAAGAAATGAGACTTTCTGGGGATTAAAGGATAAATCAATGATGGGGACGACCATCAGGTTCGTAAAGTGTAAATGAAATAAACAAATGATGAGGTACGGTCATCAAAGGTGAAGGACGATCACCTAGCAGGGGACGGCTGCTCTGTTGGGGATAAGGATGAGGGACAGTCATCCAAGGTGAAGGACGATCACCTGGCAGGGTAAGGCTGCCGAGAATATCGCGACATAGGACGAATGCCGGATAAAAGGGTCGACGATGGGGACGGCCATCGGATAAGCGTGATGAAGGGCAATCATCAAGAGGTGAAGGACGATCACCTAGCAGGGTACGGCTGCTCTCGGGGTTTATCATGACATATGACGAATGTCAGATAACAAGATCAACGATGGGGACGGCCATCGGATAAAAATGATGAAGGACGATCATCAAGAGGTGAAGGACGATCACCTAGCAGGGGACAGCTGCTGAAAATATCACGACATAGGACGAATGTCGGATAGAAAGGGGTTCTAATGAATAGAGACTCCTCTGGGAATGACGAAGGACGATCATCAAAAAGGTGAAGGACGATCACCTGGCAGGGGACGACTGCCGAAAAGGTATCATGACATAGGACGAATGTCAGATAGAAGAAAATCAATTCTGCTGGGGAAGGGTAAACACGGACGAGTGTCTACATTCAAGAGATGAAAGGTATAAGTGTTTGACTCTGTGTATAGATTAAAGATGCGGACGAGCATCCTTAAGACTATGATACGGACGAGTATCGATAGAAACAAACGCTGACGCATGTTTAGAGATGATGATACGGACGAGTATCAACTAGTTAACAAAGAACACGGACGAGTGTTGATTCTGAGGGGACTCTTCTGGGGAATAATAGACACAGACGAGTGTCTAAATTCTAAAAAAAACAAAAGGGTAAAAGTATCTGATATTGTGTATGGATTAAAGATGCGGACGAGCATCCTTAAGACTATGATACGGACGAGTATCGGTAGAAACAAACGCCTGACGCATGTTCAGAGATGATGATACGGACGAGTATCAACCAGTTAACAAAGAACACGGACGAGTGTTGATTCTGAGGGGATTTAAGTGGTATATACAAGATACGGACGAGTATCTGTATGAGTAAAAAGGAATGAGTGAGACACAGACGAGTACTCAACTTGCTGTGGAGAGTACGACACGGACGGGTGTCGGAAAAAGTGTATTATAAACAAGTATTTGGTTTACAAAGTATTTAGGCAACAGTGCTAGGGAAGGTGACACGGACGGGTGCCAGGGAATTGTATATATATGTACACATGTGTTGTGAGTGCAAAGGGACGCTTTGGCTTTCTGTTGGGGGTATGACACAGACGAGTGTCAAGAAGCATTTGTAATGTATAAGTATCTATTTATAGAGAGCGCTCGGGCGACTTTACTGGGGAATGATGACACGGACGAGTGCCAAAAGGAGCATGTTTCTGTATTTGTGAGTGTAAAGGAAATGCTTTAACATTCTGCCGGGGAGTTTGGGGAGTATTTTGTATATTGTTGATGGAATATTGGTATTTGTAAGTGTTCGACACATGGCTTATGATTATACAATATGTTTGATTTTTGCCGTAATGCTCCGTATTGGACGGAATGCTACGCTCTGGGGGAAAATATGATGTGAATGCTATGATTATGCAAAGGTACCGATCCGAGACCCGGGTCCCGTTGCTGTGGAGATCTCTGGCTGATCTGCTTGAAGTGGACATCCCAGTTGGGGATGAGATCATTGGTAGATCTGGCATATCTGACTCTGCATGGGGAAATAGATCACTGATAGACCTATCTTGGTAATGAGGGACCCGACTGGGGTTTGTGGGAGCTTTCGTCACTCTGTTGTGTGATCTTCAGGCGTCGCTCTTCTAGATAGAGGCTAAAACTCTGTGGGGAGACGGTTCCCTGTTTTTGCACTTGGCTGAGGAGGAATGATGACTGGCAGCTCGGCTGGGGAAGAAGAAAGATCTCTGAAAGATCTTCCTAGAGATTTCTGTGGGGATCCTGCCGAGGATGATGCTATCTGACAACTCAGCTGGGGGAATGAACACCTTCTGGTGCTGCTCTGAAGAAAAGCTGGAGAAGTGATGCCTGGCAACTCTGATGGGGAGAAAGCATCTCTGGTGTTGTTTGGAAGACGTGCCGAGTAAGTAATGATTTGGAAGCTTGCTGGGGAGGAAGAAAGATCACTGAAAGATCTTCTTAGAGATTTATGTGGGGATCCTGCCGAGGATGATGCTATCTGACAACTCAGCTGGGGGAATGAACACCTTCTAGTGCTGCTCTGAAGGAAAAGTTGGAGAAGTGATGCCTGGCAACTCTGATGGGGAGAAAGCATCTCTGGTGCTGTTTGGAAGACGTGCCGAGTAAGTAATGATTTGGCAGCTTGCTAGGGAGTTGCTTTTCATGCCCCATGCTGCGCTTTGAACATCTGCAATCCTGTATGGCAAAGAAACGTACAAGTATCCCGAGGTATCCCTTACTGGATCCCGTCATAGGAGTTTAGACACTCCCGGGAGTAAGTATATTTCCTGTAAGCACATATTTTTAGAAGGGAAGCATCTGTATTTATGCAATCAATATCTTAAGGACATCGAACATTTTGCAAATGAAAATAAAATGTACGAGACAAAATACGACTGAAAATCTGATTTTATTAATTTGTGTGCCATGAATTGGCAAGATACAGTCAAAGAAACGGATCCCCTAAAATAGGGAGATTGTTACAAATTGAAAAACAACAAGATACTGGCAATGTTGACGACGCTTCAAGGAGCTTCCCTTTTGCTATGACCTGTATGACATTTGACGTTCTTCTCATCTTGCTTCCTGAAGAAGGCTGATTCTGACCGATGCTCGAACCCTTCGAAGCTTGCCATGTTGTAAGTGATACAGATGAATTCAGAATGCAGTTGTTTGCTTATTCCCTTATTTTGCGTGGATCGCCCTTTCGGGTTTTCAACCCACCAGGATACCCATTTTTGCCTGAGCTGTCCAATGCGGCTTTTCAACTCAGCGGGTGTACATTTTATTTATTTATTTATATTTTCCCTTATTTTTGCCCGAGTCTTTTATTCTGTTTTTGACTCGCTGGGATGCCCTACTTTTGCCTGGATTTACATTCTTTTTTTACGTCCAGCGGGTCGTTTTTTATGCGAAGTATTTTTTAACTGCATCTGAATTCACAGGGGACAGGAAGTCTTCATCATCCATAGTACTGAGCATCAGTGCCCCACCGAAGAAAACTTTCTTCACTATGAATGGGCCATCATAATTAGGAGTCCACTTGCCCCTGTGGTCTGTATGAGGAGGGAGGAGTCTTTTCAGCACAAGGTCTCCTACTTGATATTCCCGAAGCCTGACTTTCTGATCGAAGGCTTTCTTCATTCTTTTTTGTTACAGTTGCCCATGACAAATTGCAGCCAATCTCTTTTCTTCAATCAGACTTAGTTGTTCATATCGGGATCGGACCCATTCTGCTTCGTTCAACTTAACATCCATCAATACCCGTAAGGAGGGTAACTCAACTTCGACTGGCAGGACTGCTTCCATACCATACACAAGCTGATACGGTGTTGCCCCAGTGGATGTTCTGATTGACGTTCGGTACCCATGCAAGGCAAATGGTATCATTTCATGACAGTCTCTGTAGGTGACTACCATCTTCTGCACAATCTTCTTGATATTCTTGTTATCTGCCTCAACAGCGCCATTCATCTTTGGCCTGTAAGGAGAAGAATTGTGGTGTTGGATCTTGAAGTCCCGGTATAGCTCTGCCATCATCTTGTTGTTTAAGTTGGAACCATTATCAGTAATGATTCGTTCGGGCACTCCATACGGACAGATGATGTCTCTCTTTAGAAATCGGGCTACCACTTGCTTGGTAACGTTTGCATAGGAAGCTGCTTTGACCCACTTGGTAAAATAGTCAATGGCAACCAGGATGAATCTGTGGCCATTTGAAGCAGTCGGTTCAATTTTTCCGATCATATCATTGCCCCACATGGCAAAGGGCCAGGGTGAAGACATCGCATTCAAAGGATTCGGAGGCACATGCACTTTATCCGCATAAATCTGGCATTTATGACACTTTCTGGCATAGGCACAACAGTCTGCATCCATTGTGATCCAGTAATAGCCTGATCTTAACAACTTTTTGGCCATAGCATGCCCTCCGGCATGGGTACCAAAGGATCCTTCGTGTACCTCGTGCATCAACAAGTCTGCTTCTGTCTTATCAACACATCTGAGAAGTACCATATCAAAGTTTCTCTTGTACAAGGAACCATCGGTATTTAGGAAAAAACTACCAGCTAGCCTTCTTAATGTCTTCTTATCATTGGATGATGCCCCAGGTGGGTATGTTTGATCCTCCAAGAAGCATTTGATGTCGTGGAACCAAGGCTTATCATCTTTAACAACATCTGCTGAGAATACATATGCTGGTCTGTCAAGTCTGGATACTGAAATCCGAGGCACAAAGTTGGCAGCTTGAACTTTGATCATGGATGAACTGGTAGCCAGAGCATCTGCAAACTTATTTTTCGTCTCGTGGGATATACTCAAGCTTGACCGTTATGAAGAAAGTCAATAACCTCCTTGTATAATCCTGATAAGGTATCAGATGATCTTGGTGGGTGTACCATTTGCCGTTGGTTTGATTAATTACCAGAGCTGAATCTCCGAACACAATCAAAGTCTTGATCCTGAGGTCAATGGCTTCCTCAAGACCCATGATACAAGCTTCGTATTCAGCTTCGTTGTTAGTAAAGTTGAAAGTGAGCTTCGCCGAGAAAGGCATGTGAACCCCTTTAGGTGTAATGAGTACTGCACCAACACCACGACCATTCATATTAACAGCCCCGTCAAACATCATAGTCCATTCTTCCTCTGGGTTAGGCCCTTCGGTGTGAACAGGCTCTTCATGATCTTTTGCTTTTATGAACATGATGTCTTCATCAGGGAAGTCAAATCTCATAGGCTAGTAATCATCAATAGGTTGCTCAGCAAGATAATCGGACAATACACTGCCTTTGATGGCTTTTTGAGATGTGTACTGAATATCATATTTTGTGAGGATCATTTGCCATCTTGCAACCCGTCCGGTAAGTGCTGGCTTCTCAAAAATGTACTTAACTGGGTCCATCTTTGAGATCAATAAAGTAGTGTGGGTCAACATATACTGTCTTAGTCGGCGAGCAGCCCACGCTAGAGCACAACAAGTTTTCTCGAGCAGTGAATAACGTTGTTCACAGTCGGTAAACTTTTTGCTTAGGTAGTATATTGCATACTCTTTTCGACCAGACTCGTCATGCTGGCCCAAAACACACCCCATTGATTCTTCTAATACTGTCAAGTACATGATTAGAGGTCTTCCTTCAACTGGAGGCATAAGGATCGGAGGTTCTTGTAAGTATTCCTTAATTTTATCAAAAGCCCTCTGGAAGTCTTCATTCCACCTGACCGTTTGTTCTTTTCTTAACAGCTTGAACAAAGGTTCACAGGTTGCAGTAAGGTGAGATATGAACCGTGAAATGTAGTTCAATCTACCTAGAAACCCCCGAACTTCTTTTTCTGTCTTCGATGCAGGCATTTCTTGAATGGCTTTAACTTTATCAGGGTCAACTTCAATCCCTTTTTCACTTACAATAAATCCCAGCAGCTTACCAGATCGCACCCCGAATGTGCACTTGTTGGGGTTTAACTTCAGTTGGTACTTTCTCAGACGCTTGAATAACTTCAACAGATTCACCATGTGGTCTTCTTCTGTGAGGGACTTGGCAATCATGTCATCCACATAACATTCAATTTCTTTGTGGATCATGTCATGGAATAATGTTACCATAGCCCGTTGATAAGTAGCACCAACATTCTTCAGTCCGAATGGCATCACCTTATAACAGAATGTGCCCCAGGGTGTGATAAAAGTTGTCTTCTCCATGTCTTCAGGTGACATCTTGATCTGATTGTATCCTGAAAATCCGTCCATGAAGGAGAATACCGAGAACTGAGCCGTATTATCAACCAATACATCAATGTGAGGTAAAGGGAAGTCATCTTTTGGGCTGGCTCTGTTCAAGTCCCGGTAATCCACACACATCCTCACCTTGCCGTCTTTCTTAGGCACAGGTACAATATTAGCAACCCACGGCGGATAGCTAGCCACAGCAAGGAAACCGGCGTCCCACTGATTTTGTACCTCTTCTTTTATCTTCATTGCCATATCCGGGCGAGTACGGCGCAGCTTCTGTTTTACCGGCGGGCAGTCTTCTTTCAGAGGTAGCTTGTGCATGACAATGTCGGTGTCCAACCCTGGCATATCCTGATAAGACCACGCAAAGACATCCACATATTCCCGAAGCATGTCAATCAGTTTCTCTTTTACTGAATCTTGCAGGCAGGCCCCGATCTTAACTTCTTTCACGTCTTCTTCCGTACCAAGATTAACCGCTTCAATCTCCTTCTGATGAGGAGTGATAACCTTCTCCTCTTGTCTTAACAACCTGGCTAGCTCTTCAGGTAGCTCATAATCTTCTTCAACCCCTTCATCAGCTTGATTGATTGGATTGTCAAAGTCATACAAAGTCATAGCAGTGTTGCTGTCGGTGCAGTCTGAAAGGCATTTTCTGCAAGGGTTTAGATTGGTTTATTTTAGTGATCAATTTTAATCTTGTTTAGAAAACAGTGAAAATGAAGTTATTTATTTTGAAAACATTTCCATTTTATTGTTTTGTACAAAAGTGAAAAATGAAAAGACAGTGAGCGAAAAAAGAGACTCGTTTGCAAAAGATGTCCGATATTCATTGATTAATCCATTTGCACAAAATTACAAGATGGCCCGATTACAAAATGAGTCTTGACATCTTGGGCAAGATGCAAGACTTGATGCATGCTTTAAAATACAGGAAATAATAATTACTCTGCAGGAGTAACTCTTATAATTTCCTAGGAAGACCAGTTAAGGACTTGGCTTCCCGGGATCCTTGGACGTATCCAGCTCTCCAGGTTGCGGTCGCTTTCCTCCTCATCTTCCAATTTGTTCACAACATCTGGGGTGAGCATTCCCCCTCTAACAAAATTGGGCTCTTTTGCAGCCTCTGGTTGATCTTGATGAGTTGGTTTGTAACCCAACCCAAATCTATCTTCTTTCTTTTCCACGGGCAGTAGCTTGCCCCAGCCTTGGGCGGTACCTTCCTCAACAACCTTCCGGGCTTGCTGGTATGATGTTATGGAAGTTCCCAGTACAGCAGATTCTTCATTAATGTTCAGGGCCTCAAACCCCTGGCTCATGGTTTCATGGATTTCTCCATCCATCTCAATGTATTTGTACGTAGCCAGCTGGCTAACAAAGATGTCTTCCTCCCCACAGATGGTGATGATCTGGCCTCCCCACTCAAATTTCAGCTTCTGGTGAAGGGTAGATGTAACAGCGCCAACGGCATGGATCCAGGGTCTACCCAACAGACAGCTGTAGGCCGGCTGAATGTCCATCACAAAGAAGGTAGTTTTAAAAGTCTGCGGGCCAATCATCACAGGCAGATCAATCTCCCCAAGCACTGATCTTTTAGAGCCATCAAATGCTCTCACCACCAAATTACTCGGACGCAGTGCCAAGCCATCATACTCCAGCTTCACTAAGGCTTTCTTTGGTAGAACATTGAGGGATGACCCAGTGTCTACCAGTACATGAGATAGAACAACACCCTTGCATTCCAAGGTGATATGCAAAGCCTTATTATGGTTGCGTCCTTCTGTCGTTAATTCAACATTGGCAAAGCCCAGTCCATGACTGGTGTTGACATTTGCCACCACAGTTTCTAGCTAATTAACAGTAATCTCCTCTGGCACGTATGCTGCGTGCAGGACTTTCAACAATGCGTTCCTGTGAGCTTCAGAACACATTAACAGTGATAATATGGAGATTTTTGAGGGAGTTTGGTGAAGCTGATCCACCACCTTGTAATCACTTCTTTTTATGATTCTCATGAACTCGTCTACATCTTGTTCAAAAGATGTCTTCTGAGTTTCTTTAACAGTTGGCTCTTCAGATACCACACTTTTTCCTTTTGCTTTGGCAGCAGCTTCTGCTTCAACATTAGGTTTTTGTGTTTGTGAGGCAAAAAGGCGTCCGCTTCTGGTGAAGCCTCTTCCTCCCCCAACATTATCAATTTATGGAGAAGAGGTTGATGAATCCAGAGTTATTTTCTCCCCGTTGCAGTAAAGATCAGAGCCATAATGCCAAGGTATGGCATTACTGCTTTCATAAGGAACGGGTCCAGGTACAGTAATGGTGACTGGACTGACTGCTGCAGAGGAGGGTACTATGACAGTATGCGGATCATAGTAAATTGTGACTGGTGATATGGCAGGAGGTACCACTGTTTGTTGTTGGAAATTGCTGCTGGGAGGAACACTCGATGGGTCATAGTAGATTGTAACTGCTGAGACATCTTCATTAATTTTTGTTGGTGTCGTAGAAGATTCTGCTAATAGCATGGATGCTGATGTTGTAGAAGAAAGGGTTGTTGACATTTGATTTGTTGAAGTGATGGAAGGAGCCATTGCTGATGATATTGATGAATCGGTAGGAATGATTGTTGCTGCTGTTGTAGAAGAATCGGGAATTGTTGTTAAAGGAATTGCTGGGTTTGTAGGCGCCGTTGTCGAAATCTGAAGGATACCATCCTTGATAAGACAGTCTATGCCGTCTCTCAACCTTTCACACCCATTGACTGCAATGTTGCAATACCCACAACCGAGCTCACACCCGGGGAACACTTGGCACTCTAGGAGCTGAACTTTAATTTCCACCAGAGGTGTTCGTATTTGTGCAACACTGGTGATCAAGGTAGATGGCTTATCTTCCTCAATGGCGTTAATCCTCGGCCCACCATGATTAGGAATATGATTTCTGTTGACATTCGGAGGAGGTGCGAAGTTGAGGGCTTTAGAAACCACCAGATCTTGAACTTTCATTTGCAGGGCCCTGCACTTCTCAGTATTGTGACCAGGTGCATTGGAGTGGAAAGCACACCTGGCGTTGACATCATAATTCTTTGGGAGATTGAGGGGATCTGGTGGTGCCAATGTCCTTAACTCAACCAAGTTAAGCTTCAGGAGTTGTGGCAATAAGGTAGCATAAGGCATAGGGATAGGGTCAATCACCCTGTTTGCCTGTGATGGTCTTTGCTGAATGGGTCGTTGTTGTTGATTTCTATTGTTGTTGTTGTAGGTTCTCTGTTGCGGATACTGAACTTGCTGTTGATACTGTGGTGGTTGTTGTTGTTGTTATGCTGATTGCTGAAGAATCGGAGCTGGAATAGTGACAGCTGCTACTGATCTGTGAACATACTGAGGTCTGCCCCTGCTGGCATGAATGGAATTGGTCTCACCGGCTCTTCGGGGTCCCACAAAAGGCTTCCTGGGATTACTGGATGAACTTGCACCATTATCAGAAATTTTTCCCATTTTCAATAGACTCTCAATCCTTTCACCAGTTATAACTACGTCTGCAAAGATGGTAGAAGAAAAGGCAGCTAATCTATCAATATATGTTCCTTGCAAAGTATTCATGAACATATCGGCCATTTCTCTTTCCGACATGGGTGGCTGGACAGCAGCAGCAAGCTGTCTCCACCTTTGGACATATTCCCTGAAGCTTTCTCTGGAAGATTGAGACATTCCCATTAGGAGGGTCCTGTTGGGAGCCATGTCCAGATTGTATTGATATTGCCTGATGAAAGCTTCAGCTAAGTCCTTCCAGCATCTAATGGTAGCTCTGGTCAGGTGTGAATACCACTCTCTTGAAGCCCCAGTCAGACTGTCTTCAAAGTAGAACATCCACAGCTTCTCATCCATAGTATAGGCTTTAAGTCTTCCCAGGAAAGACTGCAGGTGTGTTCGTGGGCAAGAGGTTCCATTGTATTTTTCAAAGCACGGGGGTTTGAATTTGTGGGTAATTCGCACCCCATCCACTAGTCCCATATCCATTACATCGAAGCCCAAGGAATTCTGGGACTCCAATGATCTCAACTTCTCAGCAATTTCATCTAACCTCCTATCATAGACTTCGTCTCCTGCTCCCATAACAGTAAACTGCTCTTCTTGAGGATCTTCTTGCAAGATCCTTCCTGCAGCAGCATTACCCTGCACATTTCCCGGGATGTTGACTTCCGGATGTAGATGAGGTCCAAATACTGGTGGATTAACATGAGGCTGACCCCTTTCATTGTTACTAGTTCCTCCAGTTCCAAGATGAGGTTCCTCGGGATTTTGTCTCTCCACCAATTCCCTTAACCTTTCTTGGCTCTGGGCCAAGCCAGTCATTACAGCCATGAATTGAGTCATTTGGTTCCTCATCTCCACTCTTTCATTAGCCATCTGAGTTCTGACCTCTGTCAGGTCCTGCTGTACTTGCTCCATTTGGATACCAAGAAGGTTGTTGCGAGTAGGGTACCGGTGCGCGCGATTGACAGGGAACACCCGGCGGCGAGCAATATTTCCTGAGACCACAACAAGGTTAGAAACAAAGATAATAACAAAACCTACAAAACAAAACAAAAGTTAGTATGCAATGCAGTATGCTTATTTGTTTTCCAAAGTATCCGGCTTGGTTCTTGGTTTTGACCTTTCCAGACCTCGAGGAAGATGCTTTGATGTTGTTGAGAAAAGAAACCCAAAATGGAAACAAACTAAAATATATTACAAAATGGTGAACCATACATAGTTTGTTTTTACAACACATGCCCCTGGGGGTCAAAATACATCAAAAAAGAAAAGTACATCAAAGGGAAATAAACAACAAGCAAAGGATCAGACATCCAGTCCAAACTCATCCTCCTTGCCTTCCTTCAGGAGTGCCTCAGTCACTGGACCAGCTGGATGCTCTGTAATGGTCCTAATGAGGAGGTTCCTGGTGGCAATGGCAGTGGTCAGCTTCTTGTGCCTGTCCTGGTCCTTTGATCTCTTTAATCCAGCTCTGAGTTTCAACTCTGAAATCTCCTTTTGGGCTACCAACAAAGCTTCCTGCTGCTTCCTCTCATTGGCTTCTAGCAGTTCAATCCTGGCTTGAGTTCTCTGATCTTCTTGTGTCCGGGCTTCAGTGATCCTGACCCACCTAGCCTGACTCTCTTGCAAATAGAGCTCAGTCCTAGCCTTCTGAAGCTTGGCCTCTTTACAGGCATTCTTCAATATTTGCTCTCCAGCTCTTGCTTTCCTGATGTAGTCCTCTGTTTTCTCAATCTTGGCAAGATGCTCCACCCTAAGTTTCTCCAACCTTTCAATGTCCAGACGACCATCACTCCTTTCCCAAAGGGTCTTCTTCAAAGCTTGAGATAAGTTCTCATTCCTTTCCTTCAGTTTCTCAAATTCTTCCAGGCTGACAGTTGCTGCTGGCTGTACTGTAGAGGGTCCAGGTATGTCTTCCATGGTGAAGGGCATTCCAGTAATCTGAGCTCTAGCATGGGACCAGTCATAGTACTGAGCTGAAGCAACATTATTACACCTTCCAAGAATAGCCATCCCTTTTGTCTGGATGTTGTCCCAAGCCCAGGATGCTTGTCTGACAACAGCTGAATTAGGTTTTACTTCACAATACAAGGTCTCAGCTAAATCTTGCACTCTAGGAGGGTGGACCAAAGCATAGCCCAATTGTCTCTTAAACAGCAAAGGGTTGTAATTGATGCAACCCTTTACTCCTATCAGAGGTACATTTGGGTATTGCCCACAGCTGGTGATAATGTCCTTGCCTTTGATGCTCTGGGTGCACCATCTAATATCATCTGAAGTCAAAGCAATGAGCCTCTTGGCCCAATTCTTCTGTTGGTGAGGGTTCAAGAAGGCATCTGACTTAGGCAAGTGTCTGAGCAGCCAGGTGTGAAACAAAGGAGCACAACATCTCACCAACTTCCCCATTTGTTTCTCATTTCTCTGATGGATGGAGTAGTAGAAATCTCCCAACAATGTGGGTACTGGGTTCTTCAGAAGGAAAAGATGAATGACATTCTTGCCGATAAATTTGGGCTCATCTGCAAACAGTATAACCCCATATATGCTGAGGGCTAAAAGTGCACAGACTGCCCTCCATTCCCCTAAGGAGGCCTTCAGGATGGCCTGAGAAATCAAGAAGTCCAAGTGAAGACCAGGGATTCCAGCTTTTGTTGTCATGTTTTGCTCAATCAAGGCAGGATCCAGGTACAGTGCTTTTGCTACTTCTCCATTGCTGGGAAAAGTCATCTCTGGGTTGAAAGGGAGTCCACCCCTGATAGGTACTCCAATCAAAGAGGAAAACTCTTCCAGTAGAGGCCCTAGCTGAAAGTCTGGAAATGTGAAGCATCTCAGAGGAGGGTCATAAAATTGCAGGCAAGTGTGGATCATGCTCCTCTGAGAAGGGTCAAGGTCCATAACCATATCCAGGATACCTCCATAATGCTCTCTAAACAAAGGGATGTGATCTGGTGTGATGAGTGACTGGACCTGCCTGATGCCAGTCAACACAGGCTCAAAGAAATGATAGGAAATGTTGCTCTTCCTAGGAGTGGTCATGAATGCTGCTGAAGATGATAAAGATAGGTGCTGATGAAGATCAAGACTGATACTAGAGATAAACCACTGATAGGCTGATGCTGGTGATGATGAAGATAGCTGAAGCAGATAACTGATGAAGCAGAGGTCTATGCAGAAGAAGGGGTCAAAACCAAGCCAGATATAATGTGGATACCCTGAAAAACAAATAAACAAATGTTAAATGATGCGAATGATGAGTATGCAAATGATATGCAAGGGTTTATGATCAAGCTGGATCTGATTATCTGTCTTGATATAAGTCCATATATGTTCAAGAAGTCCAGATGGAGGTTCAGAAATCCAGTAACCAAGGTGGGGGACTCAAATAAAGAGTCACATGTCCAGGGTTAATCACAAGAACTGTCCCAAAATGAGGTACTCTTAAACCAAATAGTAACAAGGTAAGATGTGGCCAAGGGTACCTGCATACCTGCAAACAGCCCAACCCCCCTCATAGGTAGTGTTCTAGAACAAGGATCTTCAGACTTGGATCAGTTATGAGAAGTGTAAACACTTCTAACCCGGAGGTACAGTGCTTACAATAACCATAAAAGATCCTCCTCTAAATCACCTCAGTTTCTGAAGGTCATAATAAAGGTCATCCAGACTTAGCAGGCTTCCCAGATAGCCCTAGCACTACAGGAAATCTGTAGCACAGAGTTCTCAAGAAGAAACCCATATCTGAACCGTGTTTCATATTCCCGCACCAGACCGAAATGGAATGGGAAAGAACATGAACCACTCTAGCCTAGGTGTCACTCAGGTCCCAGGTATAGGACCTTAAACTCTCAATGGAAACCCCACCCACCAAAACAGAAAACCAGATCCAGCAATGATAATGATAGTATGAAAAATGTAAAACTGTAAAGAAAGCAATAAGTAAAGCTGTACATAAAGCAATAAATAAAGCAAATAAATAAACACAATTAGCACATAACACCCCAGTAAACACAAATCAAACAAGCGCTAGGAGGAACCCACAAAAAGAACCAGAAGCCCTGGTTACAGTATAAGGGTCCCCAGCAGAGTCGCCAAGCTGTCGCTCCCACCGAATGAGGCTAAGGTCAAATGGGGTACAGACGCGAAGGGTCGGTGAAAGAGAGAGAGAACACACAAGGGTGAACTCAAAAGACAAGAGTCGCCAGCTAGGCATTTTTATCCCGAAGGAAAGGTAATGCTGCATAGACCTAAGAAAAGATGGATAAGACGGTTGCGAACCAGAGAGACTGAGAAAGGGGGTTGGTTACAACCTGGGAAGGTATTAGCACCCAGATTGTCCGTCGTACTCGACGGGATCCACGCTTGAAAGATTTGTGTTTTAAAGGGGTAGTGTCAGTGCTATCTGTGTATCAAAGCTGGAAAGAATGCAAGTGTCAGTGTAAAAGATATGTGAAGTGAAATGTGAGAGTGTCAGTGTAAGAACAGGAATGAAGTGCTCAAGACTATGAGGCTTAAAGAATGATACTGGAAGGAGGGGGAATCTACAGAGACTTTTGTTCGATAACTGTTAAGTCATGCCTATGTATCCTCTCGTGCAATGAGGAAGTCAGAACACCGTAGTTCGACCCAAAGAGACTGAAAGATAAATTGACTTGTGAACTTCTTACTTGCCTATGCTCAAGCGTATGACCTGTCTGGCTCAGGTGCAAACTGTCTTGCATTAGACGGAAGAAGCGAGTCCCCGTTTGTGAGTGAATGAGATGAGAAAAGAATCCCGGAGGAGACGATTATTGTTTTTTTTGGGTGTTTTCAGTCTTTTATTGCTTTTTGGAGTTTGTCATAGGATAATGAGCTTAAGCCTAAACCAAGGGTTAGTAAACTCATCACATCTTCCCTCTGATTAGGGGTAATGAGAATACCTTAAGTATGAAGTAAACACCTCACACTTAATCACCATGATGTAGGATTAAGATCATTAACCTAATAAAAGGATAATAGATGAGAACATTTAAGCTGAGGAAGGCTCCTAAACTTAATCCATGATTAGGGATTAACCTCATGACAAAACAAAGCCTTTATTAGAGTGGATTTTAGTTAATGATAAGGTTAAGAAGTGGGTTTTAGGGTTTGTAAGACAACTTGAGGAGGACTTGTCCATTAACACTAGGGTTAGTCCTTCTTAACCAATTAAGGAAGAATTAGAACCCTAATGCAAGGCCCAAGTTACAAGTTTGATGTCTTAGTGATTATTAAGTGGATTGATTAAAGGATTTAAACACATTAAGGGTTTAACACTTAGGATTAAAGTTATACACTCCATCCTAATAGAAGGATGCAGGCATAAGCTTAATCACAAAGCCTTAAAACCTTTAGGGTTTAGTCCTTGATTATGAGGTGAGAAGAGAAGACTCAAAGATGACACAAAGGTAAAACTAATGGGGGGACTAATCAAACCCTAATTGTGATCATGCTTGGTTATTCCTAGGGTTTATGAGGCTTGCAAAAGATCTTCAGGAGAAAAGCCACCAGGAAAGAAGCAGATGAGAGGAGAAAGAAGCAGAGAGAAGCAAGACAACTTGATTCACTTAAGAAGACAAGTTGCTTGAAGGAAAACAGTAAGAGATGAACTTGAATGAGAAAACTCACTCTAATACAAAGGTAAAATGCAGCAATTATGCATAAGAGAGATGAGAAGAGATTGTGAGAAGTGAAGGCAAATCCACTTCTCAAAACAACTTACCACCTGAAAAATTAGCAAAGGAAAGGAAATGTAATGAAAATAAGATGAAATGCAATGATGCAAACCAAAGTCAGAAGCATAAACATGATGTCAATGATGCCAAGAGATGATTTAAACACATGTCAAGAGTTGTGGATGATCATACAAGGATGAGGATGCAAATGAAGCATGCTTTGAACCATGGAAGTTCATGAAAGTTTATGAAATGGAATGGACATATAACATGGAAAATGAATGATGAAATGATCAAACATGATTCTAATATGTCCTAAGATGTCTTATATGTCATAAGGATGCACAAAATGTCATGGCAGGTTCTTGAATGCAAGCAAATGAAAGATGGATGCAAATGAAGACAAGAATTAGGGCCTATGCATAACATACAACACAAAATTCAAAATCAGAAGCAAATGACAAGATAAAAAATTGAAAAGGGGATCAAAGGAACCCTAACCCTACACAAGTTCACTGCCCAAAGGAGGAGACCTAAATCTAAACCTAATGGAAGTTATGATTTTTCTAAGTTAACTAGGGTTTCAAGGCACTTCAAAAGGAAAAATGCTCATTAAATTGAAAATGGAAGATAAATTCAAACCAATTTTACCCTAAAAACTACATGCTATGAAGGATGCAATTCAAGAAGAACCATCATCAAACTCTTCATGGTTAGGCAGAATGGATTTTTTCAAGTTAGGACCAAAATATTGCCTTTAAATAACTTTTATTCCAATGAAAAATGTCAAGATACATCAAGGACCAAAAATAAATTTGTTTTGAGAGTTTGATAATGTTTCTAAATGTTTTAAAATGCAATGTGAATTTTTTTGTGAATTTTAAATACCTAAATGCATTTTTAATTAATTAATTTCCAATAACTAATTAAAAATAAAAATTTAAATGATTTAAAAATAATTTTTAATGCAAAAAATAAAAATAAAAATATTTTTGAGTTCTGAAAATTAATAAAAGGTTTGACAAAAAATTTCAGAATTTTTTAATATGTTTTGCTATTTTTAAAAATTCGTAGAAATTAATCATAAAACAAATGAAATTAAAATGAATTTAATGAGAAAAATGAGAAAGTCAAACAATCCAAGGGCTGTGGTTCAAACTCAAGGGGGCGGGAATTGACTACGCGCGCGAACGAACGGCCAGAACTCAAACTTCCCTAATTATGATTAAACCCTAATCCTGAACCCTAATTACTTTCAGATGACCGGAACAGTGTTCCGGTCATCTTCTCCGGCCAGCTCCTCACCCCATCTCCCTCAATATGCAACCCCAAGACCCCTAAAGCTCCAAAAATGATCCTCTCCTTAACCCCAACAAGAATCAAACATCAAAACTCATTTATTCAACCTCAAAATCATGAATCGAAGCAAAACGGAAAGTATGGCAGAAATTTCAGAAGATCAGTACATGCTTAATACTTGACTATTTTCAAAACTAAACACATCAGCATCATCAGTGAATCATGGAGAATCAATTAGTAACTTAAAAACACGTTTCTGGAAAAATTGTTCTTGATGATACCTGAACTGAAGCTTTCGAAAATGGTGCTTCCTGGCCAATTCTTTGTTTCAAACAAGCTCCAATGATCCTCCCCAAACGTTTGTAATGCTTAGCTGAAGTTTTTGTGGCCTCAAGATGAAGATTGCAGAGGCTCAGTTTATGCAAGGTGAAAATCGTATTTCTGATTGTGGGCTTTTCAGAGCAAATTGATGGTTGGGAAATGATCAGAGGGTTAGGGTGAGTTGTTCTGTGGAATTTGTTTTGAAGTTTTAAGCTTGTATGATGAGTTTCGAAGAAAGATGCATATGAGAGGATTTTGGTGAATGCTGAGTTATGAGAGGCTTCAGCTTGTGTTGTGTATTGTGTTGAGTTGCCTTTGGTCCATGTATCATGTTTGGATAGGTCAGAGAGTTGTTGGTGGCCTATGGTGATTGGTATGGGCAAGTTGCCAAAATGTCAAAAGTTGTGTACTTGAGGTATGGGCTGGTTTTGAAGCTGGCTCTTGGCTTGTCCTGGCTCAGCATGGATTAAGGATGTCCATAGAATCAGTCTTGAGGCAATGCAGCAAGTGGATTGAAGCTTATGGGTGGTTTTGCAAATTTGTCCAACTTTGGCCCTTTTGGAAATTCTTTAAGTTCAAGGCACCAAAATGCATAATTCTTGGGCCAATTCTGATCTTTAGAGGTCACATGAGCATGTTGTGAAGTGTTTGTGCTCATTTGAAGCCTTTAGAATGCCTTATCATACCATTTTGCAAAATGCCTCTTTGGTGTAAAACATGAAATTATGTGATTTTCCCCAACTTTGTAAGGCCATAACTTTTGATCCAAAATGAATTAGAAAGAGTTCTTGTACTTTTTGAAAAGGGAATGATCCAATCTACAACTTTCATGACCAAAGTTTCTTCATTTGAAGCATTTTTGAATCAAAAAGAGGAGGTTGAAAAACTTTCCCAAAATGGCAAGTTTTCATTATAAGTCACTTTCCCAAAAAGGAAACTTTGCAAATGGCTTTAAATTCTTCAATTTTATGAACTACTAACACCTTCTATGATCAAATAAAGATCATAAACATTCAAAATGATGGAGAACACCCTTTGGTTGGGTCACTGGGGGCCTCAGATGCCCTGATTTTGCACTGACTTGCTCAAGAAGTCATCTCTTGATAAGATGCCTTCCCCATTGAATTTCTTCATGAAAATTGATATGCATGATCCTCATAACATATAGAGACCAATAGAAACAAGAATGACCAAAAAATTTGGAGTTATGGCCTCTGAAACCAAAACCCTAATTTTAGGTCATCTGTGCAGTTAAACCTGGCTCTGCTTCCATGCCTTTCTCAGTTCTTGTGATTCTTTGATTTTCTTGACCTTGGGAGGATATAATATGATGCTTGAAAACACATGGACCCCTTTGAAGTGATTGATGACCTTTGGAGTGGCTCAAATGGCTCAGGGATGGCTCAGATCACAAACCCTAAATGCAGATGACTTAGAAACAATGCAGTGAAGCAAAAATGCAATATGAGATGCTATGGTTGAACTTATGCACATGTAAAGATAACAAGCCATGGTGAAATGAGTGAGGGAAAATTTGGGGTGTTTACACCTCACAAATCTACCATGAGAATGAGGGCATGGACTCATACATCATTATTGGGAGGGCGCCAACTCGGATAAAATCAACGAGTATGCCACTAAATCCCCACGAATGATAAGAGACTTAATTACATCAAACTACAACAAATGAGATATGAGAGACTTGCACCCAACTAGAAAAAATGACTCATAGTCTAAACTTGCAAAGAAAACAAAAAAAAAAGTGCACAAAACCACTTGAATGAGTTTGCTTCTTTTTAATTTTTGAATTAAAGTCAAAATTATTAAGTTCATTGACATTTATTAAAGAAAAGAAGAAGTAAAAGCCACTTTGTAGAGGAGAAATCATGAGTGTAAGCTATCAATTAACTTAACTCAAAGTAAACAGAGTCGCTACCGCGTTTTTATTTTATTCCAAAAAGGAAAAGGAAAAAAGAGCGAATAAATCCTAATGAATCTAAAAGAAAAAAGCTAAAGAAACAATCAGAGAAAGGGTAAAGGGATAGGTTACAAAATGGGAAGGTTTTAAGCACCCAAAATGTATGTGGTGCTCCACGGGAGCCCTTTGAAAAATTTATTACTTTTGGTTTGAAAATGGTTTGGTAAATGAGAATGGGGGATGAGAAAAGAATTAATTTTTAATGTTTTTGTGTTTGGAGAGGCTTACCACCTTATGCCTATGTACCCACAAAGTTCAATATAAGATCAAAACCCCGTAATTCGTGGTAAAAATAGTGAAAAATAGTTGGTTTTGATTGATTTTATTAAGTGAAAACCATTTTTCATTTACAAGTGGATAGCCTCACAAATCTACCATGAGAATGGGGGCATGGACTCATACATCATTATGGGGAGGGTGCCAACTCGGATAAAATCGACGAGTATGCCACTAAACCCCTACGAATAATAAGTGACTCAATTACATCAAACTACAACCATGGAGATATGAGATACTTGCACCCGACTAGAGAAGAATGACTCATAGTCTAAACTTGCAAAGAAAGCAAAAAAAAGGTGCATAAAGGCACAAAACCACTTGAATGAGTTTTGTTCTTTTTAATTTTTTAATTGAAGTCAAAATGATTAAGTTCATTGACATTTATTAAAGAAAAGGAGAAGTAAAAGCCACTTCACAAAAAGAGTCAAGGTTTTATTTATTAAAGAGGTCAAGGTTCTTAAAACAAGAATCCTTTGAAAAAGAGGGAAGTGTTGAAAATTGAAGAAGGGGAGGAGACAAAGAGGCTTCCTAAAAAGAAAATAAAAGAGATAAAGGAGGAAATATCTAACCAACTTGATAACGTCCAAGAATTAGCATAAGAGTTCCATATTTACAAGTATAAGCTAGCAAATGGCCAAATAAATGCTAAAGTACCAACTCCATGATGATCAAAGCAAATGGAAGGTGTCCTAGAATCTAAGTCCAACACTCCAATTCCAATGCAAAGAATAGTAACCATAGTCCAAGATCAAGATCACAAGTTTCTTAGAGGTTTAATCCTTTATTAATATTTTTGTGTCCAAATTAACAAAGGAAAAAACACAAGGATGTATAAACATAAACATAAACATGATAATGGATGATAAAACAAAATAAAAGCATAATAAAAGTAAAGGAGATAAGGGAGAAATAAGGAAATTAAAATCTTAGTATAGTAATAGTAGTAATAATATGTACGTAATAGTGGTATGTTGAACTTAATCATCAGCAACCAAAAGAAGTAACCAATGCATTTAATGACAAAAACGAAAAGGAAACTGATTCCTCTAAGTATCTTACACTACGGTGATTAATCGATATGATTAAACCCAAATTCGATGAAACTTGAAAGAAGATTGGGATATCTAAAGTAACTACGCATCAAGCTTCAAAAATCGTGGATCTAACGCAAGTGATTAACCACCTTGGGATTACGCGACCAACACGAGGTCCGATCTATGAAAGTACAAGTATCCAATTGGATTTTATTCCGAAGTAGGGGAACATTTAGGTCTATGTTAAGCAATCACCGAGTAATTTACGGAGTAATTATCCTACAAATGAGGCCGACAAAAAACAATTAAGGTTAACGATGTTAGTGTTAATACATGCAAGATAAACGATATGTAAATCGCCATCCAAACACAATGCCGCACAAAAATAAAGATGAATACCAAATTGAGTTACACTTATGGTATTCTTTCATCTTTAAGTTCAATCACTCATTTTGGTGGATTCAAGCATGAAATATCTCACTAATGCAAAGTACC
The DNA here is from genome assembly GCA_963966055.1 of Lathyrus aphaca. Classification (NCBI taxonomy): domain Eukaryota; kingdom Viridiplantae; phylum Streptophyta; class Magnoliopsida; order Fabales; family Fabaceae; genus Lathyrus; species Lathyrus aphaca. The sequence goes on from OZ014520.1 coordinate 184,830,775, forward strand.
TAAAGTGAATTAAATAATTCACTTAGAGGTAGATTTGAGCTAATGAATATTAACCACTCTAATCTACACCCAAAGTCCATTGGATTTAAAGAGAAATCAGTCTCAGAAATGTCTCTCAAGGTAAAAATAAGAATAAGGGAGAAGAAGAAGAAAAAGGAACAAAAAACAAGCAAAACTTGCTATTGGAGAAGTGTTAATCGATTAACTAAATGGTTAATCGGTTAACACGTGAAAATTTTGAATTCTGGCGCAAAAATAAATTGGTTAACTGGTTAACCATTTTGTACTGAAAATGGTTAATCAGTTAACACATGAAAATTTTGAATTCTGGCGCAAAAATAAATTGGTTAACCGGTTAACCATTTTGTACTGAAAATGGTTAATCAGTTAACATTGAACAAGTAGAAACAAATTGGCCAAAATTCAGCATGATCCTCTTTTAAAACAACTTTCAAACACCTTATGATCATTAACTGAATTGGTACGAATTTTAAAATGTAAAAACAGGGAGATCCCTGAAATCAAACAATAATTTATGATCCAAAGGATCAACAACCAAAAGTACCAAAGATCTACATCTTGAATGATGGTGATTAAGATGTAACAATGGGGGAAGATGAATTACCAAGAACAAACATCAAATTACTCCACTAGCAAGCTTGATATATTGAAATTGATGAAGAAAAATAAAACGGATGAAGGTTTAGCTCAAGTTATTCAAGAATTCAATGCAAATTCTTGATAACTTTCAAAAGAAGAAAATGAGCTTTAGGGGATTTTTGTGGTTTGAGGATGTAGTTTGCAAGAGATTTTTTGTCTATCAAAAGCTTTTGAAATGAATGAAATAAGGGTGCTATTTAAAGACTTTAGGTATGGGAATTTGGTGAAATGGAGCTTGCTTTGGAAAATCAAAATTAGGCTTGGAATTCAAATTTGGACGGAAATTCATAAAAGAGTGGTGATTAGTGAGGGTTTATGGTGGGAAATGATCAAAATGATGTAGAGAATCAAGAGGGAAATGGATCTAGAATATTCCAAGTGAGATCAAAGGTTAGGATGTGCTGAATTTGAAAAAAAATATTCAAATTTTGCACTAGTTAATCGGTTAACACAACCGGTTAACCAAGTCAAAATTTGAATATTTTGTTTACTTTTGATTGCTTGATTGTTTCGGCTCGATTATTTTGCTCGTCGAAGAAGGCCAAGAAATAAACATATGACCTTGGAATTCCTTGAATAAATCAATTAATTTGGGAAATCCTTGATCATATAAATTTGAATTGTTCGCGGACCAACTTTGACTTTTTATCTATGAAATTCAATCGAGCTGCGGGACTACTCTTTTTTGGCATTTTTAACATGTTCTTCTCCTGGAAATGTTAATAAAAGAAAACAAAATATTTTTGGATTTTAATTAATAGTTAGTAAACATAAACAAATAAAAACACATAAAAGCAATGGTGATCCCCTGTGAGGCATAAACATGCAAACATAAAGGACCGAGGAACCAGTGCGTGATCTTGTATGTATGCAAAAATGACGCAAATGTGTCGCTCCTCGGGATTTCCATCCTGGTACAAATGCGAAAGTGACGCAGAAAGGGTAGAGTCGCCAGCCAGGCATTTTTATCCCGAAGGAACGGGAATGGTAATGCTGCACAAACCAGAAGAAAACAAAAAGGAAGGACACGGGTCCTGCGAACCAAAGAGATTGGGTTCGGGAGTCGGTTACGACCTAGGAAGGTATTAGCACCCCAGATCGTCCGCCGTACCCGACGGGATCCACGCTTGCAAAGAAACTATTTCAAAGGGTGAAGGGGTGAAAGCTGCTGCGAAACTGAAAATGAAACTGAAATGAGAAAAAGAAATGAAAAGAAAACAAAGAGGAAAAATGTAGGGAAAATAAAGATTGTACTCGAACGGGCCCTACCCCGCTGCCTACGTACCTCATCGAGAAAATGAGGATCAGAGACGCCGTAGTTCCCCTAACTAGGGGTAGAAAAGATTGCTTGTGTCTTAAGGCTTGAACTGCCTATGCCAATGCTCAGGTGTTGCAGGCTCGGACGACGAGTGCGTTACCGTCTTGCAAAATGACAAGAAGAAGCAAGTTCGCGGACGGAGCGAAGGATATGAGAAAAGAATTCCCGAAGGAAAGACGATTATTGTTTGTTTGTGTTTTTTAGAGCTTTTTATTTGGTGTGGAACAAGAGAATGAACTCAAGCTCTTTTCTACGGAATGTGGACTTGTACTACATTCCAAGATGGAATAATAGAACAAGCACACCAAGCAAGGAGAACGTATCCAAGACTTGTTTCCAAAGGCAAGGGCCTAATTTCATTGACTTGTTGAATTTATTAGGTGTTTTAGTGATTAAAAATGAAAAAGTGTTTTTTAGGGTTTTTCTTGATGAAGATGACTTCATGATCCGACTTGTGCATCATGCTAGACAAATGCATTATTCCAAGATGGAATGAATACATATGCCCCATGGAATAAGGCTATTACACAAGAAGTCACTTCGTTTTATTAATGAGAAGAGAAAGAAACCAAAGGAGCAAAAGGTAAAAGTCTAAAATGGGGGAAGACTAAACCTAATGTTAGCATGCAAAAGTGGTCCTAAGGTTAGTGAGGTTTCAACTATCCTAATGAAGAAGAAAGAAGAAACAAAGAGGAGCAAGAAGAAGAGGAAGCAAGAGCTAGCAAGCAACTTACTCCTCTAAAGGAGATAAGTTTCTCCTAGAGGGGGAAGAAAAAAAAATTGAATTACATGATGGCATAAGGCACATCAAAAGAACAAAGATAAAGCCACTTAAAAAGAGAGAAGGATGAAGAGTTGAAATGTGGATGAACATCCACACTTCACTTACCATAGGCCCCTGAAATGTTAGCAAAATCCAGCAAATTATTCAAAAATAAAATCATGGCAATGACATGCTCAAAGCTCACACCACACCAAGATCAAACAATTAATGCCAAGCATAACACAAACAAGCATTTAAGCATCGAGAACACGGAAGCATGCATCAGTATGCAAGAAAATCACCCAAACAATCATATTCAACGACCGTATAATGATCCATGGCATTTAGAACAAGTACGGAGATCAAACATACTCAAAATAAGGCAAAAATGGCTCACTGCTTCAGTGTTAACCGGTTAACCAAAGTGTTAACCGGTTAACCATGCCAAAAACCTGCATAAAACAACATAATTTAGGTGCGTTAACCGGTTAACCAATCCATTAACGCTGTTAAAACAGCAGCAAAAACCTGCAAAAACTAGCTCACAAACAGCTTATTCTAAACAATCTCATACCAATCCAACAAGCATTTGAGCATGAAAATAGTGCATCAATTCACATTAAATGGCATCATGAAGCTTATGAACATTAATACACGGATCTGGTCACAAATCAATCAATCAATTCAATCAACACAAACAAATACGCAAACACATGGCGGATCTAAAGCGCAAGCATGAAAATAAGCTAAAACAGTGCTAGATCTGAAATTAACCGACCTACAAAGCCGAGGTATGCTTTGGTAATTGTTGATCGAGATGAAAACGATAGATCGCGCGCAAGACTTTGAAGATCCGGTGCTAAACTTCACTCTCCGTGCAAAATAAATGCAAGAACAAGCACTTGATGCAAAATTTTGGATCCAAAAGCACTTCTAGATCCCAAACCAGATTTGAATCACCACTAAAACTAGCAAAAAGATGCAATGAAGCTATGGATAGAGGTCTAGTTCCAAGACCTACACACCTCAAGGCAAGGTTATGTGATCATCAAAGAGGAACTTTGAGTGATTTGGAAAATTGGGAGAGAAAAGTGAGAGAATTGTGAGTGAGAGGAGTCAAAATTCAGAAAATGAGAGTCAAAAATGAGGGAGAGGTGGTCTTGGTTTGGAGAGAAATGATTAAATATGGTTTAGGTTTGGGGCCCAAAAATTAGGCTTGGGATCCAAAATTATGGTTTGGGTAGTGTGATTAAGACTTTGCAATGGAATTAGGCTTAGACAAGTGCTCTAGATCCTTCCTTTTAATTTCCAATTAATTCAACATGAATAAAATCAGAAAAAATGGAAATTGGAACAAAAATCACACATGCTGAATTGCTGCTGGAAATTCAAAATTTGTGGCCGTTAACCGGTTAACCAATCCGTTAACCGGTTAACGCCAGTGAATTTTTGAATTTCCCTCCTTTTGGTGGGAACCTTCAAGAATAAGCCGATGCCAACCGTTTTGATCTGATTTTGATCCTCAATCCTTTCTATAGGCTTTGACCCTGACGTCAACCTTGTAGCCTGCCTTGTGAGCTTTGAATTTCCCTGATGATGGATCATATGCTTTATGTTGGAACATGCAAGTGCTATGCCTCATTTTTATATGCAATATGCTAAAGACATGACATGCTGATGATGATTATGATATGATGATGATGATAAACAGGAGAGGGCAAATTTGGGGTGTTACAGCTGCCCCTATTCAAGCAACTGTTAATCTGAAAAGGACGGTAGCACGGCTATCGACCGTTCAAGATAAACTGTGGTTGAATACCAAGAAAACCTGAAATTTGCACTCTGCTGGAGACTGCAAGCAATGGGAAATAAACCCAACCAAATGACGCTTTGGCGACTGAAGTGGGGAGAAAGCAGACGAGCTCCTTCCAAGTTGAATTATTACTTTGGATAGAAAAAAAAACCTAGACAGACGAGTCTTCTTTTAACAATCCTGTTATGCCAGATGTTGGACATACGAGCCCTCTTCAAATGAACCTGTTACGCCAGGTGCTGGACATACGAGCCCTCATACATTTTGCAATATATGACTTGAGATAGACGAACCTCCTTCGGATAAACATGTTACACCAGGACGGGTGATGCACTTAAGTCTGTGGGTTAGACATGCATAATCAGGATAGACGAAACCACTTCATATATTATTCGTGGATATATGGGCTAAGACAGACGAGTCTTCCTTGAGCGAACCTGTTACGCCAGGTGCAACATTAGGATTTGACGAACCCTCTTCACAAATCTTGCGCAGATAAGCGGTGCTTGAGACAGACGAACCTCCTTCGGATAAACCTGTTACTCCAGGACTGGTAACCATTTTGACGTTTAATCCCACCGTCAGGATTTCAAACCTCTTCAATACAGACGAGCATTGGACGACCATTAGGAGAACACAGACGAGTGCCATAAGTCAATTATACAGACGAATATCAGACGATGATCTAAGAAACACATACGAGCGCTTCAAGCGATGATACAGACGAGTATCAATCACTGATACAAACAAATACCAGAAACCCAACACAGACGAGCGTTTGGAGAAGCGATACAGGCGAGTACCTAAGCAACTATCACATCGGCATTTATACGGATATAAGTCGACACAGACGAGTGCGGGGCGATACAAATGAGTATCCAACGAGCTTTAAATAGATGACAAACACAGACGAGTATCAGGGACTGCAGACGAGCAATAAGCAAATATCAAACATAGACGAGTGCTGAACGCCAAACAGAGGGTACACACAGACGAGTGTTGAGGAACATAGACGAGCGGTAAACAAATATCACACACAGATGAGCGCTGGGAGTGCAGACGAGCATCAGGATTTGCCAACTATAGGTGACTGCTGGGGAAAGCAAACGAGCAGTGACATCCCAGTAATAAACATGACTCTGCCGGGGAATAAAACTCAGGATCGAGCAAGTGATGGGGAGAGCATACGAGCAAAATACGAGCAACCGTAAAATATCAAGCACAGACGAGTTCTGGGGCAAGCATACGAGCGACAAGCAGAATGCGAGCACGGACGAGTGTTGGGGCAATGCGGACGAGCAATAAACAGATGTCAAACACAAACGAGTGTTGAGAAATGCAGACGAGCACAAAACGGATATCCAATACAGACGAGTGTCAAGAGATGCAGACGAGCCTCAAGATGAAGATTCTACACAAACAAAGTGTCAGGAGATGCAGACGAGCACAAAACGGATATCCAACACAGACGAGTTCCGAGAAATGCAGACGAGCACACTTCGAAATGCCCTAATTGGCAACAAATAATCCGACTCTGCAGGGGAACTCTGGTCAAAGGCTTAGACGATGCCTAAATATGACTGGGGAAATGAGGGACGGCTTGGTATCATCCCATGGCCAACATAGACTGGAAGCTTCTCTGGGGAATACTCCAATGACGGGAGTGAATATCGATTATGACTCTATGGAGAAATAACGACCTTCCGACCCGGCTGAGGATGATGCTTGGTCAGATCCTAGCTGGGGACTTTACTGGGGAAACAAGCATTCAGTTGCTCGCTGGGGAGACTGCTTGGTTAAATAACCCTTGCGGGAGAGAATTTTGACAATTCTAACTCTGTGGGGAAGTAAGGCCTTTAGCTGCCTACTGGGAATTCACTGTGGAAAATAACCCGCTTGGGGAGAAGAACTGTTCGATTAACCTTGAAGCTCCGTTGGGGATATGACCAAGATATCTTGGCGACACTTGGTTGAGGGGTGAAACATGAACGAATGTCTGCAGTACCCTATCACACCGGCCAAAAATAAATTGGCGGACTTGTTGGGGATACTCAGTCAAATTTTCTTCGCCCGCCCCAACTCTCCTCAGTTGGGCTCAAAACTCCGCTGAGGATCTCACCTGCTCTAGCTCAACTGGGGATGATTCCATCTGAACTCTACTGTGGAAAACACATTTCTTTCTTGTGAAGAGCAAACAACACTTAGGGAGTGAACCATCTTTGATTAGATTTGAAAATCTGTTAGGGATTCCACTTTCCATGGCTCACTCGGGGAGCATTCTCTGCTTGGGGAAATGCAACATAGCCCTGCAAATCCTGCAACAACAGTATACACACAGGTGTCCCGGGGATTTGCGTGGTATGATCTGTTCATTCATTATCACCCAAAACTCAAAGATTTTAATTGTTTCCCTGCCATGTTAATTTTTTCCAGAAAAATCAACATGTTTCATATGCAATGTTCTTTTGCCAAAAATTCAGGACATTTTTTGCAAAATAAAGAAAAATACAACGCAACTTTATGACTGAATATTCATTTATTGAATAGCCTCTGAATATGAAAAGTTTTACATTAGGAAGCGACTACCCGGAAAGAGGTAGCTACCATAAATTTGAGAAAAGAAACTATCCTAATGGAAATGTACACGACATTCCAATGAGTTTCCTTCTTGCTATGACCATCATGTCTTCAAGACTTTTTGTTCTTGCCTTTGCTTTCCGAAGAAGATGAGGGGACTGATTCATATCCTTCTGATATTGTCAGACTGCATGAAACGGTGATTTGGTTCAGATTACCCGGGCCGCAGTTGTTCACTTTTTCCCTTGTTTTGCGTGGATCGTCCTTTTGGATTTTCAATCCACCGGGATACCCTTTTTTACCTGAGCTGTCCGATGTGGCTTTTCAGCTCAGCGGGTGTACATTTTTTTTTAATATTTATTTCCCTAACTTTTGCCCGAGCTTTTTATTCTGTTTTTAGCTCGCCGGGATGCCCTTTTCTTGCCTGGACTTTAATTCTGTTTTTGTTTCCAGCGGGTCTGTTTATGCGAAGTATTTTTTAACTGCGTCTGAGTTAACAGGAGACTGGAAATCTTCTCCATCCATAGTAGTGAGCATCAACGCCCCACCTGAGAAAACTTTCTTTACTATGAATGAGCCTTCGTAGTTTGGGGTCCACTTGCCCCTGTGATCTGAACCTGGAGGAAAGATCCTCTTGAGTACAAGCTCGCCTACTTGATACTCCCGAGTACGTACTCGTTGGTCGAATGCTCGCTTCATTCTCCTCTGATAAAGCTGACCATGACAGATAGCCACTAATCTCTTTTCCTCAATTAGGCACAACTGATTATATCGAGCACGTACCCACTCATCCTCATCAAGCTTTACGTCCATCATCAAACGCAATGAAGGAATTTCTACCTCAACAGGCAAGACTGCCTCCATGCCATACACTAAGGAGAAAGGAGTTGCCCCGGTCGACGTCCTGACTGACGTTCGGTACCCATGTAGTGAAAATGGTAACATCTCATGCCAATCTTTGTAAGTGACAACCATCTTCTGCACAATCTTCTTAATATTCTTATTAGCTGCCTCTACCGCACCATTCATCTTTGGCCGGTAAGGAGAAGAATTGTGATGTTGAATCTTGAAGTCCCGACACAGTTCTGCCATCATCTTATTGTTCAGATTGGAACTATTATCAGTAATGATTCGCTCGGGCACTCTGTATCTGCAAATGATGTCTCTTTTCAGAAACCTGGCTACCACTTGACGAGTTACATTGGCATAAGATGCGGCTTCAACCCATTTGGTGAAGTAATCAATCACAACCAAGATGAAACGATGACCGTTTGAAGTAGTAGGCTCTATCTTCCCGACCATGTCAATGCCCCACATAGAAAAGGGCCAAGGAGATAACATGACGTTGAGCAGGCTTGGAGGAACATGCACTTTGTCTGCATAAATCTGGCACTTGTGGCATTTACGGGCGTACGAACAACAGTCTGCATCCATTGTTAGCCAATAGTACCCTGATCTCAACAACTTCTTAGCCATTGCATGTCCTCCTGCATGAGTACCGAAAGATCCCTCGTGGACTTCTTGCATTAACAGGCTTGCTTCGTGTCTATCCATGCATCTGAGCAAGACCATGTCAAAGTTCCTCTTATACAAAACCCCATCTGTATTCAAGAAGAAGCTAGCAGCAAGTTGTCTCAAGGTCTTCTTGTCATTGGAAGATGCCCCAGATGGGTATTCCTGTTTTTCTAGGAATAGCTTGATATCAAAATACCAAGGTTTCTCATCAGACACTGCGTCTATAGAAAAATCATAAGCTGGTGTGTCAAGCCTGGAAATGTCAATCCTGAGCACATAGTTCCAACACAAGACTTTGATGGACGAAGAAAGAGTAGCCAATGCATCGGCAAATTGATTCTCATCTCGTGGTATATACTGAAGCTTAACTGTTGTGAAGAATGTCAACAGTCTTCTGGAGTAATCCCTATAAGGAATTAAGTGTTCTTGATGTGTATACCACTTGCCGGTAATCTGATTGATAACGAGGGCTGAATATCCGAATACATCGAGGGTCTTAATCCGAAGATTAATAGCCTCCTCTATTCCCATTATGCACGCCTCGTATTCCGCTTCATTGTTGGTGCAGCCAAAAGTAATTCTGGCGGCGAAGGGAAAGTGAACACCTTCGGGAGTGATAAGGACAACACCAACTCCACGTCCGTTGATATTGACTGCCCCATCAAACATCAACTTCCATTTGGATTCAGGGTCTGGCCCTTCCTCCGGAAGTGGTTCCTCGCAATCTCTTGCCTGGAGGTACACGATGTCCTCATCAGGGAAATCAAACTTCATCGGCTGATAGTCGTCTTCAAGTGGCTGTTGTGCAAGATAATCGGACAATACACTTCCTTTGATGGCTTTCTGGGAAGCATACTATATATCATACTCTGTTAAGATCATTTGCCACCTTGCAACCCTTTCGATTAATGTTGGCTTCTCGAAAATGTACTTGGCGGGGTCCATTTTTGAGATTAGTAATGTGGTATGGGTCAACATGTACTGCCTCAGTCGGCGAGCAGCCCATACCAAAGCGCATCAAGTTTTCTCGAGCAGCGAATAACGAGATTCACAGTCGTTAAACTTTTTGCTAAGGTAGTAAATAACATACTCTTTTCGACCAGACTCGTCATGTTGGCCTATAACACACCCCATCGACCCTTCTAACACAGTCAAATACATGATAAGCGATCGCCCTGGAACTGGAGGCATTAGAATCGGAGGCTCCTGCAGATATTCTTTTATCTTCTCAAAGGCTCTTTGACAGTCCTCATTCCACCTGACCGTTTTCTCTTTTCTTAACAATTTGAATATTGGCTCGCATGTGGCAGTTAGATGAGATATAAACCGAGAAATGTTGTTCAATCTCCCTAAAAACCCACGCACTTCTTTTTCTGTTTTCGGTGCAGGCATGTCTTGTATTGCTTTTACTTTTGCAGGATCTACCTTGATTCATCTTTGACTAACAATGAAACCCAGAAATTTACCGGAACGCACTCCGAATGTGCACTTGTTTGGATTCAACCTTAGTCTGTACTTTATCAATCTATCAAACAGCTTTTTGAGATTGACCAGATGCTTTTCTTCGCCCCGGAACTTGGCAATCATGTCGTCCACATAACATTCAATTTCTTTGTGTATCATATCGTGGAACAACGTTATCATATCCCGTTGATATGTTGCCCCGGCGTTCTTCAATCCAAAGGGCATAACCTTATAGTAAAATGTACCCCAAGGGGTAATGAACGTCGTTTTCTCCATGTCCTCCGGTGCCATCTTGATCTGATTATACCCAGAGAAGCCATCCATGAAGGAAAATACCGAGAACTGAGTGGTGTTATCTACCAGCACATCGATGTGAGGTAATGTAAAATCATCCTTTAGACTTGCTCTGTTTATATCCCGATAATCGACGCACATCTGGACCTTGTCGTCTTTCTTCGGTATGGGCATAATGTTAGCTACCCAAGGTGGGTAACTAGTCACAACAAGGAACCCAGCATCCCACTGCTTCTGAACTTCCTCCTTGATCTTCATAGCCATATTCGGGCTAGTTCTTCTCAGCTTTTGCTTCACGGGAGGGCAATCTTCCCTCAATGGAAGCTTGTGCACCACGATGTCGGTATCCAACCCTGGCATATCCTGATACGACCAGGAGAAGATATCCACATATTCACGTAGCATACCAATCAACTCCTTCTTTACCTCGGCCTGCAGACTTGCCCCAATCTTTATCTCTCTCTTCACATCTTCAATCCCGATGTTGATGATCTCTATTTCTTCCTGATGAGGCTGAATGACCCTTTCCTCTTGTTTCAACAGCCTGACCAATTCTTCCGGGAGTTCACAGTCTTCCCCAACCCCTTCATCAGCTTGGTAGATATGATTGTCAAAGTCATGCATAGTCATAGCAGGAACGTTGTCACAGGAATCCGAATGATCAACACTACACAAGTGATGTGCTTGTTTCAGAAACTGGAGGAGACACAAACACACAAAAGCACAAGAAAGAAAAACATTGCCATTTTATTTGCTTTGTGAAGAAACTTATAATGAAAGAAAGAGAACACAATTTGCTTGAAAAATGTCCTTTATTTCATGGAAAAAAAGTACAATGCATTAAAATATGGAGGCCTTACAAATGGATCCATGCACCTTGGGCAGAGTACAAGATTTGACATGCAGTATGATAAAAATGGAAACAAAGAGAATTACTTTGACTGCCAAGTAACTTGAACAAAATCTTCAGTAGACCAGTTCCGGAGCTCCTCCCTAGGTACGCATGGGTGAATCCAGTCATCCAAGATGCAGTCATTATCCCCATCGGCATCTGTTGCACAAACATGGCTATAGTCGAGCATTCCAACGCTGGTGAATGCTATGGGCTTCCCGCCATGAGACCAGCTGGACTGATCAGGTTGATATCCGAGATTGAACTTGTCGTCTTTCTTTTCCACTTCTAGCAGTTTGCCCCATCCTTGGGCATTTCCGGATTGAACTACCTCCATAGCTTGCTTGTAGGAGTAAATATGAGTCCCTTCCTTCTCACTGTTCTGAACTGCTGGAGACAAAGTACTGACATTGACTGTCTCAAAAGCTTGACAAAGCGTCTCGTGGATCTCCCCATCCATTTCCACATACTTGAAGGTTGACATATGGCTTACGAAAATGTCTTCTTCTCCGCACACGGTAATAACCTGTCCGTCTACCACATACTTCAATTTCTGATGCAACGTGGATGTCACTGCGCCAGCAGCATGAATCCAGGGACGTCCCAGCAAACAACTATAAGCGGGTTGAATATCCATAACATAGAATGTGCTTTTGAACACTTGATACCCAATCTTCACTGGTAGCTCTACCTCACCAAACACAGATCTTCGGGACCCATCAAAAGCTTTCACAATCAAATCACTAGGTCGCAAGACGATGCCATCAATGTTCAGCTTCATGAGGGCCTTCTTAGGGAGCACATTGAGAGAAGAGCATGTATCTACCAGGACGTGTTATAGAACAACACCCTTGCACTCCATGGTGATATGCAAGGCTTTGTTGTGATTGCGTCCTTCAGGAGGGAGATCTCTATCTGTGAATCCAACCTATGGCTGGCGTTTACGCTGCCTACCACAGCCTCCAACTGGTTGACAGTTATCTCTTGCGGTACATACACCATTTGCAAAACTTTCAGCAAAGCCTCTCGATGAGCTTGGGAACACATCAGCAACGAAATAATGGATATCTTGGACGGGGTCTGATTCAGCTGTTCAACCACCTTGTAGTCGCTTTTCTTTATTATTCTCATGAATTCCTCGACCTCTTTTTCAAAAGTGCCCTGTCCGGCAGCAGGAGTTGTCACCTCTTCGGTCACTATCTGTTTACCCTTAGCCTTTGCAGCAGCTTCAGCTTCAGGATCCCCTCTAAGAGCTTGAGGAGCAAAAAGACGCCCGCTTCTTGTAAATCCCCCAACTCCTCCGACGTTCACCACAATCGGGTCAATTGTCACTGCTTTACTTTCCACCTTCTGGCCTTCTACGTACACATCCGAGCCATAGTGCCACTAGATGGCCTTGTCATCAGCATAAGGAACTGGTCCTGGAACAATAATGGTCACTAAACTCACTTCGGGGACATAAATGGTCACCGACTCTTTTCGGACAGGAACTTCAGCAGGATCAAAACAAATTGTCACTGTAGACACACAACCATTTTTGTTAGCTCTGTTAAACTGTAGAGACCCTTCGTCAATCAAACATTGCAGCCCAACCTTCAAATCCCCACAACCATTAACGGAATTCAAGCAACCTTCGCAGTCGTAATCACAACCTGGGAAAACTTCCCCTTTCAGCAATCTGTCCTTCATGACTAACAACGACGTCTTCACCTCTTCCACATTCAAGATTAAATTCAAACTCTCGCCTCTATCAACGACATTTATCCTTGCCTCTCCATGATTTGGAATGGGGTTCGATGTAACATTTGGAGGTGGTGCGAAGTTGATCGCCTTTGAATCAATCAGGTCTTGGACCTTATGCTGCAATGCCCTGCACTTCTATGTTGAGTGCTCGGGAGCTCCTGAATGAAATGCACATCTTGCATTAGAATCATACCCCACTGGAAGCTCTCCAGGTGGAGGTGGTGCTAACGTCCTCAACTGAACCAAATTCAATTCCAAAAATCTCTGAATTAGTGTCGTGTACGTCATTGGGATAGCCTCAAGCACCCTGCTAGCTGGACGAGCTTAACTCTGCTGATAAGGCCTTTGCTGATAGTTGTTACGCTGCAGCTGTTGCTGCTGTTGCTGTTGTGGTTGTACAGGACCTGTGGGGATGGTGACAGCGGCCACCTGCTCATAAGATCTTCTATATCCGCGGCCTCGACCTCGACCGAACACAACATTAGTCTCACCCTCCCTTCTTCTTGGAGGTCCACTGAAAGCCTTTCTCACACCGCTTGAGCTACCTGCACTAGTGTCTTGAATCTTTCCCATCTTCAGAAGAGTCTCAACCCTCTCTCCTACAATCACGATGTCGTTGAACTTCATTGCCGAACAAGACGCTAGTCTCTCAATAAACACCCCTTGCAGCGTTCCCATGAACATATCTGCCATTTTATTCTCTAGCAAGGGAGGTTGCACTCGATTAGCAAGATGACGTCGCCTCTGGGCGTACTCTTTGAACCCTTCCTTAGCATTTTGAGACATTGTCTGCAACTGGGTACAATTTGGAGCCGTATCCAAATTATACTGATACTGCTTCACGAACGCCTCAGCCAAATCCTTCTAGCTTCGGATATTGACTCTGCTCAACTTCATGTACCATTCCAAGGAAGCTCATACAAGACTATCCTAGAAGTAATACATCCACAGCTTTTCATCATCTGTATGCGCAACAATTCTCCCCACAAAGGACTGAAGGTGGGTTTTCGGGCACGCCGTGCCGTGTACTTATCAAAAATGGGGACCTTGAACTTGTAGGGAATCCTCACCCCTGGCACCAAGCCCAAATCAGTGATGTCAAACCCCAGAGAGCTCTGAGATTGAATGGCACGGATCTGCTCGGCCATTTCTTTGAACCTTCTATTCATGTCAACCCTTTGGCCTTCTGCCTCATCCAGCAAAGTGAATTGTTCATCCTGCCCATCCATCTGCAGGTTATTCACTCCATCATTGACAATAGTGACCCCTGGTTGCACCACATGGATTTCAACGTGGCGGGCGCCAGCCCCATTGCGATTACCTCCCTCTTCCGTTCCATTGTTCCTGACTTGATTGTTCTCTACCATCTCACGCAAACGCTCTTGAGTTTGACCCATCCCAGCCATGAGGGTCATGAAGTTTTCCATTCTCATTCTTAAGTCAGCCAGATCTGCTTGCATCTGATCCATCGCTCTTTCTCTGTTCACCCTTGTAGGGTATCTGTGCACCGTTGACTGTCTCTGAACCTTCTTGGGAGCTATAGTGCCTGAAAGTGACATGAACATTAGAACACTGGAGAAACACCTGCAAACCAACAAACACGTTATATGCATGCAATGTACTTATTCATGTTTCCAGGTCCAGGCATTAATATGCCCCAGTTTTGGTATTTTGACAGAAAATACTCCAGATGACTTTGCTGGAAACTAACTTTTTCAAACTCTTTTGAGGAGTATTCAGACCCTGATGGCTCAAGACAAACAACTTTGCTCATTCAGACAGTAACTGGAAAGTATCATTGCATAGCATGAACAAACTACCAACAATCAGAGTCATAGACATAAACAACATTCCCTCAAAGGGTTACAATACAGCAAAGATGACAAAAAGATAAAGCAAGACTCCCACAACAAGCTTGTAGGTAGTCGGGATACAAATAACAATAAACTAAAACCCTAGGCTAAAAGGAAAATCCAAGCTCCTCTTCTGCAGTCACCACCTCTGCTCGGCTCTTCTTGACGCCTGCTCTTAGCTTAAGATCTGCAATCTCCTTCATCGCTTCCTCCAAGGCTAGCCGGCTCTGTTCCAATTGCTGAGTCTTTTCCCTTCGTATCTTGTGGGCTTGTTCGACCTCTTCTTTCTTGAATGCCATCTGCACTTCAAAGAACTCTTCCTTTTCTTTGTATTTCTTCTGCTCCTGTTCTCTTTGGCTTTGTAACCAAGCAATGGATTGACGAGCTTCTCTAAGAGTCTTCACAATCTTCTTGTGCTCCGCTTCTCTCTTCGACTCTGTTAAACCCAATCTCTGAATATGAGCTTCTCTTCTAGCAAACTCCTTTTTCTCTAGCTTCTAAGGTAGCCTGCATCATCTGCAGCGTTTCTTCCGCTTCTTGCTTAGCATGATTGGCACGATGATACAAACTAGCTATTTCAGAATTCTCTACCCGAATCTCGTCCAACTGAGCTTCCAACTTCTTGTAATCTTCAAGAGAAACAATGGTTTGTATCGGTACCTCCTTTGGATATAGCGGAGCCTCCACTAAAAACGGCAAGAAAAAGGTATCGACCCTCCTTGGATCCAAGCAGCAAAAGGGGGATAGGTCTTAGGGTCTACCTTTATGAATTCTTTCTTACACTCCCTAACCTTCGATTCCCAAGCCTGGGATGCTTGGATAACCAACTGCTCATTACCTTCAGCCAGAAAATACAAAGTCTTCGCTATTTCTTCATCTGATGGAGGATCCTTCAGCGGATAACCAAATTGCTTTCTGGACAGCACATGGTTATGACTTATCACTCCTTTCCTTACTAGCAGCGGCACATAGGGAAGCTCACCACACATGGTAATAAACTCCCTTCCTACCAAGTTTCTGCTACATCCCCATGCTATGTCATCCGATGTCAACCCCATCAATCTTCTAGCCCACTTCCAATCTTGCTTAAGATCTTTGAACGGTCCTGACTTTGGAAGCTTCTTGGCAAACCACTCAACAAACACGGGAGCGCAACAATTCACGTACCCTTTTCTCTTCTCATTTTTGTGATGGACACTGAAGTAAAAGTCTCCCAACAACGTAGGCACCGAGTTTCTTTTGATGAATAGGGTGATAGCCTCCAAGCTTACCCATCCTTTCTCTCCTGGGAAAAGACTTATCCTGTAGACCATTAATGCCACCAGCGCACTGAACTCTAACCATTGCCTTCCCAAAGCAAACACATGGGATTCTGTGATAAGTAAATCCAGGTTGAATCCCTTCCCTTTACTGGCTTCTAACTCCATCTTCACTCGAAGCATACTCAAATGACAAGCACCTGCAATGTCCTTGTACGGAGGACACCTCTCCGTAACATAATAGGGAACACCATTTCTGATAGGGATCTTCAGGATGTCAGAAATCTCTTCCATTGTGGGAGCCAAGACGTAGTCAGCAAACACGAAAACTCTCAACTGCGGGTCATAAAACTGCAACAAAGAATGAAGACTATCTCTCTGATCGACAATAGGTTTATTCATGTAACCCAAGATCTTCCCATACCGGCTTCTGAAATCATCTGAAACCTTGTCACTCATCAAGTCTACCAGTTTCTGAATACTCTCAATTTCGGGTTGCGGGAAAGTGTAATGAACATTCCTTTTTCTGGGTATCTCTTGGATTTCTGTCATCTGGAGGAACAATGAATACCAAAACTGGGTACAAAGATGAAGGATAACCTGTAATGGAAACACAAACAGTTAATGCAAGTATAATGCGATGCAAATGCAATGCAGACATATGATCAACAACTGGGACTGTCTGGATACGAAACACGGGACCCAAGTGACCAAGAATCAAGATCCTCTAAATAAAGCCCCCTGAACAAGAATTCAGTCTCAAATAAGTCCCAGAATCAAATATTAGATGACTTAAGAACTCCAAAATCCATGTAACCTTATCAAATCATAGAACTGTACTGGCAACGAGGTATGATGAGGTCGAGGGTTCCTGCAAACCTGTAAACCCCTCCCAGTCTCATGGGTGTGCTCCGGGTAAAACATCACGGACTCTCAAAGCCGAATAACAATAATACGTTCACCATTTCCGAGAAATGGCTCATGACCAAATCAGGGAATCGGTTTAGCATTATGTACTACTCAGGGAGGCCTCAGCGTGAGTCCGGGAAAAATAAGCATCCTTTATAAGTTCCCAGCTTCAAGCGCTGGAATCGAGAAACAATAGTACATTCATCCCGAAGGGTACAATACTATCGTCATACGACCAGATGCTTTGACTGAGTTCCTATAAAAGAACCAGGCCATCCTATGCGAGTTCTAAAGTGGGCCCTCGGGTACGAATGGGTTTGCCACAAAATATGGTCTGCCACTGTCACCACTGGAGAGGGATGTTTCCACAAAGGTCCTCAATGATTGGTCCCCAGATGCACATAACTATCGAGGTTGTGTATTACCCCAGAAAAATTCCGGCATAATACATTTCCAAGACGGTCGCAAGTCTGGGTGTGGAACTCACTACTACCAACATAGCAAAATGCCATGAAGCCAAAGTGACTGTCCACTCTAAGTCCTATGGTGCACTCGAGCCCCAATTACGAGCTCATCTCTCAGTAACAATTCCCAATCCCACAGAAAAAAGGAAAACCAGCACAACCAGACAGTCCAGTATAATACATATGATGCATGAAAATAAATACTGAAAACTGTAAATAAAGCTATAAATAAAACTGTAAATAAACAACAGCAAAAATAAACACGCAACAACAAACAATCAACACCCAACGAAACAAAAAACCCGTAAGCGCTAGGATTGACTCTCAGGGGAACCAGAGATTCTGGGTTCGATCCCCAACAGAGTCGCCAGCTGTTGCTCCCCGAGATTTCCATCCTGGTACAAACGCGAAAGTGGCACAGAAAGGGTAGAGTCGCCAGTAAGGCATTTTTATCTCGAAGGAACGGGAATAGTAATGTTGCACAAACCAGAAGAAAACAAAAAGGAAGGACACGGGTCCTACGAACCAAAGAGACTGGGTTCGGGAGTCGGTTACGACCTAGGAAGGTATTAGCACCCCAGATCGTCCGCCATACCCGACAGGATCCACGCTTGCAAAGAAACTATTTCAAAGGGTGAGGGGGTGAAAGCTACTACGAAACTGAAAATGAAAAAAAAAAGAGGAAAAATTTAGGGAAAATAAAGATTGTGCTAGAACAGGCCCTACCCCGCTGCCTACTTACCTCATCGGGAAAATGAGGATCAGAGACGCCGTAGTTCCCTTAACTAGGGGTAGAAAAGATTTCTTGTGTCTTAAGGCTTGAACTGCCTATGCCAATGCTCAGGTGTTGCAGGCTCGGACGACGAGTGCGTTACCGTCTTGCAAAATGACAAGAAGAAGCAAGTTCGCGGACGGAGCGAAGGAGATGAGAAAAGAATTCCCGAAGGAAAGACGATTATTGTTTGTTTATGTTTTTAGAGCTTTTTATTTGGTGTGGCACAAGAGAATGAACTCAAGCTCTTTTCTACGAAATGTGGACTTGTACTACATTCCAAGATGGAATAGTAGAACAAGCACACCAAGCAAGGAGAACGTATCCAAGACTTGTTTCCAAAGGCAATGGCCTAATTTCATTGACTTGTTGAATTTATTAGGTGTTTTAGTGATTAAAAATGAAGAAGTGTTTTTTAGGGTTTTTCTTGATGAAGATGACTTCATGATCCGACTTGTGCATAATGCTAGACAAATGCACTATTCCAAGATGGAATGAATACATATGCCCCCATGGAATAAGGCTATTACACAAGAAGTCACTTCTTTTTATTAATATTTTTTAGGTTTTGTTTTGAGATGGGAAGAGTTAGAAACCAAAGGAGCAAAAGGTAAAAGTCTAAAATGGGGGTAGACTAAACCTAATGTTAGCATGAAAAAGTGGTCCTAAGGTTAGTGAGGTTTCAACTATCCTAATGAAGAAGAAAGAAGAAACAAATAGGAGCAAGAAGAAGAGGAAGCAAGAGCTAGCAAGCAACTTACTCCTCTAAAGGAGATAAGTTTCTCCTAGAGGGGGAAGAAATTTTTTTTGAATTACATGATGGCATAAGGCACATCAAAAGCACAAAGAGAAAGCCACTTAAAAAGAGAGAAGGATGAAGAGTTGAAATGTGGATGAACATCCACACTTCACTTACCATTGGCCCCTGAAATGTTAGCAAAATCCAGCAAATTGTTCATCAATAAAATCATGGCAATGACATGCTCAAAGCTCACACCACACCAAGATCAAACAATTAATGCCAAGAATAACGCAAACAAGCATTTACGCATCGAGAACACGGAAGCATGCATCAATAAGCAAGAAAATCACCCAAACAATCATATCCAACGATCATATAATGATCATGGCATTTAGAACAAGTACGGAGATCAAACATGCTCAAAATAAGGCAAAAATGGCTCACTGCTTCAGTGTTAACCGGTTAACCAAAGCGTTAACCGGTTAACCATGCCAAAAACCTGCATAAAACAGCACAATTCAGGTGCGTTAACCGGTTAACCAATCCGTTAACCGGTTAACGCTGTTAAAATAGCAGCAAAAACCTGCAAAAAACAGCTCACAAACAGCTTATTCTAAACAATCTCATACCAATCCAACAAGCATTTGAGCATGAAAATAGTGCATCAATTCACATTAAATGGCATCATGAAGCTTATGAACATTAATACACGGATTCGGTCACAAATCAATCAATCAATTCAATCAACACAAACAAATACGCAAACACATGGCGGATTAAAGCGCAAGCATGCAAATAAGCTAAAACAGAGCTAGATCTGAAATTAACCGACCTACAAAGCCGAGGTATGCTTTGGTAATTGTTGATCAAGCTGAAAACGATAGATCGCGTGCAAGACTTTGAAGATCTGGTGCTAAACTTCACTCTCCGTGCAAAATAAATGCAAGAACAAGCTCTTGATGCAGAATTTTAGATCCAAAAGCACTTCTAGATCCTAAACCAGATCTGAATCACCACTAAAACCAGAAAAAAGATGCAATGAAGCTATAGATAGAGGTCTAGTTCCAAGACCTACACACCTCAAGGCAAGGTTATGTGATCTTCAAAGAGGAACTTTGAGTGATTTGGAAAATTGGGAGAGAAAAGTGAGAGAATTGTGAGTGAGAGGTGTCAAAATTCAGAAAATGAGAGTAAAAAATGACGGAGAGGTGGTCTTGGTTTGGAGAGAAATGATTAAATATGGTTTAGGTTTGGGGCCCAAAAATTAGGCTTGGGATCCAAAATTATGGTTTCGGTAGTGTGATTAAGACTTTGCAATGGAATTAGGCTTGGACAAGTGCTCTAGATCATTCCTTTTAATTTCTAATTAATTCAACATGAATAAAATCAGAAAAAATGGAAATTGGAACAAAAATCACACATGCTGAATTGCTGCTGGAAAATTCAAAATTCGTGGCCGTTAACCGGTTAACCAATCCGTTAACCGTTTAACCAATCCGTTAACCGGTTAACGCCAGTGAATTTTTGAATTTCCCTCCTTTTGGTGGGAACCTTCAAGAATAAGTCGGTGCCAACCGTTTTGATCTGATTTTGATCCTCAATCCTTTCTTTAGGCTTTGACCCTGACGTCAACCTTGTAGCCTACCTTGTGAGCTTTGAATTTCCCTAATGATGGATCATATGCTTTATGTTGGAACATGCAAGTGTTATGCCTCATTTTTCTATGCAATATGCTAAAGATATGACATGCTGATGATGATTATGATATTATGATGATGATGATAAACAGGAGAGGGCAAATTTGGGGTGTTACAAAATGCAAACACAAATTTAGGGTGTTACACACTTGACAAAAGTCAAGGTTTTATTTATTAAAGTGGTGAAGATTTTTAAAACAAGAATCCTTTGAACAAGAAAGGGAAGTTTTGAAAATTGAAGAAGGAGAAGAGATGAAGAGGCTATCCTAAAAATAAAATAAAAGAGATAAAGGAGGAAATATCTAACCAAACTTAATGATACTTCCAAGCATAATTAAAAGAGTTCCATCCTTATAAGCATAAGCTAGCAAATGGCCAAATAAAGGCTAAAGTACCAACTCCATGATGATCAAAGCAAAGGGAAGTTGTCCTAGAATCTAAGTTCAAAACACCAATTCTAGTGCAAAGGATAGTAACCATAGTCCAATATCTAGATCACATGTTTTTTAGAGGTTTAATCCTTTATTAATATTTTTGTGTCCAAATGGACAAAGGAAAAAGCACAAGGATATATAACCATAAATATAAACATGATATTGGACGATAAAGCATAATAAAAGTAAAAGAGATAAGGGAGCAAGAAGGAAATTAAAGAGGATAAGATGCAAGAGGGAAATTAAAATAGTAATAGTAATAATAATATGCATAATAGTGGTATGGTGAACTTAATCATCCACAACCAAAAAAGTAACCAAACATTTAATGCCAAAACCGAAAATGCAACCGATTCCGCTTAGTATCTTACACTATAGTGATTAACCGATGTAATTAGACCCAAATTTGATGATACTTGAAAGAAGATTCGGATACCCAAAGCAACTACGCATCAAGCTTCAAAAGTCGTGGATCTAATGGAAATAAATAACCAACATTGAGATTACGCGGCCAACGCGTGGTCCAGTCCATGAAAGTACAAGTATCAAATTGGATTTTTATTCCAAAGTAGGGACACATTTTGGTCTATGTTAAGCAATCGTCGAGTAATTTACGAAGTAATTACCCTACAAATGAGGTCGGCCGAAACCAATTAAGGTTAATGATGTTAGTGCTAATACATGCGAGATAAATGATATGTAAATCGCCACCCGAACACAATGCCGCACAAAAATAAAGTTGAATACCAATTTGAGTTACACTTATGGTATTCTTTCATCTTTAAGTTATATCACTCATTTTGGTGGATTCAAGGTATGCAAATATATCACTAATTTAAAACACCTAAATTAAATTAAATAATTCACTTATAGATCGACTTAAACTAATGAACATTAACTCCTCTAATCTACACCCAAAGTCAATCAAATTTAAAAAGAAATCAGTCCCTATATAAAATGTCTCCCAAGGTAAAAATAATAAGAGAGGGGAAGAGGGGGGAAAAGAAGGCAAAAATAGTCCCAAAAACAAGCCAAAATTTTCCACTGACTTAGTGTTAATCGGTTAACTAGTTAACATGTTGAATTTTCAAATTATGTGCAAGTTTTCCATTGGTTAACCGATTAACCATTTTGCACTGAAAATGGTTAATCGATTAACACTGAACCAGAGGAAAAAATTGGCCAAAATTCAGCATGATCCTCTTTTAAAACAATTTTCAAACACCTTATGATCATGAACTGAATTGGAACGAATTTTAAAGTGAAAAAATAGTGGAATCCCTGCAATAAAACAATAATTTATGATCCAAAGGATCAATAACCAATAGCACCAAAGATCTACATCATGAATGATGGTGATGAAGGTGTAACAATGGAGGAAGATGAATTACCAAGAACAAACTTCAAATTACTCCACTAGCAAGCTTGATCTACTGAAATTGATGAGGAAAAATTAAAAGGATGAAGGTTTAGCTCAAAGTTATGCAAGAATTCAATGCAAATTCTTGATAACTTTCAAAGGAAGAAAATGAGCTTTATGTGAATTTTGTGGTTTGAGGAGATATTTTGCAAGGGTAAATTTGGCTATCAAAAGCTTGAAAAATTAATGAAAGGAGGGTGGTATTTAAATACTTTAGGTATGGGAATTTGGTGGAATGGAGCTTGCTTTGGAAAATCAAAATTAGGCTTGGAATTCAAATTTGGAGGGAAATTCATAAAAGAGTGGCGATTAGTGAAGGTATATGGTGGGAAATGATCAAAGTGATGTAGAGGAATAAAAGTGGAATGGATCTAGAATATTCCAAGTGAGATCAAGGGCTAGGATGTGATGAATTTGAACAATTTATTCAAATTTCTCCCTGGTTAATCGGTTAACACATTGGTTAACCGGTTAACCAAGTCAAAACCTGAATATTTTGTTCTTTTTTATTGCATGATTATTGTTTTGGCTCAATTCTTTTGCGCGTCGAAGAAGACATGAAAATAAACACATGAACCTTGGAATTCCATGAATAAATCAATTAAAGCTTGGGAAATCCTTGGTCATATAAATTTGAATTATTTGTGAATCAACTTCGACTTTTTATTAGTGAAATTCATTCGAGCTGCGGGATTGCTATTTTTGGCATTTTTCAATTGTTCTTCCACGAAAAATATTAATAAAAGAAAAACAAAATATTTTTGGATTTTAATTAATGGTTAGTGAACATAAAAAAATAAAAGCTCATAAAAGTAATGGTGATCCCCTATGAGGCATAAACTTCAACAAAAAAGGACCGAGGAACCAGTACATGATCTTGTTTGTATGCAAATGATGCAAATGCAAACACAAACTTAGGGAAAAAATTAGGGTGTTACACATCCCTACTATCTCTAAGCTTTAACATATATAATGAAATAATTCTCCCTTACCTCGAATAAGCCAAACCTTTCATGATTTGGGTGATGGGAGTTCTTATTATAGAGAATTCCTCTTCTAGGGTTTTGTACCCTGGGATATAGGTATTGTTATCTACGAGTATGGGCCATATGATGTTAGAAACAAAAGGAATGCTTGGAGCATGCCTTATAGTATGACCATAAACATTTGTTGACCTTTGAGAGCTTGTAGAAAAGGAAGTTTTAAAACTTGAAAGATGGAAGTTGCAGAAATATTTTCTAGGGTTTAGGAAAGGGAAATGGTGGAAAAGAAAAGAAAACGTTAAAGGATTATATAAATAGCCACAAAGAGGAGAAAGTTTCCCTTTAATTGTTTTAATAAGTGTTGATCGAGAGATGGACACATGTAATTTATTCTTGAGAAAATTGAAATAAAAGGATTTATTTTAAATGTCATTTAATTTCATGATCCATGATTCTTCTAGGAAATCAAAGTTAATGATGAAATTTGTAGTATGTGACGTGACGCTTTGGTGGAAAGTAGTCATGATGACTAAAAAGGTCTTAATTATTGTGATGTGTAGAGGCTAATCTAAATAGTCTCAAGCAGTTACAAAAATGGCACCTTTCTTCCATTTAATACACATGATCTAAAGTGGAATTGTTTAGGGGGCATTGATCGGTGGCTTTCACTATCTATTTTTCAATATCGTTTGTTGATCATTTCCGTTAGTTTGTTTGAAGTTGCATTGCATTTCATCGTTTTTTAAGTGTTTTGTGAGTTTTAGTCAGGGCATATATAAAGGGAGAGTGCAACTTTTGGAAGCCAGCAGCATGACACGGCCACCCATGTCATGGGACACGGCCCTTGTCAGGGCTCCTGGAGGAGACAATTTTCATATTTTGTTTTATGTCATTTAAGTGACCTTCGGGGGGTATTTTAGGCTTTTTGCGTAGCTGTTTTGTGATCCGATACATTAGGTTGAACGTGTGATTAAAAAGACACTTTAATTTTTACAATTGATTTTGGCTGGAGATTGTATGCACGAGTTTTGGGAGAAAGGAGATCTTGGAACGACGGAAGCCATTTAAGATCATTTGAATCCAAATACGAGTGTAATGTCTTTTCCTTGATTTTATCAGTTTACCGTTGTTATTAGGAACATGAGAGGCTAAACCCCCCAATGCTAGGGGGTGTCCCTGATTTCCTATTGTAATGACATTGATTCTTATTTTATAATAATTTCACTGCATTTTCATTATCATTTTGTTGTATGAATGTTCGTAATGAAAACCTCAATTGGAAAATAATGTTTAGGTTTATGGTTAACAGTAGGTAGGAATACCCTAGTTAACGCTTTTCATTCAACAATGTTTTTTTAGACATCTCCAAGGAATTGGGATGCCATAATTTAATCGTAAAAATTTTGGTATTCTAAAAGCTTGGTATTCTTCCTATTCAACCAAGGAATTGGGGTATAGAGGGAATACCAAAGGGTTTTCTTTAAAAGAATTTTTGAAAACTAATCTTGAAAGGCGGTAATGATATAGCCTTGTGGTGAAATTGCAAATTCTAAGGAAATTTGTCATTATAAGGGTTTTCATACACCTTCCCTAGTGTTATTCTTATATTTGTCATGGCAGCTTATTTTTATTAAGTGCTTTTATTTTATCTAGTATCGTCTAAAAACCAATTTTAAAACCAACCTTAAGATCTTTTGTTCAATAAATTTACATAGAACATATCTATTCTTGCACGGTCCTCAAGAGACCGACACTGGGGTAAACCCATTTTATTACTACAATCGATAAAATAATGCACTTGTTATTTTAACGATCAAACATATTTTAGCATGGAAATTTTACCTGGTGAAAAGTCACAAAGAATTGTAATAGCTACCTTGAAATCTCTATGTGTCACTGATTATGTCAACTAAGTGGTTAGACTAACTTATCAGATGAGTCAATGCAAATAATAGTTTGGATGATTCTTAGGAACATATACACACGATTATGACCACTCTATCTTCCAAACATGTTCAAAATTTTGAAAAGGTTATCACAAATCAGACTTCAACCAGTGTCGAAGTCGACACGTCTACCATGTGTTGGGGATTTAGTATATTTTTAAGTCCAGATAATATATGAAATGAAGATGTATCAGCATCATGGGGATGGATCAAGGATTTTTTATAAAGGCTATTAAGGTGTTCAAGAGCAGTTATCAGCGCACTGGTTGGTTTTTCAACAGTTTTGTTCTTGAAGATATGTGAAAGTAAGTTAGAGAAAAGTTGCCTAAGTAGTGGAAAATATGTCAGTAATGAACTATCTATTGTAGATGGTTATTACTTGTACTAGTATATAAGTTTGGCTTAGTGCATGAGTTAGAGGTTACAAAAAAATCACATTGGTTCTCTATAGAACTTAAGTATCCAAGAAAAACAACAAAATAATTTGTGAGAAATGTGAGTTTGCATCCATTATTTAAACTAAAACCTTTTTATTCAAAGTGTTTACTATAACACTCTATTATTGCCAATAATAATATATATAAAATAAGTTGTGGAAAACATTGGAGTACACAAGTAAGATGTCACATCCCTTGAAAACATCATGAAGTATCAAATCACTTCAATTACTTTATTACGCGAAAAAATGAATTAAACATTAGAATACTTAATTAGTTCACTTCCACGGCACTAAGGCCTTAACAATAATAATTTCCACCAAATATGTCGTCCAATACAAGTTTAAACATAATATACGTAACAAAATAAAACAATGCAAAACATAGTAAAAATCCCACATCCCGTGTTACATATTAGAGTGACTCATAAAACTTGATCAAGCAACATAAGCTCCAAGCACTACTCAGGTATCTGATTATCTGTACTCCCCAAGGAGCACATATACAACAACAAAAAAGGGGTGAGCATTACATTGAATAATTAAACGGTGAATAACACATGTTTAGGAGTATTAATTCACATAATTCACATCAAACATACAATCATAATTCACGCACAATGCCATAACATACTCTCCATAGTCAATCATATACATATGCAATATGACTCACTAACACGACACCATGCATGCATGCGGTACCAACACAATTCGTGCATTTCATTCATTAAACATGATTTTCGTCGGAATTCGGATAAGTCGTATACATTCCTCTGAACTACAACTTATCTCCATCACAACTCCCACATGGATTCTGGACAAGACTTGGCACCCATCATGCATTCCCACCTAGATTATCTCCACATGACACGTAACACACGATCCACAATGATCACACGTGAGCCATATACTCACCGTAATTCCCACTGGAATTACCATCTTGTGCCAATACTGTTCATATACAACAACAGTTTCATCATATAAGTACCACAAAACATCATTGGATAATCCACACAAATTCTGTGTTTTACCATTTTTCCTATCATTACCAGATTCATTATGTCCAATTGTATCTTACTAGTCTTACGAACCAAGAGAAATTGCATTACACGTAAAATCAGGAAAGAAATCGCGAAAAATAGAAAATTCTACACCTAGGCCTTTCCATACGCGTATGGCCTTACTGCCACGCCCATGCCTCACGTACCCTATACGTATGGCCTTCCCATTGGTCTGAGTCATACGTGTATTTCCTTGTGCCATATGTGTATGACCATAGGCCATTTCTCCCTCAAAACCCCTCCAAACTACCCATACGCGTACTGGCTAGTCCATATGCGTACGACCTCTTCCTCATATGTGTATCATACGCGTATCACCAGTTGGCCATGGGACATGGCGTGTATCATACACGCGTATGCCCCTGGGTGTGTCCCCTCCCATACACGTATTGCCCTCTCTCAGACGCGTATGGGCAGCCAGCATGCTAAAATCCTAGATCTGCATCAGTACGAATTTTTACTCTTTTGTGAACTTTCAAATCCCTAATTCATACCCCAAACAATAACATATACTATTTTATCTTCTATGATTCCCTTTCATTCAATGAGCCTATCATTAAATAAAGTTTATTCATCATTCAAACCCTAATGTTCGTCATTTTCTAAATCTCATATTTTTACACATCTATAACATGGTAAAACACAACAATAATTCACAATGTCAATGAAGTTACATATGTATTAATAAAACATACACGAATTCATACTAGTATCATCACAAAAAACACAATTTCTCAACAATTATACAGTTACAGAATCAACAACATAAGAAGAATATGCACAAAAATTATAAGAGGGAAAGAAACCCTTAATACCCTCTCATGTTACAATCACCCTTAAAGAATTCATTCTCCCCCTTACCTTAATTCTGAGCTTTGATCCTACAATAATGGTGGAATCTCCTAGTCTCCATCTTGCTCTAGCTTATCCTTTTTCTCTCTGTTTTCTTTTCACATGTTAACTGCTTTCTAATACCCTCTTTAACTTCTCCCTAATTATATTTAACTTTCCTTAATTTAATCTCAATAATAATAATAATAATATATTCCATTTATTATTAATTAAATTATTATTATCATATTATTCAGATTTTATTCACATTAATCAACTAGACTAAGTTCTCACACTCACCCTTAACCACCTACCCTTAATTAATCCAATAAAAAATCCACAACAAAGCACACAATGGCTAAATATCTACACGGGGTGTTACATTTATGTTAAATTTCATTTACTTCATTTACTTTGCTTGTTATTTATTATGTTTATCCAAACTTTATTGTTTGCATCTAATTAGTTACTATCAAACATTCTAAATCCAGATAACACACTTTTCATTATATATTTTCTTTACAAAAATTATGCTATGAGTTTTTTCGAGTTAATCTCTTAAGTAAACTAAATTCGTGATTGCTTACTAAAAGCACCAGTAAACAATATCATGTCTCCTACATCTTTTGATCATGGGAAAATTATTAAACTACTTCAAAACTAATAAATTTGAGGCACTAGACATGATGGTGACTTATTTGGGAGCTGACTCGGGAAAAGCTCAACAAGAGATAAATGATACCAGAGAATGTCATGCTAGATTTTCATTCTTGGTGGATCTGTATAAAAATCACTTGACCGTAAGTGTGGATGCTGATAGTGATGATACATGGGTTGCATGTCATAAAATATGTGCATGGTCATATCTCATTATTTTGGTCGACACGTCCTTATTTATGGACAAAAATTTGACCTATGTAAATATTATTTACCTTATATAGTTTATCTCTTTTGTACATCTCTACTTCAAATTAACTTATGATAGTTTATAGAAGACAAGCAAATTAATAGAAAACAACAATCTATTTACTGTTTTATTTTGTAAGCATGAGATTGAATAATCAAGTACAAAGGGTACTCAACCTGATTACAAAAGGGAGGATAAAAAATTACCGATCCAATTACAACTAAGATAAATACAACAACAAAAACTTGTCGAATTCATAAAGATTACAATTGGAGTGTGTAATTTCTCCGATACAAATCCACCTTCACACCGTCAATTTCACCCTCCAAACGATATCAATAATATTTCAACTAGCACAATTAAAGATGATATCATTTATAAGCATCCAAATATTCCAACAAATAGATAACCAAATAATTCCTTCCCTTCCTCTCTTAAACTTATTGGTTATGCCAAAAGAACACCAATCCACAAAACTTCCTTTGGCACAAAAGGAAAAAGAATTGGGAAAATTAATTCAATCTGAAACTTCTTTCTAAACCAACCTAACCGCCGAACAAGAAAAAAATAAATGATCCAAATTTTTCGGGAAAGAATTACAAAGAACACAAAAAGAATTAGACAACAGAGACAAAGCATTCCATATTAAACTAAAAGCATGATCATACTTGTCCATCGGACCAAACCGGATATAATAAATATCAGTGAGGCAATAGGAAGAACTTACCGAAAATAAAGAGTTTGAATCCAGCTTCCAAAAAATGTGGTCCTTACCAAAAGAGTTCGGTGAAAAATTCCTAATAAACTCTCTAAAAGCTGCTGGAATGCTACTATTCTGACTTCGGCCGAAAAATCCAGTGAAACCAAACTGGCAGCAGCAGTGCTTCCTGTACCAACACCGCCTCCAACAGTGGCAGCCGCTGCTTCCTGCCCAAAAACGTCGGGGCTGCTATTGGAAATTGCACCGTGGGGATACCAAAATCCCCCCATTCCCAAACACCATTATTCCATCCACCCATACATGCTACCGACACATTTTAAGAAGAGAAACCTCAAATAACTCCGGAAAAATCTCCCTCAAACAACCTGAACCGGTCCAATCCGCATTCTAAAAAGAAGTGTCAAAACCATTTCCAATTTGAAAAAGGAAATTATCAATAAAAATGTCTTCTTGATAAGAATTAGAAATAGAAATCAAATCACACCACCAAGTCGATTGTGAACTCCAATTGGGAAGAGAAGCACCTTTATACGACATATATAATTTAATGTCCCCGTAACGAGCTTTCAAAATCTAGAACCACAATTCATCCTATACCTCCAAAATTATCCACCTCCACTTATGAAGAAGAGCTAAATTGAAATATTTTATCCTTCTAAGATTTAAACCTCGTCTTTCATAAGGAAGACAAAGATTTTTCAACCTTAACCAATGAATTTTCCTAGAACCTTTTGAATCGCCCCAAAGAAAGCCACTTTGAATTCTAACAATATCTTTCTTAATTTTAACCGGAGCTTTAAAGAAGGATAATTGAAAAATATGTCTTCCTCCGAAACTCCGAAAAATGATTTTATTGAGCACCGACTTCAACAAAGTAATTCTACCTCCGAAACTCAAAAAATGATTTTTCTAACTAGAGAGATAACTTTTTAGTTTTGAAACCAAAGAAGTCCATGTAGAAAGTCTACGGGGATTGGAACCGACCGGAATACCAAGGAACAAGAATAATTTCTTTTCCATGGAGCAAGAAAGAAAAACCGCCGCCGCTTCAAGAAAATAACCAGAAACATTTATGCCAACAAGCTTACTTTTGTGGAAATTGATTCCAAGACCCGAGACCATTTGAAAAGCCCTAAGGACCGATTTGATAGCCCATATATGTATCCAACTAACATTTCCAACCAAAATGGTATCATCTGCGAATTGAAGCACTTCAATAAAACAACTCCCTTTTATATTTAATTCGTAAAATTCACACTTTTCAATAGATTTCCTAATCAAACCCATTAAACCTTCCGTAACCATAACAAAAAGAAAAGGCGATAATGGATCTCATTGTCTTAAACCCCTTTCCACCGAGAATTCCTTCGACGGGCTACCGTTAACCAAGACCAACATCTTACTAAAAAAACTAGTGACCTCCATCCATTTCAACCATACACTCCCAAACCCCATTTTCCTTAGTAAGAATCTTAGAAAGTTCCAACTAACTTTATCGTAAGCCTTTTCAAAGTCTAGTTTGAAAAGAGAACAAGCCGATTTCTCCTTGGAAGCATAATCAACAATATCATTGTCCACTAAAACTCCATCAAATATTTGTCTCTCCGGAACAAAAGCACTTTTGCAATTAGAGATGATAGAATGTAAAACCATCTTCATTCTAGATGTCAAAAGCTTACGAAGAGCCTTGTACATGAAACCCATAAGACAAATGGGTTTATAATCATCTAACCCCAAAGGGTTATCTCTTTTCAGAATCAAGGTTAGAAACGAAGAATCAATAGCCTTTGATAATATAGCCCCTCAGTGAAAATCCTTGAAAACCGACAAAAATCAATCTTAAGAAAGGACCAACATTTCTTAATGAAAAGAAAGGAGTAACCATCGGGACCCGGACTTTTAGACCCATCACAACTCCAAACCGCCTATCTAATTTCTTCCTCCGAAAAATCACTCTCAAGAAAAATTTTATCCTCCTCACTAAGATATTTAAAAGAAATGCCATCCAACAACGACTTATGCACTTCGGGTTCAACAAATTTAGAAGCAAAATGGTTTCTTACCTCCTCTTTAACTTCAGAGACGGGAGAAATAATTCCACTTTCCGAATTAATGAAACCAATATAATTGTGTCTCCTTCGATCCTTCATCACACAATGTAAAAATCTAGAATTATCATCTCCGTCATTAATCCACTTAATTCTAGATTTTTGAATAAGCATATTCTCCTTGATGCGCAAATTCAACCAAAACCGATTTGAAACCTCCTTGCGAGCATCCAAAAAATTATCCAAGATTATATTGTTTGAAGCTTCCACCACTTCGTCGCATTTGTTAATCTCCTTCACACACTTATCCACCTCCAAATAGATTTTACTAAACACCTCTATATTCCACTTCCTAAGACTTCTCTTTTAAAACAAAATCCCATATTCCCTCCACCCTCAAAGCATTCCACTCCTTCTCCACAAAATAGATAAAATTCTTATTGTTGAACCATTCAATATTAACTTTAAAAGGCTTCGGCCCCCAATTATGGAGATCTGACACCAACCAAATAGGGGAGTGATCGAAAATATCTCGGACCTATAAGTTCATTGATAATACCCCACCTACTAATGGACTCCTCTGATAACAAGAAACAATCATTGTGACTCATGGAAAAACCATTACCATTAATCCAAGAAAATGTCTTCCCTTTTCATGGAACATCCACCAAATCAACATTTGAAATAAAATATGAAAATTTTGTCATCTAACTAGAAAGGCCTCATGAAGATCTACCTTTCCTTTCCAAAACCTTAGTAATTGCGTTAAAATCACCTCCAAAACACCACTCACCATCCGAAAATATATTCTTGAGATCCAAAAGCTTACTCCAAAGAATTTTATTTGATCTAATATCACAAGGAGAGTAAATGTTCACAACATAGAACAAGCACTCCCTCTAACAAATCTTGATCCCAACAAAACCTTCTTCCTTGAAACTACTAATAACATCCACACAACTATTTTCGAAAGAATAAGCATTCCTCCCGATGAACCCAAATAATTAGAAGCCATCCTACCAATATCTTCATTAGACCAAAAACTTTTAGCAACCACTTCATTCATAGATGACAATTTGGTTTCTTGAATTAAAAAAAAATATCTGCATTACCTTTTTTGATAATTTGGCTAATTTTCTTCCTCATAACCAACTTACCTGCCCCATTATATTGAAAGATACAATAATCATTTCCACAATAGTAAATTAGCCTTCCCTCCATCTTTTTCGTTTCTATCCACTCTCCAAATCATCAATTTTGCTCTTGTAATCTATTGATTTATCCATTGCCACCACACCAAGCTTTGACATATTGTTCCAAATTTTGGCCCAGACCTCACTTTCCATATTCTCTCATTGTCTAATTTTGTCACAGATAATATTAGACTCCTCTGAATTAGCCCTATAACACCCTTCTCTCGAAACAAGATTTGAGTTATTAAGATAAAAAAACTACCTTCCAAATTAGTTTCTTCAATTGAATCCCTAGAAGTAGATTCTAAAACTGAATTTCTACCAATAATACTATCCTTTTTTCCACCTTTTCTTTTGAAGCCAGAAAGTAATTTAAATTTCACTTTTTTACTTTTTAGCTTGTGGTCCCCACCATTTCTAAAAATCCCCCTTTCACAGCTGGTACCGACCGGAAAATAGGAGAAGTGTCCAAATTCAAATTATCAATGTTATCCTTAATAATAGAGTGGGCCCTTACAATATTTTCCAAACCAATCATGTCCTTGTCACCTTCCTTTTCTGCTAATATATTGAGAGAACAAGGAACATGTATCTCTTCACGAACACGAAACTCCTCATGCCTAGGTGAAGCGGAAATCCCTTTTGACCTCTCTATAGCCTTATCAAAAGAGCCAACAGAGGGATGTGTAACACCCCGATTCGATTTTCCCAAATTTTGTTGAGTCTTTTATTTTATTTGAAAGATAATTGTTTTATTTGTGAAATTATCATGATGATATGATATGTTGAGGAATTAATGTGATATGTTGGTGTGATATGTGATTTTACCGTTTTGGGAATTTTCGGGTAAAATTGGTTTGGAGGGTATTTTAGATATTTGTTAATTAGTAAATAGTTAGAAATTAGTAGAATTGGTATTTTTGTGAGAGAATTATATTTGGTTGGAAAGAGTAGAAAATAGAAATAGAAAGAAAGAGAATATAAGAGAGTGAGAAAGAGTGAAATAGAAAGTTGGTAAGAAGAGAAAGAAAAAGAGAAGAAAGAAAAGGAGAGAAGAGAAAAAGAAGAGTAAAGAGGGAAAGTTGGAAAAGCTTCAAGATTGCTCCTAGGAATCAGAATAATCGGGTAAGGGTGATAAGCATTGTTATCTTAATATTGTGTATGATTATGTATGTATTTGATTGGTTGAGTTTTGGTTTTGATGGAAGTTTAGAGAAGATGAATAGTTAGGGTTTTAGAGAAATGCGAGAAATTAGTGGATTAATCGGTTAGAAATCGTTGTAATCAAAGTATGACGTTATATATATGCTTTAGATCATGTTTATGGAAGTATTTTGGAGATTTGGGTTGTTTGGAGTTGACTGTTCGGAGCTGAGAAATTCTGGAATTCGTAGTGGTCGCTCAGCGAGCTATCCCTCGCTCAGCGAAAGTTCCAGGGAGATTCTTGCTCAGCGAGCGAGAGGGCGCTCAGCGAGCCTGTAGGTTTTTGAGGAAATTTTGTTTTAATCCGTAGCTTTAGTTTCGGGTATCCGTTTTTAGTGTTCCTTATATCGATTTGAAGCTAGAAACGTGTAGAAACTAATGATGCTAAGAAATGTAATTTTTAGCCGACTTTCACCCGACTTTTCCGATAAAACGTAAATGAATTAATTATGGAAATGTGGGTTGATGTGATGTTGTGGCCGTTTGGAAAATGAATACATGATTTGAATTGAATTTCAATGTATGTTAATTGAATGAGATGAATGCATAATTATGTTGTGAATAACGTATGCATTTTCAAGAATGTTGTGTGTCATTTTGCATGTAAAGCATAATGTATGCATTCTTGTGTTGTGAGATTCTTTGTGAATCTGTTATAGCATCATGTGCTCATGTGGAGTGTGAGCGATGACTATAACAAGATCGTGTGCCCATGTGGGGTGTGACCAATCAGATTGTGTGCCCGCGTAGGGTGTGAGCAATCTAGAAACATCGTGTGCCCGTGTGGGGTGTGAGCGATGGGTGATTTATTCACATTGATTGTGTGCCCGTGTGGGGTGTGAGCAATCCATAAACATTGTGTGGCCATGTGGGGTGTGAGCAATGGGGAACATCGTGTGCCCGACGGGGAGTTACTTTAGGTAACAAGCGATAATTCCATTTGGTTCCTGAGTGAACCTGCTGAAATGTTGAGTCGGTACCGCATTGCATCTGCATAGAGTCGTGTGTCGGTCTCTATGAGTTGCATTTTATCATTTTAACTATGATATGTAGAAATAAACATGAATGTGCATATGTTTATTTGGAGTATTATGGAGATGATAGTATGTGTGATGAAACATACTTGTTTGTATATATACATGTTTGATATATGTATATGTATGTGATTTATACATTTGTAATGTATATGTCTGATTAAACATAACTAGACGTATGTTTATGCGGAATGAATAGAATTGAGGAATACACATAAATAATGTAAGTTTATGTGAATTAGTGAATTGGTGCATGATGAACATGCTTGATTTGTGTATGTACACGTTGCGATGTGTATAGGTGATGAGGTATGAATTGTGGTGAGAATATGTTTTATGTGCATTTTATATGTTGAGATATATAATTATATGCAATGTTATTATGATAATGTTTCTCACCCTTCTGCTGTTTTATGATGCTCTATGAGGCATTGCAGAATAGGTTGCTGGATGGCAATTTTTGTGAAGCTCGTCTTCATCTTTTGGTCGGTCAGCTCTGATATGTAGCACCAGGTAGTTAGGTTGGCTTAGCACCATTGATGTGATGCATTGTGTACATGTACCTTTTGGATGGATGTTTTGTATAGACATGAATATTGTTGTTGGCATCAAACTTGTTGATATATATATATATATATATATATATATATATATATATATATATATATATATGAATGGAAATATATATGTTTGATGTTGTTGAAATGTTTCCGCTGTATAATTCATTTATCGTTTGGAAATTACCCTATTGTTACATATCTATTATGAGCAGGTGTAATGTGGTTTGATTTCAAGTATAATGTGACATTGCTCTTTTAAACCATATTTTGAATATACTCTGATGGAATTTTTAATATGTGCCTAAATGATTTAATTGCTTAGTTGGGGTATAGAAAGGGGGTGTTACATTAACTGGTATCAGAGCCAGTGTTCGAGTCAGTTGTGTCTGTCTTGATGTTGTTATGATTGAACTTTTGTTTAATCTTGTTGTTGTCTTTGGGAACAATCAAAATATGGCTGGTAGGAACGACAATGATATGGCTTCTGCTTTGGAAGCAATGGCTATGGCGGTGCAGGGGGCGCCGAATGTGAATGTTAATGATGAGTTCATGAAGAATCAACCGCCGGTCTTCAAAGGAGGATTCGATCCTGATGGTGCTCAGAATTGGTTGAAGGAGATTGAAAGAATCTTTAGAGTCATGGACTATGCTGAAGAGAGTAAGGTGAGGCTTGGTTCTCACATGCTGAAGGAAGAAGTCGATGATTGGTGGGTCGGTAGAAGTCAATCTCTTGAGGAGGATGATGAAGAGATAACTTGGGAAGTTTTTCATACTGAGTTCTTAGGGAAGTACTACCCTGAGAGCGTGAAGGGAAAGAAGGAGATGGAATTCCTTGAGCTGAAGCAAGGTAGTATGTCAGTGGTTGACTATACTGCTAAGTTTGTGGAATTGGTTCAGTTTCATCCTCATTATGTTGTTGCTACTGCTGAGTTTTCTAAGTGCATTAAGTATGAGAATGGCTTGCGCCCTGAGATTAAACAAGCTGTGGGATACCAGAGAATTAGAAGGTTTTTAGATTAGACGGAATGTTATAGAATTTTTGAAGAAGATAGCAGAGCTCGTTCTACACATTACAAGAGTGTGAATGAGAGGAAAGGGAAGCAACAAGCTAGAAGTGGACCTTATGTGACACCCGCTGATAAGAGCAAACATAGGGGAGACTTTGATAGGAGATCTTGTGGAGGGAGTTCTGGTTCCTTTAAGTGTTACAAGAGTGGCGATTTAGGCCACAAGTCTTTTGAGTGTGGGAAGAATATTGTGAAATGTTCAAACTGTGGAGGTCTTGGACATGCTACTACCGAGTGTAGGAGAAATGTTGTGAAGTGCTTCAATTGTGGGGAAGTTGGTCACATTAGTACTAAGTGTACTAAGCCAAAGAAAGCTCAGGCAGCAGAAAGGTGTTTGCAT
Organism: Lathyrus aphaca; assembly: GCA_963966055.1. NCBI lineage: Eukaryota > Viridiplantae > Streptophyta > Magnoliopsida > Fabales > Fabaceae > Lathyrus > Lathyrus aphaca. The sequence goes on from OZ014520.1 coordinate 184,867,694, forward strand.
TAGCAGGGAAGGACACTACTAGTGCAGACCGTTTGATTAAAGGTACATGCTTTATTAATAGTACGCCTTTACTTACTATTATTGATACGGGAGCGACTCATTCGTTCATTTCTCTTAAGTGCGCTAAGCGTTTGAATTTGTTTATGTCTTCTTGGGGTGTGAGATGGTTATTGAGACTCTTGCTTTAGGGTCGGTAACTACTTCTTTGGTGTGTGTAAGTTGTTCTTTGACCATGTATGGTAAAGATTTTGTTATGGATTTAGTTTGTTTGCTGTTGGAAGGTTTGGACGTGATCTTGGGTATGAACTGGTTGCAATTTAATCGAGTTCATATAGATTGCTATCATAATTTAGTAAGATTTCCTTCTTTGGATGATGATGAAGAAGAGAGTTTCCTATCCACGAAAGAGTTGAAGAAACTTTTAGTGGACGAAGTTCAATTGTTTGGTTTGTTTGCATCTTTGTCAGTGGAAAGCGAAGTGGAGATAAGTAGGTTTCCAGTGGTGTGTGATTTTCCAGAAGTGTTTCCGGATGATATTAAGGATGTACCGCCAGAAAGAGAAGTTGAGTTTTCTATTGATCTAGTTCCGGGTACTAGACCAATTTCGATGGCACCGTATCGTATGTTAGCTTCAGAGTTGGTAGAATTGAAAAAACACTTGAATGACTTGTTGGATAAGAGGTTTGTTAGGCCGAGTGTTTCTCCTTGGGGTGCACCGGTATTGTTGGTAAATAAGAAGGATGGAAGTATGCGGTTATGTGTTGATTATCGACAGTTGAACAAGGTGACAATTAAGAACAAGTATCCGCTTCCGAGGATCGATGATTTGATGGACCAATTGGTTGGTGCGCGTGTTTTTAGTAAGATTGATTTGAGATCAGGATATCACCAGATTTGTGTGAAAGAGGAGGATATTCAAAAGACGACTTTTAGGACACAGTATGGTCATTACGAGTATTCTGTGATGCCATTCGGAGTTTCTAATGCGCCAGGTGTGTTTATGGAATACATGAATCGTATTTTTCATGAACTGTTGGATCATTTTGTGGTTGTGTTCATCGAAGACATTTTGAGTTATTCTAAGTCTCAAGAGGAGCATGAAGAGCATTTAAGGATTGTATTACAGATTTTGAAAGAGAAGCAATTGTATGCTAAGTTGTCAAAGTGCGAGTTTTGGTTGTCGAAGGTAAGTTTTCTTGGGCATTATATTTCTGATGGTGGTATTAGTGTTGATCCATCCAAGATTGATGCGGTAATGCAATGGGAAGTTCCTAGATCGGTTACGGAGATTCAAAGATTTTTAAGCTTGGCGGGTTATTATCGGAGGTTTATCAAAGGATTTTCAAAGTTGGCACTTCCGTTAACGCAGTTGACTTGTAAAGGAAAGGCTTTCATTTGGAATATTCAGTGTGAAGAAAGTTTCATGGAACTTAAGAGAAGGTTAACAACGGCTCCGATCTTGATTTTGCCGAATCCGACGGAACCATTTGTGGTGTTTTGTGATGCTTCATTGTTTGGGTTAGGTGGTCTCTTGATGCAAGATGGAAAATTTGTAGCTTATGCTTCAAGACAATTGAGGGTGCATGAAAAGAATTATCCTACGCATGATTTGGAATTAACGGCCGTGGTTTTTGTCCTAAAAATTACGAGGCATTATCTTTATGGTGCAAGGTTCAAAGTTTTTAGTGATCACAAAAGTTTGAAGTATTTATTTGATAAAAGGGAATTGAACATGAGACAAAGGAGATGGTTAGAACGTTTGAGGATTATGATTTTGGTTTGAATTACCATCCGGGTAAGGCGAATGTGGTGGTCGATGCCTTGAGTCGTACGTTGTTACATATGTCCGCATTGATGATAAGAGAATGGGAACTTTTGGAGAATTTTAGAGACCTGAGTTTGGTTTGCGAGATGACACCGAGAAGCGTGAGACTTGGTATGCTACATGTTACGGATGATTTTCTGGCAACCGTTTGTGAAAAGCAAAATTTGGATTTGAAATTTGTTGATTTGATGATGAATAAGAATGAGGATTTCAAGGTTGATAATTTTGGAGTTTTGAGATTCCGTGGTCGTATTTGTATTCCCGATGATGAGGAGTTGAAAAAGATGATATTGGAAGAGGGACACCGGAGTAATTTAAGTATACATCCGGGAGCGAATAAGATGTATCAAGATTTGAAGAGGATCTTTTGGTGGTCCGGATTGAAGAGAGATGTAATACCCCGTATTTTATTTAAAGCTCTGAACAATATTAATTGGTAATAATATTATTCCGGAATACTCTAAGAAATTTTAATGGAACCAAATAGAGTAATCAGCAGGATATTATTTTATTAATTGATATTAGCTGACTCAGAGGTTTTATAAAATATCGGATTAAGAGACATTTTTGGATACTCTCTTATTTTTGACCCATTGGTAAAAATATAAGTTTTATATTTTTATATATATAGAAATATTATGAGAGGAAGAGAAAGTTAGTAAGAAAGAAGAAAAGAAGAAAAGGAGAAGAGAAGAGAAGAAGAAGAGAGAAAAGCCCTAAAGCTCCAATTCCTCATTCCCGATCATCCGTCCGTCGAATCAACTCAATCTTTCCGCCAATCTTCATCTCTCGAGGTGGGTTCTTAGTTAGAAACGTTTATATTTGATTTTGGATGAGTTTTAGAGATTTTGTGGTTAGAGCTAGATTGAAAATCTAAGAAAAATCGGAAGTTTTATGGTTAAAACTCGATTAAAACTTAACTAAAATGCTCATATGATGTTAATGAACACGTTTGATTATGTTTTTTCTACAATGGTTGATGTTTGGGAGAGATTTGGTTTGGGAGAGGTGTTTTCATGTAAGGCTGGAACTTCCTGAACTAGTGTAGCTCGCTCATTGAGCATACCTCGCTCAGCAAAAGTTCCATGGCAATTTTTGCTCAACGAGAAGGAGCTCGCTCAGCGAGACCTGTAGGTTCCAACCTTGGTTTTTATTTCGTAACTTATGATCTAGGTATCCGTTTTAGCGTTCCAGATATCCTTTTGAAGCTAATGATGAAATCTATATTTTGAGACCAAGAAATGTTAGTTCCGCCCGACTTTTACCCGACTATTCGATTAAAAGGTAATGAAACGTCATTATGGAATTGTGAGTTAAAGATAAGGAATAATGAGACTTGTGAGACACCTAAGAGTTCGTAGACTAATAAGAATTGAGGATCACGCTTGATTGTGTTTCCCTTTGTTAGCTTGAGGTGGGTATTACATTGAGTCCCACGGGAAGCGAGAGTTAGCTTGAGGTGGGTATTACATTGAGTCCCACGGGAAGCGAGAGTTAATTTGAGATGGGTATTTCATTGAGTCCCATGAGAAGTCTAGTGGTTCATACTTGAGGTGGGTGTTCCACTGAGTCCCACAGGAAGTCTTGTACGACGTATTGATGGGTTGTTCCGTTTCGACTTGGTTATTTTTGAGAGGAACCTTTGTACTCGTAGAATTGTTATGCTTGACCCTTTGAGCCGAGAGAACTCTAAGATAGGGAACCCACTGAGATGTTTTATCTCACCCCATGTTGATGTTGTTATTTCAGGTACTTCAGTTTCCGCTAAGGGTAAGGATAAGGCGACTTGATTATCCTTACTAGTTGATGGCTTAGTCTTCCGCTATGGATTTTTGAGATCTTCGGATCTAGTTCTTAGATAGTTTTGTAGTTGAACATCTTGTACTATTTTATATCCTTGTTTAGTACCTTATGTTGTAGTGGCTATATTTATACAATGTGTTGCTAAGAATTTATTTGTATTTCAGTACCAAATTATTAATATTATATATGAAAAATATGCTTTATGTATGTCTTTTGTATATGGGTATTACAGTTGGTATCAGAGCAGGTCGTATCCTCGACCTAGCCTTGAAATATTATAAGGGTTTCCTTCCGTTCATACACGTTGGCTTGCGATAGGACTAAATGTTATGTTTATGGTATTGAGTCTGATCAACTTAATCATGTTCTTATGACATTTAGGAAATATGGCTGGTAGACGTGGAACTCGTGCTCGACCCAGTGTCACTCATCCCGGTAGTGATCAAGCAGGTAGCGATGGGAATGCTCCTATGTTCCAATTTATGCAGCAGATGCAGCAACAACAACACCAATTCATGCAACAAATTATGTATTAGATTAGTGGGGGCCTTCACCCTCACGTGGTTGCTCTTGGAGCTGCGGGTGGAACACTTAGAGACTTCTTCCGCATGAACCCTCATGAGTTTCATGGCGGGTTGGATCCGATTAAAGCTCATGAATGGGTGACTGGAATAGAGAGGATATTCCAGATTGTGATTTTTAATGAAGAAGACAAGGTGACTTTTACGTCACATTTACTAAAGGGTCCTACTGCTAGGTGGTGGGAGAGTGCTTCCAATTTAATGATGGTGCAAGGGATTCCGAGGGTATGGCAGCAATTTAAGACAGTTTTTATGGATAAGTATTTCCCGAGTTCCTTGAGGACACAAAAGGAGTTCGAGTTTCAACAATTGAGGCAAAGGAGCATGACTGTGGCCAGTTATGCTGAGAAGTTTGAGAACATGGCGGCCTACTCTAGGCAGGCTATGTATGCTCCAGATGAAAGGTGGAAAATTGACCAGTTCTTGTTTGGGCTAAGGGCCGAAATCTCGCATAGTGTCTCTCAAAGGGAGTTCACTACCTACTCTGAGATGTTGAGGCAATGCTATGTTGCAGAACATAGTTTGATGAAAGTGCAGACAGAAGCAAGTTCCGGAAGGGCGGTTCAAGGAGATAGGGGGAGAGCTAGTCAATCTTTTAGGCCGAGGCCTCAACCCTTCAAGGGGAAACAGGTGTCGAGTCCTAGATCCAGTGCTCCTCTTCTTGCTCCCGATGCCATAAGAATCATTTTTGTAGATGCAATCCAGGTGTCGTGGTTTGTTTCCTTTGTCATAGAAAAGGACATTTTATTAGAGATTTTCCCCAGAAGAAGGACCAAGTGCAAGCAAGAGTTTATACTATGGATGCTAGGAAGGCGAAGGGCGACAATTCCTTGATTGCGGGTAATTGTCTTGTTAACAATCATCCTTGTCTTGTTTTATTTGACTGTGGAGCTACGCATTCTCTTATATCTACTAGTTGTGCAAAGCGACTTGGGTTGCGACTATTTCCTTTGTCTCCTCTAATGGTGGTTACTACCGCTATGGATGAAACTGTCGAGACACCGCTTAAGTGTGAGAACTGTACGTTGTCCGTGGATGGTAGAATCTTTCAGATTGACCTCATTTGTTTGCCCCTTAAGAAAATTGATGTTATCCTGGGAATGGATTGGTTGTCTGCGAATTCTGTGTTTATTGGATGTGAAGAAAAATTGATCCTCATTCCCTTTGTTGAAGTGCCTCCGAAAGATGTTTTGAAACCGATCTTAGAAGGTACGGTTGGAATGGTAAATTTTCTGTTTGAACAAGACATATCTGTTTTTCTTGTCCTTACTAAAGAGGAGAGTAATGAACATCAAGTTTTGAACATTCTGATAGTTTGTGAATTTCCCGACGTCTTTCCTGAAGATGTCACTTCCTTATCTCCGGTGAGGGAGGTTGAATTCTCAGTCGACCTGATGCCGGGAACGACTTCTATATCCGTTTCCCCTTATCGGATGGCTCTGCTCGAGTTGAAAGAGTTGAAGGATCAATTGGAAGATTTGATGGCAAAGCATTTTGTAAGACCTAGTGTCTCACCGTGGGGAGCTCCGGTGTTATTGGTAAAGAAAAAGGATGGTGGTATGAGGTTGTGCATCGATTATCGTAAGTTGAACAAGGTCACAATCAAGAATAAATACCCCTTAACAAGGATAGACGACCTTCTAGATCAATTGAAAGGAGCCTGCGTGTTCTCGAAGATTGATCTGAGATCGGGCTATCACCAGATTCGTGTGAAGAGTTCGATGTTCCGAAGACTGTGTTCAAAACCTGTTACGGTCATTACGAATTCTTAGTGATGCCTTTCGGTGTGACGAATGCTCCAGCTGTTATTATGGACTACATGAACCAGATATTTCAGAATTATTTGGATAAATTTGTGGTGATCTTTATCGATGACATTCTTATCTATTCTCGTACTCCGCAAGAGCACAAAGAACATCTAAGGATTGTCCTATCGATACTGCAGGAAAAGCAACTTTTTGCTAAATTTAGTAAGTGTGAGTTCTGGATGTCAGAAGTCAAGTTCCTTGGACATGTTATATCCCATGGAGGTGTAGCTATAGACTCGTCTAAGATAGAATCTGTAATTAATTGGGAGAGACCGAAGAATGTTACCGAAGTGGGAAGCTTCCTAGGTTTGGCAGGTTACTACAGGAGATTTATTAAAGGTTTTTCCCATATGGCATTACCGTTAACTAAGCTCACTAGGAAGGACTTCGCTTAAGAATGGGATTCCAGTTGTGAGCAAAGTTTTGTGTGGTTGAAGGAGAAATTGACGACTGCTCCAGTCTTGATTATTCTCGATCCTAACAAATCTTATGAAGTGTTTTGTGATGCTTAAAAGACGGGTTTAGGAGGTGTTCTCATGCAAGAAGGTCAGGTGATGGCGTATGCTTCCAGACAGTTGAGGGTTCATGAGAAGAATTATCCTACGCATGATTTGGAATTAGCGGCTGTGGTGTTTACCTTGAAAGTGTGGCGGCACTATTTGTATGGTGTGCGTTTTGAGATGTTTAGTGACCATAAGAGTTTGAAGTACCTCTTTGATCAAAAGGAACTGAATATGAGACAGAGGAGATGGATGGAGTATTTGAAGGATTATGATCTTGAGTTGAAGTATCACCCCGGAAAAGCAAACAAAGTGGCGGATGCCTTGAGTAGAAAAGTGATTCATAGTGCCGAATTGATGGTATTGGAGTATGCATTGTTAGAAAAGTTCCGGGATCTTAATCTTCATTTTGTTTGGACTCCGAATGGTGTAATCATGGGAAACTTGAATATTAATTCTACCTTGAGGAATGATATTCAACAAGCGCAAGTTTTGGATGAGAAGTTGCAAGGACTGTTACTCCAACCGGGTTTCGTGAGAGCATTAGATGGGATAATCCTATTTAATCAAAGAGTTTGCATTCCGAATGACAATGTGTTAAAGAGAAGGATTCTGGAAGAAGCACATAAAGGTTCTTTTACGATACATTCGGGTTCTTTGAAGATGTATAATGACTTGAAGAGGGAGTATTGGTGGTCCGGGATGAAAAAGGACATTGCGGTATTTGTGTCAGAATGTGCGGTGTGTCAGCAAGTGAAGATTGAGCACCAAAGGCCAGGTGGATTGTTACAACCTTTGGACATCCCAATTTGGAAATGGGATAGTATCTCTATGGACTTTGCAATAGGTTTACCGAGTACTCAGGGTGGCTATGACTCTGTTTGGGTGATTGTGGACCGACTAACGAAATTTGCACATTTCTTAGCCGTGAAGACTACATATAGGACAAGTCAGCTTGCAAGGTTGTTTATTGTTGAAATTGTGAGATTGCACGGTGTCCCGTCCAGTATTGTATCGGATAGAGATCTGAAGTTCACTTCGAGATTTTGGAAGGTGTTCCAACAAGCCATGGGTACAAATCTGCGTTTGAGTACTTCTAATCATCCTCAAACGGATGGTCAGACGGAACGTACGATTCAAACGATGGAGGATATGTTGAGAGCATGTGTTTTAGAGAGTAGAGGAAATTGGAAAGAACTTTTGCCGTTGATCGAATTTTCGTACAACAATAGTTACCATGCAAGCATCAGTATGGCTCCGTATGAGGCTTTGTACAGAAGAAGGTGTAGAACACCGTTGTGTTGGTCGGAAGTGGGTGAAGATAGGATCTTAGGACTAGAAATTATTCAAGAGACTAAGGAAAAGATTCGTATGATCCGAGAAAAGATTAAGCAAGCCCAAGATCATCAGAAGAGCTATGCTGACAATCGAAGGAGACCTTTGGAATTTGTTAAAGGTGATCATGTATACTTGAGAGTCACTCTGAGGTTAAGGTTGAAAGGATTGTTTAAGTCACATAAGTTAAGTCCGAGATACGTAGGACCGTATCAGATTCTAGAAAAGATTGGTGAAGTTGCTTACCGTTTAGCCTTGCCGCCATCTCTATCTGAAATGCATGATGTTTTTCATGTATCCCAACTTCGTAGGTTCGTTCCTGATCCTCTTCAGCCTATTCTGCCGGATTCTATCGAGATAGAAGCGGATTTGACCTTCAAGCCCCAACCGAGCCGTATTGTTGGGAGAGAAACCAAAGTGTTAATGAATAAAGAGATACCGCTTGTTAAGGTGCAATGGGATGAGACGCATCTGGGCGATGCTACGTGGGAGTTGGAATTAGAAATGCGGGAATCATATTCTCACCTGTTCAGGTAATCCTTTAAATTCGTGGACGAATTTTATTTAAGGGGGGAGGATGTAATACCCCGTATTTTATTTAAAGCTTTGAACAATATTAATTGGTAATAATATTATTCTGGAATACTCTAAGAAATTTTAATGGAACCAAATAGAGTAATCAGCGGGATATTATTTTATTAATTGATATTAGCTGACTCAGAGGTTTTATAAAATATCGGATTAAGAGACATTTTTGGATACTCTCTAATTTTTTACCCATTGGTAAAAATATAAGTGTAAACACCCCAAATTTGCCCTCACCCATTCACACCATGGCTTGTGATCATTCTCATATACATAAACACAATCATGTCATCTCACATCTCATCTTTTGATTCACTGCATAGCTTTCAAGGCATCTGCACCTAGGGTTTGTGATCTGAGCAATCCCAAAGCATCTTGAGCCATTCCAAAGGCAACCAATCAACTCAAAGGGGTCCATGTGTGTTCTTATATCATATTTCATCTCCTCAAAGTCAAAAATGCAGAGGAATCACAAGAACTAGGGTTTGAGTGGATGCAGAGCCAGCTTGAACTACACAGTTGACTGAAAATTAGGGTTTTGGTTTCAGAGGCCATAACCCCAAATTTTTTGGTCATTCTTGTTTCCATTGATCTCTATATGGTATAGGGAGTATGCATATCAATTTTCATGAAGAAATTCCATGGGGAAGTCATCTGATCAAGGGTTGACTTTTCAGACAAGTCAGTGCAAAATCAGGGCATCTGAGGCCCCCAATGACCCAACCAATGGGTGATCTTCATCATTTTGAGTGTATATGGTCTTTATTTGATCATGGAATAAGGTGGAAGTTCATAAAAATCAAGAATTTAGGGTTTTTGCAAATGTTGACTTTTTGGGCATAGTTGACTTTTCAAGAATGCATCATTTTATGTCATTTTTCAAGCCTTGATTCATGATCCAAAAATGCTTCAAATGGAAAAAACTTTGGTCATGAAAGTTGTAGATCTCATCTTTCCCTTTTCAAAAAGTACAAGAACATGATCAAACTCTTCTTGGATCAAAAGTTATGGCAATGCAAAGTTGGCTAAAATCACTAAATTTCAAGACATGCACTAAATGGAAATTTTGCAAAGTCATGAACCAATGCATTATGTGACTTCTAATTCACTACAAACCAACACACAAACATGTCTCTAAGTCATAAGATCAGAATTGAACCAAGAATGCCCATGGTTATAGTTCATGTAACTTGACTTTTCTCATGAAAGTTCAAAAAGCAACAAGTTGCAAAACCACTCATCATGCTTCCTACAAACTATGACATTGGATGCTGACTTTGGCTAGCCTCTCACCTCACCCTTTGCTGCGCAGCCCATGCCATGTACTTGCCTAGACTTGGAGCCATGCCTCACTTACACAAAAGGTGGACTTTATGCAAAAGTAGACATCCCAATCACAGCAGGACATGTCACATCTCCCAGCCACTTGCAATTGTTTATACTATCCAAATGCTGGCCAAAACATAAAGGAGGCAAGGCTGAAACATACAAAAACACAACATTCACAAAATCATCACACACTGCATTTTCTATCGAATCTGCTCACACAGCCATCAAACACTCAAGCTAACTTCACCATCCAACTCAACACACTTCATAGACCTCAAACCACCAAAGTTCAAGCCTGAAACAAGCCTGACCTGAGCTTCACCATTCTTCACCTTCCAAACCAGTTCTCTTCGAATCTCACTATCCAGCCATCAAACACCTCATCTTTCTTCACCAACAAGTCAAGCATACCACAAGGAGTCAAAACCACCCTTTACTTTGAACTGAAACAGCCTGTACACAAAGCTCATCTCCTGCTACACCAGAACTGGTTCTCACAAATCAGCCATCCACAAGAGCTTTGAAGCCTTCCATTAGAATCAGGGGATACAAGGGAGTCCATTTGCACGCAAGGAAAGCTCTGGAAGTTCAATTTTGAAGCTTTCCAGCTCAGGTATGATCATGGAAACTTTTCTCTCAAAGCTGGGTTTTTGAGTTATAAATTGTTTAGTCATGTCTTGCTGGTCATGGGGTTGATCTCAGAATTAAAAATGAGTGAAAACTGAGCTTGTATGGTCCCTCTGAATTTTTGCCCGTAAATTTCTTTCCTGTCGATTCCTTTGATTCATGATGCATAAATGTTGTTTGAGCTTGGATTCATGACCTAGGAAGTTAGAGGATCATTTAGGTGTGCTTGATTTGTAGAATAAGTACCTGGATCGTGTTCTAGGGTTTTTGTGCAACCGGAGAAGATGACCGGAGCTTCTCTCCGGTCACCTGAGGGTGATTAACCCTAAACTCAGGTCATTATGACCATTTGAATTTGAGCCGTAGATGGCCTTTGACTTGTTGACTTCCCTCCAGTTTAGAAGGCCAGGATCTCTTCATTAGCCCTAATCCACTTATTTAACTTTAATTAATTCGTAATTAAATTAATTTGGCCAGAGTGAATCTCCACCATCCATTCACGCGCCAGTCAACCATTTTGAATCCAGAGTGCATCTCAGCCTTCCATTTGGTTTACTTTTATTTTATTTGATTTTTAATCCATTTTTATTTCATTAACTTACATAATTATTTAAAAATAGCAAAAATGTCTTAAAAATTATGAAACTTTTTCATGAAAGTTTTATTAATTTTTAAGACCCAAAAATATTTTCATTTTATTTTTTATCATTAAAAAAGTATTTTTAAATATTTAAAAGATTATTTTTAATTGATTAATGAGAATTAATTAATTAAAAATACTTTTAGGTATTTAAAAATTACAAAAAAATTCATGAAATGTTCTAAGACATTTAGAAACATTGTCCAACCTTCAAACCAAATTTCTTTTTTGATCTTGATGCATTTTAAGAATTTTTCATTGAATTAAATCATTTTTTATGCATTATTTTGATCATGGATTCAAAAATTCATTTCTGCCAATTGGTGAAGGTTGAGACATTGATTCTTCTTGCATTGTCTTTTGTTTTGCATGTAGTTTCAAAGATAAAAAGGCCATGAATTGCCCTTGCATTTTCAAATTGTTTGGCATTTGTTTTGTTAAGAACCCTAAAAAAAACCTAATGACTTAGAAAATTCATAACTCAAGATTGGTTGAGAGTTGAGAGTTCCCCTTTGGGCAGTGGCTTGTTATAGGTCTAGGGTTTCCTTGGGTATCATTTTCCATTTTTACTTTAGGGTTTTGTTTCTGTTTTTGGTTTGTGTTTGATGTTTGATCCATAAACCCTAATTTGGGCTTTCATTTGCATCCCTCTTACATTTCCTTGCATAACATGACTTGTCTTTGCATTTTGTGCATTCTTATGATTCATTTGACATCTTAAGACATGTATAAAGCATCTTTGATCATTGCATTACATATTTGCCATGTCATTTGTCTTGTATGATCCATAACTTTTCATGCTTGTTCATGCTCCTTAACTTGCATCATTTGCATTCATGATCTTGTATGAACATCCCCATTGTCTTGCCTCATGTTTGCAGCACCTCATAACATCATAATCATCATCAACATGCTTCTGGTTTTGCTTAGCATCATATCATTTCATCTCATCTTGCATTGCATTGCATTTTCTTTCTAACATTGCAGGTGGTAAGTAAACTTGAGAAGTGGATTTGCCTTCACTTCTCATATCTATTCTCTTCATCTCTCTTGCATCCATTGCTGCATTCTTATTTGTGTTTGAGTTTGAGCTTGCTCATTCTTCTCCTTCCCACTTTCTTTCTTCAAGTGACTTGACTTCTTGAATGAAGCAAGTCATTTTGCTTCTCTTGATCCTGTTCATCTGCTTCCTGGTGGCTCCTTTGAAGATTGTTCTTGAAAACCTCACAAACCTTAGGATCATCCAAGCATGACAATGAATTAGGGTTTTGATTAGTCCCCCCATAGTTTTACCTTTGTGTCTCTCTTTGAGTCTCCTCTTCTCACCTCATAATCAGGGACTAAACCCTAAAGGCTTTAAGACTTTGTGCTTAGGGTTATGCCTGCATCCTTCTCTTAGGATGGAGTGTATAACTTTAATCCTAAGTCTTGAGCCCTTAAGGTGTTTAAATCCCTTAATCAATTCATCTAATAAATATCAAGACATCACACTTGTAACTTGGGCCTTGCATTAGGGTTCTAATTCTTCCTTAAGTGGTTAAGAAGGACTAACCCTAGTGTTAATGGACAAGTCCCCCTCAAGTTGTCTTATAAATCATAAAAAAACACTTCATCATCATATCATTAATCTAAAATCCATTTAATAAAGGTTTGTTTTGTCATGGGTTTAATCCCTAATCATGGATTAAGTTGAGGAGTCTTCCCCAGCTTAAACATTCTCATCTATTATCCTTCTTTTAGGATGGTGTAATGAGTCTGTTTAATCCTTGATTATGGCTTAACCTCATTACTCAACACTAAACAAAATCACAAAAACATCTAAATAATCACAAGTAGGTTAATGATCTTAATCCTGCATCAAAAGGTGATTAAGTGTGAGAATCTGACTTCACACTTAAGGTATTCTCATTACCCCTAATCAGAGGGAAGATGTGATGAGTTTACTAACCCATTGGTTTAGACTTAAGCTCATTATCCTATGACAAACTCCAAAAAGCAATAAAAGACTGAAAACACAAAAACAAACAATAATCGTCTCCTCCGGGATTCTTTTCTCATCACCTTCACTCACAATCGAGAACTTGCTTCTTCCGTCTAATGCAAGACAGTTAGCACCTGAGCCAGACAGGTCATACACTTGAGCATAGACAAGCAAGCAGTTCAAAAGTCAATTCATCTTTCAGTCTCTTTGGGTCGAACTACGGTGTTCTGACTTCCTCATTGCACGAGAGGATACGTAGGCATAACTTAACAGTTATCGAACAAAAGTCTCTGTATATTCCCCCTCTTCCAGCTTCATTCTTTAGCCTCATGATCTTGAGCATTTTACTCCTGTCCTTACACTGACACTTTCATACTTCACATCACTTATACACTTTACACTGACACCTGTACATCCTCTTTCCAGCCATTTTATACACAAATTGCACTGACACTACCCCTTTAAAACACAAATCTTTTAAGCGTGGATCCCGTCGAGTACGACGGACAATCTGGGTGCTAATACCTTCCCAGGTTGTAACCAACCCCCTTTCTCAGTCTCTCTGGTTCGCAACCGTCTTATCCATCCTTTTCTAGGTCTATGCAGCATTACCTTTCCTCCGGGATAAAAATGCCTAGCTGGCGACTCTATTCATTCTCCAGTGAGTTCACGGCTGTGTGTTCTCACTGTTCCCTTCGCCGACCGTTCGCGTCTGTACCTTCATCTGACCCCGTGTCACTTGTCGGGAGCGACAGCTTGGCGACTCTGCTGGGGACCCTTATACTGCAACCAGGGCTTCTGGTTCTTTTTGTGGGTTCCTCCTAGCGCTTGTTTGATTTGTGTTTGCTGGGGTGTTATGTGCTTATTTGTGTTTGTATATTTGTATTTTGTTTATTGCTTTATGTACAGTTGATTTATTGCTTTCTTTATAGCTTTATATTTTTCATACTGTCATACTGTGCTGGCTGGGTCTGGTTTTTCTTTGGTGGGTGGGTGTTCCATTGAGAGTTAAGGTCCTATACCTGGGACCTGAGTGACACCTAGGCTAGAGTGAATCATATTCTTTCCCATTCCATTTCGGTCTGGTGCGGGAATATGAAACACGGTTCAGATATGGGTTTCTTCTTGAGAACTCTGTGTTGCAGATTTCCTGCAATGCTAGGGCTATCTGGGAAGCCTGCTAAGTCTGGATGACCTTTTAGTACTGACCTTCAGAAACTGAGGTGAATTAGAGGAGGAACTTTTATGGTTATTGTAAACACTGTACCTCCGGGTTAGAAGTGTTTACACTTCTCATAACTGATCCAAGTCTGAGGATCCTTGTTCTAGATCACTACCTGTGAGGGGGTTGGGCTGTTTACAGGTTTGCAGGTACCTTGACCTCAGAATACCCTGTTACTTTGACTTTGTTAAGAGTACTCCATGTTGGATAGTTCTTGTGATTCTAAACCCTGGACTTGTGGCTCTTTATTTGAGTCCCCCACCCTGGTTACTGGATTTTTAGACCTCCATCTGGAATTCTTGAACACACATGGATCTATACCAAGGCAGTTAATCAGATCTAGCTCAGTCACAAACCCTTGCATTTCATTTTGCATACATACTCATTGCATCATATTAACATTTGCTTATTTGTGTTTCAGGGTATCCATTTTCATCTGGTTTTGGTTTTGACCCCATCTGCAGTATTGACCTATCTCCACCAGCACTTGCTTCAGCTGCCAGCCATATACTTCAGTTACTTGCACTAGCCAGCCAGTGGCCCACTCCTCAGCATCTTCATCAGCACTTACTCTACTCAGCCTTCAGCATCATGGCTCCAAAGAAAAGCAACATCACTTATCATTTCTTCCAACCAGACTTGTCAGACATCAGGAGGATCCAAACCCTGATCACTCCAGAGCACATACCCTTGTTCAGAGAGAGTTATGGAGATATACTGGACATGGTCATGGATCTGGACCCATCTCAGAGAAGCCTCATCCACACCTGCATTCAGTTTTATGATCCTCCATTGAGATGTTTCACCTTTCAAGACTTTCAGTTGGGTCCTCTTTTGGAAGAATACTCATATTTGGTTGGTTTGCCTATCAAAAGAGAGATCCCATTCAACCCTGAAATGGTCTTTCCTAGCAATGGAGAGATAGCAAAAGCTTTGTATCTGGAGCCTGTTTTGATTGAACAACATATGACCTCCAAAGCTGGAACCCTTGGTTTTCACCTGGACTTCCTGATTTCTCAAGCTAGTTTGAAGGCCTCCTTGGGGGAGTGGAAAGCTGTTTGTGCTCTGTTGGCTTTAAGTGTATATGGAATTGTGTTGTTTGCAGATGAGCCTCGATTCATTAGCAAGAATGCAATCCACCTGTTCATCCTGAAGAACCCTGTGCCAACTTTACTGGGTGATCTCTATTACTCAGTACATCAGAGAAATGAGAAGCAGAGGGGAAGATTAGTGAGGATTTGTGCTCCATTATTCCATGCTTGGCTTCTCAGGCATCTACCCAGGACAGATGCATTTCTCAATCCTCATCAGCAAAGCAACTGGGCAAAGAGGCTCACTACCCTTACTACAGCAGACATCAGATGGTGCACTCAGAGCACCAAGGGCAGGGATATGATCACCAGCTGTGGGCACTTTCCCAATGTGCCTTTGATAGGAGTTAAGGGAAGTATCAACTACAACCCTCTGCTGTTCAGAAGGCAATTAGGCTATGCACTGGTTCATACTCCAAGGGAACAAGACTTGGTGGAGACCCTCTACTGTGAGAACAAGATTAGTCTGGCAACTGTTAGGCAGGCTGCCTGGGCCTGGGATCATGTTCAGACCAAGGGAATCACCATTCTGGGGAAGTGCAATAATGTGGCATCAGTCCAATATTATGAGTGGTCCCATGCTAGGGCCCAATTCTCTGGAATGCCCTTTACCATAGAAGACATGCCTGAGTCATCTTCAGCACCACCCCCTGCCACTATCAGTTTGGAGGAGTTTGAGAGCTTGAAGGAAAGAAATGAGAAGTTAACCCAAGCCTTGCAGAAGACCCTCAGAGAGAGGAGTGAAGGTGTGAGGGAGATTGAGAGATTGGAGAAATTGAGGGTAGAGCACTTGACTAAAATTGAGAAGTCTGGGGAGTATATCAACAAGTCCAAGGCTGGTGAGCAGATTCTGAAGAATGCTTGTAAAGAAGCCCAGTTTCAGAGAGCAAGAACAGACTTGTATTTGAAAGAGAGTCAGGCCAGGTGGGTCCGGATCACTGAGGCCCGTACTCTAGAAGACAAGAGAGCTCAAGACAAGATGGAGCAGATGGAAAAAGCCCTGGCAGCAGCCCAGGAGGAGATATCAGAGCTGAAAATCAAAGCAGGATTGAAGAGGTCTAAGGACCAAAGTCAGAACAAGAAATTGACTGCAGCTGTTGCAACAAGAAACCTTCTCATCAGAAATCTCACGGAGCATCCGGCTGATCCTGTGACCGAAGCACTTCTCAAGGAAGTTCGTGAGGATGAGTTTGGCCTTGGAGTTTGATCATTTGCTTATTGTTGTTCCTTTTTCCATGTACTTTTGCTTTTTTGTGATGTATTTTGGCCCCTTTGAGGGTTTGTGTTGTAAAATGAACAATTTGTATTATTTCACCTTTGTAATATATTTGTGTTAGTTTCCATCTGGGTTACTTCAAAAGCACCTTCAACAGCATCATCTTCAAGGGTCTGGAAGGGTCAAAACTGAAGACCAAACCGGATACCTTGAGAACAAATAAGCATAACTGCATTGCATGCTAACCCTTTTGTTTGTTTTGTAGGTTTTTGTTTTGTTGTTGCTAACCCCTGTTGTGATGTTCAGGAATTATTGCTCGCCGCCGGGTATTTCCTCTCAACAGGCCTCACAGGTACCCAACTAGAAACAACCTTCCGGGAATCCAGATGGATCAGATGCAACAAGACCTTACGGAGGTCAGAAACCAGATGGCAAACGAAAGGTTAGAGATGAGAACGCAGATGACGCAGTTCATGGAAGTTATGAACAACATGGCTCAGAGCCAGGAGAGACTGAGGGCCATGGTGGAGAGGCAAAATCAAGAGGAGCCTCATGTAGGAACTGCAGGCACCAGTAATAATGAAAGGGTGCAACCACATGTTACCCCCCCTGTGTTTGGCCCACATCTCCATCCAGAGGCCAACATCCCTGTCAACATTCAAGGGACAGCCACAGCAGCCAGAGTACTTCAAGAAGATCCTCAGGAGGACCAGTATACAGTAATGGGTGCCGGAGAGGAAACATATGATAGGCGATTGGAAGAGATAGCTGAGAAGTTGAGGTCCTTAGAATCTCAAAATTCTTTGGGTTTCGACGTCATGGACATGGGTTTGGTAGAAGGGGTCAGGATCCCCCATAAGTTCAAGCCTCCATGCTTCGAAAAGTATAATGGGACTTCATGCCCCCGGACTCATTTGCAATCATTTCTAGGAAGGTTGAAGGCCTATACAATGGATGAGAAATTATGGATGTTCTATTTCGAAGATAGCTTGACTGGAGCATCAAGAGAATGGTACTCTCACTTGACAAGAGCAACTATAAGATGCTGGAAGGATCTGGCAGAAGCCTTCATCAGACAGTATCAGTATAATCTAGATATGGCACCCAACAGGACTCTCCTAATGGGAATGTCACAATCTTCAAGGGAGAGTTTCCGAGAATATGCACAGAGATGGAGGCAACTGGCTGCTGCTGTTCAACCACCAATGTCTGAGAGAGAAATGGCAGACATGTTTATGAACACTCTCCAGGGAACGTATATTGACAGGTTGGCTGCTTTCTCTTCCACCAGCTTCGCAGATGTTGTCATAGCTGGGGAGAGAATTGAAAGTCTGTTGAAAATGGGCAAAATTTCCAACAATGGTGCAAGCTCGTCCAGTGGTACAAGAAAGCCTTTTGCAGGCCCGAGGAGAACTGGCGAGACCAATGCCATTCACACCAACAGGGGTAGGCCCCAATATGTTCAAAGGACGATAGCAGCAGTCACTATCCCTGCTCCAGCTCATCCTCAGCCAGTCTATCAACCTCCGCAACAAAACTTCCAACAACAACCTCAGTATCATCAGAATCAGTATCCTCCAAGAAACTTCAACAACAACTCCAACAACAACAATCAACAGAGGCCATTCCAACAAAGGCCATCCCAAGCTAACAGAGTGATCGACCCGATCCCAATGCCGTATGCTGCCTTGCTGCCACAACTTCTGAAACTCAACCTAGTTGAGCTAAGAACGTTGGCACCTCCGGATCCCAACAGTCTACCAAGAAACTATGACTCCAATGCTAGGTGTGCTTTCCATTCAAACGCACCTGGTCACAGTACAGAAAAATGCAGGGCTCTGCATATGAAGGTACAAGACTTGGTAGACTCCAAGGCTCTGAATTTTGCACCTCCGCCCAATGTCAATAAAAACCCAATGCCAAACCATGGTGGTCCTCGAATTAACGCTATTGAAGAAGACCAACCGTCTTATTTGATAACTAGTGTGGATCAGATCAGGACACCATTGGTGGAAATCAAAGCTCAACTCCGTGAAAACAATATATTTCCGGGGTGTGAACTAGGATGTCCATACTGCAATATTTCATGGAATGGGTGTGAGGACTTGAGGAATGGCATTAACAGCCTTATTCAGAGTGGCCTACTCCAGATCACTACATCATTCCCGACAAATCCGGCAACTTCATCAGCAACGGTTTCAGACCCTCCTACAACTGCAGCAACTATTGTTCCTGACAATTCATCAGCACCATCAACAAGTACTTCACCTGTCCTTCCAAATGATCAGTTTCCAACAGTTTCTCCTGCTACAACTTCAGCTTCATTCCATTTCGACTCTCCATCAACAACAACAACAGTCCTTCCAACGGAACCTCCTACAACACCAGCAATCAATCATGAAGATGTCTCTACCATCACCATATTCTATGATCCTGAAAATAATTCCGCCTACCATTCAGAAGGTGCTGCTCCCGCCAGAGCACCAGTTACAATCTTTTATGATCCACACACAATAACAGTCCCTTCGGCAGCAGCAATCAGTCCGGTCACTGTCACGGTGCCTGGACCAGTACCATATGAAAGCAATAGGGCCATCCCTTGGCACTATGGCTCTGACGTGTACTGTGAAGGGAAAAGAATCACTCTTGAAGCATCAACACCTGCACCACAAGTAGATAATGTGGGGGGAGGCGGAGGCTTCACTCGAAGCAGACGTCTCTTCGCCTCACAAGTTCAAAGACCTACAGCCGAAGCAGAAGCTGCTGCCAAGGCAAAAGGAAAAGGCCCGGTGCAGGAAGATCCAGCTACCAAAGAAGCCCTGAAGACTCCATTTGATCAGGAAGTTGATGAGTTTATGCGGATCATCAAAAAGAGTGATTATAAAATTGTGGATCAACTTCACCAGACGCCATCCAAAATCTCTATCCTCTCACTGCTTATGTGCTCCGAAGCCCATCGGAATGCACTACTTAAAGTCCTGCACGCAGCTTACGTGCCTGAGGAGATAACTGTCAACCAGTTGGAAACCGTGGTTGGAAACGTTACTGCTAGCAATGGGCTAGGGTTTACCAATTCTGACTTGACAGCGGATGGCCGCAATCACAACAAAGCCCTGCACATAACCCTGGAATGCAAAGGAGCTGTCCTTTCTCATGTGCTGGTGGACACAGGTTCCTCCCTGAATGTCTTACCAAAGAAGGCTCTGGTGAAGCTTGAATATGATGGATTGGCATTGAGACCCAGTAACCTGGTAGTAAGAGCCTTTGATGGTTCTAAGAGATTGGTTCTGGGAGAGATTGAGCTGCCTGTGACAATTGGCCCACAGACCTTTAAAACTATCTTTTATGTGATGGACATTCAGCCCGCCTACAGCTGTTTGTTGGGTAGACCCTGGATTCACGCCGCCGGCGCAATAACGTCTACCCTTCACCAAAAGTTAAAATTTGAATGGGAAGGCCAAGTTGTCACAATCTGTGGAGAAGAGGACATTTTTGTCAGCCACCTGGCAACCTATAAGTACATTGAAATGGATGGAGAGATCCATGAAACAATGAGCCAGGGGTTTGAAGCCTTGAATGTGAATGAAGCATCTGCTGTATCTGGTACTCCAATGTCATCTTACCAACAAGCCCGGAAGGTTGTTGAAGAAGGAACTGCCCTAGGCTGGGGCAAGGTCTTAGCTGTGGAGGAGAAGAAGGACAAATTTGGGTTGGGTTACAGACCAACTCAACATCAAGCAAAGGCTGCTGCAGAGCCTGGTTTTGTCAGTGGGGGATGCTTACCCCCGATGCTATCAACTGTCTGGAAGACGAGCTGGAAGAGGAGCGCAATCTGGAGAATTGGA
The DNA here is from genome assembly GCA_963966055.1 of Lathyrus aphaca. NCBI lineage: Eukaryota > Viridiplantae > Streptophyta > Magnoliopsida > Fabales > Fabaceae > Lathyrus > Lathyrus aphaca. Next base: position 184,888,082 of record OZ014520.1, read on the forward strand.
TTCGTCCAAAGGTCCCGGGGAGCAGTGTCTCGAACTGGTCTTCCCAGGAAATTATAAGAGTTACTCACGCAGAGTAATTATTATTTCCTGTATTTTTATAGCATGCATCCAAGTCTTGCATCTTGCCCAAGATGACAAGACTCATTTTGTAACCAGGGCCATCTGTACTTTTGTGCAAACAAGATTAAATTAATGAAATATCAGACATCTTTTTGCAAACGAGTCTTTTTCTTTTCTGCTCACTGTTTTTCCATTTTTCTTTTTGTACAAAAATAAATGGCGGTGTTTTCAAAATGATAACTTCATTTCACCTTTTTCTAAAGCAAGATTAAAATCAATCACTAAAATGAACAACTTAACCCTTGCAGAGAGTGCCTTCCTGACAGCACCGACAACAGCACGGCTATGACATCGTATGACTTTGACAATCCAATCAATCAAGCTGATGAAGGGGTTGATGAAGAATATGAGCTTCCTGAAGAGCTAGCCAGGTTGTTAAGACAAGAGGAAAAGGTCATTACTCCTCACCAGGGGGAGATTGAAGTGATTAATCTTGGTACTGACGAAGACGTGAAAGAAGTTAAAATCGGGGCCTGCCTGCAAGACTCAGTGAAGAGACAACTGATAGATCTGCTTCGAGAGTATGTTGATGTGTTTGCTTGGTCGTATCAAGATATGCCAGGGTTGGATACCGACATTGTTGTGCACAAGCTGCCTCTGAGGGAAGAATGTCCGCCAGTTAAACAGAATTTGCGCCGAACTCGCCCAGACATGGCTATGAAAATCAAAGAAGAGGTACAAAAGCAATGGGACGCCGGGTTCCTTGCTGTGACTAGCTACCCGCCGTGGGTTGCTAATATTGTGCATGTGCCTAAGAAGGACGGCAAAGTAAGAATGTGTGTTGACTACCGGGATCTGAACAGAGCCAGCCCAAAGGATGATTTCCCATTACCTCACATTGACGTATTGGTGGATAACACGGCTCAGTTCTCGGTATTCTCCTTCATGGATGGATTTTCAGGATATAATCAGATCAAGATGTCACCTGAAGACATGGAGAAGACAACATTCATCACACCTTGGGGCACGTTCTGTTACAAGGTGATGCCATTCGGACTGAAGAATGCTGGTGCCACATATCAACGGGCTATGGTGACATTATTCCATGATATGATCCACAAGGAAATAGAATGTTATGTGGACGATATGATCGCCAAGTCCCTTACAGAGGAAGATCACCTGGTAAATCTGCTCAAGTTGTTCAAGCGTCTGAGGAAATACAAATTGAAGCTGAACCCCAACAAATGCACATTCGGGGTGCGATCCGGTAAGCTGCTGGGCTTTATTGTAAGCGGGAAAGGGATTGAGGTTGACCCTGATAAAGTCAAGGCTATTCAAGAAATGCCTGCACCGAGGACTGAGAAAGAAGTTCGAGGGTTCTTAGGTCGATTGAACTACATTTCAAGGTTCATATCACACCTCACAGCAACCTGTGAACCCTTGTTCAAGCTGCTAAGAAAAGAACAGACGGTCAGGTGGAACGAAGATTGCCAGAAGGCTTTTGACAAAATCAAGGAATATCTGCAAGAACCTCCAATCCTTATGCCTCCAGTTGAAGGAAGACCTCTGATAATGTACTTGACAGTATTAGAAGAGTCGATGGGTTGTGTGCTGGGCCAGCATGACGAGTCTGGTCGAAAAGAGTATGCAATATACTACCTAAGCAAAAAGTTTACCGACTGTGAACAACGTTATTCACTGCTCGAGAAAACTTGCTGTGCTTTAGCGTGGGCTGCTCGCCGACTAAGGCAGTATATGTTGACCCACACCACTTTATTAATCTCAAAAATGGATCCAGTCAAGTACATTTTCGAGAAGCCAGCTCTTACCGGACGGGTTGCAAGATGGCAGATGATCCTTACAGAATACGACATACAGTACACATCTCAGAAAGCCATCAAGGGCAGTGTACTATCTGAATATCTTGCTGAGCAACCCATTGATGACTACCAGCCAATGAGGTTTGACTTCCCTGATGAGGACATCATGTTCATTAAAGCAAAAGATCACGAAGAGCCTATTCACACTGAAGGGCCTGACCCAGAAGAAGAATGGACTATGATGTTTGATGGGGCTGTTAACATGAATGGTCGTGGTGTTGGTGCAGTACTCATTACACCTAAAGGAGTCCACATGCCTTTCTCGGCAAAACTCACTTTCAACTGCACTAACAACGAAGCTGAATACGAAGCTTGCATTATGGGTCTTGAGGAAGCCATTGACCTCAGGATCAAGACATTGACCGTGTTCGGAGATTCAGCTTTGGTAGTCAATCAAACCAACGGGAAATGGTACACCCACCAAGATCATCTGATACCTTACAGGGATTATACAAGGAGGTTACTGACTTTCTTTACAACAGTCAAGCTTGAGTATATCCCTCGCGACGAGAATCAGTTTGCAGATGCTCTTGCTACCATTTCATCCATGATCAAAGTTCAAACGGCCAACTTTGTACCTCAGATTTCAGTGTCTAGACTTGACAGACCAGCATATGTATTTGCAGCAGATGTTGTAAAAGATGATAAGCCTTGGTTCCACGACATTAAGTGCTTCTTGGAGGATCAGACATACCCACCTGGGGCATCTTCCAATGATAAGAAGACCTTGAGAAGGCTCGCTGGTAGTTTCTTCCTGAACACTGATGGGTCTTTATACAAGAGGAACTTTGATATGGTACTCCTCAGATGTGTTGACAAGACGGAAGCGGATTTGTTGATGCATGAAGTGCACGAAGGATCTTTTGGTACCCATGCAGGAGGGCATGCCATGGCTAAAAAGTTGTTAAGATCAGGTTATTACTGGATCACAATGGATGCAGACTGTTGTGCTTACGCCAGAAAATGCCATAAGTGCCAGATCTATGCAGATAAGGTGCATGTGCCTCCCAATCCTTTGAACATCATGTCTTCACCATGGCCCTTTGCTATGTGGGGCATTGATACGATTGGCAAGATTGAGCCAACTGCTTCAAACGGCCACAGATTCATCCTGGTCGCCATCGACTATTTCACCAAGTGGGTTGAAGCAGCCTCATATGCAAATGTTACAAGACAAGTGGTAGCCAGATTTCTGAAAAGAGATATCATCTGTCGGTACGGAGTGCCCGAGCGAATCATTACTAATAATGGTTCCAATCTAAACAACAAAATGATGGCAGAGCTATGCCGGGACTTCAAGATCCAACATCATAATTCTTCCCCTTACAGGCCAAAGATGAACGGCGCTGTTGAGGCAGCAAATAAGAATATCAAGAAGATTGTGCAGAAGATGGTAATCACTTACAAAGACTGGCATGAAATGCTACCATTCGCCTTACATGGGTACCGCACATCAATCAGAACATCCACTGGGGCAACACCGTATCAACTTGTGTATGGTATGGAAGCAGTCCTACCTGTTGAAGTTGAATTACCCTCTCTACGGGTATTGATGGATGTTAAACTGAGTGAAGCAGAATGGGTACGGTCCGGATTCGAACAACTAAGTCTGATCGAAGAGAAAAGATTGGCTGCAATCTGCCATGGGCAGTTATATCAGAAGAGAATGAAGAAAGCCTTCGATCAGAAAGTCAGGCACCGAGAGTACCAAGTAGGAGATCTTGTGCTGAAAAGAATTCTCCCTCCTCATACAGACCACAGGGGCAAATGGACTCCAAATTATGAAGGACCATTTGTTGTAAAGAAAGTTTTCTCTGGTGGAGCACTGATGCTCAGCACCATGGATGGTGAAGATTTCCCGTCCCCTGTGAATTCAGATGCAGTTAAAAAATACTGCGCATAAAATGACCCGCTGGACATAAAAACAGAATGTAAGTCCAGGCAAAAATAGGGCATCCCGGCGAGTCAAAAACAGAATAAAAGACTCGGGCAAAAGTAAGGGAAAATAAATAAAAAATGTACACCCGCTGAGTTGAAAAGCCGCATTGGACAGCTCAGGCAAAAATGGGTATCCCGATGGATTGAAAACCCGAAAGGGCGATCCATGCAAAACAAGGGAATAAGCGAACAACTGCATTCTGAATTCGTCTGTATCACCTACAACTTGGTAAGCTACGAATGATCAGCTTCAATCAGAATCAACTCTCTCCAGAAAGCAAGACGAGAAGAACGTCATTGTCATACGAGTCATAGCAGGAGAGGAAGCTCCTCAAAGCGTCGCCAACACTGCCAGCTTTTTGTTTCTCAATTTGTAACAATCTCCTCATTTCAGGGGATTTGTTTCTTTGACTGTATCTCGCCAATTCAGGGCATATGAATTAATAAAATCAGATTTTCGGTCATGTTTCGTTTTTACGTTTATGTTTTGCAAAGAGTTGTCTGATATCTCTAAAATACAATTGCATAAGTACAGATGCCTTTCTCTAAAAATAAAAACACATGCTTGCATGGAATATGATTACTCTCGAAAGTACTTATCTCCTACGACGGAATCCAGTAAGGGATACCTCGGGACCTTTTGTACGTTTCCTTACCTTTGCAGGATTGCAGGTATCCAGAACGCAACCTGGGGCATGCAGATTACGTTTCAGCAAGTAGGCGAATCATTATCAACTCGGTCTATCTTCCGCATGGCACTAGAAGGTGCCCACTTCCCCAGCGGAGCTGCCAAATCAGCATACACTCAATCTCAGCATCCGAGATGCTCTATCCCCAGCTGAGTTGCTCCCCATTGCTTTCCCCAGCTGAGTTGCCTCTCACAATTCCCCAGCTGAGTTGCCTCTCACAATTCCCCAGCTGAGTTGCCTCTTGTTGCTCTCCCCAGCCGAGTTGCCATTCTTCCTCAACAGAATACAGAAATCAGGGAATCATCTCCCCACAGAGTTCCAGCCTCTATTCAGAAGAGCAACGCACGAAGAGATCACAACAGAGTGAAGAAAGCTTCTACAAACCCCAGATGGGTCCCGTATTATAAGGATATGTCAACCAGTGACATATTTCCCCAAGCAGATACCTCATTAGATCTACCAATGATCTCATCCCCAGCTGGGATGTTCACTTCAAGCAGATCATCCAGAGATCTTCGCAGCAACGGGATCCGAATCCCGGATCTGTGCCCCTTTGCATAATCATGGCATCCGCATCATATTCACCCCCCAGAGCGTAGCATTCCGTCTAATACGGAGCATTACGGCAAAAATCAAACGCATAGCATAATCATAAGTCATGTTGTGAATTGAACGCTTGTGAATACAGATTACTTTCCCCAAGAGTCCCCACCAGAGTCCCAGCAAAAGCAGTTGCCCCACAATCACAAACACCCGTATATACACCTTTTGGCACCCGTCCGTGTCATCTTTCCCCAGTAAAGTCACCTGAACACCCTTTACAAATAAATCACCCTCATTACAGACACGCCCTGACACCCGTCCGTGTCATATCCCAGCAGAAAGCCAAAGAGGTCCTCTTTGCACTCACATGTACTTGTATATACACCCTTTCTTGACACCCGTCCGTGTCATATCCCCAGCGCAGTCGCGTACACTTTCATCAACCCACACACTTGTTAATATTATACTTTTCCCTCTTGACACTCGTCCGTGTCACTCTCCCCAGCAGTTAAAACACTCATCTATACAATACAATACTCACTACTCATGGTACACTTATACAGATACTCGTCCGTATCTTGTATACATCATCACTCACATCCCCACAGATTCGACAGTAGTCCTTGTTCTTTGTTAACCAGTTGGTACTCGTCCGTACCATCATCTCAGAGCATGCGTCAAGAGTTTGTTTCTACATGATACTCGTCCGTATCATAGTCTTAAGGATGCTCGTCCACATCTTTAATCCATACACCGTGTCAAACACTTATGTCTTCTTGAGTAGATACTCGTCCGTGTCTACTATTCCCCAGAAGAGTCCTTTCAGATGCAACACTCGTCCGTGTTCTTTGTTAACCAGTTGATACCCGTCTGTATCATCATCTCTGAACATGTGTCAGTTTGTTTCTACATGATACTCGTCCGTATCATAGTCTTAAGGATGCTCGTCCGCATCTTTAATCCATACACAATACCAGACACTTATACCTTTTGTTTCTTGGATGTAAACGCTCGTCCGTGTTTACTACCTCCCCAGTAGATCACCAACAAATTTCCTTTTTATTTAACACTCGTCCTGTGTTATGATAACTCTGAGAGCAGCCGTACCCTGCTGAGTGGTCGTCCTCCACTTCTTGATGGTCGTCCTCCATCATGCTCATCCGATGGCCGTCCCCATCGTTGATTTTAGCAGCCGTCCCCTGCTAGGTGGTCGTCCTCCACCTCTTGATGATCGTCCTTCATCATTTTATCCAATGGTCGTCCCCATTGTTGATTTTGGTTATCTAACACTCGTCCTGTGTTATGATAAACCCCGAGAGCAGCCGTCCCCTGCTGAGTGGTCGTCCTCCACTTCTTGATGGTCGTCCTCCATCTTGCTCGTCCGATGGCCGTCCCCATCGTTGACCTTCTCTATCCGATGGCCGTCCCCATCGCTGATATTTTCGGCAGCCGTACCCTGCCAGGTGGTCGTCCTCCACCTTTGATGGCTGTCCCCATCATATTTCTTTTATTCCCAACAGAGCAGCCGTCCCCTGCTAGGTGATCGTCCTTCACCTTTGATGGCCGTACCCCATCAGCTGTTTATTTCATTTATTCTTTAACCCGATGGCCGTCCCCGTCATGGTCCCTTTTCCTTTTAACCCGATGGCCGTCCCCGTCGTGGTCCCTTTTCCTTTTTAGCCCGATGGCCGTCCCCATCGTTGGTTACTTTACCTTTATGAACTTGATGGCCGTCCCCGTCATGTTTCATTAATTTCCAGAGAATTTTACAGCTTTATCTTGATGGCCGTCCCCATCATGATTTTATTTCCCCAGCTAGTCGGCCGTCCCCGTCTTAGCTTTACCTTTTATCCCCAGCATGTCGGCCGTCCCCGTCATCGCTTTATTTTTAGCACTTTCCCAGCATGTCGGCCGTCCCCGTCATTGCTATTTACCCAGCAGTCGTCCTCTGCTCGACGGTCGTCCTCCGCCGCCCGCACTTTACAATATACTCTATTTTCCTTTACAATCTATATCCCTTTTCTTCTTCATTCTGTGAGTGCAAATTTTGGACTGTCTTTGGTATTCAACCACAAGTTATCTTGTTTGGCCTGTTAAGCCGTCGCTTACAACCTGCACAGCTAACTCATGTTTGAATAGGGGCAGCTGTAAACACCCCAAATTTGCCCTCACCCATTCACACCATGGCTTGTGATCATTCTCATATACATAAACACAATCATGTCATCTCACATCTCATCTTTTGATTCACTGCATAGCTTTCAAGGCATCTGCACCTAGGGTTTGTGATCTGAGCAATCCCAAAGCATCTTGAGCCATTCCAAAGGCAACCAATCAACTCAAAGGGGTCCATGTGTGTTCTTATATCATATTTCATCTCCTCAAAGTCAAAAATGCAGAGGAATCACAAGAACTAGGGTTTGAGTGGATGCAGAGCCAGCTTGAACTACACAGTTGACTGAAAATTAGGGTTTTGGTTTCAGAGGCCATAACCCCAAATTTTTTGGTCATTCTTGTTTCCATTGATCTCTATATGGTATAGGGAGTATGCATATCAATTTTCATGAAGAAATTCCATGGGGAAGTCATCTGATCAAGGGTTGACTTTTCAGACAAGTCAGTGCAAAATCAGGGCATCTGAGGCCCCCAATGACCCAACCAATGGGTGATCTTCATCATTTTGAGTGTATATGGTCTTTATTTGATCATGGAAGAAGGTGGAAGTTCATAAAAATCAAGAATTTAGGGTTTTTGCAAATGTTGACTTTTTGGGCATAGTTGACTTTTCAAGAATGCATCATTTTATGTCATTTTTCAAGCCTTGATTCATGATCCAAAAATGCTTCAAATGGAAAAAACTTTGGTCATGAAAGTTGTAGATCTCATCTTTCCCTTTTCAAAAAGTACAAGAACATGATCAAACTCTTCTTGGATCAAAAGTTATGGCAATGCAAAGTTGGCTAAAATCACTAAATTTCAAGACATGCACTAAATGGAAATTTTGCAAAGTCATGAACCAATGCATTATGTGACTTCTAATTCACTACAAACCAACACACAAACATGTCTCTAAGTCATAAGATCAGAATTGAACCAAGAATGCCCATGGTTATAGTTCATGTAACTTGACTTTTCTCATGAAAGTTCAAAAAGCAACAAGTTGCAAAACCACTCATCATGCTTCCTACAAACTATGACATTGGATGCTGACTTTGGCTAGCCTCTCACCTCACCCTTTGCTGCGCAGCCCATGCCATGTACTTGCCTAGACTTGGAGCCATGCCTCACTTACACAAAAGGTGGACTTTATGCAAAAGTAGACATCCCAATCACAGCAGGACATGTCACATCTCCCAGCCACTTGCAATTGTTTATACTATCCAAATGCTGGCCAAAACATAAAGGAGGCAAGGCTGAAACATACAAAAACACAACATTCACAAAATCATCACACACTGCATTTTCTATCGAATCTGCTCACACAGCCATCAAACACTCAAGCTAACTTCACCATCCAACTCAACACACTTCATAGACCTCAAACCACCAAAGTTCAAGCCTGAAACAAGCCTGACCTGAGCTTCACCATTCTTCACCTTCCAAACCAGTTCTCTTCGAATCTCACTATCCAGCCATCAAACACCTCATCTTTCTTCACCAACAAGTCAAGCATACCACAAGGAGTCAAAACCACCCTTTACTTTGAACTGAAACAGCCTGTACACAAAGCTCATCTCCTGCTACACCAGAACTGGTTCTCACAAATCAGCCATCCACAAGAGCTTTGAAGCCTTCCATTAGCATCAGGGGATACAAGGGAGTCCATTTGCACGCAAGGAAAGCTCTGGAAGTTCAATTTTGAAGCTTTCCAGCTCAGGTATGATCATGGAAACTTTTCTCTCAAAGCTGGGTTTTTGAGTTATAAATTGTTTAGTCATGTCTTGCTGGTCATGGGGTTGATCTCAGAATTAAAAATGAGTGAAAACTGAGCTTGTATGGTCCCTCTGAATTTTTGCCCGTAAATTTCTTTCCTGTCGATTCCTTTGATTCATGATGCATAAATGTTGTTTGAGCTTGGATTCATGACCTAGGAAGTTAGAGGATCATTTAGGTGTGCTTGATTTGTAGAATAAGTACCTGGATCGTGTTCTAGGGTTTTTGTGCAACCGGAGAAGATGACCGGAGCTTCTCTCCGGTCACCTGAGGGTGATTAACCCTAAACTCAGGTCATTATGACCATTTGAATTTGAGCCGTAGATGGCCTTTGACTTGTTGACTTCCCTCCAGTTTAGAAGGCCAGGATCTCTTCATTAGCCCTAATCCACTTATTTAACTTTAATTAATTCGTAATTAAATTAATTTGGCCAGAGTGAATCTCCACCATCCATTCACGCGCCAGTCAACCATTTTGAATCCAGAGTGCATCTCAGCCTTCCATTTGGTTTACTTTTATTTTATTTGATTTTTAATCCATTTTTATTTCATTAACTTACATAATTATTTAAAAATAGCAAAAATGTCTTAAAAATTATGAAACTTTTTCATGAAAGTTTTATTAATTTTTAAGACCCAAAAATATTTTCATTTTATTTTTTATCATTAAAAAAGTATTTTTAAATATTTAAAAGATTATTTTTAATTGATTAATGAGAATTAATTAATTAAAAATACTTTTAGGTATTTAAAAATTACAAAAAAATTCATGAAATGTTCTAAGACATTTAGAAACATTGTCCAACCTTCAAACCAAATTTCTTTTTTGATCTTGATGCATTTTAAGAATTTTTCATTGAATTAAATCATTTTTTATGCATTATTTTGATCATGGATTCAAAAATTCATTTCTGCCAATTGGTGAAGGTTGAGACATTGATTCTTCTTGCATTGTCTTTTGTTTTGCATGTAGTTTCAAAGATAAAAAGGCCATGAATTGCCCTTGCATTTTCAAATTGTTTGGCATTTGTTTTGTTAAGAACCCTAAAAAAACCCTAATGACTTAGAAAATTCATAACTCAAGATTGGTTGAGAGTTGAGAGTTCCCCTTTGGGCAGTGGCTTGTTATAGGTCTAGGGTTTCCTTGGGTATCATTTTCCATTTTTACTTTAGGGTTTTGTTTCTGTTTTTGGTTTGTGTTTGATGTTTGATCCATAAACCCTAATTTGGGCTTTCATTTGCATCCCTCTTACATTTCCTTGCATAACATGACTTGTCTTTGCATTTTGTGCATTCTTATGATTCATTTGACATCTTAAGACATGTATAAAGCATCTTTGATCATTGCATTACATATTTGCCATGTCATTTGTCTTGTATGATCCATAACTTTTCATGCTTGTTCATGCTCCTTAACTTGCATCATTTGCATTCATGATCTTGTATGAACATCCCCATTGTCTTGCCTCATGTTTGCAGCACCTCATAACATCATAATCATCATCAACATGCTTCTGGTTTTGCTTAGCATCATATCATTTCATCTCATCTTGCATTGCATTGCATTTTCTTTCTAACATTGCAGGTGGTAAGTAAACTTGAGAAGTGGATTTGCCTTCACTTCTCATATCTATTCTCTTCATCTCTCTTGCATCCATTGCTGCATTCTTATTTGTGTTTGAGTTTGAGCTTGCTCATTCTTCTCCTTCCCACTTTCTTTCTTCAAGTGACTTGACTTCTTGAATGAAGCAAGTCATTTTGCTTCTCTTGATCCTGTTCATCTGCTTCCTGGTGGCTCCTTTGAAGATTGTTCTTGAAAACCTCACAAACCTTAGGATCATCCAAGCATGACAATGAATTAGGGTTTTGATTAGTCCCCCCATAGTTTTACCTTTGTGTCTCTCTTTGAGTCTCCTCTTCTCACCTCATAATCAGGGACTAAACCCTAAAGGCTTTAAGACTTTGTGCTTAGGGTTATGCCTGCATCCTTCTCTTAGGATGGAGTGTATAACTTTAATCCTAAGTCTTGAGCCCTTAAGGTGTTTAAATCCCTTAATCAATTCATCTAATAAATATCAAGACATCACACTTGTAACTTGGGCCTTGCATTAGGGTTCTAATTCTTCCTTAAGTGGTTAAGAAGGACTAACCCTAGTGTTAATGGACAAGTCCCCCTCAAGTTGTCTTATAAATCATAAAAAAACACTTCATCATAATATCATTAATCTAAAATACATTTAATAAAGGTTTGTTTTGTCATGGGTTTAATCCCTAATCATGGATTAAGTTGAGGAGTCTTCCCCAGCTTAAACATTCTCATCTATTATCCTTCTTTTAGGATGGTGTAATGAGTCTGTTTAATCCTTGATTATGGCTTAACCTCATTACTCAACACTAAACAAAATCACAAAAACATCTAAATAATCACAAGTAGGTTAATGATCTTAATCCTGCATCAAAAGGTGATTAAGTGTGAGAATCTGACTTCACACTTAAGGTATTCTCATTACCCCTAATCAGAGGGAAGATGTGATGAGTTTACTAACCCATTGGTTTAGACTTAAGCTCATTATCCTATGACAAACTCCAAAAAGCAATAAAAGACTGAAAACACAAAAACAAACAATAATCGTCTCCTCCGGGATTCTTTTCTCATCACCTTCACTCACAATCGAGAACTTGCTTCTTCCGTCTAATGCAAGACAGTTAGCACCTGAGCCAGACAGGTCATACACTTGAGCATAGACAAGCAAGCAGTTCAAAAGTCAATTCATCTTTCAGTCTCTTTGGGTCGAACTACGGTGTTCTGACTTCCTCATTGCACGAGAGGATACGTAGGCATAACTTAACAGTTATCGAACAAAAGTCTCTGTATATTCCCCCTCTTCCAGCTTCATTCTTTAGCCTCATGATCTTGAGCATTTTACTCCTGTCCTTACACTGACACTTTCATACTTCACATCACTTATACACTTTACACTGACACCTGTACATCCTCTTTCCAGCCATTTTATACACAAATTGCACTGACACTACCCCTTTAAAACACAAATCTTTTAAGCATGGATCCCGTCGAGTACGACGGACAATCTGGGTGCTAATACCTTCCCAGGTTGTAACCAACCCCCTTTCTCAGTCTCTCTGGTTCGCAACCGTCTTATCCATCCTTTTCTAGGTCTATGCAGCATTACCTTTCCTCCGGGATAAAAATGCCTAGCTGGCGACTCTATTCATTCTCCAGTGAGTTCACGGCTGTGTGTTCTCACTGTTCACTTCGCCGACCGTTCGCGTCTGTACCTTCATCTGACCCCGTGTCACTTGTCGGGAGCGACAATAAGTTTTATATTTTTATATATATAAAAAGATTATGAGAAGAAGAGAAAGTTGGTAAGAAAGAAGAAAAGAAGAAAAGGAGAAGAGAAGAGAAGAAGAAGAGAGAAAAGCCCTAAAGCTCCAATTCCTCATTCCCGATCATCCGTTTGTCGAATCAACTCAATCTTTCCGCCAATCTTCATCTCTCGAGGTGGGTTCTTAGTTAGAAACTTTTATCTCTGATTTTGGATGAGTTTTAGAGATTTTGTGGTTAGGGATAGACTGGAAAATCTAAGAAAAAACGGAAGTTTTACGGTTAAAACTCGATTAAAACTTAACTAAAATGCTCATATGATGTTTATGAACACGTTTGATTATGTTTTTCTGCAATGGTTGATGTTTGGGAGAGATTTGGTGTGGGAGAGGTGTTTTCCCGTAAGGCTGGAACTCCCTGAATTGGTGTAGCTCGCTCAGTGAAAGTTCTAGGGCGATTTTCGCTCAGCGAGACCTGTAGGTTCCAACCTTGGTTTTTATTTCGTAACTTATGATCTGGGTATCCGTTTTTAGCGTTCCATATATTGTTTCGAAGCTAATGATGAAATATATATTTTGAGACCAAGAAATGTTAGTTCCACCCAACTTTTACTCGACTATTCGATTAAAAGGTAATGAAACGTAATTATAGAATTATGAGTTAAAGATAAGGAATGGTGAGACTTGTGAGACACCTAAGAGTTCGTAGACTAATAAGAATTGAGGATCGCGCTTGATTGTGTTTCCCTTTGTTAGCTTGAGGTGGGTATTACATTGAGTCCCACGGGAAGCGAGAGTTATCTTGAGGTGGGTATTACATTGAAACCCATGGGAAGAGAGAGTTAGCTGGAGGTGGGTATTACATTGAGTCCCACGGGAAGCGAGAGTTAGCTCGAGGTGGGTATTACATTGAGTCCCACGGGAAGTGAGAGTTAACTTGAGATGGGTATTTCATTGAGTCCCATGAGAAGTCTAGTGGTTCATACTTGAGGTGGGTGTTCCACTGAGTCCCACGGGAAGTCTTGTACGACGTATTGCTGGGTTGTTCCATTTCGACTTGGTTATTTTTGAGAGGAACCTTTGTACTCATAGAATTATTATGCTTGAACCTTTGAGTCGAGAGAACTCTAAGATAGGGAACCCATTGAGATGTTTTATCTCACCCCATGTTGATGTTGTTATTTCAGGTACTTCAGTTTCCGCTAAGGGTAAGGATAAGGCGACTTGATTATCCTTACTAGTTGATGGCTTAGTCTTTCGCTGTGGATTTTTGAGATCTTCGGATCTAGTTCTTAGATCTTTTTGTAGTTGAACATCTTGTACTATTTTATAGCCTTGTTTAGTACCTTATGTTGTAGTGGCTATATTTATACAATGTGTTGCTAAGAATTTATTTGTATTTCAGTACCAAATTATTAATATTATATATGAAAAATATGCTTTATGCATGTCTTTTGTATATGGGTATTACAAGAGATGTAGCTCATTGTGTTTATGCGTGTTTGACTTGTCAGAAGTCTAAGGTGGAACATCAGAAGCCTAGTGGTTTGATGCAACCGTTGGATATTCCGGAATGGAAATGTGATAGTATATCGATGGATTTTGTTACGGGTTTTCCGAATACGCAAAGAGGTCATAATGCTATTTGGGTAATTGTGGATAGGCTTACTAAATTTTCTCACTTTATTCCGATTGATATTAGTTATTCTTTAAAAAGCTAGCCGAGATTTATGTTTCTGTGATTGTGAAGTTGCATGGAGTTCCTAAGAGTATTATATTGGATAGAGATCCTAGATTTACATCGAGGTTTTGGGAAAGCTTGCAAAAGGATTTGGGTTCTAAGCTAAGATTGAGTTTGGCTTACCATCCGCAAACGGACGGTCAAACCGAGAGGACAATTCAATTGTTAGAGGATTTGTTGTGTGCTTGTGTGCTAGAGCAAGGTGGTGTTTGGGATAGTTATTTAGAGTTGATTGAGTTCACCTATAATAACAGTTTTCATTCGAGTATTGGTATGGCACCATTTGAGGCTTTATATGGACGGAGATGTCGAACACCTTTGTGTTGGCATGAGACCGGAGAGAGAACGGTAGTTGGACCAGAGATGGTACAACAAACGACGGAAAAAGTAAAGTTGATTCGGGAGAAGATGAGAGCTTCTCAGAGTAGACAAAAGAGTTATCATGACAAGAGAAGGAAGGATCTTGAGTTTCAGGAAGGAGACCATGTGTTCTTGAGAGTTACATCGGTTACGGGTGTGGGTCGTTCTTTGAAGTCGAAGAAGTTGACTTCTCGTTTTATTGGGCCGTATCAGATTACTGCACGAGTGGGTGTTGTGGCTTATCGTGTGGCGTTGCCTGCGAATCTTTCGAATTTGCATGATATGTTCCATGTTTCGCAACTTCAGAAGTATGTTTCGGATCCATCACATGTTATTCCCATGGACGAAGTTGAAGTAAGAGATAACCTTACGGTGGAAGCTTTGCCGGTTAGGATTTTAGATCGTGAAATCAAGGAGCTAAGAGGAAAAGATATTGCGCTTGTGAAAGTGGCGTGGGGAGGCGTTGCGGAAGGTAATATAACTTGGGAATTGGATAGTAGGATGCGAGAGTCGTATTCGGAGTTGTTTGGATCAGGTAATATTTTCGAGGACGAAAATTTCTAAAGTGGGGGAGAGTTGTAACGCCCCGATTCGATTTTCCCAAATTTTGTTGAGTCTTTTATTTTATTTGAATGATAATTGTTTTATTTGTGAAATTATCATGATGATATGATATGTTGAGGAATTAATGTGATATGTTGGTGTGATATGTGATTTTATCGTTTTGTGAATTTTCGGGTAAAATTGGTTTGGAGGGTATTTGAGATATTTGTTAATTAGTAATAAGTTAGAAATTAGTAGAATTGGTATTTTTGTGAGAGAATGATATTTGGTTGGAAAGAGTAGAAAATAGAAATAGAAAGAAAGAGAATATAAGAGAGTGAGAAAGAGTGAAATAGAAAGTTGGTAAGAAGAGAAAGAAAAAGAGAAGAAAGAAAAGGAGAGAAGAGAAAAAGAAGAGAAAAGAGGGAAAGTTGGAAAAGCTTCAAGATTGCTCCTAGGAATCGGTATAATCGGGTAAGGGTGATAAGCATTGTGTCGCTCCCGAAGATTTGCATCCAGGTACAAGCGCGAACGGTCGGCGAAGGGAACAGTGAGAACACACAGCCGTGAACTCACTGGAGATGAATAGAGTCGCCAGCTAGGCATTTTTATCCCGGAGGAAAGGTAATGCTGCATAGACCTAGAAAGAGATGGATAAGACGGTTTGCGAACCAGAGAGACTGAGAAAGGGGGTTGGTTACAACCTGGGAAGGTATTAGCACCCAGATTGTCCGCCGTACTCGACGGGATCCACGCTTAAAAGATTTGTGTTTTAAAGGGGTAGTGTCAGTGCAATCTGTGTATGAAATAGCTGGAAAGAGATGTACCGGTGTCAGTGTAAAGAAGTGAAGTGTATAAATGAAGTGTCAGTGTAAGGACAAGAATAAGATGCTCATGATAATGAGGCTCAAAGAATAATGCTGGAAGGAGGGGGAATATACAGAGACTTTTGTTCGATAACTGTTAAGTTATGCCTACGTATCCTCTCGTGCAATGAGGAAGTCAGAACACCGTAGTTCGACCCAAAGAGACTGAAAGGTGAATTGACTTGTGAACTGCTTACTTGTCTATGCTCAAGTGTATGACCTGTCTGGCTCAGGTGCGAACTGTCTTGCATTAGACGGAAGAAGCGAGCTCTCGTTTGTGAGTGAAGGTGATGAGAAAAGAATCCCGAAGGAGACGATTATTGTTTGTTTTTGAGTTTTCAGTCTTTTATTGCTTTTTGAAGATTTGTCATAAGTTAATGAGCTTAAGTCTAAACCAATGGATTTAGTAAACTCATCACATCTTCCCTCTGATTAGGGGTAATGAGAATACCTTAAGTGTGAAGTCAGATTCTCACACTTAATCACCTTTGATGTAGGATTAAGATCATTAACCTACTTGTGATTATTTAGATGTTTTTGGGATTTTTGTTTAGTGTTGAGTAATGAGGTTAAGCCATAATCAAGGATTAAACAGACCCATTACACCATCCTAATAGAAGGATAATAGATGAGAATGTTTAAGCTGAGGAAAGCTCCTCAACTTAATCCATGATTAGGGATTAAACTCATGACAAAACAGGCCTTTATTAAGTGGATTTTAGTTAATGATAAGATGATGAAGTGAATTTTATGATTTGTAAGACAACTTGAGAGGGACTTGTCCATTAACACTAGGGTTAGTCCTTCTTAACCACTTAAGGAAGAATTAGAACCCTAATGCAAGGCCCAAGTTACAAGTGATGTCTTGGTGATTATTAGATGAATTGATTAAGAGATTTAAACACCTTAAGGGTTTAATACTTAGGATTAAAGTTATACACTCCATCCTAAGAGAAGGATGCAGGCATAACCCTAACCACAAAGTCTTAAAGCCTTTAGGGTTTAGTCCCTGATTATGAGGTGAGAAGAGAGGACTCAAAAGAGACACAAAGGTAAAACTATGGGGGGACTAATCAAAACCCTAATTCATTATCATGCTTGGTTGGTCCTAAGGTTTGTAAGGTTTTCAAGAACAATCTTCAAAGGAGCCACCAGGAAGCAGATGAACAGGATCAAGAGAAGCAAAGCAACTTGCTTCATTCAAGAAGTCAAGTCACTTGAAGAAAGAAAGTGGGAAGAACAAGAATGAGCAAGCTCAATCTCAAACACAAATAAGAATGCAGCAATGGATGCAAGAGAGATGAAAATAAAAGTTATGAGAAGTGAAGGCAAATCCACTTCCCAAATTTACTTACCACCTGAAATGTTAGAAAGAAAATGCAATGCAATGCAAGATGAGATGAAATGATATGATGCTAAGCAAAACCAGAAGCATGTTGATGATGATTATGATGTTATGAGGTGCTGCAAACATGAGGCAGGACAATGGGGATGTTCATACAAGATCATGAATGCAAATGATGCAAACTAAGGAGCATGAACAAACATGGAAAGTTATGAATCATACAAGACAAATGACATGGCAAATATGTAATGCAATGATCAAACATGCCTTCTAAATGCCTTAAGATGCCAAATGAATCATAAGAATGCACAAAATGCAAAGACAAGTCATGTTATGCAAGGAAATGCAAGAAGGGTGCAAAAGAACTCCCAAATTAGGGTTCATGGAACAAACATCAAACAAAAACCAAAAACAGAAACAAAACCCTAAGATAAAAAATGGAAAATGCCACCCAAAGAAACCCTAAACCTATAACAAGCCACTGCCCAAAGGGGAGCTCTCAACTCTCAACCAAACTCAAGATATGAATTTTCTAAGTTATTAGGGTTTTTTAGGGTTCTTAACAAAAGAAATGCCAAACAATTTGAAAATTCAAGAACAATTCATGGCCTTTTTATCCTAGGAACTACATGCAAAACAAAAGACAATGCAAGAAGAATCAATGTCTCAACCTTCACCAATTGGCAGAAATGAATTTTTGAATCCATGATCAAAATAATGCATAAAAAATGATTTAATTCAATGAAAAATTCTTAAAATGCATCAAGATCAAAAAAGAAATTTGGTTTGAAGGTTGGACAATGTTTCTAAATGTCTTAGAACATTTCATGAATTTTTTTGTAATTTTTAAATACCTAAAAGTATTTTTAATTAATTAATTCTCATTAATCAATTAAAAATAATCTTTTAAATATTTAAAAATACTTTTTTAATGATAAAAAATAAAATAAAAATATTTTTGGGTCTTAAAAATTAATAAAACTTTAAAGAAAAAGTTTCATAATTTTTAAGATATTTTTGCTATTTTAAAATAATTATGCAAAACAAATGAAAAAGAAATGAATTAAAATGAATTAAAATAAAAGTCAAACAAATGGAAGGATGAGATTGATCCTGGTTTTAAACATGTTGACTGCGCGCGTGATCTGAGGGTGGAGATTCAAGCTGGCCAGATTAATTATAAACTTAATTAATTAAGGTAATTGACGTGGATTAGGGTTAAGTGAAGCAATCCAGGCCATTGAATGCACGCGGGAATTGACCAAGTCAGCTCATCCAACGCTCAGGATTCAAACTCTCATTAATGACTGGATTAAGCCCTAATCACTCTCAGGCTGCCGGAGAAGACTTCCGGTCGTCTTCTCCGGCCAGCTCCTCACCTGAAAACTCACCAACTCCCTCAAAACGCAATGAAAATGAAAACTAAGCACATAGAAATGAACCCCATGATCTCCTGAATCAAAACCCTAACCCCAAACAAATTTATTCTTCATCAATCGCATGAATCGAAGGCAAACATTTTTAGGGCAAACCAGTTTCAGAGTCAAATTAAATGTTCAAATCACAACCATTTCAAAAACTAAAAGCACCAGGATGATCAGGACAACACAAAGAACAAGTTTGTAACAAGAAAAACAACTTCTGGAAAAATAAATTTCAGGCTACCTGAGATTCGAAGCTTTCAGTTTAGGAACTTTCTGGCCACCTCTCTTTGTGCAAGCTGCTCCACTTGGTCCCCAGAAGATGTTTGAATGCTCAAATGGAGTTTAAGTTGGCTTGATGATGAGTTTCGAAAGCTCCTGCTTCAGTTCAGTCAAAAATGGCAATGGAGATTCTGGCACTTTCAGGTCATGGTGAATGAAGGTTTGAGGTCCTGATGATGAATGGAGAAGGTTTGTGGTGTTTGTTTATGTGTTTGTGAGCTAGGATGAGAGTTTCGAATGAAACTGCAAAATGGAGTGAGAAATGGCTATGGAGTAATCTGGCTGTTTCAGGCTTGTGTTCTTGGTGCTGGGTGGCCTATGAAGTGTGTTGAGTTGGATGATGAAGGAAGTTTTTGTGTTTGGTGGCTGTGTTAAGAGATTCGAAGCAAGTTGCAAAGTGGAAGGTTTTTTGTGAATGTGTTGAATGAGTTGGTTTCAGCCTTGCTTAGTGATGTCTTTAGCTTGCAAAGGGATAACATAAACAAATCTGATTGGTCAGAGGATGTGACTTGTGCTTTTGTGATTGGTAAGTTTGCTTTTGCCAAAAGTCAAAAATCTTGTAAGAGAAGCATGGGCTTGATACTAGGCAAGTACAAGGGCTAGGGCTGGCGCAGCATGGTGAGTGTGGGAGGCTGGCTTGATTCAAGGACCAATGCAGCAAGTTGGTGAAGCATGATCATGAGTTTTGCAACTTGGTTATTTTATGGATTTTCATGAAAAATGCCTTGTTACATGAACTAAGCACATGTGATCTTTGGTTCAAATCTGATTTTTGGGACTTAGAGAATGTTTGTGTGCTGGTTTGAGAGGAATTAGAAGTCACATAATGCATTGGTTCATGACTTTGCAAAATTCTCACTTAGGGCATGCCTTGAAAATTAATGATTTTTGCCAACTTTGCATTGCTATAACTTTTGATCCAAGAAGAGTTTGATCATGTTCTTGTACTTTTTGAAAAGGGAAAGATGAGATCTACAACTTTCATGACCAAAGTTTTTCCATTTGAAGCCTTTTTGGACCAAGAATCAAAGCTTGAAAATTGACCTAAAATGGTGCATTCTTGAAAAGTCAACTATGCCCAAAAAGTCAACATTTGCAAAAACCCTAAATTCTTGATTTCTATGGACTTCAACCTTCTTCCATGATCAAATAAAGATCATATACACTCAAAATGATGAAGATCAACCATTGGTTAGGTCATTGGGGGCCTCAGATGCCCTGATTTTACACTGACTTGTCAGAAAAGTCAACTCTTGATCAGATTACTTCCCCATGGAATTTCTTCATGAAAATTGATATGTATACTCCCTATACCATATAGAGATCAATGAAAACAAGAATGACCAAAAAAATTGGAGTTATGGCCTCTGAAACCAAAACCCTAATTTTCAGTCAACTGTGCAGTTCATCCTGGCTCTGCATCCACTCAAACCCTAGTTCTTGTGATTCCTCTGCAATTTTGACTTTGAGGAGATGAAATATGATATAAGAACACACATGGACCACTTTGAATTGATTGGTGGCCTTTGGAGTGCCTCAAGAAGCTTTGGGATTGCTCAGATCACAAACCCTAGGTGCAGATGACTTAGAAACTATGCAGTGGATAAAAAATGAGATGTGAGATGACATGATTATACTTATGCATATGAGAATGATCACAAGCCATGGTGTGAATGGGTGAGGGCAAATTTGGGGTGTTTACAGCTGCCCCTATTCAAACATGAGTTAGCTGTGCAGGATGTAAGCGACGGCTTAACAGGCCAAACAAGATAACTTGTGGTTGAATACCAAAGACAGTCCAAAATTTGCTCTCACAGAATGAAGAAGAAAAGGGATATAGATTGTAAAGGCAAAATAAAGTATATTGTAAAGTTTGGGCGACGGAGGACGACCGTCGAGCAGAGGACGACTGCTGGGTAAGGAGCAATGACGGGGGCGGCCGACATGCTGGGGAGAGTGTATGAAAATAAAGCAATGACGGGGACGGCCGACATGCTGGGGATAAAAAGTAAGGCTAAGACGGGGACGGCCGACTAGCTGGGGAAAAACAAGTAAAGCTAAGACGGGGACGGCCGACTAGCTGGGGAAAAACAAGTAAAGCTAAGACGGGGACGGCCGACTAGCTGGGGAAAATAGGATATTATGATGGGGACGGCCATCAAGATAAAGCTGCAAAGTTCTCTGGGGATTAATGAATCATGACGGGGACGGCCATCAAGTTCATAAAGGTCAAGTAACCAACGATGGGGACGGTCATCGGGCTAAAAAGGAAAAGGGACCACGACGGGGACGGCCATCGGGTTAAAGAATGAATGAAATAAACAGATGATGGGGTACGACCATCAAAGGTGAAGGACGATCACCTAGCAGGGTACGGCTGCTCTGTTGGGGATAAAAGAAATATGATGGGGACGGCCATCAAAGGTGGAGGACGACCACCTGGCAGGGTACGGCTGCCGAAATCAACGATGGGGACGGCCATCGGATAGAAAAGGTCAACGATGGGGACGGCCATCGGACGAGCATGATGGAGGACGACCATCAAGAAGTGGAGGACGACCACTCAGCAGGGGACGGCTGCTCTCGAGGTTTGTCATGACATAGGACGAATGTCAGATAACCAAAATCAACAATGGGGACGGCCATTGGATAAAGTTGATGAAGGACGATCATCAAGAGGTGGAGGACGACCACCTAGCAGGGGACGGCTGCTAAAAATCAACGATGGGGACGGCCATCGGATGAGCATGATGGAGGACGACCATCAAGAAGTGGAGGACGACCACTCAGCAGGGTACGGCTGCTCTCAGGGTTTATCATAACACAGGACGAGTGTCAGATAAAAGAAAGATGCTTTGTTAGCGATCTACTGGGGATATAGTAAACACGGACGAGCGTTTACATCCAAGAAACAAAAGGTATAAGTGTTTGGTATTGTGTATAGATTAAAGATGCGGACGAGCATCCTTAAGACTATGATACGGACGAGTATCACGTAGAAACAAACTGACACATGTTCAGAGATGATGATACGGACGAGTATCAACTGGTTAACAAAGAACACGGACGAGTGTTGAATCTGAAAGGAACCTTCTGGGAAATAATAGACACAGACGAGTATCTATATTCAAGAAGACATAAGTGTTTGACACGGTGTATGGATTAAAGATGCGGACGAGCATCCCTAAGACTATGATACGGACGAGTATCATGTAGAAACAAACACTAGACGCAATGTTCTGAGATGATGGTACGGACGAGTACCAACTGGTTAACAAAGAACAAGGACTACTGCCGAATCTGTGGGGTTATGAGTGATGATGTATACAAGATACGGACGAGTATCTGTATAAGTGTACCATGAGTAGTGAGTATTGTATTGTATAGATGAGTGTTTATCTGCTGGGGAGAGTGACACGGACGAGTGTCAAAAGAGAAGAGTATAATATTAACAAGTGTATGGGTTGATGAAGGTGTAAGCGACTGCGCTGGGGATACGACACGGACGGGTGTTAGGAAAGTGTGTATATACAAGTACATGTGAGTGCAAAGAGGACCTCTTTGGCTTTCTGCGGGGATATGACACGGACGGGTGTCAGGACGTATCTGTAATGAGGGTGATTTGTTTGTAAGGAGTGTTCAGGCGACTTTACTGGGGAAAGATGACACGGACGGGTGCCAAAAGGTGTATATACTGGTGTTTGTGATTTGAAAGGGCAGCTGCTTTTGCTGGGACTCTGGTGGGGATTTTTCTGTACATTGATGATGAACAGTTCATTATTCACAAGTGTTACTTCATAACATGGCTTATGATTATGCTATGCATTTGATTTTTGCCGTAATGCTCCGTATTAGACGGAATGCTACGCTCTGGGGGATAGTATGATGCGAATGCTATGATTATGCAAAGAGGCGCAGATCCGGGACTCGGATCCCATTGCTGCGAAGATCTCTGGTCGATCTGCTTGAAATGGACATCCCAGCTGGGTATGAGATCACTGGTAGATCTAATGATGCATCTGCTTGGGGATATAGGTCGCTGATTGACATAACCTTGTAAATGAGAGACCCAGCTGGGGTTTGTAGAAGCTTTCTTCACTCTGTTGTGATCTTCATGCATTACTCTTCTGGATAGAGGCTGGAACTCTGTGGGAAGATGGTTCCCTGACTTCTGTATTCAACTGAGGATGACATGGCAACTCGGCTGGGGAAGTGGGTGGCAACTCAGCTGGGGAAGTGAAAGGCAACTCAGCTGGGGAGAGCAACAAGGGGCAACTCAGCTGGGGATAGAGCATTTCAGATGCTGAGATTGAGTGCATGTCGATTTGGCAACTTTGCTGGGGAAGTGGGCACCTCCCAGTGCCATGTGGAAGATAGGCCGAATTGATAATGATTTGCCATCTTGCTAAGACGTAACTTGCATGCCCCAGGTTGCGTTCTGGATACCTGCAATCCTGCAAAGGTAAGGAAACATACAAAAGGTCCCGAGGTATCCCTTACTGGATTCCATCATAGGAGTTAAGTACTTTTGAGAATAATCACATTCCCTGTAAGCATGTGTTTTTATTTTTAGAGAAAGGCATCTGTACTTATGCAATTGTATTTTTAGAGATATCAGACAACTCTTTGCAAAACATAAATGTAAAAGACGAAACATGACTGAAAATCTGATTTTATTAATTCATGTGCCCTGAATTGGCAAGATACAGTCAAAGAAACATATCTCCTGAAATGAGGAGATTGTTACAAATTGAGAAATAAAGTGCTGGCGGTGTTGACGACGCTTTCAAGGAGCTTCCTCTTCTGCTATGACTCGTATGACAATGACGTTCTTCTCGTCTTGCTTTCTAGAGAGAGTTGATTCTGACGGGAGCTTGATCCTTTGGAGCTTACCAAGTTGTAGACAATACAGACGAATTCAGAATGCAGTTGTTCGCTTATTCCCTTATTTTGCATGGATCGCCCTTTCGGGTCTTCAATCCATCGGGATACCCATTTTTGCCTGAGCTGTCCAATGCGGCTTTTCAACTCAGCGGGTGTACATTTTTCATTTATTTCCCTTATTTTTGCCCGAGTCTTTTATTCTGTTTTTTGACTCGCCGGGATGCCCTATTTTTGCCTGGACTCATATTCTGTTTTTATGTCCAGCGGGTCATTTTATGCGAAGTATTTTTTAACTGCATCTGAATTCACAGGGGACGGGAAATCTTCACCATCCATGGTGCTGAGCATCAGTGCTCCACCAGAGAAAACTTTCTTTACAACGAATGGTCCTTCATAATTTGGAGTCCATTTTCCCCTGTAGTCTGTATGAGGAGGGAGGATTCTTTTCAGCACAAGATCTCCTACTTGGTACTCTCGGTGCCTGACTTTCTGATCGAAGGCTTTCTTCATTCTCTTCTGATATAACTGCCCATGGCAGATTGCAGCCAATCTTTTCTCTTCGATCAGACTCAGTTGCTCGTATCGGGACCGTACCCATTCTGCTTCACTTAGTTTAACATCCATCAATACCCGTAGAGAGGGTAATTCAACTTCAACAGGTAGGACTGCTTCCATACCATACACAAGCTGATACGGTGTTGCCCCAGTGGATGTTCTGATTGATGTGCGGTACCCATGCAAGGCAAATGGTAGCATCTCATGCCAGTCTTTGTAGGTGATTACCATCTTCTGCACAATCTTCTTGATATTCTTGTTAGCTGCCTCAACAGCGCCATTCATCTTTGGCCTGTAAGGAGAAGAATTGTGATGTTGGATCTTGAAGTCTCGGCACAGCTCTGCCATCATTTTGTTATTTAGATTGGAACCATTATCAGTAATGATTCGCTCGGGAACTCCATACCGACAGATGATATCTCTCTTCAGAAATCTGGCTACCACTTGTCTTGTGACGTTGGCATATGAGGCTGCTTCAACCCACTTGGTGAAATAGTCAATGGCGACCAGGATGAATCTGTGGCCGTTTGAAGCAGTTGGCTCAATCTTGCCAATCATATCAATGCCCCACATAGCAAAGGGCCATGGTGAAGACATGATGTTCAAAGGATTGGGAGGCACATGCACCTTATCTGCATAGATCTGGCATTTATGGCATTTTCTGGCGTAAGCACAACAGTCTGCATCCATTGTGATCCAGTAATATCCTGATCTTAGCAATTTCTTAGCCATGGCATGCCCTCCAGCATGGGTACCAAAAGATCCTTCGTGCACTTCATGCATCAACAAATCTGCTTCCGCCTTGTCAACACATCTGAGGAGTACCATGTCAAAGTTCCTTTTGTATAAAGACCCATCAGCGTTCAGAAAGAAACTACCAGCAAGCCTTCTCAAAGTCTTCTTATCATTGGAAGATGCCCCAGGTGGGTATGCTTGATCCTCCAAGAAGCACTTAATGTCATGGAACCAAGGCTTATCATCTTTTACAACATCCGCTGCAAATACATATGCTGGTCTGTTGAGTCTGGACACTGAAATCTGAGGTACAAAGTTAGCAGCTTGAACTTTGATCATGGACGAAATGGTAGCCAAGGCATCTGCAAACTGATTCTCATCCCGAGGGATATACTCAAGCTTGACTGTTGTAAAGAAAGTCAGTAACCTTCTCGTATAATCCCTGTAAGGTATCAGATGATCTTGGTGGGTGTACCATTTCCCGTTGGTTTGATTGACTACCAAAGCTGAATCTCCGAATACGGTCAATGTTTTGATCCTGAGGTCGATGGCTTCCTCAAGACCCATAATGCAAGCTTCGTATTCAGCTTCGTTGTTAGTGCAATTGAAAGTGAGTTTTGCCGAGAAAGGCATGTGAACTCCTTTAGGTGTAATGAGTACTGCACCAACACCACGGCCATTCATGTTAACAGCCCCATCAAACATCATAGTCCATTCTTCCTCCGGGTCAGGCCCTTCAGTGTGAATAGGCTCTTCGTGATCTTTTGCTTTAATGAACATGATGTCTTCATCAGGGAAGTCAAACCTCATAGGCTGGTAGTCATCAATGGGTTGCTCAGCAAGATATTCAGATAGTACACTGCCCTTGATGGCTTTCTGAGAGGTGTACTGTATGTCATATTCTGTGAGAATCATCTGCCATCTTGCAACCCGTCCGGTAAGAGCTGGCTTCTCGAAAATGTACTTAACTGGATCCATTTTTGAGATTAATAAGGTAGTGTGGGTCAACATATACTGCCTCAGTCGGCGAGCAGCCCACGCTAAAGCACAGCAAGTTTTCTCGAGCAGTGAATAACGCTGTTCACAGTCGGTAAACTTTTTGCTTAGGTAGTATATTGCATACTCTTTTCGACCAGACTCGTCATGCTGGCCCAGCACACACCCCATTGACTCTTCTAGCACTGTCAAGTACATAATCAGAGGTCTTCCTTCAACTGGCGGCATGAGGATTGGAGGTTCTTGCAGATATTCCTTGATCTTGTCAAAAGCCTTCTGGCAATCTTCGTTCCACCTGACCGTTTGTTCCTTTCTTAACAGCTTGAACAAAGGTTCACAGGTTGCTGTGAGGTGAGATATGAACCGGGAGATGTAGTTCAATCGACCTAAGAACCCTCGAACTTCTTTCTCAGTTTCCGGTGCAGGCATTTCTTGAATAGCTTTGACTTTATCAGGGTCAACTTCAATCCCTTTCTCGCTTACAATAAAGCCCAGCAGCTTACCGGATCGCACCCCGAATGTGCATTTGTTGGGGTTCAGCTTCAATTGATACCTTCTCAGACGCTTGAACAACTTCAGCAGATTCACCAGGTGATCTTCCTCTGTAAGGGACTTGGCGATCATATCATCCACGTAACATTCTATTTCTTTGTGGATCATATCGTGGAATAATGTCACCATAGCCCGTTGGTATGTGGCACCAGCATTCTTCAGTCCGAATGGCATCACTTTGTAACAGAACGTGCCCCAAGGTGTGATGAATGTTGTCTTCTCCATGTCTTCAGGTGACATCTTAATCTGATTGTACCCTGAAAATCCGTCCATGAAGGAGAATACCGAGAACTGAGCCGTGTTATCCACCAATACATCAATGTGAGGTAATGGGAAATCATCCTTCGGGCTGGCTCTGTTCAGATCCCGGTAATCAACACACATTCTTACTTTGCCATCTTTCTTAGGCACAGGTACTATGTTAGCAACCCACGGCGGATATCTAGTCACAGCAAGGAACCCGGCGTCCCATTGCTTTTGTACCTCTTCCTTGATTTTCATAGCCATGTCTGGGCGAGTTCGGCGCAGCTTCTGTTTAACTGGCGGGCATTCTTCTCTCAAAGGCAGCTTGTGCACAACAATGTCGGTATCCAACCCTGGCATATCTTGATACGACCAAGCAAACACATCAACATACTCTTGAAGCAGATCTATCAGTTGTCTCTTCACTGAGTCTTGCAGGCAGGCCCCGATTTTAACCTCTTTCACGTCTTCGTCAGTACCAAGATTAATCACTTCAATCTCCTCCTGGTGAGGAGTAATGACCTTTTCCTCTTGCCTTAACAACCTGGCTAGCTCTTCAGGAAGCTCATATTCTTCATCAACCCCTTCATCAGCTTGATTGATCGGATTGTCAAAGTCATACGATGTCATAGCCGTGCTGTTGTCGGTGCTGTCAGGAAGGCACTCTCTGCAAGGGTTAAGTTTGTTCATTTTAGTGATTGATTTTAATCTTGCTTTAGAAAAAAGTGAAATGAAGTTATCATTTTGAAAACACCGCCATTTATTTTTGTACAAAAAGAAAAATGGAAAAACAGTGAGCAGAAAAGAAAAAGACTCGTTTGCAAAAAGATGTCTGATATTTCATTAATTTAATCTTGTTTGCACAAAAGTACAGATGGCCCTGGTTACAAAATGAGTCTTGTCATCTTGGGCAAGATGCAAGACTTGGATGCATGCTATAAAAAAATACAGGAAATAATAATTACTCTGCATGAGTAACTCTTATAATTTCCTGGGAAGACCAGTTCGAGACACTGCTCCCCGGGATCTTTGGACGAATCCAATTCTCCAGATTGCGTTCCTCTTCCAGCTCGTCTTCCAAACAGTTGATAGCATCGGGGGTAAGCATCCCCCCACTGACAAAACCAGGCTCTGCAGCAGCCTTTGCTTGATGTTGAGTTGGTCTGTAACCCAACCCAAATTTGTCCTTCTTCTCCTCCACAACTAAGACCTTGCCCCAGCCTAGGGCAGTTCCTTCTTCAACAACCTTCCGGGCTTGTTGGTAAGACGTCATGGAGATACCCGATACAGCAGATGCTTCATTGACATTCAAGGCTTCAAAACCTTGGCTCATTGTTTCATGGATCTCCCCATCCATCTCAATGTATTTGTAGGTAGCCAGATGGCTAACAAAAATGTCCTCCTCTCCACAGATTGTGACAACTTGGCCTTCCCACTCAAATTTTAACTTTTGGTGAAGGGTAGACGTTATTGCGCCGGCGGCGTGAATCCAGGGTCTACCCAACAAACAGCTGTAGGCGGGCTGAATGTCCATCACATAAAAGATAGTTTTAAAGGTCTGTGGGCCAATTGACACGGGCAGCTCAATCTCTCCCAGAACCGATCTCTTAGAACCATCAAAGGCTCTTACTACCAGGTTGCTGGGTTTCAATGCCAATCCATCATATTCAAGCTTCACCAGAGCCTTCTTTGGTAAGACATTCAGGGAAGAACCTGTGTCCACCAGCACATGAGAAAGGACAGCTCCTTTGCATTCCATGGTTATGTGCAAGGCTTTGTTGTGGTTGCGGCCATCCGCTGTCAAGTCAGAATTGGTAAACCCTAGCCCGTTGCTAGCAGTAACATTTCCAACCACGGTTTCCAATTGGTTGACAGTAATCTCCTCAGGCACGTAAGCTGCGTGCAGGACTTTAAGTAGTGCATTCCGATGGGCTTCGGAGCACATAAGCAGTGAGAGGATAGAGATTTTGGATGGCGTCTGGTGAAGTTGATCCACAATTTTATAATCACTCTTTTTGATGATCCGCATAAACTCATCAACTTCCTGATCAAATGGAGTCTTCAGGGCTTCTTTGGCAGCTGGATCTTCCTGCACCGGGCCTTTTCCTTTTGCCTTGGCAGCAGCTTCTGCTTCGGCAGTAGGTCTTTGAACTTGTGAAGCAAAGAGACGTCCGCTTCGAGTGAAGCCTCCGCCTCCCCCCACATTATCTATTTGTGGTGCAGGTGCTATTGTTTCAAGAGTGATTCTTTTCCCTTCACAGTACACGTCAGAGCCATAGTGCCAAGGGATGGCCCTATTGCTTTCATATGGTACTGGTCCAGGCACCGTGACAGTGACTGGACTGATTGCTGCTGCTGAAGGGACTGCAATTGTTTGTGGATCATAAAAGATTGTAACTGGTGCTCTGGCAGGAGCAGCACCTTCTGAATGGTAGGCAGAATTATTTTCAGGATCGTAGAATATGGTAACAGTGGAGACATCTTCATGATTGATTGCTGGTGTTGTAGGAGGCTCTGTTGGAAGGACTGTTGTTGTTGCTGATGGAGAGTCGAAATGGAATGAAGCTGAAGTTGTAGCATGAGAAACTGTTGGAAACTGATCATTTGAGAAGACAGGTGGAGTACTTGTTGATGTTGCTGATGAATTGTCGGGAACAATAGTTGCTGCAGTTGTAGGAGGGTCTGAAACCGTTGTTGATGAAGTTGCCGGATTTGTCGGGAATGATGTAGTGATCTGTAGTAGGCCACTCTGAATAAGGCTGTCAATTCCATTCCTCAAGTCCTCACACCCATTCCATGAGATATTGCAGTAGGGACACCCTAGTTCACACCCCGGAAATATCTGGTTTTCACGGAGTTGAGCTTTGATTTCCACCAACGGTGTCCTGATCTGATCCACACTAGTTATCAAATAAGACGGTTGGTCTTCTTCGATAGCGTTAATTCGAGGACCACCATGGTTTGGCATAGGGTTTTTATTGACATTGGGCGGAGGTGCAAAATTCAGAGCCTTGGAGTCTACCAAGTCTTGTACCTTCATATGCAGAGCCCTGCATTTTTCTGTACTGTGACCAGGTGCGTTTGAATGGAAAGCACACCTAGCATTGGGGTCATAGTTCCTTGGTAGACTGTTGGGATCCGGAGGTGCCAACGTTCTTAGCTCAACCAGGTTGAGTTTCAGAAGTTGTGGCAGCAAGGCAGCATACGGCATTGGGATCGGGTCGATCACTCGGTTAGCTTGGGATGGCCTCTGTTGGAATGGCCTCTGTTGATTGTTGTTGTTGGAGTTGTTGCTGTTGAAGTTTCTTGGAGGGTACTGATTCTGATGATACTGAGGTTGTTGTTGGAAGTTTTGTTGAGGAGGTTGATAGACTGGCTGTGGATGAGCTGGAGCAGGGATAGTGACTGCTGCTATTGTCCTTTGAACATATTGGGGCCTACCCCTGTTGGTGTGAATGGCATTGGTCTCGCCAGTTCTTCTCGGGCCTGCAAAAGGCTTTCTTGTACTACTGGACGAGCTTGCACCGTTGTCAGAGATCTTTCCCATCTTTAACAGGCTTTCAATTCTCTCCCCAGCTATGACAACATCTGCGAAGCTGGTGGAAGAGAAAGCAGCTAACCTGTCAATATACGTTCCCTGAAGAGTGTTCATAAACATGTCTGCCATTTCTCTCTCAGACATTGGTGGTTGAACAGCAGCAGCCAGTTGCCTCCACCTTTGGGCATACTCTCGGAAACTCTCCCTCGCAGACTGTGACATTCCCATTAGGAGGGTCCTGTTGGGTGCCATATCTAGATTATACTGATACTGTCTGATGAAGGCCTCTGCCAGGTCCTTCCAGCATCTAATTGTTGCTCTTGTCAGATGGGAATACCACTCCCTCGAAGCTCCAGTCAAGCTATCTTCAAAATAGAACATCCACAATTTCTCATCCATTGTATAGGCCTTCAGCCTTCCCAGAAATGATTGCAAATGAGTCCGGGGGCATGAAGTCCCATTATACTTTTCGAAGCAAGGAGGCTTGAACTTATGGGGGATCCTGACCCCTTCTACCAAACCCATGTCCATAACGTCGAAACCCAAAGAATTTTGAGATTCTAAGGACCTCAACTTCTCAGCTATCTCTTCCAATCGTCTATCATATGTTTCCTCTCCAGCACCCATTACTGTATACTGGTCCTCCTGAGGATCTTCTTGAAGTACTCTGGCTGCAGTGGTTGTCCCTTGAATGTTGACTGGGATGTTGGCCTCTGGATGGAGATGGGGTCCAAAAACTGGGGGATTGACATGAGGTTGGACCCTCTCGTTGTTACTTGTGCCAGCAGTTCCCACATGGGGCTCCTCTTGATTCCTCCCTTCTACCAAAGTTCTGAGCCTCTCCTGGCTTTGAGCTAAATTGTTCATTACTTCCATGAACTGTGTTATCTGAGTTCTCATCTCCAACCTTTCGTTGGCCATCTGGTTTCTGACCTCCGTAAGGTCCTGCTGCATCTGATCCATCTGAATTCCCGGAAGGTTGTTTCTAGTTGGGTACCTGTGTGGCCTGTTGAGAGGAAATACCCGGCGGCGAGCAATAATTCCTGAATATCACAACAGAGGTTAGCAACAACAAAACAAAAACCTACAAAACAAACAAAAGGGTTAGCAATGCAATGCAGTTATGCTTATTTGTTCTCAAGGTATCCGGTTTGGCTTTCAGTCTTGACCCTTCCAGACCCTTGAAGATGATGCTGTTGAAGTTGCTTTTGATGTGATCCCAGATAGAAACCAACACAAATATATTACAAAGGTGAAATAATACAACTTGTTCATTTTACAACACAAGCCCTCAAAGGGGTCAGAATACATCACAAAAAGCAAAAGTACATGGAAAAGGAACAACAACAAGCAAATGATCAAACTCCAAGGCCAAACTCATCCTCACGAACTTCCTTGAGAAGTGCTTCGGTCACAGGATCAGCCGGATGCTCCGTAAGATTTCTGATGAGAAGGTTTCTTGTTGCAACAGCTGCAGTCAACTTCCTGTTCTGACTTTGGTCCTTAGACCTCTTCACTCCAGCTCTGATTTCTAGCTCTGATATTTCCTTCTGGGCTGCTGCCAGGGCTTTTTTCATCTGCTCCATCTTGTCTTGAACCCTCTTGTCTTCTAGAGTACGGGCCTCAGTGATCCGGACCCACCTGGCCTGACTCTCTTTCAAATACAAGTCTGTTCTTGCTCTTTGGAACTGGGCTTCTTTACAAGCATTCTTCAGAATCTGTTCACCAGCTTTAGACTTGTTGATATACTCCCCAGACTTCTCAATCTTAGTCAAGTGTTCCACTCTCAATTTTTCCAATCTCTCAATCTCCCTCACACCTTCACTCCTCTCCCGGAGGGTCTTCTGCAAGGCTTGGGTTAGCTTATCATTCCTTTCTTTCAAGCTTTCAAACTCCTCCAGATTGATAGTGACAGGGGGTGGTGCTGAAGATGACTCAGGCATGTCTTCTATGGTGAAGGGCATTCCAGAGAATTGGGCCCTAGCATGGGACCACTCATAATATTGGACTGATGCCACATTATTGCACTTACCCAGAATGGTGATTCCCTTGGTTTGAACATGATCCCAGGCCCAGGCAGCCTGCCTAACAACAGTCAAACTGATCTTGTTTTCACAGTAAAGGGTCTCCACCAAGTCTTGTTCCCTAGGAGTATGGACCAGTGCATAGCCCAATTGTCTCCTGAACAGCAGAGGGTTGTAGTTGATACTTCCCTTAACACCTATTAAAGGCACATTGGGAAAGTGCCCACAGCTGGTGATTATATCTCTGCCCTTGGTGCTCTGAGTACACCATCTGATATCTGCTGAAGTGAGAGTAGTGAGCCTCTTAGCCCAGTTGCTTTGCTGATGAGGATTTAGAAATGCATCTGTCCTGGGTAGATGCCTGAGAAGCCAAGCATGGAATAATGGAGCACAAATCCTCACTAATCTTCCCCTCTGCTTCTCATTTCTCTGATGGACTGAGTAATAGAGATCACCCAACAAAGTTGGCACTGGGTTCTTCAGGACGAACAAGTGGATTGCATTCTTGCTGATGAATCGAGGCTCATCTGCAAACAACACAATTCCATATACACTTAAGGCCAACAGAGCACAAACAGCTTTCCACTCCCCCAAGGAGGCCTTCAGACTAGCTTGAGAAATCAAGAAGTCCAGATGTAATCCAGGGATCCCAGCTTTAGAGGTCATATGCTGTTCAATCAAAACAGGCTCCAGGTGCAAAGCTTTTGCTATCTCTCCATTGCTGGGAAAGACCATTTCAGGGTTGAAAGGGATTTCCCTCTTGATAGGCAAACCAACCAAAGATGAGTATTCTTCCAAAAGAGGACCCAACTGAAAGTCTTGAAAGGTGAAACATCTCAATGGGGGGTCATAGAACTGAATACAGGTATGGATCAGGCTTCTCTGAAATGGGTCCAGATCCATGACCAAGGCAAGTATATCCCCATAATGCTCCCTGAACAAAGGCATGTGATCCGGAGTGATCAGGGTTTGGATCCTCCTGATGTCTGATAAGTCTGGTTGGAAGAAATGATAGGTGATGTTGCTTTTCTTTGGAGCCATAAGTGCTGAGACTGAGTAGAGTAAGTGCTGATGAAGATGCTGAGGAGTGGGCCACTGGCTGGCTAGTGCAAGTGACTGAAGTATATGGCTGACAAACTGAAGCAAGTGCTGGTGGAGATAGGTCAATACTGCAGATGGGGTCAAAACCAAAACCAGATGAAAATGGATACCCTGAAACACAAATAAGCACATGTTAATATGATGCAATGAGTATGTATGCAAAATGAAATGCAAGGGTTTGTGACTGAGCTGGATCTGATTAACTGCCTTGGTATAGATCCATGTGTGTTCAAGAATTCCAGATGGAGGTCTATAAATCCGGTAACCAGGGTGGGGGACTCAAATAAAGAGCCACAAATCCAAGGTTTTAGAATCACAAGAACTGTCCAACATGGAGCATTCTTAACAAAGTCAAAGTAACAGGGTATTCTGAGGTCAAGGTACCTGCAAACCTGTAAACAGCCCAACCCCCTCACAGGTGGTGATCTAGAACAAGGATCCTCAGACTTGGATCAGTTATGAGAAGTGTAAACACTTCTAACCCGGAGGTACAGTGTTTACAATAACCATAACAATTCCTCCTCTAATTCACCTCAGTTTCTGAAGGTCAATACTAAAAGGTCATCCAGACTTAGCAGGCTTCCCAGATAGCCCTAGCATTGCAGGAAATCTGCAACACAGAGTTCTCAAGAAGAAACCCATATCTGAACCGTGTTTCATATTCCCGCACCAGACCGAGATGGAATGGGAAAGAATATGATTCACTCTAGCCTAGGTGTCACTCAGGTCCCGGTATAGGACCTTAACTCTCAATGAAACACCCACCCACCAAAGAAAAAACCAGATCCAGCCAGCAACAATGACAGTATGATATACAAAAGCAATAGAGAAAGCAGTAAAGCAACTGTACATAAAGCAATAAACAAAAATAAATACAAGCACAAACAAGCACATAACACCCCAGTAAACACAAATCAAACAAGCGCTAGGAGGAACCCACAAAAAGAACCAGAAGCCCTGGTTGCAGCATATCTATCCCCAGCAGAGTCGCCAAGCTGTCGCTCCCGAAGATTTGCATCCAGGTACAAGCGCGAACGGTCGGCGAAGGGAACAGTGAGAACACACAGCCGTGAACTCACTGGAGATGAATAGAGTCGCCAGCTAGGCATTTTTATCCCGGAGGAAAGGTAATGCTGCATAGACCTAGAAAGAGATGGATAAGACGGTTTGCGAACCAGAGAGACTGAGAAAGGGGGTTGGTTACAACCTGGGAAGGTATTAGCACCCAGATTGTCCGCCGTACTCGACGGGATCCACGCTTAAAAGATTTGTGTTTTAAAGGGGTAGTGTCAGTGCAATCTGTGTATGAAATAGCTGGAAAGAGATGTACCGGTGTCAGTGTAAAGAAGTGAAGTGTATAAATGAAGTGTCAGTGTAAGGACAAGAATAAGATGCTCATGATAATGAGGCTCAAAGAATAATGCTGGAAGGAGGGGGAATATACAGAGACTTTTGTTCGATAACTGTTAAGTTATGCCTACGTATCCTCTCGTGCAATGAGGAAGTCAGAACACCGTAGTTCGACCCAAAGAGACTGAAAGGTGAATTGACTTGTGAACTGCTTACTTGTCTATGCTCAAGTGTATGACCTGTCTGGCTCAGGTGCGAACTGTCTTGCATTAGACGGAAGAAGCGAGCTCTCGTTTGTGAGTGAAGGTGATGAGAAAAGAATCCCGAAGGAGACGATTATTGTTTGTTTTTGAGTTTTCAGTCTTTTATTGCTTTTTGAAGATTTGTCATAAGTTAATGAGCTTAAGTCTAAACCAATGGATTTAGTAAACTCATCACATCTTCCCTCTGATTAGGGGTAATGAGAATACCTTAGGTGTGAAGTCAGATTCTCACACTTAATCACCTTTGATGTAGGATTAAGATCATTAACCTACTTGTGATTATTTAGATGTTTTTGGGATTTTTGTTTAGTGTTGAGTAATGAGGTTAAGCCATAATCAAGGATTAAACAGACCCATTACACCATCCTAATAGAAGGATAATAGATGAGAATGTTTAAGCTGAGGAAAGCTCCTCAACTTAATCCATGATTAGGGATTAAACTCATGACAAAACAAGCCTTTATTAAGTGGATTTTAGTTAATGATAAGATGATGAAGTGAATTTTATGATTTGTAAGACAACTTGAGAGGGACTTGTCCATTAACACTAGGGTTAGTCCTTCTTAACCACTTAAGGAAGAATTAGAACCCTAATGCAAGGCCCAAGTTACAAGTGATGTCTTGGTGATTATTAGATGAATTGATTAAGAGATTTAAACACCTTAAGGGTTTAATACTTAGGATTAAAGTTATACACTCCATCCTAAGAGAAGGATGCAGGCATAACCCTAACCACAAAGTCTTAAAGCCTTTAGGGTTTAGTCCCTGATTATGAGGTGAGAAGAGAGGACTCAAAAGAGACACAAAGGTAAAACTATGGGGGGACTAATCAAAACCCTAATTCATTATCATGCTTGGTTGGTCCTAAGGTTTGTAAGGTTTTCAAGAACAATCTTCAAAGGAGCCACCAGGAAGCAGATGAACAGGATCAAGAGAAGCAAAGCAACTTGCTTCATTCAAGAAGTCAAGTCACTTGAAGAAAGAAAGTGGGAAGAACAAGAATGAGCAAGCTCAATCTCAAACACAAATAAGAATGCAGCAATGGATGCAAGAGAGATGAAAATAAAAGTTATGAGAAGTGAAGGCAAATCCACTTCCCAAATTTACTTACCACCTGAAATGTTAGAAAGAAAATGCAATGCAATGCAAGATGAGATGAAATGATATGATGCTAAGCAAAACCAGAAGCATGTTGATGATGATTATGATGTTATGAGGTGCTGCAAACATGAGGCAGGACAATGGGGATGTTCATACAAGATCATGAATGCAAATGATGCAAACTAAGGAGCATGAACAAACATGGAAAGTTATGAATCATACAAGACAAATGACATGGCAAATATGTAATGCAATGATCAAACATGCCTTCTAAATGCCTTAAGATGCCAAATGAATCATAAGAATGCACAAAATGCAAAGACAAGTCATGTTATGCAAGGAAATGCAAGAAGGGTGCAAAAGAACTCCCAAATTAGGGTTCATGGAACAAACATCAAACAAAAACCAAAAACAGAAACAAAACCCTAAGATAAAAAATGTAAAATGCCACCCAAAGAAACCCTAAACCTATAACAAGCCACTGCCCAAAGGGGAGCTCTCAACTCTCAACCAAACTCAAGATATGAATTTTCTAAGTTATTAGGGTTTTTTAGGGTTCTTAACAAAAGAAATGCCAAACAATTTGAAAATGCAAGAACAATTCATGGCCTTTTTATCCTAGGAACTACATGCAAAACAAAAGACAATGCAAGAAGAATCAATGTCTCAACCTTCACCAATTGGCAGAAATGAATTTTTGAATCCATGATCAAAATAATGCATAAAAAATGATTTAATTCAATGAAAAATTCTTAAAATGCATCAAGATCAAAAAAGAAATTTGGTTTGAAGGTAGGACAATGTTTCTAAATGTCTTAGAACATTTCATGAATTTTTTTGTAATTTTTAAATACCTAAAAGTATTTTTAATTAATTAATTCTCATTAATCAATTAAAAATAATATTTTAAATATTTAAAAATACTTTTTTAATGATAAAAAATAAAATAAAAATATTTTTGGGTCTTAAAAATTAATAAAACTTTAAAGAAAAAGTTTCATAATTTTTAAGATATTTTTGCTATTTTAAAATAATTATGCAAAACAAATGAAAAAGAAATGAATTAAAATGAATTAAAATAAAAGTCAAACAAATGGAAGGATGAGATTGATCCTGGTTTTAAACATGTTGACTGCGCGCGTGATCTGAGGGTGGAGATTCAAGCTGGCCAGATTAATTATAAACTTAATTAATTAAGGTAATGACGTGGATTAGGGTTAAGTGAAGCAATCCAGGCCATTGAATGCACGCGGGAATTGACCAAGTCAGCTCATCCAACGCTCAGGATTCAAACTCTCATTAATGACTGGATTAAGCCCTAATCACTCTCAGGCTGCCGGAGAAGACTTCCGGTCGTCTTCTCCGGCCAGCTCCTCACCTGAAAACTCACCAACTCCCTCAAAACGCAATGAAAATGAAAACTAAGCACATAGAAATGAACCCCATGATCTCCTGAATCAAAACCCTAACCCCAAACAAATTTATTCTTCATCAATCGCATGAATCGAAGACAAACATTTTTAGGGCAAACCAGTTTCAGAGTCAAATTAAATGTTCAAATCACAACCATTTCAAAAACTAAAAGCACCAGGATGATCAGGACAACACAAAGAACAAGTTTGTAACAAGAAAAACAACTTCTGGAAAAATAAATTTCAGGCTACCTGAGATTCGAAGCTTTCAGTTTAGGAACTTTCTGGCCACCTCTCTTTGTGCAAGCTGCTCCACTTGGTCCCCAGAAGATGTTTGAATGCTCAAATGGAGTTTAAGTTGGCTTGATGATGAGTTTCGAAAGCTCCTGCTTCAGTTCAGTAAAAAATGGCAATGGAGATTCTGGCACTTTCAGGTCATGGTGAATGAAGGTTTGAGGTCCTGATGATGAATGGAGAAGGTTTGTGGTGTTTGTTTGTGTGTTTGTGAGCTAGGATGAGAGTTTCGAATGAAACTGCAAAATGGAGTGAGAAATGGCTATGGAGTAATCTGGCTGTTTCAGGCTTGTGTTCTTGGTGCTGGGTGGCCTATGAAGTGTGTTGAGTTGGATGATGAAGGAAGTTTTTGTGTTTGGTGGCTGTGTTAAGAGATTCGAAGCAAGTTGCAAAGTGGAAGGTTTTTTGTGAATGTGTTGAATGAGTTGGTTTCAGCCTTGCTTAGTGATGTCTTTAGCTTGCAAAGGGATAACATAAACAAATCTGATTGGTCAGAGGATGTGACTTGTGCTTTTGTGATTGGTAAGTTTGCTTTTGCCAAAAGTCAAAAATCTTGTAAGAGAAGCATGGGCTTGATACTAGGCAAGTACAAGGGCTAGGGCTGGCGCAACATGGTGAGTGTGGGAGGCTGGCTTGATTCAAGGACCAATGCAGCAAGTTGGTGAAGCATGATCATGAGTTTTGCAACTTGGTTATTTTATGGATTTTCATGAAAAATGCCTTGTTACATGAACTAAGCACATGTGATCTTTGGTTCAAATCTGATTTTTGGGACTTAGAGAATGTTTGTGTGCTGGTTTGAGAGGAATTAGAAGTCACATAATGCATTGGTTCATGACTTTGCAAAATTCTCACTTAGGGCATGCCTTGAAAATTAATGATTTTTGCCAACTTTGCATTGCTATAACTTTTGATCCAAGAAGAGTTTGATCATGTTCTTGTACTTTTTGAAAAGTGAAAGATGAGATCTACAACTTTCATGACCAAAGTTTTTCCATTTGAAGCCTTTTTGGACCAAGAATCAAAGCTTGAAAATTGACCTAAAATGGTGCATTCTTGAAAAGTCAACTATGCCCAAAAAGTCAACATTTGCAAAAACCCTAAATTCTTGATTTCTATGGACTTCAACCTTCTTCCATGATCAAATAAAGATCATATACACTCAAAATGATGAAGATCAACCATTGGTTAGGTCATTGGGGGCCTCAGATGCCCTGATTTTACACTGACTTGTCTGAAAAGTCAACTCTTGATCAGATTACTTCCCCATGGAATTTCTTCATGAAAATTGATATGTATACTCCCTATACCATATAGAGATCAATGAAAACAAGAATGACCAAAAAAATTGGAGTTATGGCCTCTGAAACCAAAACCCTAATTTTCAGTCAACTGTGCAGTTCATCCTGGCTCTGCATCCACTCAAACCCTAGTTCTTGTGATTCCTCTGCAATTTTGACTTTGAGGAGATGAAATATGATATAAGAACACACATGGACCACTTTGAATTGATTGGTGGCCTTTGGAGTGCCTCAAGAAGCTTTGGGATTGCTCAGATCACAAACCCTAGGTGCAGATGACTTAGAAACTATGCAGTGGATAAAAAATGAGATGTGAGATGACATGATTATACTTATGCATATGAGAATGATCACAAGCCATGGTGTGAATGGGTGAGGGCAAATTTGGGGTGTTTACACATTGTTATCTTAATATTGTGTATGATTATGTATGTGTTTGATTGGTTTAGTTTTGGTTTTGATGGAAGTTTAGAGAAGATGAATAGTTAGGGTTTTAGAGAAATGTGAGAAATTAGTGGATTAATCAGTTAGAAATCGTTGTAATCGAAGTATGATTGTAGATATATGCTTTAGATCATGTTTATGGAAGTATTTTGGAGATTTGGGATATTTGGAGTTGACTGCTCGCAGCTGAGAAATTATGGAATTCGCAGTGGTCGCTCAGCGAGCTATCCCTCGCTCAGCGAAAGTTCCAGGGAGATTCTCGCTCAGCGAGCCTGTAGGTTTCTGAGGAAATTGTGTTTTAATCCGTAGCTTTAGTTTCGGATATCCGTTTTTAGTGTTCCTTATATCGATTCGAAGCTAGAAACGTGTAGAAACTAATGATGCTAAGAAATGTAATTTTTAGCCGACTTTCACCCGACTTTTCCGATAAAACGTAAATGAATTAATTATGGAAATGTGGGTTGATGTGATGTTGTGGCCGTTTGGAAAATGAATACATTGTTTGAATTGAATGTCAATGTATGTTAATTGAATAGGATGAATGCATAATTATGTTGTGAATAACGTATGCGTTTTCAAGAATGTTGTGTGTCATTTTGCATGTAAAGCATAATGTATGCATTCTTGTGCTGTGGGATTCTTTGTGAATCCGTTGTAGCATCGTGTGCTCATGTGGAGTGTGAGCGATGACTATAACAAGATCGTGTGCCCATGTGAGGTGTGAGCGATCAGATTGTGTGCCCGAGTCGGGTGTGAGAAATCCAGAAACATCATGTGCCCGTGTGGGGTGTGAGCAATCGGATTGTGTGCCCGTGTGGGTGTGAGCAATACATAAACATTGTCTTCCCATATAGGGTGTGAGCAATGGGGAACATCGTGTGCCCGACGGGGAGTTACTTTAGGTAACAAGCGATGATTCCACTTGGTTCCTGAGTGAACCTGCTGAAATGTTGAGTCGGTACCGCATTGCATCTGCATAGAGTCGTGTGTCGGTCTCTATGAGTTTCATTTTATCATTTTAACTATGATATGCAGAAATAAACATGAATGTGCATATGTTTATTTGGAGTATTATGAAGATGATAGTATGTGTGATGAAACATACTTGTTTGTATATATACATGTTTGATATATGTATATGTATGTGATCTATACATTTGTAATGTATATGTGTGATTAAACATAGCTAGACGTATGTTTATGCGGAATGAATAGAATTGAGGAATAAACATAAATAATGTAAGTTTATGTGAATTAGTGAATTGGTGCATGATGAACATGCTTGATTTGTGTATGTACACGTTGCGATATGTATATGTGATGAGGTATTGTGGTGAGAATATGTTTTATGTGCATTTTATATGTTGAGATATATAATTATATGCAGTGTTATTATGATAATGTTTCTCACCCTTCTGATGTTTTATGATGCTCTATGAGGCATTGTAGAATAGGTTGTTGGATGGCAATTTTTGTGAAGCTCGTCTTCATATTTTGGTCGGTCGGCTCTGATATATAGCATCGGGTAGTTAGGTTGGCTTAGCGCCATTGTTGTGATGCATTGTGTACATGTATCTTTTGGATGGATGTTTTGTATAGACATGAATATTGTTGTTGGCATCAAACTTGTTGATATATATATATATATATATATATATATATATATATATATATATATATATATGTATGTATATATGAATGGAAATATATATGTTTGATGTTGTTGAAATGTTTCCGCTGTATAATTCATTTATCGTTTAGAAAATTACCCTATTGTTGCATATCTATTATGAGCAGGTGTAATGTGGTTTGATTTCAAGTATAATGTGACATTGCTCTTTTATACCATATTTCGAATATACTCTGATGGAATTTTTAATATGTGCCTAAATGATTTAATTGCTTAGTTGGGGTATAGAAAGGGGGTGTTACATTAAGTAGTATCAGAGCTAGTGTCCGAGTCAGTTGTGTCTGTCTTGATGTTGTTATGATTGAACTTTTATTTAATCTTGTTGTTGTCTTTGGGAACAATCAGAATATTGCTGGTAGAAACGACAATGTTATGGCTACTGCTTTGGAAGCAATGGCTAGGGCGGTGCAGGGGGCGCCAAATGTGAATGTTAATGATGAGTTCAGGAAGAATCAACCGCCGGTCTTCAAATGAAGATTCGATCCTGATGGTGCTCATAATTGGTTGAAGGAGATTGAAAGAATCTTCAGATTCATGGACTATGCTGAAGAGAGTAAGTGAGGCTTGGTTCTCACATGTTGAAGGAAGAAGCCGATGATTGGTGAGTCGGTAGAAGTCAAGCTCTTGAGGAGGAGGATGAAGAG
Source organism: Lathyrus aphaca (assembly GCA_963966055.1). Lineage (NCBI taxonomy): Eukaryota > Viridiplantae > Streptophyta > Magnoliopsida > Fabales > Fabaceae > Lathyrus > Lathyrus aphaca. Next base: position 184,930,155 of record OZ014520.1, read on the forward strand.
ATAACTTGGGAAGTTTTTCGTACTGAGTTCTTAGGGAAGTACTACCCTGAGAGCGTGAAGGGAAAGAAGGAGATGGAATTCCTTGAGCTGAAGCAAGGTAGTATGTCAATGGTTGACTATACTGCTAAGTTTATGGAATTGGTTCAGTTTCATCCTCATTATGCTGCTGCTACGACTGAGTTTTCTAAGTGCATTAAGTATGAGAATGGCTTGCGCCCTGAGATTAAACAAGCTGTGGGATACCATAGAATTAGAAGGTTTTCAGATTTGACGGAATGTTGTAGAATTTTTGAAGAAGATAGCAGAGCTCGTTCTACACATTACAAGAGTATGAATGAGAGGAAAGGGAAGCAACAAGCTAGAAATGGACCTTATGTGACACCCACTGATAAGGGCAAACATAGGGGAGACTTTGATAGGAGATCTGGTGGAGGGAGTTTTTGTCCCGTTAAGTGTTACAAGTATGGCGATTTAGGCCACAAGTCTTTTGAGTGTGGGAAGAATATTGTGAAATGTTCAAACTGTGGAGGTCTTGGACATGCTACTACCGAGTGTAGGAGAAATGTTGTGAAGTGCTTCAATTGTGGGGAAGTTGGTCACATTAGTACTAAGTGTACTAAACCAAAGAAATCTCAGGCGGGCGGAAATGTGTTTGCATTAGCAGGGAAGGACACTACTAGTGCAGACCGTTTGATTAAAGGTACATGCTTTATTAATAGTACGCCTTTACTTACTATTATTGATACGGGAGCGACTCATTCGTTCATTTCTCTTGAGTGCGCTACGTTTGAATATGTTTATGTCTTCTTGGGGTGTGAGATGGTTATTGAGACTCTTGCTTCAGGGTCGGTAACTACTTCTTTGGTGTGTGTAAGTTGTTCTTTGACCATGTATGGTAAAGATTTTGTTATGGATTTAGTTTGTTTGCCGTTGGAAGGTTTGGACGTGATCTTGGGTATGAACTGGTTGCAATTTAATCGAGTTCATATAGATTGCTATCATAAGTTAGTAAGATTTCCTTATTTGGATGATGATGAAGAAGAGAGTTTCCTATCCACGAAAGAGTTAAAGAAACTTTTAGTGGACGAAGTTCAATTGTTTGGTTTGTTTGCATCGTTGCCAGTGGAAATATATATGATTGATGTTGTTGAAATGTTTCCGCTGTATAATTCATTTATCGTTTGGAAATTACCCTATTGTTGCATATCTATTATGAGTAGGTGTAATGTTGTTTGATTTCAAGTATAATGTGGCATTGCTCTTTTATACCATATTTTGAATATACTCTGAAGGAATTTTTAATATGTGCCTAAATGATTTAATTTCTTAGTTGGGGTATAGAAAGGGGGTGTTACAGGATGCACACACTGCCCACCTACTCTGACAGACGAAAAGTTATCAGAACTCAAACATTTGTCCCTATCTGATCGTACCTGGAGATCAGGATCCGATATGGCTGGCGTCGAGAGTTGTTGAAGGACGGTTGATAAGGAGAGGAGGGGGTGTACCTGCAAGGCACTCCGATGCTAAAGTAAGAGACTGAGCAAAGAGCGTGCAAGTACGAGAATAAGGGTGAGAGAATTGAATACCTGACCCTCTCATGTGAGAGGGTTTATATACTATCCTTGGTGGATGACTATTGGTTCAAACTGTTGAGCACGAACCGTGGAATCTGTATGAATAAGTAACGGTCAAAACCAGCCGTTAGGGGATTTTATTCCAGTCGATTCAGCCTTGGTCGACACAGACCATCCTCCCGAGCATGATGCTCGACGAAGAGCGTGTTGGGCCGCTAATTTGTCTGGCCCAACTCTGAAAGTTGGGCCTGGCCGGAACAGGAGCCTCCCATGTCGTTGCTTCTGGGGAGGGGCGACGACTTAATGATGGTCTTATGTCCAAGGTGCACGCATTATACCTGGTGATTTTCGTGTGTTGACCAGAGAATGATCGTTTGATGACGTACGACAGACGGACAATTATTCAGTCGTTCGACGAAGGAGGGAGATGAAACGAAAAGTTGGCGTGTTTGGGAATTCGCGCCTATTCAATGTTCTGACGGCTAGCCCAGGGGCTAGAGCGTAGGTAATTATTGCCTAGGGATAGGGGTTACGCGACTCTGCACGTGCTCATTTCCCTATAAATAGGAACCCAGAGTATTCTGTATGCTTTTTCACTTCGTTTTCCTCTCTGCTATATTGCTCGTGTCTCAGACGATAATTCTCAGCCGTCGACCACTGTATCTACTTACCGACCACTGCATTTTCAAATCAAACTCTTCTTCAATGGCCTCTCAAGCTCAAGGTATGGACCTTTTCGTGTTTCTCTTAGCCATAGGTTTGATAATTTAGTAATGCATGCGGTTTGGGATAGATTTTCCGATAGTTTAGACTAGAAAAAGAAGATTATAGGCCTTCTATTATTGTTGCTCGTCGACTGCAAACCCTAATTTGTGGTCGACGAAGGTCCCGATCGACCTTGATCTGGGACCTGATAAGTTGCTAGGACTTGAATATACCATCGTTGTCGTCGGGCGCTGGCCATCGTCTTGAGCGATGGTTAACCGAGGGCTTTGGCCTGGGATCTTATTCTTGGTTCGGCACACGCCCTTTCACTTTTCGAGCGGTGGAAGGGTGTGTCGCTCCCCCGAAAAGACACCTGGTCAGATAGGGTGCAGACACGAACGGTCAGCGAAGGGAGAAGATGAAATGAAAGGTGAATAGAGTCGCCCGCTAGGCATTTTTATCGCGAAGGAAAGGCAATGCTGCATAAACCTAGAAAAAGATGGATAAGACGGTTGTGAACCAGAGAAACAGAGAAAGGGGGTTGGTTACAACCTTGGAAGGTATTAGCACCCAGATTGTCCGTCGTACTCGACGGAATCCACGCTTAAAAGTTTGTGTTTAAAGGGGGTAAGGGTATGTGCTATCTGTGTGCAAAAGCTGGAAAAGAATGTACAAGTGTCAGTGCGAAAGGTGAATGCTCAGGAGCTGAGGCTTAGAAAAGAATGCTGAAAGAGTGGGAAGATACAGAGACTTTTGTTTGATAACAGTTAAGTTATGCCTACGTATCCTCACGTGCAATGAGGAAGTCAGAACATCGTAGTTCGACTCAAAGAGACTGAAAAATAAATTGACTGTGAACTGCTTGCTTGTCTATGCTCAAGTGTATGACTCGTCTGGCTCGAGTGCTAACTGTCTTGCATTAGATGGAAGAAGCAATTTCTCGTTTGTGAATGAGTGTGATGAGAAAAGAATCCTGAAGGAGACGATTATTGTTTGTTTTGGTGTTTTCAGTTTTTTTTTTTTTGTGTTTGTCATAAGTTAATGAGCTTAAGCCTAAACCAAAGGCTTGTAAACTCATTATATCCTCCCTGATTAGGGATAATGAGCCCACTTAAGTATGAGATAAGCATCTCAACTTAATTACCATGATGATGTAGGATTAAGATCATTAACCCACTTGTGATTATTTAGATGTTTTTTTGTTTTTTTTTAGTGTTAAGTAATGAGTTTAAGCCATAATCAAGGATCAGTGAACTCATTACACTATCCTAATAGAAGGATAATAGATGAGCACACTTAAGCTAAGGACGATACCTCAACTTAATCCATGATTAGGGATTAAATTCATGACAAAACAAGGCCTTTATTAAATGGATTTTAATTAAGAGGTGAGATTAAGAAATGGATTTTATGATTGGTAAAACAACTTGAGGATGACTTGTCCATTAAACACTAGGGTTAGTCCTTCTTAACCACTAAAGGAAGAATTAGAACCCTAATGTAAGGCCCAAGTTACAAGTTAATGTCTTAGTGATTATTAGATGGATTAATTAAGAGGTTTAAACAAATTAAGGGTTTAAAACTTAGGACTAAGTTATACACTCCATCCTAAGAGAAGGATGCAGGCATAACCCTAATTCCAAAGTCCTAAAGCCTTAAAGGTTTAGCCCCTAATGATGAGATGAGAAGAGAGACACAAAGAAGACTCAAAGGTAAAAACTAAGGGGGGACTAATCAAAACCCTAATTATTGTCATGCTTGGATGTTCCTATGGTTTGTAAGGCTTAATAAAGATCTTCAAGGAAGCCACCAATGGAAGAAGCAGAAGAAAGGGGGAAGAAGCAGAAGAACAAGTTACTTACTTCATTGAAGAAGATAAGTGACTTAGAGAAAGAAAGTGAGAGATGAACATGAATGAGCAAGCTCACTCAAAGACAATTAAAAATGCAGCAAGGATGCATATGAAGGAGATGAAGAGAAATGAGAAGTGAAGGCAAATCCACTTCTCAAATTAACTTACCACCTGAAAATGTTAGCACAAGATGCATAAGGAAAGAAATGAAATGGAACAATGCATATGCAAGGGCAAAGATCAAAAATAGAAGCATACACATGATGAAAATGATGCTATGATATGATGCAAAGGCATACAAAGTGCAATGGATGATCATACAAGAGAATGAATGCAAATGAAGCATGTGGGGAGCATGAAAACACATGGATGTTTATGAAATGAAATGGATGCAAAGCATAGCAAATGTATGAATAAATGATCAAGAAATGTCAAGCAATGTATTAAGATGTCTAAGATGGCATACAAATTCTTGGAATGACATGACAAGTTCATATGTTCATGCAATGCTATGTAAGGTGCAAATGAAGATGCAAAATTAGGGTTACATGAAGGGATGAGATGCAAATGGTCAAAATAGAAGCAATTCACATGATAAAAATTTGCAAATGAGCTCAAACAAACCATAACCCCATATGATATCACACCCTAAAAAGGAGAAGGTCTAACTCTTAACCTAAAGGAAGTTATGATTTTTCTAAGTTTGCTATGGTTTTAGGGTGCTTCTAAGGGAAAAATGCAAATCAATTTGAAAATGTATGACAAATTCATGCCAAAAATATCCTATAAACTAAATGTTATATAGAAAACAATGCAAAAAGAATCATTATCAAACCCTTCATGGTTAGGCAGAAAAGATTTTTCAAAGTTAGGGTTCCAAAAGGGGGATTTTATGAACCCTAAATTCAAAGAAAATGTCAAAGTATGTTCAAAGCCAAAAAGAAATTTGTATGAATAGTTTGACAATGTTTCTAAATGTCTTAAGATGCAACATGAATATTTTGGGATTTTTAGAAACCTAAATGGTATTTTAATTAATTAAATTCAATTAATTAATTAAAACAAACATTTAAATATTTTAAAAATGCTTTTTAAATGCAAAAAATAAAAATAAAAATATTTTTGGTTTCTAAAAATTAATAAAAGTCTTGATAAAAAATTTCAGATTTTTTAAATCATTTTTGCTATTTTTAATAAATATATGAAATAAAATACAAAGAAAATGAAATAAAAATAAAATAAAAGGAAAGTATGACAATCCAAAGGATGAGATTTAAACTGGAGGGGGACCATTGACCAGCACGCAAATGAGTGGTTGAGATTCATTCTGACTAATTAATCCAGATTAAATTAATTAATTAGGTTTTAGGGTTTAATGAATGATATGGGGCGTCCAAACACACGCGGGAGACATCATCCAAGGGCCAGAATTTAAAGTTGCCTAATCACCTGAGATTAGCCCTAATTAATCTCAGGTGGCCGGAGAAGACTTCCGGTCGTCTTCTCCGGCGAGACCTTCACCTTATCTCTCTCAAAACCTCACTAAAACGCATCAAAATCTCCAGATTCACTCAACTAAACACCCTAAACAAGAATCCAACAACAAAAACTATTTATACTTCATGAATCAAGAGTAACAAGCAAAATCATTTTTACGGGCAAAGTTTCAGACAGTCAGTACATGCTCATTTCCTGATCATTTTCAAAACCAAACACATACCCATGATCAGTGCAACATATAGAACAATACAAGAACTTAAAAACACGTTTCTGGAAAAAATGTTCTTGAGGTTACCTGAGCTGGAGCTTTCGAAAATGGAACTTTCTGGCCACTTCTTTGGTGCTTTTCCACTCCCCTTGGTCCCCTTATGCTTCTGGAATGCTTGAAAGGAGTTTATATGGAATGTTTTGAAGGTTTCAGTTCAGAGGTGATGGAAATCGTGTTTTTGTTTGAGGTGGTTTCAGGCCAATATGAGGGGTGGGAAATGATCTATGGGTGATGCTGAGTTGAATGGTGAAGTTTGTTTGAGGTTTGAGTGGCTGGACATAGAGAATCGCAAGTTTGAAGGTGGAGAGGATTTTTGTGAAACTTGGCTTATGTATGGTTCTGAGCTCCAAAGTTATGTGAAATGGCTTGCTTTTGGTCCACATAACAAGTCTCTATTGGCCAGAGAGTGGGTGGTGGCCTGTGGTGATTGGTATGGGGTGATTTGCAAAAAGTCAACATTATGTGTACTTGAGGTATGGGCTATGGCAGGAGTTGTTCAAGGGCATGTCTTGGTTCAGCATTGATCAAGGAGGTCCATGGAAACTGATTTGGGGTGTTGATGCAAGTGTATGAGAAGATTCATGCCATTTTGCAAATTTGAAGAACTTTGGCCCCTTTTGAATTTCTTGAAGTTCAAGGCATGAAAGTGAATGATTCTTTGGGAAATTCTGATCACAATGCATTGCACTATGATGGTATGATGCCTAGAGATGCATTAGAGGTCACAAAATGGCTTGGCATGTGAAATTGCAAAAATCCCTCTTTGGTATGAAAGTGAAAATTATGTGATTTTTGCCAACTTTACAAAGCCATATCTTGAGTTCTAGGAAGAATTAGATCAATTTCTTGTACTTTTTGAAAAGGTAATGATCCAATCTACAACTTTCATGACCAACAATTTTTCATTTGAAGCATTTTTGGTTGAGAAAGAGGAGGTTGAAGAACTTTCCCAAAATGGAAAGTTTCCATTACAAGTCATTTCCATTTTTGGCAACTTTTGGTTTAGCTCAAATTTCTTCAATTTTGTGAACTTCCAAGCACTTCAATGATCAAATAAAGATCATATAACTTCAATTTGATGCAAATATCACTTTGGTTTCATTGTTGGGGGCCTCAGATGCCCTGATTTTGCTCTGACTTGCTCAAGAAGTTACCCAGTGAACAAATGACTTCCCCATTGAATTTATTTATCAAAATTGATATGCATGATCCTTATAACATATTGAGACTATTAGAAACAAGAATGACCAAAAATATTGGAGTTATGGCCCCTGAAACCAAAACCCTAATTTTGGTCATCTGTGTAGTGAAAACCCTAGCTCTGCTTCCATGCCTTGCCAGTTCTTGTGATTTCTTGACTTCTTTGAACTTTGAGGGATGTAATATGATGATAGAGTACACATGGACCCTCTTGGAACACTTGGAGACCTTTGGGATGGCTCAAATGGAATCTTGGATTGCTCAGATCACAAACCCTAGATGCAGATGAACTTGAACTTATGCAGTGAAATAAAAATGCAATATGAGGTGGTATGTGTCGCTCCCGCTAAGAGACACATGGTCAGATAGGGTACAAACGCGAATGGTTGGCGAAAGATAAGAATGAAAAGAGTCGCCAGCTAGGCATTTTTATCCCGAAGGAAAGGTAATGCTGCATAAACTTAAGAAAAGATGGATAAGACGGTTGCGAACCAGAGAAACTGAGAAAGGGGGTTGGTTACAACCTGGGAAGGTATTAGCACCCAGATTGTCCGTCGTACTCGAAGGGATCCATGTTTGAAAGTTTGTGCTTAAAGGGGTAATGTCTGTGTTATCTGTGTGCAAAAGCTGGAAAAGAATGTACAAGTGTCAGTGCAAGAAAGTGAAGTGAAATGCTCAGGAATGAGGCTTAAAAGAATAATGCGGGAAGAGGGGGGGAGACAACGACTTTTGTTCGATAACAGTTACGTTATGCCTACGTATCCTCTTGTGCAATGAGGAAGTCAGAAAACCGTAGTTCGACTCAAAGAGACTGAAAGATAAATTGACTGATGAACTGCTTGCTTGCGTATGCTCAAGTGTATGACCTATCTGGCTCAGGTGCTAACTGTCTTGCATTAGACGGAAGAAGAAAGTCCTCGTTTGTGAGTGAAGATGATGAGAAAAGAATCCCGAAGGAGACGATTATTGTTTGTTTTTGTGTTTTCAATCTTTTATTGCTTTTTGTGTTTGTCATAAGTTAATGAGCTTAAGCCTAAACCAAGGGTTAGTAAACTCATCATATCCTCCCTTTGATTAGGGATAATGAGAATACCTTAAGTAGGAGATAAACATCTCAAACTTAATTACCATGATGTAGGATTAAGATCATTAACCTACTTGTGATTATTTAGATGTTTTTGGTTTTTTGTTTAGTGTTAAGTAATGAGTTTAAGCCATAATCAAGGATTTAATGGACCCATTACACCATCCTAATAGAAGGATAATAGATGAGCACACTTAAGCTGAGGAAGATACCTTAATAACGCGAAATTATATCGTGTTTTTTTGGCTTGATTTACATGAATAAATATTATGTTTTATTAAATTTTCCGAATTTATTCTCGTTATTTACTATGTTTATTTATTATTTCAGATAATCGAGTCGATTGGAAAAAAGTCGAAAATTGAAGAAAAATGAAGAAAAGTGAAGAAATAAATAAAAGAAGAAAATTGAAGAAGAAAATGAGAGGAAAGAAAGTAGGAAGAAGGAAAAGAAAGAGAAAAGAAAAAGAAAAGAAAAAAATAAAGGTGGTGGGGCCCACCACACACACACATGGCGCAAGCCATGGGGTGTGGCGCCCACCACCCCCTTTTTTCTCTTAGAAAGTGGCGCAGGCCACACTACAAAGAAGGAGGAGTGGCGCAGGCCACTCCCTCCTGTTTCTTCGTCCGGTCTTTTCGGCACCCTCTTCTCACGCATAATCCGTCTCTCCCAAGGCCCAATCAGTCCTATTTTTTCTCAACAAAAATTATTCCAATGCTATGCCTATAAATAGCACAAATAGCAATTGTTTCTGTACGGATTTTAACTCCAAGAATTCAAGCTTAAATCTCCAGTTTTCATTATTTTTAGTTAGTTATTTTTCTACATTCTGTACGCATTATATTGGAGCTTGGATCGAAAATTTCACAACCAAATATTATTATTCAGGCTATTATTTTTATTGTTTATTTAATTTCTTATGCTTGTTTTAATTATTATGAGTAGTTTAATTAAATTATGTTTTTCCTGCATTATCATTATATTTAATATGTCTAGCTAAATTTTATATATATCCGTATGTAGACAAATTAATCGGGAGGAATTGAATTAAAATCAATATAAATTATTTCACTAAATTTACAAATTAGGCGAGATCTCTTAAATTAATTTAATAATTTTTGTTATGAAAATAAGGAAAGTAATTAAGGTAAATTCAACAGAACGAGAGTTTGCGAATTTAACCGGATAGCTGAGGTTTAGCATTTATTCTGAATTCAATAGAATGAGAGTTTGAGGATTTAAAATTAATTGGGATTTATTTATTTTCAAAAAGGATTTCTAAACACTTATGGGCTAGCGAGAGCAGGCATAGGACTTTAGGAATTTAATCTGAATCAATAGAGCGAGAGTTTGAGACAAGGATTTTTAAATGAGTATTTTCCACTAAGAAGTATTTTTAGCATACTAGCCTTAACTGATATTTGATTTAATTCCCTGCGATTAACGAGTCACATACGGATATATTATTATTATCCATTAATTAAACCTTAAATCTAATTATATCTGCCATAAACCAATCCAAGAAACATTTAGCCTTAGCTTTAGACCGTGATACTAGATAACGTTAGATCGATTTTTAAGTCTCTGAGGGATCGATAATCTTTAAAACTACACGTACGACTGTGCACTTGCAGAAACATTTCTTTAGATATATAGTCAAGTGATCAAGTTTTTGGCGCCGTTGCCAGGGACTTAATTAGGTCGATATCGTAACTCCAGTGTTAACCCATATAGACTAAGGTAAAGCATTTATTTTTCTAAATTCCTATTTCATTGATTGTATGCCAAGTACTCGCTCTCAAGGCGAAGAGTTGCAACCACCAGTCGCTGAATTAGAACGTTTCTTACATTTGAGACGCCGTATAGCAGAATACCAACGGAAGTATAACATCCCAGATCTTCTAGCTTATTCATCTGAATCAGTCGAAGAACCAGTTGGAACCTCAAAGGAAGCTGAAATGGCCGGGGAGGAACCAACTCATCCACTCAAGTATTATGCTATTCCGTCACAAAGTGAACCTCACATTAGCATTGTCGCACCCGCTATCAACCGGAACGATTTCTAGTTGAAACCATCACTGATATCAGCCGTACAACAGAACCAATTCGCCGGAAATCCTAACGAGGACCCGAATTTACATTTATCGATTTTCGTACAATATGAAGACACAGTAAAAGCTAATGGTGTCACCCAAGAAGCAATTAGACTACGTCTTTTCCTTTCTCATTACGAGATAGAGCAAGAGCATGGCTTCAATCTCTACCCTCGAACTCAGTTACTACGTGGGAGGAGTTAAAGAAAGTCTTCTTGACAAGATATTTCCCACCTAGCAAGACAGTTATGCTGAGAGCTCAAATCAACGGATTTAAGCAGAAGGAAAACGAATCTCTTTTCGAAGCTTGGGAATGCTACAAAGATATGCTGAGACTTTGTCCACATCACAGATTAGTAGAATGGATGGTCATCCATACTTTCTACAATGGACTCTTGTACAACACAAGGATGACGATTGACGCTGCCGCAGGCGGCGCACTAATGGACAAATAATATAATGATGCTTATGTACTTATCGAGAGTATGGCTCAGAATCACTATCAGTGGGGAATCGAAAGAGTCGCGACAGAGAAACCAACAAAGGGAGGTATGTACGAAGTAAGTAATATTGATCAAGTGAATGCTAAATTCGAAGCCCTCTCCCAAAAGATCGATAACTTTGCCATAACACCAACAACCACCGTGGCTGCCGTTGCACCAAACTGTGAGATATGCGGAGTCCCATGACATGCTACCCCTGATTGTCAACTTTTGGCAATGACTCCCCCAGACCAAGTGAATTATGCTCAAGGAAATCCCTACTCTAACACATACAACCCAGGTTGGAAGAATCATCCAAATTTTCCCTACAAGAATAACAACGCTCTATATACACCTGGTCAAGCACCAGCTACACCACCAGGGTATCAGAAGACCGCCATGAATGCTCCTAATGTCCCAAAAAAAGTCAAATCTTGAACTAATGATGGAAAGTTTCATAGCTAGCCAAGCTCAAACGAACAAGGAGTTCCTAAATCAAAATGTACACACCAATGAACAAATAAAGCAATTGGCAAACAAGGTTGATGCTTTAGCTACCCATAACAAAATGCTTGAAACTCAGATTTCACAAGTAGCTCAACAACAAGCACCAACTGCTGCCCCAGCTGGTGTATTTCCTGGTCAACCTCAACCAAACCCAAAAGGACATGCAAATGCGGTGATATTGAGAAGCGGAAAGAAATTAGACGAACCCGCCGATCCTAGATTCCAAAACCCAGCCATGTACCAAAAGCAGGATACATCAACTGAGAAGGAGAGTGATCCTGAGATAAAGGAGAACAATAATCGAGAAGCCGTGGAGAAAGAAGTACCATATGTACCTCCACCACCTTATAAACCTCCTATCCCTTATCCTCAAAGACTTGTTAACTCTAAAACTGCAGGGCAATTTAAGAAATTTGTTGAACTTCTGAAACAATTAAACATAACAATACCTTTTATAGAAGCAATCACTCAGATGCCCTCATATGCCAAATTCCTTAAAGAAATCTTGACCAATAAGAAAAAGATCGAGGATAATGAAACAGTTACGCTAACTGCTGAGTGTAGTGCAATAATTCAAAACAATATGCCTCCTAAGCTAAAAGACCCAGGTAGTTTCTCCATACCCTGTGTAATTGGAAAATTCGTCATTGACAAAGCTCTATGCGACTTAGGAGCCAGTATTAGTGTTATGCCCTTAACAATTTGCAAAAGGCTAGATATGGGAGAGTTAAGACCTATAAAAATGTTTGTTCAATTAGCCGACCGCTCTATTAAATATCCTGTAGGCATACTAGAGAATGTCCCAGTACGGATAGGTCAATTCTACATTCCTACTGATTTTATAATCATGGACATCACTGAAGACTCCACTACACCTATCATACTAGGAAGACCATTCTTAGCTACCGTTGGAGCTATTATAGATGTAAAGAAAGGAAAGCTAACCTTTGAAGTAGGTGAAGAGAAAGTTGAATTTATTTTAACACAATTCTTACAATCACCAGCTATAGAGGACACATGCTATTTATTAGATGTCATTGACGAGTGTGTGAGAGAGATGGGAATGAAAGAAACTACTTATTCTGAAATTATGAAAATTCAAATCCCTCTGATTCTCGAAGATGGCGATTGGCAAAAACCATATCAAGATGATAGTCTAAGCGAAAGCTTAGCACTTACACCAGATCATATGCCAGGACCTAAAGAAACTTATTCAGAGTTAAAAACCTTACCTAGGAACTTAAGATATGAGTTCCTAGACATTGAATGTAAGCGACCAGTGATAGTAAATTCCAGTTTAGGAACACTCGAAACTCAGAAGCTTTTAGACGTTCTAAAGAAATACCCAACTACTTTAGGATACAACATTGCTGACTTGAAAGGGATAAGCCCTTCCATCTGTATGCATAGAATCATGCTAGAGGAAGATTGTAAGTCTTCTAGAGAGAACCAGAGGAGGATCAACCCAAACTTAAGTACTATGGTAAAAGACGAAGTGCAAAAGTTACTTGAAGCCGGAATCATATATCCTATCTCAGACAGCCAATGGGTCAGCCCAATACATGTAGTACCAAAGAAAGGAGGTGTTACAGTGATTAAAAACGCAAAAGGTGAATCCATAACACAAAGAGTTGTTACGGGGAGTAGAATGTGTATTGACTATAGAAAACTAAATAAAGCCACTCGAAAAGACCATTTCCCACTACCGTTTATTGATCAAATGTTAGAACGATTGGCTAAACATTCTTATTTCTGTTATTTAGACGAATATTCAGGATTTTTTCAAATCCCTATTCATCCCGATGACCAAGAAAAGACCACTTTCACTTGCCCTTATGGTACGTTCGCATACCGATGAATGCCATTCGGACTATGCAACGCCCCTGCAACATTTCAAAGGTGCATGATGTCAATTTTCGCTGATTTTATAGATGACATTATGGAAGTATTTATGGACGATTTTTCCGTCTGTGGGCAAAGCTTTGAAGAATGTCTATCAAACCTAGAAATGGTACTCGAAAGATGCGTAAAAGTAAACCTCGTTTTAAACTGGGAGAAGTGCCATTTTATGGTCCAACAGGGAATTGTACTAGGACACGTTGTTTCGGAAAAAGGAATTGAGGTTGATAAAGCCAAGATAGAAATCATAGAAAATCTTCAACCTCCAAAAACGATACGAGAAATAAGAAGTTTTTTAGGACACGCCGGTTTCTACCGACGATTTATTAAGGATTTCTCGAAAATTACAAAACCTCTTACTGGTTTATTAATGAAAGACGCTGACTTTTTCTTCGATGAAAAATGTCAACAAGCGTTCGAACAGCTGAAAACGGCTCTCATTTCCGCACCTATCATGCAACCTCCGGATTGGGAATTACCATTTGAAATCATGTGTGATGCAAGCGATTATGCAGTAGGGGCAGTTTTGGGACAAAGAAGGGATAAGAAGCTTCACGCAATATATTACGCAAGTAGAACCTTAGACCCTTCCCAAATGAATTACGCCACCACAGAAAAGGAACTTTTAGCTGTTGTGTTCGCTCTTGACAAATTCCGTTCTTACTTAGTAGGAGCAAAAATAATTGTTTACACAGACCACACAGCTATTAGGTACTTACTGACTAAAAAGGATGCCAAGCCTAGACTTTTAAGATGGATTCTTCTTCTGCAAGAATTCGATTTAGAAATCAAAGATAAGAAAGGTTCCGAGAACGTTGTAGCAGATCATTTATCTAGATTAGAAGGCATTAAACCAGAAGAACTTCCCATTAATGATGAGTTTCCTTACGAACAAATCGTAGCACAGATAAGAAGCGATCTGGCCCGACTAGATCCAAGCAAACCAAAAACCAAAGAAGTTGTAACTACAGGAATACCATGGTATGCTGACTTTGTCAACTACCTCGCAGCTGGAGTACTTCCACCCGATCTAACTTACCAACAAAAGAAAAAATTCTTTCACGACCTTAAACATTACTATTGGGATGAACCACTTCTCTTCAAAAGAGGTACCGATGGTATTTTCCGTCGATGTGTTCCAGAATATGAAATAGAAAGCATAATAGCTCATTGTCATTCTGCCCCTTATGGTGGACATGCGAGCACTTCAAAAACTTGTGCTAAAATTCTGCAAGCTGGCCTCTTCTGGCCTAATCTATGGAAGGACGTCCATATTGCAGTTATTAATTGTGACCGATGTCAATGCACTGGAAACATTTCTAGACGTGATGAGATGCCGCTGAAAGGAATCCTAGAAGTAGAAGTCTTCGACGTATAGGGAATAGATTTCATGGGACCTTTCCCATCTTCTTTTGGTAATAAATACATACTCGTCGCCGTTGATTATGTTTCAAAATGGATCGAGGCTATAGCTTCTCCGACAAATGATACACGAGTAGTAATTAAATTATTTAAGAACGTAATATTTCCGAGATTCGGTGTACCAAGACTAATCATAAGTGACGGTGGATCACATTTTATATCCAAAATCTTTGAGAGATTGTTATTGAAGTATGGAGTTAGGCACCGAGTTGCAACACCCTATCATCCACAAACAAGTGGACAAGTAGAGGTTTCCAACAGAGAAATAAAACAAATATTAGAGAAAACTGTTGCTATATCTAGAAAAGATTGGTCGTCTAAATTACAAGAAGCTTTATGGGCATATAGAACCGCTTTTAAAACCCCGATAGGAACCACCCCCTTTAAATTGGTTTACGGAAAGTCATGTCACCTCCCAGTTGAATTAGAACACAAAACTTATTGGGCTATTAAAACCCTAAATTTAGACTCATCAACTGCAGGAGAAAAGCGAATTTTCGATCTCCATGAATTAGAAGAGCTCAGACTAGATGCTTACGAGAACGCCAAAATCTATAAAGAACGCACAAAAAGATGGCATGATCGGCGTATCTCCAAAAAGGAGTTTAACAAAGGCAATGCTGTGCTTTTATTTAATTCAAGATTGAAGCTTTTTCCGGGTAAACTACGTTCCAGATGGGCTGAGCCATATCTTATTACTAAAGTTTTTCCTAGCGGAGCCATTGAAATCAAAGGAAAATCGGGCGACCCATTCATAGTAAACGGTCAACGCCTTAAGCACTATCACATGGTCGAAAACCGCGATTACTTAACTAGTCTCTTACTAGATGAGCTTCCCGCTCAATCAAATGATTAACCCCTAAAAATGTGTGGTCGAGCCCTTGACCTTAAACGAAGCGCTTTGTGGAAGGCAACCCACAATTTTTTTAGACTTATTATCTTTATTTAAATCTTTGTTTATTCTATATTCTTATTTTTTGTTCTTTTTTCTCATTTTTTTAAAATTATTTATGCTTATTATTTGTTTTAATCCTATCTAACTTAACTACGGTATTATTACTTTCATCTCTTCCTACTAACCTTTTTCGCGTTGATTACTTACTTACAGGCTAACTATTTAGCTAAGCTCTAACATTAGTAATGGAACTAGTAGACAACACGAACATTGTTTTCAAGGGAAGAGCACATCGACGAAGATATGAAGCATTGTTACAAAGATCTATGACACTGACCATTTATCATGATGAGCCCACTTTAACTAAGTTAGGCATCAAAGATAGTGTCTATTTTCTTTACAGTCAGATAGGGTGGGATGCTGCACTTATTCGACGAAGGTTTAACACCTATCGTCAACTTACACTAGAGTTTTTAAGCTCACTAGTCCACTTACCAAACCATGGTCTAGGAATTAACAAAGGATTAATTACCTTTAGGATGTTCAATATTGATTTTTCCTTCAACCATAGAGAGTTTGCAGAACTTCTAGGGTTTCCAAATGGCCCTGATGTTTTCACTGCTACTCGAGAGGAGTTACTAATGAACCATGCACTGAACGATTTCTGGGGTACCATCACAGGGAATGATGAGGCTGAACCCTATGATATGTTTTCTGAGAATATTCATAACCCTGCTTTGCGTTACTTTCATAAATTCCTAGCCCATACCCTTTTTGGTAAAGAGGAGAATAATACCTCTGTATCAAGAGACGAGCTATTTATCCTTTATTGTACTTCCCTAGGCAGACCTGTTAATGGAGCTATCTTCATGATAGTTAGTTTTGTCCGCCTCATTCAGAACACTCGTATAGCTATCCCCATAGGTTGCCTAGTAACTATGATAGCAAATAAAATTGGCCTAAGATGGCAACTAAACCAAATACACCCCTTAGGTGCGATCCGCCCTATGAATATTGATTTTTGCTTTGACCATAGAATTATAGGAAACCTCGGACCTGACACCTTTGACCTACTGATTAATAATGAGATTGTCCATCTTTTCACCTTACCTAACCATGAAAGGACCAGCTTTCACAATAGAAATAATTGGTTATATGACCTAAGCATTCCCATTGCCCCTCCTTCGCCTCCTGAATCACCTTTGATATCTGAAGTATATGACCATTATATGTCCGATGCCGATTCAGTACCACCTGTGATACCTGTTGACCCACCGGCTGACCACTCCGCCGCCATCGCCAATCTACAAAATCAACTTGATCACATTAATACAAATATTAATGCTATGCGAATGGATTTTTTCGGTTTCATGGATATTATCACTGAGCAGCTGGATAATTTTCATCAGCTTTTATTTTCTGTCGGTCTGACTAACAATAACGATAACCGTAGTTAGAATTTTATTCTTCTTTCTATTCCAAATCGCATGCTTGGCCACTGAGGACATTGCCCGGTTTAAGTATGGGAGAAGGAAATTAATTAGGATTTTCAGTTTTCCATAAGAATTTATTTTATTTGTTTCAGTTTCAGTTTTTCATGAGAAATTATTTCATATTTTCTTCTTACATTAAATTTTAATTAATTACAGTATTTTTTTATTATTTCTGTTTCAGTATTTCTGTTTCAGTATTTTAATTAGTTACAGTCATTTTTATTATTTCTGTTTCAATATTTATTTGTCTATTTATATGACTTTATTTCTATCTGCCAGTATAATAATAAAAAATTCACAGAAAATAATATTTAATATACTATGCAGAAATAAAATTCACAAAAAAAATAAAAATATTATTATTAAATTTACATTATTAAAGTCATTAAATATTCATAACAAATAACAAAACAAAATAAAAAAAATAAAAAAATCATTTAACCCCCCCCCCCCCCCACAAGGCATGGCCCGCGCCATGCCCCTCTCCCAAGCCAACATGGCCTGCCCCATGCCCACCAAAAGTAAAAGCATGGCCTGCGCCATGCATATAAGATGGTGGGGGCCACCATTTTGTTTTTTTATGCTTTTTTATTTTTGCTGTGTTATTTGTTTTATTTTATGAATAACCTTTTATTCTTATTATTTAAACACTACATTTTCTTACTACCTTTCACATTTCCACATGCAAACATTTTTCCTCTTAAATTTTTTGCATGCACTAGTCTCATCAACACCTACAAGTGTACCTCATGCACAATTAATACCCATGCATTATGACATTTGTCATAAACAAATTCAAATTCAAATTTCAAATTTAAAAATTCAAAATTTACCTCCAAAAATAATTACCAACTACCCCCATTTAATTCTCCACTCCTATAAATAACCCTCTAACTCTACATTTTTCTTACACTCAAAAATATATTTCCTACTATAAATTTTTTTATAAACATAAGTGTTAGAAAGCAAGAGAGGAAATTATGGAGAAAAATCAAGGGTCCCGTATCCTTTTCAGAAATCAGGCCCAAGCCGATTTATTCAGAAGTCTTCTCGACCGGGGTATTGAGCCCACAAGGTATGCCGATATCACCTGCTTAGAAACTTTAGGATTAAAAGAAAGTGTTGATTTATTGCTCGAAAGAATTTATTTAAAAAACTTTCTATCTTACCGTGATCTTGTTTATATTCGGCTAACCGCAGAATTTCTGAGCTCATTAATTATTGATGATGAAAATAAAACAGCCTGTTTTAGAATGTTTAATGAAAGTTACACTTACACTTTCGATCAGCTAGCTGTTTTGTTGAAATTTCCAGTAGGGGAGGGTGTGCGATATGAAATGCCCACTGGGGAACAATGGGTAAGTTCGTATAAAATGTTTTGGAAAGGAATAACGGGAACGTTCTTACAAAATATAGAAGGTGTTAGAGCCACCCTTATTCACAACCCGGCTATCCGCTATTTTCGTCAGATTTTAGCCACAACTGTTTTTGGTCGGTCAAATACGAGTAAGGTAAATGAACGTGAACTGATGTATCTCATGGCTGCTTTTGCATCAATTAAAATAAATCATATCCCGTTTATTCTACATCATATGAAAACTGTAACCGCAGGCAAAGGTCTTATATCCTTTGGCGGTCTTATTACAACAATTGCTAGAGCCTTAGGACTCGAAGCAAATTTCTCTACAATGGAAACAAACCCCGTCGAAACTATCAATTTAAATACGGCGAGGAATATGAAATTAGTAAAACCATGTAGAGATGGAAAATACGAGCTTTTAATAGGTAATAAAGTGTTAACGGGTTTTATTTTACCAAACCCGAGTCGCACTGACGTGACTAACGAGAGGAATTTTCTATATTTTGACACACGCCCCGCGCACATTCCGATGAATGATGCCGCTGGCGGGGCTAATGATGAAACTAACCCACCCGCAAAAGATGCACAATTTTCTTCTGATTATGTTGCAGGTACTTCTACAAGGCGAGTCCCTAGGAGACCAGAGGACGAGCCACACGAAGGTCTTGAAGGGGTTCTCCATGAGTTGATGCTATAAGGCGAAGCAAATGCCTTACGAGACCAGAGAATCCAAAATCTAACAACTCAGCAAGCATTACTGCTGCAGCAACAAAACCAGATGTGTGCTCAACAAACCGAGATGTACGCTCAGCAGAACAACATGTTGCAAATCCTGAACCAAATGCAACAAGGACAGAACCGTATGGCAGAGCTAATCCACGGAATGGCCGGCATGTCCTTTCAGACGGAAGAAGAAAATCCAGACGTGGGCACTTCAAGAAATGTCAGACGAACATGAGGCAGAGGCAGTCGTGGGTAGCTGACATCACAGGTTCCACTTTCCTTTTTCCACCTTATTTTGACGCATTGGGGACAATGCTTGATTTAAGTGTGGGGGAGGAAATTTATTGCTTTTAATTTTTTGCTTTCTAGGTAGAATTTTAATGAATTTTAATTTCGCATTTCTTATAAAAAAAAATATTTCATGTTAAATCGAGCCATTTCACGTAATTTCTGTTTAAAATCAGATTTACCCAATTTTCTTGAACCATAAAATAATAATAATAATAATAATAATAATAATAATAATAATATTTTAGAAATGACACGATGCTAGAAACAGGCTAGTCTAGAAAGACTTAGGAAAAGTATTGATAGTATCGGTACCGTCCTTACACCTTGAACCCCTTGATTATGCAGATGAATTTGAATACTTATTATGCTAAAACCACCCTCTTTATTAGTTTATATTAGCATTCAACACCATCCTAAGCACACACTAAGTAGGAAGCCGATGCAAATAAGTGTATGATCTCAAAGTTAAAAAAATAAATCAAGAGAAAAAAAGAATGAATGAAAAGAAATTCTCCTTCTAATTAGGTGGTCCTTACCCGATCATTTAGCCCAACGGTGTAAAATTCTTTATTTTATTGATATATGCAAAAAAAAAATAATAATAATAATTTGATGAAAATGAGATCATAGTCACTAACAGGCTATCCTACCATGAGTGTGAGGGGATAACGAACTTAATGTGATTGCGCTAGAATGAAAGAGAGGCGTGTGGGTCGAGGTATAATAACATGATTCGGATTTGTCTGTATAGGATAGGAGTCCTCGATTATCTTTCGAGATAAAAGTGTCATTACGGTATCATTAGTATTAATACACAGTACTTATCTTTTTAACTAATGCCTATGACACTCGTGTCTAATCTAAACTAGCGCTTAGATTGTTTCATTATTTTTGCTTGAGGACAAGCAAAGGTTTAAGTGTGGGGGAATTTGATAACGCAAAATTATATCGTGTTTTTTTGGCTTGATTTACATGAATAAATATTATGTTTTATTAAATTTTCTGAATTTATTCTCGTTATTTACTATGTTTATTTATTATTTCAGATAATTGAGTCGATTGGAAAAAAGTCGAAAATTGAAGAAAAATGAAGAAAAGTGAAGAAAAAATAAAAGAAGAAAATGAGAGGAAAGAAAGTAGGAAGAAGGAAAAGAAAGAGAAAAGAAAAAGAAAAGAAAAAAATAAAGGTGGTGGGGCCCACCACACACACACATGGCGCAAGCCATGGGGTGTGGCGCCCACCACCCCCTTTTTTCTCTTAGAAAGTGGCGCAGGCCACACTACAAAGAAGGAGGAGTGGTGCAGGCCACTCCCTCCTGTTTCTTCGTCCGGTCTTTCCGGCATCCTCTTCTCACGCAGAATCCGTCTCTCCCAAGGCCCAATCAGTCTTATTTTTTCTCAACAAAAATTATTCCAATGTTATGCCTATAAATAGCACCAATAGCAATTGTTTCTGTACGGATTTTTACTCCAAGAATTCAAGCTTAAATCTCCAGTTTTCATTATTTTTAGTTAGTTATTTTTCTACATTCTGTACGCATTATATTGGAGCTTGGATCAAAAATTTCACAACCAAATATTATTATTCAGGTTATTATTTTTATTGTTTATTTAATTTCTTATGCTTGTTTTAATTATTATGAATAGTTTAATTAAATTATGTTTTTCCTGCATTATCATTTTATTTAATATGTCTAGCTAAATTTTATATATATCCGTATGTAGACAAATTAATCGGGAGGAATTGAATTAAAATCAGTATAAATTATTTCACTAAATTTACAAATTAGGCGATATCTCTTAAATTAATTTAATACTTTTTGTTATGAAAATAAGGAAAGTAATTAAGGTAAATTCAACAGAACGAGAGTTTGCGAATTTAACCGGATAACTGAGGTTTAGCATTTATTCTGAATTCAATAGAACGAGAGTTTGAGGATTTAAAATTAATTGGGATTTATTTATTTTCAAAAAGGATTTCTAAACACTTATGGGCTAGCGAGAGCAGGCATAGGACTTTAGGAATTTAATCTGAATCAATAGAGCGAGAGTTTGAGACAAGGATTTTTAAATGAGTATTTTGCACTAAGTATTTTTAGCATACTAACCTTAACTGATATTTGATTTAATTCCCGACGATTAACGAGTCACATACGGATATAATATTATTATCCATTAATTAAACCTTAAATCTAATTATATCTGCCATAAACCAATCCCCAGAAACATTTAGCCTTAGCTTTACACCGTGATACTAGATAACGTTAGATCAATTTTTAAGTCTCTAAGGGATCGATAATCTTTAAAACTACACGTACGACTATGCACTTGCAGAAACATTTCTTTAGATATATAGTCAAGCGATCATACCTCAACTTAATCCATGATTAGGGATTAACCTCATGACAAAACAAACCTTTATTAAATGGATTTTAATTAAGGGTGAGATTAAGAAGTGAGTTTTATGATTTGTAAGACAACTTGAGGGGGACTTGTCCATTAACACTAGGGTTAGTCCTTCTTAACCAATTAAGGAAGAATTAGAACCCTAATGCAAGGCCCAAGTTACAAGCTATTGTCTTAGTGATTATTAGGATGGATTAATTAAGAGGTTTAAACACATTAAGGGTTTAACACTTAGGATTAAAGTTATACACTCCATCCTAAGAGAAGGATGCAGGCATAACCCTAATCACAAAGTCTTAAAACCTTAAAGGTTTAGTCTCTGATTATGAGATGAGGAGAGAGACACAAAGGAAGACACAAAGGTAAAAGCTAAAGGGGGACTAATCAAAACCCTAATTATTTTCATGCTTGGATGTTCCTATGGTTTGTAAGGCTTGCAAGAGATCTTCAGAGAAGCCACCAATGGAAGAAGCAAATGAAAGGGAAGAAACAAGTTAACTTACTTCACTGAAGAAGATAAGTTACTTGAAGAAAGAAAGTGAGAGATGAACATGAATGAGCAAGCTCACTCTAAAGCAAAGTAAAATGCAGCAATAATGTATGAGAAGAGTGAGAAGAGAGATGAGAAGTGAAGGCAAATTCACTTCTCAAATTACTTACCACCTGAAAAATGTTAGCATAAAGATAGGAATGAAATGGAAATGAAGAAAATGCAAAGATGCAAACCAAAACCAGAAGCATAAACATGATGCAAATGATTCTAAGAGATGATGCAAAGACAAGTCAAGTTCTATGAAAGATCATACAAGAGATGAGAATGCAAAGGAGCATGTTTTGAAGTATGAAAACACATGAAAGTTCATGGAATGAAATGAATGCATAACATGTAAAATGGATGAAGAAATGATCAAGCATGATTCTAATGTGTCCTATGATGTCTTAGATTCCATGTGAATGCAAGAAATGTCATGGCAAGTTCATGAATGAATGCATATGTAAGATGTATGCAAATGAATATGAGAAATTAGGGTTTTAATGCAACATGAGATGCAAAAGTCAAAAACAAAAGCAAAACACAAGATAAAAAATTGCAAATGAACTCAAAGGAACCCTAACCCTATATGATATCACACCCCAAAGGAGAAGTTCTAACTCTTAACCTAAAGAAAGTTGTGAATTTCCTAAGTAAACTAGGGTTTTAAGGTACCTTAAGAGGGAAAATGCAAATCAAATAAAAAATGCAAGATGAATTCATGAAAAAACTATGCTAGACACTACATGTCATATGAAGATCAATGCAAAAAGAACCAATGTCAAATCCTTCATGGTTAGGATGAAAAGAATTCTTGAAGTTAGGGTTCAAAAATAGGGTTTTCATGAACCCTAAATTCAAAGAAAAATGTCAAAGTTGAATCAAAACCAAAATGAAATTTTTATGAATGGTTTGACAATGTTTCTAAATGTCCTAAGATGCAATGTGAAGTTTTTTTGAATTTTCAGAAACCTAAATGATATTTTAATTAATTAATTTCCATTAATTAATTAAAATAAACATTTAAATATTTTTAAAATGGTTTTTTAATGCAAAAAATAAAAATAAAAATGTTTTCTGGTTGATAAAAATATTTGAATTAAAAATGCAAAAGGAAAATATTTTTGGAAATTTTAAGTATTTTAAATTAATTATGCAAAACAAATGATAAAAAATGAAATAAAAACTGGATTAAATGAAAGTAATCTAATTTGAAGGTCAGGATTCAAACTGGGAAGATTGTGGTTGACTACGTGCGTTATCCAAGGGTTGTGGTTCAATCTGAGTTAATTTTAATTAATTAAATTAATTAAGTGAATTAGGGTTTAATGACTTCATCTCAGCCACTCATACACGCGGGTACGCAAGATCCAAAGGCTCACATTCAAACTCTGCCCTAACCCTAATTAACCTCTTAATGACTTTCAGGTGGCCGGAGAAGACCTCCGGTCATCTTCTTCGGCCAGCTCTCCACCCTAAATTTCACCCTAGGCCACCCCAGACCCCATAACTCTCCAGAAACACTCAACTAACAACTCTAAACAAGATTCAGCTAACAAAAATCATTTATTTTCACTCAAGATCATGAATCAAAGGCAAACGGAAAAATACGCAGAAATTTCAGAGGTTCAATACATGCTCAATACTTGATCATTTTCAAAACTAAATACATCAGGATCATCAGCAAAGCATAAGGAATAATCTAAGAACTTAAGATTTCATTTCTGGAAAATTTGTTCTTGAGGTTACCTGAAGTGAAGCTTTCTCAAACTGAGCTGTTTGGCCTCCTCTTTGGTTCAAAATGACTCCAATGATCCTCCTGGTGATGCTTTGATGCTTGGAGGAAGTTTTTAATGGCTGAAATGAGAGCTTGAACTCTTGCTGGCCAGAAATCGTGTTTTGGCTATGGGGGTTTTTGGTTGCAATGAAGGGTGGGAAATGATCCTCTTGTGGTGCTGAGTTGTTTGGTGAAGGAAGTTTTAAGTTTGAGTGAGTGTGTTGTATGTTTCGAAAGTTTTTGCAAATGGGATGATTTTTGAGAACTTGGGAAATCTGAGGTTTTAGGCTTGTGTGTTGTGTGTGTTATGGCTTGTGTTTGATCCACATAACAAGTTGTGATAGGTCAGAGAAGTGGTTGTGGCCTATGGTGATTGGTATGGGTCATCTTGCACAAAGTCAACAAATCTTGTACTTGAGGTATGGGCTCTTGTGCAGCTGGATTTTTGGCTTTTCTTGGTTCTGCAGAGATCAAGGAGAGCCATGGAATGCATTTTGTGGTGATTCAGCAAGTGGAGGTATGGTTGTATGAGTTTTTGCAAGTTTGGTTCATTTTCCCCCTTTTGTGATTTCTTGATGTGCAAGGCATAAAAACTTGAGATTCTTGGTCCAATTCTGACTTTTAGGAAATGCACTATGTTGGTATGATGCATAGAAGTGTATTAGAAGTCACAAAATGGCTTGGCAAGTGGTTTTGCAAAAATCCCTCTTTGGAGCATTCTTGAAAATTATAGGATTTTTGCCAACTTTGAAAGATCATAACTTGAGTTCCATAATGAATTAGAATTTGTTCTTGTACTTTTTGAAAAGGGAATGATCCAATCTACAACTTTCATGACCAACAATTTTTCATTTGAAGCATTTTTGGTTGAGAAAGAAGGGGTTGAAATATTTTCCCAAAATGGAAAGTTTACATTACAAGTCATTTCCATTTTGGCAACTTTTGGTTTAGCTCACTTTTCTGCAATTTTGTGAACTTCCAAGCATTTTAATGATCAAATAAAGTTCATATAACTTCACTTTGATGAAAAATCCACTTTGGTTCCCATGTTGGGGGCCTCAGATGCCCTGATTTTGCTCTGACTTGCTCAAAACGTTACCCAGTGAACAAATGACTTCCACAATGAATTTCTTCATCAAACCTGGTACACATGATCCTTATAACATATTGAGACCATTAGAAACAAGAATGACCAAAAAATTTGGAGTTATGGCCTCTAAAACCAAAACCCTAATTTCAAGTCATCTGTGCAGTGAAACCCTAGCTCTGCCTCCCTGCTTTCCAAGTTCTTGTATTTTTTGACTTCCTTGATCTTTGAGGGATATAAAATGATGATTGAACACACATGGACCCTCTTGGAATGATTGGAGACTTTTGGAGTGGCTCAGATGGATCCTTGGATTGCTCAGATCACAAACCCTAAATGCAGATGAACTTGAACTATGCAGATTAAACAAAAATGCAATATGACATGATATGCTTTGAACTAATGCAAATATGAAAGATCACAAGCCATGGTGTGAACTTAGTGAGGGAAAATTTGGGGTGTTTACAGCTGCCCCTATTCAAGCACGAGTTAGTTGTGCAGGATGTAAGCGCCTGGCTTAACAGACACACAAGATAACTTGTGGTTGAATACCAAAGACAGTCCAAAATTTGCACTCACTGGGGAGAATAAGAAAAGGGATATAAAATTGTAAAAGGTAGTATAGTATGGTTATAAAGTGCGGGCGATGGAGGATGACCATCGAGCAGAGGACGACTGCTGGGGGATAAAGCAATGACGGGGACGGCCGACATGCTGGGGAAATAAAGATACCATGATGGGGACGGCCATCAGGTAAGGAAATAAAACTCTCTGGGGTTTAAAGTAAAGGCAATGATGGGGACGACCATCAGGTTTGCAAATTAAAGATAAACAACGATGGGGACGGCCATCGGTTCAAAGAATAAATGAAATAATGATGAGGGACGGTCATCAAAAGGTGAAGGACGATCACCCAGCAGGGGATGGCTGCTCTTTATCACGACATAGGACGGATGTCGGATAGAAAAGGTCGAAAATGGGGACGGCCATCGGATCAGCATGATGAAGGACGATCATCAAGAGGTGAAGGACGATCACCTAGCAGGGTACGGCTGCTCTCGGGTTTATCATGACATAGGACGAATGTCAGATAACAAGATCAACGATGGGGACGACCATCGGATAAAATGATGGAGGACGATCATCAAAAGGTGAAGGAAGATCACCTAGCAGGGGACGGCTGCTCTGTTGGGGATAAGGATGAGGGACGGTCATCTGAGGTGAAGGACGATCACCTGGCAGGGGACGGCTGCCGGAAGATATCAGGACATAGGACGAATGTCGGATAGAAAAGGGTTCCAATAATGGAGACTTCGCTGGGGAAAGGATGAGGGACGGTCATCCATAGGTGAAGGACGATCACCTGGCAGGGTACGGCTGCCGAAAGTATCACGACATAGGACGGATTTCGGATAAAAGAAAGGTTACTTTACTGGGGAATGGTAAACACGGACGAGTGCTTACACTCAAGAAATAAAAGGTATAAGTGTTTTGACAATGTGTATAGATTAAAGATGCGGACGAGCATCCTTAAGACCGTGATACGGACGAGTATCGGTAGAAACAAACGCTGACGCGTGTTCAGAGATGATGATACGGACGAGTACCAACAGGTTAACAAAGAACACGGACGAGTGTCGAATCTGTGGGGAATGAGTGTATGAACAAGATACAGACGAGTATCTGTATAAGTAAAAACAAGTATTGTGAAGTATGAGCAAGACACGGACGAGTGTTCAACTTGCCGGAAAAGGTGTGACACGGACGAGTGTCAGAAGAGACAGTGTATAAGTTATGAACTTATGAGTGTAACAAGGTATTCTAGCGACCTGTGGGGATAGGATGACACGGACGGGTGTCAAAAAGGAATGTATTATAAACAAGTGTTTGGTTTGAGACAAGTATTTGGGCAATCATGCTGGGGAATGGTGACACGGACGGGTGTCAAGACAGTGTATATAGGTTTCTGTATTAAAAAGGGATGTTTATGGCTTATCTGCGGGGGATAAAATGACACGGACGAGTGTCGAAAAGGTATATGAACATGTATCTGTGTTGGAGAGTGAAAAGGGGATGCTTTGGCTTTCTGTGGGGAGATGTAAGCTTTCATATACATTGTTGATGAGGTATTGCTGGTATTTACAATTGACTGGCTCGAACCTGACTTGTGATCATGCAAATGTTTGATTTTTGCCGTAATGCTCCGTGTTAAACAGAATGCTACGCTTTGTGGGAAAATATGATGCGAATGCCATGATTATGCAAAAGATATCGATCCAGGATTCGGATCCCCCTGTTGTGGAGATCTCTGGCTAATCTGATTGAAGGATATCCCAACTGGGGATGAGATCATTGGTAGATCTGATAAATCATATGGTTCTGCTTAGGGATTAGATCACTGATAGATCTGGTAGTGATAAAACCCAGTTGGGGAACGAGGAAGCTTCCGTCACTTTGTTGTGTAAGAACTTCAGGCACTGCTCTTCTGGATAGAGTCTGGAACTCTGTGAGGAGATGGTCCTTTTGCCTTTGAGAGGCTTGGCACTCTACTTGGGGAGGAAAAGATCACTGACCGATCTTCCTAGTGATTTCTGTGGGGATCCCGGCTAAGGATGAGGAGGCTTGGCAACTCAGCTAGGGAGAAAGCTTTTCAGAGGTTGCATGAAGAAGATGTGCTGAGGAAATGATGCTTGGCATGCCCCATGCTACGTATTTGAATACCTGCAATCCTGTTAAGACAAAGAAACGCACAAGTATCCCGAGGTATCCCTTATCGGATTCCGTCATAGGAGTTAGATATTCCTGAGAGTAAATACATTTCCTGCATGCATTTAATTAGAAAGGCACATCTGTTTTATGCAAATATTATATCATGGAATACTGGACATTTTGCAAAAGAAACAAAAATGTAAGACACGAGGTGTGACTGAAAATTCTGATTTTATTAATCTGGGTACCCTGAATTGGCAAATACAGTCAAAGAAACAGATCCCCTAAAATATGGAGATTGTTACAAATTGAAAAAGTAAAAGTGCTGGCAATGTTGACGACGCTCCGGTGAGCTTCCCTTGCTATGACCTGTATGACCTTGACGTTCTTCTCATCTCGCTTTCTGAAGAAGGTTGATTCTGACCGATGCTTTAACCTTTCAAAGCTTGCATGTTGTAAGTGATACAGACGAATTCAGAATGCAATTGTTCGCTTATTCCCTTATTTTGCGTGGATCGCCCTTTCGGGTTTTCAATCCACCGGGATACCCATTTTTGCCTGAGCTGTCCAATGCGGATTTTCAACTCAGCGGGTGTACATTTTTTCAATTTTCCCTTATTTTTGCCCGAGTCTTTTATTATGTTTTTGACTCGCCGGGATGCCCTATTTTTGCCTGGACTTACATTCTGTTTTTATGTCCAGCGGGTCATTTATGCGAAGTATTTTTTAACTGCATCTGAATTCACAGGGTATAAGAAATCTTCACCATCCATAGTAGTGAGCATCAGTGCTCCACCCGAAAAAACCTTCTTTACTATGAATGGACCATCATAGTTCGGAGTCCATTTTCCCCTGTGGTCTGTATGAGGAGGAAGAAGTCTTTTCAGCACAAAATCTCCTACTTGGTATTCCCGAAGCCTGACTTTCTGATCGAATGCCTTCTTCATTCTTTTCTGATATAACTGCCCATGACAGATTGCAGCTAGTCTCTTCTCTTCGATCAGATTCAGTTGATTGTACCGAGATCGGACCCATTCTGCTTCGTTCAGCTTTACATCCATCAGCACCCGTAAGGAGGGTAGTTCAACTTCAACAGGTAGGACTGCCTCCATACCATACACAAGCCGATACGGTGTTGCCCCAGTAGACGTTCTGATCGAGGTACGGTACCCCTGCAAGGCAAATGGTAGAATCTCATGCCAGTCTTTGTAAGTAACCACCATCTTTTGCACAATCTTCTTAATGTTTTTGTTAGCTGCCTCAATAACTCCGTTCATCTTTGGCCTGTAAGGAGAAGAGTTGTGATGTTGAATTTTGAAGTCCCGGCATAGTTCTGCCATCATTTTTTTGTTCAAATTAGAACCATTATCAGTAATGATTCGCTCGGGGACTCCATATCGGCAAATGATGTCTCTTTTCAAAAATCTGGCTACCACTTGTCTGGTGACATTTGCGTATGAAGCCGCTTCGACCCATTTGGTGAAATAATCAATGGCTACCAAGATGAATCTGTGGCCATTTGAAGCAGTTGGTTCGATCTTTCCAATCATGTCAATGCCCCACATGGCAAAGGGCCAAGGTGAAGACATCACATTCAAAGGATTTGGAGGCACATGCACTTTATCTGCGTAGATCTGTCATTTGTGGCACTTTCTGGCATAGGCACAAAAATATGCATCCATTGTGATCCAGTAGTAACCTGATCTTAACAATTTCTTAGCCATTGCATGTCCTCCAGCATGGGTACCGAAAGATCCTTCATGCACCTCGTGCATCAGCAAGTCCGCTTCTTTCTTATCAACACATCTGAGAAGCACCATGTCAAAGTTTCTCTTGTATAATGAACCATCAACATTCAGGAAGAAACTACCAACCAGCCTTCTTAATGTCTTCTTATCATTGGATGATGCCCCAGGTGGGTATGTTTGATCCTCTAAGAAGCTTTTGATATCATGGAACCAAGGCTTGTCATTTTTAGCAATGTCCACAGAGAATACGTACGCCGGTCGGTCAAGTCTGGATACTGAAATCCGAGGCACAAAGTTGGCAGTTTGAACCTTGATCATGGAGGAAATGGTAGATAAAGCATCTGCGAACTTATTTTCATCTCGAGGGACATACTCAAGCTTGACTGTTATGAAGAAAGTAAATAATCTCCTCGTATAGTCACGGTATGGAATTAGATGCTCTTGGTGAGTGTACCATTTTCTGTTGGTTTGATTGATTACCAGAGTTGAATCTCCGAATACAATTAAAGTCTTGATCCTGAGGTCAATGGCTTCCTCAAGACCCATGATACAGGCTTCGTATTCAGCTTCGTTGTTAGTGCATGCAAAGGTGAGTTTTGCCGAGAAAGGCATATGAACTCCTTTAGGTGTAATGAGCACTGCACCAACTCCACGACCATTCATATTGACAGCCCCATCAAACATCATAGTCCATTCTTCTTCTGGGTCAGGCCCTTCAGTGTGAACAGACTCTTCATGATCTTTTGCTTTCAGGAACATGATATCTTCATCAGGGAAGTCAAATCTCATTGGTTAGTAATCATCAATGGGTTGCTCAGCTAGATAGTCAGACAATACACTGCCCTTGATGGCTTTTTGAGATGTGTACTGAATGTCATACTCTGTCAGAATCATTTGCCATCTTGCAACCCTTCTGGTAAGTGTTGGCTTCTCAAATATGTACTTGACTGGATCCATCTTTGAGATCAACAAGGTAGTGTGGGTTAACATATATTGTCTTAGTCGGCGAGCAGCCCACGCTAAAGCACAACAAGTTTTCTCGAGCAGCGAATAACGTTGTTCACAGTCGGTAAACTTTTTGCTTAGGTAGTATATTGCATACTCTTTTCGACCAGACTCGTCATGCTGGCCGGACACACACCCCATTTATCCTTCTAATACTGTCAGGTACATTATTAGAGGTCTTCCTTCAACTGGAGGCATAAGAATTGGAGGTTCTTGTAAGTACTCTTTGATTTTGTCAAAAGCCTTCTGACAATCTTCATTCCACCTGACCGTTTGTTCCTTTCTTAACAACTTGAACAGGGGCTCACAGGTTGCAGTGAGGTGAGATATGAACCTTGATATGTAGTTCAATCTACCTAAGAAACCCCGAACTTCCTTTTCAGTCCTAGGTGCTGGCATTTCCTGAATGGCTTTGACTTTGTCAGGATCAACTTCAATTCCTTTTTCACTTACAATGAATCCCAGCAGCTTACCGGAACGTACCCCGAATGTGCATTTGTTGGGGTTTAACTTCAACTGATACTTTCTCAGACGCTTGAACAACTTCAACAGATTTACCAGATGGTCTTCTTCAGTGAGGGACTTGGCAATCATGTCATCCACGTAGCATTCAATTTCTTTGTGGATCATGTCGTGGAATAACGTTACCATAGCCCGTTGATAAGTAGCACCGGCATTCTTCAGTCCAAAAGGCATTACCTTATAACAAAATATTCCCCAAGGTGTGATGAAATTAGTCTTCTCCATGTCTTCGGGTGACATTCTGATCTGATTATACCCTGAAAAACCATCCATGAAGGAAAATACCGAGAATTGAGTTGTGTTGTCGACCAATACATCAATGTGAGGTAAAGGGAAGTCATCCTTCGGTCTAGCTCTATTCAGATCCCGGTAATCTACACACATCCTTACTTTGCCATCCTTCTTAGGCACTGGTACAATATTAGCAACCCACGGCGGGTAACTAGTTATAGCAAGGAATCCGGCGTCCCACTGTTTTTGTACTTCTTCTTTAATCTTCATGGCCATATCCGGACGAGTACGGCGTAGCTTCTGTTTCATTGGAGGACAATCTTCTTTCAAAGGCAGCTTGTGCATAACAATGTCGGTATCCAGACCTGGCATGTCTTGATAGGACCAAGCAAAGACGTTGACGTACTCTCGAAGCATGTCAATGAGTTGTTCCTTCACTGAATCTCGCAGACTGGCCCCAATCCTCACTTCTTTCAAGTCTTCTTCGGTACCAAGATTAACTGTTTCAACCTCCTCCTGATGAGGAGTAATCACTTCCTCTTCTTGCCTCAACAACCTGGCTAACTCTTCAGGTAACTCATAGTCTTCTTCAACCCCTTCATCGGCTTGATTAATTGGATTGTCGAAGTCATACAAGGTCATAGCAGTGTTGTTGTCGGTGCAATCTGGAGGATAATCTCTGCAAGGGTTGAGATTGGTTCGTTTTAGTTATCAGTTTTAATCTTGCTTAGAAAAAGTGAAAATGAAGTTATTTATTTTGAAAACATTGCCATTTTATTGTTTTGTACAAAAGTGAAAAATGAAAAGACAGTGAGTGAAAAAGAGACTTGTTTGCAAAAGATGTCCGATATTCATTGATTAATCATTTGCACAAAATACAATATGGCCCTATTACAAAATGAGTCCTGACACCTTGGGCAAGATGCAGGACTTGATGCATGCTAAAAAGACAGGAAATAATAATTATTCTGCAGGAGTAACCCTTATAATTTCCTGGGAAGACCAGTTAGAGACTTGGTTCCCCGGGATCCTTGGACGTATCCAGCTTTCCAGGTTGCGATCGCTTTCATCCTCGTCTTCTAGATTGTTAACAGCATCTGGGGTGAGCATCCCCCCACTGACAAATTTGGGCTTCTTGGCAGCCTCTGATTGATCTTGTCTGATTGGTCTGTAACCCAATCCGAATTTAACTTCCTTCTTTTCCACTGGCAGCAGCTTGCCCCAGCCTTTAGCAGTACCTTCTTCAACAACCTTTCGGGCTTGCTGATAAGAGATGATTGAAGTACCCATCCTGTCTTCCTAGGATGCAGCCAATACTCCAGTAGCCTCATTAACATTTAGGGCCTCAAACCCTTGGCTCATTGTCTCATGGATTTCACCATCCATCTCAATATACTTGTACGTAGCCAGCTGGCTAACAAATATGTCTTCCTCACCACAGATGGTGAATATCTGTCCTTCCCATTCATACTTCAGTTTCTGGTGAAGGGTCGACGTTACAGCGCCTGCGGCATGAATCCAGGGTCGACCTAACAAACAGTTGTAAGCAAGCTGTATGTCCATCACATAGAAAATGGTCTTGAAGACTTGTGGACCGATCATCACTGGCAGCTCCACCTTTCCCAAAACAGATCTTTTAGAGCCATCAAAAGCCCGAACCACAAGATTACTTGGCCGGAGAGCTATCCCATCATACTCAAGCTTGACAAGAGATTTCTTGGGTAAGACATTGAGTGAGGACCCAGTGTCTACAAGAACATGAGATAACACAGCTCCTTTGCACTCCAGAGTTATATGCAAGGCTTTGTTGTGGAGGCGTCCTTCTGAAGTTAAATTAGCATCAGTGAACCCTAGCCCATGGCAAGTATTGACATTTGATACCACTGTTTCCAGCTGATTCACAGTGATCTCTTCTGGCACGTAGGCAGCGTGCAGAACTTTGAGAAGTGCATCCCGATGGGCTTCGGAACACAACAGCAATGATAGGATTGAGATCTTTGAAGGAGTTTGGTGGAGCTGGTCCACAACTTTATAGTCACTTCTTTTAATGATTCTCATAAACTCATCCACATCTTGATCGAAGGATGACTTATGAGTTTCTTTAGGTGCAGATTCTTCCGGTATCACATTCTTCCCCTTGGCTCTGGTAGCAGCCTCTGTTTTAGGGTTGGTTCTAGGGACTTGTGAAGCGAATAGACGTCCGCTTCGGGTGAAGCCTCCGCCTCCCCCAACATTATCCACTTGGGGAGTGAGAACTGGAGAATCAAGAAGGACTTTCTCTCCATTGCAGTATAGATCAACACCATAATGCCATGGTATAGCACTGTCTTTGTCATATGGGATTGGCCCAGGCACCGTGATAGTGACTGGGCTTACTGCAGCTGTTGTTGGGACTACAATGGTTTGTGGATCATAGAAAATTGTTACAGGACCTCTGGTAGATGTTGGTGGCGGTGAATTGAAGCTTTGTTGAGACTGTTGTTGAGGTTGAAAGTTGTTGGAACTCGGGACCGTTGTCGGGTCATAATAAATTGTGACAGTAGAAACATCATTATTGGTTGTTGAAGTTGTAGTAGTCGGTACAAATGAATTGTTATATGTTGAAGTGACAGATGGAATGATTGTTGAAGTTGTAGCTGAATCGGTTGGAACAATGGTGGTTGCAGTTGTAGAAGATTCACTTGGAAAGATGGTTGTTGCATTTGTAGAAGATTCACTTGTTGTTGACAAAAGGGTTGTTGGTGTTGTAGAAGTTGTGGTTGTAATCTGTAGAATGCCCTCCTTGATTAAGCTACTGTTACCTTCCCTCAAGCTGGCACACCCATTCTCTGAAAGTTTGCATGATTCGCAACAGGACTCACAACCTGGAAACACTTGACATTTTAAAAGTTGGGCTTTAACCTCTGCCAGAGGTGTTTAAATACATGCAATGTCTTCTATTAAACTCAGGGGTGATCCATCCTCAATAGCATTAATCCTTGTCCCGTTGTGGCTTGGCATAGGATTCTTCATTACATTGGGAGGAGGTGTAAAGTTCAGGGCTTTTGAATCTACCAGATCCTGAACCTTCATATGCAGGGCTCTGCATTTTTCCGTAGAGTGACCAGGTGCGTTTGAATGAAAAGCACACCTAGAATTGACATCATAGTTTCTAGGAAGGTTTTGAGGATCAGGTGGAGCCAATGTCCTCAACTCAACCAGATTGAGCTTCAGGAGTTGTGGCAATAATGTAGCATATGGCATAGGAATGGGGTCAATTACTCGGTTGACCTGAGATGTCCTCTGTTGAAACGGGCGTTGTTGTTGATTGTTGTTATTGTTGTTGTAAGATCTTTGTTGTGGAAATTGTTGTTGTTGCGGAAAGTGTTGTGGTTGTTGAACATACTGAGGAGGTGGAGTAGGGATAGTAACAGCAGCAACTGTTATGGGCAAGTATTGGGGTCTCCCTCTTCCCATGTGCACAGAATTTGTCTCACCAGATCTACAAGGCCCAACAAATGGTTTTCTTGTACTGCTTGAACTGGCACCGTTATCAGAGATCTTCCCCATCTTCAACAGGCTCTCTATTCTTTCTCCGGCTATCACCACATCTGCAAAGCTGGTAGAAGAAAAAGCAGCCAATCTGTCAATGTAGGTTCCTTGAAGAGTGTTCATGAACATGTCAGCCATCTCTCTTTCAGACATGGGAGGTTGGACTGCAGTAGCAAGTTGCCTCCACCTTTGGGCATATTCCCTGAAGCTTTCACGGGAAGATTGAGACATCCCCATTAAAAGGGTCCTGTTTGGGGCCATGTCCAAGTTATACTGATATTGACGGATAAAAGCTTCAGCCAAGTCTTTCCAGTTTCTTACTGTGGCTCTAGTCAAATGGGAATACCATTCTCGGGATGCCCCTGTTAGGCTGTCCTCGAAGTAAAACATCCACAGCTTCTCGTCCATGGTGTATGCTCTTAACCTTCCCAAGAATGATTGAAGGTGGGTGCGTGGGCAAGATGTGCCATTATACCTTTCAAAACACGGGGGTTTGAATTTGTGAGGAATTCTCACCCCTTCCACTAGTCCCATGTCCATTACATCAAAGCCTAGGGAATTCTAGGATTCAAGAGACCTCAGTTTCTCTGCAATTTCATCTAGCCTACGGTCGTAAACTTCATCCCAACACCAACAACTGTAAATTGCTCTTCTTGAGGATCCTCTTGCAAGATCCTACCTCCAGCAGTGTTACCCTGAGTATTCCTTATGGCATTGACTTCTGGATTTAGATGAGGCCCAAACTCCAGTGGATCAGTGCGAGGTTGCACGTGATCATTATTACTGGTACCTCCTGTACCTGGATGGTGTTCTTCAGGAGTTTGTCTCTCAACCAACTCCCTTAGTCTTTCCTGGCTTTGAGCTAAACCAGTCATAATAGTCATGAATTGGGTCATCTGATTCCTCATCTCAACCCTCTCATTAGCCATTTGGGCCCTTACTTCATTCAAGTCTTGCTGAACTTGATCCATCTGGAGTTCCGGAAGGTTGTTTCGTGTCGGGTACCGGTGTATTCTGTTGACAGGGAACACTCTTCTGCGAGCAATGTTTCTTGAAACCACAACAAAGTGAGAAACAGCAATAAACAAAAACCTACAAAACAAAGAAAATGTTAGTATGCAATGCAATATGCCTATTTGTCTTCCAAGGGTATCCGGTTTGGTTCTTTGGTTTTGACCTTTCCAGACCTCGAGGAAATGCTGATGATGTTGTAGAGATAGATAAAGCCCACCAAAATAATACAAACTGATATATTACAAAATGATGAAAATACATAGTCTAATTATAATACATCCCCATGGTGGGTCAAAATACATAAGAAAAAGTACAACAAAGAAAAAGTACAAGCAAAAGAGTCAAACATCTAATCCAAAGTCATCCTCCCTGACTTCCTTCAGGAGGGCCTCAATCACTGGACCTACTGGATGTTCTGTAATAGTCCTGATGAGGAGGTTCCTAGTAGTAATGGCATTAGTTAACTTGTTATGCTTGTCCTGATCATTTGACCTCTTCAACCCCACCCGGAGTTTCAATTCAGATATCTCTCTCTGAGCTGCCAGCAAAGCCTCCTGATGCTTCTTTTCACTAGCCTCCAACTGCTCTATCTTAGCCTGAGTCCTTTGATCTTCTTGTGCACGGGCTTCAGTGATCCTGATCCACCTAGCCTGGCTCTCCTCTAGATAATGCTCTGCCCTAGCCTTCTGAGTCTTTGCTTCCTTGCAAGCATTCTTCAGTACTAGCTCCCCTGCTCTTGCCTTCCTGATGTAGTCATCTGTCTTCTCTATCTTGGTCAGATGCTCAATCCTGAGCCTTTCCAATCTCTTATTATCTAGACGACTATCATTTCTCTCCCAAAGAGTCTTCTTTAAGGCTTTAGATAGCTGATTATTCCTCTCTTTCAGCTTTTCAAACTCTTCCATACTGACAGTAGCTGCAGGTTGTACTGTAGAAGGTCCAGGTACATCTTATAAAGTGAAAGGCATCCGGGTGATCTGAGCTCTAGTACGAGACCAATCAGAATACTGTGCTGAAGCAATGTTGTTGCACTTGACAAGGATGGTTGTCCCTTTAGTTTGGATGTTGTCCCAAGCCCAGGCAGCTTGTCTGACAACAACAGAGTTGGGTTGGATTTCACAGTAAAGAGTTTCAGCCAAATCTTGTCCTCTGGGAGGATGAACCAAAGCATGCCCTAATTGTCTCTTAAACAGTAAAGGGTTGTAGTTGATGCAACCTTTCACTCCTATCAAAGGCACATTAGGATATTGCCCACAGCTGGTAATGATGTCCTTGCCCTTGGTGCTCTGAGTGGACCATCTAATGTCATCTGATGTCAAGGCAATGAATCTCTTAGCCCAATTCTTCTGCTGGTGAGGGTTCATGAAGGTGTCTGATTTTGGCAAGTTGTCTTAGCAGCCATGAGTAATAGAGAGGAGCACAACATCAGACTAGTCTTCCTCTTTGCTTTTCATTCATCTGGTGTACTGAGTAGTAGAAGTCTCCTAGCAATGTAGGAACTGGATTCCTCAATAAGAACAGGTGAATGGCATTCTTGCTCACAAACTTGGGCTCATCTACAAACAAGATAACCCCATATATACTGAGGGCTAGAAGTGCACAGACAACTAGCTTCCATTCTCCTATTGCAGCATTCAGGGTAGCCTGGGAGATCAAGAAGTCTAGGTGGAGGCCTGGAACTCCAGCCTTGGTTGTCATGTTCTGATCAATGAGGGAAGGCTCCAAATGCAATGCCTTAGCTATCTCTTCATTTATGGGAGCAGTCATCTCAGGGTTGAAAGGAATCCCTCTCCTGATAGGAACTCCTAGCAACAAGGAAAACTCTTCTAGCAGAGGTCCCAACTGGAAATCAGGAAATGCAAAGCATCTGAGTGGAGGGTCATAAAACTGAAAGCAAGTATGGATCATGCTCCTCTGAGATGCATCTAAGTCCATGACCATGTCCAATATGCCTCCATAATGCTCTCTGAACAGTGGAATATGGTTTGGAGTAATAAAGGACTGGATCTGCCTGATGCTAGTCAGGGTGGGCTCAAAGAAGTGGTATGTGATGTTGCTCTTTCTTGAAGTGTCCATGGCTGCTGATGAAGAAGCTGAGAGCAACTGCTGATGAAGGTCACTGAATGAGATGCTGGAGATGAGTCTCTGATGAAGATAAGCTGGAGATGAATCTATGATAAACTGATGAAGGTGCTGGAGAAGATAACTGAAGCAATCTGAGCAGCAGAATGGGTCAAAACCAAACCAAAGAAAAAAGATGGATACCCTGTAAAACATATAAGAAAATGTTAAATGATGCAAAAATGATGTATGCAAATGATATGCAAAGGGTTTGTGATCAAGTGTTGGATCTGTTTATCTGCCTTGGTAAAAGTCCATGTATGTTCATAAGTTCGGATGGAGGTTCAGAAGTCCAGTAACCGGGTGGGGGACTCAAATAAAGAGTCACAAGTCCTGGGTAATCACAAGAACTGTCCAAATATTACAACCTTAACAAATCTAGTAACAAAGGGTATGATGAGGCCAAGGGTTCCTGCAAACCTGCAAACATCCCAACCCCCTCACATGTAGCATTCTAGAACAAGGATCCTCAGACTTGGATCAGTTATGAGAAGGGTAAACACTTCTAACCCGGAGGTACAATGTTTACAATAACCATAAAAGATCCTCCTCTAATTCACCTCAGATGCTGAAGGTCATAAAAAGGTCATCCAGACTTAGCAGGCTTCCCAGATAGCCCTAGTACTACAGGAAATCTGTAGCACAGAGTTCTCAAGAAGAAACCCATGTCTGAACCGTGTTTCTATTCCCGCACCAGACCAAAATGGAATGGGAAAGAATATTAAGCCACTCTAGCCTATGTGTCACTCAGGTCCCAAGTATAGGACCTTAATCACTCAATGAACCCCACCCACCAAGGAGAACACAAATCCAGCATAATGACAATGACAGTATGAAATGCATAAAAAACTGTAAATGAAAGCAATAAATAAAGCTGTACATAAAGCAATAAATAAAGCAAATAAATAAGCACAAGTAGCACATAACACCCCCGTAAACACAAATCAAACAAGGGCTAGGAGGAACCCACAAAAAGAACCAGAAGCCCTGGTTGCAGTATAAGGGTCCCCAGTAGAGTCGCCAAGTTGTCGCTCCCGCTAAGAGACACATGGTCAGATAGGGTACTGTAGGATCAAGCGCTTACCACTGCACTAAAAGCAATTGCTGTTAGTGAAGGCGCAACTTTATTTCCTTATAGTATAGAGTCTTTCAAGGGGCTGCGCCTATTAAGCGCCATGGGTTGGGATGTTAAGCCCATCGAATCCCTAAGGGTGACGCTGAATTAATAAATCCAACAATCTCCCCCCCAGTGTCAGCCGGGGGGATTCGAACCCATGACCTGGCTCTGATACCACTTGTAGGATCAAGCGCTTACCACTGCACTAAAAGCAATTGCTGTTAGTGAAGGCGCAACTTTATTTCCTTATAGTATAGAGTCTTTCAAGGGGCTGCGCCTATTAAGCGCCATGGGTTGGGATGTTAAGCCCATCGAATCCCTAAGGGTGACGCTGAATTAATAAATCCAACAGGTACAGACGCGAACGGTCGGTGAAAGAGAAGAATGAAATGAGTCGCCAGCTAGGCATTTTTATCCCGAAGGAAAGGTAATGCTGCATAAACCTAAGAAAAGATGGATAAGACGGTTGCGAACCAGAGAAACTGAGA
This sequence comes from Lathyrus aphaca, assembly GCA_963966055.1. Taxonomy (NCBI): domain Eukaryota; kingdom Viridiplantae; phylum Streptophyta; class Magnoliopsida; order Fabales; family Fabaceae; genus Lathyrus; species Lathyrus aphaca. The sequence goes on from OZ014520.1 coordinate 184,969,794, forward strand.
AAGGGGGTTGGTTACAACCTGGGAAGGTATTAGCACCCAGATTGTCCGTCGTACTCGACGGGATCCACGCTTGAAAGTTTGTGCTTAAAGGGGTAGTGTCTGTGTTATCTGTGTGCAAAAGTTGGAAAACAATGTACAAGTGTCAGTGCAAGAAAGTGAAGTGAAATGCTCAGGAATGAGGCTTAAAAGGATAATGCTGGAAGAGGGGGGAAGACAGAGACTTTTGTTCGATAACAGTTAAGTTATACCTACGTATCCTCTCGTGCAATGAGGAAGTCAGAACACTGTAGTTCGACTCAAAGAGACTGAAAGATAAATTGACTGATGAACTGCTTGCTTGCATATGCTCAAGTGTATGACCTGTCTGGCTCGGGTGCTAACTGTCTTGCATTAGACGGAAGAATCAAGTCCTCGTTTGTGAGTGAAGATGATGAGAAAAGAATCCCGAAGGAGACGATTATTGTTTGTTTTTGTGTTTTCAATCTTTTATTGCTTTTTGTGTTTGTCATAAGTTAATGAGCTTAAGCCTAAACCAAGGGTTAGTAAACTCATCATATCCTCCCTTTGATTAGGGATAATGAGAATACCTTAAGTAGGAGATAAACATCTCAAACTTAATTACCATGATGTAGGATTAAGATCATTAACCTACTTGTGATTATTTAGATGTTTTTGGTTTTTTGTTTAGTGTTAAGTAATGAGTTTAAGCCATAATCAAGGATTTAATGGACCCATTACACCATCCTAATAGAAGGATAATAGATGAGCACACTTAAGCTGAGGAAGATACCTCAACTTAATCCGTGATTAGGGATTAACCTCATGAGAAAACAAACCTTTATTAAATGGATTTTAATTAAGGGTGAGATTAAGAAGTGAGTTTTATGATTTGTAAGACAACTTGAGGGGGACTTGTCCATTAACACTAGGGTTAGTCCTTCTTAACCAATTAAGGAAGAATTAGAACCCTAATGCAAGGCCCAAGTTACAATCTATTGTCTTAGTGATTATTAGGATGGGTTGATTAAGAGTTTTAAACACATTAAGGGTTTAACACTTAGTATTAAAGTTATACACTCCATCCTAAGAGAAGGATGCAAGCATAACCCTAATCACAAAGTCTTAAAACCTTAAAGGTTTAGTCTCTGATTATGAGATGAGGAGAGAGACACAAAGGTAAAAGCTAAAGGGGGACTAATCAAAACCCTAATTATTGTCATGCTTGAATGTTCCTATGGTTTGTAAGGCTTGCAAGAGATCTTCAGAGAAGCCACCAATGGAAGAAGCAGATGAAAGGGAAGAAACAAGTTAACTTACTTCACTGAAGAAGATAAGTTACTTGAAGAAAGAAAGTGAGAGATGAACATGAATGAGAAAGCTCACTCTAAAGCAAAGTAAAATGCAGCAATGATGTATGAGAAGAGTGAGAAGAGAGATGAGAAGTGAAGGCAAATTCACTTCTCAAATTACTTACCACCTGAAAAATGTTAGCATAAAGAAAGGAATGAAATGGAAATGAAGCAAATGCAAAGATGCAAACCAAAACCAGAAGCATAAACATGATGCAAATGATGCTAAGATATGATGCAAAGACAAGTCAAGTGCTATGAAAGATCATACAAGAGATGAGAATGCAAAGGAGCATGTTTTGAAGTATGAAAACACATGAAAGTTCATGGAATAAAATGGATGCATAACATGGAAAATGGATGAAGAAATGATCAAGCATGATTCTAATGTGTCCTATGATGTCTTAGTTTCCATGTGAATGCAAGAAATGTCATGGAAAGTTCATGAATGAATGCATATGCAAGATGTATGCAAATGAACATGAGAAATTAGGGTTTTAATGCAACATGAGATGCAAAAGTCAAAAACAGAAGCAAAACACAAGATAAAAAATTGCAAATGAACTCAAAGGAACCCTAACCCCATATGATATCACACCCCAAAGGAGAAGTTCTAACTCTTAACCTAAAGAAAGTTGTGAATTTCCGAAGTAAACTAGGGTTTTAAGGTACCTTAAGAGGGAAAATGCAAATCAAATAAAAAATGCAAGATGAATTCATGAAAAAAATATGCTAGACACTACATGTCATATGAAGATTAATGCAAAAATAACCAATGTCAAACCCTTCATGGTTAGGCAGAAAAGAATTCTTGAAGTTAGGGTTCAAAAATGGGATTTTATGAACCCTAAATTCAAAGAAAAATGTCAAAGTTGAATCAAAACCAAAATGAAATTTGTATGAATGGTTTGACAATGTTTCTAAATGTCCTAAGATGCAATGTGAAGTTTTTTGGAATTTTCAGAAACCTAAATGATATTTTAATTAATTAATTTCCATTAATTAATTAAAATAAACATTTAAATATTTTTAAAATGGGTTTTTAATGCAAAAAATAAAAATAAAAATGTTTTCTGGTTGAGAAAAATATTTAAATTAAAAAAGCAAAAGGAAAATATTTTTGGAAATTTTTAAGTATTTTAAATTAATTATGCAAAACAAATGATAAAAAATGAAATAAAAACTGAATTAAATGAAAGTAATCTAATCTGAAGGTCAGGATTCAAACTGGGAAGATTGTGGTTGACTATGAAATAAAAACTGAATTAAATGAAAGTAATCTAATCCAAGGGTTGTGGTTCAATATGAGTTAATTTTAATTAATTAAATTAATTAAGTGAATTAGGGTTTAATGACTTCATCTCAGCCACTCAAACACGCGGGTACGCAAGATCCAAAGGCTCACATTCAAACCCTGCCCTAACCCTAATTAACCTCTTAATGACTTTCAGGTGGCCGGAGAAGACCTCCGGTCATCTTCTCCGGCCAACTCTTCACCCTAACTTTCACCCTAGGCCACCCTAGACCCCCTAACTCTCCAGAAACACTCAACTAATAACTCTAAACAAGATTCAGCTAACAAAAATCATTCATTTTCACTCAAGATCATGAATCAAAGGCAAACAGAAAAATACGCAGAAATTTCAGAGGTTCAATACATGCTCAATACTTGATCATTTTCAAAACTAAATACATCAGGATCATCAGCAAAGCATAAGGAATAATCTAAGAACTTAAAATTTCATTTCTGGAAAATTTGTTCTTGAGGTTACCTGAAGTGAAGTTTTCTCAAACTGAGTTGTTTGGCCTCCTCTTTGGTTCAAAATGACTCCAATGATCCTCCTGGTGATGCTTTGATGCTTGGAGGAAGTTTTTAATGGCTGAAATGAGAGCTTGAACTCTTGCTGGCCAGAAATCGTGTTTTGGCTATGGGGGTTTTTGGTTGCAATGAAGGGTGGGAAATGATCCTCTTGTGGTGCTGAGTTGTTTGGTGAAGGAAGTTTTAAGTTTGAGTGAGTGTGTTGTATGTTTCGAAAGTTTTTGCAAATGGGATGATTTTTGAGAACTTGGGAAATCTGAGGTTTCAGGCTTGTGTGTTGTGTGTTATGGCTTGTGTTTGATCCATATAACAAGTTGTGATAGGTCAGAGAAGTGGTTGTGGCCTATGGTGATTGGTATGGGTCATCTTGCACAAAGTCAACAAATCTTATACTTGAGGTATGGGCTCTTGTGCAGCTGGCTTTTTGGCTTGTCTTGGTTTAGCAGAGATCAAGGAGAGCCATGGAATGAATTTTGTGGTGATTCAGCAAGTGGAGGTATGGTTGTATGAGTTTTTGCAAGTTTGGTTCATTTTCCCCCTTTTGTGATTTCTCGATGTGAAAGTCATAAAAACTTGAGATTCTTGGGCCAATTCTGACTTTTAGGCAATGCACTATGTTGTTATGATGCATAGAAGTGTATTAGAAGTCACAAAATGGCTTGGCAAGTGGTTTTGCAAAAATCCCTCTTTGGTGCATTCTTGAAAATTATAGGATTTTTGCCAACTTTGAAAGATCATAACTTGAGTTCTATAATGAATTAGAACTTGTTCTTGTACTTTTTGAAAAGGTAATGATCCAATCTACAACTTTCATGACCAACAAATTTTCATTTGAAGCATTTTTGGTTGAGAAAGAAGGGGTTGAAATATTTTCCCAAAATGGAAAGTTTACATTACAAGTCATTTCCATTTTTGGCAACTTTTGGTTTAGCTCACTTTTCTTAAATTTTGTGAACTTCCAAGCACTTCAATGATCAAATAAATATCATATAACTTCACTTTGATGAAAAATCTACTTTGGTTCCCATGTTGGGGGCCTCAGATGCCCTGATTTTGCTCTGACTTGCTCAAAAAGTTACCCAGTAAACAAATGACTTCCACAATGAATTTCTTCATCAAACTTGGTACAGATGATCCTTATAACATATTGAGATCATTAGAAACAAGAATGACCAAAAAATTTGGAGTTATGGCCTCTGAAACCAAAACCCTAATTTCAAGTCATCTGTGTAGTGAAACCCTAGCTCTGCCTCCCTGCTTTCCAAGTTCGTGTGATTTTTTGAATTCCTTGATCTTTGAGGGATATAAAATGATGATTGAACACACATGGACCCTCTTGGAATGATTGGAGACTTTTGGAGTGGCTCAGATGGATCCTTGGATTGCTCAGATCACAAACCCTAGATGCAGATGAACTTGAACTATGCAGATGAAACAAAAATGCAATATGACATGATATGCTTTGAACTAATGCAAATATGAAAGATCACAAGCCATGGTGTGAACTTAGTGAGGGAAAATTTGGGGTGTTTACAGGGTGGATTAAATTCAATTAATTAATTAAAATAAACATTTAAATATTTTAAAAATGCTTTTTAAATGCAAAAAATAAAAATAAATATTTTTAGTTTCTGAAAATTAATAAAAGTCTTGGTAAAAATTTTCAAATTTTTTTAAATCATTTTTTCTATTTTTAATAAATATATGAAATAAAATACAAAGAAAATGAAATAAAAATAAAATAAAGGGAAAGTATGACAATCCAAAGGCTGAGATTTAAACTAGAGGGGGGACCATTGACCAGCGCGCAAATGAGTGGCTGAGATTCATTCTGACTAATTAATCCATATTAAATTAATTAATTAGGTTTTAGGGTTTAATGAATGATCTTGGGCGTCCAAACACGCGCGGGAGACATCATCCAAGGGCTAGAATTTAAAGTTGCCTAACCACCTGAAATTAGCCCTAATTAATCTCAGGTGGCCGGAGAAGACTTTCGGTCGTCTTCTCCGGCGAGATCTTCACCTTATCTCTCTCAAAACCTCACTAAAACGCATCAAAATCTCCAGATTCACTCAACTAAACACCCTAAACAAGAATCCAACAACAAAAACTATTTATACTTCATGAATCAAGAGTAACAAGCAAAATCATTTTTACGGGCAAAATTTCAGACAGTCAGTACATGCTCATTTCTTGATCATTTTCAAAACCAAACACATCCCCATGATCAGTGCAACATATAGAACAATACAAGAACTTAAAAACACGTTTCTGGAAAAAATGTTCTTAAGGTTACCTGAGCTGGAGCTTTCGAAAATGGAACTTTCTGGCCACTTCTTTGGTGCTTTTCCACTCCCCTTGGTCCCCTTATGCTTCTGGAATGCTTGAAAGGAGTTTATATGGAATGTTTTGAAGGTTTCAGTTCAGAGGTGATGGAAATCGTGTTTTTGTTTGAGGTGGTTTCAGGCTAATATGAGGGGTGGGAAATGATCTATGGGTGATGTTGAGTTGAATGGTGAAGTTTGTTTGAGGTTTGAGTGGCTGGACATAGAGAATCGAAAGTTTGAAGGTGGAGAGGATTTTTGTGAAACTTGGCTTATGTATGGTTCTGAGCTCCAAAGTTATGTGAAATGGCTTGCTTTTGGTCCACATAACAAGTCTCTATTGGCTAGAGAGTGGGTGGTGGCCTGTGATGATTGGTATGGGGTGATTTGCAAAAAGTCAACAATATGTGTACTTAAGGTATGGGCTATGGCAGGAGTTGTTCAAGGGCATGTCTTGGTTCAGTATTGATCAAGGAGGTCCATAGAAACTGATTTGGGGTGTTGATGCAAGTGTATGAGAAGATTCATGCCATTTTGCAAATTTGAAGAACTTTGGCCCCTTTTGAATTTCTTGAAGTTCAAGGCATGAAAGTGAATGATTCTTTGGGAAATTATGATCACAATGCATTGCACTATGATGGTATGATTCCTAGAGATGCATTAGAGGTCACAAAATGGCTTGGCATGTGAAATTGCAAAAATCCCTCTTTGGTATGAAAGTGAAAATTATGTGATTTTTGCCAACTTTGCAAAGCCATATCTTAAGTTGTAGGAAGAATTAGATCAAGTTCTTGTACTTTTTGAAAAGGGAATGATCCAATCTACAACTTTCATGACCAACAATTTTTCATTTGAAGCATTTTTGGTTGAGAAAGAGGAGGTTGAAGAACTTTCCCAAAATGGAAAGTTTCCATTACAAGTCATTTCCATTTTTGGCAACTTTTGGTTTATCTCAAATTTCTTCAATTTTGTGAACTTCCAAGCACTTCAATGATCAAATAAAGATCATATAACTTCAATTTGATGAAAGTATCACTTTGGTTTCATTGTTGGGGGCCTCAGATGCCCTGATTTTGCTCTGACTTGCTCAAGAAGTTACCCAGTGAACAAATGACTTCCCCATTGAATTTCTTCATCAAAATTGATATGTGTTATCCTTATAACATATTGAGACTATTAGAAACAAGAATGACCAAAAAAATTGGAGTTATGGCCCCTGAAACCAAAACCCTAATTTTGGTCATCTGTGTAGTGAAAACCCTAGCTCTGCTTCCATGCCTTGCCAGTTCTTGTGATTTCTTGACTTCTTTGAACTTTGAGGGATGTAATATGATGATAGAGTACACATGGACCCTCTTGGAAAACTTGGAGACCTTTGGGATGGCTCAGATGCAATCTTGGATTGCTCAGATCACAAACCCTAGATGCAGATGAACTTGAACTTATGCAGTGAAATAAAAATGCAATATGAGGTGGTATGCTTATGCTTATGAAAAATTGAAAGAACACAAGCCATTGTGTGATATGAGTGAGGGAAAATTTGGGGTGTTTACAGGGTGGATTTGATATTCTAATTGAATTCACTGACGTCTTTCCTCTGCATTTCAGGTGAAATTACGCTCATCAACTCGTACGAGATTTCCTCGGAGGAGGCATCCTCGGAAGATTCTGGTTCTTCGGCATCGGTTCCTTCCGATTCTGGAAGCTCGTCGGATGACTCTGAAGCGACCATCGCGGAGGATGTGATCCCTGATTCTGGAGAAGCAGTTGATACTCCTCGGGGTGAGGACAAAGTAATCGCGCCTGAGGAATGGGTAGTGGAGGATCTGCTTGACAAGGTGACATCCTTTTCACGACCTCGTGCGGAGCCCTTTCTCATCGTTGGTGATTTGGAGGATTGGGTCGTCACCTGCCCGGGGGACGATAACCGGATATTCTCAGACTATGGCAGTCGAAAGTTCTCATTATATGAGTATGCGACCTCGACTCTAGGGATAACATTTCACTTTAGCGATCAAGTTTACGCCGTGCTCGGACATCTGGGTATAGCACAGTCTCAGCTGCATCCCAACTCTTATGCGTTTATGAAGGCATTTGAGGTGACGTGCGCTTATCTGGGTGTAGGGGCCATGCTCCCTTTATTCTTCAGACTGTTCTCGCTGCAGCACCAGGTAGGATGGGGAACCGACCGAAAGGGTTTCATCTCCTTCAAGCAGCGGACCAAAATATTCAAGGTTCACTCAGAATCTATTCGGTCTTTCAAGACCGACTATTTCCTGGTAAAGCCGGCGAGCAAAGAAGCCGTGAGAGCACTGAGTTTTATGGGAGTAGATATTGATGAAAATGATGAGCCCATACTGGACGATCAAGGACAGACGATTCCCAGGAGGCTCTGGATGTTCCCCTTCTCATGGAGTTACTCACATTATAGGCGTCCATTTAGTGAGTTTGTCCAAGTAGGGGACTTCCTGAACAAGGACGACGCAGCTAGCTTCGAGGAGTTTCGGAAGCTGGTGGCTTCTTTTACTCCGACCCCTCTGCTGGACGGGGAAGGCAAGATAATGTTGGACCAGGACGGGGGAGAGGTTGTGTAAGATCAAAGTGCGCCTAAGAGGGGGGGGGGTGAATTAGGTGTTATAAAATTTTTCAAATCTTTTTCTTCGATGGATGGATTTTGCTTTTACGGTTTATAGAATGAAAAACGGTAAAGCAAGAAAGTAAAAATGACACAGAGATTTATCCTGGTTCCCTTCACAATCCGAAGGTACATCCAGTCCCCTTTCAACACGAAAGATATTTCCACTAGTTTCTTTAGAACAGTACAACCTATCACACCTTCAATGGTGAGGCCTACTTTCTAACAAACTATACAAACAAGTGTGCAAGAACAATCCTCTTGCCACACTTACCCTTATGTCCAAACAATCCTTGGAACACAAGTCACAAATAGAATTCAATTTCCATAATTTGTTTGAGTGAGAATACAATGAATGGTATCAATAACAATGATCTTCTCCTATATTCAAAAGTCACTACTTAAGATTCAATACAAGTGTTCAAGAAAAATATGAAAATGATGAACTTATGAACACTTTTGAAAATATGAAAATTATTTGAATTTAGTGATTTTGATTGTATGATAATATTTGAAAAATTCTAGGAGGTGTTTATGAATTTGAAATTTTAAGAATTTATAATAGTTGAAACACCTATTCAAAAAGGTATGAGAATTTAAAAAGAAATTCTTTGAAAAGGTATAGAAAAAATTTATGAAAGAAAATTATGAAGAGGTATAACACTTAACAAAATATTTGAATTTAAGAGAAACAATTTTTCAAAATTTCTTCAGTGTTAACTGGTTAACCATATGGGTTAATCAGTTAACGCCCAGAAACGTTACCACAGAATTGAAAATTTGAGACCGTTAACCGGTTAACCCATATGGTTAACCGATTAACACTGTTAAAACACCGAAAAATATTTTTGTTTTAAGTGTTAAAACCAGTTCCAATTATTTTCAAAATGATGCACATGCATTAAAAATTATGATGAATATTTTGAACACTTGTATATCATATTAAGGAGTAAATTTTGATATACCTAAGCCTTGAGACAAGTCTTGAAAGTGTTGCACAAAAGCTTGAAACGAACGGAAGCATTCCATTGATGATGCATAGCCATGATCTTGATCTTTGTAGTCATCTCGACTTTTTGCAATCTGGAATGAGCTTGAATAATGTTGACGTCATCAAAAATATTGAGCTTGAAGTATGCTTCTACATTCTCCCCCTTTTTGATGATGACAACCAAACGAATTTTGCGTACAAGCTATGATCGATCGATGTTGTTCTAGGCTTGCTTCTCCCCCTATGTGTAACACCCCAAAATTTGCCCTCTTATTTATCATCAACCTCGAGCGATTCACGCTTCATTCTTGCATCATTCCGCATATCATCGCATCGCATTTGGAAAAATAAATAAGTCATTCATCGTCCTTTGCATGAGGTGTGTGGTCGATCGAGGCTTGGCAAACATTGGAGTTCAAGAGAAAATGATGTACCAAAAATAATCCACACCACTTTCAAGCTAACCCATTAAAAAGGAAGAATTCACCACTTTCCTCCCCTTTTCTTTCCGCTTTTCCTTCCACTTTCTTTCCACACTTCCTTTCATTCTTTCCATTCCATTTTTCCACTCCAATTCAACTCCATTTCCCTTGGAAACTTCCACCACCTTCCACCATCTTCTAGAGTATTCCAAGGAATGTTCTAGAGTATTCCAAGGAATGTTCTAGAGTATTCCAAGGAATATTCCAAGGAATATTCCATTTTCCAACCCTAACCCTAACTAACTTCCAAACCTAATTTTGGATCCCAAACCTATTTTGTGGGCCCCAAACCTCATTCCATTCCAAACCTAGCTCCAAGCCTAGCCTCTATATAACCCTTAATCACTTCAATGCAAAAGGGTTCCCACCATTTTTTCCAAATTTTTCACTTCTTCCATAATCACTTTTTCTCTCTCACTTTTCCTCTCCCTTTCACCAAAGCTTTTTTCAAATAAGCTCTTCAAGTTTCACATTGAAACTTGAAGATCTTGAAGCTTAAGCCTCCAACCTCCATTAATGGTGGATCGTAGAAGAAGAAGCTAGTGATTTTGTTGAAGATTTCGGATTATCGGAAGCGCACCAAAGATTCAAGCTCAAGAACGCATTTATTTTGCGGTTTCTCGGTTTTCGGTTTTCTCTTCGATTCAAGCTTCGATACTTGCAACAATTACCGAAGCAATCCTCCGCTTCGTAGGTTGGTGATCTTAATCACTTCTTCTTTAAGTTATTCTCTTCATCCCGCCACTTTTGGCATTCTTTAAGTGTTCTTTTTGCTTTGTTTAAAATCAATTCCGTTTCGATTATGTTTGTTTGTGATTTGTGATTTTTGTTGCTTTAGGATTTAAGGTGTTAATAGATATAGGTGCTAGCATGTGTAAATAAGCTCAAAATAAGTAGAAATTAGTGTTAGCATGATTAGGTGGGGTTTAGGATTATTTAGAAGGAAGATTGTGGCCAAAAGCACTTATTTCAAAAGCATTTTTCACTTTTTGTTCAGTGTTAACCGGTTAACGCATTTGGTTAACCGGTTAACGCATGCGTTTTTGGCCAAAATGCTGTATTTTTTTGCCCGTTAACGGGTTAACCTATATGGTTAACCGGTTAACGCTGTCCATTTTTGGATTTTTAGCCTATTTTCTTGCTCAATCTTGCTTCCTAGTGCCTCTAATGTTTATGTATGTTTAGGTAGTGATTTTAGGGAATTTTTGGATCCATTTCCAGTAGCTAGTTCCCCCATTTCGAGTCGTTTCGACACGATTCCGTTCATGTTGCGTTTTATGCATTTTTGTGTTTCTTTGTGCATAGCTTGAATTCTTGCATGTTGTTACCATGTTTGTGCATTATTTGACACATAATAATCATTTTGCATTCTGGTTTTTATATGTTTGCATTGCATTAAAACATTTTGGCATTTCATTATGTTGATATATGTTGCATTTTGCATAATCATATGCATGTGCATTTGGTGGTATTTTGTTGCATACTTGATCATAGTATTCATATCAATTTAATTCTGAATTTTGCATTAAGTTCAGCATGCTTGTTGAGCTATCATGTTGCATGTTCATAATCAATAATCACCATGTTCAAATGCCATGTTCATATGCATGTTTAAGTACTACTTTGTGCATTACTTGTTGCATAATCTATGTGATTCATTCTTGCATAATCTTTCTAAAGGTTCATGTTCTTGCATTTATGTATGTCGATCCATGTTTAAATGCATGTTCATGATGAGATTAGTGCATTTTTCCTTGTGTTTGTGCATTAAAATATGAAAATAATCAATTCTGGATTTTGCATTCCATAGCTGCTTTTTGCATAAGTGCTGTAAAATACATGCTGTTTGTTGTAAATTCATGTTGTTTGTGACTTTTAACACCTGTTTTTGCATACATATAGGTGCTGTAAAAAGCTGTTGCATTGCATAGTGCATCTCATAGCTGTTTGTGCATTAAGTGTTGTAAATAGGTTGCTGAATTTTGCATTGCATTAGTTTTAGGTCCTTTAAACTATAGATTGAGTCTAGTTTAGGTCCTAGTTCCCGTAGGATTTAATTAGGTAATTTTGTTTGCCTTATTTTTATCATGTTTACCATGCTAACCTTTGTTTTGTAGGGAGGGCAAGGTATGTCTAAAAACCCTATACTCTTTGGTATTTCTAATGCATTTAACTTGCACCATTTTGCCTTACATAATGTTTGTGCTTGTTAGTTTTTCCCCTTTTGGAACCAACTTAACTTCATTAGGAAGTAAGTTGTGTTCTTCTTCCTTTTCTCTTTTTTTTCTTCTTTTCCTTCTCCTCCATTAGGAATAGAAAACCTCATTAACCATAGGATCTCCCTTGTAAATAAATCAATAAAATTAGGGTGTGTCTTAGTTCCCATTAGATTTTCCCTTTTCCAACTTGAGTCATTCTCTTTCTCATCTCAAAAGAAAAGCAATAAAACACTTAATAAAAACCGAACAATCTTGTACGACACGAGACTTTGTTGCGGAGTGTTTATACGCGTCCTGTTTCGGGGCGAGGTGTAAATACTTCCCGCAATGGATAGGTCTTAGTACAAGACCGTTCACAAACAAATTCAAAACATTTCTTCTAAAAGACAACAAACCAAGAAGTCACGTCTTCTTTCTCATCTCATACTCTTCATGACTTGTCTCGACAGTTCAAACAGCGATACGGTAAACACCCTCGTGTCAGAGCCGGTAACACCTGAGCTAGAACTATGGCAACGTCATCCTAAAAAGCACAAACAAATAGTTCCCGCCTTAGTTAGGCGAACTACGTCGACTCTGATCCTCATTATCCCGATGAGGTACGTAGGCAGCGGGGTAGGGCCCGTTCGAGCACATTCTTTATTTTCCCTACATTTCCCCCTTTCTTTTCATTCTCATTTCAGTTCATTTCTCGTTTTCCATTCCCTTTATTCCAGTAGCGGTTTTATTCAGCAGCATTCGTATTTTCTCACCCTTTGAAACAAAATAAGCAAGCGTGGATCCCGTCGGGTACGACGGACGATCTGGGGTGCTAATACCTTCCCAGGTCGTAACCGACTCCCGAACCCCGATCTTTGGTTCGCAAGGCCTCGTCCTTTTCCTTCTTCCTCAGGTTTGTGCAACATTACCTTTCCCATTCTTTCGGGATAAAAATGTCTGGCTGGCGACTCTACCTTTCCGCGCCACTTTCGCGTTTGTACTAGGATGAAAATCCCGGGAGCGACAGCTGGCGACTCTGCTGGGGATCGAACCCAGAATCTCTGGTTTCCCTTGTAGAGTCAATCCTAGCGCCTGTTTGGTTTTGTTTCTTTGGGTGTTTATCTGTTTGATGCTGAGTGCTTTAGTTTAGCTTTACTGTTTTTATTTACAGTTTTATTTACAGCTTTACTTTATCGCATTTATTTACCGCTTCCAGTATTTTATTTTCCATGCATCATATTATACTGGACTGTCTGGCTGTGCTGGTTTTCATTTTTTTCTGTGGGTGGGAGTTACTGTGAGATAAGCCAAATACCCGGCTTGAGTGCACCATAGGATTAGCGTGGACAGACATTGTACTCTTATGGTATCTCACCATGATGGGTGGCGATGTGTTCCACACCCAGATTGCGACCGTCTTGGAACTATTCTGTGTGGGGATTACCTCACTTCAGGGTACGACCTTGATAGTTATGTGCATCTGGTGACCGATCATTGAGAACCTTAATGGAAACACCCCTCTCCAGTGATGACAGTGGCAGACCACATTTGTTGGCAAACCCACTCGCATCCGAGGGCCCATTGGGAACTCGCATAGGATGGCCTGGTTCTCTCATAGGAATTCAGTTAAAGCAAACTGTTCGTATGACGATAGTATTGTACCCTTCGGGATGAATGTACTATTGTTTCTCGATTCAGTGCTTGAAGCTGGAGACTTATGAGGGATGCTTGTTTTTCCGGACTCAACTGAGACCTCCCTGAGTAGTACATAATGCCAAACCGATTCCCTGATCTGGTCATGAGCCATTTCTCGGAGATGGTGAACGTATTATTGCTATTCGGCTTTGAGAGTCCGTGATGTTGACCCGAGTAGCAATACCCGTGAGATTGGGAGGGGTTTACAGGTTTGCAGGAACCCTGGTACCTTCAGCATACCCACTTTGCCTTTGATTCAGTTTTGTGATCTGGATTTCTGTTCTTAAGTTATGGACCCCGGATCAGAGGGATGATTATTGTGATATCTGGATTTTGAGACCATGCACCGACACCAACATCAGATCATTGATCACATACTAGTGCATTGCATCACATCATCCGCATACTTGCATTCCTAACGCATGTTTATTCATTTACAGGGCTGCATATTACATCCGTGATTCCGGTTGTGGGTATTGATCTATGAGCATGGAACCCAAGAAGTGTTATTTACAACAAAAGAGCTCCTGTCTTCATCAAACTCACAAAACTGGAATCAGGGCATGGGATGCCCTAAAAATGAATCAACATGCCATAGCATTCATTTCCTGCATACCATATTCTTGTATTTTTGCAGGTTACCCAGGGTTTCTAACTTATTTGATCGTAGGCAATATAGCTGGTCAACGCATTCACCGATATCCGACCAAAAGAAACCGAATAAGGATGGCTGATCGAGTGCAGACTGATCTCAATGAGTTCCGACAGAGGATGGATCAGTTCATGGAAATGATGACTGGCATGGCCCAGAACCAGGAGCGTCTCCGGTTGATGGTTGAGCAACCTCATGGGAATGTTAATACGGGAACACCAGCTGAGAACGTGGATTCTAACGCTGCCCGTAACGGAGAGCCTCATCCAAATAGGACCGCAACACGTAATGCAGGTTTAGAAGACAATCAAGAGGACCAGTTCACTCCACTGGATGCTGATATGGGTAACATGAATGAGATCAACAATCGCAGGTATGAAGAGCTGTCAGAGAAGATCAAGGCCATGGAATGTCAGAATTCCTTGGGTATCGATGTAACCAGTCTCGGGTTGGTACCAGGAGTCAGAATCCCTCCAAAGTTCAAAGCACCATTGTTTGACAAGTACAACGGCAGCACGTGTCCTAGGACTCACATTCATGCGTACTTCGGAAAAATCTCGGCTCATACTGATGACGAGAAACTTTGGATGCATTTCTTCCAAGACAGTTTATCTGGAGCTTCGTTGAGCTGGTACATGAAGCTGAGTCGGGTCTCTATTCGAAGTTGGAAAGATTTAGCAGAGGCATTCCTCAAGCAGTATCAATACAATATTGATATGGCTCCGAATCGCACTCAGTTGCAGAACTTGTCTCAAGGACCTAAAGAGAGTTTTAAGCAGTATGCCCAGAGGTGGCGTGAGCTGGCCGCACAGGTTCAACCTCCCTTGCTGGATCGGGAGATGGCAGACATGTTTATGGGCACCTTGCAAGGTGTTTACTTGGATCGTCTGGCCGCCTGCCCGTCCATTGGTTTTTCTGATATCGTCATTGCTGGAGAAAGGATAGAGAATTTTCTGAAAATGGGAAAGATCCAGGATGCAAGCAGTGCTAGTTCTTCTGGTGTGAGAAAACCTTTTGGCAATGGCCAAAGAAGAAGAGAAGGCGAGACGAATTCTGTGTATAGGGGCCGAGACAGAAGTTATTCTCAAGGTTACTACCAAACGGCTGCAGTGACTATTACTCCACAGGTTCAACAACCACGACCACAGGGTCAGCAACAACAGGTATAGAGACCGTTTCAAGAAAGAGCAAGAGCGAGAAATCGCAGACTCGACCCCGTCCCATGCCCGTATGCTGTATTGCTCCCAGAGCTGCTAAAGTTGAACCTGGTCGAGCTTCGTACCATGAGACCTCCCGCTCCTGACAATCTACCTCCGAATTTTGATGCTAACGCCAGGTGCGAATTCCATTCAGGTGCCCAGGGGCACAGTATTGAGAAATGTTGGGCCTTTCAGAACAAGGTACAGGACCTAGTTGACTCCAAGGCGATCAATTTCGCTCCTCTCCCCAATGTACTTCATAATCCGATGCCTAGTCATAATGGAACTGGTGTCACGGTCGTTCTACCAGATGGTTCACATTAAGCTGAAGTCTTCAAGCTGACCACCCAGGACACCAGGGTATTCATGAAGCAAATAAAGCCAGCAGTATTCAAATACTCTCAGTGATGGCATTTATGTGATTGCCTTTCTTCATTGTTCGTTTTTCATCCCTATTGAGGGGAACTACGTCGCTCTGATTCTTCATTGGTCATCAGTCAATGGAGATACGTAGGCAGAAGATCGTCAGGTCTTTCCGAGCAAACTTTTGGGGCAACTTTACTCCCCAGCTTCACTCTTTCCTCCAGATGTCTCGCGTCAAAGTCAGTATAGCTAGAAGAGGAAGTGTTACTGCCATGGTTGAGCATGCAACTGCAAATTGAAGATCACAAGTCTGTGAAAAGAGCTATTGATCGTCGAAAGTATCCAAGACTGACAGGTCCAGACGGAGCCAAGCCTCCTCAACTATGGCAATATTCAGTTTCTGTACTGCATTTCCATTTGTAGTTTCTTTTATGTGTTAAACATTTGTCAATGTATGAAATTTGTTTGCTTTTGAATGTTAGAAATAATAAAACTCACATGTTTTTCTTGAAGTAAATTCATTTGCATTCCCTTATAATTTTGCATATGTATATCGCAATACCAATTGTCGTGCTTAAATTCTATGAGGGAGGATGACGAAACAAAAATGCAATATCTCTGAATTGTGTGCTCTCAAGTAAGACCCTGTTGACGATGTACAGGCATTGTTTCAAATCCTAGACATTGGAGATATAAGGGAGATAGACCCTCGCTAACCCCTTGAGCCTTGAAGTAGGAGTTTCTTTTCACACAAAAGAAAAAAAAAAAAGAACCCTCACATGTAACCCAGGGGCAGGGTAGACGTCAGCTAGTCAGACCAAGCATTCAGACTTTCCTAAAGAAGTGTATTTGAAGATCCGTTGCATCCTAATATGCTAATCAAGAGGTCCAAAGACCCGAAACCACAATGGTTATCCAAGTCAAAAGGTCCAAAGATTGACAACCACAATGGTTATCCTTCGCCGACCCCAAAATGAGGCAGTCACAACCCTCGTGAAGCAATCAAGACAAGCAATGTCACGCGACTTGTTCACAATGCAAAAAAAAAAAAAAAGAAGGAAAAAGGCCCGCTAAGTCGAAACTTGAAAACAAGCGACTTAGGAAAAAGTTAGGGCATCCCGCTGGACTTCACAATCGAAGATTCACAAGAATCAGTCCAGGCAAAAGTTAGGGATAAGCAAAATAACGCAAAAACGAAAGACCGAAAGGATCACCAAGAAAGATCCTCAAATAAGAACAAAGTCGTGTGGCATAAACACAAAAGATAGAGGAGTGACTGACTCTCAATAATAACCTGATTGGTGCTTGAACGGATAGCAGCAATGGTTCCTCAATCAACACGAAACCCTTATGAAAGGTGAATGCTTGTGAAAACTAGCTGAACATAGGAATGGAGAACATCACGAAGAGCGGGTGGGCACAAATAAATTTCGAGCCTATATCCTTTGTTTCTATAACCGTGAACCAGGCCACGATACAACCCTTGAAAGTCCTAACTGAAACAGGGTTAATTTGAGAGCATACTACCACGAGACCGCGTTCCTGACTCCTATGAGTTGTGCTAAAAGACGTTTGTTGGTATTGCATGTACATACTCTCATTCAAATAAAGGTCGTATTTTAACCAGTGATTAGCTCATGAAGGTTAACGATCCATTTTCAAAGCTTCAAGATTAACATGTTTGTTGAATTAGGATTTTCATTCTAAGAATAAACATTTTCTCACTTGCATACATTTGTTGAGCATCATAAATGGTTCACATACGGAAATTCAATCCAGAAGCTCAAGCTTGCCAGGTTGAGGAGACCAAAACTTCTGAAAGACTGTCACGTCAAGGTGCACTTATCCGAATAAAGCTTCAGTTGAGCAGAGACTTCCCCCAGTTAGTCATGGTAAGAGCCAGCTAATCCGGGGCAGTCACATCGAGCAATCTCTTCAAAATTAAAGTACTGAGCCAATCTGGGGCAGTTACGTGGAGCAATCTCTTCAAATTTCAGTCAAACTGGGGCAATCACCTCGAGATTCAAATCTCTCCAAGAACGAAGATTAGTCAGTCAAGAGCAAAACTATTCAAGTACTCATCCTGGGGCAGGCCACCCCAATAGTACGAGAATTCATTCTTTCCCGAAGACAGACGATCAGAAGCATTTACCCGGAGTCTAGAATACCGTGGTTACTTGTCAAGTCAACTATCTCGTTCAACACTTCTGACAGATACAAACTCATCTGCATTGACAATGGTTACTTCCTCAGCAAGGTTGTTACACTGAATCATGTAGTCGTTATGATACCTAAGAGTTTAAAGACGCCAAGTCTTTTGTAAAATCCTCTTAAAGGTAAAATCCATACAGAAGCAACTGATCCCCAGCACGAGACAATTTGAAATCTTTCCTCCTCAGCAGGACGTGTCTCGGTGTTGTCATCACCAACAGGTCTAAGGCAATTCCTATTCCCCTAGAAGATTTCAGATAAATCATTCTCCTCCCCAGCAGATCCATAAGAGTGGATATTCCTCAATAGTCCGAGTATCCCCAGGCACGGCCCTCAAATCTAAAAGTCCAATTTATTTTTGGCAAAGGTGATAATTCGGGACAGATGAATTATTCACGCTCCTCTCCAACAGAGATGTCATCCCCACAGGGCTACTTGATATTGAATTCGCGATCATTGTGGTTCCCCACAGAGTCAACAGAGACTTATCACTTCCGCGTCAGGAATTTCTTTTACATTCACCAGTTCATCAACAATACTCAAGACATAATATCCCCAGTGTCATGGGGCAATATACCGTGCAATTCCATATGCAAAGTCCAGCCGCAGACTGGCCAAAGTCCATCTTCGGGTGGCAAATTTCAAAGTCCAGCCGCAGACTGGCCAAAGTCCATCTTCGGGTGGCAAGCTTCAAAGTCCAGCCGCAGACTGGCCAAAGTCCATCTTCGGGTGGCAAGCTTCAAAGTCCAGCCGCAGACTGGCCAAAGTCCATCTTCGGGTGGCAAGCAAAAGTCCAGCCGCAGACTGGCCAAAGTCCATCTTCGGGTGGCAAATCTCTAAAGTCCCCCGCAGTGGGCAAAAGTCCCCCGCAGTGGGCAAAAGTCTCCCGTAGTGAGCAAAAGTCTCCCGTAGTGAGCAAAAGTCTCCCGTAGTGAGCAAAAGTCCAGCCGCAGACTGGCCAAAGTCCATCTTCGGGTGGCAAATCTCAAAAGTCTCCCGTAGTGAGCAAAGGTCTCCCGTAGTGAGCAAAAGTCTCCCGTAGTGAGCAAAGGTCTCCCGTAGTGAGCAAAAGTCCAGCCGCAGACTGGCCAAAGTCCATCTTCGGGTGGCAAATCTCGAAGGTCTCCCGTAGTGAGCAAAAGTCTCCCGTAGTGAGCAAAGGTCTCCCGTAGTGAGCAAAAGTCCACCCGCAGTGTGGCAAAGATTCCAAAGTCCAGCCGCAGACTGGCCAAAGTCCATCTTCGGGTGGCAAATCTCAAAGGTCTCCCGTAGCGAGCAAAAGTCCAGCCGTAGACTGGCCAAAGTCCATCTTCGGGTGGCAAATCTCGAAGGTCTCCCGTAGTGAGCAAAAGTCCAGCCGCAGACTGGCCAAAGTCCATCCTCAGGGTGGCATCATATCAAAAGTCCACCCGCAGTGTGGCAACTCTTTAAAGTCCACCCGCAGTGTGGCGATGTATTTTGAAGTCCAACCGCAGATTGGCGAAAGTCCACCCTCAGGGTGGCATCATGTCACAAGTCCACCCGCAGCGTGGCAATTTCCAAAGTCCACCCGTAGCGTGACAAATCAACAATCTCCCAGTGATATTCCAAAAACATTCACCAATTCGCTACTCTTCATGTCCGAGTTCTCCACAAGCAGAGTTTAGATGGTTGGGTTTATTTCCCTGTTCTCTTCCACCGAGTGCAAATTTTCTGGTTGTTTCTAGTATTCAATCCCTGCATACTTCAAATGTATGAAAGCAACTCCTATCATCCATTCAAGTCTACAGTGATTGAATAGGGGCAACTGTAACACCCCAAAATTTGCCCTCTTATTTATCATCAACCTCGAGCGATTCACGCTTCATTCTTGCATCATTCCGCATATCATCGCATCGCATTTGGAAAAATAAATAAGTCATTCATCGTCCTTTGCATGAGGTGTGTGGTCGATCGAGGCTTGGCAAACATTGGAGTTCAAGAGAAAATGATGTACCAAAAATAATCCACACCACTTTCAAGCTAACCCATTAAAAAGGAAGAATTCACCACTTTCCTCCCCTTTTCTTTCCGCTTTTCCTTCCACTTTCTTTCCACACTTCCTTTCATTCTTTCCATTCCATTTTTCCACTCCAATTCAACTCCATTTCCCTTGGAAACTTCCACCACCTTCCACCATCTTCTAGAGTATTCCAAGGAATGTTCTAGAGTATTCCAAGGAATGTTCTAGAGTATTCCAAGGAATATTCCAAGGAATATTCCATTTTCCAACCCTAACCCTAACTAACTTCCAAACCTAATTTTGGATCCCAAACCTATTTTGTGGGCCCCAAACCTCATTCCATTCCAAACCTAGCTCCAAGCCTAGCCTCTATATAACCCTTAATCACTTCAATGCAAAAGGGTTCCCACCATTTTTTCCAAATTTTTCACTTCTTCCATAATCACTTTTTCTCTCTCACTTTTCCTCTCCCTTTCACCAAAGCTTTTTTCAAATAAGCTCTTCAAGTTTCACATTGAAACTTGAAGATCTTGAAGCTTAAGCCTCCAACCTCCATTAATGGTGGATCGTAGAAGAAGAAGCTAGTGATTTTGTTGAAGATTTCGGATTATCGGAAGCGCACCAAAGATTCAAGCTCAAGAACGCATTTATTTTGCGGTTTCTCGGTTTTCGGTTTTCTCTTCGATTCAAGCTTCGATACTTGCAACAATTACCGAAGCAATCCTCCGCTTCGTAGGTTGGTGATCTTAATCACTTCTTCTTTAAGTTATTCTCTTCATCCCGCCACTTTTGGCATTCTTTAAGTGTTCTTTTTGCTTTGTTTAAAATCAATTCCGTTTCGATTATGTTTGTTTGTGATTTGTGATTTTTGTTGCTTTAGGATTTAAGGTGTTAATAGATATAGGTGCTAGCATGTGTAAATAAGCTCAAAATAAGTAGAAATTAGTGTTAGCATGATTAGGTGGGGTTTAGGATTATTTAGAAGGAAGATTGTGGCCAAAAGCACTTATTTCAAAAGCATTTTTCACTTTTTGTTCAGTGTTAACCGGTTAACGCATTTGGTTAACCGGTTAACGCATGCGTTTTTGGCCAAAATGCTGTATTTTTTTGCCCGTTAACGGGTTAACCTATATGGTTAACCGGTTAACGCTGTCCATTTTTGGATTTTTAGCCTATTTTCTTGCTCAATCTTGCTTCCTAGTGCCTCTAATGTTTATGTATGTTTAGGTAGTGATTTTAGGGAATTTTTGGATCCATTTCCAGTAGCTAGTTCCCCCATTTCGAGTCGTTTCGACACGATTCCGTTCATGTTGCGTTTTATGCATTTTTGTGTTTCTTTGTGCATAGCTTGAATTCTTGCATGTTGTTACCATGTTTGTGCATTATTTGACACATAATAATCATTTTGCATTCTGGTTTTTATATGTTTGCATTGCATTAAAACATTTTGGCATTTCATTATGTTGATATATGTTGCATTTTGCATAATCATATGCATGTGCATTTGGTGGTATTTTGTTGCATACTTGATCATAGTATTCATATCAATTTAATTCTGAATTTTGCATTAAGTTCAGCATGCTTGTTGAGCTATCATGTTGCATGTTCATAATCAATAATCACCATGTTCAAATGCCATGTTCATATGCATGTTTAAGTACTACTTTGTGCATTACTTGTTGCATAATCTATGTGATTCATTCTTGCATAATCTTTCTA
The DNA here is from genome assembly GCA_963966055.1 of Lathyrus aphaca. Taxonomy (NCBI): domain Eukaryota; kingdom Viridiplantae; phylum Streptophyta; class Magnoliopsida; order Fabales; family Fabaceae; genus Lathyrus; species Lathyrus aphaca. The sequence continues at coordinate 184,991,415 of OZ014520.1, forward strand.
AAGGTTCATGTTCTTGCATTTATGTATGTCGATCCATGTTTAAATGCATGTTCATGATGAGATTAGTGCATTTTTCCTTGTGTTTGTGCATTAAAATATGAAAATAATCAATTCTGGATTTTGCATTCCATAGCTGCTTTTTGCATAAGTGCTGTAAAATACATGCTGTTTGTTGTAAATTCATGTTGTTTGTGACTTTTAACACCTGTTTTTGCATACATATAGGTGCTGTAAAAAGCTGTTGCATTGCATAGTGCATCTCATAGCTGTTTGTGCATTAAGTGTTGTAAATAGGTTGCTGAATTTTGCATTGCATTAGTTTTAGGTCCTTTAAACTATAGATTGAGTCTAGTTTAGGTCCTAGTTCCCGTAGGATTTAATTAGGTAATTTTGTTTGCCTTATTTTTATCATGTTTACCATGCTAACCTTTGTTTTGTAGGGAGGGCAAGGTATGTCTAAAAACCCTATACTCTTTGGTATTTCTAATGCATTTAACTTGCACCATTTTGCCTTACATAATGTTTGTGCTTGTTAGTTTTTCCCCTTTTGGAACCAACTTAACTTCATTAGGAAGTAAGTTGTGTTCTTCTTCCTTTTCTCTTTTTTTTCTTCTTTTCCTTCTCCTCCATTAGGAATAGAAAACCTCATTAACCATAGGATCTCCCTTGTAAATAAATCAATAAAATTAGGGTGTGTCTTAGTTCCCATTAGATTTTCCCTTTTCCAACTTGAGTCATTCTCTTTCTCATCTCAAAAGAAAAGCAATAAAACACTTAATAAAAACCGAACAATCTTGTACGACACGAGACTTTGTTGCGGAGTGTTTATACGCGTCCTGTTTCGGGGCGAGGTGTAAATACTTCCCGCAATGGATAGGTCTTAGTACAAGACCGTTCACAAACAAATTCAAAACATTTCTTCTAAAAGACAACAAACCAAGAAGTCACGTCTTCTTTCTCATCTCATACTCTTCATGACTTGTCTCGACAGTTCAAACAGCGATACGGTAAACACCCTCGTGTCAGAGCCGGTAACACCTGAGCTAGAACTATGGCAACGTCATCCTAAAAAGCACAAACAAATAGTTCCCGCCTTAGTTAGGCGAACTACGTCGACTCTGATCCTCATTATCCCGATGAGGTACGTAGGCAGCGGGGTAGGGCCCGTTCGAGCACATTCTTTATTTTCCCTACATTTCCCCCTTTCTTTTCATTCTCATTTCAGTTCATTTCTCGTTTTCCATTCCCTTTATTCCAGTAGCGGTTTTATTCAGCAGCATTCGTATTTTCTCACCCTTTGAAACAAAATAAGCAAGCGTGGATCCCGTCGGGTACGACGGACGATCTGGGGTGCTAATACCTTCCCAGGTCGTAACCGACTCCCGAACCCCGATCTTTGGTTCGCAAGGCCTCGTCCTTTTCCTTCTTCCTCAGGTTTGTGCAACATTACCTTTCCCATTCTTTCGGGATAAAAATGTCTGGCTGGCGACTCTACCTTTCCGCGCCACTTTCGCGTTTGTACTAGGATGAAAATCCCGGGAGCGACACTATGTCCAGCAACTCCCCCTATCTAAACAGAGGCAAAATTCTGCACAGAGAGATATTATAAACCAAGCTCTTCTCCCCCTTTGGCATTAGCAAAAAGGAAGAGAGGATCAAGCATAAACATGAAAAATACAGCATAAAATTCAGCATGATGCACTTTAGCATGAAAACATACACGAAAGCACACATATAACAAAAACATAATTTGATTAAAAACGGAAAAGAGTACGGAAACATAACCGAAACGAAATCAAAATTGCCTAACAAATTTAGGACTTATAATAGAATTTTAAAACTAAATAAAAACAACAAAAGCAACAAGACATGCATGTTCATTCCTCTTCCGACATATCATAACTTTCATCTTCACCATCTTCACTACCGGCTTCACTTTCATCATCCTCTTCGGTTTGGTTGTGAGAACCGATAATCAATTTCTGAAGACTTTTGAGAGTGCGTTGGGTTTCACGGTGGTTTTGTTGAGCTTCTCGGTGGTGTATCATGATGGTGGTGTAAAGGAAGTCATTGGTTATGCCACCTTCGGGAATAGGAAAGGATGGAGCGGAGGAACCATCGGCATATTCATAAGAACCATCGTTGCGTAAAACAATTCCGGTATTCTTCACAATTGTAATCTCATTGATTTCATTCGTCGTAGCCTTCATGGCGATAAAAGGTTCCCTACCAATAACCAAGTCGGTTTGCTCAATGATCCGAGAAATGAGCCTAGCATACGGAAGTCTTGTCTTTAAGGATAGTTGTTGCTTCAAGTGATACATCATTGTGAGCATCCAATTAATCTTTACCCTTTTCTTGATAGCAAACAGCACTTGCATCTCCAAGTCATTGATTTGAGAGTGGTTTGAATCCTTGGGCAGCAGCACATAGCAAATGATATAGTGTAACAACCGATCATCAACGGTCAAATTCTTCGCATAGCAAAGAGTTCTTGAAGTGTGTTGTCCCGATGTCACAACATCCTTTGGAAAACGGCAGATTGAGTAATAATACTCCATTTTGTTGTAGCCGGACCAAACATCATCAATGTGATTCACGCCTTTGCGGAGAAACACACCGGAAAAAGGAATGTTCAAGGATGCAGCCAAAGCACCTAAATCCTCCTTAATTTCACAATTTCTAACAAGAGTATGCAACTTATGTTTACCATGCCTATCCATGTTTAGAGAAAATTTATGCATAAAGGATTGGACCAAATCCGGGTAAACTCTCCTGTTGTCAGCAACAAAATCATTCATCCCTTGAAATTCTAGCAATGCAGGAAATTTAAAGGTTGGAGGTTTGAAAGATTTCAGTAGAACATATTTACCCTTAAGCAGAGGTCTGACTCTGACTTTGAAATCCAGCCTCCTCTTCTTGGTGGATTCCATTGTTTCTGCAGCTGGAGCTTCTTCTGACACTGAAGCCGGTTCCTTTCCTTTCCTTTGGGGTGCCATGAACAATGATGGAGTTAGGGTTTTTGGAGGAGATCATATTTTCGGAATTGATGTGTGGTGAGTTGAATGTAGTTTGAAGAGTGTTATAAATATGAAGAGATAGTGGGCTTTAATGGGGTTTTAAGTTGTTGAAGGTTGGAAGTTGGAAGAAGATGATAAATAGAGTTTATGGTAGTCAAAGAGTTGAAGAGTTAAAACATGTGGAATTGAATGAACCAAACATGTAATGCAATGTACTTGAAGAATATATAAAAAACATAGTAAAACAAAAAAAACAAAAAAAAAATAAAAACACAGAGTCTGAAATCTGCGCTGGAAATCCAAGTTTTGGATGTGTTAACCGGTTAACCTATTACGTTAACCGGTTAACGGTTAAAAAATTTGAATTTTTTGAAAAATCCAGCAGCATGTTTTAGACCAAAAATAACCACTTTTTCATTAAAAAAAATTCATAAAGTGTTAGCACTCATCAAACCGCAACTTTCGATCAAAAAAGTTTTTGAAACCGATTATTTTCGGGTATACGAAAGTGAGAAAAACGAAAACCGGCGAAATGGAAGTGCTAGCATTTTATGACTAAAAGGTGAACAAACATACATATGATGCAACAAAAACATACAATAAGCAATTTTAAATTTAAGGTTAGATGTCACCTTCATTGAGAATACCAAGTTCTCGTCGAATCTTGTAAAATTGCTCTTTAGCCAACGGTTTAGTGAATATATCGGCGAGTTGATTGTGTGTATCCACGAATGTAACATCGACATCTCCATTTAGAACATGATCTCGAAGGAAGTGATGCCGGATATCTTCGTGATATTGATGGCACTTGTGTTGTCACACTGGAGAGGGATACAACCAAGGTCTATACCGAAATCGAGGAGTTGTTGTTTAAGCCATAAGATTTGAGCACAACAACTTCCTGCTGCGATGTACTCCGCTTCGGCTGTACTAAGTGCAACGCATGCTTGCTTCTTACATGCCTACGACACTAGTGCATTCCCGAGAATGTGACAAGTACCTCTTGTACTTTTTCTATCGGTCTTACATCCTGCATAATCAGCGTCAGAATAACCAATTAAAGAACAAGTACTACCTTTTGGATACCATAATCCGACGTGCGTCGTTCCTTTGAGATACTTCATGATCCTCTTCACGGCGGTGAGATGTGATTCCTTCGGATTAGCTTGAAAGCGGGCACACAAACAAACACTAAACATAATGTCAGGACGGCTTGCCGTCAAATATAAAAGTGAACCGATCATACCTCGATACTTTGTAATATCTATTGAAGTGCCGGAAAGATCTTGATCAACATACGTTCCGGATCCCATTGGAGTAGACATTTCTTTGCAATTGTCCATATCAAATCTTTTCAATAATTCCTTGCAATACTTGGATTGGTTGATGAAGATGCCATCCTTTGTTTGCTTGATTTGTAAACCAAGGAAGTAGTTCATTTTTCCCATCATGGACATCTCGAATTCGCCTTGCATCATAAGAGAGAATTCTTCGCAAAGATCTTTGTTCGTTGAACCGAAGATGATGTCGTCGACATAGACTTGAACAAGTAAGGTGTTGCCCTTGAGATTCTTGATGAACAAAGTCTTGTCAACCTTTCCTTTCGTAAAACCTTTCTCACATAGGAAGTTGCTAAGGCGATCATACCAAGCCCTTGGTGCTTACTTTAAGCCATAAAGAGCCTTCTTCAACTTGTAGACATGAGAGGGATTCTTGAATTCTTCAAAACCCGGAGTTTGTTTGACGTAGACTTCTTCATTTATGTAGCCATTTAGGAAAGCGCTTTTGACATCCATCTGGTACAACTGAAAATTCATTGAACAAGCGTAAGCAAGTAATAATCTAATAGCTTCTAACCTTGCTACCGGAGCGAATGTTTCATCAAAGTCGATTCCTTCTTCTTGGTTGTAGCCTTGTGTGACCAATCTTGCTTTGTTACGAACTATGATCCCATTTTCGTCAAGTTTGTTCTTGAACACCCATCTTGTGCCTATGATATGTTTATTGTCCGGTCTTGGTACAAGAGTCCAAACTTGGTTCCTTTCGAATTGGTTGAGTTCTTCTTGCATAGCTATTATCCATTGATTGTCGCCTAAGACTTCATCGATTTTTGTTGGTTCAATTTGAGACACGAACACCATGTTGAGACAAGCATCCTTGAGATTGAGTCGAGTTGCAACGCCTTGGCTAATATCACCAATCACTTTATCTATCGGGTGATCTCTATGAGTTCTCCATTCTTTTGGAAGATCTTGATGTTCTTCAATGGTTGGTGAGTCATCTTCTTGTGATATTTCTTGTTCTTTTGATGTCTCCTTCTGTTGTTGTGATAGATCTACTGCATCATCATCATCATCCACAATAATATTATCCTCTTTCGAGGGGTTAGTCTCATCAAATGAAACATGTATAGATTCTTCAATAATAAGTGTTCATTTATTGAAAATTCTAAGAGATTTACTTGATAGAGAATAGCCAAGAAATATACCTTCATCGGATTTCTCATCAAACTTACCAAGGTTGTCCTTGCCGTTGTTGAGAACGAAGCATTTGCATCCGAATATGTGGAAGAAGGATATGTTGGGTTTCCTTCCCTTGAACAACTCATATGGGGTCTTCTTGAGAATAGGTGGAATATTGACACGGTTACTTACAAAGCAAGCCGTGATAACCGCATCACTTTTTTGCACTAAAAATAAAGTTCAAGTGTATCTAGAGAAATCATCAACAATAACTAAGGCATAAACGTTACCTCCGAAGCTTTTTGTTCTTGATGGACCGAAGAGATCCATATGTAACAATTGTAGTGGTCTTGAAGTAGATATCACTTTCTTGGTCTTGAAGGATTTTTTGGTTTGCTTCCCCTTTTGACATGCGTCACAAAGCTTATCCTTGATAAACTTTATCTTCGGAAGACCAACAACTAGATCATGCTTTAATAATTTGTTTAAATGCTCCATGTGAATGTGAGCAATCCTCTTATGCCAAAGCCATGCCTCGTTGTTGTTTGCCATTAAGCACTTTACCTTCAAGGAAGAGTCATAAAAAAAAATCATGAAAATGTTATTAAATCGTTTACCTTTTAGCAAGAGTTCATGAGTGACTTCGTGTTCTATCAAGCATTCCTCCTTTGTGAAGTTGATTCGGAACCCTTTGTCACACAATTGACTTATGCTAAGAAGGTTGTGTTTAAGGCCTTCCACATAAAGAACGTCTTCTATGATTGTATGAGGAGATGTACCAATGGTTCCAACTCCAAGAATTCTTCCTTTATTATCATCACCATAAGTAACGTATCCTTTGGCCTTAAGTGTTAGACTTGAAAATTTGTTGATATCGCCCGTCATATGCTTTGAACAACCGCTATCGAGATACCATTGAGTAGAAGTTGTTTTCAAGCATACCTACAAAACAAGGTCAAGTATTATTAGGTACCCAAATTGCTTTGGGTCCTTGATAGTTAGTACCCTTTTCAACCCACACATAATGCCCTTTAGCAACACCAATGTTGCGCACATAGCAAGCATTAGGTGTATGGCCTTTGATTCCACAATAAAAACAAATAGGTTGAAATTGACTTTTAAATCTAGGAACATATTTTTGTTTCTTAATGATTCTTTTATTTTTATGACTTTGATGCACAATCTTAGAATCGTTAGTCTTTTCTTTAACAATTTGTTCACTAGCTTTTACGAAAACGGTTTCACTTGTGCTTGGTTTGGAAAACTTAGAATATCCTAAGCCACTTTTATCATTTGGATATCTTTGGTGCCTAAGAATTTCCTCCAAGCCAATTTGACCTTTTTCATATCTCTCTAAGACTCTTTTGAGTTGAACAATTTGAAAGGATAATGACTCACAATTTTTACATGCAAGGCTTTGTTTTTCATCCATTATCTTTTGTTTTTCATTTTCAATGTACTTTTCAAAAGATGCATTTTTTTCTTCTAAAGATAATATTCTTTTCTTTTGGGATGAAATATTTTTGTACAAGGTCTTACATTCTTTTAGAAGTTCATTTATGACTTCTTGTGCATCATTTTCATAAATTGAAAAGTTGCTACTAACCTCGTCATTTTCTTCATCGGAGTGATGTGACGCCATTAACGCCATATTTGCACATTCATCGCTTTCCGATTCCGATGAGGAACTAACTTCATTGTCATCCCACGCGACATAAGCCTTTTTTATTTTTGAATTCCTTCTTGCCTTTGAATCCTCCTTTCTTCGCAAGTCTTGGACAATCCGGTTTTATGTGACCTTGCTTCCCACATTCATAGCATGTAACTTCTTGAATCGACGTGGATGCATCCTTCTTCCTGAGATGTTTATTCTTTTTAGGAAAAGAGGAATTATTATTTTTGTTAAAAAACTTACCAAGCTTCTTAACAAGAAGCATGAAGTTCTCATCTTCGGAAATCTCGTCATCTTTGTCATCCTTCGTATCAATCTTCAAAGCAATTCCTTTGGACCTTTTCTCTTGACTTTCGTGCTTCTCGAGCCTTCCAAGTTCCAATTCGTGCTCTTGAAGTTTGCCGAATAGAGATGTGGATGTCATTGTTGAGAGACTCTTCTTCTCCGAAATAGCAGTCACCTTCGGTTGTCATTCCCTTGTCAAAGACCTTAGAACTTTCAAATTGAGATCGTCGTTGGTGAAGGTCTTTCCGAGTGCGATCAAGTGGTTGGTTAGATGAACAAATCTTTTTTGTAAGGCCAAAATGGATTCTCCGGGCTGCATGCGGAACATTTCATATTCTTGACTCAACGTGTTAAGCCTTGATCTTTTTACTTCTGTTGTTCCTTCATGTGTTTCTACCAAAGTATCCCAAATCTCCTTTGCCGATTTTCATTGTGATACGCGAAATAATTCGTCCATACTAAGAGCGCTTTGAAGTATGTTGATTGATGTAACACGGTGGGAGAACTGACTTTAGTTATGTTGCGGATAGCAAGAGTCGCCACCGACTCTTATTTTATCCAAAGGAAAGGCATAAAAGAACAGGAAAGACCTTTTAAAAGATTTTTGGGTCCGGGGGGTAGGTTATGTAAAGGGAAGGTGTTAGCACCCTTTACATCCATGGTTATCCATGGGCTCTTAGTTACTTAGCTCACTTTAAAATGTTTTTGAAAATGTGAAGTGTGTGAATAGAAATTTTCATAAGAGTTTGATAATGATCCATGTACGGATGCGTAAAAAACTTGTGTTTTGAAAATTGTTTGAAATTGTGAAGTGTTTGAAAAGTTTTTGAATAGTGAGCAAGTAACTATGAGGAACCTACCCTAAAGTTTTAAGTCTTTTCTGTTCTTGAATCCTTTAAGTGGTAAGACTATCCCTATTATTAAGGAATAGGTAGTCATTACCTTGGATGTAAGGGACAAATAAGGGTCATTTATTAATGTAGGCAACTGTGGGGTGTATTAAGCAATTTTGGAGGGACTGTCATCTTTATTCGAAAGGGACAAGATCATTACGAAGGCAACATTCGAAAGGGACTTGATCTTTTATTTGTTAAGGGACTAGATGACTTTATTTTGAGGGACTTTTTGCTTTATACACCCTACTTGACCTTTTGATTAGGCAACAATGAGAGGTAACCCTAGAAAGTGAGATGGCGATCAAAAATCGACTTACGTGTGTGAGTGTACAATTTAATATTTATCTTTCAATTTAAATGTCCTAAATTAATTTTAAACAAGTATATTTACACTCCCTATTTACTAACCATAGCATAAAATAAATAATAAACATTATTAATAAATATTTACACCAAGGAGCAATTACAATAATAATAATAAAGCAATTTAAATAAATAAGCAAAATATTAATAAGCAAAATAAAATAAGTAATTATAATTGGGTTAGTAGAAAATAATAATAATAATAATTTAAAAATAAATGGGGTTAGTAATAATCATGATTAATAATAATAATAATAATAAGCAAAAAATAGTATAATAAACAAAATTTAAAAGTTAATAAGAAAGTATAAACAATTATTATAAAATTTAAAATTATATGTAAATTATTAAATCAATTATGAACATATTATGAGAAATAAATTATAATTATTAAATTTGCAATTTTTAGAAATCATTTACATGTATAATTAATTATAAACAATTAGTGAATATTTTCATTAAAAAAAAATAAATTGAGCATTTTAATTTCTACACATATTTATGTACAAAAATTTAAATTATGAGTAATTTATGGATTTAATAAAAATTGGATTAAATGTAAATAATAATATTAGACAAAAAATAGGAGAAAAAGAAGTTAAGGTTTTAGAAATTATTATGATTAACTAGGGTTTGAAGAAAAATATATTTTTTAGGGTTTATAAAAATAAATTAAATTTTATATACAAAAATGTTAAATATTAACCTAATTATCATAATATATACATATTTTTAAATTTAAATATATAATAAAAACTAGGTTTAGAATTAAAAAAACAAATTACAAAATATTTACATATTATTTTTCCTAGAATTATTTAAACATACACTAAACATGATTATATTTAATTAATATTAATATAATTAACAAAACAAATTAAATAAAACAAAAAAAAATTGGAACTTACCTGGCTGGGATTTGAACCCAGCACATCTTGCTTGCCAACAACCAGGCCAACAACACATACCACCAGGCCAACGCGCGCGCAGGTGAAGAAAAGGTGCATCAAATAGGTTTTATTCCTTAAACCTGAAAATCAGAAAAAAAAAAGAAAGAAAACGCAAAAGGCCTGGGGGAATCGAACCCAGGACCTTACAAGCAAACACACAAATACGTTACCATTCCAGCTGGGTGAGCGAACCTGTTGATATAACCACTTTAATTCATAATATATTAAGGCTGCAATTAAGATGGAAAAATAACAAAAAATTGGTTGGAGCCAGGATTCGAACACCAGCCCTCCAACAATACGCGCGCCTGTCTTACCACTGGGACAAGCACAAGCTTGTGATATAAAACAGCAATTAATTCATAAAATATTATACACAAAATTTGAATTCTGGAAAACGCGCGCAGGGTCTTCATCTTCTTCATATTACCTGCGAAAATTAATACAACTTTTCCTGCAAAATTTCATACAAGTTCTTCTATGTTCATGTCCTGCGAAATTCAAACACCAAGCAAACAGTATAATTACATCAAATTGTTTATACCAATGAGTTCCTTATGGTTCACACAATCAATCCACGTTGTTAGAATTTATTTATATTGTCTAAATCGTAAAACCCTAAATTGGCCATTCAAACCCTAACAATGGTGAAATACGATTGGGGGTACCAAGCTTCAAGGTTGCTGTCCAGAAACATTCTTATCATCATCACAAACATCAAACAATCATCAAATTTCATTTAAATCAAGTAAACATATGAAATCGAAAAACTCATATTCAAGAACAAAGTTTGATTCGATTTGAATGATTTAAGGTGTTATGGATGCATATGAACATTGGTACACATTCAGTGAAGCTTAAGGATCATTGCTGTGTCCTTAGAATACCTTCAAATGTCCTCAAATGAAGAACCCGAAAATTGATTTTTGGATGATTTTTGGTTTTTTGAAACTTAGTCTTGGGAGGCAGAAATTCGTGTCTTGTGATTAGGGTTCCATTATGTACTTATAGAGCAATGCATTAGGTTAGAAAAGATTGGTTATTGTGTGAGAAGTTTGATCCAAAAAGATTCAAAAAGATAGGCTTAAAAAATCAAATATTTTTGCATAAACACTTGCTATTTTAGGCCAATCATCATGATCTTCTTTCCACTTTAATTCCAATCATATTTATGAATTTCTAGAAGCTTGATCTTTTTTAAATCTTAGACTTTTATATTTTATTTTAATTTAAAATGATTTTAAATGAATTAAATCAAAATAAATAAAAATAAAATAATAAAAAATCTGATTTTTGTTGACTTGGGTCGTGCATGAGGTCATAGTATGGATTGGGTCATCATATGGCAAGCCCATTTGGAAGAACTTGGTTTTAGACCTCCCTTTTCTTCATAAATCAACCAAAACTTTCCCAACTTTGCAAGGGCACAAATCCTTCAATTTTAATGCTATGAGGGTGTTCTTGGTCATTTTGGAAAGCTTGAAGAGTCCCCTAACCAACCCCACTGGTTTCATGTCCATATCATTTACCATTCTCAAGTTATGCCCTTTTGAAGTTGTTGACTTTTTGTTGACTTTCAAAAGGACCTATAATGTCTTAGATCATACCTTCCAAATGAAGCATTTTTGGGCTTGGCTTGTGAGACACAAAGTTGTAGAGAATTCAATTTCCTTCAAAATGAGCTTTAGATGTATACTTGGTGATGAAGCATGTGAAAGTTATGGCTGGTCAAAGTTCAGTTGACTTTTACTAAGGAAACCCTAATTTAGAAACTCCTGATTCTTGATGATCTGAAATCTCCTTGATGAATCATGATAAACCCTTGATAAAATGATGAATTTTACTTCATATACTTAATTTTGGCAAAAAATCATGAAGTTTGACTTTGGTTTGACCACAGTTGACCTCAGTTTGACTTTTTAACTGCTTTGACTGATTTTGACTTATCTGATCATCTGACTGAGCAAACCTTTGAGAAAAGTCTTGAAACTTGTCATGGGGGTTCTTACACACATATAAGATGTTATGAAGCTCACTTAAAGTCTTGGAAGTTCATTTAGTCTGATTAAAGTCAAAACCCTAGTTTTGGATGCACTGCTTAGGAGGTGCATTGTCTGAGGGAATTGTCAATTCTTCTGATCAATTGTGAACTTTGTGAACCTTGTGAACCATCATAAAATGTCTTGTAAACCTCATGGGAGGTCTTTTGAACCTTGTGAACCTCATAAAGTATCTTGTAGACTTCATGAACCTCATGAAAGGTCTTGTAAGCATTGTGAATCTTGTGAACCTTGTGAACCTCATAAAGTGACATGTAGACTTCATGAACCTCATGAAAGGTCTTGTAAATGTTGTGAATCTTGTGAACCTTGTGAACCTCATAAAGTGACATGTAGACTTCATGAACCTCATGAAAGGTCTTGTAAATGTTGTGAATCTTGTGAACCTTGTGAACCTTCTTAGCACACAAAGTCTTGTATTGTGAGGGCAAATTTTGGGGTGCAACAATTGCCTTCTTCTCATTTAGGATCTTCTTTTTATCATCTTCATCATTGTCGCTCCCCGGATTTCCATCCTGGTACAAACGCGAAAGTGGCGCGGAAAAAGAATAGAGTCACCAGCCAGGCATTTTTATCCCGAAGAAAGGGAATGGTAATGCTGCACAAACCAGAAGAAAGAAGAGGAAGGACACGGGTCCTGCGAACCAAAGAGACTGAGTTCGGAAGTCGGTTACGACCTGGGAAGGTATTAGCACCCAGATCGTCCGCCGTACCCGACGGGATCCACGCTTGCGAAAGAAACTATTTCAAAGGGTGAGGGTATGAAAGCTGCAGCAAAGAAATGAAAATGAAAAGAAACTGGAACTGGAAAAGAAAAGGAAAAATATAGGGAAAATAAAGATTGTGCTTGAACGGGCCCTACCCCGCTGCCTACGTACCTCATCAGGATAATGAGGATCAGAGACGCCGTAGTTCCCCTAACTAGGGGTACTAAAAGGAAATTGCTTGTGAATTAAAGGCTTGAACTGCCTATGCCATTGCTCAGGTGTTGCAGACTCAGACGACGAGTGCGTAACCGTCTTGCAAAGTGACAAGTAGGAGCAAGTTCGCGGACGGAGCGAATGAGGTGAGAAAAGAATTCCCGAAGGAAAGACGCTTGTTGTTTGTTTGTGTTTTTTATGAAGCTTTTAGAGTGTGTCACAAGGAAGTGAACTCAATATCTTTTCCATGGAATGTGGACTTGTCACTACATTCCAAGATGGAATAATAGAACAAGCACACTCAAGTAAGGAGAAGATCCCCAAAACTTGAACCCAAAGACTAGGGCTTAGGCTTACTAACTTGCTTAATTATTAAGTGTTTTGATTATTTACAGATGAAGAAGTGTTTTTTATGCTTTTCTTTTATGAAGAAGATACCTTGATCAAACTTGTGCATCACAAGGTAAACTTGTACTATCCCAATATGGGAAGACTACAAGCATACCTCATGGGATAAGGCTATGGATCAATTCATCACCTCAAACTTATTAAAGTGTTTTTTAGAGTTATGAGATGAGAAGAGAAGAAGAACCAAAAGGATCTCAAAGGAAAAAAATTCTAAAGGGGGACTAAAATAATCCTAAGTGTTAACATGCATGGATGTCCTAAGGGTTAGTGAGGTTTCTATCCTAATGAAGAAGAGAAGAAGAAGATAGAAGACGAAAAGAGAAGCTTCATGGTGGCCTAAGCACACCTCAAGTCGAGAATGAATAAGAGAGGAAGAAGAATTAAGATGAAGAAGAAATAAGATAAAGAGATGAGAATGCGAAATGGAGATAAGAAATAAGATAAAGAGATGAGAATGCGATATGGGATGATCGAACAATGCACAAACAGAGCCTACACCAGTAGGACTTCCAGATGCAACAGCATGCAATAAGTAAAAAAAAACGGTCCTCAGTGGTACCTAACGGAGAAGGTCCGTTGCCTCTTCAATACGCGCAAGAGAAACTCAAAAAGTATCAAGTCCAAGGCGGATTCATCAGTCAAGCACAAGTATCAGTCATCAAGGTAAGCATCCAACATCTCAAGCGATCAACAAAGAGGATCTGAGTTAGCAACAGAAATTGGCTCGCGCAATATCAGAGAATTTGCAACAAGATTATGAAAATAAAATAATCACGAAGCCATCACCATGCTACATCCTCCATCATCGAAATTGAACAATGAACCTTCAAAATATCAAGTCACACTAAAACCAAAATCAAATTAAATTCTATTAGTTTAACCAATACAAATCAGGAGAAATTAAATCTAAACTATATTAGAATTAATAACTAAAATTATAATAAAGTTCTAACAAAATTCTAAACTAAACTTCAACACAAAAATTTAATACAATAGAATTAAGAAACTAATATAAACCTATAACAAGACACTAATCACAATTAAAATTAAATAAACTAAAACAACCACTAGAAAAAAGAAATAAAATAAGAGGAGGGGGATCAAGCAGGCTGGGCATGGGTCTTAGCAATAGTTAACGGGCTTCAATTCTTAAGCCCAATGCTTTTTCCAGCAATCTCATGGGTAAGGGTTGCTGACTGCAAGGCAAATGAGTGTAGCAATCTGGACTGGCCTAAAGCATCCATGGCCTGCTTCTACAATGGCCACGCAAATATCAATAATAAACAAATTAAAATGAAAATGAATAAACGTTGGTATTGGTCTGCAACAGATTATGTTTGGATAGCAAAAATCCATTAACAACAGTACATCTTAAATATATAAAATAATAAAAAAGGAAAGAAAGAAAAGATAATAACAATCAGTAGAGATTTGAGGGAAAAGGGAATAAAAAAAATCAGAGAATTATCAATGTCAACGAATGCCAAGAGATCCTTTTGTTCCACTAAGTCAGAAAGAAAGAAACCCTCTCAAATGATGGCGGCGTCTTCTCAACGTCTCGCGACACTCCTCCAAACGGCGACAATGGCTAGGGAAGCACCGGAAGAACCTACGTCGTCAACTTCTCTTCACAACAGGCCCTCCGCTTTCCTGGATCGCGCCGACGGCACGCCTATTTCACCGTCGTTCGGATCGTTGAAGTTCTCTCTCAGCCTCAATCTCGCCACGTCTTCGATCGCGGTTTGAAAAACCTCCGTCGTCAATCCCTTTTCTGTTTTCGGTTTCGGTTCTCCGATCGTGCTTCGAAAATGGCCAATCCCCTCATGGCCGAAGCAAATCGACGATTTAAGCTCAGAATCGCACGACTTCTTTCTCTCGAATCAAACAAAGGAAGCCCTCTCCATCTCGATTTCACAGCTTCACAGCTTTCACTTGGTATGGTTCGCGGTTTTCTCAAGCTTTCCAGAATGTCTCACTCTTCTTCTTCATTTCAGTATCGTCTTCTTCTCTGTTTCTCCTGTTTGTGTGTTGATGCGAAAACGGGAGGTGGTGGTGGTAGTGTCCGATTGTTGTTGTTGAAGATGAAGGTGTGTGTTTGGTTTGTTTGTTCTGTGATGTAGGTTTGCACTGTGTTTGATTGAGGTTTGCAGGAGAGTTTGGCAAGGCAATTCTGGAAAGGGAAGCAGAGGGTTGAGTGGTGAAGGTTTGAAGCGTGGTTCAGATTGGTGGTAGATGGATGAAGGTTCGAAGAAGAAATGGTTATTGAAGGTGTTGTCTATGTTGTGAATTAAGAGAGTGAGCAGGGGATGGCGGTTATGATTAACAGATTTATTGGTTTGAAGGTTGTATGAGAAATTGGAAGCGTGAGGTCAGTTTTGGTTGTTGTGGAGATAGGTGGAGAGTGATGAAGATGCTTCTGTATGTGAGATCCGTGAAGAAAATGGTGAGGTAGTGGCCTTCAGTTTTTCGTGGGATTTGCGAAAACGCATGATGCCGTTTTTTGCTGTTGTGATTTTATGATCTTTGATAATAGCAGAAAGTATGTGAAATGAGGCGCTGCGTGAACAAAGTTATGGGCCAATGTGAGGAATGATGAGGAAAAGCGTGAGTTGTTGTGCGTGTAATTTTTTGGAGTCAGTTTGGGAGGGTGGAGAAAAGTGTGAATGCATGTGGGGTCCGCGTGGGATGTGTGATGAACGAGAGTGTGGAAAAAAGTGTGTGTAGTGAGGAATCCGTGCGTTGCTGAGAGCGTGTAGGAGTGAAAAAAAATGCAGGCTGTGCGTTGAGTTTGTTACAGACGCCGTGATGTATGTGTGGGTTGGTAAAATGTGGGCCATGGCTTGTGGCATGAAATTCACAGTGTGAGACTATAATATATGGAGCTGAAAAAAAATAATAATAAAAATTGTTTCCTATTTCTTCTTTTTTTTTATATACTTTTGATGTAATGAAACATGAGAAATGGGCTTTGTAGAATAAATGATGTGGGCTTAGTAATTTGAATTGAATTTAATGGACTTGGTTTTATATATAAAAAATGGATAATTATATAGATGGTTATTAATAATAATAATAATAATAATAATAATAATAATAATAATAATAATAATAATAATAACAAAAATGTTTGGATGGTAAAAATGGAAAAGAAATCAATATTTATATGGATATGGAATGAATAGGATAAATCGAGAAAAATGGGAACAAAAATGGTCATATGAACAATGAATAAAATTCGGATAATGAATCGGTTAATGAAATGGGATGTGATTAAGAAAAGGGATTTGGATGTGGATAATGGTTTTATGGGAAATAAAATAAAATAGTAAATGGTTTATGAAGTGGATATTCAGATAACCGAAAATATGGACATGGCTCTCACCCACACACACTCGACCATAACCCACGATTTCAATTCAAAATCAACTTGTCCATTTCTCCACACACCTCTGATAAAAGCAATGAAGCATGCTCACAACTGAACAATTCGTAACCGAAGCAAACAACCATCTGAGTTAATCATCTTCTGAATTCGTGGCCAAATAAGTCTTGAGTCACCTTAAATCTTCCAGAATCCACCATTAATGAACAAACGAACAGACAAATTGGCCCAAAACTTCTCGTAAACCACAACCTGATGACCTGACAAACTCATCACACCACCACTTGACTTTGAGCACTCACTGCCTGAGAAATAGCCCTGATGAAGCAGAAATCCATGATGACGAGCCAAGTGAAACGGTGAATAATTTTCAGACTTGAAATTTTACCAGGGAAATAAACCCTAATTCCTCAGAAAAAACGATCCCATGTCTTAGGAGCTTATGCGAATGATATGCAAAATTCGTATGAATGCAAAACGAAAAGCCGACAAAGAAGAAAAGCCAGAGGGAAAATTTAGGGTGTTACAGCTGCCCCTATTCAATCATCAGTTAATCTGAAAAGGACGATAGTACGGACTATCGACCATTCAAGATAAACTGTGGTTGAATACCAAGAAGACCAGAAATTTGCACTCTGACGAAGAATGCAACACTGGGAAATAAACCCAACCAGATGACGCTCTGGGGATAAGAAGGAGAGGAAACATACGAGCTTCTTCCAAGTTGAAACTGATATCTGGAAATAAGAATGCGTTGACAGACGAGTCTTCAAACAATCATGTGACGCCAGGAGCTGGGCATACGAGTCCTCAAATACTACAAGAACATAACCTGAGACAGACGAGTCTTCAAACAATCCTGTGACGCCAGGAGCTGGACATACAAGCCCTCAAGTACTTAACATATGACATGAGACAGACGAGTCTCCTTCGGATTTACCTGTTACGCTAGGACCGGTAATGCACTAAAGTCTGTGGGATAGACATGCAAATCAAGGTAGACGAACCTTCTTCGTATGTTATCCGCGGATATATGGTACAAGATAAACGAGTCTTCTTCGAGCAAACATGTGACGCCAGGTGCAGTAACAATAATTGGTGCGTGAGACAGACGAGCCTCCTTCGGATTTACCTGTTACGCCAGGACCGGTAACCATTTTGACATTAATTGCCACTGTCAGGATTCGAAACCTCTTCAATACAGACGAGTATTGGATGATCATCAAGATAACACAGACGAGTGTCAAAATTCAATGATACAGATGAGTATCAGACGATGATCTGAGAAACACAGACGAGCGCTTCAGGCAATGATATAGACGAGTATCAGCCACTGGTACAGACGAATACCAGAAATTCAAACACAGACGAGCATTTGAAGTAGCAATAGAAGAATACGAGGATAAACAGCAAATCCTCACATACAAATATAGGCATAACATGGACGAGTGCTGGGATTGATACAGACGAGTATCCGAGCAAAGCAGACGAGCTTCAAACATATAAACAACACAGACGAGTGCTGGGAATGATACAGACGAGTATCCAAACATATCAGGCATACCAAACACAGACGAGTGTTGGAAAGTTGTAGCCGAGCAACAATTGAAGATTATATATCAAGGCACACCAAACACAGACGAGTGCTGGAAAGTTGCAGACGAGCAACAACTAGAAATACCTATCAAGGCACAGACGAGTGCAGCAAAGGATCCGAAACCAAACACAGACGAGTGTTGGGAGGTTGCAGACGAACATCAGCATATGAGATATCACAACACCGGCGAGTGTCAGAACTTGCAGACGAGCAACAGCAAATGAGGTATCATACCACAGACAAGTGTTGGAAGTCACAACAAAAATATCACAATGCAGACGAGTGTTGAGGAGTTGCAGACGAGCAACAGCAAAGAGATAACCAAACACAGACGACTGTTTGAAATTGCAGACGAGCAAAATCAAGGTAATCATAAACCACTGCTGGGGAAGCAAACGAGCAATGCCGAAGTAATAACACAGATGAGTGCTGAAAGATGCGGACGAGCAGCAATAAAGCAGTAATATGTCCCTGCTGGGGAAAACTCCGCTTAGGGATAACACAGACGAGTGTTGAAGATTGCGGTCGAGCAACAAACGAATGCCTGATTGGCAACAAGATATACAACTCTGCAGGGGAAGACAAGTCAAGAGGTCTGGATACCCACTCTGACTGAGGTGATAAATACCTGACTGTATCATCAAAAATACCCAAAAGTATGGCAACTTCGCTGGGGAAGATTTCACTGACGGAAGTGAAAATCCAATATGAACTCTGTGGGGAAAGATCATCTTCAGACTTGGATGGGGAAGATGCTTTGTCAAATAACCCTTGCTGGGACCCTTGTTGGGGAGAGAGCTCTGACAATTCTAACTCTGTGGGGAAACAAGGCTTTCAGCTGCCTGCTGGGAAAACTTCACCGTGGAAAGATAATTCCGCTTGGGGATCATAATAATTCAGTTAGCTTTGAAGTTCTGCTAGGGAACATGGCCTTCAGCTTCCTGCTGGGAATACTTCACTGTGGAAAGATAACTCCGCTTGGGGATAAGAACTGTTCAAAAATCCTTGAAGTTCTGCTAGGGTTATCATCTGTTCTGACTCAGCTGGGGATTTCAACCTTCCGGCATGACTGAGACATATATGGCAATGCTCTGCTGAGGAAATGCTTTGCTGGAGAATCAAATAAGTCAAAATATGCCCCAAGTATAGTATGACAACTGTGTTGGGAAGATATGCCAATGAAAATTGGATTTTGACTGTAGAGAATACCAACTCCTCACGAGGATACCTTGTCGGCTGAAGGGAAATTCTCTGCTCGGGGAAGAAATAAACTTCCAATGCCCTGCTGGTAAAATAAATACCAGACATTCCCTGAAAATTAACTCGGTGCTTCAAATCTCTGAGCCAATAGTTGCCTACTGATTATCAAGAGTGCACAAGCATTATCTTACTCCTGAAATTGTGTCATACTACATCGTCTATGGAAAAATCGCCTCTAGAGGATTTTACAGAAGAACTGGCATCCAGAATTGCCCTAGTGTCTTCAAACTCTCGCAGAAATTCAACAGACCTTGAGATAACTGCCCCAGACTGCGTCTTGTAATAATCCTCGCTCCACATAAAGAAACTGAAACCATGCAGTATGAAGGTGCAATGCAAATGATGCAAGAGGTAAACGTATGCTCATGATGCTAAGGATATGATGATACAAGTCACGGGAGATGAAACAAGGATGGTTAGGCGTAAGGCCAGGTTGATAGAGATTTTTGTTTTGTTTTGGTTGCCGAGCAATTGGACTTTAAAGTGGAATACCAGACGAGAACTGGTTTATTAAAGGTAGGCCAACAGACGAGAGCTGGTGGGAAAAGAATAAGTCTTCAAACGAGAACTGACTCCCTGGGTTCATTGTCAAACGAGAATTGACTCTGAAAAAGAATGACTACCAGAAGAGAACTGGTGTTCAAACGGTTAAATGAAAAGATGACCAGACGAGAACTGGTATTTGAAGTTGGTTTTCCAGGCGAGAACTGGAATTTGGGTTTGTCTGCCAGACGAGGACTAGACGTTGAAATGGTTTGCTAGACGAGAACTGGACTTTGAAATGGTTGATAAGCTAGGGTTACGGGGCCCTGGATGTGATACTGATGTTGAGGGGGTATGCTTAATGCAATTATGATGCATATGCTCTATGCTCGAGCGAAGCGACATGAATAACGTATGCCAATGATTTATGGAGTGCTTATGAAAAGCTAGAAAAACTCCCAAGGATGGGAAGAAAGGTCATAGTGACAAGGCTTCTGGTTGAGAAGAGTGACAAAGGCGAGGGTGGGTAGAAAGATTTCCCGATACTCGTCTTGAACTCTGAGATTGCTGATATACTTGCTCTGTGTAGCTAAAATTGCCCCCAGTTGGGTGAATCTTTGAATAAACTGCCCCTGATTATCCAACTTTTGGCATGACAGACTTGGATGTTCTCTCGAGGAGAGTTGCACTTAGTGATCTCTGGAAGTGTTTGTCGCTCCCGACAAATGACACGGGGTCATATGAAGGTACAGACGCGAACGGTCGGCGAAGGGAACAGTGAGAACACACAGCCGTGAACTCACTGGAGAATGAATAGAGTCGCCAGCTAGGCATTTTTATCCCGGAGGAAAGGCAATGCTGCATAAGCCTAGAAAAAGATGGATAAGACGGTTGCGAACCAGAGAGACTGAGAAAGGGGGTTGGTTACAACCTAGGAAGGTATTAGCACCCAGATTGTCCGTCGTACTCGACGGGATCCACGCTTAAAAGATTTGTGTTTTAAAGGGGTAGTGTCAGTGCAATCTGTGTATAAAATAGCTGGAAAAGAATGTACAGGTGTCAGTGTAAAGTGTATAAGTGATGTGAAAGTGTCAGTGTAAGAACAGAGTGAAATGCTCAAGATCATGAGGCTTAAAGAATAAGGTTGGAAAGAGGGGGAATAAACAGAGACTTTTGTTCGATAACTGTTAAGTTATGCCTACGTATCCTCTCGTGCAATGAGGAAGTCAGAACACCGTAGTTCGACCCAAAGAGACTGAAAGATGAATTGACTTGATGAACTGCTTGCTTGCCTATGCTCAAGTGTATGACCTGTCTGGCTCAGGTGCTTACTGTCTTGCATTAGACGGGAGAAGCAAGTTCTCGATTGTGAGTGCAGGTGATGAGAAAAGAATCCCGGAGGAGACGATTATTGTTTGTTTTTGAGTTTTAAGTCTTTTATTTCTTTTTGGATTTTTGTCATAGGATAATGAGCTTAAGTCTAAACCAATGGGTTAGTAAACTCATCACATCTTCCCTCTGATTAGGGGTAATGAGAATACCTTAAGTGTGAAGTCAGATTCTCACACTTAATCACCTTTGGTGTAGGATTAAGATCATTAACCTACTTGTGATTATTTAGATGTTTTTGGTGTTTTTGTTTAGTGTTGAGTAATGAGGTTAAGCCATAATCAAGGATTAAACAGACTCATTACACCATCCTAAAAGAAGGATAATAGATGAGAATGTTTAAGTTGAGAAAAACTCCTCAACTTAATCCATGATTAGGGATTAAACCCATGACAAAACAAGCCTTTGATTAAGTGGATTTTATTTAATGGTATGATGATGAAGTGTTTTTTTCTATGGTTTGTAAGACAACTTGAGGGGGACTTGTCCATTAACACTAGGGTTAGTCCTTCTTAACCACTTAAGGAAGAATTAGAACCCTAATGCAAGGCCAAAGTTACAAGTGTAATGTCTTGATATTTATTAGATGAATTGATTAAGAGATTTAAACACCTTAAGGGTTTAATACTTAGGATTAAAGTTATACACTCCATCCTAAGAGAAGGATGCAGGCATAACCCTAAGCACAAAGTCTTAAAGCCTTTAGGGTTTAGTCCCTGATTATGAGGTGAGAAGAGGAGACTCAAAGAGAGACACAAAGGTAAAACTATGGGGGGACTAATCAAAACCCTAATTCATTGTCATGCTTGGATGATCCTAAGGTTTGTGAGGTTTTCAAGAACAATCTTCAAAGGAGCCACCAGGAAGCAGATGAACAGGATCAAGAGAAGCAAAATGACTTGCTTCATTCAAGAAGTCAAGTCACTTGAAGAAAGAAAGTGGGAAGGAGAAGAATGAGCAAGCTCAAACTCAAACACAAATAAGAATGCAGCAATGGATGCAAGAGAGATGAAAAGAATAGATATGAGAAGTGAAGGCAAATCCACTTCTCAAGTTTACTTACCACCTGCAATGTTAGAAAGAAAATGCAATGCAATGCAAGATGAGATGAAATGATATGATGCTAAGCAAAACCAGAAGCATGTTGATGATGATTATGATGTTATGAGGTGCTGCAAACATGAGGCAAAGCAATGGGGATGTTCATACAAGCTTATGAATGCAAATGATGCAAGCTAAGGAGCATGAACAAGCATGAAAAGTTATGAATCATACAAGACAAATGACATGGCAAATATGCAATGCAATGATCAAAGATGCTTTATACATGTCTTAAGATGTCAAATGGATCATAAGAATGCACAAAATGCAATGACAAGTCATGTTATGCAAGAGAATGCAAGAAGGATGCAAAAGAAAGCCCAAATTAGGGTTTATGGATCAAACATCAAACACAAACCAAAAACAGAAACAAACCTCATGATAAAAAATGGAAAATGGCACCCAAAGAAACCCTAGGCCTATGATGAACCACTTCCCAAAGGGGAGCTCTCAACTCTCAACCAAACTCAAGATATGAATTTTCTAAGTTATTAGGGTTTTTTAGGGTTCTTAATAAAACAAATGCCAAACAATTTGAAAATGCAAGAACAAATCATGGCCTTTTTATCCTAGAAACTACATGCTAAACACAAAACAATGCAAGAAGAATCAATGCCTCAACCTTCACCAATTGGCAGAAATGAATTTTTGAATTTGTGATCAAAATAATGCATAAAAAATGATTTAATTCAATGAAAAATTCTTAAAATGCATCAAGATCAAAAAAGAAATTTGGTTTGAAGGTTGGACAATGTTTCTAAATGTCTTAGAACATTTCATGAATTTTTTTGTAATTTTTAAATACCTGAAAGTATTTTTAATTAATTAATTCTCATTAATCAATTAAAAATAATCTTTTAAATATTTAAAAATATTTTTTTAATGATAAAAAATAAAATAAAAATGTTTTTGGGTCTTAAAAATTAATAAAACTTTAAAGAAAACGTTTCATAATTTTTAAGTGTTTTTTACTATTTTAAATAAATTGTGGAAGTTAATGAAATAAAAATGGATTAAAAATCAAATAAAATAAAAGTAATCAGGATGGATGGCCAGGATGGGCTCTGGATTCAAAATGGTTGACTGGCGCGTGAATGGATGGTGGAGATTGCATCTGACTCAATTAAATTAATTACGAATTAATTAAAGTTAAATAAGTGGATTAGGGCTAATGAAGAGATCCTGGCCTTCTATCTGCGCGCGAAGTCAAACAAATCAACGCAATCAAAGGTCCAAATTCAAACTAACATTAATTATGCAATTAGGGCACAAATGACTTTCAGGTGGCCGGAGAAGACTTCCGGTCGTCTTCTCCGGCCAGCTCTCACCTGAGAACTACCCAAATCCCTCAAAATGCATCAAAAATGAAAAACAAGAACTGGGAAATGATCCTCACATCCTCACGAATCAAACCCCCATCCTAAAACACATTTATATTTCCTAAATCAACTGAATCGAAGAAAATAAGTTCTAGGTCACGCAAGCTTCAGAAACAAATTAAATGCTCATTTCAAAACTATTTTCAAAACCTAAAGGTACCAGAATGATCAGGATAACACAAAGAACAAGCTTGTAACAAGAAAAATGATTTCTGGAAAAATAATTTTCGAGCTACCTGAGATTTGAAGCTTTCAGTTTAGGAACTTTCTGGCCACCTCTCCTTGTGCAATCTACTCCTTAGAACCTCTTGATGATGTTTGAATGCTCAAATGGAGTTTAAGTTGGATGGTTGATGAGTTTCGAAAGCTTCTGTTCAAGCTTGATCAGAAATGGCAATGGTGAAATAGGCACTTTCAGGTCATGGTGAGGGGTTGTTTATGATCCTGAGGGTGAATGGAGAAGGTCTATGGTGTTTGTTTGTGTGTTTGCAAGCTGTATAGAGAAATTCGAAGGAACTTGCAGCTTGGGGTGTGAAATGGTTATGGAGTAATCTGGCTGTTTCAGGCTTGTGCTTTGGGTGGTTTGAGGTCTATGAAGTGTGTTGAGTTGGATGATGATGTTAGTTTGAGTGTTTGCAGGCTGTATAGAGAAATTCGAAGGCTTTTGCAATGTGAAGGGATTTTGTGTATGTTGTGAATGAAGTGTTTTCAGCCTTGCCTTATGTTATGTCTTGCTTGCAAAATGTCCACATAAACCTCTCTCATTGGTCAGATGATGTGACCTGCCCTTTATTGATTGGGATGTTTACTTTTGCAAAATGTCAACTTGGTTGTAAGAGAGGCATGGGCTTGGTTCTAGGCAAGTACATGGGCATGGGCTGGCGCAGCAAGGTGAGGTGAGAGGCTAGCAAAGCTCAGCATCCAAGGCTGCAAGTAGGAGGGAGCATGATCATGAGTTTTGCAACTTGTTGCTTTTTGAACTTTCATGAGAAAAGTCAAGTTACATGAGCTATAACCATGGGCATTCTTGGTTCAATTCTGATTTTATGACTTAGAGACATGTTTGCATACTGGTTTGAAGCCAATTAGAAGTTACAAAATGCATTGGTTCAAGGTTTTGCAAAATTTCCATTTGGTGCATAACTTGAATTTTAGTGATTTTAGCCAACTTTGCATTGCCATAACTTTTGATCCAAGAAGAGTTTGATCATGTTCTTGTACTTTTTGAAAAGGGAAAGATGAGATCTACAACTTTCATGACCAAAGTTTTTCCATTTGAAGCATTTTTGGATCATGAATCAAGGCTTGAAAAATGACATAAAATGATGCATTCTTGAAAAGTCAACTATGCCCAAAAAGTCAACATTTGCAAAACCCTAAATTCTTGATTTTTATGAACTTCCACCTTCTTCCATGATCAAATAAAGATCATATACACTCAAAATGATGAAGATCACCCATTGGTTGGGTCATTGGGGGCCTCAGATGCCCTGATTTTACACTGACTTGTCTGAAAAGTCAACTCTTGATCAGATGACTTCCCCATGGAATTTCTTCATGAAAATTGATATGTATACTCCCTATACCATATAGAGACCAATGGAAACAAGAATGACCAAAAAATTTGGGGTTATGGCCTCTGAAACCAAAACCCTAATTTTCAGTCAACTGTGTAGTTCAACCTGGCTCTGCATCCACTCAAACCCTAGTTCTTGTGATTCCTTTGCAATTTTGACTTTGAGGAGATGGAATATGACATAAGAACACACATGGACCCCCTTGAGTTGATTGGTTGCCTTTGGAATGGCTCAAGATGCTTTGAGGTTGCTCAGATCACAAACCCTAGGTGCAAATGACTTAGAAACTATCCAGTGAATCAAAAATGAGATGTGAGATGACATGATTGTGTTTATGCATATGAGAATGATCACAAGCCATGGTGTGAATGGGTGAGGGCAAATTTGGGGTGTTTACAGCTGCCCCTATTCAAGCATGAGTTAGCTGTGCAGGATGTAAGCGACGGCTTAACAGGCCAAACAAGATAACTTGTGGTTGAATACCAAAGACAGCCCAAAATTTGCACTCACAAAATGAAGAAGAAAAGGGATATAGATTGTAAAGGAAAATAAAGTGTATTGTAAAGTGTGAGCGACGGAGGACGACCGTCGAGCAGAGGACGACTGCTGGGTAAGGTGGTATGTGAAGCAAAGCGATGACGGGGACGGCCGACATGCTGGTAAAGTGTATAAAGCAATGACGGGGACGGCCGACATGCTGGGGATAAAAGGTAAAGCCAAGACGGGGACGACCGACTAGCTGGGGAAAAACTAGTAAAGCTAAGACGGGGACGGCCGACTAGCTGGGGGAAATAAAATCATGATGGGGACGGCCATCACGATAAAACTGTAAAATTTCCGAGGATTAATGAGACATGACGGGGACGGCCATCAAGTTCATAAAGGTAAAGTAACCAACGATGGGGACGGCCATCGGGCTAAAAAAAGAAAAGGGACCACGACGGGGACGGCCATCGGGTTAAAGAATAAATGAAATAAACAGATGATGGGGTACGGCCATCAAAGGTGAAGGACGATCACCTAGCAGGGGACGGCTGCTCTGTTGGGTATAAAGAAAAATGATGGGGACGGCCATCAAAGGTGGAGGACGACCACCTGGCAGGGTACGGCTGCCGGAAATATCAACGATGGGGACGGCCATCGGATAGAAAAGGCCAACGATGGGGACGGCCATCGGACGAGCAAGATGGAGGACGACCATCAAGAAGTGGAGGACGACCACTCAGCAGGGGACGGCTGCTCTCGAGGTTTGTCATAACACAGGACGAGTGTTAGATAACCAAAATCAACAATGGGGACGGCCATTGGATAAAGTGATGAAGGACGATCATCAAAAGGTGGAGGACGACCACCTAGCAGGGGACGGCTGCTAAAAATCAACGATGGGGACGGCCATCGGATGAGCATGATGGAGGACGACCATCAAGAAGTGGAGGACGACCACTCAGCAGGGTACGGCTGCTCTCAGAGGTATCATAACACAGGACGAGTGTTAGATAAAAAAGAAAATTTGTTGGTGATCTACGGGGATAATGTAAACATGGACGAGCGTTTACACCCAAGAAACAAAAGGTATAAGTGTTTGGTATTGTGCATGGATTAAAGATGCGGACGAGCATCCTTAAGACTATGATACGGACGAGTACCATGTAGAAACAAACACTAGACACAATGTTCAGAGATGATGATACGGACGAGTACCAACTGGTTAACAAAGAGCAAGGACTACTGCCGAATCTGTGGGGATATGAGTGATGATGTATACAAGATACGGACGAGTATCTGTATAAGTGTACCATGAGTAGTGAACGTTGTATTGTATAGATGAGTATTTTCTGTTGGGGAGGGTGACACGGACGAGTGTCAAGAGAGAAAAGTATAATATTAACAAGTATGTGCTATACAAAGTCTGGGCGACTGCGCTGGGGATATGACACGGACGGGTGTCAAAAAGGGTGTATATACAAGTACAGGTACGTGAGTGCAAAGAGGATGTCTTTGGCTTTCTGCTGGGATATGACACGGACGGGTGTCAGAACGTATCTGTAATACGGGTGATTTGTTTGTAAAGGGTGTTCAGGGGACTTTACTGGGGAAAGATGACACGGACGGGTGCCAAAAGGTGTATATACGGGTGTTTGTGATTGTGAGGCAGCTGCTTTCGCTGGGGCTCTGATGGGGACCCTTGGGGAAAGTAATCTGTATTCACAAGTGTTCAATTCACAACATGACTTATGATTATGCTATGCATTTGATTTTTGCCGTAATGCTCCGTATTAGACGGAATGCTACGCTCTGGGGGTGAATATGATGCGAATGCTATGATTATGCAAAGGGGCACAGATACGGGATTCGGATCCCGCTGCCGCGAAGATCTCTGGTTGATCTGCTTGAAGTGGACATCCCAGCTGGGGATGAGATCACTGGTAGATCCAATGATGTATCTGCTCGGGGATATATGTCACTGGTTGACATAACCTTGATAACACGGGACCCAGCTGGGGTTTGTAGAAGCTTTATGTACTCTGTTGTGACTTCTCCGCGCGTTGCTCTTCTGGACAGAGGCTGAAGCTCTGTGGGGAGACGATTCCCTGATTTCTGCATTCTGCTGAGGAAGAATAGCAACTCGGCTGGGGAAGTGAGAGGCAACTCAGCTGGGGAGAGCAACAAGAGGCAACTCAACTGGGGATAGAGCATCTTGGATGCTGAGATTGAGTGTATGCTGATTTGGCAGCTCCGCTGGGGAAATGGGCACCTTCTAGTGCCATGTGGAAGATAGACCGAGTTGATAATGATTTGCCAGCTTGCTAAGACGTAACTTGCATTCCCCAGGTTGCATTCTGGATACCTGCAAACCTGCAAAGGTAAAGAAACGTACAAAAGGTCCCGAGGTATCCCTCACTGGATTCCGTCATAGGAGATAAGTACTTTCGAGAGTAAGTATATTCCCTGTAAGCATGTGTTTTTATTTTCAGAGAAAGGCATCTGTACTTATGCAATTGTATTTTAGGGATATCAGACAACTCTTTGCAAAACGTAAATGTAAAACGAAACATGACTGAAAATCTGATTTTATTAATTCATGTGCCCTGAATTGGCAAAGATACAGTCAAAGAAACGCATCTCCTGAAATGAGGAGATTGTTACAAATTGAGAAATAAAGTGCTGGCGGTGTTGACGACGCTTTCAAGGAGCTTCCTCTTCTGCTATGACTCGTATGACAATGACGTTCTTCTCGTCCTGCTTTCTGGAGAGAGTTGATTCTGATTGAAGCTTGATCCTTTGGAAGCTTACCAAGTTGCAGGTGATACAGACGAACTCAGAATGCAGTTGTTCGCTTATTCCCTTATTTTGCATGGATCGCCCTTTCGGGTTTTCAATCCATCGGGATACCCATTTTTGCCTGAGCTGTCCAATGCGGCTTTTCAACTCAGCGGGTGTACATTTTTTATTTATTTCCCTTACTTTTGCCCGAGTCTTTTATTCTGTTTTTGACTCGCCGGGATGCCCTATTTTTGCCTG
This sequence comes from Lathyrus aphaca, assembly GCA_963966055.1. Lineage (NCBI taxonomy): Eukaryota > Viridiplantae > Streptophyta > Magnoliopsida > Fabales > Fabaceae > Lathyrus > Lathyrus aphaca. The sequence continues at coordinate 185,020,141 of OZ014520.1, forward strand.
GACTTACATTCTGTTTTTATGTCCAGCGGGTCATTTTATGCGAAGTATTTTTTAACTGCATCTGAATTCACAGGGGATGGGAAATCTTCACCATCCATGGTGCTGAGCATCAGTGCTCCACCGGAGAAAACTTTCTTTACAACGAATGGTCCTTCATAATTTGGAGTCCATTTGCCCCTGTGGTCTGTATGAGGAGGGAGGATTCTTTTCAGCACAAGATCTCCTACTTGGTACTCTCGGTGCCTGACTTTCTGATCGAAGGCTTTCTTCATTCTCTTCTGATATAACTGCCCATGGCAGATTGCAGCCAATCTTTTCTCTTCGATCAGACTCAGTTGTTCGTATCGGGACCGAACCGATTCTGCTTCACTCAGTTTAACATCCATCAATACCCGTAGAGAGGGTAATTCAACTTCAACAGGTAGGACCGCTTCCATACCATATACAAGCTGATACGGTGTTGCCCCAGTGGATGTCCTGATTGACGTGCGGTACCCATGCAAGGCAAATGGTAGCATTTCGTGCCAGTCTTTGTAAGTGACTACCATCTTTTGCACAATCTTCTTGATATTCTTATTTGCCGCCTCAACAGCGCCGTTCATCTTTGGCCTGTAAGGAGAAGAATTGTGATGTTGGATCTTGAAGTCCCGGCACAGCTCTGCCATCATTTTGTTGTTTAAGTTGGAACCATTATCAGTAATGATTCGCTCGGGCACTCCATACCGACAGATGATATCTCTCTTCAGAAATCTGGCTACCACTTGTCTTGTGACGTTTGCATATGAGGCTGCTTCAACCCACTTGGTGAAATAGTCAATGGCGACCAGGATGAATCTGTGGCCATTCGAAGCAGTTGGCTCAATCTTGCCAATCATATCAATGCCCCACATAGCAAAGGGCCAGGGTGAAGACATGATGTTCAAAGGATTGGGAGGCACATGCACCTTATCTGCGTAGATCTGGCATTTATGGCATTTTCTGGCGTAGGCACAACAGTCTGCATCCATCGTGATCCAGTAATAGCCTGATCTTAACAACTTCTTAGCCATGGCATGCCCTCCAGCATGGGTGCCAAAGGATCCTTCGTGCACTTCATGCATCAACAAATCTGCTTCCGTCCTGTCAACACATCTGAGGAGTACCATATCAAAGTTCCTTTTGTATAAAGACCCATCAGTGTTCAGAAAGAAACTAACAGCAAGCCTTCTCAAAGTCTTCTTATCATTGGAAGATGCCCCAGGTGGGTAAGTCTGATCCTCCAAGAAGCACTTAATGTCATGGAACCAAGGCTTATCATCTTTTACAACATCCGCTGCAAATACATATGCTGGTCTATCAAGTCTTGACACTGAAATCCGAGGCACAAAGTTAGCAGCTTGAACTTTGATCATGGATGAAATGGTGGCAAGAGCATCTGCAAACTGATTCTCGTCGCGAGGGATATACTCAAGCTTGACTGTTGTAAAGAAAGTCAATAACCTTCTTGTATAATCCCTGTAAGGTATCAGATGATCTTGGTGAGTGTACCATTTTCCGTTGGTTTGATTGACTACCAAAGCTGAATCCCCGAATACGGTCAATGTCTTGATCCTGAGGTCAATGGCTTCCTCAAGACCCATAATGCAAGCTTCGTATTCAGCTTCGTTGTTAGTGCAGTTGAAAGTGAGTTTTGCCGAGAAAGGCATGTGAACCCCCTTTGGTGAAATGAGTACTGCACCAACACCACGGCCATTCATGTTAACAGCCCCATCAAACATCATAGTCCATTCTTCTTCCGGGTCGGGCCCTTCAGTGTGAATTGGCTCTTCATGATCTTTTGCTTTAATGAACATGATGTCTTCGTCAGGGAAGTCAAATCTCATAGGCTGGTAGTCATCAATGGGTTGCTCAGCAAGATATTCAGATAGTACACTGCCCTTGATGGCTTTCTGAGATGTGTACTGTATGTCGTATTCTGTGAGAATCATCTGCCATCTTGCAACCCGTCCGGTAAGAGCTGGCTTCTCGAAAATGTACTTTACTGGATCCATTTTTGAGATTAATAAGGTAGTGTGGGTCAACATATACTGTCTCAGTCGGCGAGCAGCCCACGCTAAAGCACAGCAAGTTTTCTCGAGCAGTGAATAACGCTGTTCACAGTCGGTAAACTTTTTGCTTAGGTAGTATATTGCATACTCTTTTCGACCAGACTCGTCATGCTGGCCCAGCACACACCCCATCGATTCTTCTAATACTGTCAAGTACATTATCAGAGGTCTTCCTTCAACTGGAGGCATAAGGATTGGAGGTTCCTGTAAGTATTCTTTGATCTTGTCAAAAGCTTTCTGGCAATCTTCGTTCCACCTGACCGTTTGTTCCTTTCTTAACAGCTTGAACAAGGGTTCGCAGGTTGCTGTGAGGTGAGATATGAACCTTGAAATGTAGTTCAATCGACCTAAGAACCCTCGAACTTCTTTTTCTGTTTTAGGTGCAGGCATTTCTTGAATAGCCTTGACTTTATCAGGGTCAACCTCAATCCCTTTCTCGCTTACAATAAAACCCAGCAGCTTACCGGATCGCACCCCGAATGTGCATTTGTTGGGGTTCAGCTTCAGTTGGTACTTCCTCAGACGCTTGAATAACTTGAGCAGATTTACCAGGTGATCTTCCTCTGTAAGGGACTTGGCGATCATATCATCCACATAACATTCTATTTCCTTGTGGATCATATCATGGAATAATGTCACCATAGCCCGTTGATATGTGGCGCCAGCATTCTTCAGTCCGAATGGCATCACTTTGTAACAGAACGTGCCCCAGGGTGTGATGAATGTTGTCTTCTCCATGTCTTCAGGTGACATCTTGATCTGATTATATCCTGAAAATCCATCCATGAAGGAGAATACCGAGAACTGAGCCGTGTTATCCACCAATACATCAATGTGAGGTAATGGGAAGTCATCTTTCGGGCTGGCTCTGTTCAGATCCCGGTAGTCGACACACATTCTTACCTTGCCGTCCTTCTTAGGCACAGGTACTATGTTAGCAACCCACGGCGGGTAGCTAGTTACAGCAAGAAACCCGGCGTCCCATTGCTTTTGTACCTCCTCCTTGATTTTCATAGCCATGTCTGGGCGAGTTCGGCGCAGCTTTTGTTTGACTGGTGGGCATTCTTCCCTCAGAGGCAGCTTGTGCACAACAATGTCGGTATCCAACCCTGGCATATCTTGATACGACCACGCAAACACATCAACATACTCTTGAAGCAAATCTATCAGTTGTCTCTTCACTGAGTCTTGCAGGCAGGCCCCGATTTTAACCTCTTTCACGTCTTCCTCCGTACCAAGATTAATCACTTCAATCTCCTCCTGGTGAGGAGTAATAACCTTTTCCTCTTGTCTCAACAACCTGGCTAGCTCTTCAGGAAGCTCATATTCTTCGTCAACCCCTTCATCAGCTTGATTGATTGGATTGTCGAAGTCATACGATGTCATAGCCGTGCTGTTGTCGGTGCTGTCAGGAAGGCACTCTCTGCAAGGGTTAAGTTTGTTCATTTTAGTGATTGATTTTATTCTTGCTTTAGAAAAAGGTGAAATGAAATTATCATTTTGAAAACACCGCCATTTATTTTTGTACAAAAAGAAAAATGGAAAAACAGTGAGCAGAAAAGGAAAAGACTCGTTTGCAAAAAGATGTCTGATATTTCATTAATTTAATCTTGTTTGCACAAAAGTACAGATGGCCCTGGTTACAAAATGAGTCTTGTCATCTTGGGCAAGATGCAAGACTTGGATGCATGCTATATAAAAATACAGGAAATAATAATTACTCTGCTCGAGTAACACTTATAATTTCCTGGGAAGACCAGTTCGAGACACTGCTCCCCGGGATCTTCGGACGAATCCAATTCTCCAGATTGCGCTCCTCTTCCAGCTCGTCTTCCAGACAGTTGATAGCATCGGGGGTAAGCATCCCCCCACTGACAAAACCAGGCTTCTCAGCAGCCTTTGCTTGATGTTGAGTTGGTCTGTAACCCAACCCAAATTTGTCCTTCTTCTCCTCCACAGCTAAGACCTTGCCCCAGCCTAGGGCAGTTCCTTCTTCAACAACCTTCCGGGCTTGTTGGTAAGATGACATGGAGATACCAGATACAGCAGATGCTTCATTCACATTCAAGGCCTCAAAACCTTGGCTCATTGTTTCATGGATCTCTCCATCCATCTCAATGTATTTATAAGTAGCCAGATGGCTAACAAAAATGTCCTCCTCTCCACAGATTGTGACAACTTGACCTTCCCACTCAAATTTTAACTTTTGGTGAAGGGTAGACGTTATTGCGCCGGCGGCGTGAATCCAGGGTCTACCCAACAAACAGCTGTAGGCGGGCTGAATGTCCATCACATAAAAGATAGTTTTAAAGGTCTGCGGGCCAATTGTCACAGGCAGCTCAATCTCTCCCAGAACCGATCTCTTAGAACCATCAAAGGCTCTTACTACCAGGTTGCTGGGTCTCAATGCCAATCCATCGTATTCAAGCTTCACCAGAGCCTTCTTTGGTAAGACATTCAGGGAAGAACCTGTGTCCACCAGCACATGAGAAAGGACAGCTCCTTTGCATTCCATGGTTATGTGCAAGGCTTTGTTGTGATTGCGGCCATCCGCTGTCAAGTCAGAATTGGTAAACCCTAGCCCATTGCTAGCAGTAACATTTCCAACCACGGTTTCCAACTGGTTGACAGTAATCTCTTCAGGCACGTAAGTTGCGTGCAAGACCTTAAGTAGTGCATTCCGATGGGCTTCGGAGCACATAAGCAGTGAGAGGATAGAGATTTTGGATGGCGTCTGGTGAAGCTGATCCACAATTTTATAATCACTCTTTTTGATGATCCGCATAAACTCATCAACTTCCTGATCAAATGGAGTTTTCAGGGCTTCTTTGGCAACTTGGTCTTCCTGCACCGGGCCTTTTCCTTTTGCCTTGGCAGCAGCTTCTGCTTCGGCAGTAGGTCTTTGAACTTGTGAAGCAAAGAGACGTCCGCTTCGAGTGAAGCCTCCGCCTCCCCCCACATTATCTACTTGTGGTGCAGGTGTTGATGTTTCAAGAGTGATTCTTTTTCCTTCGCAATACAAGTCAGAGCCATAGTGCCAGGGGATGGCCCTATTGCTTTCATATGGTACTGGTCCAGGCACCGTGACAGTGACTGGACTGATCGCTGCTGCTGAAGGGACTGTAATTGTTTGTGGATCATAAAAGATTGTAACTGGTGCTCTGGCGGGAGCAGCACCTTCTGAATGGTAGGCAGAATTATTTTCAGGATCGTAGAATATGGTAACAGTGGAGACATCTTCATGATTGATTGCTGGTGTTGTAGGAGGGACTGTTGGAAGGACTGTTGTTGTTGTTGATGGAGATTCGAAATGGAGTGAAGCTGAAGTTGTAGCAGGAGAAACTGTTGAAAACTGATCATTTGGGAGGACAGATGAAATACTTGTTGATGGTGCTGATGAATTGTCGGGAACAATAGTTGCTGCATTTGTAGGAGGGTCTGAAACCGTTGTTGATGAAGTTGCCGGATTTGTCGGAAATGATGTAGTGATCTGTAGCAGGCCATTCTGAATAAGGCTGTCAATGCCATTCCTCAGGTCCTCGCACCCGTTCCATGAAATATTGCAATAGGGACACCCTAGTTCACATCCCGGAAATATTCGGTTTTCTCGGAGTTGAGCTTTGATTTCCACCAATGGCGTCCGGATCTGATCCACACTTGTTATTAAATAAGACGGTTGGTCTTCTTCAATAGCGTTAATTCGGGGACCACCATGATTTGGCATTGGGTTTTTATTGACATTGGGCGGCGGTGCAAAATTCAGAGCCTTGGAGTCTACCAAGTCTTGTACCTTCATATGCAGAGCTCTGCATTTTTCTGTACTGTGACCAGGTGCGTTGGAATGAAAAGCACACCTAGCATTGGAGTCATAGTTCCTTGGTAGACTGTTGGGATCCGGAGGTGCCAACGTTCTTAGCTCAACTAGGTTGAGTTTCAGAAGTTGTGGCAGCAAGGCAGCATACGGCATTGGGATCGGGTTGATCACTCTGTTAGCTTGGGATGGCCTCTGTTGGAATGGCCTTTGTTGATTGTTGTTGTTGGAGTTGTTGTTGAAATTTCTTGGAGGATACTGATTCTGATGATACTGAGGTTGTTGTTGGAAGTTTTGTTGAGGAGGTTGATAGACTGGCTGTGGATGAGCTGGAGCAGGGATGGTGACCGCTGCTATTGACCTTTGAGCATATTGGGGCCTACCCCTGTTGGTGTGGATGGCATTGGTCTCGCCAGTTCTTCTCGGGCCTGCAAAAGGCTTTCTTGTACTACTGGACGAGCTTGCACCATTGTCGGAAATTTTACCCATTTTTAACAGGCTTTCAATTCTCTCCCCAGCTATGACAACATCTGCGAAGCTGGTGGAAGAGAAAGCAGCTAACCTGTCAATATACGTTCCCTGAAGAGTGTTCATAAACATGTCTGCCATTTCTCTCTCAGACATTGGTGGTTGAACAGCAGCAGCCAGTTGCCTCCACCTTTGGGCATACTCTCGGAAACTTTCCCTCGAAGACTGTGACATTCCCATTAGGAGGGTCCTGTTGGGTGCCATATCTAGATTATACTGATACTGTCTGATGAAGGCCTCTGCCAGGTCCTTCCAGCATCTTATAGTTGCTCTTGTCAGATGGGAATACCATTCCCTCGATGCTCCAGTCAAGCTATCTTCAAAATAGAACATCCACAATTTCTCATCCATTGTATAGGCCTTCAGCCTTCCCAGAAATGATTGCAAATGAGTTCGGGGGCATGAAGTCCCATTATACTTTTCGAAACAAGGAGGCTTGAACTTGTGGGGAATCCTGACCCCTTCTACCAAACCCATGTCCATGACGTCGAACCCCAAAGAGTTTTGAGACTCCAGTGATCTCAACTTCTCAGCTATCTCTTCCAATCGTCTATCATAAGTTTCCTCTCCGGCACCCATTACTGTATACTGGTCCTCCTGAGGATCTTCTTGAAGTACTCTGGCTGCTGTGGCTGTCCCTTGAATGTTGACTGGGATGTTGGCCTCTGGATGGAGATGGGGTCCAAAAACTGGGGGATTGACATGTGGTTGCACCCTTTCATTATTACTGGTGCCTGCAGTTCCTACATGAGGCTCCTCTTGATTTTGTCTCTCCACCATGGCCCTCAGTCTCTCCTGGCTCTGAGCCATGTTGTTCATAACTTCCATGAACTGCGTCATCTGCGTTCTCATCTCTAACCTTTCGTTTGCCATCTGGTTTCTGACCTCCGTAAGGTCTAGTTGCATCTGATCCATCTGGATTCCCGGAAGGTTGTTTCTAGTTGGGTACCTGTGAGGCCTGTTGAGAGGAAATACCCGGCGGCGAGCAATAATTCCTGAACATCACAACAGAGGTTAGCAACAACAAAACAAAAACCTACAAAACAAACAAAAGGGTTAGTATGCAATGCAATTATGCTTATTTGCTCTCAAGGTATCCGGTTTGGCCTTCGGTTTTGACCCTTCCAGACCCTTGAAGATGATGCTGTTGAAGTTGCTTTTGACGTGAACCCAGATAGAAACCAACACAAATATATTACAAAGGTGAAATAATACAATTTGTTTATTTTACAACACAAACCCTCAAAGGGGCCAAAATACATCACAAAAAGCAAAAGTACATGGAAAAGGAACAACAACAAGCAAAGGATCAAACTCCAAGGCCAAACTCATCCTCACGAACTTCCTTGAGAAGTGCTTCGGTCACAGGATCAGCCGGATGCTCCGTGAGACTTCTGATGAGAAGGTTCCTTGTTGCAACAGCTGCAGTCAACCTCTTGTTCTGACTTTGATCTTTAGACCTCTTCAATCCTGCTTTGATTTTCAGCTCTGATATTTCCTCCTGGGCTGCTGCCAGGGCTTTTTCCATCTGCTCCATCTTGTCTTGAGCTCTCTGGTCTTCTAGAGTACGGGCCTCAGTGATCCGGACCCACCTGGCTTGACTCTCTTTCAAATACAAGTCTGTTCTTGCTCTCTGGAACTGAGCTTCTTTACAAGCGTTCTTCAGAATCTGTTCACCAGCTTTGGACTTGTTGATATATTTCCCGGACTTCTCAATCTTAGTCAAGTGTTCTACCCTCAATTTCTCCAATCTCTTAATTTCCCTCACACCTTCACTCCTCTCCCGGAGGGTCTTCTGCAAGGCTTGGGTTAACTTCTCATTTCTTTCCTTCAAGCTTTCAAACTCCTCCAAACTGATAGTGGCAGGGGGTGGTGCTGAAGATGACTCAGGCATATCTTCTATGGTGAAAGGTAATCCAGAGAATTGGGCCCTAGCATGGGACCACTCATAATATTGGACTGATGCCACATTATTGCACTTCCCCAGAATGGTGATTCCCTTGGTTTGAACATGATCCCAGGCCCAGGCAGCCTGCCTAACAACAGTCAAACTAATCTTGTTCTCACAGTAGAGGGTCTCAACCAAGTCTTGTTCCCTAGGAGCATGAACCAGTGCATAGCCTAATTGCCTCTTGAACAGCAGAGGGTTGTAGTTGATACTTCCCTTAACTCCTATCAAAGGCACATTGGGAAAGTGCCCACAGCTGGTGATCATATCTCTGCCCTTGGTGCTCTGAGTACACCATCTGATATCTGCTGAAGTTAGGACAGTGAGTCTCTTAGCCCAGTTGCTTTGCTGATGAGGATTTAGAAATGCATCTGTCCTGGGTAGATGCCTGAGAAGCCATGCATGAAATAATGGAGCACAAATCCTCACTAATCTTCCCCTCTGCTTCTCATTTCTCTGATGGACTGAGTAATAGAGATCACCCAGTAAAGTTGGCACAGGGTTCTTTAGGATGAACAAGTGGATTGCATTCTTGCTAATGAATCGAGGCTCATCTGCAAACAACACAATTCCATATACACTTAAGGCCAACAGAGCACAAACAGCTTTCCACTCCCCCAAGGAGGCCTTCAAACTAGCTTGAGAAATCAGGAAGTCCAGATGAAAACCAGGGATCCCAGCTTTAGAGGTCATATGCTGCTCAATCAAAGCAGGTTCCAGATGCAAAGCTTTTGCTACCTCTCCATTGCTGGGAAAGACCATTTCAGGGTTGAATGGGATTTCTCTTTTGATGGGCAGACCAGTCAATGATGAGTATTCTTCCAGAAGAGGCCCCAACTGAAAGTCTTGAAAGGTGAAACATCTCAATGGAGGATCATAAAACTGAATGCAGGTGTGGATGAGGCTCCTCTGAGATGGGTCCAGATCCATGACCAAGTCAAGTATATCCCCATAATGCTCCCTGAACAAAGGAATGTGATCTGGGGTGATCAGGGTTTGGATCCTCCTGATGTCTGATAAGTCTGGTTGGAAGAAATGATAGGTGATGTTGCTTTTCTTTGGAGCCATGATGCTGAGGACTGAGTAGGATAAGTGCTGATGAAGATGTTGAGGAGTGGGCCACTGGCTGGCTAGTGCAAGTAACTGAAGTATATGGCTGACAGGCTGAAGCAAGTGCTGGTGGAAATAGGTCAAAACTGCAGATGGGGTCAAAACCAAAACCAGATGAGAAATGGATACCCTGAAACACAAATAAGCAAATGTTAATATGATGCGATGAGTATGTATGCAGATGAAATGCAAGGGTTTGTGACTGAGCTGGATCTGATTAACTGCCTTGGTATAGATCCATGTGTGTTCAAGAATTCCAGGTGGAGGTCTAAAAATCCAGTAACCAGGGTGGGGGACTCAAATAAAGAGCCACAAGTCCAAGGTTTTAGAATCACAAGAATTGCCCAACATGGAGCATTCTTAACAAAGTCAAAGTAACAGGGTATTCTGAGGTCAAGGTACCTGCAAACCTGTAAACAGCCCAACCCCCTCACAGGTGGTGATCTAGAACAAGGATCCTCAGACTTGGATCAGTTATGAGAAGTGTAAACACTTCTAACCCGGAGGTACAGTGTTTACAATAACCATAACAATTCCTCCTCTAATTCACCTCAGTTTCTGAAGGTCAATACTAAAAGGTCATTCAGACTTAGCAGGCTTCCCAGATAGCCCTAGCATTGCAGGAAATCTGCAACACAGAGTTCTCAAGAAGAAACCCATATCTGAACCGTGTTTCATATTCCCGCACCAGACCGAAATGGAATGGGAAAGAATATGATTCACTCTAGCCTAGGTGTCACTCAGGTCCCAGGTATAGGACCTTAACTCTCAATGAAACACCCACCCACCAAAGAAAAAAACCAGATCCAGCCAGCAACAATGACAGTATGATATATAAATGCAGTAGAGAAAACAGTAAAGTAACTGTACATAAAGCAATAAACAAAACAGATATACAAGCACAAGTAAGCACATAACACCCCCGTAAACACAAATCAAACAAGCGCTAGGAGGAACCCACAAAAAGAACCAGAAGCCCTGGTTGCAGTATAAGGATCCCCAGCAGAGTCGCCAAGCTGTCGCTCCCGACAAATGACACGGGGTCATATGAAGGTACAGACGCGAACGGTCGGCGAAGGGAACAGTGAGAACACACAGCCGTGAACTCACTGGAGAATGAATAGAGTCGCCAGCTAGGCATTTTTATCCCGGAGGAAAGGCAATGCTGCATAAGCCTAGAAAAAGATGGATAAGACGGTTGCGAACCAGAGAGACTGAGAAAGGGGGTTGGTTACAACCTAGGAAGGTATTAGCACCCAGATTGTCCGTCGTACTCGACGGGATCCACGCTTAAAAGATTTGTGTTTTAAAGGGGTAGTGTCAGTGCAATCTGTGTATAAAATAGCTGGAAAAGAATGTATAGGTGTCAGTGTAAAGTGTATAAGTGATGTGAAAGTGTCAGTGTAAGAACAGAGTGAAATGCTCAAGATCATGAGGCTTAAAGAATAAGGTTGGAAAGAGGGGGAATAAACAGAGACTTTTGTTCGATAACTGTTAAGTTATGCCTACGTATCCTCTCGTGCAATGAGGAAGTCAGAACACCGTAGTTCGACCCAAAGAGACTGAAAGATGAATTGACTTGATGAACTGCTTGCTTGCCTATGCTCAAGTGTATGACCTGTCTGGCTCAGGTGCTTACTGTCTTGCATTAGACGGGAGAAGCAAGTTCTCGATTGTGAGTGCAGGTGATGAGAAAAGAATCCCGGAGGAGACGATTATTGTTTGTTTTTGAGTTTTCAGTCTTTTATTTCTTTTTGGATTTTTGTCATAGGATAATGAGCTTAAGTCTAAACCAATGGGTTAGTAAACTCATCACATCTTCCCTCTGATTAGGGGTAATGAGAATACCTTAAGTGTGAAGTCAGATTCTCACACTTAATCACCTTTGGTGTAGGATTAAGATCATTAACCTACTTGTGATTATTTAGATGTTTTTGGTGTTTTTGTTTAGTGTTGAGTAATGAGGTTAAGCCATAATCAAGGATTAAACAGACTCATTACACCATCCTAAAAGAAGGATAATAGATGAGAATGTTTAAGTTGAGAAAAACTCCTCAACTTAATCCATGATTAGGGATTAAACCCATGACAAAACAAGCCTTTGATTAAGTGGATTTTATTTAATGGTATGATGATGAAGTGTTTTTTTCTATGGTTTGTAAGACAACTTGAGGGGGACTTGTCCATTAACACTAGGGTTAGTCCTTCTTAACCACTTAAGGAAGAATTAGAACCCTAATGCAAGGCCCAAGTTACAAGTGTAATGTCTTGATATTTATTAGATGAATTGATTAAGAGATTTAAACACCTTAAGGGTTTAATACTTAGGATTAAAGTTATACACTCCATCCTAAGAGAAGGATGCAGGCATAACCCTAAGCACAAAGTCTTAAAGCCTTTAGGGTTTAGTCCCTGATTATGAGGTGAGAAGAGGAGACTCAAAGAGAGACACAAAGGTAAAACTATGGGGGGACTAATCAAAACCCTAATTCATTGTCATGCTTGGATGATCCTAAGGTTTGTGAGGTTTTCAAGAACAATCTTCAAAGGAGCCACCAGGAAGCAGATGAACAGGATCAAGAGAAGCAAAATGACTTGCTTCATTCAAGAAGTCAAGTCACTTGAAGAAAGAAAGTGGGAAGGAGAAGAATGAGCAAGCTCAAACTCAAACACAAATAAGAATGCAGCAATGGATGCAAGAGAGATGAAAAGAATAGATATGAGAAGTGAAGGCAAATCCACTTCTCAAGTTTACTTACCACCTGCAATGTTAGAAAGAAAATGCAATGCAATGCAAGATGAGATGAAATGATATGATGCTAAGCAAAACCAGAAGCATGTTGATGATGATTATGATGTTATGAGGTGCTGCAAACATGAGGCAAAGCAATGGGGATGTTCATACAAGCTTATGAATGCAAATGATGCAAGCTAAGGAGCATGAACAAGCATGAAAAGTTATGAATCATACAAGACAAATGACATGGCAAATATGCAATGCAATGATCAAAGATGCTTTATACATGTCTTAAGATGTCAAATGGATCATAAGAATGCACAAAATGCAATGACAAGTCATGTTATGCAAGAGAATGCAAGAAGGATGCAAAAGAAAGCCCAAATTAGGGTTTATGGATCAAACATCAAACACAAACCAAAAACAGAAACAAACCTCATGATAAAAAATGGAAAATGGCACCCAAAGAAACCCTAGGCCTATGATGAACCACTGCCCAAAGGGGAGCTCTCAACTCTCAACCAAACTCAAGATATGAATTTTCTAAGTTATTAGGGTTTTTTAGGGTTCTTAATAAAACAAATTCCAAACAATTTGAAAATGCAAGAACAAATCATGGCCTTTTTATCCTAGAAACTACATGCTAAACACAAAACAATGCAAGAAGAATCAATGCCTCAACCTTCACCAATTGGCAGAAATGAATTTTTGAATTTGTGATCAAAATAATGCATAAAAAATGATTTAATTCAATGAAAAATTCTTAAAATGCATCAAGATCAAAAAAGAAATTTGGTTTGAAGGTTGGACAATGTTTCTAAATGTCTTAGAACATTTCATGAATTTTTTTGTAATTTTTAAATACCTGAAAGTATTTTTAATTAATTAATTCTCATTAATCAATTAAAAATAATCTTTTAAATATTTAAAAATATTTTTTTAATGATAAAAAATAAAATAAAAATGTTTTTGGGTCTTAAAAATTAATAAAACTTTAAAGAAAAAGTTTCATAATTTTTAAGTGTTTTTTACTATTTTAAATAAATTGTGGAAGTTAATGAAATAAAAATGGATTAAAAATCAAATAAAATAAAAGTAATCAGGATGGATGGCCAGGATGGGCTCTGGATTCAAAATGGTTGACTGGCGCGTGAATGGATGGTGGAGATTGCATCTGACTCAATTAAATTAATTACGAATTAATTAAAGTTAAATAAGTGGATTAGGGCTAATGAAGAGATCCTGGCCTTCTATCTGCGCGCGAAGTCAAACAAATCAACGCAATCAAAGGTCCAAATTCAAACTAACATTAATTATGCAATTAGGGCACAAATGACTTTCAGGTGGCCGGAGAAGACTTCCGGTCGTCTTCTCCGGCCAGCTCTCACCTGAGAACTACCCAAATCCCTCAAAATGCATCAAAAATGAAAAACAAGAACTGGGAAATGATCCTCACATCCTCACGAATCAAACCCCCATCCTAAAACACATTTATATTTCCTAAATCAACTGAATCGAAGAAAATAAGTTCTAGGTCACGCAAGCTTCAGAAACAAATTAAATGCTCATTTCAAAACTATTTTCAAAACCTAAAGGTACCAGAATGATCAGGATAACACAAAGAACAAGCTTGTAACAAGAAAAATGATTTCTGGAAAAATAATTTTCGAGCTACCTGAGATTTGAAGCTTTCAGTTTAGGAACTTTCTGGCCACCTCTCCTTGTGCAATCTACTCCTTAGAACCTCTTGATGATGTTTGAATGCTCAAATGGAGTTTAAGTTGGATGGTTGATGAGTTTCGAAAGCTTCTGTTCAAGCTTGATCAGAAATGGCAATGGTGAAATAGGCACTTTCAGGTCATGGTGAGGGGTTGTTTATGATCCTGAGGGTGAATGGAGAAGGTCTATGGTGTTTGTTTGTGTGTTTGCAAGCTGTATAGAGAAATTCGAAGGAACTTGCAGCTTGGGGTGTGAAATGGTTATGGAGTAATCTGGCTGTTTCAGGCTTGTGCTTTGGGTGGTTTGAGGTCTATGAAGTGTGTTGAGTTGGATGATGATGTTAGTTTGAGTGTTTGCAGGCTGTATAGAGAAATTCGAAGGCTTTTGCAATGTGAAGGGATTTTGTGTATGTTGTGAATGAAGTGTTTTTAGCCTTGCCTTATGTTATGTCTTGCTTGCAAAATGTCCACATAAACCTCTCTCATTGGTCAGATGATGTGACCTGCCCTTTATTGATTGGGATGTTTACTTTTGCAAAATGTCAACTTGGTTGTAAGAGAGGCATGGGCTTGGTTCTAGGCAAGTACATGGGCATGGGCTGGCGCAGCAAGGTGAGGTGAGAGGCTAGCAAAGCTCAGCATCCAAGGCTGCAAGTAGGAGGGAGCATGATCATGAGTTTTGCAACTTGTTGCTTTTTGAACTTTCATGAGAAAAGTCAAGTTACATGAGCTATAACCATGGGCATTCTTGGTTCAATTCTGATTTTATGACTTAGAGACATGTTTGCATACTGGTTTGAAGCCAATTAGAAGTTACAAAATGCATTGGTTCAAGGTTTTGCAAAATTTCCATTTGGTGCATAACTTGAATTTTAGTGATTTTAGCCAACTTTGCATTGCCATAACTTTTTATCCAAGAATAGTTTGATCATGTTCTTGTACTTTTTGAAAAGGGAAAGATGAGATCTACAACTTTCATGACCAAAGTTTTTCCATTTGAAGCATTTTTGGATCATGAATCAAGGCTTGAAAAATGACATAAAATGATGCATTCTTGAAAAGTCAACTATGCCCAAAAAGTCAACATTTGCAAAACCCTAAATTCTTGATTTTTATGAACTTCCACCTTCTTCCATGATCAAATAAAGATCATATACACTCAAAATGATGAAGATCACCCATTGGTTGGGTCATTGGGGGCCTCAGATGCCCTGATTTTACACTGACTTGTCTGAAAAGTCAACTCTTGATCAGATGACTTCCCCATGGAATTTCTTCATGAAAATTGATATGTATACTCCCTATACCATATAGAGACCAATGGAAACAAGAATGACCAAAAAATTTGGGGTTATGGCCTCTGAAACCAAAACCCTAATTTTCAGTCAACTGTGTAGTTCAACCTGGCTCTGCATCCACTCAAACCCTAGTTCTTGTGATTCCTTTGCAATTTTGACTTTGAGGAGATGGAATATGACATAAGAACACACATGGACCCCCTTGAGTTGATTGGTTGCCTTTGGAATGGCTCAAGATGCTTTGAGGTTGCTCAGATCACAAACCCTAGGTGCAAATGACTTAGAAACTATCCAGTGAATCAAAAATGAGATGTGAGATGACATGATTGTGTTTATGCATATGAGAATGATCACAAGCCATGGTGTGAATGGGTGAGGGCAAATTTGGGGTGTTTACAGTGTTCTGCCCCGGTATGAGCGTGGAAGCGACTTGACTCATTCTGACTGAGCATTGGAAGAAAATCAACCTTAGTCAATAGAAAATCTTGGTGGCCTGCCCCTATTTGGTAGATTCAGCCCTGATTAACTGACTTCTGGATGATATCAACTGATGCATGGGAAGCCTGCTTTACCCTGACAGATTCATTGGTCAACAAAACCACTAGATGATATGCCTCTGATTCATAGGCCCACAAGGTGCCCTCGATTTTGGTCATCATTGTTGAATGATCAAGTTCCCTCTGATTGCTCTTTGTAGGAACTTCCCTGAAGACACAGGCTGACTTGCAATTAAAACTGCTCATTTACAAATGGTAATTTTAATGCAGTGCACATGCAGGTTTTGAAAATTGATTTATTTGAATGTTGTGACAGTGTGTGACGAATGGACGATTAGTCCAAACGTAGTGCTGAGTTAGCAAATCGTTAGGAGTCAGCTTACGCAACTTTGTCGTAGTATGCTTTCAGAATTGAACCTGATTCAATTAGGACTTTCAAGAGTTATGACGTGGCTTGGTTCACGGTTTTAGAAAGAAAGATTTATGGCTCAAAATTTATTTGTGCCCACCCATTCTCCTTGATGTTCTCCGGTCCTATATTCAGCTAATTCGGCCTGAGCGCTCACCTCCCGAAAGGGTTTTATGATGGCTGAGGAACCAATGATGTTGATGGTTTAAGCACCAATGAGGTTTCTTGGAGTAACAGTCACCCCTTCTGACTTTGTGTCTGGTCACACGACTTTGTTCTTATGGAACTTTTTCTTTCTGATATATTTTTTACTCCCTAAGTTTTGCCTGGACTGATTCTTTCTGAATTTTTTTCGATTTTGAAGTCCAGCGGGATGCCCTAACTTTTGCCTAAGTCATCTGTTTTCACATTTTTTTTCGACTTAGTGGGCTTTTATTTTCTCTTTTATTTATTTATTTTTTTTTTTGAACAAATCGTGTGACACTGGCTTGTCTGACTTGCTTGACAGGGTTGTGACTGCCTCATTCTTTTGTTATTGAGGGGTAACCATTGTGGTTTCACATCTCTTGACCTCTTGAGGTGTAATAAATAAAGGTAATGGATCCTCGGATGCACACTCCTTTGGAAATTTGAACGCTCGGTCAAATTAACTGATAACTACCCTATCCCGGGTTGAATGTGAGGGTTTTTTCGTTCAGAAAAGAAACTCCTGCTTCAAGGCTCAAAGGGGTTGACGAGGGGATATCTCCCTTATATCTCCGGCGTTTGGGAATTGAAACAATGCCTGTACATCGTCAGCAGGTTCTACTCTGAAAGCATACCTTCCACAATTATGGGTATTCAATTATCATCATCCTCCCTCAAACCTGCTAAACAACAGTGAAATAAATGGGAGGTAAATGGATGCAATTTTTTTATTTTTTCAATGCAAGTAAAGAAAAATGAGCGAATGCGACATAATTGATTCAAAAAGTGCAAGATTACTACATTAACATTACCATTTAAAATAACAATACTTAAAAGACAAGTAGCTGCTAACAGGAAAGAAACTACAATGCAAATGATAAAAGGATACAGTGATCACCAATTCTGATGACATCATGTTGTATGTACCACTGACATCAGGAGACGCTTCTCTGAAGTCCTCGAACCCAACCAGGCGAGAGGTGGACGTGCACAACCAAGCTTCCTTCTGGAAAGGATATGTATCCTCGAACCCAACCAGGCGAGAGGTGGACGTGCACAACCAAGCTTCCTTCTGGAAAGGATATGTAGCCCTTATCGATCAACTATTTTACTTTGGCTTGAAAAGCTTTGCAATCTTCAGTTGAATGCCCCATTGATCCACCATGATACCCACACTGCTCATGAGGATTGTACCCTGGAGGATACGGCTCTGGAAATGGCTTGAGAGACTTAGGAACCACCAATGAGCTCTGAATTAGATGTGGCAATAGTTCATTGTATGCCATGGGAATTGGATGAAGAGGAGTGTTCCTTCTTTCCAGATTGTTGTGAGGCCTATGATGGCTCTGAAGTTGATTCTGAAGTCTTCGACTCTGAGCTTGCAGATTTGGACGAGGAGGAGTCCAGGGCTTCTGATGCGGTGCTCTGAGCATTGCCGAATGCCCATAAGAGTAGCCAGACGCAGGAAAATATGATCTCTGAGAAGATGTTGGTCTAGGATATTCGATATTAGCCATGACTGCACTGATGTCATACCCTTCTTCCCCTTGGGAGCTAACAACAAATTCATCTTCACTAGCTGGGATGCTCGAAAAGTCTTGGATCTTTCCACTTTTGAGTAGGCTCTCGATGCGCACTCCAACTACCATCAAATCAGAGAAGCTTGATGTCCCAATGCTACTCATTCTATCCAAGTATGGACCTTGCAACGTGCCCACGAACAGGTCCACTAATTCTCTGTCTGAAAGTGGTGGTTGCACTTGGGCTGCCAATTCTCTCCATCGCTGTGCATATTCTCTGAAAGATTCACCAGTCCTCTGAGATAGGCTCTGCAAGTTCGTGCGACTGGGCGCCATGTCCGCATTGTACTAGTATTGCTTTACGAAAGCTCTGGATAAATCATTCCAAGATCGGATACGACTGCTTTCCAAATCTATATACCAATTTAAGGATGCCCCACTCAAACTGTCCTGAAAATAGTGAATCATCAACTTATCATTGTGGGCATGAGAAGTCATTTTTCTACAGAACATCACCAAATGACGCTTCGGGCAACTGACACCAGTGTATTTCTCGAACTTCGGAGTCTTGAAATCTGGAGGAATGACAAGACCAGGCACCAAACACAGGTTCAGAGCATCTAAACCAAAGGCATCAGGATCCACTAAGGCTTTGAGTTGCTCGTCTAACATACGAAACCTTTCAGCAGGATCAAAAGTTGGTGGATCCTTGATTTTCACAAGAGGGATTGCCCCTTGGAAGTTTGGAATAGGGAAAGCAAAGCTCTGATAATCTGTAGAATCAGAAGAAGATGAAGGTCCATCTCGGACAACAGATGGTTCAGGTACACTCTGATTCACGATCAGGGTCTGTGCAGGCTGAGCTTGAGTAAGATTGTTCACTTGTGGAAGATCCTCATCAGGAGAAAGACCATACAAAGGATTGGTCATCAAAGTGAAACCAGGTGGAAACTCAACATTCTGACGATTGCTCTCTGACATAGCTACTGATGTCTTCAAATCTGACCTTTTTAACTCTTGACACTGTTCAGTCTAGCTTTAAATACTCTATCGTCTTCTAACTGTTACCGCTTGTTCAAACCGAATACCGGGAAATTAGCTGGCTGGTCATGGACAAAAGGGAAGGATGAGCTCTCTGGGAGAAGGATATGCAATGCAGATGCTAATGCAAAATGCAATATGATGATGCAAAAGAATGCAAAGACATGGGATCACAGCTGGAAACTGCCTAGAATCTAGAATACTGCCAAGAATCGAGTGTCTGTAACCACAAGATCCCTACGTAATAACCCAAAATAGTAGCCGAGAACCAAAGGACCAAGAACTTCAGGATCATAGAGACCGGATCAGAACATAAGACTGTACTGGCAATGAGGGTATGTTGAGGTCATGGGTTCCTGCAAACCTGTAAACCCCTCCCAATCTCACTGGTAGGCTCCGGGTCAGACATCACGGACTCTTAAAGCCGAATAGCAATAATACTGTCACCATCTCCGAGAAATGGCTCATGACCAAATCAGGGAATCGGTTTGGTATTATATACTACGCAGGGAGGCCTCAGCTGAGTCCAAGACACATGGTCATCCTATGCGATCCCCAGGTGGGCCCTCGGATGCGAATGGGTTTGCCACAAAATGTGGGCTGCCACTGTCATCACTAAAGAGGGATGTTTCCACAAGGTTCTCAATGATCGATCCCCAGCTGCACATAACTGTCAGGGTTATGTAATGAGAGAGGAAGATCCCCAAATCAAGACATTTTCAAGACAATCGCAACCTGGGTGTGGATCTCACTACTACCCCCATGACAAGATCTCATGAGGCCAAAGTGGAACCACTCTAAGTCCTATGGTGCACTCGAGCCGGGTACTTGGCTCATATCTCTCAAGAACAAGTAACACCCATCCAACCAAACAGAAAACCAGTCCAGACAGTCCAGTATATATATATGATGCGGAAAAATAAATACTGAAAACTGTAAATAAAGCTGTAAAGAAAGATGTATATAAACAACAATAAAATACAACAAGCCACAGCAAACAAACATCACCCAATGAAACAGAAACAAACAAGCGCTAGGAGAGACTCACAGGGGAACCAGAGATTCTGGGTTCGTTCCCCAGCAGAGTCGCCAGCTGTCGCTCCCCGGATTTCCATCCTGGTACAAACGCGAAAGTGGCGCGGAAAAAGAATAGAGTCGCCAGCCAGGCATTTTTATCCCGAAGAAAGGGAATGATAATGCTGCACAAACCAGAAGAAAGAAGAGGAAGGACACGGGTCCTGCGAACCAAAGAGACTGAGTTCGGGAGTCAGTTACTACCTGGGAAGGTATTAGCACCCAGATCGTCCGCCGTACCCGACGGGATCCACGCTTGCGAAAGAAACTATTTCAAAGGGTGAGGGTATGAAAGCTGCAGCAAAGAAATGAAAATGAAAAGAAACTGGAACTGGAAAAGAAAAGGAAAAATGTAGGGAAAATAAAGATTGTGCTTGAACGGGCCCTACCCCGCTGCCTACGTACCTCATCAGGATAATGAGGATCAGAGACGTCGTAGTTCCCCTAACTAGGGGTACTAAAAGGAAATTGCTTGTGAATTAAATGCTTGAACTGTCTATGCCATTGCTCAGGTGTTGCAGACTCGGACGACGAGTGCGTAACCGTCTTGCAAAGTGACAAGTAGGAGCAAGTTCGCGGACAGAGCGAATGAGGTGAGAAAAGAATTCCCGAAGGAAAGACGCTTGTTGTTTGTTTGTGTTTTTTATGAAGCTTTTAGAGTGTGTCACAAGAAAGTGAACTCAAGCTCTTTTCCATGGAATGTGGACTTGTCACTACATTCCAAGATGGAATAATAGAACAAGCACACTCAAGTAAGGAGAAGATCCCCAAAACTTGAACCCAAAGACTAGGGCTTAGGCTCACTAACTTGCTTAATTATTAAGTGTTTTGATTATTTACAGATGAAGAAGTGTTTTTTATGCTTTTCTTTTATGAAGAAGATACCTTGATCAGACTTGTGCATCACAAGGTAAACTTGTACTATCCCAAGATGGGAAGACTACAAGCATACCTCATGGGATAAGGCTATGGATCAATTCATCACCTCAAACTTATTAAAGTGTTTTTTAGAGTTATGAGATGAGATGAGAAGAAGAACCAAAAGGATCTCAAAGGAAAAAAATTCTAAAGGGGGACTAAAATAATCCTAAGTGTTAACATGCATGGATGTCCTAAGGGTTAGTGAGGTTTCTATCCTAATGAAGAAGAGAAGAAGAAGATAGAAGATGGAAAGAGAAGCTCCATGGTGGCCTAAGCACACCTCAAGTCGAGAATGAATAAGAGAGGAAAAAGAATTAAGATGAAGAAGAAATAAGATAAAGAGATGAGAATGCGAAATGGAGATAAGAAATAAGATAAAGAGATGAGAATGCGATATGGAATGATCGAACAATGCACAAACAGGGCCTACACCAGTAGGACTTCCAGATGCAACAGCATGCAATAAGTAAAAAAAACGGTCCTCAGTGGTACCTAACGGAGAAGGTTTGTTGCCTCTTCAATACGCGCAAGAGAAACTCAAAAAGTATCAAGTCCAAGGCGGATTCATCAGTCAAGCGCAAGTATCAGTCATCAAGGTAAGCATCCAACATCTCAAGCGATCAACAAAGAGGATCTGAGTTAGCAACAGGAATTGGCTCGCGCAATATCAGAGAATTTGCAACAAGATTATGAAAATAAAATAATCACGAAGCCATCACCATGCTACATCCTCCATCATCGAAATTGAACAATGAACCTTCAAAATATCAAGTCACACTAAAACCAAAATCAAATTAAATTCTATTAGTTAAACCAAGACAAATCGGGAGAAATTAAATCTAAACTATATTAGAATTAATAACAAATTATAATAAAGTTCTAACAAAATTCTAAACTAAACTTCAACACAAAAATTTAATACAGTAGAATTAAGAAACTAATGTAAACCTATAACAAGACACTAATCACAATTAAAATTAAATAAACTAAAACAACCACTAGAAAAAAGAAATAAAATAAGAGGAGGGGGATCAAGCAGGCTGGGCATGGGTCTTAGCAGTAGTTAACGGGCTTCAATTCTTAAGCCCAATGCTTTTTCCAGCAATCTCATGGGTAAGGGTTGCTGACTGCAAGGCAAATGAGTGTAGCAATCTGGACTGGCCTAAAGCATCCATGGCCTGCTTCTACAATGGCCACACAAATATCAATAATAAACAAATTAAAATGAAAATGAATAAACGTTGGTATTGGTCTGTAACAGATTATGTTTGGATAGCAAAAATCCATTAACAACAGTACATCTTAAATATATAAAATAATAAAAAAGGAAAGAAAGAAAAGATAATAACAATCAGTAGAGATTTGAGGGAAAAGGGAATAAAAAAAATCAGAGAATTATCAATGTCAACGAATGCCAAGAGATCCTTTTGTTCCACTAAGTCAGAAAGAAAGAAACCCTCTCAAATGATGGCGGCGTCTTCTCAACGTCTCGCGACACTCCTCCAAACGGCGACAATGGCTAGGGAAGCACCGGAAGAACCTCCGTCGTCAACTTCTCTTCACAACAGGCCCTCCGCTTTCCTGGATCGCGCCGACGGCACGCCTATTTCGCCGTCGTTCGGATCGTTGAAGTTCTCTCTCAGCCTCAATCTCGCCACGTCTTAGATCGCGGTTTGAAAAACCTCCGTCGTCAATCCCTTTTCTGTTTTCGGTTTCGGTTCTCCGATCGTGCTTCGTAAATGGCCACTCCCCTCATGGCCGAAGCAAATCGACGATTTAAGCTCAGAATCGCACGACTTCTTTCTCTCGAATCAAACAAAGGCAACCCTCTCCATCTCGATTTCACGGCTTCACAGCTTTCACTTGGTATGGTTCGCGGTTTTCTCAAGCTTTCCAGAATGTCTCACTCTTCTTCTTCATTTCAGTATCGTCTTCTTCTCTGTTTCTCCTGTTTGTGTATTGATGCGAAAACGGGAGGTGGTGGTGGTAGTGTCTGATTTTTGTTGTTGAAGATGAAGGTGTGTGTTTGGTTTGTTTGTTCTGTGATGTAGGTTTGCACTGTGTTTGATTGAGGTTTGCAGGAGAGTTTGGCAAGGCAATTCTGGAAAGGGAAGCAGAGGGTTGAGTGGTGAAGGTTTGAAGCGTGGTTCAGATTGGTGGTAGATGGATGAAGGTTCGAAGAAGAAATGGTTATTGAAGGTGTTATCTATGTTGTGAATTAAGAGAGTGAGCAGGGGATGGCGGTGATGATTAACAGATTTATTGGTTTGAAGGTTGTATGAGAAATTGGAAGCGTGAGGTCAGTTTTGGTTGTTGTGGAGATAGGTGGAGAGTGATGAAGATGCTTCTGTATGTGAGATCCGTGAAGAAAATGGTGAGGTAGTGGCCTTCAGTTTTTCGTGGGATTTGCGAAAACGCGTGATGCCGTTTTTTGCTGTTGTGATTTTATGATCTTTGATAATAGCAGAAAGTATGTGAAATGAGGCGTTGCGTGAACAAAGTTGTGGGCCAGTGTGAGGAATGATGAGGAAAAGCGTGAGTTGTTGTGCGTGTAATTTTTTGGAGTCAGTTTGGGAGGGTGGAGAAAAGTGTGAATGCATGTGGGGTCCGCGCGGGATGTGTGATGAACGAGAGTGTGGAAAAAAATTGTGTGTAGTGAGGAATCCGTGCGTTGCTGAGAGCGTGTAGGAGTGAAAAAAATGTAGGTTGTGCGTTGAGTTTGTTACAGACGCCGTGATGTATGTGTGGGTTGGGAAAATGTGGGCCATGGCTTGTGGCATGAAATTCACAGTGTGAGACTATAATATTTGGAGCTGAAAAAAATAATAATAAAAAATGTTTCCTATTTCTTCTTTTTTTTTATATACTTTTGATGTAATGAAACATGAGAAATGGGCTTTGTAGAACAAATGATGTGGGCTTAGTAATTTGAATTGAATTTAATGGACTTGGTTTTATATTTAAAAAAATGGATAATTATATAGATGGTTATTAATAATAATAATAATAATAACAAAAATGTTTGGATGGAAAAAATGGAAAAGAAATCAATATTTATATGGATATGGAATGAATAGGATAAATCGAGAAAAATGGGAACAAAAATGGTCATATGAACAATGAATAAAATTCGGATAATGAATCGGTTAATGAAATGGGATGTGATTAAGAAAAGGGATTTGGATGTGGATAATGGTTTTATGGGAAATAAAATAAAATAGTAAATGGTTTATGAAGTGGATATTCAGATAACCGAAAATATGGACATGACTCTCACCCACACACACTCGACCATAACCCACGATTTCAATTCAAAATCAACTTGTCCATTTCTCCACACACCTCTGATAAAAGCAATGAAGCATGCTCACAACTGAACAATTCGTAACTGAAGCAAACAACCATCTGAGTTAATCATCTTCTGAATTCGTGGCCAAATAAGTCTTGAGTCACCTTAAATCTGCCAGAATCAACCATTAATGAACAAATGAACAGACAAATTGGCCCAAAACTTCTCGTAAACCACAACCTGATGACCCGACAAACACATCACACCACCACTTGACTTTGAGCACTCACTGCCTGAGAAATAGCCCTGATGAAGTAGAAATCCATGATGACGAGCCAAGTGAAACGGTGAATAATTTTCAGACTTGAAATTTTACCAGGGAAATAAACCCTAATTCCTCAGAAAAAACGATCCCATGTCTTAGGAGCTTATGCGAATGATATGCAAAATTCGTATGAATGCAAAACGAAAAGCCGACAAAGAAGAAAAGCCAGAGGGAAAATTTGGGGTGTTACAATCATACATATTCTTCAACTTTGCGGTTCCAACACCATTGATCACATTAACAGGATTATGTGGACCTTCTTCGATTGCTTCCCATATGCCTTCTCCTTGGGCTTCAAGATGTGCCCTCATTCTGATTTTCCAAAAATCAAAGTATTCGCTGGAGAAGAGCGGAGGCTTGTTGCTACTTCCACCATCTTTAAAAACAGGATTCGAGTTTGCAGAAGCCATAGGATCTTGTAGGAACAGGTTATCTAAACCTGCTCTGATGCCAATTGTAAGATCAAAGTGCACCTAAGAAGGGGGGTGAATTAGGTGTTATAAAATTTTTCGAATCTTTTTCTTCGATGGATGGATTTTTCTTTTACGGTTTATAGAATGAAAAACGGTAAAGCAAGAAAGTAAAAATGACACGGAGATTTATCCTGGTTCCCTTCATAATCCGAAGGTACATCTAGTCCCCTTTCAACACGAAAGAGATTTCCACTAGTTTCTTTAGAACAGTACAACCTATCACACCTTCAATGGTGAGACCTACTTTCTAACAAACTATACAAACAAGTGTGCAAGAACAATCCTCTTGCCACACTTACCCTTATGTCCAAACAATCCTTGGAACACAAGTCACAAATAGAAAACACTTTCTATAATTTGTTTGAGTGAGAATACAATGAATGGTATCAATAACAATGATCTTTTCCTATATTCAAAAGTCACTACTTAAGATTCAATACAAGTGTTCAAGAAAAATATGAAAATGATGAACTTATGAAAACTTTTGAAAATATGAAAATTATTTGAATTTAGTGATTTTGATTGTATGATAATATTTGAAAAATTCTAGGAGGTGTTTATGAATTTGAAATTTTAAGAATTTATAATAGTTGAAACACCTATTCAAAAAGGTATGAGAATTTAAAAAGAAATTCTTTGAAAAGGTATAAAAAAACATTTATGAAAGAAAATTATGAAGAGGTATAACACTTAACAAAATATTTGAATTTAAGAGAAACAATTTTTCAAAATTTCTTCAGTGTTAACCGGTTAACCATATGGGTTAATCGGTTAACGCCCAGAAACGTTACCACAGAATTGAAAAATTGAGACTGTTAACCGGTTAACCCATATGGTTAACCGGTTAACATTGTTAAAACACAGAAAAATATTTTTGTTTTAAGTGTTAAAACCAGTTCCAATTATTTTCAGAATGATGCACATGCATTAAAAATTATGATGAATATTTTGAACACTTGTATATCATATTAAGGAGTAAATTTTGATATACCTAAGCCTTAAGACAAGTCTTGAAAGTGTTGCACAAAAGCTTGAAACGAACGGAAGCATTCCATTGATGATGCATAGCCATGATCTTGATCTTTGTAGTCATCTCGACTTTTTGCAATCTGGAATAAGCTTGAATAATGTTGACGTCATCAAAAATATTGAGCTTGAAGTATGCTTCTACAGGTTGTGGAGCGTCCTTTGATAGACGTCACAGACCTCCTTGCTTGTAACACCGGGCAAGAAGTGTCAGAGTTCTTTGGTATTTCCTTTTATTTCTGTTTATTATTCTGTTTTGATAATCTTGACGCTTGTGACTAATTTGGTCTCTTTTCTTTGCAGGCTCTATGGTGAATCCCCTAGACAAAATCCAGGAACGATTACGCCAAAACCAGAAAAAGAGGTCAAGGGTTGTTCAAACCAAGCTGACTGAAACGAGCGGCTCGGGGTCGGGTCCCCTGGTCCAAGGATCTCCAAGTGCGTCCACTGGCTCGCACATGAAGAAGCATAAATCTGCAGCGACCTTGGATTTGACGGTCAACGCCCCTCCCAAACCGAAGTATGTGTTGTCGCCCTGCTTTGTGAAGTGGAATTTCTTTGAAGGGGCAAGCATGAAGGTCGATCGGGCGGACTCCTTGTATGTCGAGGGAATGGACCTCCCTGCTCGGTGCTTGTCTTTAGCACAAGACGCGAGTGACAAAGTTGAAAGAGCTCCTGGTCGCTGCTGAAGAAAAGCTGACCAAGGCTTCTGAGGAAGCTGCTGCTTCTGCCAAGGAGTTGACTGAGTGGGCGAACATTATTGCCAAGCTGGAGGTCGACAAAAGGAGGGCCTTGGACCAGAACAAAAAGATGAAAGACGCTTTTTTCTCGAAGGATGATGAAGAAGCTGATACCAAGGATTTGGTGATCAGATCCCAGTTTCTCGCTCGGATTGACCAGAATATGGAAGATCTGAACTCGTCAACTGAGCTTAGTTTCCAAAATGTTGTAGATAAGATACAAGCCCTCCATCCTGAACTGGTCATGGATACCGGCCGCATCAGCTATCTTTACAAAGTTGAAAACGGTCAGATAGTGGTCCCTGCGGATTTGGTCGTGGAAGACTCTCAGTCCGGGGGTGTTGCTCAGCCAGAACAACCTGAGGTGCAGCGGCCCTAGAGCGAAGGTCAACATGGTTCCCAAGAGGGGGAGGGTAACTGATCGTACCTGGAGATCAGGATCCGATGTGGCTGGCCTCGAGAGCTAACGGAGACGGTCGTCGAGGAGAAAAAGGGGTTGTACCTGCAAGGCACTCCGATGCCAAAGTAAGTAACCGAGCCAAGAGTGAGCAAATACAAGTATTAAGTTCAGAGAAATTGAATACCTGACCCTCTCAAATGAGAGGGTTTATATAAGGGACTAGCTGAAAGATTATTGGTCCATTCTGCGAGGCGCGGATCGAGGAATCTGTGAAAATAGGCAACGGTCAATAATAGTCGTTAGGGAACCTCATCGCGGTCGGACTGTTTGTGGTCGACAGGGACCACTTTTTGTAATTGTGCTCGACGTCGAGCAGGCCTAATGGATTGGTCTTCTTGGCTCAATTGGAGGGATTGGGCCGATCCAGAACAGGAGCCCCCCAAGTCATTGCTCGTGCTGTAGAGCAGTGACTTAAGAGTGATGTTGTGCTCGGCGATGCATAATGTTAAGGTCAGGGATCTATGATGTCGATCTTCTAGGAACGGGCAGATGATGCGTTGCTCGACAGAAGAATGTGAAACGAAAAAGCTGGAATATCTGGGAATTCGCGCCTATTAATGATTTGATGGCTAGTCTAGGGGCTAGCGTGTAGGGGTCACGCATGTTTGCACGTGTTCCCTTTCCTATAAATAGGATTCTTAGGGCCCATTTTGACCTTTTCGTTTCATCTTCTTCCTCAAGACTCTGCTCGCTCAACCGCCACTGTCTCAGCCGTCGACCACCGCCTTTCATTTCCGACCACCACTTTCAGAAGCTTATTTCCTTCAAGAATGTCTTCTCAAGCGCAAGGTACGGCTATCTTTCTTCTCTCTAGGTGATTATAGCTTAAATTTGGTAGAAATGTATGCGGCTTAGGATGATATTGACGGTAGATTTTTAGATTTGGAATTGGTAAACCTTAGGGCTTCCGCCACCGTAGCCGGTCGGTTGCAATCCCTAACTTAGGGTCGACGTAGGTATTGGTCGACTTAGACTTGGATTTTGAAAGATATTAGGTTAGATTCTTGACATATATAATATTGGGCGTAAGCCTTCGCTCCGAGCGATGGTCAGCCAAGGCTACAGCTCGGGACATAGTCTCTAAGCTGATGCGCGCCCTTTCACTTGTCGAGCGGTGGAAGGGTGGATTTGATATTCCTAATCGAATTCACTGACGCCTTTCCTCTGCTTTTCAGGTGAAAACTCACTTGTGAATCCGCTGGACGTGCTTTCTGAAGAGACGTCTTCGAGAGATTCAGGGTCGTCCAGGTCCATTCCTTCAGGATCCGGGAGCTCCTCGGAGAGTTCGGATACAAGCACTACAGGAGCATCGACAGAGTCGCCTCAGTGTCCTGACCAGACGAGGGTCTCGCCCGAAGAATGGGTGGTGGAAGATTTGCTGGACAAGGTGTCCTCATTCTCAAGACCTCGAACGGAACCACTGCCAGTTGTTGGTGATCCTGCAGATTGGGTTGTAACCTGCCCGGGAGACGACGACCGTATCTTCTCAGATTTTCATGGTCGGGCGTTCTCCATGTACGAATATGCGACTTCAGTCTTGGGGGTGACATTGCCTTTTAGCGACTTTGTGAGTGTCGTGCTCGGGCATCTCTGTGTCGCCCCTTCCCAGTTACACCCCAACTCGTATGCATTTCTAAGAGCGTTCGAGATGACGTGCGCCCATCTGGGTGTTGGTGCCACGCTTCCCCTCTTCTTCCGCCTCTTCTCCTTACAGCGCCATGTTGGGCGAGGAACTGATCGAAAAGGATTCGTGTCCTTCAAGCAGCGGACCAGGATTTTTAAGGCCCATTCAGAATCCATCCGGGCCTTCAAAACTGACAATTTCCTGATAAAACTAGCGAGCGCGGCGGCCGTGAGAGCTATGAGCTTTCTTGGAATAGACACTGACGAGAATGACGAGCCTAAGCTCGACGACCAAGGTCAGGTGATTACGAGGAGACTGTGGTTGTTCCCCTTTTCTTGGAGTCATGCTCACTATGAAAAACCTATGGGGGAGTTTGTTCAAGTGGGGGACACATTGAATGATGACGATGCGGCCAGTTTCGAGGCCTTTAGGAAATTAATAGCCTCTTTCACTCTGACCCCTCTGTTGGACGGAGATGGGAAGGTTATGGTTGATCAGGATGGGGGGGAAGCTGTGGAGCGTCCCTTGATCAACGTTACTGAGTTGCTGGCCTGTCGTAACGGGCAGGAAGTGTCTGACTTCTTTGGTATCCGTTTATTTGCGTTCGTTAAATTTTTGCTTTAATTTTGTTGCTTGTGACTAACTTGATCCTTTTCCTTTTTCAGGCTCCCTGACGAATCCTTTGGACAAAATTCAAGAACGTTTAGTCCAGCAGCAGCGGAAACGATCGAGGGTCGTGCAGACCAGGCTGACTGAGACGAGCGGCTCGGGGTCGGTGCCCCTGGTCCAAGGTTCGCCGAGCGCATCAACTGGCTCCTTGATGAAGAAGCACAAATCAGCAGCCACTGTAGATTTAACGGCCAACGCTCCTCCAAAACCGAAGCATGGGCTACCTCCATGTTTTGTGATGCGGAACTTCTTTGAGGGAACGAGCATGGAGGTGGACCGAGCGGATTCTCTGTTCTTGGAAGGCATGGATCGTCCTGCTCGGCGACTATCTTTGGCTCAGGACGCGAGCGCAGTTATGCAGGTCTTAACAATGGCCTGGCTGACGGCCGAAGGGAGTCCCGGGCTAGAGCGAGAGAATATCAGGCTTAAGGAGCAGTTGGCTGCTTCTGAGGCTAAGCTAACAGCGGCCACCGAAGAAGCTAAAGCTGCGACCAAGGAGTCAACCGAACGAGCTGCCGTTATCGCCAAGCTGGAGGTCGACAAGAAGAGGGTGCTTGAGCAAAATAAGAAGTTGAAGGACGCCTTCTGCCCCAAGGATGACGAGGATGAGGAGACAAAGAATCTGGTGACTAGGGCTGAGCTGCTTGCTCGGATCGACTAAGATATGGAAGATCTGAATTCATCAATTGAGCTCAGCTTTCAGAATGCGGTGGACCAGATGAAAGTTCTCCAACCTGACATGACCCTGGACGTTGGTCGCATGAGCTACCTGTACAAGGTCGTGGATGGTCAGATCGTGGTCCCCTCAGACTTGGTGGCAGATGACTTTCAGCCGGGGTCGACTGATCAGCCTGGCCAACCTGAAGCGCAACTGGATCAGGAGGGTGCTCGTGAGGGAGAAGGCTGCCCGGGAGGCGAGGATAATTAATTTATGGCCTGCATGCCTGGTAATTTATGATGTATTTTGTTTTGGGGGCGTGGCCCCCTTTGTATGTAATCCTGAACAAGTCGGCCCTTTGGTGTCGCATTTTTAATTTCATGCGTACGACTTTGATGGTCGGTTCCTATGTTTTATTTGCTTGTAACAATGCGTCCGTTGGAGGACATAGTTTACTTGTTATTTTACTAAGTGTTTGGCATGCATCTCTGCATTAATTAGATGTGATCGAATGAATACGGGGTGCGTGAGTGATCTGTTGGTTAGGGGGACCAATCAGATTTAGGAGTCTTACTCCTGGTCGGTGCCCGGGCCAAGATAATGGCCCGGGCTCCGTGGCTTGAACACCCCATCGCGAGCTGGGGTTCTTCCTGGTCGTGGTACTTAGGCGACGTCAGACTCGTTCGAGTATCCGACCGTGCGGCAAGCTTCTCTTTTGCTCGAAAGGAGATCTTGCTTGACTTTGTTATATTTGGGATGTCGTGCTCGTACCTAAGCACGCAGTTTTCAGTCGATTTCCCTTTCTCCTTGCTTGGAAGTTGAGTAAGGTGACTTTGTGATTTAGCTATAGTATTGTTTGAGTTTCTCGGCGTTCCAAGGCCGAGCAAGCTCTTCCCCGTGTAGATTTTCCAAATAATAAGCTTCGTTCTCGGTTTTTGCTCGGATGCGATACGTGCCTTCCCAATTGGGCGTTAGTTTTCCCTCGCGGGGATCTCTGTGGTTTCTTCTAAGGACAAGGCTGCCTACCTCGAACGTCCGCCTTATGACCCTAGAATCATACCGAGCGGCTATCTTTTGTTTGAGAATAGTTTCTCGAAGAGCGGCCTTCGATCGAACTTCTTCGACCATGTCGAGCTCATCTCTTAAGGCTTCGGAATTGGTATCTTGTTCCATGGGGGATTCTGTGCGCTTCGATCGGACATGCATTTCTATAGGGATCACCGCTTCGGTTCCATATGCTAATCGAAATGGGGATTCCCCGGTTGTTGAGTGAGGCGTGGTCCTATATGCCCATAATACGCTATGTAGCTCCTCGACCCAATGCTTCTTATGCTCGTCCAGTCTTCGTTTCAAACCTCTTAGGATTACCCTATTCGCGGCCTCCGCTTGCCCGTTAGTTTGAGGATGCTCGACTGAAGCGAAATGTTGTTTCGTTCCCATTGATGCAACGAATTCTTTGAAGTGTTTATCTGTGAACTGAGTGCCGTTGTCGGTCACGATGGCGAGGGGCACCCCGAATCGGGCGAGGATGTTTCTCTTGAAGAAACGTAGTATGTTGAGCGCAGTGATTTTGGCTAAGGCCTCAGCTTCTATCCACTTGGTGAAATAGTCGACATCTACAATTAAGTATTTATTCTGACCAGACCCGACGACAAATGGTCCTAAGATATCCATCCCCCACCATGCAAACGGTCAGGGTGACGATAATGATTTTAGCTCGGATGGGGGTGCTGCGTGCACGTCTCCATGTCGTTGGCATTTGTCGCACCTCTTCACATGCTCTTTTGCATCGTGTTGGAGGGTGGTCCAGTAGTATCTTGCCCTTAGGATTTTTCGAGCCAATGAGCGTCCGCCAGGATGTTGTGCATTGATTCCTTCGTGGACTTCCCTTAGTACGTGTGGAATGTTTTCTTCCTCTACGCACCTGAGGAGGGGTGTAGAGAATCCTCGACGATACATATGTCCACCTACTATAGAATATGAGCATGCCCTTCGTCGTATAGTACTGGCTTCTTTTGGGTCGGTTGGTAATTCTCCTTTAGTTAAATAGTTGAACACTGGGGTCATCCAGCAGCTTGCGTCGCCCACGACGTTAATATCTACGCGGGCCGACGATTGTCCGATACTCGGTTGAGGAAGTGTTTTCTGTACGACGGACTTGTTGTTTCCTTTCCTTTTAGTGCTCGCTAACTTGGACAGGATGTCTGCGCGGGCATTGTTTTCTCGTGGAACGTGTTTGACTTCCACACTTTTGAACCGTTTTAGTTCCCCTTTTATGAGGGCCAAATATTCGGCCATGTTATCATGTTTGGCCTGAAAATCTCCTCGGACCTGGCTTGCGACCAACTGAGAATCCGTGCAGATTGTGATCTCTTCTGCTTCCAGATCGGTCGCGAGCCGTATGCCCGCTAGGAAAGCTTCATACTCTGCTTGGTTGTTAGAAGTGGGGAAAGATAGGGTTAGGGACACTTCGATGACGTTCCCCTCTTCGTTTTCCAAAATAATGTCGGCTCCGCTACCCGCCGGGCCAGATGCACCGTCCACGAAAATAACCCATCTGGATGAGACTTTCGGGTCTTGCTCGGTGAAGGTAAGTTCAGCCACGAAGTCGGCCAGCGCTTGAGCTTTGAGAGCTTGTCTTACTTCAAATTTGACGTTAAACCCAGATAGTTCTAATGACCACTTTAGCATTCGTCCGGCCATATCTGGTCGACCGAGCAACTGTCTTATGGGCTGATCTGTCCTTACGATGATGGTGTGAGCCAGAAAGTAATGGCGTAGCCTTCTAGCTGCAAGAAGGAGGGCCAAAGAAACCTTTTCTATCTGGAGGTATCGAATTTCTGGGCCCTGGAGTGTTTTGCTTGTGAAATATACAGGTTTTTGCCCTTCGGGTAGGTCGCGCACGAGTGTTGCGCTTACTGCTTCATTTGCAACAGCAAGGTAGAGATACAGTATCTCCCCTTCTTCAGGTCTGGATAAGACTGGGGGTTCGCTTAGTGCCTTTTTTAGGTGGGACAGTGCTAGCTCGCACTCCACCGTCCACTCGAAAGTTGTCTCTTTGCGGAGGAGTTTGTAAAAAGGGAGAGCGTGTTGAGCGGACTTTGCTACGAACCGAGCGAGGGAGGTAAGGACCCCGTTTAGTGATTGTATGGATTTTTTAGAAGTGGGAATTGGGAGCTCTACAAATGCCCGACATTTGTCAGGGTTGGCCTCGATGCCTCGTTCGGTTAAGTAGAATCCGAGGAATTTTCCTGCTCGGACACCAAACGTGCATTTTTCAGGGTTGAAGCGCATTTTACACTTTCGTGCTTGATCGAACACTTTTTGTAAATGGGACGTGTGGTCCGTTTCTTGTTGAGATTTGACGATCATGTCGTCCATGTATACTTCGAGCATGTCTCCGATTTCAGCTCGGAAAACCTTATTCATCATACGCTGATATGTTGCGCCCGCGTTTTTTAGACCGAAGGGCATAACGTTGTAAAAGTAATAGCCCAACTCGGTCATGAAGGCCGTGTATTTTTTTTCAGACACGGCCATGGGTATCTGATTGTACCCTGAATATGCGTCCATGAAGGATAGCAGCTTGAAACCGGACGAATTGTCGACCAATTTATCGATATTAGGTAAAGGGTATGCATCTTTCGGGCATGCCCGATTGAGATCGGTATAATCAACGCACATCCTCCATTTTCCAATAGATTTTTTCACAAGTACAACATTCGAGAGCCAGGTCGTATACCTGGCCTCGGTTACAAATTTAGCCTCTAGGAGGTCTTTAACAGCAGATTCAGCTGCTTCGGTCTTCTCGGCCGACTGCTTCCTCCTACGTTGAGCGACCGCCTTGTGTGTTGGGTCAATGGAGAGGTGGTGGCAGGCCGTCTCGGGGTCGAGCCCCGGCATTTCTGCGGCGCTCCAGGCAAATAAGTCTGCGTTCCCTTTGAGGCAAGCTTCCAATTGTCGCTTCACCAACTCAGGCATATGTGCTCCGATTTTAACGCACCGAGCTGGGTCTTCTCCCAGAGGAATTAGCTCGAAGTCTCCATCTGGTATTGGTCGGGATAGCGATTCTGTTGGCCTTTGGATGCCCTCGCTGCTGTCTGGAAATCTGCAGTCTAGGTCGATCGAGTCTACCTGAGGGAAAGCCCTGGGAATATCTGGTGAATTTGATGTCGGGGGACTTGGTTGGTATGATATTGAACTGAGACCTTTTGATGCTGCTTCGAAACACCTGCGGGCAGCGTCAACATCCCCGTGCAATGAGGCAACTTTACCTGAGGTAGTGTAATACTTCATCTTCAGGTGGACGGTGGATGGCACAGCGATTAGCTCGGCTAAGGTCGGTCGTCCTAGGATGCATTGGTACAGAGATGGGCAGTCTACGACTAGGAACTGGACCCTGACCGTCCTGGCTGTTTCGTTTGCCCCGAAGGTAACAAATAGGTCGACATATCCCCATGGTCGGGATACTGCTCCGTTGAAACCCTGAAGGTCCGATCCGACGTATGGAGTCAAGTGTGTCTCGTTTAGTTGGAGTGTCGAAAACAGCTGGGAGTACATGATGTCGCAGGAGCTACCTTGGTCCACCAGGATCCTCCTCACATCAAAGTTTGCCATGCGTGCTCGGATGAGCAGAGGGATGCTAGCGTTGGGTGCCCCTCCCAAGAGTTCCTCCCGATAAAATGCAAGGGGTACAGAGCCCTCTCTTGGTGGATCGAGGGTGGCATTTTGCGCGGGTCCTTTAGCAATTAACTGGTTGAATTTCAGTTTCACGGATCCGACCGTGATTTTGTTGAATCCTCCTCCCGAGATGACCATTGTTATAGGGAAAGCTTCCCATGGGCTGTGGGAGGACAGGTACCCCGACCCTTCGGCACGTTCTTGTAGGAAGAAGTCTTCCGGGCGATAAATGCTTAGAGCGACCTGCATGTTAGCATCTGCAGGGATGGGTACGGCTTCCTCGACTTTCTGGGTCTCCTGTGTTTCCTGTCGAGGAGTGTCTCTGGATTTGGTGAACTGCTTCAGGTGCCCGTCTTTAATGAAGATTTCGATCGCGTCCTTGAGATGGATGCAATCCTCTGTGTTGTGGCCGTGACTCTTGTGGAATCTGCAGTATTTCGTTTTATCCGTGTCGGGCTTGCTAGGTTGTTGCCTCGGAAAACGTACTCCTGCCTGTTTGAATTCCGAATTGGCGCACTCAGACAAAATTTTCTCTCTAGATGCCAGGAGAGGTGTGTATTCGTGGAACCGACCGATAGGTCCCCGGTGCTCCCGCGGTTCACGGGAGCGATCATCCTTTCTTTTGTCTCCTCCTCGACGAGATGTCGAAGGTTCATCGACCCGATGTGGTTTGGCGTCTTCACGGCGTCGAGCGTCTCTTACTGAACTGGCCGCTTGCTTTTCTTCATATTGGATTTAGGCTTGGGCTTTCAGTAGGAACGCGTCGAGGGTGGCCGGGGTTTCAATGCCGACCGCCCGATGAAAATCAGTTGAGGGGCGTAGCCCTCGTTCCAGCAAGTACTTTTTCATGTCGTCGGTCGTGGATACTTGGATCGCTTCTTTATTGAACCTCTCGATGTAAGTTCGTAAAGGCTCGTCCCTCCCCTGGATTATTGCTTCGAGCGAAGCTTCTGTCTTTGGGTGTCGCCTCGATGCGGTAAAGTTCCTGGAGAACGTGCGTCCAAGTTGTTTCCATGATGTAATGGATTCAGCCTCAAGGCTTTTGTACCATGTCATTGCTCCTTTCCTCAGCGTTGTAGTAAAGAGTCGACATTTGATTACCCCTCGTACACCCCGATAGTCGAGCAGTGCATCGATATTTTCGATGTGCTCGTCTGGGTCGGTGGTCCCATCGTATGAGCCTAACGGAGGGGGTTTTTCTAAGCCTCTTGGAAGCTTGGCCGCCATGATTTCAGATGAGAGGGGACCCCGAGCGTCCTCGTCGTCGCTGGAATTGAGCGACGAAGACCTGTGAGCGTGTTTCTTTGTTCGTCGGGGAGAGGGAGATCTTGATCTGCTCCTTCTTGATTTTCTTTTAGGAGAGGGTCGTGGGGAAGACTGACGAAAACGTTTGTCGCCTGTTGGTTCGTCGGTGTGCCCTTTCCTATTCTTTTTAGCAGGAGACGGAGTGTGCTCCCTTTGGGGTCTCGTGGGAGATTGTGGCCGACGATGAGAATTATCTTCAAGACGGGCGATCTTCTCGCCATGGGTGAGGAGCAGCAAGTTTGTCTGATTCAAGATCTCGGCCAATGCGGCGAAATCTGACCCTGAGGGAGTCGAAGGAAAAAGAGTTTCCGAGAGACTTTCCAAAGGTTGGTCGCGATCGGGCGAAGGTGATGCTGCCTTCCCGTCCGGATGGTCTTGCACCGTTTCGTCATGTAGAGGAGGATACATGTTGCTCTCACGTTGTGTGAGAATCATACCATCGTTCGATCGATTTTCCTGGTTGTCCCGAGCAGCCATGGATCTTGTTAAAACTTTGGTTCTTTGAGGATTTTGAAAGAAGAACGGGGAAATCAGTTTCCCACAGACGGCGCCACCTGATCGTACCTGGAGATCAGGATCCGATGTGGCTGGCCTCGAGAGCTGACGGAGATGGTCGTCGAGGAGAAAAAGGGGTTGTACCTGCAAGGGACTCCGATGCCAAAGTAAGTAACCGAGCAAAGAGTGAGCAAATACAAGTATTAAGGTCAGAGAAATTGAATACCTGACCCTCTCAAATGAGAGGGTTTATATAAGGGACTAGCTGAAAGATTATTGGTCCATTCTGCGAGGCGCGGATCGAGGAATCCGTGAAAATAGGCAACGGTCAATAATAGCCGTTAGGGAACCTCATCGCGGTCGGACTGTTTGTGGTCGACAGGGACCACTTTTTGTAATTGTGCTCGACGTCGAGCAGGCCTAATGGATTGGTCTTCTTGGCCCAATTGGAGGGATTGGGCCGATCCAGAACAGTAACTAGTCTGGCCTGTGTGTTATAACTTATAATTTATTATGTTTTTGTTTTGCTCGGGGACGTGGTCCTCTTTGAATGTAATCTTGAACAAGTCGGCCCTTCGGGGTCGCAAATTTTTGATTAAATGTGTCCGACCTTGGTGGTCGATTGTTCCTTTATAATGTTTTTACTTACATGTATTCGTAACTATGCGTCCGTCGGAGGACTCCCTTCCTTTTATGTTTCCATAAATGTTAAGTGTTTGATGCTCGCGTGATTGTTACGAGGGTCAGATGTAATTGGGAAAATACGGGGTATGTGTTTGTAATCCGTCGGTTTGGGGGACCGGTCAGATATTAGAGGCTGGCTCCTGATCGGTGCCCGGGTCAAGATAATGGCTCGGCCTCTGAGGCTTGAACGTCCCATCGCGAGCTGGGGTTCTGCCTGGTCGTGGTACATAGGCGACGTCGGACTCGGTTGAGTATCCGCCCGTGCAACAGTCATCCTCTTCTTCCCGAAGAAGATCCTGATAATCATATTATTTGGGCTGTTGTGCTTGTACCTGGGCACGCAGGTTTAGTCAGACTTGTTGCTCCTCGCTTGGTAGCCGAGCAAGGTGACTTTGTCATTAACTATAATACCGTTTTAGCTTCTCCGTGTTCCACGGTTGAGCGAGCTCTTCCCCGTGAAGATTTTCTAAGTAGTAGGCCCCGTTTTTAGTCTTTGCTCGGACACGATATGGGTCTTCCCAGTTTGGCGTTTGTTTTCCTTCGCGGGAATCTCTATGATTCCTTCTTAGAACAAAACTGCCCACCTCGAATGTTTGTCTTATGACCTTAGAGTCATGTCGAGCTGATATTTTTTGTTTAAGAGTGGCTTCTTGGAGAGAAGCTTCCGATCGGATTTCTTCGACCAGATCAAGCTCTTCTCTTAGCGTTTCGGAGTTGGTGTCCTGGTCCATTGGAGACTCTGTTCGTCTGGACCGGACATGCGTTTCTATGGGAATTACTACTTCGGTCCCATAGGCCAACCGGAATGGAGATTCATCGGTCGTTGAGTGTGGAGTGGTCATGTATGCCCAAAGTACGCTGTGTAGTTCCTCGACCCAGTGTTTCTTGTGCTCGTCGAGTCTTCACTTTAGACCTCTCAGGATTACCCTATTAGCGGCTTCCACTTGTCCGTTGGTTTGGGGATGCTCAACGAAGCGAAGTGCTGTTTTGTTCCCACCGAAGCAACAAATTCCTGGAAATGTCTATCGGTGAATTGGGTTCCGTTATCTGTTACAATGGCGAGCGACACTCTGAACCGAGGGAGGATGCTCCTCTTAAAGAAGTGTAGTATGTTGAGTGCAGTAATCTTGGGTAAGGCCTCCGCCTTTATCCATTTGGTGAAATAATCGACGCCCACAATGAGGTATTTATTTTGGCCGGATCCGACGATGAATGGCCCTAAGATGTCCATCCCCCACCATGCGAATGGCCATGGGGAAGATAGCGATTTTAGCTCAGTAGGGGGCGCCACATGCACGTCCCCATGTCGTTGGCATTTGTCGCATCTTTTTACGTGCTCTTTCGCGTCGTTCTGGATTGTCGGCCAATAATATCCTGCCCGGAGGATCTTTCAGGCTAGCGATCGTCCGCCCGGATGTTGTGCGTTGATTCCTTCATGGACTTCCCTTAGTACATGTGGGATGTTCTCTTCCTCGACGCACCTGAGGAGTGGTGTGGAGAAGCCTCGGCGATACATATGCCCACCGACCAAAGTATATGAGCACGACCTTCGACGCACAATACTGGTCGCTTTCAGGTCTGTTGGTAACTCATCCTTGGTCAAGTAGTTAAATACTGGGGTCATCCAGCAGTTGCCGTCTCCCACGAGGTTAACGTCTATGTGGGTCGAAGATTGTTTGATGCTTGGTCGGGGGAGCACTTCTTGTATGACAGACTTGTTGCTTCGTTTTCCTTTGGTGCTTGCCAGCTTGGAAAGAATATCAGCTCGGGGATTATTTTCCCGCGGGACGTGTCTTACCTCTATGCTCGTGAATCGTTTCAGCTTGTCCCTGACCAGGGCCAAATATTCGTCCATATTCTCGTTTTTGGCCTGGAAATCTCCTCGGACTTGGTTGGCGACCAACTGGGAGTCCGTGCATATTACGATTTCTTCCGCCTCCAGGTCGTTCGCGAGTCGCAGAACGGCCAGGAAGGCCTCGTATTCCGCCTGGTTGTTAGATGTGGGGAAAGAAAAAGTCAAAGATACTTTGATGATGTTTCCTTCCTCGTTT
This sequence comes from Lathyrus aphaca, assembly GCA_963966055.1. Taxonomy (NCBI): domain Eukaryota; kingdom Viridiplantae; phylum Streptophyta; class Magnoliopsida; order Fabales; family Fabaceae; genus Lathyrus; species Lathyrus aphaca. Next base: position 185,059,505 of record OZ014520.1, read on the forward strand.
TCCAGAATTATCCCAGCTCCACTACCCGTCGGGCCGGAAGCCCCGTCTACGAAGATGGTCCATTTGGACGGAGATTTCGACTCTTGCTCGGTGAAAGTGAGTCCTGCCACAAAGTCGGCTAGCGCTTGAGCCTTGAGAGCTTGTCTCCCTTCAAACCTGATATCGATCTCGGACAATTCCAACGACCATTTTAACATTCGCCAGACCATGTCTGGCCTTCCGAGCAATTGCTTTATGGGTTGGTTTGTTCTTACGACAACAGTGTGGGCTAAGAAATAATGTCGTAGTCTTCTAGCTGCAAAAAGGAGGGCCAACGCCACCTTTTCTATCTGGAGGTATTGTTGCTCCCCCAAAAAACACCGGGTCAAATAGGGTGCATAAGCGAACGTTCGGCGAAAGGAGAAAATGAGGGTGAAGTGAATAGAGTCGCCAGCTAGGCATTTTTATCCCGAAGGAAAGGTAATGCTGCATAAACCTAGAAAAAAGATGGAAGAGACGGTTGTGAACCAGAGAAACTGAGAAAGGGGGTTGGTTACAACCTAGGAAGGTATTAGCACCCAGATTGTTCGTCGTACTCGACGGGACCATGCTTACAAGATTGTGTTTAAAAGGATAGTGTATGTGCTATCTGTGTGCAAAAGTTGGAAATGAATGTACAAATGTCAGTGCAAAAGAGAGTGAAATGCTCAGGAACTGAGGCTTAGAAAGAATGATGAAAGAGGGGGATGACAAAGAGACTTTTGTTTGATAACAATTAAGTTATGCCTACGTATCCTCTCGTGCAATGAGGAAGTCAGAACACCGTAGTTCGACTCAAAGAGACTGAAAAATAAATTGACTGTGAACTGCTTGCTTGTCTATGCTCAAGTGTATGACTCATCTGGCTCGAGTGCTAACTGTCTTGCATTAGACGGAAGAAGCGAGTTCTCGTTTGTGAATGAGTGTGATGATAAAAGAATCCCGAAGGAGACGATTATTGTTTGTTTTTGTGTTTTCAGTTTTGTTATTGTTTTTGGTATTTTGCATAAGTTAATGAGCTTAAGCCTAAATCAAATGCTTGCAAACTCATTATATCCTCCCTGATTAGGGATAATGAGCCTACTTAAGCATGAGATAAACATCTCAACTTAATTGCCATGATGATTAGGATTAAGATCATTAACCTACTTGTGATTATTTAGATGTTTTTTTGGGTTTTTTGCTTAGTGTTAAATAATGAGTTTAATCTCTAATCACAGATTAGTGAACTCATTACAACATCCTAATAGAAGGATAATAGATGAGCACACTTAAGCTGAGGAAGATACCTCAACTTAATCCATGGTTAGGGATTAAATTCATTATATAACAAGTATTTATTAAGTATATTTTCATTAAAGGGATGAGATTAAGAAATGAGTTTTATGGTTTGTAAACAACTTGAGGGGGATTGTCCATTAAACACTAGGGTTAGTCCTTCTTAACCATAAAGGAAGAATTAGAACCCTAATGTAAGGCCCAAGTTACAAGATAAAGTCTTAGTGATTATTAAGATGATTTGATTAAGAGGTTTAAACAAATTAAAGGTTTAACACTTAGGATTAAAGTTATACACTCCATCCTAAGAGAAGGATGCAGGCATAACCCTAATTCCAAAGTCCTAAAACTTTAAGAGTTTAGTCTCTGATTATTGAGATGAGAAGAGAGACTCAAGGAGAATCAAAGGTGAAAATATAGGGGGGACTAATCACAACCATAATTATTATCATGCTTGGATTCTCCTATGGTTTATGAGACTTAAGAAAGATCTTCAAGGAAGCCACCACTGGAAGAAGTAGATGAAAGGAGGAGGAAGCAGAAGAATAAGTTACTTACTTCACTGAAGAAGATAAGTAACTTAAAGAAAGAAAGTTAGAGAGGTGGAACAAAAGTGAACAAGTTCACTTATAAGACAAGTAAGAATGCATATGAAAGGGATAAGAAGAAGTGAGAAGTGAAGGAAAATCCACTTCTCAAAGTAACTTACCACCTGAAAATGTTAGCATGAATGCATAAAGTACAAAGTATAAAGAAATGAAATGAAATGAGATGAAATGACCAAAGTCAGAAATGTTTATGCAATGTAAATGTCATGTAATATGATGTAAAGGCATACAAAGTGCATATGTGTGATCATACAAGAATGAGATGTCATGTAAGCATGCTTTGAAGTTTGAAAACACAAGAAAGTTTATGAAATGAAATGAATGCTAAACATGGAAAATGAATGAAGAAATGATCAAGCATGATTCTAACATGTCCTAAGATGTCTAAGATGACATATGAATGCAAGAAATGTCATGGCAAGTTCATGTAAGGATGCATATGCAAGATGAATGCAAATGAACACATGAAATTAGGGTTTTATGGACAAGCAAGGTACAAATGAACAAAACAGAATCATATGACATGATAAAAAATTGAAACCAAGCTCAAACAAACCCTAATCCCATACTAGGTCACACCCCAAAGGAGAAGGTCCGAAGCCTAACCAATCAAAAGTTATGATTTTCCTAAGTCTCTAGGGTTTTTTGGGTGATTCAAAGGGAAAAATGCAAGTCAAATTGAAAATGCAAGATAAATTCATGAGGAAAATGTCATATAAACTACATGAAATATGTAACACAATGCAAAAAGAATCATCTTCAAACTCTTATTGTTTAGACAGAAATGATTTTTTAAAGTTAGGGTTCAAAAATATGATTTTAATGACCCTTAATTCAAAGACAATTCACAAATTATGATCAAACCTAAATTGAAATTTGTGTGAAGAGTTTGAAAATGTTTCTAAATGCATTGGGATGATTCATGATTGTTTTGGTGATTTTTAGAAACCTAAATGTATTTTTAATTAATTAAAAGACTTTAATTAATTAAAAATAACATTTAAATATTTTAAAAATGCTTTTTTAATACAAAAAATAAAATAAAAATCATTTTTGGAATAAGAAAAATATTTAAAGTCAGAATGCAAAAGAAAATATTTTTTGGATGCTTTTTGGTATTTTTAATTAATTATGCAAGGAAAATAGAAAGAAAATGAATTAAAAATGAATTAAAGTGAAAGTAATCTGATCCAGTGGCTGAGATTCAAACCTAGGGGGGAGATGTTGACTGCGCGCGTGAATCAATGGATGGGATCACTCCTGACTAATTAATTGAGTTTTATTTTAATTAATCTGAAATTAACTTAATGAACTAATCTTGGTCACTCATGCGCTAACCCTAATCCTAATCCAATGGCCAAGATTCAAACTGGGGATTTAAACGTGGATTAGCCCTAATCACTTTCAGGTGACCGGAGAAGACCTCCGGTCATCTTCTCCAGCCAGACTCCCTCCCTGAATGTCTCAAAACCTCACAAAAACTCACTGCAAGCTCCAGAAATGATCTTTAACCATCAACAAACTCAAATCCAGCAACAAAAACAATTAATCATGGATCAAATGACTGAATCGAATCAAACAAGTTTCTAGGTCAAAATTTCAGATCATCAATACATACTCAATTCTTGCTTATTTTCAAAACTACACACATCCCCATGATCAGTGCAAGACATAGAATCATATTTTAACAAGAAAACAAGCTTCTGGAAAAAATGTTCATGGAGGTTACCTGAGTTGTAGTTCTTGAAAATGGAGCTTTCTGGGCCTTTCTTTTGTGCAAACCACCTCCTTTGGTCCCTCTGAGTCTATTGTGATGCTTGGAATGAGTTTATTTTGGCTGAATCATGAGTTCTAGTTCTGAGTATGCAGAAATCGTGTTTGTGTTTGAGAGTGTTTCAGGCTATGGTGATGGGTGGGAAATGATCCTGGGGTTATGTGGAGATGATTGGTGAAAAAAGATTGAAGTTTTAGTGGTTGAGCTATGAAATTCGAAGAGGTGAAGGTTTCTTGAGGTTTTTGTGATTCTGATGTTATGGATGGATTCAAGCCTCAATGTTATGTTCTTTTGAGTCCTTAGGGTTCACATAATGTATGCTGATTGGCTAGAGAGTTGTTGTGGCACAAGTTGATTGGTATGGGAGGAAATGCAAAATTGTCAACTTTGTGTACTTGAGGTATGGGCATGGTACAGAGCTGTTTCAAGGGGTGTCTTGGCCTCAGCAGAGTTTATGGATGGCCCTTGGATCAAAGGATTGCAGCTGGAAGGCTTGGATGAAGAGGTGTCATGCTTTATGCAATTTTCCAACTTTGATGTTTCTTGGATCACAAGCCATGAAAATGCCAAATTCTTGGGCCAATTCTGATGTTTAGAAGTTGCCTTGGCATGTTATGAAGTGTTTGTGCACATTAGAGGTCATTAGAATGCTTGGCAAGTGAAATTGCAAAATTCCCTCTTTGGCATGAACTTGAAAATTATGTGATTTTTGCCAACTTTGAAAGACCATATCTTGAGTTCTAGGATGAATAAAGACATGTTCTTGTACTTTTTGAAAAGGGAAAGATCCAATCTATAACTTTCATGACCAAGAATTTTTCATTTGAAGCATTTTTGGTTAAGAAAGAGGAGGTTGAAAAATTTTCCCAAAATGGAAAGTTTGCATTTCAAGTCATTTCCATTTTTGGCAAGTTTGCAAATGGCTCAAAATTATTCAATCTTGTGAACTTCCAACCTCTTATAAGATAAAATAAAGATAATATAACTTCAATTTGATGAAAATAACCCTTTGGTTCCATTGTTGGGGCCTCAGATGCCCTGATTTTGACTTAACTTGCTCAAGAAGTTACCCAGTGAACAAATGATTTCCATAATGAGTTTCTTCATCAAACTTGGTACACATGATCCTTATGACATATTAAGAACATTAGAAACAAGAATGACCAAAAATATTGGAGTTAAGGCCTCTGAAACCAAAACCCTAATTTTGGTCATCTGTGTAGTGAAAACCCTAGTTCTGCTTCCATGCCTTTACCAGTTCTTGTGATTTCTTGACTTCCATGAACTTTGAGGAGCATAATATGATGGTATAACACACATGGACCCTCTTGGAAATCTTTGAGACCTTTGGGATGGCTCAGATGGATTCTTGGATTGCTTAGACCACAAACCCTAGATGCAGATGAACTTGAACTTATGCAGTCAAACAAATATGCAATATGAGGTGTAATGCTTATGTTAAAACAAAAATGAAAGATCATAAGCCATGGTGTGACAAAAGGTGAGGGAAAATTTGGGGTGTTTACAGGTATCGAAGTTCAGGGCCATGCAGCGCCTTGCTTGTAAAGTAAATAGGTTTTTGCCCCTAGGGCAGTTCGCGAACGAGGGTTGCGCTCACGACCTCGTTTGCCACAGAGAGATAGAGGTAGAGTGTCTCCCCTTCGTTGGGTATAGACAGGACTGGGGGCTCAGACAATGCTTTTTTCAAATGGGACAAATCCTGCTCGCATTACTCCGTCCATTCAAAGGCAGCCTCCTTGTGAAGGAGTTTGTAAAATGGGAGGGTGTGCTGAGCGGATTTCGCCATAAACCGGGCGAGGGAGGTGAGAACCCCGTTTAACGATTGTATGGACTTTTTAGAGTTTGGGGTAGGTATTTCTGTGAATGCTCGATATTTATCCGGGTTTGCTTTGATCCCTCGCTCGGTTAAGTAGAACCCCAGGAATTTACCTGCCCGAACTCCGAATGTACATTTTTCAGGGTTGAAACGCATCTTGCATTTTCGAGCTTAGTCGAACACCTTTCGTAGGTGGGAAGCATGATCTGTTTCTTCCTGGGATTTTACTATCATGTCATCTATGTATACTTCGAGCATGTCCCCAATTTCAGCTCGGAAAATTTTGTTCATCATGCGCTGATAGGTCGCGCCTGCGTTTTTTAAACCAAAGGGCATAACATTATAATAATAGTTTCCCGATTCAGTCATGAAGGTCGTGTATTTTTTGTCGGCCACGACCATAAGGATTTGATTATACCCTGAGTAGGCGTCCATAAAGGATAATAGTTTGAAATCGGCCAAATTGTCGACCAATTTGTCAATGTTGGGCAAAGGATATGCGTCTTTCGGGCAAGCCCGATTAAGATCGGTATAGTCAACACACATTCTCCATTTTCCATTAGATTTTTTGACAAGTACAACATTTGAGAGCCAGGTTGTATACCTAGCCTCAGTTACAAAATTTGCCTCTAGGAGGTCTTTAACAGCCGACTCGGCCGCTTTGGTTTTCTTGGTCGACTGCTTCCTCCTACGTTGGGCGACAACTTTGTGTGTTGGATCGATGGAGAGATGATGGCAGGCCGTCTCGGGGTCGAGCCCTGGCAATTCTGCGGCGCTCTAAGCAAATAGATCGGCGTTTCCCTTGAGACATGCCTCCAATTGTCGTTTCTCCAAGTCGGGAAAATGGGCCCCGATCTTGACGCACCGAGCTGGATCATCCCCCAAAGGAATTAGCTCGAACTCTCCATCAGGAATTGGCGGGGACAGTGGATCAGACAACCTCCGAAAGCTCTCGTCTTCATCTGAAAACCTGCAATCCAGATTGATTGAGTCGACCTGGGGAAAAGCTTTGGATGTTCGCGGAGCATCCAAAGGTGTTGGAGCGGATGGGTTTGGCTGGTATGATATCGAGCTGAGGCCTTTGGAGGCTGCTTCGAAGCATCGGCGAGCAGCTTCGACGTCACCGTGTAGTGTAGCGACCTTGCCCGAGGTAGTATAGTACTTCATCTTCAGATGAACGGTGGATGGAACAGCGATCAGCTCAGCCAATGTTGGTCGCCCCAAGATACATGGGTATAATGAAGGACAATCCACGACCATAAATTGGACGCGAACAGATCTGGTAGTCTCGGATGCCCCGAAGGTGACGATGAGATCGACGTAGCCCCATGGTCGGGAAACTGCTCCGTTGAAGCCTTATAGGTCTGATCCGACGTATGGAGTCAAGTGTGTTTCATTCAACTGGAGTTCTGAAAATAATTGGGAATACATGATGTCGCACGAGCTACCCTGGTCCACCAGGATTCTTCTAACATCAAAATTTGCCATCCGCACACGGATGAGTAATGGGATGCTGGCATTCGATGCCCCTCCCAAGAGTTCCTCTCTGTAAAAGGCAAGGGGTATCGAGCCTTCTCTTGGGGGGTCCAAGTTTGCGTTCTGAGCAGGGCCTTTCACGATCAATTGGTCAAATTTCCTCTTCACGGACCCGACAGTGATCTTGTTGAAACCTCCCCTTGAGATGACCATTACAGAGGGAAAGGTTTCCCACGGGCTGTGTGTAACGCCCCGATTCGATTTTCCCAATTTTTGTGGAGTATTTTATTTTATTTGTATGATAATTGTTCTATTTGTGAAATTATCATGATGATATTTGATGTTGCGGAATTAATGTGATGATATGATATGTTGTGAGATTTTACCGTTTTGTGAATTTTCGGGTAAAATTGGTTTGGAGGGTATTTTAGGTATTTGTTAATTAGTGATAAGTTAGAAATTAGTAGAATTGGTATTTTTGTGAGAAAATTATATTTAGTTGGAAAGAGTAGAAAATAGAAATAGAAAGAAAAGAGAGTATAAGAGAGTGAGAAAGAGTGAAATAGAAAGTTAGTAAAGAAGAGAAAGAAAAGGAGAGAAGACAAAAATAAGAGAAAAGAGGGAAAGTTGGAAAAGCTTCAAGATTCCTCCTAGGAATCGGTATAATCGGGTAAGGGTGATAAACATTGTTATCTTATCATTGTGTATGATTATGTATGTGTGTGAATGATTGGGTTTTGGTTTTGATGAAGTTTAGAGAAGATGAATAGCTAGGTGTCGCTCCCACCAAATGACACCTGGTCAGAAGGGGTACAGACGCGAACGGTCGGCAAAAGGGAGAGAACACACAAGGGTGAACTGAAGAGAAAAGAGTCGACAGCTAGGCATTTTTATCCCGAAGGAAAGGTAATGCTGCATAAACCTAGAAAAGATGGATAAGACGGTCGTGAACCAGAGAAACTGGGAAAGGGGGTTGGTTACAACCTGGGAAGGTATTAGCACCCAGATCGTCCGCCGTACTCGACGGGATCCACGCTTACAAAATTTGTGTTTAAAGGGGTCGTGTCAGTGCTATTTTGTGTGCAAAAGATGGAAAAGAATGCAAGTGTCAGTGTAAAAGAAATGTGAAGAGGAATGAAAGAGTGTCAGTGTAAGAAAATAGTGTGAAGCTCAAGACTATAAGGCTTAAAGAATAATGTTGAAAGAGGGGGAATATACAGAGACTTTTGTTCGATAACAGTTAAGTTATGCCTACGTATCCTCTCGTGCAATGAGGAAGTCAGAACACCGTAGTTCAACTCAAAGAGACTGAAAGATAAATTGACTGCGAACTGCTTGCTTGCCTATGCTCAAGTGTATAACCTGTCTGGCTCAGGTGCAAACTGTCTTGCATCAGACGGGAGAAGCAAGTTGTCGTTTGTGAGTGAATGAGGTGAGAAAAGAATCCCGGAGGAGACGATTATTGTTTGTTTTTTTGTTTTCAATCTTTTATTGCTTTTTGGTGTTTGTCATAAGAAAATGAGCTTAAGCCTAAACCAAGGGTTAGTAAACTCATCACATCCTCCCTCTTGATCAGGGCTAATGAGAATACCTTAAGTGTGAAGTAAGCACCTCACACTTAATCACCATGATGTAGGATTAAGATCATTATCCTACTTGTAGTTATTCAGATGTTTTTGAAGTTTTTTTTGTTTAGTGTTAAGTAATGAGTTTAAGCCATAATCAAAGATTTAATGGACCCATTACACCATCCTAATAGAAGGATAATAGATGAGAACATTTAAGTTGAGGAAGGCTCCTCAACTTAATCCATGATTAGGGATTAACCTCATGACAAAATAAGACATTTATTAAAATGGATTTTAGTTAATGGTGAGATTAAGAAATGGATTTTATGGTTTGTAAGACAACTTGAGGGGGACTTGTCCATTAACACTAGGGTTAGTCCTTCTTAACCAATTAAGGAAGAATTAGAACCCTAATGCAAGGCCCAAGTTACAAGCTTGATGTCTTAGTGATTATTAAGTGGATTAATTAAAGGATTTAAACACATCAAGGGTTTAACATTTAGGATTAAAGTTATACACTCCATCCTAATAGAAGGATACAGGCATAACCCTAATCACAAAGCCTTAAAGCCTTAAAGGTTTAGTCCTTGATTAAGGGATGAGAACAGAAGACACAAAGAGATGACACAAAGGTAAAACTAAATGGGGGACTAATCAAACCCTAATTGTTATCATGCTTGGGTGTTCCTAGGGTTAATGAGGCTTGCAAGAGATCTTCAAGAGCAAAGCCACCAAGGAAGAAGCAAGATGAAGGAAGAGAAGCAAGAAGAAGCAAGACAACTTACTTCACTTAAGAAGATAAGTTGCTTGAGGAAAGAAAGAGGAGAAGGAGCATGAATGAGCAAACTCACTCTAATACAAAAGTAAAATGCAGCAATAATGCTTAAGAGAGATGAGAAGAGATTGTGAGAAGTGAAGGCAAATTCACTTCCCAAACACTTACCACCTGAAAAGTTAGTAATAAACAAATGAAAAGAAATGAAAATGAAATGAAATGCAAATATGCAAACCTAAATCAGAAGCATATTTATGATGCAAATGATGCTAAAGGATGATGCAAAGTCATGTCAAGAGATGCAAATGATCATACAAGCAATGAAGGTGCAAATGAGATATGAAAGTAAGCATGAAAGCTCATGGAAACATATGACATGTAATGAAAGCAAAAAACATGGCAAATGAATGATGCAATGATCAAACATGATTCTAATGTGTCCTAAGGTGTCTTATATGTCATGTGAATGCACAAAATGTCATGGCAATTCCTTATATCGATGCTTATGCAAGATGTATGCAAAGAAAGATGCAAAATTAGGGTTTATGCATAACATGCAATACAAAATTCAAAACCAGAAGCAATACATGGGATAAAAAATTGAAAATAGGATCAAAGGAACCCTAAACCTATACAAGTTCACTGCCCAAAGGAGGAGACCTAAATCTTAACCTAATGGAAGTTATGATTTTCTCAAGTTTGCTAGGGTTTTAAGGTAACTCCTAATGATAAATACAAAACAAATTGAAAATGAAGAATAAATTCAAACCAATTTTATCCTAGAAACTAAATGACATGAGGAATGCAAGCAAAAAGAACCATCATCAAATCCTTCATGGTTAGGAAGAAAGGTTTTTTCTAAGTTAGGGCAAAAATATTGATTTTTAAGAACCTTTAATCCAAAGAAAAATGTCAAAATAGGTCAAGAACCAAAAATAAATTTGTGTGAAGGGTTTGATAATGTTTCTAAATGTTTTAAAGAGATCTCTGAATTTTTTTTGGAATTTTTAAATACCTAAATGTATTTTTTAATTAATTAACTCTCATTAACTAATTAAAAATAATCATTTAAATGATTTAAAAATAATTTTTAATGCAAAAAATAAAAATAAAAATATTTTTGGTTTCTGAAAATAAATAAAAGCTTGGATAAAAATTTCCAGAATTTTTTGATATCATTTGCTATTTTTTAAAAATTCGTTCAAATAAATAGAAAACAAATGAAATAAATATTAGATTAAATGAGAAAATAAGAAAGTCAGCCAATCCAAAGACCCAGGTTCAAAATCAAAAGGGAGGGAATTGACTTCGCGCGTTATCCAATGGCCAGAATTCAAACTTCACTAATTACGTCATTAAGCCCTAATCTGAACCCTAAGCACTTTCAGGTGACCGAAACAGTGTTCCGGTCATCTTCTCCGGCTAGTCTCTCAAGCTATCTCACTCAATACGCAACCCCAAACCCTAAAACTCTCCAGAAATGATCCTCTCATCAACCCCAACAAGAATCATCCATCAAAATTCATTTATTCATCATCAAAAGCACGAATCGAAGCAAAACGGAAAACAACTCAGAAATTTCAGAAGCTCATGAAATGCTTATTTCTAAACTATTTTCGAAACCAAACATATCATGGCAATCAGGGGAACACATAGAATCATTCTATAACATAAAATGAAGGTTCTGGAAAAATAAATGCCATGGCTACCTGAAGTTGAGCTTTCAAAACAGGAGCTTTCTGGCCAGTTCTTTGCTTCAAATCCACTCCAATGACTCCCCTCAAGAGCTTGTGATGCTTGGTTGGAGTTTAAATGGCCCCAAAAGGAAGTTGGCAGAAGTTCAGTTCATGAAATGTGAAAATCGTATTTTGGATATGGTGAGTTTCAAAGCAAAATGAAGGGTGGGAAATGATCAGTGATGTTTATGGAGTTGAATGGTGGAAAAAGTTTGGAGGTTTGATGGTTGAGCTATGAGTTTCGAAGGCTTTTGCAAATTTGGGGGATTTTGTGTATGCTGAGGATTCTCAAGTGTTAGGCTGCAATGTTGTGTTCTTTGGCTTGGTTTTGATCCACATAATAAACTATGATAGGTCAGAGAGTGGGTGCTGGCCTATGTTGATTGGTATGGGCAAGTTGCCAAAATGTCAAAAGTTTTGTACTTGAGGTATGGGCTGGTTTTGCAGCTGGCTTTTGGCTTGTCCTGGCTCAGCATAGATCAAGGAGAGCCATAGATTTGAAATTGAGGTGATTCAGCAAGCTTGTGAGAAGTTATGTCCCCTTTTGCAATTTCCATGAAGTTTGGCCCCTTTTGAATTTCTTGATGTTCAAGGCATGGGATGAAATGATTCTTGGGCCAATTCTGATCCTTATTACATGAATTATGATGTTAAGACATGTAGAAGTGTGTTTGAAGTCACAAAAATGCTTGGCATGAGAATTTGCAAGTTTCCCTCTTTGGTGTAAAAGTGAAATTTATGTGATTTTTCCCAACTTTGACAAGCCATAACTTGAGTTCTATGATGAATTAGATCAAGTTCTTGTAATTTTTGAAAAGAGAATGATCCAATCTATAACTTTCATGACCAAGAATTTTTCATTTGAAGCATTTTTGAATCAAAAAGAGGACGTTGAAAAACTTTCCCAAAATGGCAAGTTTGCATTACAAGTCACTTTCCCAAAATGGCAACTTTGCAAATGGCTTGAAATTCTTCAATTTTTTGAACCTCTAACTTCTTCTAAGATAAAATAAAGATCATACACACACAAAATGAAGGAGAAGACCCTTTGGATGGGTGATTGGGGGCCTCAGATGCCCTGATTTTGCACTGACTTGTTCAAGAAGTCATTTATTGATCAGATGCCTTCCCCATTGAATTTCTTCATGAAAATTGGTATGTAGGATCCTTATAACCTATAGAGACCAATAGAAACAAGAATGACCAAAAAATTTGGAGTTATGGCCAGTGAAACCAAAACCCTAATTTTAGGTCATCTATGTAGTTAAGCTTGGCTCTGCTTCCATGCCTTTCTCATTTCTTGTGATTTCCTGACTTTATTGATCTTTAAGGGATAGGATATGATGTTTGAGAATACATGGACCCTCTTGAGATGATTGGAGACTCTTGGAGTGGCTCAGATGGCTCAGGGATGGCTCAGATCACAAACCCTACATGCAGATGACTTAGAACCAGTGCAGTGAAGCAAAAATGCAATGTGAGATGATATGATTGAACTTATGCAAATGAAAAGAATCACAAGCCATGGGGAAATGAGTGAGGGAAAATTTGGGGTGTTTACACTAGGGTTTGAGAGAAAATGTGAGAAATTGGTAGATTAATCGGTTAGAAATCATTATAATCGAAGTATGATGTTAAATATATGTTATTGATCATGTTTATGGAAGTATTTTGGAGTTTGGGGATGTTTAGAGTTAACTGTTACGCAGCTGGAAATTATGGAAATCTCAGTGGTCGCTCAGCGAGCTACCCCTCGCTCAGCGAAAGTTCCAGGGTGATTCTCGCTCAGCGGGAGAGAGGGAGCTCATCGAGCCTGTAGGTTTTGAGGGGTTATGTGTTTTAATCCGTAGCTTTAGTTTCGGGTATCCGTTTTTAGTGATCCTTATATCGATTCGAAGCTAGAAACACGTAGAAACTAATAATGCTAAGAAAAGTAATTTTTATCCGACTTTTACCCGACTTTTCCGATAAAACATAATTATGTTAATTATGGAATTGTGGGTTTGATTGTTGTGTTGTGGCCGTTTGGCAAGTAGATACATTGCTTGAATTAAATGCAAATGTATGCTAATTGAATGAGATGAATGCATTACTATATTGTGAATATGTATGCATTTTCAAGAATGTTGTGTGTCATTTTGCATGTAAAGCATAATGTATGCATTCTTGTGCTGTGGGATTCCTTGTGAATCCGTTGTAGCATCGTGTGCTCATGTGGAGTGTGAGTGATGACTACAATAAGATCGTGTGCCCATGTGGGGTGTGAGCGATCGGATTGTGTGCCCGTGTGGGGTGTGAGCAATCCACAAATATCGTGTGCCCATGTAGGGTGTGAGCGATGGGTGATTTATTCACATTGATTGTGTGCCCGTGTAGGGTGTGAGCAATCGGATTGTGTGCCCGTGTGGGGTGTGAGCAATCCATAAACATTATGTGCCCATGTGAGGTGTGAGCAATGGGGAACATCGTGTGCCTGACGGGGAGTTACTTTAGGTAACAAGCGATGATTCCATTTGGTTCCTGAGTGAACCTACTGAAATGTTGAGTCGGTACCGCATTTGCATCTACATAGAGTCGTGTGTCAGTCTCTATGAGTTGCATTTTATCATTTTAATTATGATATGCAGAAATAAACATGAATGTGCATATGTTTATTTGGAGTATTATGGAGATGATAGTATGTGTGATGAAACATACTTGTTGGTATATATGCATGTTTGATATATGTATATGTATGTGATTTATACATTTGTAATGTATATGTGTGATTAAACATAGCTAGATGTATGTTTATGCGAAATGAATAGAATTGAGGAATAAACATAAATAAAGTACGTTTATGTGAATTAGTGAATTGGTGCATGATGAATATGCTTGATTTTGTGTACGTACACGTTGCGATGTGTATAGGTGATGAGGAATGATTTGTGGTGAGAATATGTTTTATGTGTATTTTTATATGTTGAGATATATAATTATATGCAATGTTATTATGATAATGTTTCTCACCCTTCTGCTGTTTTATGATGCTCTACGAGGCATTGCAGAGTAGGTTACTGGATGGCAATTTTTGTGAAGCTCGTCTTCATCTTTTGGTCGGTCGGCTCTGATATGTAGCACCGGGTAGTTAGGTTGGCTTAGTGCCATTTTTGTGATGTATTGTGTACATGTATTTGTTGGATGGATGTTTTGTATAAACATGAATATTGTTGTTGGCATCAAACTTGTTGATATATATATATATATATATATATATATATATATATATATATATATATATATAAAATGGAAATATATATGTTTGATGTTGTTGATTTAGTTTCCGCTGTGTAATTATATCTTTGGAGATATGGGTGTAAGGATTAAATTTCCTATGTTGAAAACTACCCCATCGTTGCATATCTTTAAATGAGCAGGTGTTGTATGTTTTTAATTTCAAGCGTAATGTGGCATGCCTCTTTTATACCATGTTTAATTATACTCTGATGAAATTGTTAACATGTGCCTAAATGATTTAATTGATTATTTGGGGTATAGAAAGGGGGTGTTACATTAAGTGGTATCAGAGCCAGTGTTCGAGTCAGTTGTATCTGTCTTGATGTTGTTATGATTGAGTTTTTGTTTAATCTTGTTGTTGTCTTTGGGAACAATCAGAATATGGCTGGTAGAAATGACAATGCTATGGCTGCTGCTTTGGAAGCAATGGCTAGGGCGGTGCAGGGAGTGCCGAATATGAATGCTAATGATGAGTTCAGGAAGAACCAACCGCCGGTCTTCAAAGGAAGATTTGATCCTGATGGTGCTCAAAATTGGTTTAAGGAGATTGAAAGAATCTTCAGAGTCATGAACTATGCCTAAGAGAGTAAGGTGAGGCTTGGTTCTCACATGCTGAAGGAAGAAGCCAATGATTGGTGGGTCGGTAGAAGTCAAGCTCTTGAGGAGGATGATGAAGAGATAACTTGGGAAGTTTTTCGTACTGAGTTCTTAGGGAAGTACTACCCTGAGAGTGTGAAGGGAAAGAGGGAGATGGAATTCCTTAAGCTGAAGCAAGGTAGTATGTCAGTGGTTGACTATACTGCTAAGTTTGTGGAATTGGTTCAGTTTCATCCTCATTATGTTGCTGCTACTGCTGAGTTTTCTAATTGCATTAAGTATGAGAATGGCTTACGTCCTGAGATTAAGCAAGCTGTGGGATATCAGAGAATTAGAAGGTTTTCAGATTTGACTGAATGTTGTAGAATCTTTGAAGAAGATAGCAAAGCTCGTTCTACACATTATAAGGGTGTGAATGAGAGGAAAGTGAAGCAACAAGCTAGAAGTGGACCTTATGTGACACCCGCTGATAAGGGCAAACATAGGGAAAACTTTGATAGGAGATCTGGTGGAGGGAGTTCTGGTCCCGTTAAGTGTTACAAGTGTGGCGATCTAGGCCACAAGTCTTTTGAGTGTGGGAAGAATATTGTGAAATGTTCAAACTGTGGAGGTCTTGGATATGCTACTACCGAGTGTAAGAGGAATGTTGTGAAGTGCTTCAATTGTGGGGAAGTTGGTCACATTAGTACTAAGTGTACTAAGCCTAAGCAAGCTTAGGCGGACGGAAAGGTGTTTGCATTAGCAGGGAAGGATACTACTAGTGCAGACCGTTTGATTAAAGGTACATGCTTTATTAATAGTACGCCTTTAGTTACTATTATTGATATTGGAGAGACTCATTCGTTCATTTCTCTTGAGTGCGCTAAGCGTTTGAATTTGTTTATGTCTTCTTGGGGTGGTGAGATGGTTATTGAGACTCCTGCTTTAGGGTCGGTAACTACTTCTTTGGTGTGTGTAAGTTGTTCTTTGACCATGTATGGTAAAGATTTTGTTATGGATTTAGTTTGTTTGCCGTTGGAAAGTTTGGACGTGATCTTGGGTATGAACTGGTTGCAATTTAATCGAGTTCATATAGATTATTATCATAAGTTAGTAAGGTTTCCTTCTTTGGATGATGATGAAGAAGAGATTTTCCTATCCACGAAAGAGTTGAAGAAACTTTTAGTGGACGAAGTTCAATTGTTTGGTTTGTTTGCATCGTGGTCAATGGAAAGCGAAATGGAGATAAGTAGATTTTCAGTGGTGTGATTTTCCAGAAGTGTTTCCGGATGATATTAAGGATGTACCGCCGGAAAGAAAAGTCGAGTTTTCTATTGATCTAGTTCCGGGTACTAGACCGATTTCGATGGCATTGTATCGTATGTCAGCTTCAGAGTTGGTAGAATTGAAGAAGCAGTTGAATGACTTGTTGGATAAGAGGTCTGTTAGGCCGAGTGTTTCTCCTTGGGGTGCGCCGGTATTGTTGGTAAAGAAAAAGGATGGAAGTATGTGGTTATGCATTGATTATCGACAGTTGAATAAGGTAACAATTAAGAACAAGTATCCGCTTCCGAGGATTGATGATTTGATGGACCAATTGGTTGGTGCGCATGTTTTTAGTAAGATTGATTTGAGATCAGGATATCACCAGATTCGTGTGAAAGAGGAGGATATTCAAAAGACGAATTTTAGGACACGGTATGGTCATTACGAGTATTCCGTGATGCCATTTGGGGTTTCTAATGCGCCAGGTGTGTTTATGGAATACATGAATCGTATTTTTCATGAACAGTTGGATCGTTTTGTGGTTGTGTTCATCGACGACATTTTGATTTATTCTAAGTCTCAAGAGGATCATGAAGAGCATTTAAGGATTGTGTTGCAGATTTTGAAAGAGAAACAATTGTATGCTAAGTTGTCAAAGTGCGAGTTTTGGTTGTCGAAGGTAAGTTTTCTTGGGCATGTTATTTCCGATGGTGGTATTAGTGTTGATCCTTCCAAGATTGATGCGGTAATGCAATGAGAAGTTCCTAGATCGGTTACGAAGATTCGAAGCTTTTTAGGCTTGGCGGGTTATTATCGGAGGTTTATTGAAGGATTTTCAAAGTTGGCACTTCTGTTAACGCAATTGACTTGTAAAGGAAAAGCTTTCATTTGGGATATTCATTGTGAAGAGAGTTTTATGGAAGAGAAGGTTAACAACGGCTCCGATCTTGATTTTGCCGAATCCGACAGAACCATTTGTGGTGTTTTGTGATGCTTCATTGTTTGGGTTAGGTGGTGTTTTGATGCAAGATGGAAAATTGTAGCTTATGCTTCAAGACAATTGAGGGTGCATGAAAAGAATTATCCTACGCATGATTTGGAATTAGCGGTTGTGGTTTTTGCTCTAAAAATTTGGAGGCATTATCTTTATGGTGCAAGGTTCGAATTTTTTAGTGATCACAAAAGTTTGAAGTACTTATTCGATCAAAAGGAATTGAACATGAGACAAAGGAGATGGTTAGAACTTTTGAAGGATTATGATTTTGGTTTGAATTACCATTCAGGTAAGGCGAATGTGGTGGCTGATGCCTTGAGTCGTAAGTTGTTACATATGTCCGCATTGATGATAAGAGAATTGGAACTTTTTGAGAATTTTAGAGACTTGAGTTTGGTTTGCGAAATGACGCCGAGAAGCGTGAGACTTGGTATGCTACGTGTTACGAATGATTTTCTTTCAACCGTTTGTGAAAAGAAAAAGTTGGATTTGAAATTTGTTGATTTGATGATGAATGAGAATGAGGATTTCAAGGTTGATAATTTTGGAGTTTTGAGATTTCGTGGTTGTATTTGTATTCCCGATGATGAGGAGTTGAAAAAAATGATATTGGAAGAGGGACACCGGAGTAATTTAAGTATACATCCGGGAGCGAATAAGATGTATCAAGATTTGAAAAAGATCTTTTGGTGGTCCGGATTGAAGAGAGATGTAGCTAATTTTGTGTATGCATGTTTGACTTGTCTGAAGTCTAAGGTGGAACATCAAAAGCCTAGTGGTTTGATGCAACCGTTGGATATTCCGGAATGGAAGTGGGATAGTATATCGATGGATTTTGTTACGGGATTGCTGAATACGCAAAGAGGTCATAATTCTATTCGGGTGATTGTAGATAGACTTACTAAATCTGCTCACTTTATTCCGAATGATATCAGTTATTCTTTGGAGAAGCTAGCCGAGATTTATGTTTTTGTGATTGTGAAGTTACATGGAGTTCCTAAGAGTATTGTATCAGATAGAGATCCTAGATTTACATCGAGGTTTTAGGAAAGTTTACAAAAGGCTTTGGGTTCTAAGCTAAGATTGAGTTCGGCTTACCATCCGCAAACGGACGGTCAAACCGAGAGGACAATTCAATCATTGGAGGATTTGTTGCGTGCTTGTGTGCTAGAACAAGGTGGTGTTTGGGATAGTTATTTAGCGTTGATTGAGTTCACATATAATAACAGTTTTCATTCGAGTATTGGTATGGCACCATTTGAGGCTTTGTATGGTCGGAGATGTCGAACACCTTTATGTTGGCATGAAACCGGAGAGAGAACGGTAGTTAGACCGGAGATGGTACAACAAACGACGGAAAAAGTAAAGTTTATTCGGGAGAAGATGAAAGCTTCTCAGAGTAGACAAAAGAGTTATCATGACAAGAGAAGGAAGGATCTTGAGTTTCAGGAAGGCGACCATGTGTTCTTGAGAGTTACACCGGTTACGGGTGTGGGTCGTGCTTTGAAGTCGAAGAAGTTGACTTCTCGTTTTATTGGACCGTATCAGATTACTGCATGAGTGGGTGATGTGGCTTATCGTGTGGCGTTGCCTCCGAATATTTCGAATTTGTATGATGTGTTCCATGTTTCGCAACTTCGGAAGTATGTTCCGGATCCGTCACATGTTATTCCTATGGACGAGGTTGAAGTAAGAGATAACCTTACGGTGGAAGCTTTGCAGGTTAGGATTTTGGATCGTGAAATTAAGAAGCTAAGAGACAAGGATATTGCGCTTGTGAAAGTGGCGTGGGGAGGCGCTGCGGAAGGCAATATGAATTGGGAATTGGAGAGTAGGATGCGCGAGTCGTATCCGGAGTTGTTTGGATCAGGAAATATTTTCGAGGACGAAAATTTCTAAAGTGGGGGAGAGTTGTAACGTCCCGATTCGATTTTCCCAATTTTTGTGGAGTCTTTTATTGTATTTGTATGATAATTGTTCTATTTGTGAAATTATCATGATGATATTTGATGTTGAGGAATTAATGTGATGATATGATATGTTGTGAGATTTTACCGTTTTGTGAATTTTTGGGTAAAATTGGTTTGAAGGGTATTTTAGGTATTTGTTAATTAGTGATAAGTTAGAAATTAGTAGAATTGGTATTTTTGTGAGAAAATGATATTTGGTTGGAAAGAGTAGAAAATAGAAATAGAAAGAAAAGAGAGTATAAGAGAGTGAGAAAGAGTGAAATAGAAAGTTAGTAAAGAAGAGAAAGAAAAAGAGAAGAAAGAAAAGGAGAGAAGAGAAAAAGAAGAGAAAAGAGGGAAAGTTGTAAAAGCTTCAAGATTGCTCCTAGGAATCGGTATAATTGGGTAAGGGTGATAAACATTGTTATCTTATCATTGTGTATGATTATGTATGTTTGTGAATGATTGGGTTTTGGTTTTGATGAAGTTTAGAGAAGATGAATAGTTAGGGTTTGAGAGAAAATGTGAGAAATTGGTAGATTAATCGGTTAGATATCGTTATAATCGAAGTATGATGTTAAATATATGTTGTTGATCATGTTTATGGAAGTATTTTGGAGTTTTGGGATGTTTAGAGTTGACTGTTACGCAGCTGGAAATTCTGGAAATTGCAGTGGTCGCTCAGCGAGCTACCCCTCGCTCAGCGAAAGTTCCAGGGTGATTCTCGCTCAGTGAGCGAGAGGGAGCTCAACGAGCCTGTAGGTTTTGAGGGGTTATGTGTTTTAATTCGTAGCTTTAGTTTCGGGTATCCGTTTTTAGTGATCCTTATATCGATTCGAAGCTAGAAACATGTAGAAACTAATGATGCTAAGAAAAGTAATTTTTAGCCGACTTTTACCCGACTTTTCCGATAAAACATAATTATGTTATTTATGGAATTGTGGGTTTGATTGTTGTGTTGTGGCCGTTTGGCAAGTAGATACATTGCTTGAATTAAATGCAAATGTATGCTAATTGAATGAGATGAATGCATGACTATATTGTGAATATGTATGCATTTTTAAGAATATTGTGTGTCATTTTGCATGTAAAGCATAATGTATGCATTCTTGTGCTGTGGGATTCCTTGTGAATCCGTTGTAGCATCGTGTGCTCATGTGGAGTGTGAGCGATGACTACAATAAGATCGTGTGCCCATGTGGGGTGTGAGCGATCAGATTGTGTGCCCGTGTGGGGTGTGAGCAATCCAGAAACATCGTGTGCTCGTGTGGGGTATGAGCGATGGGTGATTTATTAACATTGATTGTGTGCCCGTGTGGGGTGTGAGAAATCGGATTGTGTTCCCGTGTGGGGTGTGAGCAATCCATAAACATTGTGTGACCATGTGGGGTGTGAGCAATGGGGAATATTGTGTGCCCGACGGGGAGTTACTTTAGGTAACAAGCGATGATTCCATTTGGTTCCTGAGTGAACCTGCTGAAATGTTGATTCGGTACCGCATTTGCATCTTCATAGAGTCGTGTGTCGGTCTCTATGAGTTGCATTTTATCATTTTAATTATGATATGCAGAAATAAACATGAATGTGCATATATTTATTTTGAGTATTATGAAGATGATAGTATGTGTGATAAAACATACTTGTTGGCATATATACATGTTTGATATATGTATATGTATGTGATTTATACATTTGTAATGTATATGTGTGATTAAAAATAGCTAGATGTATGTTTATGCGGAATGAATAGAATTGAGGAATAAACATAAATAAAGTACGTTTATGTGAATTAGTGAATTGGTGCATGATGAATATGCTTGATTTTGTGTACGTACACGTTGCGATGTGTATAGGTGATGAGGAATGATTTGTGGTGAGAATATGTTTTATGTGTATTTTTATATGTTGAGATATATAATTATATGCAATGTTATTATGATAATGTTTCTCACCCTTCTGCTGTTTTATGATTCTCTACGAGGCATTGCAGAGTAGGTTGCTGGATGGCAATTTTTGTGAAGCTCGTCTTCATCTTTTGGTCGGTCGGCTCTGATATGTAGCACCGGGTAGTTAGGTTGGCTTAGTGCCATTTTTGTGATGCATTGTGTACATGTATCTGTTGGATGGATGTTTTGTATAAACATGAATATTGTTGTTGGCATCAAACTTGTTGATATATATATATATATATATATATATATATATATATATATATATATATATATATATATATATATATATATATATAAATGGAAATATATATGTTTGATGTTGTTGATTTAGTTTCCGCTGTGTAATTATATCTTTGGAGATATGGGTGTAAGGATTAAATTTCATATGTTGAAAACTACCCCAACGTTGCATATCTTTAAATGAGCAGGTGTTGTATGTTTTAAATTTCAAACGCAATGTGGCATGCCTCTTTTATACCATGTTTAATTATACTCTGATGAAATTGTTAACATGTGCCTAAATGATTTAATTGATTATTTGGGGGCATAGAAAGGGGGTGTTACATTGTGGGAGGAAAAATACCCTGGGCTTTCAGTATGGTCGGGCAGGAAGAAGTCCTCCGGGCGGTAGATGCTCAGAGCAACTCTCATGTTTGCATCTGATGGTATGGGTACAACCTCTTCGACCTTCTGAGCCTCCCGCGCCTCTTGGCGAGGGGCGTCTCTTTATTTAGTAAATTGCTTAAGGTGTCTGTCTTTAATAAGTATCTCGATTGCATCCTTTAGATGGATGCAGTCTTCAGTATTATGACTGTGACTCTTGTGGAATCTACAGTACTTCGTCTTGTCCGTGCCCGGTTTATTAGGCAGCTGCTTCGGGAAGCGTACTCCCGCTTGTCTGAACTCTGAATTGGCACATTCGGACAGGATCTTCTCTCTTGAGACCAGGAGAGGGGTATATTCATGAAACCGACCGACGGGTCCTCTGTGCTCCCGCGGTTCACGGGAGCGATCTTTCTTTCTTTTGTCTCCTCCCCGACGAGATGTCGAGGGTTCATCGACTTTGGAGGGTTTTGCGTCCTCACGACGCTGGGCATCTCGGACAGAGCTAGAAGCCTGTTTCTCCTCGTATTGGATGTAAGCTTGGGCTTTTAAAAAGAAAGCGTCAAGGGTGGTCGGGGTCTCGATGCCAACCGCACGGTGGAAGTCGGTCGACGGGCGCAGACCCCGCTCCAGCAAGTATTTCTTCATGTCGTCCGTGGTGGATACCTGGACCGCTTCTTTGTTGAACCTCTCGATATAGGTCCGCAGAGGCTCGTCCTTCCCTTGGATGATTTCTTCGAGCGATGCCTCCGTTTTCGGGTGGCGTCTAGAAGCGGTGAAGTGCCTGGAAAACGTGCATCCGAGCTGTTTCCAGGAAGTGATGAACTCTGCTTCGAGGCTCTTGTACCACATCATCGCACCCTTCCTCAGAGTCGTAGGAAATAGGCAACATTTGATTGCCCCTCAGACCCCTCGGTAGTCGAGCAAGGCATCAATATTCTCGATATGCTCGTCAGGATCGGTGGTCCCATCATACGAGCCTAAGGGTGGATGTTTCTCTAAACCCCGTGGGAGTTTAGTAGCCATGATTTCTGACGAAAGGGGGCCCCTGGTGTCCTCATCATCACTGGAATTGAATGAAGGAGATCGGGGCGTGTGCTTCTTGGTTCGTCGGGGTGATGCAGATCTTGATCTGCTCTTTCTTGACTTTTTTGGTGACCGAGATCGCCTTCTTGAAGGGGACGTCCGAGGAGGAGACGAGCGGGACCGTTTGTTACTAGTAGATTCATCATTGCGTCCTTTCCTCTTCCTTTTAGGAGGGGAAGGACTACGTCTTCTTCGATGTCTCGTGGGGGATCGGGACGACCGACAGTTGTTGTCCTCGAGACGGGCAATCTTCTCACCGTGGGCGAGGAGCAACAAATTCGTCTGGTTGAGAATCTCAGCCAGCGCAGCAAAGTCAGATCCTGAAGGTGTTGGAGGAAGGAGGACCTTTGGGCTACTTTCTAAAGGCTGGTCGCGATCGGGGGAAGGTGAAGTTGTCTTCCCATCTGGGAGGTCCTACACGGTGTCTTTGTGCAGAGGATTATTAGCGTTGCTCTCACGTTGTGTGAGGAGCATACCGTCGTTCGACCGATTTTCGGGATTGTTGTCTCGAGCAGCCATGGATCTTGGTAAAAGACTTTGGTTCTTGAAGATCTTGAGAGAGAAGAATGAGGAAATCAGTGATTCCCACAGACGGCGTCACCTGATCGTACCTGGAGATCAGGATCCGATATGGCTGGCATCGAGCGTTGTTGAAGGACGGTTGATGAGGAGAGGAGGGGGTGTACCTGCAAGGCACTCCGATGCTAAAGTAAGTGACTGAGCAAAGAGCAGGCAAGTAAGAGAATAAGGGTGAGAGAATTGAATACCTGACCCTCTCATGTGAGAGGGTTTATATACTTTCCTTGATGGATGGCTATTGGTTCAAACCGTTGGGTGCGGACCGTGGAATCCATATGAATAGGTAACGGTCAAAACTAGCCGTTAGGGGATTTTATTCCGGTCGATTCAGCCTTGGTCGACACAGACCATCCTCCCGAGCATGATGCTCGACGAAGAGCGTGTTGGGCCGCTAATTTGTCTAACCCGGCTCTGAAAGTTGGGCCTGGCCGGAACACCATCCTTTGTATTAACCGTTGGACCTTTCTCCAACCCATCACCGATCTTCGAAGCTCCATCTTCATCACTACCTCCGACGGCTTCAGCACCTCCGGTAAACATTCCATCATCATTGTTTACCTCCATAGCTACCTCCGTTTCAGAATCAAAATAGTTGGTACCACCCTCGTCCGAGACCGGAGATATAGAAACGCAAGAGTTAAAATTTTCATCAACTTCCAAAGATCTGTGAACTGCAGAAAAGTCTTCTAACAACAAGTGGTTAAACAATCTCCTATATATATCCACCTCCAAACTATCCTTCAAGACAAAACCAACTGGTACTCTCACCAAAACTCTAGCCACTTCCATACTCATGCCTTCAATGGTGTTTTCGTCTCCACAAATAAAGTCACCGAAAGAGTTTGCAACCAAAGTGAAGAAGCTCAGATTCCAAGTATGACAGGGTACCCCAAACATTCTGACCCACATCATCCTTCCATCTTCTAAATCCTCCTCCCTCCATCTATGAATATCTGCGAACCATAACCTCCACCAAGTTAAATCTTCTGAAATCAAATATTCCAAAACACCAAACTCATATTCCTCCAATAAGCATTTCTTTGCTCCAAGCGGAACTACCTTGACAGTGAAAAGGAGTGAAGCTGGATAATGTGATTATTGATGGAAGGAAAATCCACGCTAACTCACCTAGGTTTGAGAAGGGTTCAGTCAAGTCCCTTCCCGGAAGTAAGGGTTTTCAGTTCGCAGAAGGTAATAGAGGGTTGTTGCGTACGAATCATCTGGTGCGTAAGTAGGTTAAGCCGCTATCAAGGGAGTTCAATGGAACTTGCTCTTTTGCGAAGATTGTGTGAAAGGGAGATTCAGATCATGTCATTAAGTATGTTTTGGCTTCTAATAATAGAGAATATAGATTGGATAAAGCTTATGTTGGAACCACTATTTACTGTATTTTTTTCCACTTATTGAATTAATTTTATAATACTTATATTATAAAAATTAATTTTATTATGCTGCACGGATACTAATATTTCATCATAACCATTTTCAAGTATGAATCCACATCATTTTTCACATAATCCTTATATTCAGAAGACTACTCAAACACTTTGCCATAATTTATATATAAATAACATTATTCTAAAACAGCATTTTATATATTAAAAAAAATAAAACAGCAAATTGCTTTTTTTTTCCTCACTTTTCTGCCAATCCAGCACGGAATCAATACAAAGATGGAATCAACTACAGTTTTACTTTCACGTAAACAAACACACTTCTACCGTTGCCTTGGGACAAACTGTTACTTTTATAAACTTGGCGTATAAAGAAACTGTTACAACGAGAAGAAATTGTATATGACAGATTAGAGAAAGAGATATAAAGGCGCTTCACATGATGTGGTACCTTGGAAGGAACACAAAACAGTTGTTAGAAGGTTATGGCCCCTTAGGAAATTATGATGCTTTAACATCACAACATGATCATCATTCATCAGAATGACAGAATTCGATGAGCTTTCGTGTTTTCTTTGAGAATTTGGATTGAGACATCATATACACTATTTGGCATCACATGGCCGCCCACTATAGTCTCTATACAGTCCCTTCCTATCCCTAATAATAATTATGAAACAATTATACAATTTGCTATCAAAAGTTTGTATTTATCTTCTAAATAATGTAACAAGGACCCGCACATAATCATTCTTTACGAATGATATTAAAATGCTTTATTGAAAAACTTTCTAAGCAATGTTAAATATTTCACCCTCGACCTACCTGTAATATCAATCATAAATTAGCGTATTGTATCTCGATGCATGTATCATGCGTTTCATATAATATGTCGGCTATATAAAATTAATCTTAAAATTAATTATATTATATTTTTTTCTTAAATATAACTTAATTAGATATAGATACCCGACAATAAAACCAGTGGAAAACTCATGCGGACGTATGAGTACTCGTCGTTTTTGTTTTCGTATAATTTGTGTTAGAATGATTTTAGAATAATATAACACTTTATATATATATATATATATATATATATATATATATATATATATATATATATATATATATATATATATATATATATATATATATATATATATATTTCTCTTATTTAATCAATAAGATATAATTGTGAAATTTTTCTCAGTATTTTACTTGATGAATAAGTATTTAATACATTATAATTTGTGTCAGAATGATCTTAAAAATAAATAATAAAATTAGTTTAGAAAAATAAATTTATATAATTATAGATGTTATAGAGGGAAAAAATTAAATAATTTATTTAAAATATTTTAACAAAATAGAAAAATTAAATTGAAAACGAAAAATATAAAAAATAAAAAATAAGCAATAATAACATGTCTTGTTTAAGAAACAAATTAAAAGATAGAAAAAAATGTAAATAAAGAAAACTGAAAATGAAATTCTAATGGGCTAAAATGAATGAGAATGAAAGGGCATGTAGCAAAAGGAGAACATTTGTCACACTTGAAAAACAGAAATCCCATTTATATAACCAACCCATTAAATAACAAAAATTAATGGTATTTTAATAATATGGTTTAACTTCTCATTTCCATTTATAAAACCAACCCATTAAATAACAAAAATTATTTTGATATCAATTTCATTAACTCGTGATACACATCTTTGTAATTAATATATTAAATATTTAAAAAAAATATTATAAATAAATAAAACTGATAGATATAAATATTGTTTAATATTTTCTCAATTGTTGTAAATAAAAATAACAATATAAATAAACTTTAAATGTTGTTTCTAAATTTTTTAACAACGAATTTGATCTCGTATATAAATAATAAGTTTGTTTTGACATTACTTATATATTTGATTATAAGTAAAAAATTGAATAATCATTTATTTATACCGGTAAGGTAAGTAAATTTTATTTTGTTCAATAACATACACTTTTATTTATATTTTATAATTTAATTTAATTAAAAATTTATAATTTCTTTAAACTAAAATAATCATTTGGTGGAAATCTCATTTACATATTAAAAATAGATATTTCATTATTTTTTATTTACCCGTAATAATTGTTTCTCAAATGTTATAAAAATGAAGAAAAAAAATAGAAAGACAAAATTATTTAACCAACACAGTTTATTATTTTAAAAAATATATATTTTTATTTATATTTGTAGCATAATATAATTATTCTTATTTTTATTTATTTATGTTTTAAATTTTTGAAATAATATTTTTAATCCTTAAATCTTTTATTTTTAAAGACCCTTCATTTTCATAATTTTATATTAATGCTAATATTTGAAATAATTGAGTTTAAGCATGTTTAAAAAAATTAAATGAAATTATCTACACATACATTTGAAGGCAACTTCTAGAAACACTTGATATTTTACAATTCAAATAAAAAATATATTTTTATTTATATTTACATCATAATTTTTCTAATTAACTATAAATATTTGAAAAATATGTATATATACTACAAAAATATTTGATGATATTAATTAATTTAGTAACTATCAAAATCTAATTTCATATCGCATTAATTTATTGATTATCTATAATTAAAAAAATATAAATTATAAACGTTGGTATTTGGATCAAAATTATATTTTATAATCATCACTATGGTTGAAATTTAATTCTATTAATAATTTGGTATTCCATTGTTTCTTCTACTAATAATTTGGTATTGAAATTTATATATTTGTAAGTAGTAAAAAATAGTTAATTTATTTATTAATATTTATAAGTATTACATATTTTATTTATTGTAGTAGTTGAAAAATTAGATACATATTTTATATATTGGAGTAGATGAGAAATTAGTGTTACATATTTTATTATTGTTAGTTGAGAAATTAGTTACATAAATTTTATAATACAAATATATTAAAATAATTCTTATATTTTAAAATATGATTTATAAAACGTATAAAAATCACTCAGAGTAATTAATATTTAATTCATATTTTATTTGTCATATAATTTTATTTTATATCATCATAAATTTTGATATAAATTTTTTTCATATAATTTTATTTCATATTACCATAAATTTCATTTAATATCATTTATTTTAGATAATGATATCAAATATATATGCCACCTTTAAAGAAGATTTTAAATTAAGTATTATTTAATATCATATATTATTTATCTAATAAAAATAATATTTTAATTATTATTATTATCATAAAGTTTTTTTTATTTTTTAAAAAAGAATATAAAAATAAATTCAATCAAATCTTGGTTTAATAGTTTTATTATAGAATTAAAAATAAATTCGAAATAATTATGAGTAGCAAGAATTTGAAAGAAATTTGAATTAATTGTGAGTAGAAAAATAAATTCAAATTAGTTGTTGACAAATGAAGTTGTAAATAAAATTTAAAAAAAACAATATTAAAATAAATATTAATGAGTAGAAAAAGAATAAATAATTTTATCATCTGTTTTGAGTTATACAATTGTATGTTTGACCAAATTAGGATCCGGATCAGCCAAGTCCCAAGATCTTTCTTAAAAGAGCAGGATGGCCAGTCGCCCTTAGTTGTTAAGGGCAGCCTACCCCATAATGTTATAAATAATTGATTAACAAATCACCACCACTTAAACAATGTTATAAACAATTGATTACTAACAATCAGTTTCCTGAATACATCAAAACAATTAACATGTTTTTGTGTCTAACAATCCGTCAGTAATAACCACAAAAATCTAAACAATGTCATACTATCCTAACAAATGAAAAGTTGTTGGATGATCCAAAATCATATCCTAACTTGTATTGCAATGTAATTATAACAATATATTATGTCATATACTGTGAACAGTGGAATGTTTATAATATGATATAAATCATTGTGCAATTTTCCTTGATAGAGTAAGCAAAAGCCAATTCTCACAGTTGATTATTGAAATTCTGGTATGACAGACTCAGATGTCTAATATGATGTTGAGACATCTTATCTGTTACTTATAAACATGGTAAGGTATACATATCAGTACTTAAATAATTCTGTTATATCAGAGTCAAACATGCTTCAGGATGTTGGGACATCTGATAGGACATTCAGTTCAGGTACTGCATAAAACATAAAAGATAAAAAGAACACAGCAGAAGTTTGTTAACCCAGTTCAGTGTATAACCACACTTACATCTGGAGGCTACCAAGCCAGGAGGAAATCCACTATAAGTAATATTAATTCTAGACTTAAACCACCCTGTTTAATCTATCACTTAATAACTACCCAATGCAATTTCTACCTAAGACACAACTTAGATATGAGTACCCTACTCACTCCCCCTCAATCACACAGTGATCTTTTACAATGATTAATAAAATTGAAGTCACACTTCAAACACAACAGCTTGATCTTACTTAGAAGTTTCAATCAAGACACAATACTTCTCTTGCTTACAAGCTTCGAGAATCACAAGTGAAACAGCCACAATAGTGTTACTTGTTATGCACGGCTGACACAAGGACACAACCCTAATAATGTTTACATTTTCGGTTCATTGGGTTGATTCTAAACTAGGTTACAAGGTTTCTTTTATAACCTATTCCCAACTGGATTTGGGCCTAAACAATCACAACAATAGCTGCTACAAATATGCAGAAATATCTGCTACAAATATGCAGAAATAGCTGCTACAAATTCGCCAAATCCCAAGGGAGGTTTGATTCTTTCTTTCGTTTGATTGTTGTTTCTGTACTTTTGGTTTTATTTGTTTAATTTTTGTTTTTTTTTAGTTATGCAGTTTAATTTCTGTTGCTTTGATGTAACTACCTATTATGGGTTGGCGAATTCTAATGAATGTGATTTGGTTTATCTCAATTTTCCTGTTTATTTCCTTAGATACGTGACTATGTCTGGCTATTGGTTTCGCGATCACTTACACCAACTACTTGGGCATCCTCCCTTTCAGTCCCCTGACGTTAGATACTGTTGTTTATGATTGGACGCACTGGTTAAGATTAACATCAGAACCACGAGCATGAGCTTTGAACTCAGAGGTATGATAGAACAAGTCAGCTTAACCCGTCCTGGTGAGTTCATAAAAAGCCAAACACTTATTATCATATGAGCGATATCAGGTATGTCTTTATCAATCTTGGTTTGCGTACGTTCTTTTGTTATTATTAGCTGTACGAATACACACACTGAGGCATGTTTTTGTTATCACCTAGAGCCTTTCTAGCCATCCCATTATTATCATTATTATCCATTGTTTTACCCCGTTGAGCCTTTAATCATTTATTGTTGATATACCCGTTTTTTTTTTCTAAACCCATGACCCTGGACC
Organism: Lathyrus aphaca; assembly: GCA_963966055.1. Classification (NCBI taxonomy): domain Eukaryota; kingdom Viridiplantae; phylum Streptophyta; class Magnoliopsida; order Fabales; family Fabaceae; genus Lathyrus; species Lathyrus aphaca. Next base: position 185,089,627 of record OZ014520.1, read on the forward strand.
TATCTTACCCTGTTCAGAGTATGTGAGAAGTGATTTCATATCTACGTTTCTATCTAAGTTTGGGGTTGCTGTTGGTATAGCAACCTTTAAGTTTGGGGTAGCTTTGCAGTCAATGAATAGTAAGTGAATGTCGTATAAAAAAAAAAAAAAAAAAGTAATAATAACCAAAAGAAAGAAAGAGAAAAGCGAAGAACAGCTTTTGAAAGATGCTACATTCACTAGAAATAAAAGGAAAAGAGGATTGCATAACCCTACAGGAATAATAACAAAGAAACGTAGTAAGAGAATGATTTCATGTACTCTGAACCAAAATAAATAAATAAATAAATAAATATAATAAACATAAACCTTAGGTTCCACCTTCATAGCCTACCTAAACCCAAGCCCAGTTACAACCCTAAAAGACCTCAAAAAGTGTGTGTGATTGTACATGTTGATAGGATGAGAGAATTTATTCAAACTGTTGATTTGATATTGCATATTGTGATTTGAGAGTGAAAAAACTTTAACCCAGAGAGACTTGGTGAGAGTGTGATATAAGCTGACAGGTGAAGTCATATATCTGAGGGAAAGAGTTTCTAGCTCGTTGGCTATGTGGAAGAATCAGAAAACCTGAAAAACATCAAGAGGTCCAGTGCGAAAGATTTCAGCAGTATTGTGGTAAGAACTGTTTTACAGTAAGTTTGGGGTGACATGATTTTTGAAGGTAATAAGATGTTACTTGAGGACAAGCAACAAGCTAAGTTTGGGGTTGTGATCAGTCACCATTTATGCTAGACATTCCACTATTTAACCGTAAATAAATCAGGTAAACTGTGTAAACTGAAGCATTTTTCGTTAGAAATAAGCTCAATTCCATGATAGTAAGTGTGTTGTTACTGATGATTTTCTTGAGGATATTTTACACTTTTTGGTATGTCAGCAGGTAAAAAGCTAGTTTGGAAGCTCAGGGGATCAAACGTCAGATGAGAAATCGAGCCCGAGCAAGAAAACGGAAGAAAAAGTCAATTTTTGGAGAACCTGCTGTCCATACGCGTATGACCTTACTTGATACGCGTATGGACCTTCCAGTACGCGTACCATACGCAAATGACCAGAGGGAAGGAAAATTCAGCCAAAATACAAGCTTCTGGTGATACGCGTAACAACTTGGTGATACGCGTAACAGGCTGGCCAATACGCGTACCAGATGCTGTGTTACGTCCAATACGCGTTTCCTACTAGGCAGTACGCGTATGGGACAGCGCAGTACGCGTATGGAGCACAAATTCAGGAAAAATCCAACTGAATAGCTATTAAAAGGCCAGACCACAATTTTCCGGGGGTTGGACATTTTTGAGAGAAAATATACGCGTTTTGAGAGCTGGAGACTCAAGGAAGATCACGGGATTCATATGTTCAAGAGTTTTCCAACTATTGAAGATTGATTCCTCACGAAATTCTGTAATGACAACAATATTAATCTTTGTTTTTACTTTTATTATGAGTAGCTAAACCCCCATTGCTAGGGGGTGACCCTGATTCTGAATGTGACAGTATTGATGTTTATGAAAGTATTGCTTATTTCTTCTTTTCCATTAATTTGTTCTTATCGCCGTTCTTTATGCGTTATTTGTCGAACCAACGAATGATGATTCTTATGAATAGTGTAAGCGGGACAGCAATTATTCATTGACCTGGATAAGAACTTTGGATAGTAAAAATAACCTAGGACTAGGGATTTTCTATCTGACCGGTAATTCTTGATATGTGAATGCTTGAGTATGAACCTAATTGTTTATGGACATAGTAATTAGGTTACATAATCAAAGGTCTATTACTAAGGACTTAAGAATAGATACCCTTGAGGACCGGAATTAATTTGACAGGAATAACTCTACGCCGTCATAAATTATATCTGTTACAAGAAGTTTCATTCACCGAACCCTAGCAATCTTCTCTCATTTGTATCTCGTTCAACCTTTTTACTTGTTTTATTTATTCGCAATTGGTAGTATAATTACACCACAACGCAAAAACCAAAGGCTTTTGTCTAATTGAAACAATCTATAAACTCTGTATCGTCAAGCAGTCCTTGAGATCGACAAACGGGGAATTTCCCTTTTATTACTACAGTGAGAAAAATAGTACACTTGCTATTTTCACATCACTACACAACAATTCACCAGCAAATTTCCAGCCCTGATAACACCAGACTGGTCCAATATACACCATATGATGAATAGTCCATCCTCCACTTCTAGGGACCATTCAAACACCAATATGAACCTCTCAAGTTCAAACAGCTTTTCATTATATCCTCCTTCTTCCTTTACCATGAACCAGAAAGTATCCCCCTTAGATCTCATCCAGAAACAGACCAGGATGCCTGCTCTGATACCAATTGAAATTCTGGTATGACAGACTCAGATGTCTAATATGATGTTGAGACATCTTATCTGTTACTTATAAACATGGTAAGGTATACATATCAGTACTTAAATAATTCTGTTATATCAGAGTCAAACATGCTTCAGGATGTTGGGACATCTGATAGGACATTCAGTTCAGGTACTGCATAAAACATAAAAGATAAAAAGAACACAGCAGAAGTTTGTTAACCCAGTTCAGTGTATAACCACACTTACATCTGGAGGCTACCAAGCCAGGAGGAAATCCACTATAAGTAATATTAATTCTAGACTTAAACCACCCTGTTTAATCTATCACTTAATAACTACCCAATGCAATTTCTACCTAAGACACAACTTAGATATGAGTACCCTACTCACTCCCCCTCAATCACACAGTGATCTTTTACAATGATTAATAAAATTGAAGTCACACTTCAAACACAACAGCTTGATCTTACTTAGAAGTTTCAATCAAGACACAATACTTCTCTTGCTTACAAGCTTCGAGAATCACAAGTGAAACAGCCACAATAGTGTTACTTGTTATGCACGGCTGACACAAGGACACAACCCTAATAATGTTTACATTTTCGGTTCATTGGGTTGATTCTAAACTAGGTTACAAGGTTTCTTTTATAACCTATTCCCAACTGGATTTGGGCCTAAACAATCACAACAATAGCTGCTACAAATATGCAGAAATATCTGCTACAAATATGCAGAAATATCTGCTACAAATATGCAGAAATATCTGCTTCAAATATTCCAAAAGATCTTCAACTTCTAAAATATCTCTAAATATAGAAACCTATATTTTTCAATATTTGTCTTCAATTTAAATTGAGTCTTTAAGATCTTCTAGATCAGCACCACATATGATTGCATAATATCTCCAGAATATTCTGCATAATTCAGATCTGATAAATCCAATGTCATCACCTTGAATTAGGGTTTGTTACTTCCTAGATTCTAGGTGATTTTGTTCTTCTGATTAATCTGAATCTTCATAACAAAACTCCCTACAGATGCGCCTTGTTCTGTTTTTATCCATCCATAATTAATTCCAGATAACTCTCCTTAAATATCTCAGATCAGTTAGTTATTAATTAATTCTGGTAACAGGTCTGAGATGTCTCAACATCTGTTGGGACATCCTGAAAAACTGAACTTACTTCATTTACTGATACAATGTCACAACATCTGATGGGACATCCTGTAAACTGAACTTATTCCATCAACTGATACAATGTCCTAACATCTGGTGTGACATCCTGATATCTTGACTTAAGTTCATTAACTGTTACTCTGTTTGACAGTGTCACAACATTTGGTGTGACATCCTGAACTAAGTTCAACACTTCTTGTTTGATATCTATATGTAACATATGACAGTAATGTTGTCATGACAGTTGCAGATGTTTCAACATTCTCTTTGACATCTGTCATGACATTTGCAGATGTTTCAACATTCTCTTTGACATCTGTCATGACATTTGCAGATGTTTCAGCATCTTCTTTGACATCTGTCTGTAGCATATGACAGTAATTCTGTCATGACATTTGCAGATGTTTCAACATCTTCTTTGACATCTGTCTGTAACATTCTGTCATGACATTTGCAGATACTTCAACATCTTCTTTGACATCTGACTGTGACATATGACAACATCTGTTGGGACATCCTGAATTAAGTTCTTATACTCTGTTTGATAATGTCCCAACATCTGATAGGACATTCTGAACTGAATTCAACATCTTCTTTGACAACTTCCACATTTATCTGTGCCACCATGTCAGGACATCATGTTTGACATGTTCTTCCAGAATCTATACCATGTTAATATGGAACTTCTTATTCAACATTTTCCAGCCATATTAGTTTTACCAAACATAATGCCAATCATAGAATAATAGCATTAACAATCTCCCCCTTTGGCTTATTTTGGCTAAAACTAATTTACATACAGGTGTAGTAGTACCTTATGTAGAAGTTCCTTAACATCACATCTTCATATCAGACCTCACACTATTACTTCTCCCCCTTTTTAGCCATAAAAAGACAAAGGTACCATAATAAAAATAGAGGTATATAATCTTCATAAGCTTGAAACACACACAAGCTTCACAATTCCTCAAGAATCAAACATAAACTGCAAAGAGCAGCTTTATATAATATAGCCTTCTAGACTCTTAGGATTCTCCTTATCTGGTTAAGGTATTACTCCCCCTTAACACCACAAAATCAAGTGCACATACTTGTAACACACTCCCCCTATCTAGGATACTCCATGCTTCTCTGTACATTGATGAAAGGAAAACATAAGACGCATCTTCATGTCTTCAAGAGCTCACCCTCTGTTCAATTCCCAATTGAACACATTCACTTCTTGTACCAAAGCATACCTGATTCCTTTCTGGGTTTGTAGTTACCACATACTACACAAGATGAACATCTTCTAGCACACAGGTTCTTGACACTAAGCCTGATATACTTCTGGTGGATCAACAGAGATGTGCTCTTCAGTTGAGGCCTTGTGCTGGTCCTCAGATGTTTCAACATCTATTGGGACATCCTGTTGAGCAGGAGTGTCCTTTGCAGCCTGAGTTTGTTGATCTTCTTGTGGGGCTGGCATAGTGTTCAGAGAGATAGATATGCCACTTACCACTCTTTGCTCAGATAGTATTTTGGTTACCAACTCCTTTATGGAATCATCCACATATTCAGAAGCTTTTGGAGTGTTGTACAATGGTGAAGGTATGCCTTTGGTTTTGCTGAAAACTTGATCTTTTTGGAGTTCTTGGCTTTTTAGCACGAGGAACACTTCCAGTCTCTTCTACATGTTTCTTCCAATATAGATCATCTACTTCATCATTCTCCCATATGATTAGGTAGTCTAATAATAGAAACCATGTAGATAAACACCCCAGATAATGTACTAACACTTAGTTAGAACATTTTTTTTTTATACACCAAGACCTTATCACCATGATCCTAGATGTGCTCCACCAACTGGACTTACTATAGTATAGTAATCCAAGAACTGAAAATCTTCAACTACACTGTGCCACCAGTTAGAATTAGAAATCCAGAAAGAGTGATAAACTCTCATCCACCTTCAAGAAGAATAAATCCTCTTGAGTCTTCAACTCATCACTCCTCTGCCCAAGAGCAATTTGTTCCAAGACAATCCTCAAGAACAACCAGCTGCCACACTCTGATTATCTTGATTCTTCGAATCCACTTTAAAGATCAACCAATTACCACATTTTGATAACCTCTTTTATGAATCCTCATATGAAAAAGCCAATTGCCACTTTTGTCTTCTTCACGTTTATAATAAAGCTTCCAAAGATATCCTGATCAAAAAAGTTGATCTTCACCAATTAGACTCTGATGTTGAACTAGATGTTTAAACATTATTAGCCCACATCCATCTGTTAAATTCAGTTCCTTCTTCTGCCACTTGAAAGAACCTCCTTCCTTTATAGAACAAGAGTTACATGCTCTCATAGACTTGATTTATCCATCAAGTTTGAGTAGACAACCTCCATTCTATTGGTTTTGTAGAAGTTCTTACCAATAACACATATTGATGAGAAACTTCCAATGTTTCTCCAAAGTCTTCAAACCTGCCACTGTCTGATTATTCAGAAGGAATAGTTAAGAACTACACCTCAAAACTATACCAAGGATGCCACCTTTCCTTGAGTAAAGCAGTCTAAACAAATTTATGATATCTCCACCTATCTTAACTCCATGATGAGCATTCTGGACTACACCTAGATCAGAAATAAACCAATCCAAGTAGTCACCAAGATTATGATATGTTCATGGTCTTTCATCTCAACAATATCCAGACAAGTTCTTCCCAAGAAACTTTCCAGAAATACATAACTCTTGTCACACAAGACTGAAGCCAATGCTACAGCTTATGCAATACCTCTCCCATGATTCTGCACAAAACTCTGATGATAAGATGTTCCAACATCTTTTTGAACATCACCAATCTTGAATCACAAGGATAATCAATCAAATATTTGTGAATTCCACAAACAACAATTGATCTTAAATCCTTGTATAATACCTTATCAGATAGTTCTACACAATCTGATCTTTTACTTTTGAAGGATTTTAAGGTTAGCTCCAGATAAGATTAGCAAGATCTCCTCATGTCATGGATAAACAATACTCCAGCTGAGCATGTACTCCACTAATTCTCAATTTCACACCCCTGATGAACATACAAAGAGCACAACTGATAAATATCCACACTTGATTTTATATTCCAAAACAGATGCTCTTAGTTTGCTTGCTACAAAGGGTTTATACTGCCACTATCCATGACTAGTAGTGGAAGAGACTACCAGTTCAACAACCATTTTGATCAGACTTCCCAATCTGACATTCTTCCCTTGCTTCTAGCAATTGTTGGTCACATTGATAGCTTTAATCATGACCAAAGTCATGCATCTTTCACCCACATTTGTAAATACATTTAGAAGCTTCTTCATCTTCAGATTCATCATTAGATTCATCAGTATTCTGAGTAACCTCTTCCAGCTCCAGCCTTTGAAATACTTCCTCAAGCTTTTTCTTCCTGGCATCCAGATTTTTGCAAGTGTTCTTCAGATCTGCAATCAAGGCAGCTTTGGATATGGGAGTCTTTGCTTTTGAAGGTCCAGCAGATGTCCTAGTGGAAGCTTCAACATCAGCAGCATGATGGCTCAAGAAAAGTTTGTAATGGAAGGCCAGAGGACTTTTTCTTTTGCATACTGAATCCTTCTCAGTGAGGATACCTGGATACTGGCTTAGTATGATTCCACATAGCAGAGAGTAAAAAGCAATGGGAAGCTTTGTTGCAGATGTTCCAACATGCTTCAATGTCTGATAAAAAATATAAGCCCCAAAGTACAGCTTTGCTTGGGTGCCCACATCATATATGAACCTGCTCAATTCAGTTGCTATTGAGGAGGTATGGTTGGTAGGGACCCAATTTGAAGTGCCAATCCTATGCAGCATTGCATACTTCCTTGTCAGCAAGCTAACAGAAAATTTCCCTTTGACTGGCCAAGCTTTGAATTGATTAGCAGTGATGACCTTGCACACATGGTTATTTATCTTTCCCAGCTCATTAGGTCCATCAGATTCTCTTCCTAGATAGTGGTTGATAACCCTAGAAGAGAATTCCACACATTTCCCTCTTACATACACCTTTCTGAAGTCATCTGATTTACCATCATCACAGTCCTCTTGAAGGTTGACAATGAATTCCTTGACTAGCAGCTCATAGCAAGGTGAAAAGTTTGATACTGTCTTGAATAAACCAGCAGAAGAAATTAGGTCAATTACCTCAGTGCACTCAAGTGCATTTCTGCCCAGCTCTCTTTCAAGTGCTACCCTTCTTTGGTATACAAATTTCCATCTGCTCACACTTGACACATGATGGAATGAAACATTGTCCAGAGGAGCTTCTGGAACAGCAGAGGTGGACCTTGAGGGTGCTGGTTTCTTCTTTGGTTGGGATGTTGGGACATCCTCTTCAACATCTGAATCTGGTGGAGTTACAGCTTTCCTCTTTTGGGTATTCACCTTGCTCCATTGTTTAGTAGGACCAAGTATCACTTTGACCTTGTCTTTCTTTGGAGTAGGCTGCTTCTTTTCAGGAGATGAATGTCCTGTAGTCTTCTTTTCCTTTCTAGCCCTAAGCCTTTTGGCTATGCTAGGGTCCACAGAAGCAATGATCATTATCTAAGTCTTCAACATGTAGCATAGATGCCTCCTCTTCCAGGTTAGGAGTAGGTTCTAAACATATGTGATCATCACACATTTGTCTAGCACCCAAAGCATCCATCATCACACCAGTTTCCTTCTTCTGGAACACAAAACTAAGCTTGGTTCATAAACTGTTGATGTGTAGTGTGGTGTTAAGCCATTAGGATTGACATATCAATTCAGCTTCTTTCTTGATGAAACTTCCTTCAGTTCATGATTTAGACAATCATAAACATGTATCTTCACAGGAGAGATTTTCTCCAGCTATACCTAAACAACATAGGACACCATAACCAAGAAGGATATCCTCATTAGGTCACCATAAATAAGCTTAAGAGATAACTTATCAAGATTTTCACTCCCGCATGAAAGATTTGATAATTATACTCTTTTGTTTTGGCTCCAACCTCTTCTTTCATCAAGAACCACAACATTCTGAACTAAGTGTTCTCCAATTCTCACAGAAAACAAAATACAAGCCTCCTTCAAATATAGAATTCTCAGAACCAAGATGTCAGGACATTCTGTTTGACATCATAGCTACATGATCAGTCACCATTTATGCTAGACATTCCACTATTTAACCGTAAATAAATCAGGTAAACTGTGTAAACTGAAGCATTTTTCGTTAGAAATAAGCTCAATTCCATGATAGTAAGTGTGTTGTTACTGATGATTTTCTTGAGGATATTTTACACTTTTTGGTATGTCTGTTGCACCCCAAAATTTGCCCTCACAACACAGGACTTTGTGTTCTAAGAAGGTTCACAAGGTTCACAAGTTCCCCAACACTTGCATAACCTTTCATGAGGTTCAGGAGGTCTACAAGTCACTTCTTGAAGATTCACAAGGTTTACAAGTTTCTCAATGCTTATATAACCTTTCATGAGGTTCATGAAGTCCATAAATTGCTTCTTGAAGATTCACAAGGTTCACAAGTGCTCCAACCACTTGCACAACCTTTCATGAGGTTCATAAAGTTCACAAACTACTTTATGAAGGTTCACAAGGTTCACAAGTCCCACAATGCTTTCAAGACCTTTCATGAGGTTCATGAAGTCTACAAGTCACTTCTTGAAGGTTCACAAGGTTCATAATCTTCTCAATATTTCCATAACCTTTCTTGAGGTTCATGAAGTCCACAAGTTACTTCTTGAAGGTTCACAAGGTTCACAAGTTCCACAATGTTTACAAAGCTTTCCTGAGGGTCATGAGGTCTATAAAGCCACTTCATGAGGTTCACAATGTTCACAAACTTCACAATGCCTCCCATGAGTATCATAAGACACTTTATGAAGATTCACAAGGTTCACAAAGTTCACAATTGGTCATAAGAGTTGATAATTCCTCAGACAATGCACCTCCTAAGCAGTACATCCAAAACTAGGGTTTTGACTTTAATCAGGCTAAATGGACTTCCAATACCTCAAGTGAGTTTCATAACATCTTATATGTGTGTAAGAACCCCCATGACAAGTTTCAAGACTTTTCTCAAAAGTTTGCTCAGTCAGATGATCAGATAAGTCAAAATCAGTCAATGCAGTTAAAAAGTCAAAATAAGGTCAACTGTGGTCAAACCAAAGTCAAACTTCATGATTTTTTGTCAACATCAAGTATATGAAGTAAAATTCATCATTTGATCAAGGGTTGATCATGATTCATCAAGGAAATTCCAGATCATCAATAATCAGGAGTTTCTAAATTAGGGTTTCCTCAGTAAAAGTCAACTGAACTTTGACCAGCCATAACTTTCACATACTTCATCACCAAGTCTCCATCCAAAGCTCATTTTGAAGGAAATTGAATCCTCTACAACTTTGATGTTGAAGGTTAAGCCCAAAAATGCTTCATTTGAAAGATATGATCTAAGACATTATAGGTCATTTCAAAAGTCAACAAAAAGTCAACAACTTCAAAAGGGCATAACTTGAGATTGGTACATGATATGGACCTGAAACCAATGGGGTTGTTTAGAGGACTCTTCAAGCTTTCCAAAAAGTCCAAGAACACCCTCATACCCTTAAAATTGAGGGAGATGTGCCTTTGCAAAGTTGGACAATTTTGTGATGGTTTATATTGAAAAGGGAGGTTCAAAATCATTTCTTTTCAAATGGGCCACCCAAATTGTGACCCAATCCACTTCATAAAGCCATGCACGAAATTCCCATGATATTTTCATAATTTTTATTTTATTTAATTAATTTATCATGATTTTTAATTCTTAAAATCATTTTAAAATTAAATAAAATATTAAATTTGAAAATTTAATTGTTTTGTTGGTTCTAGAAAATCATAAAGTTCATATGGAGCAAATTGATACAAGAATCATGAGGATTGGCTCAAAATAGAAAGCTTTGGTTCAAAAATATTGGATTTTCATGGCATGATCTTTCTCAATCTCAAAATATCAAATCTCCCACTAAATCAATCAATTTTCTTAACCTAATGGACTCACTTATATATACTGATCATAAACCCTAGCTGGAACACGAATTTGAGCAGCCAAGAGAGTAAGTTTATCACTCAAAAAATTCTTCCAAAAAGTGACATTCGGGTTTCAAAATCCAGAGCATTGCAAGGTATTTGGAGGACATAGCAAGCTTCCTTGGACTCTTCTGATCATAAAGCATTATCCATATGCATCATATACTCATCATATTGTCAAACCCGAGCCATCCTTGTTCTTGAATTTTTTCTTTTCGATTACTATAATTCACTATGTTTAAATGAGTTTTGATTGACTAATGATGTTCATGGTGTTATATAGATGGATTCTGGGCAAGAAAACTCAAGAACCAATGCCTAATTCGTGAGAAGCCATTTTTAGGGTTTTGACCTAAGTTTGGGGACTTTCGAATAAGTGAATATAAATTGATTTTAAAGACATAGGACTGATCGTATGAATGTTTGAATCATAATTCTGGTTTCAATTTTGCAAAATCATACTGTTTTGTTGCTTGTTGAGTTTTATAGGTTTTGCTAGGGTTTCAAATCCGCAGGAAAAAACCCAGCAATTTTCGTAACAAAATCTGCAGTGCTGGAGGTAGGGGATGACTGCTTCCCGCGCGCTGGAAATTCAAATATTTATGAATATATTTTTTGAATTGTTGTTGTTTAAATATCACAAGTATGCTTGTGTCCTGGTGGTAAGTCATGCGCGTGTTTGGACATAGGGCCAGGGTTCGAATCTGGTCTTGTGTTATTATTTTGCTATTTTTTTCAGGATTATAGAAGACTCAACATATTATGAATCATAGTCAACAAGCCATCAGTTAGGCTCTCCCAGCCAGGTGGATACGTGCGCACGCTTGCAATTAGAAGGTCCTGGGTTCGATTCACACCCCAGGCCTTTTGTTTTCATGATTTTTTGGGATTTTTACAACAAAGAACAAAACCATTCTCTCTCTCTATGATGACACGCGCAGGATGTTGGCCCAGTGGTAGAGCTTGTTGCTGGCAATCATGGGGTGCTGGGTTCAAACCCCAGCCCCACCAGGTTCTTTTTTTTTCTTTTCTTTTCTTTGATTTTCAATATTTAAATTAATTGTTAATATATTATTATTTAAAATATGTATGTATGATATATAATTTAATTAATCTTAAAATAATATTCTAAAAAATATATAATGAAACTCTTGTTTTTTTTTTATTATTTAAAATTTTATAATATTATGTAAATATTAAAAATAAATTTGTATATAAATTAAACCTAATTTTTTAAAAAAACCTAAAAAATATTTTTCTAACAAACCCTAATTTATATTTCAAAACCTAATTCTATTTTTTTCTTAATAATTTATTTTCTAATTCCTATCATGTATATAATTTTTAATATAGTAAATATAATTATAAGTCAAATTAATTTTCTTTTAATATTTAGAAATAATTTAATTTAGGATAATTATGTGATTAAAAATAATTTGTGAATATAATGACTAATAGAAATTGAATTTTAATATGCTATTTAAAAATTCATCTTTTTCTTATAATATGTATATAAATTGTAAATATATGTTTATAATGATTAAAATTTTATAATTATAATTTATTTAAAAAATGATTTAATAATTAGTATGTAAATTAGAAAATATTTGGTTGTGCATGTTAATTTCTTGGTTTCTATTATTATTGCTAATTATATTGTTATTAATTTTTGCTTATTATAATTTTATTAACCTCTTAATTAATTTTTAACCATATTACTATTATTTTATATTTCTAACCCTGTTTATTATTTCTAATTATTGTTATTATTATCTTATTATGACTAACCCCTTTATATTTATATTTTATTCTTTATTGCTTAAATTTGCTATTTTTATTATTATTTTGTAATTGTTTCTCGGTTGTAATTTTTTATAATTATTTTAATTATTATTGTCATTATGGTTAGTAATTAGGGAGTGTTAACATGTATGTAATATTAAAATCAATTTAGATAATTTTTAATAAAGATAATTAATTTAAACACTTCACACACGTAAGTCGATTTTAAATCGCCGTCTCACCTCCTTAGGGTTATCCCTCATGTTGCCTACGAATAATGGTTAAGTGGGGTGTATAAAAGCAAGTCCCTCGAGTAAAAATCATCAAAGTCCCTTATGTTGCCTATACAAATCAAGTCCCTTCGGAAAAAAATGATGATAGTCCCTTAATATGCTTATTACACCCCACCATTGCCTTGAAAATCAAGTTGTCCCTCACATGTCCCTTAACATCCAAAGTAAGGACTACCTACTCCATTATAGTAGGGATAGTCTTACTAAGGAAAGGAAAAAGAATAAGAAAGACCTTAAACATTAGGGTAGTTTGCTTTTAAATACTTAAGCTCATCTCAAAAATTTTCCAAACACTTAACATTTTCAAACAAAATTTTCAAACAAGTTTTTTACACATCCATATACGGATTATTATTAAACTATTCTGAAATTTTTTGCTATTCACCCACTACACTTTCAAAACAATTCAAAAGTGAGCTTAAGTACCTAAGAGCCCATGGATAACCATGGATGAAAAGGGTGCTAATACCTTCCCTTTTCATAACCTACCCCCCGGACCCAAAATAATTCTCTAAGGTCTTTCCTGTTCTTTTATAACCTTTCCTTATGGATAAAATAAAAGTCGGTGGCGACTCTTGCTATCCGCAACATTGTTTTAAGTCAGTTCACCGGGTTACAGAACTGGCGACTCTGCTGGGGATTTAAATTTAAGAGGGGTACCCTTAGGAATTAGATCACTTAAATTGTTTGCCTTGTTTGCTTTACTATCCTTGTTGGGCTCTTATGTGTGAAAGGTCCTAACCCGGATCTAGTGTACCTTAGGTAAATGGCAATAGACCAAGGAAACTGTGCGACGTATATCGACACGGTTGATCTGGTGGCCATAGTTAGTGCGACTTCTTGGTTGGTGCTTATATTCCTTAAGTCAAGTTGAGGATAATATTGAGGCTGCCATATGTTGTCAATGCACTAACTAACTTTTAGAACCCTAGTTAACTCATCTTGGCCTTTAGAAGGTAGTGAGGTAACCGGCTTTGGTGCAGACTGAAGTTGGTTGACACTCGATACTACGCTCATTGAGATCTTAAACTTGGAGGGTTTTGGTTGGCAAGTAAGTTGCCTTCTGATCAACCACCCTTGTGAAGGATCAATGATATTGAGATCCCTTAGAACCTGGTTACTTTTATAGGACAGGATGAACCATCTAACTTCAGGGGAGGGTACTTACCTTAAACCTCATGCAAGCCTTTAAACCTAGGGCTATGGTGTGACTTGTTTGTGTGTGCCACATGTTTGTGATTGAACATAACATCATGACATCATCATGCATCATGAGCATATCATTTTCCCTAACCATTTCAAGGACCAAGGGATTTATCTTTGTTCTTTGTTGCAGGTCATGGCTTCTGCTCGTAGAAACACCATCAGGATCAACTTTGTGGGGATACCTCCCAAGCTTAAGGAGTTGGTTTCTCAAGTGTCTGATCATTCTAGGTTCAACAAGAGACATGGTCACCTATTGGATCTAGTCACTTCAGGGTTCAGTGAAGACATGATGAGTGTGCTGTTTCAGTTCTTTGACCCTAAGCACCATTGCTTTACATTTCCTGACTATCAGCTAGTTCCAACCATGGAAGAGTTCTCTAAACTTCTGGATATCCCTGTTCTTGATCAGAAACCATTCACAGGTTTGGAGAAGGAACTTAAACCAGAAGTTATTGCTGCAGCCCTACATCTGAAGAAGTCTGACATTGTGCTAGAAACGAGAAGCGGAGTTAAGGGTATTCTTGCTAAGGTATTAATGGATAAAGCTCAAATGTTCTTGAAGGCCATGAGCTATGATGCTTTTGAGGAGATCTTAGCCTTGCTGATATATGGCTTAGTATTGTTCCCCAATCCAGATCAGTTCATAGATGTTCATGCCATCAACATTTTCCTGAGTCACAATCCAGTGCCTACATTGCTTGGAGACATCCTGCATTCTCTTCACACCCGTACTACAAGGGCAAGAGGAACTTTGATGTGCTGCATACCTTTACTTTCTAGGTGGTTTATTTCTCACCTTCCTCGCTCAGTAATGAAGAATGAGCAAGGGTTCAGATGGTCCAAGAGGATCATGTCACTTTCTCACTCAGATATCCATTGGTGCTCCAGATCTATGGAGAATGTCACCATCATTGACCGTTGTGGGGAGTTCCCTAATGTGCCACTCCTAGGCATAAGAGGAGGCATCACTTACAACCCCTCTCTAGCTTTACGACAGTTTGGTTACGCCCGGAGTGATGGTCCACATGATATGTTGATTCAGGGCATTGTGTTTGATTACGACAACGATCTTCAGGGTTACCGTCAGAGATTTATACGAGCTTGGGGAAAGGTAAACAGGATTGACAGCAAGACACTGGAGCCTAAGTATACTATTCCTATGGAGGCTTATCTCAGATGGGTGCGATCTCGTGCTCAGACACTCATGATGCCATATCCTGCCGTCCTACCAGTTACCATGGAACCTGTTGCTGAAGGAGACACAGCTTATACCATCCTTCACCCAGACATGCCTACTGATATGGAAGACTTGCAGAGATCATGGATCCAACTGAAGGAGCAAAGGGATACTTTCGAGGCTCATTACAAAGCAAGCCAAGCAAGGATCCTAGAGCTCACAAAGCAACTTCACGAGGAACGAAACCTCAACTCATACCTCAACACAAAGAGGAAACGTCCATGGGAGACTTAAAACCCCATCTTTTGTACTTATTTCACTTTCATTTTTGTAAGCCTTAAAGGCAAAACAAGTTATTACTAATAAAAAGTTACTTTCTTGTTTGTTTAAGCAAATTTAAATTCTGCGGTCCTTGAAAACATTGCATACGCATTCGCATTACCATATCATTTCATTGCATCACAGGTTTATAATTGTGCACAGGTTTCTCATCTTCTCGCTGTTTATTTCAGCAATGGCACTTGAACAATCAGTTAAGGATCTTCAGGCACAGAATGCACAGTTCCAAGAGCTGATCTTGAACCTATCCAAGGGGCAGGATGAATTGAAGGCACTGCTGGCCAAGAAGACTAAGAAGACTAGAAGATCTGCTGGGTTGCTCAACATGGGAAGAAGGTTCAAAGGTCCTGTCAAGACCAAGGAACAGGTTGAAGACTATGAATCTGAAGAATCTGAGCAAGAGAGAGGCAGTCTCCACAACATAGTGGGGGACTCTGATTCTGAGGCTAACTACTACCATGAGCCTAATGAAGACAAATTCAAGATGCTGGTGGATAGAATGGATGCTATGGAATTGCAGAAATCATCTGGGCTGGATTTTGAAGATTTGAGTTTGATATCTGGGGTTGTGATACCCATTGGTTTCAAGGTTCCTACCTTTGTTGTGTATGATGGGGTCTCTTGCCCCAAGCTGCATTTGAGGTCTTATGTCAGAAGAATTCAACCCCACACTGCTGATAAAAAGTTGTGGATCCATTTCTTTCAAGAGAGTTTATCTGGAGCTCAGCTGGAGTGGTATTATCAGTTGGAGAGTGTCAACATCAGAGACTGGAATGATCTTGCTGAAGCTTTCTATAAGCAGTATCAATACAATGCTGACTTAGCCCCCACTCGCATGCAGCTTCAGAGCATGTCTATGGGTGCCAAAGAAAGTTTTAAGGAGTATGCTCAGAAGTGGAGAGATTTAGCTGGAAGAGTTCAACCCCCTTTGACTGACAGGGAGCTGGTTGATATGTTCATGTGTACGCTGAATGGTCCGTTTTACAGTCATCTCATTGGAAGCTCATCATCTGGCTTCACTGAGTTGATCATGACAGGAGAACGGGTAGAGAATGGTATCAAGAGTGGTAAGATCCAAGTGGGCACTTCTTCATCAGGTACTGCAAAGAAGCCTCCCACTGGAAAGAAAGAATCTAATGCTGTGTATGGTCAACCTGATCGTAACAGAAGGCATCAGTCTGTTAGTGCAGTGCATATTTCAAATCCAACTCCTGCAACAACAGAACAGCCTCAAGGCAACCAACAGAGGGCTAGAAGACAATTCACGAAGATCAACATGTCAATGGCTCAGGCATTGCAACACTTGTTGAAGGCTGAACTTATTACCTTGAGGGAGGCTCCTCAGAATCCCAATGTTACTTCTCCCAAGTACAATCCCAATGCACGATGTGCATATCATTCAAACTGTCCAGGACATGATACTAATAACTGCTGGGTCTTGAAGAACAAAATTCAGGATATGATTGATGCTGGAGAAATTGAATTTGATCCACCAAATGTGATTACAGCACCACTGCCAAATCACGAGAAGACTGTCAATGCCATTGACGAAGACATTGAGGAAGATCTGCATGTCTATTCAGTTATGGAGTTGAGCACACCATTGTCCGTTATCAAAGAGAGGTTAGTACGAGCAGGGATCTTTCCAGGTTGTCGTGAAGATTGTCTGTATTGTACCTATAAGCCGGATAATTGCTTCATTTTGAGAGATGGTATTCAGCGTCTCATGGATAAGTATACTATAGTGTTTGAAAGAAGACCAGCATCTGTAGAAAGTATGATGGATCATCTGATTCGGGGTAAGAAGATTGAGGAGGTTGACATGGTTGACAAAGTACCGGTAAGAATCACTTCAAAAAAGCCCATTAAAATCACTCGCCAGGGCCCAATCAAGATTACTGCTGAAGGTCCTGTGAAAGTTGTTGCTGAAGCCAGAGTGGCTCCTCTGATCATTACCACTCCTGGTCCTATCCCTTATACATCTGACAAAGCTGTGCCTTGGCACTATGGGTCTGATGTTTACATCCATGGTGTCAAGCAAGAGCCTTTACCTGATGTACCTGCTGACATTGATAATATTGCTGGATCTAGCAAGATCACTCGTAGTGGAAGAGTCTTCTCTCCTCCAGTTGCTTCTAAGAGTGCAGTTACTCCTGCTGCTACTACCACCACTGATGCTCGGGGAAAAGGTCCTGTTATTGAGCCTGTATCTACTGATGTGCCAGCTGCTGATGATCTCTCTAAGCAGATGGAAGAAGTATTGAAAATAATTCGCAAGAGTGATTATGACATTGTTGATCAATTAGGGCATACTCCCTCAAAGATTTCTATGCTGTCCTTGTTGCTGTGTTCTGAAGCTCATGCCAAGTCCTTGATCAAGTTTCTGAAGTCGGCTCATGTGCCCAGTGTAATCTCTGTGGACCAATTTGAAAACTGTGTTGCCCACCTGACCTATGACAATGGGTTAGGATTTTCTGATGCTGACTTGACCCCTGCCAAGAGGGATCATAACAGGGCCTTGCATATTTCAATTGAATGCAGGGGCACTACCCTGTCTCATGTGCTGATAGACAATGGTTCCTCTTTGAATGTGTTGCCTAAGGAAGTCCTGAACAAGCTGAGTCCTGAAGATACTGTGTTAAAGCCCAGTGATATTGTGGTAAAGGCTTTTGATGGTTCTAGAAGAGTAGTGCATGGGGAAATTGATCTTCCAATCAAGGTTGGCTCTCAGATGTTTACTGCTACATTTTATGTGATGGATATTTGACCTTCATACTCTTGTCTGCTCGGTCGTCCCTGGATCCATGGGGCGGGTGCTGTGACCTCTACATTGCATCAAAAGTTGAGATATCCGGTGAATGGAAAAGTTGTTACTGTCTTCGGAGAGGAAGAATACTTTGTCAGCCATGTAAACACTTTCAAGTATCTGGAAGTGGAAGGTGAATACATTGAGACTCCGTGTCAGTCATTTGAAGTGGTTCCTTGGGTTGGTAATGATTGTGTAGCTCCTCCTGCTGTGAAGAAGGTTCCTGTGGTCATCAGAAACCCTCCAACAATGGCAATGGCCTCTCTCAATGATGCAAAAGCTGTGGTGAAAGAAGGTGGTTGTACTATTTGGGGTCAGCTTCCTGATATTCCGTACAAGTCTGACAAGTTTGGTTTGGGTTTCACTGCAGAGTCCCAGAAGGCTGTTCGTCGTGCTCGTGCTGCTCGTATCACCAATCAAGGGGTTATCAATGCTGTGGGAGATCAAGATGAAGACTACAACTTGGAAGCATGGATTTTTCCTACTGTGGGTGCTGGACTCAATAATTGGAAAGCTGAAGATGTTATCCCTATCTCCTTTAGTCAGGAGTAAATACTATTACTGTGTTATGTTTTAAGTTTGTAATTTCTGGAACAATAAAAACTTTCAAGCCATGTGCCTTACCCGGGGCACAATGGTGTGCTTGTTACGGGTTGTCATTTCATTTGCATACTTCATTCAATAAAATCAGTGGACGTTTCGTTTTAGTAAATATTGTGTTCCTTGTCTTTCTTTTTCTTTTATTTTTGCTTTATCAGCTATGTGTTCTTACACACACCCACATCACTAAAATGCAGATCCTCATCCACTCTGGATCCTGTTGATAACGGTTCTACTATTGCCAATTACAATTTCGAGAATCCGATCTATCAAACTGAAGACGGAAATGAGGACGATTGTGAAATACCTGTAGAGCTTGCTAGGTTGTTACAACAAGAAGAGAAAGCTATACAGCCACATGAAGAGCCAGTCGAAGTTGTGAATCTGGGAACTGAAGAAAACAGAAAAGAGGTCAAAATAGGGGCTGATTTAGAGGACAGTGTCAAGAGCAGGTTGACTCAGATGTTACGTGACTATGTGGAAATCTTTGCTTGGTCATATGAAGATATGCCAGGGTTGGATACAGACATTGTGGTTCACCGGTTACCAGTGAAAGAAGATTGTCGTCCAAAGAAGCAGAAGGTTCGTCGTATGCGTCCTGAAATGTCAGAAAAGATCAAGGCAGAGGTAATGAAACAGTTCAATGCAGGGTTCTTGGCAGTGACTTCTTATCCTCAGTGGGTTGCAAATGTGGTACCGGTTCCTAAGAAAGATGGTAAGGTACGTATGTGTGTAGACTACAGAGATTTGAACAAGGCTAGCCCCAAAGATGACTTTCCACTTCCTCATATTGACATTTTGGTAGACAACACTGCTCAACATAAGGTATTCTCTTTTATGGATGGTTTCTCTGGTTATAATCAAATCAAGATGGCACCTGAAGATATGGAGAAGACAACATTTGTGACACAGTGGGGCACCTTTTGCTATAAAGTGATGCCATTTGGTTTAAAGAATGCAGGGGCAACATATCAGCGTGCTATGGTGG
The DNA here is from genome assembly GCA_963966055.1 of Lathyrus aphaca. NCBI lineage: Eukaryota > Viridiplantae > Streptophyta > Magnoliopsida > Fabales > Fabaceae > Lathyrus > Lathyrus aphaca. The sequence continues at coordinate 185,109,468 of OZ014520.1, forward strand.
CTTTGTTTCATGATATGATTCATCATGAGATAGAGGTATATGTGGATGATATGATAGCCAGATCACAGAATGAAGAGCAACATCTTGACCATCTGCACAAGTTGTTTGAGAGGTTGAAGAAATATAAGTTGAGGTTGAATCCAAACAAGTGTACTTTTGGAGTTAGATCTGGAAAGCTCCTGGGTTTCATTGTCAGTGGAAAAGGTATTGAAGTGGATCCTGCGAAAGTGAAAGCTATACGAGAGATGCCAGCTCCCCGTACTGAGAAGGAGGTTAGAGGTTTCTTGGGACGATTGAACTACATTGCAAGATTTATTTCCCAATTAACTTCTATCTGTGAGCCAATTTTCAAGTTGTTGAAGAAGGATCAGGTGATGGAATGGAATGATGAGTGCCAGACTGCCTTTGATGAGATTAAGAGATATCTGCTAGAGCCACCAATTTTGATGCCACCAGTTGATGGAAGACCCTTGATTATGTACTTAACAGTGTTAGACAACTCAATGGGGTGTGTGTTGGGGCAACATGACGAGTCTGGTCGAAAAGAGCAGGCAATATACTACCTTAGCAAAAAGTTTACCGACTGTGAAAAAAGATACTCACTGCTCGAGAAAACTTGCTGCGCTTTGGCATGGGCTGCTCGCCGACTAAGACAGTATATGTTGACCCATACTACCTTGTTGATTTCGAAGATGGATCCAATCAAGTACATATTTGAGAAACCTGCTCTCTCTGGAAGAATTGCAAGATGGCAAATGATCTTGACCGAATATGACATACAGTATACCACTCAGAAGGCCATCAAGGGAAGTGTTGTTGCTGATCATTTGGCTCATCAAGCAGTAGATGATTACCAGTCAATGAATTTTGAATTCCCTGATGAAGACATTATGACTGTTACCAAAGAACCTGGACAATATGACGGACCTGAACAAGGATCCCGATGGACTATGGTCTTTGATGGTGCCTCAAATGCACATGGTAATGGTGTTGGTGTTGTGATTAGTTCCCCGGAAGGTTGTCATACCCCGATTACTGCTAGACTTTGTTTCTATTGTACCAATAACATAGCTGAGTATGAGGCATGTATCATGGGTATTCAAGTTGCTATTGATATGAGGATTCAGTTCCTTGATGTGTATGGAGATTCAGCCCTGGTAGTAAGTCAGATTAAAGGAGATTGGGATACAAAGCATGATAATCTCATTCCTTACAGAGAACATGTGTTGTCTTTGATCCCACATTTCAAAGAGATTACCTTTGGACACATTCCACGAAGAGAGAATCAGTTGGCAGATGCATTAGCTACCATGGCATCTATGTTTGAGATCAGCTGGGATGATGAAGCTCCCAAAATTACCATTGATAGATTTGAAAAGCCTGCATACTGCAATGAGATTGACACTGAAGGGGCAGAGGAGAAGCCTTGGTTCTATGAAGTAAAAAGATATCTTGAAGCTCAGGAATTCCCTGAAGGGGCATCTGTCAAAGATAGGAAGTTTCTGAGGAGGTTCTCTGCTAAGTTCTTTTTGAGTAATGGGATTCTGTACAAGCGCAATCATGATTCAACTATGCTTCGTTGTGTGGATAAGAAGGAAGCAACTGAGATTATGGAAGAGATGCATGATGGGACCTTTGGCACTCATTCTAGTGGTCATACCATGGCAAAGAAAATATTGAGAGCAGGTTACTATTGGTCTACCATGGAAGCTGATTGCTACCAACACTCCAGAACATGTCACAAATGTCAAATCTATGCTGATAAAGTTCATGTACCTCCATCACCATTGAATGTGTTGACTGCTCCTTGGCCCTTTGCCATGTGGGGCATTGATATGATTGGTGAGATCAAGCCTACTGCTTCTAATGGGCATCGTTTCATCCTGGTTGCTATTGATTATTTCACGAAGTGGGTAGAGGCAGCTTCATATGCATCTGTGACTAAGAATGTTGTGGCTCGATTCATTAAGAATAATCTCATATGTAGGTATGGCATCCCTGAAAGGATTATCACTGACAATGGCTCTAATCTGAACAACACTATGATTACTGATCTCTGCACGCAGTTCAAGATTAAGCATCACAACTCTTCTCCGTATCGTCCAAAGATGAATGGGGCAGTTGAAGCTGCTAATAAGAACATTAAGAAGATTGTACAGAAGATGACTGTTACTTACAAGGATTGGCACGAGATGTTACCATTTGCTCTTCATGGTTATCGTACAACAATACGCACTTCAACAGGGGCAACCCCATTCTCCTTAGTCTATGGTATGGAAGCAGTTCTGCCCATTGAAGTTCAGATTCCCTCCTTGAGAATTATGAAGGATGCAGGATTGGATGAAGATGAGTGGATTCAGACTCGACTTGACCAGATAAATTTGATTGATGAGAAGAGGTTAGCAGCAGTTTGTCATGGTCAGATGTACCAAAAGCGAATGATCAAAGCTTTTAACAAGAAGGTTAAGTCAAAGGTATATCAGGCTGGTGACTTGGTAATCAAGCGTATCATATTACCACAGGGTGATCCTAGGGGCAAGTGGACTCCTACATATGAAGGACCATTTGTAGTCAAGACAGTATTCTCAGGAGGTGCCATGATACTGACTACAATGGATGGTGAAGATTTCCCACAGCCTGTAAACGCAGACATAGTTAAAAAATACTACGCATAAAAAGAGACCCGCTAGGTTGACAGGCCTAGGCAAAAATAAGGGCATCCCGGCAAACCAAAAGGGTTTGGGCAAAAATTAGGGATATATATAAAAAAAAGATGTACACCCGGCAAGTCGAAAACCTGAAAAGGCGGCTTGGGCAAAAAAGGGTATCCCGGTGGATTGAAAACCTGAAAGGGCAATCCAGGCAAAAGTTAGGGATTAAAGCGTATGACTATGTCTCGTTTGGATCACCCAGGAAACTGCAACCAGTTGTACTACTTACTCAAGCTCGAACAGATAAAGCTCAATTCAATCATTTCCGTCTCAACAGCAAGAAGATGAGATACTTGAATGGCAATAGTAGAATTGAAACTCAATAGGATTGTTTCCCACATAGCTGATTCTTTTTGTAAAACTTTATGACAAAATCCTCTTACTAGGGTTTATGTCTCCTTGTACAAACTTACCCGTGTATGGGTCACTTTTGATATAAATAAATTCCATCTTTTGAATCCAGATTTACTTTTACCCTATTTACATAAGCGAAACGTCCATTGGTTGTGTTTGAATGTATGTATGCCTTTGAATATGATTGATGTTTACCAGAAATGCATGTATGCTTTTAATATGATTGATGTTTACCAGAAATGCATGAAAATGCAGTAATAGTATTTACTAAGGACGAACAAGAGGAGGATTTCAACGAAGCTTCGCCGGTTCACCTTTACAAGACAGTTACAAACCATCAGTAGGACTAATCCATCTTCACAGAGTCTAATATCCCCTGGAATTTATATCCATCTCTTTTATCCTCATACGGATATTCGGGAAATTACTTTCCAATAGGAGGATGACGAACGAAGACGGGATGTTATGTCTAAGCTCCCTGGAATTTATATCCATCTCTTTTATCCTCATACGGATATACGGGAAATTACTTTCCAATAAGGGCACGACGAACGAAGACGGGATGCTACACTTATCCTACTATCAAACGAAGACGAAGGTTATATATACCCTACTATCCCCAACAACGGGAGGTTATATATACCTTACCATCCCCAGCATACGGGAGGTTATCTATACCTTGTTATCCCCAGCAGACGGAGGGTTATATATTCTTCCACAGCGAATCGGGATTTATTTTCCCTGGCCAGCAGTTGTTATACAAAGATACCCAGACGCTTCCGGCAGTATCATATCATACATACATCATTTACATCATACCATAGCATATATGTCCATAGACATATAGTACATTACCTAGGTGCATCATATCATACATGCATACATAATGCATAAACTAATATTATTATACAAAGTGCTACCTTGTTTCAGGTTAATTATCCAACAAACAAAATCATGGTCTCCAGGACTGCTTTATTGTAACCTCAGAGTTACTTTATCCTCCTGATAAGCTTCTTATTACTGTGGGACTGCTTTATTGTAACCTTAGGGTTACTTTATCCTCCTGATGAGTTTCTTTGGGACTGCTTTATTGTAACCTCAGGGTTACTTTATCCTCCTGATAACTTCTCATGGCTTCAAGACTGCTTTAGAGCTATCCAGTGCTCTATCCTCCTGAAGACAATTGCATTATTACTTCAAGACTGCTTTAGAGCTATCCAGTGCTCTATCCTCCTGAAGACAATTACATTAGTATTTCAAGACTGCTTTAGAGCTATCCATTGCTCTATCCTCCTGAGATCATTACTTCAAGACTGCTTTAGAGCTATCCAGTGCTCTATCCTCCTGAAGACAATTTTACTTCAAGACTGCTTTGGAGCTATCCAGTGCTCTATCCTCCTGAAGACCATCACATTATTATTTCAAGACTGCTTTAGAGCTATCCATTGCTCTATCCTCCTGAAATCATATCTTCAAGACTGCTTTAGAGCTATTCATTGCTCTATCCTCCTGAAGTCATATTATTTCTTCAAGACTGCTTTAGGGTTATCATTATTGATTGCTCTATCCTCATGAAGACATATTGTTACATCAATATTACTCCAGACTCCTGACAGTTCTCATTATACTGCTGAAGAATTTTCCCCTAGTGGCATCTTTAAGCCCACTCAATCATGTTCAACCAATCATCTGTATCACTCTGTGCACTGGTGAGTGCAAATTTTTGGGCTTTTGTGTTCAATCCCTTTCAACCTTCCAGGTTACGACTGGCAAATATACCAATCTAACCCCTCAGGTTTCAGAAAATTGAACAGGGGCAGCTGTTGCACCCCAAAATTTGCCCTCACAACACAGGACTTTGTGTTCTAAGAAGGTTCACAAGGTTCACAAGTTCCCCAACACTTGCATAACCTTTCATGAGGTTCAGGAGGTCTACAAGTCACTTCTTGAAGATTCACAAGGTTTACAAGTTTCTCAATGCTTATATAACCTTTCATGAGGTTCATGAAGTCCATAAATTGCTTCTTGAAGATTCACAAGGTTCACAAGTGCTCCAACCACTTGCACAACCTTTCATGAGGTTCATAAAGTTCACAAACTACTTTATGAAGGTTCACAAGGTTCACAAGTCCCACAATGCTTTCAAGACCTTTCATGAGGTTCATGAAGTCTACAAGTCACTTCTTGAAGGTTCACAAGGTTCATAATCTTCTCAATATTTCCATAACCTTTCTTGAGGTTCATGAAGTCCACAAGTTACTTCTTGAAGGTTCACAAGGTTCACAAGTTCCACAATGTTTACAAAGCTTTCCTGAGGGTCATGAGGTCTATAAAGCCACTTCATGAGGTTCACAATGTTCACAAACTTCACAATGCCTCCCATGAGTATCATAAGACACTTTATGAAGATTCACAAGGTTCACAAAGTTCACAATTGGTCATAAGAGTTGATAATTCCTCAGACAATGCACCTCCTAAGCAGTACATCCAAAACTAGGGTTTTGACTTTAATCAGGCTAAATGGACTTCCAATACCTCAAGTGAGTTTCATAACATCTTATATGTGTGTAAGAACCCCCATGACAAGTTTCAAGACTTTTCTCAAAAGTTTGCTCAGTCAGATGATCAGATAAGTCAAAATCAGTCAATGCAGTTAAAAAGTCAAAATAAGGTCAACTGTGGTCAAACCAAAGTCAAACTTCATGATTTTTTGTCAACATCAAGTATATGAAGTAAAATTCATCATTTGATCAAGGGTTGATCATGATTCATCAAGGAAATTCCAGATCATCAATAATCAGGAGTTTCTAAATTAGGGTTTCCTCAGTAAAAGTCAACTGAACTTTGACCAGCCATAACTTTCACATACTTCATCACCAAGTCTCCATCCAAAGCTCATTTTGAAGGAAATTGAATCCTCTACAACTTTGATGTTGAAGGTTAAGCCCAAAAATGCTTCATTTGAAAGATATGATCTAAGACATTATAGGTCATTTCAAAAGTCAACAAAAAGTCAACAACTTCAAAAGGGCATAACTTGAGATTGGTACATGATATGGACCTGAAACCAATGGGGTTGTTTAGAGGACTCTTCAAGCTTTCCAAAAAGTCCAAGAACACCCTCATACCCTTAAAATTGAGGGAGATGTGCCTTTGCAAAGTTGGACAATTTTGTGATGGTTTATATTGAAAAGGGAGGTTCAAAATCATTTCTTTTCAAATGGGCCACCCAAATTGTGACCCAATCCACTTCATAAAGCCATGCACGAAATTCCCATGATATTTTCATAATTTTTATTTTATTTAATTAATTTATCATGATTTTTAATTCTTAAAATCATTTTAAAATTAAATAAAATATTAAATTTGAAAATTTAATTGTTTTGTTGGTTCTAGAAAATCATAAAGTTCATATGGAGCAAATTGATACAAGAATCATGAGGATTGGCTCAAAATAGAAAGCTTTGGTTCAAAAATATTGGATTTTCATGGCATGATCTTTCTCAATCTCAAAATATCAAATCTCCCACTAAATCAATCAATTTTCTTAACCTAATGGACTCACTTATATATACTGATCATAAACCCTAGCTGGAACACGAATTTGAGCAGCCAAGAGAGTAAGTTTATCACTCAAAAAATTCTTCCAAAAAGTGACATTCGGGTTTCAAAATCCAGAGCATTGCAAGGTATTTGGAGGACATAGCAAGCTTCCTTGGACTCTTCTGATCATAAAGCATTATCCATATGCATCATATACTCATCATATTGTCAAACCCGAGCCATCCTTGTTCTTGAATTTTTTCTTTTCGATTACTATAATTCACTATGTTTAAATGAGTTTTGATTGACTAATGATGTTCATGGTGTTATATAGATGGATTCTGGGCAAGAAAACTCAAGAACCAATGCCTAATTCGTGAGAAGCCATTTTTAGGGTTTTGACCTAAGTTTGGGGACTTTCGAATAAGTGAATATAAATTGATTTTAAAGACATAGGACTGATCGTATGAATGTTTGAATCATAATTCTGGTTTCAATTTTGCAAAATCATACTGTTTTGTTGCTTGTTGAGTTTTATAGGTTTTGCTAGGGTTTCAAATCCGCAGGAAAAAACCCAGCAATTTTCGTAACAAAATCTGCAGTGCTGGAGGTAGGGGATGACTGCTTCCCGCGCGCTGGAAATTCAAATATTTATGAATATATTTTTTGAATTGTTGTTGTTTAAATATCACAAGTATGCTTGTGTCCTGGTGGTAAGTCATGCGCGTGTTTGGACATAGGGCCAGGGTTCGAATCTGGTCTTGTGTTATTATTTTGCTATTTTTTTCAGGATTATAGAAGACTCAACATATTATGAATCATAGTCAACAAGCCATCAGTTAGGCTCTCCCAGCCAGGTGGATACGTGCGCACGCTTGCAATTAGAAGGTCCTGGGTTCGATTCACACCCCAGGCCTTTTGTTTTCATGATTTTTTGGGATTTTTACAACAAAGAACAAAACCATTCTCTCTCTCTATGATGACACGCGCAGGATGTTGGCCCAGTGGTAGAGCTTGTTGCTGGCAATCATGGGGTGCTGGGTTCAAACCCCAGCCCCACCAGGTTCTTTTTTTTTCTTTTCTTTTCTTTGATTTTCAATATTTAAATTAATTGTTAATATATTATTATTTAAAATATGTATGTATGATATATAATTTAATTAATCTTAAAATAATATTCTAAAAAATATATAATGAAACTCTTGTTTTTTTTTTATTATTTAAAATTTTATAATATTATGTAAATATTAAAAATAAATTTGTATATAAATTAAACCTAATTTTTTAAAAAAACCTAAAAAATATTTTTCTAACAAACCCTAATTTATATTTCAAAACCTAATTCTATTTTTTTCTTAATAATTTATTTTCTAATTCCTATCATGTATATAATTTTTAATATAGTAAATATAATTATAAGTCAAATTAATTTTCTTTTAATATTTAGAAATAATTTAATTTAGGATAATTATGTGATTAAAAATAATTTGTGAATATAATGACTAATAGAAATTGAATTTTAATATGCTATTTAAAAATTCATCTTTTTCTTATAATATGTATATAAATTGTAAATATATGTTTATAATGATTAAAATTTTATAATTATAATTTATTTAAAAAATGATTTAATAATTAGTATGTAAATTAGAAAATATTTGGTTGTGCATGTTAATTTCTTGGTTTCTATTATTATTGCTAATTATATTGTTATTAATTTTTGCTTATTATAATTTTATTAACCTCTTAATTAATTTTTAACCATATTACTATTATTTTATATTTCTAACCCTGTTTATTATTTCTAATTATTGTTATTATTATCTTATTATGACTAACCCCTTTATATTTATATTTTATTCTTTATTGCTTAAATTTGCTATTTTTATTATTATTTTGTAATTGTTTCTCGGTTGTAATTTTTTATAATTATTTTAATTATTATTGTCATTATGGTTAGTAATTAGGGAGTGTTAACATGTATGTAATATTAAAATCAATTTAGATAATTTTTAATAAAGATAATTAATTTAAACACTTCACACACGTAAGTCGATTTTAAATCGCCGTCTCACCTCCTTAGGGTTATCCCTCATGTTGCCTACGAATAATGGTTAAGTGGGGTGTATAAAAGCAAGTCCCTCGAGTAAAAATCATCAAAGTCCCTTATGTTGCCTATACAAATCAAGTCCCTTCGGAAAAAAATGATGATAGTCCCTTAATATGCTTATTACACCCCACCATTGCCTTGAAAATCAAGTTGTCCCTCACATGTCCCTTAACATCCAAAGTAAAGACTACCTACTCCATTATAGTAGGGATAGTCTTACTAAGGAAAGGAAAAAGAATAAGAAAGACCTTAAACATTAGGGTAGTTTGCTTTTAAATACTTAAGCTCATCTCAAAAATTTTCCAAACACTTAACATTTTCAAACAAAATTTTCAAACAAGTTTTTTACACATCCATATACGGATTATTATTAAACTATTCTGAAATTTTTTGCTATTCACCCACTACACTTTCAAAACAATTCAAAAGTGAGCTTAAGTACCTAAGAGCCCATGGATAACCATGGATGAAAAGGGTGCTAATACCTTCCCTTTTCATAACCTACCCCCCGGACCCAAAATAATTCTCTAAGGTCTTTCCTGTTCTTTTATAACCTTTCCTTATGGATAAAATAAAAGTCGGTGGCGACTCTTGCTATCCGCAACATTGTTTTAAGTCAGTTCACCGGGTTACAATGTCAGCAGGTAAAAAGCTAGTTTGGAAGCTCAGGGGATCAAACGTCAGATGAGAAATCGAGCCCGAGCAAGAAAACGGAAGAAAAAGTCAATTTTTGGAGAACCTGCTGTCCATACGCGTATGACCTTACTTGATACGCGTATGGACCTTCCAGTACGCGTACCATACGCAAATGACCAGAGGGAAGGAAAATTCAGCCAAAATACAAGCTTCTGGTGATACGCGTAACAACTTGGTGATACGCGTAACAGGCTGGCCAATACGCGTACCAGATGCTGTGTTACGTCCAATACGCGTTTCCTACTAGGCAGTACGCGTATGGGACAGCGCAGTACGCGTATGGAGCACAAATTCAGGAAAAATCCAACTGAATAGCTATTAAAAGGCCAGACCACAATTTTCCGGGGGTTGGACATTTTTGAGAGAAAATATACGCGTTTTGAGAGCTGGAGACTCAAGGAAGATCACGGGATTCATATGTTCAAGAGTTTTCCAACTATTGAAGATTGATTCCTCACGAAATTCTGTAATGACAACAATATTAATCTTTGTTTTTACTTTTATTATGAGTAGCTAAACCCCCATTGCTAGGGGGTGACCCTGATTCTGAATGTGACAGTATTGATGTTTATGAAAGTATTGCTTATTTCTTCTTTTCCATTAATTTGTTCTTATCGCCGTTCTTTATGCGTTATTTGTCGGACCAACGAATGATGATTCTTATGAATAGTGTAAGCGGGACAGCAATTATTCATTGACCTGGATAAGAACTTTGGATAGTAAAAATAACCTAGGACTAGGGATTTTCTATCTGACCGGTAATTCTTGATATGTGAATGCTTGAGTATGAACCTAATTGTTTATGGACATAGTAATTAGGTTACATAATCAAAGGTCTATTACTAAGGACTTAAGAATAGATACCCTTGAGGACCGGAATTAATTTGACAGGAATAGCTCTACGCCGTCATAAATTATATCTGTTACAAGAAGTTTCATTCACCGAACCCTAGCAATCTTCTCTCATTTGTATCTCGTTCAACCTTTTTACTTGTTTTATTTATTCGCAATTGGTAGTATAATTACACCACAACGCAAAAACCAAAGGCTTTTGTCTAATTGAAACAATCTATAAACTCTGTATCGTCAAGCAGTCCTTGAGATCGACAAACGGGGAATTTCCCTTTTATTACTACAGTGAGAAAAATAGTACACTTGCTATTTTCACATCAAGTTTTTGGCGCCGTTGCCGGGGACTGCCAAAGATAGTAGAGTTTATTAATTTATTTTCAATTAGAATTTTGTTGCTCTGCATCCAAAATTTTATTTATTATTAATTTTATTTTTATTATTATAATAACTAACTTCTTCTAATCAGTGTATGCGAGGTAAGGCCTCAGCTCATTTTCATTTTGACGCAGAACCAGAGAGAACACTGCGCAAAAAGCTCAGAGAACCAAGAAGAAAGAAACTAGCCAATTCTGACACCGAAGAACCGGCCACACCTGTCACTCCAGTTTCTGTTCACTCCGAAAACATGGCTGCAGACCCACCTCCAGCAGAGAGACTTTTAGGTGATTATGGCAGACAGAATAACCCAGCAGTGCGGTTGACCATTGTTAACCAACCTGTTAATGTTGCTCACTTCCAGTTACATCCCTCAACCATCCGCCAGTTAGAAAGTAAACCTTTTGCAGGAAAAATCAATGAGGATGCAAACAAGCATCTGCAGAGGTTTCTGACTATGACCACATCATTAAAAATTGATGGGCATTCTGAAGAGGCAAAGAGATTGGTCATGTTCCCATTCACCTTATCTGATGACGCTGAGGAATGGTTCTATTCCCTACCCGCAGGAAGCATTACTACTTGGCAACAAATGGAAACAACATTCTTGAACGAGTATTTTCCTGCTTCTGTGTATATCCGTAAGAGGTATGACATTGTGAATTTTAAACAGAAAGACGGAGAGACACTTGGAGATGCATACAAAAGATTCAAGAGATGTTTAGTTGCATGTTCTACATATAATTTGGATGAAACTGAACAAATGCAGAATTTTGTAAACGGGCTGAAAATGAAAACTAAGCAACTCATTGATACAGCTGCTGGTGGCTCATCTAATTTTTCAACAGCAACCGGTATCAAAAAGATCATCGAAGCTATTGCAGCAAATGAGCATTTGGAATTATATGACCGCACTGTGAATCAGCCGGAAGGAAAAAATGACTTGAAATTAGCAAATCAGGTAGTGAAAATGGAAGACCAAATTGCAGCTGAGGTTGAAAGAAGATTGAAAGCTATGAATATAGGTACCCAGACTGTTGCTCAAGTGCAACCGGTTCCGACCATGATTTGTGAGATTTGTAGTGGACCACATTTTACCATGCATTGTGTTGCAACCGCAGAACAAGTGCAAGCTATAAATTACCTGAGACAGAATAATCCCTACTCAAATACTTATAATCCGGGGTGGAAAAATCATCCTAATTTCTCTTGGATAGATCAGCAAGGTAATATTCAAGGACCTCCACAACAACAACCACCGTACCAACAGCAACCTTATCAGCAACAGGTACCGAAGAAAGCGGATTGGGAGATTGCTATAGAGAAGATGGCAACTCATAATATGCAATTTCAGGAGGAAACCAGAAATAATCAGAAAAGCACCAATGCATCAATTAAAAATCTGGAGATTCAATTGGGTCAGATAGCACAACAGATAACAAATTCCCAAATACCAGGCGCATTACCTAGTGCAACAGTGACAAATCCAAGGGAGCACAATAATGTGAGTGCGGTAACAACAAGAAGCGGAAAATCTGTTGAAGATCTTAAGAAGAAGGATGAAGAAGAAGATACATTGTGTGAAGTGGACCTGGAAATCTTAGAGAATAAGACACCACCTGAGGAAGAAAGTGTGAAAATGCCGGTGGTACAAGAAAAGCTACCTGAACCAAAACCCATCATTAAGCTTCCTTTCCCACAAAGAAACAAAAAGAAGAAGCAAGATGAGAAAATTTTTCAGAAATTCATGGAATTGTTCAAGAAATTAGAAATCAATATTCCATTCTCTGAGGCACTCGAGCAGATGCCTATCTATGCGAAGTTCATGAAAGACATCATCTCCAAGAAGCGCACCACTGACGCTGACCCTGTTATATTAACTGAAACTTGTAGTGCTATTTTGCAGGGTATAGAGATTCCAGTAAAGAAGCCAGATAGAGGGTCTGTGACCATCCCGTGTACCATTGGAGATAGGTCTTTTAAAAGGGCGCTAATTGATTTGGGTGCTAGTGTTAGCCTTATGCCTTTGTCTATTTACAGGAAGCTGGGAATTGGCAATGTTCAGGATACCAGAATGACACTTCAGTTTGCTGACCACTCAGTGAAGAGACCTTTTGGGGTGGTTGAGGATGTTCTGGTCAAAGTTGATAAATTTGTTTTTCCTGTTGATTTTGTAATTTTGGAAATGCCAGAAGATGAAGAGATACCTCTGATTCTGGGAAGACCGTTCTTAGAAACAGGTAGATGCATGATAGACATTGAGGGAGGTACCTTGACCCTAAAGGTATATGATGAAGAGCTCAGAATTGATGTCCGGGATACTATGAAACATAAAGAGGAAATGTGTACAAACCACTTTGTTGATGTAATTGATCAAATAGTGACTAGCACAATGCAAAGAAAGTTTCCTGAATCACCATTGGAAAGAGTTCTGAGTCTGTCAGTTAGAGAGATTGAAGAGAATGATGATGAAAAAGAAAAAGAAGTGCTTGCCATGCTGGATACACAACCTCTTTGGATGAAATCCAAACCACGTCGGTGGGAGGACCTGAGATCTTCACCAGAATTAGAAAATGAAAAGGTACTAAAGAAGCATAAGAGTGCTATTGGGTGGACTATTGAGGATTTAAAAGGTATTAGCCCCACAGTATGCATGCATAAGATACTGATGGAGGATAATCAGAAACCGGTAGTGCAACCACAGAGGAGGTTAAACCCATACAATCCCGGTGAAGGGGGGCCAATTGAATCCGTTAAATTCCTCTGAGTATGAGGTGTCCCGTCGAGCCATGCGACGTTAAACGAAGCGCTGCTTGGGAGGCAACCCAAGGGAGGTTTGATTCTTTATTTCGTTTGATTGTTGTTTCTGTACTTTTGGTTTTATTTGTTTAATTTTTGTTTTTTTTTTAGTTATGCAGTTTAATTTCTGTTGCTTTGATGTAACTACCTATTATGGGTTGGCGAATTCTAATGAATGTGATTTGGTTTATCTCAATTTTCCTGTTTATTTCCTTAGATACGTGACTATGTCTGGCTATTGGTTTCGCGATCACTTACACCAACTACTTGGGCATCCTCCCTTTCAGTCCCCTGACGTTAGATACTGTTGTTTATGATTGGACGCACTGGTTAAGATTAACATCAGAACCACGAGCATGAGCTTTGAACTCAGAGGTATGATAGAACAAGTCAGCTTAACCCGTCCTGGTGAGTTCATAAAAAGCCAAACACTTATTATCATATGAGCGATATCAGGTATGTCTTTATCAATCTTGGTTTGCGTACGTTCTTTTGTTATTATTAGCTGTACGAATACACACACTGAGGCATGTTTTTGTTATCACCTAGAGCCTTTCTAGCCATCCCATTATTATCATTATTATCCATTGTTTTACCCCGTTGAGCCTTTAATCATTTATTGTTGATATACCCGTTTTTTTCTTCTAAACCCATGACCCTGGACCTATCTTACCCTGTTCAGAGTATGTGAGAAGTGATTTCATATCTACGTTTCTATCTAAGTTTGGGGTTGCTGTTGGTATAGCAACCTTTAAGTTTGGGGTAGCTTTGCAGTCAATGAATAGTAAGTGAATGTCGTATAAAAAATAAAATAAAAAGAAAAAAAAAAGAAAAAAAAAGTAATAATAACCAAAAGAAAGAAAGAGAAAAGCGAAGAACAGCTTTTGAAAGATGCTACATTCACTAGAAATAAAAGGAAAAGAGGATTGCATAACCCTACAGGAATAATAACAAAGAAACGTAGTAAGAGAATGATTTCATGTACTCTGAACCAAAAAAAAATAAATAAATAAATATAATAAACATAAACCTTAGGTTCCACCTTCATAGCCTACCTAAACCCAAGCCCAGTTACAACCCTAAAAGACCTCAAAAAGTGTGTGTGATTGTACATGTTGATAGGATGAGAGAATTTATTCAAACTGTTGATTTGATATTGCATATTGTGATTTGAGAGTGAAAAAACTTTAACCCAGAGAGACTTGGTGAGAGTGTGATATAAGCTGACAGGTGAAGTCATATATCTGAGGGAAAGAGTTTCTAGCTCGTTGGCTATGTGGAAGAATCAGAAAACCTGAAAAACATCAAGAGGTCCAGTGCGAAAGATTTCAGCAGTATTGTGGTAAGAACTGTTTTACAGTAAGTTTGGGGTGACATGATTTTTGAAGGTAATAAGATGTTACTTGAGGACAAGCAACAAACTAAGTTTGGGGTTATGATCAGTCACCATTTATGCTAGACATTCCACTATTTAACCGTAAATAAATCAGGTAAACTGTGTAAACTGAAGCATTTTTCGTTAGAAATAAGCTCAATTCCATGATAGTAAGTGTGTTGTTACTGATGATTTTCTTGAGGATATTTTACACTTTTTGGTATGTCAGCAGGTAAAAAGCTAGTTTGGAAGCTCAGGGGATCAAACGTCAGATGAGAAATCGAGCCCGAGCAAGAAAACGGAAGAAAAAGTCAATTTTTGGAGAACCTGCTGTCCATACGCGTATGACCTTACTTGATACGCGTATGGACCTTCCAGTACGCGTACCATACGCAAATGACCAGAGGGAAGGAAAATTCAGCCAAAATACAAGCTTCTGGTGATACGCGTAACAACTTGGTGATACGCGTAACAGGCTGGCCAATACGCGTACCAGATGTTGTGTTACGTCCAATACGCGTTTCCTACTAGGCAGTACGCGTATGGGACAGCGCAGTACGCGTATGGAGCACAAATTCAGGAAAAATCCAACTGAATAGCTATTAAAAGGCCAGACCACAATTTTCCGGGGGTTGGACATTTTTGAGAGAAAATATACGCGTTTTGAGAGCTGGAGACTCAAGGAAGATCACGGGATTCATATGTTCAAGAGTTTTCCAACTATTGAAGATTGATTCCTCACGAAATTCTGTAATGACAACAATATTAATCTTTGTTTTTACTTTTATTATGAGTAGCTAAACCCCCATTGCTAGGGGGTGACCCTGATTCTGAATGTGACAGTATTGATGTTTATGAAAGTATTGCTTATTTCTTCTTTTCCATTAATTTGTTCTTATCGCCGTTCTTTATGCGTTATTTGTCGGACCAACGAATGATGATTCTTATGAATAGTGTAAGCGGGACAGCAATTATTCATTGACCTGGATAAGAACTTTGGATAGTAAAAATAACCTAGGACTAGGGATTTTCTATCTGACCGGTAATTCTTGATATGTGAATGCTTGAGTATGAACCTAATTGTTTATGGACATAGTAATTAGGTTACATAATCAAAGGTCTATTACTAAGGACTTAAGAATAGATACCCTTGAGGACCGGAATTAATTTGACAGGAATAGCTCTACGCCGTCATAAATTATATCTGTTACAAGAAGTTTCATTCACCGAACCCTAGCAATCTTCTCTCATTTGTATCTCGTTCAACCTTTTTACTTGTTTTATTTATTCGCAATTGGTAGTATAATTACACCACAACGCAAAAACCAAAGGCTTTTGTCTAATTGAAACAATCTATAAACTCTGTATCGTCAAGCAGTCCTTGAGATCGACAAACGGGGAATTTCCCTTTTATTACTACAGTGAGAAAAATAGTACACTTGCTATTTTCACATCACTACACAACAATTCACCAGCAAATTTCCAGCCCTGATAACACCAGACTGGTCCAATATACACCATATGATGAATAGTCCATCCTCCACTTCTAGGGACCATTCAAACACCAATATGAACCTCTCAAGTTCAAACAGCTTTTCATTATATCCTCCTTCTTCCTTTACCATGAACCAGAAAGTATCCCCCTTAGATCTCATCCAGAAACAGACCAGGATGCCTGCTCTGATACCAATTGAAATTCTGGTATGACAGACTCAGATGTCTAATATGATGTTGAGACATCTTATCTGTTACTTATAAACATGGTAAGGTATACATATCAGTACTTAAATAATTCTGTTATATCAGAGTCAAACATGCTTCAGGATGTTGGGACATCTGATAGGACATTCAGTTCAGGTACTGCATAAAACATAAAAGATAAAAAGAACACAGCAGAAGTTTGTTAACCCAGTTCAGTGTATAACCACACTTACATCTGGAGGCTACCAAGCCAGGAGGAAATCCACTATAAGTAATATTAATTCTAGACTTAAACCACCCTGTTTAATCTATCACTTAATAACTACCCAATGCAATTTCTACCTAAGACACAACTTAGATATGAGTACCCTACTCACTCCCCCTCAATCACACAGTGATCTTTTACAATGATTAATAAAATTGAAGTCACACTTCAAACACAACAGCTTGATCTTACTTAGAAGTTTCAATCAAGACACAATACTTCTCTTGCTTACAAGCTTCGAGAATCACAAGTGAAACAGCCACAATAGTGTTACTTGTTATGCACGGCTGACACAAGGACACAACCCTAATAATGTTTACATTTTCGGTTCATTGGGTTGATTCTAAACTAGGTTACAAGGTTTCTTTTATAACCTATTCCCAACTGGATTTGGGCCTAAACAATCACAACAATAGCTGCTACAAATATGCAGAAATATCTGCTACAAATATGCAGAAATATCTGCTACAAATATGCAGAAATATCTGCTACAAATATTCCAAAAGATCTTCAACTTCTAAAATATCTCTAAATATAGAAACCTATATTTTTCAATATTTGTCTTCAATTTAAATTGAGTCTTTAAGATCTTCTAGATCAGCACCACATATGATTGCATAATATCTCCAGAATATTCTGCATAATTCAGATCTGATAAATCCAATGTCATCACCTTGAATTAGGGTTTGTTACTTCCTAGATTCTAGGTGATTTTGTTCTTCTGATTAATCTGAATCTTCATAACAAAACTCCCTACAGATGCGCCTTGTTCTGTTTTTATCCATCCATAATTAATTCCAGATAACTCTCCTTAAATATCTCAGATCAGTTAGTTATTAATTAATTCTGGTAGCAGGTCTGAGATGTCTCAACATCTGTTGGGACATCCTGAAAAACTGAACTTACTTCATTTACTGATACAATGTCACAACATCTGATGGGACATCCTGTAAACTGAACTTATTCCATCAACTGATACAATGTCCTAACATCTGGTGTGACATCCTGATATCTTGACTTAAGTTCATTAACTGTTACTCTGTTTGACAGTGTCACAACATTTGGTGTGACATCCTGAACTAAGTTCAACACTTCTTGTTTGATATCTATATGTAACATATGACAGTAATGTTGTCATGACAGTTGCAGATGTTTCAACATTCTCTTTGACATCTGTCATGACATTTGCAGATGTTTCAACATTCTCTTTGACATCTGTCATGACATTTGCAGATGTTTCAGCATCTTCTTTGACATCTGTCTGTAGCATATGACAGTAATTCTGTCATGACATTTGCAGATGTTTCAACATCTTCTTTGACATCTGTCTGTAACATTCTGTCATGACATTTGCAGATACTTCAACATCTTCTTTGACATCTGACTGTGACATATGACAACATCTGTTGGGACATCCTGAATTAAGTTCTTATACTCTGTTTGATAATGTCCCAACATCTGATAGGACATTCTGAACTGAATTCAACATCTTCTTTGACAACTTCCACATTTATCTGTGCCACCATGTCAGGACATCATGTTTGACATGTTCTTCCAGAATCTATACCATGTTAATATGGAACTTCTTATTCAACATTTTCCAGCCATATTAGTTTTACCAAACATAATGCCAATCATAGAATAATAGCATTAACAATCTCCCCCTTTGGCTTATTTTGGCTAAAACTAATTTACATACAGGTGTAGTAGTACCTTATGTAGAAGTTCCTTAACATCACATCTTCATATCAGACCTCACACTATTACTTCTCCCCCTTTTTAGCCATAAAAAGACAAAGGTACCATAATAAAAATAGAGGTATATAATCTTCATAAGCTTGAAACACACACAAGCTTCACAATTCCTCAAGAATCAAACATAAACTGCAAAGAGCAGCTTTATATAATATAGCCTTCTAGACTCTTAGGATTCTCCTTATCTGGTTAAGGTATTACTCCCCCTTAACACCACAAAATCAAGTGCACATACTTGTAACACACTCCCCCTATCTAGGATACTCCATGCTTCTCTGTACATTGATGAAAGGAAAACATAAGACGCATCTTCATGTCTTCAAGAGCTCACCCTCTGTTCAATTCCCAATTGAACACATTCACTTCTTGTACCAAAGCATACCTGATTCCTTTCTGGGTTTGTAGTTACCACATACTACACAAGATGAACATCTTCTAGCACACAGGTTCTTGACACTAAGCCTGATATACTTCTGGTGGATCAACAGAGATGTGTTCTTCAGTTGAGGCCTTGTGCTGGTCCTCAGATGTTTCAACATCTATTGGGACATCCTGTTGAGCAGGAGTGTCCTTTGCAGCCTGAGTTTGTTGATCTTCTTGTGGGGCTGGCATAGTGTTCAGAGAGATAGATATGCCACTTACCACTCTTTGCTCAGATAGGATTTTGGTTACCAACTCCTTTATGGAATCATCCACATATTCAGAAGCTTTTGGAGTGTTGTACAATGGTGAAGGTATGCCTTTGGTTTTGCTGAAAACTTGATCTTTTTGGAGTTCTTGGCTTTTTAGCACGAGGAACACTTCCAGTCTCTTCTACATGTTTCTTCCAATATATATCATCTACTTCATCATTCTCCCATATGATTAGGTAGTCTAATAATAGAAACCATGTAGATAAACACCCCAGATAATGTACTAACACTTAGTTAGAACATTTTTTTTTATACACCAAGACCTTATCACCATGATCCTAGATGTGCTCCACCAACTGGACTTACTATAGTATAGTAATCCAAGAACTGAAAATCTTCAACTACACTGTGCCTCCAGTTAGAATTAGAAATCCAGAAAGAGTGATAAACTCTCATCCACCTTCAAGAAGAATAAATCCTCTTGAGTCTTCAACTCATCACTCCTCTGCCCAAGAGCAATTTGTTCCAAGACAATCCTCAAGAACAACCAGCTGCCACACTCTGATTATCTTGATTCTTCGAATCCACTTTAAAGATCAACCAATTACCACATTTTGATAACCTCTTTTATGAATCCTCATATGAAAAAGCCAATTGCCACTTTTGTCTTCTTCACGTTTATAATAAAGCTTCCAAAGATATCCTGATCAAAAAAGTTGATCTTCACCAATTAGACTCTGATGTTGAACTAGATGTTTAAACATTATTAGCCCACATCCATCTGTTAAATTCAATTCCTTCTTCTGCCACTTGAAAGAACCTCCTTCCTTTATAGAACAAGAGTTACATGCTCTCATAGACTTGATTTATCCATCAAGTTTGAGTAGACAACCTCCATTCTATTGGTTTTGTAGAAGTTCTTACCAATAACACATATTGATGAGAAACTTCCAATGTTTCTCCAAAGTCTTCAAACCTGCCACTGTCTGATTATTCAGAAGGAATAGTTAAGAACTACACCTCAAAACTATACCAAGGATGCCACCTTTCCTTGAGTAAAGCAGTCTAAACAAATTTATGATATCTCCACCTATCTTAACTCCATGATGAGCATTCTGGACTACACCTAGATCAGAAATAAACCAATCCAAGTAGTCACCAAGATTATGATATGTTCATGGTCTTTCATCTCAACAATATCCAGACAAGTTCTTCCCAAGAAACTTTCCAGAAATACATAACTCTTGTCACACAAGACTGAAGCCAATGCTACAGCTTATGCAATACCTCTCCCATGATTCTGCACAAAACTCTGATGATAAGATGTTCCAACATCTTTTTGAACATCACCAATCTTGAATCACAAGGATAATCAATCAAATATTTGTGAATTCCACAAACAACAATTGATCTTAAATCCTTGTATAATACCTTATCAGATAGTTCTACACAATCTGATCTTTTACTTTTGAAGGATTTTAAGGTTAGCTCCAGATAAGATTAGCAAGATCTCCTCATGTCATGGATAAACAATACTCCAGCTGAGCATGTACTCCACTAATTCTCAATTTCACACCCCTGATGAACATACAAAGAGCACAACTGATAAATATCCACACTTGATTTTATATTCCAAAACAGATGCTCTTAGTTTGCTTGCTACAAAGGGTTTATACTGCCACTATCCATGACTAGTAGTGGAAGAGACTACCAGTTCAACAACCATTTTGATCAGACTTCCCAATATGACATTCTTCCCTTGCTTCTAGCAATTGTTGGTCACATTGATAGCTTTAATCATGACCAAAGTCATGCATCTTTCACCCACATTTGTAAATACATTTAGAAGCTTCTTCATCTTCAGATTCATCATTAGATTCATCAGTATTCTGAGTAACCTCTTCCAGCTCCAGCCTTTGAAATACTTCCTCAAGCTTTTTCTTCCTGGCATCCAGATTTTTGCAAGTGTTCTTCAGATCTGCAATCAAGGCAGCTTTGGATATGGGAGTCTTTGCTTTTGAAGGTCCAGCAGATGTCCTAGTGGAAGCTTCAACATCAGCAGCATGATGGCTCAAGAAAAGTTTGTAATGGAAGGCCAGAGGACTTTTTCTTTTGCATACTGAATCCTTCTCAGTGAGGATACCTGGATACTGGCTTAGTATGATTCCACATAGCAGAGAGTAAAAAGCAATGGGAAGCTTTGTTGCAGATGTTCCAACATGCTTCAATGTCTGATAAAAAATATAAGCCCCAAAGTACAGCTTTGCTTGGGTGCCCACATCATATATGAACCTGCTCAATTCAGTTGCTATTGAGGAGGTATGGTTGGTAGGGACCCAATTTGAAGTGCCAATCCTATGCAGCATTGCATACTTCCTTGTCAGCAAGCTAACAGAAAATTTCCCTTTGACTGGCCAAGCTTTGAATTGATTAGCAGTGATGACCTTGCACACATGGTTATTTATCTTTCCCAGCTCATTAGGTCCATCAGATTCTCTTCCTAGATAGTGGTTGATAACCCTAGAAGAGAATTCCACACATTTCCCTCTTACATACACCTTTCTGAAGTCATCTGATTTACCATCATCACAGTCCTCTTGAAGGTTGACAATGAATTCCTTGACTAGCAGCTCATAGCAAGGTGAAAAGTTTGATACTGTCTTGAATAAACCAGCAGAAGAAATTAGGTCAATTACCTCAGTGCACTCAAGTGCATTTCTGCCCAGCTCTCTTTCAAGTGCTACCCTTCTTTGGTATACAAATTTCCATCTGCTCACACTTGACACATGATGGAATGAAACATTGTCTAGAGGAGCTTCTGGAACAGCAGAGGTGGACCTTGAGGGTGCTGGTTTCTTCTTTGGTTGGGATGTTGGGACATCCTCTTCAACATCTGAATCTGGTGGAGTTACAGCTTTCCTCTTTTGGGTATTCACCTTGCTCCATTGTTTAGTAGGACCAAGTATCACTTTGACCTTGTCTTTCTTTGGAGTAGGCTGCTTCTTTTCAGGAGATGAATGTCCTGTAGTCTTCTTTTCCTTTCTAGCCCTAAGCCTTTTGGCTATGCTAGGGTCCACAGAAGCAATGATCATTATCTAAGTCTTCAACATGTAGCATAGATGCCTCCTCTTCCAGGTTAGGAGTAGGTTCTAAACATATGTGATCATCACACATTTGTCTAGCACCCAAAGCATCCATCATCACACCAGTTTCCTTCTTCTGGAACACAAAACTAAGCTTGGTTCATAAACTGTTGATGTGTAGTGTGGTGTTAAGCCATTAGGATTGACATATCAATTCAGCTTCTTTCTTGATGAAACTTCCTTCAGTTCATGATTTAGACAATCATAAACATGTATCTTCACAGGAGAGATTTTCTCCAGCTATACCTAAACAACATAGGACACCATAACCAAGAAGGATATCCTCATTAGGTCACCATAAATAAGCTTAAGAGATAACTTATCAAGATTTTCACTCCCGCATGAAAGATTTGATAATTATACTCTTTTGTTTTGGCTCCAACCTCTTCTTTCATCAAGAACCACAACATTCTGAACTAAGTGTTCTCCAATTCTCACAGAAAACAAAATACAAGCCTCCTTCAAATATAGAATTCTCAGAACCAAGATGTCAGGACATTCTGTTTGACATCATAGCTACATGATCAGTCACCATTTATGCTAGACATTCCACTATTTAACCGTAAATAAATCAGGTAAACTGTGTAAACTGAAGCATTTTTCGTTAGAAATAAGCTCAATTCCATGATAGTAAGTGTGTTGTTACTGATGATTTTCTTGAGGATATTTTACACTTTTTGGTATGTCAGCAGGTAAAAAGCTAGTTTGGAAGCTCAGGGGATCAAACGTCAGATGAGAAATCGAGCCCGAGCAAGAAAACGGAAGAAAAAGTCAATTTTTGGAGAACCTGCTGTCCATACGCGTATGACCTTACTTGATACGCGTATGGACCTTCCAGTACGCGTACCATACGCAAATGACCAGAGGGAAGGAAAATTCAGCCAAAATACAAGCTTCTGGTGATACGCGTAACAACTTGGTGATACGCGTAACAGGCTGGCCAATACGCGTACCAGATGCTGTGTTACGTCCAATACGCGTTTCCTACTAGGCAGTACGCGTATGGGACAGCGCAGTACGCGTATGGAGCACAAATTCAGGAAAAATCCAACTGAATAGCTATTAAAAGGCCAGACCACAATTTTCCGGGGGTTGGACATTTTTGAGAGAAAATATACGCGTTTTGAGAGCTGGAGACTCAAGGAAGATCACGGGATTCATATGTTCAAGAGTTTTCCAACTATTGAAGATTGATTCCTCGCGAAATTCTGTAATGACAACAATATTAATCTTTGTTTTTACTTTTATTATGAGTAGCTAAACCCCCATTGCTAGGGGGTGACCCTGATTCTGAATGTGACAGTATTGATGTTTATGAAAGTATTGCTTATTTCTTCTTTTCCATTAATTTGTTCTTATCGCCGTTCTTTATGCGTTATTTGTCGGACCAACGAATGATGATTCTTATGAATAGTGTAAGCGGGACAGCAATTATTCATTGACCTGGATAAGAACTTTGGATAGTAAAAATAACCTAGGACTAGGGATTTTCTATCTGACCGGTAATTCTTGATATGTGAATGCTTGAGTATGAACCTAATTGTTTATGGACATAGTAATTAGGTTACATAATCAAAGGTCTATTACTAAGGACTTAAGAATAGATACCCTTGAGGACCGGAATTAATTTGACAGGAATAGCTCTACGCCGTCATAAATTATATCTGTTACAAGAAGTTTCATTCACCGAACCCTAGCAATCTTCTCTCATTTGTATCTCGTTCAACCTTTTTACTTGTTTTATTTATTCGCAATTGGTAGTATAATTACACCACAACGCAAAAACCAAAGGCTTTTGTCTAATTGAAACAATCTATAAACTCTGTATCGTCAAGCAGTCCTTGAGATCGACAAACGGGGAATTTCCCTTTTATTACTACAGTGAGAAAAATAGTACACTTGCTATTTTCACATCAAGTTTTTGGCGCCGTTGCCGGGGACTGCCAAAGATAGTAGAGTTTATTAATTTATTTTCAATTAGAATTTTGTTGCTCTGCATCCAAAATTTTATTTATTATTAATTTTATTTTTATTATTATAATAACTAACTTCTTCTAATCAGTGTATGCGAGGTAAGGCCTCAGCTCATTTTCATTTTGACGCAGAACCAGAGAGAACACTGCGCAAAAAGCTCAGAGAACCAAGAAGAAAGAAACTAGCCAATTCTGACACCGAAGAACCGGCCACACCTGTCACTCCAGTTTCTGTTCACTCCGAAAACATGGCTGCAGACCCACCTCCAGCAGAGAGACTTTTAGGTGATTATGGCAGACAGAATAACCCAGCAGTGCGGTTGACCATTGTTAACCAACCTGTTAATGTTGCTCACTTCCAGTTACATCCCTCAACCATCCGCCAGTTAGAAAGTAAACCTTTTGCAGGAAAAATCAATGAGGATGCAAACAAGCATCTGCAGAGGTTTCTGACTATGACCACATCATTAAAAATTGATGGGCATTCTGAAGAGGCAAAGAGATTGGTCATGTTCCCATTCACCTTATCTGATGACGCTGAGGAATGGTTCTATTCCCTACCCGCAGGAAGCATTACTACTTGGCAAAAAATGGAAACAACATTCTTGAACGAGTATTTTCCTGCTTCTGTGTATATCCGTAAGAGGTATGACATTGTGAATTTTAAACAGAAAGACGGAGAGACACTTGGAGATGCATACAAAAGATTCAAGAGATGTTTAGTTGCATGTCCTACACATAATTTGGATGAAACTGAACAAATGCAGAATTTTGTAAACGGGCTGAAAATGAAAACTAAGCAACTCATTGATACAGCTGCTGGTGGCTCATCTAATTTTTCAACAGCAACCGGTATCAAAAAGATCATCGAAGCTATTGCAGCAAATGAGCATTTGGAATTATATGACCGCACTGTGAATCAGCCGGAAGGAAAAATTGACTTGAAATTAGCAAATCAGGTAGTGAAAATGGAAGACCAAATTGCAGCTGAGGTTGAAAGAAGATTGAAAGCTATGAATATAGGTACCCAGACTATTGCTCAAGTGCAACCGGTTCCGACCATGATTTGTGAGATTTGTAGTGGACCACATTTTACCATGCATTGTGTTGCAACCGCAGAACAAGTGCAAGCTATAAATTACCTGAGACAGAATAATCCCTACTCAAATACTTATAATCCGGGGTGGAAAAATCATCCTAATTTCTCTTGGATAGATCAGCAAGGTAATATTCAAGGACCTCCACAACAACAACCACCGTACCAACAGCAACCTTATCAGCAACAGGTACCGAAGAAAGCGGATTGGGAGATTGCTATAGAGAAGATGGCAACTCATAATATGCAATTTCAGGAGGAAACCAGAAATAATCAGAAAAGCACCAATGCATCAATTAAAAATCTGGAGATTCAATTGGGTCAGATAGCACAACAGATAACAAATTCCCAAATACCAGGCGCATTACCTAGTGCAACAGTGACAAATCCAAGGGAGCACAATAATGTGAGTGCGGTAACAACAAGAAGCGGAAAATCTATTGAAGATCTTAAGAAGAAGGATGAAGAAGAAGATACATTGTGTGAAGTGGACCTGGAAATCTTAGAGAATAAGACACCACCTGAGGAAGAAAGTGTGAAAATGCCGGTGGTACAAGAAAAGCTACCTGAACCAAAACCCATCATTAAGCTTCCTTTCCCACAAAGAAACAAAAAGAAGAAGCAAGATGAGAAAAATTTTCAGAAATTCATGGAATTGTTCAAGAAATTAGAAATCAATATTCCATTCTCTGAGGCACTCGAGTAGATGCCTATCTATGCGAAGTTCATGAAAGACATCATCTCCAAGAAGCGCACCACTGACGCTGACCCTGTTATATTAACTGAAACTTGTAGTGCTATTTTGCAGGGTATGAAGATTCCAGTAAAGAAGCCAGATAGAGGGTCTGTGACCATCCCGTGTACCATTGGAGATAGGTCTTTTAAAAGGGCGTTGATTGATTTGGGTGCTAGTGTTAGCCTTATGCCTTTGTCTATTTACAGGAAGCTGGGAATTGGCAATGTTCAGGATACCAGAATGACACTTCAGTTTGCTGACCACTCAGTGAAGAGACCTTTTGGGGTGGTTGAGGATGTTCTGGTCAAAGTTGATAAATTTGTTTTTCCTGTTGATTTTGTAATTTTGGAAATGCCAGAAGATGAAGAGATACCTCTGATTCTGGGAAGACCGTTCTTAGAAACAGGTAGATGCATGATAGACATTGAGGGAGGTACCTTGACCCTAAAGGTATATGATGAAGAGCTCAGAATTGATGTCCGGGATACTATGAAACATAAAGAGGAAATGTGTACAAACCACTTTGTTGATGTAATTGATCAAATAGTGACTAGCACAATGCAAAGAAAGTTTCCTGAATCACCATTGGAAAGAGTTCTGAGTCTGTCAGTTAGAGAGATTGAAGAGAATGATGATGAAAAAGAAAAAGAAGTGCTTGCCATGCTGGATACACAACCTCTTTGGATGAAATCCAAACCACGTCGGTGGGAGGACCTGAGATCTTCACCAGAATTAGAAAATGAAAAGGTACTAAAGAAGCATAAGAGTGCTATTGGGTGGACTATTGAGGATTTAAAAGGTATTAGCCCCACAGTATGCATGCATAAGATACTGATGGAGGATAATCAGAAACCGGTAGTGCAACCACAGAGGAGGTTAAACCCATACAATCCCGGTGAAGGGGGGCCAATTGAATCCGTTAAATTCCTCTGAGTATGAGGTGTCCCGTCGAGCCATGCGACGTTAAACGAAGCGCTGCTTGGGAGGCAACCCAAGGGAGGTTTGATTCTTTCTTTCGTTTGATTGTTGTTTCTGTACTTTTGGTTTTATTTGTTTAATTTTTGTTTTTTTTTTAGTTATGCAGTTTAATTTCTGTTGCTTTGATGTAACTACCTATTATGGGTTGGCGAATTCTAATGAATGTGATTTGGTTTATCTCAATTTTCCTGTTTATTTCCTTAGATACGTGACTATGTCTGGCTATTGGTTTCGCGATCACTTACACCAACTACTTGGGCATCCTCCCTTTCAGTCCCCTGACGTTAGATACTGTTGTTTATGATTGGACGCACTGGTTAAGATTAACATCAGAACCACGAGCATGAGCTTTGAACTCAGAGGTATGATAGAACAAGTCAGCTTAACCCGTCCTGGTGAGTTCATAAAAAGCCAAACACTTATTATCATATGAGCGATATCAGGTATGTCTTTATCAATCTTGGTTTGCGTACGTTCTTTTGTTATTATTAGCTGTACGAATACACACACTGAGGCATGTTTTTGTTATCACC
Source organism: Lathyrus aphaca (assembly GCA_963966055.1). Taxonomy (NCBI): domain Eukaryota; kingdom Viridiplantae; phylum Streptophyta; class Magnoliopsida; order Fabales; family Fabaceae; genus Lathyrus; species Lathyrus aphaca. Next base: position 185,137,095 of record OZ014520.1, read on the forward strand.
TAGAGCCTTTCTAGCCATCCCATTATTATCATTATTATCCATTGTTTTACCCCGTTGAGCCTTTAATCATTTATTGTTGATATACCCGTTTTTTTTTCTAAACCCATGACCCTGGACCTATCTTACCCTGTTCAGAGTATGTGAGAAGTGATTTCATATCTACGTTTCTATCTAAGTTTGGGGTTGCTGTTGGTATAGCAACCTTTAAGTTTGGGGTAGCTTTGCAGTCAATGAATAGTAAGTGAATGTCGTATAAAAAAAAAAAGAAAAAAAAAAAAAGAAAAAAAAAGTAATAATAACCAAAAGAAAGAAAGAGAAAAGCGAAGAACAGCTTTTGAAAGATGCTACATTCACTAGAAATAAAAGGAAAAGAGGATTGCATAACCCTACAGGAATAATAACAAAGAAACGTAGTAAGAGAATGATTTCATGTACTCTGAACCAAAAAAAAAATAAATAAATAAATAAATATAATAAACATAAACCTTAGGTTCCACCTTCATAGCCTACCTAAACCCAAGCCCAGTTACAACCCTAAAAGACCTCAAAAAGTGTGTGTGATTGTACATGTTGATAGGATGAGAGAATTTATTCAAACTGTTGATTTGATATTGCATATTGTGATTTGAGAGTGAAAAAACTTTAACCCAGAAAGACTTGGTGAGAGTGTGATATAAGCTGACAGGTGAAGTCATATATCTGAGGGAAAGAGTTTCTAGCTCGTTGGCTATGTGGAAGAATCAGAAAACCTGAAAAACATCAAGAGGTCCAGTGCGAAAGATTTCAGCAGTATTGTGGTAAGAACTGTTTTACAGTAAGTTTGGGGTGACATGATTTTTGAAGGTAATAAGATGTTACTTGAGGACAAGCAACAAGCTAAGTTTGGGGTTGTGATCAGTCACCATTTATGCTAGACATTCCACTATTTAACCGTAAATAAATCAGGTAAACTGTGTAAACTGAAGCATTTTTCGTTAGAAATAAGCTCAATTCTATGATAGTAAGTGTGTTGTTACTGATGATTTTCTTGAGGATATTTTACACTTTTTGGTATGTCAGCAGGTAAAAAGCTAGTTTGGAAGCTCAGGGGATCAAACGTCAGATGAGAAATCGAGCCCGAGCAAGAAAACGGAAGAAAAAGTCAATTTTTGGAGAACCTGCTGTCCATACGCGTATGACCTTACTTGATACGCGTATGGACCTTCCAGTACGCGTACCATAGGCAAATGACCAGAGGGAAGGAAAATTCAGCCAAAATACAAGCTTCTGGTGATACGCGTAACAACTTGGTGATACGCGTAACAGGCTGGCCAATACGCGTACCAGATGCTGTGTTACGTCCAATACGCGTTTCCTACTAGGCAGTACGCGTATGGGACAGCGCAGTACGCGTATGGAGCACAAATTCAGGAAAAATCCAACTGAATAGCTATTAAAAGGCCAGACCACAATTTTCCGGGGGTTGGACATTTTTGAGAGAAAATATACGCGTTTTGAGAGCTGGAGACTCAAGGAAGATCACGGGATTCATATGTTCAAGAGTTTTCCAACTATTGAAGATTGATTCCTCACGAAATTCTGTAATGACAACAATATTAATCTTTGTTTTTACTTTTATTATGAGTAGCTAAACCCCCATTGCTAGGGGGTGACCCTGATTCTGAATGTGACAGTATTGATGTTTATGAAAGTATTGCTTATTTCTTCTTTTCCATTAATTTGTTCTTATCGCCGTTCTTTATGCGTTATTTGTCGGACCAACGAATGATGATTCTTATGAATAGTGTAAGCGGGACAGCAATTATTCATTGACCTGGATAAGAACTTTGGATAGTAAAAATAACCTAGGACTAGGGATTTTCTATCTGACCGGTAATTCTTGATATGTGAATGCTTGAGTATGAACCTAATTGTTTATGGACATAGTAATTAGGTTACATAATCAAAGGTCTATTACTAAGGACTTAAGAATAGATACCCTTGAGGACCGGAATTAATTTGACAGGAATAGCTCTACGCCGTTATAAATTATATCTGTTACAAGAAGTTTCATTCACCGAACCCTAGCAATCTTCTCTCATTTGTATCTCGTTCAACCTTTTTACTTGTTTTATTTATTCGCAATTGGTAGTATAATTACACCACAACGCAAAAACCAAAGGCTTTTGTCTAATTGAAACAATCTATAAACTCTGTATCGTCAAGCAGTCCTTGAGATCGACAAACGGGGAATTTCCCTTTTATTACTACAGTGAGAAAAATAGTACACTTGCTATTTTCACATCACTACACAACAATTCACCAGCAAATTTCCAGCCCTGATAACACCAGACTGGTCCAATATACACCATATGATGAATAGTCCATCCTCCACTTCTAGGGACCATTCAAACACCAATATGAACCTCTCAAGTTCAAACAGCTTTTCATTATATCCTCCTTCTTCCTTTACCATGAACCAGAAAGTATCCCCCTTAGATCTCATCCAGAAACAGACCAGGATGCCTGCTCTGATACCAATTGAAATTCTGGTATGACAGACTCAGATGTCTAATATGATGTTGAGACATCTTATCTGTTACTTATAAACATGGTAAGGTATACATATCAGTACTTAAATAATTCTGTTATATCAGAGTCAAACATGCTTCAGGATGTTGGGACATCTGATAGGACATTCAGTTCAGGTACTGCATAAAACATAAAAGATAAAAAGAACACAGCAGAAGTTTGTTAACCCAGTTCAGTGTATAACCACACTTACATCTGGAGGCTACCAAGCCAGGAGGAAATCCACTATAAGTAATATTAATTCTAGACTTAAACCACCCTGTTTATTCTATCACTTAATAACTACCCAATGTAATTTCTACCTAAGACACAACTTAGATATGAGTACCCTACTCACTCCCCCTCAATCACACAGTGATCTTTTACAATGATTAATAAAATTGAAGTCACACTTCAAACACAACAGCTTGATCTTACTTAGAAGTTTCAATCAAGACACAATACTTCTCTTGCTTACAAGCTTCGAGAATCACAAGTGAAACAGCCACAATAGTGTTACTTGTTATGCACGGCTGACACAAGGACACAACCCTAATAATGTTTACATTTTCGGTTCATTGGGTTGATTCTAATCTAGGTTACAAGGTTTCTTTTATAACCTATTCCCAACTGGATTTGGGCCTAAACAATCACAACAATAGCTGCTACAAATATGCAGAAATATCTGCTACAAATATGCAGAAATATCTGCTACAAATATGCAGAAATATCTGCTACAAATATTCCAAAAGATCTTCAACTTCTAAAATATCTCTAAATATAGAAACCTATATTTTTCAATATTTGTCTTCAATTTAAATTGAGTCTTTAAGATCTTCTAGATCAGCACCACATATGATTGCATAATATCTCCAGAATATTCTGCATAATTCAGATCTGATAAATCCAATGTCATCACCTTGAATTAGGGTTTGTTACTTCCTAGATTCTAGGTGATTTTGTTCTTCTGATTAATCTGAATCTTCATAACAAAACTCCCTACAGATGCGCCTTGTTCTGTTTTTATCCATCCATAATTAATTCCAGATAACTCTCCTTAAATATCTCAGATCAGTTAGTTATTAATTAATTCTGGTAACAGGTCTGAGATGTCTCAACATCTGTTGGGACATCCTGAAAAACTGAACTTACTTCATTTACTGATACAATGTCACAACATCTGATGGGACATCCTGTAAACTGAACTTATTCCATCAACTGATACAATGTCCTAACATCTGGTGTGACATCCTGATATCTTGACTTAAGTTCATTAACTGTTACTCTGTTTGACAGTGTCACAACATTTGGTGTGACATCCTGAACTAAGTTCAACACTTCTTGTTTGATATCTATATGTAACATATGACAGTAATGTTGTCATGACAGTTGCAGATGTTTCAACATTCTCTTTGACATCTGTCATGACATTTGCAGATGTTTCAACATTCTCTTTGACATCTGTCATGACATTTGCAGATGTTTCAGCATCTTCTTTGACATCTGTCTGTAGCATATGACAGTAATTCTGTCATGACATTTGCAGATGTTTCAACATCTTCTTTGACATCTGTCTGTAACATTCTGTCATGACATTTGCAGATACTTCAACATCTTCTTTGACATCTGACTGTGACATATGACAACATCTGTTGGGACATCCTGAATTAAGTTCTTATACTCTGTTTGATAATGTCCCAACATCTGATAGGACATTCTGAACTGAATTCAACATCTTCTTTGACAACTTCCACATTTATCTGTGCCACCATGTCAGGACATCATGTTTGACATGTTCTTCCAGAATCTATACCATGTTAATATGGAACTTCTTATTCAACATTTTCCAGCCATATTAGTTTTACCAAACATAATGCCAATCATAGAATAATAGCATTAACAATTATCATTGTGCTGCTGCATGAGAAAATCAATATACATGTCATATGAAGACTGTCATATGAAGACTGTCATATGAAGACGGTGATGTTCCACCAACAGCAAAGAACTTACGAATGTGAAGTGACCGCTAAAGACGAATGGCTCGAAGCCAAGTTCATTTTCAAAAACAATAAGTTGTTAGCATAAATAACATTAACATAAACTTTTGTATAATCAAATGTGCTTGATCAAATGTGCTTGATATTTTTTTCTAACAGCATGACAAAATAAATTGTGAAATTGCATAATGTAACAACAACAACTTTTGTATAATATGGTTAAATAACAACTCCAGGAGACGATAAGCTTCATCGAGGATTAAAATTGCAAGATCATCCAAATTCACCGACATAGAATTATGTAAATGTTCTATTATGCGTCCTTGAGTAGCCTCAACAATGTCTGCAGGGAGTTATCAACAATGTCTGCAGGGAGTTATTATGCACACAGTGTTAATATTGAATAACAATATTCATTCATATCTCATTTCAATTGATAGTGTATGAAATATTAATCAACCACACAAAACAAAACAAACCTTTATGTCCTCTTTGTGGAGTAACCCAATGATAGAGATTGTTGGATTATAGAAAAAGTCCATGAGATTTTGGCTTAAGAACCTATTATTGCGATCAAAACAACAACTGCAAACTTTGGCTAATACATAGGGCCTGCAACACATGAAAACCATCATTAGTTAGAGGCTACAACACTGATTTTAGACATGGAAATAATAAGGAATATTATGTTCATGAATCTAACTTGAAATTACCTGGTATTTTTGGAAGAAAAAAAAACAGATTCCCAGACTAACATTAAAAGGGCATACAAAGAGACAACAGTAAGAAAAACTTACAAAATTTTGAAATCAGACATGAATGATGAACCAATTATACATCTACTCGTGAAGAAGAATAAGGTCTTGTTTCAACCCCATCATCAGTTTATTAGTTTCCTGAATACATCAAAACAATTAATAAAAATTGGAGCCTACTAATCAGTAACAACCACCAAAATCTAAACAATGCTATACATTGTTTGTCTCAGCCATTACCTTGAGCTTTGTGGTTTAAAACTTGGAGCCTACTAATATACAGAAGAATTAAACTGAGATTGAGTTTTTTTAGAGTGCAAATCAACCCAATAAAATATGTTACCTTCCAAAACCCACAGAAGGAAGCAAACATCCGGTTGCCAATAAACCATTGTTAGAACTGGAACTTCAGCCACAATAAACATAGTTTCAGTGAGCATCAATTTGAATAAAAATTGGTAACACATTAAAATAAAGCATCAAGTGCAAAAGGATTAACACCAAATGATATGACCAGACATATTTTGTTTATTAAAAATCCAGAAATGGGAAAAACTCGCTTTCGTTTTTTTGTTGCAAAATCCAACTTACAGTGCCCTCAAACATTCAAATTGCTTCTTCAGCTTCCTCCACGCTCCCTATCGTAACAAACACAAATCGTCTACTTATATCCATGATGACATCGTATACGATCTGCATAACTCAAACTAAGCCCTATTTCTGCAAACTTTTCAATCATAACCCGAATCTTCTTCCGAGCATCTTCCTTCATGTCACACAGCTCTATAATTTGTTCAAAAACATAAAGGTTTATTAGCATCTGAGAAGCCAAATAGGAGATGGAAGAAGAAGATAATATGAGAAGATCTATAATCTTGGTTTGATTTTGTTTGTTTTTAGTTGGCATAATTAGTCCCGGAGTCCCATAACTTAATTTTGTGTTTCGTTTTAGTCCCGTAGCAAAAAATCGTTTCAAAATAGTCCCATAATATTTGTTCCGTCAACACAATAAATCCTTTTTGTTAGTTCCAGGCTACATCCGTTAGTTTTAGCCACGTCTGAATGCCACCAAAGTGCCATGTCATAAAATGAGGCAACGTAGGTGTTTATAATGTGTGGTGTGTGCCTCGTTTCATGCTTGTTATCCATTGTTAGGGTTTAACCGAAGCTTGCATTTTCTTCAAGACAACTTCCTAAATCTTCAACCTTTTTCTTTCGTTTACATTTTTCTTTCGTTTTCCTTCTTCTTTCGTTTTCCTTTGTTTTTGCCATGTCTAAATTTTCAAGCTCTGATTCAGTCGAAACATCTGGCTCGGTAATTCGCAGAAACAAGTGCAATGTATGCTTTTGCCAAGATGTTTGTGTGTTGCGTACTGTAGGTGACATGAATAGTGTGAATTTTGGAAAAAAGTTCTGGGGATGCAGAAATTTCAGAAATAATGAGAACAAATGATGCAATTTCTTCAAGTGGTTCGAAGACGACATTATCGATGAAAGAGATTTGAATATCCAGAGGCAAAAGAAGAAGATATACAAGTTGACGGTGGAGATAATGAACGTTAGGGGATGGTTGAAATTGTGTGTAATTTTAGGGATAATTAGTCTATTGTGTAATGTCATCTTTGTAACAATTTTGTTTTAGGTTGGTTAGGGTTTGAACTAGTTGAAATGTATCAGTTTTGTACAAGTGTGATTATCAATGAAGTTTATCAGTTTTTGACATTAGTTGAATTGTTTAAATTTGATGGGTGTTGCATAATGTTTAGTCTAATTTGATGGTGTAATATGCATAATGTTTAGTTGAATTGTATTAGTTGAATTGTGTAAATTTGTCATATTAGTTTGATTATCAATGAAACCAAAATTATTTGTAACCAAAATTTTGCATAATGTTTAGTTTGATTTACAGAATTATGCATTAGTGTTAAAGAAATAGAAGCAGAATTGTGCATTAGTTTGATTTACAGAATTATGCTTTATAACCAAAGACCATATATGGCAGATTAATTAGCAGACATAACCAAAGTAGCAAAGAGGCTTTTTGTAGCAGCAAGTACAAGATTAATTAGCAGCAAGTACAATTACATAACCAAAAGTGGCATTATATGGCAAAGTACAATTCCATAACCAAAAGTGGAATTATATGCCCAAGTACAAATACTCCAGTAGATATATTACACTAAAATAAACATAAAATCTAGGGTTGGATAGAAGTAGGTTTGAGTCCCCTTTGAAGTCTTTTCCTCTTTTTGGATCCATGTGGTGCTGGTTGTGTAGAGGCAGATGGAGTAGGATCAGGTTGTGTTGGTGCAGCAGTTGGTGTATGATCAGGTTGTGTTGGTGCAACAATTTGTGTTGGTGCAGCAGTTGGAGTAGCCTCAGTATTTGTTGTAGCATTTGTTGAATAACCCCCATGGTGAATAACGCGCTCAAACCTATCATTCATTTCCTAAGAATAACAAAACGAAAATAATGAGACACTACCAGTAGAAGAGAGTGAAAATATCTAGTTCACGCATGCGATTTAAACTCATACGAAAGAACTTACAGTGAAATGGTGGATTCTTCTTCAGCTTACACTATCATCTTCTTCGTCTACAAACAATCGTCTTCAACCTTCGTCTATGGTAGATTCTTCTTCAGCTTACACTATCGCATTTGCTAGGTTAGGGTTTTTCAAAAGAACACAATCTGGTTTCTGAAATGTGTTTGCAATGGAATACTAAGCGTGATTCTTCTCACTTTCTAAAACAAAAATGTCAATTCGCCAAATCATCACATAACAATGCCACATAATCAAACAAACATGCCACGTGTGTACTACCTAAAGGTGATACACTTAAAATTAACAGAATGAATTTAATTGGCTAACAGAGTATGGTTAAAGGACTAGATTGTTACGATTTAGATTTGTGGGACCAAATAGAAATAATAAAATAAGTTACAGGACTAAAAGATCAATTAAGCCTTTTTAGTTTAAATTGATTTTGTTTGTCTTTTTCGAGTGATAAAATGAGAAAATCTGGAAGCATTTGAGAGAGAGAAAGAAAAAGTACATTGAGAAAGAAATAAGTGATATCAGTGTAGGAGAAAGAGGAAGAAAAAAAGGAGATGGGAAGTTGTGAGAAGTTTTGAGAATTATATGAGTATTTCAATTTGACGTTTCGTTAAACAATGCATTGAAAATTCAAATGAAAATGTTGTTTCCAAGCAGGTTTTCAATTCTCAAAAGAGAGAATTTTCATTTAACCAAATAAATATAAAATTAATTCAAAATTAATGAAATAATTAATGAAATATTAAAAAATACATAAAGATAATTATAGAAATATTTTTATTAATAGTCTTTTTTAAAATAGTCATAAAGTTGGTAGGCCATTAGTGGAGACATGTAAACTTCCAATGCATATGTAATGCGGATACCTAGGCCAGTAGATTCCTTTTGGCGCATGAGAAGTCATGGAGAATGGATGTTAGAATGCTCTTCAGCCTGGCTATCCACGTGACGAATTTTGGGACCAGAAGGACAATTTGGTCTTTTATAGAACATTGAATGTTCTTATATGGTAGATAAGTTATTGGTTTCGGATGAGTGAAATAGCTAAAATTTTGTTTGATTAAAATAACGGTCGATTGATAAGTTAATTTATAATTTATGGTTAATGGATGATGGCTGAAGACTGATAGTTTATAAATTATAATTTATAATGAATGGTTGATGACTGATAACTAATAAAATAATTAAAGTGTTTGATAAATTAACAGATCAACTAACTTATAATGTAAAATAACATTAGAAATATTTATTTTAAACTAAAATAAATTATAAAGGATAAAAAATGGTTTTGTTAAAATAATAAGGATAAAAAAAATGATAAACTATAAGTTATAAGCTAAAAAACTATTTGAAATAGCGTTTGGAAAATAAGTTATAAGATAATAAAATAAATTATAAATTCATAGTAAAAAGATTGTTATCAAACAAGTCTAAATTATCATATGAGTTTATAAACTATAAACTCGAAATTGTGACTTAGTCTAACTATAAAGTTGATATTTATAAATTTTATAATTTTTTATTTTAATTAAAAAATTATTAATTTATCTTTATAAAATATAATTTAACATTTATATTTAATAAAATATGAATAAAAGAATTGTTGGATTGGTTGAAAATATAAATGTTGGAAAATCCCACATGGCTTAGTTTTATGAATGAAAAGAGAGTTCAATGTTATATATATATATATATATATATATATATATATATATATATATATATATATATATATATATATATATATATATATATATATATATATATATATATATATATATATATATATATTTCAAGTTCTTCTACGTTCTAAGTTGTACTATAAAAATCATTTTAAATATGTATTTGACTTTTTATATTTTCTCTTATAATTTTATTTGGCAAAATTACTCTGCAGGTCCTTTACGTTATTTTAAATTATCGAGTTAGTCCTTTAAGTTTTTTGTAATGATCAGGTCCCTTTAATTAATTTTAAATTAACAAGTTAATCTCTTAAGTTTGTTTTGTAACGAATTGGTTCTTTTTTTTTAAATCTCCTTTACAAATTTATATACCATTTGAAGTGATTTTTTGTGCTGGTCATGAATATGCAATCAAATTTATCAAACAAGTCGGTTCATGAGAATCAGGTAAAAAAGACGAAATACATAATGAAAAATCGTGGATCCGACCAAAATACACAATCAAACGCAAAACTAATTACATATTCGTGATCAGCGCGAAAAACCAGTTCAAATGGTATATATGAGTTTGCAATTTATTATAACGAAATTTTTTTAAGAAATGATCAAATCGTTATAAAACAAACTTAAAGGACTAACTCGTTAATTTAACATAACTTAAAGGACCTGGTCGTTACAAAAAAAAACTTAAAGGACTAACTCGATGCTTTAAAATAACTTAAAAGGCTAAAAATGTTATTTTGCCCTCTTATTTTAGAGTGTTGAGAGAGGTAGTTAAATATTTCCTTTGGAGAGTGCGGGTGTATTGGAGTCTTCGGGTGGTTGAGGATAGAGGTGTACACGGGTTGAGTTGGATTGTGTTTGACCTAATCTAACCTGTTCAAACTTTAATGGGTTGAATTCGTCATTAAACCCGTAATTTCATTGTAAAAAATGACTAGAACCAACCTGTTCATTTACGGGTTGTGTTTTAAATAAAAACTATTTTTTAATTTAACAAAAATTGTAACACAATTCAATACAATTACACTCATTTCTAACACTCAAATTGATTGAAACATATCATATATTATCTAATAAAATTTATCAACATGACATAACATTTGATAATAATATAAAATTGCACAAAACACATTATTTCCATAAAATACATAAGTTGGAAATGACGCACAAAAAAAAAGAAACAACATTTAGTCTTAGAATTACATAAACTAATTGGTCTAGTATTATTGGTGGAGTTTTTTTTTTGTAAAATTATAGTCAATAGTGAGATATTAACTTTATATTTTTTATTTAAAATAATAACAAAAAAATATAATTACTAATGTCACATCAATAGGTTGGTTTAACGGGTCCGCGGGTTTCGAAACTCAAGCCTGATACCTGAACCAAAGCTATTCAGATTGTTCTAGGTTATGTTAGGTTAAATGAATGGGTTCGGGTAATTTGTGGTTGGTTCAGTTTGAGTCAGCGAGTTAGCGGATCCACCTGTACCCATGAACATCCCTAGTTGAGGGTAGTCTGTGGGTTGTAACAATTTTCACATAGTGTTATTTTTTTGTTGTCATTTGACGACGATCGTCGTCTTTTCTCCAGTTTTGGAGTTTCCATGTTAATATCTTGTTTTGTTATTGTGTTCATCTTTTTTCTCTATGCTTTGTTTTTCCTAACACTGGGTCAACTAAAAGACTCAACAACCATGACTTAGAGAAATCAATAATCCATCTAGTCGTTTGCAGAGCAGAATTGTTATCTTGTAGTGGAGTGTATGAGATCTAGATGCATAATTCATCCAATGAATCCCATATCCCACGCTTGAAGAATAATATGTTGTTATAACCATCTAACTATATAAAGGGGAAACTCACATTTTTTTCAGGTGGATAATTCAAATTCAAAATTCATTCACTCATCTTACTCACATATTAACTTTACAAATCAATCCCCCGCTCACCACATCGAAAGCTCGTGTCCATCATTGTGTCTTATAACATCCAATCTCTTATTAATTCTGGTTCCCAAGCATAACAGTGGCGCCGTCTGTGGGAATCATCATGTTATTCTCGCATTTTCCATAATTGAATTCCCATATATTGATTCACCAAATCAAAGCTTTTCAACCTAGAAATTCGAAGTTCCTGATATTGAACCACATATCCTTTTTTTATCTACTCCGATAACAAATCAACCTCGATTTTCAAGTTTCCGAACCTCTAACCTATAGATCTCCCAATAATGGTAGGATCTAGAACCACTCAGTTTGCTGCTTTGTGTGAAGTAATTGCTCATACTTCAGCTAAAAGAGATCTACCACCTCCTCCTTAGAGAAGTACTAATCCAATCACCATGAACACTTCACCACATCCAGATCTCATTCATCCTTCATGAATCATAGGATCTACTCAACAATTCCAACAAGAAGAACCATCATTCAAACCTCTACCACACCCAGTGGTACCGAGACCACAGACATTGTCTGGATTTCAGCTATTAAAAGATATCCTCAACATGCAAGGCACAAACGAACTGTTGAACATCATGCATAATATGGGCTCGACAATAAAACTCACAAGTAGTTGAAGAAAGGTTGCCCCGTCTGGAAGAAAGTCAACACAACGTGAATCCAATAGGTAACATGTTGCAATAAGCCATCTCCTAGAGGATTCGTAGGAGCATTCATTATTCAGTCACATCTCGTCAGGATATAACTCATATATCTCCAAACTATTAGAGGAGAAAAAGACAACAAAATCTTCCTCACAATCTAAAAAGAGGTTAGGGCAGTTACGTTCCACCTCCTAAAGTGCAAGACTAGAAGCCTCCAGTCAAAAACAAATAGAAATATCCTTTTTATGCTTGCATTTTGGACTATCGGACTATAACTATGAAATGCAACCTAAGATGTGGGTGAATTAAGGTTGCACAATTTTTCTCGTTTTTGCACGATAATTATTAACTTGTTGTTTTTCTAGAAGTTATGAATATAATATGTTCTTAGTATGACTTTAAAGTGCCTAAAATTAAGTGCATAACGATAAATAAAAAAAGAAAATAATACTAGTCCCCCTTATCAATCAAAGGCATATATAGTCTATAATATATGGCGGTTTTAGATGCCATGATTTACGAAAATGACATTTTTTTCAAAAGTATGAAACAAAAACAATTGGTAACTGATTACCACTTTCATGTAACTGATTACCACCTCAAGCTAAAATTCCACTATCTCCATGGTGACCCGGTAACAATTAATTTGTCTTATAAAGATCCATAAAGATTTACCAGGAACTGCAGCAAGACCAAGTAGAGTACGAGGCCAAGCAGATCAACATAACTTCCCTCACCGGCCATCTAACGAGCATGAACATTCAGACTCCTACATGAAGAATATACCATGGAGGCCATGTAATCAAAATTGTCTCATCCAACAAGCTACAAAACAGGGAGAATAAGCAGTGGAAGGCCCACCTAGTTATGTTTACAACTTTATTATATATTTGTTTCTTTATACCATTAATTAACTCACCAAAGTGTACAACAATATTTCCACTTTAATGAACGAAACATAAATTTTGAAATATTTTTTTCCTCTATGATCATGTAGGTTAACGACAAGTCAGGGGTATGACAAAAGAGATCGAAGCCCCAACATAAAGACTCATAGGTGTTGTCATAAACTTCTCACGCATATGACTAAATCAATAAAAACCCCACAATACAAAGCACATACATAGAGAAATCAACAAAACCACTGGAACGACTATAAGTGGCTTGCCCATATTTTGGTAGCTAGCAACTCTAAAGGTCACGGTGGGTCATCCACACGTTAACCTCGAACTAGGTTTTCGCATGAGGAGAATGGGTATTAACCATTGGCCTCTCTATCTTCTATGAAGGCAAATATCTTAGTTGTTCAGGTGGATCTCGAGAATTTGGACCTTGAGAATGTCTTTTTGACCCAAAAACTAAATAAACCATCTAATGTTGGTCTCACAAATATTTTTGAGTATTTTGAGAATTCTTTACTGAAAGTAAGGTATTTTTACTCTCCTTTGCATATTTTGAGGGAGCGAATATGACTAGATTAGATAATAAGAGATGGGAAAGTTGTTTCGTTCAAATATTAGCCATGCCCTTCTCCAATTTTTTGTGTGTTCTCCTAGTGATGTAAATACAACAAACACCCTACATTGGGAAACATGAGTATATGAACTTAAAATTAAGATATCATTGTTATCTGATTAAGGTGTATATGTCATAAACCCCAAGTTTATAGCTACAAGCTTTGCTTTAATTTACGGGGTTTCGCTCAAATTTTATTGGACGTCTCTAGGGTTGTGCTTGGCCAAGGGTCGGTAACCCTTCCTTTTGAACAAGTGACACCATACACAAGTTGGTGGGTGGGTGGGGGTGAATTGTGGAGGTTTGAAAAATGAGATTTTAAAACAAAATTATCCTTTAAAATAGGGTTTGAAATTTTTTTAATATAAATGTTTGAATATGCAGCAAAAAATTAAGAGGAAAATAAAGGAATTAAAGGAAGAGATATAACACAGATTTTAGAGGTTTAGTCTTATAGAAGTAACATGCTCCTTTCCCTAAAAAACATCTTTAGATTCTCAAATAATGCCTGAGAGATAAGGTTAATCCCATGAACCCCTTATAGAAGGAAAATGAAGTTTCAGGGTGACTTCCAACCAAACAACAAATTGAGGAATGTCATGGTTATTTTCACTCCAAACAATGATTAGAGCTTCGGGGGTTAGTCTCTAAGCCAAACTAGGATTTTACAATGGCTGATCTCGAACCAAGTTGGATTTTTGAGTTGAATATGCTCTGAACCAAACTGTGGTTTTACATGGGCTGAACATAGACCAAACCAAGATTTTTTTCGAGATAATCTCGAACCTACCGAGCTTTAAACAGGCTAAACTAAAAAATTAAGTGAGATTGTATACTAGTCTGGCCTCAAACCGACTGAGCTTTTAATCAGGATGAGCTTAAGAACCTTTGTGATGTTTTTTCACATGTTATTCTTCAAGAACCCAAAAGAGAGATTTTCTTCAATGGCAGAGCTCATGAACCAAATGGAGACTTATGCTAATCCTCAAAAGAGCTTTTACATTGGTTTAGCTCCAAACTAAAATAACTATTTTCTTAAAGGAAGAATTATTTATTCAAGAGGAAAAATAACGTTTGGAAAAATTGGACTTGATTCAACCATATCTAATTGATTAGGTATTTACTTTAATTGATTAGATAATTCAAAAACCTATCCTAATTAATTTAATGGTTTCCAATTCAAACAGATAGACTCCAACATGTTTGACGATTTTAATGGAAAAATAGAGACTTCAAAAATAATTTTTAGTGTGCGTGTGTGATTTAACCATAATAGTTTCAAAAATGCTCTAGTTTCTTTACAATACATAAATCATTCAGAAGAACACGATTATTCATGTTTTCACACATCTTATATTTCACACTCTGAAGCTTCAAGTCCTTTTTTCAAATATACTAATCATATAAGCACTTCACTTGAATCTTATTCTAGACTTGTCTTAAGATGTCTTCATGCTAATCACCATCTTCAGAGAGTTTTTAAGATATCACCGATGATTATAAACCCTAGCTTGGTTTGGAGGAAGAACTTAATCAACCACCTTAGGAATCTTTGATCGCTTAAGAGTTGTCAACATCAAAACTAAATCATCATCAGGGATAAACAA
Organism: Lathyrus aphaca; assembly: GCA_963966055.1. Taxonomy (NCBI): domain Eukaryota; kingdom Viridiplantae; phylum Streptophyta; class Magnoliopsida; order Fabales; family Fabaceae; genus Lathyrus; species Lathyrus aphaca. The sequence continues at coordinate 185,152,368 of OZ014520.1, forward strand.
ATATTGTTTATATTTGAGGTTTGGTCACTTCTTGATTATACCTACAAGCACATAGTTCCACACCCTCCTCCCTAGGTGAAAACTTGGTCAAATTTTGACGTGTGGAAACACATCGCAACCTTTGGACCGTCTAGCTACCAAGAGAGGGACATGCTGATTATTGCCACTTTAGTGATTTTTCCACTTTCTTTGTGTGCGTGTGTGTGTGTGATTTTCTTGTGGTGTTTATGACAACACAATTGAGTCTTTGTGTTAGGGCTTCGATCTCTTCGATTGTACTCCAGACTCATCATTACCTTTCACACTCACAAATAAAAAGAGATATTTCAAAAGGGTATTCTAGTTCATTAACATAAAATATCATAGAACATCGAGTTGGCATAATTTAATTATACAAGGAATTAGTAACATAATGATATTGTAAACATAACTAGGTGGATCACCCACCGTTTATTTTCCCTTTTTTGGTAGTTTGTCGAGTCAGCCACTCGTCCTTACCTGACTGTCATGACTTGTTATACCTATGGTGGGATGAATATTCATGTTACTTAATTTGTCGGTGAAGGAGGCTACATTTATCTTCATGGATTTGCATTCTCCCTCCTTTTAATCTTGCTGCAACGCTTGGTAGATCATATTGGCCCCTGCTATAAGTGCAACTTTCCATTAGTTGTATATTGAAGGATGTCCAAACTATGATATTTTAGCATTAATGTATATTATATGGTATCCATTTGATTCTATATGTTCATATTATCATTAGGAAGAATATTAAAATGATTTGGAAAAGGTTCATACATCATAAATGCATTGAAAACAAAGTTTTTATGAAAGCACTACATCATCGGTCGACACATAGAAGAAAATTTTCTTCTATGGGTCGACACACATGTTGCATTATTAAAAATTATAGGTTATGTCCATGTACTAACTTTTATAGGTTGACACAAGGTCTTTATAGGTTGACCTAAGACCTTCACAGTTAGACACAATCAAACTACACATAATCATTTTTTGATTGGGTGACCATCTAGATTAGAGTTGATAACGTCTAATTAGGTTGTTGTATCGAGAATATTGGGTTGAGTTCTTTGAGGGTTTCAAATAAGAAAATCGTGCAAGGGTTTTCCTTCAAGATCGTTGAGGATTTGAAGTTTTTGAACAAGATTACATAATTCAGATCTGATAGAGTAAAAGCCTTGGGACAATGGGTGCCTTGCAAGGGCGTAGCGTGATATGGTGGATCGTGTTGGTAAATCTTGGGTTTTAAAAAATGTGCGCTTGGGATTAATTTACTCGATTGAAATCCTTGGAACAAGGGGTACCTTGCAAGGAAGTAGCAAGAGCAGGTGAATTGAAGTGACATTGTTGGTTACTTGATCAATCTTTGATCAAGGGTTTTGGAGGTAGTAGAATAAAAAAAACCTAGGGTTTGTAGGGTTAGAGTTCTTCATCTCTTGTATATACATTTTTTGCAAAGTAAATTTAATTGCATTGATCTCATTTTGAATTTGAATTGAGGCCAGACGTACACATAGCAAGGGCGATTGGAGAACTTCCTAAAAAAATCCTTGTGTACTCTCTTTCTCTCTCTCTCTCTCTCTCTCTCTCTCTCTCTCTAAATTTTTGTGTTAGTAAATTGTTGAATTCATTGTTTGTTTGATCAATTTGTGTGGAAATTAATTAATTTTATCACATTTTAAAATAGGTTTTGTTGATATAATCATAATCCATTTGATTATGATTGGTTTTTAGATCAACACAATAAAGAAAATTTCTAAACGATATTGATTGCATACAAAGTGCTCGATAAATTTTCTTATAGTGTTTTTGTGTGTTTTATAATTGGGAATAAGCTCTATGTATGGCTTTGCATTTAATTGTTTGTCATTGATAGTTGTTGGACAATTTGTGTTCATTATCATACGTTTGTGTACCTTTACACATATTTGAGCTTTTCGATAGAGGTTCAGTTAGACAATTCGATTCATGTTGTTTCTGTTGTGCCATAAAACTTTTGAAAATCATTTTTACCAAAAGTTTGATTTTTAATCTGTGATCTATTCACCCCCTCTAGATCGAATCCAATCGTCTAACACATGCGAGGTCAATAATGGTTGTGAATGGTTCATCTTGAAGATTGTGTAATTTCAACATAAGATGAATTAGAGATGCTATAACATGTAGGACCGTCGCAAAGGGTCTGCCTAGTATACAATTGTATATGCTCTAACAAGGAATAACAAGAAGCTGGGAGTCGATAATCCTAACATGTTTCCCTTTCCCACATATAGCATCAATTCAATGTATCCTCCAAGGACGAGTTGTCGTTCCGTTGAATGCCCACAAGTCCGATCCCTCATATGGCCACAAGTTTTTCTTGTTTAGGCCCATATTCTCGAACAACTTTGAGTACATTATGTCGCAAGAGTTACTACCAACAATAAATATCCTGAACACGTTAAAGTAGTTGATAATGACAGTTATGACCAAAGGGAAGATATCCTTTGGGATTCTCCCGACTTTTTTCTATCTCGGAAACCAAGCATCGATCTATCTTGACTTTTGGACGAGGTGATTCCATCTTTCTTTTTGACGACTATTAAATGTGTGATCTTCCTCTTCACTTTCCCCTTGGATATAACAGTTTCCCGGGGAGCAACTTTCGCAATGGCCACAATATGCTGACACTTTCCCATTGAGCTCCCTTTTCTTCACTACTCGCCTTTTTATCGTTGGTCACTGCATCTATTGTCTTAGCTGGAGACTTGCTCTTCGACAACTCTTCTAGATCCTTCTTGCCACCTTTGGTGTATTCATACAAAAAACTACTCTTTACCATACCTTCGTTCGATTGCATCCTTGAGTTAGATGCAGTCGTTGGTCTCGCCCCAAACAACGCTTGAAGGACTCATCACCGTAGGCTTTACATAAATTGTTACGCCTCTAAATTAATCACTTCACCGTTCTCAAATTTCGTGCTTAAGAGATCGTAGATATAACTTTATAAGGTTTACCTCATATCATCCGTTTGTTACATGGGTCGCCCACCCTAAACTCATGTTTATCTCCTAACATATATATAAAAAAAAATTATTGTTGAACTAAAAAAGAAAAGAAAAATTGATGTGTTTAATAATATAAAAGATATTCCCATCCCATTTTCCGTCCTCCCATACAGTGTTTGAAAGCTCTTATTATACTATAAGAAAGCGCTTATCACTATTTCCCACTTAAAGCACGCGACAATGGAAAATGAAATTCCTTTTGGCCCGCCTGATAGTGATGAGTCACTGGTGACGCATAAAGATGGATCACCGGCCACCGTCTTGGACTTTAGCCACGAACACCCAGTCATATTTAATATCTCTAAACAAGTCTCATCGTTTCTCCTCACTTCATTTTCAATCATTATTATATTTTCTTTTAATAATTTATCTTATGTACTTGTATACAGATCAGGCACTATAGTACTTCAATTTTCTTTTCACTAGTAGTTGTAATGAGTAGGTATCCTGAACCATATTAGTTAATTACGCATCACGCACCGGCCTGATTTGGCAATTGCGGCGTTTTAACTTATTGTCGCATTTATAATTTTTTTTTTCTTCTCAAAATAGTGTCACTTTCAATATAATCTGTATATAAATAAGTTAGTGATAGTAATTTATTTTGTCTGACTTATACAATTAATAATTTTTACGATAATTATAATTGGTCAACGAAATTGAATGTATTAGGTAGTGAAATGTAAAATTAGTCTAAGGTTGAAAGTTCTTGCTCTATATAATGAATCATAGAGGTTGAAAAGTATTGTTTGAGTAAATTAAGAAAAGTATTATTTTTATAGATAAATTGTTGTTAATAGGAAAGTAACATTATGTATACTATTTAAAAACAAACTAAAATTTATAACGAAAATAAACAACACACTGTGTCATTATTCTCTTTTGAGTCACAGAAAAATCATCTTAAAAATTATATTTATAAGTATCTGAACTCGCTATAAGAGATCAACTATCAACTCCTTATAATATTAGTAAATAAAGAAAATGTCAAAAGACAAATGGTATAAAAGCGTGTTGATTGTTAGAATATGTTTTCTTATGTTTGACCACTTTACTTGAGATAATTTTGAGAATTGTCTATCACATAATAAAACCACTAGCCATCAATCCCACTAGTGGAGATACTCCAGTCATGTCCATACAAGTATGTTTTACTCCTACCCACCTGTAGACCAAAGTATCTGTTGGCTTAAGTGTCGATCTCCTCTCAAGTGGGTTAGTGAAAAAATTCACAAACACCTCTTTTTCCACAGATACTCCGACACGTCGAAGTATATCAAATAGGACATCCCTAACAAGGTCATGTTGGTATTTGAATCGTGTGTTCCCCAAATGTTTCCAAACACGCCTTATGACAAACAAGACAAATCTCATCAATAGCAAATAAATGAATCATAAGGTAGTATCTTAGGATAACACTGTACTCCACCAGTGACATACGTTGGCCTACCCTATCAATAGGAATAACAATAATAAGGAGAAAGTCTTTAGCATGTGCGACTTGCAAACAACCAAAAACTGCCTCATGTCTTGTAGTCATATCAAACTTTACATCCATTTCCTTACAAGTTTTACTAAAAAGGGCATTCGCCAAAATATGTTGTGCTTTAGGAGGGACGACTTCCTTGCTAGTAAAATTTCTAAGGTTAAAATATGAAATTGAAACATTAATACCATCCAAAACTCTGTCGAAAATTGAGCGCATACCAACACTCCACTGTCTCTATATATGATTTTGTAGCACCCAAGATTGGGTTCTAGAAGCCAAAAAAACGTACAAGGCAACCTCTACTTCCGAGTACAAACCCAAACCCTCAATTCTAATGGGTAAAAAAGCCAACCACCATTAAAGGTCACCAAAGAAAGGACCTCTGTCAATCATGATGTCTTCAACTGTCATTCTCAACTCTTTATCAAACCAAATAGTTACTTCCTCCATATGATTAGGTAGTCACATTATTAGGCCAAAAAACAATTTGACAATACCCATGTAAGATAAAAGTAGATGAAGCTCACTTTGAGGATGTAGTAGAAGGTGCATTTGTTCAATAGTCCTTGAAGCTCTCTTCATGGACAACTTCTTACTAAAGCCGTCATCTCGACTAACAGCGTCTCAAAGCAATTTCATCCCCAACAGCAACCTCCCAATGTCCGACACGGACAAATCCTCATAAAGTTTTTTTTATCATCGCATGAAAGCCAAAATATCCATATCTTACGAATATTCAATTTAAAATCTAATCATAGACTTGTCTCCCAAATGATACCAAAGATTTTAACCACTCACTATAAATCCTCTATAATAATCCCATCATCAAGATATCAGACACAAGAGGAAAAAGAAGGGCCCTAAATATTTTTATAGATATTTTCAATTTAATCTTGTAAGGAAATAATATATGATACATCTTTGTTTATGAGAACAACACGCTTTAAGTATACACAAGTGAAAGTCTACCTTCAATGTTTAAGGAAAAATCCACCAAATAGAATCTGAAACGTGTTTTAATTGGATTTGAATTAATTTGACTTTTAACCTTTAAGTAATGAGAATTAGTAATAAAAGTAGATAATTTAAGAAGGTTTAATCAATATTACCATAATAATTCAGTTTATTTTCACACCCACCCAACCACCCACCCTTTTGCAGGTATTTGTCTCTTCGCTGGTGAGGAGACAAAGCCCCACCCAACCAGCAAACCAAAACAGAAACAAAAAAAAAGAACAGAGAAAGAGAGAGAACACATACACACATATACACATAAACACACAGACAGACAACATTGTTTTCTGTGTTTTGCACAAGGCACTGAGATCTAATCTAACTAATATGGGGTGAAAGTGAAACACACAAAATTCAATGTCAAAAATAAAAATGAAAAACAGAAAAGAAAATTAAAGGAGCTGAACTTGTTCATCACAGCCACTGGAAATCACAACAACTCAATAGTAGTACCTCACAATTTTGATTTATTTTACTTTCATTTTGGTGAGTTACATCATGTCTCAATTATGCGTTTTTTATTCTTCTCTGAAGTGATCTTTTTCTTTCTTTCCTCTGATCAATTTGATTTGATTTGTATTCTTCTAACTGGTTATTGATTTGTATTTATTGGACAATCAGATCAGATAGTTTGTTTCTAGTTATTCCGGCGTATCAGAATTTTTTTGATTCAGTTTTGGAATTTCAGAAACAGAATCCAACTTCAACCAATCAGGTATGTTTTTTGTTTTTTGTTCTTTTTCAGATCAATTTGAGAAAATAAAAATGGATTTTGTTTATCTGAAACTGAAAAAATTGTAATCCGTTCATTTTGTTTGTTTCTATGAATAGACACAGAAGCAGAAACTGTGATGACTTGGTTGACTTTGTAGTCAAATCAAATTCATGTGGAGGTTTTGGTTCTTCAGGTTTTTGAAGGATTGATTAAGTTCCTACAACATCAGAATACGTATCGGCGATGGCGAATCTGTCTCAAGCGGATTCTAGGAGAATGTATTCTTGGTGGTGGGATAGCCACATAAGCCCTAAGAACTCGAAATGGCTCCAAGAAAATATTACCGGTAAGGCTTTCGATCTTTCCGGCTTAATTTGTAATTTTGTATTATTTATTTTCTTGATTACAGTGTTATCATCGATCCTTTGAACTTATCACGATGATATCTCGTGTTGCGCAGATATGGATTTCAAGGTGAAGCAAATGATTAAGCTCATTGAAGAAGATGCGGATTCCTTCGCCAGGAGAGCGGAAATGTACTATAAAAAACGGCCGGAGCTTATGAAAATGGTCGAGGAGTCTTATAGGGCATACCGAGCGTTGGCTGAGAGATACGATCATGCAACTGGAGTGATCCGGCAAGCTCATCGGACGATGTCTGAGGCATTTCCTAATCAAGTTCCTATGATGATCACGGATGATATGGAGCCTGAGCCGCGTACACCAGAAACTCGCAACCCTTCACGCGCGTTTCTTGATTCGGATGAATTAGAAAAGGATGCTCATGTTATCAAAAGAAACGGAGCGCATGGTGAAGAGCCTTATTCTCCTTTGAACAATACGGGTTTAAGACAGCTCAATAATCTCTCCATCCCTCGAGAACATGCCAAGTTTGGAGACGGGCGTGCTCGAAGGGGGCTCAATTTTTTAGAGACGGAGGAGGATTCTAGCGAGCTAAAATCCGGAAGCCAAAACACTAAGGCTCAAGTTTCGTCTGAGTCTGAACGTGTCGCAAAAGCAGAAGCGGAAATTTCAGCCTTGAAGAAAGCACTTGCCAAATTAGAAGATGAAAAGGAAGCTGGGTTGCTTCAGTATCAGAAGAGTTTGGAGGAATTATCTAATCTTGAATTAGAAGTGTCTTCTGCACAAGAGCATTATCAAAAACTTGATGAACGGGCAAGCAAATCAGACGCTGAAGTTCAAAGCTTGAACGAAGCGGTAATCAAATTACAGATTGAAAAGGAAACTTATCTTCTTCAGTGCCAGGAATGCTCGGAGAAAATAACCAATCTGGAGAAAAATATTTCTTCTGCTGAGAAGGACGCGGAAGAGTTTAACGAACACGCCACTAAAGCTGAAATTGAAGTTGAGTCGTTGAAGCAGGATCTCGTTCGAGTAGAAGCTGAAAAGGAAGCTGCCCTTGCTGAATATAAACAGTGCTTGGAGACTTTATCGAAACTGGAGAAGAGATTAATAGAATCCGAGGAGAACGCTAGGAGGATTAACGAGCAAGCTACTATAGCTAATAATGAAATCGAGGCTTTGAAGTTGGAAGTTACTAAACTAAGTGAAGAGAAGGAAGAGAATGCTCTCCGGTATCAGCAATGCTTGGAGATAATTTCCAGTTTGGAACATAAACTTTCTTGTGCCGAAGAGGAGGTTCGTCGGTTAAATGCAAAGATCAACGACGAGGCTGAAAAGTTACATAGTTCCGAACAGAAGTGTCTTCTTTTGGAAACATCAAATCATTCTCTACAGTCTGAATTGCAGTCTTTGGAACAAAAGATGGGGTCTCAAAGTGAAGAACTTAATGAGAAGCAGCTAGAATTGAGTAAACTTTGGAATCGCGTTCAAGAGGAGAGACAGCATTTCATTGAGGCTGAAACCGCTTTCCAAACTCTTCAGCATTTGCATTCTCAATCACAGGAAGAGCTTAGATCTTTTGCCGCCAACTTGCACAGTAAAGTGGAATTACTCAGGAATGTGGAATCATGTAAGCAGGCTCTAGAGGATGAAGTGCACAGAATCAACGAAGAAAACAAAATTCTAAACGAGGTCAAGATTTCGTCTTCGTTGTCTATAAAAACTTTGCAGGATGAGATATTGAATTTGAAAGACACGATAGAGAAACTTGAACAGGAGGTTGAGCTGCGACTTAATGAAAGAAATGCTCTTCAGCAAGAAATTTACTGTCTTAAAGAGGAGCTTAACGGCATGAATAAAAAACACGAAGCTATGATGGACGAGGTCAGGTCAGCTGACCTAGATCCTCAGTGCTTTGGCTCGTCTGTGAAAAAATTGCAAGACGAGAACTCGAAGCTGAAAGAGACGTGTGAGGCTGAGAAAGATGAGAAAATAGCTCTTTTGGTGAAATTGGAAACAATGGAGAAACTTTTAGAGAAAAATTCTGTTTTAGAGAATTCCATTTCCGGCTTGAATTCTGAGTTGGATACTCTCAGAGGAAAGGTAAATGTCTTGGAAGAAACATGCCAGACTTTGCTTGCGGAGAAATCAACTCTTGCTGCTGATAAGGACACCTTGTTTTCTCAATTACAAGCTGCAACCGAGAAGCTGGAGAAGCTCTCTGAAAATAACAACCTTTTGGAAAATTCACTATTTGACGTTAATGTTGAACTAGATGGATTAAGGGGAAAGTCCAAGGCCTTAGAAGACACATGCCAGTTACTTGAACATGATAAGTCCTCTATCTTTTCAGAGAAAGAATCCTTAGTTTCAGAGCTGAACACCACTCACCGAATGCTGAACGATCTTGAAAAACAGCACGGTGAATTGGAACTAATGTATTCAGAGCTAAAAGGAGAAAGAGAGTCTGCACTTCAAAAGGTAGAAGAGCTATTGGTTTCCCTATATTCTCAAAGGGAAGAACATTCCAGAGTTCTGAAGTTGAATGAAGACGAAGTGGCAAACAAGGAATTACAAATTCAAACCATGCAAGAAGATGCAAAGTGCCGGAAAAAAGAATATGACGAGGAGCTGGATATAGCTATACATGCTCATATTGAAATTTTCGTCTTGCAGAAGTTTATCCAAGATTTAGAGAAGAAAAACTTTTCCCTTCTAGTTGAGTCCCAGAGACTTTTGGAAGCGTCTAAAATGTCAGACAGAATGATTTCTAAATTGGAGATGGAAAGTATTCAAAAGCAAGACGACGTGAATTCTTTGTCTGAGAAGCTTAAAATACTAAGAATTGGGCTGCTTCAGGTAGTGAAGACTCTTGGCATTAACGGAGATCATTTCTTTGAAGATTCGCTTGATGAAGACCAAACTCTCCTGAACCATATACATGGAAAACTTAAGGAGAGACAAGAGTCTTTTGACACAATGTTCAATGAAAATCACCACATGGCCATTCAGAATTCAGTTCTGGTTTCATTTCTTGAACAATTGAAAATGAAGGTAGAAAATCTTGTGATAGAAAAAGGCACGCTTGACGATGAGTCCAAAATACAGTCGAAGAAGTTCATGGAATTGCAAATAGAGTTCCAAAAGATACTGGAGATGAATCAGGAGTTTAAGCTGACAATAATCAAAGGAGAAGAGAGAATAGAAGGAATGACAGCTGAAATGAATAATCTACACAAAGAGCTGTCTGACATGGAAAAGAGCCACGAAAACATACAGGAGGAAAAGTGCACGATATTAGAAGAGAAAAAGTCCTTGATGGGAAGATTTAAAGATCTGGGTGAAGAGAAGGTTAACTTGGAAAAAGAAATCTGCGTCATGTTCCACGAGACATTAGTTCAATCTAATGTTTCTGTGGTTTACGAGAATATTATCTTTGAAAAACTCCGGGAACTTAAACAGCTTGGTCAAGAACTTGATAAGCTCGGTTCAAAAAATAATAACCTTGAGGAGAGATTGAAGATAATGGCACACAAATTAGAGGATGAAGAAAAGGAAAATTCTCATCTTAAAGAGTTATTTGTGAAGTCGAATGTTGAATTGAGTTTAGTTGAATCTGTCAATGATCAATTGAACTGTCAAATTAGAAATGAAAAGGAAATGTTGTGTCAAAAGGAAATTGTGCTTTTGGAAGCAGCTAAGACATTTCGTGCTTTACAGAATGAGAAGAAAGAGTTACAAAGAACGGTGGAAGATCTGAAGAGTCGATATGATGATGCCAAGGAGAAACTTGAAGAGCAAGCTAGTCAAAATTTTAAGTTGTCCTCAGACAAGGACCGCCAAGATGAAGAGCTCGGAGCCCTTTACAAAGCAAACCAAAATTTGGAATCCTTGATGAAGGGCCTACACCATGAACTTGAAGAAACTAAAACGAGGGAAAAGAAGCTAGATTATGAAGTACGTGAAGGAATAAACGAGATGGAACAATGGGAAACACAGGCTACAGCACTCTATGCTGAACTGCAGATTTCTGCTGTCAATGAAACATTATTTGAAGGGAAGGCCTATGAGCTAGCTGATACATGTGAGGACCTTGAGCGGATAAACAACTCGAAAGAAATGGAAAGTGAACAGATGAAAGAATTAGTTAGCAAGTTGGAAGGTGAAAATGCAAAACTGTGTGGTCAGTTAGCTGCTTATGTTCCTGCTATCAGTGCTTTGAGTGATTGCGTAACATCCCTAGAGGTGCAGACTCTTGGACATGCAAAACATCGTGACTATGAAAAACCGGAGGTATTAATTTCCTCTTTTTCAACTTGTAACAAACTATTATTCCCGTTTCATGGATATAATTTGATTTTATTTGCGCTCTAATCACCATTTCCAGGTTAAGAATTTGGTGAACCACGAATACACTGAAAATGGTCAACAGATAGATGAAGATCAGGTTGTTCGGAAACCAGACCCGCTTCTTGAATTCCAAAATCTGCAGAGGAGGATCAATGAAATTTCAGTGGCAGTTAATAATTTAAACGGAAGGTTCAAACCGGAGAATGAAATGAGAGGTGTTCTAGAAGCAAAGGAGAATACAAGGCCAGATAATCCTGTAACTGAGATTGAAGTACTACCAAAAGACATTATGCTTGATCACATATCTGAAAGTTCATCCTATGGAATAAGCAGAAGAGGAACTCTTGAGTCTGATGATCATATGCTTGAGTTGTGGGAAACATCTGATAAGACACCGAAGATGGCAGCAGAACCGGTAGAAGATCGTCATCAAAGAGGAATGGCCAAAAAGCTCTACAACAAACATCCTTCAGGAGATTCTTTGGTGGAAAAGGAATTGAGTGTGGACAAGTTAGAGATCTCGAGAAGATTGTCACGGCCGCGTGAAGAAGGAAACAAGAGCAAGGTTTTAGAAAGACTTGATTCTGATGCACAGAAGTTATCAAACCTTCAAATAACCATACAAGACTTGATGAAGAAAGTGGAAACTACCGAGAAGACCACAAAAAGGAAAGGTGCCGAGTATGATACGGTTAAAGGCCAGCTTGAATCTGCTCAAGAGACTGTCACGAAGTTGTACGATGCCAACCGCAAGCTGATGAAAAATGTAGAAGAGGGTGCATTGTCTTCAGCTGGGAAGGCAGCAGGAGAGTCAGAGTCAGATGAGATTGGAAGTGTCAGCAGGAGGGGAGTTTCGGAACAGGCACAAAGAGGATCAGAGAAAATAGGACAACTTCAGTTGGAGGTGCAAAGACTGCAGTTTCTTCTTTTGAAACTGAATGATGGAAAAGAAATCAAAGAGAAAACAGGAATGGCGGATCAAAGTCCGCGAGCACGATTGCGGGATTATCTCTATGGCACGACAAGAACCAACCATCAAAAGAAGAAAAAAACAACTTTTTGTGCATGTGTAAGACCACCAACCAAGGGAGATTGATTTTTTTTTTATACCATATTTCAACTTCATAAGACATTAGTTTTCTTGTTTGTATAAATCATATTTTGATCTGTCTGTAAATGTTTGTGCCTCATGTATTTGTAAGAAGAGGCTAAGATAGAACTTTGCCATTTTTTTTCTATGCTTAATTTTGAATAATACCTTCCTTCCCTTATGTCTAGTTAGTGCATGTGTGTCAAAGGTTTTTGGCTTGATGTCTGATCTCAATTATTACATATAATTACAGTTTGTAATAACAAATATTCTATATCTCTTTCTTATTAACACCCCTCAGATTGATGCAGTGTGAAGCATCAATTTACTAACAAAAAAAATTGGTGTAGATGAGGAACAACTTTTTTTTAAATAAATTTGTGTAATGCTGAGAATTAGTAGAATAATTTAAATGATTTTCGGCATAAATAATTCTCTGTAATAAGACATCAATACAATAATTTGTTTATTCAGGTCAATCAAACGATTTCTTCAAGAGAAAAGAGAGATGTTCTTCAATTCACTGTACTCAAAGAGTTGTTACAAAAAATTACATAGCTTAAAAAAAAGACAACTACCCAAATTCTTAAAAATAAAACTATATTTTGTATCCAATTGTTTCTTAATCTCTCTAACTCTCTATAAATAAATCACTATACCCCAATATATTTATAAGTGCTTTCCAAACCTCCTTAGATATCTTAAAGGGTTCCCCAAATTCTAAGAACACACTCTCAAAATTTATCCTTACCTATCTAAAATTATTACAAAAAATTGCAAATGCTTCTCTGTCTTCATATTTAAAATTTTGAAGGTTGTGTTAGCAAGCATGCAAAATATACTATTTATAATTTACCTTTTTTCTTTTAAGACCCATACTTACATTGTAGGATTACTTGACCCATAAGAAATTTAGTGACTTGCTTTCTTAGTCTCATTGAAACTTCATGTTTCAGTTGTTGGACAAAATATAATAGGATTACTTGACCCATAAGAAATTTAGTGACTTGCTTTCTTAAGAATTTGTTGAACTTTCTTCTAATATAAGCTATAACATATGATAGGCTTTCTTTAGTATCCTTTTCATGCTGATCTTCCTTCTCTTGAGTGTTGGATATAGAAGCCACACATTTGTTTTTCTTTTCTGATCTTCCATATGTAGAAACTTCAAAGTTTGAAGAGAGCCAATGAGTTCATCAACCTTAAAGGTACTTAAGTCTTAAGGTTCTTCAATGGTAAAACTTTTGAGGCAAATATCTGAGAATATTTCTAACCAACCTTTCTTTTGACATCTTTTCTCCCAAAGTAAAAGAATTATTGGTTATATCACGCAGTCTAATATTGAAATCAGATATGGATTCCTCTTTCATCATTTTCAAACTTAGTTGTGATGAACTGTAGCCTTGACATCCTAATCTTGGATGTGCCTTTACTTATAATTCTTGAGAATCTTCCAAGCTTTTTTAGCTTTAATACAAGTGTTAATTAGTTTGAACACGTTCTTGTCAACACCATTGAATATATTTCTCTAACAAACAAACAAACTCCATTAAGCGATTTTTTTTTTAAATAACCATGTTTTTCCAAATACTTTTTCATAAACAAATACAAATCTAACCACCTTTCAAACAAATAAAATCGTCACCAAGAGGATGTGCCACTTTTTGTGGCGCATGCACTCATTATTTGGCCTAAGGCACCATTACGTATAGTGCATGCCTTAGTGTGTAGCCAATGGATGTGGCGTATTCATGTAACATTTAGGTGCATGCACCATTGACTGTGGCTGCTATTTTATGTTGTTTTCTTAAATTAATTTAACAACAAAAAATTATAAATAAATGTTTAATAAAAAATTTATAATATTATTCCATCAAATAGAATTATACAATGATTTGAGAGAAATTTAATGACATGCTCGATCTTAACGCCCAATGGTTCCACACCCTGACACATTCTCTTACCTTCGAGGTCTCCCACGATTACCCTGAGGTGTTTGGGGTCTCCTATGAAGGTGCGTAAAACACAAGGAAGGGGGAGTTGGAATTGGGTTTTCTTTAACAACTTAAAATAACTTCTAATGACAAGTTAATTTATCCTGGTTCGTTTGAACTCAAACTACGTCCAGTCCACCCGCCAAGGTGATTTTGCCTCTACTGAGGTCTTAATCCACTATTCAATAAATGAATACACACACTGACCTATAGTCAATGTCCTCTTGAGTCTTCTGACTGAAACTAGTCACTCAAGGAGTATTACTCAACTATTACAATAATAATATAGTAACTAATTTGCTTCTTATCAAGCTAAGATCACTAAGTGAAAGTTACAATATTTTAGCACAAATGATACAGTCTTTTCTCGTGAGTGTGTTATCTTCAAATCTTCAATTTGATTCCTTTATATAGTTCTTGAATAAATGTAGCCGTTGGAGACATCTTGAGCTAATTTAGGATATTAGTTAATACCATAAATTCCTTCCAAAACAAGAGATACTTGTCTTAATCATTAATTAAAATATTCTTTAATTAATGTCTTCATTATGAATATCATCATCTTCTAGACGTAAATCAGAGATAGTAAAGATTTGATGCGCAGCCAATTAATCAAGTCATTAAATGATGGATTCTTCATTAAGTGTATCTTCAATGTATGGCTCAATATATCTTCTAGTAATGCACGTCTCCTTTAGTTAAATTCCTCTTATACACAATAATAAAGGTAGTCATTAGAACTTCTATTCTAGCATAATAATATTTGTTATCATCAAAACTATTAGAGGTTTAGAACCATAATTGTTCTAACAATCTCCCCCTTTTTGATGATGTCAAAACATTTATTTAGATATAGAGAATAGAGTTTAATAGGATTTAGAAGAACTCCCTTTGATTGAATATAATCAAATATTTCTTTTAAAGATCTCTTCAGAAGTTATATCCTTCAGAAGTTTCATTAGCTTTAGCTCCCCCTGAGTTGATTACTTGACCTGTTTCTATTTTAGAATCACAACTCAAATAGTTTTATTAGAATTTTATATGTAAGAGACAAATCATGGTAAACTGCTATGGATCAGGATCTTCTACGTTTCTCCCCCTTTTTGTCATAATCAAAAATAATAGATGCAGAAAAACAATGCAAGTGAATAGAAGCAAAATACGTTACCATTAAATATAATTAAAAACCAGTAATAACAAAACCAGTAGAACTTAAAAAGTCATGTAGAAACAGAAGATAAAACAGAAAAAGCTAAGCAGAAGATAAACAGAAAATCAGGAGTGCATCTTAGTAACTAAGGCCTCCAGCAGAGACTTGATCTCAGAGGATGATTCCACTTGCTTTCCAATCATTGTCTTTAACTCAGCAGTGGTTTCATCTTGCTTATCCAGGCGTTGCTTAACCATTTCATTTTCTTTCTTCAACTCTCCCAAGGTCTGCAGAACAAGATTTGTTGGCAGAGGATCTTCAACTTCTGGAGCAAATTGATTCTCAGGAACTTCTACATTTTCTGGTGATTGAGCAGGTTCATCATCATGATCTTCTTCAGAAGGTACCAGAACCATTTGAAGTCCAGAGTTTTCTTCCAGAGGTTCTGACTCTGTCCAGGGCTTATTGTCCAGCAGAAGAGGTTTATTCTGTTCAATGTTAGAAACAACTGCTTTGAGATACTCACAGAAGTTCTGGTGAGCAATATCATAGCAGATGTCCTTGAGTCTCTTTGTCTCAGCATTAAAGCATTTTCTGAAGGTGGCCCACAGAAAGTCAGAAGCAGCTGGATCTGTAAGCTCTGAGCACGCAGACTTCAGATCCTCTAACTTCAATTTCATGACTGTTTCAAAAGCAAGTAACAAAGCAGAAATGTCTGTTTTTGAGGGCTTTGGTTTAGGTGCAGGTATTGCAGTTTTGTTAGAGACAGAGGACAATTTTTGTAAAGCTTCAATGTTAACAGAGGTTCTAAGGGGATTTTCATGTTCAGTTTCTTCTGGTGGTGTGTCAGGGATGGTTATAAAAGTTGGTGAGTTAGGAGGGGTAGACACATATGAAGACATGGAGCTTTCTCTTATGGGGGAAAGATTAGAAACATATTCAGAGGATGGGATTTGGACAGATTCTGGGGGTTGGAAATTATCAATGTCAGAGAGGACATGTTGCAGGGCAGTTTGTGTTTCAGTTGTTGGTGAGCGGTCAATATCAGAAAGTGGTGTTGTATCTATTGGAATATCAAAATCTGAAAGTGTTTGTGGTTGATGGTGTTCTTCTTCTGGTGGATAAAGGGATGATAGAATGGATGAGACAGCAGCAGATGCAGGTATAACAGATGGAATAGGATTAGAGGATTGAGTTGGTTCAGATGATGGGATTTGTGCAGAAGGAATGTCAACAGGAGGTGTTGGGTCAGAAGGGTTTTCAGACACTACTACTGTAACTGATTCTACTACATAAATGAATTCAGAGTTAGAGGCAGAAGTTTTACCTGATCTTCTGGATGATTTGGGAGTCTTCTGAGACGATCCTTCTCCAGCCTTTCTCTTCTTGGTTTTTGCAGAGGCAACATCTGGAGTTTTCTGAGTGAGTTCTGTTGGCTTGAACATTGGGTCCACACTATGTTGCTTGCATATATCCAAGTAATTCACCATAACCTCTGGAGGTGTGTCAGAGGATAAGAGGGGGAAGTTCTCCAGGGGAATCTTCTTGGTAGTTATAACTTCTCTAGAATGGAAGACAGGTTCTTTCTGGATAGAAGTTATAAACTTCATCTTCTTCAGATTCTTCGCATTCAGAGGCTTACCAACATCTGTTTCAAGAAATTGTGTCTGCTTTAATTCTGCCAGAAAGTCCACCAACTTATTCTCACAAAGAATGTCAGAAATTACACGTCCTAGAGGAATCCAATCCCTCTTGGTTTTCTCCCCATCTCTTGTTTCCTTCACACTAGTTTTCAGATGTTGAAACAGAGTGTGTGCAAGGTTTATCTTCTTCTACTTCGCAATAAAGTACAACAGGAACTGCTGATCCATGTTGATATAGTCTGGAGAGTTTGTAGCTTTCCTGTGGCAGATTGTTCCAAGAATGATCTTGGCCCAAATTCTGAGAGGAATCTTCAGATCCTTTATCTTATTAGAAGGTTGTCCAGAAGTGAAGATTTCCTTGGCTATCAGCTTTGTATCAGACATCTTGTCCATTTCACTACACTTTATTCCATTACCATCAGATTCTATGAGCTTGGCAATGTGATCTTCAAAAATTCTGTTTGTAGAAATATCAACTTCTATATCTGCAATAAATTCATTCTGCTTTGGTTTTTCAGAACCAAGCTTATCATCAAATCTGACATAAATAGATTCTATCATAATACGTGTTTCTGTGTTGTATACTCTGTATCCCTTAGAACGTTCAGAGTATCCTAACATATAACACTTTTGTGCCTTAGAGTCAAATTTATTCAGAGTATCATTAGTATTCAGAATAAAACATTTGCATCCAAAAGGATGAAAATATGAAATGTTGGGCTTTCTGTTCTTCCACAATTCATAAGGAGACTTTTCAAGAATAGGTCTTATATAGATTCTATTCTGAATATAGCATGTTGTATTTACTGCTTCTGCCCAAAAATGTTTAGCCATGTTAGTCTCATTGATCATGGTTCTGGCCATCTCTTGCAATGTTCTATTCTTACGTTCTACAACCCCATTTTGTTGAGGAGTTCTAGGACAAGAAAAATCATGAGAGATGCCATTTTCATTAAAAAATGATTCTAATTGTTTGTTTTCAAATTCTCCACCATGATCACTTCTGACTTTAATAATTTTAAATTCTTTTTCATTTTGAACTTGTTTGCAGAAGTTAGAAAATACAACAATTGACTCATCCTTGTGTCTAATAAACTTTACCCATGTCCATCTGCTGAAGTCATCTACGATCACCAATCCATACTTCTTGCCACTGACAGAAGCAGTTTTCACTGGTCCAAACAAGTCAATGTGCAGAAGTTCTAATGGTCTAAAGGAAGATACAACATTTTTAGCTTTAAAACCAGGTTTTGAAAATTTGCCTTTCTGACATGCTTCACACAGAGCTTCTGAGTTGAACTTCAAATTTGGAAGTCCTCTGACTAGATTGATTTTGTTAAGTTGAGATAATCTTCTCATATTAACATGTCCCAAACTTCTGTGCCAGACCCATTGCTCAGTTTCCACAGACATTAGACATTTTACATTCTGAATTTTTAATTCTGAAAGTTTTATTTTATAAATGTTGTTCTTTCTCTTTCCACTGAAGAGGATTGTTCCATCTTTCTGACTAACAGCTTTACGGAACTTTTGATTAAAGATTATGTCATAGCCATTATCACTTAATTGACTTATGGATAATAAATTATGCATTAATCCTTCTACTAATAGAACATTAGATATAGAGGGAAGATTTCCATTACCAATAGTTCCAGAGCCAATTATTTTTCCTTTTTGATTGCCTCCAAAACCTACGTGGCCTCCATCTTTTAATTCAAGACTTTGGAACATATGCTTTCTTCCCGTCATGTGTCATGAGCATCCAGAGTCCAGGTACCATGATTGGTGTTTCAGTTTTGCTGTTAAAGACATCTGCAACATACACAATTTTATCTTTGGGTACCCATATTCTTTTGGGTCCTTGTTTGATAGTTTTTACAAACTTCTGATTCATTTTAGGTTTCAAATCAGAACTTGTGGAACAAGATGACTCACTAGTGTAGATTAGATCATGGTTATGACCATAGGTAAAATGAGAACTTAGAGGAGTATTAGTTTTTATGACAATGCCATCAATCTTTTTATACTTCAGAGTTTCTTTAGTTTTCACATAGCCTATGCCTCTTCTATCATTTCTGCTAACTCCATAGATCATAGATGCAATTTTGCTTCTATCTATGCTTTTAGCTAGGAATTTTTGAAAACCATAATCATATTGTTTTATGATATTATCAAAATTGATTAGATCTTCTAATTCAGATTCCTTCTGAGCTTTAAGTTTTTCAAAAGAATTTTTGCATTCAAAAATATTTTCTTTCAGCTCAGAGTTTTCTGTTTTTAGTTTTCTAACTTCTTCTAATTCAGATACCAGACTTTGTTTCATGTCTTTTCAAGAATTTCTGAGAGGCTAACTTCTAATTGAGATCTGGAAAGTTTAGAAAATACCTCTTCTGAATCTGATTCTGATTCTGATTCTGATGAGTGATCATCTTCTGGTATGTTTGCCATTAGTGCAATGTTAGCATGTTCATCTTCTGACTCTGACTCAGCTTCAGATGATTCAGAATCATCCCATGTTTCCATGAGACTCTTTTTCTTTTCTCTATTGAATTTGTTTCTGGGTTTCTCTTTTTGGAGTTTTGGACATTCACTCTTGTAGTGTCCTGGTTCTTTGCATTCATAGCACACAACTTCTTTGCTTCTGGGTTTCTTGTGACCAGATGTTGATTCAGAATAGTTGTTTGTTCTTCTGGTATTTCTGAACTTCTTCTGACAATGCTTCCAGAGTTGTTGGACTCTTCTGGATAGGAGAGATAATTCATCTTCTT
This sequence comes from Lathyrus aphaca, assembly GCA_963966055.1. Taxonomy (NCBI): domain Eukaryota; kingdom Viridiplantae; phylum Streptophyta; class Magnoliopsida; order Fabales; family Fabaceae; genus Lathyrus; species Lathyrus aphaca. The sequence continues at coordinate 185,172,012 of OZ014520.1, forward strand.
CTGATGAGCATCCAGAACTTTCTTCTTCTTCTGCCTGTAAAGCTTTAGAAACAGATTTGTTAGATTTAAGAGCTACAGACTTACCTTTCTTCTGGGGTTCATCTTCTTCTAGTTCAATCTCATGACTTCTCAAGGAGCTGATAAGTTCTTCTAAGGATATATCATTCAGATTTTTAGATAGCTTTAGAGCAGTGACCATGGGCCTCCAAGCTTTTGGTAAACTTCTGATGATTTTCTTCACATGATCTACTATTGAGTAGCCTTTGTCCAGAACTTTCAGTCCAGCTACCAGAATTTGGAACCTTGAGAACATTTTTTCAATTGTCTCATCTTCTTCCATTTTGAAAGCTTCATACTTCTGGATGAGGGCTAGAGCTTTAGTCTCCTTGACTTGAGTGTTGCCTTCATGTGTCATCCTCAGAGAATCAAACATGTGTTTAGCTGAGTCCCTGTTTGTGATCTTCTCATATTCTGTATATGAGATAACACTTAGAAGTACGGTTCTAGCTTTGTGATGATTTCTGAATTCCTTCTTCTGTTGAGCTGTCATATTTTTTCTTTCAATCTTCTGACCATCTGCTCCAACAGGATGAATGTATCCATCTGTCACCATATCCCAGAAATCTCCATCCAGAGCTAGAAAGAAACTTTCCAGAACATCCTTCCAGTAGTCAAAATTGTCACCATTGAAAACTGGAGGTTTAGCGTTGATCTTGTCATTTTGGTAGTCATTGTTGTTATTGCCAGCTTCTGCCATGTGTTTTAACTTCTGGATCATTTACTGACACGGTTAAGTGTTTTTCTCAGAACCTAGCACTCTGATGCCAATTGAAGGTACGTAAAACACAAGGAAGGGGGGGGGTTGGAATTGGGTTTTCTTTAACAACTTAAAATAACTTCTAATGACAAGTTAATTTATCCTGGTTTGTTTGAACTCAAACTACGTCCAGTCCACCCGCCAAGGTGATTTTTCCTCTACTGAGGTCTTAATCCACTATTCAATAAATGAATACACACACTGACCTATAGTCAATGTCCTCTTGAGTCTTCTGACTGAAACTAGTCACTCAAGGAATATTACTCAACTGTTACAATAATAATATAGTAACTAATTTGCTTCTTATCAAGCTAAGATCACTAAGTGAAAGTTACAATATTTTAGCACAAATGATACAGTCTTTTCTCGTGAGTGTGTTATCTTCAAATCTTTAATTTGATTCCTTTATATAGTTCTTGAATAAATGTAGCCGTTGGAGACATCTTGAGCTAATTTAGGATATTAGTTAATACCATAAATTCCTTCCAAAACAAGAGATACTTGTCTTAATCATTAATTAAAATATTCTTTAATTAATGTCTTCATTATGAATATCATCATCTTCTAGACGTAAATCAGAGATAGTAAAGATTTGATGCACAACCAATTAATCAAGTCATTAAATGATGGATTCTTCATTAAGTGTATCTTCAATGTATGGCTCAATATATCTTCTAGTAATGCACGTCTCCTTTAGTTAAATTCCTATTCTACACAATAATAAAGGTAGTCATTAGAACTTCTATTCTAGCATAATAATATTTGTCATCATCAAAACTATTAGAGGTTTAGAACCATAATTGTTCTAACATCCTATTATTCATATGAGCTAAAGGTGGTTGGTGCAAGTTTCCTGGGATATTAATGTCATCTAACAAATCTTCGATCATATCACCCCAATATTTAGCGCTTCCTTAATTGAGTTCGGTTCCCATGTTATCGTAGTTGGGTCGTGTTGGTTGGTTACATGTGGGCGGACTGGTTGGTTGAATTGTGACATTGAATCGTTATGGAAATGAAGCAATAGTTCTTGTGGTGTTTGAAAACCATGTGTTGGTTGGATGCTTTGGCAATGTGATGTTTGGGTGCTTTGGTAGTGTGATGTTTGAGTGTACATTGGTTGGATGCTATGGTAGTATGGGCTGAAATCATATGGCTCATCAGGGCTATTGTAAGATGTGGTAGCAACATATGGTTATTGGTGGTATGGGTCATGCTCTTGGTTTTGTGTTTGGGTGTGTGGCATGAATTGGTTGCGGGGTTGGGTGCACGTGCGTTCGTAATCATGTTTTATTGGTTATTGGGTGTATTTGGTATGGTGATATTGTGGGTTAGGTTGTTGGGTTTGGGTGGGTTGGAAATGTTGTTGGGTTTGGTAATATTGTGAGGTTGGTTGTTGGGCGTAAGATGGCGAATCTTATTAGCGTGAGTCAATCGAATAACTCGGGCCAAACACAAACAATGTCATTGTAACTACCTTATAATAAATCATATAATTTCGAGTTGGTCTAGTAATCTGCTTGGTAGGTTCAATAATGATCTATTGATGACAATGCTTCCATTGAAGACATGCCTCCCTAGAAAACTCTCTCTAATCAGAATAATTCCATTGGGCATCGACTCTTAGTTGATGCCATTGTCCCAAACATGTCGGGGGGTCTGAGATTTATTGTAACATATCGAATTGCAGTTTGACATAATCACTCTGGTGCATCTCCATAATAGTGAACCTGATGATTATTGTTTTTGCAGTCCAAACAACAACATCCTCGAAGTTAATCTCATGGTCGAGACCAAGATACGACCTCCAGATAAACTATAGAGGAAAAATACATGATTAGAATATTTGTAAATTGGTAATATTAAAACTAAATTAACAAGATGATGAGTTGTTTAGTTGTAATACATCGTCTGGTCCAAGGTGATCTATAAGATTTTGATAGAACGTTATAACATGTTTGAGACATTTGTTATAGTTCATCCCTATAACAAACCACCTAAATCGAAAATAGTGAAAATAAATTATTTATAGGTAGTTGTAGTACATAGTAAGCAAGTGGAAATAATGACATAAACTTACTTTTTGCGTAGGGGAATGTGAAGATGTTCTTTTAGACGGAGGTGAGTGACGATATTCTCGATCCACCCCATGCTTGGAGCAACAAAAAAAACACAAGAATAAAACAAACAAATATCCTTTTATGCATTTTTTACACAAAGAACTATATAGATGGGACAAATTAGCTTAACTCCAACTATATTTCTTATTTTATTTATGTTTCTTAACAAAGGTATATACATAATAATTATTGTATTACAAATAGTTCCAGAAAATAAAAAATTACCAAATAGTAACATAATATAACACCGAGTTTTAATTATTTTTTCATCCTCGGTCGAATCTTCGATTAATATCATATTTGAATAATGTTTTTTAAGATACTTTAGATTAATACCTTGACTCCTTGTTGTATCTTCAAACAAAGGGGCACCCAAAAGTTGTTCACATATTGCGGTATATTAGTTAACTCTACCATATCCAACAATATATACACGTCCTCTAGTGTGACAGTACATTCACCGATCGGAAGGTGAAATGTGTGTGTCTCAGGTATTCATCTTTCTACTAATCGCGACTTTCATAGTCTTATGGGTACTAACTACAAGTATACAACCTAATCGCGTAGTAATAAAGAAATTGATCCAACAGAGACTTGATAATCAAACTAGTACTATCGGGGTGTTACTATGTTTAGCTAAGGCGAATGATGTTTTAGTTTAAGCGAGACAAGAAATTAGGAATATTAATTAAATTATATTATGATAGAATATCGATACGTAATTAATATGCCATTATAGATTTAACAAATCATCGACTTATAAAGATGAGACAAAATTGTTAGACGATGGCACGGATCTAGAAATGGGAGTTGAATAGATCCCTTTTTAAAATTTGACTTTTCAAAAATTAGTTGAAAAATGTTTTGCGGAAGTTCCCCGAAAAACTCGTCTAAAATAAACAAAGTCACCAGTGATCAGATATGCATTTAGAAACCGAATGATAAGTAAAGAATAATAAGACGCTTAATACTTTGCAACCAAATCTCTTAAAATTCAGCTTATTTGATAAACCACTTCCAACAATGAATTAATAGAGAAGAAATAAGCACAAGAAGAATGAATGTGTGTGGTTTGAATTTTTAACAAACACTTGGTGTGCAACCACACAAAGTATTATTTCTATGTTGAACTAGTGCAGAATTTTCACAATAATGTTGTTAAAAATTGATAGCAATTTCTCAAATAGGTAGTGTGCACCAATTCAACCAAACCAGAATTTATCAAACTACATACAATCAAATCATGCATAAAATATAAGAATGAAGCAATAAAGGAACACGAGAGATTTGTTTAGATAGTTCCTTCACCGTCCTCGCTAAAAGTACTCTACCCCCAATTCTCAACCGAATTTGGCAATTTCATTAATATTGCAATTGTTTTTACAAGAAGAAAATTGAAACAACAAACCAATCCGAGTTGCGAATGTTGCGAACACTTCTTCTTGTCCCTTGATCCATATACACCAACACACAATGAACCAAATCGAGGCAACCGACTTCTCCTTACACGTACCTTTCATAAGACTAACCCAAGAAATCGTGTGATCACAACAACTAGACACATTCAAACGAGGCAACCCAACCCACATGAAAACTTTATCCTAAACTGAGGCAGCTTTAGGAAACGCAAATATAACGTGAAAAAGAGTCTCGTTCTCAAGAAAACAGAACACACACACTAAGTCATGATTAAAGGAAATTATGCCTCTTTTCTCAAGATTCTCCCTAGTTGCAAGTCTATCTAAAACCATTCTCCACACCATGATTTTCACTTTGAGTGGAAGACTAGTTTTCCATAAAGTCTCCAACACAGTAAATTGATCTTCATCCAAAACCATTCCTTCGATCTCGTTCACAACCACATTGTAGAAAGATTTCACCGAATGACAACTATTCTCCTCAAACGGCCACAAACTTCCATCGTCTGATTCCGCTGTCAAACTAACGGATTCCAACAGTTACGCAATTGTTGCCAGATCAAAACCAACGCTGCAATCAATTCTGCCGCGCAACCAAACTGTAAAGAGTTTAAATTCCAACTCCAAGACCCATCCCTCCACTCCCCGAACTCCGATACCATCCAAAATTTGGTGACCGAGTTCTGGTACAGTAAGGAGAAAAGGTTGCAAAGATTCTGGAAACCGAACCAATTGCCATGCCAAAGAAACACAATCAAATCGTTCCCAACAATTGGTTTCACAAACTGTCTGTAGGCAACTTGTCTAGAAATTTCAGAATTTGACAAAATATCTCTAAACCATAAAGAGTCATCAGTAGAAAATCCTCCCACAGAAGGGTTCAAAATACGAGTTGATAGGTTTTTATAGCGATATCGGATGATCGATATCCATAATTCAGACCCTTCTTTCAAAAACTTCCACTTCCATTTTGAGAAAAACGCAACATTGAAAAGGACAATATGTTTAACACCCAAACCGCCACAAGCCTTAAATTTAAAAATCCTATTCCATCTTACTCGCGCTATACTCTTGTTCCTTCTCGAACCAGCCCATAAAAATCGTCTTTGAATTCAAATGATCTCTTTAATGATTTTACTCAGAGCCTTAAAAAACGAAAGATAATGGATTGGAAAATTAACCAAAACAAAATTGAGTAAGGTCACTCTACCTCCTATTGAAATTTTCCTCTTAATCCAAGAAGATAAACGATTCTGGAAGCAAGTCAAAATTGGATTCCAAAAAGAGCACCTCCTATGATTTCCTCAAATACAAATTCCAAGAAATTTGAAAGGTAAAACTTCAGCCTTACAATAGAGAAACGATTCCGCAGCCATCAAAAAATCTGAATTCAGACTGACATCAAACAAACAACTCTTAGAAAAATTAATTTGTAACCCCGAAATCATCTAAAAACCCTACAAGATAGCTTTAATAGCCCACAAGTTAGAATAATTACCATCGCACATTAACAACGTATCTTCTGCAAATTATAACACGTTATAACCTTCAATATCATTGAGCTTAAATTCTGAAAGTAAGTTCAGAGAAGAAGCTCTACGCACCAAAATAGCCAGGCCTTTCACCACTATATGAAACAAAAAAAGGGAAAGTGGATCTCCCTACTTCAAACCCCTCGATGCCTTAAAATCCCTCGTACCATTAATCAACACCGACAAATAACTAGTGTTAAACAACACCTTTCATCCACTTCAACCAATTATAACCAAATCACATACCAATCAGAACGGAATCAAGAAATCCCCAATCCACACAGTCGTACGCTTGAGAAAAATCAACTTTAAACATCAAACAAAAGAGCGTCTTTCTCCTAGCCAAATCTAAGATTTTGTTAGCCACTAGAGAAGTTTTTATCCCCGAAATAAAAGTCGTTTGAGACGCCAAAATAATATTACCAATAATACAACTCAATCTCTTGGACATCAGTTTGGTTATGATTTTCAAAATCCAGCCAATAAGACTAATTGGCCTAAAATCACCAAAACCTCGGGGGTTCTCCAATTTAGGTATTAGAGCAATAAAAGAGGAAAAAATGCTTTAGGCAGGTTACCTGTTCTGAAGAAATCCAGCACACACATACCCACTTCATACCCCACAATATCCCAACAGCCTTTAAGGAAAGCAAAAGAAAATCCATTAGGTCCTGGCGACTTATTACCATTACATTCAAACACTACTCTCTTGACATCATCCAAACAAAATTCTACCTCTAGATAATCTCTATCTTCCTGACTGAGACTATCAATGTCTCACAAATCCAGCTTAGGTCTGATAATCGAAGGTTTGGAAAATCATTCATTGAAAAAATATGTTGCTGCACTTTTAATCAAAAAAGGATCTTCCAACCAAGTCTCCCCCATAGCTACTACAGAAATAACATTTTTTCTGCTCCTAGCCTTCATATAAGCATGGAAGAACCTTGAGTTGCTATCACCCTCAAGCAGCCAATTAGATCTATACTTCTGATGAAGAAACTCTCTCTAATTTTTTGGTTACTCCGCAGATCCTCATGTGATAACAACCTATCCGCATTGAGTTGATCAAATCCACTATCATCCACACTAAAATCCAACTCCAAATTATTTAACTCATTAACGCAAGTTTCGTTCTTCAAATCAAACCGACCAAAAACATGATTATTCCACCACTTTAGCCTCAATTTAAGAGCCTTAAGTTTCTCTTTAAGGACATATGTCGTTGAACCATTAAAAACAAACGATTCCCATGATTCCTTAATAAAGCTCAGGAACTCTTTATGCTTTAGCCAACAGTTGAAAAATCGAAAAGGTTTTGGGCCCCAATTCAAAACATTTGATTTAATCCATACTTGACGATAATCTGATATATCTCGATCTCCCACCAATTACGCCTTAATATCCCATAAATCAACAAACCTTTCATCGATAAGGATTCTATCTAATCTACTTCTACTCTTCCCATTTGAATTTATCCAAATGAACCGGTTTCCTATAATCGAAAAATCCAAAAGATCCAATCTATCAATAAAGTTATTAAACTCCGTCATATCACCAAAATTAGGACTACCTCTACCCTTTCTTTCCTCGCTCGTTTTGACCACGTTGAAATCTCCTCCTACTATCTAATAACCAAGAGGAAAACGATTTTTAAACTCCACAATTTCTTCCCACATTCTTCTTTTAGCCGACAATCCACACGGGGACAATTCCCCAAAAGACAATTCCACAATAGTAAGGATATCTCCCGACTGACCCACCGATCCAATTGCAGACCAACCAAACGATCATCCACCCCAAATTCCTTCCACCAACTTCTCCTCCATAACCTGAATTTTTGTTTCTTGTAGAAAGCAAAGTAAGAGTAAATCATTAGGAAATAGTTACCGTCAGTATTAGTAGTAATAATTTGCACAATTTTTATTCCTTTTCTATTTCTTATTTGGTCGATTGATGTCTATATATTAGTGAAGTAATCCATCTTTTGTTGATTATCTAATTAATAATAAGATTTCTTCGTATCCTTTCTTTTCTAAATTTTCAAATTGCAATTTTAGTTCTCATGGTAAAAGTTTTACATTTGAAGAGATTAACAAGCATATTGTATCATAAGGACTCAAACAACCTATGTAGGAGATTTCTTCCAACTTATGAATTAAGATGCAAAAAGTTGAAGACTCATACATCTTTCATTTTCCTATGCCTCTAAATATTTAATAACATGATTCACAAACTCTCATACCACATATTGCAATACTTATACATAACTTAGAAAAAAAACAAGTAGCTCAGACATTGTTCCACCCCTCTGATTCATCTCTTTTGGCATTCGTTTTGCATCCATGGAGCACAAAGTTACAAGCTCTAACAGCCTCTTCTACTGTCAGATAGATCCAATTTCCCCCCATATTCTTCTGAAAATCTGACTTGTTTAGTTTCTTCATCACCTCGCTTCCAGGGTTCACCAAAACAAGCTGCAATCATAGGAATGAAAACATTTCAATGTTAAAAAAATGCTATAAAACTTGTTTGGTTCATGATTAGAAAATGACATGAGAGAAATAATTACTTGCTGCTCTCTTCTTTCCGAAATCTTCTTAATCTCTTCAAGCATACTTATTCCACTAGTATCAATATTCCCAACAGCTGCCATTAAAATTGCATTGCAAGTTAAAATACTTTCATATTTCATATATCAGTTAATCATTACCGAAAATTCATAATATCATTATCCTAGATTTTGTAAAAATATGATCTAATATTACTCACCACTCATATCCAATATAATATACTTCAAACTTGTCTCTCCTGTAGCTTTAATTCTGTCTTCCTCTTCGTCAATCCATCTCGAGATTCTATAATCAATTAACAGTTTTCTTGTGTGTCAAGTTACGTATTTTAAACCAAAATATTTTCATACTAATGAAAAAAAAAAATCTAAATTTATCAGGTAGCTTACCTTTCTCTTAAATAGCTTGCATTGGCAAAGTAAATCGGTGCGTCAATCCTTAGAATTAGAATTCCGGAAACACGGTTTGCATTTGGATAATGCTCGATGTTTCTGTATATTGCAGAATTTGGAATGTTTCCTAAAACAGATGTTCTTGGCCGTGCGATAAATAGCAGTAACCGAAGTACTGATACCACAATCTAAATGTCCATACCAAACAAAAAACACATTAGTTTCATAAACTTGTATATCATAATCAGACTTAGAAATGTGAGAATAAAGGTTATTGATAATACATACTGCTATGACTAAGCCAATTTGAACACTGCCAAAGACAACGCCGAAATATGCGCTAACGCAAACGACAAAGTCGAATTTGTCAATCTTCCACAAATGGATGGCTGCTTGATAATCTATAAGTCCAAGCATTGCGGACACAATAATGGCTGCTAGTACCACCAGAGGAGTGTAGTAGAACAAAGGTGTTAAAAATAACAGTGTCAACATGACAGCAATTGCCATCACAATGTTTGATGCTGCTGTTTTGCATCCCGCGTTATAGTTCACGGCCGAACGCGAAAATGGTCCTGAAATAGTCATCATACCACATTTGTGGTTAATTGATGAAGAAAAGTTACATAGATATTTTTGTTTAGATTTGGTGATAATGTTTAGTTTACCTGTTGTGAGGTAGCAAGAGGTGAAAGAACCAACTATGTTCATTGTTCCAATAGCTATCATCTCTTTGTTGCCATCTATATGGTAATTTTTAAACATTGCAAAGCTTCTTCCCACAGCTATTCCTTCCTGCAGAATTTTATATTATCAATAAACCATGTCATATACAAAGACATCAGATACAAGTCGCGGGTTCGAAGCTGCATCATCAAGTCCTTTTGGGGAAGGACATGTGATTTGGTGTGTATTTAAGTAATTTTGTATCTTTTAAGACATAATTTGACTTATATCTAAATAATTATGAATCATTTGACAAAAAATACAAATTCACCAATAATAAAGTTATTTCCTCAATACCTTGTCTAGCTTATTTTATTATTCTTTAGTTAAAGGATGTGACATTTCAGAGTTGGGTGGTGTCTTTATTATTAGGCAATAAAGGAAGGAAAATTTGAGTTTCTTACCGCAAGGGCTATAATGCCAACAATAAGTCCTGTTTTGATAGATGTGGTCATATAAGGAGACACGAATACCAAATCTGTGATTGAGATTGGGTTTAGTCCTTTCTTCAATTCTCCAATCTGAAAATTTTGTCAATTTATCAATTTAATAATCAAATTAAATCTCGTCATATCAGCTCAGAGTTATATGAATTCAGTTGATAATTATTTAGGGATATTTCCGACAAATTCAAACTCACGATATCTTATTTGAAGAAAAAAAAGTCAAATGAAATATTTTCCAATACCATATATAATTTCATAAAATAAAAAAATGTGAACCGTATATATGTATGTACTCATATTCTTAGAAAAATGAATGATTCTCTGCATGTCCTACCATATAAAGAGTACTCATTGAATATGGATGGTATCGTTTTCGACCCAACAGCACTCGACAGTGTTTAGCTCTTTGCTGTGAGTGCGTTGTGACATAATATATACAAATTAATTATATTCATTTGATAAAATCATATTTAAATTTAGTTGATAGTGACACTCAAAATAAAGTCATGATATGCAATATGATTGGAGAAACAGTAACTCACCACTTGAACGCCGTGATTCTCAGCATGTGTGAAATAAACTAGTAAGCTTCCAAGAATAACGGACGCTAACGGCGTCATTGCTGATACCCAAAAGAATTTGGGTTGTTTTTTACTCTGCATTAATCAATTAATTAATTAATATTATTTACATATTAACACTTATTATAGTTCATGAAAAAAATATGTATTAACATTTATTTTATGAATATATGTTAATTTGGGTTATATCTGACTTACAAAGTATCTTGTGATAAGAAGAAAGAAGATGAAGACACATCCTAAAACAGCGCTTTCCCATCTCCATTGATGAACTTGCGTAAACACCGAACGCATAACTGATATAAGATCAGCAGCATGGGTGAAATGTTCAAGACCTAACATTGGTTTGAGTTGCTGCAGACAAACCACCGTGGCTGCGCCGCTCATGAACCCTACAATCGCCGCATGCGACAGAAAATCCACAATCAGCCCTAACCTGCACCACCACCTCATGTATTAGCATCAACAAAAAAATATTAAACAAAATAATTTAATTCATCAGCATCGATGATAAAAATAATGTTTACTCAGTTGATAGTTGTACAAAAACATCACATGCAATGATGCATAGATGCACGGATGAGACGGTGAATCTTATTGCATGGTGCAAAGTGGCAAATATCTTTGTACAAGACAAAACACAGAATATGGCACAAGATATTGTCATGCTTAGGATAGTATATATATTCTAACCTTTTTCATATTCCTATTATTTTATTTCATTTTCGTATTCAGTATCATATATACGATAACGTATCATTTCTATAGTTGTAGTTTTATTTTATGACAACATAGTTCACTTTTCAACCTACTACTATTTTTTAACGACCTTTAGAGGAGTAATTAGTTGTTAATGATTAAAGTTTTTACCTGAAGAAACCCAAAGAAGCTTGTAAAACACCAGCAAAAAATGTAGCTGTGAAAGCAAGGTGGAGATAAAGACTTGGATTTTGGTTTGGATTAACTTCACTGGCTAACATGGAACCCATCAGAAGAGATCCAACTGCCACTGTCCCAACTGCCAAGTCTCTTGAACTTCCCATCATAGCATAAATCAACGGTGGTATAAAGCTTGAATCTACATAAAAATTAATTAAAAAAATATTGCAAAAATTTATTTAGAATTTTAACGATAAAGAATTTAACACTACTGCATGATCAGAACCGGATTCGAACCCTATTCTTCTAGTTAAGCCAGTGGTATAAGCAATCTGTGTTTTAGTTTTTTGAAAATTTAAATCATGCAACTTTCACTCCAGTTCAAGTAGTTTAAACACGCTGATTTGATGTTGGATTTGTTTTTCATAACATATTTTATTAATTTTAGTGATTAATTAATTTATTAAAATGAAATAAATTATATATTGATTACTACTTCATCTAATCTTCAATATAAAAAAAGAATATATTTATAAGAATTTATTGAATAATCAATAGATGGTATAAAATAAGAAATGAAAAGTTGTGGTAGTACTCACATAATCCAAGAATTGGAGGGAGGTTGGCAAGTTTGGCATAGCTAATGCCTTGAGGAATAGCCAAACTAGCAATAGTGATTCCAGCAATGATATCAGATTTCAAGAACTGAAATGTGTAGTTTGGTGCCCATTCAAATATGGGAAACAAATATTGAAAACCAAGCACCAACTTTCTTGAAGCCGGTTGATTCTTAAACTTTCTCAATGGATCATCCGGAAAAAAAGTCTCTTTCATTGCATATTTCATAGACTTCAAAAATGGTTGTGGAGGTGGAATTTCCACGCGATGTTGAACATGATTCTCACCAACATTGTTCATGTTCATGCCCGAACGAGGATAATCGTAGTCTACGTTACCCATAATGTTCTCAAACAATTCTGTATATGACAATTTAAATGGTGTTTTTGTGAGCAATGTTGACTAAGAAAAAGGATGAAGGTTGTGTTGAGGGTTGAGACACTATGGTTTTGTTCTTCATAACATGGCTTTATATAATGGTTTTTATTACCATTTTATATAAATAAGTAAAAAATTATGTTGGTAAAAAGAAAGAGAAGAGAGAATAATTTATTTGTGTTGAAATTTTGAGTGCGTGTGAGGGTCCCAAACAAGTTATGGAATTGGTAGATAGTGGGGAGGATACCCAAACATCCCACATTTGTATTCTTTGAATAGTATTAGGAATTTTGGATCTGCCACCTCGTGCTATATTAATTTTAATTTTGTTCTTTGTAATATGAATGAATAAGATAAAGTTTAATGATTTGTGTACCGAACAACGTGTGGAAGCAAAATCAATGAAGCTCACGTATCTTGATTTGAGCTCGTTTGGAATACTATGGTTTCATTTCACTCGAGTCCTTGCAATCATTGAACCAAAGATTATAAGAAATGTGTTTGACGATAGGCTTAGGTGTATTTGTCAATTTTATGTCCAAGACTATTATTTGAAAAATAAACAAATCAAAGCACTTCATGTGAATTCAAAGGATTAATTTTGTTTTTTTTTCTTCATAATCCAACTTTATTCAACAAGAATACTTGGGGTATCTTAACCCAAAGACAATAATAACCAACATCTACAATCAAACAAAAACAGTTACATGGAATTTAAAGAAAATTTGCCCCATTCACAATAGTTATAAAGAATACGAAAGTTCGAACTAGATGCTAACCACCGCCAAGAGAAAAACACTACTCTATATATAATTAGTTATATCCCTCATTTCGTTATCGAATATGATTTGATTTCTTAACAACCAACGTACCAATATATCACTATTCACAACCCACATGAAAATTTTATAGAACATTTCCCTCTCAATATTTCCATCCATTTCAACAAATGACATTTGATTGCAAAGATGTTTGATAATTAGGCAATGAACCAAATTACAAAGGATTAAGTTAGTTGAGTTGATAATTAGGGAATGATATTTGATTGCAAAGAAGTGCATTCAAATTCGCGACATCTTATATATTTAATTTAAAAAAATAAAATTTTAAACATTAATAGAAGAAAAAAATCTCTTGATATTTTTTTAAACAGTGAATATTTTATTAATTTAAGATTTATAATTGATTTTTATTATTCAATCACATCTTAACTAGAATATTTATACTTTAAGAATAAAATAATGTGTTATAAGTTTAAGAATATTTTGATTCAAACAAAAATTTATAATTTAATTCATTAAAAATTTAAGAATATTTTTAAAATAAATGGCCGGTAAATTTGAATATTCTACAAGGAAAAATGTTTGTCGTACGAATGTAAAATGATGTTAAATTGGTTGGTCACTGGAAGTCGACATTGTAGTAAAATGGTGGCTCTCGAGAATAATAATAATAATAATAATAATAATAATAATAATAATAATAATAATAATAATAGAGATTGTGCATTATGCAACATTGTCGAGGAAACTGAGTAACATCTCTTTTTTGGATTTCAAATTATTATTTTTTATTTGGAGTCAAGTGTGCAACTGAATTTATTGCGTGTAAATGTTAAGGTTTTGATCATTTTGACGAGTTTAACTATCTAAGTAGAGAAAGTGCACCAAAAAGGTGAGAGAGTTGTTATAGCTAGTAGTAGTCACCATTTGAAACATTTGGCTATGAAAAATGACATAATTTTTAGAAGAGGTAAAATCAACATACCAAGAGCTTCTAACGATGATATGCAACCTAAGAGGAGATGGGTGAGTTAGGTTTGCTGAATATTTTTCGCTTTTGCGCAACAATTCTTAACTTGTTGTTTTATTGGAAGCAATGATTAGAATGATACTTTAAGATGAATGTAAAATGCATAATTTTAACGACATAAATTAAATATCACAAGAGATTTATACTAGTTTCCCTTATCAACTAAGGATACATCTAGTCGATCTACTCCTTAGAGGATTTTCCACTATGTTTTAGATTCTTGTACAAGTCTTCACCAAGTCCTCTTTTCAATCTTGGAATATGTTAGAAGTGTGAGGTGGATAAACAAATGGGACATCAACCCTAGTTACCTCAAGCTTTTTTCATGGTCCAGAGATTTCAACCCAATCCATCTTAAGAAAACATTAGTTCAAGTGTGGGTGCACATTCATGGTTTCCCTTAGGAGTATTCAAGACCAAAGATAGTCTTTGTCAATGTATGTAGTATTGGCATTCGTGTATGCACTTATGTTGCAACTAACAAAGAAAACTTTGAGAGGTAATTTGGTTATTTTGTGAGTGTCTTAGTGGACATGAATTTAACCAATGAGATAAAGTACAAGGTTCTTGTAGAAATACAAGGATATGTGTTCTTTGTTGAGTTAGAGTATGAGAACATACTAGATTTTTGTTCCTTGTGCAAAATTGTGGTTCACAATATGGATGCTTAAAGTAAAACTGAAGACATCCCTCAGGATAATGATAGGAAAAAAAGGAAAACAAAAGAGTTTACATACAAACTGTAAACAAAGAACCTGATTAATCTACAACGACAACCAAGTTTTATCTCACTATGTGAGGTCAGCTGAATGAAACAAATTTCGCTATAATGTTCTATCGAAGATCATGTTCCTATCCAATTTGTTAATCTCAAGATATTTATCAATAGTTTTTTTATCTTTTTATATCTCTAGTTGGTTGACTCTTCTTAATCTGATTTACTTTCCTTACAACTAAATCTATAAATATTTTCTATATATGTACAAAACACCTAAGCATATTTTCCATCATTTTTCTACAATACGTGTTACCAAAAACTATCTATAATATTGTCATTTATAATGTTATCTCGTATAATCTTGCCACATATCCAACATGTTGGAACGATATAGCGGCAAGTAACAAAAGTTTTGGAAGTATTTTTTCGGGAATTTATCGTGTCCACAGAGATCGGTTCGATTGAACTGTCGTTCGATAATTTCTAAGTTTATGAGTTTGGATTAAAATGGTTTTAAGGTAAATGCGGGAAAGTAAATAAGAACATAAAAAGTATACATTCTTCGGAGAAAAGAAACTTATCAAGTATGTATCTAATTGACTCGCCACAAACATACATTTATCGATCATTTTCACTCTACTACAATACTCGTCAAAATCATCTAGTATCGCTCACAACAGTGTCCATCTCTGCCACACTGAGCTGAGAGTACAACCGTATCACTCTCGTCGTCACTCTCGCACACGAAGCCTCAAAACATGGAAGACATTAAGTTCCGACACCAAAAATATTATTATCTAAATCTATCTCTAGCATCTAGACAATAGATATTCATCCCTAACCAAGATTTGTGATGTTTATCTCTAACACAACCCAAATCCAAACATAAATGCAATAAGATCAAGGAAGAGATCGATAATGATTTGTAAAGCAGATTTATACATTATTATGATCAACAAAGAAACATATGTTCATAATAACTATACAACACTCAACAAATAGAATTTATAAAGAGAAGAGATGAAGAGGAACCAAACATTTCTTGATTTTTCAACACCAATCGACGAGAGATTCGACTCCGGATCATCCAAATGCAAGCTCCAATGTTGTTTTCTAAGCTAAATATATCTATGAAGAAATGAAGTTTGATGAAAAGGGAGTAAAAAATACCCAAAACATAACCTAAAAAATTTGTTTTCCCCTATTTATAAGTTGTCATGATCGCAGACCTTGCTTAGCGAGCCCTCAAAAATTGTTAAACCGCCTTAACACCTTGCTAAGCAAGCTCGGACCTCGCTAAGTGAGCTAGGACCTCGCTTAGCGGGAAATCTACTGGAATTTATTGTTGTCTTGGGCTAAGCGAGCTCCTAGCTAGCTAAAAAATCCAAAATTGTTTTCTTCATATCTTTTGAACCGTAACTCCGCCTTTTGCTCGGTTCGAAACGTTGGAAAGCTTATTAAATGCTCTATTTGACAATGCTTCAATATCAATGATTTAAAACCTACAAAAATAAATGGAAAACAATTCAATTCAATGATATTTACAAGATAACGTAATATATACACTATAACGTAAAGTAAACGTATTTACAAACAAAGTGGGGTTTATTCGAAAGATTCTTACAAAAAGTATTGATAAGTGAAACAAAACCTATATACAAAAATAGCTACAATTTGCACTTATCACAACACACTATCTTCTTTTCTATTAGATTTACAAAAATGTTAAGTCCATAATGCATAAATTGCTTTCAAAGGTGTCTACTTAATGAACGTGGAGTGTTTAAATGCAATAGTTAAATGTTAGTATATACTTGGTTGTTTTTCTTGTAAGTTTGGGCTTTTATTTTTTATTTTTATCCTTGTACCTTAGTGAATTATTTTAATTAATTAATATCAATTTAGTTAGAAATGCACAAATTAAACTTGTCTAACATAACAAAAATGCATATAACCCAAAAAGCATATGAGTTTGGTATACACATGAACTTGTATCAAAATACATAAGCAAGAGGTTTCAAATTACATAGCAAAAAGGTCTCAAAAGTAAATTTAAAGTTGTCTCAAAATACATCACCATGAGGTCTTAAGATTCAAACAAATATATTCCTAACTACAACACTAAGATGTTTCATGTCTACAAAGTCAAAGGTTGTGTTAGATCACTGCCTTCTCCCTTGAGGTTCTTGTATTTTAGAAGCCTTGTTCTTTCACCTTTCCTCACTTTCAAGTTCATTTTTCTTGCAACCTTTGGTTTGCTTTTATTTTTCTGCATAACATAGAAAACATGTATCAGGGGGAAACTAATAAACAACATGATATAAACATATGTGCAAAAAAATGCAAAATCGCATCATCTCTTCATTCTATACATGTGCTTAGTCTCAACTTTACTTACATATGGTTAAATTTTATTTTTCTAAAATTGATATTCAAAGATAAAGTGATTCAATTGGATTTGTTTTAAATTTGGATTTGTACTTAATGAGAAGATCATGGATCTCTATTGAAGAAGATTTAGAGCGTGTTTCAGTTTTGGATGAGTTTTTGTTCTAAATCCTTTACTTGAGTGGTTAGAGTTATTATTCATATCAAGTAAGTCAGTATTGGATTTATTTAATGACAGTTCAGAATAAACTTGATGAGGATTCATGGAAAGAAATATTTCAAGCACAATGTCCCAAACATCTTGTCTCAGTTTATTTGCTCAGAGTGCAAGATATATTGAAGTATATCTCTTCCTTTTAAGATTTGTTTCCTTTTCTGTTCTATCAGAGATATAAGTGTGTTAGCATGTGTTTGGATTTGGAAAAAATATATATTTTTAGAAAATTTCTTTTAGTGTTCGCTCATTTGTTCAAGATTTATATCAATTGAGGATCTTAATCATCATAATGGAGATTTGATTGATTATGTACATTGTTAGAAAGATTATTCTGGATAGAATTCAACAAGATTGAATTGGTTATAATCAAGAGATTCAGATTAATTTTAGATATGATCAATCAAGATTTGAAATCAACATAATTGAAGATTGATCTCATGTCCTTTTTTGGAGGATCAATCGTATTCAAGATGAGAACCCAACAAGGCTTTGGAGGTAGACTTTTATTACTATATAAGGAGGCAGTCTCCTTTATGAAGACTAAGAACTTCAGAGAAAATATTTACTTTATAACAGAGTTTTAATTGAGTCTTATTTTGTATTTTGTACACTATATTCAAGGGCCTTAATTATAAACTATCCTAATAGATTTTTGAGTTGTATTACAGTTTTATCTTTCATCTTTGTAATTGGATAAACACTAGGGAAAATGAGCGAGTGAAAGTGAAAGGTGTCCCATATTTAGGGGGGGCCTAATCGAATCTTCACAGGTAGTATAAGGAAAACAACATTGGACGAAGTGAGTTCAGATAAGATCAATTGTACTTTTGACTATTAGAAGTGGAGTTCTTTCTATATGGAGTCCTTAATAGAAATTCACGGGTTGTATTAAGAAAATAGACATTGAACTAAGAGAGTTAAAATCAGACCAATATGTACTTCTGACTATTAAAAGTGAATTTACTTTCATTGGATTAACGCCCTTAAGACATAGGTGATTTTGCACCGAACTAAGTTATCATTTCTTGTGTTATTTATAATTTCTTTTTATTATGTTTGCTACGTAATTAACTTGTCATGCATTTTGTTACAACATTGTGTCTGACATCTTGTCATCTGAAGAATAGAATTTCACAATCGTCCACCTCGATTGAATGATGTTTTCTTCTACCTCGGTCACAAGCTCCCTTTGTCTACCACAATCATCTCCCTTTGAGTTTTATATTTTTTTCAACCCTAATTATAATGACTATATGTGAAAGATGTTGGAACTAAATCAATAATTATTATATATATATATATATATATATATATATATATATATATATATATATATATATTCTATGTATTATGTTATATACTTTAGTGCAGAATAGAATAGATAATACAAACATGTATATAATTACAAGACCTTCGATACGTTAGTATATGGGATAGGAGATTGCAGGAATACCTGGATCTATTGAGAAATGTTTTGTTGACGGTAATTCTGAAAGTTAGAAAGTGTAGAGACAAGTGACTGACACTTGTTGGCTTGTGGATCTTCCTCAACCGGTACTCCTAATGTCTTGAACACTCTTCAGATGGGGAGAATAGGTAAACTGCTTGTGTACGGTATATTAGGGACCATAGCCTATATATAGTGTGATGGCCAATTAAGGTTCCCATTATTCCCAAATGGGTCATCCTGACATCCACTCATATTTGAGCCCATATCCAATTATTTAATTTATTAATTAATTAAATATTTCCTAAATAAAATCTAAATAGCCTTTTAACCTTATTTGATCACATAATTTATTCAAGACACTTTATTTGATAAAATAGCTAATATATATATATATATATATATATATATATATATATATATATATATATATATATATATATATATATATATATATGACCACGTAATTATTGGAATAATATTAAATCCGTAAAATATTCCAACAAAAGACTCTTTGGAGATTTTAGGTGGAATATAAAAGCAAAGCCACATCAGCAATTAAAACTTAAAAAAAATAAAGTCTCGTCAACACCATCTGCAATATTGTTTTTTAATAGAAGGTTGACGTGAGAGACGAAAACCAAATAAAAGTCAATATTTAAAGATTTTTTCACCAAACCAAAAGAAATACAGGAAAAAACAAAATTTCATCAACTTATGAAAATAAATTATCCATTTGATTGATTTATATAACAAAATCATAATAATAGACATATCTATTTCTTTATAGAAATAGAAATATCCTCATTTCGACCAATATAACACACTATAACACATCTACTCAACTTTTTTTTGTAATCAAGTAATATATTGAAGAAAAGAGTACTGAGGGTACTCCACCTGAATACAAACAAAAGGCCAAGACAACGCTTTCCAAAACAAAAGTGAATATTACAAACCAATTGCACTAAGACAAGAAAAACAATGGGTCCTTGTCAAACTCGTATAGATTGCAATTGGGGTGAGTAATTTCTCCCATCGAAGACCACCTCCAAATAGACAACTTGATCTTTCAAATAATGTCTACAACATTCCAACTAGCATTGCAAAAAATAATTTCAGTCCTCATCAACCAAATATTCCAAACTACCGCTAACCACGCACTACCTTCTCACCTTTAGCCATTTTTCTATATTTACAGAAAGAAAACCAATCCAAAAATCCACCCAAAATGTCGAGATCAAAATCGACCTTGAAACCCACCCAAACTGCAATCTGCTTCCAAATGAGTTTAGCTACAAAACACTCAAGCAACAGATGATAAAGGGTCTCGGTGTAAGAGACACAAAAAGGACATAATATATCGTTATCCACCGAAATCACCCCTCTTTGCAAAATAGCACTCCTACTTGGTAACCTATCTAAAAAACTTCTCCACCCGAAGGCCTTCACTTTACAAGGAACTACAATTTTCCAAATTAACTCAAGCGCACCATCGAACTGATTGGGGGGACCAAAAGGAATCAAATTAGAAAAAGTAATTTGGTAATACGAACTAACATTAAAATATCCATAAGAATTGACATTCCAATATACTGCAACCTTCCTCCCTTGCTGAGGCCGAAAGTCCTCCAAAAAAATCTTCATGCGATGGAGTTCGTCCAAAACTTCTCCCACTGAACCCCGCTCCGATGCCTGCAAAGCTTATGCCGGCTGGGAATAAGCATGTTGTAAAACCATCTGTGAAGCCTCTGTAACCACCCCATCCGCCACTAGCGGAACATCCGGTTGAGAAGAAGAGAAAAAACTCTCTGAACCTGAAAAAACAGACAAACCGTTTCCAGAATTTTCCATTGGCCCCACAACCTCTAGCGCAGCCAAACCAGAAGTGAACTCACCGTCTACCCGCTCCGAAACAACAAACCCTCGAACTGGATTTTCCAAATAAATAGAAACTGAAGCTGCATCTTCCAACAACACAGTGTCAGCGAGCAAATCTGTAGAACACTCCAAATTGCCTTCAGACGCTGTTACAGTAGGCAGAATCGAACTCTTCATAACAAAATTGTTCAAAGAATTCTGTGTAATCGTAACAGGTCTCTCAGCAAAAACCCTCCCAGAAATATCAACATTCTGTATTACGTTCTGCTCCATTGATACTAGTCGCTCCGGAGAAGTAACATCGACAAAAGCTCCCTCGACCACACCATCACACGCAGTGGACATAGCCACTATTTGCGATTTCGTGACCTCCAAGGTGTTCTTCAAAGACTGCACATGCTGAACAACAAAAGAAGAACCAGAACCAACATTAACAACTGACTGTCCATCCAACTGCATCACTGATTCTAACTGCTCCGAAACCAAAATATCAGCGATTCCTCACTCTTCCAGAACAGCAGCGACTAAAGCTGCCACTTGACATTGGTATCCAAAATCTGCCCAACCCATTCTCCCTCTGTACAGCCACCCATTGCCGCAACTGACACATTTTCCAAACCCGTTCCTGAAAAAACCTTCGGATACGTGTGCGATAGAGGTCCACTTCTCGTCCAATTTTCCTTCCAAAAAGACACTCCAAAACCATCACCTAAAGAAACATTAAAATTATCCACAAGAATATCCTCTTTAAATGATTTTTTAAAAGCAAACAAGTCCGAAAACCACGCGGAAAAATTAATATTCTTGTTAGGAATGACTTTTCCGTTCCACATCATCATTCGAATATCTCTGTATTTCGCCTTTAAAACTCTATACCACAATTCCTCCGAACCGTTCATGATTTTCCACCTCCATTTATTAATAAGCGCCTCGTTGAAAACATCGATTCTCCTCAAATGGGTGCCACCCAAAGAGAAAGGTAGACAAAGAGACCTCCAATTTATCCAATGAATTTTCCTTTTAGCCTCCGAGCTCCCCCAAAGAAAACTATATTGGATCCTAATCATTTCCTTCCAAACTTTCACTAGAGCTTTGTAAAATGAGAGATTCAATATTGACAAACTACTAAGCACGAATTTAATTAAAGTTATTCTCCCCCCGAACGATAAAAAACGTCCTTGCCAAGAAGAAAGCCTTCTACTAAATTTGTTTAATAGAGAATACCAAAATGCTATCCTCCTAGGATACGAGCCAATAGGAATCCCGAGAAAATTAAAACGATGAGACTCTGATCTACAAGAGAGAAAATTTGCCGCCGCTTCTAAGAAATTATCATTCACATTAGTACCAATAATTTTGCTTTTATGAAAATTAATGCAAAGATCAGACACTAATTCAAACGCTCAAAGAACCGTCTTGATAGCCCATAAGTGTTTCCAACTACCACCCCCCACCAATAGAGTATTGTCCGCAAATTGAAGAACATCAATGAAATGCCTTCTATTAATGTTAAATCTGGAAAAATCTCCCAAAATAACCGAATTGCGAATCAACCCCGTTAACCCTTCCATGACCAAAACGAAAAGAAACAAAGATAACGAATCGCCTTTTCTCAACCCCCTATCCACCACAAATTCTTCGGCTGGGCTACCATTAACCAAGACAAACATCTTTCTAGAAAAGACCAACGCTTCCATCCACCGCATCCACAAGCTATCAAACCCCATCCTCTCCAACATGAATCTAAGAAAATTCCACGATACTTTATCGTATTCTTTTTTAAAGTCGACTTTAAAAAGGGTGCATTCTTTCTTTCCCTTGATTGAAAAATCCACCAATTCATTAGCCACTAACACCCCATCAAGAAGTTGATGCCCCGGAACAAACGCCGTTTGGTTAGGAGCTATAATAGAATTTAACACCATCTTCAATCTAGAAGCGATAAGCTTGGATAACGCCTTATAAAGACACCCCACAAGAAAAATCGGCCTATAATCATCAAGCCCCAAAGGATTGTCTTTTTTAGGGATGAGGGTTAAAAAAGAAGAGACAATTGATTTGGACAAAATAACACCTCGATGAAAATCCGAAAAGAAGCGCAAAAAGTCATCTTTAAGAAAATACCAACACTTCTTAATAAACAAGAAATAATACATGTCTGGCCCCGGGCTCTTATCACCTATACAACTCCAAATATCCTCCTTGGTCTCCTCCTCCTTAAAAGGCCCTTCCAAAAAATCTTTCTCCATCATCGATAAAAATTTGAAAGCCACGCCTTCTAAGGTAGGTCTAGGCTCTCCGGGTTCTCTAAATTTCCTTCCAAAATGCTCCCACACTTCCCTTTTAATGTATTCAACTTTATCCAACACCCCTACATCCGTATTAATGTGGCCCAAAAAATTACGCCTCCTCCTTTCTTTCATCACCCCATGAAAAAATCTCGTGCTATCATCCCTATCATTTAACTACTTTATTCTAGCCTTTTGGATAATCATATTCTCTTTTATCCTCAAATTCAACCAAAAACGCCTCATTTCAACCTTTCTAAGATCGTTGAAAGCCTTCACTTGAAGTCGTCACAAGAAGCTAGAGCCACATCCCCCACATTAATCCCCCGACAACCCTCTTCCACTTCCAAGTCAAATTTGCCAAAAACCTCAAAATTCCACTTCCTTAAGCTAAACTTAAGTAACCGGAACTTCTCCTTAAGGACAAAATCGCTCCTACCATGGACACGCAACTTCTTCCATTCTTTTTCAACAAACGATAAGAAATGCTTATTCCCAAACCACTCATTATTAACTTTAAATGGTTTAGGTCCCCAATTACTGAAATCTGACACTAACCAAACCGAGAAATGATCCAAAATGTCCCTCATGCCAATCTTTTGGCCTATGATACCCCCACGCAATAATAGCATTCCCCGAAATGAGGAAGCGATCAAGTCTACTCATAGAGAAACCATCGCCATTAAACCAAGTGAATCTCTTTTCTTTACACGGCACATCAACCAAGCCCACATCCGAAATGAATTCCGAGAATTCCTTCATTTCGGCCAACCTATTATTCTCAACCCCCTTTCTTTCACAACCATTAGCAATAGCATTGAAATCACCCCCGATACACCACTCACCATCCCCACATTTAGCTTTTAACAACACCAAAACTCCAAAATTTTCGCTTCAAAGTAAACTCACAAGACGAATAAACGTTTATGATATAATACAAACAACCCTTCCAAACAATCTTGATACCCACAAAGCCCTCCCCTCTGAAATTGCATAAGATCTCCACTCTATGATTCCACAATATGATGAGCCCTCCAGAAGCACCGTTTGAACTTGAAAAAGACCATCCAACATCCCCATCCCATAGACTCTTTGCTACACTTTCTGAAACCTCAACCAACTTCGATTCTTGAATAAGAAAAATATCCGTTTTTCCTTCCATGATAATTTTCCTAATTCTTCTTCTTTTTATCCGACTACCTCCTCTCTAATGTTTAATGACCCGATAATCAGTGAAACATTTTAATTGGCTCCTTCCCTCCCTCCGTACAACCTTTGTTCATCCTTTCTAATTCATTCAATTTCTCGCTAAAATTAATCTTCGAATCAGAAACCGCCACGCCCAGATTAACAATTGCCTCTAAATGTTTGTCTCCTACCTTAGAACTCAAGTTGTCCCACATCCCCCCATTCCATCTATTAATACACGAATTTTCCAAGTTGTTGCCATGCATACCACTAAACTCATGAGGTTAGAATCTGCATTAGAACCATTCCCGAAAGAGGAGATCAGATCAGACCCCTAATTACTAATAGTCTTGAATTTTGATGTCAAAAACTTCTTCCTATTGCTCCTTCTCGTGCCATTAAACCCCACCAATGACTTATATTTAATTTTCTTAACATAAGAATTAGTACTAACCTTAACCTGGGTCCCACTTAGTGGCACATTGACTAGCCTTTCAAAAGCAACTTCCGTCAGTTCACTTCTACCCGCAGGAACAATAACCGTTGGATTAAAGCGTTGAACCTTATTTATAATAGTTGAGTTCCACCAAACCCCTATTTTCTTCAGCATTGGACACATTCTCTCTCACTTTAGATGCAACATCATCAAAGCTAGTGTACCCCTTAGGAACCCGTGTCTGAGCCAAAAACACCTTTTTATTGTGGGCCCTACTATTTCCATCAACTTTTGCTGACTTACACCTGCTAATACCCCTAAATGTTCTCTGCACCTTTCCTATCACTCTTACCATCGCGAGAACCAGCAAAACATTTAGAATAAAAACTTTGACCATTGTGTAAAAAGCAACCTGATGCATCATCTTCTTCCCCCAAATCTTCCCCCTCCGTATCCTCCCTATCCACCAAATGTTCACCTCCGTCATCCTAAAAGCAAGAAGATGAAACTACGTCTTCTGAATCGTACTCCTTACGCCGCGAGACAACATTCAAACAATCGAAAGAATCCTCCCTTACTTGTAACTTGAACAACTTCCCGTCAATGTCGACCCACACCTGATCTTGAACGATAAAATCTATCGGAGCTCTCACCTTGATCCTAGCAACATCCATCTTCATCCTGCCAGAAGTATCTTTGTCGCAGCTGATAAAGCTACCGAAAGAACCCCCAAAAGCTTCGAAAAATTTGACACACCAAGCATGGCAAGGCAACCCATAAATACGCAACCAAAAGACTTTGTCCTTGTCAATATCTTCCTCCCTCCACTCTCGAATCAAAGAGAACCATTGGTTCCACCAAAAATTTGCGTCGCTAATAAGGTCTTTCATGGCTCATTCTTCTCTTTCTTCTAGAAGCACCAATCTGGAACCTAAAGGGGTAACTTTAATGTAAACAAACACCTTCATTTTCAAAAATTCTTTGCATATTAGTCGTCATTCCGTGAAGATGTGTGGTTCCGACAAAAGCACCTCGCATACTTTCCTTAATATCCTTCAAGGACGAAAACTTAACCACGACCTCCGCCTGAACAGACTTCTGACGAACCACCTCCGCGAACACTACAAGAAAAACACTTTTTAGCATCAAAAAATTAGCGTCGACCACGACACCGACGCTAATAGTGTCACATTTGTGTCTTTTTAAACAGACGCTAACAATAAAAACCAGTTTTTATTTGTTTTTAAAATATAGCGTCGGCCAAACCGACGCTAATACTGAATTTATTTTATTCTGTTGTAAGTAATTCATTTAATTTTTATTTAAAAGCTAAATAAAGTACTAATTTCTTTGTAGCGTCGGCCTAAGCGGACACTAATATTGGTGCAAAAATTTGTGGTGTTTTTTGGTCAGCAATTAGTCATGCTTTAGTGTGGGCATTTAGCCGACGCTAACTAGTGTCAACCAATAGACCGACGCTAATATTATTAACTTCCAGGTCTGGAAAGTCCGCCCGACACCCACGCTAAGCCGACGCTAATTGCTTTTAGTGTCAGTGTTTTAGCCTTAGCGAGGGATTTTTAGCCGACGCTAATACTGTGTTTTCTTGTAGTGGAAACTTCTATCCTTCGTTACGAACTTGATTGCTGTAGTACCAGAACATGATACAGATGCTGCAACATCCTGCTTATCTTCCTTACCATAATCTGACTTGTGATGAAAATCAACTACCCTCCGTGTTGGCCTTCTTCTCTAAAATCTGGGAGAGTTGGCATGAATCTTTTTCCCATCGACGACAACATTGTCCAACTTCACTCCCAACAATCGAACGTCATCCACCTCCCCGAATCTCGCGAAACCGAACCTTTTACCTAGCTTGTTTCTGTGCGGTGTAATCATTACTTCCACAACATTATCGATACACCCGAACAAGACAAATAAATCTTTCGTGCTAATCCTTTTCGGAAATTCCGACAAGTAGAAAGATGTAACCTCCTTCTGATCGTCCTTGGAAGAACCACCATCGTAAGGGAAAAGTCTCATCTAGCTCCCTTCCTAACAGACCTCCTTCCTCCCACAACTATCCACGCCATTGGAGACAAAAGAAGTGCAAGCAGAATAAGAGAAAAACAATGTCCGGGCAGCTGACCAAAAGAAGAATCAATGAAAAGTTAGAGAGAAGGCATAGTCTTCTCTCTAACATTCATCAGCCATACATCTACTCAACTTGATATCAATAATCTTCGCACATTTTTTAACAAATTATTTACTTCAAGAAGAAAATATATATCGTTAAAATCTTGATTATAATATTAAGTCCGGGACAAACCTACCTTCCCCATTCCACTTTAATTTTAATATAGTATAAAAATGCCACATATATGTGCCTCCCACCTATACAAAATTTATACGGCATACTTTATAAACGAGGATATCTTAATGTATTCATGTATTTTTTGGGTATCATATAAAATTGTAAAAGTATTTTTTATTTATTTTATGAAAATATATTTTGGACATATTTTAATATAAGAATTTTATTTGTTTTTTAATCAGATTCTTAAATTTACAAATAAATTTATTTTAAAAATATATTTCAAAAATTTCCTGAATTATATTTCTGAAAACAAAGAAAACCTAGGAATGCCAAAACAGTTTGCAACATCATATCTTTGGCTTAAACATCATCAGTGTCAATAATTTGCCATTTACAAATAACTTGTTCGAAAAGATCATTCACACTAAATTCCTAGTTCACAAACCCTCCCATTATTCTCACTCCATCTCCTCAAACAAAACAAAATCACCATATGCCATGTTCCCTTTTTGATATATTTAGGAAAATAATAATAATGATTCTTATACACATGATATAACTTTATCGATGTCATATGAGTTTATATTTTATGTGAAATATCTTTTTACTAATAGTGATAGAAAATAATATTACAGTGACGGATAGAAAAGAAAATTATTTGAACAGTATATTTCTATTACTAAGAAATTAGTCATTCGAGTAACACATAGAAACTGATGGCATACCTCTGTTATCTTACTCTAAGAAACTATATTTTCATGAAGAAATATCTCCGGAATAAATTTGTTTATAAGAATAGGATTTGTCTAAAAAATAAATGAAATGTATATATATTGTGATGTTTCCGAAAATATATATTTTCAAAAATGCGTAAGATGACTAAAAAATTTATAGGATGCGTTAAAAATCCATCTTATAAAACTTTTAATCAAATAGAGAAAAAACAACAATATCTATTTTTTATTTCTTTTTATTAATAAACTTACGACATCACCGTTAAATCAAATTTATTTTTTTATTTTAATATTTTAAACAATAATAATTTTTAAAAATTATATATATATATATATATATATATATATATATATATATATATATATATATATATATATATATATATATATATATATATATATATATATATATATATATATATATATATATATATATATATATATATATATATATATATATATATATATGAAAGGTGAATACTCAAATATTCTTTAAATTAGTTGGGTATCAGTATGACATATCATTTTATTATTATATATGAAAGGTGAATACTCAAATATTCTTTAAATTAGTTGGATATCAGTATGACATATCACTTTATTATTTTATTTAATTACAAAATTTATATTAAAAATATTAGTATCCAACTTAAATTAATTAACCTTAAAAATAATGAAATAAAAAGTGTTTGCAATTTGCTATTATTGAAATTAAAATTATCCTCGGTGAATCCCACCTACCAATCTTTTAAGATTTTAGTCAAAAAGATTCGACGTTGAAGATGACACAAAAATTGATATTTTGCATATTTTAACTATATTACTTGGTGTTGGAAAAAGCACTCACAATGGATGTCATCCTATCACTCAAAGAGGAGGGAAGAAGAAAGGATAAAATACAGAGCAAATTGACATTCAATAATACTTTTATTTACACTACTATGCATCCACCAATTCGATTACAGTTTTTGCTATCTTGATATTTTTTGTTACACTTAAGTAGGAACGGCAATAGTTAGAGGATAGGTAGGTATTATAGTATTTGTTATTATTTTATTTATTTGTTTTGATATTTGTCTTGTGATCGATTATATTCACATGAATATTCTCATATTTTGAAATCTTTGAAATATTCTCATATCTAAATCTATATTCATGCTAATATTAATATTTGTTTTTTATCCACATCTTGTTCATATGTAAGGGTGTTTTCGCTGAGATTTTGATGCTAAAAATTATTTGAACGGTAAGAGAAATAAATATACGCTTCAATTTGGTTCGGTTGGTTTTAAAAAAAAAAAATCGAACTAATTCCAACCAAATCAATGACGTTTTGGTTGATTTAGTTGTTTCGGTTTCTTACAAGATTTTTATCGAGTCATATATACATATATAGAGAACAACATAACTTTATATTTAGTCATTTGTACATTATAAAATAACAATAAAAATCATCATATTTAGACAAAAACTTCTCATTAAATATACAAAAATCAGTTTAAACAAAAGTAGAAAAAATAGTAGCATAAAATAATATAAAAATTATTATAATAAAATAGAAAAAATAGAGGAGAAGAAGATTAGAGAAGATGAAAAAGAAAAAGAAAAACACAAGAGATATGAGATTAGAGAAGAAATGTGTGATAAAAACGTCATAAGAAGAAAAAATAGTAACGTAAAAATGAGAATATGAAAAAGAAAGAGCATGTGAGATGAGAGATTAGAGAAGTGACGTACATGACAAAGAATATGAGAAGAATGTGCAATACTATAGAAGAGGTTTGAAAATATTGAAACCGAAAAGCTTAGTGTGAGTAAGAGAAAATATATCAGAATTGTAAGATTAAGGCACAATGAATTTGACTTTTTGGTTAGATATGAGATAAGTGAAGTTTGGGTTGTAACATAATGCAGTTTAGTTTGGCTTGGTTTAGTTCGATTTACAAAATACAAACCGCAAACCAAACTGAATCGTACGTTTTTTATGACCCAAACAAATCCGAACTAAATGCGGTATTTTGCGGTTTCGGTTTGGTTTGTGATTTTCTATTAGATTGGTTTGGTTTTGACCACCCTTATTCATACTCATACTCATTATCCATATTTTTAGTAAAATAAATTAATTAACCATAAAACATCATATTATTTTAATTTTTAAACAAAAATAAAATAAAATCTAAATTTTTTATTGTTGAACAAGTATGAAATAAACAAACACCTATGCTAAAGTGTCTAATAGTTTAATAGTGGTACTTTTTTTTAAGAAATTAATAGACATATATTTTTTATATAATAATATAAATACAAATATATAAATATGTATTGTACGAGTATCCGACATGATGAATGCTAAAGTACGTTACCCGCACTCATATCCATTTATTTTAATGGACAATTACCAAAGTTTTTGTCCGTATCCATTTTGTGAATTTTTTATCAATGACATTTTAACTGTGTTTTAATAGTATTTTATCTGCAATTCTTAAGTAGTTGAACCCTATTTTGGTACATTTTACAGTCATATCAGTTTTTCTTCTTGTATGTTTTAGATGAAAGAGAATGAGACAAGTCAAATTAGAGATGAATAAGGGAAGATTACACAAATACTACAAAGGAAGGGGTCTCCGGTACAAAAACCAAAGTCCACTACGGCCTGTCCGTAGCAGGAAATGATCCGTAATGGGACCCCCTTGTTTCCTTTTTAAGCCCCCATACTAAAAATTAGAAGGTGCTATGGTCTTTCCGTAACCAACACTACACCAGAGGTTGGCTGCAAATTCCATTATTTAGAACTGTTATTTTTAAGGCCTTTCAAATTCTACTATTTAAGTTGTTTTTTCATCATAAAAGACCTTATTACGCGAATTGAAGTTATTCTTTATTGATTTAGGCACTATATAAATCCATGTAACATTGAGAAAAACCACCAAGTCATTTTTACATATTAGTATTCTTTTGTGCTTTGTTATTTTTCTCCTTTTCATTTTCTACAAGTGTTGTTGTTGTGTTATTGTTAAAGTCTCCTTTGAGAAACTTTTGTATCAATTTACACTACAATTTCATATTTTAATTATAGATTTATTTTAGGAACATGCTTGTGTTTATGCCTGTTATTTTATTTATTTTAAACTTAAGCATGCCCGAGTAGAACTCATTAGGATTTGGGACATGATCATTGTCTAATTGGCATACCTCGTGCAAGTTGTCTGACGAATGATTAATAACAAGAATGTTCTTTTTGTTTCAATAGTTCTATTTTAAAGAATATGTTTGCTACGAAAGAAGGAACAACTTGGGCATGAATTATACACTGAAAGGGTATAATTGATGGTTGACTTAGAAATTTTGACTAATACTTGGTAGGTTATGTCTCGATTTATGAACCAATAATACATTATGAATATAAGGGAATGAATAATTATGTATTATACCATAACTAATGATCTTCCCTTTCTGGTTTCATCCAAAGCTCATAGTTCATTCATGTTTCAGTGTCAACATATGCATTTCTTTTGTCATGTATTTGGAGTATCCACTATCTAAGTCCCATGGGTGATATTTCCATTATGTTTTAAAGAATTTACAACATAGATCATTTGGTTTTTGGGTACCCCATATCTTATTGGGTCCTTTAGAGTAAGTCCAACAGGGTTTCTTGTTCTTCAATGTTTTAAGCTTTTAAGATATCAAAATTGAGAGAGATGTGTTATCATGCCTTCTCTTTAAGAAAAATATGAACACACACAAGAGTTGGTGTTTATGAGGTATGTGAATGGAAAAACATCTAGTCGTACCATGACAAATGATTATGAATCATTAATCAGTGGTTACCTCTTTAAGAAGATTCGACGATAATAGAATGAAAGACTGGTCACAAGCATCGTACGAATGATAATGACTTTTCTCAATCCAAGCGAATATAAATTGAAATGTGGTGCTAGCCTTTATATGGGAATTTATGTGACAATTAGGGTTACCACCTTTTGGGAAATGTGTGTTTATTTTATTTATAGAGGGTGTTCCTCTAAAATCCTATAGCCTTTTATTTTAGACTTGATCCAAAGCAACTCCAATAGTATTTGTCCCTAAATGGGCCGATGCCAAAATAATAATGGCCCATTATCATATTACGTTATGGTAAGCGTGACCCGGTGCCGAAAATGATTGTGATGGTTCTTACAAAATCCTAACCTTGAATCTTGGACATAAAATGTGAAGCAAAATAAGGCGATGATATTTATGACAATATTCCATAAAATACTTCTGGTCAATGATGACAGAAGACGAAATATCAGTCTTATAATCACCCAAAAAACATTTTATGCCTTAAGGAGGAACCATAAAATTTCCCTAGAAAAGTACATGGTCCAAGAAGATAATTGTAGAAGGACCGTCAGATAGCAAAATGAATTATATTTCTACATATGTCTACTGGGACGATGATGATTAGAATAAAGTCATTATTCTACAGAAACCCAAATAGAACCTCTATATGAGGGGCCTCAAACGTCTAATCAAGGTACATGCTCTCAAATACCTAAAACCATTACTCTTTTCTTTATTAATTCATTAACTTGGGTGTTGAGGGGATTGCAAGTACCCCCCACCTTGTTTTCTCAGTCAAGAGGGGATCTTTTATAAAAAAACATAATAGGACCTTATCATCTTATCAAGCTCAAACCACATATTTGAATATTTTGGTCTGTAAGTATCATTGACACTGTATATGAGAATCGATGTCTACGTTATTCATTCTTTTATTCTCACTATAATATGTGACCCCTATTTCATTCTACGGGGAAAATCTAGTTAATAGTGTCTCAAATCATCAAAGACCCATTATCATCAAGGTATCAATGGTTGTTCATGGCATTCAACGCGTACTGGTGGATTAGGGAAGTTAATAGGATATCATGTACGACAAGGCATACAAAAAATTGTGTTTGCATCTAATCTTAAAGCCATATTACGGGGGAAAGTCTACAGAGTTTCGATGGGATGATCACGAGACCTTTAGGGTACGTAGAACTCCCAGTAGCATTTGGGACTAGTGATGCAATAATAATTATTAAGTTATATTTTCTTGATCATATAATGTGATTCCATTTATAATTGTATATTCTGAAGGCCGTAAGTAGAGAATTTATGAGCGTTACCTTCCATCGTTCTCCTAAAGATAAAATTCAACACCCTAGAAGACCAAATAGTGGCATTGGAAATTGTTTTGACATCATCATAAGCCTGTTTCTTGGCACTTTTCATGAAGCATACAAGCACAAAGGGATTTTTGTTTCAAGGATGATATGAGCAAAGGAAAACTAGATCTATATTCTCGACTAGAAAAGCATTTTAACTAAAGCCAAATAATCTGACAAGGTCGTGACACCAAAGGCACAAAGAAAATTATAGAAACCATGACCAACTGGGGATTTCACCACCATCTGTTTAAAGGGTGGTCTATCAAAAATCATCAAAATAGGATAAGATCTACCCAAGCCCGTGTAGGAGGCACCAAAAGAATGTATTCAAATGAAATATGATATATTCTTGTGGCCGGAAGAAGAGATGTCAGGTCTCGGTTCAGAAATATCTTGCCACACTTTGGCCCTTAAAGACCACATCCCGTACATAGTGCATTGTAGAAAAAAACATTCACCAAATAATGTTAAAAAAAACACGAAGGTCATTGAAGAACTCCTCAGGGTATGGTTTATAATCAAGGAGAAGTATACAATTTGGTTATCCAACATGGTTTTGGTACGAAAATACAATAAAAAAATGGTACATGTTTGTCAATTATTCGAACTAAAATAGAGATTTCTGTAGAGATTCTTATCCACTTCCCAGCATTGATAAGCTCGTCTACAAGTAATTTGGATTCAAGCTTCTATCTTTCATGGATTCCTAATACATAGATAATCAAACATCAAGATTTAATGTTTTAAAACCCGGACCGGTGATCGACCCGGTAAAGGCACTGGGTCACTGGATTACTGGTCGGACCAGTGGGTCACTGGTCAGACCGCATGGCTTTTGACCCGGTTTCTATAAAAAAATAAAAATTATTCATTACATAAAATTTGTAATTGTAAAACTTAAAAAAATCTTCTACTTAACAGTATATGAATAAAAATTTATAAAATTATAATAACGTCGAAAATTAAAAATTCAAATAAGTTATAAAAACATAATAATCCATAAGTTATTATATTATAATAACTCACAAAAATCCAAACTCATAAATGATAACAAATACAATAATTCATAATAAGAACACAAACTAAAATAAGTTATAATAATCCATAATTTATTTATGCCCATGGAGTCAAATTGTCATAATCTTGATAGTCATATAGCTTCTTCGTTTTCTCCAAGAATTTCATCTTCTCTAGCATTGCTTTCCTCTTGATTCATATTATCCACAATATTATCATGTGCATTTCTCACATCCCCATCTTCATCATCATCTAAATCTAATTGGTCTATAACAATATTATAAAAAATAATTAGCAAATAAAATAGAGAGATAATAAGTATGAGACAATACAATTGATTCACAATCGCAAATCACATTGTACTCATATTATAACATATCAATATCACTTGAAATGGGTTGGATGGTCATGTCTGCAAGGTCATTGCACAATGCTTCCACCTCTTCATTAGTTAAGAGAGGCGGTGAATCCTCCAATACCCAACTAAAATGGTCACCAATTATTTCAATATTGATAGGATCATAAAAATTGATGAATTTATAAAACAATTATAGAAAACATGATATATCTAAATCTATAATATATAAACCATATATAACATGTCAATTTCAGTTATATAAAAACAAAAGAGAATCCTGTTAATTTCTTCCTAACATAATAAAATATTTTTAATTATTTTGAATTTGATTGAACCTGTGGAATCAATAGGGGATCCTACAAGAGATTACTTACAGAAACAAAATTATTATGTTGTAATTAGACTATTACTACTGTTATAATTTTTTTTCTTCGGCGCATCATGATTTACCTATTTTTCTAAATGAATATAATAGATTAGTTTATTTTAAAATAAAATTATACAACAAATAATATATTAAACATAAATTTTGATTTGCTGAATAATTAAGATGAATAAAACCAATTTGATAGAAAAATAAATTTGGCAAAAAACAAAATCAAATTCAATCTTTTTTATAATTATAGCAATTTGGCATATATCAATACATTCTATATTTAATATTTTTTTCTTCAGATTTGTTTCTATATTTTCTATAGCCATTAACAAAATAAAGTAATTATATTCAAGAATGAAGACAAAGTTTCAACTTTTAATTTTAATTTTTCTTTTTTCGTTTCAAAATCCCTAATAATATAAATAAATAGTCTAACCCGTTGGTTCAGTCAAAACCGTCGGTTCATTGGTTAACTGGTGACCCGACCAGTTCACACCGGTTTTATCCGAGCTAAATGCATTTCCGGTCTTACACTCTAATTAGTCCGTCTAGGCCACCGATTCCCGGTCTGACCGGTTCGGACCGGGTTTTAAACACTGGATTTAGTTGATTACAAAACCAACGTTATGTTAGGTGAATAGAAATTTTATTGCAAGGAGTCAACAATGGTAGCACTGGTTGAATACTAGTAACATAAAGCAACTGAATCGTAACAGAAAATGTGTATCTTGTTACAAGAAGATGAAATGAAAGTGAAGCTTAACTATATTATTCAACACACCTTGAAATGATACAAAGATAAGGTATATATACAAGTAGCATGGACCAATCTAGATATGTCAGCTCAGCAACTAACTTACATTATCATAATAATAAATGAAATATCTATAAACTAATATTCAGATTTAATACATGTAAGCTAATATCCCCCCTCAAGTTGGACTATGGAGGCTGCATAGGTCCAACTTGTGCATGATAGAGGAAAAGACTAGAAAGTGTAGAGGCTTTGTGAATGCATATACCAACTGATCATTGGTAGAAATTGGTAGTAGATGAATGAGCTTAGAACCAATCTTCTCTCGAACCACATGACAATCTAGCTCGATGTGTTTACTTCGTTCATGGAAAGCAGGGTTATGTGCAAGGTATATAGCATATTTGCTATCACAATATACAGAGGTTGGTTGCTTAAAAGAAACCATAAGATCAGTAAAGAGGTATTGAAACCATTGCAGTTCACAAGTAAGAGAAGCAAAGGCTCAGTATTCTGCTTCAGTTGATGACCTGGAGACTGTGTTTTTCTTCTTGGATTTCCAACAAAGAAGTGAGGAACCAAGAATGATACAAAAGCCAATAATAGATTTTCGAGTAGTTGGACATCTAGCCCAATCAGAATCTTTAAAAGCAGATTTTTTAAGAGCAATAGAAGCAGAGAAGAAGACACCCTTAGTCAGATCAGTTTTGAGGAACCCCAACACCTTTGTAGCAGCCTGATAATGAGAAGCTGTAGAATCAAGAACATAAAGCCCTCTTTATAAGCTAGCTATACCAATCGTTTCCTTGATATGATTCATTCACATTAGAAGAATGAGAATTCAGAACAAAAGGTGAGGTGGACACATAATTAAAAAAAGGGGTAGGTTTTGATTGTTGGAGTAATGCTAGAATGTTGTTATACTGTTCTTGAGTGAAACCAAATGAAGTGGAGTTGGAATCCCTAGGAGAAGCCTCTGAAGCATTGTTGGTTATAGCAGTTGATGAAGAAGCATTGATATTGCCTTGATCCTTAGGTTTACCTCTAAAACCTGGTGGATATCCATGCTTCTGAAAACAAGTATCAACTGTATAATTATCCATGTTATAATGTATGCAAATTCTGTTATTACCTCTTGAAGATTGTTGATTCTGATTCCTAGCTCGAAAATTACTGCTAGCAGTCTTAGCAGTATAGTTGCTTTGCGCTTCATCAGTGGTAGGAATAGATGCATCTAAAACAAAATTTGCACCATCACTACACCAAACAATACCTTAGACAACGTTTTTTTGGCCTTAGACAGCGCTTTAAAGTGTTGTCTAAACCTATGCTGCTAAAGGTTTAAAGAATGCTCTTTTAAATTTGAAAAGTGTTATCTATGGTACCATTAGACAACGCTTTTTGACATTTTAAGTTATACCTTAGACAACGCTTCTGGTAAAAGCGATGTCTAAGACCCACCATTAGACAGCGCTTTTTGGACATTTTTAGGTATACCTTAGACAACGCTTTAAGTAAAGCGCTTTCTAAGCTCCACCTTAGACAACGCTTTTTGTTTAAAGCGCTGTCTAAGGTATACGAAAATTTTTATATAATTTTTTTAAAACCACAATTTATACCAGGTTTTTCAACCAGAATTTTGACCTGTTTTTGAACCAATTTTTTTTCCAGAAAAATATCACAATTTGGATATTCAAAACAATCCAATTTGGCCTATTTAAATGTACCAATTTTTGCACCAAAATTATATATCCAGATGGATTGGCAATTCAAACATATATACTTACAAATGTACATATTACTTACACTACTTTTGCTACAATTGTACCAATTCAAACATATTACAAATAATTACTTATACTACTTTTGCATCCAACCAAAGCATTGTTTCAAATCTACATAGGTCTTGAAACAACACAAAGATTGTAATTCAATTAAAAGAATACAATATTAAAGTTACAAAGTTACACATTTAAATTAGAATGAAAGCAATTGAAAATGAAAAATAAAGAAACCAATGATATCAAATATAATTTACCTCTTTCACTAACATCTCTTTCTTTTCTTCGTTGGAATATTAATTACTTGTTTCTTAGCAATGCAGACAGATGAATTGATCCAAATTCCCTCGTTATGATCATTTCTGATATATGACTCATCCGCTATAAGACCCCCATCTTGATTTCTATTCAACTCATTCTGCCTAATGCATGACTCATTCTCAACATCAATATCACATTGATCGACACCGCTATCATCAACCACTTTGTTAGAGAAAGGCACTATAGACCATTTTGTACTCGTCGGGTCATTCACATAGAACACTTGTTTAGCTTGAGATGCTAGAATAAAAGGTTCATCTTTGTACCCCACCCTAGTAAGATCAACTTGCAAAAATCCAGACTTATCCATTTGTATGCCACTACTATTTACCCACGTGCAACCAAATATGGGAATCTGAAACTTCTCGTAATCAAACTCCCAAATGTTCTCAATAATTCCAAAATAGGACAAATTTGCATATTTGGGGTTTAAGTCCTTCATACTTGATATATGCATTGCTTCAGCTAGCACGGTGACACCACTATTTTTCATAGTACTCTTATCAT
The DNA here is from genome assembly GCA_963966055.1 of Lathyrus aphaca. Taxonomy (NCBI): domain Eukaryota; kingdom Viridiplantae; phylum Streptophyta; class Magnoliopsida; order Fabales; family Fabaceae; genus Lathyrus; species Lathyrus aphaca. The sequence goes on from OZ014520.1 coordinate 185,210,230, forward strand.
CTTGTTCTTTGGTATAAAATATGTATCCATTAATTGCGTATGCGCTATGAGAAAACACATGCAAACTTGGACCATATGCCAAACATCTCAACCTTTATGTTACCGAAGCAGGATCTGAAGAGCGCTTCGAATAAATATGATCCTTTAACCATTGTATGAAACTTTGATTGTGCTCTCGTACTATCTAATTTTCATTTCTGTTCAGATTTAACCTTCAGAGTACTTCCTTGTGCATTTCAACATATGGCTCAACCTCATTATCATTGTGCCGAACATACAAATGCACTTGATCCCGTTCATCCCTTGATATTGTCACAATTTTATTTCCAATTAATTTTTTACCTTCCTTTTTTTCGAAAATCTGAGCTTTGGGGAGTCCAATCGATTGAACGTTGGACAAATATTCAGTACAAAACTCAACATCTTCTTCAACAATGTATCGTTCAACAATACAACCCTCTGGTCGACTTCGGGATTTCACGTACCCTTTTAATATTTTCATATACCGTTCAGCAGGGTACATCCATCTCATATAAGCTGGTCCACACAATTGTGTCTCTTTCACAAGATGAACAACTAGATGAACCATTATGTCAAAAAAAGAGGGAGGAAAATACATTTCAAGCTCACACAAGGTAATTACAATCTCTTTTTGTAGTGTTGGTAAGATCTCAGGATCGATCACCTTACTACAGATTGACCTAAAGAAAAAACACAATTTAGTTATGACACTTCTTACTTTTTCTGGAAAAATATAACGTATACCTATTGGTAGAAAATGTTCCATTATAACATGGCGATCATGTGTCTTCAAAATCTTCATAGACACAAGTCTTCTAATATCTGATGAGTATCCTTCTGGAACCTTAACTTCACTCAGAAACTTACACAATTTTTTTCTCCTTTCTAGATAAAGTAAACGCAACAGGTGGTAGATATGTTCGTCTTCCTTTCTTCATGGGTGCTAATTCAGTTCTCATTCCCATTTTTAACATGTCCTCCCTTGCTTTAAGGCTATCATTAGACTTTCCTTTTATATTGAGTAACGTACCGATAACACTTTCAAATACATTTTTTTTCAATATGCATAACATCGAGAAAATGTCTCACGTACAAAGACTTCCAATATGGAAATTCAAAAAATATCGACCTCTTCTTCCACCCACCTTTGACAACCTTATGTGCAAAAGGCTTGCCAAACTCAGTACGCACATCTTTCACCTTTTCAAAAACTTGGTCACCTGACAATGCGGGTGGAGCTTTACGTTGTTCGGTGTCTCCATTGAATGCTTTTCTCCACCCACGGTAGTGATGTTTGGAATGTAAGAATCTATGATGTACGAGAAACACATTCTTCTGACAAAGTTCCAATTGAATCGTATCAGTTTCGTCTTCACAAACAGGACACGCACGTTGACCTTTAATGTTATACCCAGATAGATTCTCGTATGCTGGAAAATCATTAATTATGCCAAACAACATCGCCCTCAAATTGAAACTTTATTTCCTATATCCATCATAAACCTCCACACCGTTCTCCCACAAAATCTTTAAATCTTCGATCAAAGGTGTCAAGTATACGTGTATATCATTCCATGGTTGTTTAGGCCCAGAGATTAACATAGATAACATCATGTACTTACGCTTCATACATAGCCATGGAGGTAGGTTATAAATCATAAGAATCACATGCCATGTGGTATGTGAGATACTTTGAAGACCATGTGGATTCATTCCATCAGTAGATAATGCCAAGCGAAGGTTTCTTGCTTCTTCTCCAAAGTCAGGATAATCATTATCAATCTTCGACCACTGTGGTGAATCAGCCGGATGTCGATACTTTCCATCAATAATTCTTTCATCTGCATGCCAAGTCAGGTGTCTTGCATCGGTTTCACTATGAAACATGCGCCTAAATCTCAGAATTATAGGAAAATACCATAAGACATTTGCTGGAGACAATCTTTTCTTATATCGAGACAAATCGCATTTAGGGCACTCAGTTAACGATGCATGTTCGTTACGAAACAAAACGCAATCGTTAGGACAAACATGTATCTTATCATAGCTCATGCCAATAGAGCATTACATTTTATTTTGCCTCATAGGTTCGATTAGGAAGAACATTATCCTCTGGTAGCATTTCTCTCATAAGGGCCAACAACTCTATGAAACTTTTATCCGACCATCCATTGTCCGCCTTTAACTTGTACAACTTTAATACCGCAGACAGTCTTGAGAATTTAGTGCAACCTTTATACAACGGTTTCTCTGCATCACTTACCAACCTCTCAAACATTTCAGGACAATCATGAAGATCTTCTTCAAGTGCTTCTACAATCTCTTCAACTCGATCAGAATCGTATGTTTTTGTGTCTTTGTCGTCTGAAGCATAGGTCGTATTACGTTTCCCACTCAGTTCAACATTCTCGTTAATTTTCTCTCCATGAAATTTCTAACACTGATAACTTTGATCAATTCAGTGCCTCAGTAAATGCGATTTCAATCCATCTGCGTCAACCTTACCGATATAACAACAATGCAAGCAAGGACATTTCATCTGTCTGGGGTTTTTAACGTGTTGAACATCAAACTTAACGAATTCCGCAACCCTATTCTCGTACTCTTTGGACAATCGATCGACACAGATCCATGTTTTATCCATGGTTTTCCTACTTATTAAGGTAAACAAAGTAAGCCACACAATTTTTTATCCATGTTATTCTACTATCGCACGCTATTCACAAATAAGCCACACATCTCAACCTAAACACAAATTTACAAAAAAAGGATCCAAAAAATAAGCACTTTCTCAATCTCAATAAGCGATTAAAATAATAAGCTATTTTCTAGTTTTTATGTATAGAATAGTGTAACTATATACAAAAAGAGCTTAAACTAATAAGCACTTCTACAATAATGTCAACTATATACAAAAAGAGCTTAAACTAATAAGCACTTCTACAACAATGTCAACAATATACAAAAAGAGCTTAAACTAAACAGAGATATATGGATTTAGTTCTTGCCCTAAACAGAGAAGAAACTTACCAAAAAATGAGACGGTGTACGATGGAGGAAGGAGCACGACGACAACAGAACATTTCACAGAGGAGCACAGTGGTGGACGACGGTGGCGATTGAAGCTTCTGTTAGGGAGAAAATGGCGTTCGCACGGTTCGTTCGCAGAAAGAGAAAGAAAGAAATGAAAATAGAAACAACACATTTTTCATATAATTAGACCTTAGACAGCGCTTTGGTGAAAAGCGCTGTCTAAATGAGGCCTTAAACAACACTTTTGACAAGCGCTGTCTAAGGTCAACCTTAGACAACGCTTTTGATTTTAATTTTAAAAAAAATTGAAAGCCTTTAGACAGCGCTTTTTCAAAAGCGCTGTCTAAGGTATGACTTTTAGCAGCGCTTTTATTATTTTTTGGACCAGTTTTCGTGTTTTCTTTTAAATTTAACTTATAGCAGCACTTTCTTTATAAAGCGTTGTCTAAGGTGCACTGTTAAATGTCATTTTTTGCATAGTGATCCATTTCTCTTTCTTGTTGAATAACAAGGGAGAAAGCCTTATCAATACTTAGCAAGGGACTCATCATTATAATCTGTGTCTTGGACTGAGCAAATTTTTCGTTCAAGCCTTTAAGAAAACTTATGACATAATCTTGTTCTCGATACAATTTCATAGAGGTGGTGGCACCACATAAGCGTGGAATTGCACAAGAACATACAGTAATTGGTCGATAAGTGTCTAACTCATCCCATATAACCTTTAATTAAGTAAAGTAATTTGATACATCGAAAGTACCTTGACGGAATTTGTAAAGATCCTCTTGGATGTCAGAGATGCGGAAGATGTCGCCATGTGAAAACCTAGTCTGCAAATTCTTCCAAACACCATCAGCATTATCAATCCATAGAACTGAGTTCGCAATAGATTCGAAAATGGACCATTGAATCCATGAAAGAACCATGGTGTTGCATCGAATCCATGACGCATACAATGGATCTGAAACATGAGGTTTCTTTAGAGTGCCATCAATTAACTTATCCTTATTCTTGGAGATGAGAGCTATCTGCATCGATCTGGCCCAAATATGGTAGTTCTTGTCGTTGAGCAAAGGTGTGACAAGAACGATAGTTGGATTTTTGTTTGGATGAAGATAAAACGGATTTGCAGAGTTGGTAGAAAATCGGCGTAGCTCTGGTTTTCCATTGGAAGATCAAGAACGACGAAAAGAAAAGGGAAAATGATTTCAGCAAGAAGACGAAGTGAGCAATCACAGAAAGAACGCAAAAATATTAACAATGGCTACCACAACTTTGTGAGCTCTGATACCATGTCAACAATGGTAACATTGGCTGAATACTAGTAACAGAAAGCAACTGAATCGTAACAGAAAATGTGTATCTTGTTACAAGAAGATGAAATGAAAGTGAAGCTTAACTGTATTATTCATCACACCTTGAAATGATACAAAGATAAGGTATATATACAAGTAGCATGGACCAATCTAGATATGCCAGCTCAGTAACTAACTTACATTATCATAATGATAAATTAAATATCTATAAACTAATATTCAGATTTAATACATGTAAGCTAATACAAGGTCATACAATTCAGCTTAACAAATGTTAGAGCGACGTACCAACGAATGGTGAAAAAATTATTCAAAATTAAAATCAGGGACATGTTTGAGGTTTACTTGGATGACATGATTATAAAATACAAAGAGCAAGAAGATCACACAACTCATTTATAATTCATATTCGAGGAGGTTAGAAAGTATGAGATGTGGATAAACCTTGAGAAATATTAGAATTATTAAATTAATCAAAATAATTAGAGTAGATAATTGTATTGACTAATTAATTAAAATAAATTAGAAAAAAAGGTTTTTTTGTGGAATGTAGAAAACCAGAGAATATGAGGGAAGTGGTAAAAGTTATTATATAAGTTGGGCCTAAGTGTATTTACCTATTAAATTAGGTTTATGAAATAAAAAGGGGTTAGATACCTAGAAGTGTCAATACGTTCGACGCCTTTACTTATGCACATGCTCTTCCATGTTGCTTGGTTTACCGACTGCTACCAAATAAACCTGCACAACACTTGAGCAAACGTGAACGAAAAACAAAAATATGCACAAAAACATACACAAACATGATGGACAACACATATATACATAAGTGAACAAATAAAACAAAAAAATATGTATAATCACAAGAGAACACAACTATGATCAAGTATGTACAAAGCTTAAAAACATTGAAACTATCGCAATACAATTCAATATCTAAACATCAATCCCCGACAACGACGCCATTTTGTTGAAAAGGCAAACAAAAATTATTTTTGGAAGAATTCCCTCTGGGACTTATATCGTCTCCATAGGGAACGGTGTAAGGGAAAGAATGTCGTTCCATAGTCTCTACGTTCCTAAACTTGGTTTGAATGGTTTGAGAGAAAAATGCAAAAAGAAAAACATATGACAAGTAGATAAAATACAATAAATAACTCTTCAGGAGTTGTATTTAATTCTACCTATCAAGTATTAAAAAACCTATAGATCAATTGCATGCAACCTAAATCACTCGTCAAAATCCTCATGTATCGCTCACAACATAGGTTATGTCTAACACAAAGTTGAGATATCAACCATATTCTCTTGTCGGTGATGTCTCATGCAACTAAATAACATGGAACATTAAGGTTCGATACCCACATGAAATTTAAACCTCAATCCAAAAGAAATTCATATGAGTTTGAGTTCGAGTTCAAAAAGTATAAGTCTATAACGATCCAAACCCATTAAGATAGATGGTAAATCAAAGATGACATCAATTAAGAGTTGTAAAAGAGATTTTATACTAAGATCCATAAATACACATATAATCAAAGTAAACATAAATATAATAACTATAAAAAATGAAAAATATATAGAGAAGAATGAAGAAGAACAAACATATCACGGTTCATCAACTATGATTGAAGTAGATTCGACTCAGGATCATCAAGATGCAACTTTCATTTGTTGTTTCTGAGCTACACTACTAAAAGAATGTGTTTGATGAAGTTGGGGTTAATAGTTCCCAAAAATATATCTAAAAATAATGAATGAATGGTATTTATACAAACTAAGAAATTATAACCGTGCTAAGCGTCAACAGACCGCGCTAAGCGTGATCTCACTTAATGAGCTAGTAAATCGCCTTATAACGCACTAAGTTCCCTCATATCGCGCTAAGCACGACAAGTGTCTTAAAAAAATTGCATGTCAATCAATTCCTATGGTGCACTAGATATCGCGCCACTCGCGCTAAGCGCGGATGACTAGCCAAAAATTCACTATTCTGCATTTTGAAGCATCCTTCTTGGCTCAAACGGCTACATACTTCAACCATGCATTATCACCTATAAAAATAAATGGAAAACTATCAAACTCAACAGTATTTACACAATATCGCAAAATATACAATAGTATGTAAATTATACAAAATGTATACAAAAATGGGGGATTATTAATGGAAAACCAACAAATCAAGCTAATAAGTGCCAATTATTCACATTAAAAACCACTACAATTTAGCACTTATCAACTCTCCCCAACTTAAACTTATTTTTCCTCAAACAAGAATCAATACACTCAAAGAAACAAAAGTAATTATCAAGAAATCATGCTCAACAAGTCTTGACAAATGATAAACAAATGTATGGTACACAAATCAAAAGTACACGTAAGGAAATGCTTACCACTAAACTACAACGACACAATGACAATGAAACAAAGTCTAAGTACAAAAAACATGCCAAACATCCAAAATAAATACATGTTAAAGAATGAATCACACCTAACACACAACTTCATCAAGAGATGAAGAAAATAAATATGAGGGACATAGTCACACATAACGAGCATGCAAACAACAATTCAAATTATGCATTCATCTATCAAAATTCACATTGAAAATATAAAAGCAAAAATCACAAGGGATTTAAGGGGTTTAATGTGGTTTTGGTAACAAACAATTGTTTTCTCAAGGTAAAAGAAATAAAAACTTGCCTAATCAAATGAGAGTGGTCATTTCTCACAATCTCAAGCACTCACAAATTTTCTTCAACTTTTTCTGTTATCTAAATTGTTACACCAATCTACACAACTTATTAGCACAAAATTATTCTATTTTTATCTTTTTCAATTCTTTTTCTTTTTTTCTTTTCTTTTCTTTTCTTTTCTTTTACTTTTTCACTTTTTTCTTTCTTTTTCAAACTCTCTCTTTTTCTCAACCACTTAACAATCAACATTTTCTCCCCAACTTGAATACAATCAATCATGTAATGTGAATGCTCCCAACTTATTAGGCAAGGGTAAAAACTCAAATAACAAGTCATGGTTATGGTTCAATACAAAAATATTAGAATCCATACAAAAATGAACTTAACACCAACATGGATTTTAACAAAGGCTCAAAGGGGGTAAGCAAATTTTCACTCACTCACAAGGTAGATTGACTATTTGGTTAAGTGGTTATGCTCAAAATCAAACAAAACTTCTTGATAATTTTAGTGTTATCATACAAATCAACATAAATAAAAGATTAAACACAATTCAAATGAGTTAAACAAGAGAGTTGGTCTTCATGCAATTTAGTAAACAATGGAAAGCTTCCTCACATTGGGCTATGATATAAAGTGATTCAAAATTGAACAAAAAATTGAAAAAAATAAATGACATGTAGGTTTTACAAATTCTAAGGTTCATAAACATGTTATGTTCTAGAAAAGCAATAAACATAAACCTTAGTAATGCAACTCTCTTTCAAACTTTTCTCACTACCATAACATTTCCTCGTTGAAACAATCAAATTAAACAATCACACAATGCATCCTCAAGCTAAGCAAAAACAAACTTGAGAGCAAACACAAACATTATTATAACAACCTAACAAAATTGAACTAAAACTAACTAAACGCAAAGACCAAAATTGGTGAAAGTGGATGGAAAATGAAAGACTTTTCCACATAAAGCAAGGGGCACTAAGCGCCCTCTGTGCTCGCTAAACGTGAACAATATTTCTTAGTTTTTCAAGTTCTTTCTTTCATGCAATTCATCTATTCTCACTATATATTAACTAAACTACTAAATATAAAACTGTACAAACTAGAAAATCGTTAGTGTTCCTCATAACAAGAAATTGTTTCACATCTTTAGCTCGACACCTTTATTTATGCACATGCTCCTCCATTTCACTTCGTTCACCGGTAGATACCAAATAAAACTTGCAACACTTGAGAAAACGTAAACCAAAATAAAAAATATGTACACATACATAAACATGATGGAAAACACACACACACACACACACACACACACACACACACACACACATATATATATATATATATATATATATATATATATATTTATATATATATATATATATTTATATATATATATATATATATATATATATATATATATATATATATATATATATATATATAATCACTTATAGAAAACAACTATAAACAAGTATGTACAAAGCTCAAAAGCATAGAAACTATGATAATGTAATTCAATATCAAAACCAATCCCCGATAACGACGCCATTTTGTTCGAGTTGTGGTAAAGTTACAAGCAAAAATTATTTTTGGAAGAATTCCCTCCGGGATTTATTTCATCTCCACAGGGATCAAATCGAGGGAAAAAATGTTGTTCAACAATCTCAACATGTCTAATCTTGGTTTGAATTGTTTGAGAGTACAATCCAAGTGAAAAACATAAAACAAGTAAATAATACATTCTTTAAAGTGGGTGAAACTCTTTAGGAGTTGTATTTCCATCTATCCATCAAACACTAAAAAAATCTATAGATCAATTGCATACAACCTAAGTCACTCATCAAAATCCCCTTGTGTCGCTCATAATATAGGTTATGTCTAACACAAATTTGAGAGACTAATCGTATTCTCTCGTTGGTAATGTCTCACACAACTCAACCTCAGGAAGCATTAAGATCTGATACCCACATGAGTATTAAACCTCAATCCAATAGACATTCATTTGAGTTCAAAAGGTATATATCTATAGCGATTCAAACCCATTAAGTTTGATAGTAATTCAAAGATGACATCAATTAAGAGTTGTAATAGATATTTTATACAAAGATCCATAAATAAACATATAATCAAAGTAAACATAAATACAATAACTATAACAAATGAAAAATATATAGAGAAGAAGGAAGAAGAACAAACATCTCACGGTTCGTCAACTCCGATTAAAGTAGATTCGACTTTGGATCGTCAAGATGCAACCTCCATTTTTTGTTTTTGAGCTACTCTAATAAGAAAACGTGTTTAATGAAGTTGGAGTTAAAAGTTCCCAAAAACATACCTAAAAAATATGAGTGATGGCTTCCGCTGAAGTTCAAAAAGGTGTAGTTCGATAATCTTATGTTATGAGAAGAGGCCGAAGACTAGTGGGATAATGCACTTCAGAGACTAGAGGTTGTTGGTACTGAGGTTACTTGGGTAGTGTTTAAAGCTTATTTCCTAGTTATTGGGTTCTCTTAAAACTGAACGAAACTGGCCCACAAACACCCTTGTTGGTAGAGAGCCAACGTTATAATCGATGCTTCACCAACCCCTTGTTAAAATGTCTAACTAAATATAATTAAATTTAATATTATTTAATTTAATAATTTGTTATAATGTCAATACTCAATGCATGTGATTATGTAGACTAACATAATGTGTCTAATAGTATTGAATTTATAATTAATTTAGAAACAGTGATTGGTATGTAGTAACACATAAATGAGACTTAAGTGACCAGAATGTAATGTCATATGACAAAATATTTATGTGATAATTATCATGTGTATAATTATCAAAGTATGGATTATGTATTTCTTGTTTAGTTCAATATTGAGACCTTAGACATTTCTCATATCTTGTAGGAGACAAACTCTTTTTAGGTAACTTATGTCCCTTAACATGATTCATGAAGTACCCATTAATTGGATTTATAATCATCCTACTACAAATAACATTCAAACGACAACAAAGTACTCAACTCCTACATCTATAATACATAATGGATTTAGGTCGAAGAATGACATACACCACTATCACTATGATAATATATTATGGCACTTTACATAACTCATCATATATTATTTTCATGGCGGATCAATCAAGTATAAACCTTACTCCTATTATTTATACTTATGTGAATACGTGATATCTCATATTCATGACCCATGAAATATAGTCATCGATCTACACACATAATAATCTTTATGCTTTAGTGTTATCCCATTTCAATAAATATTACCATGGATATTTTTCAGAATAATCCCCTTATGTTTAATGGCGTCTCATGATTAAGTCATACTTAATTTCCATTAAACAAACTAGTTATTCTAGGTAATTTATTCCTTTAAAAACAAACATAATAAAAAAAGCATTATTATTATTAAAATAAATAATTTGATACAAGTACTTAAGTTCTAATAAGAGTATTACCTTCTAGATCTTACACCAACAATATGAACTTTAATAACATGTTCATCCTATATACAACCAATTCTTATTCCTTTGTTCCTAATAAAATCATAGTTCATTAATGTCATCTTGTTTTTCCCTATTTCATTATCTAAGAACTCTTGGAAAAACATTTTCATTCTTATTATAGCTATTTGGTATAAATGATTGCCCTTTTCTTTGTAAAATAGAGTTTTTCGATTTTTTAACTCTCAATCTCCTTGTTCAAAGCATTATCTTTTCTTTAGTAAAAATTATATAAAGCATTTACAAAATTTAAACTTTACTTGATTTTGTATGAGAATTATTCAAAAGACCTTTTAAAGTAGAAATGGGTTATGATCAAGATAAGTAGAGTATACCTCGTATTCCACTTCAACATTTGTGTCATTTTCAGTGTTAGAGGTTGTAGCTATCAATGCCATGTTTTCCTTTTCATCATCCTCTCCTTCTTTAGATTTATCACATGTTGCCATTAGACATTTCTTCTTGCTTCCTTTGAAGTTTTCACCTTTTCGTTTCTCCTTCTGAAGCTTTGGACATTCATTTTGAAGCAACTTATTTATTGTGACCATAAACGACCATCTGGTATTTGTTGTTGGGTATAGATTTTAAGCCACTTTAGGATTGGCAACTCTCTCTAGGTAACCTTCTCTTTATTTATAGATGTTGTATCTTCTTGGTTAGAAACTATGGCTCTTCATCATCTAACATTTAAACATCTTCATCATCATGAGTCTCATCATCTTACTTTAGCTTTTAATCTTGAAATGCATACATTACTACAGATAACACGTCTAATCGGTTGTGAAATGCATTTAACCTCGGCTACACAAGCTAGGTAACGAAGGGAAGCATAAGAAGAAATCACTTGTCACTTCAGTGTTGATAAAACTGAGGTTAGATATTAAAAGGTCATGTGTTCAATCCTCATCAACTAGATATTTTTTATTTTCTAAATTTTGTTATGCGTGCCATATACCTCTAAGTTGTATTTAACAACTGAGGTAATAAGGTATTCATTTACCTCGGTTTTAAGTAATAACTGATGGATAAAATATCAATTTTTTCCTGTATCATTTTCATTACCTGTATCATTTTCACTGGCCTGTATAATTTTGCATGTATAATTTTCACTGGCCTATATCATATCATTATAAATCTATTAACCAATGAATATCATATTTACAATGTTTTAAATCTTAGTTTCACCTTCCTGTTGATGACAGTTCGTCATTGCATCTAATTAGTCAAAGAATCGAGGGAAAACAAGCGAAAGATGAGAAAAAATGATGAATAAATACCCAATAATGAGTGAAAAATAGACAAGTTTGGAAGAATGGGACTTAGTGAAAATTATGTTGCAAAAGGGGTGATTTTCATGCAACTATGGGAATAATCACGCACATCATCAGACGCTATCGCATGCGCGATAGAGGCCAAGAAGTTGCATTGTGCACACGATGCCTGTGTAATAAGCATGATAGGTTCTTTTCTGTGCTTTTTTTGACGCATTCTGACTCATTCTGAGTGTTTTTTTAATGGGATTTTTAGCTGTTTGATAAGGGTTACAAAATTTGGAGACTAAAGCATGAGTTTGGGAGCACAAAAGGAGATTTTTAGAGTATTTGAAGCCATTGGAAGTCATCTCTTCAAGGGGCTTATGTTATTTTCATCTATCGATTGTGGTATTATTTTCTGAATAATGTGTAACTAAATTCTCTTAGGTTAGGTTGTGTTATGATAAACTTTTTTTTCTATTGTTGGATTATATGTTGATTTGACCTTTGTATGAACCTTTAATCTATAATTCTATTCAGTTGTTGCTTAATTTTAATGCTTTTTATTTTAGATACTTTGTTAATCTGGTTTCAGACACATATGGATTACTGACCCATAACCTATATGTTGGACCTAAGGCAACTATTCTACTTATGCTAGTTGAATATGTATAGGAGACCCCGAGTAGTGACATAAGAAATTAACTCTCGATACATCTCCTAACCCTGCTTACACTGGAGGGCTAGGGATATAAAGCTTAGAGTAGTGGTTAGTGAGTTAATTTGTGAGGGATCGACTTTAACGATTTTTTTAAACTGTGGGATTATAATGATTAGATCATTCATACAGAGGATCAAACGTCAACAATAGAGGAATGAGAGATTCTACAACATAAGACATTATAGGTAAGTATAGCTTTCCATGAGGTTTTAGAACTTATGTCTAAGTTTGCTAAATTTATGAAGGCAATATTACAAGTATCTCTTTCCATGAGGTAATATTATATTTTTTTATTATTTTGATATTTTAAATAATATATATTTTAATAGCATGTAATATATTTTCTTATATAATATTTAATACTTAATTAATTAATTAATATTATTATTTTATTAAATAATATGTAACAAATAACAATTTTATTAATGATATTGAAAAAATAAGATACATCAAGTGGGTTTTAAAAATGACTGTCTGTTTCACATCGTGTACTCTTTTTTGTGCATTTTCCTCTACCTAAGTCTCGGGTTTGCTGTCTTTGAGGAGATGAAGTAGAGTTGAAAGACCACTTTTCATTTTGATGTGATGTATAAGCAGCCATGTCCATATCCACATCAGTAAGAGAAAATAATGGCCAGTCCACGAGCTGATCATCGGTGAGGTTATAATTGGGAACTGGGTGTGTAGGTTGGTTGAAGGTGGCTAGATGTCTATGATGAATGGGAGGATAATAAACATCTTCAGTGATGTATGTTTAAGTGGGTTGAGAGAATGAAGATTTAAATGTTTGTTTTTAAGATTGAGGATATGAATTGTCAAAGTTAGGTTAAGGAATTGAAGTGTATTGTAAGGGTAGTCGAAGTGTGGTTTGTTGTTGATATTGTTGGTGGAAGTAGTAGTTAGTTTGAGGGGTTGGGTGTGAGTTGTTGGTTGTTGAGATGAGGTGGCATATAATGTGTGTTGTTTTGTGGTTTGGGTGTGATGAAATGTTTTTTGGGGTAGTGTGGTTTGGGTGTGATGGTATGTGTCTTGGGGGAATGAAGATGTTTGAGACTGAAATTTTGATGGGTTCATTCGGGAGATTTCTTGATGTATGGGTGTTGAGGATGTTTATCATGTTAAGGAAGAGGTATATTGACAGGGTTCGTCTAGAAATTTTGCTTGAGAAGCATGCATAAATGGGATTGATAAAACCATTGCATATATATATATATATATATATATATATATATATATATATATATATATATATATATATATATATATATATATATATATATATATATATATATATATATATATATATATATCATAACACAATCACAACTGTTTTTAACAGCTTTCCAGGATCAAGTTTCTCCATTTTTAACAAGCCTATCAATTCTTCTTATCATTTCACCTTCAACAATCTCTCCATCTAACCAACTCACCTGGCTTCTCTGAAAATGCTCGAATGTCACTGTGTTCCATAGTCGGATCTTCAACAAACGCTTGATTGGTGAAAAAACCAGTAGATCATCTCTTTTGATAAGAGGAGTATTTTGATTGGTAAAATACTTCATTCTTGAAGAAATATTTCAGATTGAAATGATGAAATAGGTGTAAATGATCCGAGAACTAGAGGTTCCCACACAAAGCTATTTATAGGAAAATTAAAATAATAAAATATTCCTCTACTCGACCAATGGATGGTTGAGCTCGACCAATGGATGATCAAACATCTTCATGCAATTATTGATGTGTACTCGATAAAAAAATAATAATAATAATATGAATACAATATTAAAATTGTATTAATTAATAATTTGAATTAAATTTAACTCATACTTTTATACAATTAAATTTTATAAAATTGTATAATATTAATTAAAATATTTTATTATAGTATAATATTAATTATAATAACAATTTATTATTATTTAAAATATGAAAATCATTTTTAAACAATTTATTAAAAAAAAGGTTCTTGAATGGCTCGTCCAATGGATGGCCGAACTTATGTTGTTGGTGGCCTCTCTATTGACTCGTCAAATGGTTGGTCAGACTCTAATGTAAATAAATGGTGGTATTTGTGAATTTTTTTTTTTTTTAATAAATAGCATTTTGGCATATAGGTAAAATCATTCATAAAAGGTAAATAATTGTTTTTTCAGTCTAATGCTAGATTCTAATAAATGATCTTGTACTGTGTTTTGTTTATTAGAAAAAAGTTATTGAAGATAAATACTTCTTTTTTTAGTTATTGTTATAAACAAAATTAATATTTTAATTTATTGGAAATACTTCTTTATTGTTATTTGAAGATAATTTATTAAATTTTTTTTATCATTTATATATATATATATATATATATATATATATATATATATATATATATATATATATATATATATATATATATATATATATATATATATATATATATATATATATATATATATATATATATATATATATAATTTTAAATTTAATGAATATGCACCATCAAGTGTCAGTGTAAATAAAATTTTACACAATCATTTAATAAAAAATAATTCATCAAATCATCAAAATCATTTGAAGTTTATCAATATAATATAATAGGATACACGTCATTTTCTATATTGTCATTACATTTTTTATTTTCTCTATAATCAATATATAGATCAAATATACTTATTAAATAAATTACAAAAATAATTTAAACTATAATAGTGTTCGAATGAGTATATTTTAATCACAAATAATCAACTTTGAAAAAAAACCAGAAAATTCCTTTAAAAACTTTGCACTACAATACCCAATTTAAATGTGATACATTGAATTTGTTTAGCACGAGTTAAGATTCTGTCTCCCATATCTTTCCATCTTTGCTTTCATTCTGTTTTCCATTTTCTTCCATGTCTCTTTTTGCCAGTTTTGATAAATAATATTTTATTGATTACAAAAACAAATTCAAAGATAAGGTGCAATGATATTGATGAAGAATGTGAAAGGTCAACCAGTAGAAATAATTATTTTCTTCGTGTCAATAGTTTCTAGAAATGGAAAGTTTGTTGTTTTTTACTCTCTATCTTTTATGTCAAAATATGTAGTATTTATATATAAAAAATTGAAAAGATAGAAGAAGGTTATGGAAGAAAGAGTGAAGAACATAAGCAACACCACAAAATGTGGGTAATGGGACCATTCAACTAAGTGAAGTCGTGCACCGACCAACCCATGTTACAACTACATTCACTCATTCATATCATATTTGGTTGAACATAAAACAGGACCATCTATCTAGTACGGATGTTAGAAGATATACACACATCCAGTAGTGTTGATTGATTAACCAATTGGTTGGTAGAAGTGTGTAGAAAATAAAGTCAAGTTGAATTAGCAACATTATTGAAATTCATATTTAACCGCAACAAAATAAATATGAAATGATCAAAATCATACAATTTTTAGACCTTGATTTTGGAAGTTACTAAATGTATTTGAGATCTTCTTTTCTAATGAAGGGACTGCTAACAACTCAATCAAGCAAAGACCAATGATGATTGACACGTTGGAGAGTGTCAAGCCAAAAACATCTCGTAAGAGAAATGAAAGTTGTTGGTGGTGCGATTAAAAAATAGGAAATTGTTGCCACAAAATATGTTAGATTCTGACATTGTAACAAGAAAGTTATATAAGGTAAAAAATACATGTTTCTTTCCATGAAGGATGGTGAACGAATTGAATGTTGTGAATATCAATTTAATCTACTTATTAGATCTAATTAGTTTTCATTAGTTTTGATTAGTTAGATTTATTGAATTGTTATTTGGTAGTTGTAAACACCCCAAATTTGTCCTCACTCTTTATCACACCATGGCTTGTGATCTTTCATGATTATATAAGTTTAAGCATATCATCATATTGCATATTTGTTTCATCTGCATAGTTCAGGTTCATCTGCATCTAGGGTTTGTGATCTGAGCAATCCAAGGATTCATCTGAGCCACTCCAAAGGCCTCCAAGTGTTCCAAGAGGGTCCATGTGTGTTCTATCATCATATTATATCCCTCAAAGTTCAAGGAAGTCAAGAAATCACAAGAACTGGGAAGGCATGGAAGCAGAGCTAGGGTTTTCACTACACAGATGACCTGAAATTAGGGTTTTGGTTTCAGAGGCCTTAACTCCAAATTTTTGGGTCATTCTTGTTTCTATTGTTCTTAAGATGTTATAAGGATCATGTGTACCAAGTTTGATGAAGAAATTCATTGTGGAAGTCATTTGTTCATTGAGTAACTTCTTGAGCAAGTCAGAGCAAAATCAGGGCATCTGAGGCCCCCAACAATGAAACCAAAGGGGTATTTTCATCAAATTGAAGTTATATGGTCTTTATTTGATCATTGAAGTGCTTGGAAGTTCACAAAATTGAAGAAATTTGAGCTAAACCAAAAGTTGCCAAAAATGGAAATGACATGTAATGGAAACTTTCCATTTTGGGAATGTTCTTCAACCTCCTCTTTCTAAACAAAAAATGCTTCAAATGAAAAATTGTTGGTCATGAAAGTTGTAGATTGGATTATTCCCTTTTCAAAAAGTACAAGAACATGATCTAATTCATTATAGAACTCAAGTTATGATCTTTCAAAGTTGGCAAAAATCCTATAATTTTCAAGAATACACCAAAGAGGATTTTTTGCAAAACCACTTGCCAAGCCATTTTGTGACCTCTAATGCATCTCTAGGCATCATACAAACATAGTATAATGCATTGTGATCAGAATTTCCCAAAGAATCTCAACATTTCATGTCTTGCATCACAAGATAATTCAAAGGGGGCAAAAATGCAAAGTCTTGCAAAACCTATGAAACCTTTTCCTCCAAGCCATCCAGCTGCATAATTTTAATTCCATGGACCTCCTTGATTCATGCTGAGGCCAGACATGCCATGAAACAGCTTCTGCACAAGCCCATGCCTATGGTACACAAGTTGTTGACTTTTTGCAAATGAACTCATACCAATCAGCTGCATCCATAACAACTCTCTGGCCAATAGAGACATGTTATGTGGACCAAAAGCAAGCCATTTCACATAACCTTGGAACCTGAATCATCCCATAAGCCAAGTTTCACAAAAATCCTCTCCACATTAAAACTTTCGATTCTCTCTGCTCAGCCACTAAAACCTAAAACAAACTTCATAATCCAACTCACCATCATCCATAGATCATTTCTCAACCATTAAACAAGCCTCAAAGCCCCTATACACAAAACACGATTCTGGTGCAGCAAGAGTTCATCCTCTCAATCCAACCATTCTAAACTTTTGCAAAGCTTCTCAACATCATCAAGGAGTTCATTGGGGTGGATTTGCACAGGAGAAAAGGCCAAAAAGCTCCAGAAGTGAAAGCTCCAGCTCAGGTAGCCACCTTCAAACTTTTTTCCATAACTTCTCTTTTATGTTATAGAATGATTCTACATGCTCCCCTGATTACCATGATATGATTTGTTTTGAAAATGGTTGAGTTTTAAGCATTTCACGAGCTTCTGAAATTTTTGATTGCTTTTCCGTTTTGCATTGATTCATGTTGTTCATGTGAAATAAATGGGTTTTGTTGGTTGATTCATGTTTAGAGTGATGTAAGGATCATTTCTGGAGAGTTTGAGGCATTTTTATGGCGTTTTAAGAGAGATGGGGAAGAAGGGTGACCGGAGAAGATGACCGGAGCTTGCTCCAGTCACCTGAATGTCATTAGGGCTAATTAGGGTTTTATTTTTCTAGATTGAATGCTAGCCCTAGGATCTTGTTTAATTAGTGTGTGTACGGTTCAGATTAGCCCATTAACTTAAGCCCTGATTAATTAATATAAAACTCATTTAATTAGGCAGTTTAAACCTCAGCCCTTAAGATGCGTGCCAGGTCTTTCCCCATCCCCAGTTTGAATCTGAGCCACAGGATGCACATACTTTTCCTTTTAATTGATTTTTAATTCATTTTTCTTGTATTTTCTTTATCATTTTATTTAAAATACCAAAAATCATCCAAAAAATATTATCTTCTGCATTTATGTTCCAAATATTTTTTTTTCATCCAAAAACAATTTTTATTTTATTTTTTGCATTTAAAAAGAATTTTTAAAATATTTAAATGTTTATTTTAATTAATTAATGGAAATTAATTAATTAAAATACCATTTAGGTTTCTAAAAATCACCAAAAGATTCACATTGCATTTTAAGACATTTAGAAACATTGTCAAACCCTCTATACAAATTTCTTTTTGGTTTTAATCACAACTTGACAGTTTTCTTTGAATTTAGGGTTCATAAAATCAATGTTTTTAATCCTAACTTTGAAAAATCTTTTCTGCCTAACCATGAAGGTATTGAAGATGATTCTTTCTGCATTGTGTTATGCATAGTATTTAGTTTCTAGGATATTTTTGTCATGAATTTATCTTGTATTTTCAATTTGATTTGCATTTTTTCCCTTAGAAGCACCCTAAAACCCTAGCAAACTTAGAAATATTATAACTTTCTTTGGGTTAAGAGTTAGACCTTCTCCTTTGGGTTGTGATATCATATGGGGTTAGGGTTTGTTTGAGCTCATTTGCAAATTTTTATCATGTCATATGTTTCTGTTTTGACCATTTGCATCTCATCCTTTCATGTAACTCTAGTTTTGCATCTTTACTTGCATCTTACATTGCATTGCATGAACATATGAACTTGTCATGTCATTCTAAGCATTTGTATGCAATCTTAGACATCTTAAGACATTGCTTGAACATTGCTTGATCATTTATTCATACATTTTCTATGCTTTGCATCCATTTCATTTCATAATCATCCATGTGTTTTCATGCTTCCCACATGCCTCATATGCATTCACCTTCTTGTATGATCACATATATGCATCTTGCATGTCTTTGCACCATATCATAACATCATTTACATCATGTGTATGCTTCTGGTCTTGGCATTTTCCCATTCATATGCATTGTTTCATTTTACTTCTTTCTTTATGCATCTTGTGCTAACATTTGCAGGTGGTAAGCTAATTTGAGAAGTGGATTTGCCTTCACTTCTCATTTCTCTTCATCTTCTTCATATGCATCTTTGCTGCATTTTTAATTGTCTTTGAGTGAGCTTGCTCATTCATGTTTATCTCTCACTTTCTTTCTTTAAGTTACTTATCTTCTTCAATGAAGTAAGTAACTTATTTCTTCTGCTTCTTCCTCCTTCCATCTGCTCCTTCCATTGGTGGCTTCCTTGAAGATCTTTCTCAAGCCTTGCAAAGCATAGGAACATCCAAGCATGATAATAATTAGGGTTGTGATTAATCCCCCTTAGTTTTTACCTTTGAGTCTCCTTTGTGTCTCTCTTCTCTTCTCATCATTAGAGACTAAACCTTTAAGGTTTTAGGACTTTGGAATTAGGGTTATGCCTGCATCTTTCTCTTAGGATGGAGTGTATAACTTTAATCCTAAGTGTTAAACCCTTAATTTGTTTAAAACTCTTAATCAATCCATATAATAATCACTAAGACATTAACTTGTAACTTGGGCCTTACATTAGGGTTCTAATTCTTCCTTATGGTTAAGAAGTACTAACCCTAGTGTTTAATGGACAAGTCCCCCTCAAGTTGACTTACAAATCATAAAACTCACTTCTTAATCTCACCCCTAGTTAAAATCCACTTTAATAAAGGTTTGTCATCTAATGACTTTAATCCCTAATCATGGGTTAAGTTGAGGTATCTTCCTCAGCTTAAGTGTACTCATCTATTATCCTTCTATTAGGATGGTGTAATGAGTTCACTAATCCTTGATTATGGCTTAAACTCATTACTTAACACTAAACAAAAACCCAAAAACATCTAAATAATCACAAGTAGGTTAATGATCTTAATCCTACCTCATCATGGCAATTAAGTTGAGATGCTTATCTCACACTTAAAGTATTCTCATTATCCCTAATCAGGGAGGATATAATGAGTTTACAACCTTTTGATTTAGGCTTAAGCTCATTAACTTATGCAAAACCCCAGAAACAATAAAAAAACTGAAAACACAAAAACAAACATTAATCGTCTCCTTCGGGATTCTTTTCTCATCATCTTCACTCACAAACGAGAACTCGCTTCTTCTGTCTAATGCAAGACAGTTAGCACTTGAGCCAGACAAGTCATACACTTGAGCATAGACAAGCAAGCAGTTCATCAGTCAATTTATCTTTCAGTCTCTTTGAGTCGAACTACGGTGTTCTGACTTCCTCATTGCACGAGAGGATACATAGGCATAACTTAACTGTTATCGAACAAAAGTCTCTGTGTCTTCCCCCTCTTTCAGCATTCTCTTTTAAGCCTCATTCCTAAGCATTTCACTTCACCTTTTGCACTGACACTTGTATATTTCATTCCTAGCTTTTTCACACAGATAACACATACACTACCCCTTTAAACATAAACTTTCAAGCGTGGATCCCGTCGAGTACGACGGACAATCTGGGTGCTAATACCTTCCAGATTGTAACCAACCCCCTTTCTCAGTTTCTCTGGTTCGCAACCATCTTATCCATCTCTTTCTAGGTTTATGCAGCATTACCTTTCCTTCGGGATAAAAATGCCTAGCTGGCGACTCTATTCATTCATCTTCATTTTCTCCCTTCGCCGACCGTTCGCGCTTGTACCAGGATGCAAATCTTTGGGAGCGACAGCTTGGCGACTCTGCTGGGGACCCTTATATTGCAACCAGGGCTTCTGGTTCTTTTTGTGGGTTCCTCCTAGCGTTTGTTTGATTTGTGTTTACGGGGGTGTTATGTGTTAATTGTGCTTATTTATTTGCTTTATTTATTGCTTTCTGTACAACTTTATTTATTGCGTTCATTTACAGTTTTTATGCATTTCATACTGTCATTATCATGTGTTGGATCTGCTGTTTCCTTGGTGGGTGGGGGATCATTGAGTGGTTAAGGTCCTATACCTCGGACCTGAGTGACACATAGGCTAGAGTGGCTTCATATTCTTTCCCATTCCATTTCGGTCTGGTGCGGGAATATGAAACACGGTTCAAACATGGGTTTCTTCTTGAGAACTCTGTGCTACGGATTTCCTGTAGTACTAGGGCTATCTGGGAAGCCTGCTAAGTCTGGATGACCTTCAGCATCTGAGGTGAATTAGAGGAGGATCTTTTATGGTTATTGTAAACACTGTACCTCCGGGTTAGAAGGTGTCATACCTCGAAAAATACGATCCCTCGCGAACGCGATCGCGGCTAGGCTGACTTGAGAGTCGCCACCTAATTTTATTTATTCCCAAAGAGGGAAATGGTAAATATAGATAAAACCACCAAGAAGGGATAAAACAAGGTCGTCGCAAACCATTGTCGGGGTTCGGAAGTCGGTTATGTAGGAGGAAGGTATTAGCACCTCCTACATCCATCGTACTTGATGGGAACCATCTAGGTTGTCACGCGCGAAGGGATGTCTATAATTATGATTACTTGTTAAACTAATTGGTTTATTGATCCTAGGGGCTCGGCAAGGATTGAGATCCTCGTGCCTACGTATTCCCTTGTGCAATGGGAAAGTCAGAGCTTCGTAGTTTGGCCTGATACAGGTATTGTCTGTTGATTTTATTACCTTTCTTCGATGAAAGGATTTAAGAGTCCATTTGCACTAAAGACTATGGATAGTTTATTCCGTCCAACAAGAAGAATGTCTTGCGCCGAAATAATCGGAGCGAGTAACGAGAGCTCGTTATCCTCCTTTCTATCGCTTAAGGCTCGTGGCGTGCAATTTTCCTCGTATTTATTGAAGTGTTTTGTTTCCTAAGACCGCTTGATGTTGGATCAAGGGTTTGGATCTAAGAAGTAACATTTCGGTTTTTTTTGAAGTTTAAGGTAAATGCAAATGGAAGTTTTATTTGTTGGTTTTGTTAGCGAGGCACAATGTGCTCGACTCGCAAAGTTGAGGAACTAAGCTAAAGACTAGCTATAGAAAACAAGCGCAATGCGTTGATTTGTTAAGTTAGAAAATGTTGCTAAAAGTGTAAGGTGCAAAGTTCGTGCAGATGGCGATCGAGGAACGATCGACTTACGTGTGTGTATGAAGTGAAATGCATATGGATGTTTATTTGGCGTTGGACCAAAGATTTCGTTTATCTTTGAAATGACTAATCTTAATGTGCGTTCGTTTTTTTTACTTAGCAATTTATCGTCAAAAATGCAAAAGTAATCACACGAGTAAGCATTGTATCATGTCACAAGCAAATAGAAATCGAGCATATGCAAAACTCATATCACACACATAATCGAGCAAAGGTGAAAAAATTAATTAATCCAATTAAGTAGAAATATTTAATTAAATTAATTATCAAATTAATTAATCTAATTAAATAATACTCTTAACTAAATTAATCTATGAAAATGTTTTTGATTTTGAAATATTAAAATGAGAAATTAATCACAAAGAAAAATAAAGAACTTAAAACTTGAAAAGAAAGTCAAGAAAATATTTTTGAATTTTGAATATTAATTAATTCATTAAATAAAATCATTTAATAAAATTAGTTAACAAATTAACTAATTTGATTAAATAAAATTATGCAAAATAATTAATTAATAAAATGTTTTTATGATTTTTTTTTAGAGTAGATTTCTTTAATAAAAGAATTTAAACAAAATAACCTAAATAAGTTGTGGATTGATTCTATAATCAGTAACCAGGAGGGTGTATTTAGATATAAAACGCAGGCCCAATAAGCAGGTAAGCCCAACGAAAATGGGGTCCATAGTGTGGGGGTCAGTCAACAACATTGACTCCAGAATGAATCTGGACCGCCGGATCCATATTAAGTTGACTTGTTGACTTGATCAAGGGTGGTAATCAGTTTCTCACCATAAGATAAACTGCACAAAAAACATGCCTAAAGCCCTTATCCACTCAGATTCCTTATCCTAAAGCAGCTAAAAAGCTGCTGACACATGGAACCATGCGACTCATTGGGCAGTGTGTTCTGATCATGAAAAGCCAAGGAATTAAAAAACTTTTAAACACATTAACTCAACAGCATAAATGAGCAATGAAGACTGAGATCTTATTGGATATTTAAAAAAGGCAAAAACTTGTTTTATCTCTCTACGTTCAACTCAGCTGGTATTTCTTTTTTCAAACGAAATTTCAGCCTCATAGTATCATTAGCAAGCGACCGGATTCCATACCAACATATCATACACAAGCCTTCAATGTTTCTTCTCAAAGCAGACAAACAACTTCTCTCACAATACTCAGCTGACCTTCTTTCGAAAGAAGAGGAAACATCAGCTTCATCGTACATCATGGAAATCACATGGAAGCGCAAAAATAACATACTAACAAACGACGAAACCCTAAATCCCCAATCGAATTCGACCCCTCATGATTTCAACGGAATCGAATGAAACGGAGAAGCATTTCACCTCAACAACAAAGAAGCCAACGAACAAGTTCAAGAGAGGAGGGTATTCATACCTAAACCGAATAATATCTGATTTCAAGCTTTAATGTGAAAGGTACTCCTCTGTTTCCTTTTGTATGATATCTCTGTCTCGTGTCTCCTCTTCTTCCCTTGATTTGCGTCCTTCTCGTTGTTGTTGCTTTTTCGGTTTCTTTCTTCTTCTTCTCTCGCCCTCGTGGTTGTATTTTGTTGTTGTTGTTGAATGCAGTGGATGAGGTCTAGCTCATCTTGTTCATAATTTCAGTGTAAAATTATGAGAAGATTGATTGCTGAGCTTTTAGGGTAATTTTAGGGTTTTCTGGGGATTAAATTCGGCAGAGTTTCAATAGGTAATTTTTCTCCTCTTTTGATCAATGATTGAGTTGGTATTTATAGGAAGAGTGGGAAGATTCTAGGACGTGAAATTTTAAGGATATTTTCATGAGATGAGTGAGGTTTTGTGTGAATCTTTGAGCTGGATTTTCAATCCGTTAGAGGGAATTTTGAGTGGGATTTTGTATGGGGACCATGGTGATTGTGATGGCTGTATTTTGTTTGTTATGTGAGCTGGACATCCTTTCTAGAACTTGTGTGGTCCCTACTGAAACATGACTTTTTTTACTGAGTTGTATCTTCTTTTAAACTGCTGTAAACTTCTTGATTTCTTGTACTGAGTATGCTATGAATGAATTTGACTTTTACATTGTCAATATTGATATTTACAATTAAGTTTTTTTTTTGTAATCAAGAAGAATTTGAACCAAGTATATGTATGATACAAATGACTTGAAGATATCCAAAATATTTCAGTTATAGTGAATCATCATCAATGATCTTAGTGTTTTCATGACCCTGCACATTAAACCGTGTATATCTTTGACAGATTTAAAGGCTTCCTGTCAGAGTTCAAGCTCAGTGGCAATTTCCGACTGCTCAAATCTTGCATCAAGATACAATTGCAAGCTTTGGAAATAGAAAGATCTGGTTGGTCTCTTTGGTCCCAATTTTTTTGTTTAAGATTAGCCAAATGATTTCTAATGATTTCTCAAAGACTTCTGAACTCAGTTTATATTGCTTACAGGACTAGAAGGCTCGGTGAGCTGCCATATAAGGTTTCCAATTTGGAGTTATCTCAAGCACAGTCCTGTAAGTTTCCCAAAGAAGTTTGAAACATGGGATAACAAGTTCCCAGTCAGGTCTGTTCTTTCTCTTCTCGCCACTGACATAGCTCAACATCGAATCCTCAGGCCTTTTATCCGCCTCCAAATCATCAATCATTAAGGGCCTCTTCTAAGGCCTGAGCCTGGCTATGGGCTTGTTCAGTCTTTCTCAGTCGACAAATGCATAGAATGCTTAATCACTAACATTTGCTTGCTGACATACGATACGATACTGAATGAGCCCGTCCTTAGCAAACCGCCTTTTTTATGTCAACACAGAGCTTTACATCCTTAAACATAAGCTGCTCTAGAGTTTCCCGCCATGCTTGGTATCCTTTCGAAGTTGTAAGGTCATGTATAATTTGAAAAGCATATTGCTTCTTCCCCACATTGATCAATTCTTCTGCTCTTTTACTGATATGATAGTAACTTGAATCTCAATTTTGTGTTCCATTTACAGGTTGGAATTGAATTGAAGAAAAGTTCAGATGAAGAGAGACAATGGAAACTTTGACTGCCTTGCTGCTACTGTACTTCATATAATTTCTTTTAGTGATTTCTTTTGTGCAAAAAAAAACAATCATGCTAACTTCCTTTTTATGTATGCAGTTCTTGATATAGGACCGGGAAGGATTGATGGTGATGTCGGCAAGTTAGTCACAACATGGAGCAAAATTTGGCCTCAAGACGGTCCTGGATAAATGGAACGATTAAAGCTCATATGAAGGCTTGGAAGAGGGGTTATGAAGACTTGGAAAGGTAGCAAGGAAAACACAATCAGCATGACGTATGACACGGTCAGTCGCGAGTCTTCTTGATCATTAATCCTAATTCTTAGCACATAATTTCAGAATTGTCTTGACAAAGGAAAATCTCGCTTGAGATCTTTGGATCGCAGATATAAACCACTGTGTTTTTGACTATTGTAGGCACCGAGAACAGGACAATTTTGGATTCAGTATGGATTTTTTTTATCCTGGCGTGAAGGAGTCTGGTGAGATAACACAAAGTCTTCATGGGCTTGGCTTGGAACTTGATAGCTTTCAATGGTACGTTGTTCATTGAAATACTATAGAGACGACTGCTTTAATGAGTTGTACGTCTGAGGTAATCAGAACTCAACATATAAGTCTCGTTCTCGTACCTCTGACTTTGTTCTAAAACAATCTTCTGAACTCTGACCTGCACATTACTATCTCTTTGTATTACTTTTTTTATGAGAATTTGGTGTGACATACCTTGCATTATGTCATGTAATTGAATCAACTTTCTTGCCTTTGAGTTAAATCTAATGTGAACCATAATCGAGACTGAGAATGAGCCTTGCGAATTGATTATTGATGCAGACAAATCTTTTTTCAGTAGGCATCTAATCACATTGACGTTTGCCATTTGATTCTTGTCTTCTCCTTTTCTGTATGTTTTGATGGTCTTACTATTTGGTGCCTTGTAGGTTTGGTATGTAAAGCTTGGAGCTTGTGTTGCCGGGTTGGGCAGTTGATTTGAAACATGTCCTGCTGCACTTATTTGTAATCACTGATTGAGAGGTCATAACTTGCGAAACTATTACTACAACGGGAGCCGCAACCTGGTTTTGACCGGTAGATGCAACGACAAGAAGCACCTGCAGCTGAAGGGTCTTGGGCAATGCCGCCCTGCTATGCATGGGATGATAACCCTTCTTCTGGATTGCTCTTTGCTGAGAGCGCAACACAAGAGGTTGCTGTCGTCTCGGCAGCTTAACAAACCACTGTAATGACTCTACAGAGCACAGTTTCATCTGCAATTCCAGAGAAATTTAATGCACACTCTTGTTTTTGTATGAAGTTGCATGAAGTTGTTTTTTTTGTAAATTTAATGCCCACTTTCATGCTTTTGTATGAAGTTGTAAATTAAATCTTGTGATTGGCAATGTGTTTTATGAAAATCCTGCCATGATTCCAACAAACATGTCGCATAGTTTTGTGCCTTTAAGTTTGGACCTCATTCCAAAGGCCTATTCGAATAATGATGTCGAAACACATTTGTTCATTTAACAGACCGGGAACTATTCCTGGAACTAGAGTAGTGTGGAAATCCACGTTTAGTTGTGGTCTATCTTCAAGGCCCTTTTTTTATGTAAACCAGCATTCACAGGTATAGGTTGTAGCAAACTTCAAACGTGTTTGTTTACAAAACCAACAAAATATATTTACCGAAATTATTCCAAATGACAGGGATGTATTTCAGAACTTGTTTTGTAGTGTACACTCTTGCTATTTGAATTGGAAAGAGAAGTTGTGGTTTTCTTTTTTTATATAAAAAAATGGGTCTTATTGAATCATCATCTTGTTCATAGCTTGTACTTTGTACTAAAAACTTTGTGAAGTTATTTGAGCTACATCCTCCATCAATTCAATATTATTATCAATAATAATTTTCTTCGAATCTTGATCCACGTGATCTCTTTATTAGCAACAAATATCATCTAAAACTTACTAGTCATGAACTTATTTGCATGAAATACAAAATTTTCCAATTTCGCAAACAAATACACTTGACTCAAACTTGCTCTTGTTGACTCAAAATAACCTCAAACGTGGGATGCTCAAGATGGAGGGATAATTTCCTATTTCATGACAAACCTTTAACTCACCAATTTCAATGAAATACTTCAAATAATCTTTATGATTAAACCAAGTAGCATTGATCCAAATATTAAGAAAAATCATCAATCCTCCAAATTCCATTATAACTTCAAATGCAAAAGGAACTAAGAAAGCCAATCCATGAGTGGTACATGTCTGAAAAACTTGATGGAGGTTCCTTACGATCTTGATATTTCCAACTCTAACTGAAGTGCAAATTGGATTCATACAATCATCCACCGTGAAACACTTGATTTGGTACACCCTGAGTAAACCCCGATTCTAGTGAAATGTATATTTATAGAAGTAAATACGTGGGTAGGACAAATTTGGGGTATGACAGAAGGGTTTACACTTCTCATAACTTATCCAAGTCTAAGGATCCTTGTTCTAGAACATTACATGTGAGGGGATTGGGATGTTTACAGGTTTGCAGGAGCCTTTGGCCTCATCATACCCTGTTACCAGTTTTGTTTTAAGAATGCACCACTTTGGACAGTTCTTGTGAAAACCCTGGATTTATGACTCTTTATTTGAGTCCCCCACCTGGTTACTGGTTTTCTGAGCCTCCATCCGGACTTATGAACACACATGGACCCTATCAAGGCAGATAAACAGATCCAACACTTGATCACAAACCCTTTGCATATCATTCTGCATACATCATTTTTGCATCATTTAACATTTGCCTATTTGTTTTACAGGGTATCCACCTTATTATCTTTGGTTTAGTTTTGACCCATTCTGCTGCTCAGACTTCTTCAGTCATCTTCTCCAGCACCTTCATCAGTTTGTCAGAGATTCTTCTCCAACTGTCTTCATTAGAGACACTTCTTCAGCATCTCCTTCGACAACCTTCATCAGGACTCCTTCTCAGTCTCTTCACCAGCATCCATTATCAGCATGGACACTTCCAGAAAGAACAACATCACATACCACTTCTTTGAGCCCACCCTGACAAGCATCAGACAAATCCAGTCTCTCATAACTCCTGATCATGTCCCATTATTCAGAGAATATTATGGAGGCATATTGGACATGATCATGGACCTGGATGCCTCCCAGAGGAGCATGATCCATACTTGCTTGCAGTTTTATGATCCTTCTCTCAGATGCTTCACATTTCCTAATTTTCAGTTGGGACCTCTTCTAGAAGAATTTTCCATGTTGTTAGGAGTTCCTATCAGGAGAGGGATTCCTTTCAACCCTGAGATGGTTGCTCCCAAGAATGAAGACATAACCAAGGCATTGCATTTGGAGCCTGCCCTCATTGATCAAAGCATGACCACCAAGGCTGGGGTACTAGGCCTTGACTTAGACTTCTTGATCTCCCAGGCCACCCTGCATGCTGTAGCAGGAAAGTGGGATGCTATTTGTGCACTCTTAGCCCTCATCATATATGGAGTGATCTTGTTTGCAGACGAGCCAAAGTTTGTAAGCAAGAATGCCATTCACCTGTTCTTACTGAGGAACCCAGTTCCTACCTTGCTTGGAGACTTCTATTATTCAGTACACCAGAGGAATGAGAAGCAAAGAGGAAGGCTGGTCAGATGTTGTGCTCCCCTTTATTACTGTTGGTTGTTAAGACATTTGCAAAAGTCAGACACTTTCCTGAACCCTCATCAGCCAAAGAACTGGGCTAAGAGATTGATTGCTTTGACTTCAGAAGACATCAGATGGTGCACTCAGAGTACCAAGGGCAAAGACATCATTACTAGTTTTGGGCAGTATCCTAATGTGCCTTTGATTGGAGTAAAAGGTTGCATCAATTACAACCCTTTACTTTTTAAGAGACAATTAGGGTATGCTTTGGTTCATCCCCCCAGAGGGCAAGACTTGACTGAGACCCTCTATTGTGAAATCCAGCACAACTTTGTTGTTGTCAAACAGGTTGCTTGGGCCCGAGACAACATTCAGACTAAGGGGACAGCTATCCTGGGCAAATGCAACAATATAGCTTCAGCACAGTATCTTGATTGGTCTCGTACCAGGGCACAGATTACCCGGATGCTGTTTACTTTAGAAGATGCACCTGGACCTTCAACAGTGCAACCTGCAGCTACTGTCAGTTTGGAAGAGTTTGAGAAGTTAAAAGAAAGGAATACTCAGCTCTCTGAAGCCTTGAAGAAGACCCTCTGGGAGAGGAATGACAGTCGTTTAGATAATGAGAGGTTAGAGAAGCTCCGGATTGAGCACTTGACCAAGATTGAGAAGACGGACGACTACATCAGAAAGGCTAGAGCAGGGGAGTTAGTGCTGAAGAATGCTTGCAAGGAAGCAAAGACTCAGAAGGCTAGGGCAGAGCATTATCTAGAGGAGAGCCAGGCTAGGTGGATCAGGATCACTGAAGCCCGTGCACAGGAAGATCAGAGAACTCAAGCTAAGATATAGCTGTTGGAGGCTAGAGATAAGAAGCATCAGGAGACACTATTAGCAGCACAGAAGGAGATATCTGAATTGAAACTCCGAGCGGAGTTGAAGAGGTCAAAGGACTAGTACAAGCATAAGAAGTTGACCAATTCCATTGCTACCAGGAACCTCCTCATCAGGACTATCACAGAGCACCCAGTAAGTCCAGTGACTGAGGCCCTCCTGAGGGAAGTCAGAGAGGATGACTTTGGATTGGATGTTTGACTCTTTTGATTGTACTTCATTTTGATTTGTATTTTCCTTTTGTTGATGTATTTATACCCACCATGGGAATGTTATTGTAATCAAACTATGTACCTTCACTCTTTGTAATATATATATATATATATATATATATATATATATATATATATATACGGTTTGTATTATTTTTGGTGGGCTTAATCTCTCTTCAGCATCAGCATTTCCTCGAGGTCTGGAAAGGTCAAAACCAAAGAACTAAACCGGATACCCTTGGAAGACAAATAGGCATCCTGCATTGCATACTAACATGTTCTCTGTTTTGTAGGTTTTTGTTTTGTTGTTGTTTCTCACTTTGTTGTGGTTTCAGGAAACATTGCTCGCAAAAGAGTGTTCCCTGTCAACAGAATACACCGGTACCCGACAAGAAACAACCTTCCGGGGCTACAGATGGATCAAGTTCAACAAGATCTGAATGAAGTGAGGGCCCAAATGGCCAATGAAAGGGTTGAGATGAGAAATCAGATGACTCAATTCATGACAGTGATGACTGGTCTAACTCAGAGATAGGAAAGACTAAGGGAGTTAGTTGAGCGACAAACTCCTGAGGAACACCATCCAGGTACAGGAGGTACCAGTAACAACGATCACGTGCAGCCTCGCACTGATCCACCAGAGTTTGGGCCTCATTTGAACCCAGATATCAATGCCATAAGGAATACTCAAGGTAACACTGCTGGAGGAAGGGTCTTGCAGGAAGATCCTCAAGAAGAGCAGTTTACTGTGGTCGGGGCTGGAGATGAGGTTTACGACCGTCGGTTGGATGAAATTGCAGAGAAGCTGAGGTCTCTTGAATCCCAAAACTCTATAGGTTTTGATGTCATGGACATGGGATTGGTGGAAGGGTGAGAATTCCTCACAAGTTCAAACCCCCGTGTTTTGAAAGATATAATGGCACATCCTTCCCACGCACCCACCTTCAGTCTTTCTTGGGGAGATTGAAAGCATACACCATGGACGAGAAGCTGTGGATGTTTTACTTCGAGGATAGCTTGACAGGGGCATCCCTAGAATGGTATTCCCACTTGACCAGGGCCACAGTAAGAAATTGGAAAGACTTGGCTGAAGCTTTTATCCGTCAATATCAATATAACCTGGACATGGCTCAAAACACGACCCTTCTAATGGGAATGTCTCAGTCTTCCCGTGAAAGCTTTAGGGAGTATGCCCAAAGGTGGAGGCAACTGGCTGCTGCAGTTCAACCCCCAATGTCTGAAAGGGAGATGGCAGACATGTTCATGAATACTCTCCAGGGGACATATATTGACAGATTGGCTGCATTTTCTTCCACCAGCTTTGCAGATGTGGTGATAGCAGGGGGAAAGGATAGAGAGCCTACTGAAGATGGGGAAGATCTCCGACAACGGTGCCAGTTCAAGCAGTGTAAGGAAGCCATTTGCTGGGCCCCGTAGATCTGATGAGACAAACTTTGTACACATGGGAAGAGGGAGACCCCAATACCTGCCCAGATCAGTTGCTGCTGTTACTATCCCTACTCCACCTCCTCAATATGTTCAACAACCACAACACTTTCCGCAACAACAACAATTTCCACAACAACGATCATACAACAACAATAACAACAATCAACAACAACGCCCTTTACAATAGCGGCCATCTCAGATCAACAGGGTGATTGACCCTATTCCAATGCCATATGCTACACTGCTGCCACAACTCCTAAAGCTCAATCTTGTTGAGTTGAGGACATTGGCTCCACCTGATTCTCAGAACCTTCCAAGAAATTACGATGTCAACGCTAGGTGTCCTTTTCATTCTACCCACCTGGTCACTCTATGGAAAAATGCAGAGCTCTGCATATGAAGGTCCAGGATCTGGTAGATTCAAAGGCCCTGAACTTTGCACCACCTCCCAATGTCATGAAAAATCCTATGCCAAGCCACAGTGGGCCAAGGATTAATGCTTTAGAGGAAGGATCACCCATGAGTTTTATAGAAGACATTGCATGTATTCAGACACCTCTGGCAGAGGTTAAAGCCCAACTTTTGAAATGCCAAGTGTATCCAGGTTGTGAGGCCTGTTGTGAATCATGCAAACTTTCCAAGAATGGGTGTGCGAGCTTGAGGAGTGGAATTAATGGCTTGATCAAAGAAGGCATTCTGCAAATTACAACCATTGCTTCTACAATGCCAACAACTCTTTTGTCAACAACAAGTGATTCTTCTACAATGGAAACAACCATTGTTCCTACTGATTCATTTACAACTTCAGCAACCATCTCTTCCACCACTTCAGCAAACAACAATTCCATTTCATCTCCTTCTACAACTCCAGCAACCACCAATAATGATGTCTCCAAAGTTACAATTTATTATGACCTGACAACGGTCCCGAACTCCAGCAACTTTCAACAATCTCAACAACAGTTTCAACCAAGCTTCAATTCACCACCTCCAACATCCACAAGAAGTCCTGTCACTATTTTTTATGATCCACAGACAATTACAGTTCCAACTTCTGCTGCAGTGAGCCCAGTCACTATCACGGTGCCAGGGCCAATTCCATATGATAAAGACAATGTTGTACCATGGCATTATGGTGCTGACCTTTACTGCAACGGAGAAAAAGTCCTTCTTGATTCTTCAGTTCCCACCCCACAAGTGGACAATGTCGGGGGAGGCGGAGGCTTCACCCGAAGCGGACGTCTCTTCGCGCCACAAGCTCCCAGAATTAATAACGAGGCAGAAGCTGCTGCCAAAGCCAGAGGGAAGAGTGTAATACCTGAAGAATACACACCAAAAGAGACTCATAAATCATCCTTTGATCAGGATGTAAATGAATTTATGAGGATAATTAAAAGAAGTGACTATAAAGTTGTGGATCAGCTCCACCAGACTCCTTCTAAGATCTCTATACTATCCCTGCTGTTGTGTTCCGAAGCCCATCGGGATGCACTACTCAAAGTTCTGCATGCTGCCTACGTGCCAGAAGAGATCACAGTGAATCAGCTGGAAACAGTGGTATCAAATGTCAATACTAGCCATGGGCTAGGTTTCACTGATGCTGATTTGACAACAGAAGGACGTCACCACAACAAAGCTTTGCACATAACCATGGAGTGCAAAGGAGCTGTGCTATCTCATGTTCTTGTAGACACTGGGTCCTCACTCAATGTCTTACCCAAGAAAGCTCTTGTCAAGCTCGAATATGATGGAATAGCTCTCCGACCAAGTAATCTTGTGGTCAGGGCTTTTGATGGCTCCAAAAGATCTGTTCTTGGAGAGGTGGAGCTACCAGTGATAATCGGTCCGCAAGTCTTTAAGACTATTTTCTATGTGATGGACATACAGCCGGCCTACAACTGTTTGTTAGGTCGACCATGGATTCACGCCGCAGGCGCAGTAACGTCGACCCTTCACCAGAAGCTGAAATATGAATGGGAAGGACAGGTTATCACCATCTGTGGTGAGGAGGACATCTTTGTTAGCCATTTGGCTACATACAAGTATATTGAGATGGATGGTGAAATCCATGAAACTATGAGCCAGGGGTTCGAGGCCTTGAATGTCAATGAGGCGACGACTGAAGTATTTGCTGCATCCCAGGAATACAGGGTGGGTACTTCAATTGTCTCCTATCAGCAAGCCCAGAAGGTTGTTGAAGATGGTAATTCCCAAGGCCGGGGCAAGTGTCGCTCCCAAAGATTTGCATCCCGGTACAAGCGCGAACGGTCGGCGAAAGGAACAATGAGAACACACAGCCGTGAACTCACTGGAGATGAATAGAGTCGCCAGCTAGGCATTTTTATCCCGGAGGAAAGGCAATGCTGCATAGACCTAGAAAAGATGGATAAGACGGTTGCGAACCAGAGAGACTGAGAAAGGGGGTTGGTTACAACCTGGGAAGGTATTAGCACCCAGATTGTCCGTCGTACTCGACGGGATCCACGCTTAAAAGATTTGTGTTTTAAAGGGGTAGTGTCAGTGCAATCTGTGTATAAAAGAGCTGGAAAATGATGTACATGTGTCAGTGTAAAAGAAGTGTGAAGTGTATAAATGATGTGTCAGTGTAAGGATGAGAGTATTCTCATGATCATGAGGCTAAGAGAATGATGCTGAAAGAGGGGGAATATACAGAGACTTTTGTTCGATAACTGTTACGTTATGCCTACGTATCCTCTCGTGCAATGAGGAAGTCAGAACACCGTAGTTCGACCCAAAGAGACTGATAGATGAATTGACTTATGAACTGCTTACTTGTCTATGCTCAAATGTATGACCTGTCTGGCTCAGGTGCAAACTGTCTTGCATTAGACGGAAGAAGCCAGTTCTCGTTTGTGAGTGAATGAGATGAGAAAAGAATCCCGAAGGAGACGATTATTGTTTGTTTTTTGAGTTTTCAGTCTTTTATTGCTTTTGAAAATTTGTCATAAGTTAATGAGCTTAAGCCTAAACCAATGGGTTAGCAAACTCATCACATCTTCCCTCTGATTAGGGGTAATGAGAATACCTTAAGTGTGAAGTCAGCTTCTCACACTTAATCACCTTTGGTATAGGATTAAGGTCATTGACCTACTTGTGATTATTTAGATGTTTTTGTTGTTTTTGTTTAGTGTTAAGTAATGAGGTTAAGCCATAATCAAGGATTTAACAGACTCATTACACCATCCTAATAGAAGGATAATAGATGAGAATGTTTAAGCTGAGGAAAACTCCTCAACTTAATCCATGATTAGGGATTAAGCTCATGACAAAACAAGCCTTTGATTAAGATGGATTTTATTTAGTGATATGATGATGAAGTGTATTTTTAGGGTTTGTAAGACAACTTGAGGGGGACTTGTCCATTAACACTAGGGTTAGTCCTTCTTAACCAATTAAGGAAGAATTAGAACCCTAATGCAAGGCCCAAGTTACAAGTATGATGTCTTGATACTTATTAAGTGAATTGATTAAGAGATTTAAACACATTAAGGGTTTAACACTTAGGATTAAAGTTATACACTCCATCCTAAGAGAAGGATGCAGGCATAAGCTTAATCACAAAGCCTTAAAGCCTTTAGGGTTTAGTCCCTGATTATGAGAAGAGAAGAGAAGACTCAAAGAAACACAAAGGTGAAACTAAGTGGGGGACTAATCAAAACCCTAATCATTGTCATGCTTGGTTGTTCCTAAGGTTTGTGAGGTTTAACAAGAAGAAGCCTTCAATGGAACCACCAGGAAGCAGATGAAAGGATCAGGAGAAGCAAAGCAACTTGCTTCATTCAAGAAGTCAAGTCACTTGAAGAAAGAAAGTGGGGAGAAGAAGAATGAGCAAGATCAAACTCAAACACAAACAAAAATGCAGCAATGGATGCAAGAGAGTGATGAAGAGAAAGTTATGAGAAGTGAAGGCAAATTCACTTCTCAAAGTCACTTACCACCTGAAAGGTTAGAAAAGGAATGCAATGCAATGCAAAATGGGATGAGATGACATGATGAGAAACAAAACCAGAAGCATATACATGATGCTAATGATGCTATGAGATGCTACAAACATGAGGCAGCACAATGGAAATGATCATACAAGTTCATGAATGCAAATGAAGCAAGTTAGGAACCATGAACATACATGAAAAGTTATGAAGTGCACATGACATACAACATGGCAAATACATGATGCAATGATCAAACATGCTTTCAATATGTCTTATGATGTCAAATGAATCAAATGGATGCTTGAAATGTCATGGCAAGTCATGTTGTGCAAGGGAAATGCAAGATGGATGCATATGGAAGCCCAAATTAGGGTTTATGAACAATGCAACAAACAAAAACCAAAACCAGAAGCAAACAACACTATAAAAAATTGAAAATGCACTCAAAGGACCCCTAATCCTATACTAACCCACTTCCCAAAGGAGAAGTTTCAACCCCTAACCAAGTTCAAGTTATGGTTTTCCTAAGATTTCTAGGGTTTTAGGGTTTCCAAACAAAAGAAATGCCAAACAAATGGAAAATGAAAGATCAAATCAAGGCCATTTAATCTCACAAACTATATGCTAAACACAATGCAATGCAAAAGGAATCAATGTCCAACTCTTCATGGATAGGCAGAAATGATTTTTGGAACTTTGGATCAAATTAATGCACAAAAATGATTTTAATTCAATGAAAAATTCTCAAAATGCATCAAGATCAAAAAGTAAATTTGGTTTGAAGGTTGGACAATGTTTCTAAATGTCTTAGAACATTTCATGAATTTTTTGGTGATTTTTAAATACCTAAAAGTATTTTTAATAAATTAATTTTCATTAATCAATTAAAAATAAACTTTTAAATATTTAAAAATACTTTTTTAATGCAAAAAATAAAAATAAAAATGTTTTTGTGTTTTAAAAATTAATGAAACTCTTGGCAAAAAGTTTCATAATTTTTAAAACATTTTTGCTATTTTAAATAAATTGTACAAAACAAATAAGAAAAAATGAAATAAAAACAAAATAAAATGGAAAGTATTTCAATCTGATGGTGGAGATTCGAACTGGGGTGGAAACCATTGACCGCGCGCGTTTATGAAGGGTCCAGATTGCTTCTGACTTTAATTAAGTTTTATGAAATAATTAAATGAGTTAATGGTGATTAGGGCACAGAGGACCCATCTGAACCACTCATCCACGCGCGAAGTCAAGGAAAGTCAAAGGATCCTACGCTCAAGATTCAAATGGACTTAATGACCTGAGATTAGGGCAAATGACATTCAGGTGACCGGAGGGAAGCTCCGGTCATCTTCTCCGGCAACAACAAAACCCTAGAATACGATTCAGGCCACCATTCTTCAAATCAAAGCCAGGGAAATGTTCCTCTACTCAAACCTCACTCAAAACACCTCTCAAACTAAATTTATCATGCTTAAACTAAGAGAATCGAAGCCATAAAGATTCACGGGCAAAGTTTCAGAGCCCTGGTAAATCCTCATTTCTCACTCATTTCCAATTCTAAAACCATCCCCATGATCAGCAAGACATACAAAATCAATTTATAACTTAAAAATCAAGCTCTGAGAGAAAAGTTTCATGGCCATACCTGAGATGGAGACTCCTGTTTCTGGGCTTTCAGAGCTATTCTTTGGTGCAAGCTTGCTCCACTGATTCCCCTGGTGCTAATGGTAGGCTTGGAATGAGCTTTAGCAAGCTATTTTGAGAGATTCCAATCTGATATATCAGAAAATGAGTTCTGTGTGTGAGTGGTTTCAAGCTCTGTTAATGGCTGATTCTGGTTCCTTTTGATGTGTTTGATTTGTTGGTGAAAAGAGTTTGGATGTTTGGTGGCTGTGGAAGGTGATTCGAAGAAGGGAAGCTTTGTGACAGTTTTTGTGAAGGCTGTATTCTAGTGTGCTTCTGGCTGTTTTGAGTGTTGGCTTGGGCTTAATGAAGCATGGTGAGATGAGTAGTGGAGTTTGTTTGAGTGTTTGAGGCCTGTGGAAGATGATTCGAAGGAAAATGCAGATTGGAGTGTTTTTGTGAATGTTGTCTTAGGGCTTGTTTCAGGCTGGCTCCTTATGTCAAATGGCTAGCATTTGGCTTGCATAAAATAATCTCATTGGTCAGATGATGTGACCTGGCCTGCTGTGATAGGTAAGTTCACTTTTGCAAATTGTCAACCTTTTTGTAAGAGAGGCATGGGCTAAGTTCTAGCTTGGTACAAGAGTGTGGGCTGGCGCAGCATGGTGTGTGAGTGAGGCTAGGGTGGTTCAGCAGCCAAGGCAACAAGTTGGTGAAAGTGTGATGATGGTTTTGCAAGTTGATCACCTTTGGTTCTTATGGAACTATCTTGCTACACAAGCCATGAAACATGAGAAATTTTGGTTCAAATCTGATTTTTAGAAGTTGTGTGATCATGTTGAGTGCATTAGAAGCCCATATGATGATTGAATTGGCCTTGAAAGGAGAATTTGCAACTTTGCCTTTTGGTGCATGACTTGAAAATTAGTGATTTTTGCCAACTTTAACACACCATAACTTTTGATCCAAGATGAATTAGGTCATGTTCTTGTACTTTTTGAAAAGGGAAAGATCTAATATACAACTTTCATGACCAAAGTTTTTTCATTTGAAGCATTTTTGGATCAAAAAGTAAGGGTTGAAAAATTGCCTAAAATGACAAATTCCTTAAAAGTCAACCATGCCCTAAAAAGTCAAGTTTGCAAAAACTTGTAATTCTTGAATTTTGTGAACTTCAACCTTCTTCCATGATCAAATAAAGATCATATACACTCAAAATGATGAAGATCACCCCTTGGTTGGGTCATTGGGGGCCTCAGATGCCCTGATTTTACACTGACTTGCTTGAAAAGTCAACTCTTGATCAGATGACTTCCCCATGGAATTTCTTCATGAAAATTGATATGCATACTCCCTATACTATATAGAGACCAATGGAAACAAGAATGACCAAAAAATTTGGAGTTATGGCCTCTGAAACTAAAACCCTAATTTTAGGTCAACTGTGCAGTCAAACCTGGCTCTGCATCCATACCAATCCTAGTTCTTGTGATTCTTTGGCATTTTTGACTTTGAGGGGATGTAATATGATGCTTGAACACACATAGACCCCTTTGAAGTGATTTATGACCTTTGGAGTGGCTCAAGAAGCTCTTGGATTGCTCAGATCACAAACCCTAGATGCAGATGACTTAGAACCAATGCAGTGAACCAAAAATGAGACATGAGATGGTATGATTGAGTTTATGCATATGAAATGATCACAAGCCATGGTGTGAATGGGTGAGGGAAAATTTGGGGTGTTTACAGCTGCCCCTATTCAAACATGAGTTAGCTGTGCAGGATGTAAGCGACGGCTTAACAGGCAAACAAGATAACTTGTGGTTGAATACCAAAGACAGTCCAAAATTTGCACTCACAGAATGAAGAAGAAAAGCGATATGAATTGTAAAAGAAAATAAAGTATATTGTAAAGTGCGGGCGACGGAGGACGACCGTCGAGCAGAGGACGACTGCTGGGTAAATAGCAATGACGGGGACGGCCGACATGCTGGGGATAAAAGGTAAAGCCAAGACGGGGACGGCCGACTAGCTGGAAAAATAAGATTATGATGGGGACGGCCATCAAGATAAAGCTGTAGAATTCTCTGGGGATCAATGAAACATGACGGGGAAGGCCATCAAGTTCATAAAGTAAAGTTACCAACGACGGGGACGGCCATCGGGTTAAAAAGAAAAGGGACCACGACGGGGACGGCCATCGGGTTAAAGAATAAATGAAATAAACAGATGATGAGGTACGATCATCAAAGGTTAAGGATGATCACCTAGCAGGGGACGGCTGCTCTGTTGGGTTAAGATGAGGGATGGTCATCTAAGGTGGAGGACGACCACCTGGCAGGGTACGGCTGCCGAAAATATCGCGACATAGGACGAATGCCGGATAGGAAATCAACGATGGGGACGGCCATCGGATGAGCATGATGGAGGACGACCATCAAGAGGT
Organism: Lathyrus aphaca; assembly: GCA_963966055.1. Classification (NCBI taxonomy): domain Eukaryota; kingdom Viridiplantae; phylum Streptophyta; class Magnoliopsida; order Fabales; family Fabaceae; genus Lathyrus; species Lathyrus aphaca. Next base: position 185,250,131 of record OZ014520.1, read on the forward strand.
GGAGGACGACCACCTAGCAGGGGACGGCTGCTCTCGGGGTTTATCATGACATAGGACGAATGTCAGATAACCAAAATCAACAATGGGGACGACCATTGGATAAAATGATGAAGGACGATCATCAAGAGGTGGAGGACGACCACCTAGCAGGGGACGGCTGCTAAAAATCAACGATGGGGACGGCCATCGGATGAGCATGATGGAGGACGACCATCAAGAGGTGGAGGATGACGACCTAGCAGGGTACGGCTGCTCTCAGGGTTTATCGTGACACAGGACGAGTGTCAGATAAAAAGAAAATTTGCTTTGTCGGTGATATACTGGGGTATAGTAAACACGGACGAGTGTTTATATCCAAGCAACAAAAGGTATAAGTGTTTAGACACTATGTATAGATTAAAGATGCGGACGAGCATCCTTAAGACTACGATACGGACGAGTATCGGGTAGAAACAAATACTGACACGTGTTCAGAGATGGTGATACGGACGAGTATCAACTGGTTAATAGAGAACACGGACGAGTGTTGAATCTGAAGGGACTCTTATGGGGAAGAGTAGATACAGACGAGTATCTATATTTACAAGACATGAGTGTTTGACACAATGTATGGATTAAAGATGCGGACGAGCATCCTTAAGACTATGATATGGACGAGTATCATGCAGAAACAAACCCTTGACGCATGTTCTGAGATGATGGTACGGACGAGTACCAACGAGTTAACAAAGAACAAGGACTAGTGTTGAATCTGTGGGGATGTAAGTGGTATATATAAGATACAGACGAGTATCAGTATAAGAGTGAGTGGTGTATAGATGAGTGTTTAACTGCTGGGGAGAGTGACACGGACGAGTGTCAAAAGGAGAAGCGTGTGATATGAACAAGTATCTAGTATACAAAGTGTAGATGACTGCGCTGGGGATATGACACGGACGGGTGTCAAAGGATGTATATACAAGTAGGTGAGTGCAAAGAGGATGTCTTTGGCTTTCTGCTGGGTTATGACACAGATGGGTGTCGAAGAGTATCTGTAATATGAGTGGTTTTGTCTACACAGGGTATTCGGATGACTTCACTGGGGAGTGATGACATGGTCGGGTGCCAAAGAGGGTATATATACTGGTGTTTGGGAATGTGAGGCCACTGCTTTTGCTGGGGAACCTCCGCTGGGGATTTGGGGGAAGTATTCTGTATATTGACGGATTGTCATTATTCACAAGTGTTCGATTCAAAACATGGCTTATGAATATGCTATATGTTTGATTTTTGCCGTAATGCTCCGTGTTAAAACGGAATGCTACGCTTTGTGGGTGAATATGATGCGAATGCTATGATTGTGCAAAGATACCAAACCGGGATTTCGGATCCCGTTGCTTGTGAAGATCTTTGGCCGATCTGCTTGAAATAGACATTCCAGCTGGGGATGAGATCATTGGTAGATCTGATGATATCATATCTGCTTGGGGATTCGGGTCACTGAGAGACCTATTCCAATAAATTAAAGACCCAGCTGGGGTTTGTAGAAGCTTTCTTCACTCTGTTGTGATCTTCTATGCGCTGCCTTTCTGGATAGAGGCTGAAGCTCCGTGGGGGGATGGCTCCCTGATTGTTGTACTCGGCTGAGGATGAAATGGCAACTCGGCTAGGAGCAGTAGCAAGTGGCAGCTCAGCTGGGGGAAGTCATGAGAGGCAACTCAGCTGGGGAGATAGCACTCTGGGTGCCAAGATTGAGTGTTGATTTGCCAGCTTACTGGGATGAAGCCTACATGCCCCATGTTGCGCTTCGGATTCCTGCAATCCTGCAAAGATAGAAACATACAAGTGATCCCGAGGTATCCCTTACCGGATTCCGTCATAGGGGTTTAGATACTCCTGAGAGTAAGTATATTTCCTGCAAGCATGTGTTTATTTGAAGATAGACATCTGTATTCTATGCAACCAATTTTCCTTTATCAGACATTTTTTTGCAAATAAAAATGTACAAGACGAGACATGACTGAAAATCTGATTTTATTAATTCATATGCCCTGAATCGGCGAGATACAGTCAAAGAAACAAATCCCCTGAAATGAGGAGATTGTTACAAATTGAGAAACAAAATGCTGGCAATGTTGATGACGCTTTAAGGAGCTTCCTCTTTACTATGACTCGTATGACTTTTGACGTTCTTCTCATCTTGCTTTCTGAAGAAGGCTGATTCTGACTGAGGCTTGATCCTTTCGAAGCTTACCAAGTTGTAAACGATACAGACGAATTCAGACTGCAGTTGTTCGCTTATTCCCTTATTTTGCATGGATCGCCCTTTCGGGTTTTCAATCCATCGGGATACCCATTTTTGCCTGAGCTGTCCAATGCGGCTTTTCAACTCAGCGGGTTTACATTTTTGTTTATTTTCCCTTATTTTTGCCCGAGTCTTTTATTCTGTTTTTGACTCGCCGGGATGCCCTATTTTTGCCTGAGCTGTCCAATGCGGCTTTTCAACTCAGCGGGTGTACATTTTTGTTTATTTTCCCTTATTTTTGCCCGAGTCTTTTATTCTGTTTTTGACTCGCCGGGATGCCCTATTTTTGCCTGGACTTACATTCTGTTTTTGTGTCCAGCGGGTCATTTTATGCGAAGTATTTTTTAACTGCATCTGAATTCACAGGGGACGGGAAATCCTCACCGTCCATGGTGCTGAGATCAGTGCTCCACCGGAAAAAACTATCTTTACCACAAATGGTCCTTCATAATTTGGAGTCCATTTACCCCTGTGGTCTGTATGAGGAGGGAGGATTCTCTTCAGCACAAGATCTCCTACTTGGTACTCTCGGTGCCTGACTTTCTGATCGAAGGCTTTCTTCATTCTCTTCTGATATAACTGCCCATGACAGATTGCAGCCAATCTTTTCTCTTCGATCAGACTCAGTTGTTCGTATCGGGATCGGACCCACTCTGCTTCGCTCAGTTTAACATCCATTAGTACCCGTAGAGAGGGTAATTCAACTTCAACCGGTAGGACTGCTTCCATACCATACACAAGTTGATACGGTGTTGCCCCAGTGGATGTTCTGATTGACGTGCGGTACCCATGCAAGGCGAATGGTAGCATTTCATGCCAGTCTTTGTAGGTGATTACCATCTTCTGCACAATCTTCTTGATATTCTTATTAGCTGCCTCAACAGCGTCGTTCATCTTTGGCCTGTAAGGAGAAGAATTGTGATGTTGAATCTTGAAGTCCCGACATATCTCTGCCATCATTTTGTTGTTCAAGTTGGAACCATTGTCAGTAATGATTCGCTCGGGAACTCCATATCGACAGATGATATCTCTCTTCAGAAATCTGGCTACCACTTGTCTTGTAACATTTGCATATGAGGCTGCTTCGACCCACTTGGTGAAGTAATCAATGGTGACCAAGATGAATCTGTGGCCATTTGAAGCAGTTGGCTCAATCTTTCCGATCATATCAATGCCCCACATAACAAAGGGCCATGGTGAAGACATTATGTTCAAAGGATTCGGAGGCACATGCACCTTATCTGCATAAATCTGGCATTTATGGCACCTTCTGGCATAAGCACAACAGTCTGCATCCATTGTGATCCAGTAATAACCTGATCTTAACAATTTCTTAGCCATGGCATGCCCTCCTGCATGGGTACCAAAGGATCCTTCGTGCACTTCATGCATCAACAAGTCCGCTTCTGTCTTATCAACACATCTGAGGAGTACCATATCAAAGTTCCTTTTGTATAAAGACCCATCAGTGTTCAGAAAGAAACTACCAGCAAGCCTTCTCAAAGTCTTCTTATCATTGGAAGATGCCCCAGGTGGGTATGTTTGATCCTCCAAGAAGCATTTAATGTCATGGAACCAAGGCTTATCATCTTTAACAACATCTGCTGCGAACACATATGCTGGTCTGTCAAGTCTGGACACTGAAATCTGAGGTACAAAGTTGGCAGCCTGAACTTTGATCATGGACGAAATGGTAGCCAGGGCATCTGCAAACTGATTCTCGTCCCGAGGGATATACTCAAGCTTGACTGTTGTAAAGAAAGTCAACAACCTCCTTGTATGATCCCTGTAAGGTATCAGATGATCCTGGTGGGTGTACCATTTGCCATTGGTTTGTTTAATTACCAGAGCTGAATCTCCGAATACGGTCAATGTCTTGATCCTGAGGTCAATAGCTTCCTCAAGACCCATAATGCAAGCTTCGTATTCAGCTTCGTTGTTAGTGCAGTTGAAAGTGAGTTTTGCCGAGAAAGGCATGTGAACTCCTTTAGGTGTAATGAGTACTGCACCAACACCACGACCATTCATGTTAACAGCCCCATCAAACATCATAGTCCATTCTTCTTCCGGGTCAGGCCCTTCAGTGTGAACAGGCTCTTCATGATCTTTTGCTTTTATGAACATGATGTCTTCATCAGGGAAGTCAAATCTCATAGGCTGGTAATCATCAATGGGTTGCTCAGCAAGATATTCAGACAATACGCTGCCCTTGATGGCTTTCTGAGATGTGTATTGGATGTCATACTCTGTAAGGATCATTTGCCATCTTGCAACCCGTCCGGTAAGGGCTGGCTTCTCAAATATGTACTTGACTGGGTCCATTTTAGAGATCAACAAAGTAGTGTGGGTCAACATATATTGCCTCAGTCGGCGAGCAGCCCACGCTAAAGCACAGCAAGTTTTCTCGAGCAGTGAATAACGTTGTTCACAGTCGGTAAACGTTTTGCTTAGGTAGTATATTGCATACTCTTTTCGACCAGACTCATCATGCTGGCCCAGCACACACCCCATTGACTCTTCTAATACTGTCAAGTACATTATCAGAGGTCTTCCTTCAACTGGTGGCATAAGGATTGGAGGCTCTTGTAAGTATTCTTTGATTTTGTCAAAAGCCCTTTGGCAGTCTTCGTTCCACCTGACCGTCTGTTCTTTTCTCAACAGTTTGAACAAGGGTTCACAGGTTGCTGTAAGGTGAGATATGAACCGTGAGATGTAGTTCAATCGACCTAAGAACCCTCAAACTTCTTTTTCTGTCTTTGGTGCAGGCATTTCTTGAATGGCTTTGACTTTATCAGGGTCAACTTCAATCCTTTTCTCACTTACAATAAATCCCAGCAGCTTACCGGATCGCACCCCGAATGTGCATTTGTTGGGGTTCAACTTTAATTGGTACCTCCTCAGACGCTTGAACAGCTTCAACAGGTTTACCAGGTGGTCTTCTTCAGTGAGGGACTTAGCAATCATGTCATCCACATAACATTCGATTTCTTTATGGATCATGTCATGGAATAATGTTACCATAGCCCGTTGATACGTTGCACCAGCATTCTTCAGTCCGAATGGCATCACCTTGTAACAGAACGTGCCCCAGGGTGTGATGAAGGTTGTCTTCTCCATGTCTTCAGGTGACATCTTAATCTGATTGTATCCTGAAAATCCGTCCATGAAGGAGAATACTGAGAACTGAGCCGTGTTGTCAACCAATACATCAATGTGAGGTAGTGGGAAGTCATCCTTCGGGCTGGCTCTGTTCAGATCCCGGTAGTCAACACACATTCTTACTTTGCCGTCCTTCTTAGGCACAGGCACAATATTAGCAACCCACGGCGGATAGCTAGTTACAGCAAGGAATCCGGCGTCCCACTGCTTCTGTACCTCTTCCTTGATTTTCATTGCCATATCTGGGCGAGTACGGCGTAATTTCTGTTTAAGCGGCGGGCATTCTTCTCTTAAAGGCAGCTTGTGCACAACAATGTCGGTTTCCAAGCCTGGCATATCTTGATAAGACCAAGCAAACACATCCACATACTCTTGAAGCAGGTCAATCAGTTGTCTCTTCACTGAGTCTTGTAAGCAGGTCCCAATTTTAACTTCTTTCACGTCTTCATCTGTACCAAGATTGATCGTCTCCACCTCCTCCTGATGAGGAGTGATAACCCTTTCCTCTTGTCTCAACAATCTGGCTAGCTCTTCAGGAAGCTCATATTCTTCTTCAACCCCTTCATCGGCTTGATTGATTGGATTGTCAAAGTCATACAAAGTCATAGCCGTGCTGTTGTCGGTGCTGTCAGGAAGGCACTCTCTGCAAGGGTTCAGTTTGTTCATTTCAGTGATTGATTTTAATCTTGTTTAGAAAAGTGAAATAAATTTGTCATTTTGAAAACATCGCCATTTATTTTTTTGTACAAAAAAGAAAAATGGAAAAACAGTGAGCGGAAAAGAAAAGGACTCATTTGCAAAAAGATGTCTGATATTTCATTGGTTAATCTTGTTTGCACAAAAAGTACAGATGGCCCGATTACAAAATGAGTCTTGTCATCTTGGGCAAGATGCAAGACTTTGATGCATGCTATAAAAATACAGGAAATAATAATTACTCTGCATGAGTAACTCTTATAATTTCCTGGGAAGACCAGTTTGAGATACTGCTCCCCGGGATCTTTGGACGAATCCAGCTCTCCAGGTTGCGTTCTTCTTCCAGCTCGTCTTCCAAATTGTTGATAGCATCAGGGGTGAGCATTCCCCCACTGACAAAACTGGGCTTCTCAGCAGCCTCCGCTTGATTCTGTTGAGTTGGTCTGTAACCCAACCCAAATTTGTCTTTCTTCTCCTCCACAGATAAAACCTTGCCCCAGCCTTGGGCAGTTCCTTCCTCAACAACCTTCCGGGCTTGTTGATAAGATGACATGGAGATTCCAGATACAGCAGATGCTTCATTAACATTCAGGGCCTCAAACCCTTGGCTCATTGTTTCATGGATCTCCCCATCCATCTCAATATACTTATAGGTATCCAGATGGCTAACAAAAATATCCTCCTCCCCACAGATAGTAACAACATGGCCTTCCCACTCAAATTTTAACTTCTGGTGAAGGGTAGACGTTACTGCGCCAGCGGCGTGAATCCACGGCCTACCCAATAGACAGTTGTAGGCAGGCTGTATATCTATCACATAGAAGGTCGTTTTGAAAGTTTGCGGGCCAATCGTTATGGGCAACTCAATCTCTCCCAGAATCGATCTCTTAGAACCATCAAAGGCTCTCACCACCAGGTTGCTGGGTCTTAACGCCAATCCGTCATACTCTAGCTTCACAAGGGCCTTTTTAGGTAAGACATTTAGGGATGACCCCGTGTCTACCAGCACATGGGAAAGGACAGCACCTTTACATTCCATGGTTATGTGCAAAGCCTTGTTATGGTTGCGGCCTTCCGTGGTCAAATCAGTGTTGGTGAACCCTAGTCCCTGACTAGCATTAACATTTCCAACTACAGCTTCCAGCTGATTGACAGTGATCTCTTCAGGCACGTAAGCCGCGTGCAAGACTTTGAGTAGTGCGTTCCGATGGGCTTCGGAGCACATAAGCAATGATAGGATTGAGATCTTGGAAGGCGTTTGATGAAGCTGATCCACTATTTTGTAATCACTTTTCTTGATGATTCGCATGAACTCATCAACCTCTTGATCAAAGGGTGTTCTCAAAGCTTCTTTAACAGTCTGCTCTTCTTGCACCAAGCTTTTCCCTTTTGCCTTGGCAGCAGCTTCTGCTTCGGCAGTGGGTCTCTGAATTTGTGGAGCAAAGAGACGTCCCCTTCGAGTGAAGCCTCCGCCTCTTCCCACATTGTCTATTTGTGGTGCAGGTGTTGATGGTTCAAGAGTGATTTTCTTTCCTTCGCAGTATACATCAGAGCCGTAGTGCCAAGGGATGGCCCTATTGCTTTCATAAGGTACTGGTCCAGGCACTGTGACAGTGACCGGACTGATGGCAGCTGCAGAAGGGACTGTGATAGTTTGCGGATCATAATAAATTGTGACTGGTGCTCTGATGGGAGCAGCACCTTCTGAGTTGTAGGCAGAGTTGTTTTCAGGATCATAAAATATTGTGACAGTTGAGACGTCTTCATGATTTGTTGCTGATGTTGTAGGAGATATTGTCGGAAGGATGGACGTTGTTGTTGTAGGAGATTCAAACTGGAGTGGTGCTGAAGTTGTAGAAGGAAAATTTGTTGATGGCTGATCAGTTGAGATGATAGATGAAGTACTTGTTGATGAAACCGAAGAATTGTCAGGTACAATGGTTGCTGCAGTTGTAGGAGATACCGGAATTGTTGTTGTTGAGATTGCTGGATTTGTTGGAAATGATGTGGTGATTTGAAGTTGGCCACTCTGAATGAGACCGTCTATGCCATTCCTCAGGTTATCGCACCCATTTACTGAAATATTGCAGTAAGCACACCCTAACTCACACCCCGGGAACATTTGACATTCGAGGAGCTGAGCCTTAATTTCTACCAACGGTGTCCGGATCTGACCCACACTGGTTATTAAATAAGACGGCTTGTCTTCTTCAATAGCGTTGATTCTGGGACCTCCGTGATGTGGCATAGGATTTTTGTTGACATTGGGTGGTGGTGCGAAATTCAGAGCTTTTGAGTCTACTAGGTCTTGTACCTTCATGTGCAGGGCTCTGCACTTTTCTGTACTGTGGCCAGGTGCATTTGAATGAAAGGCACATCTGGCGTTGGAGTCATAATTCCTGGGTAGACTGTTGGGATCTGGAGGGGCCAATTTCCTTAGCTCAACTAGGTTGAGTTTCAGGAGTTGTGGCAGCAATGTAGCATATGGCATAGGGATCGGATCTATCACCCTATTAGCTTGAGGAGGCCTTTGTTGGAATGGCCTTTGCTGGTTGTTGTTGTTGGTGTTGTTGTAGTTTCTCGGAGGATACTGAGCTTGTTGATGGTACTGAGGTTGTTGTTGATAGTTTTGCTGCGGAGGTTGATAAGCTGGTTGAGGATGAGCTGGAGCGGGAATGGTGACTGCCGCTACAGACCTGTGAACATATTGAGGTCTGCCCCTGTTGGTGTGGATGGCATTGGTCTCGCCAATTCTTCTCGGGCCTGCAAAAGGCTTTCTTGCATTACTGGATGAGCTTGCACCGTTGTCAGAAATCTTACCCATCTTTAATAGGCTTTCAATTCTCTCCCCTGCTATGACTACATCTGCAAAGCTGGTAGACAAGAAGGTAGCCAGCCTGTCAATATATGTTCCCTGGAGGGTGTTCATAAACATATCTGCCATTTCCCTCTCAGACATAGGTGGCTGAACAGCAGCAGCCAATTGCCTCCATCTCTGGGCGTATTCTCGGAAACTTTCCCTTGACGACTGTGACATTCCCATTAGGAGAGTCCTGTTGGGTGCCATATCTAAGTTGTACTGATACTGTCTGATAAAGGCCTCTGCCAGGTCCTTCCAACACCTGATAGTTGCTCTTGTCAGATGAGAGTACCATTCTCTTGAAGCTCCCGTCAAGCTATCCTAAAAATAGAACATCCAGAGCTTCTCATCCATAGTATAGGCCTTCAGCCTTCCCAGAAATGATTGTAGATGGGTTCGGGGACAGGAAGTCCCATTATACTTTTCAAAGCATGGTGGCTTAAACTTGTGGGGAATCCTGACCCCATCTACCAAGCCCATATCCATAACATCAAAACCCAAAGAGTTTTGAGACTCTAAGGATCTTAATTTCTCAGCTATCTCATCCAACCTTCTATCATAAGCTTCTTCCCCAGCACCCATTACTGTGAACTGATCCTCTTGAGGGTCTTCTTGCAGTACCCTGCCTGCAGTGGCAGTCCCCTGAACATTTGCAGGAATATTGACCTCTGGATGAAGATGGGGGCCAAATACAGGGGGGTTAACATGAGGTTGAACCCTTTCATTGTTGCTGGTGCCGGCAGTCCCTATATGTGGATCCTCTTGATTTCTCCCTTCCACCAATGCTCTGAGCCTCTCCTGGCTTTGAGCCATGTTGTTCATTACCTCCATAAACTGTGTCATTTGGTTCCTCATTTCCAACCTCTCGTTGGTCATTTGGTTCCTGACCTCTGTAAGGTCCTGCTGCATCTGATCCATCTGTATGCCCGGAAGGTTGTTACGGATTAGATAACGGTGCGGACGGTTGAGGGGAAATACCCGGCGTCGAGCAATAGTTCCTGAACATCACAACAGAGTTAGCAACAATAAAACAAAAACCTACAAAACAAACAAAAGGGTTAGCATGCAATGCAGTATGCTTATTTGTTTTCAAGGTATCCGGCTTGGCATTCAGTTCTGACCCTTCCAGACCCTTGAAGATGCTGTTGATGTTGCTTTCGAAGTAAACTCGGATGGAACAAACTAATACATATATTACAAAAGGCAAAAATGGTACATAGTTTGTTTACAAAAACAAGCCCTCTGAAGGGGTCAAAATATATTACAAGAAAATAAAAGTACATGGAATGAAAGCAACAACAAGCAAATGGTCAAACACCAAGACCAAACTCATCCTCCCGAACTTCCTTGAGAAGTGCTTCGGTCACAGGATCAGCTGGACGCTCCGTGAGATTCCTGATGAGGAGATTCCGGGTGGTAACAGCTGCAGTTAGCTTCTTGTGCTGACTTTGGTCCTTTGACCTCTTCACTCCAGCTCTGATCTTTAGCTCTGATATTTCCCTCTGGGCTGCTGCCAGGGCTTCCTGCTGCTCCTTTGCACTAGCTTCCAGCTGCTCTATCCTGTCTTGGACCCTCTTATCTTCCAGAGTACAAGCCTCGGTGATCCTGACCCACCTAGCCTGACTCTCCTTCAGATACAAGTCTGTCCTTGCTCTCTGGAACTGGGCTTCCTTGCAAGCATTCTTCAGAATTTGTTCTCCAGCTTTAGACTTCTTGATATAATCCCCAGACTTCTCAATTTTAGCCAGATGCTCCACTCTCAGCTTCTCTAACCTCTCAATATCCAACCTACCATCACTCCTCTCCCAGAGGGTCTTCTGCAAAGCCTGAGTTAACTTCTCATTTCTTTCTTTCAAGCTCTCAAAATCCTCTAAGCTGACAGTGGCAGGAGGTGGTGCTGAGGATGATCCAGGCATATCTTCCATGGTAAAGGGCATTCCAGAAAATTGAGCCCTGGCATGGGACCACTCATAATATTGTGCTGATGCTACATTGTTGCACTTCCCCAGAATGGTTACTCCCTTGGTTTGAACATTGTCCCAGGCCCAGGCTGCCTGCCTAACAATAGCCAGATTAGGCTTGTTCTCACAATAAAGAGTCTCAATCAAGTCTTGTGCCTTAGGAGTGTGGACCGGTGCATAGCCCAGTTGTCTTTTGAACAGCAGAGGATTGTAATTAATACTACCCTTAACTCCTATTAGGGGCACATTGGGAAAATGCCCACAGCTGGTGATGATATCCCTGCCTTTTGTGCTTTGAGTGCACCATCTGATATCAGCTGAAGTTAGTGCAGTGAGTCTCTTAGCCCAGTTTCTCTGCTGATGAGGGTTCAAAAATGCATCTGTCCTAGGCAAATGCCTGAGAAGCCAAGTATGGAACAAAGGAGCACAACACCTCACTAATCTTCCCCTCTGCTTTTCATTCCTCTGATGCACTGAGTAATAGAGATCCCCCAATAAAGTGGGCACTGGGTTCCTCTGAATGAAAAGATGGATTGCATTCTTGCTAATGAATCGAGGCTCATCTGCAAACAATACAATTCCATATATGCCCAGGGCCAATAAAGCACAGACAGCTTTCCACTCTCCTAAAGAAGCTTTCAGGGTAGCTTGAGAGATCAAGAAATCCAGATGGAAGCCAGGGATTCCAGCTTTAGAAGTCATATGCTGCTCAATCAGAACAGGTTCCAGATGCAAAGCCTTGGCTACTTCTCCATTACCAGGAAAGACCATCTCAGGGTTGAAAGGGATTGCACCCCTGATAGGTATACCAACTAATGATGAGTATTCCTCCAATAAAGGGCCTAGCTGAAAGTCCTGAAAAGTGAAACATCTCAGTGGGGGATCATAAAACTGAAGGCAGGTGTGGATCAGGCTTCTCTGTGAAGGGTCCAGATCCATAACCATATCAAGTATATCTCCATAGTGTTCCCTGAACAATGGTATATGGTCTGGAGTGATCAGGGTCTGAATCCTCCTGATGTCAGCTAACTCTGGCTGGAAGAAGTGGTAGGTGATGTTGCTCTTTTTAGGTGCCATGTTGTTGAGACTGAGTAGAGACAAGTGCTGATGATGATACTGAAGAATGGGCCACTGATTGGCTGGTGCAGGTGACTGAAACAAATAGCTGATAGCTGATAGCTGAAGCAGGTGCTGATGAAGATAGGTCAATACTGAAGATAGGGTCAAAACCAAACCAAAAATGAAAGTGGATACCCTGAAACACAAATAAGCAAATGTCAAAATGATGCAATGATTATGTATGCAAATGATATGCAAGGGTTTGTGACTGAGCTGGATCTGATCAAATGCTCTGATATAGGTCCAAGTATGTTCAAGAAATCCGGATGGAGGTCTATAAATCCAGTAACCAAGGTGGGGGGCTCAAATAAAGAGCCACATGTCCAGGGTTTAGAATCACAAGAACTGTTCCAACATGGAGTATTCTTAAACAAACAAAGTAATAGGGTATTCTGAGGCCAAGGTACCTGCAAACCTGTAAACAGCCCATCCCCCTCACAGGTGGTGTTCTAGAACAAAGATCCTCAGACTTGGATCAGTTATGAGAAGTGTAAACACTTCTAACCCGGAGGTACAGTGTTTACAATAACCATAAAAGTTCCTCCTCTAATTCTCCTCAGTTTCTGAAGGTCAAAACTAAAGGTCATCCAGACTTAGCAGGCTTCCCAGGTAGCCCTAGCATTGCAGGAAATCTGCAACACAGAGTTCTCAAGAAGAAACCCATATCTGAACCGTGTTTCATATTCCCGCGCCAGACCGAGATGGAATGGGAAAGAATATGAACCACTCTAGCCTAGGTGTCACTCAGGTCCCAGGTATAGGACCTTAACTCTCAATGGAACACCCACCCACCAAAGCAAAACCAGATCCAGCCAGACAGCATGACAGTATGATATATGTAAAGCAGTAAAGAAAGTAATAAAACAAACTGTACATAAAGCAAAAATAAAACATATACAAACACAAATAAGCACATAACACCCCAATAAACACAAATCAATCAAGCGCTAGGAGGAACCCACAAAAAGAACCAGAAGCCCTGGTTGCAGTATAATGGTCCCCAGCAGAGTCGCCAAGCTGTCGCTCCCAAAGATTTGCATCCCGGTACAAGCGCGAACGGTCGGCGAAAGGAACAATGAGAACACACAGTCGTGAACTCACTGGAGATGAATAGAGTCGCCAGCTAGGCATTTTTATCCCGGAGGAAAGGCAATGCTGCATAGACCTAGAAAAGATGGATAAGACGGTTGCGAACCAGAGAGACTGAGAAAGGGGGTTGGTTACAACCTGGGAAGGTATTAGCACCCAGATTGTCCGCCGTACTCGACGGGATCCACGCTTAAAAGATTTGTGTTTTAAAGGGGTAGTGTCAGTGCAATCTGTGTATAAAAGAGCTGGAAAAGGATGTACAGGTGTCAGTGTAAAAGAAGTGTGAAGTGTATAAATGATGTGTCAGTGTAAGGATGAGAGTATGCTCATGATCATGAGGCTAAGAGAATGATGCTGAAAGAGGGGGAATATACAGAGACTTTTGTTCGATAACTGTTACGTTATGCCTACGTATCCTCTCGTGCAATGAGGAAGTCAGAACACCGTAGTTCGACCCAAAGAGACTGATAGATGAATTGACTTATGAACTGCTTACTTGTCTATGCTCAAGTGTATGACCTGTCTGGCTCAGGTGCAAACTGTCTTGCATTAGACGGAAGAAGCCAGTTCTCGTTTGTGAGTGAATGAGATGAGAAAAGAATCCCGAAGGAGACGATTATTGTTTGTTTTTTGAGTTTTCAGTCTTTTATTGCTTTTGAAAATTTGTCATAAGTTAATGAGCTTAAGCATAAACCAATGGGTTAGCAAACTCATCACATCTTCCCTCTGATTAGGGGTAATGAGAATACCTTAAGTGTGAAGTCAGCTTCTCACACTTAATCACCTTTGGTATAGGATTAAGGTCATTGACCTACTTGTGATTATTTAGATGTTTTTGTTGTTTTTGTTTAGTGTTAAGTAATGAGGTTAAGCCATAATCAAGGATTTAACAGACTCATTACACCATCCTAATAGAAGGATAATAGATGAGAATGTTTAAGCTGAGGAAAACTCCTCAACTTAATCCATGATTAGGGACTAAGCTCATGACAAAACAAGCCTTTGATTAAGATGGATTTTATTTAGTGATATGATGATGAAGTGTATTTTTAGGGTTTGTAAGACAACTTGAGGGGGACTTGTCCATTAACACTAGGGTTAGTCCTTCTTAACCAATTAAGGAAGAATTAGAACCCTAATGCAAGGCCCAAGTTACAAGTATTATGTCTTGATACTTATTAAGTGAATTGATTAAGAGATTTAAACACATTAAGGGTTTAACACTTAGGATTAAAGTTATACACTCCATCCTAAGAGAAGGATGCAGGCATAAGCTTAATCACAAAGCCTTAAAGCCTTTAGGGTTTAGTCCCTGATTATGAGAAGAGAAGAGAAGACTCAAAGAAACACAAAGGTGAAACTAAGTGGGGGACTAATCAAAACCCTAATCATTGTCATGCTTGGTTGTTCCTAAGTTTTGTGAGGTTTAACAAGAAGAAGCCTTCAATGGAACCACCAGGAAGCAGATGAAAGGATCAGGAGAAGCAAAGCAACTTGCTTCATTCAAGAAGTCAAGTCACTTGAAGAAAGAAATTGGGGAGAAGAAGAATGAGCAAGCTCAAACTCAAACACAAACAAAAATGCAGCAATGGATGCAAGAGAGTGATGAAGAGAAAGTTATGAGAAGTGAAGGCAAATTCACTTCTCAAAGTCACTTACCACCTGAAAGGTTAGAAAAGGAATGCAATGCAATGCAAAATGGGATGAGATGACATGATGAGAAACAAAACCAGAAGCATATACATGATGCTAATGATGCTATGAGATGCTACAAACATGAGGCAGCACAATGGAAATGATCATACAAGTTCATGAATGCAAATGAAGCAAGTTAGGAACCATGAACATACATGAAAAGTTATGAAGTGCACATGACATACAACATGGCAAATACATGATGCAATGATCAAACATGCTTTCAATATGTCTTATGATGTCAAATGAATCAAATGGATGCTTGAAATGTCATGGCAAGTCATGTTGTGCAAGGGAAATGCAAGATGGATGCATATGGAAGCCCAAATTAGGGTTTATGAACAATGCAACAAACAAAAACCAAAACCAGAAGCAAACAACACTATAAAAAATTGAAAATGCACTCAAAGGACCCCTAATCCTATACTAACCCACTGCCCAAAGGAGAAGTTTCAACCCCTAACCAAGTTCAAGTTATGGTTTTCCTAAGATTTCTAGGGTTTTAGGGTTTCCAAACAAAAGAAATGCCAAACAAATGGAAAATGAAAGATCAAATCAAGGCCATTTAATCTCACAAACTATATGCTAAACACAATGCAATGAAAAAGGAATCAATGTCCAACTCTTCATGGATAGGCAGAAATGATTTTTGGAACTTTGGATCAAATTAATGCACAAAAATGATTTTAATTCAATGAAAAATTCTCAAAATGCATCAAGATCAAAAAGTAAATTTGGTTTGAAGGTTGGACAATGTTTCTAAATGTCTTAGAACATTTCATGAATTTTTTGGTGATTTTTAAATACCTAAAAGTATTTTTAATAAATTAATTTTCATTAATCAATTAAAAATAAACTTTTAAATATTTAAAAATACTTTTTTAATGCAAAAAATAAAAATAAAAATGTTTTTGTGTTTTAAAAATTAATGAAACTCTTGGCAAAAAGTTTCATAATTTTTAAAACATTTTTGCTATTTTAAATAAATTGTACAAAACAAATAAGAAAAAATGAAATAAAAACAAAATAAAATGGAAAGTATTTCAATCTGATGGTGGAGATTCGAACTGGGGTGGAAACCATTGACCGCGCGCGTTTATGAAGGGTCCAGATTGCTTCTGACTTTAATTAAGTTTTATGAAATAATTAAATGAGTTAATGGTGATTAGGGCACAGAGGACCCATCTGAACCACTCATCCACGCGCGAAGTCAAGGAAAGTCAAAGGATCCTACGCTCAAGATTCAAATGGACTTAATGACCTGAGATTAGGGCAAATGACATTCAGGTGACCGGAGGGAAGCTCCGGTCATCTTCTCCGGCAACAACAAAACCCTAGAATACGATTCAGGCCACCATTCTTCAAATCAAAGCCAGGGAAATGTTCCTCTACTCAAACCTCACTCAAAACACCTCTCAAACTAAATTTATCATGCTTAAACTAAGAGAATCGAAGCCATAAAGATTCACGGGCAAAGTTTCAGAGCCCTGGTAAATCCTCATTTCTCACTCATTTCCAATTCTAAAACCATCCCCATGACCAGCAAGACATACAAAATCAATTTATAACTTAAAAATCAAGCTCTGAGAGAAAAGTTTCATGGCCATACCTGAGATGGAGACTCCTGTTTCTGGGCTTTCAGAGCTATTCTTTGGTGCAAGCTTGCTCCACTGATTCCCCTGGTGCTAATGGTAGGCTTGGAATGAGCTTTAGCAAGCTATTTTGAGAGATTCCAATCTGATATATCAGAAAATGAGTTCTGTGTGTGAGTGGTTTCAAGCTCTGTTAATGGCTGATTCTGGTTCCTTTTGATGTGTTTGATTTGTTGGTGAAAAGAGTTTGGATGTTTGGTGGCTGTGGAAGGTGATTCGAAGAAGGGAAGCTTTGTGACAGTTTTTGTGAAGGCTGTATTCTAGTGTGCTTCTGGCTGTTTTGAGTGTTGGCTTGGGCTTAATGAAGCATGGTGAGATGAGTAGTGGAGTTTGTTTGAGTGTTTGAGGCCTGTGGAAGATGATTCGAAGGAAAATGCAGATTGGAGTGTTTTTGTGAATGTTGTCTTAGGGCTTGTTTCAGGCTGGCTCCTTATGTCAAATGGCTAGCATTTGGCTTGCATAAAATAATCTCATTGGTCAGATGATGTGACCTGGCCTGCTGTGATAGGTAAGTTCACTTTTGCAAATTGTCAACCTTTTTGTAAGAGAGGCATGGGCTAAGTTCTAGCTTGGTACAAGAGTGTGGGCTGGCGCAGCATGGTGTGTGAGTGAGGCTAGGGTGGTTCAGCAGCCAAGGCAACAAGTTGGTGAAAGTGTGATGATGGTTTTGCAAGTTGATCACCTTTGGTTCTTATGGAACTATCTTGCTACACAAGCCATGAAACATGAGAAATTTTGGTTCAAATCTGATTTTTAGAAGTTGTGTGATCATGTTGAGTGCATTAGAAGCCCATATGATGATTGAATTGGCCTTGAAAGGAGAATTTGCAACTTTGCCTTTTGGTGCATGACTTGAAAATTAGTGATTTTTGCCAACTTTAACACACCATAACTTTTGATCCAAGATGAATTAGGTCATGTTCTTGTACTTTTTGAAAAGGGAAAGATCTAATCTACAACTTTCATGACCAAAGTTTTTTCATTTGAAGCATTTTTGGATCAAAAAGTAAGGGTTGAAAAATTGCCTAAAATGACAAATTCCTTAAAAGTCAACCATGCCCTAAAAAGTCAAGTTTGCAAAAACTTGTAATTCTTGAATTTTGTGAACTTCAACCTTCTTCCATGATCAAATAAAGATCATATACACTCAAAATGATGAAGATCACCCCTTGGTTGGGTCATTGGGGGCCTCAGATGCCCTGATTTTACACTGACTTGCTTGAAAAGTCAACTCTTGATCAGATGACTTCCCCATGGAATTTCTTCATGAAAATTGATATGCATACTCCCTATACCATATAGAGACCAATGGAAACAAGAATGACCAAAAAATTTGGAGTTATGGCCTCTGAAACTAAAACCCTAATTTTAGGTCAACTGTGCAGTCAAACCTGGCTCTGCATCCATACCAATCCTAGTTCTTGTGATTCTTTGGCATTTTTGACTTTGAGGGGATGTAATATGATGCTTGAACACACATAGACCCCTTTGAAGTGATTGATGACCTTTGGAGTGGCTCAAGAAGCTCTTGGATTGCTCAGATCACAAACCCTAGATGCAGATGACTTAGAACCAATGCAGTGAACCAAAAATGAGACATGAGATGGTATGATTGAGTTTATGCATATGAAATGATCACAAGCCATGGTGTGAATGGGTGAGGGCAAATTTGGGGTGTTTACAGCAAGCTGCTGCTAGTAGAAAAGAAGGAGGACAGATTCGGTTTGGATTACAGACCATTCCGACAAGATCAATCAGAGGCTGCAAAAGAGCCCAAGTTCATCAGTGGGGGATGCTCACCCCAGATGCTGTTAACAACCTGGAAGACGAGGCGGAAAGCGACCACAACCTGGAGAGTTGGATACGTCCAAGGATCCCGGTCTACCAAGTCCTTAACTGGTCTTCCCAGGAAATTATAAGGGTTACTCCTACAGAGTAATTATTATTTCCTGTCTTTTTAGCATGCATCAAGTCCTACATCTTGCCGAAGGTATAAGGACTCATTTTGTAATAGGGCCATATTGTAATTTTGTGCAATTGGATTAATCAATGAATATCAAACATCTTTTGCAAACAAGTTTCTTTTTCGCTCACTGTCTTTTCATTTTTCACTTTTGTACAAAACAATAAAATGGAAATGTTTTCAAAATAAATAACTTCATTTTCACTTTTTTTCTAAACAAGATTAAAACTGATCACTAAAACGAACCAGTCTCAACCCTTGCATACTTTATCCTCCAGATTGCACCGACAACAACACTGCTATGACCTTGTATGACTTCGACAATCCAATTAATCAAGACGATGAAGGGGTTGAAGAAGACTATGAGTTACCTAAAGAGCTAGCCAGGTTGTTGAGGCAAGAAGAGAAAGTGATCACCCCCCATCAGGAGGAGGTTGAAACAGTTAATCTTGGTACCGAAGAAGACTTGAAAGAAGTGAAGATTGGGGCCAGTCTACAAGATTCAGTGAAGGAACAGCTTATTGACATGCTTTGAGAGTACGTCGACGTCTTTGCTTGGTCCTATCAAGACATGCCAGGTCTGGATACGAATATTGTTATGCACAAACTGCCTTTGAAAGAAGATTGCCCTCCAGTAAAGCAGAAGCTACGCCGTACTCGTCCATATATGGCCATGAAGATTAAGGAAGAAGTACAAAAACAGTGGGACGTCGGTTTCCTTGCTGTAACTAGTTACCCGCCGTGGGTCGCTAATATTGTACCAGTGCCTAAAAAGGATGGCAAAGTACAGATGTGTGTAGATTACCGGGATCTGAACAGAGCTAGCCCGAAGGATGATTTCCCATTACCTCACATTGATGTATTGGTCGACAACACAGCTCAGTTCTCGGTGTTTTCCTTCATGGATGGTTTTTCTGGGTATAATCAGATCAGGATGTCACCCGAAGACATGGAGAAAACAACCTTCATCACACCTTGGGGCACATTTTGTTACAAGGTAATGCCTTTTGGACTAAAGAATGCCGGTGCTACTTATCAACGGGCTATGGTAACGTTATTCCATGATATGATCCACAAAGAAATTGAATGCTACGTGGATGATATGATTGCCAAGTCCCTCACTGAAGAAGATCATCTGGTAAATCTGCTAAAGTTGTTCAAGCGCCTGAGAAAGTATCAGCTGAAGCTAAACCCCAACAAATGCACATTCAGGGTGCGTTCCGGTAAGTTGCTGGGATTTATCGTAAGTGAAAAGGGAATTGAAGTTGACCCTGACAAAGTCAAAGCCATTCAAGAGATGCCTGCACCTAGGACTGAGAAGGAAGTTCGGGGGTTCTTAGGTAGATTGAACTACATTTCAAGGTTCATATCTCACCTCACTGCAACCTGTGAACCCTTGTTCAAGCTGTTAAGAAAGGAACAAACGGTCAGGTGGAATGAAGATTGTCAGAAGGCTTTTGACAAAATCAAGGAGTACTTACAAGAACCTCCAATTCTTATGCCTCCAGTTGAAGGAAGACCTCTAATAATGTACCTGACATTATTAGAAGGATCAATGGGGTGTGTGTTGGGCCAGCATGATGAGTCTGGTCGAAAAGAGTACGCAATATACTACCTAAGCAAAAAGTTTACCGACTGTGAACAACGTTATTCACTGCTCGAGAAAACTTGTTGTGCTTTAGCGTGGGCTGCTCGCCGACTAAGACAGTATATGTTGACCCACACTACTTTATTGATCTCAAAAATGGATCCAGTCAAGTACATATTTGAGAAGCCATCACTTACCGGAAGGGTTGCAAGATGGCAAATGATTCTGACAGAGTATGACATTCAGTACACATCTCAAAAGGCCATCAAGGGAAGTGTACTGTCTGACTATCTAGCTGGGCAACCCATTGATGATTACCAACCAATGAGATTTGACTTCCCTGATGAAGACATCATGTACCTAAAAGAAAAAGATCATGAAGATCCTGTTCACACTAAAGGGCCTGACCCATAAGAAGAATGGACAATGATGTTTGATGGGGCTGTAAATATGAATGGTCATGGAGTTGGTGCAGTGCTCATTACAACTAAAGGAGTTCATATGCCTTTCTCGGCAAAACTCACATTTGCCTGCACTAACAACGAAGCTGAATACGAAGCCTGTATCATGGGACTTGAGGAAGCTATTGACCTCAGGATCAAGACATTAACTGTATTCGGAGATTCAGCTCTGGTAATCAATCAAACCAACGGCAAATGGTACACCCACCAAGAGCACCTGATTCCATACCATGACTACACAAGGAGATTAATGACTTTCTTCACAACAGTCAAACTTGAGTACATTCCTCGAGACGAAAATCAGTTCACAGATGCTTTAGCTACCATTTCCTCCATGATCAAGGTTCAGACTGCCAATTATGTACCTCGGATTTCAGTATCCAGACTAGACCGACCAACATACGTATTCTCTGTGGACATTGCTAAAGATGACAAGCCTTGGTTCCATGACATCAAATGCTTCTTAGAGGATCAAACATACCCACCTGGGGTATCATCCAATGATAAGAAGACATTAAGAAGGATGGTCGGTAGTTTCTTCCTTAATGTTGATGGTTCATTATACAAGCAAAACTTTGATTTGGTTATGCTCAGATATGTTGATAAGAAAGAAGCAGACTTGCTGATGCACGAGGTGCATGAAGGATCTTTCGGTACCCAAGCTAGAGGATATGCAATGGCTAAGAAATTGTTAAGATCAGGTTATTACTGGATCACAATGGATACAGACTGTTGTGCCTATGCCAGGAAGTGTCACAAATGCCAGATCTATGCAGATAAAGTGCATGTGCCTCCAAATCCTTTGAACGTGATGTCTTCACCTTGGCCCTTTGCTATGTGGGGCATTGACATGATTGGAAAGATCGAGCCGACTACTTCAAATGGCCACAAATTCATCCTGGTAGCCATTGATTACTTCACTAAATGGGTCGAAGCAGCTTCGTATGCAAATGTCACCAGACGAGTGGTAGCCAGATTCCTGAAAAGAGACATCATCTGTCGATATGGAATTCCCGAGCAAATCATTACTGACAATGGTTCCAATTTGAACAACAAAATGATGGCAGAACTGTGTTAGGACTTCAAAATCCAACATCACAACTCTTCTCCTTATAGGCCAAAGATGAATGGCGTTGTTGAGGCAGCTAACAAGAACATCAAGAAGATTGTGCAAAATATGGTGGTTACTTACAAAGACTGGCATGAGATGCTACCATTCGCTTTTCATGGGTACCGAACCTCAATCAGAACGTCTACTGGGGCAACACCTTATCAGCTTGTGTACGGTATGAAAGTTGTCCTACCTGTTGAAGTTGAACTACCCTCCTTACGGGTACTGATGGATGTAAAGCTGAATGAGGCAGAATGGGTCCGATCTCGGTACAATCAGTTGAATCTGATCGAAGAAAAGAGATTAGCTGCAATTTGTCATGGGCAGTTATATCAAAAAAGGATGAAGAAAGCCTTTGATCAGAAAGTCAGGCTTCGGGAATACCAAGTAGGAGATCTTGTGCTGAAAAGACTCCTTCCTCCTCATACAGACCACAGGGGCAAGTGGACTCCAAATTATGATGGCCCATTCATAGTAAAGAAGGTCTTCTCTGGTGGAGAACTGATGCTTACTACTATGGATGGTGAAGATTTCTTATCCCCTGTAAATTCAGATGCAGTTAAAAAAAACTTCGCATAAAATGACCCGCTGGACATAAAAACAGAATGTAAGTCCAGGCAAAAATAGGGTATCCCGGCGAGTCAAAAACAGAATAAAAGACTCGGGAAAAAATAAGGGAAAATACAAAAATAAATGTGTACACCCGCTGAGTTGAAAAGCCGCATTGGACAGCTCAGGCAAAAATGGGTATCCCGGTGGATTGAAAACCCGAAAGGGAGATCCACACAAAATCAGGGAATAAGCGAACAACTGCATTCTGAATTCGTCTGTATCACTTACAACACGACAAGCTTCGAAAGGATAAAGCGTCGGTCAGAATCAACCCTCTTCAGAAAGCAAGATAAGAAGAACATCAAGGTCATACAGGTCATAGCAAAGGAAGCTCGTCGGAGCGTCGTCAACATTGCCAGCACTTTTACTTTTTCAATTTGTAACAATCTCCTCATTCCGGGGGATCTGTTTCTTTGACTGTATCTGCCAATTCAGGGCACCCAGATTAATAAAACCAAAAGTTTTCAGCCACACCTTGTTTTGTATATTTTTGTTTTGTTTGCAAAATGTCCAATATCCATGATATAATGTTTGCATAAAACAAATGAGCCATTCTTAATAAATGCTTGCAGGAAATGTATTTACTCTCAGGAATATCTAACTCCTATGACGGAATCCGGTAAGGGATACCTCGAGATACTTGTGCGTTTCTTTTATCTTAATAGGTTGTAGGTATTCAATATGCAGCATGGGGCATGCCAAACATCACTTCCCCAGCATACCTTCTCCCCAAGCAGTACCTGGAATGCTCCTCCCCAACGGAGTTGTCAAAACCTCCTCATCCCCTAGCATAAGTCTATTCAACATGAGCTCCCCCAGCCGAAATCCCCACAGAGTTCTCTAGAAAGATCGTTCAGTGATCTTTTCTTTCCAAAACAGAGTGTCAGGTCTCTCAAAGATAAAAGAACTATCTCCCCGTAGAGTTCCAGCCTCTCCCCAGAAGAGCAATGCCTGAAACTCTCATGCAACAAAGTGACGGAAGCTTCCTTATCCCCAGCTGGGTTTCTCCTTATAGGATAGGTCTACCAATGATCTATTTCCCCAGGAAGAGCTATACATCCTAACAAGATCGACCAATGATCTT
Organism: Lathyrus aphaca; assembly: GCA_963966055.1. Taxonomy (NCBI): domain Eukaryota; kingdom Viridiplantae; phylum Streptophyta; class Magnoliopsida; order Fabales; family Fabaceae; genus Lathyrus; species Lathyrus aphaca. Next base: position 185,273,465 of record OZ014520.1, read on the forward strand.
CCCCAATTGGGTTGTCCCCCAAGGCGGATCAGCCAGAGATCCAATCTTTAGCGGGATCCGAATCCCGGATCGGTTTCCCTTTGCATAATCATAGCATTCGCATCATTTCTCCCTACAACGCGTAGCATTCCGTCTAATATGGAGCATTATGGCAAAAATAAAACATTTGCATGATCACAAGCCAGGTTCAAACCAGCCACCTGCAGATACCATCAATATCTCATCAACAATGTATATAAAAGCTCACTTCCCCTGCAAATAAAAGCCAAAGCGTCCCCTTTTCACTCTCCAACACAAATGCTTGTTCATATATACCCTTTTCGACACTTGTCTGTGTCATATTATTCCCCTGCAGATATAAGCCAAAGCACCCCCTTTGCACTCTCGAATACAGATACATATACATGCTCTTTTGACACTCGTCCGTGTCACCCTTCCCTAGCATGGTTGCCCAATCACTTGTTGCAAACCAAACACTTCTTCATAATACATTCTTGTCGACACCCGTCCGTGTTATTCTATCCCCACAGGTCGCCGAAACACCTTTTACACTCTCACATACAAATGTTTGTTCATGACTTATATGCTTTCTCTTTTGACACTCGTCCGTGTCACCTTTCCCCAGCAAGTTGAACACTCGTCTGTGTCTTGCTCATACCAAATAATCCTCACTCATACTTATACAGAAGTCTTCGATACTCGTCCGTATCTTGTATATGTTATTATTCCCCACAGATTCGACATTCGTCCGTGTTCTTTGTTAACCAGTTGGTACTCGTCCGTCTCATCATCTCTAAACACGCGTCAGCGTTTGTTTCTACCGATACTCGTCCGTATCATGGTCTTAAGGATGCTCGTCCGCATCTTTAATCTATACACAACGTCAAAACACTTATACCTTTTATTTCTTAAGTATAAGCACTCGTCCGTGTTTACCATTCCCCAGCAAAACAACTTCTTCTCTCCGAAATTCGTCCTATGTCGTGATACTTTCGGAAGCCATAACCTGCCAGGTGATCGTCCTTCACCTTTGGATGATCGTCCCTCATCCTTTCCCCAGCGGAGTCTCCATTATTAGAACCCTTTTCTATCCAACATTCGTCCTATGTCGTGATAAAGAGCAACTGTCCCCTGCTAGATGATCGTCCTACCTGTTGAAGTTGAACTACCCTCCTTACGGGTACTGATGGATGTAAAGCTGAATGAGGCAGAATAGGTCCGATCTCGGTACAATCAGTTGAATCTGATCGAAGAAAAGAGATTAGCTGCAATTTGTCATGGGCAGTTATATCAGAAAAGGATGAAGAAAGCCTTTGATCAGAAAGTCAGGTTTCGGGAATACCAAGTAGGAGATCTTGTGCTGAAAAGACTCCTTCCTCCTCATACAGACCACAGGGGCAAGTGGACTCCAAATTATGATGGCCCATTCATAGTAAAGAAGGTCTTCTCTGGTGGAGCACTGATGCTTACTACTATGGATGGTAAAGATTTCTTATCCCCTGTAAATTCAGATGCAGTTAAAAAAAACTTCGCATAAAATAACCCGCTGGACATAAAAACAGAATGTAAGTCCAGGCAAAAATAGGGTATCCCGGCGAGTCAAAAACAGAATAAAAGACTCGGGAAAAAATAAGGGAAAATACAAAAAAAATGTGTACACCCGCTGAGTTGAAAAGCCGCATTAGACAGCTCAGGAAAAAATGGGTATCCCGGTGGATTGAAAACCCGAAAGGGAGATCCACACAAAATCAGGGAATAAGCGAACAACTGCATTCTGAATTCGTCTGTATCACTTACAACACGACAAGCTTCGAAAGGATAAAGCGTCGGTCAGAATCAACCCTCTTCAGAAAGCAAGATAAGAAGAACATCAAGGTCATACAGGTCATAGCAAAGGAAGCTCGCCGGAGCGTCGTCAACATTGCCAGCACTTTTACTTTTTCAATTTGTAAAAATCTCCTCATTCCGGGGGATCTGTTTCTTTGACTGTATCTGCCAATTCAGGGCACCCAGATTAATAAAACCAAAAGTTTTCAGCCACACCTTGTTTTGTATATTTTTGTTTTGTTTGCAAAATGTCCAATATCCATGATATAATGTTTGCATAAAACAAATGAGCCATTCTTAATAAATGCTTGCAGGAAATGTATTTACTCTCAGGAATATCTAACTCCTATGATGGAATCCGGTAAGGGATACCTCGAGATACTTGTGCGTTTCTTTTATCTTAATAGGTTGCAGGTATTCAATATGCAGCATGGGGCATGCCAAACATCACTTCCCCAGCATACCTTCTCCCCAAGCAGTACCTGGAATGCTCCTCCCCAACGGAGTTGTCAAAACCTCCTCATCCCCTAGCATAAGTCTATTCAACATGAGCTCCCCCAGCCGAAATCCCCACAGAGTTCTCTAGAAAGATCATTTAGTGATCTTTTCTTTCCAAAACAGAGTGTCAGGTCTCTCAAAGATAAAAGAACTATCTCCCCGTAGAGTTCCAGCCTCTCCCCAGAAGAGCAATGCCTGAAACTCTCATGCAACAAAGTGACAGAAGCTTCCTTATCCCCAGCTGGGTTTCTCCTTATAGGATAGGTCTACCAATGATCTATTTCCCCAGGAAGAGCTATACATCCTAACAAGATCGACCAATGATCTTCCCCAATTGGGTTGTCCTCCCAAGCGGATCAGCCAGAGATCCAATCTTCAGCGGGATCCGAATCCCGGATCGGTTTCCCTTTGCATAATCATAGCATTCGCATCATTTCTCCCTACAACGCGTAGCATTCCGTCTAATACGGAGCATTATGGAAAAAATAAAACATTTGCATGATCACAAGCCAGGTTCAAACCAGCCACCTGCAGATACCATCAATATCTCATCAACAATGTATATAAAAGCTCACTTCCCCTGCAAATAAAATCCAAAGCGTCCCCTTTTCACTCTCCAACACAAATGCTTGTTCATATATATCCTTTTCGACACTTATCCGTGTCATATTATTCCCCTGCAGATATAAGCCAAAGCACCCCCTTTGCACTCTCGAATACAGATACATATACATGCTCTTTTGACACTCGTCCGTGTCACCCTTCCCTAGCATGGTTGCCCAATCACTTGTTGCAAACCAAACACTTCTTCATAATACATTCTTGTCGACACCCGTCCGTGTTATTCTATCCCCACAGGTCGCCGAAACACCTTTTACACTCTCACATACAAATGTTTGTTCATGACTTATATGCTTTCTCTTTTGACACTCGTCCGTGTCACCTTTCCCCAGAAAGTTGAACACTCGTCCGTGTCTTGCTCATACCAAATAATCTTCACTCATACTTATACAGAAGTCTTCGATACTCGTCCGTATCTTGTATATGTTATTATTCCCCACAGATTCGACATTCGTCCGTGTTCTTTGTTAACTAGTTGGTACTCGTCCGTCTCATCATCTCTAAACACGCGTCAGCGTTTGTTTCTACCGATACTCGTCCGTATCATGGTCTTAAGGATGCTCGTCCGCATCTTTAATCTATACACAACGTCAAAACACTTATACCTTTTATTTCTTAAGTATAAGCACTCGTCCGTGTTTACCATTCCCCAGCAAAACAACTTCTTCTCTCCGAAATTCGTCCTATGTCGTGATACTTTCGGCATCCATAACCTGCCAGGTGATCGTCCTTCACCTTTGGATGATCGTCCCTCATCCTTTCCCCAGCGGAGTCTCCATTATTAGAACCCTTTTCTATCCAACATTCGTCCTATGTCGTGATAAAGAGCAACTGTCCCCTGCTAGATGATCGTCCTTCACCTCTTGATGATCGTCCCTCATCATTTTATCCGATGGCCGTCCCCATCGTTGATCTTGTTATCCGACATTCGTCCTATGTCGTGATAAACCCCCAAGAGCAGCCGTAACCTACTAGGTGATCGTCCTTCACCTCTTGATGATCGTCCTTCACCTCTTGATGATCGTCCTTCATCATGCTTATCTGATGGCCGTCCCTATTTTCGACCTTTTCTATTCGACATTCGTCATATGTCGTGATAAAGAGCAGCCGTCCCCTGCTAGGTGATTGTCCTTCACCCCTGATGACCGTCCCTCATCATTATTTTATTTATTCTTTAACCCGATGGCCGTCCCCATCGTTTTTTACTTTACCTCCTTACCCGATGGTTGTCCCCATCATGATTTCTTTATCTCCCCAGCATGTCGGCTATCCCCGTCATTGCTTTACTTACTGCCTTATCCCCAGCAGTCGTCCTCTGCTCGATGGTCGTCCTCCTTCGCCTGCATTTGATAATCATACTATACTGTCTTTTACAATTTATATCCCTTTTCTTCTTCTCCCCAGTGAGTGCAAATTTTGGATTGTCTTTGGTATTCAACCATAAGTTATCTTGTTTGTCTGTTAAGCCAGGCGCTCACATTCTGCACAGCTAACTCATGTTTGAATAGGTGCAGCTGTAAACACCCCAAATTTTCCCTCACTCTTTATCACACCATGGCTTGTGATCTTTCATGATTATATAAGTTTAAGCATATCATCATATTGCCTACTTGTTTCATCTGAGCCACTCCAAAGCCCTCCAAGTGTTCCAAGAGGGTCCATGTGTGTTCTATCATCATATTATATCCCTCAAAGTTCAAGGAAGACAGTAAATCACAAGAACTGGGAAGGCATGGAAGCAGAGCTAGGGTTTTCACTACACAGATGACCAAAATTAGGGTTTTGGTTTCAGAGGCCTTAACTCCAAATTTTTGGGTCATTCTTGTTTATATTGTTCTTAAGATGTTATAAGGATCATGTGTAACAAGTTTGATGAAGAAATTCATTGTGGAAGTCATTTGTTCATTGGGTAACTTCTTGAGCAAGTCAGAGCAAAATCAGGGCATCTGAGGCCCCCAACAATGGAACCAAAGGGGTATTTTAATCAAATTGAAGTTATATGGTCTTTATTTGATCATTGAAGTGCTTGTAAGTTCACAAAATTGAAGAAATTTGAGCTAAACCAAAAGTTGCCAAAAATGGAAATGACTTGTAATGGAAACTTTCCATTTTGTGAAAGTTCTTTAACCTCCTCTTTCTCAACCAAAAATGCTTCAAATGAAAAATTGTTGGTCATTAAAGTTGTAGATTTGATCATTCCCTTTTCAAAAAGTACAAGAACATGTTCTAATTCATTATAGAACTCAAGTTATGATCTTTCAAAGTTGGCAAAAATCCTATAATTTTCAAGAATACACCAAAGGGGATTTTTTGCAAAACCATTTGCCAAGCCATTTTGTGACCTCTAATGCATCTCTAAGCATCATACAAACATAGTACAATGCATTGTGATCAGAATTGCCTAAAGAATCACAACATTTCATGCCTTGCATCAAAAGATAATTCAAAGGGGGCAAAAATGCAAAGTCTTGCAAAACCTATGAAACCTTTCCCTCCAAGCCATCCAGCTGCATAATTTCAATTCCATGGACCTCCTTGATTCATGCTGAGGCCAGACATGCCATGAAACAGCTTCTGCACAAGCCCATACCTATGGTACACAAGTTGTTGACTTTTTGCAAATGAACCCATACCAATCAGCTGCATCCACAACAACTCTCTAGCCAATAGAGACATGTGATGTGGACCAAAAGCAAGCCATTTCACATAACCTTGGAACCTGAATCATCCTATAAGCCAAGTTTCACAAAAATCCTCTCCACCTTCAAACTTTCGATTCTCTCTACTCAGCCACTAAAACCTAAAACAAACTTCATAATCCAACTCATCATCATCCATAGATCATTTCTAAACCATTAAACAAGCCTCAAAGCCCCTCAACACAAAACACGATTCTGGTGCAGCAAGAGTTCATCCTCTCAATCCAGCCATTCTAAACTTTTGCAAAGCTTCTCAACATCATCAAGGAGTTCATTGGGGTGGATTTTCACAGGAGAAAAGGCCAAAAAGCTCCAGAAGTGAAAGCTCCAGCTCAGGTAGTGTCGCTCCCACCGAATGACACCGGGTCAGAAGGGGTACATACGTGAACGTTCGTCGAAAGAGAGAACATAAAGATGAACTGAAAAGAGTCGCCAGCTAGGCATTTTTATCCCGAAGGAAAGGTAATGCTGCATAAACCTAGAAAGAGATGGATAAGACGGTCGCGAACCAGAGAAACTGAGAAAGGGGGTTGGTTACAACCTGGGAAGGTATTAGCACCCAGATTGTCCGTTGTACTCGACGAGATCCACGCTTGAAAGATTATGTTTAAAGGGGTAGTGTCAGTGCTATTCTGTGTGCAAAAGCTGGAAAAGAATACAAGTGTCAGTGCTGGAAAGAAGTGTGAAGTGAAGAAAAGAAGTGCAATGCTCAAGACAAGGAGGCTTAAAAAAGAATAATGCTGGAAGAGGTGGGAATATACAGAGACTTTTGTTCGATAACTGTTAAGTTATGCCTACGTATCCTCTCGTGCAATGAGGAAGTCAGAACACCGTAGTTCGACTCAAAGAGACTGAAAGATAAATTGACTGATGAACTGCTTGCTTGTCTATGCTCAAGTGTATGACCTGTCTGTCTCAGGTGTAAACTGTCTTGCATTAGACGGAAGAAGCGAGTTCTCGTTTATAAGTGAATGAGATGAGAAGAGAATCCTGGAGGAGACGATTATTGTTTGTTTTTGATGTTTTCAATCTTTTATTGCTTTTGGAGTTTGTCATAAGAGAATGAGCTTAATCCTAAACCAAAGGTTAGTAAACTCATCACATCTTCCCTCTGATTAGGGGTAATGAGAATACCTTAAGTATGAAGTAAGCACTTCACACTTAATCACCATGTTGTAGGATTAAGGTCATTAACCTACTTGCAATTATTTAGATGTTTTTTGTGTTTTTGTCTAGTGTTAAGTAATGAGTTTAAGCCATAATCAAGGATTTAATGGACCCATTACACCATCCTAATAGAAGGATAATAGATGAGAACATTTAAGCTGAGGAAGATACCTCAACTTAATCCATGATTAGGGATTAACCTCATAACAAAACAAAGCCTTTATTAGAGTGGATTTTAGTTAATGATAAGATTAAGAAGTGAATTTTATGGTTTGTAAGACAACTTGAGGAGGACTTGTCCATTAACACTAGGGTTAGTCCTTCTTGACCAATTAAGGAAGAATAAGAACCCTAATGCAAGGCCCAAGTTACAAGCTTGATGTCTTAGTGATTATTAGATGAATTGATTAAGAGATTTAAACATATCAAGGGTTTAGCACTTAAAATTAAAGTTATACACTCCATCCTAAGAAAAGGATGCAGGCATAATCTTAATCACAAAGCCTTAAAGCCTTGAATGTTTAGTCCCTGATTATGAGATGAGAGGAGAGACACAAAAGATGACACAAAGGTAAAACTAATGGGGGACTAATCAAATCCTAATTGTGATCATGCTTGGGTGTTCCTAGGGTTTATGAGGCTTGCAAGAGATCTTCAAGAAAATCCACCAAGGAAGAAGCAGATGAAAGGAGGAGAAGCAGAAGAAGCAAGTCAACTTACTTCACTTAAGAAGATAAGTTGCTTGAAGAAAGAAAGTGAAGAAGGAACATTAATGAGCAAGCTCACTCTAAGACAAATACAAAATGCAGCAATGAATGCATAAGAGAGATGAGAAGAGATTATGAGAAGTGAAGGCAAATTCACTTCTCAAAGCACTTACCACCTAAAAAGTTAGTGAAAAGAAATGAAATGAAAAGAAAATGAAATGAATGCAAGGATGCAAACAAAAACCAGAAGCATGTTCATGATATAAATAATGCTAAGAGATTATGTGAAAGCATGTCAAGTGATATGAATGTTCATACAAGTAATGAGGATGCAAATGAAGCATGAAAGAAGAATGAAAGCACATGAATGCTCATGGAATGTGATGAATGCATAACATAGAAAATGGATGAGGAAATGATCAAGCATGATTCTAATGTGTCCTAAGATGTCTTAGAAGTCATGTGTATGTATAAAATGTCATGGAAAGTTCATGAATGTAAGCATATGCAAGATGTATGCAAGAGAAGATGAGAAATTAGGGTTTTCATACAACATGAGATGCAAAACTCAAAAACAGAAGCAAATGACAAGATAAAAAATTGAAAATGCAATCAAAAGAACCGTAACCTCATATGATATCACACCCCAAAGGAGAAGACCTAACTCTTAACCTAATGAAAGATATGATTTTTCTAAGTTATCTAGGATTTTAAGGTAACTAAAGCGAAAAAAATGCAAATCAATTTAAAAAGGCAGAAGAAATTTTTAACAAAATTATGCTAGGAACTACATGTCAAATGAAGATCAATGCAAAAAGAATCATTGTCATACCATTATTGGCTAGGCAGAAAAGAATTCTTGAAGTTAGGGTTCTAAAATGTGAATTTTATGAACCCTAAATTCAAGAAAATTATCAAAAATGGTTCAAAACCAAAAAGAAATTTGTGTGGATGTTATGACAATGTCTCTAAATGTTTAAAGATGCAATATTAATTTTTTGGGATTTTTTAGAAACCTAAATGATATTTTAATTAATTAATTTTCATTAATTAATTAAAATAAACATTTAAATGTTTAAAAAATGATTTTTTAATGTGAAAAATAAAAATAAAAATATTTTTGGGTTAAGAAAATTATTTGAAATCAAAATTCAGAATAAAAATATTTTTGGAAATTTTTAGCTATTTTAAATAAATGATACAAAATTAAATGAGAAAAATGAAATTAAAATTGAATTAAATGGAAGTAAACGCAAAGAAAGGCTGAGATTGAATATGGGAAATCCTAGGTTGACTGCGCCAGATCTTGTGGCCAGAATTCAAACTCACTTAAACCTAATTAATTAATTATTTAATCCAGAAATTAAGTTAATGAAATGATCTCAGCCACTCATCTCACGCGGGAAGGGGAAATCTAATGGTCCACGTTTAAACAGAAGTCCTAACCCTAATTATCTCATTAATCACTTTCAGGTCACCGAAGAAGAGCTCCGGTCGTCTTCTCCGGTGACACCCTAACCTGAAAATCCCTAACCTCTTCCCTAGGTTATTTCTGGAGCTCTAAAGCTCCAGATTAACTCCTCTCACCTCCCTGAATCCAAATCCACTCTCAAAACAAATTTCTAATTGCTCAAATTCATGATTCGAAGAGAAAACTCAAACATGGTGAAACTTTCAGAAGTTCATAAAATCCTCAAATTGCAACCATTTTCAAAAATAAAAGTATCAACATGATCGGTACAACAAGAGGAACATTTCTATGACATAAAATCACATTTCTGGAAAAATGTTTGAAGAAGTTACCTGAGCTTGAGCTTCCTCAGTTTGGAGCTTTCAGGCTGCTTCTCCTGTGCAAGCTGACTCCAATGACCTTCCTGAAGAAGCTTTGGTGCTTGGAAGACCTTGAGAGTGGCTGGTTTATGAGATTGCACCTCAACTGGCTGAGAATCGTGTTTTGTGTATGGTGTGTTTCTGGCTGTTTCAATGGTTGGTTTGTGATCAGTGAGTGATTTAGAGATGAATGGTGGAATTTGTTTTGAGTTTGAGTAAGTGTGCTATGAGTTTCGAAGAAAAATGCAAGAGGGAGAGTTTTTGGCAATGTTGAGTTCTTAGAGGTTTTTGCTTGTGTGTGTTATGAAAAATGACCTTTGAGACATGCTTGTAGTGTCTGGATTGGGCAGAGAGTGGGTGGTGGACTGTTGTAATTGGTATGGGTGAATTTGCATAAATCAACATTTCTTGTACTGGAGGTATGGGCAAGAATGCAGCTGGCCTTTGGGCATGTCCATGCGCAGCTGACTTCATGGATGTCCACAAATTCAATCTTGAGGCAATTCAGCATGTGGGAATAAAGTTATGGGGTGTTTTGCAATTATGTGAAGTTTTGGCCCCTTTGAGAAATCTTGATGTTCAAGGCATGTAATCTTGCAATTCCTTAGGCAATTCTGATCTAGAGGCAATGCATTATGATGTTATGATGCATTGAAGTGTGTTTGAAGTCACAAAAAGCCTTGGCAAGTAGTTTTGCAAAGAATCCCTCTTGGTGCATTCTTGAAAATTATGGGATTTTTGCCAACTTTGACAAGCCATATCTTGAGTTCCAAAATGAATTAGATCTTGTTCTTGTACATTTCGAAAAGGAAATGATCCAATCTACAACTTTCATGACCAACAATTTTTCATTTGAAGCATTTTTGGTTGAGAAAGAGGAGGTTGAAAAACTTTCCCAAAATGGAAAGTTTACATTATAAGTCATTTCCATTTTTTGGCAACTTTTGGTTTAGCTCAGTTTTCTTTAATTTTGTGAACTTATAAGCACTTCAATGATCAAATAAATATCATATAACCTCAATTTGATGAAAAATCCACTTTGGTTCCATGTTGGGGGGGCCTCAGATGCCCTGATTTTGCTCTGACTTGCTCAAGAAGTTACCCAATGATCAGATGACTTCCACAATGAATTTCTTCATCAAACTTGGTACACATGATCCTTATAATACATTGAGACCATTAGAAACAAGAATGACCAAAATTTTTGGAGTTATGGCCTCTGAAACCAAAACCCTAATTTTAGGTCATCTGTGCAGTTAAACCCTAGCTCTGCTTCCATGCTTTGCCAGTTCTTGCGATTCTTTGACTTCCTTGATCTTTGGAGGATAAAATATGATGATGTAACATACATGGACCCTCTTGAGATGATTGAAGACCTTTGGAGTGGCTCAGATTAATCTTGGATGGCTCAAGTCACAAACCCTAGATGCAAATGAACTTGAACTAATGCAGTGAAGCAAAAATGCAATATGAAATGGTATGATTAAACTAATGCAAATATGAAAGATCACAATCCATGGTGTGAACTTAGTGAGGGAAAATTTGGGGTGTTTACAGCTACCCCTATTCAAGCACGAGTTAGCTGTGTAGGATACAAGCGGCGGGCTTTAACAGACAAACAAGATAACTTGTGGTTGAATACCAAAGACAGTCCGAAATTTACACTCACTGAGGAGAAGAAGAAAAGGGATATAAATTGTAAAGGAAAGTATAGCATGATTATAAAGTGCGGGCGACGGAGGACGACCATCGAGCAGAGGACGCTGCTGGGGATAAAGCAATGACGGGGACTGCCGACATGCTGGGGAGATAAAGAGACCATGACAGGGACGACCGTCAAGTAAGGAAATAAGACTCAATGGGGATTGAAACAAAGGCAATGATGGGGACGGCCATCAGGTTCAGAGAATAAATGAATTAATGATGAGGGACAGTCATCAATGGTGAAGGACGATCACCTAGCAGGGGACGGCTGCTCTTTATCACGACATAGGACGAATACCGGATAGAAAAAGTCGACGATGGGGATGGCCATCGGATAAGCATGATGAAGGACGATCATCAAGAGGTGAAGGACGATCACCTAGCAGGGTACGTCTGCTCTCGGGTTTTATCATGACATATGACGAATGTCAGACAACAAGATCAATGATGGGGACGACCATCAAATAAAATGATGAAGGACGGTCATAAAGAAGGTGAAGGACGATCACCTAGCAGGGGACGGCTGCTAAATATCACGGCATAGGACGAATGCTGGATATAAAAGGGTTCCAATAACGGAGACTCCGCTGGGGAAAGGATGAGGGACGGTCATCCAAAGGTGAAGGACGATCACCTGGCAGGGTACGGCTGCCGAAAGTATCACGACATAGGAAGAATGTCGGATAATAGAAAGATTATCTTACTGGGGAAAGGAAAACACGGACGAGTGCTTACGCTCTTAAGAAGCAAAGGTATAGGTGTTTGATATTATGTATAGATTAAAAATGCGGACGAGCATCCTTAAGACTAAGATACGGACGAGTATCGGTAGAAACAACACTGACACATGTTCAGAGATGATGATATGGACGAGTATCAACTGGTTAACAAAGAACACGGACGAGTGTCGAGTTTGGGGGGAAATAAGTGTGTATACAAGATACGGACGAGTATCTGTATGAGTAAAAATAAGCATTGTGAAGTATGAGCAAGACACGGACGAGTGCTCAACTCGCTGGGAAAAGTGACACGGACAGGTGTCAAAAGAGAAAGTGTATAAGTTATGAACTTATGAGTGTAAAAGGTGTTCTGGCAACCTGTGGGGGTAGGATGACACGAACGGGTGTCAACAAGAGTGTATTATAATAAGTGTTTGGTTTGCATATGTGCTGGGGAATGGTGACACGGACGGGTGTCAAAAGAGTATAAAAGTTTCAAAAAAGGGATATTTGTGGTTTATATCTGCAGGGAGATGATATGGCACGGACGAGTGTCGAAAGAGTGTATATAAACATGTATTTGTGTTGGAGAGTGCAAAGGGGATGCTTTGGCTTTCTGTTGGGGAAAATGAGAGGTATTTTATATATTGTTGATGAAGTATTGTTGATATTTACAGGTGACGGGTTCGAACCTGACTTGTGATCATGCAATATGTTTGATTTTTGCCGTAATGCTCCGTATTAGACGGAATGCTACGCTTTTGTGGTGATTTATGATGCAAATGCCATGATTATGCAAAGATACCGATCCGGGATTCGGATCCCGTTGCCTGTGGAGATCTCTGGCTGATCTGCTTGAAAGGATATCCCAGCTGGGGATGAGATCATTGGTAGATATGATGAGGTGCATGGCTCTACTTGGGGAATTAGATCACTGATAGACCTATCCGATAATGAGATAACCCAGCTAGGGATGAGGAAGCTTTCGTCACTTTGTTGTGGTGAGATTCAGACATTGCTCTTCTAGGGCTCTACGTGGAGATGATTCCCTGTCTGGTACTCTGTTGGGGGGAGGAAAGACCACTGAGCGATCTTCCTAAAGAAAGATTTATGTGGGGATCCTGCTGAGGGTGAGGAGACTTGACAATTCAGCTGGGGAAATGAGCATTTACTGATGCTGCTTGAGGAAGATGTGCTGGAGAAGTGATGTCTGGCAACTCTGATGGGGAGAAAGCATTTCCGGTGCTGTTTAGAGGATGTGCTTAGGAAATAATGATTTGGAAACTTTGCTGGGGAAAACATTTCATGCCCCATGTTGCGCTTTGAATACCTACAATCCTGTTAAGACAAAGAAACACGCCAGTATCCCGAGATATCCCTTATCGAATTCCGTCATAGGAGTTTAGATATTCCTGGGAGTAAATACATTTCCTGCAAGCATGTGATTAGAAAGGTACATCTGTTTTTATGCAAAAATTATAGATATTGGACATTTTTTGCAAACGAAACAAAAATGTACAAGAAGAAATGTGACTGAAAAATTATGGTTTTATTAATTTGTGTGCCCTGAATTGGCAAGTACAGTCAAAGAAACAAATCCCCTGAAATGAGGAGATTGTTACAAATTGAGAAAAATGAAGGTGCTGACAATGTTGATGACGCTTCAGTGAGCTTCCCTTTGCTATGACCCGTATGACCTTGATGTTCTTCTTATCTTACTTTCTAAAGAAAGTTGATTCTGACTGATGCTTTAACCTTTCGAAACTTGTCGTGTCGTGAATGATACAGACGAATTCAGAATGCAGTTGTTCGCTTATTCCCTTATTTTGCGTGGATCACCCTTTCAGGTTTTCAATCCATCGGGATACCCATTTTTGCCTGAGCTGTCCAATGCGGCTTTTCAACTCAGCGGGTGTACATTTTTTTTTATTTTCTCTTATTTTTGCCCGAGTCTTTTATTCTGTTTCTGACTCGCTAGGATGCCCTATTTTTGCCTGGACTTACATTCTGTTTTTATGTCCAGCGGGTCATTTATGCGAAGTATTTTTTAACTGCATCTGAGTTCACATGGGACAGGAAATCTTCACCATCCATAGTAGTGAGCATCAGTGCTCCACCGGAGAAAACCTTCTTCACTATGAACGGACCGTCGTAGTTTGGAATCCTCTTTCCCCTGTGGTCTGTATGAGGAGGGAGAAGTATTTTCAGCACAAGATCTCCCACTTGGTATTCCCGAAGCCTGACTTTCTGATCGAAGGCTTTCTTCTTCCTTTTCTGGTATAGCTGTCCATGACAGATTGCAGCTAATCTCTTTTCTTCGATCAGATTCAATTGATTGTACTGAGATCGGACCCATTCTGCTTCATTCAGTTTGACATCCATGAGTACCCGTAAGAAGGGTAATTCAACTTCAACAGGTAGGACTGCCTCCATGCCATACACAAGCTGATACGGTGTTGCCCCAGTGGATGTTCTGATTGAGGTACGATACCCATGCAAGGCAAATGGTAGCATTTCATGCCAGTCTTTGTATATGATCACCATCTTTTGCACAATCTTCTTGATATTCTTGTTTGCTGCCTCAACAGCGCCATTCATTTTTGGCCTGTAAGGAGAAGAGTTGTGATGTTGAATCTTGAAGTCCCGGCACAATCTGCCATCATTTTATTGTTCAAGTTGGAACCATTATCAGTAATGATTCGCTCGGGTACTCCATACGACATATGATGTCTCTCTTCAGGAATTTGGCTACCACTTTTCTAGTGACATTTGCATATGAAGCTGCTTCAACCCATTTGGTGAAGTAATCAATGGCTACCAGGATGAATCTGTGGCCATTTGAAGCAGTCGGCTCGATCTTTCCAATCATGTCAATGCCCCACATGGCAAAGGGCCAAGGTGAAGACATCACATTCAAAGGATTCGGAGGCACATGCACTTTGTCCGTATAAATCTGGCATTTGTGGCACTTTCTGGCATAAGCACAACAGTCTGCATCCATTGTGATCCAGTAGTACCCTGATCTTAACAACGTTTTAGCCATTGCGTGTCCTCCAGCATGGGTACCGAAAGATCCTTCATGCACCTCGTGCATCAGCAAGTCTGCTTCTGCCTTATCAACACATCTGAGAAGTACCATGTCAAAGTATCTCTTGTACAAGGAACCATCAGTATTTAGGAAGAAACTACTAGATAGCCTTCTTAATGTCTTCTTATCATGGGATGATGCCCCGGGTGGGTATGTTTGATCTTCTAAGAAGCATTTGATGTCATGGAACCAAGGCTTGTCATCTTTAGCAATGTCCACGGAGAATACGTATGCTGGTCTGTCAAGTCTGGACACTGAAATCCGAGGCACAAAGTTGGCAGCTTGAACTTTGATCATGGAGGAAATGGTAGCCAGAGCATCTGCAAACTGATTTTCATCTCGAGGGATATACTCAAGTTTGACTGTAGTGAAGAAAGTCAGTAATCTCCTTGTGTAGTCTCGGTATGGAATCAAATGCTCCCGGTGGGTGTACCATTTGCCGTTGGTTTGATTGATTACCAGAGCTGAATCTCCGAATACAGTTAAAGTCTTGATCCTGAGGTCAATGGCTTCCTCGAGACCCATGATACAAGCTTCATATTCAGCTTTGTTGTTAGTGCAGTTAAAGGTGAGTTTTGCCGAGAAAGGCATGTGAACTCCTTTAGGTGTGATGAGCACTGCACCAACTCCACGACCATTCATATTAACAGCCCCATCAAACATCATTGTCCATTTTTCTTCTGGGTCAGGCCCTTCAGTGTAAATAGGCTCTTCATGATCTTTTGATTTTAGGAACATGATGTCTTCATCAGGGAAGTCAAATCTCATAGGCTGGTAATCATCAATGGGTTGCTCAGCCAAATAGTCAGACAGTACACTGCCCTTGATGGCCTTTTGAGATGTATACTGAATGTCATATTCTGTCAGAATCATTTGCCATCTTGCAACCCTTCCGATAAGTGCTGGCTTCTCAAATATGTACTTGACTGGATCAATAAGGTAGTGTGGGTCAACATATACTGCCTTAGTCGGCGAGCAGCCCACGCTAAAGCACAACAAGTTTTCTCGAGTAGTGAATAACGTTGTTCACAGTCGGTAAACTTTTTGCTTAGGTAGTAAATTGCATACTCTTTTCGACCAGACTCGTCATGCTGGCCCAACACACACCCCGTTGATCCTTCTAATACTGTCAGGTACATTATTAGAGGTCTTCCTTCAACTGGAGGCATAAGGACTGGAGGTTCTTGTAAGTACTCCTTGATTTTGTCAAAAGCCTTCTGGCAGTCTTCATTCCACCTGACCGTTTGTTCTTTCCTTAACAACTTGAACAGGGTCTCACAGGTTGCAGTAAGGTGAGATTTGAACCGTGAAATTTAGTTCAATCTACCTAAGAACCCCCGAACTTCTTTTTCTGTCTTTGGTGCATGCATCTCTTGAATGTCTTTGACTTTGTCAGGGTCAACTTCAATTCCCTTTTCACTTACAATAAATCCCAGCAGCTTACCGGACCGTACCCCAAATGTGCATTTGTTGGGGTTTAGCTTCAGCTGATACTTTCTCAGACACTTGAACAGCTTCAACAGATTTACCAGATGGTCTTCTTCTGTAAGGGACTTGGCAATCATGTCATCCACATAACATTCAATTTCTTTGTGGATCATGTCGTGGAATAATGTTACCATAGCCCGTTGATAAGTGGCACCATCATTCATCAGTCCGAACGGCATTACCTTATAACAGAATATGCCCCAGGGTGTGATGAAAGTTGTCTTCTCCATGTCCTCAGGTGACATCTTGATCTGATTATATCCTGAAAATCCATCCATGAAGGAGAATACCGAGAACTGAGCCGTGTTGTCGACCAATACATCAATGTGAGGTAATGGGAAGTCATCTTTCGGGCTAGCTTTGTTCAGATCCCGGTAATCCACACACATTCGTACTTTGACATCCTTCTTAGGCACTGGTACAATGTTAGCAACCCACGGCGGGTAACTAGTTACAGCAAGGAAATCGGCATCCCACTGTTTTTGTACCTCTTCTTTTATCTTCATGGCCATATCCGGATGAGTATGGCGTAACTTCTGTTTCACGGGAGGACAGTCTTCTTTCAAATGCAGCTTGTGCATAACAATGTTGGTATCCAGACCTGGCATATCTTGATAAGACTAAGCAAAAACATCAACATACTCTCGAAGCATGTCAATAAGTTGTTCCTTCACTGAATCTTGCATACGGGCCCCGATCTTCACTTCTTTCAAGTCTTCTTCGGTACCAAGATTAACTGTCTCAACTTCCTCCTGATGAGGAGTGATAACCTTCTCCTCTTGCCTTAGCAGTCTGGCTAGCTCTTCAGGTAGCTCATAATCTTCTTCAACCCCTTCATCAGTTTGATTAATCGGATTGTCGAAGTCATACGAAGTCATAGTAGTGTCGTTGTCAGTGCAGTCTGGAGGGCACTCTCTGCAAGGGTTTAGACTTGTTCATTTTAGTGATCAGTTTTATCTTGTTTAAAAAAAGTGAAAATTATTTGTTTTGAAAACATTTCCATTTATTGTTTTGTACAAAAAATGAAAAATGAAAAACAGTGAGCGAAAAAGACTTGTTTGCAAAAGATGTCCTGATATTCATTAATTGATCGTTTGTACAAAATACAACATGGCCCGATTACAAAATGAGTCCTGACATCTTGGGCAAGATGCAGGACTTGATGCATGCTTAAAAGACAGGAAATAATAATTACTCTGCAGGAGTAACTTTTATAATTTCCTGGGAATACCAGTTAGAGACTTGGTTCCCCGGAATCTTTGGATGTATCCAGCTTTCACAGGTTGCATTCATCTTCTTCCTCGTCTTCCAGACTGTTCACAGCATCCGGGGTAAGCATTCCCCCGCTGACAAATTTGGGCTCTGCTGCAGCCTCCGGTTGATATTATCAAGTTGGTCTGTAACCCAACCCGAATCTGTCTTCTTTCATTTCTACTGGCAGAAACTTGCCCCAACCTTGAGCGGTACCCTCCTCAATAACCTTCCGGGCTTGTTGATATGAAGTGATGGAAGTTCCAGACACAGCAGGTGCCTCATTGATGTTAAGGGCCTCAAACCCCTGACTCATAGTCTCGTGGATCTCCCCATCCATCTCTATGTACTTGTAAGTAGCCAGCTGACTAACGAAAATGTCTTCCTCCCCTCAGATTGTGATGATCTGGCCTTCCCACTCAAATTTTAATTTCTGGTGAAGGGTAGATGTAACAGCGCCAGCGGCGTGAATCCAGGGTCTACCCAACAAACAGCTGTAGGCCGACTGTATGTCCATCACGAAGAAAGTAGTTTTAAAGGTCTGTGGGCCAATCATCACAGGTAGATCAATCTCTCCAAGCACTGATCTCTTAGAGGCATCAAATGCTCTCACCACCAAGTTACTTAGACGTAATTCCAAACCATCATACTCCAGCTTCACCAAGGCTTTCTTTGGAAGGACATTGAGCAAAGACCCAGTATCTACCAGTACATGAGAAAGAACAACACCTTTTCATTCTAAGGTGATATGTAAAGCCTTGTTATGATTGCGTCCCTTCGTCGTTAAATCAATATCTGTGAAGCCCAGTCTGTGACTGGTGTTAACATTTGCAACCACTGTTTCCAGCTAATTAACCGTAATCTCTTCCGGCACGTAGGCTGCGTGTAGGACCCTCAATAGTGCATTCCTATGGGCTTCGGAACACATTAACAGTGATAATATAGAGATTTTGGAGGGTGTCTGATGAAGCTGGTCCACCACTTTGTAATAACTCTTTTTGATTATTCTCATGAACTCGTCCACCTCTTATTCAAAAGACGCCTTCGAAGTTTCTTTAACAATTGGCTCTTCAAGTACCACATTCTTCCCTTTTGCCTTAGCAGCAGCCTCTGCTTCAGCGTTGGGTCTCGGTGTTTGTGAGGCAAAAAGGCGTCCGCTTCTGGTGAAGCCTCCGCCTCCCCCAACATTGTCAATTTATGGTGAAGAGGTTGTTGAATCTAGAGTGATCTTATTTCCGTCGCAGTAGAGGTCAGAGCCATAGTGCCAAGGTATGACATTACTGCTTTCATAAGGAACGGGTCCAGGTACCGTAATGGTGACCGAACTGATTGTTGTAGCAGAAGGAACTGTGATGGTATGCGGGTCATAATAGATTGTGACTGGAGATCTGACAGTAGGTGTTGCAGTTTGTTGTTGGAAATTGTTGTTGGGATGAACATTTGTTGGGTCATAATAGATCGTGACCGTTGAGACATCTTCATTAATGTTTGCTGGTGTTGTAGGTGTTTCCGTTGATAAAATGGGTGCTGATGTTGTAGAAGTATATGTTGCTGAACTCTGATCTGTTGAAATAATGGATGGAGTGATTACTGGAATTGTGGATGAATCAGTGGGAATGATAGTTGTTGCCGTTGTAGGAGGATCTATTATTGCCGAAGAAAGAATTGTTGAGTTTGTAGGAGAATCCATTGTTGCTGAAGAAAGAGTTGTTGATGTTGAAGGAGCCGTTGTGGTAATTTGCAAAATTCCATCTCTGATGAGGCCATCTATGCCAAGCCTTAGCTTCTCACAACCATTAATAGCGGTCTTACATGATTCGCAGCAGGTCTCACAGCCTGGGAACACCTGGCATCTTAAGAGTTGAGCTTTGACTTCTGCCAACGGTGTTTGAATCTGTGCGACATTATCAATCAGTGCAGATGGTTGATCTTCCTCTATGGCATTAATCCTGGGCCCACCATGATTAGGCATATGAGTTCTGTTAACATTTGGAGGAGGTGCAAAATTGAGAGCTTTGGAATCGACCAGATCATGAACCTTCATTTGCAAGGCTCTACGTTTCTGGGTATTGTGACCAGGTGCGTTGGAATGAAAGGCACACCTGGCATTAACATCATAATTCTTTGGGAGATTGAGAGGATCTGGTGGAGCCAACGTCCTTAGCTCAACCAGGTTAAGTTTCAGGAGTTGTGGCAGTAAAGCAGCATAAGGCATAGGAATGGGATCAATCACCATATTTTCCTGAGATGGCCTCTTCTGAAATGGGCGCTGCTGTTGGTTGTTGTTGTTATTGCTGTACGTTCTTTGTTGCATGGTTGTTGCTGATAGTGATGTTGTTGCTGTTGTTGTTGAGGAAAAAGTGGTTGTTGTGGAGCTGGAGCCGGGATGGTAACGGCTGCTATTGATCTGTGAGAATACTGGGGTCTGCCCCTGCCTGCATGGATAACATTTGTTTCACCTGCCCTTCGGGGTCCTGAAAAAGGTTTTCTGGGGTTGTTGGAGGAACCTGCACCATTGTCAGAGATTTTACCCATTTTTAAAAGACTCTCAATTCTCTCACCAGCTATAACTACACCGGCAAAACTGGTGGAAGAGAAAGCAGCGAGTCTGTTAATATAAGTTCCTTGCAAGGTGTTCATAAACATGTCAGCCATTTCTCTTTCAGGCATGGGTGGCTGGACAGCAGCAGCAAACTGTCTCCACCTCTGAGCATAATCCCGAAAGCTTTTCCTTGAAGACTGAGACATGCCCATTAGAAGAGTTCTATTGGGAGCCATGTCTAGGTTATACTGGTATTGCCGGATGAAGGCTTCGGCCAAGTCTTTCCAACATCTTATAGTGGCCCTGGTCAGATGCGAATACCATTCTCTTGATGCTCCAGTCAGGCTGTCCTTAAAATAGAACATCCATAACTTCTCGTCCATGGTATAAGCCTTGAGTCTCCCTAAGAAAGATTGCAGATGAGTACGCGGGCAGGAGGTACCATTATATTTTTCAAAGCATGGGGGTTTGAATTTATGGGGAATCCTCACCCCATCTACCAGCCCCATATCCATTACGTCAAAGCCTAAAGAATTCTGGGATTCCAAGGACCTCAGCTTTTCAGCAATCTCATCCAGTCTTCGGTCATACACCTCATCCCCAGCCCCAATAACTGTGAACTGCTCCTCCTGAGGATCTTCTTGCAAGATCCTGCCTGCAACAGTGTTTCCTTGAATATTCCTTGGGATATTAACATCTGGGTTCAAATGGGGCCCAAACTCTGGGGGGTCGATACGAGGCTGCCCTCGTTCATTATTGCTGGTTCCTCCTGTTCCAGGGTGGGGCTCTTCAGGTGTCTGCCTTTCTACCAGCTCTCTCAGCCTTTCCTGGCTCTGAGCTAAGCCAGTCATCACAGCCATAAACTGGGACATTTGGTTTCTCATTTCAACCCTTTCGTTTGCCATTTGATTTCTTACTTCATTCAGGTCCTGCTGTACCTGATCCATCTGAATGCCTGGAAGGTTGTTTCGCGTTGGGTACCAGTGCGTTCGGTTGACATGGAACACTCTGCAACGAGCAATGTTTCCTGAAACCACAACAAAGTGAGAAACAAAATAACAAACAAAAACCTACAAAACAAAGAAAATGTTAGTATGCAATGCAATATGCTTATTTGTTTTTCAAGGTATCCGGTTTGGTTCTTGGTTTTGACCTTTCCAGACCTCGAGGAGATGCTTGATGATGTTGAGAGAAAGCCCACAAAAATAAAACAAACTGATATATTACAAATGATGAAAATACATAGTCTGTTTACAACACAATGCCCATGGTGGGTCAAAAATACAACAACCAAAAAGCAAAAAGTACATCAAAAGAAAGGAAATACAAGCAAAAAGGAATCAGACATCCAATCCAAAGTCATCCTCCCTGACTTCCTTCAGGAGGGCCTCCGTTACTGGACCAGCTGGGTGCTCTGTAATAGTCCTAATGAGGAGGTTCCTGGTAGCAATGGCATTAGTCAGCTTCTTATGCCTGTCTTGATCCTTTGATCTATTTAACCCCGCTCAGAGTTTTAACTCTGATATTTCCTTTTGAGCTGCCAACAAAGTTTCCTGCTGCTTTTTCTCATTGGCCTCCAGATGATCAATCTTGGCTTGAATCCTCTGGTCTTCTTGTGCACGGGCTTCGGTGATCCTGATCCACCTAGCCTGGCTGTCCTCCAGGTAATGCTCAGCCCTAGCTTTCTAAATCTTGGCTTCCTTGCAGGCATTCTTCAAAACCAACTCTCCTGCTCTTACTTTCCTTATGTAGTCATCTGTCCTTTCAATCTTGGTCAGATGCTCAGTCTTGAGTCTTTCCAATCTCTCAATGTCCAGACGACCATCATTTCTCTCCCAGAGACTCTTCTTCAGGGCTTCGGATAGCTGATTATTCCTCTCTTTCAGCTTTTCAAATTCCTTCAGGCTAACAGTTGTTGCAAGCTGTACTGTAGAAGGTCCGGGTGTGTCTTCCAAGGTGAAAGGCATCCTGGTGATCTGAGCTCTAGTACGGGACCAGTCAGAGTACTGGGCTGAAGCAATATTGTTACACCTTCCAAGGATGGTTGTCCCTTTGGTCTGAATGTTTTCCCAAGCCCAGGCAGCTTGCCTGACAACAGCAGAGCTAGATTGGATCTCACAGTATAGGGTTTCAGCTAAATCATGTCCTCTGGGAGGGTGAACCAAGGCATATCCCAATTGTCTCTTAAACAGTAGAGGGTTGTAATTGATGCAACCTTTTACTCCTATTAGAGACACATTGGGGTATTGCCCACAACTGGTAATAATGTCCTTGCCTTTGGTGCTCTGGGTGCACCACCTGATATCATCTGATGTTAAGGCAATGAACCTCTTGGCCCAATTCTTCTGCTGATGGGGGTTCAAGAAGGCATCTGATTTGGGCAAGTGTCTGAGTAGCCAAGAGTAGAATAAAAGAGCACAGCATCTGACTAACTTCCCCCTTTGCTTTTCATTTCTCTGATGGATGGAGTAGTAAAAATCCCCTAGCAATATAGGCACTGGGTTCCTCAACAGGAACAAGTGGATGGCATTCTTACTCATAAATTTGGGCTAAACAATATAACCCCATATATGCTAAGGGCTAAAAGTGCACAGACTGCCTTCCATTCCCCAAATGCAGCCTTCAGGGTGGCCTGAGAAATCAAAAAGTCCAGATGTAAGCCAGGAATCCCAACTTTTGTTGTCATGTTTTTCTCAATGAGGGCAGGCTCCAAATGCACTGCCTTAGCCATCTCCTCACTTCTGGGAGCAGTCATCTCTGGGTTGAAGGGGATCCCCCCTCTGATAGGCACTCCAATCAACAAGGAAAACTCTTCCAACAGTGGTCCCATCTGGAAATCTGGAAAAGTAAAGCATCTGAGTGAAGGGTCATAAAACTGCAAGCATGTGTGGATCATGCTCCTCTGAGAAGAATCAAGATCCATGACCATGTCTAAGATACCCCCATAGTGCTCTCTAAACAATGGGATATGGTCAAGTGTGATAAGGGACTGGACCTGCCTGATACCAGTCAAAGAGGGCTCAAAGAAGTGATAAGATATGTTGCTTTTCCTTGAAATATCCATGAGTGGTGATGAAGAAGCTGAAGTCAAATGCTGATGAAGGTCACAGACTGAGAAGCTGGAGGTAAGTCTCAGACAGACTGATGTAGGTGCTGAGGGAGATAACTGAAGCAGATGCTGAAGAAGATAACTGAAGCAGAGGTCTAAGCAGTAGAAGGGGTCAAAACCAAACCAAATATGATATGATGGATACCCTGAAAAACAAATAAACAAATGTTAAATGATGCAATGATGATATATGCAAATGATATGAAAGGGTTTGTGATCAAGAGCTGGATCTGATTATCTGTCTTGGTATAAGGTCCATGTATATTCAAAGGTCCGGATGGAGGCTCAGAAGTCCAGTAACCAGGGTGGGGGGTACTCAAATAAAGAGTCACATGTCCAGGGTTAATCACAAGAACTGTCCAAAGTGAAGTATTATTAAACAATACAGTAACAAGGTATGATGTGGCCAAGGGTTCCTGCAAACCAGTAAATAACCCAACCCCTCACATGTAATGTTGTAGAACAAGGATCCTCAGACTTGGATCAGTTATGAGAAGTGTAAACACTTCTAAACCGGAGGTACATTGTTTACAATAACCATAAAGGATCCTCCTCTAATTCACCCCAGATTCTGAAGGTCATAATAAAGGTCATCCAGACTTAGCAGGCTTCCTAGATAGCCCTAGAACTACAGGAAATATGTAGCACAGAGTTCTCAAGAAGAAACCCACATCTGAACCGTGTTTCATATTCCCGCACCAAACCAAAATGGAATGAGAAAGAATATGAACCACTCTAGCCTAGGTGTCACTCAGGTCCCAGGTATAGGACCTTAATCACTCAGTGAAACCCCACCCACCAAAACAGAAACCAGATTCAGTAATGATAATGACAGTATGATGTATAAAAAACTGTAAAGAAAGCAGTAAATGAAGTTGTACATAAAGCAATAAAGCAAATAAATAAACACAATTAGCACATAACACCCCAGTAAACACAAATCAAACAAGCGCTAGGAGGAACCCACAAAAAGAACCAGAAGCCCTGGTTGCAGTATAAGGCTCCCCAGCAGAGTCGCCAAGCCGTCGCTCCCACAGAATGACACCGGGTCAAAAGGGGTACAGACGCGAACGGTCGGCGAAAGAGAGAACATGAAGATGAACTGAAAAGAGTCGCTAGCTAGGAATTTTTATCCCGAAGGAAAGGTAATGCTGCATAATCCTAGAAAGAGATGGATAAGACGGTCGTGAACCAGAGAAACTGAGAAAGGGGGTTGGTTACAACCTGGGAAGGTATTAGCACCCAGATTGTCCGTCGTACTCGACGAGATCCACGCTTGAAAGATTGTGTTTAAAGGGGTAGTGTCAGTGCTATTCTGTGTGCAAAAGCTGGAAAAGAATACAAGTGTCAGTGCTGGAAAGAAGTGTGAAGTGAAGAAAAGAAGTGCAATGCTCAAGACAAGGAGGATTAAAAAAGAATAATGCTGGAAGAGGTGGTAATATACAGATACTTTTGTTCGATAACTGTTAAGTTATGCCTACGTATCCTCTCGTGCAATGAGGATGTCAGAACACCGTAGTTCGACTTAAAGAGACTGAAAGATAAATTGACTGATGAACTGCTTGCTTGTCTATGCTCAAGTGTATGACCTGTCTGGCTCAGGTGCAAACTGTCTTGCATTAGACGGAAGAAGCGAGTTCTCATTTATAAGTGAATGAGATGAGAAGAGAATCCCGGAGGAGACGATTATTGTTTGTTTTTGATGTTTTCAATCTTTTATTTCTTTTGGAGTTTGTCATAAGAGAATGAGCTTAAGCCTAAACCAAAGGTTAGTAAACTCATCACATCTTCCCTCTGATTAGGGGTAATGAGAATACCTTAAGTATGAAGTAAGGACCTCACACTTAATCACCATGGTGTAGGATTAAGATCATTAACCTACTTGCAATTATTTAGATGTTTTTGGTGTTTTTGTCTAGTGTTAAGTAATGAGTTTAAGCCATAATCAAGGATTTAATGGACCCATTACACCATCCTAATAGAAGGATAATAGATGAGAACATTTAAGCTGAGGAAGATACCTCAACTTAATCCATGATTAGGGATTAACCTCATGACAAAAAAAAGCCTTTATTAGAGTGGATTTTAGTTAATAATAAGATTAAGAAGTGAATTTTATGGTTTTTAAGACAACTTGAGGATGACTTGTCCATTAACACTAGGATTAGTCCTTCTTGACCAATTAAGGAAGAATTAGAACCCTAATGCAAGGCCCAAGTTACAAGCTTGATGTCTTAGTGATTATTAGATGAATTTATTAAGAGATTTAAACACATCAAAGGTTTAGCACTTAGGATTAAAGTTATACACTTCATCCTAAGATAAGGATGTAGGCATAATCTTAATCACAAAGCCTTAAAGCCTTGAAGGTTTAGTCCCTGATTATGAGATGAGAGGAGAGACACAAAAGATGACACAAAGGTAAAACTAATGGGGGACTAATCAAACCCTAATTGTGATCATGCTTGGGTGTTCCTAGGGTTTATTAGGCTTACAAGAGATCTTCAAGAAAAGATTATGAGAAGTGAAGGCAAATTCACTTCACAAAGCACTTACCACCTGAAAAGTTAGTGAAAAGAAATGAAATGAAAAGAAAATGAAATGAATGCAAGGATGCAAACCAAAACCAGAAGAATGTTCATGATATAAATAATGCTAAGAGATGATGTGAAAGCATGTCAAGTGATATGAATGTTTATACAAGTAATGAGGATGCAAATGAAACATGAAAGAAGCATGAAAGCACATGAATGCTCATGGAATGTGATGAATGCATAACATATAAAATGGATGAGGAAATGATCAAGCGTGATTCTAATGTGTCCTAAGATGTCTTATAAGTCATGTGAATGCATAAAATGTCATGGCAAGTTCTTGAATGTAAGCATATGAAAGATGTATGCAAGAGAAGATGAGAAATTAGGGTTTTCATACAACATGAGATGCAAAACTCAAAAACAGAAGCAAATGACAAGATAAAAAATTGAAAATGCAATCAAAAGAACCGTAACCTCATATGATATCACACCCCAAAGGAGAAGACCTAACTCTTAACCTAATGAAAGATATGATTTTTCTAAGTTATCTAGGATTTTAAGGTAACTAAAGCGAAAAAAATGCAAATCAATTTAAAAAGGCAGAAGAAATTTTTAACAAAATTATGCTAGGAACTACATGTCAAATGAAGATCAATGCAAAAAGAATCATTGTCATACCATTCTTGGCTAGGCAGAAAAGAATTCTTGAAGTTAGGGTTCTAAAATGTGAATTTTATGAACCCTAAATTCAAGAAAATTATCAAAAATGGTTCAAAACCAAAAAGAAATTTGTGTGGATGTTATGACAATGTCTCTAAATGTTTAAAGATGCAATATTAATTTTTTGGGATTTTTTAGAAACCTAAATGATATTTTAATTAATTAATTTTCATTAATTAATTAAAATAAACATTTAAATGTTTAAAAAATGATTTTTTAATGTGAAAAATAAAAATAAAAATATTTTTGGGTTAAGAAAATTATTTGAAATCAAAATGCAGAATAAAAACATTTTTGGAAATTTTTAGCTATTTTAAATAAATAATACAAAATTAAATGAGAAAAATGAAATTAAAATTGAATTAAATGGAAGTAAACGCAAAGAAAGGCTGAGATTGAATCTGGGATATCCTAGGTTGACTGCGCGCCAGATCTTGTGGCCAGAATTCAAACTCACTTAAACCTAATAAATTAATTATTTAATCCAGATATTAAGTTAATGAAATGATCTCAGCCACTCATCTCACGCAGGAAGGGGAAATCTAATGGTCCACGTTTAAACAGAAGCCCTAACCCTAATTATCTCATTAATCACTTTCAGGTCACCGGAGAAGAGCTCCGGTCGTCTTCTCCGGTGACACCCTCACCTGAAAAACCCTAACCTCTTCCCTAGGTTATTTCTGGAGCTCTAAAGCTCCAGATTAACTCCTCTCACCTCCATGAATCCAAATCCACTCTCAAAACAAATTTCTAATTGCTCAAACTCATGATTCGAAGAGAAAACTCAAACATGGTGAAACTTTCAGAAGTTCATAAAATCCTCAAATCGCAACCATTTTCAAAATTAAAAGTATCAGCATGATCAATACAACAAGAGGAACATTTCTATAACCTAAAATCACATTTCTGAAAAAATGTTTGAAGAAGTTACCTGAGCTTGAGCTTCCTCAGTTTGGAGCTTTCAGGCTGCTTCTCCTATGCAAGCTGACTCCAATGACCTTCCTGAAGAAGCTTTGGTGCTTGGAAGACCTTGAGAGTGGCTGGTTTATGAGATTGCACCTCAACTGGCTGAGAATCGTGTTTTGTGTATGGTGTGTTTCTGGCTGTTTCAATGGTTGGCTTGTGATCAGTGAGTGATTTAGAGATGAATGGTGGAATTTGTTTTGAGTTTGAGTAAGTGTGCTATGAGTTTCGAAGGAAAATGCAAGAGGGAGAGTTTTTGGCAATGCTGAGTTCTTGGAGGTTTTTGCTTGTGTGTGTTATGAAAAATGATCTTTGAGGCATGCTTGTAGTGTCTGGATTGGGCAGAGAGTGGGTGGTGGACTGTTGTGATTGGTATGGGTGAATTTGCATAAAGTCAACATTTCTTGTACTTGAGGTATGGGCAAGAATGCAGTTGGCCTTTGGGCATGTCCATGCGCAGCTGACTTCATGGATGTCCACAAATTCAATCTTGAGGCAATTCAGCATGTGGGAATAAAGTTATGGGGTGTTTTGCAATTATGTGAAGTTTTGGCCCCTTTGAGAAATCTTGATGTTCAAGGCATGTAATCTTGCAATTCCTAGGGCAATTCTGATCTAGAGGCAATGCACTATGATGTTATGATGCATTGAAGTGTGTTTAAAGTCACAAAAAGCCTTGGCAAGTGGTTTTGCAAAGAATCCCTCTTGGTGCATTCTTGAAAATTATGGGATTTTTGCCAACTTTGACAAGCCATATCTTGAGTTCCAAAATGAATTAGATCTTGTTCTTGTACTTTTTGAAAAGGGAATGATCCAATCTACAAATTTCATGACCAACAATTTTTCATTTGAAGCATTTTTGGTTGAGAAAGAGGAGGTTGAAAAACTTTCCCAAAATGGAAAGTTTACATTACAAGTCATTTCCATTTTTTGGCAACTTTTGGTTTAGCTCACTTTTCTTAAATTTTGTGAACTACTAAGCACTTAAATGATCAAATAAAGATCATATAACCTCAATTTGATGAAAAATGCACTTTGGTTCCATGTTGGGGGGCCTCAAATGCCCTGAGTTTGCTCTGACTTGCTCAAGAAGTTACCCAATGATCAGATGACTTCCACAATGAATTTATTCATAAAACTTGGTACACATGATCCTTATAACACATTGAGACCATTAGAAACAAGAATGACCAAAAAATATGGAGTTATGGCCTCTGAAACCCAAACCCTAATTTTAGGTCATCTGTGCAGTTAAACCTTAGCTCTGCTTCCATGCTTTGCCAGTTCTTGTGATTCTTTGACTTCCTTGATCTTTGGAGGATAAAATATGATGATGGAACATACATGTACCCTCTTGAGATGATTTAAGACCTTTGGAGTGGCTCAGATGAATCTTGGATGGC
The DNA here is from genome assembly GCA_963966055.1 of Lathyrus aphaca. Taxonomy (NCBI): domain Eukaryota; kingdom Viridiplantae; phylum Streptophyta; class Magnoliopsida; order Fabales; family Fabaceae; genus Lathyrus; species Lathyrus aphaca. Next base: position 185,302,338 of record OZ014520.1, read on the forward strand.
TCAAGTCACAAACCCTAGATACAGATGAACTTGAACTAATGCAGTGAAGCAAAAATGCAATATGAAATGGTATGATTAAACTAATGCAAATATGAAAGATCACAAGCCATGGTGTGAACTTAGTGAGGGAAAATTTGGGGTGTTTACAGGTAGCCACCTTCAAACTTTTTTCCTGAACTTCTCTTTTATGTTATAAAATGATTCTACATGCTCCCCTAATTACCATGATATGATTTGTTTTGAAAATGGTTGAGTTTTAAGCATTTCACGAGCTTCTTAAATTTTTGATTGTTTTTCCGTTTTGCTTTGATTCATGCTGTTCATGTGAAATAAATGGATTTTGTTGGTTGATTCATGTTTAGAGTGATGTAAGGGTCATTTCTGAAGAGTTTGAGGCATTTTTATGGCGTTTTAAGAGAGATGGGGAAGAAGGGTGACCGGAGCTTGCTCCGGTCACCTGAATGTCATTAGGGCTAATTAGGGTTTTATTTTTCCAGATTGAATGCTAGCCCTAGGATCTTGTTTAATTAGCGTGTGTACGGTTCAGATTAGTCCATTAACTTAAGCCCGGATTAATTAATATAAAACTCATTTAATTAGGCAGTTTAAACCTCAGCCCTTAAGATGCACGCCAGGTCTTTCCCTCCATCCCCAGTTTGAATCTGAGCCACAGGATGCGCATACTTTTCCTTTTAATTGATTTTTAATTCATTTTTCTTGTATTTTCTTTATCATTTTATTTAAAATACCAAAAATCATCCAAAAAATATTATCTTCTGCATTTATGTTCCAAATATTTTTCTTCATCCAAAAACAATTTTTATTTTATTTTTTGCATTTAAAAATCACTTTTAAAATATTTAAATGTTTATTTTAATTAATTAATGGAAATTAATTAATTAAAATACCATTTAGGTTTCTAAAAATCACCAAAAAATTCACATTGCATCTTAAGACATTTAGAAACATTGTCAAACCCTCCATACAAATTTATTTTTGGTTTTAATCACAACTTGACAATTTTCTTTGAATTTAGGGTTCATAAAATCAATGTTTTTAACCCTAACTTTGAAAAATATTTTCAGCCTAACCATGAAGGGTTTGAAGATGATTCTTTTTGCTTTGTGTTATGCATAGCATGTAGTTTCTAGGATATTTTTGTCATGAATTTATCTTGCATTTTCAATTTGATTTCCATTTTTCCCTTAGAAGCACCCTAAAACCCTAGCAAACTTAGAAAAATTATAACTTTCTTTGGGTTAAGAGTTAGACCTTCTCCTTTGGGTTGTGATATCATATGGAGTTAGGGTTTGTTTGAGCTCATTTGCAAATTTTTATTATGTCATATGTTTCTATTTTGACCATTTGCATCTCATCCTTTCATGTAACCCTAGTTTTGCATCTTTACTTGCATCTTACATTGCATTGCATGAACATATGAACTTGTCATGTCATTCCAAGCATTTGTATGCCATCTTAGACATCTTAAGACATTGCTTGAACATTGCTTGATCATTTATTCATACATTTGCTATGCTTTGCATCCATTTCATTTCATAAACATCCATGTGTTTTCATGCTTCCCACATGCCTCATATGCATTCACCTTCTTGTATGATCACATATATGCATCTTTCATGTCTTTGCACCATATCATAACATCATTTACATCATGTGTATGCTTCTGGTATTGGCATTTGCCCATTCATATGCATTGTTTCATTTCACTTCTTTCTTTATGCATCTTGTGCTAACATTTTCAGGTGGTAAGCTAATTTGAGAAATGGATTTGCCTTCACTTCTCATTTCTCTTCATCTTCTTCATATGCATATTTGCTGCATTTTTAATTGTCTTTGAGTGGGCTTGCTCATTCATGTTCATCTCTCACTTTCTTTCTTTAAGTTACTTATCTTCTTCAATGAAGTAAGTAACTTATTTCTTCTGCTTCTTCCTCCTTCCATCTGCTCCTTCCATTGGTGGCTTCCTTGAAGATCTTTCTCAAGCCTTACAAACCATAGGAACATCCAAGCATGATAATAATTAGGGTTGTGATTAGTACCCCTTAGTTTTTACCTTTGAGTCTCATTTGTGTCTCTCTTCTCATCTCATCATTAGAGACTAAACCTTTAAGGTTTTAAGACTTTGGAATTAGGGTTATGCCTGCATCTTTCTCTTAGGATGGAGTGTATAACTTTAATCCTAAGTGTTAAACCCTTAATTTGTTTAAAACTCTTAATCAATCCATCTAATAATCACTAAGACATTAACTTGTAACTTGGGCCTTACATTAGGGTTCTAATTCTTCCTTATGGTTAAGAAGGACTAACCCTAGTGTTTAATGGACAAGTCCCCCTCAAGTTGTCTTACAAATCATAAAACTCACTTCTTAATCTCACCTCTAATTAAAATCCACTTTAATAAAGGTTTGTCATCTAATGACTTTAATCCCTAATCATGGGTTAAGTTGAGGTATCTTCCTCAGCTTAAGTGTGCTCATCTATTATCCTTCTATTAGGATGGTGTAATGAGTTCACTAATCCTTGATTATGGCTTAAACTCATTACTTAAAACTAAACAAAAATCCAAAAACATCTAAATAATCACAAGTAGGTTAATGATCTTAATCCTACCTCATCATGGCAATTAAGTTGAGATGCTTATCTCACACTTAAAGTATTCTCATTAAGTGAAAACACAAATACAAACAATAATCGTCTCCTTCGGGATTCTTTTCTCATCATCTTCACTCACAAACGAGAACTTGCTTCTTCCGTCTAATGCAAGAGAGTTATCCCATGAGCCAGACAAGTCATACACTTGAGCATAGACAAGCAAGCAGTTCATCAATCAATTTATCTTTCAGTCTCTTTGAGTCGAACTACGGTGTTCTGAATTCCTTATTGCACGAGAGGATACGTAGGCATAACTTAACTGTTATCGAACAAAAGTCTTTGTGTCTTCCCCCTCTTTCAGTATTCTCTTTTAAGCCTCATTCCTAAGCATTTCACTTCACCTTTTGCACTGACACTTGTATATTTCATTCCTTACTTTTGCACACAGATAGCACATACACTACCCCTTTAAACACAAACTTTCAAGCATGGATCCCGTCGAGTACGACGGACAATCTGGGTGCTAATACCTTCCCAGGTTGTAACCAACCCCCTTTCTCAGTTTCTCTGGTTCGCAACCGTCTTATCCATCTCTTTCTAGGTTTATGCAGCATTACCTTTCCTTCGAGATAAAAATGCCTAGCTGGCGACTCTATTCATTCATCTTCATTTCCTCCCTTCGCCGACCGTTTGCGCTTGTACCGGAATGAAAATATTTGGGAGCGACAGTAGTTAGCTAGAACATATGGTTTCCTCTCATTGCTTGTAAATGGATAGAACACTGTATATATACATAGACTCTATAGTCTAAGCTTTTAATGAAGATTTACTTTCACTTTACCCTTATCTTCATTCTTCCTTTTTCTCTGCCCTCACTCTGTTATTTCATGAATTGATTGTTACATCACATTATGGTACCATCCACCTTTCCAATCCTACTTCCGTTGTTCTCTGCCTGAATCATCTTTCAGTTTCTATGGCTCCTCTGTGGCCACCTCCATAGATCCTATTATGGATTAAACACTACCCTTCTTTGTTCACCCTAGTGACGGTCCCAACTCAGTCACCGTTCTCCCTAAACTCATCGAATCAAATTACCATTCTTGGGCTCGATCCATGAAAATGGCACTTGGTGGCAAGATGAAGATCGAGTTCATCGATGGTTCTCTCCCAGGTTTGGTTGATTTTTTCGATCCTTCCGTTTGCGCTTGGAACCGTTGTAATATTCTTGTTCATTCTTGGATCATGAACTCCATTTCAGAACGATTGCTCAATCGATAATTTTCATGGAAAACGCCCTTGATGTGGGGAACGACCTAAAATAAATATTCTCTCAAGGCGATCTCATTCATATATTTTAATTGCAGCAAGAAATCTACAACCTTAAGCAATAAGCAAAATCAGTAACTGAATTCTTTTCTGATCTTAAGATTCTTTGGGAAGAACTTGATTTGTATTTACCATTGCCTATGTGTACATGTCATATCAAATGTTCATGTGAAGCCATGCGCAAGGTTAGGTCTAATCATGAGTTGTTACATATAATTCTATTTTTAACTGGTTTGAGTGAACACTTTGCAGTTGTAAAATCACAAATTCTGTTAATAGATCCATTACCCCCTATAAACAAAATCTTTTCCATGGTTATACAACATGAAAGACAGATACATATTCATTCACAAAATGATGAGTCTCAGTCCTTGATCAATGCTGTGGATTCTAAGAAGTTTGGATCAAGACAAAGTTATTCTAAGCATGGAACTATTGTTTGCACATTTTGTGGTAAAACTAACCACATTGTTGAGAACTGCTTCAAGAAACATGGTGTCCCACCACATATGCAGAAGCAATTCCCAAATGCAACAAATGATGTCAATACAGATGGCAATGATGATGGTTTTATCCCTCATAGTGCTGACACTAGAGAAGACTATTCTCCTATGACTCAAGGACAATTCACTGTGTTAATGGAGCTACTACAAAAATCCAACCTTGGGTAAGTGTCAGCACGTGCTTCTTCCAATCAGGTTGTCGTTGGTCATTCATCAGCAGGTAACATACATCATACTTCATATAGTAGTAGTCTAGGTTCTTGGATTATTGACTCAGGGGCTACTGATCATATTAGTAGTTCCATTAGCTGGTTTAATTCTTATAAAGAAATAGTCCCTATTAATGTCAAATTACCAAATGGATAATGTGTTATTTCTAAACATTCAAGAACAATCAAATTTTCCCATCAATTTTCTGTCTCTAATGTCTTATTAATTCCTGAATTTTCTTTAAATATGTTACCTGTTTCAAAAATGTGTGAATTCTCGGATTATAATGTTCAGTTTATTGATTCTAAATGCATTATACTGGACAAAACCTCGAAGAGGATGACTGGTTTTGCTAAAAAGAAAGATGGGTTGTATTACTTAAAGCTAGGAGATAATGATTTACATGTCAATATAGATCTTAGAAATGCTCTAGCAGCCACTGTAACATTACCTGATAGAGCCCTTTGTCATTTTAGGTTAAGACACTTATCACAAAATAGATTATTGTACTTACATACTCAATTTCCCTTTATCATAGTAAACAATAAAGATGTTTGTGATGTGTGCTACTTTGCTAGACAAATAAAACTTCCTTAAAATGTTAATAATAGTAGAGATGATGACCCTTATGATATAATCCATTTTAACATTTAGGGGCCTATTGCCATCAAGTCTTTACATGGTCATGCATATTTCTTAATAGTTGTTGATGATTGCAACATATATACATGGAAAACACTTATGAAATCCAAATCTAAGGCTAGGCAGCATTTCATAAATTTTGTCAAACTCATTGAAAATCAAAAGGGTATTAAAATAAAGATCATTATAACTGATAATGGTCTTGAATTTAGTATGCCTAAATTTTATGCGTCTAAAGGTATTTTACATCAAACAAATTGTGTGGAATCTCCTCAACAAAATGGTAGGGTAGAGGGGAAGCATCAACATCTTTTAAATTTAGGTAGAGCTCTTCTTTTTCAATCAAAACTTCCAAAGAAATTTTGGTTTTATGCTCCTTTTACATGCTACTTTCATTATAAACAAACTTCCTACACATGTTCTAAAAAATATTTCACCTCACTTCATAATGCATAATGCGATTCCTGATATGCACAGTCTAAAAGTTTTTGGATCATTGGTATAGGCATCAACTTTTCATATGAATAGAACCAAACTTGAACCAAGAGGTAAAAAATGTGTATTCCTAGGATACAAAAATGGTATGAAGGGTGTTGTGTTATTTTAACAATCATGAAGTTTTTGTTTCTAGAAATGTTACACATCATGAACATATTTTCCCATATTCAAGTAACAATTCATCTAATTGGGAATATCACTCTCACACTGACTCTAGGCACACTCAATTACCTAGAAATTTCTTTGTCCCTCAAGATAATTTTGAACATGTTCCCACTGATCCTCTTAGCCCACACAAAACACTAACACTGATACTGAAATTTTAAATTCTCTAAATACTGAAAATTTAGAACAACATGTTTCATTAGACAACTCTAAAGAATCATTATTAGAAGCTACTGAAACAAACCATGGGAATAACACTCCAGACCAAGCCATAACAGAACCTGAATCTGACACACAAACCATACCTTATAGAAACAAACATGTACCTCATTATCTCTCAGATTATGTGTGCAACACCTCCAATATTTCAGCAGCCACAACATCTTCAGGTAAATCTCACATAGTTTATCCTATTTCTAAATATGATTCTTTGTCTCATCTGTCTGCATCTCATCGTATTTTTTCATCTTCCATCACACAAACACATGAGCCAAAGAGTTACAAAGAAGAATGTTTGTTTGAACATTGGACCAAGGCCATGAAATCTGAATTAGAGGCATTACACAAGAATGAGACTTGGGACATAATTGATTTGCCTTCTCATGTCAAACCTATTGGGAATAAATGGGTTTTCAAAGTAAAACATATAGCAGATGGTATGATAGAAAGGTATAAAGAGAGACTCGTAACCAAAGGATATAATCAAATTGAAGGATTGGATTTTTTTGACACATTCTCCCCTGTAGCAAAACTCACTACTGTTAGGACACTTCTTGCAACTGTATCCATCAATAACTGGTTTCTCCATCAACTTGACATGAACAACGCATTTTTACATGGAGAACTGCAAGAAGATGTGTATATGACAATATCTGAAGGAGTCTCTTGTCTTAAGCCCAATCAAGTTTGCAAGCTTAAAATGAGTCTTTATGGTTTAAAGCAAGTCAGTCGAAAGTGGTATGAGAAACTGGCTGCCATACTTCTCCAACAGGGTTACACTCAATTTGCATCTAACTATTCCTTATTTACTTTTAAAACTGACATTTTTGTACAACTATATTAGTGTACGTTGATGACATAATACTCGCTGGAAATTCCATGCTTGAGTTCAATCGTATTAAATCCTCTCTTGATGAGAATTTCAGCATTAAAGACTTGGGAGTATTGAAATACTTCCTTGGTTTAGAGGTTGCTCATTCTAAGGAAGGAATTTCCTTATCTCAATGAAAGTACTGCCTTGACCTTCTGCAAGAGTCAGGATTACTTAGTTCTAAACCAGCAGCCACACCTCTTGATCCATCAATTAAAATTCATGCTGACAGTGGAAAATTGTTTGAAGAGCATATAGGAGGTTGATTGGTCGGTTGTTGTACCTCAATATAACCTGACCAGATATCACGTATGCTGCACAACAACTCATTCAATTTCTCCATAATCCAACTATGGTTCACTTTCATACTACTTGTAGGGTCATTCAGTATTTGAACAATAGTCCTGGCAGAGGTTTATTGTTTCATAGAAATTTTGAACCTTAACTTTCGATTCTCAGATGCTGACTGGGCAGGGTGCATTAGTTCAAGGAAGTCCATCTCAGGGTACTGTTTTTTTCTTGGCTCTTCACTTATATCCTAGCATGCTAAGAAACAACAAATAATATCTAGATCATCTTCGGAAGCTGAGTATCTGGCGTTGTCTTTTGCGACTTGTGAATTGCTTTGGTTAACTTTCCTAATGAAAGACCTAAACATCACGTGTTACAAATTGCATGTGCTTTACTGTGATAGCCAGAGTGCAATGCATATTTCCTCCAATCTCGTGTTTCATAAGCGTACCAAACATTTCGAAATCGATTGCCACTTGGTGCGAGAGAAGCTTCAGCAAGGTTTATTTTGTTTGCTGTCTATTTTAACTCATGATCAACTTGCAGATTTTCTAACTAAAGCACTAGCAACTTCAACTTTCAACACGTTTGTGTCCAAGCTTGGTATGATTAACATATACCATGCTTAACTTGAGAGGGGTTGTTGTGAATATCAATTTAATCTACTGATTAAATCTAATTAGTTTTCATTAGTTTTGATTAGTCAGATTTGTTGACTTGTTATTTGGTAGTTAGTTAGAATAGGTGGCTTCTTCCTATTGGTTGTAAATGGATAGAACACTGTATATATATATAGACTCTATAGTATAAGCTTTTAATGAAGATTTACTTTCACTTTACCCTTATCTTTATTCTTCCTTTTTCTCTGTCCTCATTTTGTTATTTCATGAACTGATTGCTACATCACATTATTGAACATGATAAAGTCCTTTGATATATCCAACCAAAGATAGTTTTTTTTAAGCAAGAGATTTATTAAAAGAGTATAAAGGGTATTAAACTTTGATTACAAAAGAAGTCCGAGACAAGGCTCGACAAAAGCGAAAGAGATTATCGACCAAATGAAACTTAATACAAATAAAACAAAAGTGTTTTCTTGAATACATACAAATAACATTTCGAATGAGTAATATCTACGATGAACGATCAACGCTAAGTAAATAATTTCACCTTCCAAACAATGTCGATCACATTCCACCCCAAATTTCTAAAAATAATAACATTCCTACACATCTACAAGGTCCAACAAACTTTCATCCAAATGCTACCTTTTCTTCCCGACTTCACCCCTTCGGATCTACAAAAAGAGAACTAATTCAAAAACTCTCCTTAAGCTCTCCGCCACCCATATCGAAGTAACCTAACCAATCTGTGATCTCCATCAAGACAAGTTTTGCCACCATACAACAATGAAAATGTGATTCAAAGATTCCGATTGAGATGTGCAAAACAAACAGTTCAAATCACTATTTGAAGGAAAACTACCTCTATAATGAAGACGACCTTTAGACGGAAGTTTATTCAGAAAAATGCCTCCACCCAAACGCCTTAATCTTTTTAGAAACCGCAACTTTCCAAACCAAATTAAAAACTGAATTGTTCATATTAGTAGGACAAAACGAGATGCGAAGACTGCTAGCCAATCAATAAAAGGATCTTATCGAGTAGATATCATCATCTTCTTCTAGCCACTTTACCCCATCTTCCTTCGTGAAACTGGGCTTCGAAGAACTAAAAAAAGAATGCAAGAAATGCATCTCATATGTGATCAAATTAAAAGAACTTGCTGACTCTAGAATGTTATGATGCTGCAGAACAGAGGGAGAGGCTTGAACATTCAACAGCCCACTACTGCCAGCATTTCGTGAAGGTTCTGGGATGCAGGAAGAACCTGATGTTGAGCCAGGAACAAACGCAGATCCTGGAGTGGCTTGAACATTCAACAGCCCACAACTGCCAGCATTCTGTGAAGGTTTTGGGATGCTGGAAGAACTTGCAACTAAGCTTGGAAAAAACACAATGCCTACCTCCCCCAACCAGAACCGGTTCACCTCCCTGCGTCAAATTGACAACAACATATTACAAGCTTCTATGGATAGAAATGTGGCTCGCACTAGCAGAGCTAACCACACCAATAAAACCAGCAGAAGAAGAGAAACTTCCTTCAAAAAAATTCCCAGCCGATGGTATTCCAAGATCCCCCTAAAACCGCCTCCAATTCGTCCAACCCCCATTCCCGCCCCCGATACGACCTTTAGAAGTGAAATAGAAATCAAATTCGAGAGCATATCTCTAAAACTACCATCCCTCGACCAACTCACAAGCCAAAAGGTAATATTGAAACCATTGCCCAAGTTGAACTCGCAAGTGATAATAAACAAGTCTTTTGAATAATTCTTCAAAGTAGAAAGTAAGTCGATCCACCACGTGTAAACACCCCAAATTTTCCCTCACTAAGTTCACACCATGGCTTGTGATCTTTCATATTTACATTAGTTTAAGCATATTATTTCATGTTGCATTTTTGCTTCACTGCACTAGTTCAAGTTCATCTGCATCTAGGGTTTGTGACTTGAGACATCCAAGATTCATCTGAGCCACTCCAAAGGTCTTAAATCATCTCAAGAGGTTCCATGTATGTTCAATCATCATATTTTATCCTCTAAAGATCAAGGAAGTCAAAGAATCATAAGAACTGGCAAAGCATGGAAGCAGAGCTAGGGTTTAACTACATAGATGACCTGAAATTAGGGTTTTGGTTTCAGAGGCCATAACTCCAAATTTTTTGGTCATTCTTGTTTCTATTGGTCTCAATATGTTATAAGGATCATGTGTACCAAGTTTGATGAAGAAATTCATTGTGGAAGTCATATGATCATTTGGTAACTTCTTGAGCAAGTCAGAGCAAAATCAGGGCATCTGAGGCCCCCCAGCATGGAACCAAAGTGGATTTTACATCAAATTGGAGTTATATGATCTTTATTTGATCATTGAAGAGCTTAGAAAATCACAAAATTGAAGAAAAGTGAGCTAAACCAAAAGTTGCCAAAAATGGAAATGACTTGTAATGTAAACTTTCCATTTTGGGAAAGTTTTTCAACCTCCTCTTTCTCAACCAAAAATGCTTCAAATGAAAAATTGTTGGTCATGAAAGTTGTAGATTGGATCATTCCCTTTACAAAAATTACGAGAACAAGATCTAATTCATTTTGGAACTCAAGATATGGCTTGTCAAAGTTGGCAAAAATCCCATAATTTTCAAGAATGCACCAAAAGGGATTCTTTGCAAAACCACTTGCCAAGGCTTTTTGTGACTTCAAACACACTTCAATGTATCATAACATCATAGTGCATTGCCTCTAGATCAGAATTGCCCAAAGAATTGCAAGATTGCATGCCTTGAACATCAAGATTTCTCAAAAGGGCCAAAACTTCACATAATTGCAAAACCCCCCATAACTTTGTTTCAACTTGCTGAATTGCCTCCAAATGAATTCTATGGACATCCTTGAAGTCAGTTGTGCATGGACATGCCCAAAGTCCAGATGTATCCTTGCCCATACCTCAAGTACACAAGTTGGTAACTTTTTGCAAGAAGCCCATACCAATCACCATAGGGCACAACCACTTCTCTGACCTATCACAACTTGATATGTGGACCAAATGCTGATCATAACACACAAGAACACAAGATGAAACCTAAGAATCATCAAGTTCCCAAAATCTCTCCCTCTTGCATTTTCCTTCGAATATCCCTGCACACTTACGTAAACTCAAAACAAATTCCACCATTGAAACCACCAAAAACACCCCATACACCAAACACGATTTCTGACCAGTTGATTTGCCACCACTCAAACCAGCCATCCTCAAAGCTTTCCAAGCATTGCAACTGCCTCAGGAGGTTCAAAGGAGTCTTTTTGCACCAAGGAAATGGCTAGAAAGCTCAAGGGTGAAAAGCTTCATCTCAGGTAGCCATCTTAGTTCATTTTTCCAGAACCTCTTTTTTATGTTACAAAATGAATAAGCATGCTTCACTGATCACACTGAACTTTGAATTTTCGAAAATGGTTGAGAAATGAGTTTGTATGATTGTTCTGAAATTTCTTCCATTTTTGTTCTTCCTTTCGAATCATGAGTTTGAGTGAGAATAAATGTGATTTGAGGGTAGATTTGAGCTTAAGGGAGTGAGGGGAGTTGATCTGGAGCTTTAGAGCTCCAGAAATTACCTAGGGAAGAAGTTGGAAGTTTTCAGGTGAGGAGGTCACCGGAGAAGACGACCGGAGCTCTTCTCCGGTGACCTAAAAGTCATTAATGTCTAATTAGGGTTAGGGCTTCTGTTTAAATTTGGACCCTTGGATTTTCATCTCCTACGCGTGTTGGATGGTGGTTATCTTGTCATTAGTTTTAATTAGGGATTAAATAATTAATTAATTAGGTTTAGTTAAGTTTGAATTCTGGACACAAGATCCGGTGCGCATTCAACCAAGCATTTCCCAAATTCAATCCCAACCATTCACTTTGCATACTTCTGTTTTATTTAATTTTAATTCAATTTTTCTCATTTATTTTGCATGATTTATTTAAAATAGTAAGAAAATTCCAAAAATATTTTTATTCTGCATCTTTATTTCAAATAATATTCTTAACCCAAAAATATTTTTAGTTTTATTTTTCACATTAAAAAAATCATTTTTTAAACATTTAAATGTTTATTTTAATTAATTAATGAAAATTAATTAATTAAAATATCATTTAGGTTTCTAAAAAATCCCAAAAAATTCATATTGCATATTTAAACATTTAGAGACATTGTCATACCATCCACACAAATTTATTTTTGGTTTTGAACCATCTTTGATAATTTTCTTGAATTTAGGGTTCATAAAATTCACATTTTAGAACCCTAACTTCAAGAATTATTTTCTGCCTAATCAAGAATGGTATGACAATGGTTCTTTTTGCATTGATCTTCATTTGACATGTAGTTTCTAGTATAATTTTGTCATAAATTTCTTCTGCCTTTTTGAATTGATTTGCATTTTTTTCCCTTTAAGTACCTTAAAACCCTAGATAACTTAGAAAAATCATAACTTCCTTAGGGTTAAGAGTTAGGTCTTCTCCTTTGGGGTATGAAATCATATGGGGTTAGGGTTCTCTTGATTGCATTTTCAATTTTTTATCTTGTCATTTACTTCTGTTTTTGAGTTTTGCATCTCATGTTGCATGAAAACCCCATTTTCTCATCTTCCTTTGCATACCTCTTGCATATGCTTGCATTCATGAACTTGCCATGACATTTCTTGCATCCACATGACTTATAAGACATCTTAGGACACATTAGACTCATGCTTGATCATTTCCTCATCCATTTTCCATGATATGCATTCATTTCATTTCATGTGCATTCATGTGCTTTCATGCTTCTTTCATGCTTCATTTGCATTATCATAACTTGTATGATCATTCACAACTCTTGACATACATTTGCATCATCTCTTAGCATCATTTACATCATGAACATGCTTCTGGTTTTGGTTTGCATCCTTGCATTCATTTCATTTTCATTTGATTTCATTTCTTTATGCTAACTTTTTAGGTGGTAAGTACTTTGAGAAGTGAATTTTGCCTTCACTTCTCACTTCTCTTCTCATCTCTCTTATGCATTCTTTGCTGCAATTTGTATTTGTTTTAGAGTAAGCTTGCTCATTCATGTTCCTCCTTAATTTTCTTTCTTCAGGCAACTTATCTTCTTAAGTGAAGTAAGTTGACTTGCTTCTTCTGCTTCTCCTCCTTCCATCTTGTCTTCTCCTTGGTGGATTTTCTTGAAGATCTCTTGCAAGCCTCATAAACCCTAGGAACACCCAAGCATGTTAACAATTAGGGTTTGATTAGTCCCCCATTAGGTTTACCTTTGTGTCATCTTTTGTGTCTCTCCTCTCATCTCATAATCAGGGACTAAACCCTCAAGGTTTTAAGGCTTTGTGATTAAGATTATGCCTGCATCCTTCTCTTAGGATGGAGTGTATAACTTTAATCCTAAGTGTTAAACCCTTGATGTGTTTAAATCCCTTAATCAATTAATCTAATAATCACTAAGACATTAAGCTTGTAACTTGGGCCTTACATTAGGGTTCTAATTCATCCTTAATTGGTTAAGAAGGACTAACCCTAGTGTTAATGGACAAGTCCTCCTCAACTTGTCTTACAAATCATAAAATTCACTTCTTAATCTTGCCATTAACTAAAATCCACTTTAAAAGGTTTGTTTTGTCATGAGGTTAATCCCTAATCACGGATTAAGTTGAGGTATCTTCCTCAGCTTAAACGTTCTCATCTATTATCATTCTATTAGGATGGTGTAATGGGTCCATTAAATCCTTGATTATGGCTTAAACTCATTACTTAACACTAAACAAAAAACTCCAAAAAACATCTAAATAATCACAAGTAGGTTAATGATCTTAATCCTACATCATGGTGATTAAGTGTGAGGTGTTTACTTCATACTTAAGGTATTCTTATTACCCCTAATCAAAGGGAAGATGTGATGAGTTTATTAACCCTTGGTTTAGGCTTAAGCTCATTTTCTTATGACAAACACAAAAAATCAATAAAAGATTGAAAACACAAAAACAAACAATAATCGTCTCCTTCGGGATCCTTTTCTCATCATCTTCACTCACAAACGAGAACTTGCTCCTTCGGTCTAATGCAAGACAGTTTGCACCTGAGCCAGACAGGTCATACACTTGAGCATAGACAAGTGAGCAGTTCATCAGTCAATTTATTTTCCAGTCTCTTTGAGTCGAACTACGGTGTTCTGACTTCCTCATTGCACGAGAGGATATATAGGCATAACTTAACAGTTATCGAACAAAAGTCTCTGTATATTCCCCCTCTTCCATCATTATTCTTTAAGCCTCATTCCTGAGCAATTCACTTCACACTTCTTTAGCACTGACACTTGTATCCTTTTCCAGATTTCTTTTGCACACAGAATAGCACTGATACTACCCCTTTTAAACATAAACTTTCAAGCGTGGATCCCGTCGAGTACGACGGACAATCTGGGTGCTAATACCTTCCCAGGTTGTAACCAACCCCCTTTCTCAGTTTCTCTGGTTCGCGACCGTCTTATCCATATCTTTCTAGGTTTATGCAGCATTACCTTTCCTTCGGGATAAAAATGCCTAGCTGGCGACTCTTTTCATTTCATCTTCATTTTTCCTTTCGCCGACCGTTCGCGCTTGTACCCCTTCTGACCAAGGTGTCATTTGGTGGGAGCGACAGCTTGAGACTCTGCTGGGGAACCTTATACTGCAACCAGGGCTTCTGGTTCTTTTTGTGGGTTCCTCCTAGCGCTTGTTTGATTTGTGTTTACGGGGGTGTTATGTGCTAATTGTGCTTGTTGATTTGCTTTATTTATTGCCTTATGTACAGTTTTATTTACTGCTTTCTTTACAGTTTTTATACATCATACTGTCATTATCATTGCTGGATCTGGTTTTTGTTTTGGTGGGTGGGGTTTCACTGAGTGATTAAGGTCCTATACCTGGGACCTGAGTGAAACCTAGGCTAGAGTGGTTCATGTTCTTTCCCATTCCATTTCGGTCTGGTGCGGGAATATGAAACACGGTTCAGATGTGGGTTTCTTCTTGAGAACTCTATGCTACATATTTCCTGTAGTGCTAGGGCTATCTGGGAAGCCTGCTAATTCTGGATGACCTTTATTTTGACCTTCAGAATCTGGGGTGAATTAGAGGAGGATCTTTTATGGTTATTGTAAACACTGTACCTCCGGGTTAGAAGTGTTTACACTTCTCATAACTGATCCAAGTCTGAGGATCCTTGTTCTAGAACATTACATGTGAGGGGGGTTGGTTTGTTTACAGGTTTGTAGGAACCCTTGGCCACATCATACCCTGTTATTGTATTGTTTAAGAGTACTTCACTTTGGACAGTTCTTGTGATTAGCCTTGGACATGTGACTCTTTATTTGAGTCCCCCACCCTGGTTACTTGATTTCTGAACCTCCATCCGGACCTTTGAACATACAGGGACTTTATACCAAGACAGATAATCAGATCCAACTCTTGATCACAAACCCTTGCATATCATTTGCATATATCATCATTGCATCATTTAACATTTGTTTATTTGTTTTTCAGGGTATCCACCTCATTATATTTGGTTTGGTTTTGACCCCTTCTACTGCTTAGACCTCTGCTTTAGTTATCTTCTTCAGCATCTGCTTCAGCTATCTCTTTCAGTACCTCCATCAGTCTGTCTGAGACTCACCTGCATCAGCCTGTTAGAGATTTACCTCCAGCTTTTTAGTCTGTGATCTTCATCAGCATTTGACTTCAACTTTTTCATCAACACTCATGGATGTTCCAAGGAAAAGCAACATATCTTATCACTTCTTTGAGCCCTCTTTGACTGGTATCAGAAAGGTCCAGTCACTTATCACACCTAACCACATCCCACTGTTTAGAGAGCACTATAGGGGTATTTTAGACATGGTCATGGATCTTAACTCATCTCAGAGGAGTATGATCCACACATGCTTGCAGTTTTATGACCCCCCCACTCAAATGCTTCACTTTTCCAGATTTCCAGATGGGACCTCTGCTAGAAGAGTTTTCCTTGTTGATTGGAGTGCCTATCAGAAGAGGGATCCCCTTCAAACTAGAGATGACTGCTCCCAGAAGTGAAGAGATAGCAAGGGCATTGCATTTGGAGCCTTCCCTCATTGAGCAAAACATGACAACAAAAGCTGGGATTCCTGGCTTGCATCTGGACTTCTTGATTTCTCAGGCCACCCTGAAGGCTACATTGGGATAATGGAAGACAGTATGTGAACTTTTAGCCCTCAGCATATATGGGGTTATATTGTTTGCAGATGAGCCCAAATTTGTGAGTAAGAATGCCATCCACTTGTTTCTGCTGAGGAACCCAGTGCCTACATTGTTGGGAGACTTCTGCTACTCCATCCATCAGAGAAATGAAAAGCAAAGGGGGAAGCTAGTCAGATGTTGTGCTCCTCTGTTCTACTCTTGGCTGCTCAGACACTTGCCCAAATCAGATGCCTTCTTGAACCCACATCAGCAGAAGAATTGCGCCAAGAGATTCATTGCCTTAACATCAGATGATATCAGATGGTGCACCCAGAGCACCAAAGGCAAGGATATCATTACCAGCTGTGGGCAATACCCTAATGTGCCTCTAATAGGAGTAAAAGGTTGCATCAATTACAACCATTTACTGTTTAAGAGACAATTGGGATATGCCTTGGTTCGTCCTCCCAGAGGGCAAGATTTGGCTGAGACCCTATACTGTGAGATCCAATCTGGCTCTGCTGTTATCAGGAAAGCTGTCTGGGCTTGGGACAACATTCAGACCAAAAGGACAACTATCCTTGGAAGGTGCAACAATATTGCTTCAGCCCAGTACTCTGACTGGTCCCGTATGTAAACACCCCAAATTTGCCCTCACTCATTTCACCATGGCTTGTGAGAATTTCATATGCATAAACACAATCATATCATCTCATATCTCAATTTTGAGTCACTACATTGGTTCAAAGTCATCTGCACCTAGGGTTTGTGATCTGAGCAATCCAAGAGCTTTTTTTGAGCCACTCCAAAGGCCACCAATCACTTCAAAGGGATCCATGTGTGTTCATCTATCATATTACATCCTCTCAAAGTCAAGATTTCAAAAGAATCACAAGAACTGGGTTTTGAATGGATGCAGAGCCAAGTTTGACTGCACAGTTGACCTAAAATTAGGGTTTTGGTTTCAGAGGCCATAACTCCAAATTTTCTGGTCATTCTTGTTTCTATTGGTCTCTATATGGTATAGGGAGTATGCATATCAATTTTCATGAAGAAATTCCATGGGGAAGTCATCTGATCAAGAGTTGACTTTTCAGACAAGTCAGTGTAAAATCAGGGCATCTGAGGCCCCCAATGACCCAACCAATGGGTGATCTTCATCATTTTGAGTGTATATGATCTTTATTTGATCATGGAAGAAGGTTGAAGTTCATAAAAATCAAGAATTTGGAAGTTTTGCAAATGTTGACTTTTTGGGCATAGTTGACTTTTCAAGAATGCTTCATTTTAGGTCATTTTTCAAGCCTTGATTATTGATCCAAAAAAGCTTCAAATGGAAAAACTTTGGTCATGAAAGTTGTAGATCTCATCTTCCCCTTTTCAAAAAGTACAAGAACATGATCAAACTCTTCTTGGATCAAAGGTTATGGTGTGGCAAAGTTGGCCAAAATCATTGATTTTCAAGGCATGCCTCAAATGGAAATTTTGCAAAATCATGAACCAATGCATTTTTTAACTTCCAATTCATTTCAAACCAGCACACTAACATTCTCTAAGTCATGAAAATCAGAATTGAGCCAAAGTCACATGTTCATGGTTCATGTAACAAGGCTTTCTTTCATGAAGTACAAAAAGGCAACAACTTGCAAAAACACTCATTTCACTCCCTACAAACTATGACATTGGATGCTGACTTTGGCTAGCCTCTCACCTCACCCTTTGCTGCGCAGCCCATGCCATGTACTTGCCTAGATCATGAGCCATGCTTGCCTTACACAAAACTTGACTTTTTGCAAAAGCAAACTTACCAATCACTATAGGCCAGGTCACATCATCTGACCTATAGGATTAAAATACATTATCATTTTGCAAGCCATTTCATGTACTAAGCAAGGCTGAAACCATTCACACACACACATTCACAAAAACACACCAAGCTGCATAAGCCTTCGAATCTCTCTGCCCAGCCTTCAAACACAAAAACCATCTTCACCATTCATCTCACCTCACTCCATAGACCTTAAACCACCAAGAACCTGGCCTGAAACAAGCAAGAATATCCCACTGCCATTCTCCACCTCATTTTGCAGTTTCCTTCGAAACTCTCACCATAGCTCACAAACATACCAACAAACACCACAGACCTTCTCCATTCACCCTCAGGATCACAAACAACCCCTCACAATGACCTGAAAGTGCCAGAATCACCATAGCCATTTCTGACTGAGTTGAAGCAGGAGCTTTCGAAACTCATTATCCAGCCAACATAAATTTCTTTTGAGCATTCAAACATCATCTGGGGATCAAGTGGAGTGGATTGCACAAGGAGAAGTGGCCAGAAAGTCATCAGAGTGAAAGCTTCGAATCTCAGGTAGCTTAAAAATTATTTTTCCAGAAATCATTTTTCATGTTATAAACTTGTTCTATGTGCTCCACTGATCATCCTGATGTCATTGGTTTCGAAAATGGCTTTGAAATGAGCATTTAATTTCTCTCTGAAACCTGCGTGCCCTAGTTTTCATTTTCTTCGATTCAGCTTATCTAGGAGAAAGAAATTTGTTTTGAGAGAGGGGTTTGATTCGTGAGTGGTTGGAGAACATTTCCCAATTCGTAGATTTTGTTTTTGTTACGATTTGAGGGGTTTGGGGATTTCTCAGGGGGGATGCTGGCCGGAGAAGACGACCGGAAGTCTTCTCCGGCCGCCTGAGAGTGATTAAGCCCTAATTGCGTTATTAATGACCATTTGAATGTGGACCACTGGATGCGTTGACATGTTTGACCCCCCGCGCGAATGAAAGGCCAGGATCAGTCTGCTTAGCCCTAATCTCTCTCATTAAGTTTAATTAATTTTTAATTAGGATAATTAAATCAGATGCAATCCACACCCTTCATTTGCGCGCTGGTCAACCAGTTTGAATTCAGAGCCCATCCTGGCCCTCCATCCTGATTACTTCCTATTTTATTTAATTTTTATTCATTTTCTTTTCTGTTTACTTGCATAATTTATTAAAAATAGTTAAAAATTCCTAAAAATTATGAAACTTTTTCCTAAAAGTTTTATTAATTTTTATGACACAAAAATATTTTTATTTTATTTTTTATCATCAAAAAAGTATTTTTAAATATTTAAAAGATTATTTTTAATTGATTAATGGGAATTAATTAATTAAAAATACTTTTAGGTATTTAAAAATTACAAAAAAAATTCATGAAATGTTCTAAGACATTTAGAAACATTGTCCAACCTTCAAACCAAATTTCTTTTTTGATCTTGATGCATTTTAAGAATTTTTCATGGAATTAAATCATTTTTTATGCATTAATTTCATCATGAGTTCAAAAATTCATTTATGCCTATTTGAGAAGAGTTGGATATTGGTTCTTCTTGCATTGTCTTATGTTTTGCATATAGTTTCTAGGATAAAATGGCCATGATTTGATCTTGCATTTTCCAATTGTTTGGCATTTCTTTTGTTAAGAACCCTAAAAATCCCTAATAACTTAGAAAAATCATATCTTGAGATTGGTTAGGAGTTGAGACTTCCCCTTTGGACCTTGGTTTAGTATAGGATTAGGGCTTCTTTGGGTGGCATTTTCCATTTTTTATCTTAGGGTTTGCTTCTGTTTTTGGTTTTTGTTTGATGTTTGATTCATAAACCCTAATTTGGGCTTTCTTTTGCATCCTTCTTGCATTCTCTTGCATAACATGACTTGCTATGACATTTCAAGCATCCATTTGGTTCCTTTGACATCATAAGACATATAGAAAGCATCTTTGATCATTGCATCTTGCATTTGCCATGTTGTATGCCATGTATGTTTCATAACTTTTCATGTGTATCCATGCTTCTAAGCTTGCATCACTTGCATCCATGATCTTGTATGAACATCTCCATGCCTTGCCTCATGTTTGCAGCACCTCATAACATCATTTTCATCATCAACATGCTTCTGGTTTTGTTTCTCATCATGTCATCTCATCCCATTTTGCATTTCATTGCATTCCTTTTCTAACCTTTCAGGTGGTAAGTGATTTTGGGAAGTGAATTTGCCTTCACTTCTCATAACTTTTCTTTTCATCTCTCTTGCATCCATGCTGCATTCTTATTTGTGTTTGAGTTTGAGCTTGCTCATTCTTGTTCCTCCCACTTTCTTTCTTCAAGTGACTTGACTTCTTGAATGAAGCAAGTTACTTTGCTCCTCCTGATCCTTTCATCTGCTTCCTGGTGGTTCCATTGAAGACTTCTTCTTGTTAAACCTCACAAACCTTAGGAACAACCAAGCATGCCAATGATTAGGGTTTTGATTAGTCCCCCATTTAGTTTTTTACCTTTGTGTCTCATTGAGTCCTCTCCTCTCACCTCATAATCAGGGACTAAACCTTAAAGGCTTTAAGGCTTTGTGATTAAGTTTATGCCTGCATCCTTATCTTAGGATGGAGTGTATAACTTTAATCCTAAGTGTTAAACCCTTAATGTGTTTAAATCCTCTAATTAATTCACATAATAATCATCAAGACTTCACACTTGTAACTTGGGCCTTGCATTAGGGTTCTAATTCTTCCTTAATTGGTTAAGAAGGACTAACCCTAGTGTTAATGGACAAGTCCCCCTCAAGTTGTCTTACAAATCATAAAACTCACTTCATCATCATATCATTAAATAAAATCCACTTAATCAAAGGCTTGTTTTGTCATGAGTTTAATCCCTAATCATGGATTAAGTTGAGGAGCTTTCCTCAGCTTAAACACTCTCATCTATTATCCTTCTATTAGGATGGTGTAATGAGTCTGTTTAATCCTTGATTATGGCTTAACCTCATTACTCAACACTAAACAAAAACACCAAAAACATCTAAATAATCACAAGTAGGTTAATGATCTTAACTCTACATCAAAAGGTGATTAAGTGTGAGAATCTGACTTCACACTTAAGGTATTCTCATTACCCCTAATCAGAGGGAAGATGTGATGAGTTTACTAACCCATTGGTTTAGGCTTAAGCTCATTAACTTATGACAAATCCAAAAGCAATAAAAGACTGAAAACTCAAAAACAAACAATAATCGTCTCCTCCGGGATTCTTTTCTCACCTCATTCACTCACAAACGAGAACTTGCTTCTTCCGTCTAATGCAAGACAGTTTGCACCTGAGCCAGACAGGTCATACACTTGAGCATAGACAAGTAAGCGGTTCACAAGTCAATTCATCTTTCAGTCTCTTTGGGTCGAACTACGGTGTTCTGACTTCCTCATTGCACGAGAGGATACGTAGGCATAACTTAACAGTTATCGAACAAAAGTCTCTGTATATTCCCCCTCTTTCTAGCTTCATTCTTTTGCCTCATGATCTTGAGCATTTCACCCTGTTCTTACACTGACACTTTCATACTTCACATCACTTATACACTTTACACTGACACCTGTACATCTTTTCCAGCTATTTTATACACAGATTGCACCGACACTACCCCTTTAAAACACAAATCTTTCAAGCGTGGATCCCGTCGAGTACGGCGGACAATCTGGGTGCTAATACCTTCCCAGGTTGTAACCAACCCCCTTTCTCAGTCTCTCTGGTTCGCAACCGTCTTATCCGTATCTTTCTAGGTCTATGCAGCATTGCCTTTCCTCCGGGATAAAAATGCCTAGCTGGCGACTCTATTCATCTCCAGTGAGTTCACGGCTGTGTGTTCTCATTGTCCCTCTCGCCGACCGTTCGCGTCTGTACCTTCATCTGACCCCGTTTCATTTTATCGGGAGCGACAGCTTGGCGACTCTGCTGGGGACCCTTATATTGCAACCAGGGCTTCTGGTTCTTTTTGTGGGTTCCTCCTAGCGCTTGATTGATTTGTGTTTACTGGGGTGTTATGTGCTTATTTTTGTTTGTATATTTGTGTTTACTTTTACTTTATGTACAGTTTGTTTTACTGCTTTCTTTATTGCTTTTCATATATCATACTGTCTTGCTGCCTGGCTGGATCTGGTTTTACTTTGGTGGGTGGGGTTCTATTGAGAGTTAAGGTCCTATACCTGGGACCTGAGTGACACCTAGGCTAGAGCGAATCATATTCTTTCCCATTCCATCTCGGTCTGGTGCGGGAATATGAAACACGGTTCAGATATGGGTTTCTTCTTGAGAACTCTGTGTTGCAGATTTCCTGCAGTGCTAGGGCTATCTGGGAAGCCTGCTAAGTCTGGATGACCTTTTAGTATTGACCTTCAGAAACTGAGGTGAATTAGAGGAGGAATTGTTATGGTTATTGTAAACACTGTACCTCCGGGTTAGAAGTGTTTACACTTCTCATAACTGATCCAAGTCTGAGGATCCTTGTTTTAGAATGCCACCTGTGAGGGGGTTGGGCTGTTTACAGGTTTGCATGTACCTTGACCTCAGAATACCTTTTTACTTTGATTTTATTAAGAATACTCCATGTTGGAACAGTTCTTGTGATTCTAAAACCCTGGACATGTGGCTCTTTATTTGAGTCCCCCACCCTGGTTACTGGATTTATAGACCTCCATCTGAAATTCTTGAACACACATGGACTTATATCAGAGCATTTTGATCAGATCCAGCTCAGTCACAGACCCTTGCATATCATTTGCATACATAATCATTGCATCATATTGACATTTGCTTATTTGTGTTTCAGGGTATCCATCTTTATCTGGTTTTGGTTTTGACCCCATCTTCAGTACTGACCTATCTTCATCAGCATTTGCTTCAGCTATCTGCTTCAATTATCACCTGCACCAGCCAGTCAGTGGCCCACTTCTTCAGTATTATCATCATCACCTGTCTCTATTCAGTCTCAGCATCATGGCTCCTAAAAAGAGCAACATCACCTATCACTTCTTCCAGCCAGAGCTATCAGACATCAGGAGGATTCAGACCCTGATCACTCCAGATCACATACCTTTGTTCAGGGAGAGTTATGGAGATATACTGGACATGGTTATGGATCTGGACCCTTCACAGAGGAGCCTCATCCACACCTGCATTCAGTTTTATGATCCTCCACTGAGATGTTTCACCTTCCAAGACTTTCAGTTGGGCCCTCTATTGGAAGAATACTCATCATTGGTTGGTCTGCCTATCAGGGGTGGAATCCCTTTCAACCCTGAGATGGTCTTTCCTGCTAATGGAGAAATAGCAAAGGCTTTGCATCTGGAACCTGTTTTGGTTGAGCAGCATATGACCTCTAAAGCTGGAATCCTTGGCTTTCATCTGGACTTCTTAATCTCTCAAGCTATCCTGAAAGCTTCTCTAGGAGAGTGGAAAGCTGTTTGTGCTTTACTGGCCTTGAGTATATATGGGATTGTATTGTTTGCGGATGAGCCTCGATTCATTAGCAAGAATGCAATCCATCTGTTCATCCTGAAGAACCCAGTGCCAACTTTATTGGGGGATCTTTACTATTCGGTGCATCAGAGGAATGAAAAGCAGAGGGGGAGGTTAGTGAGGTTTTGTGCTCCATTGTTTCACACTTGGCTTCTCAGGCATCTACCCAGGACAGATGCATTCCTAAACCCTCATCAGCAGAGCAACTGGGCTAAGAGACTCACTGTTCTAACTTCAGCAGATATCAGGTGGTGCACTCAAAGCACCAAGGGCAGGGATATCATCACCAGCTGTGGACATTTTCCCAATGTGCCCCTAATAGGAGTTAAGGGCAGCATTAATTATAATCCTCTGCTGTTCAGAAGGCAACTGGGCTATGCACTGGTCCATACTCCTAAGGCACAGGACTTGGTTGAGACTCTCTATTGTGAGAACAAGATTAATTTGGCTATTGTTAGACAGGCTGCCTGGGCTTGGGATAATGTTCAAACCAAGGGAGTGACCATTCTGGGGAAGTGCAATAATGTGGCATCAGCACAATATTATGAATGGTCCCGTGCCAGGGCTCAATTCTCTGGAATGCCTTTTACTATAGAAGATATGCCTGAGTCATCTTCAGCACCACCCCCTGCCACTATCAGTTTGGAAGAGTTTGAGAGCTTGAAGGAAAGGAATGAGAAGCTAACCCCGGCCTTGCAGAAGACCCTCCGGGAGAGGAGTGAAGGTATGAGGGAGATTGAGAGATTGGAGAAATTAAGAGTAGAGCATTTGACTAAGATCGAAAAGTCTGGGGATTATATCAAAAAGTCTAAAGCTGGTGAACAAATTCTGAAGAATGCTTGCAAAGAAGCCCAGTTCCAGAGAGCAAGGACAGACTTGTACTTGAAGGAGAGTCAAGCCCGGTGGGTCAGGATCACCGAGGCTCGTACCCTGGAAGACAAGAGAGTTCAAGACAAGATGGAGCAATTTGAAGCCGATGCAAAAGAACAGCAAGAAGCCCTGGCAGCAGCCCAGAGGGAGATATCAGAATTGAAGATCAAAGCAGGGGTGAAGAGGTCCAAGGACCAAACTCAGCACAAGAAATTAGCAGCAGCTGTTGCGACCCGGAATCTCCTCATCAGGAATCTCACGGAGCGTCCGGCTGATCCTGTGACCGAAGCACTTCTCAAGGAAGTTCGTGAGGATGAGTTTGGTCTTGGTGTTTGACCATTTGTTTGTTGTTGCTTTCTTTCCATGTACTTTTATTTTGTACTGTATTTTGACCCCTTAGTGGGCTTGTGTTGTAAAATGAACAAGCTGTATTATTTCACCTTCTGTAATATATTTGTGTTAATTTGTTCCATCCAAGTTTACTTCGGAAGCAACATCAACAGCATCTTCCAGGGTCTGGAAGGGTCAAAACTGAAGGCCAAACCGGATACCTTGAGAACAAATAAGCATAACTGCATTGCATGCTAACCCTTTGTTTGTTTTGTAGGTTTTGTTTTATTGCTGCTAACCTCTGTTGTGATGTTCAGGAACTATTGCTAGGCGCCGGGTATTTCCCCTCAACCGTCCGCACCGTTATCCAACCCGAAACAACCTTCCGGGAATTCAGATGGATCAGATGCAGCAGGACCTTACGGAGGTCAGAAACCAGATGGCCAACGAGAGGTTGGAGATGAGAACTCAGATAACACAGTTCATGGAAGTAATGAACAACTTAGCTCAAAGCCAGGAGAGGCTCAGAGCTTTGGTAGAAGGGAGGAATCAAGAAGAGCCCCATGTGGGGACTGCCGGCACAAGTAACAACGAGAGGGTCCAACCTCATGTCAATCCCCCAGTTTTTGGACCCCATCTCCATCCAGAGGCCAACATCCCTGTCAATATACAAGGGACTGCCACAGCAGGGAGGGTACTGCAGGAAGACCCTCAAGAAGACCAGTTCACAGTAATGGGTGCTGGGGAAGAAGCATATGATAGAAGATTGGATGAAATAGCTGAGAAGTTGAGGTCCTTAGAATCTCAAAACTCTTTGGGCTTCGACGTCATGGACATGGGCTTAGTAGACGGGGTTAGGATTCCCCACAAGTTCAAGCCTCCATGTTTCGAAAAGTATAATGGGACTTCATGCCCCCGGACTCACTTACAGTCATTTCTGGGAAGGCTGAAGGCCTATACAATGGATGAGAAGCTTTGGATGTTCTATTTCGAAGACAGCTTAACTGGAGCGTCGAGAGAATGGTACTCTCACTTGACAAGGGCAACTATTAGATGCTGGAAGGACCTGGCAGAGGCCTTCATCAGACAGTATCAGTATAACTTAGACATGGCACCCAACAGGACCCTCCTAATGGGAATGTCACAGTCTTCAAGGGAGAGTTTCCGAGAATACGCCCAGAGATGGAGGCAACTGGCTGCTGCTGTTCAACCACCTATGTCTGAACGGGAAATGGCGGATATGTTCATGAACACCCTTCAGGGAACATATATTGACAGGTTGGCAGCTTTCTCTTCCACTAGCTTCGCGGATGTTGTCATAGCTGGGGAGAGAATTGAAAGCTTGTTAAAAATGGGAAAGATCTCAGACAACGGTGCAAGCTCGTCCAGTAGTACAAGAAAGCCTTTTGCAGGCCCGAGAAGAACTGGCGAGACCAATGCCATCCACACCAACAGGGGTAGGCCCCAGTATGTTCAGAGGTCAATAGCAGCAGTCACTATCCCTGCTCCAGCTCATCCTCAGCCAGTCTATCAACCTCCGCAACAAAACTTCCAACAACAACCTCAGTATCAGCAGAATCAGTATCCTCCAAGGAACTACAACAACAACAACAGCAACAACAACAATCAACAAAGGCCATTCCAACAGAGGCCATCTCAAGCTAACAGAGTGATCGACCCGATCCCAATGCCGTATGCTGCCTTGCTGCCACAACTTCTGAAACTCAACCTAGTTGAGCTAAGAACGTTGGCACCTCCGGATCCCAACAGTCTACCAAGGAACTATGACTCCAACGCTAGGTGTGCTTTTCATTCCAACGCACCTGGCCACAGCACAGAAAAATGCAGGGCTCTGCATATGAAAGTACAAGACCTGGTGGACTCAAAGGCTCTGAATTTCGCACCACCACCCAATGTCAATAAAAACCCGATGCCAAACCATGGTGGTCCCCGGATTAACGCTATTGAAGAAGACAAGCCGTCTTATTTAATAACCAGTGTGGGACAGATCAGGACACCGTTGGTAGAAATCAAGGCTCAGCTCTTGGAATGTCAAATGTTCCCGGGGTGTGAATTGGGTTGTGCTTACTGCAATATCTCGATAAATGGGTGCGATAATTTGAGGAATGGCATAGATGGCCTCATTCAGAGTGGCCAGCTTCAGATCACCACATCATTTCCAACAAATCCAGCAATATCGTCAGCAACGGTTTCAGAACCTCCTACAACTGCAGCAACTATTGTTCCTGAAAATTCTTCGGTTTCATCAACAAGTACATCATCCATCATCTCAACTGATCAGTTTACAACAAATCTTCCTGCTACAACTTCAGCTTCACTCCACTTCGAGACTCCTACAACGACAACATCATTTCTTCCGACAATATCTCCTACAACTCCAGCAACAAATCATGAAGACGTCTCTACTGTCACCATATTTTATGATCCTGAGAACAACTCTGCCTACCATTCAGAAGGTGCTGCTCCCACCAGAGCACCGGTTACAATCTTTTACGATCCACAAACAATTACAGTCCCTTCAGCAGCAGCAATCAGTCCAGTCACTGTCACGGTGCCTGGACCAGTACCATATGAAAGCAATAGGGCCATCCCTTGGCACTATGGCTCTGACGTGTACTGCGAAGGAAAAAGAATCACTCTTGAAACGCCAACACCTGCACCACAAATTGACAATGTGGGGGGAGGCGGAGGCTTCACCCGAAGCGGACGTCTCTTCGCCCCACAAATTCAAAGGCCTACAGCCGAAGCAGAAGCTGCTACTAAGGCAAAAGGAAAGAGCCCTGTGCAGGAAGATCAAGCTGTTAAAGAAACCTTGAAGACACCGTTCGATCAAGAAGTTGATGAGTTTATGCGAATCATCAAAAAGAGTGATTACAAAATTGTGGACCAACTTCACCAAACGCCATCCAAAATCTCTATCCTCTCACTGCTTATGTGCTCCGAAGCCCATCGGAATGCACTACTCAAAGTCCTGCACGCAGCTTACGTGCCTGAAGAGATTACTGTCAACCAGTTGGAAACCGTGGTTGGAAATGTTACTGCTAGCAATGGGCTAGGATTCACCAATACTGACTTGACAGCGGATGGCCGCAACCACAACAAAGCCTTGCACATAACCATGGAATGCAAAGGAGCTGTCCTTTCTCATGTGCTGGTAGACACAGGTTCATCCCTGAACGTCTTACCGAAGAAGGCTCTGGTGAAGTGAGAATATGATGGATTGGCATTGAGACCCAGCAACCTGGTGGTAAGAGCCTTTGATGGTTCTAAGAGATCGGTTCTGGGTGAGATTGAGCTGCCTGTGACAATTGGCCCACAGACCTTTAAAACTATCTTTTACGTGATGGACATTCAGCCCGCCTACAGCTGTTTGTTGGGTAGACCCTGGATTCACGCCGCCGGCGCAATAACGTCTACCCTTCACCAAAAGTTAAAATTTGAGTGGGAAGGCCAAGTTGTCACAATCTGTGGAGAGGAGGACATTTTTGTCAGCCACCTGGCAACCTATAAGTACATTGAAATGGATGGAGAGATCCATGAAACAATGAGCCAGGGGTTTGAAGCTTTGAATGTGAATGAAGCATCTGCTGTATCTGGTACTCCGATGTCATCTTACCAACAAGCCCGGAAGGTTGTTGAGGAAGGAACTGCCCTGGGCTGGGGCAAAGTTTTAGCTGTGGAGGAGAAGAAAGACAAATTTGGGTTGGGTTACAGACCAACTCAACATCAAGCAAAGGCTGCTGGAGAGCCTGGTTTTGTCAGTGGGGGGATGCTTACCCCCGATGCTATCAACTGTCTGGAAGACGAGCTGGAAGAGGAGCGTAACCTGGAAAGCTAGATTCGTCCAAAGATCCCGGGGAGCAGTGTCTCGAACTGGTCTTCCCAGGAAATTATAAGAGTTACTCGATCAGAGTAATTATTATTTCCTGTATTTTATAAGCATGCATCAAAGTCTTGCATCTTGCCCAAGATGACAAGACTCATTTTGTAATCGGGCCATCTGTACTTTTTGTGCAAACAAGATCAATTAATGAAATATCAGACATCTTTTTGCAAACGCGTCTTTTTCTTTTCGTTCACTGTTTTTCCATTTTTCTTTTTTGTACAAAAAAATAAATGGCAGTGTTTTCAAAATGACAACTTCATTTCACTTTTCTAAATAAGACTAAAATCAATCACTAAAATGAACAACTTAACCCTTGCAGAGAGTGCTTCCCAGACAGCACTGACAACAGCACGGCTATGACTTCGTATGACTTTGACAATCCAATCAATCAAGCTGATGAAGGGGTTGAAGAAGAATATGAGCTTCCTGAAGAGCTAGCCAGGTTGTTAAGACAAGAGGAAAAGGTTATTACCCCTCACCAGGAGGAGGTTGAAGTGATTAATCTTGGTACAGAGGAAGACGTGAAAGAGGTTAAAATCGGGGCCTGCCTGCAAGACTCAGTGAAGAGACAACTGATTGACCTGCTTCAAGAGTATGTGGATGTGTTTGCTTGGTCATACCAAGATATGCCAGGGTTGGATACCGATATTGTGGTGCACAAGCTACCCTTGAGAGAAGAGTGCCCACCAGTTAAACAGAAACTACGCCGTACTCGTCCAGACATGGCTATGAAAATCAAGGAGGAGGTACAAAAGCAATGGGACGCCGGGTTCCTTGCTGTGACTAGCTATCCGCCGTGGGTTGCTAACATAGTACCTGTGCCTAAGAAAGACGGCAAAGTAAGAATGTGTGTTGACTACCGGGATCTGAACAGAGCTAGCCCGAAAGATGATTTCCCTCTACCTCACATTAATGTATTGGTTGATAACACGGCTCAGTTCTCGGTATTCTCCTTCATGGATGGATTTTCAGGATACAACCAGATTAAAATGTCACCTGAAGACATGGAGAAGACAACATTCATCACACCTTGGGGCACGTTCTGTTACAAAGTGATGCCATTCGGGCTCAAGAATGCCGGTGCAACGTATCAACGGGCTATGGTAACATTATTCCACGATATGATCCACAAAGAAATAGAATGTTATGTGGATGATATGATTGCCAAGTCCCTCACAGAGGAAGACCACCTGGTGAATCTGCTCAAATTGTTCAAACGTCTGAGGAAATACCAGCTGAAGTTGAACCCCAACAAATGCACATTCGGGGTGAGATCTGGTAAGCTGCTGGGTTTTATTGTAAGCGAGAAAGGGATTGAAGTGGACCCTGATAAAGTCAAAGCCATCCAAGAGATGCCTGCACCAAAAACTGAGAAAGAAGTTCGAGGGTTCTTAGGTCGATTGAACTATATCTCACGGTTCATATCTCACCTCACAGCAACCTGTGAACCTTTGTTCAAGCTGTTAAGAAAAGAACAAACGGTCAGATGGAACGAAGATTGCCAGAAGGCCTTTGACAAGATCAAGGAATATCTGCAAGAACCTCCAATCCTCATGCCGCCAGTTGAAGGAAGACCTCTGATAATGTACTTGACAGTATTAGAAGAGTCAATGGGGTGTGTGCTGGGCCAGCATGACGAGTCTGGTCGAAAAGAGTATGCGATATACTACCTAAGCAAAACGTTTACCGACTGTGAACAACGATATTCACTGCTCGAGAAAACTTGCTGTGCTTTAGCGTGGGCTGCTCGCCGACTGAGACAGTATATGTTGACCCACACTACTTTATTGATCTCTAAAATGGACCCAGTTAAGTACATATTTGAGAAGCCAGCGCTTACCGGACGGGTTGCAAGATGGCAAATGATCCTTACAGAATATGACATCCAGTACACCTCTCAGAAAGCCATCAAGGGCAGTGTACTATCTGAATATCTTGCTGAGCAACCCATTGATGACTACCAGCCTATGAGATTTGACTTCCCTGATGAGGACATCATGTTCATAAAAGCAAAAGATCATGAAGAGCCTATTCACACTGAAGGGCCTGACCCAGAAGAAGAATGGACTATGATGTTTGATGGGGCTGTTAACATGAATGGTCGTGGTGTTGGTGCAGTACTCATTACACCCAAAGGAGTTCACATGCCTTTCTCGGCAAAACTCACTTTCAACTGCACTAACAACGAAGCTGAATACGAAGCTTGCATTATGGGTCTTGAGGAAGCCATTGACCTCAGGATCAAGACATTGACCGTATTCGGAGATTCAGCTTTGGTAATCAATCAGACCAACGGAAAATGGTATACACACCAGGATCATCTGATACCTTACAGGGATTATACAAGAATGTTATTGACTTTCTTCACAACAGTCAAACTTGAGTATATTCCTCGGGATGAGAATCAGTTTGCAGATGCTTTGGCTACCATTTCGTCCATGATCAAAGTTCAAGCTGCTAACTTTGTACCTCAGATTTCAGTGTCGAGACTTGACAGACCAGCACATGTATTCGCAGCAGATGTTGTCAAAGATGATAAGCCTTGGTTCCATGATATTAAGTGCTTCTTGGAGGATCAAACATACCCACCTGGGGCATCTTCCAATGATAAGAAGACTTTGAGAAGGCTTGCTGGAAGTTTCTTTCTGAACACTGATGGGTCTTTATACAAGAGGAACTTTGATATGGTACTCCTCAGATGTGTTGACAAGACGGAAGCAGATTTGTTGATGCATGAAGTGCACGAAGGCTCTTTTGGCACCCATGCTGGAGGACATGCAATGGCTAAGAAGTTGTTAAGATCAGGCTATTATTGGATCACAATGGATGCAGACTGTTGTGCCTATGCCAGGAAATGCCACAAATGCCAGATCTATGCAGATAAGGTGCATGTGCCTCCCAATCCTTTGAACATAATGTCTTCACCCTGGCCCTTTGCTATGTGGGGCATTGATATGATTGGCAAGATTGAGCCAACTGCTTCGAATGGTCACAGATTCATCCTGGTCGCCATTGACTATTTCACTAAGTGGGTTGAAGCAGCCTCATATGCAAACGTCACAAGACAAGTGGTAGCCAGATTTCTGAAAAGAGATATCATCTGTCGATATGGAGTTCCCGAGCGAATCATTACTGATAATGGTTCCAATCTAAACAACAAAATGATGGCCGAGCTGTGCCGGGACTTCAAGATCCAACATCACAATTCTTCTCCTTACAGGCCAAAGATGAATGGTGTTGTTGAGGCAGCAAATAAGAATATCAAGAAGATTGTGCAGAAGATGGTAGTCACCTATAAAGACTGGCATGAAATGCTACCATTTGCCTTGCATGGGTACCGCACGTCAATCAGAACATCCACTGGGGCAACACCGTACCAGCTTGTGTATGGAATGGAAGCAGTCCTACCAGTTGAAGTTGAATTACCCTCCTTGCGAGTCTTGATGGATGTCAAACTGAACGAAGCAGAATGGGTTCGAGCCCGATACGAGCAACTGAGTCTGATTGAAGAGAAGAGATTGGCTGCAATCTGTCATGGACAATTGTATCAGAAGAGAATGAAGAAAGCCTTCGATCAGAAAGTCAGGCACCGAGAGTACCAAGTGGGAGATCTTGTGCTGAAAAGAATCCTCCCTCCTCATACAGACCACAGGGGCAAATGGACTCCAAATTACGAAGGGCCATTCGTGGTAAAGAAAGTTTTCTCTGGTGGAGCACTGATGCTCAGCACCATGGATGGTGAAGATTTTCCATCCCCTGTGAATTCAGATGCAGTTAAAAAATACTTTGCATAAAATGACCCGCTGGACATAAAAACAGAATGTAAGTCCAGGCAAAAATAGGGCATCCCGGCGAGTCAAAAACAGAATAAAAGACTCGGGCAAAAATAAGGGAAAATAAACAAAAATGTACACCCGCTGAGTTGAAAAGCCGCATTGGACAACTCAGGCAAAAATGGGTATCCCGATGGATTGAAAACCCGCAAGGGCGATCCATGCAAAATAAGGGAATAAGCGAACAACTGCATTCTGAATTCGTCTGTATCGCCTACAACTTGGTTAAGCCTCCAAAGGATCAAGCTTCAATCAGAATCAACTCTCTCCAGAAAGCAAGACGAGAAGAACGTCATTGCCATACGAGTCGTAGCAGGAGAGGAAGCTCCTTAAAGCGTCATCAACACTGCCAGCACTTTGTTTCTCAATTTGTAAACAATCTCCTCATTTCAGGGGATATGTTTCTTTGGTTGTATCTTGCCGATTCAGGGCACATGAATTAATAAAGTCAGATTTTTTCAGCCATGTTTCGTTTTGTATATTTTTATTCGCAAAGGATGTCTGATGTCTCTAAAAAATCAATTGCACAAATACAGATGTTTTTCTCCCAAAAGTAATAATAATAAAACACATGCGTACAGGGAATATACTTACTCTCGAAAGTACTTAACTCCTATGACGGAATCCAGTAAAGGATACCTCGGGACCTTTTGAGCGTCTCCTTATCTTTGCAGGATTGCAGGTATCCAGAACGCAACCTGGGGCATGCAGGTTACGTCTCAGCAAGTTGGCGAATCATTATCAACTCGGTCTATCTTCCACGTGGCACTGGAAGGTTCCCACTTCCCCAGGAAAGTTGCCAAATCAACATACACTCAATCTCAGCATCTGAAATGCTCTATCCCCAGCTGAGTTGCCTCTTGTTGCTATCCCCAGCTGAGTTGCCTCTCACAATTCCCCAGCCGAGTTGCCATTTCATCCTCGGTTGAGTACAGGAGTCAGGGGACCATCTCCCTACAGAGTCCCGGCCTCTATCCAGAAGAGCAACGCAGGAAAGGATCACAACAGAGTGAAGAAAGCTTCTACAAACCCCAGCTGGGTCCCGTATTACAAGGATATGTCAACCAGTGACCTATACCCCCAAATGAATACATCTCACCAGATCTACCAATGATCTCATCCCCAGCTGGGAGGTCCATTTCAAACAGATCGACCAGAGATCTTCGCAGCAACGGGATCCGAATCCCGGTTTGATATCTTTGCATAATCATAGCATTCGCATCATACTATCCCCTCAGAGCGTAGCATTCCGTCTAATACGGAGCATTACGGCAAAAATCAAACGCATAGCATAATCATAAGCCATGTTATGAATTGACACTTGTGGATAATAACCGTTCATCATCATTGTACAGAAATCCTCACCAGAGTCCCCAGCAAAAGCAGTGGCCTCATATTCACAAACACCAGTTTATATTTCCTTTTGATACCCGTCCGTATCATCACTCCCCAGTAAAAGTCGTCTGAACACTCTTTATAGCATATCACCCGTATTACAGACACTTCTTGACGCCCGTCCGTGTCAAATCACCAGCAGAAAGCCAAAGACATCCTCTTTGCACCCACACATACCTATATATACACTTTCCTGACACCCGTCCGTGTCATATCCCCAGCGCAGTCGCTTACACTTTTACAACCCATATACTTGTTGATATTATACACTTTTCTCTCTTGGAACTCGTCCGTGT
The DNA here is from genome assembly GCA_963966055.1 of Lathyrus aphaca. Lineage (NCBI taxonomy): Eukaryota > Viridiplantae > Streptophyta > Magnoliopsida > Fabales > Fabaceae > Lathyrus > Lathyrus aphaca. The sequence continues at coordinate 185,336,493 of OZ014520.1, forward strand.
CATTCTCCCCAGCAGTTAAAACACTCATCTATATATGCTCACTACTCATGGTACACTTTTGCAGATACTCGTCCGTATCTTGTATATACCAGTTATATCCCCACAGATTCGACAGTAGTCTCTGTTCTTTGTTAACCAGTTGGTACTCGTCCGTATCATCATCTCAGAACATTGCGTCTAATGTTTGTTTCCATATGATACTCGTCCGTATCATAGTCTTAAGGATTCTCGTCCGCATCTTTAATCCATACACTGTTTCAAACACTTATGTCTTCTTGAATATAGACACTCGTCCGTGTCTACTATTCCCCAGAAGAGTCCCTTCAGATTCAACACTCGTCCGTGTTCTCTGTTAACCAGTTGATACTCGTCCGTATCATCATCTCTGAACACGTGTCAGTATTTGTTTCTACATGATACTCGTCCGTATCATAGTCTAAGGATGCTCGTCCGCATCTTTAATCTATACACAATACCAAACACTTATACTTTCCTTTCTTGGTTGTGAACACTCGTCCGTGTTTACTATATCCCCAGTAGATCGCCAACAAAGCATCTTTCTTTTATCTGACACTCGTCCTGTGTTATGATAAACCCTGAGAGCAGCCGTACCCTGCTGAGTGGTCGTCCTCCACTTCTTGATGGTCGTCCTCCATCATGCTCATCCGATGGCCGTCCCCATCGTTGTTTTTAGCAGCCGTCCCCTGCTAGGTGGTCGTCCTCCACCTTTTGATGATCGTCCTTCATCACCTTATCCAATGGCCGTCCCCATTGTTGATTTTGGTTATCCGACACTCGTCCTGTGTTGTGATAAACCTTGAGAGCAGCCGTACCCTGCTGAGTGGTCGTCCTCCACTTCTTGATGGTCGTCCTCCATCATGCTCGTCCGATGGCCGTCCCCATCGTTGACCTTTTCTATCCGATGGTCGTCCCCATCGTTGATATTTTCGGCAGCCGTACCCTGCCAGGTGGTCGTCCTCCACCTTTGATGGCCGTCCCCATCATATTTCTTTTATCCCCAACAGAGCAGCCGTCCCCTGCTAGGTGATCGTCCTGCACCTTTGATGGCCGTACCCCATCATCTGTTTATTTCATTTATTCTTTGACCCGATGGCCGTCCCCGTCGTGGTCCCTTTTCCTTTTAGCCCGATGGTCGTCCCCATCGTTGGTTACTTTACCTTTGTGAATTTGGTGGCCGTCCCCGTCATGTTTCATTAATTCGCAGAGAATCTAACTTTATCTTGATGGTCGTCCCCATCATAATTTGTTTTTCCCAGCTAGTCGGCCGTCCCCGTCTTGGCTTTACCTTTTACCCCCAGCATGTCGGCCGTCCCCGTCATTGCTTTACTCCACATACTTTTCCCAGCATGTCGGCCGTCCCCGTCATTGCTCTATCATCCACTTTACAATATACTCTATCTTCTTTTACAATCTATATCTCTTTTCTTCTTTTTGTGAGTGCAAATTTTGGACTGTCTTTGGTATTCAACCACAAGTTATCCTGTTTGCCTGCTAAGCCGTCGCTTACATCCTGCACAGCTAACTCATGTTTGAATAGGGGCAGCTGTAAACACCCCAAATTTGCCCTCACTCATTTCACCATGGCTTGTGAGAATTTCATATGCATAAACACAATCATATCATCTCATATCTCAATTTTGAGTCACTACATTGGTTCAAAGTCATCTGCACCTAGGGTTTGTGATCTGAGCAATCCAAGAGCTTTTTTTGAGCCACTCCAAAGGCCACCAATCACTTCAAAGGGATCCATGTGTGTTCATCTATCATATTACATCCTCTCAAAGTCAAGATTTCAAAAGAATCACAAGAACTGGGTTTTGAATGGATGCAGAGCCAAGTTTGACTGCACAGTTGACCTAAAATTAGGGTTTTGGTTTCAGAGGCCATAACTCCAAATTTTCTGGTCATTCTTGTTTCTATTGGTCTCTATATGGTATAGGGAGTATGCATATCAATTTTCATGAAGAAATTCCATGGGGAAGTCATCTGATCAAGAGTTGACTTTTCAGACAAGTCAGTGTAAAATCAGGGCATCTGAGGCCCCCAATGACCCAACCAATGGGTGATCTTCATCATTTTGAGTGTATATGATCTTTATTTGATCATGGAAGAAGGTTGAAGTTCATAAAAATCAAGAATTTGGAAGTTTTGCAAATGTTGACTTTTTGGGCATAGTTGACTTTTCAAGAATGCTTCATTTTAGGTCATTTTTCAAGCCTTGATTATTGATCCAAAAAAGCTTCAAATGGAAAAACTTTGGTCATGAAAGTTGTAGATCTCATCTTCCCCTTTTCAAAAAGTACAAGAACATGATCAAACTCTTCTTGGATCAAAGGTTATGGTGTGGCAAAGTTGGCCAAAATCATTGATTTTCAAGGCATGCCTCAAATGGAAATTTTGCAAAATCATGAACCAATGCATTTTTTAACTTCCAATTCATTTCAAACCAGCACACTAACATTCTCTAAGTCATGAAAATCAGAATTGAGCCAAAGTCACATGTTCATGGTTCATGTAACAAGGCTTTCTTTCATGAAGTACAAAAAGGCAACAACTTGCAAAAACACTCATTTCACTCCCTACAAACTATGACATTGGATGCTGACTTTGGCTAGCCTCTCACCTCACCCTTTGCTGCGCAGCCCATGCCATGTACTTGCCTAGATCATGAGCCATGCTTGCCTTACACAAAACTTGACTTTTTGCAAAAGCAAACTTACCAATCACTATAGGCCAGGTCACATCATCTGACCTATAGGATTAAAATACATTATCATTTTGCAAGCCATTTCATGTACTAAGCAAGGCTGAAACCATTCACACACACACATTCACAAAAACACACCAAGCTGCATAAGCCTTCGAATCTCTCTGCCCAGCCTTCAAACACAAAAACCATCTTCACCATTCATCTCACCTCACTCCATAGACCTCAAACCACCAAGAACCTGGCCTGAAACAAGCAAGAATATCCCACTGCCATTCTCCACCTCATTTTACAGTTTCCTTCGAAACTCTCACCATAGCTCACAAACATACCAACAAACACCACAGACCTTCTCCATTCACCCTCAGGATCACAAACAACCCCTCACAATGACCTGAAAGTGCCAGAATCACCATAGCCATTTCTGACTGAGTTGAAGCAGGAGCTTTCGAAACTCATTATCCAGCCAACATAAATTTCTTTTGAGCATTCAAACATCATCTGGGGATCAAGTGGAGTGGATTGCACAAGGAGAAGTGGCCAGAAAGTCATCAGAGTGAAAGCTTCGAATCTCAGGTAGCTTAAAAATTATTTTTCCAGAAATCATTTTTCATGTTATAAACTTGTTCTATGTGCTCCACTGATCATCCTGATGTCATTGGTTTCGAAAATGGCTTTGAAATGAGCATTTAATTTCTCTCTGAAACCTGCGTGCCCTAGTTTTCATTTTCTTCGATTCAGCTTATCTAGGAGAAAGAAATTTGTTTTGAGAGAGGGGTTTGATTCGTGAGTGGTTGGAGAACATTTCCCAATTCGTAGATTTTGTTTTTGTTACGATTTGAGGGGTTTGGGGATTTCTCAGGGGGGATGCTGGCCGGAGAAGACGACCGGAAGTCTTCTCCGGCCGCCTGAGAGTGATTAAGCCCTAATTGCGTGATTAATGACCATTTGAATGTGGACCACTGGATGCGTTGACATGTTTGACCCCCCGCGCGAATGAAAGGCCAGGATCAGTCTGCTTAGCCCTAATCTCTCTCATTAAGTTTAATTAATTTTTAATTAGGATAATTAAATCAGATGCAATCCACACCCTTCATTTGCGCGCTGGTCAACCAGTTTGAATTCAGAGCCCATCCTGGCCCTCCATCCTGATTACTTCCTATTTTATTTAATTTTTATTCATTTTCTTTTCTGTTTACTTGCATAATTTATTAAAAATAGTTAAAAATTCCTAAAAATTATGAAACTTTTTCCTAAAAGTTTTATTAATTTTTATGACACAAAAATATTTTTATTTTATTTTTTATCATCAAAAAAGTATTTTTAAATATTTAAAAGATTATTTTTAATTGATTAATGGGAATTAATTAATTAAAAATACTTTTAGGTATTTAAAAATTACAAAAAAAATTCATGAAATGTTCTAAGACATTTAGAAACATTGTCCAACCTTCAAACCAAATTTCTTTTTTGATCTTGATGCATTTTAAGAATTTTTCATGGAATTAAATCATTTTTTATGCATTAATTTGATCATGAGTTCAAAAATTCATTTCTGCCTATTTGAGAAGAGTTGGATATTGGTTCTTCTTGCATTGTCTTATGTTTTGCATATAGTTTCTAGGATAAAATGGCCATGATTTGATCTTGCATTTTCCAATTGTTTGGCATTTCTTTTGTTAAGAACCCTAAAAAACCCTAATAACTTAGAAAAATCATATCTTGAGATTGGTTAGGAGTTGAGACTTCCCCTTTGGACCTTGGTTTAGTATAGGATTAGGGATTCTTTGGGTGGCATTTTCCATTTTTTATCTTAGGGTTTGCTTCTGTTTTTGGTTTTTGTTTGATGTTTGATTCATAAACCCTAATTTGGGCTTTCTTTTGCATCCTTCTTGCATTCTCTTGCATAACATGACTTGCTATGACATTTCAAGCATCCATTTGGTTCCTTTGACATCATAAGACATATAGAAAGCATCTTTGATCATTGCATCTTGCATTTGCCATGTTGTATGCCATGTATGTTTCATAACTTTTCATGTGTATCCATGCTTCTAAGCTTGCATCACTTGCATCCATGATCTTGTATGAACATCTCCATGCCTTGCCTCATGTTTGCAGCACCTCATAACATCATTTTCATCATCAACATGCTTCTGGTTTTGTTTCTCATCATGTCATCTCATCCCATTTTGCATTTCATTGCATTCCTTTTCTAACCTTTCAGGTGGTAAGTGATTTTGGGAAGTGAATTTGCCTTCACTTCTCATAACTTTTCTTTTCATCTCTCTTGCATCCATGCTGCATTCTTATTTGTGTTTGAGTTTGAGCTTGCTCATTCTTGTTCCTCCCACTTTCTTTCTTCAAGTGACTTGACTTCTTGAATGAAGCAAGTTACTTTGCTCCTCCTGATCCTTTCATCTGCTTCCTGGTGGTTCCATTGAAGACTTCTTCTTGTTAAACCTCACAAACCTTAGGAACAACCAAGCATGACAATGATTAGGGTTTTGATTAGTCCCCCATTTAGTTTTTTACCTTTGTGTCTCATTGAGTCCTCTCCTCTCACCTCATAATCAGGGACTAAACCTTAAAGGCTTTAAGGCTTTGTGATTAAGTTTATGCCTGCATCCTTATCTTAGGATGGAGTGTATAACTTTAATCCTAAGTGTTAAACCCTTAATGTGTTTAAATCCTCTAATTAATTCACATAATAATCATCAAGACTTCACACTTGTAACTTGGGCCTTGCATTAGGGTTCTAATTCTTCCTTAATTGGTTAAGAAGGACTAACCCTAGTGTTAATGGACAAGTCCCCCTCAAGTTGTCTTACAAATCATAAAACTCACTTCATCATCATATCATTAAATAAAATCCACTTAATCAAAGGCTTGTTTTGTCATGAGTTTAATCCCTAATCATGGATTAAGTTGAGGAGCTTTCCTCAGCTTAAACACTCTCATCTATTATCCTTCTATTAGGATGGTGTAATGAGTCTGTTTAATCCTTGATTATGGCTTAACCTCATTACTCAACACTAAACAAAAACACCAAAAACATCTAAATAATCACAAGTAGGTTAATGATCTTAACTCTACATCAAAAGGTGATTAAGTGTGAGAATCTGACTTCACACTTAAGGTATTCTCATTACCCCTAATCAGAGGGAAGATGTGATGAGTTTACTAACCCATTGGTTTAGGCTTAAGCTCATTAACTTATGACAAATCCAAAAGCAATAAAAGACTGAAAACTCAAAAACAAACAATAATCGTCTCCTCCGGGATTCTTTTCTCACCTCATTCACTCACAAACGAGAACTTGCTTCTTCCGTCTAATGCAAGACAGTTTGCACCTGAGCCAGACAGGTCATACACTTGAGCATAGACAAGTAAGCGGTTCACAAGTCAATTCATCTTTCAGTCTCTTTGGGTCGAACTACGGTGTTCTGACTTCCTCATTGCACGAGAGGATACGTAGGCATAACTTAACAGTTATCGAACAAAAGTCTCTGTATATTCCCCCTCTTTCTAGCTTCATTCTTTAGCCTCATGATCTTGAGCATTTCACCCTGTTCTTACACTGACACTTTCATACTTCACATCACTTATACACTTTACACTGACACCTGTACATCTTTTCCAGCTATTTTATACACAGATTGCACCGACACTACCCCTTTAAAACACAAATCTTTCAAGCGTGGATCCCGTCGAGTACGGCGGACAATCTGGGTGCTAATACCTTCCCAGGTTGTAACCAACCCCCTTTCTCAGTCTCTCTGGTTCGCAACCGTCTTATCCGTATCTTTCTAGGTCTATGCAGCATTGCCTTTCCTCCGGGATAAAAATGCCTAGCTGGCGACTCTATTCATCTCCAGTGAGTTCACGGCTGTGTGTTCTCATTGTCCCTCTCGCCGACCGTTCGCGTCTGTACCTTCATCTGACCCCGTTTCATTTGTCGGGAGCGACACCGTACTAGATCTCAGATCACCAGGATGCCTTTCACCTTGGAAGACACACCAGGACCTTCTACAGTACAGCTTGCAGCAACTGTTAGCCTGGAGGAATTTAAAAGGCTGAAAGAGAGGAATAATCAGCTATCTGTGGCCCTGAAGAAGACTCTCTGGGAGAGAAATGACAGTCGTCTGGACATTGAAAGATTGGAAAGGCTCAAGACTGAGCATCTGACCAAGATTGAAAGGACAGATGACTACATAAGGAAAGCAAGAGCAGGAGAGCTGGTTTTGAAGAATGCCTGCAAGGAGGCCAAGATTCAGAAAGCTAGGGCTGAGCATTATCAGGAGGAAAGCCAGGCTAGGTGGATCAGGATCACCGAAGCCCATGCACAAGAAGACCAGAGGACTCAGGCCAAGATTGAGCAGCTAGAGGCCAATGAGAAGAAGCAGCAGGAAGCTTTGTTGGCAGCTCAGAAGGAGATATCAGAATTGAAACTCCGGGCGGGGTTAAAGAGATCAAAAGATCAAAAGATCAGGATAGGCATAAGAAGCTGACTAATGCCATTGCTACCAGGAACCTCCTCATTAGGACTATTACAGAGCACCCAGCTGGTCCAGTGACGGAGGCTCTCCTGAAGGAAGTCAGGGAAGATGACTTTGGATTGGATGTCTGATTCCTTTTGCTTGTATTTCTTTCCTTTTGATGTACTTTTTGCTTTTGATTGTTGTATTTTTGACCCACCATGGGCATGTGTTGTAAACATACTTTGTATTTTCATCATTTTTAATATATCAGTTTGTTTTATTTTGGTGTGCTTAATTTCTCAACATCATCAAGCATCTCCTCGAGGTCTGGAAAGGTCAAAACCAAAGAACCAAACCGGATACCGTGGAAAACAAATATGCATATTGCATTGCATACTAACATTTTCTTTGTTTTGTAGGATTTTTTTGTTATTTTGTTTCTCACTTTGTTGTGGTTTCAAGAAACATTGCTCCTCGCAGAGTGTTCCCTGTCAACCGCACACACCGGTACCCAACGCGAAACACCCTTCCAGGCATTCAAATGGATCAGGTACAGCAAGACCTGAATGAAGTAAGAAATCAAATGGCAAACGAAAGGGTTGAAATGAGAAACCAAATGACCCAGTTTATGGCTGTGATGACTGGCTTAGCTTAGAGCCAGGAGAGGTTGAGAGAGCTGGTGGAAAGGCAGACACCTGAAGAGCCCCACCCTGGAACAGGAGGAACCATCAATAATGAATGCGGACAGCCTCGCATCGACCCACCAGAGTTTGGGCCCCATTTGAAACCAGATGTTAATATCCCAAGGAATATTCAAGGAAACACTGCTGCAGGCAGGATCTTGCAAGAAGATCCTCAAGAGGAGCAGTTCACGGTTATTGGGGCTGGGGATGAGGTGTATGACAGAAGGCTGGATGAGATTGCTGAAAAACTAAGGTCCTTGGAATCCCAGAATTCTTTAGGCTTTGACGTAATGGATATGGGGCTGGTAGATGGGGTGAGGATTCCCCACAAATTCAAACCCCCGTGCTTTGAAAAATATAATGGTACCTCCTGCCCGCGTACTCATCTGCAATCCTTCTTAGGAAGACTCAAGGCGTATACCATGGATGAGAAGTTATGGATGTTCTATTTTGAGGACAGCCTGACTGGAGCATCAAGAGAATGGTATTCGCATCTGACGAGGGCCACTATAAGATGTTGGAAAGACTTGGCCGAAGCCTTTATCCGACAATACCAGTACAACCTAGACATGGCTCCCAATAGAACTCTTCTAATGGGCATGTCTCAGTCTTCAAGGGAAAGCTTTCAGGATTATGCTCAGAGGTGGAGACAGCTTGCTACTGTTGTCCAGCCACCCATGTCTGAAAGAGAGATGGCTGACATGTTTATGAACACTTTGCAGGGAACTTAAATTGACAGACTTGTTGCTTTCTCTTCCACCAGTTTTGCCGATGTAGTTATAGCTGGTGAGAGAATTGAGAGTCTTTTTAAGATGGGCAAAATCTATGACAACAGTACAAGTTCTTCCAACAACCCCAAAAAACCTTTTTCAGGATCCCGAAGGGCAGGTGAAACAAATGCTATCCATGCAAGCAGGGGCAGACCCCAATATTCTCACAGATCAATAGCAACCGTTACCATCCCGGCTCCAGCTCCACAACAACCACTTTTCCCTCAACAACAACAACAACATCACTATCAGCAACAATCTCATTTTCCGCAACAAAGAACGTACATCAATAACAACAACAACCAACAGCAGCGCCCCTTTCAACAGAGGCCATCCCAGGAAAATAGGGTGTTTGACCCCATTCCTATGCCTTATGTTGCTTTACTGCCACAACTCTTGAAGCTTAACTTGGTTGAGTTAAGGATGTTGGATCCACCAGATCCTCTCAACCTCCAGAAGAATTATGATGCCAATGCCAGGTGTGCCTTTCACTCCAACGCACCGGGTCACAATACCGAGAAATGTAGAGCCTTGCAAATGAAGGTTCAGGATTTGGTCGAATCCAAAGCTCTCAATTTCGCACCTCCTCCGAATGTTAACAGAAATCCTATGCCTAATCATGGCGGGCCCCGGATTAACGCCATAGAAGAGGACCAACCATCTGCACTGGTTGATAATGTTGCACAGATTCAAACACCGTTGGTAGAAATCAAGGCTCAACTCTTAAAATTCCAGGTGTTCCCAGGCTGTGAGACCTGCTGCGAATCATGCAAGACTGCTATTAATGGTTGTGAGAGGCTAAGGTTTGGCATAGATGGCCTTATTAGAGATGGAATCTTGCAGATTACCACAACGGCTCCTTCAACATCAGCAACTCTTTCTTCAGCAATAATGGATTCTCCTACAACATCAACAATTCTTCCTTCAGCAATAATAGATCCTCCTACAATAGCAACAACTATCATTCCCACTGATTCATCCACAACTCCAGCAATCACTCCACCCATTGTTTCAATAAACCAGAGTTCAACAATATTTACTTCTACAACATCAACACCCATCTTATCAACAGAAACGCCTACAACACCAACAAACACTAATGAAGATATCTCAACGGTCACGATCTATTATGACCCAGCAAATGTTCATCCCAACAACAATTTCCAACAACAAACTGCAACACCTCCTGTCAGATCTCCAGTCACAATCTATTACGACCCACATACCATCACAGTTCCTTCTGCTGCAGCAATCAGTCCGGTCACCATTACGGTACCTGGACCTGTTCCTTATGAAAGCAGTAATGCCATACCTTGGCACTACGGCTCTGATCTCTACTACGACGGGAAGAAAATCATTCTAGATTCATCAACCTCTTCACCACAAGTAGACAATGTTGGGGGAGGTGGAGGCTTCACCAGAAGCAGACGCCTTTTTCCCTCACAAACACCGAGACCCAATGCCGAAGCAGAAGCTGTTGCTAAGGCAAAATGGAAGAATGTGGTACTTGAAGAGCCAACTGTTAAAGAAACTCCGAAGACGTCTTTTGACCAAGAGGTGGACGAGTTCATGAGAATAATCAAAATGAGTGATTACAAGGTGGTGGACCAGCTTCATCAGACACCCTCCAAAATCTCTATATTATCATTGCTAATGTGTTCCGAAGCCCATAGAAAATGTTAACACCAGTCATGGACTGGGCTTCACAAATGCTGATTTAACGACGGAGCGACGCAATCATAACAAGGCTTTACATATCACCTTAGAATGCAAAGGTGCTGTTCTTTCTCATGTGCTGGTAGACACTGGGTCCTCGCTCAATGTCCTCCCAAAGAAAGCCTTGGTGAAGCTGGAGTATGATGGTTTGGCATTACGTCCAAGTAACTTGGTGGTGAGAGCATTTGATGGCTCTAAGAGATCAGTGCTTGGAGAGATTGATTTACCTGTGATGATTGGCCCACAAATCTTTAAAACTACTTTCTTCGTGATGGACATACAGCCAACCTACATTTGTTTGTTGGGTAGACCCTGGATCCACGCCGCTGGCGCTATTACATCTACCCTTCACCAGAAATTAAAATTTGAGTGGGAAGGTCAGATCATCATAATCTGTGGGGAGGAGGACATTTTCGTTAGCCAGTTGGCTACTTACAAGTATATAGAGATGGATGGGGAGATCCATGAGACAATGAGTCAGGGGTTTGAGGCCCTTAACATCAATGAAGCAAATGTTGTGTCTGGAACTTCCATCACCTCATATCAACAAGACCGGAAGGTTGTTGAGGAGGGTATCGCTCAAGGCTGGGGCAAGCTGCTTCCAGTAAAAAAGAAAGAAGACAGATTCGGGTTGGGTTACAGACCAACTCGACAAGATCAACCGGAGGCTGCAACGGAGCCCAAATTTGTCAGCGGGGGAATGCTTACCCCGGATGCTGTGAATAGTCTGGAAGACGAGGAAGAAGACGAACACAATCTGGAAAGCTGGATACGTCCAAGGATCCCGGGGAGCCAAGTCTCTAACCGGTCTTCCCAGGAAATTATAAGAGTTACTCCTGTAGAGTAATTATTATTTCCTGTCTTTTAAGCATGCATTAAGTCCTGCATCTTGCCCAAGATGTCAGGACTCATTTTGTAATCGGGCCATCTTGTATTTTTTGCAAACAATCAATTAATGAATATCAGGACATCTTTTGCAAATGAGTCTCGTTTTTTTTCCGCTCACTGTTTTTCATTTTTCCTTTTTTTGTACAAAACAATAAAATGACAATGCTTTCAAAATAATATATTTTCACTTTTTTAAACAAGATAAAACTGATCACTAAAATGAACAAATCTAAACCCTTGCGGAGAGTGCCCTCCAGACTGCACCGACAACGACACTGCTATGACTTCGTATGACTTCGACAATCCGATTAATCAAGCCGATGAAGGGGTTGAAGAAGATTATGAGCTACCTGAAGAGCTAGCCAGACTGTTAAGGCAAGAGGAGAAGGTTATCACTCCTCATCAGGAGGAAGTTGAGACAATTAATCTTGGTACCGAAGAGGACTTGAAAGAAGTAAAGATCAGGGCCCGTCTGCAAGATTCAGTGAAGGAACAACTTATTGACATGCTGCGAGAGTACGTTGATGTCTTTGCTTGTTCCTACCAGGACATGCAAGGTTTGGATACCGACATTGTTATTCACAAGCTGCCACTGAAAGAGGATTGTCCTCCAGTAAAACAGAAGCTACGTCGTACTCGTCCGGATATGGCCATGAAGATAAAAGAAGAGGTGAAAAACAGTGGGACGCCGGTTTCCTTGCTGTAACTAGTTACCCGCCGTGGGTTGCTAACATTGTACCAGTGCCCAAGAAGGACTGCAAAGTACGGATGTGTGTGGATTACCGGGATCTGAACAGAGCTAGCCCAAAGGATGATTTCCCTTTACCTCACATTGATGTATTGGTTGACAACACAGCTCAGTTCTCGGTGTTTTCTTTCATGGATGGATTCTCTAGATATAATCAAATCAAGATGTCACCTGAAGACATGGAAAAGACAACTTTCATCACACCCTGGGGCACATTCTGTTATAAGGTAATTCCTTTTGGACTGAAGAATGCTGGTGCCACTTATCAACGGGCTATGGTGACATTATTCCACGACATGATCCACAAAGAAATTGAATGTTATGTGGATGACATGATTGCCAAGTCCCTCACAGAAGAAGACCATCTGGTAAATTTGTTGAAGTTTTTCAAGCTTCTGAGGAAGTACCATTTGAAGCTAAACCCCAACAAATGCACATTCGGGGTACGTTCCAGTAAACTGCTGGGGTTCATTGTAAGTGAAAAAGGAATTGAGGTTGATACTGACAAAGTCAAAGCCATTCAGGAGATGCCTGCACCAAAGACAGAAAAAGAAGTTCGGGGTTTCTTAGGTAGATTGAACTACATTTCACGGCTCATATCTCACCTTATTGCAACCTGTGAACCCTTGTTCAAATTGTTAAGGAAAGAACAAGCGGTCAGGTGGAATGAAGACTGTCAGAAGGCCTTTGACAAAATCAAGGAATACTTACATGAACCTCCAATACTTATGCCTCATGTTGAAGGAAGACCTCTAATAATGTACCTGACAGTATTAGAAGGGTCAATGGGGTGTGTGTTGGGACAACATAACGAGTCTGGTCGAAAAGAGTATGCAATATACTACCTAAGCAAAATGTTTACCGACTGTGAACAACGTTACTCACTGCTCGAGAAAACTTGATGTGCTTTAGCATGGGCTGCTCGCCGACTAAGATAGTATATGTTGACCCACCCTACCTTATTGATATCAAAGATGGACCCAGTCAAGTACATATTTGAGAAGCCATCACTTACCGGAAGGGTTTCAAGATGGCAAATGATTCTGACAGAATATGACATTCAGTACACATCTGAAAAGGCCATCAAGGGCAGTGTATTGTCTGACTATCTAGCTTAGCAACCCATAGATGATTACCAGCCTATGAGGTTTGACTTCCCTGATGAAGACATCATGTTCATAAAAGAAAAAGATCATGAAGAGCCTGTTCACACTGAAGGGCCTGACCCAGAAGAAGAATGGACAATGATGTTTGATGGGGCTGTTAATATGAATGGTCGTGGAGTTGGTGCAGTGCTCATCACACCTAAGGGAGTTCACATGCCTTTCTCGGCAAAACTCACCTTTAGCTGCACTAACAACGAAGCTGAATATGAAGCTTGTATCATGGGTCTTGAGGAAGCCATTGACCTCAGGATCAAGACTTTAACTGTATTCGAAGATTCAGCTCTGGTAATCAATCAGACCAATGGCAAATGGTACACTCACCAAGAGCATCTGATCCCATACCGGGACTATACGAGGAGATTATTGACTTTCTTCACAACAGTCAAACTTGAGTATATCCCTCGAGATGAAAATCAGTTTGTAGATGCTCTGGCTACCATTTCCTCCATGATCAAAGTTCAAGCTGCCAACTTTGTGCCTCGGATTTCAGTGTCCAGACTTGACAGACCAGCATACGTATTCTCTGTGGACATTGCTAAAGATGACAAGCCTTGGTTCCATGACATCAAATGCTTCTTAGAGGATCAAACATACCCACCTGGGGCATCATCCAATGATAAGAAGACATTAAGAAGGCTAGCTGGTAGTTTCTTCCTGAATACTGATGGTTCCTTGTACAAGAGAAACTTTGACATGGTACTTCTCAGATGTGTTGATAAGACGGAAGCAGGCTTGCTGATGCACGAGGTGCATGAAGGATATTTCGGTACCCATGTTGGAGGACACACAATGGCTAAAAAGTTGTTAAGATCAGGTTATTATTGGATCACAATGGATGCAGACTGTTGTGCTTATGCCAGAAAGTGCCACAAATGCCAGATTTATGCGGACAAAGTGCATGTGCCTCCGAATCCTTTGAATGTGATGTCTTCACCTTGGCCCTTTGCCATGTGGGGCATTGATATGATTGGAAGGATCGAGCCAACTGCTTCAAATGGCCACAGATTCATCCTGGTAGCCATTTATTACTTCACCAAATGGGTTGAAGCAGCTTCATATGCAAATGTCACCAGACAAGTGGTAGCCAGAATCCTGAAAAGAGATATCATCTGTCGGTATGGAGTACCCGAGCGAATCATTACTGATAATGGTTCCAACTTGAACAATAAAATGATGGCAGAACTGTGTCGGGACTTCAAGATTCAACATCATAACTCTTCTCCTTACAGGCCAAAGATGAATGGGGCTGTTGAGGCAGCTAACAAGAATATCAAGAAGATTGTGCAAAAGATGGTGGTCACATACAAAGACTGGGATGAAATGCTACCATTTTCCTTGCATGGGTACCGTACCTCAATCAGAACATCCACTAGGGCAACACTGTATCAGCTTGTGTATGGTATGGAGGCAGTCCAACCTGTTGAAGTTGAATTACCCTCTTTACGGGTATTGATGGATGTCAAGTTGAATGAAGCAGAATGGGTCCGATCTCGTTACAACCAATTGAATCTGATCGAAGAGAAGAGATTAGCTGTAATCTGTCATGGGCAGTTGTATCAGAAGAGAATGAAGAAAGCCTTCGATCAGAAAGACAGGCTTCAGGAATACCAAGTAGGAGATCTTGTGCTGAAAAGACTCCTTCCCCCACATACAGACCACAGGGGCAAGTGGACTCCGAATTACGATGGTCCATTCATAGTAAAGAATGTTTTCTCTGGTGGAGCACTGATGCTCACTACTATGGATGGTGAAGATTTCCTGTCCCCTGTGAATTCATATGCAGTTAAAAAATACTACGCATAAAATGACCCGCTGGACATAAAAACAGAATGTAAGTCTAGGCAAAAATAGGGCATCCCGGCGAGTCAAAAACAGAATAAAAGACTCGGGCAAAAATAAGGGAAAATAAAGAAAAAAATGTGTACACCCGCTGAGTTGAAAAGCCGCATTGGACAGCTCAGACAAAAATGGGTATCCCGGTGGATTGAAAACCCGAAAGGGAAATCCACGCAAAATAAGGGAATAAGCGAACAACTGCATTCTGAATTCGTCTGTATCTCTCACAACATGGCAAACTTCGAAAGGTTAAAGCATCGGTCAGAATCAACTTTCTTCAGAAAGCAAGATGAGAAGAACGTCAAGGTCATACGGGTCATAGCAAATGGAAGCTCACTGAAGTGTCATCAATATTGCCAGCACTTTCAATTTTTTTTTCAATTTATAACAATCTCCTTATTTCAGGGGATTTGTTTCTTTGATTGTACTTGCCAATTTAGGGCACACGAGTTAATAAAACCAGAATTTTCAGTCACATTTCGTCTTGTACATTTTTGTTTCGTTTGCAAAATGTCCAATATTCATGATATGATACTTGCATAAAACAGATATGCCTTTCTAATAAATGCTTGCAGGAAATGTATTTTACTCCCAGGAGTATCTAAACACCTATGATGGAATCCGGTAAGGGATACCTCGGGGCACTTGTGTGTTTCTTTGTCTCAACAGGATAGAAGGTATTGAATTCGCGACATGGGAAACTTCCTCCCCTAACAGTATCTGGATTGTTTTTCCCCAGCGAAGTTGCCAAGGCATCACTCCTCCAGCACATCTTCCTCAAGCAGCATCAGTAAATGCTCATTTCCCCAGCTGAATTGTCAAGTCTCCTCATCCTCAACAGGATCCCCATAGAAATCTTTAGGAAGATCGTTCAGTGATTTTCCTTCCCAACAGAGCACCAGATCTCTCAGGGAATCATCTCCCCACAGAGCTCTAGAAGTGAAATGTCCGAACTTCCCGCACAACAAAGTGACGAAAGCTTCCTCATCCCCAGCTGGGTTATACCATTACCGGATAGATCTATCAGCGACCTAATTCCCCAAGCAGAGTGGTATATTTTATCAGATCTACCAATGATCTCATCCCCAGCTGGGATATTCCTTTCAAGAAGATCAGTCAGAGATCTCCACAGGCAGCGGGATCCGAATCTCGGATCGGTATCTTTTGCATAATCATGGCATTCGCATCATAAATCACCACAAAAGCGTAGCATTCCGTCTAATACGGAGCATTACGGCAAAAATCAAACATATGGCATAATCACAAGTCAGGTTCGAACCAGTCACCTGCGAATACCAAATACCTCATCAACAACGTACCAAATACATCCCTCCTTTTAAAAAATAAAAAAAAGGGAAGGAAAAAAGAGGTATTCGGTGTATGAAGGGGCTTCTTCTTCATTTCATTTCAAGACCCAAATTAAAGTAAAATTACGAAACCCTACTATTCACTTCCCTCTCTTCGTAGCTTCATGCTTCAGTAGGCAATTCTGACTCACCTTCTAAGCAACTTTGCTGCTGAAAAGGCAACGAAGGATTTGGGATACTATCTTGTTGTGGCAACACTGGATAAAATAGGAGAGGGGATTTTTTGGGTCATATTTCGCACTCTTATATGTAGTTATGTTTCGCATAGCCAAGCATTAGTATTGGGTATCGTGATGAATGCAGACATTTTGTTGTAAAGTCTCATGCACGTGCCACTATGCCCCAGAAAATGCACCAGAAAACTTTCGCCCAGCAAATAATTATCCATAACATGTCCTTCTCGACACTCGTTCGTGTCATCTCAATTTCCCCAACAGAAAGACAAAGCGTCCCCTTTGCACTCTCTAACACAAGTATATGTTTATATATACTCATTCAACACTCGTCCATGTTATATCATCCCCCTGCAGATATAAGCCACAAATATCCTTTTTGAATACAAAACATTACATACTCTTTTTGACACCCGTCCGTGTCACCATTCCCCAGCACGGTTGCAAACCAAACACTTATTACAATACCCTCTTGTTGACACTTGTCCGTGTCATCCTACCCCCACAGGTTGCCAGAACACCTTTTACACTTATAAGTTCATAACTTATACACTTTCTCTTTCGACACTCGTCCGTGTCGCTTTTCCCAGCAAGTTGAGTACTCGTCCGTATCTTGCTCATACTTCACAACGCTTATTTTTACTCATACAGATACTCGTCCGTATCTTGTATACACACTTTTTCCCCTCAGATTCGACACTCGTCTGTGTTCTTTGTTAACCAGTTGATACTCGTCCGTATCATCATCTCTGAACATGTGTCAGTGTTGTTTCTACTGATACTCATCTGTATCGTAGTCTTAAGGATGCTCGTCCGTATTTTTAATCTATACACAGTGTCAAACACTTATACCTTTGCTTCGTAAGAGTGTAAACACTCGTCCGTGTTTACCTTTCCCCAGTAAGGTAATCTTTTTGTTATCTGACATTCACAATGCTTTCGGCAGCCGTACCCTGCCAGGTGATCGTCCTTCACCTTGGATGATTGTCCCTTATCCTTACCCCCAACAGAGCAGTCGTCCCCTTCTAGGTGATCGTCCTTCACCTTCTGATGATCGTCCTTCATCATTTTATCCGATGGACGTCCCCATCGTTGATCTTGTTATCTGACATTCGTCCTATGTCACGATAAACCCCGAGAGCAGTCGTACCCTGCTAGGTGATTGTCCTTCACCTCTTGATGATCGTCCTTCATCATGCTTATCCGATGGCCGTCCCCATCGTTGACTTTTTCTATCCGACATTCGTCCTATGTTGTGGTAAAGAGCAGTCGTCCCCTGCTAGGTGATCGTCCTTCACCATTGATGACCGTCCCTCATCATTACATCATTTATTCTCTGAACTTGATGGTCGTCCCCATCATTGCCTTTATTTCAATCCCCAGAGAGTCTTCTTTCTTTACTTGATGGCCGTCCCCATCACAGTATCTTTATTTCCCCAGCATGTCGGCCGTCCCTGTCATTGCTTTATCCCCAACGGTCGTCCTCTGCTCGATGGTCGTCCTCCATCGCCCGCACTTTATAATAATACTATACTTTCTTTTACAATCTATATCCCTTTTCTACTTCTCCCCAGTGAGTGCAGATTTTGGACTGTCTTTGGTATTCAACCACAAGTTATCTTGTTTGTCTGTTAAGCCAGGCGCTTACATCCTGCACAACTAACTCATGCTTGAATTGGGGCAGCTGTAAACACCCCAAATTTGCCCTCACTAAGTTCACACCATGTCTTGTGATCTTTCATATTTACATTAGTTTAAGCATATCATTTCATGTTGCATTTTTGCTTCACTGCATTAGTTCAAGTTCATCTGCATCTAGGGTTTGTGACTTGAGACATCCAAGATTCATCTGAGCCACTCCAAAGGTCTTCAATAATCTCAAGAGGGTCCATGTATGTTCAATCATCATATTTTATCCTCCAAAGATCAAGGAAGTCAAAGAATCACAAGAACTGGCAAAGCATGGAAGCAGAGCTAGGGTTTAACTGCACAGATGACCTGAAATTTGGGTTTTGGTTTCAGAGGCCATAACTCCAAATTTTTTGGTCATTCTTGTTTCTATTGGTCTCAATATGTTATAAGGATCATGTGTACCCAGTTTGATGAAGAAATTCATTGTGGAAGTCATCTGATCATTGGGTAACTTCTTGAGCAAGTCAGAGCAAAATCAGGGCATCTGAGGCCCCCCATCATGGAACCAAAGTGGATTTTTCATCAAATTAAAGTTATATGATCTTTATTTGATCATTTAAGAGCTTATAAAATCACAAAATTGAAGAAAAGTGAGCTAAACCAAAAGTTGCCAAAAATGGAAATGACTTGTAATGTAAACTTTCCATTTTGGGAAAGTTTTTCAACCACCTCTTTCTCAACCAAAAATGCTTCAAATGAAAAATTGTTGGTCATGAAAGTTGTAGATTGGATCATTCCCTTTTCAAAAGGTACAAGAAAAAGATCTAATTCATTTTGGAACTCAAGATATGGCTTGTCAAAGTTGGCAAAAATCCCATAATTTTCAAGAATGCACCAAAAGGGATTCTTTGCAAAACCACTTGCCGAGGCTTTTTGTGACTTCAAACACACTTCAATGTATCATAACATCATAGTGCATTGCCTCTAGATCAGAATTGCCCAAAGAATTGCAAGATTGCATGCCTTGAACATCAAGATTTCTCAAAAGGGCCAAAACTTCACATAATTGCAATACCCCCATAACTTTGTTTCAACTTTCTGAATTGCCTCCAAATGAATTCTATGGACATCCTGGAAGTCAGCTGCGCATGGACATGCCCAAAGGCCAGCTGCATCCTTGCCCATACCTCAAGTACAAAAGTTGGTGAATTTTTGCAAGAAGCCCATACCAATCACCATAGGGCATAACCACTTCTCTGACCTATCACAACTTGATATGTGGACCAAATGCTGATCATAACACACAAGAACACAAGCTGAAACCTAAGAATCATCAAGTTCCCAAAATCTCTCCCTCTTGCATTTTCCTTCGAATCTCCCTGCACACTTACTCAAACTCAAAACAAATTCCACCATTCATCTCTAAATCACTCAATGATCACAAACCAACCATTGAAACAGCCAAAAACACCCCATACATCAAACACGATTTCTGACCAGTTGGATTGCCACCACTCAAACCAGCCCTCCTCAAAGCTTTCCAAGCATTGCAACTGCCTCAAGAGGTTCAAAGGAGTATTTTTGCACCAAGGAAGTGGCCAGAAAGCTCAAGGGTGAAAAGCTTTATCTCAGGTAGCCATCTGAATTCATTTTTCCAGAACCTCTTTTTTATGTTACAAAATGAATAAGCATGCTTCACTGATCACACTGAACTTTGAATTTTCGAAAATGGTTGAGAAATGAGTTTGTATGATTGTTCTGAAATTTCTGCCATTTTTGTTCTTCCTTTCGAATCATGAGTTTGAGTGAGAATAAATGTGATTTGAGGGTAGATTTGAGCTTAGGGGAGTGAGGGGAGTTGATCTGGAGCTTTAGAGCTCCAGAAATTACCTAGGGAAGAAGTTGGAAGTTTTCAGGTGAGGAGGTCACCGGAGAAGACGACCGGAGCTCTTCTCCGGTGACCTGACAGTCATTAATGTCTAATTAGGGTTAGGGCTTCTGTTTAAATGTGGGCCCTTGGATTTTCATCTCCCGCGCATGTTGGATGGTGGAGATCTTGTCATTAGTTTTAATTAGGGATTAAATAATTAATTAATTAGGTTTAGTTAAGTTTGAATTCTGGCCCAAAGATCTGGCGCACAGTCAACCAAGCATTTCCTAGATTCAATCCCAACCATTCACTTTGCATACTTCTGTTTTATTTAATTTTAATTCAATTTTTCTCATTTATTTTGCATGATTTATTTAAAATAGTAAGAAAATTCCAAAAATATTTTTATTCTGCGTTTTTATTTCAAACAATTTTCTTAACCCAAAAATATTTTTATTTTTATTTTTCACATTAAAAAAATCATTTTTTAAACATTTAAATGTTTATTTTAATTAATTAATGAAAATTAATTAATTAAAATATCATTTAGGTTTCTAAAAAATCCCAAAAAATTCATATTGCATCTTTAAACATTTATAGACATTGTCATACCATCCACACAAATTTCTTTTTGGTTTTGAACCATCTTTGATAATTTTATTGAATTTAGGGTTCATAAAATTCACATTTTAGAACCCTAACTTCAAGAATTATTTTCTGCCTAATCAAGAATGGTATGACAATGGTTCTTTTTGCATTGATCTTCATTTGACATGTAGTTTCTAGCATAATTTTGTCATAAATTTCTTCTTCCTTTTTGAATTGATTTGCATTTTTTTCCCTTTAAGTACCTTAAAACCCTATATAACTTAGAAAAATCATAACTTCCTTAGGGTTAAGAGTTAGGTCTTCTCCTTTGGGGTATGAAATCATATGGGGTTAGGGTTCTCTTGATTGCATTTTAATTTTTTTATCTTTTCATTTACTTCTATTTTTGAGTTTTGCATCTCATGTTGCATGAAAACCCCAATTTCTCATCTTCCTTTCAATACCTCTTGCATATGCTTGCATTTATGAACTTTCCATGACATTTCTTACATCCACATAACTTCTAAGACATCTTAGGACACATTAGACTCATGCTTGATCATTTCCTCATCCATTTTCCATGATATGCATTCATTTCATTTCATGTGCATTCATGTGCTTTCATGCTTCTTTCATGCTTCATTTGCATTCTCATCACTTGTATGATCATTCATAACTCTTGACATACATTTGCATCATCTCTTAGCATCATTTACATCATGAACATGCTTCTGGTTTTGGTTTGCATCCTTGCATTCATTTAATTTTCATTTCATTTCATTTCTTTATGCTAACTTTTTAGGTGGTAAGTACTTTGAGAAGTGAATTTGCCTTCACTTCTCACTTCTCTTCTCATCTCTCTTATGCATTATTTTCTGCATTTTGTATTTGCCTTAGAGTGAGCTTGCTCATTCATGTTCCTCCTTCATTTTCTTTCTTCAGGCAATTTATCTTCTTAAGTGAAGTAAGTTGACTTGTTTCTTCTGCTTTTCCTCCTTCCATCTTGTCTTCTCCTTGGTGGCTTTTCTTGAAGATCTCTTGCAAGCCTCATAAACCCTAGGAACACCCAAGCATGTTAACAATTAGGGTTTGATTAGTCCTCCATTAGTTTTACCTTTGTGTCATCTTTTGTGTCTCTCCTCTCATCTCATAATCAGGGACTAAACCCTCAAGGTTTTAAGGCTTTGTGATTAAGATTATGCCTGCATCCTTCTCTTAGGATGGAGTGTATAACTTTAATCCTAAGTGTTAAACCCTTAATGTGTTTAAATCCCTTAATCAATTCATCTAATAATCACTAAGACATTAATCTTGTAACTTGGGCCTTGCATTAGGGTTCTAATTCTTCCTTAATTGGTTAAGAAGGACTAACCCTAGTGTTAATGGACAAGTCCTCCTCAAGTTGTCTTACAAATAATAAAATTCACTTCTTAATCTTACCATTAACTAAAATCCACTTTAAAAGGTTTGTTTTGTCATGAGGTTAATCCCTAATCACGGATTAATTTGAGGTATCTTCCTCAGCTTAAATGTTCTCATCTATTATCCTTCTATTAGGATGGTGTAATGGGTCCATTAAATCCTTGATTATGGATTAAACTCATTACTTAACACTAAACAAAAAAACTCCAAAAAACTTCTAAATAATCACAAGTAGGTTAATGATCTTAATCCTACATCATGGTTATTAAGTGTGAGGTTTTTACTTCATACTTAAGTTATTCTCATTACCCCTAATCAAAGGGAAGATGTGATGAGTTTACTAACCCTTGGTTTAGGCTTAAGCTCATTTTCTTATGACAAACACAAAAAATCAATAAAAGATTGAAAACACAAAAACAAACAAAAATCGTCTCCTTCGGGATCCTTTTCTCATCATCTTCACTCACAAACGAGAACTTGCTCCTTCCGTCTAATGCAAGACAGTTTGCACCTGAGCCAGACAGGTCATACACTTGAGCATAGACAAGTGAGCAGTTCATCAGTCAATTGATTTTCCAGTCTCTTTGAGTCGAACTACGGTGTTCTGACTTCCTCATTGCACGAGAGGATACGTAGGCATAACTTAACAGTTATCGAACAAAAGTCTCTATATATTCCCCCTCTTCCAGCATTATTCTTTAAGCTTCATTCCTGAGCAATTCACTTCACACTTCTTTAGCACTGACACTTGTATCCTTTTCCAGTTTTCTTTTGCACACAGAATAACACTGACACTACCCCTTTTAAACACAAACTTTCAAGCGTGGATCCCGTCGAGTACGACGGACAATCTGGGTGCTAATACCTTCCCAGGTTGTAACCAACCCCCTTTCTCAGTTTCTCTGGTTCGCGACCGTCTTATCCATATCTTTCTAGGTTTATGCAGCATTACCTTTCCTTCGGGATAAAAATGCCTAGCTGGCGACTCATTTCATTTCATCTTCATTTCTCCTTTCGCCGACCGTTCGCGCTTGTACCCCTTCTGACCAAGGTGTCATTTGGTGGGAGCGACACCACGAATAATGAGATTTCCAATGTTTATATTCAAAGCTACTACGCGATACATATGACCTAACATCAACATACCTAGATTTTTAAATCTTATACCATAAATCCTTCGAACCTTCAAGAATCCTCCACCGCCACTTTTGAAGAAGAGTCGTATTGAAATCCTCGATCTTTCAAATTTAACCCCCTCTATCATACGGAAGGCATAAATCAACCCAATTAATCCAATTAATCCTCCTCTTTTCTTTCGATCTACCCCAAAGAAAGCCACTTTGAATTTTAATAATATCCTTCTGAATCCTCACCAGAATCTTGTAGAAAGAAAGTTGAAAAATGGAAAGACTACTAAGAACTGATTTTAGAAGAGTGATTCTCCCTTCGGGAGGTGTTCTCACTATTTGGTCTCTTAAAAAAAGTCGTGTGAAGAAAAACATAATCTTTCACCTTGAGTACAAAGAAATTTGGATTCGTACTTAATAAAAAAACACCTTTAAGGGGAAGGTGAGTGTTGTCCTAAGATTTAAAGGTCAATAATTTTGTATTAAATTTGAATTATCTATTAATAATAATAAGACATTTGTTTATTATATTTTTTTCTAAAATAATAAAATTCTTAAAATAGTTACTGTTTAATAAAATATTAAATGTGACTTAATCATGAGATGATATTATTTTTAATGTATTCATAGTCAAACTTTATATGAAACCTGATAACATTAAAACATTGAAATTGTTTTGTGGATATACTAATGATCACATCTCATGAATTATGGATAAAGAGTTATTAGAAGTAATATTTATACTGCATTATCCCACCATGATGATACTACAAAGAATGTAATAAAATATATGTATAAGAGCCTTATATTGAATTTGACAAGGGTGACATAGTCTATTTCTTGTGTTCGATATATACATGGGAGCAAAAGGGTAATTGTACACATAAATATTAGGGATAATAGTTATTTTTCCCCTGCCATATGGACGAGGTTTGGTATCTAGAGGTGTTGAATCCATGATATTTTGGGTCCAACAACTTTACATTACCACTAGGTTCACTATGCCAAATAAGGGAAAAGACAACGTTTTTTTTTTGCCTTTAACAACGCTTAAAAGCGCTGCCGTAGTTAAAGACAACATTTTTCTTATGAGAAAGCGCTGCTAAAGGCCTACTTTAGGCAGTGCTTTACCTTTAAAAGTGTTTTCTAAAGTAGGCCTTTAGCAGCGCTTTTACCTGAAAAAACACTTTCTTAAGTAGGCCTTTAGGAACATTTTTTCTATCCTTTTATGCTTTCTATTCGCATCTTTAGGCTGCGATTTCTCATGAAATAGCGCTTTCTATTTCCCCCCTTTAGACAATGCTTTTGAAAACACTGTCTAATATATTTTTTATATTCACTTTAAGGCAGCGATTTAAGTAGAAAGCTTTCTTTTGTTTACTATAGGCAGCGCTTTTGCTTAAAAGCGCTTTCTTTTCTTCACGTTTTTTTTATGATTTAAAAAAAATCATATTTTCCTTCTTTTTTATGCAAAACCTATATAATTAAATCCTAAGCCATTGCCATTTCTAATCCTTATAAATCACATAAAGCATTTTAATTCTTATATGATTCACATTTTAAGCCATTTTCATAACAACCATTCTAATCCATAAACTATTCACATAATAATAAAACCATTCTAATCCATAAACCATTCACATAAATGATTCACATAAACCATTTCCATAATCAAACCATTCTAATCCATAAACCATTCACATAATTAAACTGAAAAATTCTAATCCATAAACCATTCACAAAATTAAACCGAAAAATTCTAATCCATAAACCATTCACATAAACCATTCACATAATTAAACCATTCTAATTCTTTAACTTCTAAAGATCTCCTAATATACAACATCTTCCAAAATTATACAATTACACTCCATAACTACAAACCAACTTCCATACCTTATATGATTATTTTCTCAATAAGGTATTCACACAATTCCTTCTTGATTTCTTCCAATTTATATTTCGTGTAATTCGCACATGTGTATTCATCAAAGCACTACATAACAAAACACAATATGCATGATTTAGGTTAAAAAAATAAATTATATGAAATATCCGATAAATATTAAAATAAATCCTAAGCTATAAATCCATACCGTGATGGGAATCTCTAATTGATCAAATGAAGGATTTCTCTCATAAACCTCAAAACAAAATAACCGCAGCCTATACCATTATGCTGACGAGGACATTACACAAAGAAAAACAAATAAGAATTAATATATTGTTATGTTATGTTATCAAGTAGCATCACTCTTATAAGCAACATTGTGAAAATTAATGTACCTACACTTTGATCCATGTAATGTTATTTTCTTTAAACCGTGATAATCGAGCGTCTCTTTGTGCTCGATATACTAATATTGTTCTATAAAAGGAAAACATAAATTTAGAACAATCTCACATAAATAATTAAATATACAAATACACACGAGTATTTAGAACAATCTCACTTACGTATCAACCATATCCTTCATATTCTAATATGTTGTCCATTCATGATCTAATGAATTAAGATAATACACCACTTATCTTGTAGGATTAATAGCAACCAACAACCAATATCCACTGTAAAATATAACAAAAGTTTAGATGGATAATTTCTACGTAAAAGATACAAAGATTAGAATGAAAATCTTACCCGTTTCCAGTATTATACGGTAAAAGATACAAACTTTTTGTACAACTGGCCATAAATCTTTCGAGTAAGTGGTATCTTACTGAATCTGGATCCTTGTCGATTAATAGGGTGTTGACACACAAACAGAAGACACGAAATAGAATTTGCCTGAAAATTGATTCACGTGCATCAATTTGTCATACAAGCACCTTAAATAAAAACATAATAAACATTATACTATTTCCATTGAATTGTGTAAATAAATTGTTCAACTAATTAAAAATAGATTGATCAGAGTACCAGATGTATGAATGCATAACACTGATGCCTAATTCAAGATGCCAAAAAATTTGTTCCATGTCCTCTTTTGCAATTGTTTCAGAATGAGAAAAACCAAAAACACATTTGTCCTTGTCTATTTGACGAATAACACCATCCATAAAATTTGATGTTGCCACAAGTGTTTCAAGACACATCCGAAAGTGAGGTGTAAGAGCTTTTTTTTGCTTCCCTGGTCCTTGTAGGAGCTCTTTTCTTGCTGGCTTGTTGTGAAACTTGAGCAGTAATCTAAAAATCAAATAAGTTAGATAAAGTAGAAAATCATGAAGCATAAGTCGTAGTATCCCCCAGTTCAACATTCCTGTTACTTTTCTCACCATGAAAATTCCAACATGTATAACTTCTATCAATTCCACGCCTATTTAAATGTGATGCCAACTGAACCGTGTCAACCCGACTCCCAAAATAACAACCTAAGCAAGTACATATCATTCGAATGGGTTCTTCAGCATGCGCAACAACAAACTTAATGAATTCGGATACCCCATTCTCGTACTCATTTGACAATAGACTAGAAGAAATTCATTTTTTATCCATATTTATACTAATTAAGCTAAACAAAAACAAAATAAAAAATATTTACATGTAGGGAAACGATCTGACTTTCACACTTTGATCAAAAGTAACCCCTATATATAGCAAATTTAGTAAGTTAGTTCCCAATCATTGCAAGCAATGCTCATCCATCATAGCAGTTCATTCAAAACACAACTAATTACAGTGGTGAGAGAGAACAACTAATTACCTGTAGAGAAGTAAACAAAAACTTCTAGACCCACACAGTGTAAGATTCATGTAAAGATTTCTGCAAAATAAAAACACATGTTCGAATAAGTCAATGCCACTTGATTTTACTAAATTCAAGAGCATTAGTTCAGACATTAAATTGATAAGAAACTTACAAATAATCAATCTTATAAGTATAAACATGAAATGGAAAATATGAAATCTAAATGGTGTATAACTTATTTGAAATGAAAAAGATGCGTACATAAAAGTTATACACCATTTAGATTCCATTTCAAACATGTTTAGCTACCACATTTAGATTTCATTTCAAACATTTAAATCTTACAAGAGCATTAGTTCCGATGATGGAAAATATATTATTAAAACAAATAACCAATCTTATAAGTATTTATGAGATATAAATATTTTAATTCTATCTTATAAACAAGACAAGTTAATGGCAAACCATATTTTAATTCTATCTTATAAGATATAAATATTTTAATTCCCGGTCATAGCAAACCATATTTTTAGTTTGAAACCAACGTTAATGGTCACAAATAAGAAATCAAACATGCTCACGTTAATGGAAACCAAACACTTATTTCCATACATTATTACATTTGAAATACAACTACAAGACAAAAAGTGAAACAATGAAATCTCCTAAAGCTTGAACAACTTATTTTGTTGACTAAAAATGATGAACTAAAGCCAATAACAATGAATGTTCCAATCCACCCAAGTCCTAAATCTTATATCATGAATAGTTCCAAATCACTAACTGATATATCTCATTTCCTTACTCAGTTCCAAATCACTAACATTCAAACTTATAGCTATTTCATCATGTACAACAACATTGAAAGTGCAGTTCCAAAATCGCAACAAGAACATCAAGGTCATACACAATAAACCAACAATCGTCATACCCTAAAATTTGACCAGACATTTTAATATTTTTTCATTCATCTTACGCATTTTTATCACAGTATCGAAAATTAATCATAAGTCAGTCATTTTTGCATAAACATTTTATTGATCATTAATCATGCATTTTTAACCGATTTTTATTATTCCGTACCATTTCTTGATTTTTATGATTTCTATTTAGATAATTATTTTAGTTTATTTAGAATTAATGTTAGTTTAAATTTGGTTTTAATTTAGATTTTAATTAAATTTTATATTAAATTTAGTTTAATTTTAATTTTAATTTATTTAGTTTAACTTCAAAATATTTAATTCAATATAATTTCATTTTTTTAAATAACCATTATCAATTTCTTTTTATTATTATTAGTTTTATTATTATTATTATTATTATTATTATTATTATTATTATTATTATTATTATTATTATTATTATTATCATCCTTTTTATTATTATTAGTTATATTATTATTATCTTTTATCATTATTATTATTATTATTATTACTATTATTATTATTATTATTATTATTATTATTATTAGTTTTATTAATATTATTTATTATTATTACTACACTTTTCTTTTGTTTGTCTTCATGTCCAAAAAAGAAAAAATGGCAAGTGAGGTCTACTACAATGTAGTACAAACACTTCACATGGATTGCCAACATGGACTTATCAATGACCAAGAATCATTCTCACACTTCACATGAATTGTCAACTTGGACTTATCAATGGCCAAAAATCATTCTCACACTTCACATGTATTGCCAACTTGGATTTATCAATGACAAAAAATCATTCTTATAAAGTCAAATAGATTGCCACATCAACACTCCACCTCATTCACACTAAATAAGATCTCTTTTTTTCTCATTTTGGACTAACAAGACCACACTTAAATTCTCAAAATCTAGCACATACATTACATATTTTTCAAAGTCAGTTTTTTTTACTTACACAATACCCATAAACATTCACTATCTTCACCACACAACAACCTCCATCAAAACACCTTCACTTTCTTCTACACAATAAACTCAACATTTGTTAGCTTTGGAGTTTGTGAGTATAATTCATCTTTTATTTTCGTTCATACCATATATAGTGTCGCTCCCCCGAAAAGACACCTGGTCAGATAGGGTACAGAAGCGAACGGTCGGCGAAAAGAGAGAATGAAGTGAAGTTGAATGGAGTCGCCAGCTAGGCATTTTTATCCCGAAGGAAAGGTAATACTGCATAAACCTGGGAGGATATGGATAAGACGGTTGCGAACCAGAGAAACTGAGAAAGGGGGTTGGTTACAACCTGGGAAGGTATTAGCACCCAGATTGTCCGTCGTACTCGACGGGATCCATGCTTGAAAGTTTGTGTTTAAAGGGGGTAGTGTCTGTGCTATCTGTGTGCAAAACCTGGAAAAGGATGTACAAGTTTCAGTGCAAGAAAGTGAAGTGAGGTGCTCAGGAATGAGGCTTAAAAAGAGAATGTTGAAAGAGGGGGAAGACACAGAGACTTTTGTTCGATAACAGTTAATTTATGCCTACGTATCCTCTCGTGCAATGAGGAAGTCAGAACACCGTATTTCGACTCAAAGAGACTGAAAGATAAATTGACTGATGAACTGCTTGCTTGTCTATGCTAAAGTGTATGACTTGTCTGGCTCAAGTGCTAACTGTCTTGCATTTAGACGGAAGAAGCGAGTTCTCGTTTGTGAGTGAAGATGATGAGAAAAGAATCCCGAAGGAGACGATTATTGTTTGTTTTTGTGTTTTCAATCTTATATTTTGTTTTTTGTATTTGTCATAAGTTAATGAGCTTAAGCCTAAACCAAGGGTTAGTAAACTCATTATATCCTCCCTTTGATTAGGGATAATGAGAATACCTTAAGTATGAGACAACATCTCAACTTAATTACCATGATGGTGTAGGATTAAGATCATTAACCTACTTGTGATTATTTAGATGTTTTTGTTTTTTTTTTGTTTAGTGTTAAGTAATGAGTTTAAGCCATAATCAAGGATTTAATGAACTCATTACACCATCCTAATAGAAGGATAATAGATGAGCACACTCAAGCTGAAGAAGATACCTCAACTTAATCCATGATTAGGGATTAAACTCATGACAAAATAAGCCTTGATTAAGGTGGATTTTAATTAAGAGTAATATTAAGAAGTGGATTTTATGGTTTGCAAGACAACTTGAGGGGGACTTGTCCATTAAACACTAGGGTTAGTCCTTCTTAACCAATAATGGAAGAATTAGAACCCTAATGTAAGGCCCAAGTTACAAGTTAATATCTTAGTGATTATTAGATGGATTGATTAAGAGGTTTAAACAACTTAAGGGTTTAACACTTAGGATTAAATTTATACACTCTATCCTAAGAGAAGGATACATGCATAACCCTAATTCCAAAGTCTTGAAACCTTAAAGGTATAGTCTCTAATGATGAGGTGAGAAGAGAGACACAAAGAAGACACAAAGGTAAAAGCTAAAGGGGGACTAATCACAACCCTAATTATTGTCATGCTTGGATGTTCCTATGGTTTGTGAAGCTTAAATGAGATCTTTAGAGAAGCTACCAATGGAAGAAGCAGATGAAATAAGTTACTTACTTCATTGAAGAAGATAAGTAACTTAGAGAAAGAAAGTGAGATGAACATGAATGAGAAATCTCACTCTAAGACAATGAAAAATGCAGCAAGGATGCATATAAAGAAGATGAAGTGAAATGAGAAGTGAAGGCAAATTCACTTCTCAAGTTACTTACCACCTGGAAATGTTAGCACAATATGCATAAGGAAAGAAATGTCATGAAATGATGCACATGAATGGGAAAATGCCAAAACCAGAAGCAATCACATGATGCAAATGATACTATGAGATGATGCAAAGGCATACCAAATGTTATGAAT
Organism: Lathyrus aphaca; assembly: GCA_963966055.1. Lineage (NCBI taxonomy): Eukaryota > Viridiplantae > Streptophyta > Magnoliopsida > Fabales > Fabaceae > Lathyrus > Lathyrus aphaca. The sequence goes on from OZ014520.1 coordinate 185,367,225, forward strand.
GTTCATACAAAGAGAATGAATGCAAATGAAGCAAATGGGAAGCATGAAAACACATGGATGTTTATGAAATGAAATGGATGCAAAGAATGGAAAATGTATGAATAAATGACCAAGCAATGTTCAAAAAATGTCTTAAGATGTCTAAGATGGCATACAAGTGCTTATAATGTCATGACAAGTTCATATGTTCATGCAATGCAATGTAAGATGCAAGTATGGATGCAAACTTTGGGTTACATGAAAGGATGAGATGCAAATGATCAAAACAGAAACAAATCACATGATAAAAAATTTCAAATGAGCTCAAATAAACCCTAACCCCATATGATATCACCCCCCAAAGGAGAAGGTCCAACTCTTAACCTAAAAGAAGTTATAATTTTTCTAAGTTAACTAGGGTTTTTGGGTACCTTAAGAGGAAAAATGCAAATCAATTTGAAAATGAAGGATAAACTCATGTAAAAAATATCCTAGAAACTACAGGCTATATAGAAAAACAATGCAAAAAGAATCAATGTCAAATCCTTCATGGTTGGGAAGAAAAGAAGTTTCAAAGTTAGGGTCCCAAAAAGGGATTTTATGAACCCTAAATTCAAAGAAAAATGTCAAAATTGGATCAAAACCAAAAAGAAATTTGTATGAATGGTTTGAAAATGTTTCTAAATGTTCTAAGATGCAATGTGAATTTTTTTGGAATTTTTAGAAACCTAAATGGTATTTTAATTAATTAATTTCCATTAATTAATTAAAATAAACATTTAAATATTTTTAAAATGATTTTTTAATGCAAAAAATAAAAATAAAAATGTTTTTGGGTGAATAAAAATATTTGGAATTAAAATGCAGAAGGAAATATTTTTATGAGTTTTCTAGGTATTTTAAATAAAATGCACAAAATAAATGAAAAGAAAACAAAATAAATGTGAATAAAAAGAAAGTCAACGCATCCAATGGTCTAGGTTTGAACTGGGGTTGGAGGGAAAGATTGCGCGCCAGATCCTGTGGCTCAGATTCAAACTGGCTAAACTTAATTAATTAATTTAATTAATATGAATTAACCCTAAATGAACTAATCCTGGCCACTCATTCTAAATTAATCCTGATCCAAAGGCCCAAATGCATCTGGCAAACTAAACCCTAAATTAGCCCTAATCACTTTCAGATGACCGGAACAGTGTTCCGGTCATCTTCTCCAGCGAGACCTCCACATCAACTTCTTCCCTAGGCCATTTCCAGATCTCTAAAGCTCCAGATCACTCCCCCACACCTCCCTAAGCCTGAATCCAACCTCAAAACAAATTTCTAATGGCTCATGAACAAGATACGAATCAAAACTCAAAAATGGCAAAACTTTCAGAAACACGATACGGACTCAATACTCAATCATTTTCAAAACCAACAAGTGCAGTGTGATCAGTGAAGCATATAGATCATTTCTATAACATAAAAAACAAGTTCTAAAAAAAGTTTGAAGGTGGCTACCTGAGCTGAAGCTTTCACTTCTAGAGCTTTTGAACCTCTTCTCCTGTGCAAATCCACTTCACTTGACCCCCTGATTATGTTGCAATGCTTTGAAAGAGTTTAGAATGGCTGGATTGAATGGTTGCACCTTAACTGGTCTGAAATCGTGTTTTGTGTTTGTGGGGTTTCGGGCTGGTTTGATGGTTGGGAAATGTTCTATTGATGATGGTGAGTTGAATGGTGAAGTTTGTTTGAAGTTTTAGTGGCTGGATAGAGATAATCGAAAGCTTGAAGCTTGAGGGTGATTTTGAGAAACTTCGCTTATCTGATGATCCATGCTTGTGTGATGTGTGCTATGGCTTCTTTTGAGTCCACATAACAAGTCTTGATAGGTCAGAAAGTGGGTGGTGGCTGCAGCTGATTGGTATGGGCAAGTTGCCAAAATGTCAACAACTTGTGTACTTGAGGTATGGGCTCATGTAGCAGCTGTTTTAGGGCATGTCCTGGTTCAACATTGATCAAGGAGAGCCATGGGATTGAAATTATGCAGCTGGATGGCTTAGAGGCATGGCTTTCATAGGTTTTGCAAGTGTTATGCATTTTGCCCCTTTTGTGATTTCTTGTGATGCAAGCCATAGAATCTTGTGATTCTTTGGGCAATTCTGGTCACAATGCAATGTACTATGTTTGTATGATGCTTAGAGAGTGTTTAGAGGTCACAAAATGACTTGGTATGTGAAATTGCAAAAAGTCCTCTTTGGTGTGAAAGTGAAAATGATAGGATTTTTGCCAACTTTGCAAGGTCATAAGTTGAGTTCCATAATGAATTAGAGCATGTTCCCTTAATTTTTGAAAAGGGAATGATCCAATCTACAACTTTCATGACCAACAATTTTTCATTTGAAGCATTTTTGGTTGAGAAAAAGGAGGTTGAAAAACTTTCCCAAAATGGAAAGTTTCCATTACAAGTCATTTCCATTTTTGGCAACTTTTGGTTTAACTCAAATTTCTTCAATTTTGTGAACTTGCAAGCACTTCAATGATCAAATAAAGATCATATAACTTCAATTTGATGAAAATACCACTTTGGTTCCATTGTTGGGGCCTCAAATGCCCTGATTTTGCTCTAACTTGCTCAAGAAGTTACCTAATGAACATATGACTTTCACAATGAATTTCTTCATCAAACTTGGTACACATGATCCTTATAACATATTGAGACTATTAGAAACAAGAATGACCAAAATATTTGGAGTTATGGCCTCTGAAACCAAAACCCTAATTTCAGGTCATCTGTGCAATGAAACCCTAGCTCTGCCTCCATGTTTTCCAAGTTCTTGTGATTTCTTGACTTCCTTGATCTTTGAGGGATATAAAATGATGATAGAACACACATTGACCCTCTTGGAATTATTGGAGACCTTTGGAGTGGCTCAGATGGATCCTAGGGTTGCTCAGATCACAAACCCTAGATGCAGATGAACTTGAACTATGCAGATGGAACAAGTATGCAATATGAGATAATATGCTTATGCTAATGCAAACATGGAAGATCACAAGCCATGGTGTGAAATTAGTGAGGGAAAATTTGGGGTGTTTACAGCTGCCCCTATTCAAACATGAGTTATCTGTGCAGGATGTAAGCGCTTGGCTTAACAGACAAACAAGATAACTTGTGGTTGAATACCAAAGACAGTCCGAAATTTGCACTCACTGGGAAGAAGAAGAAAAGGGATATAAATTGTAAAAGAAAGTATAGCATGATTATCAAATGAAGACGATGGAGGATGACCATCAAGCAGAGGACGACTAATGGGGATAAAGCAATGACGGGGACGGCCGACATGCTGGGGAAATAAAGAGATCATGATGGGGACGGCCATCAGGTAAAGAAACAAGATTCTCTGGGGATTAAAGTAAGGGCAACGATGAGGATGGCCATCAAGCTTGCAAAGTAAGGTAAACAACGATGGGGACGACCATCGGTTTAAAGAATAAATGAAATAATGATGAGGGATGGTCATCAAAGGTGAATGACGATCACCTAGCAGGGGACGACTGCTCTTTATCGCAACATAGGACGAATGTCGAATAGAAAAAGTCGACTATAGGGACGGCCATCAGATAAGCATGATGAAGGACGATCATCAAGAGGTGAAGGACGATCACCTAGCAGGGTACGGCTGCTCTCGGGGTTGTATCATGACATATGACGAATGTCAGATAACAAGATCAACGATAGGGACGACCATCAGATAAACTGATGAAGGACGATCATTAGGAGGTGAAGGAAGATCACCTAGCAGGGTACGGCTGCTCTAATATTACGACATAGGACGAATTTCGGATAGAAAGGGGTTCTAATAATGGAGACTCCGTTGGGGAAAGGATGAGGGACAGTCATCCAAAGGTGAAGGACGATCACCTGGCAGGGTATAGCTGCTCTAATATCACGACATAGGACGAATGTCGGATAGAAAGGGGTTCCAATAATGGAGACTCCGTTGGGGAAAGGATGAGGGACGGTCATCCAAAGGTGAAGGACGATCACCTGGAAGGGTACGGCTGCCAAAAGTATCACGACATAGGACGAATGTCGGATAGAAGAAAAGTTGTTCTGTTGGCGACTTACTGGGGAATGGTAAACACAGACGAGTGTTTACGCTCAAGAATAAAAGGTATAAGTGTTTTGACGTGGTGTATAGATTAAATATGCGGACGAGCATCCTTAAGACCATGATACAGACGAGTATCGGTAGAAACAAACGCTGACGTATGTTCAGAGATGATGGTACAGACGAGTACCAACTGGTTAACAAAGAACACAGACGAGTGTCAAATCTATGGGGAATAAGTATATATACCAGATACGGACGAGTACCTGTATACGTATGAACAAGTATTGTGAAGTATGAGCAAGACACAGACGAGTGTTCAACTTGCTGGGGAAGGGTGACACAGACGGGTGTCAGAAGAGAAAGTGTATAAGTTATGAACTTATATGTGTATATGAGAGTGCAAAAGGAGTTCTGGCGACCTGCGGGGATAGGATGACACGGACGAGTGTCGAAAGGAGTATATTATAAAGAAGTACTTGGTTTGTAACAAGTGTTTTGGCAACTGTGCTGGGGAAAGGTGACACGGACGAGTGTCAGAAGAGTATGCATAGACATTTGTATTCAAAGAGGGTCTTTGTGGCTTATATCTGCAGGGGAATAGTATGACACATACGAGTGTCAGAAAGGGTGTATATGAACATGTATTTGTTGGAGAGTGCAAAGGGGATGCTTTGGCCTTCTTTACTTGTAAGGGGTGTGAGCTTTTATATACATTGCTGACGAAATGTTGGGGGTAATCGTAGGTAACTGGCTCGAACTTGACTTGTGATCATGCAAATGTTTGATTTTTGCCGTAATGCTCCGTATTAGACGGAATGCTATGCTTTGTGGGGGAAAATGATGCGAATGCTATGATTATACAAAAAAAGAAATCGATCCGGGATTCAGATCCTGCTGTTGTGGAGATCTCTGGCTGATCCGCTTGAAGGAATATCCCAGCTGGGGGAAGAGATCTTTGGTAGATATGATAAGATGTATGGTTTTTCTTGGGGAACTTGGTCATTAATAGACCCAACTTGTAAGGAGAAATCCAGCTGGGGATAAGGAAGCTCTCTTCACTTTGTTGTGGGAGAAATTTCAGGCATTGCTCTTCTAGGACAGGCTGGAACTCTGCAGGGATATAGTCCTTTTTTCTTTGAGACCTGGAACTCTGTTTGGGGGAGGAAAGATCACTAAATGATTTTCCTAGAGATCTATGCGGGGATACCGGATGGGGATGAGGAGGCTTTGACAACTCCGCTGAAAAAGCATTCCAGATGCTGCTTGGAGGAGGTATGTTGGGGAAGTGATGCTTGGCATGCCCCACGCTGTGTACTGAATACCTGCAATCCTGTTAAGACAAAGAAACGCACAAGTATCCCGAGGTATCCCTTACCGGATTCCATCATAGGAGTTAGATATCCCTGGAAGTAAGATTATTTCCTGCAAGCATTTATTAAGAATGGCTCAATTGTTTTATGCAAATATTATATCATGGATATTGGACATTTTGCAAATGAAACACAAAAATGTATAAAAAGAGATGTGACCGACAATTCTGATTTTATTAATCTGGGTGCCCTGAATTGGAAAATACAGTCAAAGAAACAAATCCCCTGGAATGAGGAGATTGTTACAAATTGAAAAAGTAAAAGTACTGGCAATGTTGACGACGCTCTGACGAGCTTCCTTTGCTATGACCCGTATGACCTTGACGCTATTCTTATCTCGCTTTCTTGAAGAAGGTTGATTCTGACCGATACTTTATCCTTTCGAGGCTTGCCGTGTGTCGCTCCCAAAAGATGAGACCGGGCTCAAATATGGTACAGACGCGAACGGTCGGCGAAAGGGGGTGCGAGAACACACAGGAGTGAACTCACAGGGAATGAATAGAGTCGCCAGCTAGGCATTTTTATCCCGGAGGAAAGGTAATGCTGCATAGACCTAGAAAAAGATATGGATAAGACGGTTGCGAACCAGAGAGACTGAGAAAGGGGGTTGGTTACAACCTGGGAAGGTATTAGCACCCAGATTGTCCGCCGTACTCGACGGGATCCACGCTTGGATGATTTGTGTTTTAAAGGGGTAGTGTCAGTGAAATTTGTGTATAAAAAGAGCTGGAAAAAGATGTACAGGTGTCAGTGCAAAAGAAGTGTGAAGTGTAATATATACAGTGTCAGTGTAAGGACATGAGTGAAATGCTCAAGATCATGAGGCTAAAAGAATAAAGCTGGAAAGAGGGGGAATATACAGAGACTTTTGTTCGATAACTGTTAAGTTATGCCTACGTATCCTCTCGTGCAATGAGGAAGTCAGAACACCGTAGTTCGACCCAAAGAGACTGAAAGATGAATTGACTTTTGAACTGCTTACTTGTCTATGCTCAAGTGTATGACCTGTCTGGCTCAGGTGCTAACTGTCTTGCATTAGACGGAAGAAGCGAGTTCTCGTTTGTGAGTGAATGAGATGAGAAAAGAATCCCGAAGGAGACGATTATTGTTTGTTTTTTGAGTTTTCAGTCTTTTATTGCTTTTGAAAGTTTGTCATAAGTTAATGAGCTTAAGTCTAAACCAATGGATTTAGTAAACTCATCACATCTTCCCTCTGATTAGGGGTAATGAAAATACCTTAAGTGTGAAGTCAGCTTCTCACACTTAATCACCTTTGATGTAGGATTAAGATCATTAACCTACTTGTGATTATTTAGATGTTTTTGTTGTTTTTGTTTAGTGTTAAGTAATGAGGTTAAGCCATAATCAGGGATCAAACAGACTCATTACACTATCCTAATAGAAGGATAATAGATGAGAATGTTTAAGCTGAGGAAAGCTCCTCAACTTAATCCATGATTAGGGATTAAAATCATGACAAAACAAAGCCTTTATTAAGTGGATTTTAGTTAATGATAAGATGATGAAGTGATTTTTAGGGTTTGCAAGACAACTTGAGGGGGACTTGTCCATTAACACTAGGGTTAGTCCTTCTTAACCAATTAAGGAAGAATTAGAACCCTAATGCAAGGCCCAAGTTACAAGTGTGATGTCTTGATGATTATTAAGATGGATTGATTAAAGGATTTAAACACATTAAGGGTTTAACACTTAGGATTAAAGTTATACACTCCATCCTAATAGAAGGATGCAGGCATAAGCTTAATCACAAAGCCTTAAAGCCTTTAGGGTTTAGTCCCTGATTATGAGATTAGAAGAGAAGACTCAAAAGAGACACAAAGGTAAAAAACTAAATGGGGGACTAATCAAAACCCTAGTTGTTGTCATGCTTGGTTGTTCCTAAGGTTTGTGAGGTTTGACAAGAGAAATCTTCAATGGAACCACCAGGGAGCAGATGAAAGGATCAGGAGAAACAAAGTAACTTGCTTCATTTAAGATGACAAGTCACTTGAAGAAAGAAAGTGAGAAGAAAAAGAATGAGCAAGCTCAATCTCAAACACATAACAAAATGCAGCAAGGATGCATGAAAGAGATGAAAAGAAATTGTGAGAAGTGAAGGCAAATTCACTTCTCAAAGTTGCTTACCACCTGAAAAGTTAGTGAAAGGAATGCAATGCAATGCAAAATGGAATGAAATGGCATGATGAAAACCAAAACCAGAAGCATATATGAGATGATAATGATGCTATGAGATGATGCAAACATGAATCAAGACATGAGGATGATCATATGAACATATGGATACAAATGGAGCAAAATTAGAACCATGAACACACATGAAAAGTTATGAGATGCAAATGACATACAACATGGCAAATACATGAAGCAATGATCAAACATGCTTTCAATATGTCTTAAGATGTCTAACGAATCAAATGGATGCACAAAATGCTATGGCAAGTCAAGGTATGAATGCAAATACAAGATGAATGCAAAAGGAAGCCCAAATTAGGGTTTATGATCAATGCATCAAACAAAAACCAAAATCAGAAGCAAACATCAAGATAAAAAATTGAAAATGCACTCAAAGGGACCCTAATCCTATACTAACTCACTGCCCAAAGGAGAGGTTCCAACTTTTAACCTAATTAGGGTTATGAATTTCCTAAGTTTTCTAGGGTTTTAGGGTACCTTAACAAGAAAAATGCCAAACAAATGGAAAATGAAAGATCAAATCAAACCAATTTAATCTCACAAACTACATGCTAAACTCAATGCAATGCAAGAAGAATCAAAGTCCAACTCTCAAAGGTTAGGCAGAAATGATTTTTTGAAGTTTGGATCAAAATAATGCCTTGAAATGATTTTAATTCCATGAAAAATTCTCAAAAGACATCAAGATCAAAAAAGAAATTTGGTTTGAGGGTTGGACAATGTTTCTAAATGATTATGAAGGTTTCATGAATTTTTGGTGAATTTTAAATACCTAAAAGTATTTTTAATTAATTAATTCTCATTAATTAATTAAAAGTAAACTTTTAAATGATTTAAAAATATTTTTTAATGCAAAAAATAAAAATAAAAATATTTTTGGTTTCTGAAATTAAATAAAAGTTTGTATAAAAATTTTCAGAATTTTTAAAAAGGTTTTGCTATTTTAAAATAAATGAACAAAAGAAATATAAAACAAATGAATTAAAATTAAAGAAAATGAAAAGTATTCCAATCCAAAGGCTGACATTCAAATCTGGGAGAAAGAGCTTGACTGCGCACGTGAATCAAGGGTCAGGATCATTTCTGGCTTAATTAATTTAATTATGATTTATTAAATTAATTAAAACAGGTTAGGGCTTAATGACTCAATCTGGACCACACGTTTCTTAAACTAATCCGCATCCAATGGCTGTAAACGCATCTGGCAATTTAATTAGGGTTAGGGCTAATGACTTTCAGGTGACCGGAGGGAAGCTCCGGTCATCTTCTCCGGCGGGTTGAAAACCCTAAATCATGCTACAGGCCACCATTCACCAAATTGAAAGCAGGGAAATGATCCTCTACCCAAACCCCATTCAAACCACCCTTCAAACAATATTTATCATTCACAATCAGAGAGAATCGAAACCAACAAGATTCACGGGTGAGATTTCAGAGTGCAACAAAATACTCATTTCTTCACTATTTTTGATTCTAAAGGTACCATCATGATCAGCAAGACATGCACTATCAATTTGTAACATAAAATGCAAGCTCTGAAAAGTTGGAGATTCGAAGCTACCTGAAGTGATGAACTATGGATATGGGCTCTCCAGACCTTGCTTTGATGCAGAATGCCTTCTCTGAACCCCCTGAAGCTAATGGAATGCTCACAATCCTTTGTTGGTGGCTAATTTGAGAGCTTGAGTTCTGATATGGCAGGTTTCACAGTTGTGATTTGTAGGGTTTCAGGCTGCTTCAATGGTGGATTCTGGTTCTCTTGAGTGTGTATGATTTGTTAATGAAGAGAAAGTGAGTGTTTGATGGCTGTAGAGAGAGATTCGAAGAAGAGGAGTTTTTGACAGATTTTTGGGAAGGCTGTGTTGTGTCTTGTTTCAATGGCCAATGCATTGCTATAACACTCCCAAGATGTGTGAGTAGCCTGTGGAGCAGGTCAGTAGAGGTGGCTGCTCACTGTTCCAAGAGTATGGGGGTTTTGGCCAAAAAGTCAAGTTGATTTGTACTTGCAGCATGGGCTATGGCAGCAGCAGTCTAAGGGCTTGTCTTGCTTCAGCTTGATTCAAGGATGACCCTTGGATTGCTTGTGGATGTCTGCAGCATGTGGATCATGAGTTGTGATAGATTTTGCAACTTGCCCACTTGTGTTTTCTCATGATTTTTGGTTATGCACATGAGATACTTCTTGCTGAATTTTGGTGTATGATACTTCATTTGATCATGGCAATGCATAGAAATCAATTAGTGATCACACAACTCATGGGAGAATGATTTTGCCAAAAATCCCTCTTTGCATTTCCATGTAAAGTGACTTATGAAAATGTGAAAATCAAGGCAAATGAATGAGAAATCTCTTGGGCCAATTCTGATTTTAGGTCATATGTAGCAAGGCTATGATGATTAGAGATCATTTTGAAGTCACATAAAGGCTTGTCATGAGAAATTGCAAGTTTTCCATTTGGTGCATAACTTGAAATTTAGTGATTTTTGCCAACTTTGATGAGCTATAACTTTTGATCCAAAATGAATTAGGTCATGTTCTTGTACTTTTTGAAAAGGGAAAGATCTATTCTACAACTTTCATGACCAAAGTTTTTTCATTTGAAGCTTTTTTGAATCAAAAAGTAAAGGTTGAAAAAAGTTGCCTAAAATGGCAATTTCATTAAAAGTCAAACTTGCCCAAAAAGTCAACTTTGCAAAAACTTGAAATTCTTGAATTTTGTGAACTTACAACATCTTCCATGATCAAATAAAGATCATATACAATAAAAATGATGAAGAATGCCCTTTGGTTGGGTCATTGAGGGACTCAGATGCCCTGATTTTGCACTGACTTGCTTGAAAAGTCAACTCTTAATCAGATGACTTCCCCATGGAATTTCTTCATGAAAATTGATATGCATACTCCCTATACCATATAGAGACCAATGGAAACAAGAATGACCAAAAAATTTGGAGTTATGGCCTCTGAAACCAAAACCCTAATTCTAGGTCATCTGTGCAGTCAAGCCTGGTTCTGCTTCCATACCATTTTCAGTTCTTGTGATTCTTTGATATTCTTGACTTTGAGAGGATGTAATATGATGCTTGAACACACATGGACCCCTTTGAAGTGATTGATGACCTTTGGAGTGGCTCAAGAAGCTCTTGGATTGCTCAGATCACAAACCCTAGATGCAGATGACTTTGAATCTATGCAGTGAATCAAAAATGTGATATGAGATGCTATGATTGTGTTTATGCATATGAAATGATCACAAGACATGATGTGAATGGGTGAGGGCAAATTTGGGGTGTTTACAGCTGCCCCTATTCAAACATGAGTTAGCTGTGCAGGATGTAAGCGACGGCTTAACAGGCAAACAAGATAACTTGTGGTTGAATACCAAAGACAGTCCAAAATTTGCACTCGCAGAATGAAGAAGAAAAGGGATATAGATTGTAAAAGAAAATAAAGTATATTGTAAAGTATGGGCGACGGAGGACAACCGTCGAGCAGAGGACGACTGTTGGGTAAAGGGCAATGACGGGGACGGCCGACATGCTAAAAAAGTGCGGAAAATAAAGCAATGACGGGGACGGCCGACATGCTGGGGATAAAAGAATTATGATGGGGACGGCCATCAAGTAAAGCTGTAAGATTCTCTGGAGATTAATGAAACATGACGGGGACGGCCATCAAGTTCATAAAGTAAAGTAACCAACGATGGGGACGGCCATCGGGCTAAACTGATGAAGAACGATTATCAGGAGGTGGAGGACGACCACCTAGCAGGGTACGGCTGCTCTCAGGGTTTATCATGACATAGGACGAATGTCAGATAAAAAGAAAATGCTTTGTTGGCGATCTACTGGGGAATAGTAAACACGGACGAGTGTTTATATCCAGGAAATAAAAGGTATAAGTGTTTTAGATGTTTGTGTATAGTTTAAAGATGCGGACGAGCATCCTTAAGACTATGATACGGACGAGTATCGGGTAGAAACAAAAACTGACACGTGTTCAAAGATGATGATACGGATGAGTATCAACTGGTTAACAAGGAACACGGACGAGTGTTGAATCTGAGGGGACTCTTCTGGGGAGTGATAGACACAGACTAGTGTCTAATTTTAAGAAGACAAAAGTGTTTGACACAGTGTATGGATTAAAGATGCGGACGAGCATCCTTAAGACTATGATACGGACGAGTATCATGTAGAAACAAACGCCTGACACATGTTCTGAGATGATGATACGGACGAGTACCAACTGGTTAACAGAGAACATGGACTAGTGCTGAATCTGCGGGGATATAAGTGGTGTATACAAGATACGGACGAGAATCTGTATAAGTGTATAGATGAGTGTTTATCTGCTGGGGAGAGTGACACGGACGAGTGTCAAAAGGTGAAGAGTATGGTATAAACAAGTATCTGATATACAAAGTGTTTATGTTGCTGTGCTGGAGAAAATGACATGGACGGATGTCAAGGAATTGTATATATGAGTATTTGTGAGTGCAAAGGGGATGCTTTGGCTTTCCATTGGGGATATGACACGGATGAGTGCCACAAGGAGTATATACTGATGTTTTGTGAATGTGAGGCAACTGTGTTTGCTGGGGAATCTGGGGGTATTCTGTATATTGATGGACTGTTATTATTCACAAGTGTTTGATTCAGAACATGGCTTATGATTATGCTACATGTTTGACTTTTGCCGTAATGCTCCGTATTAGACAGAATGCTACGCTTTGTGGGTGAATATGATGCGAATGCTATGATTATGCAAAGATACCAAACCGGGATTCGGATCCCATTGCCATGAAGATCTCTGGCCAATCTGCTTGAAATGGACATCCCAGTTGGGGATGAGATCACTGGCAGACCCGATGAGACGTATCTGCTTGGGGGGGGGGATAGGTCACTGATAGACCCATCCTGATAATGAGGGACCCAGCTGGGGTTTGCAGAAGCTTTCTTCACTCTGTTGTAATCCCTTCATGCGCTGCTCTTCTGGATAGAGGCCGAAGCTCTGTGGGGAGATGGTTCCCTGACTTTTTTACTTAGCTGAGGAGGAAGAAAGGTTGGCACCTTAGCTAGGGAGAAATAGCAAGTGGAAACTCAGCTCGGGAGAAAACACTTTTGAGTGCTAAGACTGAGTGTCGATTCGTCAGCTTGCTGGGGCGAAGCTTACATGCCCCATGTTGTGCTTCGGACACCTGCAGTCCTGCAAAGATATGGAAACGCACAAGTAATCCCGAGGTATCCTTTACTGGATCCCGTCATAGGAGTTAGACACTCTCGAGAGTAAGTATATTCCCTACAAGCATGTATTTTTAGAAGAAAAGCATCTGTATTTATGCAATCAGTATTTTAAGACATCAGACATTTTTGCAAATAAGATGTACAAGACGAAACATGACTGAAAATCTGATTTTTATTAATTCATGTGCCCTGAATTGGCAAGATACATCAAAGAAACATATCCCCTGAAATGAGGAGATTGTTACAAATTGAGAAACAAAATGCTGGCAATGTTGACGACGCTTTAAGGAGCTTCCTCTTTTGCTATGACTCGTATGACATTTGACATTCTTCTCGTCTTGCTTTCTGAAGAAGGCTGATTCTGACAGAAGCTTGATCCTTTCGAAGTTTACCGAGTTGTAAGTGATACAGACGAATTCAGAATGCAGTTGTTCACTTATTCCCTTATTTTGCATGGATCGCCCTTTCGGGTTTTCAATCCATCGGGATACCCATTTTTGCCTGAGTTGTCCAATGCGGCTTTTCAACTCAGCGGGTGTACATTTTTTGTTTATTTTCCCTTATTTTTGCCCGAGTCTTTTATTCTGTTTTTGACTCGCCGGGATGCCCTATTTTGCCTGGACTTACATTCTGTTTTTATGTCCAGCGGGTCTTTTTATGCGAAGTATTTTTTAACTGCATCTGAATTCACAGGGGACGGGAAGTCTTCACCATCCATGGTGCTGAGCATCAGTGCTCCACCAGAAAAAACTTTCTTCACTACAAATGGTCCTTCATAATTCGGAGTCCACTTGCCCCTGTGGTCTGTATGAGGAGGGAGGATTCTTTTCAGCACGAGATCTCCTACTTGGTACTCTCGGTGCCTAACTTTCTGATCGAAGGCTCTCTTCATTCTTTTCTAATACAACTGCCCATGACAGATTGCAGCCAATCTTTTCTCTTCGATCAGACTCAGTTGCTCGTATCGGGACAGGACCCATTCGGCTTCGTTCAGCTTAACATCCATCAATACCCGTAGGGAGGGTAATTCAACTTCAACAGGTAGGACTGCTTCCATACCATACACAAGCTGATACGGTGTTGCCCCATTGGATGTTCTGATTAACGTGCGGTACCCATGCAAGGCAAATGGTAGCATTTCATGCCAGTCTTTGTAGGTAACTACCATCTTCTGCACAATCTTCTTGATATTTTTATTAGCTGCCTCAACAGCGCCATTCATCTTTGGCCTGTAAGGAGAAGAGTTATGGTGTTGGATTTTGAAGTCTCGACACAGCTCTGCCATCATTTTATTATTCAAGTTGGAACCATTGTCAGTAATGATTCGCTCGGGAACTCCGTATCGACAGATGATATCTCTCTTTAGAAATCTGGCTACCACTTGTCTTGTAACGTTTGCATATGAAGCTGCTTCGACCCACTTGGTGAAATAGTCAATGGCGACCAGGATGAATCTGTGGCCATTTGAAGAAGTCGGTTCAATCTTGCCAATCATATCAATGCCCCACATAGCAAAGGGCCAGGGTGAAGACATCACATTCAAAGGATTGGGAGGCACATGCACCTTATCTGCATAAATCTGGCATTTATGGCATTTTCTGGCATAGGCACAACAGTCTGCATCCATTGTGATCCAGTAATAACCTGATCTTAGCAACTTTTTAGTCATGGCATGCCCTCCTGCATGGGTACCAAAGGATCCTTCGTGCACTTCATGCATTAGCAAATCTGCTTCTGTCCTATCGACGCATCTGAGGAGTACCATATCAAAGTTTCTCTTGTATAGGGAACCATCAGTATTCAGGAAGAAACTACCAGCGAGCCTTCTTAAAGTCTTCTTATCATTGGAAGATGCCCCAGGTGGGTATGTTTGATCCTCCACGAAGCACTTAATGTCATGGAACCAAGGCTTATCATCTTTGACAACATCTGCTGCGAACACATATGCTGGTTTGTTGAGTCTGGACACTGAAATTTGAGGTACAAAGTAGGCAGTTTGAACTTTGATCATGGACGAGATGGTAGCCAGAGCATCTGCAAACTGATTCCCGTCTCGAGGGATATACTCAAGCTTGACTGTTATAAATAAAGTCAATAACCTCCTTGTATAATCCCTGTAAGGTATCAGATGATCCTGGTGGGTGTACCATTTGCCGTTGGTTTGATTGATTACCAGAGCTGAATCTCCGAACACGGTCAATGTCTTGATCCTGAGGTCAATGGCCTCCTCAAGACCCATAATGCAAGCTTCGTATTCAGCTTCGTTGTTAGTGCAGTTAAAGGTGAGTTTTGCCGAGAAAGGCATGTGAACCCCTTTAGGTGTAATGAGTACTGCACCAACACCACGACCATTCATATTAACAGCCCCATCAAACATCATAGTCCATTCTTTTTCCGGGTCAGGCCCTTCAGTGTGAACAGGCTCTTCATGATCTTTTGGTTTTATGAACATGATGTCTTCATCAGGGAAGTCAAATCTCATAGGCTGGTAATCATCAATGGGTTGCTCAGCAAGATAATCAGACAATACACTGCCCTTGATGGCTTTTTGAGATGTGTATTGAATATCATATTCTGTGAGGATCATTTGCCATCTTGCAACCCGTCCGGTAAGCGCTGGCTTCTCAAATATGTACTTAACTGGGTCCATTTTGGAGATCAATAAAGTAGTGTGGGTCAACATATACTGTCTCAGTCGGCGAGCAGCCCACGCTAAAGCACAACAAGTTTTCTCGAGCAGTGAATAACGTTGTTCACAGTCGGTAAACTTTTTGCTTAGGTAGTATATTGCATACTCTTTTCGACCAGACTCGTCGTGATGGCCCAGCACACACCCCATTGACTCTTCTAATACTGTCAAGTACATGATTAGAGGTCTTCCTTCAACTGGAGGCATAAGGATTAGAGGTCTTCCTTCAACTGGAGGCAAAAGCCTTCTGGCAGTCTTCATTCCACCTGACCGTTTGTTCTTTCCTCAGCAGTTTGAACAAGGGTTCGCAAGTTGCTGTAAGGTGAGATATGAACCGTGAAATGTAGTTCAATCGTCCTAAGAACCCTCGAACTTCTTTTTCAGACTTCGGTGCAGGCATCTCTTGAATATCTTTGACTTTATCAGGGTCAACCTCAATCCCTTTCTCGCTCACAATAAAACCCAGCAGCTTACCAGATCGCACCCCGAATGTGCACTTGTTGGGGTTCAACTTCAGTTGGTACTTCCTCAGACGCTTGAATAGCTTTAGCAGATTTACCAGGTGGTCTTCTTCAGTGAGGGACTTGGCAATCATGTCATCCACATAACACTCGATTTCTTTATGGATCATGTCGTGGAATAATGTTACCATAGCCCGTTGATACGTTGCACCAGCATTCTTCAGTCCGAATGGCATCACCTTGTAACAGAACGTGCCCCAGGGTGTGATGAAGGTTGTCTTCTCCATGTCTTCAGGTGACATCTTGATCTGATTGTATCCTGAAAATCCGTCCATGAAGGAGAATACCGAGAACTGAGCCGTATTATCCACCAATACATCAATGTGAGGTAATGGGAAATCATCTTTCGGGCTGGCTCTGTTCAGATCCCGATAGTCAACACACATCCTTACTTTGCCGTCCTTCTTAGGCACAGGCACTATATTAGCAACCCACGGCGGATAGCTAGTTACAGCAAGGAACCCGGCGTCCCACTGCTTTTGTACCTCTTCTTTGATTTTCATTGCCATGTCTGGGCGAGTACGGCGCAGTTTCTGTTTAACCGGTGGGCAGTCTTCTCTTAAAGGCAGCTTGTGCACAACAATGTTGGTGTCCAACCCTGGCATATCTTGATAAGACCAAGCAAACACATCCACATATTCTTGAAGCAGGTCAATCAGTCGCCTCTTCACTGAGTCTTGTAAGCAGGCCCCGATTTTAACTTCTTTCACGTCTTCATCTGTACCAAGATTGATCGTTTCTACCTCCTCCTGATGAGGAGTGATAACCCTTTCCTCTTGCCTCAACAATCTAGCTAGCTCTTCAGGAAGCTCATAATCTTCTTCAACCCCTTCATCAGCTTGATTGATTGGATTGTCAGAGTCATACGAAGTCATAGCCGTGCTGTTGTCGGTGCTGTCTGGAAGGCACTCTCTGCAAGGGTTCAGTTTGTTCATTTTAGTGATTTATTTTAATCTTGTTTAGAAAAGTGAAATAAAGTCGTCATTTTGAAAACATTGCCATTTATTTTTTTGTACAAAAAGAAAAATGGAAAAACAGTGAGCGGAAAAGAAAAAGACTCATTTGCAAAAGATGTCTGATATTTCATTGATTAATCTTGTTGCACAAAATTACAGATGGCCCGATTAAAAAATGAGTCTTGTCATCTTGGGCAAGATGCAAGACTTGATGCATGCTTAAAAATGCAGGAAATAATAATTACTCTGCAGGAGTAACTCTTATAATTTCCTGGGAAGACCAGTTAAGGACTTGGCTCCCCGGGGTCCTTGGACGTATCCAGCTCTCCAGGTTGAAGTCATTTTCAGCCTCGTCTCCCACATTATTGATAGCATTTGGGGCTAGCATTCCCCCACTGATGAACTTGGGAGCTTCAGCAGCCTCTTCTTGCACTTGTCGGGATGGTTTGTAACCCAAACCGAATTTGTCCTTATTCATCTGAACTTGCAGCAGCTTGCCCCAGCCTTGGGAATTCCCGTCTTCAACAACCTTCCGAGCTTGTTTGTATGAGGCTATTGAGGTTCTAGACACTTCAACTGTTGCCTCATTGACGTTGAGAGCTTCGAAACCCTGACTCATTGTCTCATGGATATCTTCATCCATCTCAAATGTACTTATGTGTAGCCAGGTGGCTGACAAAGATATCCTCCTTGATGGTTGCTGTTGTTGTAGTAATCTCTACTGGAATGATGTTTGTTGATGTTGTAGGAGAGATTTTTGTTGAAGTTGTAGGAGTGGGAACTGTTGAAGTGATTTCTAGAAGATGATCCATCTGTAAGCTCGGGAGGTTGTTACGGGTCGGATGTTTGTGGATGTGATTGACGGGAAAGACCCTTCTACGATCAATGTTTCCTGAGGTACACAACGAGGTGAGAAACAAACAATAAAACTCCTGTAAAACAAAAGAGATGAGGTTAGCATGCAATGCAGTATGTCTATTTGTTCTTCGAGGGTATCCGGTTTGGTTCTTGGTTTTGACCTTCCATACCCCTTGGAAGAGGTGCAGATGTTGAAAAGAAGAACGGTCAAAACCAAACTAAAGAAGATGTGGATACCCTATAGAACAGATAGACAAATGTTAAAATGATGCAAAATGATGTATGCAGAATGATATGCAAGGGTTTGTGATCAAGCTGGATCTGATTGCTGCTTTGATATAAGTCCATGTATGTTCAAGAAACCCAGATGGAGGTTCATAAGTCCAGTAACCAAGGTGGGGGACTCAAATAAAGAGTCACATGTCCAGGGTTAAAATCACAAGAACTGTCCCAAAATGGAGTACTCTTAATCAAAACAAAGTAACAGGGTATGCTGAGGTCAAGGGTACCTGCAAACCTGTAAACAGCCCAACCCCCTCACAGGTGGTGTTCTAAAACAAGGATCCTCAGACTTGGATTAGTTATGAGAAGTGTAAACACTTATAACCCGGAGGTACAGTGTTTACAATAACCATAAAAGATCCTCCTCTAATTCACCTCAGTTTCTGAAGGTCAAAACAAAGGTCATCCAGACTTAGCAGGCTTCCCAGATAGCCCTAGCAATACAGGAAATCTGTAGCACAGAGTTCTCAAGAAGAAACCCATATCTGAACCGTGTTTCATATTCCCGCACCAGACCAAAATGGAATGGGAAAGAACATGAACCACTCTAGCCTAGGTGTCACTCAGGTCCCCGGTATAGGACCTCAACTCTCAATAGAACCCCACCCACCAAAACAACAAAACCAGATCCAGCCAGCACAGTATGACAGTATGATATATGCAAAGCTGAGAAGAAAGCAATAAACAAAACTGTACATAAAGCAATAAAATAAAATAAATATACAAACACAATTAGCACATAACACCCCAGTAAACACAAATCAAACAAGCGCTAGGAGGAACCCACAAAAAGAACCAGAAGCCCTGGTTGCAGTATAAGGGTCCCCAGCAGAGTCGCCAAGCTGTCGCTCCCAAAAGATGAGACCGGGCTCAAATATGGTACAGACGCGAAAGGTCGGCGAAAGGGGGTGCGAGAACACACAGGAGTGAACTCACAGGGAATGAATAGAGTCGCCAGCTAGGCATTTTTATCCCGGAGGAAAGGTAATGCTGCATAGACCTAGAAAAAGACATGGATAAGACGGTTGTGAACCAGAGAGACTGAGAAAGGGGGTTGGTTACAACCTGGGAAGGTATTAGCACCCAGATTGTCCGCCGTACTCGACGGGATCCACGCTTGGATGATTTGTGTTTTAAAGGGGTAGTGTCAGTGCAATTTGTGTATAAAAAGAGCTGGAAAAAGATGTACAGGTGTCAGTGCAAAAGAAGTGTGAAGTGTAATATATACAGTGTCAGTGTAAGGACATGAGTGAAATGCTCAAGATCATGAGGCTAAAAGAATAAAGCTGGAAAGAGGGGGAATATACAGAGACTTTTGTTCGATAACTGTTAAGTT
The DNA here is from genome assembly GCA_963966055.1 of Lathyrus aphaca. Classification (NCBI taxonomy): domain Eukaryota; kingdom Viridiplantae; phylum Streptophyta; class Magnoliopsida; order Fabales; family Fabaceae; genus Lathyrus; species Lathyrus aphaca. Next base: position 185,386,777 of record OZ014520.1, read on the forward strand.
ATGCCTACGTATCCTCTCATGCAATGAGGAAGTCAGAACACCGTAGTTCGACCCAAAGAGACTGAAAGATGAATTGACTTTTGAACTGCTTACTTGTCTATGCTCAAGTGTATGACCTGTCTGGCTCAGGTGCTAACTGTCTTGCATTAGACGGAAGAAGCGAGTTCTCGTTTGTGAGTGAATGAGATGAGAAAAGAATCCCGAAGGAGACGATTATTGTTTGTTTTTTGAGTTTTCAGTCTTTTATTGCTTTTGAAAGTTTGTCATAAGTTAATGAGATTAAGTCTAAACCAATGGATTTAGTAAACTCATCACATCTTCCCTCTGATTAGGGGTAATGAGAATACCTTAAGTGTGAAGTCAGCTTCTCACACTTAATCACCTTTGATGCAGGATTAAGATCATTAACCTACTTGTGATTATTTAGATGTTTTTGTTGTTTTTGTTTAGTGTTAAGTAATGAGGTTAAGCCATAATCAGGGATTAAACAGACTCATTACACTATCCTAATAGAAGGATAATAGATGAGAATGTTTAAGCTGAGGAAAGCTCCTCAACTTAATCCATGATTAGGGATTAAACTCATGACAAAACAAAGCCTTTATTAAGTGGATTTTAGTTAATGATAAGATGATGAAGTGATTTTTAGGGTTTGCAAGACAACTTGAGGGGGACTTGTCCATTAACACTAGGGTTAGTCCTTCTTAACCAATTAAGGAAGAATTAGAACCCTAATGCAAGGCCCAAGTTACAAGTGTGATGTCTTGATGATTATTAAGATGGATTGATTAAAGGATTTAAACACATTAAGGGTTTAACACTTAGGATTAAAGTTATACACTCCATCCTAATAGAAGGATGCAGGCATAAGCTTAATCACAAAGCCTTAAAGCCTTTAGGGTTTAGTCCCTGATTATGAGATTAGAAGAGAAGACTCAAAAGAGACACAAAGGTAAAAAAACTAAATGGGGGACTAATCAAAACCCTAGTTGTTGTCATGCTTGGTTGTTCCTAAGGTTTGTGAGGTTTGACAAGAGAAATCTTCAATGGAACCACCAAGGAGCAGATGAAAGGATCAGGAGAAACAAAGTAACTTGCTTCATTTAAGAAGACAAGTCACTTGAAGAAAGAAAGTGAGAAGAAGAAGAATGAGCAAGCTCAATCTCAAACACATAACAAAATGGAGCAAGGATGCATGAAAGAGATGAAAAGAAATTGTGAGAAGTGAAGGCAAATTCACTTCTCAAAGTTGCTTACCACCTGAAAAGTTAGTGAAAGGAATGCAATGCAATGCAAAATGGAATGAAATGGCATGATGCAAACCAAAACCAGAAGCATATATGAGATGATAATGATGCTATGAGATGATGCAAACATGAATCAAGACATGAGGATGATCATATGAACATATGGATGCAAATGGAGCAAGATTAGAACCATGAACACACATAAAAAGTTATGAGATGCAAATGACATACAACATGGCAAATACATGATGCAATGATCAAACATGCTTTCAATATGTCTTAAGATGTCTAACGAATCAAATGGATGCACAAAATGCTATGGGAAGTCAAGGTATGAATGCAAATACAAGATGAATGCAAAAGGAAGCCCAAATTAGGGTTTATGATCAATGCATCAAACAAAAACCAAAATCAGAAGCAAACATCAAGATAAAAAATTGAAAATGCACTCAAAGGGACCCTAATCCTATACTAACTCACTGCCCAAAGGAGAGGTTCCAACTTTTAACCTAATTAGGGTTATGAATTTCCTAAGTTTTCTAGGGTTTTAGGGTACCTTAACAAGAAAAATGCCAAACAAATGGAAAATGAAAGATCAAATCAAACCAATTTAATCTCACAAACTACATGCTAAACACAATGCAATGCAAGAAGAATCAAAGTCCAACTCTCAAAGGTTAGGCAGAAATGATTTTTTGAAGTTTGGATCAAAATAATGCCTTGAAATGATTTTAATTCCATGAAAAATTCTCAAAAGACATCAAGATCAAAAAAGAAATTTGGTTTGAGGGTTGGACAATGTTTCTAAATGATTATGAAGGTTTCATGAATTTTTGGTGATTTTTAAATACCTAAAAGTATTTTTAATTAATTAATTCTCATTAATTAATTAAAAATAAACTTTTAAATGATTTAAAAATATTATTTAATGCAAAAAATAAAAATAAAAATATTTTTGGTTTCTGAAATTAAATAAAAGTTTGTACAAAAATTTTCAGAATTTTTAAAAAGGTTTTGCTATTTTAAAATAAATGAACAAAAGAAATATAAAACAAATGAATTAAAATTAAAGAAAATGAAAAGTATTCCAATCCAAAGGCTGACATTCAAATCTGGGAGAAAGAGCTTGACTGCGCGCGTGAATCAAGGGTCAGGATCATTTCTGGCTTAATTAATTTAATTATGATTTATTAAATTAATTAAAACAGGTTAGGGCTTAATGACTCAATCTGGACCACACGTTTCTTAAACTAATCCGCATCCAATGGCTGTAAACGCATCTGGCAATTTAATTAGGGTTAGGGCTAATGACTTTCAGGTGACCGGAGGGAAGCTCCGGTCATCTTCTCCGGCGGGTTGAAAACCCTAAATCATGCTACAGGCCACCATTCACCAAATTGAAAGCAGGGAAATGATCCTCTACCCAAACCCCATTCAAACCACCCTTCAAACAATATTTATCATTCACAATCAGAGAGAATCGAAACCAACAAGATTCACGGGTGAGATTTCAGAGTGCAACAAAATACTCATTTCTTCACTATTTTTGATTCTAAAGGTACCGTCATGATCAGCAAGACATGCACTATCAATTTGTAACATAAAATGAAAGCTCTGAAAAGTTGGAGATTCGAAGCTACCTGAAGTGATGAACTATGGATATGGGCTCTCCAGACCTTGCTTTGATGCAGAATGCCTTCTCTGAACCCCCTGAAGCCAATGGAATGCTCACAATCCTTTGTTGGTGGCTAATTTGAGAGCTTGAGTTCTGATATGGCAGGTTTCACAGTTGTGATTTGTAGGGTTTCAGGCTGCTTCAATGGTGGATTCTGGTTCTCTTGAGTGTCTATGATTTGTTAATGAAGAGAAAGTGAGTGTTTGATGGCTGTAGAGAGAGATTCGAAGAAGAGGAGTTTTTGACAGATTTTTGGGAAGGTTGTGTTGTGTCTTGTTTCAATGGCCAATGCATTGTTATAACACTCCCAAGATGTGTGAGTAGCCTGTGGAGCAGGTCAGTAGAGGTGGCTGCTCACTGTTCCAAGAGTATGGGGGTTTTGGCCAAAAAGTCAAGTTGATTTGTACTTGCAGCATGGGCTATGGCAGCAGCAGTCTAAGGGCTTGTCTTGCTTCAGCTTGATTCAAGGATGACCCTTGGATTGCTTGTGGATGTCTGCAGCATGTGGATCATGAGTTGTGATAGATTTTGCAACTTGCCCACTTGTGTTTTCTCATGATTTTTGGTTATGCACATGAGATACTTCTTGCTGAATTTTGGTGTATGATACTTCATTTGATCATGGCAATGCATAGAAATCAATTAGTGATCACACAACTCATGGGAGAATGATTTTGCCAAAAATCCCTCTTTGCATTTCCATGTAAAGTGACTTATGAAAATGTGAAAATCAAGGCAAATGAATAAGAAATCTCTTGGGCCAATTCTGATTTTAGGTCATATGTAGCAAGGGTATGATGATTAGAGACCATTTTGAAGTCACATAAAGGCTTGTCATGAGAAATTGCAAGTTTTCCATTTGGTGCATAACTTGAAATTTAGTGATTTTTGCAAACTTTGATGAGCTATAACTTTTGATCCAAAATGAATTAGGTCATGTTCTTGTACTTTTTGAAAAGGGAAAGATCTATTCTACAACTTTCATGACCAAAGTTTTTTCATTTGAAGCTTTTTTGAATCAAAAAGTAAAGGTTGAAAAAAGTTGCCTAAAATGGCAATTTCATTAAAAGTCAAACTTGCCCAAAAAGTCAACTTTGCAAAAACTTGAAATTCTTGAATTTTGTGAACTTACAACATCTTCCATGATCAAATAAAGATCATATACAATCAAAATGATGAAGAATGCCCTTTGGTTGGGTCATTGAGGGCCTTAGATGCCCTGATTTTGCACTGACTTGCTTGAAAAGTCAACTCTTAATCAGATGACTTCCCCATGGAATTTCTTCATGAAAATTGATATGTATACTCCCTATACCATATAGAGACCAATGGAAACAAGAATGACCAAAAAATTTGGAGTTATGGCCTCTGAAACCAAAACCCTAATTCTAGGTCATCTGTGCAGTCAAGCCTGGTTCTGCTTCCACACCATTTTCAGTTCTTGTGATTCTTTGACATTCTTGACTTTGAGAGGATGTAATATGATGCTTGAACACACATGGAACCATTTTAAGTGATTGATGACCTTTGGAGTGGCTCAAGAAGCTCTTGGATTGCTCAGATCACAAACCCTAGATGCAGATGACTTTGAATCTATGCAGTGAATCAAAAATGTGATATGAGATGCTATGATTGTGTTTATGCATATGAAATGATCACAAGCCATGATGTGAATGGGTGAGGGCAAATTTGGGGTGTTTACACCGTGTTGTGAATAATACAGACAAATTCAGAATGTAGTTGTTCGCTTATTCCCTTATTTTGCGTGGATCGCCCTTTCGGGTTTTCAATCCACCGGGATACCCATTTTTTCCTGAGCTGTCCAATGCGGCTTTTCAACTCAGTGGGTATACATTTTGTAAACACCCCAAATTTGCCCTCACCCATTTCACCATGGCTTGTGATCATTTCATATGCATAAACACAATCATATCACTTCATGTCTCATTTTTGATTCACTGCATTGTTTCAAAGTCATCTGCACCTAGGGTTTGTGATCTGAGCAATCCAAGAGCTTCTTGAGCCACTCCAAAGGCAACCAATCACTTCAAAGGGATCCATGTGTGTTCTTATATCATATTACATCCTCTCAAAGTCAAGAATGCCAAAGGATCACAAGAACTAGGGTTTGTATGGATGCAGAGCCAGGTTTGACTGCACAGTTGACCTAAAATTAGGGTTTTGGTTTCAGAGGCCATAACTCCAAATTTTTTGGTCATTCTTGTTTCTATTGGTCTATATATGGTATAGGGAGTATGCATATCAATTTTCATGAAGAAATTCCATGGGGAAGTCATCTGATCAAGGGTTGACTTTCTGGACAAGTCAGTGCAAAATCAGGGCATCTGAGGCCCCCAATGACCCAACCAATGGGCATTCTTCATCATTTTGAGTGTATATGGTCTTTATTTGATCATGGAAGAAGGTTGAAGTTCACAAAAAATCAAGAATTTGGAGTTTTTGCAAATGTTGACTTTTTGGGCATAGTTGACTTTTCAAGAATGCTTCATTTTAGGTCATTTTTCAAGCCTTGATTCTTGATCCAAAAAAGCTTCAAATGGAAAAACTTTGGTCATGAAAGTTGTAGAATACATCTTCCCATTTTCAAAAAGTACAAGAACATGATCAAATTCTTCTTGGATCAAAAGTTATGGTTTGACAAAGTTGGCAAAAATCATTGATTTTCAAGATGTGCACCAAATGAGAATTTTGCAAAACCATGAACCAAGGCTGTTTGTAACCTCTAGTTGACATCAAACCATGACACAAACATCACATAAACTCTAAAAGTCAGAATTGAACCAAGAATGCTCATGTTTCATGGCTTGTGGAATGAGAAAGTCACATGTGAACCAAAGTTGCACCAACTTGCAAAACTCATGATCACACTTCCTACCACTTGCAACCTTGGATGCTGAGTTCTGCTAGCCTTTCCCCTCACCCTTGCTGCGCAGCCCCATGCTTTGTACTAGCCTAGAACCAAGCCATACCTCTCTTACACAAAAAGTGGACTTTTGGCAAAAGCAAACTTACCAATCAATAGAGGCCATGTCAAATCATCTGACCTATAGGATTAAAATATACTATCCAAATGCAGGCCATAACACTCAAGAAGCAAGGCTGAAACAACACACAACAACACACACACAAAAACACCTCACTTTGCAAAAACTCTTCGAATCTGCCTCCACAAACTTCAAACATCCAAACCATTTTCACCAATCATCTTATCATGTTCCATTGAGTAGAAACCAGCAAAGAACCAAGCCTGAAACAAGCCATAACACCATTTCACCATTTTCACTCCAACTTGCAGTTTCTTTCGAAACTCAATCCACAGTTCACAAACACTCAAACCAACTCCACAAACCTTCTCCACTCATCATCTGGACCACAAAGAACCCCTCACCCTTGCCAAAAACAGCCTGAATCACCATTGCCATTTTCAACTGAGCTTGAGCAGAAGCTGTTCAAACTCTTCATCCAGCCAACATAAATTTCTCCTGAGCATTCAAGCATCACTAGGGGGTCAAGTGGAGTGGATTTCACAAGGAGGGGAGGCCTGAAAGTTGCTGGAGTGAAAGCTTCGAATCTCAGGTAGCTCAAGAAATATTTTTCCAGAAATCATTTTTTATGTTCTAAACTTGTTCTCCATGCTTCACTGAATATCCTGATGCTTTTAGTTTTGGAAATGGTGATGAAATGAGAATTTAATTGATCTCTGAAACTCTGTGACCTAAAATTTGTTTTGCTCGATTCATGAGTTCAGGGAAGAATAAATTTGTTTTGATTGGGGGTTTTGGTTCGTGAGTGAGTGGGAATCATTTCCATGTTTTTAGATTTTGTTTTAGTTAGGTTTTAAGAGTTTTGGAGATTCTCAGGGAGGGTGCTGGCCGGAGAGGACGACCGGAAGTCTTCTCCGGCAGCCTGAGAGTCATTAACTGCTAATTAGGGTTAGGGCACCAGTTTTGAATGTGAGCCATTGGATTGTGTTTCCCGCGCGTGAATGGAAGGCCTGGATCATTTCATTAAGATTTAATTATGAATTATTATTTAATTAATCAGGATTAAGCTGGTTTGAACCTGGGCCGTCCAGATGCGCGCCCAGTCAACCCCTTTGAGCCCAGAAGCAATCTCAACCCTCCATTCTGATTACTTTCCTTTTATTTAATTTATTTTCATTTTCTTTTTCATTTAACTTGCATATTTAATTTAAAATAGTAAAAATTGCTTGAAAATTATGAAACTTTTTCTCATGAGTTTTGTTAATTTTTAAGACACAAAAATATTTTCATTTTTATTTTTATCATTAAAAAAGTATTTTTAAATATTTAAAAGATTATTTTTAATTGATTAATGAGAATTAATTTATTAAAAATACTTTTAGGTATTTAAAAATTACCAAAAAATTCATGAAATGTTCTAAGACATTTAGAAACATTGTCCAACCTTCAAACCAAATTTCTTTTTGGATCTTGATGCACTTTGAGAATTTTTCTTTGAATTAAAATCATTTTTGTGCATTATTTTGATCCTAAGTTCAAAAAATCATTTCTGCCTATCTATGAAGAGTTGGACATTGATTCTTCTTGCATTGCATTGTGTTTAGCATGTAGTTTTTTGAGATTAAATGGCCTTGATTTGATTCTTCATTTTCAATTTGTTTGGCATTTCTTTTGTTTAGGTACCTTAAAAACCCTAAAAACTTGTAAAAATCATAACTTGAATTTGGTTAAGAGTTGAGACATCTCCTTTGGACATTGGTTTAGTATAAGATTAGGAGTCTTTTGAGTGGCATTTTCCATTTTTTATCTTAGGGTTTGCTTCTGATTTTGATTTTTGTTTGATGTTTGGTTCATGAACCCTAATTTGGGCCTCCATGAGCATCCATCTTGCATTCTCTTGCATAGCATGACTTACCATGACATTTCAAGCATCCATTTGATTCATTTGACATCATAAGACATATTGAAAGCATGTTTGGTCATTGCATCACATATTTGCCATGTTGTATGCCATGTGCACTTCATAACTTTTCAGGTATGTTCATGCTTCTTAGCCTGCTTCATTTGCATTCATAATCTTGTATGATCATCTCCATGTGCTGCCTCATGTTTGTAGCATCTCATAGCATCTTTAGCATCATGTACTTGCTTCTGGTTTTGTTTCTCATCATGTCATCTCATCTCATTTTGCATTGCATTGCATTTCTTTTCTAACCTTTCAGGTGGTAAGTGAACTTGAGAAGTGAATTTGCCTTCACTTCCCATAACTTCTCTTTTCATCTCTCTTGCATCCATTGCTGCATTTTCTATATGTGTTTGAGATTGAGCTTGCTCATTCTTGTTCCTCCCACTTTCTTTCTTCAAGTGACTTGACTTCTTGAATGAAGCAAGTCACTTTGCTTCTCTTGATCCTGTTCATCTGCTTCCTGGTGTTTCCATTGAAGACTTTCTCTTGAAAACCTCACAAACCTTAGGAACAACCAAGCATGACAATGATTAGGGTTTTGATTAGTCTCCCCTCTTAGTTTTACCTTTGTGTCTCTTTTGAGTCATCTCTCCTCATCTCATAATCAGGGACTAAACCCTAAAGGCTTTAAGGCTTTGTGATTAAGCTTATGCCTGCATCCTTCTCTTAGGATGGAGTGTGTAACTCTAATCCTAAGTGTTGAACCCTTAATGTGTTTAAATCCTTCAATCAATCCATCTTAATAATCATCAAGACATCACACTTGTAACTTGGGCCTTGCATTAGGGTTCTAATTCTTCCTTAATTGGTTAAGAAGGACTAACCCTAGTGTTAATGGACAAGTCCCCCTCAAGTTGTCTTACAAACCCTAAAAAACACTTCATCATCACACCATTAAGTAAAATCCACTTAATAAAGGTTTTGTTTTGTCATGAGTTTAATCCCTAATCATGGATTAAGTTGAGGAGCTTTCCTCAGCTTAAACATTCTCATCTATTATCCTTCTATTAGGATGGTGTAATGAGTCTGTTTAACCCCTGATTATGGCTTAATCTCATTACTCAACACTAAACAAAAACAACAAAAACATCTAAATAAATATAAGTAGGTCAATGACCTTAATCCTACACCAAAGGTGATTAAGTGTGAGAAGCTGACTTCACACTTAAGGTATTCTCATTACCCCTAATCAGAGGGAAGATGTGATGAGTTTACTAAATCCATTGGTTTAGACTTAAGCTCATTAACTTATGACAAACTCTCAAAAGCAATAAAAGACTGAAAACTCAAAAACAAACAATAATCGTCTCCTTCGGGATTCTCTTCTCATCTCACTCATTCACAAACGAGAGCTTGCTTCTTCCGTCTAATGCAAGACAGTTTGCACCTGAACCAGACAGGTCATACACTTGAGCACAGACTAGTAAGCAGTTCACAAGTCAATCTATCTTTCAGTCTCTTTGGGTCGAACTACGGTGTTCTGACTTCCTCATTGCACGAGAGGATACGTAGGCATAACTTAACAGTTATCGAACAAAAGTCTCTGTATATTCCCCCTCCTTTCAGCATTATTCTTTTAAGCCTCATGATCTTGAGCATTTCACTCCTGTTCTTACACTGACACTTCACTTATATACTTCACTTTTCTCCTACACTGACATCTGTACATTTTGTTTTCCAACTCTTTTACGCACAAATTGCACTGACACTACCCCTTTAAAACACAAATCTTTTAAGCGTGGATCCCGTCGAGTACGACGGACAATCTGGGTGCTAATACCTTCCCAGGTTGTAACCAACCCCCTTTCTCAGTCTCTCTGGTTCGCAGCCGTCTTATCCATCTTTTTCTAGGTCTATGCAGCATTGCCTTTCCTCCGGGATAAAAAATGCCTAGCTGGCGACTCTATTCATCTCCAGTGAGTTCACGGCTGTGTGTTCTCATTGTCCCTCTCGCCGACCGTTTGCGTCTGTACCTTTATTTGGGCCTGGTCCCATTTATCGGGAGCGACACATTTATTTCAATTTTCCCTTATTTTTGCCCGAGTCTTTTATTCTGTTTTGGACTCGCCGAGATGCCCTATTTTTGCCTGGACTTACATTTTGTTTTTACGTCAAGCGGGTCTTTTTATGCGAAGTATTTTTTAACTACATCTGAATTCACAGGGGATAAGAAATCTTCACCATCCATAGTAGTAAGCATCAGTGCTCCACCAGAGAAAACCTTCTTTACTATGAATGGACCATCATAATTTGGAGTCCACTTGCCCCTGTGGTCTGTATGAAGAGGAAGAAGTCTTTTCAGCACAAGATCTCCCACTTGGTATTCCCGAAGCCTGACTTTCTGATCAAAGGCTTTCTTCATCCTTTTCTGATATAACTGCCCATGACAGATAGCAACTAATCTCTTTTCTTCATCAGATCCAATTGGTTGTACCGAGACCGGACCCATTCCGCTTCATTCAGCTTAACATCCATCATTACCCGTAAGGAGGGTAGCTCAACTTCAACAGGTAGGACTGCCTCCATACCATATACTAGCTGATAAGGTGTTGCCCCAGTAGACGTTCTGATCAAGGTTCGGTACCAATGTAAAGCAAATGGTAGCATCTCATGCCAGTCTTTGTAAGTGACCACCATCTTCTTCACAATCTTCTTGATATTTTTGTTATCCGCCTCGACATCGCCATTCATCTTTGGCTTGTAAGGAGAAGAGTTGTGATGTTGGATTTTGAAGTCCCGACACAGTTCTGCCATCATTTTGTTGTTCCAATTGGAACCATTGTCAGTAATGATTCGCTCGGGTACTCCATATCGACAGATGATGTCTCTTTTCAGAAATCTGGTTACCACTTGTCTGGTGACGTTTGCATACGAAGCTGCTTCAACCCACTTGGTGAAGTAATCAATGGCTACCAGGATGAATCTGTGGCCATTTGAAGTAGTCGGTTCAATCTTTCCAATCATTTCAATTCCCCACATGGCAAAGAGCCAAGGTGAAGACATCACATTCAAGGGATTTGGAGGCACATGCACTTTATCTGCATAGATCTAGAATTTGTGGCACTTTCTGGCATAAGCACAACAGTCTGCATCCATTGTGATCCAGCAGTAACCTGATCTTAACAATATCTTAGCCATTGCATGTCCCCCATCATGGGTACCGAAAGATCCTTCATGCACCTCGTGCATCAGCAAGTCTGCCTCTTTCTTATCAACGCATCTGAGTAGCACCATGTCAAAGTTTAGCTTGTATAATGAACCATCGGCATTAAGGAAGAAACTACCGGCCATCCTTCTCAGTGTCTTCTTATCATTGGATGATGCCCCAGGTGGGTATGTTCGATCCTCCAAGAAGCTTTTGATGTCGTAGAACCAAGGTTTGTCATCTTTAGCAATGTCCACAGAGAATACGTACGCTGGTCGGTCTAGTCTGGATACCGAAATCCGAGGCACATAATTGGCAGTTTGAACCTTGATCATGGAGGAAATGGTAGCTAAAGCATCTGCGAACTGATTTTCGTCTCGAGGGATATACTCAAGTTTGACCGTTGTGAAGAAAGTCAATAATCTCCTCGTGTAGTCACGGTATGGAATTAGATGCTCTTTGTGGGTGTACCATTTGCCGTTGGTTTGATTGATTACCAAAGCTGAATCTCCGAATACAGTTAATGTCTTGATCCTGAGGTCAATGGCTTCCTCAAGACCCATGATACAGGCTTCGTATTCAGCTTCGTTGTTAGTGCATGCAAAGGTGAGTTTTGCCGAGAAAGGCATATGAACTCCTTTAGGTGTAATGAGCACTGCACCAACTCCACGACCATTCATATTGACAGCCCCATCAAACATCATTGTCCATTCTTCTTCTGGGTCAGGCCCTTCAGTGTGGATAGACTCTTCATGATATTTTGCTTTTAGGAACATGATGTCTTCATCAGGGAAGTCAAATCTCATCGGTCGGTAATCATCAATGGGTTGCTTAGCTAGATAGTCAGACAATACACTTCCTTTGATGGCCTTTTGAGATGTGTACTGAATGTCATACTCTGTCAGAATCATTTGCCATCTTGCAACCCTTCCGGTAAATGCTGGCTTCTCAAATATGTACTTGACTGGATCCATTTTTGAAATCAACAAGGTAATGTGAGTCAACATATACTGTCTTAGTCGGCAAGCAGCCTACGCTAAAGCACAACAAGTTTTCTCGAGCAGTGAATAACGTTGTTCACTGTTGGTAAACTTTTTGCTTATGTAGTCTATTGCATACTCTTTTCGACCAGACTCGTCATGCTGCCCAACACACACCCCATTGATCCTTCTAATACTGTCAAGTACATTATTAGAGGTCTTCCTTCAACTGGTAGCATAAGTATTGGAGGTTCTTATAGGTACTCCTTGATTTTGTCAAAAGCCTTTTGACAATCTTCGTTCCACCTGACCGTTTGTTCTTTTCTTAACAATTTGAAAAGGGGCTCACAGGTTGCAGTGAGATGAGATATGAACCTTGATATGTAGTTCAATCTACCTAAGAACCCCCAAACTTCCTTTTCAGTCCTAGGTGCAGGCATTTCCTGAATGGCTTTGACTTTTTCAGGATCAACTTCAATTCCTTTTTCACTTACAATGAATCCCAGCAACTTACCGGAACGTACCCCGAATGTGCATTTGTTGGGATTTAGCTTCAACTGATACTTTCTCAGACGCTTGAACAACTTCAGCAGGTTTACCAGATGGTCTTCTTCAGTGAGGGACTTGGCAATCATGTCATCCACGTAGCATTCAATTTCTTTATGGATCATGTCGTGGAATAATGTTACCATAGCCCGTTGATAAGTAGCACCGGCATTCTTCAGTCCAAACGACATTACCTTATAACAAAATGTACCCCAAGGTGTGATGAAGGTAGTCTTCTCCATGTCTTCGGGTGACATTCTGATCTGATTATACTCGGAAAATCCATTCATGAAGGAAAATACCGAGAACTGAGCTGTGTTGTCGACCATTAAATCAATGTGAGGTAGAGGGAAATCATCCTTCGGGCTAGCTCTGTTTAGATCCCGGTAATCCACACACATCCGTACTTTTCCATCTTTCTTAGGCACTGGTACAATGTTAGCAACCCACGGCGGGTAACTAGTTACAGCAAGGAAACCGGTGTCCGACTGCTTCTGTACTTCCTCCTTAATCTTCATGGCCATATCTGAACGAGTACGTCGTAGCTTCTGTTTTACTGGAGGGAAATATTCTTTCAAAGGCAACTTGTGCATAACAATGTCAGTATCCAGACCTGGCATGTCTTGATAGGACCAAGCAAAGACGTCGACGTATTCTCGAAGCATGTCAATAAGCTGTTCCTTTACTGAATCTTGCAGACTGGCCCCAATCTTCACTTCTTTTAAGTCCTCTTCGGTACCAAGATTAACTGTCTCAACCTCCTCCTGATGATGAGTGATCACTTTCTCTTCTTGCCTCAACAACCTGGCTAATTCTTCAGGTAACTCATAGTCTTCTTCAACCCCTTCATCAGCTTGATTAATTGGATTGTCGAAGTCATACAAGGTCATAGCAGTGCTGTTGTCGGTGCAATCTGGAGGATAATCTCTGTAAGGGTTGAGATTGGTTCGTTTTAGTGATCAGTTTTAATCTTGTTTAGAAAAAGTGAAAATGAAATTATTTATTTTGAAAACATTGCCATTTTATTGTTTTGTACAAAAGTGAAAAATGAAAAGACAGTGAGTGAAAAAGAGTCTCGTTTGCAAAAGATGTCTGATATTCATTGATTAATCATTTGCACAAAATTACAATATGGCCCTATTACAAAATGAGTCCTGACACCTTGGGCAAGATGCAGGACTTGATGCATGCTAAAAAGACAGGAAATAATAATTACTCTACAGGAGTAACCCTTATAATTTCCTGGGAAGACCAGTCAAGGACTTGGTTCCCCGAGATGCTTGGACGTATCCAGCTCTCCAGGTTGTGGTCGCTTTCCGCCTCGTCTTCCAGATTGTTAACAGCATCTGGGGTGAGCATCCCCCCACTGATGAATTTGGGCTCTTTGGCAACCTCTGATTGATCTTGTCGGAATGGTCTGTAACCCAAACCGAATCTATCTTCCTTCTTTTCCACTGGCAGCAGCTTGCCCCAGCCTTGAGCATTACCTTCTTCAACAACCTTCTAGGCTTACTGATAGGAAACAATTGAAGTACCCATCCTGTCTTCCTAGGATGCAGCAAATACTTCAGTCGCCTCATTTACATTCAGGGCCTCGAACCCTTGGCTCATTGTCTCATGGATTTCACCATCCATCTCAATATACTTGTATGTATCCAGATGGCTAACAAATATGTCCTCCTCACCACAGATGGTGATAATCTATCCTTCCCACTCATACTTCAGTTTCTGGTGAAGGGTCGACGTTACTGCGCCCGCGGCGTGAATCCAAGGTCGACCTAGCAAACAGCTGTAAGCAGGCTGTATGTCCATCACATAGAAAGTGGTTTTAAAGACCTGCGGACCGATTATCACTGGAAGCTCCACCTCTCCAAGAACAGATCTTTTGGAGCCATCAAAATCCCTAACCACAAGATTACTTGGCCGGAGAGCTATCCCATCATATTCGAGCTTTACAAGAGCTTTCTTGGGTAAGACATTGAGTGAGGACCCAATGTCCACAAGAACATGAGATAGTACAACTCATTTGCATTCCAGGGTTATGTGCAAAGCTTTATTGTGGTGACGTCCTTTTGTGGTCAAATCAGCATCAGTGAAACCTAGCCCACGGGATAGTGTTAACATTTGACACCACTGTTTCCAGCTGATTTACTGTGATCTCTTCTGGCACGTAGGCAGCGTGTAGAACTTTGAGTAGTGCATCCCGATGGGCTTTGGAACACAACAACATGGATAATATAGAGATCTTTGAAGGAGTCTGGTGGAGCTGGTCCACAACTTTATAGTCACTTCTTTTAATAATTCTCATAAACTCATCCACATCTTGATCGAAGGATGATTTATGAGTGTCTTTCGGTGCAGATTCTTCCGGTATCACACTCTTCCCTTTGGCTTTGGCAGCAGCCTCTGCCTCAGTGTTATTTCTGGGAGCTTGTGACGCGAAGAGACATCCGCTTAGGGTGAAGCCTCCGCCTCCCCCGATATTGTCCACTTGGGGAGTGAGAACTGGAGAATCAAGAAGGACTTTCTCTCTGTTGCATTACAGATCAGCACCATAATGCCATGGTATAGCACTGTCTTTATCATATGGGATTGGCCCGGGCACTGTGATAGTGACTGGGCTCACTGCAGTAGATGTTGGAATCGTAATCGTCTGTGGATCATAGAAAATAGTAACAGGACCTCTGGTGGATGTTGGTGGAGGTGAATTGAAGCTTGGTTAAAATTGTTGAAAGTTGTTGGAATTCGGGACCGTTGTCGGGTTATAATAAATTGTGACAGTGGAAACATCATTGTTGGTGGTTGTTGAAGTTGTAGTAGCAGGTGCAAATGAATTATTGTGTGTTGAAGTGATGGAAGAAGTAGTTGCTGAAGTTGTAGCTGAATCAGTTGGAACAATGGTTGTTGTAGTTGTAGAAGAATCAGTAGGAAAGATGGTTGTTGCATTTGTAGAAGATTCACTTGTTGTTGATAAAAGGGTTGCTGGTGTTGTAGAAGTGGTGGTTGTAATTTGCAGAATGCCTTCTCTGATTAAGCCATTAATTCCACTCCTCAAGCTTGCACACCCATTCTCGAAAAGATTGCATGATTCACAACAGGACTCACAACCTGGAAACACTTGGCACTTCAAAAGCTGGGCTTTAACCTCTGCCAGAGGTGTCTGAATACATGCAATGTCTTCTATTAAACTCATGGGTGAGCCTTCCTCTACAACATTAATCCTTGGCCCAATGTGGCTTGGCATAGGATTTTTCATTACATTGGGAGGAGGTGCAAAGTTCAGGGCCTTTGAATCTACTAGATCCTGGACCTTCATATGCAGGGCTCTGCATTTTTCCGTAGAGTGACCAGGTGCGTTGGAATGAAAAGCACACCTAGCATTGACATCATAGTTTCTCGGAAGGTTCTGAGGATCAGGTGGAGCCAATGTCCTCAACTCAACAATATTGAGCTTTAGGAGTTGTGGCAGTAGTGTAGCATACGACATTGGAATGGGGTTAATCACCCTGTTGATCTGGGATGGCCGCTGTTGAAAAGGGCGTTGTTGTTGATTGTTGTTATTATTGTTGTATGATCTTTGTTGTGGAAACTGTTGTTGTTGCAGAAAGTGTTGTGGTTGTTGGGCATATTGAGGAGGTGGATCAGGGATAGTAACAGCAGCAACTGTTCTGGGCAGGTATTGGGGTCTCCCTCTTCCCATGTGCACAGAGTTTGTCTCACCAGATCTACGGGGACCATCAAATGGTTTCCTTGTACTGCTTGAACTGGCACCGTTATCGGTGATCTTTCCCATATTCAGTAGGCTCTCTATTCTTTCCCCAACTATCACCACATCTGCAAAGCTGGTAGAAGAAAATGCAGCCAATCTGTCAATGTAGGTTCCTTAGAGAGTATTCATGAACATGTCTGCCATTTCCCTTTCAGACATGGGGGGTTGAACTGCAGCAGCCAGTTGCCTCCACCTTTGGGCATATTCTTTGAAGCTTTCACGGGAAGATTGAGACATTCCCATTAGAAGGGTCCTATTTGGAGCCATGTCCAGGTTATACTGATACTGACGGATAAAAGCTTCAGCCAAGTCTTTCCAGTTTCTTACTATGACTCTGGTCAAATGGGAATACCATTCTTGGGATTCCCCTGTTAGACTATCCTCGAATTAAAACATCCACAGCTTCTCGTCCATGGTGTATGCTTTTAATCTTCCCAAGAATGATTGAAGGTGGGTGCGCGGGAAGGATGTGCCATTATACCTTTCAAAACATGGGGGTTTGAACTTGTGAGGAATTCTCACCCCTTCCACCAGTCCCATGTCCATGACATCAAAACCTAGGGAATTTTGGGATTCAAGAGATCTCAGCTTCTCTGCAATCTCATCCAACCGACGGTCGTAAACCTCGTCTCCAGCCCCGACCACAGTAAACTGCTCCTCTTGAGGATCCTCTTGCAAGGCCCTTCCTCCAGGAGTGTTACCCTGAGTATTCCTTATGGCATTGATTTCTGGGTTTAGATGCGGTCCAAACTCTGGTGGATCAGTGCGAGGCTGCTGTCATACCCCAAAATTGTCCTACCCATATGATTATTTTTACTAAACCACCATGTAAAAAAAAAAGGGAGAATATATATTTTTTTCATTGTTGTTAAAGCTCAAGTTCTTGCAAGGTTGCTTCATAGTTCATTCAGGGTTATCAAGACTAGCATGGACGGAATTCAAGTGTGTCGGAATTTGGAGATTATCTATTAATCCAAACTAGGGTCTAAGGCAGGGTCAGGTTATCTTTTGGTTCAAGTCTATTCACAAGACAAATTGTCTAGAAGTCAGGACACTTGGGTTCCCAGTTCAAGTTATTTCAAGATTTGGTTATGTATATTCATATCCTGGTCCTTGAACTAAGAGAATTCAGGCATGCCATCTATGAAAGGATTTTCAAAGATAAAAATCAAGGCGCAAGTGTGATTCAAGGAAACCCTTTTCTAATTATGTTCGCATTGGCGTTATTTGGAATTTGACTTAAGTTAATGCTTGGATATCATTTGCAAAAGGAGTTGCCGTGTATTATAAGGAGAAAAGGAAAGAGTTTCAAAATGTGGTACATGTTGGTAGTGTCCAAATAGTAAGAAAATTCAAATTGGCTTTAAAGGTAATTCCAAGATACAGTGGTAGGATACAAGCACATGTGGTCCACATTTCAAGTTTGCGTTAAAATAAAAGGAGAGACTATTTGCGTATAGTGAGAACATTAATGTTTTTTTCTTTCAAATAAAATAAGATCAACAAATTAAAGAAAGAAGACATTGGGTGGAGAGTCGTTGGACACGATCATATTAACGTATGCTTGGTTTAACACCTCAGGTCTTGGTCCTTCTTATGAAGCTTATTGTCTTCATCTCCAACACCTCAGCCACTACATAATCAAGAGATCAAATGATATCAAAGTTAGAATGAGTAGGTTGATCAAGTCATATTTGAGGAAAAGAAACAACAAGCAGTGTGGTATTCGTGAACACGCACGCAAAGTTTCTATCGAATCACCATGAATTCTGCATATACAAAACTAGACATATGTAAAATGCAGCAAGACAGATGTACAGTGAAAGTTTCAGAAGATTAAAAGAACAAAATACAAAGAACAAAAGGATTCACAAGGGAAGAGCCAGAACTCATATTGGCTATGAGCGTCCGTGATTTTTTTTCTTTCTCTCGTGCTTCAAACACACCCAAAGGATCTCTTAGTAACCTTTGAGGTCAACCTGCAAGAAAAAAACCAAGACAGCCACAAGATCACACATGATAGCAATAATCAAGGGTTCCAAGATCAGAACAAATAAAATTGTAGTTGTGGACTTCTTGGAGGATAACTATGCCCAGCTGGACTTTCACCAATGATTAGTGGCATGGGAAATATGGGTCAGAACCCCATGAATCTTGGCTAGGCTTCAAACATTGCTAATTTTATAAACCAGCAATATAGACCTGCTGACATTTTAGCAAGGATTAAAGTAGTACGAAAGCCAAGCGGAAGTAACTCCCCAAGCTACAAATGGTACAACTCACCCTCATATATCAGTCTGCAAATGGTTGTACTTGAGAAAGCATGTCAGCATCACCTCAGTCTAGTATTACTGGCATGTCAAGAGCCCAGCAAATTCACCCCAGCTCAACCAATCTTTCAGTGTTGAGTCAGTCTCTGAATAGGAATACTATGAGTTCGCTGCAGCAACAATACCATAGTCAGCATAATCACTTGCGCGAGACCTAACTTCTTCATGTGTCACATCTATTCCATGTTGAACCAAAAGGATAGGCTATCAAAAATCACAAGAATTCGAGTATACAGCAGAGGCAATACAGAATGAAATAACACATGATGCCTATTGATAAAGCAAGTAAAAAAAATCCAAAGTTTATGCTGCAAAAAATGTCAAAGTTGGGCAAGTGTTGGCAACAAAGTCGGAGTAGCAATTAAACAACAGGCAGTGTTAAGTTTAAGCAAGAATAAGATGCATATGAACAATGTTTTTAAATTCTCCATACCTTTCTCTTTCGTTTATTCGGAACCATTAAACCTTTGTCAGCTTCTCAAACGTTGCACCCACGCCGGTTGACCGTAGAATCTAAGGTTGTCATCACCGTAAAAAAAAAACCAAAAGCATAACCAGGGTCTTCAAGCCAAGCGCGATTGCTTCGAGTCAGGATTTTCAAGCTCAACACCGTGTCTTCGAACTGATCCATCTCCATTCCATGCCTAAGCTATCAGCTTCCCAAAAAGCCCTCATACCGAGACTTGCAAAGCAGCAAACAGGGATCAAAGAGAAAGCAGTTTTTGTTTTAAGCCTCATTAGCTTCATTGGTCTTAATTGCTGGATCATATCATATTGGAAAGTCCTTTGGCAAAAGATCTCTGCTCACAGAAAAAAGAGAAAAAAGCTTATGATGGAGCCATGATGACAGAAATCATACTAATAGCAAAAATCGTTTGACAAGAGATATCGAAAATTTAGAGCTTAGCGCATTACCGTTGAATTGTGATTATGAGAGGCCATATTAGTTCACTGTTGGCATTATGAGTGCAGATGCCAAGTTGAGTTTTGTTTCCATCACACCAGACTTTAAGCTGATAGTCTTTATTGTTTCAAGCTATCGTCATGTCTTGCAAAATCAGCAGAATCCTGAGATTAGACCGATTGTGAACAAACTGGGAGATAATTCCAAACCAATTCAGGAAGGACTTCATCATCAAGTTCTTGAAGCAGGATGAAATCTAGCCAACCTTCTTGCTGCCAAGACTGTTATCCAGATTGCTATTCAGCCATCCTTCTGGAATAATAATCATCCTGCAGCCAGGACTGCTATCCAGCTAGCCTTCCTGCGTTTCCTCATGCGACATCCAACCAAAGACGCAGTTCGCACCTGCAAAACATGGATCAAATTCTACCATAGTCAATAAAAAACCGGTATATAGTGTCTTGGATCGAAGCACGAGCAATTAAGTGTCAAAGTTATTGCAAATACGAACCAATACAAAAGCAAAAAGGGAAGCCCGTCACGAGATCAAAGACGGTGTTTGACTTGGAAACCAAATAAGGACACCCAAATTTCAATGGCAGTTTGAATTTAAGAAGAGGAAATCTGTGGAATAACAACAACAAAGATGGACATCAAGGAAGAAGTTACCCTCAAGACATGACATTGAAACAATTTCTGATAAATCACCAGCACTACAAGTCCTCTGTTGTACAAACTTCACGCGGCAAGACCTGTCCCACTCACTTTTTGGGCTATCATCCTCAACCTGCAAAACCATTCACATTCAAAAAATATACAACGAGTTAGTAAGTGAACCGAAAATGGAACTTAATCAAAATGTTGAAGAGGCAATGTTTAAGAGACAAGTTGTTGTAGAAAACTCAGCATTTGTTAAGGAAATTCAGAACTTACACCAATTGAGAACAAGCCCATCAGTTGCTACCAAGCCAAATTATGAAAGACTTCACTCAATTATTGTCATCAAGCTCTTGTAAGCTCTTCTGAGGTACCTGCAACATATCAAAACAGTTGAAATAACTTGCCATCATTAAAGTACAAGAAGTATCACTATCATGAATAAATGATAAGCAAACAAAAAACCAATCAAGAAAAGGTGAAAATAAAGTTCAGTTAAAGACAAGAGTTATATTTCATGGTCAAAATTTCAAAAGTTTATCAAGGGACCACACCATCTTCTAGAATCTCACTACAGACAAGTCAAGGGAATGAGTCACTATCTTCTGGTCCCCACAACAAACCACACTGCAAAATGATTCCTAACGAATTCTACCTCACTTCACGTACAGCTCATCCTTCCCCCGTACCAAGCAAGAAATTCGCACAAAAAATCACATGTATTTCATACCCTAAGAATCTCACTATAAAACCAATCATTTAGCAATCATTGGACTACCAACACCTGCACAAAAACCCTAGCTGCTGAAGCAAAAATCCCTAAACCCTACACTCAAAGCTCAAGAAAAAATCTCTACCTAATTTCACATCGAAATTAAGACAGAGATGAGCTAAATTCCTCGCACGATTCATTCACGGTGTCAATCCAACAACAACAATAGCCACGATAAAAGGATTTCAAATGGACGGGCAAAGAAGAAAATGAGAAGAATCAGATGAAGACGAAAGAGATTAAAAGAAGCATTTTGAAAAGATTAGAAGAAGGAGGAAGAGAAGAGAAGGCAACACGTTGTACCTGAACGTCGACGCTGGAGTGTTCGTCGGACTTGCTCCGATTGGGTAACTTCTGAACCTTTTCCTTCATTCGTACTTATTTTTGTTTTGAGCCTTCGTTGTTCGTTTCGATTCTCCCTTTGGATTGTTACGCCGTGCTTTTATAGATCAAGGTTTTATCGTGTATCTCTGGTTTTGTGGGTTAGGGAGAGTTTTGTTGAAATGTGAGTTTAGGTTCGAACTCAGAGGCTGTTGTTCATGTCGGATTAGGTTTTGAGTGGTGGTTGGCCGGAGAGAAGGGACGTTGTCGCCGTAACCACCTTCATCCCCGGCGAGGATTTGGTGAGATTGTCTTGGGTGGGAGTCATACGGAGTGTGAGGAGGAATTTTTTTTATAAAAATGGTTTTGAACAAATGCTTGGAATCCGGTGCTTGTGTACCGCTGGTGATGTTGTTGTCTGAGCATGACGGTGACAAGTGTCGCCACCGTGGACACTTGTCACCGTCCAGGTGTATTGTTCAGTTTATTTTTTTGTGTCTTC
Source organism: Lathyrus aphaca (assembly GCA_963966055.1). NCBI lineage: Eukaryota > Viridiplantae > Streptophyta > Magnoliopsida > Fabales > Fabaceae > Lathyrus > Lathyrus aphaca. The sequence goes on from OZ014520.1 coordinate 185,408,596, forward strand.
CTTGGGTTGTTATACCATGCACCGCGCTTTCTGACCTTTAGATTGGGAGCCTTTGTTGACTCCAACCATCATCAACGATCCAGATTTCTTCCTAGGGGTCAATTTTGACTAGGTCCATAGAATGGACTCTCCCTCATGCGTGGGCTTATCCCTACTGGACCTGAATTCGAATTTCTAACTGCACCCCTTATTTGCTGATTGAATCCAGCCCATTAGCATATTTCTTTTATTCATTTTATACTGATTTGTTTCTTTCTATAAAAAATCTAAAAACAAAAAAAAAACATTTTTTATTAATTAGTTATTTTAAATATTACTATTTAATCTAATTAATTAATTATTTAATTAATTTTATTAAATATGTTTATTTAATCTAATTAATTAATCCCTTCTCTTTAAACCATTCAAAGAAAAACTCAAAATAACATTTTTTTTATTTATTTATTTTGTTAAAATTTCAACTTATTTCTTTTCTTGTGATTAATTTCTCATTTGAATATTTAAAAATCAAAAAAAACATTTTCGTTGTTTAATTTAATTAAATAGTTTTATTTAATTCGATTAATTAATTTGTTAATCTAATTAAATATTTCCATTTAATTTGATTATTAATCTTTTCACCTTTGCTCGATTATGTGTGTGATGAATGTACGCGTATGCTCGATCCTCTTTGCTTGCGACATGATACAATACTTACTCGTGTGATTACTTTTGCATTTTTGACAATAAATTGCTAAGTAAAAAACGAACGCACACCAAGACTAATCATTTAAAAGATAAACGAAATCTTTGGTCCAACGCCAAGTGAACATCCATATGCACTTCACTTCATACACACACGTAAGTCGATCGTTTCTCGATCGCCATCTGCACGAACTTTGCACCTTACACCTTTAGCAACATTTTCCAACTTAACGAATCAACGCATTGCACTTGTTTTCCATAGCTAGTCTTTAGCTTAGTTCCTCAACTTTGCGAGTCGAGCACATTGTGCCTCGCTAACAAAACCAACAAATAAAACTTCCATTTGCATTCACCTTAAACTTCAAAAAAACCGAAATGTTACTTCGGAGATCCAAACCCTTGATCCAACATCAAGCGGTCTTAGGAACAAAACACTTCAATAAATACGAGGAAAATTGCACGCCACGAGCCTTAAGCGATAGAAAGGGGGATAACGAGCTTTCGTTACTCGCTCCGATTATTTCGACGCAGGACACCCGTCTTGTTGGGCGAGATAAACTATCCATAGTATTTAGTGCAAATGGACTCTTAAATCCTTTCATTGAAGAAAGGTAATAAAACGAACACCAATACCCATATCAGGCCGAACTACGAAGCTCTGACTTTCCCATTGCACAAGGGAATACGTAGGCACGAGGATCTCAATCCTTGCCGAGCCCCTAGGATCAATAAACCTTTTAGTTCAACAAGTAATCATAAGTATAGACATCCCTTCGCGCGTGACAATCTAGATGGTTCCCATCGAGTACGATGGATGTAGGAGGTGCTAATACCTTCCTCCTACATAACCGACTTCCGAACCCCGACAATGGTTTGTGATGACCTTGTTTTATCCCTTCTTGGTGGTTTTATCTATATTTTCCATTTCCCTCTTCGGGAATAAATAAAATTAGGTGGCGACTCTCAAGTCAGCCCAGCCGCGACCGCGTTCGCGAGGGATCGTATTTTTCGAGGTACGACAGCTGCACGTGATCGTTGTTACTGGTACCTCCTGTACCTGGATGGTGTTCTTCAGGAGTTTGTCTCTCAACCAACTCCCTTAGTATTTCCTAGCTCTGAGCTAAACCAGTCATTACAGTCATGAATTGGGTCATCTGATTTCTCATCTCAACCCTTTCATTGGCCATCTGGGCCCTTACTTCATTCAAGTCTTGCTGAACTTGATCCATCTGGAGTCCCGGAAGGTTGTTTCTTATCGGGTACCGGTGTATTCTGTAGACAGGGAACACTCTTCTGCGAGCAATGTTTCCTAAAACCACAACAAAATGAGAAACAACAATAAAACAAAAACCTACAAAACAAAGAAAATATTAGTATGCAATGAAAAATGCCTATTTGTCTTCCAAGGGTATCCGATTTGGTTCTTTGGTTTTGACATTTCCAGACCTCGAGGAAATGATGATGATGAAGAGAGATTAAGCCCACCAAAAATAATACAAACCAATATATTACAAAGAGTGAAAATACATAGTTTGATTACAATAACATCCCCATGGTGGGTCAAAATACAACAACAAAATCAAAAGTACAACAAAAGGAAAGTACAAGCAAAAGAGTCAAACATCTAATCCAAAGTCATCCTCTCTGACTTCCTTCAGGAGGGCCTTAGTCACTGGACCTACTGGGTGCTCTGTGATAGTCCTGATGAGGAGGTTCCTGGTAGCAATGGCATTGGCTAACTTCTTATGCTTATCCTGATCTTTTGACCTCTTCAACCCCGCCCAGAGTTTCAATTCAGATATCTCCTTCTGTGCTGCTAATAATGCCTCCTGATGCTTCTTCTCACTAGCCTCCAACTGCTCTATCTTAGCCTGAGTCATTTAATCTTCCTGTGCACGGGCTTTAGTGATCCTGATACACCTAGCCTGGCTATCCTCTAGATAATTCTCTGCCCTAGCCTTCTGAGTCTTTGCTTCCTTGCAAGCATTCTTCAGTACTAACTCCCCTGCCCTTGCCTTTCTGATGTAGTCATCCATTTTCTCAATCTTGGTCAAGTGCTCAATCCTGAGCCTTTCCAATCTCTCATTATCTAGACGGCTGTCATTTATCTCCTAGAGAGTCTTCTTTAAGGCTTCAGATAGCTGAGTATTCCTTTCCTTCAACTTTTCAAACTCTTCCAAACTGACAGTAGCTGCAGGTTGCACTGTTGAAGGTCCAGGTACATCTTCTAAGGTGAACGGCATCCGGGTGATCTGAGCTCTGGTACGAGACCAATCAGAATACTGTGCTGAAGCAATCTTGTTGCACTTTCCAAGGATGGTTGTTCCCTTGGTATGAATGTTATCCCAAGCCCAGGCAGTTTGTCTGACAACAGCAGAGTTGGGCTGAATTTCATAGTAGAGGGTCTTAGTCAAGTCTTGCCCTCTTGAAGGATGAACCAAAGCATATCCTAATTGTCTCTTAAACAATAGAGGGTTGAAGTGGATGCAACCTTTCACTCCTATCAAAGGCACATTAGGATATTGCCCACAGCTAGTAATGATGTCCTTGCCTTTGGTGCTCTGAGTGCACCATCTGATGTCAAGGCAATAAATCTCTTAGCCCAGTTCTTTGGCTGATGGGGGTTCAGGAAAGTATCTGACTTTGGCAGGTTTCCTAGAAGCCAAGAGTAATAGAGAGGAGCACAGCATCTGACCAGTCTTCCTCTTTGCTTCTCATTCCTTTGATGTACTGAGTAGTAGACGTCTCCAAGAAAGGTAGGAACTGGGTTCCTCAGTAAGAACAGGTGAATGACATTCTTGCTCACAAACTTTGGCTCATCTGCAAACAAGATAACCCCATATATACTTAGGGCTAGAAGTGCACAGACAGCATTCCATTCCCCTACTGCAGCATGCAGGGTGGCTTGGGAGATCAAGAAGTTTAGGTGAAGGCCTGGAACCCCAGCCTTGGTGGTCATGCTCTGATCAATGAGGGCAGGCTCCAAATGCAATGCCCTAGCTATGTCTTTGTTTTTGGGAGCAACCATCTCAGGGTTGAAAGGAATCCCTCTCTTGATAGGAACTCCTAACAACTTGGAAAATTCTTCTAACAGAGGTCCCAACTGGAAATCAGGGAAAGTGAAACATCTGAGTGGAGGATCATAAAACTGCAAGCAGGTATGGATCATGCTCCTCTGAGATTCATCCAAGTCCATGACCATGTCCAATATGCCTCCATAATGTTCTATAAATAGTGGGACATGATCAGGAGTAATGAGAGACTGGATCTACCTGATGCCAGTCAGGGTGGGCTCAAAGAAGTGGTATGTGATGTTGCTCTTTCTTGAAGTGTCCATGCTGATAAGGGATGCTGGTGAAGAAGCTGAGCGCAACTGCTGATGAAGGTCACTGAATGAAATGATGGAGGTGAGTCTCTAATGAAGATAGCTGGAGAAGAATCACTGACAAACTGATGAAGGTGCTGGAGAAGATAACTGAAGAAGTATGAGCAGCAGAAGGGGTCAAAACCAAACCAAAGATAACAAGATGGATACCCTGTAAAACAAATAGGCAAATGTTAAATGATGCAAAAATGATGTATGCAAAATGATATGCAAAGGGTTTGTGATCAAGTGCTGGATTTGGTTATCTGCTTTGGTAAAGGTCCATGTATGTTCATAAGTCCAGATGGAGGCTTAGAAAACCAGTAACCAGGTGGGGGACTCAAATAAAGAGTCATAAGTCCAGGGTAATCACAAGAAATGTCCAAAGTGATGTATTTTAAAAAAAAAACTAGTAACAGGGTATGATATGGCCAATGGTTCCTGCAAACCTGTAAACATCCCAACCCCCTCACATGTAATGTTCTAGAACAAGGATCCTCAAACTTGGATCAGTTATGAGAAGTGTAAACACTTCTAACCCAGAGGTACATCATTTACAATAACCATAAAAGATCCTCCTTTAATTCACCTCAAATGCTGAAGGTCATAAAAAGGTCATCCATACTTAGCAAGCTTCCCAGATAGCCCTAGTACTACAGGAAATCCGTAGCACAGAGTTCTCAAGAAGAAACCCATGTCTGAACCGTGTTTCATATTCCCGCACCAGACCGAAATGGAATGGGAAAGAATATAAATCCACTCTAGCCTATGTGTCACTCAGGTCCCAGGTATAGGACCTTAATCACTCAATGATCCCCACCCACCAAAACAGACAAGAGATCCAGCACATGATAAAGACAATATGAAATGCATAAAAACTGTAAATGAAAGCAATAAATAAAGCTGTACAGAAAGCAATAAATAAAGCAATAAATAAATAAGCACAAGTAGCACATAACACCCCCGTAAACACAAATCAAACAAGCGCTAGGAGGAACCCACAAAAAGAACCAGAAGCCCTGGTTTCAATATAAGGGTCCCCAACAAAGTCGCCAAGCTGTCGCTCCCCCGAAAAGACACCTGGTCAGATAGGGTACAGACGCGAACGGTCGGCGAAAGGAGAGAATGAAGTGAAGATGAATAGAGTCTCCAGCTAGGCATTTTTATCCCGAAGGAAAGGTAATGCTGCATAAACCTAGGAGGATATGGATAAGACGGTTGCGAACCATAGAAACTGAGAAAGAGGGTTGGTTACAACCTGGGAAGGTATTAGCACCCAGATTGTCCGTCGTACTCGACGGGATCCACGCTTGAAAGTTTGTGTTTAAAGGGGGTAGTGTATGTGCTATCTGTATGCAAAAGCTGGAAAAGGATGTACAAGTGTCAGTGCAAGAAAGTGAAGTGAGGTGCTCAGGAATGAGGCTTAAAAAGAGAATGCTGAAAGAGGGGGAAGACACAGAGACTTTTGTTCGATAACAGTTAAGTTATGCCTACGTATCCTCTCGTGCAATGAGGAAGTCAGAACACTGTAGTTCGACTCAAAGAGACTGAAAGATAAATTGACTGATGAACTTCTTGCTTGTCTATGCTCAAGTGTATGACTTGTCTGGCTCAAGTGCTAACTGTCTTGCATTTAGACGGAAGAAGCGAGTTCTCGTTTGTGAGTGAATATGATGAGAAAAGAATCCCGAAGGAGACGATTATTGTTTGTTTTTGTGTTTTCAATCTTTTATTTGTTTTTTGTATTTGTCATAAGTTAATGAGCTTAAGCCTAAACCAAGGGTTAGTAAACTCATTATATCCTCCCTTTGATTAGGGATAATGAGAATACCTTAAGTATGAGACAACATCTCAACTTAATTACCATGATGGTGTAGGATTAAGATCATTAACCTACTTGTGATTATTTAGATGTTTTTGTTTTTTTTTGTTTAGTGTTAAGTAATGAGTTTAAGCCATAATCAAGGATTTAATGAACTCATTACACCATCCTAATAGAAGGATAATAGATAAGCACACTCAAGCTGAAGAAGATACCTCAACTTAATCCATGATTAGGGATTAACCTCATGACAAAACAAGCCTTGATTAAGGTGGATTTTAATTAAGAGTGATATTAAGAAGTGGATTTTATGGTTTGCAAGACAACTTGAGGGGGACTTGTCCATTAAACACTAGGGTTAGTCCTTCTTAACCAATAATGGAAGAATTAGAACCCTAATGTAAGGCCCAAGTTACAAGTTAATGTCTTAGTGATTATTAGATGGATTGATTAAGAGGTTTAAACAACTTAAGGGTTTAACACTTAGGATTAAAGTTATACACTCCATCCTAAGAGAAGGATACAGGCATAACCCTAATTCTAAAGTCTTGAAACCTTAAAGGTTTAGTCTCTAATGATGAGGTGAGAAGAGAGACACAAAGAAGGCACAAAGGTAAAAGCTAAAGGGGGACTAATCACAACCCTAATTATTGTCATGCTTGGATGTTCCTATGGTTTGTGAAGCTTAAAAGAGATCTTCAGAGAAGCCACCAGTGGAAGAATCAGATGAAATAAGATGCATATGAAGAAGGTGAAGAGAAATGAGAAGTGAAGGCAAATTCACTTCTCAAGTTACTTACCACCTGGAAATGTTAGCACAATATGCATAAGGAAAGAAATGTCATGAAATGATGCACATGAATGGGAAAATGCCAAAACCAGAAGCAATCACATGATGCAAATGATACTATGAGATGATGCAAAGGCATACCAAGTGTTATGAATGTTCATACAAATAGAATGAATGCAAATGAAGCAAATGGGAAGCATGAAAACACATGGATGTTTATGAAATGAAATGGATGCAAAGCATGGCAAATGTATGAATAAATGACCATGCAATGTTCAAACAATGTCTTACTATGTCTAAGATGGCATACAAGTGCTTAGAATGTCATGACAAGTTCATATGTTCATGCAATGCAATGTAAGATGCAAGTATGGATGCAAAATTAGGGTTACATGAAAGGATGAGATGCAAATGATCAAAACAGAAACAAATCACATGATAAAAATTTTCAAATGAGCTCAAACAAACCCTAACCCCATATGATATCACCCCCCAAAGGAGAAGGTCCAACTCTTAACCTAAAAGAAGTTATAATTTTTCTAAGTTAACTAGGGTTTTTGGGTACCTTAAGAGGAAAAATGCAAATCAATTTGAAAATGAAGGATAAACTCATGACAAAAATATCATAGAAACTACATGTTATATAGAAAAACAATGCAAAAAGAATCATTGTCAAACCCTTCATGGTTGGACAGAAAAGAATTTTCAAAGTTAGGGTCCCAAAAAGGGATTTTATGAACCCTAAATTCAAAGAAAAATGTCAAAATTGGATCAAAACCAAAAAGCAATTTGTATGAATGGTTTGACAATGTTTCTAAATGTCCTAAGATGCAATGTGATTTTTTTTGGAATTTTTAGAAACCTAAATGGTATTTTAATTAATTAATTTCCATTAATTAATTAAAATAAACATTTAAATATTTTTAAAATGATTTTTTAATGCAAAAAATAAAAATAAAAATATTTTTGGGTGAATAAAAATATTTGGAATTAAAATGCAGAAGGAAATATTTTTATGATTTTTCTAGGTATTTTAAATAAAATGCACGAAATAAATGAAAAGAAAACAAAATAAATGTGAATAAAAAGAAAGTCAACGCATCCAATGGTCTAGGTTTGAACTGGGGTTGGAGGGAAAGACTGCGCGCCAGATCCTGTGGCTCAGATTCAAACTGGCTAAACTTAATTAATTAATTTAATTAATACGAATTAACCCTAAATGACCTAATCCTAGCCACTCATTCAAAATTAATCCTGATCCAAAGGCCCAGAATGCATCTGGCAAACTAAACCCTAAATTAACCCTAATCACTTTCAGATGACCGGAACAGTCCGGTCATCTTCTCCGGCGAGACCTCAACATCAACTTCTTCCCTAGGACATTTCCAGAGCTCTAAAGCTCCAGATCACTCCCCCACACCTCCCTAAGCCTGAATCCAACCTCAAAACAAATTTCTAATGGCTCATGAACAAGATACGAATCAAAACTCAAAAATGGCAAAACTTTCAGAAACACGATACAGACTCAATACTCAATCATTTTCAAAACCAACAAGTGCAGTGTGATCAGTGAAGCATATTGTAAACACCCCAAATTTGCCCTCACTCATTTCACCATGGCTTGTGATTCTTTTCATTTGCATAAGTTCAATCATATCATCTCATATTACATTTTTGCTTCACTGCATTGGTTCAAATTCATCTGCATCTAGGGTTTGTGATCTGAGCAATCCAAGGGTCATCTGAGCCACTCCAAAGGCCTTCAATCATCTCAATAGGGTCCATGTATGTTCAAGCATCATATTATATCCTCCCAAGGTCAAGGAGGTCAAAGAATCACAAGAACTGAGAAAGACATGGAAGCAGAGCCAAGCTTAACTGCACAGATGACCTGAAATTAGGGTTTTGGTTTCAGAGGCCATAACTCCAAAATTTTTTGGTCATTCTTGTTTCTATTGGTCTCTATATGTTACAAGGATCATACATACCAATTTTCATGAAGAAATTCAATGGGGAAGGCATATGATCACAAGATGACTTCTTGAGCAAGTCAGTGCAAAATCAGGGCATCTGAGACCCCCAATCACCCAACCAAAGGGTCTTATCCATCATTTTGAATGTGTAGGATCTTTATTTGATCTTAGAAGAGGTTATAAGTTCACAAAATTGAAGAATTTCAAGCCATTTGCAAAGTTGCCATTTTGGGAAAGTGACTTGTAATGTAAAATTGCCATTTTGGGAAAGTTTTTCAACCTCCTCTTTTTGATTCAAAAATGCTTCAAATGAAAAATTCTTGGTCATGAAAGTTGTAGATTGGATCCTCCCATTTTCAAAAATTACAAGAACTTGATCTAATTCATCATAGAACAAAAGTTATGGCCTTGCAAAGTTGGACAAAATCACTTAATTTTCACTTTTGTGCCAAAAAGGAAACTTGCAAAAACACTTGCCAAAACCAAATGTGACCTCAAATCAACTTCTAACCATCACACAAACATCATTCATGATCCATAATTCAGAATTGCCCAAAGGATTTCTCATTTCTATGCCTTGAATTACAAGTTACATAAGGTATTTTCTCATGAATCTTCAAAATTGGAATTTTAGCAAAAGGAACTTTTAATGATTGGTTTGATTGTTAATTGATCTCAATGCATCATAACAATTTCATATGTTCCATTTTGCTGCAAATTGGCCAAGAACTCATAAGTTTCCTTGCCTTGGTTCACAAGAAATTTCAAAGAGGGAAATATGCAAGAACATTGAAAACTCTTGATCAAGACCATCCAGCTCACAAAATCAGATCCAAAGGCCTTCCTTGACTCAAGCTGAAGCAGGAAAAGCCCTAAGATCTCCTCTGACCCGAGCCATACCTATGGTACATAAAATCTTGATTTTTTGCATTTTGCCCATGCCAATCAAACTGTGCCACTACCAACCCTCTGCCCAATCAGAGCCTCATATGTGGACCTCAGGGACTTGAAAGAGACACACACATAAGCCTGCAACCTCCCATAAGCCAGGATACACAAAAACTGCCCTCTTCTTCATCTCTTCGAAACTCTTGACACATCCATCAAACCTCCAATTTTTCTTCACCAACAAGTCACATATCATCCATAGAACAAGAATCAACCCTCAAAACAGCCAAAGACATCACATACAAAAACCTCAAAACCTGCTACACCAGAACTGGAACTTCAAAACCAGCCATCCTCAAAGTTTTCTAAGCTTCGTATCATCTTTAGGAGGTTCATAGGAGTGGGCTTGCATCAAGGGAGGACCCAGAAAGCTCAGAATCATAAGGTCCCCATCTCAGGTAACATGATGAATTTTTTTCCCAGAAGCTTGCTTTTAAGTTCTTTTATGGTTCTATATGCCTCCCTGATCATGGGGATATGATTATTTTTTAAAATGGTTGAGAAACCACCATGTATGTGAGCTCTGAAACTTTTGCCCGTTTTTACATTTTTGTTCGATTCATGTTCATGAGGCAAAATAAATGAGTTTTGGTTGGGGATTTAGGTTTAGGATTGTTAGAGGATCATTTTTGTGCAAGAAATTTGGAGAATGGTGGCCTGAGAGAGAAGTTAGGGTTTGGGCTCGTCGGAGAAGACGACCGGAAAACTGTTCCGGTCGCCTGGAAGTGGTTAAGCCCTAATCCTGTAATTAAGTAACTTTGAATGTCAGCCTTAGGATCTGCCTTGCGCGCGCGTTTTCAGTGGCCAGGATTGCTTTGATTAGCCCTAATCCTCATTTATTTAGTTTAATTAAGATTAATTAAATTAATTTAATCAGGATAAATCCCAACCCTTGGATGACGCGCCAGTCAACCAATTTCTTCCCACTTTGAATCCCGACTCTTGGATCTAATTACTTTTCATTTAATTCAATTTTATTTTATTTTTAATTCATTTTTCTTGCACATTTTATTTAAAATAGCAAATCATTTCTAAAAAATCTCATTTTTTGCATCATACCTTAAAATATTTTTCTCTTTCTGAAAATAATTTTTATTTTATTTTTTGCATAATTTTCGTATTTTAAAAATATTTAAATGTTTATTTTAATTAGTTAATGAGAATTAATTAATTAAAATAACATTTAGGTTTCTAAAAATCACAAAAAAAATCACATTGCATTTTAATACATTTAGAAACATTATCAAACCCTTCAAACAAATTTCTTTTTGGTTCTTGACATGTTTTGGCATTTTTCTTTGGAATTAAAGTTCTTAAAAAGGCAATATTTTTGCCCTAACTTGGAAAAATCCATTCTGCCTAACCTTGAAGAGTTTGATGATTGTTCTTTTTGCATTGCATTCTTCATATCATGTAGTTTCTAGGATAAAATTGGTTTGAATTTATCTTTCATTTTCAATTTGATGTGCATTTTTCCTTTTGAAGTGCCCTAAAACCCTAGCTAACTTGAGAAAATCATAACCCCCATTAGGTTAAGAGTTAGGTCTCCCCCTTTGGGCAGTGAACTTATGTAGGGTTAGGGTTCCTTTGATCCCATTTTCAATTTTTTATCTTGTCACTTGCTTCTGATTTTGGATTTTGCTTTGTGACTTGTGCATAAACCCTAATTTTTTGCCTTCATTTGCATTCATCTCTCACTTGCTTGCATACATGAACTTGCCATGACATTTTGTGCATTCACATGATTCCTAAGACATCTTAGGAAACATTAGAATCAGGTTTGATCATTGCTTCATTCATTTGTCATGTTATACTTTCATTGCATTTCACAAACTTTCATGAACTTTCATGGTTCAAAGCATGCTACATTTGCATCCTTATCCTTGTATGATCATCCATAACTCTTGACTTGTATTTGCTTTATCTCTTAGCATCATTAACATCATGTTTGTGCTTCTGACTTTGGTGTGCATCATTGCATTTCACCTCATTTTCATTTCATTTATTTTCTTGTTACTAACTTTTCAGGTGGTAAGTCATTGAGAAGTGAATTTGCCTTCACTTCTCATAATCTCTTCTCATCCCTCTTATGCATAATTTCTGCATTTTACTTATGTATTAGAGTGAGCTTGCTCATTCATGTCTCTTTCTCACTTTCTTTCTTCAAGCAACTTATCTTCTTAAGTGAAGTAAGTTGACTTGCTTCTTCTGCTTCTTCCTCCTTTCATCTGCTTCTTTCTTGGTGGCTTTCCTCTTGAAGATCTTTTGCAAGCCTCATAAACCATAGGAACACCCAAGCATGATCACAATTAGGGTTTGATTAGTCCCCTCATTAGTTTTACCTTTGTTTCATCTTTGTGTCTTCTCTTCTCATCTCATAATCAAGGACTAAACCTTAAAGGTTTTAAGGCTTTGTGATTAAGCTTATGCCTGCATCCTTCTATTAGGATGGAGTGCATAACTTTAATCCTAAGTGTTAAATCCTTAATGTGTTTAATTCCTTTAATCAATCCACTTAATAATCACTAAGGCATCAAGCTTGTAACTTGGGCCTTGCATTAGGGTTCTAATTCTTCCTTAATTGGTTAAGAAGGACTAACCTTAGTGTTAATGGACAAGTCCCTCTCAAGTTGTCTTACAAACCATAAAATCCACTTCTTAATCTCACCATTAACTAAAATCCACTTTAATAAAGGCTTTGTTTTGTCATGAGGTTAATCCCTAATCATGGATTAAGTTGAGGAGCCTTTCTCAGCTTAAATGTTCTCATCTATTATCCTTCTATTAGGATGGTGTAATGAGTCCATTAAATCCTTGATTATGGCTTAAACTCATTACTTAACACCAAACAAAACTCCAAAGGCATCTAAATAATTGCAAGTAGGTTAATGATCTTAATCCTACATCATGGTGATTAAGTGTGAGGTGTTTACTTCACATTTAAGGTACTCTCATTACCCCTAAGCAGAGGGAAGATGTGATGAGTTTGCTAACCCCTGGTTTAGGCTTAAGCTCATTTTCTTATAACAAACTCCAAAATCAATAAAAGATTGAAAACACCAAAAACAAACAATAATCGTCTCCTCCGGAATTCTTTTCTCACCTCATTCACTCACAAACGAGAACTCGCTTCTTCCGTCTAATGCAAGACAGTTTGCACCTGAGCCAGACAGGTCACACACTTGAGCATAGGCAAGTAAGCAGTTCACAGTCAAATTTATCTTTCAGTCTCTTTGAGTCGAACTACGGTGTTCTGACTTCCTCATTGCACGAGAGGATACGTAGGCATAACTTAACAGTTACCGAACAAAAGTCTCTGTATATTCCCCCTCCTTCTAGCATTATTCTTTGAGCCTCATAGTCTTGAGCTTCTCACTCTGTTCTTACACTGACACTCTCATATTTCACTTCATTTCCCTTTACACTGACACTTGCATTTCTTTTCCAGCTTTTGGCACACAAAACAACACTGACACTACCCCTTTAAACCAAATCTTTCAAGCGTGGATCCCGTCGAGTACGGCGGACAATCTGGGTGCTAATACCTTCCCAGGTTGTAACCAACCCCCTTTCTCAGTTTCTCTGGTTCGCGACCGTCTTATCCATCTTTTCTCAGGTTTATGCAGCATTACCTTTCCTTCGGGATAAAAATGCCTAGCTAGCGACTCTTTTCTTTTCAGTTCACCCTTGTGTGTTCTCTCCTCTTCGCCGACCGTTCGCGTCTGTACCCCATTTGACCTAGCCTCATTTCGTGGGAGCGACAGCTTGGCGACTCTACCGAGGATACTTATACTGTAACCAGGGCTTCTGGTTCTTTTTGTGGGTTCCTCCTAGCGCTTGTTTGATTTGTGTTTACTGGGGTGTTATGTGCTAATTGTGTTTATTTATGTGCTTTATGTGCAGCTTTATTTATTGCTTTCCTTTATAGTTTTTCATATTCCATACTGTCATTATCATTGCTGGATCTGGCTTCTGTTTTGGTGGGTGGGATTCCATTGAGAGTTTGAGGTCCTATACCTGGGACTTGAGTGACACCTAGGCTATAGTGGTTCATGTTCTTTCCCATTCCATTTTGGTCTGGTGCGGGAATATGAAACACGGTTCAGATGTGGGTTTCTTCTTGAGAACTCTGTGCTACAGATTTCCTGTAGTACTAGGGCTATCTGGGAAGCCTGCTAAGTCTGGATGACCTTTTATTATGACCTTTAGAAGCTGAGGTGAATTAGAGGAGGATCTTTTATGGTTATTGTAAACACTGTACCTCCGGGTTAGAAGTGTTTACACTTCTCATAACTGATCCAAATCTGAGGATCCTTGTTCTAGAACATTACTTGTGAGAGGGTTGGGCTGTTTACAGGTTTGCACGAACCCTTAGCCACATCATACCCAGTTACTATTGTTTAAGAGTACCTCATTTTGGACAGTTCTTGTGATTAACCCGGGACATGTGACTCTTTATTTGAGTCCCCCACCTTGGTTACTGGATTTCTGAACCTCCATCTGGACCTTCTTTGAACATACATGGACTTATATCAAGACAGATAATCAGATCCAGCTTGATCATAAACCCTTGCATATCATTTGCATATATCATCATTGCATCATTTAACATTTGTTTATTTGTTTTTCAGGGTATCCACATCATATTTGGTTTGGTTTTGACCCCTTCTTCTTCATAGACCTTTGCTTCATCAGTTATCTGCTTCAGCTATCTTCATCATCACTAGCATCAGCCTGTCAGTGGCTCATTTCCGGCATCAGTCTGGGATCTTCATCAGTACCAATCTTCAGTTTCTTCAGCAGCATTCATGACTACTCCCAGGAAGAGCAACATATCCTACCATTTCTTTGAGCCTGTGTTGACTGGTATCAGGCAGGTCCAGTCACTTATCACACCTGACGACATCCCATTGTTTAGAGAGCACTATGGAGGTATCCTGGATATGGTTATGGACCTTGACCCTTCTCAGAGGAGCATGATCCACACATGCTTGCAGTTTTATGATCCTCCATTGAGATGTTTCACCTTTCCAGACTTCCAGCTAGGGCCTTTGCTGGAAGAGTTTTCTTCATTGATTGGAGTACCTATCAGGGGTGGAATCCCTTTCAACCCAGAAATGCCAGCTCCCAGAAATAAAGAGGTAGCAAAGGCACTGTACCTGGAGCCTGCCTTAATTGAGCAAAGTATGACAACAAAAGCTGGGATCCCTGGTTTGCACTTGGACTTTTTGATTTCTCAGGCCATCCTGAAGGCCTCATTGGGAGAATGGAGGGAAGTCTGTGCACTGTTAGCCCTCAGCATATATGGGGCTATACTGTTTGCAGATGAGCCCAAATTTGTCAGCAAAAATGCCATCCATCTGTTTCTTCTGAGGAACCCAGTGCCTACACTGCTGGGAGACTTTTACTACTCCATTCATCAGAGGAATGAGAAACAAAGGGGGAAGTTGGTGAGATGTTGTGCTCCTTTGTTTTACACCTGGCTGCTCAGACACCTACCTAAGTCAGATGCCTTCCTGAACCCTCACCAACAGAAGAATTGGGCCAAAAGGCTTATTGCTTTGACTTCAGATGATATCAGATGGTGCACCCAAAGCACCAAGGGCAAGGACATTATCACCAGCTGTGGACAATACCCAAATGTGCCTCTAATAGGAGTAAATGGTTGCATCAACTACAATCCTTTGATGTTTAAGAGACAACTGGGTTATGCTTTGGTTCACCCTCCCAGAGTGCAAGATTTAGCTGAGACCCTGTATTGTGAAGTAAAACCTAATTCAACTGTTGTCAGACAAGCATCCTGGGCTTGGGACAACATTCAGACAAAAGGGATGGCTATTCTTGGAAGGTGTAATAACATTGCTTCAGCTCAATAATATGACTGGTCCCGTACTAGAGCTCAAATTACCGGAATGCCTTTCACCTTGGAGGACATACCTGGACCATCTACAACACAACCAACAGCAACTGTCAGCCTAGAAGAATTTGAGAAGCTGAGGGAAAGGAATGAGAACCTATCTCAAGCTTTAAAGAAGACTCTTTAGGAAAGAAGTGATGGTCGTTTGGACATTGAGAGATTGGAAAAGCTCAGGGTGGAGCATCTTGCCAAAATTGAGAAGACAGAGGATTACATAAGGAAAGCAAGGGCTGGAGAACAAATATTGAAGAATGCCTGTAAAGAAGCCAAGATTTTGAAGGCTAGGACTGAGCTCTATCTACAAGAAAGTCAGGCTACGTGGGTCAGGATCACTGAAGCCTGTACACAAGAAGACCATAAAACTCAAGCCAAGATTGAACAGCTAGAGGCCAATGAGAAGAAGCAGCCGGAAGCTTTGTTGGCAGCCTAGAAGGAGATTTCAGAGTTGAAACTCAGAGCAGGATTGAAAAGATCAAAGGACCAGGACAGGCACAAGAAGATGACCATTGCCATTGCCACCAGGAACCTCCTCATTAGGACCATTATAGAGCACCCAGCTGGTCCAGTGACTGAGGCACTCCTGAAGGAGGTCAAAGAGGATGAGTTTGGACTGGATGTCTGATCCTTTGTTTGTTGTTATTTCCATTTGATGTGCTTTTTCTCTTGATGTATTTTGACCCACCATGGGCATATGTTTTAAAACAGACTATGTATTGTTCACCATTTGTAATATATTTCAGTTTGTTTTCATTCGGGTTTTCTCTCAACAACATCAAGCATCTTCCTCGAGGTCTGGAAAGGTCAAAACCAAGAACCAAACCGGATACCTTGGAAAACAAATAAGCATACTGCATTGCATACTAACTTTTGTTTTGTTTTGTAGGTTTTATTATTATTGTTTCTAACTTTGTTGTGATCTCAGGAAACATTGCTCGTCGCCGAGTGTTCCCTGTCAACCGCACGCACCGGTACCCGACTCGCAACAACCTTCCCGGTATTCAAATGGAACAAGTACAGCAGGATCTGACTGAGGTTAGAAATCAGATGGCTAATGAGAGAGTGGAGATGAGAAATCAGATGTCTCAATTCATGGCTGTGATGACTGGCTTATCCCAGAGTCAAGAAAGGTTAAGAGAGCTGGTGGAAAGGCAAACTCCTAAAGAGCCTCATCTTGGAACAGGAGGAACTAGTAACAATGAACGGGGCAAGCCTCGTATTGACCCACCAGTATTTGGACCTCATCTGGATCCAGAAGCTAACATCCCGAGAAATGTGCAAGGTAATACTGCTGGGGGGAGAATCTTGCAGGAGGATCCCCAAGAAGAGAAGTTTACTGTTATGGGAGCTGGAGATGAAGTTTATGACAGGAGATTGGACGAAATTGCTGAAAAGTTGAGATCTTTGGAGTCTCAGAATTCTTTGGGCTTCGATGTGATGGATATGGGACTGGTGGATGGGGTGAGAATTCCCCACAAATTTAAACCCCATGCTTTGAGAAATACAATGGTACCTCCTGTCCTCGCACTCACCTGAAGTCTTTCCTGGGAAGACTCAAAGCTTATACCATGGATGAAAAGATGTGGATGTTCTACTTTGAAGATAGTCTGACTGGAGCCTCAAGAGAGTGGTATTCACACTTGTCTAGAGCCACCGTTAGATGCTGGAAGGATTTGGCTGAGGCTTTCATCCGACAATATCAATAAAATTTGGACATGGCTCCTAACAGGACCCTCCTTATGGGAATGTCTCAGTCGTCTAGAGAGAACTTCTAGGAGTATGCTCAAAGGTGGAGACAGCTTGCTGCTGCTGTCCAACCACCCATGTCAGAGAGAGAAATGGCAGACATGTTCATGAATACATTGCAAGGGACCTATATTGATAGATTGGCTACTTTCTCCTCTACCAGTTTTGTTGATGTGGTCATAGCTGGTGAGAGGATTGAAAGCCTCTTAAAGATGGGCAAAATCTCCGACAGTGGTGCAAGTTCATCTAGCAATCCCAGAAAGCCTTTTGTAGGACCCCGAAGGGCCGGTGAGACAAATTCCATTCATGCAAGCAGGGGCAGGCCTCAGTATGTACACCGGTCAGTAGCAGCAGTTACCATTCCAGCTCCGATTCCTCAACAATAAGCATATCCTCAACAACAACAACCACAGTATCAACAACAAGTTCAGTATCCGCAACAAAGAACCTACAATAACAGCAACAACAACCAACAACAGCGTCCTTTCCAACAAAGACCATCACAGGCAAACAGAGTAATTGACCCAATCCCAATGTCGTATGCTGCACTCTTGCCACAACTCCTGAAGCTCAACCTGGTTGAGTTAAGGACATTGGCACCTCTAGATCCCTCCAATATGCCAAAGAACTATGATGCCAATGCCAGGTGTGCATTCCATTCGAACGCACCGGGGCATAATACTGAAAAATGCAGGGCCTTACAGATGAAAGTCCAAGACCTGGTGGACTCAAAAGCTCTCAACTTTACACCTCCCCTAAATGTCACAAGAAATCCAATGCCTAGTCACAACGGGCCTAGGATTAATGCTATTGAGGAAGGCAAACTATCCACCTTAATCAACAGTGTTGCACAGATTCGAACACCTTTGGTTGAAATCAAAGCCCAGCTTTTAGAATGCCAAGTATTCCCTAGGTGTGAACTCGGCTGTGAGTATTGCAATATTGCAGTCAATGGGTGTGAAAGGCTGAGAAACGGCATAGATGGTCTTATTAAGGATGGTATCCTTCAGATTACGACAACGGCGCCTAAAAATCCAACAATTCCTTCACCAGCAATCACAGATACTCCTACAACGTCAGCAACCATTGTTCCAACGGATTCTACTACAACTCCAACAACCTCTCAATCAATCACTTCAATGGATGAAAGCTCAGTCACCATTCCTGCTACAACTTCAACTCCCATCCAGTCAACAGTACCTTCTACAACATCAGCAACAATTGATGAAAGCGTCTCAACGGTTACCATATACTATGACCCTGCAAATGTTCCTACCCCTAACTCACAAAATGCCACTCCTATCAGAGCACCAGTTACCATATATTATGATCCACACACCATTGTGGTCCCTTCTGCAGCTGCTATCAGTCCAGTCACTATCACAGTGCCTGGGCCAGTTCCTTACGAAAGCAATAGTGCCATCCCTTGGCATTATGGCTCAGATCTGTACTGCGAGGGGCAGAAAATCACTTTAGAGTCATCAACTTCTTCACCTCAGATAGACAATGTAGGGGGGGCGGAGGCTTCACTAGAAGCGGACGTCTCTTTGCCTCGCAAATTCCAAGACCCATTGCTGAAGCATAAGCTGCTGCTAAGGCAAAAGGGACGAGCATGGTGCAAGAAGAACAAGTTGTCAAAGAAGCTTTGAAGACTCCTTTTGACCAAGAGGTTGATGAATTAATGAGAATCATAAAGAAAAGTGATTACAAGGTGGTAGACCAGCTTCACCAAACGCCTTCCAAAATCTCCATACTATCGTTGCTAATGTGCTCCGAGGCTCATCAGAACGCACTATTGAAAGTCTTGCACGCAGCTTACGTGCCGGAGGAGATTACCGTCAATCAGTTAGAGGATGTGGTTGGAAATGTCAACTCTAGTAATGGGCTAGGATTTACCAACACTGATTTAACAACGGAAGGTCGCAATCACAACAAGGCCTTGCACATTACATTGGAGTGTAAGGGTGCAATTCTTTCTCACGTACTGGTGGACACAGGGTCATCCCTCAATGTCCTGCCCAAGAAAGCCCTTGTGAAGCTGGAGTATGATGGATTGGCACTACGCCCAAGTAACTTGGTAGTGAGAGCCTTTGATGGTTCTAAAAGATCAGTTCTAGGGGAGATAGAGTTGCCTATAATGATTGGCCCACAGGTTATCAAAACGACCTTCTTTGTGATGGATATACAGCCTGCCTACAGCTGTCTATTGGGTAGACCATGGATACATGCCGCCGGCGCTGTGACGTCAACCCTTCACCAGAAGTTAAAATTCGAGTGGGAAGGCCAAGTCGTTACTATTTGTGGGGAGGAGGATATTTTTGTTAGTCAGCTTGCCACCTTCAAATACATTGAGATGGATGGGGAGATCCATGAAACCATGAGCCAAGGGTTTGAGGCCCTTAATATTAATGAAACATCTGTTGTGCTTGGGACCTCCATCACATCATATCAGCAAGCCCGAAAGGTTGTTGAGGAAGGTACCGCCCAAGGCTGGGGCAAGCTGCTGCTCGTGGAGAAGAAAGAAGACTGATTCGGGTTGGGTTACAGACCAACTCGACAAGATCAACCAGAGGCTGCAAAGGAGCCCAAGTTTATTAGCGGGGGAATGCTCACCCCGGATGATGTGAATAGCTTGGAAGATGAGTCAGAAGACGAGCGCCACCTGGAAAGCTGGATACGTCCAAGGACCCCGAGGAGCCATGTCTCAAACTGGTCTTCCCAGGAAATTATAAGAGTTACTCCTGCAGAGTAATTATTATTTCCTGTATTTTAAAGCATGCATTAAGTCCTGCATCTTGCCCAAGATGTCAGGACTCATTTTGTAATCGGGCCATCTTGTATTTTGTGCAAAGATCAATTAATGAATATCAGGACATCTTTTGCAAATGAGTCTTTTCTTTTCCGCTCACTGTTTTTCATTTTTCACTTTTTGTACAAAAATAAAATGGCAATGCTTTTCAAAATAAATAACTTCATTGTCACCTTTTTCTAAATAAGATAAAACTGATCACTAAAATGAACAAATCTAAACCCTTGCAGAAAGTGCCCTCCAGACTGCACCGACAACAACACTGCTATGACTTCGTATGACTCTGACAATCCAATCAATCAAGCTGATGAAGGGGTTGAAGAAGATTATGAGCTACCTGAAGAGCTAGCTAGGTTGTTGAGACAAGAGGAGAAAGTTATCACTCCTCATCAGGAGGAGGTCGAAACGATTAATCTTGGTACAGAAGAAGACTTGAAAGAAGTCATGATCGGGGCCTGCCTGCAAGATTCAGTGAAAGAGCGACTGATTGCCATGCTTCAGGAATATGTAGATGTTTTTGCTTGGTCTTATCAGGACATGCCAGGGTTGGACACCGACATTGTTACGCACAAGCTGCCGCTGAAAGAAGATTGCCCGTCAGTAAAACAGAAGTTGTGCCGTACTCGCCCGGATATGGCAATGAAGATAAAAGAAGAGGTACAAAAGCAGTGGGACACCGGTTTCCTTGCTGTGACTAGCTATCCGCCGTGGGTTGCTAATATTGTACCTGTGCCTAAGAAAGACGGCAAGGTGAGAATGTGTGTGGATTACCAGGATCTGAACAGAGCCAGCTCGAAAGATGACTTCCCTTTACCTCACATTGATGTATTGGTCGACAATACGACTCAGTTCTCGGTATTCTCCTTCATGGATGGATTTTCAGGATATAATCAGATCAAGATGTCACCTAAAGACATGGAGAAGACAACTTTCATCACACCCTGGGGCACATTCTGTTATAAGGTGATGCCATTCGGATTGAAGAATGCGGGTGCCACTTATCAACGGGCTATGGTAACATTATTTCATGACATGATCCACAAAGAAATCGAATGTTATGTGGATGACATGATTGCCAAGTCCCTCACAGAAGAAGACCACCTGGTGAATCTGTTGAAGTTATTCAAGCGTCTGAGGAAGTACCAATTGAAGTTAAACCCCAACAAATGCACGTTCGGGGTGCGATCCGGTAAGCTGCTGGGATTTATTGTAAGTGAGAAAGGGATTGAAGTTGACCCTGACAAAGTCAAAGCCATTCAAGAAATGCCTGCGCCGAAGACTGAAAAAGAAGTTCGGGGGTTTCTAGGTAGATTGAACTACATTTCACGGTTTATATCTCACCTTACAGCAACCTGTGAACCTTTGTTCAAATTGTTAAGGAAAGAACAAACGGTCAGGTGTAACGAAGACTGCCAAAGGGCTTTTGACAAAATCAAGGAATACTTACAAGAGCCTTCAATCCTTATGCCTCCAGTTGAAGGAAGACCTCTGATAATGTACTTGACAGTATTAGAAGAATCCATGGGGTGTGTGCTAGGCCAGCATGACGAGTCTGGTCGAAAAGAGTATGCAATATACTACCTAAGCAAAAAGTTTACCGACTGTGAACAATGTTATTCACTGCTCGAGAAAACTTGCTGTGTTTTAGCGTGGGCTGCTCGCTGACTAAGGCAGTATATGTTGACCCACACTACCTTATTGATCTCAAAGATGGACCCCGTTAAGTACATTTTTGAGAAGCCAGCACTTACCGGACGGGTTGTAAGATGGCAAATGATCCTCACGAAATATGACATTCAGTACATGTCTCAAAAGGCCATCAAAGGCAGTGTATTGTCTGATTATCTCGCTGAGCAACCCATTGACGATTACCAGCCCATGAGATTTGACTTCCCCGATGAAGACATCATGTTCTTAAAAGCAAAAGATCACGAAGAGCCTATTCACACTGAAGGGCCTGACCCGGAAGAATAATGGACTATGATGTTTGATGGGGCTGTTAATATGAATGGTCGCGGTGTTGGTGCAGTACTCATTACACCTCAGGGAGTTCACATGCCTTTCTCGGCAAAACTCACCTTTAACTGCACTAACAACGAAGCTGAATACGAAGCTTGTATTATGGGTCTTGAGGAAGCCATTGACCTCAGGATCAAGACTTTGACTGTGTTCGGAGATTCAGCTCTGGTAATTAATCAAACCAACGGCAAATGGTACACGCACCAGGATCACCTGATACCCTACCGGGATTATACAAGGAGGTTATTGACTTTCTTCACTACAGTTAAGCTTGAGTATATCCCTAGAGATGAAAATCAGTTTGCAGATGCTCTGGCTACCATTTCATCCATGATCAAAGTTCAAGCTGCCAACTTTGTGCCGCGAATTTCAGTATCCAGACTTGACAGACCAGCATATGTATTCTCAGCAGATGTTGTTAAAGATGATAAGCCTTGGTTTCACGACATTAAGTGCTTCTTGTAGGATCAAACGTACCCACCTGGGGCATCATCCAATGATAAGAAGACATTAAGAAAGCTGGATGGTAGTTTCTTCCTGAATGCTGATGGTTCCCTGTATAAGAGAAACTTTGATATGGTACTTCTCAGATGTGTTGATAGGGCAGAAGCGGACTTGCTGATGCACGAGGTGCACGAAGGATCTTTTGGTACCCATGCTGGAGGACATGCCATGGCTAAAAAGTTGTTGAGATCAGGCTATTAGTGGATCATAATGGATGCAGACTGTTGTGCCTATGCCAGAAAATGCCATAAATGCCAGATTTATGCGGATAAAGTGCATGTGCCTCCAAATCCCCTGAATGTGATGTCTTCACCCTGGCCCTTCGCTATGTGGGGCATTGATATGATTGGTAAGTTTGAACCGACTGCTTCAAATGGCCACAGATTCATCCTAGTAGCCATTGACTATTTTACCAAGTGGGTCGAAGCAGCTTCTTATGCAAATGTTACAAGGCAAGTGGTAGCCAGATTCCTGAAGAGAGATATCACCTATCGGTATGGAGTGCCCGAGCGAATCATTATTGATAATGGTTCCAACTTGAACAACAAAATGATGGCAAAACTGTGCCGGGACTTCAAGATCCAACACCACAATTCTTCTCCTTACAGGCCAAAGATGAATGGCACCGTGGAAGCAGCTAACAAGAATATCAAGAAGATTGTGCAGAAGATGGTGGTTACCTACAAAGACTGGCATGAAATGCTACCATTTGCCTTACATGGGTATCGTATGTCAATCAGAACATCCACTGGGGCAACACCGTATCGGCTTGTTTATGGTATGGAGGCAGTCCTACCTGTTGAAGTTGAATTGCCCTCTTTACGGGTACTAATAGATGTCAAGCTGAACGAGGCAGAATGGGTCCGATCCCAATACGAACAACTGAGTCTGATTGAAGAAAAGAGATTAGCTGCAATTTGTCATGGGCAGCTGTATCAGAAAAGAATGAAGAAATCCTTCGATCAGAAATTCAGGCTTCGAGAATACCACGTGGGAGATCTTGTGCTGAAAAGACTCCTCCCTCCTCATACAGACCACAGGGGCAAGTGGACTCCGAATTATGATGGTCCGTTCATAGTAAAGAAAGTTTTCTCCGGTGGAGCACTGATGCACATTACTATGGATGGTGAAGACTTCCTGTCCCCTGTGAATTCAGATGCAGTTAAAAAATACTTCGCATGAAAATGACCCGCTGGACATAAAAACAGAATGTAAGTCCAGGCAAAAATAGGGCATCCCGGCGAGTCAAAAAACAGAATAAAATACTCGGGAAAAAATAAGGGAAAAATAAATAAAAGATGTACACCCGCTGAGTTTAAAAGCTGCATCGGACAACTCAGGCAAAAATGTATATCCCGGTGGATTGAAAACCCGAAAGGGCGATCCACGCAAAATAAGGGAATAAGCGAACAACTGCATTCTGAATTCGTCTGTATCACTTACAACACGGCAAACTTCGAAAGTATAAAGCATCAGTCAGAATCAGCTTTCTTCAAAAAGCAAGATGAGAAGAACGTCAATGTCATACAAGTCATAGCAAAAAGGGAAGCACTGAAGCGTCATCAACATTGCCAACATCTTTTTGTTTCTCAATTTTGTAACAATCTCCTCATTTCAGGGGATCTGTTTCTTTGACTGTATTTGCCAATTCAGGGCACGCAAATCAATAAAAATAGTTTTTCAAACACATTTCGTCTCGTACATTCTGTTTTTATTTGCAAAAATGTCCGATGTCCTTAATATAATGATTGCATAAATACAAATGCGTTTTTTCTAAATTACATGCTTACAGGAAATATACTTACTCCCGAGAGTGTCTAAACTCCTATGATGGAATTCAGTAAGGGATACCTCGGGATACTTGTACATTTCTTTGTCACAACAGGATTGCAGGTATTCAAAGTGCAACATGGGGCATGAAGGTTTCTCCCTAGCAGGCCGTCGAATCATTACTTCCTCAACATGTCTTCCAAACATCATCATAAGGGGCTCAGTTCCCCAGCTAAATTCACCATCCGCAGCAGGATCCCCACAGAAGTCACTAGGAAGGTCGTTCAGTGATCATGCCTCCTCAGCCAAGTACAAAGACAGGGAACCATCCCCCCGCAGAGCTCCAGCCTCTATTCAGAAGAGCAATGCCTGAAGATCTCACATCAAAGTGACGAAAGCTCCCACAGACCCCAGTTGGGCCCCTCATCACCAAGAATAGGTCTATCAGTGATTTGTTTCCCCAAGCAGAGTCATATATATCAGATCTACCAACGATCTCATCCCCAGCTGGGATATCCACTTCAAGCAGATCAACCGGAGATCTTTACCGCAACGGGATCCGAATCCCGAATCGGTATCTTTGCATAATCATAGCATTCACATCATACTTTCCCCCAGAGCATAGCATTCCGTCTAATACGGAGCATTACGGCAAAAATCAAACATATTGCATAATCATAAGCCATGTGTCGAATCAAATACCTGCGAATACCAACAATACCACATCAGGCAATATACAAGACACCTCTCAATTTCCCCGACAGAAAGCCTAAGTACAAATACATACTCCTTTTGGCACTCGTCTGTGTCATCATTCCCCAGTAAAGTCGCCAGAACATTCCCCACAAACAGATATCTATACACTCTTTTGACACCCGTCCGTGTCACCTTTCCCCAGCATGGTTGCCTAAACACTCATTGTGAACCAAACACTTGTTTATAATACACTCTCTTTCGACACCCGTCTGTATCATCCTATCCCCACTGATCGTCAAAGTATCTTTTACACTTATACACTTCCTCCTATGATACTCATCTGTATCATACTCTCCCCAGCAAGTCGAACACTCGTCTGTGTCTCGCTCTTACCTTTTACTCATACTCGTCCGTATCTTGCATACACACCTTTTCTCCCCTCAGGGTCGACGCTCGTCTGTGTTCTTTGTTAAACTAGTTGATACTCGTCCGTATCACCATCTCTGAACCTGTGTCAGCATTGTTTCTGCCGATACTCGTCCGTATCATAGTCTTAAGGATGCTCGTCCGCATTTTTAATCTATACACAGTCTCAAACACTTATACCTTTTCTTTCTTGAATTTGGACACTCATCTGTGTCTACCATTCCCCAGAGGAGTCCCCAGCAAATCCCAATGAATTACTTCCTTTTCTATCTGACATTCGTCCTATGTCATGATACTTCCGGCAGCCGTACCCTGCCAGGTGATCGTCCTTCACCTTTTGATGATCGTCCTTCATCATTTTATCCGATGGTCGTCCCCATCGTTGATCTTGTTATCTGACATTCGTCCTATGTCATGATAAACCCCGAGAGCAGTCGTACCCTGCCAGGTGATCGTCCTTCACCTCTTGATGATCGTCCTTCATCATTCCTCCAGCGGAGTCTCCACTATTGGAACCCTCTTCTATCCGACATTCGTCCTATGTCATGGTATTTTAGCAGCCGTCCCCTGTTAGGTGATCGTCCTTCACCTCTTGATGATCGTCCTTCATCATGCTTATCCGATGGCCGTCCCCATCGTCGATCTTTTCTATCCAACATTCGTCCTATGTCGTGATACCTTCAGCAACCGTACCTTGCCAGGTGATTGTCCTTCACCTAATATGACCGTCCCTCATCTTATCCCCAACAGAGCAGCCGTACCCTGCTAGGTGATCATCCTTCACCTTTGATGACCGTTCCTCATCATTTATTTCTTCAACCCGATGGTCGTCCCCATCATATACCTTTAATCCCCGGAGAATTTCGCCACCTTACCTAATGGCCGTCCCCATCATAATCCTTTATTCCCCCGACATGTCAGCCGTCCCCGTCATTTCTTATCCCCCAGCAGACGTCCTATGCTCGACGGTCGTCCTCCGTCACCAGCCCTTTATAATCATACTTTACTTCCTTTTACAATCTATATCCCTTTTCTTCTTCATTCAGTGAGTGCAAATTTTGGACTGTCTTTGGTATTCAACCACATGTTATCTTGTTTTCCTGTTAAGCCGTTGCTTACATCCTGCACAGCTAACTCGTGTTTGAATAGGGGCAGCTGTAAACACCCCAAATTTTCCCTCACTCATTTCACCATGGCTTTTGATTCTTTTCATTTGCATAAGTTCAATCATATCATCTCATATTACATTTTTGCTTCACTGCATTGGTTCAAATTCATCTGCATCTAGGGTTTGTGATCTGAGCAATCCAAGGGTCATCTGAGCCACTCCAAAGGCCTTAAATCATCTCAAGAGGGTCCATGTATGTTCAAGCATCATATTATATCCTCCCAAGGTCAAGGAGGTCAAAGAATCACAAGAACTGAGAAAGACATGGAAGCAGAGCCAAACTTAACTACACAGATGACCTGAAATTAGGGTTTTGGTTTCAGAGGCCATAACTCCAATTTTTTTGGTCATTCTTGTTTCTATTGGTCTCTATATGTTACAAGGATCATACATACCAATTTTCATGAAGAAATTCAATGGGGAAGGCATCTGATCACAAGATGACTTCTTGAGCAAGTCAGTGCAAAATCAGGGCATCTGAGACCCCCAATCACCCAACCAAAGGGTCTTCTCCATCATTTTGAATGTGTAGGATCTTTATTTGATCTTAGAAGAGGTTAGAAGTTCACAAAATTGAAGAATTTCAAGCCATTTGCAAAGTTGCCATTTTGGGAAAGTGACTTGTAATGTAAAATTGCCATTTTGGGAAAGTTTTTCAACCTCCTCTTTTTGATTCAAAAATGCTTCAAATGAAAAATTCTTGGTCATGAAAGTTGTAGATTGGATCCTCCCATTTTCAAAAAGTACAAGAACTTGATCTAATTCATCATAGAACAAATGTTATGGCCTTGCAAAGTTGGACAAAATCACTTAATTTTCACTTTTGTGCCAAAAAGGAAACTTGCAAAAACACTTGCCAAAACCAAATGTGACCTCAAATCAACTTTTAACCATCACACAGACATCATTCATGATCCATAATTCAGAATTGCCCAAAGGATTTCTCATTTCTATGCCTTGAATTACAAGTTACATAAGGCATTTTCTCATGAATCTTCAAAATTGGAATTTTTGCAAAAGGAACTTTTAATGATTGGTTTGATTGTTAATTGATCTCAATGCATCATAACAACTTCATATGGTCCATTTTGCTGCAAATTGGCCAAGAACTCATAAGTTTCCTTGCCTTGGTTCACAAGAAATTTCAAAGAGGGAAATATGCAAGAACATTGAAAACTCTTGATCAAGACCATCCAGCTCACAAAATCAGATCCAAAGGCCTTCCTTGACTCAAGCTGAAGCAGGACAAGCCCTAAGATCTCCTATGACCCGAGCCATACCTATGGTACACAAAATCTTGACTTTTTGCATTTTGCCCATGCCAATCAAACTGTGCCACTACCAACCCTCTGCCCAATCAGAGCCTCATATGTGGACCTCGGGGACTTGAAAGAGACACACACATAAGCCTGCAACCTCCCATAAGCCAGGATACACAAAAACTGCCCTCTTCTTCATCTCTTCGAAACTCTTGACACAACCATCAAACCTCCAATTTTTCTTCACCAACAAGTCACATATCATCCATAGAACAAGAATCAACCCTCAAAACAGCCAAAGACATCACATACAAAAACCTCAAAACCTGCTAAACCAGAACTGGAACTTCAAAACCAGCCATCCTCAAAGTTTTCTAAGCTTCGTATCATCTTCAGGAGGTTCATAGGAGTGGGCTTGAATCAAGGGAGGACCCAGAAAGCTCAGAATCAAAAGGTCCCCATCTCAGGTAACATGATGAACTTTTTTCCCAGAAGCTTGCTTTTAAGTTCTTTTATGGTTCTATATGCCTCCCTGATCATGGGGATATGATTATTTTTGAAAATGGTTGAGAAACCACCATGTATGTGAGCTCTGAAACTTTTGCCCGTTTTTACATTTTTGTTCGATTCATGTTCATGAGGCAAAATAAATGAGTTTTGGTTGGGGATTTAGGTTTAGGATTGTTAGAGGATCATTTTTGTGCAAGAAATTTGGAGAATGGTGGCCTGAGAGAGAAGTTAGGGTTTGGGCTCGTCGGAGAAGACGACCGGAACACTGTTCCGGTCGCCTGGAAGTGGTTAAGCCCTAATCCTGTAATTAAGTAACTTTGAATGTCAGCCTTAGGATCTGCCTTGCGCGCGCGTTTTCAGTGGCCAGGATTGCTTTGATTAGCCCTAATCCTCATTTATTTAGTTTAATTAAGATTAATTAAATTAATTTAATCAGGATAAATCCCAACCCTTGGATGACGCGCCAGTCAACCAATTTCTTCCCACTTTGAATCCCGACTCTTGGATCTAATTACTTTTCATTTAATTCAATTTTATTTTCTTTTTAATTCATTTTTCTTGCACATTTTATTTAAAATAGCAAATCATTTCTAAAAAATCTCATTTTTTGCATCATACCTTAAAATATTTTTCTCTTTCTGAAAATAATTTTTATTTTATTTTTTGCATAATTTTCGTATTTTAAAAATATTTAAATGTTTATTTTAATTAGTTAATGAGAATTAATTAATTAAAATAACATTTAGGTTTCTAAAAATCACAAAAAAAAAATCACATTGCATTTTGATACATTTAGAAACATTATCAAACCCTTCAAACAAATTTCTTTTTGGTTCTTGACATGTTTTGGCATTTTTCTTTGGAATTAAAGTTCTTAAAAAGGCAATATTTTTGCCCTAACTTGGAAAAATCCATTCTGCCTAACCTTGAAGAGTTTGATGATGGTTCTTTTTGCATTTCATTCTTCATATCATTTAGTTTCTAGGATAAAATTGGTTTGAATTTATCTTTCATTTTCAATTTGATGTGCATTTTTCCTTTTGAGGTGCCCTAAAACCCTAGCTAACTTGAGAAAATCATAACCTCCATTAGGTTAAGAGTTAGGTCTCCCCCTTTGGGCAATGAACTTATGTAGGGTTAGGGTTCCTTTGATCCCATTTTCAATTTTTTATCATGTCACTTGCTTCTAATTTTGGATTTTGCTTTGTGACTTGTGCATAAACCCTAATTTTTTGCCTTCATTTGCATTCATCTCTCACTTGCTTGCATACATGAACTTGCCATGACATTTTGTGCATTCACATGACTCCTAAGACATCTTAGGACACATTAGAATCATGTTTGATCATTTCTTCATTCATTTGTCATGTTATACTTCCATTGCATTTCACAAACTTTCAAGAACTTTCATGGTTCAAAGCATGCTCCATTTGCATCCTTATCCTTGTATGATCATCCACGACTCTTGACTTGTGTTTGCTTTATCTCTTAGAATCATTAACATCATGTTTGTGCTTCTGACTTTGGTGTGCATCATTGCATTTCACCTCATTTTCATTTCATTTCTTTTCTTGTTACTAACTTTTCAGGTGGTAAGTCATTGAGAAGTGAATTTTCCTTCACTTCTCATAATCTCTTCTCATCCCTCTTATGCATAATTTATGCATTTTACTTGTGTATTAGAGTGAGCTTGCTCATTCATGTCTCTTTCTCACTTTCTTTCTTCAAGCAACTTATCTTCTTAAGTGAAGTAAGTTGACTTGCTTCTTCTGCTTCTTCCTCCTTTCACCTGCTTCTTTCTTGGTGGCTTTCCTCTTGAAGATCTTTTGCAAGCCTCATTAACCCTAGGAACACCCAAGCATGATCACAATTAGGGTTTGATTAGTCCCCCCATTATTTTTACCTTTGTGTCATCTTTGTGTCTTCTCTTCTCATCTCATAATCAAGGACTAAACCTTAAAGGTTTTAAGGCTTTGTGATTAAGCTTATGCCTGCATCCTTCTATTAGGATGGAGTGCATAACTTTAATCCTACGTGTTAAATCCCTAATGTGTTTAATTCCTTTAATCAATCCACTTAATAATCACTAAGGCATCAAGCTTGTAACTTGGGCCTTGTATTAGGGTTCTAATTCTTCCTTAATTGGTTAAGAAGGACTAACCCTAGTGTTAATGGACAAGTCCCTCTCAAGTTGTCTTACAAACCATAAAATCCATTTCTTAATCTCACCATTAACTAATATCCACTTTAATAAAGTCTTTGTTTTGTAATGAGGTTAATCCCTAATCATGTATTAAGTTAAGGAGCCTTTCTCAGCTTAAATGTTCTCATCTATTATCCTTCTATTAGGATGGTGTAATGAGTCCATTAAATCCTTGATTATGGCTTAAACGCATTACTTAACACCAAACAAAACTCCAAAGGCATCTAAATAATTGCAAGTAAGTTAATGATCTTAATCCTACATCATGGTGATTAAGTGTGAGGTGTTTACTTCACATTTAAGGTACTCTCATTACCCCCAAGCAGAGGGAAGATGTGATGAGTTTGCTAACCCCTGGTTTAGGCTTAAGCTCATTTTCTTATAACAAACTCCAAAATTAATAAAAGATTGAAAACACCAAAAACAAACAATAATCGTCTCCTCCGGGATTCTTTTCTCACCTCATTCACTCACAAACGAGAACTCGCTTCTTCCGTCTAATGCAAGACAGTTTTCACCTGAGCCAGACAGGTCACACACTTCAGCATAGGCAAGTAAGCAGTTCACAGTCAAATTTATCTTTCAGTCTCTTTGAGTCGAACTACGGTGTTCTGACTTCCTCATTGCACGAGAGGATACGTAGGCATAACTTAACAGTTATCGAACAAAAGTCTCTGTATATTCCCCCTCCTTCTAGCATTATTCTTTGAGCCTCATAGTCTTGAGCTTCTCACTCTGTTATTACACTGACACTCTCATATTTCACTTCATTTCCTTTTACACTGACACTTGCATTTCTTTTCCAGCTTTTGGCACACAAAACAACACTAACACTACCCCTTTAAACCAAATCTTTCAAGCGTGGATCCCGTCGAGTACGGCGGACAATCTGGGTGTTAATACCTTCCCAGGTTGTAACCAACCCCCTTTCTCAGTTTCTCTAGTTCGCGACCGTCTTATCCATCTTTTCTCAGGTTTATGCAGCATTACCTTTCCTTCGGGATAAAAATGCCTAGCTGGCGACTCTTTTCTTTTCAGTTCACCGTTGTGTGTTCTCTCCTCTTCGCCGACCGTTCGCGTCTGTACCCCATTTTACCTAGCCTCATTTGGTGGGAGCGACACATATAGATGATTTCTATAACATAAAAAACAAGTTCTAAAAAAAGTTTGAAGGTGGCTATTTGAGCTGAAGCTTTCACTTCTGGAGCTTTTGGACCTCTTCTCCTGTGCAAATCCACTTCACTTGACCCCCGGATGATGTTGTAATGCTTTGAAAGAGTTTAGAATGGCTGGATTGAGTGGTTGCACCTCAACTGGTCTGAAATCGTGTTTTGTGTTTTGTGGGGTTTCAGGCTGGTTTGATGGTTGGAAAAGGTTCTATTGATGATGGTGAGTTGAATGGTGAAGTTTGTTTGAAGTTTTAGTGGCTGGACAGAGAGAATCGAAAGCTTGAAGCTTGAGGGTAATTTTGATAAACTTGGCGTATCTGATGATCCAGGCTTGTGTGATGTGTGTTATGGCTTCCTTTGAGTCCACATAACAAGTCTTGATAGGTCAGAAAGTGGGTGGTGGCTGCAGCTGATTGGTATGGGCAAGTTGCCAAAATGTCAAAAACTTGTGTACTTGAGGTATGCGCTCATGTAGCAGCTATTTTAGGGCATGTCCTGGTTCAGCATTGATCAAGGAGAGCCATGGGATTGAAATTATGCAGCTGGATGGCTTAGAGGCATGGCTTTCATAGGTTTTGACAGTGTTATGCATTTTTCCCCTTTTGTGATTTCTTGTGATGCAAGCCATAGAAACTTGTGATTCTTTGGGCAATTCTGGTCACAATGCAATGTACTGTGTTTGTATGATGCTTAGAGAGTGATTAGAGGTCACAAAATGACTTGGTATGTGAAATTGCAAAAACTCCTCTTTGGTGTGAAAGTGAAAATGATAGGATTTTTGCCAACTTTGCAAGGTCATAACTTGAGTTCCATAATGAATTAGAACATGTTCTTATACTTTTTGAAAAGGGAATGATCCAATCTACAACTTTCATGACCAAACGTTTTTCATTTGAAGCATTTTTGGTTGAGAAAGAGGAGGTTGAAAAACTTTCCCAAAATGGAAAGTTTCCATTACAAGTCATTTCCATTTTTGGCAACTTTTGGTTTAACTCAAATTTCTTCAATTTTGTGAACTTCCAAGCACTTAAATGATCAAATAAAGATCATATAACTTCAATTTGATGAAAATACCACTTTGGTTCCATTGTTGGGGGCCTCAAATGCCCTGATTTTGCTCTGACTTGCTCAAGAAGTTACCTAATGAACAGATGACTTCCACAATGAATTTCTTTATCAAACTTGGTACACATGATCCTTATAACATATTGAGACTATTAGAAACAAGAATGACCAAATGTTTTGGAGTTATGGCCTCTGAAACCAAAACCCTAATTTAAGGTCATCTGTGCAGTGAAACCCTGGCTCTGCCTCCATGTTTTCCAAGTTCTTGTGATTTCTTGACTTCCTTGATCTTTGAGGGATATAAAATGATGATAGAACACACATTTACCCTCTTGGAATGATTGGAGACCTTTGGAGTGGCTCAGATGGATCCTTGGGTTGCTCAGATCATAAACCCTAGATGCAGATGAACTTGAACTATGCAGATGGAACAAATATGCAATATGAGATAGTATGCTTATGCTAATGCAAACATGGAAGATCACAAGCCATGGTGTGAAATTAGTGAGGGAAAATTTGGGGTGTTTACATATAGCTAATAAATTTAGTTTATATATATTTTTTTTTGTGAAGCTATGTTGTAAAAATATAATATTTTTATTTGTTCATATTTTATTGTTGTTATAGTGTTAGTATAAGTTAGCTTATGATAAATATCCATATTTATTTATTTCTCTTCCATTTTTATTTTACTAGGTTTTTTTATTTTAGTTTGTTATCTATTTAAATTATTTAAAAATTTCCTTATTAGTTTAAGTTATTAGATTAGCTTTAGTTTCTTCATTTCAAAATATAGTTTTGTTTAATTTATTTAGTAATCTTAGAAGTAAAGTATATTTGTTATTAACACTTAAAAATCTAAAAAAATATATTGTTTAGTAAGTTATTTAAATTAGTTTTTAAGTTTAGTTGTAATTTTGTTTAGTTGTTGATATACTAAAAATTCAAAAAGATGTGTCTTTGCTTTTCAATTTTGTTTTGATTTTTATTTTGACCTAATGTGGTTCTTGACGGATCCATGATGTGTTGACGTGTGTATATGTCTTCTGATTTTATTCACTTGCATTTTTCTAAGGAAAAGATCTATTGGTTGACTTTATGTCATTTTCGTTAATATAAGTAATCACTTTTCATTCATCGAAACCTTATTTCCACCTTAGGACACTTTCCTTTACAAATCATTAAAGAGATAGCCATTAATATCTCCTTACTTCACAACTTTTAACTCTTCAAAACTAAATAACTAAATAACTGAGTTCTTGGAGTCTCGCATTCCTTGAATTCTTGAATAATCGCTCTTGAGGCTAGCCATCGGGTTGTGATTCATTCAACCTTTCGTTTCTAAAATACTTAAACTTTTCTTAATTAAATAACGAAAGAACTGATTTCTTGGAGTCACGCATTCCTTGAATTCATGAATGATCGCTCTTGAGGCTAGCCCCTCGGGTTGTGATTCATTAAACCTTTCATTTTTAAGATACTTAAACTTATCGAAACTTTTCTTAATTAAACAACGGAAGAATCGAGCTTTTGGAATCTCACATTCGTTGAGTTCTTGAATGATCGCTCTTGAGGCTAGCCCTCGGTTTGTGATTCATCCGACCTTTCATCCCTAAAACATTTAACTTTTCATTCAAATTCTTTCATAAGAGATGGCCATTACTCCAATTTTATAATCATTTTTCACAATCTTTGCATTCAAGCTTTTCTCCTTAGTTGCCTTAGTTCTTAGGCCCCCCTTTTTTACCTGTAGTTTTCCGAACTACGATGCTCTGACTTTCCCATTGCACGAGGGAATATGTTGGTACAAGACTTTAATCCTTAGCGAGCACACTTTTATTTTTCTTTCCTTTTCTTTTCCATCATTTCCACATTTTTCCATCTTTTCAATTCCCATCTTATAGCAAACAAATTTTAACAATAAAACAAATATTTTCAAGAGGTTCACATAGAGTACTATGGATATATAGGATGCTAATACGTTCCCTAAGTATAACCAACCCCCGAATCTTAGATTCTCATTCAATTAGGTTTTTCGATCTTTTTCCCTTTTCCTTGGTGTAACACCCCAAAATTTGGTCTCTCATTTTCATATCATATAGCATAGCATATAGTATACATACCATTACATCTTTGTATAGAAAGATGAGGCATAACATCCATGATTATAAGCATAGAGCATGTGATCGGTCATCAATCAAATTATGATTCTTCAAAGTCAATATAAGAGCCAAGTGGTCTTGAAACAAGCCTACAAGGGGTCCTCATACCTCATACAGGCTCAAGCTTCTCCTTGAAGCCCTAGAAGGGGTTTGATTCATCAGGAATTCATCAGTGCAACTTCCTCCTACATAGGGAAACCCTAATTAGGGTTTTGGCCCAGAGCAAGATATCCTCATAGCTTTAACCAATTCTTGTGTTAAAAGGCTTCAATATGTTATATAAGGCCTATGGATGAAATTTGGTTCAAAAATTCATCGAGGAAGTTAGAAAATGGTTGAGTTATTTGTAGTTGAAGAAAGAAGTCAACTATGTAGAAGAAAAGTCAACAAGTGGATTTCTAGGGTTTAAATCATGCTTATCAACTTCATGGACCTTTATTTGGTCAAGAATTAGCATGAAAGGCCTCAAGTGTCAGGAATTAGGGGTTTGCAAGAAGTTTCTAAAATTGGAATTTTTCAAGTGAAAAGTTTCTATTTTTGGAAATCTTTGCCCTAATCTTCAACCCATTATTTCATGTTCAAAAAAGCTTCAAATGATTTTTCTATGAACAAGAAAGTTGTAAATCTTGATTTTCCCTTTCCAAAAAGTATAAGAACACCTTCATAGCCTTCATAGAACTCAAGATATGAGTTTTTGAAGTTTAAGGTCTTTTTAGGGTTTTTGATGCATGTTTGGCAAGTTCCTATTGGTCTATTTATTATTTCTCATATTTTGTGGCATGACCTAATTTTTTATTCTATGACACACTTTTTGTAGTGATTCATGCTCTTGTTCACGTGCCCAAAGGTGTACATACACCACTTTTATTCTTTTGTTTTTGTTAATGGAATTTTGAGAAAAAAAGATAGTACAAGAAGGTGGAACATGCACATTTGGTAGGGGAGAGAGAGACAACAATAAATACATTCACACCACACGCCCTTCATTCCTTTCTTGAGGTCACGCTTTTCATCACACCACTCACACTTTTTGCAACAATGAAGGAAAGAGGATCCCACGTGAATTTCCCTACCATGCACCCTCACAACCATTAAATCATCATCAACTTCCATCATCCAATGAAAAGAGAAACAAGTCCACCATAATTCCATGCACCCATCAACACTTGAAATATTTGAAAGGAGAAGGTCACGATTTTATGATGCTCTGAGTTTTTCCATAAAATAAAAAGAATAACAAACTTCCACCACAAGAGGGCACACTCATCATTCTCAACATGGAGAGCAAAGGCACCACACAAAAAACAACTTCCTCTCTCTTCATTTTCGTACCACCATTCACACATTTCTTTCATTCTCATAAAAAGAAATTCAGATCCAAAAACTTTCTCTTCATCACACTCAATAAATCACTCTTCTGAATTCACCTTGAAGCTACATTTTCTCCTTCCATCACCATCTTAATCCACATCTGAAGATCAACATAGAAGAAGTACCAACACACTTTCAGATTCTTCTATTTGTGCATCAATATCCAGTTCTAAGCCTTTATTTGGCTCAAGGGAAGCTCAAAGAACCTTCAAGGGTCTCTGGTTTTCTCAAATCCTCAAAAGAAGCTTCACTTCAGATTTTTCACTCAACCTATTTTGCTTCGTATTTTCTATATTTTTGCTTGTTTTGAGTTGTTGATGTTTGATTTGAAGTGTGTGAAATGAGTAGAAGCCTTGGATGCCTTAAATCGTGAGTTTCAGTTTTGAGATGTGAACTAGTTTCATTCGATTATCTTTGTATGTTGTGTGTTTGTGAATTTGGTTGATGGATTCTTAATCCTTGATGTCTAAGCTTCATTTTGGTATGCCATTTAGTTTTTTATGGATTTTTTTGGTAGGAGCTCACCGGTGTGTGGCCGGAGAAGACGATCGGAGTCTTCTCCGGCCAGTGACTGCATGCAACTTTGGTTTTCATGTTTTGTTTCTCAGATTTAATTATGGCCTTTGATCTGTTTGCATCCTGTGGTCATTGCTTTGCCAATGCATTAATGACTCACGTGCCTAACTTGTGCAATCTAATGTTCATATAATTGCTTTTGTGTGCTAGGTCTTGGTATGAATGGTATATGTTAGATCCTGGTTGTCCATTGGGTTTACTTTTGATTGTATTGACTAATACCATATGTTAATTGTTTTGACTCTTGGTTGATTGGATGTGAACCATTGATTTGTTTTACTTATTTGGCTTACTTTTTCACCCACGTTGAATTTAATTACTTTTATTTCTGTTGACTTATGTGATAACCATTGGATTGGATGACTCAATCAAGACTGATTGTGGTGCGTTGATTTGGATTACCTTTACCCTTGTGTTGATCGAGTCTTATAAGATGCGTTGGGCTCTTTGTTTATTTAGCATCCCCTTTGGGCCTGCTTCCTTGTTTTGAACCTTAATGGGCTTCTGACTGCACCCCTATTGTTTTTCTTTAATTCAAATTTCATTTTCTTTTTATAGTTTCAATTTTAATTTTTAAAATTATCTTTAGGTTTCTAAAAAATCCCAAAAATTCACAAAAAGATCTTTGACATTTTATAAAAATTTTGCAAATTTTTTTATTTTTTTTATAATTATTTTTAGTCATCTGAATTTATTTTCCATTTGTTTTCCTTTGAATTTTTTTTATTTCGTGAACACCTTAGCTTGTTGATTTTATACCTGGAGTTCTATAATAGTTTTGAGCCCGATTCTTTTTCATTTGTGTTGAGGACATGTTGAGGTATATTAGATATTTTTATGTTGAATTTTAGGCCTTGTTTAGATGATATTTGAGGTGTTGCTTTGTGCTTAACATTTCCGAAACCCTAGCTTGATTTGCTCAATTGTTTGATTGCCTTTCGTTCTAATTTTTGGCTTGCAACTTTTTCTTGAGTCTTATATATGTTTGAGGTTCTTTGAGGTTTAGTATCATAAGTTTTGAAGCATGTTGGACACTTCTTTGATGTATGACCTTGAATTGCCTACTTTGTGAATGTTTTGACCATGTTTGTTTGCTTGCTTAGGAAGGCACTTGTGCCATCATATGAGGATTTATTTTGGGCTTCTTAACATGATGCATGACTTCTGGTTATGATATGTGTATTTCATCTTTACTTGTTCTATGCTTACCTTGTATGACAAGTCATACCTTTACATGTATGGATCATGATTCACTTCACCTCTTCTCTTATCTTCTCCAATTGCTTGGACATGTGGCTATATGATTTGAATGATGTTTGAATCCTTTGTTTAGGCACATGTTTAAGATGTTTAGCTTCTGAATTTGACTTAACTTGTTGAACTTTGACTTGTTTGACTTACTTGTTCACTTATTTCCATCTCACTTCTTCTTTGATAACCTGTTTGTTGTTTGTGGGACTTCTCCCATTTCTTTTTGTTTGAGTTTGCATGACTAACCTTATAGATCATTTCTGATTAATAGGTTCTGACTTGTGTGGGTTTTGATGTTTGGACCTTTTTTCTTTCATGGCTTGTGTTTGTTTGAACTCCATTTGCCATTATGTGAATACTTCTAACTTTTCAAGGGCTTTGGTAAGCTTGAGAGGTGTGAATACTTCTTCCTTCACTCCTTTTATGATTTCTTACTTCTTCTTGTGATGTGATTAGGCCATCTATGCTTAACTGTTTTATCACCCCCCCCCCCCCCTTTAGGATCAACTTATCTTCTCTTAAGAAGTAAGTTGAATCTTTTTCTCCTTTCTTCTTCTTCTTCTTCTTCTTTCTTCTTTCCTTCTTCTTCATTAAGGTAGACTTCAAACCAAACTAATATAGGAATCCCATGCATGATAACACTTAGTATTATTAGTCCCCCTTTAGTTTTTTTACCTTTGAGATCCTTTTTGTGCTCTCTCTTTCTCATCTTCAAACAAAAAACCTAAAAAACACTTAATAATGGTTGAGGTAGTCTTGTGTGTATGAACTTATTCCATGGGGCATTTGTATTCATCCTATCTTGGGATATTACAAACTTGTCTAGCATGATTTACAAGTCTAATCACGAGATCATCCTCACAAAGAAAAAACTCAAAAGATACTTCTTCACGTCAAATCATAAAACACTTAATAAATTCAATGAGTTAGTGAGCTTAGGCCCTAATCTCTGGAACAAAGTCTAGGGGGTCTTCTCCTTACTTAGGTGTTCTTGATCCTCATTCCATCTTGGAATGTAGTAATAAGTACACATTCCATGGAAAATGACTTGAATTTCACTTTCTTGTGTCAACCACAAATAAAAGCTTCTAAAGCCACAAAAAAAGAATAAACGTCTTTCCTTCAGGAATTCTTTTCTCATCTCACTCACTCTCAATGTAAGAACTAGCTCATACTTGTCTCTTTGCAAGACGGTAACGCACTCGTGTCAGACGAGCCTGTAACACCTGAGCAT
This sequence comes from Lathyrus aphaca, assembly GCA_963966055.1. Classification (NCBI taxonomy): domain Eukaryota; kingdom Viridiplantae; phylum Streptophyta; class Magnoliopsida; order Fabales; family Fabaceae; genus Lathyrus; species Lathyrus aphaca. The sequence goes on from OZ014520.1 coordinate 185,448,029, forward strand.
TGACATGGGCAGTTCAAGCTTCAAAACACAAGCAACTTTCCTACCTAGTTAAGGGAACTATATTGGCTCTGATCCTCATTTCCTGATGAGGTATGTAGGCAGTGGGGTAGGGTCCATTCGAGCACTCTTTTATTTTCCCTACATATTGCCCCTTTCTTTTCTTTTCTTTAGTTCACTTTCCAGTTCTTTCTCAGAAGCTTCATTCTCACACCCTTTGAAATAGTTTATTTTCAAGCGTGGATCCCATTGGGTACGACGGACGATCTGGGGTTCTAATACCTTCCCAGGTCGTAACCGACTCTCGAACCCAGTCTCTTTGGTTTTAAGGACCTTTGTCCTTCCCTTTCTTTTCTTACGGTTTGTGCAACATTACCTTTCCCGTTCCTTCAGGATAAAAATGCCTGGCTAGAGACTCTACCTTCTCCGCGTCACTTTCGCGTTTGTACCAGGATGGAAATCCAAGGAGCGGCAGCTGGCGACTCTGTTGGGGACCAAACCTGGAATCTCTGGTTTTCCCTCTGAGAGTCTCTCCTAGCGCTTGTGTGTTTGTATTTTTCTGGTTGTTTTTATGTTTGTTGTTGCATGTTTAGCTTACTGTTTTTTATTTACAGTCTTACTTTAAAACATTATTTATTACTCTCAGTATTTTATTTTTCATGCATCATTATTATACTGTTTGAACTGTCTGGATTGGATTTTTTTTGGGTGGGATGGGGTTATTGTGAGATGAGCTCCTAACCGGGGCTCGAGTGCACCCCCAGAGTTAGTGTGGACAGTCACTTTGGTATCATGATATCTTATCATGAGGGTAGTAGTGAGTTCCACACCCAGACTGTGAGCGTCTTGGAAATGTCTTGATATAGGGGTCTTCCCTACTTCATCACATGACCTTGATAGTTATGTGCATCTGGGAACCAATCATTGAGGACCTTTGTGGAAACATCCCTCTGTAGTGGTGACAGTGGCAGACCACATTTTGTGGCAAACCCATTCGCACCCGAGGGCCCACTGGGAACTCGCATAGGATGGCATAGTTCTCTTATCGGAACTCAGTTAAAGCATTTGGCCGTATGACGATAGTATTGTAGGCCAAGGGCTGAATGTACTATTGTTTCTCGATTTCAGTGCTTGAAGATGGGGACTTATAAGGGATGGTTGTTTTTCCTGGACTCACGTTGAGGCCTCCATGAGTAGTATATAATGCTTAACTGATTCCCTAATTTGGTCATGATCCGTTTCTCGGAGATGGTGAATGTATTATTGCTATTCGACTTTGAGAGTCCATGATGTTTGACCCGGAGCACACCCGTGAGATTGGGAGGGGTTTATAGGTTTGCAGGAACCCTTGACCTCAACATACCCTGGTTATCAGTGTGTTATCTGATTCGATCCGATTATTATGGTTATGGAGTTTTTGATCTTTGGTTCTGAGATATTTAGTTGGGGTTATTATTTAGAGGACCTTTGGGTTTCATATCACTTGGTTCTTGGCTCCATTGTTCAGATTACAGACAGTTCCAGACATTGATCACATGCCCTGCATTGCATTGTATCATATCATTTCATCATTAACCTTTTGTGTTTTCATTTTCTCAGGTCTTCATCTGCATTTGTACTTAGTTCTGGTAGTTGTTTGCGTTATCCTCATCCAGATGGCTGAAGGCAGAGAGGTTCCCAGGAAGAACAACGTATACTACACTTTTCCACAACCAGAAGTCTAGGGTTTTCAAAATTTGATTGGTTTAATGGATGACAGGGTCTTAGAAGATTTCAAAAAGAAGTATGGGTATATCTTTTGTTATTTGGACAAGCCAACCATTGAGCAGAGGGATAGTCTTCATACCTTGCTGCAATTCTATGATCCTCAATTGTGATGTTTTATGTTCTCGAATTATATTATGATGCCAACTTTATAAGAAATCTCCAGTATCCTGAAAGTGCCTATCAGGGATAGCCTTCCGTATTATGCTTCAGAAAGAGTTTCTCCCAAAGAAGATATAGCTAGAGCCAATCATCTGACCTTGACTAGGGTAAGGATGGGTTTAGAAGCATGCAAAGGTAAAGGGATTTACTTGGATTTTCTCATCACAAAAGCTCACATATGTGCTCTAGGAAACAAGTGGGTGGATTTCAGTGCCTTGTTAGCTTTGATGGTGTACGAGATCAGTTTATTCCCAAGAGAGAAAGGACTCATAAGTATGGAAGCCATTTCCATTTTTGTTAAGAGAAACCCAATTCCTACCTTGTTAGGAGATTTATTTTATGGTGTTCACTATAGGAACGAGAAGAAGAGAGGTGGATATGTGAATTATTGTGCTCCTTAGTTTGTTGTCTGGTTTTCCAAACAACTTCTAAAGTCAGGTCCTTTTATAGAGTTGAAGGAAGAATTGAAGTGGTCTAAGAGACTGATGGGCTTAACTTCTGATGACATAGTTTGGGGTTATAATAGAGACTTGGTAGGGAAGGAGAAGATTACCATTTACGGAGGGTTTCCAAATGTGCCTTTACTCGGGAGGAAAGGGGTGATTAATTATAACCCAGTGCTAGAAAGGAAGCAATTTGGATATCCTTTAAAGAATCCTACATTTGCTGAAGAATTGACTGAATCTTTGTATTTCCCAGTGGAAGGTAATGAAGGGTTGACTATCCAGGCATCTCAGGATTGGGCATTGAAGGTGACAAAGGGTAAGAAAGAGTTTGGCAGAGTAGACCCGAAGACATATGATCCCTATGCTACATGGTTAAGGAATCATGTAGAAGTTCTACTCCTTCCATTCTCATTGGAAATTCCTTTGTACCCAAAGGTGGTTGTGCCACAAACCACAGTTCCTCTTGCAAATTACCAGAAGCTATAATCTCAGCTCCAAGAAGTTAGAATCGAAAACTCCAAGAATAGTAGGATGTATCAGCATGTAGTACACGCCAACAAAGCTTTGGAGGAAAAGATTCAGAAGATGCAACAGGAGAGAAAAGTCAAAGAAAAAGAGTTTGCTGACCAAGAAGCTTATTTCAAGAGAAAAGGCTTGATGGAGATCAAAAGAAATGTTAAGGTAGAAAGATCAACAAGTCCATAAGGGAAGCTAACCAGGCCATCACCTTATGGAAAGAGAAGTGGGATCGGAGCCAGAAGGAGCATACAGAGAAAGAAGAAAATTATCTGCTACAGTCGGGGTACTAGAAGGAAGAGCTAGAGCTAGCCCATCAGAGGTGTAGGGAGAAGTCTCAGTAGTTGGAGCTAAGTCTGAAAGCACTGGAAGAATCCCAAAAGGAGATAGCAGATCTCTAGGTATTGGTAGAAACCAAGAAGGCCAAGTCAGAGCCAGAGCCTAGTGAGGGAATTTCTGATGTCTTCATACAGTAGATCAGTAAGTTACACGCATTGTTTGAGCATAGAGACTTATTAATTAAGAAGATGATTGAATAACCCACCCATCCAGACGTAGCTAGGCTGTTTAAAGCTGTTCAACACCTCAGTTGGCACTTGAAGGACGTCCAGTTTCCTAGGACTCAGTTTCTGTTGTATTTGGATTACCTACAGGCTTGTTGTAGGAAATTTTGTTTATTTTCCCTGTCATTTTCTCTTGTTTTGTAATACTTGTAACCCTGGGGGGAAATATTTTGTTTACTCTTGCCTTGTGGGATGATTTATTTTAATGCAGTCTTTTTCAGTTCTTAATCCTTGTATGCACTGACACGGAGTCACTCCGGCTGGTTGTATTTGAGTTCCATGCATAGGTTTCTTCTTAAGCCAGGATCCTAAAGCCATATGGATGTCTTTATTGAATACCGGAAGTGGGGCACAAAAAGGCCTAGAGAATGGAACACAAAGCATCTACATAACATGCATATCACCTTTTATCTGTTGTACCGGTACATATTCCAGGTTTCTAACGTCTCATCTTTTCAGGCACTATAGCTTCAAGGAAGATTCACCGGTACCCGACTAAAGAAAATAGGGAAAGGACTATGGGTCAGATGCAAGCTGATCTTGTTGAGTTGAAAACAAGGATGGACCAGTTCATGACTCTCACGACTGAGATGAACCAGGACCAAGAAAGGCTGAGAGAAATGGTAGAGAGGACCCATGTGTCTCAATAGGGAAATAGAATGGGCGGAGGTACAGGAGCTCACGACAACACCGGTGGTACTCCAAACCTTATTCCTGTTCTTAATACCAAAGGTGGTGGTCCGGGTGGGGATCACGCTCACAATGCTTTTATGGATGGTCAGGAAGACCAATTCACTGTTCTGGAAGAAGTGGATGGTCAAAATGCTGAAGTCAATCGTCGTTTTGAGGATATGGAAGAGAATATCCGTTCAATAGAGTCTCAGAACACTATGGGTTTTGATGTATTTTATTTGAGCCTTGTTCCTGGGGTCAGAATTTCTCACAAGTTCAAGCCTCCCACATTTGATAAGTATAATGGCTCCATATGTCCAAAGATCCACCTCCAAGCGTATGTGGGAAGAATTGCAGCCTATATCGACGACGAGAAACTCTGGATGTACTACTTCCAGGATAGCCTCACTGGGGTGTCCCAGAAATGGTACATGAAGTTAAGTCGCACGTCTGTGAGAAATAGGAAGGAGTTAGCTGAGGCTTATTTTAAGCAGTATCAATATAACATGGACATGGCTCCTAATTTCACTCAACTTCAGAGCATGTCCCAGATGTCAAAAGAGAGATTTAAAGAGTACGCCCAACGCTGGCGTCAGCTTGCTGCTAGGGTCCAACCTCCCCTATTGGACCACGAGATGGCGAATATGTTTAAAGGAATGCTTCAAGGAGTTTTCATTAATCGTTAGGCTTCGTGTTCCGCCAAAAAGTTCTCATACTTGGTAATTATCAGTGAGAGGGTTGAGAATTTGTTAAAGCTAGGGAAGATCCAAGATGTAAGTGCAAGCAGCTCGTGTGGAGCGAGAAAGCAATTTCCCGGTCCCCAAAGAAGGAAAGAAGGGGAGACAAATGCTCTTTATGACAGAGGTAGAGGTCGTGGCTGTCCAAATCATTATGCTCAGGTATCAATTGTCACCATAACTACATAGCCGACTCCTCAGCAACAACAACAACAGCGTCCTCAACATGGCAACCAATATAGACAATTACATCGCCCCAGACAGACTGACCGGGTTATTGAACCTATTCCAATGACTTATACTACTCTACTACAAAGGCTGGTAGATTTGAATATGGTGCAACTCAGAACTTTGGCGCCACTCACAAGAAATCCTCCTCCCGGATATGATGCAAATGCACGTTGCACATTTCACTCGGGTGCTCCAGGGCACACGACTGCGAAGTGCAGAGCTTTATAGTTGAAGGTACAAAATCTAATTTACTCAAAGGCCATTAACTTTTGACCACCTCCAAGTGTCACCAACAATCCTATGCCAAACCACAATGGTGGTGCAAGGGTGAACGCAATAGAAAATGGAAGAGAGTTGAATATGGTTACAGATGTGAATGAGGTTCATACTCCATTGATGATTGTGAAGAGTTGTATATTGAAGGGACAGGTGTTCACTGGTTGTGGTATTGATTGCGAAGACTGATTGAGTTATGAGAATGGTTGTGACAGATTAAGGACGGGGATTCAGAGTTTGATAGATGAAGGCTCCTTAAAATTTGACAAAGTAAACAACGAAAACGACATTGTTTCTACAATAACCATATACTTCACTCCAGCTGACATTCCGGTGCCACCCAGACCGAAACTTGTCACTATCTATGTGCCTCAGGAGGTGAGCCCTGTGACGATCACCATTCCTGGCAATGTTCCTTACGAGACTAAGAAGGTTGTTCCATGGTACTACGACGCATACGTGTATGTATAAGGCCAGAGGGTTGAAGAGAAATCCCAAGTAGATATTGGTTCCAGTATCGACAATGTGGGAGGCCTTGGTGGGTTTACCAGAAGTGGACGACTCTTTGCTTCCCAAACACTGAGAACTATTACAAAAGTTGAGGTTGCGGCTCGTGTACAAGGCAAACAAGTGGTGACTGAGGAGGTGGTGACTCTTGCACAGAACAGAGCACCTTTGAAAAAGAAGTAGAAAAGTTCATGCGTATTATAAAGAAAAGTGACTACAAGGTGGTGGAGCAGTTAAATCAGACACCCTCGAAGATCTCAATTTTGTCTTTGCTGATGTGTTCTCAAACGCATAGGGAAGCGTTGTTGAAAGTCCTACAGATGGCTTACGTCCCTCAAGATTACAGTGAATAAATTGGAGGCAGTGGTTGCTAATGTGAACGCCATTCATGGGCTGGGTTTCACTGATAGAGATATGACCTATGAAGGACGGAATCACAACAAAGTCTTGCATATCACCATGGAATGTAAGGGGCGTGCTATCTCATTTATTGGTGGACACTGGGTCGTCCCTGAATGTGTTACCTAAGAAGGATTTGATGAAACTTGATATTGACGGGATTGTCCTACGACCTAGTGACTTGGTGGTGAGAGCGTTTGATGGCTCTAAAAGATCAGTTTTCGGGGAGGTTGAGCTACCCGTAAAGATTAGGTCCCAGATCTTCAAAAGAACTTTTTATGTAATGGACATACAACCTACTTACAGTTGTCTTCTCGGCAGGCCATGGATTCATGTTGCTGGCGCAATAACATCCACGCTTCACCAGAAGCTGAAGTACATAGTGGATGGACAGGTTGTTACCGTTTGCGGGGAGGAGGACATTTTCGTGAGCCACCTGTTAACATTTAAATACGTGGTGATGGACAGTGAAATTCATGAGACACTTTTCCAGGCATTTGAAACAATCAATATTCATGAAGCTTCTTCCAGCCCAAGGGGCAAGAGTGTCGAGAAAGTGGGAACATCCATAGCTTCGTACATACAAGCTTTGGAGGTGGTACAAGCAGGAAATGCCCAGGGCCGAGGAAAAGTTGTTGAAGTTGATAGGAAGGAGGATAAGTTTGGAATAAGGCATCTACCAGGCCAACCAGAGATGTCAAATATCAAAGGGTTGATAAGCTTCTCGAGCGGGGGTGTTATTGATCCAAACCAAGTTTGTTCTGCTGCCGGAGAAGACGCTGACAGTGACTGTGACCTGGATAGCTGGGTTCATCCGTGTGTCCCTGGAGAAGAACTGAAGAACTAGTTTGCAGAATATATCGTCCAAGTTACTTTCCATCCAGAGTAATTTTCTTTGTTTTCTTCATGTCATTTGCATGTCAAATCCTGCACTCTTCCCAAGGTACACGGATCCATTTGTAGGTCCACCTTGCATTATTTGCAATTTTAATTTACCATGAATAAAGAACATTTTTTACTCAAAATTGTGTTCACTTTCTTTCATTTTTAAACTTTTTCACAAAAATAATAAAATGAAAATGTTTTATATAGTTTTTTCTTTTCCTAAAACTGAACTCTAAAATAAGCACATCACTTGTGCAGAATTAATCACCCAGATTCCATTGATAACAATTTTGCTATGACTGAGTATGATTTCGATAATCCTATCTACCAAGATGATGAAGGGGTTTAGGAAGACTGTGAACTCCCCGAAGAATTAGCCAGGTTGTTGAGACAAGAGGAAAGGGTTATTCAGCCTCATCAGGAGGAAATTGAAGTTATCAACCTTGGGTCTGAGGACGTGAAAAAAGAGATCGAGATTAGGGCTGGGCTGCAAGCCAGTGTGAAAGAGGAACTGATTGGTATGCTGCAAGAATATGTGGTTATCTTTGCTTGGTCATATCAAGATATGCCAGGGTTAGATACTGACATTGTGATGCATAGGCTACCATATAGGGAGGATTGCCCTCCATTTAAACAGAAGCTTCAAAGAACTTGTCCTGACATGGCCATGAAGATCAAAGAGGAGGTTCAAAAGCAGTGGGACGTCAGGTTCCTTTCAGTAACTAGTTATCCACCATGGGTAGCTAATATTGTACCAGTGCCAAAGAAGGACGGTAAGGTCCGGATGTGCATTGACTACCGAGACCTTAATAGAGTGAGCCCAAAAGATGACTTCCCATTTCTTCACCTTGATGTATTGGTGGATAACACTGCTCAGTTCTCGGTATTTTCTTTCATGGATGGCTTCTCCGGGTATAATCAGATAAAGATGACCCTGAAAGTCATGAAGAAAACAACGTTCGTTACCCCTTGGGGTACTTTCTGCTACAAAGTGATGCGTTTAGAATTGAAGAACTTCGGGGCAATGTATCAATGGGCTATGGTGACATTATTCCACGACATGATTCACAAGGAGATAGAGTGCTATGTGGATGACATGATTTCCAAGTCCTGAACTGAAGAAGAACATCTGGTTAATCTCAAAAATATGTTTGAGAGACTGAGGAAGTTTTGTTTGAGATTGAATCCGAACAAGTGCACTTTCAGAGTGCATTCCGGGAAACTGCTGGGTTTCGTCGTAAGCCAAAGAGGGATAGAGGTTGACTCTGCCAAGGTAAAAGCTATATAAGATATGCCTGCACCATGAATAGAAAAAGAAGTATGTGGCTTCCTGGGTAGATTGAACTAGATTACAAGGTTCATATCTCACCTCACAACCACCTATGAACCTGTTTTCAAGTTACTAAGAAAAGAATAAGCAATCAGGTGGAATGACAATTGCCAAAGGGCTTTCGAGAAAATCAAAGAATATTTGCAGGAACTTGTTATCCTAATGCCTCCGGTTCCGAGGAGGCAGCTCATCATGTACCTAACAGTGCTTGAAGGATCTATGGGGTGTGTTCTCAGCCAACACGATGAGTCTGGTCGAAAAGAGCATGGAATTTATTACCTTAGCAAAAAGTTAACCGATTGTGAGACAAGATACTCATTTCTCTAGAAAACTTGCTACGCTTTGGCATGGGATGCTCGCCAACTAAGACAATATATGTTGACCCACACAACTCTTCTCATTTCAAAAATAGATCCTATCAAGTATATTTGTGAGAAACCAGCATTGACTGAAAGGGTTGCACGTTGGTAGATGGTGCTGACTGAATACGGCATTCAATACACTTCACAAAAATCCATCAAAGGAAATGTCCTATCAGACTATCTTGCACATCAACCTCTTGAGGATTATCAACCCATGCATTTTGATTTCCCTGATGAGGACATCATGTACCTCAAAGCTAAAGACTGCGAGGAACCACTCCCGGAGGAGGGGCCAGACCCTGAATCCAAATGGAGTATGATGTTTGATGGGGCCATCAACATGAATGGGCGTGGAGTTGGTGCCATACTCATTACTCCTGAAGGTGTCCATTTTCCCTTCACTGTCAGAACAAATTTTGGTTGCACCAACAATGAAGCAGAATACGAAGCTTGTATCATGGGAATAAAGGAGGCAATTAATCTAAGGATTAAAACCCTCGATAAATTTGGAGACTCAGCTCTCGTAATAAACCAGATCACCTTCGAGTGGTATATGTAACACCCCATTTTCTACCCTTGAGATATAAATAAAACCAGAGTTCACAAAACTTCCACTTAATCGGGATATTACACTTTCAACTTTCAACGAAATTTCAACTTTGGATATATCATACTTAACACATAGCACTTTTCATAAGTAAACATAAAACAACTCCATTTTACTCAAATAAATCAACTTCATAAAAATATTATGCAGCGAATTCATAAAACACCTTATAATATCTTTATCCAAATATAAAACAACTTCAAAATAACCATCAATTTAATCTAAAATACTTCAATCAAATAAAATTTGGCATTTGCAACAAATCAATAAAACAGACACGCGACAATCCCCCTCCCCCCCCCCCCGAGTGCTACGTATCAGAGCGACTGACCACCGACTCGACTAAAGGTAACTGGATACTCCTCTTGATTACCCGCGCGTTGCCAAAATAAGGATAACAATCAAACAAAAGGGGTGAGTTACAATAATTATAAGCATTATATGAAAAACAATACATAGAAAGGATTTCACATAATTCACCACTTCGCAACAATAACTAACACAACCACCCAACAACAACTCCACAACAATGCGACTTAATGCGACTCAACTAATTATGCATGTGGTACCAATCGGAGTAAAACACCCAACTTAAATAATTGTCCGGTTATCGAGGCATCAAGGCATAAGCCTTCAACTTTCAACTTAAATTTCCAATCCAGGCCAACGTGGTGTGAGCAACGACTCCGACAAATGCAAATGACTTAATGGCATACATAACTTAAAAACTCAGACAACATAACAACAAGAACAACATAACAACGCTTATGACATAATCAACTTATATTCAACTTTGGCTTATAAAGCCTACAACATAACAACTTTAAGATTTTCCGTAACCGGAACAACTTATCAACTCAGTTATACCTGTAACAAAACTTTACAACATAATTCCAACAAAAACAACGCATCAAAATCAACTATAATATTACCCGAATTACCCCGACAAATTCCGTTAAATTCTGGGCAACTCCGTTTTTCGCCTAATTTGGGTAAACCGACTAAACCAGCACCGTTTCTAATATTCTGCGACTTATCACAAAGTTATTACATTTATCGAAATTATGTGTTTTGATAATCATCTTCTATCATGGAACAATGTACTGATATTTCTGTTTCTGTTAAATTCCTAAACCTGCAACTTCCTGCTACAATTATATAACACAATTCTATTTTTAAAACATGTTTTGTTACTGTTCGTGCTACAAGTAATTAAAATGCTAAGCCTCATTACCAATTATATTTCTTCATAGAACTACTAATTCATAATTTATAAAATTATACAATTAAGATTTAAATTCATAAAAAGGTTATTTGGATTATTTAAGAAATTAATTAGAAATAGGGATTAATTGAAATTGAACTCTTCCCCCAAATAACAGGGTGGCTTGTGCCACCCTTATCTCACCAACCACTATGGCCTGCGCCATATTATGTGTATGATGGCCATTAGTTGTCCTTTCCTAAACAAATATGACTTAGGCAAAAGTAATACAAAAATAATACAAAAAAAATAAAAAAAAGATAAAAATCCCACTAAGTCAAACATCCAAAAAAAGACTTAGGCAAAAGTTAGGGACTAGATAAAAATAGAGAATCATCAAGTAAAAGAGGCCCTCAATTCCTTAACTTCAAACAAATAAGATTTAGTGATCACCAAATAAAAATTAATGGGTCACTGACATCCATCAAATCCCCAATAAAATTACTATCATTTCCAATGAATCTTGAGTTATCATCTTTACCCTTACATTGTCAAGACGAATGTGTGTAGATTTAACTGAATGTAGGATTGAATATCATCATGAAGAAATGGTGGATGGAAACACAATTTGAGCCTTATATCCTTTGTTTCAATAATCGTGAACTATACCACACTACAACCCTTAAATGACCTAATTGAGGCAGAGTTTATTCTGAAAAAACATACTACAACAAGGTTGCGTACACTGACTAAAAAAGATCTTTGCAAACCATTTGTTTGATATTGTATATTTTCTTTACTTCCACTTTGAAAGTCATAAATCGTCGAGTTTTGACTAATGATTCATTTTATTCGCATATTTCCAACAATAATTATGATTTCAAAAGTTGCATTTGCATTACCATGTTTGTATGAACATTTTTGTTTGCAAACTATCTTTTCTCGCAAGGAATTTTCAAACAGTTAGGAAATTTGGTCAGTGACCCTATCAGGGGCAAGTTCTTTCCAGACCATGTGAGGATCAGTTCAAGGTTTGTTGCTCAGTGCAAGTCTATCTCAGAGATGGTTTATCCAGAAATCCTTTCAAGACTCATTTTGGGGCAAGCTTCCAAGTGGACAACATAACAATCATTTACAATCAGTCAAGCTAAAGCAAGAATCAATTCATTTACAATAGTCAGCTTATCTGGGGCAATTCATTGGAAGAATCCCTAAGCAGCTCTCTATTTTATTTCTAAGGATCATCAACTTGGTATAGTTTATGAGTGAGGCAGAAATTTGATCAACAACATCTATAGTCCATAAGCAGAATGACAAAGATTTTACAGTGCTGAGTTTTCTAGTCTTGTCCACTCCACAAAAGAATCAAGTCGTGTTGTCTGAATTTGCATTACATGCATTTGATCATACAACATAACAACTCATATACCATGCATAACATGAATGTTTTATCATCATTTTCATTTCCAAAGTCCAACTCAATTGGCACCTATCAAAACTGACCTGTTTGTCTATGTTTCTTTTCAGTCCAATGATTTCTTGGATATTTTCGCTCACATATTCAAGGATTTCTTGGATATTGTGATTTCCTTTGTGTCCAATGCTTTCTTGGGTGTCGTCTTTGCTCACATACATATGATGCTTTCTCAGTTGTTTTTGTTCTTACTTTTCAATACATTCTTGGATGATTAGTCTCTTTATGTCTGATGCCTTCTCAAATATCTTTGTCTTTGCTTACATCTAATGTGTTCTTGGTTTCCCATTAATCGTTTAATATCTGATGCCTTCTCGGATATGTAGCTCTTTTTATCCAATGATTTCTTAGGTTTCGTTTACCTCTATTATCGTCCAATGCATTATTAGATATTGTGATTACCTTTCATTCGATGCTTTCTTGGAATACTGGTCCCTCTATACCTTTCATTCAATGCATTTTTGGTTGACTGGTTTCTTTTTTCTGATGATTTCTCAAATCTATATTATTTCCTTTCATCCAATGCTTTCTTGGGTGTCGTTTGGTTTCCTTTACATCTGATGCCTTCTCAGATATTTATGTGTTTCACATTTTTCATTCAATGCATTCTTGGATTATTGGTCTCTTTACATCTGATGACTTCTCATATTCACGTTCATACTTCTCATTCAATGTGTTCTTAGATGGTTTGTTTCTTTTTGTCTAATGCTTTCTCAGATGTTTGTATCACTTTCTAGGGTTTTCTCCTGTTCTTTACAAGTATTGTTGGATATTCTTTGTCACCTTGACGGACTTCCGCAATATCTTGTATTTCTTAATTTTTACTTATTCCCCAGTGTTCTTAACCTTTTCCCCCAGTGGAATCCTATCTAGATAGTCTTCCTCCTGTGACATTGTAACACGATGGGAGAGCTGACTTGGGTGTTTTTGTTTGACAAAAACATGTGTGGATAGCAAGAGTCTCCACTGACTTTTATTTTATCCAATTTTAGGAAAGGGTGTAAAAGAATAGGAAAGACCTTAAAAATATTTTGAGTTCAGGGGTAGGTAATACAAAGGGAAGGTATTAGCACCCTTTGTATCTATGGTTATCCATGGGCTCTTAGTTACTTAGCTCACTTTAACTTGTTTGAAAATATGTGTAGTGTGTGTTTAGAAAAGATTTTCAGAAGTTTGTAATGATCCTCGTATGGATGTATACAAAGCATTTAGTTTGAAAATGTTTTAAAAGTGGGGTGTGAAAAAAGTTTTGAAACAGTGAGCAAGTAATTAAGTGCTACCTACCCTAAGTTGGTCTTTCGTGTTTTTCTATTTCCTTTCAAGGGTAAGACTGCCCTTACTATTAAGGAGAAAGTAGTCATTACCTTGGATATGATAAGGGACGGGCGTAGGGTCATCGTATGGTCATAGAAGGTAACATGTAGGGGTGTCTTAACAATTTGAAGGGACGATCATTACTTTTTCCGTAGGGTCATCGAGGGACAAGATTATTATTTCGTAAGAAACTTCAAAGGGACTATGATCTTTTAATCTTTAAGGGACTATGATGATATTTGTTTCAAGGGACTTTGCTTTAAAACACCCCCACATTCGAGGGACTTGACCATTTATTAAGGCAACCAAGAGGGGAAACCCTAGGAGGTGCAGATGGCAATCGTATAACGATTGACTTACGTGTGTGAATGTTATTTTCAAATATTTATCTTGTAATTCATTATCTAAGTCCAATTAATTTTTCCATTCATTTGCACTCCCTAAGTTACTAACCACGCAATTTAATTTGCAGAAATTTAAAGGCATAATTTAAAAATTCCTACATTATTACATGGTTTCGGGGCAGTTACACAATAATCAAGGCGAAAAAAGAAACCCTAAACTATTACATAAAGGAAATAGTTACATAATAAGGCGAGAAATAAATAAATTACAAAATTATTGCAATCTGTACAATTTCCTAAAAAGATAAATAAAGCAATTAAACTAAAAGGAAAGAAATTATGTTTTTTATGAAAAATTAAGTTTAAGTTTTTTTAAAAGGTTTGAAAAATTTGGGTTTGAAAAATTTAGGTTTGGAAATTTTAGGGTTTAAGAAAAATTTTAGGGTTAGGGTTTGGGAAAACATTTAGGGTTGAGGCAAAAAATCAGGGTAGTTAGTTATGAAAATTTAACTTATATTAAGAGAAAACCTAATTTTTTTTAGAGAAAATAATAAAATGAAAATGAAAAAAAAAGTGTTATGAGATTTATTTAAAGAAAAAAATTAGCGAAGATAACTAAATTGATTAAGATTGTTATTTAATTAATTGGTTAATTAGAAAATAATTCAATAAAGAAAAATAGGAAATAATAACCAGGTTTGCACAAAATGAGGGAGCCAGGGTTTGAACCCACGCCCTTGCCCTTCAAGCTACCTTCTCCATCCACTGGGCTGCACATGCGTTGTGGTTAGTAAACAACATCAACCAATTATATAATAAAACCATAAAAACAAATAGGTTATATAAAAAAAACTGGAGGCTGGATTCGATCTCAGACCCTCATGCTCATATGTACGTCCTACTCGCCACCAGGCTACCTGCATTCAGGTATCAATAACACAAAACAAATAAATTATAAAAACAAATCAATATTCAAATTTCTAAAACTGCACCATTCATCATCTTCAAGCTCATGACCTGCAGATTTTCCTACGAAAATTGCTATAAGCTTTGCTGCGGATTATTTTTGTAGGAAATCCTGTGTTTTTCTTATACATCACCAACACGTACGGTTAGATCAAATTAAGAACACCAAAAGACTTCCCATAACATGTACAATCCAAATATTTCATTCAAAATTTTTTAAATAGCCAAAATCATAAAGCCCCAAATTTGAACTTAAAATCATAACAATGGCACTACTCGATTCCGACCATGGAACTTCACACAAATAGTCCAGAAAGCATCCTTGCATCATAACAAACACAAATAAATTGTTAAATTTAGTTTATAACAAGTAAATGTATGAGAATCGAAAAATGTAAAAACAAGAATAGGTGGGACTCAGTTATGGCAATAGAGCATGAGTTTGATGGTTATGATGATTGAGCTAGGTTTAAAGAGTCTCAAAGATTGATTAACCACCTTCAAATCACCTGGAAATAGCTGGAAACCACAAAACCGAATTTCTAGTTTTCTTGATTTTTTTGATGTTTGAAAGTGCTCTATTTTCTGAATTTTTTCGTCCTCCAATCCTTATGTTATTGTTATGTATATATAGTGGTGTCATTAGGTCAAGATTTTGGGCTTTTAGAAGATGGTTTTGTGTTACTTGTGAATGAGGGAGTTATCTTGCCAAATTTGTCCAAAAATAAAATGTAAACATGCTATATTAGTCTTGCACGAATTTGGAATGGATCAATCACTATAATCATCAAATATTTGATTTCTTATGATTTATTTTAATTAAAAATGATTTTAAATGATAAAAATCAAATATAATATAAAATAAATAATAAAAATCATAAAATATTTTCATTGGGTTGTGAATGAACTTATGTTTAAGTTTGGGTTGAAATATTATAGGCCCATTTGGGGAAATCTTGAGTTTAGACCATTTTTGCTTCATATACCTCCTCAAAATTGTCCAACTTCCACAATGCATAACTCCCTCAATTTGTATCCCATGAAGGTGTTCTAAGGCTTTTTAGGAAGCCTAAAGTGTCCTCTAACTTCTCCTTCTAGTCCCATGTCCATATCATTTTCCATTTTTAAAAAATGAGATTTTGAAAAAGTTGACTTTTATTGACTTTCAAAAGGACCTGTAATGTCTTGGCTCATATCTTTCAAATGAAGCATTTTTGGACTTGGCTTGTGAGACACAAACTTGTATAGAATTTAATTTTCTTCAAAATGAGCTTTGGATAGGAATTTGTTTATGAATCATGTGAAAGTTATGGCTGGTCAAAGTTCAGTTGACTTTTCCTGCACAAAACCCTAATTTAGTAACTCCTGTTTTTTGATGATTATGAGGTTTCCTTGATGAATCATGATCAACCCTTGATCAAATGATGAATTTCACCTCATAATCTTGATATTGACCAAAAATATTGAAGTTTGACTTTATGTTGACCAAAATTGACTTGTTGAACAAGTTAACTGATTTTTAATCTGAACATCTAACTGACCAAACTTGTAGGGAAAGCCTTGAAACTTGACATGAGGATTATTTGAGGTATATGAGATGTCATGAAGTCCACTTGAGGCTTTGGAAGTCCACTTTGCCTTGAGAAACTCAAAACCCTAATTCAAGATCCATTACTTAGGAAGAGACTTTGTCTGATGAAACCTTGAATCCTCTTGAGCAATTGTGAATCTTGTGATACTCAGGAGACCTCTTGAGATATATTGTCTTGAATATGGGAGAGAAAATTTTGGGGTACAACTGACATCATTCCCTGCAAAATTCATCTTTCATGCATTCATTTACATTGAACTTCATCTGCATTCGGTCAAAATTCTAGGTATTCTGATATTTAATCAATTTCTACCTCGAATGTCCGAAAATAATTGATATGCATACATTAAGGTTTAAGAAGATTAAATAGGGGCATATGTCATACCCTAAATTTTGACCAGGCGTTTTAGCATTTTTCATTCATCCTACGCATTTTTATCACAATATCGAAAATTAATCATAAGTCAGTCATTTTTGCATAAACATTTCATTGATCATTAATCATGCATTTTTAACCGATTTTTATCATTTCATACAATTTCTCGATTTTTATGATTTATATTTCGATAATTATTTTAGTTTATTTAGAATTAATCTTATTTTAATTTTGATTTTAATTTATATTTTAATTATATTTTATATTAAATTAAGTTTAATTTCAATTTATTTAGTTTACCTTTGATTCATTTTAACTTCAATTTATTTAATTCAATATAATTTCTTTTTTTTAATAATCATTTTCAATTTCTTCTTCTTCTTCTTCTTATTATTATTATTATTATTAGTTTTATTATTATTATCATCTTTTCTATTATTATTAGTTATATTATTATTATTATATTTTATTATTATTATTATTAGTTTTATTAATATTATTTATTATTATTATTACTACTTTTCTTTTGTTTGTCTTCATGTCCAAAAAAGAAAAAAAAATGACAAATGGGGTCCACTACAATGTAGTACAAACATTTCACATAGATTGCCAACTTGGACTTATCAATGGCCAAGAATCATTCTCACACTTCACATGGATTGCCAACTTGGACTTATCAATAGACAAGAATCATTCTCACACTTCACATGGATTCCCAACTTGGACTTATCAATGACCAAGAATCATTTTCATAATGTCACATGGATTGCCACATCAATACTCCCACCTCATTCACACTATAAATAAGATCTCTCTTTCTCTCATTTTGGACTAACAAGACCACACTTAAATTCTCAAAATCTAGCACATTCATTACATATTTTTCAAATTCAAAATTATTTTTATTTTACTTACACAATACCCATAAACATTCACCATCTTCACAACAACAACCTCCATCAAAACACATTCACTTTCTGCTACATAATAAGCTCAACCTTTGCTAGCTTTGGAGTTTTTGAGTATCATTCATCCTTTTATTTTCGTTCATACCAAATATAGCTAATAATTTATTTTATATTGTAATACCTCAAAATTTGCCCTCTCATTTCCTCAACATTTTGCATAACATTTAGCATAAACAAATTCATGAAATAATCAAAAACATTGCATCATGTGCATCATAACTGAGGCATAGGAATGTGATCATTGATTGGAGCAATTGAAGGCTATATAGAGGCAAACAAGGAGCCACAAAGCTTTTCCACCTTGTGAAAAGGGTTCAAAATATCCCACAAGTCTTCACTTGAAGCCACAAGTCATGAAAAGAATTGAATTGATCAAAGGAGGCAAGCAGTGCAACATCTCCTGATGAAAAGGGGCCAAATTAAGGTTTCCATTCTACTGGGCTTCTCAGTAAATTTTTTATCCAAAGTTGATTCCATTGTCTTATATATGATGTCAAGTTCCTAGGCTTCAAATTTCATCCATAGAAACATTTTGGAAGAGGTTCAATTGGCCAGATGATTGAAAATTAGGGAATTGGGGAAAAGTCAACCATGCTGAGGAAAAAGTCAACTCCTGACTTTTTGAGATCAAAATCATGAAATTAGGGTTACAAGGATCCTATGGTTCAAATTTGATCAAGAAATAATGTAGGAATCAAGAGAAATCAAGAAAACCAAAACTTACCATTTTTGGAAAATTAGGGTTTCCAAAAATGGCAAGTTTTGGCCATTTTTCAGCCACTTCAAGAGAGGCCTTCTCCCAAAATATAAGGGCTATCAAAATTCTACCTTGATCCAATTAAAGAGGGCATCTTAAGCTTCAAATCCATATGTGGAACTCACTTATAGCATTAAAATTGAGAGAGTTATGGTCTTGCAAAGTTTGGACAAATCAAGGCAAAACAAGGCAAGAGGCAGGGCATGCCTTACAGCCTGCGCGCGCGCCCTGCCTAGCATTTCATCAAACGGGTGGTGTGCCACAAGTCAAGCCATTTTCCTCCATCAAGAAAGCTTCAAATTAATTTTCTTTGAACATCAAAGTTGTTCATTGTTGTCTCCTATACAACTTTCATGTTTATGGATTTTTCATATGATCAATGGATTAAGAGTTATGAAAGGTCAAAGAGAGAAGGCTCAAGCTGAAAATGCATAGGCCATTGGTCCAAGGCATGCCCAATCTTTGCAGGCTCATGTCTGCAGTCTTATGCATTGAGTTTAATGACAATTTTGAAGTACCTAGAGGCCATAACTCATCTTGGAGTAAACGTCAAACTTGTTCTATGTTGAATTACCTTCAATTTGATCATAAGAATTGCCTCAATTGGTGTCTTGAGCTTGAAGTTTTGCACAAGGGAAGAACATAGTTTGCATCCTGATTTCTTATAGGCTAAGGCATTGAATCATGAACTGGTTTTGTTCTATTCAAGCTTGCAAACTTCAGTCACTATGTTATGATCACAAGGCTTCATGTTTAGAGCTTCAAATGATTGCCTACCTATATGATCATGCTATACCACCATTTTCCTCCTTCAAAATTAAGAAAATGAGAAATGTTGAACATGATAAGCATGCTGCACCTGATCCAAACAACCTCATGTGGCTTCATCTTCATATCACCCTCATGATAAGCAGCAAGAAGACCATTGTATTGGATCAGAGTCGTGCCAAGCAAGTTCAGCTTCACCATTGATCCATACACCATTCACTTAGGTCACTTCACTCTCAAGCTAACTAACTCTAGTTCTAACTGTTAACTAGAGTTAGTTAACACTAACCATGCCTATATAAGATCACTCATAACTGAATCATAAGAACTTTTTTTTTCTTCGATTTGATCAAAATCACTTCACAATTCATCACTCTCCCTCTATATTTGGTTTTGCATTCTTGAAGAAGATTCTCTGCATTTTGCTTCGAGCTAGCCTCTACCTCCATCTACACTCTCCATTCTTCCATGGATCATCATCATCCTCACTTCTGAACACCATTTCCATGGCTGCATTCATCTGAATCCTTCACAGTGCACCACTGCAAATCACTGCAAGATGCTAAGATATTCACTCATATTCATCAATCCAGCATTAAGCATCATTCTATCAACTTCATATTCATCAAAGATATGAACTCCATGGATCAAGGAGCTTGAAGATATCAAGATACGATCTCTGCATCACTTCTGCATTTTTCAAGCTACATCAAGTTCCGCCTCAATTTGAGTGTTTATTTCACTCAATCAAGCATCAAGAGCAATAGTCAAGCACATTGGAATCAAGTTCTCTGGATTTCTTCAATTTTTGACTCCTCTGCAAACATGTTTCACCTCTGTTCTTAATTGCGTGATTTCATTGTTATTTTGTTTGTTTTGTGTTGCTTGAAGCTTGCTAGAAGCATTGGATTCACTGGCTAGTGGATATGCATACTAGATACTTAGTTTCAGTTTTAGGGCAAGAATTTGTTGGCTTCGATTTGATCATTGTGTGTGTGATAAGGGAAATCTAAGGCTAGGTTATTGATCCCCTCAATGAGGCAAAGGTTTCTATGCATTTAGATTTCATTTTCAGGCGAAGGTTCCGGTCACCTGGACAGTAACCTAAGTTCATCTCCAGTTTAAGTCACAGTTGTTTGATCATTGTCATCCTAGGGCTCCAATTATGCCAAAAAATAAATGATAAGCATGCTACTCACGTGTGTTTTTGTGAAGACAAAATCTCAGGTTCTATTAGTAACCCATGCACATTAGTACTAGGCCCATTATAGTGTAATTTGTTGCTAAGCTCACCTCCCTAGGCCCAGTCCAGTATTCCTCATATTTTCTTTTTTATTTCTTTTCTCACTTTATTTCATTTTTCGTTTTTGATTATTAAAAATATCAAAACA
Source organism: Lathyrus aphaca (assembly GCA_963966055.1). Taxonomy (NCBI): domain Eukaryota; kingdom Viridiplantae; phylum Streptophyta; class Magnoliopsida; order Fabales; family Fabaceae; genus Lathyrus; species Lathyrus aphaca. The sequence goes on from OZ014520.1 coordinate 185,468,636, forward strand.
CCATTAAAAATTCCAGATTAAGTTATATGAGATCCTCATATTTTTCCTCAATTTTCAATAATTTTTTTTCTCATTTTTCTTTTAATTTTAAGGCAGAATTAATTTCCCAATTAATTGTTTCCTTATTTTCTCCATTTTTGACCAATCCATTTGTTCATTTTCTTTCTCCCAAACAACAAAATATAAATGATTCATTCTTTTTGCATTAGCTAGAGGACTCATTAAAATTTTCCAAATATTTTTGTTTTGATTTTTAGGTCACTATAAGTCATGATTTGGTCCCATTCTTTCACATGTATGCATACAAACCCTAATTCACTTCTACACTTCATTTGACCACTCAAAAATAAGAATTTTTGTGAGATATTTTGCATATGAGTCACTATCTGTATTTTGTATTAGAATGTCAAGTTTCATAATTTTTCATGATCATTTGGTATTTTTCCAAGTTGCTTAGTTCATAAGTCACATTTTTGTTCATTTCCTTCACTTCCTTTGGTCCCATTAGAATAAGGAATTTATGTCATTACCTTGAGGTCTTAATTTTGAGTCTCATAGGTCTTAGGGGATGTCTTTAAGTGTTAAGTACAATCCTTAGGTTTTCACCTTTGATTTTTAGGGTTTCTTGAGTCTTATGTCACCTATGCATTACTTTAACCTAATTTCACTTCTCCTTCCATCTTAGCCATCTCAAATTGCATTTGTGTAAACACCCCAAATTTGCCCTCACTCATTCACACCATGGCTTGTGATCATTTCATGTGCATAAACACAATCATATCATCTCATATCTCAATTTTGATTCACTGCATTGGTTCTAAGTCATCTGCACCTAGGGTTTGTGATCTGAGCAATCCAAGAGCTTCTTGAGCCACTCCAAAGGCCATCAATCACTCCAAGGGGATCCATATGTGTTCAAGTATCATATTACATCCTCTCAAAGTCAACAATTCCAAAGAATCACAAGAACTAGGGTTTGAATGGATGCAGAGCCAAGTTTGACTGCACAGTTGACCTAAAAATTAGGGTTTTGGTTTCAGAGGCCATAACTCCAAATTTTTTGGTCATTCTTGTTTCCATTGGTCTCTATATGGTATAGGGAGTATGCATATCAATTTTCATGAAGAAATTCCTTGGGGAAGTCATCTGATCAAGAGTTGACTTTTCAGACAAGTCAGTGGAAAATCAGGGCATCTGAGGCCCCCAATGACCCAACCAATGGTTGATCTTCATCATTTTGAGTGTATATGATCTTTATTTGATCATGGAAGAAGGTTGAAGTTCATAGAAATCAAGAATTTGGAAGTTTTGCAAATGTTGACTTTTTGGGCATAGTTGACTTTTCAAGAATGCCTCATTTTTGGTCATTTTTCAAGCCTTAATTCTTGATCCAAAAATGCTTCAAATGGAAAAACTTTGGTCATGAAAGTTGTAGATCTCATCTTTCCCTTTTCAAAAAGTACAAGAACATGATCAAATTCTTCTTGGATCAAAAGTTATGGTGTGACAAAGTTAGCAAAAATCATTGATTTTCAAGGCATGCTTCAAATGTGAATTTTGCAAAACCATGAACCAATGCCTTTTGTAACCTCTAATTCACTTCAAACCATGACATAAACATTCTACATGTCCTAAAAAGTCAGAATTGGACCAAAAATCACATGTGTTTAGTTCATGTAACAAGACTTTTTTTCATGAAGTTCAAAAAGGTGACAACTTGCAAAACCATCATGATGCTTCTCTCCACTTGATGCATTGGCTGCTGGACCTTCCCAACATCACACACACACCATGCTGCACCAGAACCATGCCTTGTACTAGCCTAGATCATGAGCCATACTTCTCTTACACAAAAGGTGGACTTTGAGCAAAAGCAAACTTACCAATCACTATAGGCCAGGTCACATCATCTGACCTATAGGATTAAAATACAATATCCTTTGGCAAGCAAAATATAACAAGAGGCAAGGCTGAAACAAGACATAGCAACATATACACCAAAACACACCATTTTGCAAATTGCTTCGAATCTCTCTGCCCATCCATCAAACATCCAAACTATTTTCACACCTCAACTCACCATGCTTCATTGAGCTCAAAGCAACCAAGAACCAGGCCTGAAACAAGCTGTAACCTCACTTCACCATTTTCACCCCAAGTTGCAGTTTCTTTCGAAACTCTCACCACAACTCACAAACATCAAAACAAACTCCATAAACCTTCTCCACTCATCATCAGGACCACACAGAACCACTCACATTGGCCTGAAGCTGCTTGCATCACCATTGCCATTTCCAACTGAGCTTGAGCAGAAGCTGCTCAAACTCTTCACACAGCCAACATAAACTTCTCCAAAGCATTCAAACATCATCTGGGGACCAAGTAGAGTGGATTGCACTGAAGGAAGTGGCCAGAAAGTCATCAGAGTGAAAGCTTCGAATCTCAGGTAGCTCAAGAAATATTTTTCCAGAAATCATTTCTTTTGTTCTAAACTTGTTCTTTGTGTCTTCCTGATCATGAATATGTCTTTGGTTTTGCAAATGGTGTTGAAATGAGAGTTTAATTGCTCTCTGAAACTTGCGTGCCCTAATTTTTTCTTGCTTCGATTCAGCCTTGTTAGGAAATATAAATTTGTTTTGATTAGGGGGTTTGGTTCGTGAGTGAGTGGGGAACATTTCCCAGTTTTTAGATTTCGTTTTAGTTAGGTTTTTAGGGTTTTGGGGATTCTCAGGGGAGATGCTGGCCGGAGAAGACGACCGGAGGTCTTCTCCGGCAGCCTGAAAGTGATTTGTGCCCTAATCCTGTCATTAACTCTAGTTTGAATTTGGACCGTGGATTGCCTTTGACTGGTTGACTCCCCGCGCAAATGAAAGGCCCAGATGCTTTCAATTAGCCCTAATCCACGTGTTTAGCTTAATTAATCTATAATTAAATTAATTTAATCTGAAACAACCTGGACCCTTGGATGACGCGCGTGGTCAACCAATTCAAACCCAGACTTCATCCTGGCCCTTCCTTCTGTTGACTTTTCTTTTATTTTAATTTAATTTCATTTCTTTTTCATTTAACTTGCATAATTTATTAAAAATAGCAAAAAATGTGTAAAAATTATGAAACTTTTTCTCATGAGTTTTAATAATTTTTATGACACAAAAATATTTTTATTTTTATTTTTATCATTAAAAAAGTATTTTTAAATATTTAAAAGATTATTTTTAATTGATTAATGGAAATTAATTTATTAAAAATACTTTTAGGTATTTAAAAATCACCAAAAAAATTCATGAAATGTTCTAAGGCATTTAGAAACATTGTCCAACCTTCAAACCAAATTTCTTTTTTGATCTTAATGCATTTTGAGAATTTTTCATTGAATTAAAATCATTTTTGTGCATTATTTTGATCCTAAGTTCAAAAATTCATTTCTGCCTATCTATGAAGAGTTGGACATTGGTTCTTCTTGCATTGCATTGTGTATAACATGTAGTTTTTGAGATAAAATGGTCATGATTTGATCTTGCATTTTTCATTTGTTTGGCATTTCTTTTGTTTAGGAACCCTAAAAACCCTAATAACTTGTAAAATTCATAACTTGAGATTGGTTAAGAGTTGAGACCTCCCCTTTGGACTTTGGTTTAGTATAGGTTTAGGGTTTCTTTGGGTGGCATTTTCCATTTTTTATCTTAGGGTTTGCTTCTGATTTTGAGTTTTGTTTGTTGTTTGATCCATAAACCCTAATTTGGGCTTTCATTTGCATCCCTTTTGCATTCTCTTGCATAACATGACTTTCCATGACATTTCAAGCATCCATTTGATTCATTTGACATCTTAAGACATATAGAAAGCATGTTTGATCATTGCATCCCATATTTGCCATTTTGTTTGCCATGTATGTTTCATAACTTTTCATGTAAGATCATGCTCCTTAACTTGCATCATTTGCATCCATGATCTTGTATGAACATCTCCATGCCTTGCCTCATGCTTGTAGCATCTCATAACATCATTATCATCATCAACATGCTTCTGGTTTTGTTTTTCATCATGTCATTTCATCTCATTTGGCATTGCATTGCATTTCTTTTCTAACATTTCAGGTGGTAAGTGAGGTTGAGAAGTGAATTTGCCTTCACTTCTCATAACTTTTCTTTTCATCTCCCTTGCATCCATTGCTGCATTTTTGTTTGTGTTTGAGTTTGAGCTTGCTCATTCTTCTCCTTCTCACTTTCTTTCTTCAAGTGACTTGACTTCTTGAATGAAGCAAGTCACTTTGCTTCTCTTGATCCTGTTCATCTGCTTCCTGGTGGTTCCATTGAAGACTTCTCTTGAAAACCTCACAAACCTTAGGAACAACCAAGCATGACAATGATTAGGGTTTTGATTAGTCTCCCCTCTTAGTTTTACCTTTGTGTCTCTTTTGAGTCTTCTCCTCTCATCTCATAATCAGGGACTAAACCCTAAAGGCTTTAAGGCTTTGTGATTAAGCTTATGCCTGCATCCTTCTCTTAGGATGGAGTGTATAACTTTAATCCTAAGTGTTAAACCCTTAATGTGTTTAAATCTCTTAATCAATTCACTTAATAATCATCAAGACATCACACTTGTAACTTGGGCCTTGCATTAGGGTTCTAATTCTTCCTTAACTGGTTAAGAAGGACTAGCCCTAGTGTTAATGGACAAGTCCCCCTCAAGTTGTCTTACAAATCATAAAATTCACTTCATCATCATACCATTAAATAAAATCCACTTAATAAAGGCTTTGTTTTGTCATGAGTTTAATCCCTAACCATGGATTAAGTTGAGGAGCTTTCCTCAGCTTAAACATTCTCATCTATTATCCTTCTATTAGGATGGTGTAATGAGTCTGTTTAATCCCTGATTATGGCTTAATCTCATTACTTAACACTAAACAAAAACACCAAAAACATCTAAATAATCACAAGTAGGTTAATGATCTTAATCCTACACCAAAGGTGATTAAGTGTGAGATGCTGACTTCACACTTAAGGTACTCTCATTACCCCTAATCAGAGGGAAGATGTGATGAGTTTACTAAATCCATTGGTTTAGACTTAAGCTCATTAACTTATGACAAACTTTCAAAAGCAATAAAAGACTGAAAACACAAAAAACAAACAATAATCGTCTCCTTCGGGATTCTTTTCTCATCATCTTCACTCACAAACGAGAACTCGCTTCTTCCGTCTAATGCAAGACAGTTTGCACTTGAGCCAGACAGGTCATACACTTGAGCATAGACAAGCAAGCAGTTCATCAAGTCAATTCATCTTTCAGTCTCTTTGGGTCGAACTACGGTGTTCTGACTTCCTCATTGCACGAGAGGATACGTAGGCATAACTTAACAGTTATCGAACAAAAGTCTTTGTATATTCCCCCTCTTTCCAGCTTTATTTTCTCAGCCTCATTATCATGAGCATTTCACTCTGTTCTTACACTGACACCTTCACATCATTTATACACTTCACATTCTTTCTTTACATTGACACCTGTACATCATCTTTCCAGCTCTTTATACACAGATTGCACTGACACTACCCCTTTAAAACACAAATCTTTTAAGCGTGGATCCCGTCGAGTACGGCGGACAATCTGGGTGCTAATACCTTCCCAGGTTGTAACCAACCCCCTTTCTCAGTCTCTCTGGTTCGCAACCGTCTTATCCATCTTTTTCTAGGTCTATGCAGCATTGCCTTTCCTCCGGGATAAAAATGCCTAGCTGGCGACTCTATTCATCTCCAGTGAGTTCACGGCTGTGTGTTCTCACTGTTCCCTTCGCCGACCGTTCGCGTCTGTACCTTTATCTGGGTCAGTCCCATTTATCGGGAGCGACAATTTGTACATAAGCTAACTTCATAATATCTTTGTTTTGTGTCTCATAATTGTTTTGTGATCATTCCCATGTTCATCTCAAGTTTAGAGCCTTTTTGCATTCTTTTGAACTTCATTTGCCATCCAAAGGTCCTTAAAAAACCCTAATCAGGACATCTAACTTTAGGATACCTCTTACCACTTCATTTGTGAATATTTTCCAAATCTAATTTCCATTCTAATTTTTTGTCAAGCCTTTGGTTTTTGTATGGGGGTTTTAAGTCCCTTTGGTCATTTTTGTTTTTTTGTTCTAAGTCTTTTGTTTCACCTTTAGAACCATGTCTTCATGTGCACTCTTTCACCTTTCAATCCCAAGTGTGAATATATTTAACTTGAATATCTTCTTTCTCATTTGATCTAATATCATCCCTCATTTACATTTAGCGTTAAGTCCTAGATTTTTCAATTACCTTTGATTTTAGGAGTTTTAGTTTGTTAAACACTTAGGTTTCCCTTTTAACTTCATCCTTAGGTTTCCTTAGGGTTTAGTAACACTTTAGGGTATAGTTTGATTTTGAATCACTTAATCCCTTTAGATACTTTTAATATGATTTAGCTACTGACTTTTGAAGTGTGTTACCTTAGAAGATACCTTAGACTTAGGTATTAGCCTTAGAAGTTCACTAACATCTTTCTTAAGCTAATGTGAGTTCTTAATTGAAGTTTGCCATGTTATAATTGTTCATATTACTTCATCATGATAACATTTGTTTTGTAGGGGGGAAGATGAGGTAATCATTCTTCATTCCTTTTCTTATACATGTTGTTGAATTTGCCTTAGCACTTGTTGCTTTGTTCATAGGGCTCCCTCTTGTTCTTTAGGTTCAACTTAACTTCCTTAGGAAGTAAGTTGAATTCTAACTTGCTTTTCTTTTCCTTAGGTTTAGATTACCTCACAAACCATAGGATCACCTCTTGTACATAATAAGATAACTTAGGGTTTTGTCTTAGTCCCCCATTAGCTTTCAACTTTTTTCAACTTGAGTCTCTTCTCTCATCTTCAAACAAAATCAAAAACACTTAATAAATGCATGAAAGAATCTCTTGTGTATAGACTTATTCCATGGGGCACTTACATTCATTCAATCTTGGAATAGTGTGAGCTTGTCTAGAATGATGTACAAGTCTGATCAAGAGATTATTTTCGTAAAGAAAATCTAAAAGATACTTCTTCACAAGCTACAAAAACACCAAATAAGTTCAACAAGCTGCCGCTCCCCGGATTTTCATCCCGGTGCAGACGCGAACTGACGAGGCGATATTGAAGGTTGAGGTTGAATAGAGTCGCCAGTTAGGTATTTTTATCCTGAAGGAAATGTAATGCTGCATAAACCTAGAAAGATATGGATAAGACGGTTGCGAACCAAAGAGACTGAGTAAGGGGGTAGGTTACGACCTGGGAAGGTATTAGCATCCAGACCGTCCGTCGTACTCGACGGGATCCACGTTTACTTGATTTTGTTTAAAGGGGAATGGTATATGTGCTAAACTGTGCATAAAAAGCTAGGGAGAAAATGATGTACATATTGTCAGTGCAAAAAGAAAGTGAGTGCTCAAAACTGAGGCTAAGGAAAGAGAAACTGGGAGAAGGAGAGGAAGGAGACAAAGAGACTTTTGTTCGATAACTGTTAAGTTATGCCTACGCATCCTCTCGTGCAATGAGTAAGTCAGAACACCTTAGTTCGACTCAAAGAGACCTGGATGATTTTGTTGTGAACTGCTTGCTTGTCTATGCTCAAGTGTATGACTCGTCTGGCTCGAGTGCTAACTGTCGTGCATTAGACGGGAGAAGCGAGTTCTCGTTTTCAGAGTGAATGTGATGAGAAAAGAATCCCGAAGGAGACGTTTATTGCTTGTTTTTTGTGTTTTCAATTTTTTATTGTTTTTGGTGTTTTGCATAAGATAATAAGCTTAAGCCTTAATCGAGGGTTTGCAAACTCATTATATCACCCCTGATTAGGGATAATGAGTCTACTTAAGCATGAGATGAAAATCTCAACTTAATTACCCTAATGATGTAGGATTAATGTCATTAACCTACTTGTGACTATTAAGTGTTTTTGGATTTTGTTTTGTGTAAAGTAATGAGTTTAATCTCTAATCCGGGATTAGTGAACTCATTACACCATCCTAAGAGAAGGATAATAGATGAGAACACTTAAGATGAGGAAGACTCCTCAACTTAATCCATGGTTAGGGATTAACATCATTATATAACAAGCCTTTATTAAAGTGGATTTTAATTAAAGGTGGTATTAAGAAATGGGTTTTATGTTTGTAAGACTAAACCTGAGAGGGACTTGTCCATTAAACATTAGGGTTAGTCCCTCTGAACCAACAGACAGAGATATAACCCTAATATAAGGCCCAAGTTACAAGCTTAAGTCTTAATGATTATTAGGTGTTTTGATTAGGAGGTGTAAACAACTTAAACACTAAGTATTAAAGTTATACACTCCATCCTAAGATGAGGATACAAGCCCCTAATTCAGAGTCTTAAAACTTTAACTGTTTAGCCTTGATTATGAGATGAGAAGCAGAGACTCAAGGAGACTCAAAGGTAAAAACTAGGGGAGACTATGTACAATCCTAAATTTATCATGCTTGGATATTCCTATGGTCTGTGAGGCTTAGAGAGAGATCTTCAGATGGCCACCAAGGAAGAAGAAGCAGATGAAAAGAGAAGAGAAATGAAAATAGGTTACTTTCTTCCTAAAGAAGTTAAGTAACCTAAAAGAAAGAAAAGGAGCAAGAGAGAGCACAAGTGATTCAAACTCACTTCAAAGACAAATAAAGATTCAAATGAAAAGATAATAAGAGATTGGATGTGGAGGAAAATCCACATCTTAAACAACTTACCTGAAGCCCCTGAAATGGTTAGTATGAATGCATAAGACATGAAACAAAATGAAATAAGGCAAATGAAGATGCAATGATCAAGACCATAAGTGCAAACATAATTCAAATGTGTTATGAAATGATGCAAAGACATGTACAATGTTCATGCATGATCATACAAGAGATGAGATGCAAAGGAAAGCATGTTAGAAACTTGAAATCACATGAATACACATAAGAAGTAATGAATGCAAAAACAAACCAAATTGATGCAACAATGATCAACAAATTTTCACACATGTACTAAGGTGTCTAAAATGACATACAAATGCATGAGATGTAATGAAAAGTTCTTATGATGAAGGTATGCAAAGATGAATGCAAATGAACATGGCAAATTAGGGTTTTAAGAAAGTATGAGATGCACATGTCCACAACAGAAGGATAACACATGATAAAAATTTGAAAATGAAACCAAATGAACCCTACACACATATAAGATCACTCCCCAAAGATGGAAGTCAGAAGCTAAACCAAAGTCAAGTTATGGTTTTTCTAAGTTAGGCTAGGGTTTTGGGCACTTCTTCATGAAAAATGCCAAACAAATGGAAAATGTAATGCAAAAATATGAGTTAAATACCCTAGATACTATATGCAAAGTATGAAAGAATGCAAAAAGAACCATGTGCAAAATCATCTTGGTTGATCAGAAATGGATTTTTAAAGTTAGGGTTAGAAAAATAGGAAATTTGGAAACCCTAATTCATGGTTAATTGTCAAAACATGATCAAACCCTAAAAGAAATTTGTAAGATGAGTTTGTAAATTGTTCTAAATGTGTAAGAATGCTTTATAATTTTTTTGGTGATTTTTAAATACCTAAAGGTATTTTTAATTAATTAAAATGAATTAATTAATTAAATAATACAATTAAATGATTTAAAAAAAGATTTTTAATGCAAAAATTAAAAATAAAAAAGTTTTTGGTTTCTGAAAATTATTTAAAGACAAAATGCAAAAGATCATATTTTTTACAAAATGATTTGCTATTTTAAATAAATATATGAAATAAAAAAAATAAAAATGCAAAAGTAATTGAAAGGAAAGGCCAGGATTGCGTGGGAAGGGGATAAAGGGCTGAGATCTCAAGTCAGCTTGACTTGAGGTATGAAGATCTAAGGGACCAAATTCAAATTTTGCTTACGCGCGTGATCAAAGGGTTGAGGTTCATTCTGAGTTAATTTACTTATAATTAACTTAATTAATTAAAATTAGGGTTTAATGAAACATCTGAGCCGTTCGTACACTAACCTAATCTCAATCCAATGGTTGTGGTTCAATCTGGGCTCACTAACCCTAATGACTTTCAGATGACCGAAATAGTGCTCAGGTAATCTTCTCCGGCCAGCCCCTCAACCTATCTTCTTCCCTAGGTCATTAAACTCCCTAAATATTTCCCAGAAACATTCCCCAAGCATCAGGGAACAAGAATCAATCATCAAATAACATTTATAACACATGAACAACAAGAATCGAATCAAAACATTTTTTAGGTCAAACTTTCAGAACAACATGAAATGCTTATTTCTCAACCGTTTTCAATTTTAAACACATCAGGATGATCAGTGCAACACATAGATTCATTTTATAACCAGAAATCAAGGTTCTGAGAAAAAAGTTCTTGAGCTATACATGAGCTGGAGACCTTCAAAGATGAGCTTTCTGAGCCTTCCCTTTGTTCAAACCACCTCCACTCATCCCCCTGGTGCTAATGGCAAGCTTGGATGGGGTTTATATTGGCTATTTTGAGAGGTTTGGTTTTGGTGTATCAGAAATCGTTTTTGATATGTTGTGTTTCAGGCCATTGTGAGGGATGGGATTTGTTCCTTAGGTGATTTGTGATTGAATGGTGAAAGAATTTCTGGAGTTTGATGGCTGAGGAGTGAGAATTGAAGAGATGAAGTTTTAGGAAATTTTTGGGCAATCTGAAGTGAGTCTTGTTTCAATGCTGAATGAGTTGCTATATCACTCCCATAATGTTTGAGTAGGTCATGGAGCAGGTTAGTAGAGGTTGCTGATCACTATTCCAAGAGCACGTGAGAAATTGCAAAAAGTCAAGGTTTGGTGTACTTGAGGTATGGCAAGGTGCAGAGATGGTTTTCTGGCTTGTACTGCATCAGCTGAGTTCAAGGATGACTCTTGGATCAATTGTGGTGAGTTGTATGGCTTGGATCACGAGTTTGAAGTGGTTTTGCATTTTGGAAACTTTGTGAAGTTTGTGACAATTGGCCATGAAATGCCTTGGTTCTTGGCTGAATTCTTGTCTTGAAATGTTTCTTATCAATGTTATGATGTATAGACATGAATTAGAGGTCAAACAAGTGCTTAGAAGTCCATTTTGCACATTTCCCTCTTTGACATAAACTTGAAAATTATGTGATTTTTCCCAACTTTGACTTGCCATATCTTGAGCTCTAGGATGAATCAAGAGGAGTTCTTGTACTTTTTGAAAATGGGAAGATCCTATCTACAACTTTCATGTTCAACAAAATTTCATTTGAAACATTTTTGATCAAGAAAGAGGAGGTTGAAAATCTTTCCCAAAATGGAAAGTTTTCAAATCAAGTAATGTCCAAAAATGGCAACTTTTGCAATGGCTCAAAATTCTTCAATTTTGTGAACTTCCAAGCATTCCTAAGATCAAATAAAGATCATAGGATATCAAATTGATGATGATGACCCTTTGGAACCCTTGTTGGTGGTCTCAGATACCTTGATTCTGACTTTTCTTGCACAACAAGTTACCATTTGATCAGATGACTTCCATAATGAATTTTTGTTTCAAATTTGATACACATGCTCATTATAACATACATAGACCAATAGAATCAAGAATGGCCAACACTTTTAAGTGTAAGGTCCTCAAACCCAAAACCCTAATTTCTGGTCATCTGTGTAGGAAACCCTAAGCCTGCCTGGGTAGCTGTGCAATCCTATGGGATTTTGTGACTTTAAAGAAAACTTGGAGGTATAATATGACCATAGAAAACTCATTGACCCTATTAGTATGCTTAATGGCCTCTGAGATAGCTCAAATCACTTCTAAGATTCATTTTATCACAAACCCTAGTTATGCAACTTATGTAGTGAAATAACTATGCAGTGTGAGATGGTATGCTTATGCAATGCAATATGAAGGATCACAAGCCAAGGTGTGAGAAAAAAGAGAGGGAAATTTTAGGGTGTTTACACAAGCTAGTGAACTTAGACCCTAATCCTTGGAAACAAGTCTTTGATCAATTATCCTTGTTTGGTGTGTGTCGCTCCCGGGATTTTCATCCTAGTACAAACGCGAAAGTGGCGCGGAAAAGGTAAACTCGCCAGCCAGGAATTTTTATCCCAAAATAATGGGAAAGGTAATGCTGCACAAACCTAAGGAAGACGGAAATGACAAGGTCCTGCGAACCAAAGATTTGGGTTCAGGAGTCGGTTACGAACTGGGAAGGTATTAGCACCCCAATCCATCTGCCGTACCCGACGTGATCCACGCTTGCTTGTTTGTTTCAAAGGGTGAGAAAAATATAATTGTTGCTGAACAAATGAACTGCTAACTGGAATGGGAATGAGAAAGGAACTGGAAAAGAGAACAAAAATAAAGAATGGGGAAAATGTAGGGAAAATTAAGAATGCGCTCGAACGGGCCCTACCCCGCTGCCTACGTACCTCATCGGGATAATGAGGATCAGAGTCGACGTAGTTCGCCTAACTAGGAGGGAACTATTTGTTTGTGTTTTTTATGGCTTGAACTGCGTATGTCTATGCTCAGGCGTTGCAGGCTCGTCTGGTACAAGTGCGTTTACCGTCTTGCATGCGAGACAAGTCGTCGTGAGTTCGCGTTGTGAATGAATGAGATGAGAAGAGAAGTTCCCGCAGGAAAGTCGCTTATTCTTTGTTTTTGTCTTTTATGAGAAGTGTTTTGAATTTGTTTGTGAACATTCTCATACTAAGACCTATCCATCGCGGTGAGTATTTATACCTCGCCCCGAAACGGGACATGTATAAACACTCCGCGACAAAGTCTCGTGTCGTACAAGAAAGTTCAACCTTTATTAGGTGTTTTATTGTTTCTTTATGAGATGAGAAAGAATGACTCAAGTTTAAAAAGGACAAAACTAAGGGGGACTAAGACACACCCTAAGTTATTTATTATTCACAAAAGGGAGATCCTAATAGTTAATGAGGTTTTCTAATCCTAAGTAGGAAAAGGAAAAGAAAGAATGAAAAAGGATGCAACTTACTTCCTAATGAAGATAAGTTGATCCTAACAAAGGGGAATCCTACCAAACACAAATATGGAAGGAAGGAAATGAATTAAATGCATAAAGAAAATGCATAAAGAATAAAGGATAAAGTGAAGGAAACTTACCTCAATCTTCCCCTCTACAAAACAAAGGTTAATGTGAATTTTATTAAAAAAATAATAAAGCAAACATACCCTAATTAAATTCTAAGGAACCTTGGACCTAAACTAGACTCTATTTTAATCCTAAAGGAACTAAAAATTGCTAGGACAAAAATACAGCACCTATTACAGCCCCTAATACACAAACAGCTATGAAACTATGCCTAACACCAATCAGCTTTTTACAGCCAACATGCAGCATGAAAAAGTAGGTGTAAAAAGTCAAAACACAGCATGTACACATAACAAACAGCATACATTTTACAGCACCTATATGCAAAAACAGCTATGAAATGCAAAATCCAGAATTGATTATTTTCATTTTTAATGCAATAACTCAATGAAAAATGCACTGATTTCAACATGAACATGCAATTGAACCTAAAACAACATATATGAATGCAAGAACATGAACATTATTTATGATTATGCAAGAATTCATCACATGGTTGATTATGCAACAAGTATGCAAAAATGCACATAAACATGCATATGAACATGATGATTATTGCTTATGAACATGCAATATGATAGCTCAACAAACATACTAAACTCAATGCAAAATTCAGAATTGAATTGATGTAAATGCTATGATCAAATATGCAAACAAATGCAACCAAATGCACATACATACATGATTATGAAAAATGCCACATACATCAACATTGAAATGCAAAAATGATTTAATGCAATGCAAACATGTAAAAACAGAATGCGATATGATTATTACTTGCCAAATGATGTATGAACATGGCAAAAATATGCAAGAAACCAAGCTATGCACAAAGAAACACTAAAATGCACAATATGCGACATGAACGGAATTGTGTCGAAACGACTCAAAATGGGGGAATGAGCTACTGGAAATGGACTCAAAAATTCCCTAAAATCACTAACTAAACATGTATGAACATTAGAGGCACTATAAAGCAAGAATGAGCAATCAAATAAACCAAAAATCCAAAAATCAACAGCGTTAACCGGTTAACCATATGCGTTAACCGGTTAACAAACCTAAAACAACACTAATTTGTGGCAAAACGCACACGTTAACCGGTTAACGCTGAACAGAATTGAAAAAAAGCTTTGAAAATAAGTGCTTTTGGCCACAAACTTACTTCTAATGATCCCAAACATACCTAGGAACATGCTAACACTAATTTCTACTTAATTTGGGATTATTTACACATGATAGAACTTATAACTATCAACACTTTAAATCCAACCAAAATCACAAAATGCAAGCAACACATAAAGAAAATGAAATCAATCGCAATCAAAACGGAAAGCCATTAAAGAATGCCAAAATGGCAAGATGAAGAGAATAACTTAAAGAAGAAGTGATTAAGATCACCAACCTACGAAGCAGAGAAGTGCTTCGGTAATTGTTGCAAGAATCGGAGCTTAATCGAAGAGAAAACTGAGAAAAACCGAGAAACCGCAAAATAAATGTGTTCTTGACGTTTGGATCTTCATGCACTTCTGATAAGCCGAAACCTTCAACAAAATTCAGTAGCTTATTCTTCTCCAATCCACAAAATCAATAGAGGTTGAGGCTAAGCTTCAAGATCTTCAAGTTTCAATGTGAAACTTGAAGAGCTTATTTGAAAAGCTTTGGTGAAAAGGGAAATGGAGGAAAAGTGAGAGAGAAAAAGTGATTCTAGAGGCTAGGCTTGGAGCTAGGTTTGGGTTTGGGGCCCAAAAATTAGGCTTGGGATCCAAAATTAGGTTTGGTAGTTAGTTAGGGTTAGGGTTGGAAAAGGGAATATTCCTTGGAATACTCTATAAGATGGTAGAACATGGTGGAAGCTTCCAAGGGAAATGGAGTAGAATTGAAATGGAAAAACAAGATGGAAAGAATGAAAGGAAGCGTGGAAAGAAAGTGGAGGGAAATGCAAAACCAACTACTTTTCAAACGATTTTTCCTTTGATTTTTTTATGATTCCTCCATCATTTCTTGACCAACATTGAACCATAGGATCATTGTAACCCTAATTTCATGATCTCGGTCGTAAAAGTCCGGAGTCAATCCCTTTTTACCTAGCTTGGTTGTCTTTTCTCCGATCCCCCGATTTTCCGTCGTCCGGCCAGTCGAACCCCTTCCAAAATGAATTTTTGGACGAGATTTGAACCCTAGGCACTTGACATCATATATAAGACAAAGGAATCCACTTTGAATCAAAACTTCATGTCAAATCCCAATAGAAGTGAAACCCTAATTTGGCCCTTTTCATCAGGAAATATTGCACTGCTCGCCTCCTTTGATTAAACCCCATCTTTCCATGGCTTGTGGCTCCAAGTGAAAACTCGTGGGATATTGTGACCCCCTTGCACAAGGTTGAGAATCTTTTTGGCCCATTGATTGCCTTGGTATAGCCTTCAGTTGCTCCACCCAATGATCACATGCCTATGCCTCAGCCATGTTTCACATGATGTAATGTTTTTTGATTATTTTATGAATTTATGAATGCAAAATGCTATGCAAAATGTTGAGGAAATGAGAGGGCAAATTTTGAGGTATTACAGTGTGCTTATTCTATTATTCCATCTTGGAATGTAGTAGCAAGTACACATTCCATGGAAAAGAGTTTGAATTCACTTCATTGTGCCAAATTCATACAAAACTCTTTAAAAAAGCAAACAACGAACAATAAGTGACTTTCCTGCGGGAACTTCTTTTCTCACCTCATTTATTCTCAACACGAACTTGCGACGACTTGTCTCGCATGCAAGACGGTAAACGCACTCGTACCAGACGAGCCTACAACACCTAATCATAGACATACCCAGTTCCAACTATAAAATACACAAACAAATAGTTCCCGCCTGGTTAGGCAAACTACGTCGACTGTAATCCTCATTTTCCCGATGAGAACGTGGGCAGCATGGTAGGGCCCGTTCGAGCACATTCTTTATTTTCCCTACATTTTCCCCATTCTTTCTTTTCTTTCTCTTTTTCCATTTCCCACTCTTATTCCAGTTCCAATTAGCAGTACTTTTGTTCAACAACTTTATTCTTTCTCACCCTTTGAAACAGAGAAACAAGCGTGGATCCCGTCGGGTACGGCAGACGGTCTGGGGTGTTAATACCTTCCCAGGTTGTAACCGACTCCCGGACCCAGATCTTTGGTTCACGTGACCTTGTCCTTTCCTTCTTCTTTAGGTTTGTGCATCATTACCTTTGTCGTTCCTTAGGGATAAAAATGCCTGGCTGGCGACTCTACCTTTTTCACGCCACTTTCGCGTTTGTACTAGGATGAAAATCCCGGGAGCGACAGCTGGTGACTCTTCTAGGGATCAAACCCAAAATATCTGGTTTCCCTCGTAGAATCATTCCTAGCGTTTGTTTGTTTTTGTTTCTTTGGGTGTTTATGTGTGTGATGTTGTGTGTTTATTTACCGTTTTCATTTACAGTTTACTTTACAACATTTATTTACTGTTTACAGTATTTATTTTCACATGCATCATATACTGGACTGTGCTGGTTTCATTTTTCTGTGGGATGGGCTTTGTTACTGTGAGATGAGCTCGTAACCGGGGCTCGAGTGCACCTTAGGACTTAGAGTGGTTCCACTTTGGCTTCATGGCATCTTGCTATATTGGTAGTAGTGAGTTCCACACCTAGACTTGCGACCTTCTCGGAAATGTATTGATACCAGAATCTTTTTGTGGCAATACATAACCTTGATAGTTATGTGCAGTCAGGGGACCGATCATTGAGAACCTTTGTGGAAACATCCCTCTCTAGTGAGGACAGTGGCAGACCACATTTGTTGGCAAACCCACTTGCATCAGAGGGCCTAGTGGGAACTCGCATAGGATGGCCTGGTTCTCTCATAGGAATCCAGTTAAGGCAAACTGTTCGTATGATGATAGTATTGTACCCTTTGGGATGAATGTACTATTGTTTCTCGATTCAGTGCTTGAAGCTGGGGAATTATGAGGGATGCTTGTTTCCTTGGACTCAACTGAGACCTCCCTGAGTAGTACATAATGCAAAACCAATTCCCTGATTTGGTCATGAGCCATTTCTCAGAGATGGTGAACGTATTGTTGCTGCTCGGCTTTGAGAGTCCATGATGTTGACCCGAGTAGCACACTTGTGAGATTGGGAGGAGTTTATAGGATTGCAAGAACCTTAACCTTCAACATACCCACTGTACCAACATGCTTCAGTATTGTGATATGTTCTGTTACACATGGATTTTGAGATTTGAACCTCTGATCAGAGAGATGTTTGTGATGATGTTGTGAGCCTGCACAAACACTTGATTATATGATTGACACTACACAGACACATCACTGTTCACATGCCTTGCCTTGCATAAGCATCATGACATCATTAATCATATGTGTTCTTTTTATTCTCAGGGTTCATATTACTTTCGATCCCCGATCACATTGCTGCTTCAAGATGGAGACTCTAAGGAAGAAGAATGTCCATTATACTTTCCCACAACCAGAGACAGAGGGTATTCAGAAGTTGATCAGCTTGATGGGTGACAAAGTTCTTGATGACTTCAAAAGAGAGTTTGGAAAGATTCTGGATTATGTGAACAAGCCAACAATTGATCAGAGGGATAACCTACATTCCTTGTTTCAATTCTATGATCCACAACTACGAGTCTTTGTTTTCCCAGATTAAATCTTGACACCTACATTGGAAGAGGTCTCTAGTATCCTGAATATTCCCATTAGAGAAGGTATGCCTTACTATACTTCATAAAGGAGCCCTCCCTATGAAGACATTACTGCTGCCTGTCACTTAAGTATGCTCAGATTCAAGATGGGGCTAGAAGCCAGCCAAGGTAAGAGGATTTCTTTGGAGTTTCTCATCACAGAGGCTCATGTTATGGCATCAGGAATCAAA
Source organism: Lathyrus aphaca (assembly GCA_963966055.1). Lineage (NCBI taxonomy): Eukaryota > Viridiplantae > Streptophyta > Magnoliopsida > Fabales > Fabaceae > Lathyrus > Lathyrus aphaca. The sequence goes on from OZ014520.1 coordinate 185,486,694, forward strand.
TGGGAAGATTTCAAAGAATTACTAGCTATGATAGTGTATGGGATTAGCTTATTTCCAGGAGAGAAAGGGTTAATCAACATGGAGGCTATCACCATCTTTGTCAAAAGAAACCCAGTGCCTACATTGTTAGGTGACTTTTACTATGTGGTTCATTACAGGAATGAAAAGAGAAAGGGACATGTGAACTATTGTGCCCCCTTGTTTGCTGACTGGTTTGTAAGGAAACTCCCAAAATTAGGACCCTTTCAGGATTTAAAACAATCCTGGAAGTGGTCCAAACGATTGATGGGCTTAACCTCAGATGACATTGCTTAGGGATGCAACAAGGATCTTGTAGGCAAAGAAATCATGGTTACATGTTGGAGCTTCCCAAATGTTTCCTTGATAGGAAGGAAAGGTGGAATCAGCTACAATCCTATATTGTCCAGAAAACAATTTGGTTATCCTTTGAGAGTTGTACCATTGATTGAAGAGATAAATGAGTCACTATACTTTCCAGCAGAAGGTAACTTGAAGATGAGCATACTAGCATCCCAAGATTGGGAGGTTAGAATGATGAAGGGAAAGAAGGACTTTGGGAAAGTAGATCTAAAGACTTATGATCCTTTTGCCACCTGGTTGGAAGATCGTGTAGAGACTTTATTGCTCTCATTCTCTAAGGAACCACCTCTCTACCTTAAGGAAGTAGTCCCCATAACTTCAGTTCCTCTTCAGGAGTATCAGAAATTGGAGGCCTTGGTCAAGCAGCTCAGGCTGGAAAATCAAGAAGCCAACAACTCATGCCAGGAGTTGAAGATTCAAAACCAGAAGTTGGAAGAGAGGGCTCACCAAGCTGGAGAAATGGCCAGGCTCAAGCAGCAGGACTTTTAGGAAAGAGAACTCTATTTCAAGAAAAGGTGATTAACTGAAATTCACAAGGCGAGCTAGCGCCGAAGAGATAAGAAAGAGTTGAATGAAGCTAATGAAACTATCACCTTATGGCAAGAGAAATGGGAAGACAACTTGAAGAGGTAGAAAGAGCTGGAAGTCAAGTACAGGTTAGAGATCAAAGGTCTTCAATATTCTTTAGCTGAACAGGGAGAGCTCCTTCAGAAGGCCCACCACCAAGAGAAGATTCGTCTTCAAGATATAGCAGAGAGTCAACAGGCAGTGAAGGATGCTCAGAAAGAGATAGAGGAGTTGAAGCTTAGAGCTGATGTCAAGAAGACCAAGACTGATTCCATTGCAAACAAGGAGAGTGAGAAGGTGTTCCTGCAACAAATTGAGGAGTTGCATGCATCATTTGACCTTAGGGATCTCCTGATTCAAAAGCTCATACAGGAACCAGAACATCCAGATATAGCCCAGTTGCTGCAAGGTGTCAAATGCCTTAGCTGGAAGTTGCAGGATGTAGATCTTCCTAGGCTTTAGTCTTGCACTCATATGATTTGGACTACCCACAGGCCTGTTGTGGGATTCCTCGCTTACTGATGTACCTTTCTCTCTTTGATGTATGAACTTGTACCCTACGGGGACTTTGCTATTCCAGTTTTCTTTTGATTTACCTGAAGTCTCTGGTTGTTTTCTGTTGCATGGACACAGAATATTAACTACTGTCACTTCACATCTGAATATTACACAAGGTCTTATTGTAAAGGCTATTCTCTTAATACCGGAATGGTAAAGTAAACAAAACCTTGAGGACAAAAGGAACACATTGCATTGCATACATATCATTTGAATTTTTCTTTATTTTGCAGGTTTCTCCAGGTTACTTAACTTATCTACATTTTAGGCAAAGATTGCGAGAGTTGCCAAGACCCGACACTTCAAACAAAATATTCCTCATCAGTACGCAACACGCAACAACCAAAGTACTATCATGGATGCTATGCAAACTGAGCTCAATGAATTTCGCACTAGGATGGGGGAATTTATGTTCTTGATGCAAGGAATGTCCCAAGGACAACAGGATTTGAGGAATGCCATACAGGGTCTCACTCCTCCTCAGACTGAACCTCCTGTAGTCACTCTAGAGGTTCAAGTGAATCCCCCCAACAATAGAAATGGAGCAGGTGGAACCCTAGTTCCAGAGGCTGGCACACCAATTCTCACTCCTGTGGAAGAACGACAAGAGGATCAGTTCCCTCCTCTTAATAATGATATGGGATTTGGCATGGAAGGAATTTTTCAAGACATTTTGTTGCTAGCTGAAAAGGTTAAGGCCCTTGAGTGTAGAGACACTCTTGGGATATATGTATCTGACATGGGATTAGTTCCTGGAGTGGTCATCCCTCCCAAGTTCAGGCCACCTACTTTTGATAAGTATAACGGTAATTCCTGCCCCAAAACTCATATGCATGCTTTTTACCGAAAGATTGATGCCCATACTAGGGACGAGAAACTCTGGATGTACTATTTCTAGGACAGTCTCTCAGGAGGCTCCTTGGAATGGTATATGAAGTTGGAGAGAAGCTCTGTTCGAAGCTGGAAAGAGTTGGGGGAAGCTTTTCTTAAACAATATCAGTATAACATTGATATGGCGCCTAGCCGCACTCAGCTCCAAAGTTTGGCACAGAAGAATTCAGAGAGCTTTAAAGATTATGCACATAGATGGCATGCGGTGGCCGCCAAGGTACAACCACCATTGCTAGAAAGAGAGATGGTAGACCTTTTCATGGACACCCTTCTTGGGCACTTCATGGAAAGGTCGGTCGGGTATTCTTCAAGCAGTTTTTCAGATATTATCTTGACTGATGAAAGGATAGAGAGCTGGATTAAGCAGGGAAAGATCCAGAATGGTGGTGCTTCTGCTTCCGGTATCAAGAAACCTTTTGTGAAAAATAGGGAAGGAGAAACTGGCGCAGTGTATGCACAGAGAAGCGGAGGCAATAGAGGTGTTTATCAGCAAGTGGCTCCTGTTACTATTTTAGCTCAGCTAAATCGACAACAGGTTCAACAACCGCAACAGCAGCACCAACAAGGTTATCAGCAATGGAGGGCTCCTCGTCCCTATTATTCTCAAAAGATTAGAGAAAGGAATCTAGAAACTCCACCCATGTCTTACTCACAGCTCTTGAAGAATCTTCTCCAACTCCAAATGGTCCAGCTTAGAACTTTACAACCTCCGAGACCAAGGAAAATCCCCGAAGGTTATGATACAAACGCCCGATGCGAATTCCATTCCGGAGCCCCGGTCATACTACAAAAAATTGTAAAGCCCTGAAGCACGTTGTTCAAGACTTGTTGGATTCCAAAGCGATTAATTTTGTCCCCATTCACAATGTGATACAAAACCCCATGCCTCCTCATGGAGGTACAATTGGGGCAATTGATGATGGAGAGAATCTGAATTTGGTACATGATGTCAATAACCTGCAAACTCCATTGAGTACTGTCAAAGCTTGTTTGTCCCAGAAGGGTATATTTCCGGGTTGTAAGAATGATTGTTCAGATTGTTCTGAGGTTCCTGATGGTTGTGAGAAATTGAGAACATGGGTGCAAAGAAGTTTCTACGGTGACCATTTTCTATGATCCATCACAAGCTCCTCCTTAAGCCAGAGAGGCACCAATAACTATTACTATTGCAAGGCCAGTTATGTACCAAAGTGATATGGTCGTCCCATGGCATTACGGAGGTGAACTATATTGCAATGGCCAGAAGAAAGACTTGGCCACACCTATTATATCTCCAGCTCAGGTGGAGAACGTTGGAGTAGGAGGTTTTACTAGGATTGGAAGGTTGTTTGCGCTTGAGACACTGAGAAACAGTGTAATACCACTTAGAGTTATTGCAGAAGCCCAAGCCAAGGCTAGGGAAAAGCAACCAGTAACTACCAATGAGCTCATGCCTGTGGTTGACCCTGACATTACATTTGACAAAGAAGTAGAAAAGTTTTTAAGAATCATCAAGAAGAGTGATTATAAAATCGTGGACCATTTGCAACAGACTCCATCAAATATTTCTATCTTGTCTCTGTTAATGTGTTATGACTCTCACAGAAAAGCTCTCTTTAACATCCTGAACAAAGCCTATGTACCTCGGAATATCTCAGTGAACCAACTAGAAAATATGGTGTCTAGTGTGAACGTCAGTCATGGACTGGGATTCACTGATATGGACCTAACATTTGAGGGTCGTTCCCACAATCGGACACTGCATTTCTTTGGAGTGTAAAGGTGCAATGTTATCTGATGTATTGGTGGATATAGGTTCATCCCTGAATGTTCTTCCCAAGAAGGCATTAATGAAACCTGATTATGACGGAGTTATTCTGAAGCCCAGTGACTTGGTGGTTCAAGCGTTTGATGGATCGAGAAGATCAGTGTTTGGGGAAGTGGACTTACCAATCAAGGTAGGGCCACAAGTCTTCAATACCACATTCAATGTAATGGACATACAACTTGCATACAACTATTTACTGGGGAGGCCCTGGATCCATTCGGCAGGGGCAGTATCGTCTACGCTTCATCAGAAATTGAAATTCGTCTGGGAAGGGAAAATCGTAGCGGTCTATGGAAGAGTTGTTCAAATTGATCGTGGAAGGACTAATCAATCTTTTAGGCCAAGGCCCCAACCCTTCAAAGGGAAGCAAATGGCGAATCCTAGACCTAGTACTTTTCCTTTATGTTCCAGGTGCCATAAGAATCATTATGGAAATTGCAATCCGGGTGGTCCGACATGTTACAATTGTCAGAAAGTAGGTCATTATTCTAGAGATTGCCCACAGAAAAGAGACCCAATTCAAGGAAGGGTTTATACCATGGATGCTAGGAAGACCAAAGTCGATAATTCTCTGATTGCGGGTACATGTCTTGTTAATGATCATCCTTGTCTTTTTTTATTTGATTGTGGGGATACACATTCTTTTGTGTCTAGTAGTTGTGTGAAACGACTTGGGTTAAGAGTTTTTCCCTTGTTTCCTCCTATGGTGGTTACTACCGCTATGGACGAAACCGTAGAGGCACCCCTTATGTGTGAAAGTTGTACTTTTTCCGTGGATGGTAGAATTTTCCAAATAGATCTTATTTACTTATCCCTTAAGAAAGTTGATGTTATTTTGGGAATGGATTGGTTATCCGCCAACTCTGTGTTCATTGGGTGCAAAGAGAAGTTGATACTTATTCCATCCGTGGAAGCTCCTCCGAAAGATGTGTTGACAACAATCTTAGAAGGTACTGTTGGAATGGTAAACTTTTTGTTTGAGAATGAGAAGTCTGTTTTACTGGTCCGTACTAAAGAGGAGAGTAATGGTCCGAAAATTTTGAATATTCCAATAGTTTGTGATTTCCCATAGTTTTTCCCGAGGATGTCACTTCCTTACCTCCGGTAAGAGAAGTTGAATTCTCAGTTGACCTGATATCGGGAACGGATCCTATATCTGTTTCCCCTTATCGGATGGTACCGCTCGAGTTGAGAGAATTGAAGGATCAATTGGAAGATTTGATGGCGAAGCGTTTTGTGAGGCCATGTGTTTCACCATGGAGAGCCCCTGTTCTTTTGGTAAAGAAGAAAGATGGTGGTATGTATTTGTGCATCGATTACCGTAAGTTGAACAAGGTTACTAAAAAGAACAAGTATCCCTTACCAAGAATAGACAGCCTTTTAGATCAATTGAAAGGAGTTTGTGTGTTCTCGAAGATTGATTTAAGGTCAGGCTATCACCAAATTCGTGTAAAGAGTTCCGATGTACCAAAGACAGCGTTCAGAACCCGTTATGGTCATTACGAATTTCTAGTGATGCCTTTCAGAGTGACGAATGTTCCAACTGTATTTATGGACTACATCAACCGGATATTTCAAGCTTACTTGGATCAGTTTGTTGTAATATTTATTGATGACATTCTTATTTATTCTCGTACTCCACAAGAGCATGGAGAACATCTAATAATTGTTCTATCAATACTGCAAGAGAAACAACTTTTTTCTAAGTTTAGCAAGTGTGAGTTTTGGATGTCAGAAGTTAAATTTCTTGGACATGTTATATCTAAGGAAGGAGTAGCAGTGGATCCTTCTAAGATAGAAGTCATGATTAATCAGGAGAGACCGAGGAATGCTTCGGAAGTGAGAAGTTTCTTAGGTTTCGCAAGTTACTACCAAAGGTTCATCAAGGATTTTTCTCAGTTGGCTTTACCTTTTACTAAGCTTATTAGAAAGGATTTTGCTTACAAATGGGATTTTGGTTCGAGAAACACCACCATCCGAAGACTTTGATCTTTAGGGGAACAACCATTCTCCAAAGCACACCAAATGAATAAAAAATTTTATGAGGGCCAAAAGAAATACACGATTTAGAAATGGCTTTGTAAAATGAATTAACGGAAAACACCTCATTACCCTCCAAAGACCAACACAAACTATCCTTTTCTATATAATTTAGACGAAACCCTTGATGAACACCAAGCATTCCTTCCAGTTCCTGCTCAACGGTTGTGGTAATGTGAGGGTTATGTGTTTCAAAAAGACTGCCCTACCGAACCATTCCAGAAACCGCAGAACCAGTTGGCAGGAACACTCCCTCCGAATCAACCTGCACAGTCGAATCAGTAATCATCCTAAGACCTTCTACACACCAGCGTTTGGCAACAAGAGAGAGACCTTGAGTGAAACTTGACTGTAAAATTCCCTCTACGGAGCCACTATATGCCTGAACATGACCTGCATTGTGTTGATTGAAAACAAAATCGAAGGAGGAGGCAGACACATGGGAACATCCAAAAAATAAGACATCACATAATTAGTAGCCAAATGGAGTCCCCCATTAACCTGCCCCTGAAAGAAACATGTATGTGTCTGATATAATTCTGGCTCAATAGAAACAAACCCATAAGCTAGATCCAGAACATAAACACTTGGATTGGAAATCGACCCAACAGCCACATCCGAAACAGTAGCAGGAAATAAGACAACATTGGGCCTTCTATCGAGAGAAATACCCAAATCACCCCACTCCCACACCTCATCACGCCAACCCCCCATACCCGTCACCGAAACATCCTTTAAAAGTGACATTTTGAAAAACTTTGGATAAGACATTATAAACTAACAAGACCCATCCTATTAACGTGCCAAAAAGGACTAGAATATTTGTTTCCCAACTTAAAAGAGCAATTGTTCAAGAAACGATCTTCCATTTGGGATTTCAAAAGAGAAACAATATCCTTCCACCAAGCCGAATGGGAACTCCAAACACTACAAGAAAAATGCATTTTAGCATCAATAATTTAGCGTCGGCCACGACTCAAACGCAATTAGTGTCTAATTTACGTCAAAAATAACGGAAGCTAATATGATTATTCATTTGATATTTATTTTAAAATATGGTTTAACAGTAGCATCGGCTTAGGTCGACGCTAAGACATAAACAAACCAAATTTTTTTTTTATTGTAAACAAATTAGCGTCGCATAATAGCCGACTCTAACTATTGGAGCGAAAATATATTTGATTTCCCACCACTTTTTTTCATTTACCCCACTATTTATTTATTTATTATTTTATAAAAACACTTGCGTCGCAGAAAAGCCGATGCTAAATATTGAAGCGAATTATATTTCATTTTCCACTGGTTTTTCATTTTTTTCCCTATTTATTTATTTAATTTTATTATTTCCTACAAAAGATAGCATCGCATAAAGGCCGGCGCTAACTATTAAATATATTTTTAATGGTATTTTAAAATGTATTTTTGTTTTATGTTTTAAAATGAATTTTTATGATTTTTCTTATGAAAATATATTTTTAAATTGTTTGTGCTTATTTACTTTAGTAAAAAACAATTTCTTATTTAAAAAGTAAATTGTCATTAAAATAATTTTTAGATATAGTTTGGAAAATTAAGTCCTTTTTATGGCGTTGGTCGCTTATTGACGAAATTGCTAATTCCAATTGTAATTTTTACGAATTCAACAAAAATCCTTTGTTGTGCTTGTCTTAGATGTCAATTGGTACGTAATTTCTTTTTGTATTAGCGATTTGCGCTCCGTTGTAACTAGGTCGAGTACCTTTGATACTTTTTATCAATATACAACTTGCTTACAAAAAAATAAAATAATAATTTTGTCGAGAATTTACTAAAAAACATTTTATTTGGTAAAAGACATCTTATTTACTAGTTTCATTGTACATTTTGGACTTGTTTTTGCACCTCCTTTTGTGTGTTCTTTGTATATTTAAGCTTTTAGAAATGTAGAAAGTGTCAAAATATTTTATGTTGTTTGGCTGAAATGTTTTTTGGTTGCACTTTAATTTGGTCATCTCTACTGAGACTTTATCACTTGAATTTTTATGTGTCTGACTCGTGACTATTTATTTTTGATGTTACAGGAGGAGGAGGATTATAAGGAGGAAGTTGATGTTGGTTATCATGATTAGTATGTAGACCATTTAGGAGATTATCATTATTTTCGAACTCACTAGTATTTTGGAACTCACTAATATGTTGATGTATTTTGGAACTCAGTAATATGTTGATGTATTTTGGAACTCATTTATGTATTGATGTTGGTGTATTCAGATTATGTATTTGTAAGTAAATTTGTTTTAGATCACCTGAATTGTGGATTGATGAATCTTGATGTTGATGTATTTTGGAACTCATTAATATATTGATGTTGGTGTATTCAAATTATGTATTTGTAAGTAAATTTGTTTTGGATCACTTGAATTATGGTATTGTAAAACAGGTCTTGATCAGAACATGTGGTTTGAGTGGCAATGGTATAACGCGACGTGACGATTTCAAACAAAACCAAACCAATAATAATATTAGTAGTGTCGGCTACGAGGCCGACGCTACAAGGAAAAATACATTATCTAATATTATTAGTGGCGGCCACGAGACCGACGCTACCAACAAAACTACCAAACAAATCAAATTTGTTAGGAGGGCCAAAAGGAATACACGATTTAGAAATGGATTTGTAAAATGAATTAACGGAAAACACCTCATTACCCTCCAAAGACAAACACAAACTATCCTTTTCTCTATAATTTAGACGAAACCCTTGATGAACACCGAGCATTCCTTCCAGTTCCTGCTCAACGATTGTGGTAATGTGAGGGTTACGTGTTGCAAAAAGACTGCCCTGCTGAATCATTCTAGAAATCGCAGAACCAGTTGGCATGAACACTCCCACCGAATCAACCTGCACAGTCGAATCAGTAATCATCCTAAGACCTTCCACACGCCAGCGTTTGGCAACAAGAGAGAGAGGCCTTGAGTGAAACTTGACTGTAAAATTCCCTCTACGGAGCCACTATATGCCTGAACATGACCTGCACTGTGTTGATTGAAAACAAAATAGAAGGAGGAGGCAGACACATGGGAACATCCGAAAAATCAGACAACACATAATTAGTAGACAAAGGGAGTCCCCCATTAACCTGCCCCTGAAAGAAATATGTATATGTCTGATATAATTCTGGCTCAATAGAAACACACCCATAAGCTAGATCCAGAACATAAACACTTGGACTGGAAATCGACCCAACAGCCACATCCGAAACAATAGCAGGAAACAAGACAGCATTGGGCCTTCTATTGAGAGAAATACCCAAATCACCCCACTCCCACACCTCATCACACCAACCCCTCATACCCGTCACCGAAACATCCTTTAAAAGCGACATTTTGAACAACTTTGGATAAGACATTATAAACTATCAAGACTCGTCCAATTAACGTGCCAAAAAGGACTAGAATATCTGTTTCCCAACTTAAATGAGCAATTGTTCAAGAAACGATCTTCCATTTGGGATTTCGAAAGAGAAACAATATCCTTCCACCAAGCCGAATGAGACCTCCAAACACTACAAGAAAAATGCAATTTAGCATCAATAATTTAGTGTCGGCCACGACTTCGACGCTATTAGTGTCTAATTTACGTCACATATAATGGACGCTAATATGATTATTCATTTGATATTTATTTGTTTAATATGGATTAACAGTAGCGTCGGTTTAGGTCGACGCTAAGACATCAACAAACCAAATTTATTAATTTATTAATTATTTTTTATGGTAAACAAATTAGCGTCGCATAATAGCCGACTCTAACTATTGGAGTGAAAATATATTTGATTTCCCACCACTTTTTTTCATTTACCCCACTATTTATTTATTTATTATTTTATAAAAATACTTGCGTCGCTTTTAAAGGATGTTTAGAAAACTTTATGCGACGCTATCTTTTGTAGGAAATAATATCCAAATCATCCCACTCCCACACCTCATCACGCCAACCCCCCATACCCGTCACTGAAACATCCTTTAAAAGCGACATTTTATGATTAGTATGTAGACCATTTAGGAGTTTATCATTATTTTGGAACTCAATAGTCTTTTGGAACTCACTAATATATTGATGTATTTTGGAACTCAGTAATAATATGTTGATGTATTTTGAAACTCATTAATATATTGATGTTGGTGTATTCAGATTATGTATTTGTAAGTAAAAATATTTTAGATCACCTGATTTGTGAATTGATGAATCTTGATGTTGATGTATTTTGGAACTCATTAATATATTGATGTTGGTGTATTCAAATTATGTATTTGTAAGTAAATTTGTTTTGGATCACTTGAATTATGGTATTGTAAAACAGGTCTTGATCAGAACAGGTGGTTTGAGTGGCAATGGTATAAAGCGAACGTGACGATTTCAAACAAAACCAAACCAACAATAATACCAGTAGTGTCGGCTATGAGGCCGATGCTACAAGGAAAATTACATTGTCTAATATTATTAGTGGCGGCTACGAGACCGACGCTACCAGCAAAACTACATTGTCTAATATTATTAGTGGTGGCCAATTAGCCGACGCTATAAGCAAAAAATACACTGTCTAATATAATTAGTAGCGACCAAGACACCGACGCTACAAGCAGAAAATACACTGTCCAATATAATTAGTGGCGGACTCGATACCGACGCTACAAGCATAAAGTACGCTCTTATATTATTAGTGGCGGCCATGTGGCCGACGCTAGAAAGTACGCTTTTATATTATTAGTGGCAGACATGTGGCCGACGCTACAAGCAGAAAATACGTTGTCTAATATTATTAGTGACAACCACGTGGTCGACGCTACCATCAAATATCATGATTTCTAAAATCACGTGGAAAAAACATCGATGACAGTCAACCCAATTAAAAAACGACAAGTGGCAGTCATTATCCGCGCTAAAAACCGACGCTAAGTCAATAATTAGCTGCGTAAATTTGGTCAGCAATTAGCGATGATTTAGTGTGGGAATTTGGCTGACGCTACATGAGTGTCACACTAAAGGCCGACACTAATATTATTAGCTTTCAGCTTTGGAATGTCCACCCCAACACCCACGCTAAGCCGACGTTATGCCCCTTTTAGCGTCGGTTTTTTGGCATTAGCGAGGGCTTTTTGGCCGACGCTAATACTATGTTTTCTTGTAGTGAAATATGTCTATTAGTGACACAATCCGAAACGCATAAGCGTAAGTCTCCATAATGAGCCTTCAACACCCTAACCCAAAGATCATCCGATCCTTGTAAGATTTTCCATCTCCACTTGTTGAGAAGCACAATATTATAATCTTATATCATTTTCATACTCAAACCACCCTTTTCTTGCGGTTAAACAAAGATCATCTTATCTAGCCCAATGAGTTCTCCTTTTTGTCTTCGAGCTACCCCAAAGAAAAGCATTTTGAATCTTGGCAATATCCTTCCAAACTTTTATCGGGGCCAAGTAAAATGACAATTGAAAAATCGAGAGACTACTAAGCACTGATTTGATAAGCGTGATCCTCCCTCCAATACTCAATAACCAACTTTACCAACAAGAGAGTCTCTTCTCCAACTTGAAAATTAAGTGTGAAAATCAATATTTATTAACCTCACCAACGGGAACAATTTTACTATTTATTAACCTCATCAACGGGTATTCGTGCGAAAAAACGACTATCATACAGTTTTGTTATTAAAATCAACACAATTAATCATTATCTTAAAAAACATGAAAAAATCTTTTAAAAAATAATATTATAAGATGGAGGGAATAATATTATAATTTATTTTCTAACTATTGGAGTGAAAATATATTTGATTTCCCACCACTTTTTTTCATTTACCCCACTATTTATTTATTTATTATTTTATAAAAATACTTGCGTCGCTTTTAAAGGATGTTTAGAAAACTTTATGCGACTCTATCTTTTATAGGAAATAATATCCAAATCACCCCACTCCCACACCTCATCACGCCAACCCCCATACCCGTCACTGAAACATCCTTTAAAAGCGACATTTTATGATTAGTATGTAGACCATTTAGGAGATTATCATTATTTTGGAATTCACTAGTATTTTGGAACTCACTAGTATTTTGGAACTCACTAATATATTGATGTATTTTGGAACTCAGTAATATATTGATGTATTTTGAAACTCATTAATATATTGATGTTGGTGTATTCAGATTATGTATTTGTAAGTAAAAATATTTTAGATCACCTGAATTGTGAATTGATGAATCTTGATGTTGATGTATTTTGGAACTCGTTAATATATTGATGTTGGTGTATTCAAATTATGTATTTGTAAGTAAATTTGTTTTGGATCACTTGAATTATGGTATTGTAAAACAGGTCTTGATCAGAACAGGTGGTTTGAGTGGCAATGGTATAAAGCGAACGTGACGATTTCAAACAAAACCAAACCAACAATAATACCAGTAGTGTCGGCTATGAGGCCGATGCTACAAGGAAAATTACATTGTCTAATATTATTAGTGGCGGCTACGAGACCGACGCTACCAGCAAAACTACATTGTCTAATATTATTAGTGGTGGCCAATTAGCCGACGCTATAAGCAAAAAATACACTGTCTAATATAATTAGTAGCGACCAAGACACCGACGCTACAAGCAGAAAATACACTGTCCAATATAATTAGTGGCGGACTCGATACCGACGCTACAAGCATAAAGTACGCTCTTATATTATTAGTGGCGGCCATGTGGCCGACGCTAGAAAGTACGCTTTTATATTATTAGTGGCAGACATGTGGCCGACGCTACAAGCAGAAAATACGTTGTCTAATATTATTAGTGACAACCACGTGGTCGACGCTACCATCAAATATCATGATTTCTAAAATCACGTGGAATAAACATCGATGACAGTCAACCCAATTAAAAAACGACAAGTGGCAGTCATTATCCGCGCTAAAAACCGACGCTAAGTCAATAATTAGCTGCGTAAATTTGGTCAGCAATTAGCGATGATTTAGTGTGGGAATTTGGCTGACGCTACATGAGTGTCACACTAAAGGCCGACACTAATATTATTAGCTTTCAGCTTTGGAATGTCCACCCCAACACCCACGCTAAGCCGACGTTATGCCCCTTTTAGCGTCGGTTTTTTGGCATTAGCGAGGGCTTTTTGGCCGACGCTAATACTATGTTTTCTTGTAGTGAAATATGTCTATTAGTGACACAATCCGAAACGCATAAGCGTAAGTCTCCATAATGAGCCTTCAACACCCTAACCCAAAGATCATCCGATCCTTGTAAGATTTTCCATCTCCACTTGTTGAGAAGCACAATATTATAATCTTATATCATTTTCATACTCAAACCACCCTTTTCTTGCGGTTAAACAAAGATCATCTTATCTAGCCCAATGAGTTCTCCTTTTTGTCTTCGAGCTACCCCAAAGAAAAGCATTTTGAATCTTGGCAATATCCTTCCAAACTTTTATCGGGGCCAAGTAAAATGACAATTGAAAAATCGAGAGACTACTAAGCACTGATTTGATAAGCGTGATCCTCCCTCCAATACTCAATAACCAACTTTACCAACAAGAGAGTCTCTTCTCCAACTTGAAAATTAAGTGTGAAAATCAATATTTATTAACCTCACCAACGGGAACAATTTTACTATTTATTAACCTCATCAACGGGTATTCGTGCGAAAAAACGACTATCATACAGTTTTGTTATTAAAATCAACACAATTAATCATTATCTTAAAAAACATGAAAAAATCTTTTAAAAAATAATATTATAAGATGGAGGGAATAATATTATAATTTATTTTCTAACTATTGGAGTGAAAATATATTTGATTTCCCACCACTTTTTTTCATTTACCCCACTATTTATTTATTTATTATTTTATAAAAATACTTGCGTCGCTTTTAAAGGATGTTTAGAAAACTTTATGCGACTCTATCTTTTATAGGAAATAATATCCAAATCACCCCACTCCCACACCTCATCACGCCAACCCCCATACCCGTCACTGAAACATCCTTTAAAAGCGACATTTTATGATTAGTATGTAGACCATTTAGGAGATTATCATTATTTTGGAATTCACTAGTATTTTGGAACTCACTAGTATTTTGGAACTCACTAATATATTGATGTATTTTGGAACTCAGTAATATATTGATGTATTTTGAAACTCATTAATATATTGATGTTGGTGTATTCAGATTATGTATTTGTAAGTAAAAATATTTTAGATCACCTGAATTGTGAATTGATGAATCTTGATGTTGATGTATTTTGGAACTCATTAATATATTGATGTTGGTGTATTCAAATTATGTATTTGTAAGTAAATTTGTTTTGGATCACTTGAATTATGGTATTGTAAAACAGGTCTTGATCAGAACAGGTGGTTTGAGTGGCAATGGTATAAAGCGAACGTGACGATTTCAAACAAAACCAAACCAACAATAATACCAGTAGTGTCGGCTATGAGGCCGACGCTACAAGGAAAATTACATTGTCTAATATTATTAGTGGCGGCTACGAGACCGACGCTACCAGCAAAACTACATTGTCTAATATTATTAGTGGTGGCCAATTAGCCGACGCTATAAGCAAAAAATACACTGTCTAATATAATTAGTAGCGACCAAGACACCGACGCTACAAGTAGAAAATACACTGTCCAATATAATTAGTGGCGGCCTCGATACCGACGCTACAAGCATAAAGTACGCTCTTATATTATTAGTGGCGGCCATGTGGCCGACGCTACAAGCAGAAAGTACGCTTTTATATTATTAGTGGCAGACATGTGGCCGACGCTACAAGCAGAAAATACGTTGTCTAATATTATTAGTGACAACCACGTGGTCGACGCTACCATCAAATATCATGATTTCTAAAATCACGTGGAAAAAACATCGATGACAGTCAACCCAATTTAAAAACGACAAGTGGCAGTCATTATCCGCGCTGAAAACCGACGCTAAGTCAATAATAAGCTGCGTAAATTTGGTCAGCAATTAGCGATGATTTAGTGTGGGAATTTGGCTGACGCTACATGAGTGTCACACTAAAGGCCGACACTAATATTATTAGCTTTCAGCTTTGGAATGTCCACCCCAACACCCACGCTAAGCCGACGTTATGCCCCTTTTAGCGTCGATTTTTTGGCATTAGCGAGGGCTTTTTGGCCGACGCTAATACTATGTTTTCTTGTAGTGAAATATGTCTATTAGTGACACAATCCGAAACGCATAAGCGTAAGTCTCCATAATGAGCCTTCAACACCCTAACCCAAAGATCATCCGATCCTTGTAAGATTTTCCATCTCCACTTGTTGAGAAGCTCAATATTATAATCTTATATCATTTTCATACTCAAACCACCCTTTTCTTGCGGTTAAACAAAGATCATCTTATCTAGCCCAATGAGTTCTCCTTTTTTCTTCGAGCTACCCCAAAGAAAAGCATTTTGAATCTTGGCAATATCCTTCCAAACTTTTATCGGGGCCAAGTAAAATGACAATTGAAAAATCGAGAGACTACTAAGCACTGATTTGATAAGCGTGATCCTCCCTCCAATACTCAATAACCAACTTTACCAACAAGAGAGTCTCTTCTCCAACTTGAAAATTAAGTGTGAAAATCAATATTTATTAACCTCACCAACGGGAACAATTTTACTATTTATTAACCTCATCAACGGGTATTCGTGCGAAAAAACGACTATCATACAGTTTTGTTATTAAAATCAACACAATTAATCATTATCTTAAAAAACATGAAAAAATATTTTAAAAAATAATATTATAAGATGGAGGGAATAATATTATAATTTATTTTCTAACTATTGGAGTGAAAATATATTTGATTTCCCACCACTTTTTTTCATTTACCCCACTATTTATTTATTTATTATTTTATAAAAATACTTGCGTCGCTTTTAAAGGATGTTTAGAAAACTTTATGCGACTCTATCTTTTATAGGAAATAATATCCAAATCACCCCACTCCCACACCTCATCACGCCAACCCCCATACCCGTCACTGAAACATCCTTTAAAAGCGACATTTTATGATTAGTATGTAGACCATTTAGGAGATTATCATTATTTTGGAATTCACTAGTATTTTGGAACTCACTAGTATTTTGGAACTCACTAATATATTGATGTATTTTGGAACTCAGTAATATATTGATGTATTTTGAAACTCATTAATATATTGATGTTGGTGTATTCAGATTATGTATTTGTAAGTAAAAATATTTTAGATCACCTGAATTGTGAATTGATGAATCTTGATGTTGATGTATTTTGGAACTCATTAATATATTGATGTTGGTGTATTCAAATTATGTATTTGTAAGTAAATTTGTTTTGGATCACTTGAATTATGGTATTGTAAAACAGGTCTTGATCAGAACAGGTGGTTTGAGTGGCAATGGTATAAAGCGAACGTGACGATTTCAAACAAAACCAAACCAACAATAATACCAGTAGTGTCGGCTATGAGGCCGACGCTACAAGGAAAATTACATTGTCTAATATTATTAGTGGCGGCTACGAGACCGACGCTACCAGCAAAACTACATTGTCTAATATTATTAGTGGTGGCCAATTAGCCGACGCTATAAGCAAAAAATACACTGTCTAATATAATTAGTAGCGACCAAGACACCGACGCTACAAGTAGAAAATACACTGTCCAATATAATTAGTGGCGGCCTCGATACCGACGCTACAAGCATAAAGTACGCTCTTATATTATTAGTGGCGGCCATGTGGCCGACGCTACAAGCAGAAAGTACGCTTTTATATTATTAGTGGCAGACATGTGGCCGACGCTACAAGCAGAAAATACGTTGTCTAATATTATTAGTGACAACCACGTGGTCGACGCTACCATCAAATATCATGATTTCTAAAATCACGTGGAAAAAACATCGATGACAGTCAACCCAATTAAAAAACGACAAGTGGCAGTCATTATCCGCGCTAAAAACCGACGCTAAGTCAATAATTAGCTGCGTAAATTTGGTCAGCAATTAGCGATGATTTAGTGTGGGAATTTGGCTGACGCTACATGAGTGTCACACTAAAGGCCGACACTAATATTATTAGCTTTCAGCTTTGGAATGTCCACCCCAACACCCACGCTAAGCCGACGTTATGCCCCTTTTAGCGTCGGTTTTTTGGCATTAGCGAGGGCTTTTTGGCCGACGCTAATACTATGTTTTCTTGTAGTGAAATATGTCTATTAGTGACACAATCCGAAACGCATAAGCGTAAGTCTCCATAATGAGCCTTCAACACCCTAACCCAAAGATCATCCGATCCTTGTAAGATTTTCCATCTCCACTTGTTGAGAAGCACAATATTATAATCTTATATCATTTTCATACTCAAACCACCCTTTTCTTGCGGTTAAACAAAGATCATCTTATCTAGCCCAATGAGTTCTCCTTTTTGTCTTCGAGCTACCCCAAAGAAAAGCATTTTGAATCTTGGCAATATCCTTCCAAACTTTTATCGGGGCCAAGTAAAATGACAATTGAAAAATCGAGAGACTACTAAGCACTGATTTGATAAGCGTGATCCTCCCTCCAATACTCAATAACCAACTTTACCAACAAGAGAGTCTCTTCTCCAACTTGAAAATTAAGTGTGAAAATCAATATTTATTAACCTCACCAACGGGAACAATTTTACTATTTATTAACCTCATCAACGGGTATTCGTGCGAAAAAACGACTATCATACAGTTTTGTTATTAAAATCAACACAATTAATCATTATCTTAAAAAACATGAAAAAATCTTTTAAAAAATAATATTATAAGATGGAGGGAATAATATTATAATTTATTTTCTAACTATTGGAGTGAAAATATATTTGATTTCCCACCACTTTTTTTCATTTACCCCACTATTTATTTATTTATTATTTTATAAAAATACTTGCGTCGCTTTTAAAGGATGTTTAGAAAACTTTATGCGACTCTATCTTTTATAGGAAATAATATCCAAATCACCCCACTCCCACACCTCATCACGCCAACCCCCATACCCGTCACTGAAACATCCTTTAAAAGCGACATTTTATGATTAGTATGTAGACCATTTAGGAGATTATCATTATTTTGGAATTCACTAGTATTTTGGAACTCACTAGTATTTTGGAACTCACTAATATATTGATGTATTTTGGAACTCAGTAATATATTGATGTATTTTGAAACTCATTAATATATTGATGTTGGTGTATTCAGATTATGTATTTGTAAGTAAAAATATTTTAGATCACCTGAATTGTGAATTGATGAATCTTGATGTTGATGTATTTTGGAACTCATTAATATATTGATGTTGGTGTATTCAAATTATGTATTTGTAAGTAAATTTGTTTTGGATCACTTGAATTATGGTATTGTAAAACAGGTCTTGATCAGAACAGGTGGTTTGAGTGGCAATGGTATAAAGCGAACGTGACGATTTCAAACAAAACCAAACCAACAATAATACCAGTAGTGTCGGCTATGAGGCCGACGCTACAAGGAAAATTACATTGTCTAATATTATTAGTGGCGGCTACGAGACCGACGCTACCAGCAAAACTACATTGTCTAATATTATTAGTGGTGGCCAATTAGCCGACGCTATAAGCAAAAAATACACTGTCTAATATAATTAGTAGCGACCAAGACACCGACGCTACAAGTAGAAAATACACTGTCCAATATAATTAGTGGCGGCCTCGATACCGACGCTACAAGCATAAAGTACGCTCTTATATTATTAGTGGCGGCCATGTGGCCGACGCTACAAGCAGAAAGTACGCTTTTATATTATTAGTGGCAGACATGTGGCCGACGCTACAAGCAGAAAATACGTTGTCTAATATTATTAGTGACAACCACGTGGTCGACGCTACCATCAAATATCATGATTTCTAAAATCACGTGGAAAAAACATCGATGACAGTCAACCCAATTAAAAAACGACAAGTGGCAGTCATTATCCGCGCTGAAAACCGACGCTAAGTCAATAATTAGCTGCGTAAATTTGGTCAGCAATTAGCGATGATTTAGTGTGGGAATTTGGCTGACGCTACATGAGTGTCACACTAAAGGCCGACACTAATATTATTAGCTTTCAGCTTTGGAATGTCCACCCCAACACCCACGCTAAGCCGACGTTATGCCCCTTTTAGCGTCGATTTTTTGGCATTAGCGAGGGCTTTTTGGCCGACGCTAATACTATGTTTTCTTGTAGTGAAATATGTCTATTAGTGACACAATCCGAAACGCATAAGCGTAAGTCTCCATAATGAGCCTTCAACACCCTAACCCAAAGATCATCCGATCCTTGTAAGATTTTCCATCTCCACTTGTTGAGAAGCTCAATATTATAATCTTATATCATTTTCATACTCAAACCACCCTTTTCTTGCGGTTAAACAAAGATCATCTTATCTAGCCCAATGAGTTCTCCTTTTTTCTTCGAGCTACCCCAAAGAAAAGCATTTTGAATCTTGGCAATATCCTTCCAAACTTTTATCGGGGCCAAGTAAAATGACAATTGAAAAATCGAGAGACTACTAAGCACTGATTTGATAAGCGTGATCCTCCCTCCAATACTCAATAACCAACTTTACCAACAAGAGAGTCTCTTCTCCAACTTGAAAATTAAGTGTGAAAATCAATATTTATTAACCTCACCAACGGGAACAATTTTACTATTTATTAACCTCATCAACGGGTATTCGTGCGAAAAAACGACTATCATACAGTTTTGTTATTAAAATCAACACAATTAATCATTATCTTAAAAAACATGAAAAAATCTTTTAAAAAATAATATTATAAGATGGAGGGAATAATATTATAATTTATTTTCTAACTATTGGAGTGAAAATATATTTGATTTCCCACCACTTTTTTTCATTTACCCCACTATTTATTTATTTATTATTTTATAAAAATACTTGCGTCGCTTTTAAAGGATGTTTAGAAAACTTTATGCGACGCTATCTTTTATAGGAAATAATATCCAAATCACCCCACTCCCACACCTCATCACGCCAACCCCCATACCCGTCACTGAAACATCCTTTAAAAGCGACATTTTATGATTAGTATGTAGACCATTTAGGAGATTATCATTATTTTGGAATTCACTAGTATTTTGGAACTCACTAGTATTTTGGAACTCACTAATATATTGATGTATTTTGGAACTCAGTAATATATTGATGTATTTTGAAACTCATTAATATATTGATGTTGGTGTATTCAGATTATGTATTTGTAAGTAAAAATATTTTAGATCACCTGAATTGTGAATTGATGAATCTTGATGTTGATGTATTTTGGAACTCATTAATATATTGATGTTGGTGTATTCAAATTATGTATTTGTAAGTAAATTTGTTTTGGATCACTTGAATTATGGTATTGTAAAACAGGTCTTGATCAGAACAGGTGGTTTGAGTGGCAATGGTATAAAGCGAACGTGACGATTTCAAACAAAACCAAACCAACAATAATACCAGTAGTGTCGGCTATGAGGCCGACGCTACAAGGAAAATTACATTGTCTAATATTATTAGTGGCGGCTACGAGACCGACGCTACCAGCAAAACTACATTGTCTAATATTATTAGTGGTGGCCAATTAGCCGACGCTATAAGCAAAAAATACACTGTCTAATATAATTAGTAGCGACCAAGACACCGACGCTACAAGTAGAAAATACACTGTCCAATATAATTAGTGGCGGCCTCGATACCGACGCTACAAGCATAAAGTACGCTCTTATATTATTAGTGGCGGCCATGTGGCCGACGCTACAAGCAGAAAGTACGCTTTTATATTATTAGTGGCAGACATGTGGCCGACGCTACAAGCAGAAAATACGTTGTCTAATATTATTAGTGACAACCACGTGGTCGACGCTACCATCAAATATCATGATTTCTAAAATCACGTGGAAAAAACATCGATGACAGTCAACCCAATTAAAAAACGACAAGTGGCAGTCATTATCCGCGCTGAAAACCGACGCTAAGTCAATAATTAGCTGCGTAAATTTGGTCAGCAATTAGCGATGATTTAGTGTGGGAATTTGGCTGACGCTACATGAGTGTCACACTAAAGGCCGACACTAATATTATTAGCTTTCAGCTTTGGAATGTCCACCCCAACACCCACGCTAAGCCGACGTTATGCCCCTTTTAGCGTCGGTTTTTTGGCATTAGCGAGGGCTTTTTGGCCGACGCTAATACTATGTTTTCTTGTAGTGAAATATGTCTATTAGTGACACAATCCGAAACGCATAAGCGTAAGTCTCCATAATGAGCCTTCAACACCCTAACCCAAAGATCATCCGATCCTTGTAAGATTTTCCATCTCCACTTGTTGAGAAGCTCAATATTATAATCTTATATCATTTTCATACTCAAACCACCCTTTTCTTGCGGTTAAACAAAGATCATCTTATCTAGCCCAATGAGTTCTCCTTTTTTCTTCGAGCTACCCCAAAGAAAAGCATTTTGAATCTTGGCAATATCCTTCCAAACTTTTATCGGGGCCAAGTAAAATGACAATTGAAAAATCGAGAGACTACTAAGCACTGATTTGATAAGCGTGATCCTCCCTCCAATACTCAATAACCAACTTTACCAACAAGAGAGTCTCTTCTCCAACTTGAAAATTAAGTGTGAAAATCAATATTTATTAACCTCACCAACGGGAACAATTTTACTATTTATTAACCTCATCAACGGGTATTCGTGCGAAAAAACGACTATCATACAGTTTTGTTATTAAAATCAACACAATTAATCATTATCTTAAAAAACATGAAAAAATCTTTTAAAAAATAATATTATAAGATGGAGGGAATAATATTATAATTTATTTTCTAACTATTGGAGTGAAAATATATTTGATTTCCCACCACTTTTTTTCATTTACCCCACTATTTATTTATTTATTATTTTATAAAAATACTTGCGTCGCTTTTAAAGGATGTTTAGAAAACTTTATGCGACGCTATCTTTTATAGGAAATAATATCCAAATCACCCCACTCCCACACCTCATCACGCCAACCCCCATACCCGTCACTGAAACATCCTTTAAAAGCGACATTTTATGATTAGTATGTAGACCATTTAGGAGATTATCATTATTTTGGAATTCACTAGTATTTTGGAACTCACTAGTATTTTGGAACTCACTAATATATTGATGTATTTTGGAACTCAGTAATATATTGATGTATTTTGAAACTCATTAATATATTGATGTTGGTGTATTCAGATTATGTATTTGTAAGTAAAAATATTTTAGATCACCTGAATTGTGAATTGATGAATCTTGATGTTGATGTATTTTGGAACTCATTAATATATTGATGTTGGTGTATTCAAATTATGTATTTGTAAGTAAATTTGTTTTGGATCACTTGAATTATGGTATTGTAAAACAGGTCTTGATCAGAACAGGTGGTTTGAGTGGCAATGGTATAAAGCGAACGTGACGATTTCAAACAAAATCAAACCAACAATAATACCAGTAGTGTCGGCTATGAGGCCGACGCTACAAGGAAAATTACATTGTCTAATATTATTAGTGGCGGCTACGAGACCGACGCTACCAGCAAAACTACATTGTCTAATATTATTAGTGGTGGCCAATTAGCCGACGCTATAAGCAAAAAATACACTGTCTAATATAATTAGTAGCGACCAAGACACCGACGCTACAAGTAGAAAATACACTGTCCAATATAATTAGTGGCGGCCTCGATACCGACGCTACAAGCATAAAGTACGCTCTTATATTATTAGTGGCGGCCATGTGGCCGACGCTACAAGCAGAAAGTACGCTTTTATATTATTAGTGGCAGACATGTGGCCGACGCTACAAGCAGAAAATACGTTGTCTAATATTATTAGTGACAACCACGTGGTCGACGCTACCATCAAATATCATGATTTCTAAAATCACGTGGAAAAAACATCGATGACAGTCAACCCAATTAAAAAACGACAAGTGGCAGTCATTATCCGCGCTGAAAACCGACGCTAAGTCAATAATTAGCTGCGTAAATTTGGTCAGCAATTAGCGATGATTTAGTGTGGGAATTTGGCTGACGCTACATGAGTGTCACACTAAAGGCCGACACTAATATTATTAGCTTTCAGCTTTGGAATGTCCACCCCAACACCCACGCTAAGCCGACGTTATGCCCCTTTTAGCGTCGGTTTTTTGGCATTAGCGAGGGCTTTTTGGCCGACGCTAATACTATGTTTTCTTGTAGTGAAATATGTCTATTAGTGACACAATCTGAAACGCATAAGCGTAAGTCTCCATAATGAGCCTTCAACACCCTAACCCAAAGATCATCCGATCCTTGTAAGATTTTCCATCTCCACTTGTTGAGAAGCTCAATATTATAATCTTATATCATTTTCATACTCAAACCACCCTTTTCTTGCGGTTAAACAAAGATCATCTTATCTAGCCCAATGAGTTCTCCTTTTTGTCTTCGAGCTACCCCAAAGAAAAGCATTTTGAATCTTGGCAATATCCTTCCAAACTTTTATCGGGGCCAAGTAAAATGACAATTGAAAAATCGAGAGACTACTAAGCACTGATTTGATAAGCGTGATCCTCCCTCCAATACTCAATAACCAACTTTACCAACAAGAGAGTCTCTTCTCCAACTTGAAAATTAATTGTGAAAATCAATATTTATTAACCTCACCAACGGGAACAATTTTACTATTTATTAACCTCATCAACGGGTATTCGTGCGAAAAAACGACTATCATACAGTTTTGTTATTAAAATCAACACAATTAATCATTATCTTAAAAAACATGAAAAAATCTTTTAAAAAATAATATTATAAGATGGAGGGAATAATATTATAATTTATTTTCTAACTATTGGAGTGAAAATATATTTGATTTCCCACCACTTTTTTTCATTTACCCCACTATTTATTTATTTATTATTTTATAAAAATACTTGCGTCGCTTTTAAAGGATGTTTAGTAAACTTTATGCGACGCTATCTTTTATAGGAAATAATATCCAAATCACCCCACTCCCACACCTCATCACGCCAACCCCCATACCCGTCACTGAAACATCCTTTAAAAGCGACATTTTATGATTAGTATGTAGACCATTTAGGAGATTATCATTATTTTGGAATTCACTAGTATTTTGGAACTCACTAGTATTTTGGAACTCACTAATATATTGATGTATTTTGGAACTCAGTAATATATTGATGTATTTTGAAACTCATTAATATATTGATGTTGGTGTATTCAGATTATGTATTTGTAAGTAAAAATATTTTAGATCACCTGAATTGTGAATTGATGAATCTTGATGTTGATGTATTTTGGAACTCATTAATATATTGATGTTGGTGTATTCAAATTATGTATTTGTAAGTAAATTTGTTTTGGATCACTTGAATTATGGTATTGTAAAACAGGTCTTGATCAGAACAGGTGGTTTGAGTGGCAATGGTATAAAGCGAACGTGACGATTTCAAACAAAACCAAACCAACAATAATACCAGTAGTGTCGGCTATGAGGCCGACGCTACAAGGAAAATTACATTGTCTAATATTATTAGTGGCGGCTACGAGACCGACGCTACCAGCAAAACTACATTGTCTAATATTATTAGTGGTGGCCAATTAGCCGACGCTATAAGCAAAAAATACACTGTCTAATATAATTAGTAGCGACCAAGACACCGACGCTACAAGTAGAAAATACACTGTCCAATATAATTAGTGGCGGCCTCGATACCGACGCTACAAGCATAAAGTACGCTCTTATATTATTAGTGGCGGCCATGTGGCCGACGCTACAAGCAGAAAGTACGCTTTTATATTATTAGTGGCAGACATGTGGCCGACGCTACAAGCAGAAAATACGTTGTCTAATATTATTAGTGACAACCACGTGGTCGACGCTACCATCAAATATCATGATTTCTAAAATCACGTGGAAAAAACATCGATGACAGTCAACCCAATTAAAAAACGACAAGTGGCAGTCATTATCCGCGCTGAAAACCGACGCTAAGTCAATAATTAGCTGCGTAAATTTGGTCAGCAATTAGCGATGATTTAGTGTGGGAATTTGGCTGACGCTACATGAGTGTCACACTAAAGGCCGACACTAATATTATTAGCTTTCAGCTTTGGAATGTCCACCCCAACACCCACGCTAAGCCGACGTTATGCCCCTTTTAGCGTCGGTTTTTTGGCATTAGCGAGGGCTTTTTGGCCGACGCTAATACTATGTTTTCTTGTAGTGAAATATGTCTATTAGTGACACAATCTGAAACGCATAAGCGTAAGTCTCCATAATGAGCCTTCAACACCCTAACCCAAAGATCATCCGATCCTTGTAAGATTTTCCATCTCCACTTGTTGAGAAGCTCAATATTATAATCTTATATCATTTTCATACTCAAACCACCCTTTTCTTGCGGTTAAACAAAGATCATCTTATCTAGCCCAATGAGTTCTCCTTTTTGTCTTCGAGCTACCCCAAAGAAAAGCATTTTGAATCTTGGCAATATCCTTCCAAACTTTTATCGGGGCCAAGTAAAATGACAATTGAAAAATCGAGAGACTACTAAGCACTGATTTGATAAGCGTGATCCTCCCTCCAATACTCAATAACCAACTTTACCAACAAGAGAGTCTCTTCTCCAACTTGAAAATTAATTGTGAAAATCAATATTTATTAACCTCACCAACGGGAACAATTTTACTATTTATTAACCTCATCAACGGGTATTCGTGCGAAAAAACGACTATCATACAGTTTTGTTATTAAAATCAACACAATTAATCATTATCTTAAAAAACATGAAAAAATCTTTTAAAAAATAATATTATAAGATGGAGGGAATAATATTATAATTTATTTTCTAACTATTGGAGTGAAAATATATTTGATTTCCCACCACTTTTTTTCATTTACCCCACTATTTATTTATTTATTATTTTATAAAAATACTTGCGTCGCTTTTAAAGGATGTTTAGAAAACTTTATGCGACGCTATCTTTTATAGGAAATAATATCCAAATCACCCCACTCCCACACCTCATCACGCCAACCCCCATACCCGTCACTGAAACATCCTTTAAAAGCGACATTTTATGATTAGTATGTAGACCATTTAGGAGATTATCATTATTTTGGAATTCACTAGTATTTTGGAACTCACTAGTATTTTGGAACTCACTAATATATTGATGTATTTTGGAACTCAGTAATATATTGATGTATTTTGAAACTCATTAATATATTGATGTTGGTGTATTCAGATTATGTATTTGTAAGTAAAAATATTTTAGATCACCTGAATTGTGAATTGATGAATCTTGATGTTGATGTATTTTGGAACTCATTAATATATTGATGTTGGTGTATTCAAATTATGTATTTGTAAGTAAATTTGTTTTGGATCACTTGAATTATGGTATTGTAAAACAGGTCTTGATCAGAACAGGTGGTTTGAGTGGCAATGGTATAAAGCGAACGTGACGATTTCAAACAAAATCAAACCAACAATAATACCAGTAGTGTCGGCTATGAGGCCGACGCTACAAGGAAAATTACATTGTCTAATATTATTAGTGGCGGCTACGAGACCGACGCTACCAGCAAAACTACATTGTCTAATATTATTAGTGGTGGCCAATTAGCCGACGCTATAAGCAAAAAATACACTGTCTAATATAATTAGTAGCGACCAAGACACCGACGCTACAAGTAGAAAATACACTGTCCAATATAATTAGTGGCGGCCTCGATACCGACGCTACAAGCATAAAGTACGCTCTTATATTATTAGTGGCGGCCATGTGGCCGACGCTACAAGCAGAAAGTACGCTTTTATATTATTAGTGGCAGACATGTGGCCGACGCTACAAGCAGAAAATACGTTGTCTAATATTATTAGTGACAACCACGTGGTCGACGCTACCATCAAATATCATGATTTCTAAAATCACGTGGAAAAAACATCGATGACAGTCAACCCAATTAAAAAACGACAAGTGGCAGTCATTATCCGCGCTGAAAACCGACGCTAAGTCAATAATTAGCTGCGTAAATTTGGTCAGCAATTAGCGATGATTTAGTGTGGGAATTTGGCTGACGCTACATGAGTGTCACACTAAAGGCCGACACTAATATTATTAGCTTTCAGCTTTGGAATGTCCACCCCAACACCCACGCTAAGCCGACGTTATGCCCCTTTTAGCGTCGGTTTTTTGGCATTAGCGAGGGCTTTTTGGCCGACGCTAATACTATGTTTTCTTGTAGTGAAATATGTCTATTAGTGACACAATCCAAAACGCATAAGCGTAAGTCTCCATAATGAGCCTTCAACACCCTAACCCAAAGATCATCCGATCCTTGTAAGATTTTCCATCTCCACTTGTTGAGAAGCTCAATATTATAATCTTATATCATTTTCATACTCAAACCACCCTTTTCTTGCGGTTAAACAAAGATCATCTTATCTAGCCCAATGAGTTCTCCTTTTTGTCTTCGAGCTACCCCAAAGAAAAGCATTTTGAATCTTGGCAATATCCTTCCAAACTTTTATCGGGGCCAAGTAAAATGACAATTGAAAAATCGAGAGACTACTAAGCACTGATTTGATAAGCGTGATCCTCCCTCCAATACTCAATAACCAACTTTACCAACAAGAGAGTCTCTTCTCCAACTTGAAAATTAATTGTGAAAATCAATATTTATTAACCTCACCAACGGGAACAATTTTACTATTTATTAACCTCATCAACGGGTATTCGTGCGAAAAAACGACTATCATACAGTTTTGTTATTAAAATCAACACAATTAATCATTATCTTAAAAAACATGAAAAAATCTTTTAAAAAATAATATTATAATATGGAGGGAATAATATTATAATTTATTTTCTAACTATTGGAGTGAAAATATATTTGATTTCCCACCACTTTTTTTCATTTACCCCACTATTTATTTATTTATTATTTTATAAAAATACTTGCGTCGCTTTTAAAGGATGTTTAGAAAACTTTATGCGACGCTATCTTTTATAGGAAATAATATCCAAATCACCCCACTCCCACACCTCATCACGCCAACCCCCATACCCGTCACTGAAACATCCTTTAAAAGCGACATTTTATGATTAGTATGTAGACCATTTAGGAGATTATCATTATTTTGGAATTCACTAGTATTTTGGAACTCACTAGTATTTTGGAACTCACTAATATATTGATGTATTTTGGAACTCAGTAATATATTGATGTATTTTGAAACTCATTAATATATTGATGTTGGTGTATTCAGATTATGTATTTGTAAGTAAAAATATTTTAGATCACCTGAATTGTGAATTGATGAATCTTGATGTTGATGTATTTTGGAACTCATTAATATATTGATGTTGGTGTATTCAAATTATGTATTTGTAAGTAAATTTGTTTTGGATCACTTGAATTATGGTATTGTAAAACAGGTCTTGATCAGAACAGGTGGTTTGAGTGGCAATGGTATAAAGCGAACGTGACGATTTCAAACAAAACCAAACCAACAATAATACCAGTAGTGTCGGCTATGAGGCCGACGCTACAAGGAAAATTACATTGTCTAATATTATTAGTGGCGGCTACGAGACCGACGCTACCAGCAAAACTACATTGTCTAATATTATTAGTGGTGGCCAATTAGCCGACGCTATAAGCAAAAAATACACTGTCTAATATAATTAGTAGCGACCAAGACACCGACGCTACAAGTAGAAAATACACTGTCCAATATAATTAGTGGCGGCCTCGATACCGACGCTACAAGCATAAAGTACGCTCTTATATTATTAGTGGCGGCCATGTGGCCGACGCTACAAGCAGAAAGTACGCTTTTATATTATTAGTGGCAGACATGTGGCCGACGCTACAAGCAGAAAATACGTTGTCTAATATTATTAGTGACAACCACGTGGTCGACGCTACCATCAAATATCATGATTTCTAAAATCACGTGGAAAAAACATCGATGACAGTCAACCCAATTAAAAAACGACAAGTGGCAGTCATTATCCGCGCTGAAAACCGACGCTAAGTCAATAATTAGCTGCGTAAATTTGGTCAGCAATTAGCGATGATTTAGTGTGGGAATTTGGCTGACGCTACATGAGTGTCACACTAAAGGCCGACACTAATATTATTAGCTTTCAGCTTTGGAATGTCCACCCCAACACCCACGCTAAGCCGACGTTATGCCCCTTTTAGCGTCGGTTTTTTGGCATTAGCGAGGGCTTTTTGGCCGACGCTAATACTATGTTTTCTTGTAGTGAAATATGTCTATTAGTGACACAATCCGAAACGCATAAGCGTAAGTCTCCATAATGAGCCTTCAACACCCTAACCCAAAGATCATCCGATCCTTGTAAGATTTTCCATCTCCACTTGTTGAGAAGCTCAATATTATAATCTTATATCATTTTCATACTCAAACCACCCTTTTCTTGCGGTTAAACAAA
This sequence comes from Lathyrus aphaca, assembly GCA_963966055.1. Taxonomy (NCBI): domain Eukaryota; kingdom Viridiplantae; phylum Streptophyta; class Magnoliopsida; order Fabales; family Fabaceae; genus Lathyrus; species Lathyrus aphaca. The sequence goes on from OZ014520.1 coordinate 185,516,532, forward strand.
GATCATCTTATCTAGCCCAATGAGTTCTCCTTTTTTCTTCGAGCTACCCCAAAGAAAAGCATTTTGAATCTTGGCAATATCCTTCCAAACTTTTATCGGGGCCAAGTAAAATGACAATTGAAAAATCGAGAGACTACTAAGCACTGATTTGATAAGCGTGATCCTCCCTCCAATACTCAATAACCAACTTTACCAACAAGAGAGTCTCTTCTCCAACTTGAAAATTAAGTGTGAAAATCAATATTTATTAACCTCACCAACGGGAACAATTTTACTATTTATTAACCTCATCAACGGGTATTCGTGCGAAAAAACGACTATCATACAGTTTTGTTATTAAAATCAACACAATTAATCATTATCTTAAAAAACATGAAAAAATCTTTTAAAAAATAATATTATAAGATGGAGGGAATAATATTATAATTTATTTTCTAACTATTGGAGTGAAAATATATTTGATTTCCCACCACTTTTTTTCATTTACCCCACTATTTATTTATTTATTATTTTATAAAAATACTTGCGTCGCTTTTAAAGGATGTTTAGAAAACTTTATGCGACGCTATCTTTTATAGGAAATAATATCCAAATCACCCCACTCCCACACCTCATCACGCCAACCCCCATACCCGTCACTGAAACATCCTTTAAAAGCGACATTTTATGATTAGTATGTAGACCATTTAGGAGATTATCATTATTTTGGAATTCACTAGTATTTTGGAACTCACTAGTATTTTGGAACTCACTAATATATTGATGTATTTTGGAACTCAGTAATATATTGATGTATTTTGAAACTCATTAATATATTGATGTTGGTGTATTCAGATTATGTATTTGTAAGTAAAAATATTTTAGATCACCTGAATTGTGAATTGATGAATCTTGATGTTGATGTATTTTGGAACTCATTAATATATTGATGTTGGTGTATTCAAATTATGTATTTGTAAGTAAATTTGTTTTGGATCACTTGAATTATGGTATTGTAAAACAGGTCTTGATCAGAACAGGTGGTTTGAGTGGCAATGGTATAAAGCGAACGTGACGATTTCAAACAAAATCAAACCAACAATAATACCAGTAGTGTCGGCTATGAGGCCGACGCTACAAGGAAAATTACATTGTCTAATATTATTAGTGGCGGCTACGAGACCGACGCTACCAGCAAAACTACATTGTCTAATATTATTAGTGGTGGCCAATTAGCCGACGCTATAAGCAAAAAATACACTGTCTAATATAATTAGTAGCGACCAAGACACCGACGCTACAAGTAGAAAATACACTGTCCAATATAATTAGTGGCGGCCTCGATACCGACGCTACAAGCATAAAGTACGCTCTTATATTATTAGTGGCGGCCATGTGGCCGACGCTACAAGCAGAAAGTACGCTTTTATATTATTAGTGGCAGACATGTGGCCGACGCTACAAGCAGAAAATACGTTGTCTAATATTATTAGTGACAACCACGTGGTCGACGCTACCATCAAATATCATGATTTCTAAAATCACGTGGAAAAAACATCGATGACAGTCAACCCAATTAAAAAACGACAAGTGGCAGTCATTATCCGCGCTGAAAACCGACGCTAAGTCAATAATTAGCTGCGTAAATTTGGTCAGCAATTAGCGATGATTTAGTGTGGGAATTTGGCTGACGCTACATGAGTGTCACACTAAAGGCCGACACTAATATTATTAGCTTTCAGCTTTGGAATGTCCACCCCAACACCCACGCTAAGCCGACGTTATGCCCCTTTTAGCGTCGGTTTTTTGGCATTAGCGAGGGCTTTTTGGCCGACGCTAATACTATGTTTTCTTGTAGTGAAATATGTCTATTAGTGACACAATCTGAAACGCATAAGCGTAAGTCTCCATAATGAGCCTTCAACACCCTAACCCAAAGATCATCCGATCCTTGTAAGATTTTCCATCTCCACTTGTTGAGAAGCTCAATATTATAATCTTATATCATTTTCATACTCAAACCACCCTTTTCTTGCGGTTAAACAAAGATCATCTTATCTAGCCCAATGAGTTCTCCTTTTTGTCTTCGAGCTACCCCAAAGAAAAGCATTTTGAATCTTGGCAATATCCTTCCAAACTTTTATCGGGGCCAAGTAAAATGACAATTGAAAAATCGAGAGACTACTAAGCACTGATTTGATAAGCGTGATCCTCCCTCCAATACTCAATAACCAACTTTACCAACAAGAGAGTCTCTTCTCCAACTTGAAAATTAATTGTGAAAATCAATATTTATTAACCTCACCAACGGGAACAATTTTACTATTTATTAACCTCATCAACGGGTATTCGTGCGAAAAAACGACTATCATACAGTTTTGTTATTAAAATCAACACAATTAATCATTATCTTAAAAAACATGAAAAAATCTTTTAAAAAATAATATTATAAGATGGAGGGAATAATATTATAATTTATTTTCTAACTATTGGAGTGAAAATATATTTGATTTCCCACCACTTTTTTTCATTTACCCCACTATTTATTTATTTATTATTTTATAAAAATACTTGCGTCGCTTTTAAAGGATGTTTAGTAAACTTTATGCGACGCTATCTTTTATAGGAAATAATATCCAAATCACCCCACTCCCACACCTCATCACGCCAACCCCCATACCCGTCACTGAAACATCCTTTAAAAGCGACATTTTATGATTAGTATGTAGACCATTTAGGAGATTATCATTATTTTGGAATTCACTAGTATTTTGGAACTCACTAGTATTTTGGAACTCACTAATATATTGATGTATTTTGGAACTCAGTAATATATTGATGTATTTTGAAACTCATTAATATATTGATGTTGGTGTATTCAGATTATGTATTTGTAAGTAAAAATATTTTAGATCACCTGAATTGTGAATTGATGAATCTTGATGTTGATGTATTTTGGAACTCATTAATATATTGATGTTGGTGTATTCAAATTATGTATTTGTAAGTAAATTTGTTTTGGATCACTTGAATTATGGTATTGTAAAACAGGTCTTGATCAGAACAGGTGGTTTGAGTGGCAATGGTATAAAGCGAACGTGACGATTTCAAACAAAACCAAACCAACAATAATACCAGTAGTGTCGGCTATGAGGCCGACGCTACAAGGAAAATTACATTGTCTAATATTATTAGTGGCGGCTACGAGACCGACGCTACCAGCAAAACTACATTGTCTAATATTATTAGTGGTGGCCAATTAGCCGACGCTATAAGCAAAAAATACACTGTCTAATATAATTAGTAGCGACCAAGACACCGACGCTACAAGTAGAAAATACACTGTCCAATATAATTAGTGGCGGCCTCGATACCGACGCTACAAGCATAAAGTACGCTCTTATATTATTAGTGGCGGCCATGTGGCCGACGCTACAAGCAGAAAGTACGCTTTTATATTATTAGTGGCAGACATGTGGCCGACGCTACAAGCAGAAAATACGTTGTCTAATATTATTAGTGACAACCACGTGGTCGACGCTACCATCAAATATCATGATTTCTAAAATCACGTGGAAAAAACATCGATGACAGTCAACCCAATTAAAAAACGACAAGTGGCAGTCATTATCCGCGCTGAAAACCGACGCTAAGTCAATAATTAGCTGCGTAAATTTGGTCAGCAATTAGCGATGATTTAGTGTGGGAATTTGGCTGACGCTACATGAGTGTCACACTAAAGGCCGACACTAATATTATTAGCTTTCAGCTTTGGAATGTCCACCCCAACACCCACGCTAAGCCGACGTTATGCCCCTTTTAGCGTCGGTTTTTTGGCATTAGCGAGGGCTTTTTGGCCGACGCTAATACTATGTTTTCTTGTAGTGAAATATGTCTATTAGTGACACAATCTGAAACGCATAAGCGTAAGTCTCCATAATGAGCCTTCAACACCCTAACCCAAAGATCATCCGATCCTTGTAAGATTTTCCATCTCCACTTGTTGAGAAGCTCAATATTATAATCTTATATCATTTTCATACTCAAACCACCCTTTTCTTGCGGTTAAACAAAGATCATCTTATCTAGCCCAATGAGTTCTCCTTTTTGTCTTCGAGCTACCCCAAAGAAAAGCATTTTGAATCTTGGCAATATCCTTCCAAACTTTTATCGGGGCCAAGTAAAATGACAATTGAAAAATCGAGAGACTACTAAGCACTGATTTGATAAGCGTGATCCTCCCTCCAATACTCAATAACCAACTTTACCAACAAGAGAGTCTCTTCTCCAACTTGAAAATTAATTGTGAAAATCAATATTTATTAACCTCACCAACGGGAACAATTTTACTATTTATTAACCTCATCAACGGGTATTCGTGCGAAAAAACGACTATCATACAGTTTTGTTATTAAAATCAACACAATTAATCATTATCTTAAAAAACATGAAAAAATCTTTTAAAAAATAATATTATAAGATGGAGGGAATAATATTATAATTTATTTTCTAACTATTGGAGTGAAAATATATTTGATTTCCCACCACTTTTTTTCATTTACCCCACTATTTATTTATTTATTATTTTATAAAAATACTTGCGTCGCTTTTAAAGGATGTTTAGAAAACTTTATGCGACGCTATCTTTTATAGGAAATAATATCCAAATCACCCCACTCCCACACCTCATCACGCCAACCCCCATACCCGTCACTGAAACATCCTTTAAAAGCGACATTTTATGATTAGTATGTAGACCATTTAGGAGATTATCATTATTTTGGAATTCACTAGTATTTTGGAACTCACTAGTATTTTGGAACTCACTAATATATTGATGTATTTTGGAACTCAGTAATATATTGATGTATTTTGAAACTCATTAATATATTGATGTTGGTGTATTCAGATTATGTATTTGTAAGTAAAAATATTTTAGATCACCTGAATTGTGAATTGATGAATCTTGATGTTGATGTATTTTGGAACTCATTAATATATTGATGTTGGTGTATTCAAATTATGTATTTGTAAGTAAATTTGTTTTGGATCACTTGAATTATGGTATTGTAAAACAGGTCTTGATCAGAACAGGTGGTTTGAGTGGCAATGGTATAAAGCGAACGTGACGATTTCAAACAAAATCAAACCAACAATAATACCAGTAGTGTCGGCTATGAGGCCGACGCTACAAGGAAAATTACATTGTCTAATATTATTAGTGGCGGCTACGAGACCGACGCTACCAGCAAAACTACATTGTCTAATATTATTAGTGGTGGCCAATTAGCCGACGCTATAAGCAAAAAATACACTGTCTAATATAATTAGTAGCGACCAAGACACCGACGCTACAAGTAGAAAATACACTGTCCAATATAATTAGTGGCGGCCTCGATACCGACGCTACAAGCATAAAGTACGCTCTTATATTATTAGTGGCGGCCATGTGGCCGACGCTACAAGCAGAAAGTACGCTTTTATATTATTAGTGGCAGACATGTGGCCGACGCTACAAGCAGAAAATACGTTGTCTAATATTATTAGTGACAACCACGTGGTCGACGCTACCATCAAATATCATGATTTCTAAAATCACGTGGAAAAAACATCGATGACAGTCAACCCAATTAAAAAACGACAAGTGGCAGTCATTATCCGCGCTGAAAACCGACGCTAAGTCAATAATTAGCTGCGTAAATTTGGTCAGCAATTAGCGATGATTTAGTGTGGGAATTTGGCTGACGCTACATGAGTGTCACACTAAAGGCCGACACTAATATTATTAGCTTTCAGCTTTGGAATGTCCACCCCAACACCCACGCTAAGCCGACGTTATGCCCCTTTTAGCGTCGGTTTTTTGGCATTAGCGAGGGCTTTTTGGCCGACGCTAATACTATGTTTTCTTGTAGTGAAATATGTCTATTAGTGACACAATCCGAAACGCATAAGCGTAAGTCTCCATAATGAGCCTTCAACACCCTAACCCAAAGATCATCCGATCCTTGTAAGATTTTCCATCTCCACTTGTTGAGAAGCTCAATATTATAATCTTATATCATTTTCATACTCAAACCACCCTTTTCTTGCGGTTAAACAAAGATCATCTTATCTAGCCCAATGAGTTCTCCTTTTTGTCTTCGAGCTACCCCAAAGAAAAGCATTTTGAATCTTGGCAATATCCTTCCAAACTTTTATCGGGGCCAAGTAAAATGACAATTGAAAAATCGAGAGACTACTAAGCACTGATTTGATAAGCGTGATCCTCCCTCCAATACTCAATAACCAACTTTACCAACAAGAGAGTCTCTTCTCCAACTTGAAAATTAATTGTGAAAATCAATATTTATTAACCTCACCAACGGGAACAATTTTACTATTTATTAACCTCATCAACGGGTATTCGTGCGAAAAAACGACTATCATACAGTTTTGTTATTAAAATCAACACAATTAATCATTATCTTAAAAAACATGAAAAAATCTTTTAAAAAATAATATTATAATATGGAGGGAATAATATTATAATTTATTTTCTAACTATTGGAGTGAAAATATATTTGATTTCCCACCACTTTTTTTCATTTACCCCACTATTTATTTATTTATTATTTTATAAAAATACTTGCGTCGCTTTTAAAGGATGTTTAGAAAACTTTATGCGACGCTATCTTTTATAGGAAATAATATCCAAATCACCCCACTCCCACACCTCATCACGCCAACCCCCATACCCGTCACTGAAACATCCTTTAAAAGCGACATTTTATGATTAGTATGTAGACCATTTAGGAGATTATCATTATTTTGGAATTCACTAGTATTTTGGAACTCACTAGTATTTTGGAACTCACTAATATATTGATGTATTTTGGAACTCAGTAATATATTGATGTATTTTGAAACTCATTAATATATTGATGTTGGTGTATTCAGATTATGTATTTGTAAGTAAAAATATTTTAGATCACCTGAATTGTGAATTGATGAATCTTGATGTTGATGTATTTTGGAACTCATTAATATATTGATGTTGGTGTATTCAAATTATGTATTTGTAAGTAAATTTGTTTTGGATCACTTGAATTATGGTATTGTAAAACAGGTCTTGATCAGAACAGGTGGTTTGAGTGGCAATGGTATAAAGCGAACGTAACGATTTCAAACAAAATCAAACCAACAATAATACCAGTAGTGTCGGCTATGAGGCCGACGCTACAAGGAAAATTACATTGTCTAATATTATTAGTGGTGGCTACGAGACCGACGCTACCAGCAAAACTACATTGTCTAATATTATTAGTGGTGGCCAATTAGCCGACGCTATAAGCAAAAAATACACTGTCTAATATAATTAGTAGCGACCAAGACACCGACGCTACAAGTAGAAAATACATTGTCCAATATAATTAGTGGCGGCCTCGATACCGACGCTACAAGCATAAAGTACGCTCTTATATTATTAGTGGCGGCCATGTGGCCGACGCTACAAGCAGAAAGTACGCTTTTATATTATTAGTGGCAGACATGTGGCCGACGCTACAAGCAGAAAATACGTTGTCTAATATTATTAGTGACAACCACGTGGTCGACGCTACCATCAAATATCATGATTTCTAAAATCACGTGGAAAAAACATCGATGACAGTCAACCCAATTAAAAAACGACAAGTGGCAGTCATTATCCGCGCTGAAAACCGACGCTAAGTCAATAATTAGCTGCGTAAATTTGGTCAGCAATTAGCGATGATTTAGTGTGGGAATTTGGCTGACGCTACATGAGTGTCACACTAAAGGCCGACACTAATATTATTAGCTTTCAGCTTTGGAATGTCCACCCCAACACCCACGCTAAGCCGACGTTATGCCCCTTTTAGCGTCGGTTTTTTGGCATTAGCGAGGGCTTTTTGGCCGACGCTAATACTATGTTTTCTTGTAGTGAAATATGTCTATTAGTGACACAATCCGAAACGCATAAGCGTAAGTCTCCATAATGAGCCTTCAACACCCTAACCCAAAGATCATCCGATCCTTGTAAGATTTTCCATCTCCACTTGTTGAGAAGCTCAATATTATAATCTTATATCATTTTCATACTCAAACCACCCTTTTCTTGCGGTTAAACAAAGATCATCTTATCTAGCCCAATGAGTTCTCCTTTTTGTCTTCGAGCTACCCCAAAGAAAAGCATTTTGAATCTTGGCAATATCCTTCCAAACTTTTATCGGGGCCAAGTAAAATGACAATTGAAAAATCGAGAGACTACTAAGCACTGATTTGATAAGCGTGATCCTCCCTCCAATACTCAATAACCAACTTTACCAACAAGAGAGTCTCTTCTCCAACTTGAAAATTAATTGTGAAAATCAATATTTATTAACCTCACCAACGGGAACAATTTTACTATTTATTAACCTCATCAACGGGTATTCGTGCGAAAAAACGACTATCATACAGTTTTGTTATTAAAATCAACACAATTAATCATTATCTTAAAAAACATGAAAAAATCTTTTAAAAAATAATATTATAATATGGAGGGAATAATATTATAATTTATTTTCTAACTATTGGAGTGAAAATATATTTGATTTCCCACCACTTTTTTTCATTTACCCCACTATTTATTTATTTATTATTTTATAAAAATACTTGCGTCGCTTTTAAAGGATGTTTAGAAAACTTTATGCGACGCTATCTTTTATAGGAAATAATATCCAAATCACCCCACTCCCACACCTCATCACGCCAACCCCCATACCCGTCACTGAAACATCCTTTAAAAGCGACATTTTATGATTAGTATGTAGACCATTTAGGAGATTATCATTATTTTGGAATTCACTAGTATTTTGGAACTCACTAGTATTTTGGAACTCACTAATATATTGATGTATTTTGGAACTCAGTAATATATTGATGTATTTTGAAACTCATTAATATATTGATGTTGGTGTATTCAGATTATGTATTTGTAAGTAAAAATATTTTAGATCACCTGAATTGTGAATTGATGAATCTTGATGTTGATGTATTTTGGAACTCATTAATATATTGATGTTGGTGTATTCAAATTATGTATTTGTAAGTAAATTTGTTTTGGATCACTTGAATTATGGTATTGTAAAACAGGTCTTGATCAGAACAGGTGGTTTGAGTGGCAATGGTATAAAGCGAACGTGACGATTTCAAACAAAATCAAACCAACAATAATACCAGTAGTGTCGGCTATGAGGCCGACGCTACAAGGAAAATTACATTGTCTAATATTATTAGTGGCGGCTACGAGACCGACGCTACCAGCAAAACTACATTGTCTAATATTATTAGTGGTGGCCAATTAGCCGACGCTATAAGCAAAAAATACACTGTCTAATATAATTAGTAGCGACCAAGACACCGACGCTACAAGTAGAAAATACACTGTCCAATATAATTAGTGGCGGCCTCGATACCGACGCTACAAGCATAAAGTACGCTCTTATATTATTAGTGGCGGCCATGTGGCCGACGCTACAAGCAGAAAGTACGCTTTTATATTATTAGTGGCAGACATGTGGCCGACGCTACAAGTAGAAAATACGTTGTCTAATATTATTAGTGACAACCACGTGGTCGACGCTACCATCAAATATCATGATTTCTAAAATCACGTGGAAAAAACATCGATGACAGTCAACCCAATTAAAAAACGACAAGTGGCAGTCATTATCCGCGCTGAAAACCGACGCTAAGTCAATAATTAGCTGCGTAAATTTGGTCAGCAATTAGCGATGATTTAGTGTGGGAATTTGGCTGACGCTACATGAGTGTCACACTAAAGGCCGACACTAATATTATTAGCTTTCAGCTTTGGAATGTCCACCCCAACACCCACGCTAAGCCGACGTTATGCCCCTTTTAGCGTCGGTTTTTTGGCATTAGCGAGGGCTTTTTGGCCGACGCTAATACTATGTTTTCTTGTAGTGAAATATGTCTATTAGTGACACAATCCGAAACGCATAAGCGTAAGTCTCCATAATGAGCCTTCAACACCCTAACCCAAAGATCATCCGATCCTTGTAAGATTTTCCATCTCCACTTGTTGAGAAGCTCAATATTATAATCTTATATCATTTTCATACTCAAACCACCCTTTTCTTGCGGTTAAACAAAGATCATCTTATCTAGCCCAATGAGTTCTCCTTTTTGTCTTCGAGCTACCCCAAAGAAAAGCATTTTGAATCTTGGCAATATCCTTCCAAACTTTTATCGGGGCCAAGTAAAATGACAATTGAAAAATCGAGAGACTACTAAGCACTGATTTGATAAGCGTGATCCTCCCTCCAATACTCAATAACCAACTTTACCAACAAGAGAGTCTCTTCTCCAACTTGAAAATTAATTGTGAAAATCAATATTTATTAACCTCACCAACGGGAACAATTTTACTATTTATTAACCTCATCAACGGGTATTCGTGCGAAAAAACGACTATCATACAGTTTTGTTATTAAAATCAACACAATTAATCATTATCTTAAAAAACATGAAAAAATCTTTTAAAAAATAATATTATAATATGGAGGGAATAATATTATAATTTATTTTCTAACTATTGGAGTGAAAATATATTTGATTTCCCACCACTTTTTTTCATTTACCCCACTATTTATTTATTTATTATTTTATAAAAATACTTGCGTCGCTTTTAAAGGATGTTTAGAAAACTTTATGCGACGCTATCTTTTATAGGAAATAATATCCAAATCACCCCACTCCCACACCTCATCACGCCAACCCCCATACCCGTCACTGAAACATCCTTTAAAAGCGACATTTTATGATTAGTATGTAGACCATTTAGGAGATTATCATTATTTTGGAATTCACTAGTATTTTGGAACTCACTAGTATTTTGGAACTCACTAATATATTGATGTATTTTGGAACTCAGTAATATATTGATGTATTTTGAAACTCATTAATATATTGATGTTGGTGTATTCAGATTATGTATTTGTAAGTAAAAATATTTTAGATCACCTGAATTGTGAATTGATGAATCTTGATGTTGATGTATTTTGGAACTCATTAATATATTGATGTTGGTGTATTCAAATTATGTATTTGTAAGTAAATTTGTTTTGGATCACTTGAATTATGGTATTGTAAAACAGGTCTTGATCAGAACAGGTGGTTTGAGTGGCAATGGTATAAAGCGAACGTGACGATTTCAAACAAAATCAAACCAACAATAATACCAGTAGTGTCGGCTATGAGGCCGACGCTACAAGGAAAATTACATTGTCTAATATTATTAGTGGCGGCTACGAGACCGACGCTACCAGCAAAACTACATTGTCTAATATTATTAGTGGTGGCCAATTAGCCGACGCTATAAGCAAAAAATACACTGTCTAATATAATTAGTAGCGACCAAGACACCGACGCTACAAGTAGAAAATACACTGTCCAATATAATTAGTGGCGGCCTCGATACCGACGCTACAAGCATAAAGTACGCTCTTATATTATTAGTGGCGGCCATGTGGCCGACGCTACAAGCAGAAAGTACGCTTTTATATTATTAGTGGCAGACATGTGGCCGACGCTACAAGCAGAAAATACGTTGTCTAATATTATTAGTGACAACCACGTGGTCGACGCTACCATCAAATATCATGATTTCTAAAATCACGTGGAAAAAACATCGATGACAGTCAACCCAATTAAAAAACGACAAGTGGCAGTCATTATCCGCGCTGAAAACCGACGCTAAGTCAATAATTAGCTGCGTAAATTTGGTCAGCAATTAGCGATGATTTAGTGTGGGAATTTGGCTGACGCTACATGAGTGTCACACTAAAGGCCGACACTAATATTATTAGCTTTCAGCTTTGGAATGTCCACCCCAACACCCACGCTAAGCCGACGTTATGCCCCTTTTAGCGTCGGTTTTTTGGCATTAGCGAGGGCTTTTTGGCCGACGCTAATACTATGTTTTCTTGTAGTGAAATATGTCTATTAGTGACACAATCCGAAACGCATAAGCGTAAGTCTCCATAATGAGCCTTCAACACCCTAACCCAAAGATCATCCGATCCTTGTAAGATTTTCCATCTCCACTTGTTGAGAAGCTCAATATTATAATCTTATATCATTTTCATACTCAAACCACCCTTTTCTTGCGGTTAAACAAAGATCATCTTATCTAGCCCAATGAGTTCTCCTTTTTGTCTTCAGCTACCCCAAAGAAAAGCATTTTGAATCTTGGCAATATCCTTCCAAACTTTTATCGGGGCCAAGTAAAATGACAATTGAAAAATCGAGAGACTACTAAGCACTGATTTGATAAGCGTGATCCTCCCTCCAATACTCAATAACCAACTTTACCAACAAGAGAGTCTCTTCTCCAACTTGAAAATTAATTGTGAAAATCAATATTTATTAACCTCACCAACGGGAACAATTTTACTATTTATTAACCTCATCAACGGGTATTCGTGCGAAAAAACGACTATCATACAGTTTTGTTATTAAAATCAACACAATTAATCATTATCTTAAAAAACATGAAAAAATCTTTTAAAAAATAATATTATAATATGGAGGGAATAATATTATAATTTATTTTCTAACTATTGGAGTGAAAATATATTTGATTTCCCACCACTTTTTTTCATTTACCCCACTATTTATTTATTTATTATTTTATAAAAATACTTGCGTCGCTTTTAAAGGATGTTTAGAAAACTTTATGCGACGCTATCTTTTATAGGAAATAATATCCAAATCACCCCACTCCCACACCTCATCACGCCAACCCCCATACCCGTCACTGAAACATCCTTTAAAAGCGACATTTTATGATTAGTATGTAGACCATTTAGGAGATTATCATTATTTTGGAATTCACTAGTATTTTGGAACTCACTAGTATTTTGGAACTCACTAATATATTGATGTATTTTGGAACTCAGTAATATATTGATGTATTTTGAAACTCATTAATATATTGATGTTGGTGTATTCAGATTATGTATTTGTAAGTAAAAATATTTTAGATCACCTGAATTGTGAATTGATGAATCTTGATGTTGATGTATTTTGGAACTCATTAATATATTGATGTTGGTGTATTCAAATTATGTATTTGTAAGTAAATTTGTTTTGGATCACTTGAATTATGGTATTGTAAAACAGGTCTTGATCAGAACAGGTGGTTTGAGTGGCAATGGTATAAAGCGAACGTGACGATTTCAAACAAAATCAAACCAACAATAATACCAGTAGTGTCGGCTATGAGGCCGACGCTACAAGGAAAATTACATTGTCTAATATTATTAGTGGCGGCTACGAGACCGACGCTACCAGCAAAACTACATTGTCTAATATTATTAGTGGTGGCCAATTAGCCGACGCTATAAGCAAAAAATACACTGTCTAATATAATTAGTAGCGACCAAGACACCGACGCTACAAGTAGAAAATACACTGTCCAATATAATTAGTGGCGGCCTCGATACCGACGCTACAAGCATAAAGTACGCTCTTATATTATTAGTGGCGGCCATGTGGCCGACGCTACAAGCAGAAAGTACGCTTTTATATTATTAGTGGCAGACATGTGGCCGACGCTACAAGCAGAAAATACGTTGTCTAATATTATTAGTGACAACCACGTGGTCGACGCTACCATCAAATATCATGATTTCTAAAATCACGTGGAAAAAACATCGATGACAGTCAACCCAATTAAAAAACGACAAGTGGCAGTCATTATCCGCGCTGAAAACCGACGCTAAGTCAATAATTAGCTGCGTAAATTTGGTCAGCAATTAGCGATGATTTAGTGTGGGAATTTGGCTGACGCTACATGAGTGTCACACTAAAGGCCGACACTAATATTATTAGCTTTCAGCTTTGGAATGTCCACCCCAACACCCACGCTAAGCCGACGTTATGCCCCTTTTAGCGTCGGTTTTTTGGCATTAGCGAGGGCTTTTTGGCCGACGCTAATACTATGTTTTCTTGTAGTGAAATATGTCTATTAGTGACACAATCCGAAACGCATAAGCGTAAGTCTCCATAATGAGCCTTCAACACCCTAACCCAAAGATCATCCGATCCTTGTAAGATTTTCCATCTCCACTTGTTGAGAAGCTCAATATTATAATCTTATATCATTTTCATACTCAAACCACCCTTTTCTTGCGGTTAAACAAAGATCATCTTATCTAGCCCAATGAGTTCTCCTTTTTGTCTTCGAGCTACCCCAAAGAAAAGCATTTTGAATCTTGGCAATATCCTTCCAAACTTTTATCGGGGCCAAGTAAAATGACAATTGAAAAATCGAGAGACTACTAAGCACTGATTTGATAAGCGTGATCCTCCCTCCAATACTCAATAACCAACTTTACCAACAAGAGAGTCTCTTCTCCAACTTGAAAATTAATTGTGAAAATCAATATTTATTAACCTCACCAACGGGAACAATTTTACTATTTATTAACCTCATCAACGGGTATTCGTGCGAAAAAACGACTATCATACAGTTTTGTTATTAAAATCAACACAATTAATCATTATCTTAAAAAACATGAAAAAATCTTTTAAAAAATAATATTATAATATGGAGGGAATAATATTATAATTTATTTTCTAACTATTGGAGTGAAAATATATTTGATTTCCCACCACTTTTTTTCATTTACCCCACTATTTATTTATTTATTATTTTATAAAAATACTTGCGTCGCTTTTAAAGGATGTTTAGAAAACTTTATGCGACGCTATCTTTTATAGGAAATAATATCCAAATCACCCCACTCCCACACCTCATCACGCCAACCCCCATACCCGTCACTGAAACATCCTTTAAAAGCGACATTTTATGATTAGTATGTAGACCATTTAGGAGATTATCATTATTTTGGAATTCACTAGTATTTTGGAACTCACTAGTATTTTGGAACTCACTAATATATTGATGTATTTTGGAACTCAGTAATATATTGATGTATTTTGAAACTCATTAATATATTGATGTTGGTGTATTCAGATTATGTATTTGTAAGTAAAAATATTTTAGATCACCTGAATTGTGAATTGATGAATCTTGATGTTGATGTATTTTGGAACTCATTAATATATTGATGTTGGTGTATTCAAATTATGTATTTGTAAGTAAATTTGTTTTGGATCACTTGAATTATGGTATTGTAAAACAGGTCTTGATCAGAACAGGTGGTTTGAGTGGCAATGGTATAAAGCGAACGTGACGATTTCAAACAAAATCAAACCAACAATAATACCAGTAGTGTCGGCTATGAGGCCGACGCTACAAGGAAAATTACATTGTCTAATATTATTAGTGGCGGCTACGAGACCGACGCTACCAGCAAAACTACATTGTCTAATATTATTAGTGGTGGCCAATTAGCCGACGCTATAAGCAAAAAATACACTGTCTAATATAATTAGTAGCGACCAAGACACCGACGCTACAAGTAGAAAATACACTGTCCAATATAATTAGTGGCGGCCTCGATACCGACGCTACAAGCATAAAGTACGCTCTTATATTATTAGTGGCGGCCATGTGGCCGACGCTACAAGCAGAAAGTACGCTTTTATATTATTAGTGGCAGACATGTGGCCGACGCTACAAGCAGAAAATACGTTGTCTAATATTATTAGTGACAACCACGTGGTCGACGCTACCATCAAATATCATGATTTCTAAAATCACGTGGAAAAAACATCGATGACAGTCAACCCAATTAAAAAACGACAAGTGGCAGTCATTATCCGCGCTGAAAACCGACGCTAAGTCAATAATTAGCTGCGTCAATTTGGTCAGCAATTAGCGATGATTTAGTGTGGGAATTTGGCTGACGCTACATGAGTGTCACACTAAAGGCCGACACTAATATTATTAGCTTTCAGCTTTGGAATGTCCACCCCAACACCCACGCTAAGCCGACGTTATGCCCCTTTTAGCGTCGGTTTTTTGGCATTAGCGAGGGCTTTTTGGCCGACGCTAATACTATGTTTTCTTGTAGTGAAATATGTCTATTAGTGACACAATCTGAAACGCATAAGCGTAAGTCTCCATAATGAGCCTTCAACACCCTAACCCAAAGATCATCCGATCCTTGTAAGATTTTCCATCTCCACTTGTTGAGAAGCTCAATATTATAATCTTATATCATTTTCATACTCAAACCACCCTTTTCTTGCGGTTAAACAAAGATCATCTTATCTAGCCCAATGAGTTCTCCTTTTTGTCTTCGAGCTACCCCAAAGAAAAGCATTTTGAATCTTGGCAATATCCTTCCAAACTTTTATCGGGGCCAAGTAAAATGACAATTGAAAAATCGAGAGACTACTAAGCACTGATTTGATAAGCGTGATCCTCCCTCCAATACTCAATAACCAACTTTACCAACAAGAGAGTCTCTTCTCCAACTTGAAAATTAATTGTGAAAATCAATATTTATTAACCTCACCAACGGGAACAATTTTACTATTTATTAACCTCATCAACGGGTATTCGTGCGAAAAAACGACTATCATACAGTTTTGTTATTAAAATCAACACAATTAATCATTATCTTAAAAAACATGAAAAAATCTTTTAAAAAATAATATTATAATATGGAGGGAATAATATTATAATTTATTTTCTAACTATTGGAGTGAAAATATATTTGATTTCCCACCACTTTTTTTCATTTACCCCACTATTTATTTATTTATTATTTTATAAAAATACTTGCGTCGCTTTTAAAGGATGTTTAGAAAACTTTATGCGACGCTATCTTTTATAGGAAATAATATCCAAATCACCCCACTCCCACACCTCATCACGCCAACCCCCATACCCGTCACTGAAACATCCTTTAAAAGCGACATTTTATGATTAGTATGTAGACCATTTAGGAGATTATCATTATTTTGGAATTCACTAGTATTTTGGAACTCACTAGTATTTTGGAACTCACTAATATATTGATGTATTTTGGAACTCAGTAATATATTGATGTATTTTGAAACTCATTAATATATTGATGTTGGTGTATTCAGATTATGTATTTGTAAGTAAAAATATTTTAGATCACCTGAATTGTGAATTGATGAATCTTGATGTTGATGTATTTTGGAACTCATTAATATATTGATGTTGGTGTATTCAAATTATGTATTTGTAAGTACATTTGTTTTGGATCACTTGAATTATGGTATTGTAAAACAGGTCTTGATCAGAACAGGTGGTTTGAGTGGCAATGGTATAAAGCGAACGTGACGATTTCAAACAAAATCAAACCAACAATAATACCAGTAGTGTCGGCTATGAGGCCGACGCTACAAGGAAAATTACATTGTCTAATATTATTAGTGGCGGCTACGAGACCGACGCTACCAGCAAAACTACATTGTCTAATATTATTAGTGGTGGCCAATTAGCCGACGCTATAAGCAAAAAATACACTGTCTAATATAATTAGTAGCGACCAAGACACCGACGCTACAAGTAGAAAATACACTGTCCAATATAATTAGTGGCGGCCTCGATACCGACGCTACAAGCATAAAGTACGCTCTTATATTATTAGTGGCGGCCATGTGGCCGACGCTACAAGCAGAAAGTACGCTTTTATATTATTAGTGGCAGACATGTGGCCGACGCTACAAGCAGAAAATACGTTGTCTAATATTATTAGTGACAACCACGTGGTCGACGCTACCATCAAATATCATGATTTCTAAAATCACGTGGAAAAAACATCGATGACAGTCAACCCAATTAAAAAACGACAAGTGGCAGTCATTATCCGCGCTGAAAACCGACGCTAAGTCAATAATTAGCTGCGTAAATTTGGTCAGCAATTAGCGATGATTTAGTGTGGGAATTTGGCTGACGCTACATGAGTGTCACACTAAAGGCCGACACTAATATTATTAGCTTTCAGCTTTGGAATGTCCACCCCAACACCCACGCTAAGCCGACGTTATGCCCCTTTTAGCGTCGGTTTTTTGGCATTAGCGAGGGCTTTTTGGCCGACGCTAATACTATGTTTTCTTGTAGTGAAATATGTCTATTAGTGACACAATCCGAAACGCATAAGCGTAAGTCTCCATAATGAGCCTTCAACACCCTAACCCAAAGATCATCCGATCCTTGTAAGATTTTCCATCTCCACTTGTTGAGAAGCTCAATATTATAATCTTATATCATTTTCATACTCAAACCACCCTTTTCTTGCGGTTAAACAAAGATCATCTTATCTAGCCCAATGAGTTCTCCTTTTTGTCTTCGAGCTACCCCAAAGAAAAGCATTTTGAATCTTGGCAATATCCTTCCAAACTTTTATCGGGGCCAAGTAAAATGACAATTGAAAAATCGAGAGACTACTAAGCACTGATTTGATAAGCGTGATCCTCCCTCCAATACTCAATAACCAACTTTACCAACAAGAGAGTCTCTTCTCCAACTTGAAAATTAATTGTGAAAATCAATATTTATTAACCTCACCAACGGGAACAATTTTACTATTTATTAACCTCATCAACGGGTATTCGTGCGAAAAAACGACTATCATACAGTTTTGTTATTAAAATCAACACAATTAATCATTATCTTAAAAAACATGAAAAAATCTTTTAAAAAATAATATTATAATATGGAGGGAATAATATTATAATTTATTTTCTAACTATTGGAGTGAAAATATATTTGATTTCCCACCACTTTTTTTCATTTACCCCACTATTTATTTATTTATTATTTTATAAAAATACTTGCGTCGCTTTTAAAGGATGTTTAGAAAACTTTATGCGACGCTATCTTTTATAGGAAATAATATCCAAATCACCCCACTCCCACACCTCATCACGCCAACCCCCATACCCGTCACTGAAACATCCTTTAAAAGCGACATTTTATGATTAGTATGTAGACCATTTAGGAGATTATCATTATTTTGGAATTCACTAGTATTTTGGAACTCACTAGTATTTTGGAACTCACTAATATATTGATGTATTTTGGAACTCAGTAATATATTGATGTATTTTGAAACTCATTAATATATTGATGTTGGTGTATTCAGATTATGTATTTGTAAGTAAAAATATTTTAGATCACCTGAATTGTGAATTGATGAATCTTGATGTTGATGTATTTTGGAACTCATTAATATATTGATGTTGGTGTATTCAAATTATGTATTTGTAAGTAAATTTGTTTTGGATCACTTGAATTATGGTATTGTAAAATAGGTCTTGATCAGAACAGGTGGTTTGAGTGGCAATGGTATAAAGCGAACGTGACGATTTCAAACAAAATCAAACCAACAATAATACCAGTAGTGTCGGCTATGAGGCCGACGCTACAAGGAAAATTACATTGTCTAATATTATTAGTGGCGGCTACGAGACCGACGCTACCAGCAAAACTACATTGTCTAATATTATTAGTGGTGGCCAATTAGCCGACGCTATAAGCAAAAAATACACTGTCTAATATAATTAGTAGCGACCAAGACACCGACGCTACAAGTAGAAAATACACTGTCCAATATAATTAGTGGCGGCCTCGATACCGACGCTACAAGCATAAAGTACGCTCTTATATTATTAGTGGCGGCCATGTGGCCGACGCTACAAGCAGAAAGTACGCTTTTATATTATTAGTGGCAGACATGTGGCCGACGCTACAAGCAGAAAATACGTTGTCTAATATTATTAGTGACAACCACGTGGTCGACGCTACCATCAAATATCATGATTTCTAAAATCACGTGGAAAAAACATCGATGACAGTCAACCCAATTAAAAAACGACAAGTGGCAGTCATTATCCGCGCTGAAAACCGACGCTAAGTCAATAATTAGCTGCGTAAATTTGGTCAGCAATCAGCGATGATTTAGTGTGGGAATTTGGCTGACGCTACATGAGTGTCACACTAAAGGCCGACACTAATATTATTAGCTTTCAGCTTTGGAATGTCCACCCCAACACCCACGCTAAGCCGACGTTATGCCCCTTTTAGCGTCGGTTTTTTGGCATTAGCGAGGGCTTTTTGGCCGACGCTAATACTATGTTTTCTTGTAGTGAAATATGTCTATTAGTGACACAATCCGAAACGCATAAGCGTAAGTCTCCATAATGAGCCTTCAACACCCTAACCCAAAGATCATCCGATCCTTGTAAGATTTTCCATCTCCACTTGTTGAGAAGCTCAATATTATAATCTTATATCATTTTCATACTCAAACCACCCTTTTCTTGCGGTTAAACAAAGATCATCTTATCTAGCCCAATGAGTTCTCCTTTTTGTCTTCGAGCTACCCCAAAGAAAAGCATTTTGAATCTTGGCAATATCCTTCCAAACTTTTATCGGGGCCAAGTAAAATGACAATTGAAAAATCGAGAGACTACTAAGCACTGATTTGATAAGCGTGATCCTCCCTCCAATACTCAATAACCAACTTTACCAACAAGAGAGTCTCTTCTCCAACTTGAAAATTAATTGTGAAAATCAATATTTATTAACCTCACCAACGGGAACAATTTTACTATTTATTAACCTCATCAACGGGTATTCGTGCGAAAAAACGACTATCATACAGTTTTGTTATTAAAATCAACACAATTAATCATTATCTTAAAAAACATGAAAAAATCTTTTAAAAAATAATATTATAATATGGAGGGAATAATATTATAATTTATTTTCTAACTATTGGAGTGAAAATATATTTGATTTCCCACCACTTTTTTTCATTTACCCCACTATTTATTTATTTATTATTTTATAAAAATACTTGCGTCGCTTTTAAAGGATGTTTAGAAAACTTTATGCGACGCTATCTTTTATAGGAAATAATATCCAAATCACCCCACTCCCACACCTCATCACGCCAACCCCCATACCCGTCACTGAAACATCCTTTAAAAGCGACATTTTATGATTAGTATGTAGACCATTTAGGAGATTATCATTATTTTGGAATTCACTAGTATTTTGGAACTCACTAGTATTTTGGAACTCACTAATATATTGATGTATTTTGGAACTCAGTAATATATTGATGTATTTTGAAACTCATTAATATATTGATGTTGGTGTATTCAGATTATGTATTTGTAAGTAAAAATATTTTAGATCACCTGAATTGTGAATTGATGAATCTTGATGTTGATGTATTTTGGAACTCATTAATATATTGATGTTGGTGTATTCAAATTATGTATTTGTAAGTACATTTGTTTTGGATCACTTGAATTATGGTATTGTAAAACAGGTCTTGATCAGAACAGGTGGTTTGAGTGGCAATGGTATAAAGCGAACGTGACGATTTCAAACAAAATCAAACCAACAATAATACCAGTAGTGTCGGCTATGAGGCCGACGCTACAAGGAAAATTACATTGTCTAATATTATTAGTGGCGGCTACGAGACCGACGCTACCAGCAAAACTACATTGTCTAATATTATTAGTGGTGGCCAATTAGCCGACGCTATAAGCAAAAAATACACTGTCTAATATAATTAGTAGCGACCAAGACACCGACGCTACAAGTAGAAAATACACTGTCCAATATAATTAGTGGCGGCCTCGATACCGACGCTACAAGCATAAAGTACGCTCTTATATTATTAGTGGCGGCCATGTGGCCGACGCTACAAGCAGAAAGTACGCTTTTATATTATTAGTGGCAGACATGTGGCCGACGCTACAAGCAGAAAATACGTTGTCTAATATTATTAGTGACAACCACGTGGTCGACGCTACCATCAAATATCATGATTTCTAAAATCACGTGGAAAAAACATCGATGACAGTCAACCCAATTAAAAAACGACAAGTGGCAGTCATTATCCGCGCTGAAAACCGACGCTAAGTCAATAATTAGCTGCGTAAATTTGGTCAGCAATTAGCGATGATTTAGTGTGGGAATTTGGCTGACGCTACATGAGTGTCACACTAAAGGCCGACACTAATATTATTAGCTTTCAGCTTTGGAATGTCCACCCCAACACCCACGCTAAGCCGACGTTATGCCCCTTTTAGCGTCGGTTTTTTGGCATTAGCGAGGGCTTTTTGGCCGACGCTAATACTATGTTTTCTTGTAGTGAAATATGTCTATTAGTGACACAATCCGAAACGCATAAGCGTAAGTCTCCATAATGAGCCTTCAACACCCTAACCCAAAGATCATCCGATCCTTGTAAGATTTTCCATCTCCACTTGTTGAGAAGCTCAATATTATAATCTTATATCATTTTCATACTCAAACCACCCTTTTCTTGCGGTTAAACAAAGATCATTTTATCTAGCCCAATGAGTTCTCCTTTTTGTCTTCGAGCTACCCCAAAGAAAAGCATTTTGAATCTTGGCAATATCCTTCCAAACTTTTATCGGGGCCAAGTAAAATGACAATTGAAAAATCGAGAGACTACTAAGCACTGATTTGATAAGCGTGATCCTCCCTCCAATACTCAATAACCAACTTTACCAACAAGAGAGTCTCTTCTCCAACTTGAAAATTAATTGTGAAAATCAATATTTATTAACCTCACCAACGGGAACAATTTTACTATTTATTAACCTCATCAACGGGTATTCGTGCGAAAAAACGACTATCATACAGTTTTGTTATTAAAATCAACACAATTAATCATTATCTTAAAAAACCTGAAAAAATCTTTTAAAAAATAATATTATAATATGGAGGGAATAATATTATAATTTATTTTCTAACTATTGGAGTGAAAATATATTTGATTTCCCACCACTTTTTTTCATTTACCCCACTATTTATTTATTTATTATTTTATAAAAATACTTGCGTCGCTTTTAAAGGATGTTTAGAAAACTTTATGCGACGCTATCTTTTATAGGAAATAATATCCAAATCACCCCACTCCCACACCTCATCACGCCAACCCCCATACCCGTCACTGAAACATCCTTTAAAAGCGACATTTTATGATTAGTATGTAGACCATTTAGGAGATTATCATTATTTTGGAATTCACTAGTATTTTGGAACTCACTAGTATTTTGGAACTCACTAATATATTGATGTATTTTGGAACTCAGTAATATATTGATGTATTTTGAAACTCATTAATATATTGATGTTGGTGTATTCAGATTATGTATTTGTAAGTAAAAATATTTTAGATCACCTGAATTGTGAATTGATGAATCTTGATGTTGATGTATTTTGGAACTCATTAATATATTGATGTTGGTGTATTCAAATTATGTATTTGTAAGTAAATTTGTTTTGGATCACTTGAATTATGGTATTGTAAAACAGGTCTTGATCAGAACAGGTGGTTTGAGTGGCAATGGTATAAAGCGAACGTGACGATTTCAAACAAAATCAAACCAACAATAATACCAGTAGTGTCGGCTATGAGGCCGACGCTACAAGGAAAATTACATTGTCTAATATTATTAGTGGCGGCTACGAGACCGACGCTACCAGCAAAACTACATTGTCTAATATTATTAGTGGTGGCCAATTAGCCGACGCTATAAGCAAAAAATACACTGTCTAATATAATTAGTAGCGACCAAGACACCGACGCTACAAGTAGAAAATACACTGTCCAATATAATTAGTGGCGGCCTCGATACCGACGCTACAAGCATAAAGTACGCTCTTATATTATTAGTGGCGGCCATGTGGCCGACGCTACAAGCAGAAAGTACGCTTTTATATTATTAGTGGCAGACATGTGGCCGACGCTACAAGCAGAAAATACGTTGTCTAATATTATTAGTGACAACCACGTGGTCGACGCTACCATCAAATATCATGATTTCTAAAATCACGTGGAAAAAACATCGATGACAGTCAACCCAATTAAAAAACGACAAGTGGCAGTCATTATCCGCGCTGAAAACCGACGCTAAGTCAATAATTAGCTGCGTAAATTTGGTCAGCAATTAGCGATGATTTAGTGTGGGAATTTGGCTGACGCTACATGAGTGTCACACTAAAGGCCGACACTAATATTATTAGCTTTCAGCTTTGGAATGTCCACCCCAACACCCACGCTAAGCCGACGTTATGCCCCTTTTAGCGTCGGTTTTTTGGCATTAGCGAGGGCTTTTTGGCCGACGCTAATACTATGTTTTCTTGTAGTGAAATATGTCTATTAGTGACACAATCCGAAACGCATAAGCGTAAGTCTCCATAATGAGCCTTCAACACCCTAACCCAAAGATCATCCGATCCTTGTAAGATTTTCCATCTCCACTTGTTGAGAAGCTCAATATTATAATCTTATATCATTTTCATACTCAAACCACCCTTTTCTTGCGGTTAAACAAAGATCATCTTATCTAGCCCAATGAGTTCTCCTTTTTGTCTTCGAGCTACCCCAAAGAAAAGCATTTTGAATCTTGGCAATATCCTTCCAAACTTTTATCGGGGCCAAGTAAAATGACAATTGAAAAATCGAGAGACTACTAAGCACTGATTTGATAAGCGTGATCCTCCCTCCAATACTCAATAACCAACTTTACCAACAAGAGAGTCTCTTCTCCAACTTGAAAATTAATTGTGAAAATCAATATTTATTAACCTCACCAACGGGAACAATTTTACTATTTATTAACCTCATCAACGGGTATTCGTGCGAAAAAACGACTATCATACAGTTTTGTTATTAAAATCAACACAATTAATCATTATCTTAAAAAACATGAAAAAATCTTTTAAAAAATAATATTATAATATGGAGGGAATAATATTATAATTTATTTTCTAACTATTGGAGTGAAAATATATTTGATTTCCCACCACTTTTTTTCATTTACCCCACTATTTATTTATTTATTATTTTATAAAAATACTTGCGTCGCTTTTAAAGGATGTTTAGAAAACTTTATGCGACGCTATCTTTTATAGGAAATAATATCCAAATCACCCCACTCCCACACCTCATCACGCCAACCCCCATACCCGTCACTGAAACATCCTTTAAAAGCGACATTTTATGATTAGTATGTAGACCATTTAGGAGATTATCATTATTTTGGAATTCACTAGTATTTTGGAACTCACTAGTATTTTGGAACTCACTAATATATTGATGTATTTTGGAACTCAGTAATATATTGATGTATTTTGAAACTCATTAATATATTGATGTTGGTGTATTCAGATTATGTATTTGTAAGTAAAAATATTTTAGATCACCTGAATTGTGAATTGATGAATCTTGATGTTGATGTATTTTGGAACTCATTAATATATTGATGTTGGTGTATTCAAATTATGTATTTGTAAGTAAATTTGTTTTGGATCACTTGAATTATGGTATTGTAAAACAGGTCTTGATCAGAACAGGTGGTTTGAGTGGCAATGGTATAAAGCGAACGTGACGATTTCAAACAAAATCAAACCAACAATAATACCAGTAGTGTCGGCTATGAGGCCGACGCTACAAGGAAAATTACATTGTCTAATATTATTAGTGGCGGCTACGAGACCGACGCTACCAGCAAAACTACATTGTCTAATATTATTAGTGGTGGCCAATTAGCCGACGCTATAAGCAAAAAATACACTGTCTAATATAATTAGTAGCGACCAAGACACCGACGCTACAAGTAGAAAATACACTGTCCAATATAATTAGTGGCGGCCTCGATACCGACGCTACAAGCATAAAGTACGCTCTTATATTATTAGTGGCGGCCATGTGGCCGACGCTACAAGCAGAAAGTACGCTTTTATATTATTAGTGGCAGACATGTGGCCGACGCTACAAGCAGAAAATACGTTGTCTAATATTATTAGTGACAACCACGTGGTCGACGCTACCATCAAATATCATGATTTCTAAAATCACGTGGAAAAAACATCGATGACAGTCAACCCAATTAAAAAACGACAAGTGGCAGTCATTATCCGCGCTGAAAACCGACGCTAAGTCAATAATTAGCTGCGTAAATTTGGTCAGCAATTAGCGATGATTTAGTGTGGGAATTTGGCTGACGCTACATGAGTGTCACACTAAAGGCCGACACTAATATTATTAGCTTTCAGCTTTGGAATGTCCACCCCAACACCCACGCTAAGCCGACGTTATGCCCCTTTTAGCGTCGGTTTTTTGGCATTAGCGAGGGCTTTTTGGCCGACGCTAATACTATGTTTTCTTGTAGTGAAATATGTCTATTAGTGACACAATCCGAAACGCATAAGCGTAAGTCTCCATAATGAGCCTTCAACACCCTAACCCAAAGATCATCCGATCCTTGTAAGATTTTCCATCTCCACTTGTTGAGAAGCTCAATATTATAATCTTATATCATTTTCATACTCAAACCACCCTTTTCTTGCGGTTAAACAAAGATCATCTTATCTAGCCCAATGAGTTCTCCTTTTTGTCTTCGAGCTACCCCAAAGAAAAGCATTTTGAATCTTGGCAATATCCTTCCAAACTTTTATCGGGGCCAAGTAAAATGACAATTGAAAAATCGAGAGACTACTAAGCACTGATTTGATAAGCGTGATCCTCCCTCCAATACTCAATAACCAACTTTACCAACAAGAGAGTCTCTTCTCCAACTTGAAAATTAATTGTGAAAATCAATATTTATTAACCTCACCAACGGGAACAATTTTACTATTTATTAACCTCATCAACGGGTATTCGTGCGAAAAAACGACTATCATACAGTTTTGTTATTAAAATCAACACAATTAATCATTATCTTAAAAAACATGAAAAAATCTTTTAAAAAATAATATTATAATATGGAGGGAATAATATTATAATTTATTTTCTAACTATTGGAGTGAAAATATATTTGATTTCCCACCACTTTTTTTCATTTACCCCACTATTTATTTATTTATTATTTTATAAAAATACTTGCGTCGCTTTTAAAGGATGTTTAGAAAACTTTATGCGACGCTATCTTTTATAGGAAATAATATCCAAATCACCCCACTCCCACACCTCATCACGCCAACCCCCATACCCGTCACTGAAACATCCTTTAAAAGCGACATTTTATGATTAGTATGTAGACCATTTAGGAGATTATCATTATTTTGGAATTCACTAGTATTTTGGAACTCACTAGTATTTTGGAACTCACTAATATATTGATGTATTTTGGAACTCAGTAATATATTGATGTATTTTGAAACTCATTAATATATTGATGTTGGTGTATTCAGATTATGTATTTGTAAGTAAAAATATTTTAGATCACCTGAATTGTGAATTGATGAATCTTGATGTTGATGTATTTTGGAACTCATTAATATATTGATGTTGGTGTATTCAAATTATGTATTTGTAAGTAAATTTGTTTTGGATCACTTGAATTATGGTATTGTAAAACAGGTCTTGATCAGAACAGGTGGTTTGAGTGGCAATGGTATAAAGCGAACGTGACGATTTCAAACAAAATCAAACCAACAATAATACCAGTAGTGTCGGCTATGAGGCCGACGCTACAAGGAAAATTACATTGTCTAATATTATTAGTGGCGGCTACGAGACCGACGCTACCAGCAAAACTACATTGTCTAATATTATTAGTGGTGGCCAATTAGCCGACGCTATAAGCAAAAAATACACTGTCTAATATAATTAGTAGCGACCAAGACACCGACGCTACAAGTAGAAAATACACTGTCCAATATAATTAGTGGCGGCCTCGATACCGACGCTACAAGCATAAAGTACGCTCTTATATTATTAGTGGCGGCCATGTGGCCGACGCTACAAGCAGAAAGTACGCTTTTATATTATTAGTGGCAGACATGTGGCCGACGCTACAAGCAGAAAATACGTTGTCTAATATTATTAGTGACAACCACGTGGTCGACGCTACCATCAAATATCATGATTTCTAAAATCACGTGGAAAAAACATCGATGACAGTCAACCCAATTAAAAAACGACAAGTGGCAGTCATTATCCGCGCTGAAAACCGACGCTAAGTCAATAATTAGCTGCGTAAATTTGGTCAGCAATTAGCGATGATTTAGTGTGGGAATTTGGCTGACGCTACATGAGTGTCACACTAAAGGCCGACACTAATATTATTAGCTTTCAGCTTTGGAATGTCCACCCCAACACCCACGCTAAGCCGACGTTATGCCCCTTTTAGCGTCGGTTTTTTGGCATTAGCGAGGGCTTTTTGGCCGACGCTAATACTATGTTTTCTTGTAGTGAAATATGTCTATTAGTGACACAATCCGAAACGCATAAGCGTAAGTCTCCATAATGAGCCTTCAACACCCTAACCCAAAGATCATCCGATCCTTGTAAGATTTTCCATCTCCACTTGTTGAGAAGCTCAATATTATAATCTTATATCATTTTCATACTCAAACCACCCTTTTCTTGCGGTTAAACAAAGATCATCTTATCTAGCCCAATGAGTTCTCCTTTTTGTCTTCGAGCTACCCCAAAGAAAAGCATTTTGAATCTTGGCAATATCCTTCCAAACTTTTATCGGGGCCAAGTAAAATGACAATTGAAAAATCGAGAGACTACTAAGCACTGATTTGATAAGCGTGATCCTCCCTCCAATACTCAATAACCAACTTTACCAACAAGAGAGTCTCTTCTCCAACTTGAAAATTAATTGTGAAAATCAATATTTATTAACCTCACCAACGGGAACAATTTTACTATTTATTAACCTCATCAACGGGTATTCGTGCGAAAAAACGACTATCATACAGTTTTGTTATTAAAATCAACACAATTAATCATTATCTTAAAAAACATGAAAAAATCTTTTAAAAAATAATATTATAATATGGAGGGAATAATATTATAATTTATTTTCTAACTATTGGAGTGAAAATATATTTGATTTCCCACCACTTTTTTTCATTTACCCCACTATTTATTTATTTATTATTTTATAAAAATACTTGCGTCGCTTTTAAAGGATGTTTAGAAAACTTTATGCGACGCTATCTTTTATAGGAAATAATATCCAAATCACCCCACTCCCACACCTCATCACGCCAACCCCCATACCCGTCACTGAAACATCCTTTAAAAGCGACATTTTATGATTAGTATGTAGACCATTTAGGAGATTATCATTATTTTGGAATTCACTAGTATTTTGGAACTCACTAGTATTTTGGAACTCACTAATATATTGATGTATTTTGGAACTCAGTAATATATTGATGTATTTTGAAACTCATTAATATATTGATGTTGGTGTATTCAGATTATGTATTTGTAAGTAAAAATATTTTAGATCACCTGAATTGTGAATTGATGAATCTTGATGTTGATGTATTTTGGAACTCATTAATATATTGATGTTGGTGTATTCAAATTATGTATTTGTAAGTAAATTTGTTTTGGATCACTTGAATTATGGTATTGTAAAACAGGTCTTGATCAGAACAGGTGGTTTGAGTGGCAATGGTATAAAGCGAACGTGACGATTTCAAACAAAATCAAACCAACAATAATACCAGTAGTGTCGGCTATGAGGCCGACGCTACAAGGAAAATTACATTGTCTAATATTATTAGTGGCGGCTACGAGACCGACGCTACCAGCAAAACTACATTGTCTAATATTATTAGTGGTGGCCAATTAGCCGACGCTATAAGCAAAAAATACACTGTCTAATATAATTAGTAGCGACCAAGACACCGACGCTACAAGTAGAAAATACACTGTCCAATATAATTAGTGGCGGCCTCGATACCGACGCTACAAGCATAAAGTACGCTCTTATATTATTAGTGGCGGCCATGTGGCCGACGCTACAAGCAGAAAGTACGCTTTTATATTATTAGTGGCAGACATGTGGCCGACGCTACAAGCAGAAAATACGTTGTCTAATATTATTAGTGACAACCACGTGGTCGACGCTACCATCAAATATCATGATTTCTAAAATCACGTGGAAAAAACATCGATGACAGTCAACCCAATTAAAAAACGACAAGTGGCAGTCATTATCCGCGCTGAAAACCGACGCTAAGTCAATAATTAGCTGCGTAAATTTGGTCAGCAATTAGCGATGATTTAGTGTGGGAATTTGGCTGACGCTACATGAGTGTCACACTAAAGGCCGACACTAATATTATTAGCTTTCAGCTTTGGAATGTCCACCCCAACACCCACGCTAAGCCGACGTTATGCCCCTTTTAGCGTCGGTTTTTTGGCATTAGCGAGGGCTTTTTGGCCGACGCTAATACTATGTTTTCTTGTAGTGAAATATGTCTATTAGTGACACAATCCGAAACGCATAAGCGTAAGTCTCCATAATGAGCCTTCAACACCCTAACCCAAAGATCATCCGATCCTTGTAAGATTTTCCATCTCCACTTGTTGAGAAGCTCAATATTATAATCTTATATCATTTTCATACTCAAACCACCCTTTTCTTGCGGTTAAACAAAGATCATCTTATCTAGCCCAATGAGTTCTCCTTTTTGTCTTCGAGCTACCCCAAAGAAAAGCATTTTGAATCTTGGCAATATCCTTCCAAACTTTTATCGGGGCCAAGTAAAATGACAATTGAAAAATCGAGAGACTACTAAGCACTGATTTGATAAGCGTGATCCTCCCTCCAATACTCAATAACCAACTTTACCAACAAGAGAGTCTCTTCTCCAACTTGAAAATTAATTGTGAAAATCAATATTTATTAACCTCACCAACGGGAACAATTTTACTATTTATTAACCTCATCAACGGGTATTCGTGCGAAAAAACGACTATCATACAGTTTTGTTATTAAAATCAACACAATTAATCATTATCTTAAAAAACATGAAAAAATCTTTTAAAAAATAATATTATAATATGGAGGGAATAATATTATAATTTATTTTCTAACTATTGGAGTGAAAATATATTTGATTTCCCACCACTTTTTTTCATTTACCCCACTATTTATTTATTTATTATTTTATAAAAATACTTGCGTCGCTTTTAAAGGATGTTTAGAAAACTTTATGCGACGCTATCTTTTATAGGAAATAATATCCAAATCACCCCACTCCCACACCTCATCACGCCAACCCCCATACCCGTCACTGAAACATCCTTTAAAAGCGACATTTTATGATTAGTATGTAGACCATTTAGGAGATTATCATTATTTTGGAATTCACTAGTATTTTGGAACTCACTAGTATTTTGGAACTCACTAATATATTGATGTATTTTGGAACTCAGTAATATATTGATGTATTTTGAAACTCATTAATATATTGATGTTGGTGTATTCAGATTATGTATTTGTAAGTAAAAATATTTTAGATCACCTGAATTGTGAATTGATGAATCTTGATGTTGATGTATTTTGGAACTCATTAATATATTGATGTTGGTGTATTCAAATTATGTATTTGTAAGTAAATTTGTTTTGGATCACTTGAATTATGGTATTGTAAAACAGGTCTTGATCAGAACAGGTGGTTTGAGTGGCAATGGTATAAAGCGAACGTGACGATTTCAAACAAAATCAAACCAACAATAATACCAGTAGTGTCGGCTATGAGGCCGACGCTACAAGGAAAATTACATTGTCTAATATTATTAGTGGCGGCTACGAGACCGACGCTACCAGCAAAACTACATTGTCTAATATTATTAGTGGTGGCCAATTAGCCGACGCTATAAGCAAAAAATACACTGTCTAATATAATTAGTAGCGACCAAGACACCGACGCTACAAGTAGAAAATACACTGTCCAATATAATTAGTGGCGGCCTCGATACCGACGCTACAAGCATAAAGTACGCTCTTATATTATTAGTGGCGGCCATGTGGCCGACGCTACAAGCAGAAAGTACGCTTTTATATTATTAGTGGCAGACATGTGGCCGACGCTACAAGCAGAAAATACGTTGTCTAATATTATTAGTGACAACCACGTGGTCGACGCTACCATCAAATATCATGATTTCTAAAATCACGTGGAAAAAACATCGATGACAGTCAACCCAATTAAAAAACGACAAGTGGCAGTCATTATCCGCGCTGAAAACCGACGCTAAGTCAATAATTAGCTGCGTAAATTTGGTCAGCAATTAGCGATGATTTAGTGTGGGAATTTGGCTGACGCTACATGAGTGTCACACTAAAGGCCGACACTAATATTATTAGCTTTCAGCTTTGGAATGTCCACCCCAACACCCACGCTAAGCCGACGTTATGCCCCTTTTAGCGTCGGTTTTTTGGCATTAGCGAGGGCTTTTTGGCCGACGCTAATACTATGTTTTCTTGTAGTGAAATATGTCTATTAGTGACACAATCCGAAACGCATAAGCGTAAGTCTCCATAATGAGCCTTCAACACCCTAACCCAAAGATCATCCGATCCTTGTAAGATTTTCCATCTCCACTTGTTGAGAAGCTCAATATTATAATCTTATATCATTTTCATACTCAAACCACCCTTTTCTTGCGGTTAAACAAAGATCATCTTATCTAGCCCAATGAGTTCTCCTTTTTGTCTTCGAGCTACCCCAAAGAAAAGCATTTTGAATCTTGGCAATATCCTTCCAAACTTTTATCGGGGCCAAGTAAAATGACAATTGAAAAATCGAGAGACTACTAAGCACTGATTTGATAAGCGTGATCCTCCCTCCAATACTCAATAACCAACTTTACCAACAAGAGAGTCTCTTCTCCAACTTGAAAATTAATTGTGAAAATCAATATTTATTAACCTCACCAACGGGAACAATTTTACTATTTATTAACCTCATCAACGGGTATTCGTGCGAAAAAACGACTATCATACAGTTTTGTTATTAAAATCAACACAATTAATCATTATCTTAAAAAACATGAAAAAATCTTTTAAAAAATAATATTATAATATGGAGGGAATAATATTATAATTTATTTTCTAACTATTGGAGTGAAAATATATTTGATTTCCCACCACTTTTTTTCATTTACCCCACTATTTATTTATTTATTATTTTATAAAAATACTTGCGTCGCTTTTAAAGGATGTTTAGAAAACTTTATGCGACGCTATCTTTTATAGGAAATAATATCCAAATCACCCCACTCCCACACCTCATCACGCCAACCCCCATACCCGTCACTGAAACATCCTTTAAAAGCGACATTTTATGATTAGTATGTAGACCATTTAGGAGATTATCATTATTTTGGAATTCACTAGTATTTTGGAACTCACTAGTATTTTGGAACTCACTAATATATTGATGTATTTTGGAACTCAGTAATATATTGATGTATTTTGAAACTCATTAATATATTGATGTTGGTGTATTCAGATTATGTATTTGTAAGTAAAAATATTTTAGATCACCTGAATTGTGAATTGATGAATCTTGATGTTGATGTATTTTGGAACTCATTAATATATTGATGTTGGTGTATTCAAATTATGTATTTGTAAGTAAATTTGTTTTGGATCACTTGAATTATGGTATTGTAAAACAGGTCTTGATCAGAACAGGTGGTTTGAGTGGCAATGGTATAAAGCGAACGTGACGATTTCAAACAAAATCAAACCAACAATAATACCAGTAGTGTCGGCTATGAGGCCGACGCTACAAGGAAAATTACATTGTCTAATATTATTAGTGGCGGCTACGAGACCGACGCTACCAGCAAAACTACATTGTCTAATATTATTAGTGGTGGCCAATTAGCCGACGCTATAAGCAAAAAATACACTGTCTAATATAATTAGTAGCGACCAAGACACCGACGCTACAAGTAGAAAATACACTGTCCAATATAATTAGTGGCGGCCTCGATACCGACGCTACAAGCATAAAGTACGCTCTTATATTATTAGTGGCGGCCATGTGGCCGACGCTACAAGCAGAAAGTACGCTTTTATATTATTAGTGGCAGACATGTGGCCGACGCTACAAGCAGAAAATACGTTGTCTAATATTATTAGTGACAACCACGTGGTCGACGCTACCATCAAATATCATGATTTCTAAAATCACGTGGAAAAAACATCGATGACAGTCAACCCAATTAAAAAACGACAAGTGGCAGTCATTATCCGCGCTGAAAACCGACGCTAAGTCAATAATTAGCTGCGTAAATTTGGTCAGCAATTAGCGATGATTTAGTGTGGGAATTTGGCTGACGCTACATGAGTGTCACACTAAAGGCCGACACTAATATTATTAGCTTTCAGCTTTGGAATGTCCACCCCAACACCCACGCTAAGCCGACGTTATGCCCCTTTTAGCGTCGGTTTTTTGGCATTAGCGAGGGCTTTTTGGCCGACGCTAATACTATGTTTTCTTGTAGTGAAATATGTCTATTAGTGACACAATCCGAAACGCATAAGCGTAAGTCTCCATAATGAGCCTTCAACACCCTAACCCAAAGATCATCCGATCCTTGTAAGATTTTCCATCTCCACTTGTTGAGAAGCTCAATATTATAATCTTATATCATTTTCATACTCAAACCACCCTTTTCTTGCGGTTAAACAAAGATCATCTTATCTAGCCCAATGAGTTCTCCTTTTTGTCTTCGAGCTACCCCAAAGAAAAGCATTTTGAATCTTGGCAATATCCTTCCAAACTTTTATCGGGGCCAAGTAAAATGACAATTGAAAAATCGAGAGACTACTAAGCACTGATTTGATAAGCGTGATCCTCCCTCCAATACTCAATAACCAACTTTACCAACAAGAGAGTCTCTTCTCCAACTTGAAAATTAATTGTGAAAATCAATATTTATTAACCTCACCAACGGGAACAATTTTACTATTTATTAACCTCATCAACGGGTATTCGTGCGAAAAAACGACTATCATACAGTTTTGTTATTAAAATCAACACAATTAATCATTATCTTAAAAAACATGAAAAAATCTTTTAAAAAATAATATTATAATATGGAGGGAATAATATTATAATTTATTTTCTAACTATTGGAGTGAAAATATATTTGATTTCCCACCACTTTTTTTCATTTACCCCACTATTTATTTATTTATTATTTTATAAAAATACTTGCGTCGCTTTTAAAGGATGTTTAGAAAACTTTATGCGACGCTATCTTTTATAGGAAATAATATCCAAATCACCCCACTCCCACACCTCATCACGCCAACCCCCATACCCGTCACTGAAACATCCTTTAAAAGCGACATTTTATGATTAGTATGTAGACCATTTAGGAGATTATCATTATTTTGGAATTCACTAGTATTTTGGAACTCACTAGTATTTTGGAACTCACTAATATATTGATGTATTTTGGAACTCAGTAATATATTGATGTATTTTGAAACTCATTAATATATTGATGTTGGTGTATTCAGATTATGTATTTGTAAGTAAAAATATTTTAGATCACCTGAATTGTGAATTGATGAATCTTGATGTTGATGTATTTTGGAACTCATTAATATATTGATGTTGGTGTATTCAAATTATGTATTTGTAAGTAAATTTGTTTTGGATCACTTGAATTATGGTATTGTAAAACAGGTCTTGATCAGAACAGGTGGTTTGAGTGGCAATGGTATAAAGCGAACGTGACGATTTCAAACAAAATCAAACCAACAATAATACCAGTAGTGTCGGCTATGAGGCCGACGCTACAAGGAAAATTACATTGTCTAATATTATTAGTGGCGGCTACGAGACCGACGCTACCAGCAAAACTACATTGTCTAATATTATTAGTGGTGGCCAATTAGCCGACGCTATAAGCAAAAAATACACTGTCTAATATAATTAGTAGCGACCAAGACACCGACGCTACAAGTAGAAAATACACTGTCCAATATAATTAGTGGCGGCCTCGATACCGACGCTACAAGCATAAAGTACGCTCTTATATTATTAGTGGCGGCCATGTGGCCGACGCTACAAGCAGAAAGTACGCTTTTATATTATTAGTGGCAGACATGTGGCCGACGCTACAAGCAGAAAATACGTTGTCTAATATTATTAGTGACAACCACGTGGTCGACGCTACCATCAAATATCATGATTTCTAAAATCACGTGGAAAAAACATCGATGACAGTCAACCCAATTAAAAAACGACAAGTGGCAGTCATTATCCGCGCTGAAAACCGACGCTAAGTCAATAATTAGCTGCGTAAATTTGGTCAGCAATTAGCGATGATTTAGTGTGGGAATTTGGCTGACGCTACATGAGTGTCACACTAAAGGCCGACACTAATATTATTAGCTTTCAGCTTTGGAATGTCCACCCCAACACCCACGCTAAGCCGACGTTATGCCCCTTTTAGCGTCGGTTTTTTGGCATTAGCGAGGGCTTTTTGGCCGACGCTAATACTATGTTTTCTTGTAGTGAAATATGTCTATTAGTGACACAATCCGAAACGCATAAGCGTAAGTCTCCATAATGAGCCTTCAACACCCTAACCCAAAGATCATCCGATCCTTGTAAGATTTTCCATCTCCACTTGTTGAGAAGCTCAATATTATAATCTTATATCATTTTCATACTCAAACCACCCTTTTCTTGCGGTTAAACAAAGATCATCTTATCTAGCCCAATGAGTTCTCCTTTTTGTCTTCGAGCTACCCCAAAGAAAAGCATTTTGAATCTTGGCAATATCCTTCCAAACTTTTATCGGGGCCAAGTAAAATGACAATTGAAAAATCGAGAGACTACTAAGCACTGATTTGATAAGCGTGATCCTCCCTCCAATACTCAATAACCAACTTTACCAACAAGAGAGTCTCTTCTCCAACTTGAAAATTAATTGTGAAAATCAATATTTATTAACCTCACCAACGGGAACAATTTTACTATTTATTAACCTCATCAACGGGTATTCGTGCGAAAAAACGACTATCATACAGTTTTGTTATTAAAATCAACACAATTAATCATTATCTTAAAAAACATGAAAAAATCTTTTAAAAAATAATATTATAATATGGAGGGAATAATATTATAATTTATTTTCTAACTATTGGAGTGAAAATATATTTGATTTCCCACCACTTTTTTTCATTTACCCCACTATTTATTTATTTATTATTTTATAAAAATACTTGCGTCGCTTTTAAAGGATGTTTAGAAAACTTTATGCGACGCTATCTTTTATAGGGAATAATATCCAAATCACCCCACTCCCACACCTCATCACGCCAACCCCCATACCCGTCACTGAAACATCCTTTAAAAGCGACATTTTATGATTAGTATGTAGACCATTTAGGAGATTATCATTATTTTGGAATTCACTAGTATTTTGGAACTCACTAGTATTTTGGAACTCACTAATATATTGATGTATTTTGGAACTCAGTAATATATTGATGTATTTTGAAACTCATTAATATATTGATGTTGGTGTATTCAGATTATGTATTTGTAAGTAAAAATATTTTAGATCACCTGAATTGTGAATTGATGAATCTTGATGTTGATGTATTTTGGAACTCATTAATATATTGATGTTGGTGTATTCAAATTATGTATTTGTAAGTAAATTTGTTTTGGATCACTTGAATTATGGTATTGTAAAACAGGTCTTGATCAGAACAGGTGGTTTGAGTGGCAATGGTATAAAGCGAACGTGACGATTTCAAACAAAATCAAACCAACAATAATACCAGTAGTGTCGGCTATGAGGCCGACGCTACAAGGAAAATTACATTGTCTAATATTATTAGTGGCGGCTACGAGACCGACGCTACCAGCAAAACTACATTGTCTAATATTATTAGTGGTGGCCAATTAGCCGACGCTATAAGCAAAAAATACACTGTCTAATATAATTAGTAGCGACCAAGACACCGACGCTACAAGTAGAAAATACACTGTCCAATATAATTAGTGGCGGCCTCGATACCGACGCTACAAGCATAAAGTACGCTCTTATATTATTAATGGCGGCCATGTGGCCGACGCTACAAGCAGAAAGTACGCTTTTATATTATTAGTGGCAGACATGTGGCCGACGCTACAAGCAGAAAATACGTTGTCTAATATTATTAGTGACAACCACGTGGTCGACGCTACCATCAAATATCATGATTTCTAAAATCACGTGGAAAAAACATCGATGACAGTCAACCCAATTAAAAAACGACAAGTGGCAGTCATTATCCGCGCTGAAAACCGACGCTAAGTCAATAATTAGCTGCGTAAATTTGGTCAGCAATTAGCGATGATTTAGTGTGGGAATTTGGCTGACGCTACATGAGTGTCACACTAAAGGCCGACACTAATATTATTAGCTTTCAGCTTTGGAATGTCCACCCCAACACCCACGCTAAGCCGACGTTATGCCCCTTTTAGCGTCGGTTTTTTGGCATTAGCGAGGGCTTTTTGGCCGACGCTAATACTATGTTTTCTTGTAGTGAAATATGTCTATTAGTGACACAATCCGAAACGCATAAGCGTAAGTCTCCATAATGAGCCTTCAACACCCTAACCCAAAGATCATCCGATCCTTGTAAGATTTTCCATCTCCACTTGTTGAGAAGCTCAATATTATAATCTTATATCATTTTCATACTCAAACCACCCTTTTCTTGCGGTTAAACAAAGATCATCTTATCTAGCCCAATGAGTTCTCCTTTTTGTCTTCGAGCTACCCCAAAGAAAAGCATTTTGAATCTTGGCAATATCCTTCCAAACTTTTATCGGGGCCAAGTAAAATGACAATTGAAAAATCGAGAGACTACTAAGCACTGATTTGATAAGCGTGATCCTCCCTCCAATACTCAATAACCAACTTTACCAACAAGAGAGTCTCTTCTCCAACTTGAAAATTAATTGTGAAAATCAATATTTATTAACCTCACCAACGGGAACAATTTTACTATTTATTAACCTCATCAACGGGTATTCGTGCGAAAAAACGACTATCATACAGTTTTGTTATTAAAATCAACACAATTAATCATTATCTTAAAAAACATGAAAAAATCTTTTAAAAAATAATATTATAATATGGAGGGAATAATATTATAATTTATTTTCTAACTATTGGAGTGAAAATATATTTGATTTCCCACCACTTTTTTTCATTTACCCCACTATTTATTTATTTATTATTTTATAAAAATACTTGCGTCGCTTTTAAAGGATGTTTAGAAAACTTTATGCGACGCTATCTTTTATAGGAAATAATATCCAAATCACCCCACTCCCACACCTCATCACGCCAACCCCCATACCCGTCACTGAAACATCCTTTAAAAGCGACATTTTATGATTAGTATGTAGACCATTTAGGAGATTATCATTATTTTGGAATTCACTAGTATTTTGGAACTCACTAGTATTTTGGAACTCACTAATATATTGATGTATTTTGGAACTCAGTAATATATTGATGTATTTTGAAACTCATTAATATATTGATGTTGGTGTATTCAGATTATGTATTTGTAAGTAAAAATATTTTAGATCACCTGAATTGTGAATTGATGAATCTTGATGTTGATGTATTTTGGAACTCATTAATATATTGATGTTGGTGTATTCAAATTATGTATTTGTAAGTAAATTTGTTTTGGATCACTTGAATTATGGTATTGTAAAACAGGTCTTGATCAGAACAGGTGGTTTGAGTGGCAATGGTATAAAGCGAACGTGACGATTTCAAACAAAATCAAACCAACAATAATACCAGTAGTGTCGGCTATGAGGCCGACGCTACAAGGAAAATTACATTGTCTAATATTATTAGTGGCGGCTACGAGACCGACGCTACCAGCAAAACTACATTGTCTAATATTATTAGTGGTGGCCAATTAGCCGACGCTATAAGCAAAAAATACACTGTCTAATATAATTAGTAGCGACCAAGACACCGACGCTACAAGTAGAAAATACACTGTCCAATATAATTAGTGGCGGCCTCGATACCGACGCTACAAGCATAAAGTACGCTCTTATATTATTAGTGGCGGCCATGTGGCCGACGCTACAAGCAGAAAGTACGCTTTTATATTATTAGTGGCAGACATGTGGCCGACGCTACAAGCAGAAAATACGTTGTCTAATATTATTAGTGACAACCACGTGGTCGACGCTACCATCAAATATCATGATTTCTAAAATCACGTGGAAAAAACATCGATGACAGTCAACCCAATTAAAAAACGACAAGTGGCAGTCATTATCCGCGCTGAAAACCGACGCTAAGTCAATAATTAGCTGCGTAAATTTGGTCAGCAATTAGCGATGATTTAGTGTGGGAATTTGGCTGACGCTACATGAGTGTCACACTAAAGGCCGACACTAATATTATTAGCTTTCAGCTTTGGAATGTCCACCCCAACACCCACGCTAAGACGACGTTATGCCCCTTTTAGCGTCGGTTTTTTGGCATTAGCGAGGGCTTTTTGGCCGACGCTAATACTATGTTTTCTTGTAGTGAAATATGTCTATTAGTGACACAATCCGAAACGCATAAGCGTAAGTCTCCATAATGAGCCTTCAACACCCTAACCCAAAGATCATCCGATCCTTGTAAGATTTTCCATCTCCACTTGTTGAGAAGCTCAATATTATAATCTTATATCATTTTCATACTCAAACCACCCTTTTCTTGCGGTTAAACAAAGATCATCTTATCTAGCCCAATGAGTTCTCCTTTTTGTCTTCGAGCTACCCCAAAGAAAAGCATTTTGAATCTTGGCAATATCCTTCCAAACTTTTATCGGGGCCAAGTAAAATGACAATTGAAAAATCGAGAGACTACTAAGCACTGATTTGATAAGCGTGATCCTCCCTCCAATACTCAATAACCAACTTTACCAACAAGAGAGTCTCTTCTCCAACTTGAAAATTAATTGTGAAAATCAATATTTATTAACCTCACCAACGGGAACAATTTTACTATTTATTAACCTCATCAACGGGTATTCGTGCGAAAAAACGACTATCATACAGTTTTGTTATTAAAATCAACACAATTAATCATTATCTTAAAAAACATGAAAAAATCTTTTAAAAAATAATATTATAATATGGAGGGAATAATATTATAATTTATTTTCTAACTATTGGAGTGAAAATATATTTGATTTCCCACCACTTTTTTTCATTTACCCCACTATTTATTTATTTATTATTTTATAAAAATACTTGCGTCGCTTTTAAAGGATGTTTAGAAAACTTTATGCGACGCTATCTTTTATAGGAAATAATATCCAAATCACCCCACTCCCACACCTCATCACGCCAACCCCCATACCCGTCACTGAAACATCCTTTAAAAGCGACATTTTATGATTAGTATGTAGACCATTTAGGAGATTATCATTATTTTGGAATTCACTAGTATTTTGGAACTCACTAGTATTTTGGAACTCACTAATATATTGATGTATTTTGGAACTCAGTAATATATTGATGTATTTTGAAACTCATTAATATATTGATGTTGGTGTATTCAGATTATGTATTTGTAAGTAAAAATATTTTAGATCACCTGAATTGTGAATTGATGAATCTTG
This sequence comes from Lathyrus aphaca, assembly GCA_963966055.1. Taxonomy (NCBI): domain Eukaryota; kingdom Viridiplantae; phylum Streptophyta; class Magnoliopsida; order Fabales; family Fabaceae; genus Lathyrus; species Lathyrus aphaca. The sequence goes on from OZ014520.1 coordinate 185,557,965, forward strand.
ATGTTGATGTATTTTGGAACTCATTAATATATTGATGTTGGTGTATTCAAATTATGTATTTGTAAGTAAATTTGTTTTGGATCACTTGAATTATGGTATTGTAAAACAGGTCTTGATCAGAACAGGTGGTTTGAGTGGCAATGGTATAAAGCGAACGTGACGATTTCAAACAAAATCAAACCAACAATAATACCAGTAGTGTCGGCTATGAGGCCGACGCTACAAGGAAAATTACATTGTCTAATATTATTAGTGGCGGCTACGAGACCGACGCTACCAGCAAAACTACATTGTCTAATATTATTAGTGGTGGCCAATTAGCCGACGCTATAAGCAAAAAATACACTGTCTAATATAATTAGTAGCGACCAAGACACCGACGCTACAAGTAGAAAATACACTGTCCAATATAATTAGTGGCGGCCTCGATACCGACGCTACAAGCATAAAGTACGCTCTTATATTATTAGTGGCGGCCATGTGGCCGACGCTACAAGCAGAAAGTACGCTTTTATATTATTAGTGGCAGACATGTGGCCGATGCTACAAGCAGAAAATACGTTGTCTAATATTATTAGTGACAACCACGTGGTCGACGCTACCATCAAATATCATGATTTCTAAAATCACGTGGAAAAAACATCGATGACAGTCAACCCAATTAAAAAACGACAAGTGGCAGTCATTATCCGCGCTGAAAACCGACGCTAAGTCAATAATTAGCTGCGTAAATTTGGTCAGCAATTAGCGATGATTTAGTGTGGGAATTTGGCTGACGCTACATGAGTGTCACACTAAAGGCCGACACTAATATTATTAGCTTTCAGCTTTGGAATGTCCACCCCAACACCCACGCTAAGCCGACGTTATGCCCCTTTTAGCGTCGGTTTTTTGGCATTAGCGAGGGCTTTTTGGCCGACGCTAATACTATGTTTTCTTGTAGTGAAATATGTCTATTAGTGACACAATCCGAAACGCATAAGCGTAAGTCTCCATAATGAGCCTTCAACACCCTAACCCAAAGATCATCCGATCCTTGTAAGATTTTCCATCTCCACTTGTTGAGAAGCTCAATATTATAATCTTATATCATTTTCATACTCAAACCACCCTTTTCTTGCGGTTAAACAAAGATCATCTTATCTAGCCCAATGAGTTCTCCTTTTTGTCTTCGAGCTACCCCAAAGAAAAGCATTTTGAATCTTGGCAATATCCTTCCAAACTTTTATCGGGGCCAAGTAAAATGACAATTGAAAAATCGAGAGACTACTAAGCACTGATTTGATAAGCGTGATCCTCCCTCCAATACTCAATAACCAACTTTACCAACAAGAGAGTCTCTTCTCCAACTTGAAAATTAATTGTGAAAATCAATATTTATTAACCTCACCAACGGGAACAATTTTACTATTTATTAACCTCATCAACGGGTATTCGTGCGAAAAAACGACTATCATACAGTTTTGTTATTAAAATCAACACAATTAATCATTATCTTAAAAAACATGAAAAAATCTTTTAAAAAATAATATTATAATATGGAGGGAATAATATTATAATTTATTTTCTAACTATTGGAGTGAAAATATATTTGATTTCCCACCACTTTTTTTCATTTACCCCACTATTTATTTATTTATTATTTTATAAAAATACTTGCGTCGCTTTTAAAGGATGTTTAGAAAACTTTATGCGACGCTATCTTTTATAGGAAATAATATCCAAATCACCCCACTCCCACACCTCATCACGCCAACCCCCATACCCGTCACTGAAACATCCTTTAAAAGCGACATTTTATGATTAGTATGTAGACCATTTAGGAGATTATCATTATTTTGGAATTCACTAGTATTTTGGAACTCACTAGTATTTTGGAACTCACTAATATATTGATGTATTTTGGAACTCAGTAATATATTGATGTATTTTGAAACTCATTAATATATTGATGTTGGTGTATTCAGATTATGTATTTGTAAGTAAAAATATTTTAGATCACCTGAATTGTGAATTGATGAATCTTGATGTTGATGTATTTTGGAACTCATTAATATATTGATGTTGGTGTATTCAAATTATGTATTTGTAAGTAAATTTGTTTTGGATCACTTGAATTATGGTATTGTAAAACAGGTCTTGATCAGAACAGGTGGTTTGAGTGGCAATGGTATAAAGCGAACGTGACGATTTCAAACAAAATCAAACCAACAATAATACCAGTAGTGTCGGCTATGAGGCCGACGCTACAAGGAAAATTACATTGTCTAATATTATTAGTGGCGGCTACGAGACCGACGCTACCAGCAAAACTACATTGTCTAATATTATTAGTGGTGGCCAATTAGCCGACGCTATAAGCAAAAAATACACTGTCTAATATAATTAGTAGCGACCAAGACACCGACGCTACAAGTAGAAAATACACTGTCCAATATAATTAGTGGCGGCCTCGATACCGACGCTACAAGCATAAAGTACGCTCTTATATTATTAGTGGCGGCCATGTGGCCGACGCTACAAGCAGAAAGTACGCTTTTATATTATTAGTGGCAGACATGTGGCCGACGCTACAAGCAGAAAATACGTTGTCTAATATTATTAGTGACAACCACGTGGTCGACGCTACCATCAAATATCATGATTTCTAAAATCACGTGGAAAAAACATCGATGACAGTCAACCCAATTAAAAAACGACAAGTGGCAGTCATTATCCGCGCTGAAAACCGACGCTAAGTCAATAATTAGCTGCGTAAATTTGGTCAGCAATTAGCGATGATTTAGTGTGGGAATTTGGCTGACGCTACATGAGTGTCACACTAAAGGCCGACACTAATATTATTAGCTTTCAGCTTTGGAATGTCCACCCCAACACCCACGCTAAGCCGACGTTATGCCCCTTTTAGCGTCGGTTTTTTGGCATTAGCGAGGGCTTTTTGGCCGACGCTAATACTATGTTTTCTTGTAGTGAAATATGTCTATTAGTGACACAATCCGAAACGCATAAGCGTAAGTCTCCATAATGAGCCTTCAACACCCTAACCCAAAGATCATCCGATCCTTGTAAGATTTTCCATCTCCACTTGTTGAGAAGCTCAATATTATAATCTTATATCATTTTCATACTCAAACCACCCTTTTCTTGCGGTTAAACAAAGATCATCTTATCTAGCCCAATGAGTTCTCCTTTTTGTCTTCGAGCTACCCCAAAGAAAAGCATTTTGAATCTTGGCAATATCCTTCCAAACTTTTATCGGGGCCAAGTAAAATGACAATTGAAAAATCGAGAGACTACTAAGCACTGATTTGATAAGCGTGATCCTCCCTCCAATACTCAATAACCAACTTTACCAACAAGAGAGTCTCTTCTCCAACTTGAAAATTAATTGTGAAAATCAATATTTATTAACCTCACCAACGGGAACAATTTTACTATTTATTAACCTCATCAACGGGTATTCGTGCGAAAAAACGACTATCATACAGTTTTGTTATTAAAATCAACACAATTAATCATTATCTTAAAAAACATGAAAAAATCTTTTAAAAAATAATATTATAATATGGAGGGAATAATATTATAATTTATTTTCTAACTATTGGAGTGAAAATATATTTGATTTCCCACCACTTTTTTTCATTTACCCCACTATTTATTTATTTATTATTTTATAAAAATACTTGCGTCGCTTTTAAAGGATGTTTAGAAAACTTTATGCGACGCTATCTTTTATAGGGAATAATATCCAAATCACCCCACTCCCACACCTCATCACGCCAACCCCCATACCCGTCACTGAAACATCCTTTAAAAGCGACATTTTATGATTAGTATGTAGACCATTTAGGAGATTATCATTATTTTGGAATTCACTAGTATTTTGGAACTCACTAGTATTTTGGAACTCACTAATATATTGATGTATTTTGGAACTCAGTAATATATTGATGTATTTTGAAACTCATTAATATATTGATGTTGGTGTATTCAGATTATGTATTTGTAAGTAAAAATATTTTAGATCACCTGAATTGTGAATTGATGAATCTTGATGTTGATGTATTTTGGAACTCATTAATATATTGATGTTGGTGTATTCAAATTATGTATTTGTAAGTAAATTTGTTTTGGATCACTTGAATTATGGTATTGTAAAACAGGTCTTGATCAGAACAGGTGGTTTGAGTGGCAATGGTATAAAGCGAACGTGACGATTTCAAACAAAATCAAACCAACAATAATACCAGTAGTGTCGGCTATGAGGCCGACGCTACAAGGAAAATTACATTGTCTAATATTATTAGTGGCGGCTACGAGACCGACGCTACCAGCAAAACTACATTGTCTAATATTATTAGTGGTGGCCAATTAGCCGACGCTATAAGCAAAAAATACACTGTCTAATATAATTAGTAGCGACCAAGACACCGACGCTACAAGTAGAAAATACACTGTCCAATATAATTAGTGGCGGCCTCGATACCGACGCTACAAGCATAAAGTACGCTCTTATATTATTAATGGCGGCCATGTGGCCGACGCTACAAGCAGAAAGTACGCTTTTATATTATTAGTGGCAGACATGTGGCCGACGCTACAAGCAGAAAATACGTTGTCTAATATTATTAGTGACAACCACGTGGTCGACGCTACCATCAAATATCATGATTTCTAAAATCACGTGGAAAAAACATCGATGACAGTCAACCCAATTAAAAAACGACAAGTGGCAGTCATTATCCGCGCTGAAAACCGACGCTAAGTCAATAATTAGCTGCGTAAATTTGGTCAGCAATTAGCGATGATTTAGTGTGGGAATTTGGCTGACGCTACATGAGTGTCACACTAAAGGCCGACACTAATATTATTAGCTTTCAGCTTTGGAATGTCCACCCCAACACCCACGCTAAGCCGACGTTATGCCCCTTTTAGCGTCGGTTTTTTGGCATTAGCGAGGGCTTTTTGGCCGACGCTAATACTATGTTTTCTTGTAGTGAAATATGTCTATTAGTGACACAATCCGAAACGCATAAGCGTAAGTCTCCATAATGAGCCTTCAACACCCTAACCCAAAGATCATCCGATCCTTGTAAGATTTTCCATCTCCACTTGTTGAGAAGCTCAATATTATAATCTTATATCATTTTCATACTCAAACCACCCTTTTCTTGCGGTTAAACAAAGATCATCTTATCTAGCCCAATGAGTTCTCCTTTTTGTCTTCGAGCTACCCCAAAGAAAAGCATTTTGAATCTTGGCAATATCCTTCCAAACTTTTATCGGGGCCAAGTAAAATGACAATTGAAAAATCGAGAGACTACTAAGCACTGATTTGATAAGCGTGATCCTCCCTCCAATACTCAATAACCAACTTTACCAACAAGAGAGTCTCTTCTCCAACTTGAAAATTAATTGTGAAAATCAATATTTATTAACCTCACCAACGGGAACAATTTTACTATTTATTAACCTCATCAACGGGTATTCGTGCGAAAAAACGACTATCATACAGTTTTGTTATTAAAATCAACACAATTAATCATTATCTTAAAAAACATGAAAAAATCTTTTAAAAAATAATATTATAATATGGAGGGAATAATATTATAATTTATTTTCTAACTATTGGAGTGAAAATATATTTGATTTCCCACCACTTTTTTTCATTTACCCCACTATTTATTTATTTATTATTTTATAAAAATACTTGCGTCGCTTTTAAAGGATGTTTAGAAAACTTTATGCGACGCTATCTTTTATAGGAAATAATATCCAAATCACCCCACTCCCACACCTCATCACGCCAACCCCCATACCCGTCACTGAAACATCCTTTAAAAGCGACATTTTATGATTAGTATGTAGACCATTTAGGAGATTATCATTATTTTGGAATTCACTAGTATTTTGGAACTCACTAGTATTTTGGAACTCACTAATATATTGATGTATTTTGGAACTCAGTAATATATTGATGTATTTTGAAACTCATTAATATATTGATGTTGGTGTATTCAGATTATGTATTTGTAAGTAAAAATATTTTAGATCACCTGAATTGTGAATTGATGAATCTTGATGTTGATGTATTTTGGAACTCATTAATATATTGATGTTGGTGTATTCAAATTATGTATTTGTAAGTAAATTTGTTTTGGATCACTTGAATTATGGTATTGTAAAACAGGTCTTGATCAGAACAGGTGGTTTGAGTGGCAATGGTATAAAGCGAACGTGACGATTTCAAACAAAATCAAACCAACAATAATACCAGTAGTGTCGGCTATGAGGCCGACGCTACAAGGAAAATTACATTGTCTAATATTATTAGTGGCGGCTACGAGACCGACGCTACCAGCAAAACTACATTGTCTAATATTATTAGTGGTGGCCAATTAGCCGACGCTATAAGCAAAAAATACACTGTCTAATATAATTAGTAGCGACCAAGACACCGACGCTACAAGTAGAAAATACACTGTCCAATATAATTAGTGGCGGCCTCGATACCGACGCTACAAGCATAAAGTACGCTCTTATATTATTAGTGGCGGCCATGTGGCCGACGCTACAAGCAGAAAGTACGCTTTTATATTATTAGTGGCAGACATGTGGCCGACGCTACAAGCAGAAAATACGTTGTCTAATATTATTAGTGACAACCACGTGGTCGACGCTACCATCAAATATCATGATTTCTAAAATCACGTGGAAAAAACATCGATGACAGTCAACCCAATTAAAAAACGACAAGTGGCAGTCATTATCCGCGCTGAAAACCGACGCTAAGTCAATAATTAGCTGCGTAAATTTGGTCAGCAATTAGCGATGATTTAGTGTGGGAATTTGGCTGACGCTACATGAGTGTCACACTAAAGGCCGACACTAATATTATTAGCTTTCAGCTTTGGAATGTCCACCCCAACACCCACGCTAAGACGACGTTATGCCCCTTTTAGCGTCGGTTTTTTGGCATTAGCGAGGGCTTTTTGGCCGACGCTAATACTATGTTTTCTTGTAGTGAAATATGTCTATTAGTGACACAATCCGAAACGCATAAGCGTAAGTCTCCATAATGAGCCTTCAACACCCTAACCCAAAGATCATCCGATCCTTGTAAGATTTTCCATCTCCACTTGTTGAGAAGCTCAATATTATAATCTTATATCATTTTCATACTCAAACCACCCTTTTCTTGCGGTTAAACAAAGATCATCTTATCTAGCCCAATGAGTTCTCCTTTTTGTCTTCGAGCTACCCCAAAGAAAAGCATTTTGAATCTTGGCAATATCCTTCCAAACTTTTATCGGGGCCAAGTAAAATGACAATTGAAAAATCGAGAGACTACTAAGCACTGATTTGATAAGCGTGATCCTCCCTCCAATACTCAATAACCAACTTTACCAACAAGAGAGTCTCTTCTCCAACTTGAAAATTAATTGTGAAAATCAATATTTATTAACCTCACCAACGGGAACAATTTTACTATTTATTAACCTCATCAACGGGTATTCGTGCGAAAAAACGACTATCATACAGTTTTGTTATTAAAATCAACACAATTAATCATTATCTTAAAAAACATGAAAAAATCTTTTAAAAAATAATATTATAATATGGAGGGAATAATATTATAATTTATTTTCTAACTATTGGAGTGAAAATATATTTGATTTCCCACCACTTTTTTTCATTTACCCCACTATTTATTTATTTATTATTTTATAAAAATACTTGCGTCGCTTTTAAAGGATGTTTAGAAAACTTTATGCGACGCTATCTTTTATAGGAAATAATATCCAAATCACCCCACTCCCACACCTCATCACGCCAACCCCCATACCCGTCACTGAAACATCCTTTAAAAGCGACATTTTATGATTAGTATGTAGACCATTTAGGAGATTATCATTATTTTGGAATTCACTAGTATTTTGGAACTCACTAGTATTTTGGAACTCACTAATATATTGATGTATTTTGGAACTCAGTAATATATTGATGTATTTTGAAACTCATTAATATATTGATGTTGGTGTATTCAGATTATGTATTTGTAAGTAAAAATATTTTAGATCACCTGAATTGTGAATTGATGAATCTTGATGTTGATGTATTTTGGAACTCATTAATATATTGATGTTGGTGTATTCAAATTATGTATTTGTAAGTAAATTTGTTTTGGATCACTTGAATTATGGTATTGTAAAACAGGTCTTGATCAGAACAGGTGGTTTGAGTGGCAATGGTATAAAGCGAACGTGACGATTTCAAACAAAATCAAACCAACAATAATACCAGTAGTGTCGGCTATGAGGCCGACGCTACAAGGAAAATTACATTGTCTAATATTATTAGTGGCGGCTACGAGACCGACGCTACCAGCAAAACTACATTGTCTAATATTATTAGTGGTGGCCAATTAGCCGACGCTATAAGCAAAAAATACACTGTCTAATATAATTAGTAGCGACCAAGACACCGACGCTACAAGTAGAAAATACACTGTCCAATATAATTAGTGGCGGCCTCGATACCGACGCTACAAGCATAAAGTACGCTCTTATATTATTAGTGGCGGCCATGTGGCCGACGCTACAAGCAGAAAGTACGCTTTTATATTATTAGTGGCAGACATGTGGCCGATGCTACAAGCAGAAAATACGTTGTCTAATATTATTAGTGACAACCACGTGGTCGACGCTACCATCAAATATCATGATTTCTAAAATCACGTGGAAAAAACATCGATGACAGTCAACCCAATTAAAAAACGACAAGTGGCAGTCATTATCCGCGCTGAAAACCGACGCTAAGTCAATAATTAGCTGCGTAAATTTGGTCAGCAATTAGCGATGATTTAGTGTGGGAATTTGGCTGACGCTACATGAGTGTCACACTAAAGGCCGACACTAATATTATTAGCTTTCAGCTTTGGAATGTCCACCCCAACACCCACGCTAAGCCGACGTTATGCCCCTTTTAGCGTCGGTTTTTTGGCATTAGCGAGGGCTTTTTGGCCGACGCTAATACTATGTTTTCTTGTAGTGAAATATGTCTATTAGTGACACAATCCGAAACGCATAAGCGTAAGTCTCCATAATGAGCCTTCAACACCCTAACCCAAAGATCATCCGATCCTTGTAAGATTTTCCATCTCCACTTGTTGAGAAGCTCAATATTATAATCTTATATCATTTTCATACTCAAACCACCCTTTTCTTGCGGTTAAACAAAGATCATCTTATCTAGCCCAATGAGTTCTCCTTTTTGTCTTCGAGCTACCCCAAAGAAAAGCATTTTGAATCTTGGCAATATCCTTCCAAACTTTTATCGGGGCCAAGTAAAATGACAATTGAAAAATCGAGAGACTACTAAGCACTGATTTGATAAGCGTGATCCTCCCTCCAATACTCAATAACCAACTTTACCAACAAGAGAGTCTCTTCTCCAACTTGAAAATTAATTGTGAAAATCAATATTTATTAACCTCACCAACGGGAACAATTTTACTATTTATTAACCTCATCAACGGGTATTCGTGCGAAAAAACGACTATCATACAGTTTTGTTATTAAAATCAACACAATTAATCATTATCTTAAAAAACATGAAAAAATCTTTTAAAAAATAATATTATAATATGGAGGGAATAATATTATAATTTATTTTCTAACTATTGGAGTGAAAATATATTTGATTTCCCACCACTTTTTTTCATTTACCCCACTATTTATTTATTTATTATTTTATAAAAATACTTGCGTCGCTTTTAAAGGATGTTTAGAAAACTTTATGCGACGCTATCTTTTATAGGAAATAATATCCAAATCACCCCACTCCCACACCTCATCACGCCAACCCCCATACCCGTCACTGAAACATCCTTTAAAAGCGACATTTTATGATTAGTATGTAGACCATTTAGGAGATTATCATTATTTTGGAATTCACTAGTATTTTGGAACTCACTAGTATTTTGGAACTCACTAATATATTGATGTATTTTGGAACTCAGTAATATATTGATGTATTTTGAAACTCATTAATATATTGATGTTGGTGTATTCAGATTATGTATTTGTAAGTAAAAATATTTTAGATCACCTGAATTGTGAATTGATGAATCTTGATGTTGATGTATTTTGGAACTCATTAATATATTGATGTTGGTGTATTCAAATTATGTATTTGTAAGTAAATTTGTTTTGGATCACTTGAATTATGGTATTGTAAAACAGGTCTTGATCAGAACAGGTGGTTTGAGTGGCAATGGTATAAAGCGAACGTGACGATTTCAAACAAAATCAAACCAACAATAATACCAGTAGTGTCGGCTATGAGGCCGACGCTACAAGGAAAATTACATTGTCTAATATTATTAGTGGCGGCTACGAGACCGACGCTACCAGCAAAACTACATTGTCTAATATTATTAGTGGTGGCCAATTAGCCGACGCTATAAGCAAAAAATACACTGTCTAATATAATTAGTAGCGACCAAGACACCGACGCTACAAGTAGAAAATACACTGTCCAATATAATTAGTGGCGGCCTCGATACCGACGCTACAAGCATAAAGTACGCTCTTATATTATTAGTGGCGGCCATGTGGCCGACGCTACAAGCAGAAAGTACGCTTTTATATTATTAGTGGCAGACATGTGGCCGACGCTACAAGCAGAAAATACGTTGTCTAATATTATTAGTGACAACCACGTGGTCGACGCTACCATCAAATATCATGATTTCTAAAATCACGTGGAAAAAACATCGATGACAGTCAACCCAATTAAAAAACGACAAGTGGCAGTCATTATCCGCGCTGAAAACCGACGCTAAGTCAATAATTAGCTGCGTAAATTTGGTCAGCAATTAGCGATGATTTAGTGTGGGAATTTGGCTGACGCTACATGAGTGTCACACTAAAGGCCGACACTAATATTATTAGCTTTCAGCTTTGGAATGTCCACCCCAACACCCACGCTAAGCCGACGTTATGCCCCTTTTAGCGTCGGTTTTTTGGCATTAGCGAGGGCTTTTTGGCCGACGCTAATACTATGTTTTCTTGTAGTGAAATATGTCTATTAGTGACACAATCCGAAACGCATAAGCGTAAGTCTCCATAATGAGCCTTCAACACCCTAACCCAAAGATCATCCGATCCTTGTAAGATTTTCCATCTCCACTTGTTGAGAAGCTCAATATTATAATCTTATATCATTTTCATACTCAAACCACCCTTTTCTTGCGGTTAAACAAAGATCATCTTATCTAGCCCAATGAGTTCTCCTTTTTGTCTTCGAGCTACCCCAAAGAAAAGCATTTTGAATCTTGGCAATATCCTTCCAAACTTTTATCGGGGCCAAGTAAAATGACAATTGAAAAATCGAGAGACTACTAAGCACTGATTTGATAAGCGTGATCCTCCCTCCAATACTCGATAACCAACTTTACCAACAAGAGAGTCTCTTCTCCAACTTGAAAATTAATTGTGAAAATCAATATTTATTAACCTCACCAACGGGAACAATTTTACTATTTATTAACCTCATCAACGGGTATTCGTGCGAAAAAACGACTATCATACAGTTTTGTTATTAAAATCAACACAATTAATCATTATCTTAAAAAACATGAAAAAATCTTTTAAAAAATAATATTATAATATGGAGGGAATAATATTATAATTTATTTTCTAACTATTGGAGTGAAAATATATTTGATTTCCCACCACTTTTTTTCATTTACCCCACTATTTATTTATTTATTATTTTATAAAAATACTTGCGTCGCTTTTAAAGGATGTTTAGAAAACTTTATGCGACGCTATCTTTTATAGGAAATAATATCCAAATCACCCCACTCCCACACCTCATCACGCCAACCCCCATACCCGTCACTGAAACATCCTTTAAAAGCGACATTTTATGATTAGTATGTAGACCATTTAGGAGATTATCATTATTTTGGAATTCACTAGTATTTTGGAACTCACTAGTATTTTGGAACTCACTAATATATTGATGTATTTTGGAACTCAGTAATATATTGATGTATTTTGAAACTCATTAATATATTGATGTTGGTGTATTCAGATTATGTATTTGTAAGTAAAAATATTTTAGATCACCTGAATTGTGAATTGATGAATCTTGATGTTGATGTATTTTGGAACTCATTAATATATTGATGTTGGTGTATTCAAATTATGTATTTGTAAGTAAATTTGTTTTGGATCACTTGAATTATGGTATTGTAAAACAGGTCTTGATCAGAACAGGTGGTTTGAGTGGCAATGGTATAAAGCGAACGTGACGATTTCAAACAAAATCAAACCAACAATAATACCAGTAGTGTCGGCTATGAGGCCGACGCTACAAGGAAAATTACATTGTCTAATATTATTAGTGGCGGCTACGAGACCGACGCTACCAGCAAAACTACATTGTCTAATATTATTAGTGGTGGCCAATTAGCCGACGCTATAAGCAAAAAATACACTGTCTAATATAATTAGTAGCGACCAAGACACCGACGCTACAAGTAGAAAATACACTGTCCAATATAATTAGTGGCGGCCTCGATACCGACGCTACAAGCATAAAGTACGCTCTTATATTATTAGTGGCGGCCATGTGGCCGACGCTACAAGCAGAAAGTACGCTTTTATATTATTAGTGGCAGACATGTGGCCGACGCTACAAGCAGAAAATACGTTGTCTAATATTATTAGTGACAACCACGTGGTCGACGCTACCATCAAATATCATGATTTCTAAAATCACGTGGAAAAAACATCGATGACAGTCAACCCAATTAAAAAACGACAAGTGGCAGTCATTATCCGCGCTGAAAACCGACGCTAAGTCAATAATTAGCTGCGTAAATTTGGTCAGCAATTAGCGATGATTTAGTGTGGGAATTTGGCTGACGCTACATGAGTGTCACACTAAAGGCCGACACTAATATTATTAGCTTTCAGCTTTGGAATGTCCACCCCAACACCCACGCTAAGCCGACGTTATGCCCCTTTTAGCGTCGGTTTTTTGGCATTAGCGAGGGCTTTTTGGCCGACGCTAATACTATGTTTTCTTGTAGTGAAATATGTCTATTAGTGACACAATCCGAAACGCATAAGCGTAAGTCTCCATAATGAGCCTTCAACACCCTAACCCAAAGATCATCCGATCCTTGTAAGATTTTCCATCTCCACTTGTTGAGAAGCTCAATATTATAATCTTATATCATTTTCATACTCAAACCACCCTTTTCTTGCGGTTAAACAAAGATCATCTTATCTAGCCCAATGAGTTCTCCTTTTTGTCTTCGAGCTACCCCAAAGAAAAGCATTTTGAATCTTGGCAATATCCTTCCAAACTTTTATCGGGGCCAAGTAAAATGACAATTGAAAAATCGAGAGACTACTAAGCACTGATTTGATAAGCGTGATCCTCCCTCCAATACTCGATAACCAACTTTACCAACAAGAGAGTCTCTTCTCCAACTTGAAAATTAATTGTGAAAATCAATATTTATTAACCTCACCAACGGGAACAATTTTACTATTTATTAACCTCATCAACGGGTATTCGTGCGAAAAAACGACTATCATACAGTTTTGTTATTAAAATCAACACAATTAATCATTATCTTAAAAAACATGAAAAAATCTTTTAAAAAATAATATTATAATATGGAGGGAATAATATTATAATTTATTTTCTAACTATTGGAGTGAAAATATATTTGATTTCCCACCACTTTTTTTCATTTACCCCACTATTTATTTATTTATTATTTTATAAAAATACTTGCGTCGCTTTTAAAGGATGTTTAGAAAACTTTATGCGACGCTATCTTTTATAGGAAATAATATCCAAATCACCCCACTCCCACACCTCATCACGCCAACCCCCATACCCGTCACTGAAACATCCTTTAAAAGCGACATTTTATGATTAGTATGTAGACCATTTAGGAGATTATCATTATTTTGGAATTCACTAGTATTTTGGAACTCACTAGTATTTTGGAACTCACTAATATATTGATGTATTTTGGAACTCAGTAATATATTGATGTATTTTGAAACTCATTAATATATTGATGTTGGTGTATTCAGATTATGTATTTGTAAGTAAAAATATTTTAGATCACCTGAATTGTGAATTGATGAATCTTGATGTTGATGTATTTTGGAACTCATTAATATATTGATGTTGGTGTATTCAAATTATGTATTTGTAAGTAAATTTGTTTTGGATCACTTGAATTATGGTATTGTAAAACAGGTCTTGATCAGAACAGGTGGTTTGAGTGGCAATGGTATAAAGCGAACGTGACGATTTCAAACAAAATCAAACCAACAATAATACCAGTAGTGTCGGCTATGAGGCCGACGCTACAAGGAAAATTACATTGTCTAATATTATTAGTGGCGGCTACGAGACCGACGCTACCAGCAAAACTACATTGTCTAATATTATTAGTGGTGGCCAATTAGCCGACGCTATAAGCAAAAAATACACTGTCTAATATAATTAGTAGCGACCAAGACACCGACGCTACAAGTAGAAAATACACTGTCCAATATAATTAGTGGCGGCCTCGATACCGACGCTACAAGCATAAAGTACGCTCTTATATTATTAGTGGCGGCCATGTGGCCGACGCTACAAGCAGAAAGTACGCTTTTATATTATTAGTGGCAGACATGTGGCCGACGCTACAAGCAGAAAATACGTTGTCTAATATTATTAGTGACAACCACGTGGTCGACGCTACCATCAAATATCATGATTTCTAAAATCACGTGGAAAAAACATCGATGACAGTCAACCCAATTAAAAAACGACAAGTGGCAGTCATTATCCGCGCTGAAAACCGACGCTAAGTCAATAATTAGCTGCGTAAATTTGGTCAGCAATTAGCGATGATTTAGTGTGGGAATTTGGCTGACGCTACATGAGTGTCACACTAAAGGCCGACACTAATATTATTAGCTTTCAGCTTTGGAATGTCCACCCCAACACCCACGCTAAGCCGACGTTATGCCCCTTTTAGCGTCGGTTTTTTGGCATTAGCGAGGGCTTTTTGGCCGACGCTAATACTATGTTTTCTTGTAGTGAAATATGTCTATTAGTGACACAATCCGAAACGCATAAGCGTAAGTCTCCATAATGAGCCTTCAACACCCTAACCCAAAGATCATCCGATCCTTGTAAGATTTTCCATCTCCACTTGTTGAGAAGCTCAATATTATAATCTTATATCATTTTCATACTCAAACCACCCTTTTCTTGCGGTTAAACAAAGATCATCTTATCTAGCCCAATGAGTTCTCCTTTTTGTCTTCGAGCTACCCCAAAGAAAAGCATTTTGAATCTTGGCAATATCCTTCCAAACTTTTATCGGGGCCAAGTAAAATGACAATTGAAAAATCGAGAGACTACTAAGCACTGATTTGATAAGCGTGATCCTCCCTCCAATACTCAATAACCAACTTTACCAACAAGAGAGTCTCTTCTCCAACTTGAAAATTAATTGTGAAAATCAATATTTATTAACCTCACCAACGGGAACAATTTTACTATTTATTAACCTCATCAACGGGTATTCGTGCGAAAAAACGACTATCATACAGTTTTGTTATTAAAATCAACACAATTAATCATTATCTTAAAAAACATGAAAAAATCTTTTAAAAAATAATATTATAATATGGAGGGAATAATATTATAATTTATTTTCTAACTATTGGAGTGAAAATATATTTGATTTCCCACCACTTTTTTTCATTTACCCCACTATTTATTTATTTATTATTTTATAAAAATACTTGCGTCGCTTTTAAAGGATGTTTAGAAAACTTTATGCGACGCTATCTTTTATAGGAAATAATATCCAAATCACCCCACTCCCACACCTCATCACGCCAACCCCCATACCCGTCACTGAAACATCCTTTAAAAGCGACATTTTATGATTAGTATGTAGACCATTTAGGAGATTATCATTATTTTGGAATTCACTAGTATTTTGGAACTCACTAGTATTTTGGAACTCACTAATATATTGATGTATTTTGGAACTCAGTAATATATTGATGTATTTTGAAACTCATTAATATATTGATGTTGGTGTATTCAGATTATGTATTTGTAAGTAAAAATATTTTAGATCACCTGAATTGTGAATTGATGAATCTTGATGTTGATGTATTTTGGAACTCATTAATATATTGATGTTGGTGTATTCAAATTATGTATTTGTAAGTAAATTTGTTTTGGATCACTTGAATTATGGTATTGTAAAACAGGTCTTGATCAGAACAGGTGGTTTGAGTGGCAATGGTATAAAGCGAACGTGACGATTTCAAACAAAATCAAACCAACAATAATACCAGTAGTGTCGGCTATGAGGCCGACGCTACAAGGAAAATTACATTGTCTAATATTATTAGTGGCGGCTACGAGACCGACGCTACCAGCAAAACTACATTGTCTAATATTATTAGTGGTGGCCAATTAGCCGACGCTATAAGCAAAAAATACACTGTCTAATATAATTAGTAGCGACCAAGACACCGACGCTACAAGTAGAAAATACACTGTCCAATATAATTAGTGGCGGCCTCGATACCGACGCTACAAGCATAAAGTACGCTCTTATATTATTAGTGGCGGCCATGTGGCCGACGCTACAAGCAGAAAGTACGCTTTTATATTATTAGTGGCAGACATGTGGCCGACGCTACAAGCAGAAAATACGTTGTCTAATATTATTAGTGACAACCACGTGGTCGACGCTACCATCAAATATCATGATTTCTAAAATCACGTGGAAAAAACATCGATGACAGTCAACCCAATTAAAAAACGACAAGTGGCAGTCATTATCCGCGCTGAAAACCGACGCTAAGTCAATAATTAGCTGCGTAAATTTGGTCAGCAATTAGCGATGATTTAGTGTGGGAATTTGGCTGACGCTACATGAGTGTCACACTAAAGGCCGACACTAATATTATTAGCTTTCAGCTTTGGAATGTCCACCCCAACACCCACGCTAAGCCGACGTTATGCCCCTTTTAGCGTCGGTTTTTTGGCATTAGCGAGGGCTTTTTGGCCGACGCTAATACTATGTTTTCTTGTAGTGAAATATGTCTATTAGTGACACAATCCGAAACGCATAAGCGTAAGTCTCCATAATGAGCCTTCAACACCCTAACCCAAAGATCATCCGATCCTTGTAAGATTTTCCATCTCCACTTGTTGAGAAGCTCAATATTATAATCTTATATCATTTTCATACTCAAACCACCCTTTTCTTGCGGTTAAACAAAGATCATCTTATCTAGCCCAATGAGTTCTCCTTTTTGTCTTCGAGCTACCCCAAAGAAAAGCATTTTGAATCTTGGCAATATCCTTCCAAACTTTTATCGGGGCCAAGTAAAATGACAATTGAAAAATCGAGAGACTACTAAGCACTGATTTGATAAGCGTGATCCTCCCTCCAATACTCAATAACCAACTTTACCAACAAGAGAGTCTCTTCTCCAACTTGAAAATTAATTGTGAAAATCAATATTTATTAACCTCACCAACGGGAACAATTTTACTATTTATTAACCTCATCAACGGGTATTCGTGCGAAAAAACGACTATCATACAGTTTTGTTATTAAAATCAACACAATTAATCATTATCTTAAAAAACATGAAAAAATCTTTTAAAAAATAATATTATAATATGGAGGGAATAATATTATAATTTATTTTCTAACTATTGGAGTGAAAATATATTTGATTTCCCACCACTTTTTTTCATTTACCCCACTATTTATTTATTTATTATTTTATAAAAATACTTGCGTCGCTTTTAAAGGATGTTTAGAAAACTTTATGCGACGCTATCTTTTATAGGAAATAATATCCAAATCACCCCACTCCCACACCTCATCACGCCAACCCCCATACCCGTCACTGAAACATCCTTTAAAAGCGACATTTTATGATTAGTATGTAGACCATTTAGGAGATTATCATTATTTTGGAATTCACTAGTATTTTGGAACTCACTAGTATTTTGGAACTCACTAATATATTGATGTATTTTGGAACTCAGTAATATATTGATGTATTTTGAAACTCATTAATATATTGATGTTGGTGTATTCAGATTATGTATTTGTAAGTAAAAATATTTTAGATCACCTGAATTGTGAATTGATGAATCTTGATGTTGATGTATTTTGGAACTCATTAATATATTGATGTTGGTGTATTCAAATTATGTATTTGTAAGTAAATTTGTTTTGGATCACTTGAATTATGGTATTGTAAAACAGGTCTTGATCAGAACAGGTGGTTTGAGTGGCAATGGTATAAAGCGAACGTGACGATTTCAAACAAAATCAAACCAACAATAATACCAGTAGTGTCGGCTATGAGGCCGACGCTACAAGGAAAATTACATTGTCTAATATTATTAGTGGCGGCTACGAGACCGACGCTACCAGCAAAACTACATTGTCTAATATTATTAGTGGTGGCCAATTAGCCGACGCTATAAGCAAAAAATACACTGTCTAATATAATTAGTAGCGACCAAGACACCGACGCTACAAGTAGAAAATACACTGTCCAATATAATTAGTGGCGGCCTCGATACCGACGCTACAAGCATAAAGTACGCTCTTATATTATTAGTGGCGGCCATGTGGCCGACGCTACAAGCAGAAAGTACGCTTTTATATTATTAGTGGCAGACATGTGGCCGACGCTACAAGCAGAAAATACGTTGTCTAATATTATTAGTGACAACCACGTGGTCGACGCTACCATCAAATATCATGATTTCTAAAATCACGTGGAAAAAACATCGATGACAGTCAACCCAATTAAAAAACGACAAGTGGCAGTCATTATCCGCGCTGAAAACCGACGCTAAGTCAATAATTAGCTGCGTAAATTTGGTCAGCAATTAGCGATGATTTAGTGTGGGAATTTGGCTGACGCTACATGAGTGTCACACTAAAGGCCGACACTAATATTATTAGCTTTCAGCTTTGGAATGTCCACCCCAACACCCACGCTAAGCCGACGTTATGCCCCTTTTAGCGTCGGTTTTTTGGCATTAGCGAGGGCTTTTTGGCCGACGCTAATACTATGTTTTCTTGTAGTGAAATATGTCTATTAGTGACACAATCCGAAACGCATAAGCGTAAGTCTCCATAATGAGCCTTCAACACCCTAACCCAAAGATCATCCGATCCTTGTAAGATTTTCCATCTCCACTTGTTGAGAAGCTCAATATTATAATCTTATATCATTTTCATACTCAAACCACCCTTTTCTTGCGGTTAAACAAAGATCATCTTATCTAGCCCAATGAGTTCTCCTTTTTGTCTTCGAGCTACCCCAAAGAAAAGCATTTTGAATCTTGGCAATATCCTTCCAAACTTTTATCGGGGCCAAGTAAAATGACAATTGAAAAATCGAGAGACTACTAAGCACTGATTTGATAAGCGTGATCCTCCCTCCAATACTCAATAACCAACTTTACCAACAAGAGAGTCTCTTCTCCAACTTGAAAATTAATTGTGAAAATCAATATTTATTAACCTCACCAACGGGAACAATTTTACTATTTATTAACCTCATCAACGGGTATTCGTGCGAAAAAACGACTATCATACAGTTTTGTTATTAAAATCAACACAATTAATCATTATCTTAAAAAACATGAAAAAATCTTTTAAAAAATAATATTATAATATGGAGGGAATAATATTATAATTTATTTTCTAACTATTGGAGTGAAAATATATTTGATTTCCCACCACTTTTTTTCATTTACCCCACTATTTATTTATTTATTATTTTATAAAAATACTTGCGTCGCTTTTAAAGGATGTTTAGAAAACTTTATGCGACGCTATCTTTTATAGGAAATAATATCCAAATCACCCCACTCCCACACCTCATCACGCCAACCCCCATACCCGTCACTGAAACATCCTTTAAAAGCGACATTTTATGATTAGTATGTAGACCATTTAGGAG
Organism: Lathyrus aphaca; assembly: GCA_963966055.1. NCBI lineage: Eukaryota > Viridiplantae > Streptophyta > Magnoliopsida > Fabales > Fabaceae > Lathyrus > Lathyrus aphaca. The sequence continues at coordinate 185,578,034 of OZ014520.1, forward strand.
ATTATCATTATTTTGGAATTCACTAGTATTTTGGAACTCACTAATATATTGATGTATTTTGGAACTCAGTAATATATTGATGTATTTTGAAACTCATTAATATATTGATGTTGGTGTATTCAGATTATGTATTTGTAAGTAAAAATATTTTAGATCACCTGAATTGTGAATTGATGAATCTTGATGTTGATGTATTTTGGAACTCATTAATATATTGATGTTGGTGTATTCAAATTATGTATTTGTAAGTAAATTTGTTTTGGATCACTTGAATTATGGTATTGTAAAACAGGTCTTGATCAGAACAGGTGGTTTGAGTGGCAATGGTATAAAGCGAACGTGACGATTTCAAACAAAATCAAACCAACAATAATACCAGTAGTGTCGGCTATGAGGCCGACGCTACAAGGAAAATTACATTGTCTAATATTATTAGTGGCGGCTACGAGACCGACGCTACCAGCAAAACTACATTGTCTAATATTATTAGTGGTGGCCAATTAGCCGACGCTATAAGCAAAAAATACACTGTCTAATATAATTAGTAGCGACCAAGACACCGACGCTACAAGTAGAAAATACACTGTCCAATATAATTAGTGGCGGCCTCGATACCGACGCTACAAGCATAAAGTACGCTCTTATATTATTAGTGGCGGCCATGTGGCCGACGCTACAAGCAGAAAGTACGCTTTTATATTATTAGTGGCAGACATGTGGCCGACGCTACAAGCAGAAAATACGTTGTCTAATATTATTAGTGACAACCACGTGGTCGACGCTACCATCAAATATCATGATTTCTAAAATCACGTGGAAAAAACATCGATGACAGTCAACCCAATTAAAAAACGACAAGTGGCAGTCATTATCCGCGCTGAAAACCGACGCTAAGTCAATAATTAGCTGCGTAAATTTGGTCAGCAATTAGCGATGATTTAGTGTGGGAATTTGGCTGACGCTACATGAGTGTCACACTAAAGGCCGACACTAATATTATTAGCTTTCAGCTTTGGAATGTCCACCCCAACACCCACGCTAAGCCGACGTTATGCCCCTTTTAGCGTCGGTTTTTTGGCATTAGCGAGGGCTTTTTGGCCGACGCTAATACTATGTTTTCTTGTAGTGAAATATGTCTATTAGTGACACAATCCGAAACGCATAAGCGTAAGTCTCCATAATGAGCCTTCAACACCCTAACCCAAAGATCATCCGATCCTTGTAAGATTTTCCATCTCCACTTGTTGAGAAGCTCAATATTATAATCTTATATCATTTTCATACTCAAACCACCCTTTTCTTGCGGTTAAACAAAGATCATCTTATCTAGCCCAATGAGTTCTCCTTTTTGTCTTCGAGCTACCCCAAAGAAAAGCATTTTGAATCTTGGCAATATCCTTCCAAACTTTTATCGGGGCCAAGTAAAATGACAATTGAAAAATCGAGAGACTACTAAGCACTGATTTGATAAGCGTGATCCTCCCTCCAATACTCAATAACCAACTTTACCAACAAGAGAGTCTCTTCTCCAACTTGAAAATTAATTGTGAAAATCAATATTTATTAACCTCACCAACGGGAACAATTTTACTATTTATTAACCTCATCAACGGGTATTCGTGCGAAAAAACGACTATCATACAGTTTTGTTATTAAAATCAACACAATTAATCATTATCTTAAAAAACATGAAAAAATCTTTTAAAAAATAATATTATAATATGGAGGGAATAATATTATAATTTATTTTCTAACTATTGGAGTGAAAATATATTTGATTTCCCACCACTTTTTTTCATTTACCCCACTATTTATTTATTTATTATTTTATAAAAATACTTGCGTCGCTTTTAAAGGATGTTTAGAAAACTTTATGCGACGCTATCTTTTATAGGAAATAATATCCAAATCACCCCACTCCCACACCTCATCACGCCAACCCCCATACCCGTCACTGAAACATCCTTTAAAAGCGACATTTTATGATTAGTATGTAGACCATTTAGGAGATTATCATTATTTTGGAATTCACTAGTATTTTGGAACTCACTAGTATTTTGGAACTCACTAATATATTGATGTATTTTGGAACTCAGTAATATATTGATGTATTTTGAAACTCATTAATATATTGATGTTGGTGTATTCAGATTATGTATTTGTAAGTAAAAATATTTTAGATCACCTGAATTGTGAATTGATGAATCTTGATGTTGATGTATTTTGGAACTCATTAATATATTGATGTTGGTGTATTCAAATTATGTATTTGTAAGTAAATTTGTTTTGGATCACTTGAATTATGGTATTGTAAAACAGGTCTTGATCAGAACAGGTGGTTTGAGTGGCAATGGTATAAAGCGAACGTGACGATTTCAAACAAAATCAAACCAACAATAATACCAGTAGTGTCGGATATGAGGCCGACGCTACAAGGAAAATTACATTGTCTAATATTATTAGTGGCGGCTACGAGACCGACGCTACCAGCAAAACTACATTGTCTAATATTATTAGTGGTGGCCAATTAGCCGACGCTATAAGCAAAAAATACACTGTCTAATATAATTAGTAGCGACCAAGACACCGACGCTACAAGTAGAAAATACACTGTCCAATATAATTAGTGGCGGCCTCGATACCGACGCTACAAGCATAAAGTACGCTCTTATATTATTAGTGGCGGCCATGTGGCCGACGCTACAAGCAGAAAGTACGCTTTTATATTATTAGTGGCAGACATGTGGCCGACGCTACAAGCAGAAAATACGTTGTCTAATATTATTAGTGACAACCACGTGGTCGACGCTACCATCAAATATCATGATTTCTAAAATCACGTGGAAAAAACATCGATGACAGTCAACCCAATTAAAAAACGACAAGTGGCAGTCATTATCCGCGCTGAAAACCGACGCTAAGTCAATAATTAGCTGCGTAAATTTGGTCAGCAATTAGCGATGATTTAGTGTGGGAATTTGGCTGACGCTACATGAGTGTCACACTAAAGGCCGACACTAATATTATTAGCTTTCAGCTTTGGAATGTCCACCCCAACACCCACGCTAAGCCGACGTTATGCCCCTTTTAGCGTCGGTTTTTTGGCATTAGCGAGGGCTTTTTGGCCGACGCTAATACTATGTTTTCTTGTAGTGAAATATGTCTATTAGTGACACAATCCGAAACGCATAAGCGTAAGTCTCCATAATGAGCCTTCAACACCCTAACCCAAAGATCATCCGATCCTTGTAAGATTTTCCATCTCCACTTGTTGAGAAGCTCAATATTATAATCTTATATCATTTTCATACTCAAACCACCCTTTTCTTGCGGTTAAACAAAGATCATATTATCTAGCCCAATGAGTTCTCCTTTTTGTCTTCGAGCTACCCCAAAGAAAAGCATTTTGAATCTTGGCAATATCCTTCCAAACTTTTATCGGGGCCAAGTAAAATGACAATTGAAAAATCGAGAGACTACTAAGCACTGATTTGATAAGCGTGATCCTCCCTCCAATACTCGATAACCAACTTTACCAACAAGAGAGTCTCTTCTCCAACTTGAAAATTAATTGTGAAAATCAATATTTATTAACCTCACCAACGGGAACAATTTTACTATTTATTAACCTCATCAACGGGTATTCGTGCGAAAAAACGACTATCATACAGTTTTGTTATTAAAATCAACACAATTAATCATTATCTTAAAAAACATGAAAAAATCTTTTAAAAAATAATATTATAATATGGAGGGAATAATATTATAATTTATTTTCTAACTATTGGAGTGAAAATATATTTGATTTCCCACCACTTTTTTTCATTTACCCCACTATTTATTTATTTATTATTTTATAAAAATACTTGCGTCGCTTTTAAAGGATGTTTAGAAAACTTTATGCGACGCTATCTTTTATAGGAAATAATATCCAAATCACCCCACTCCCACACCTCATCACGCCAACCCCCATACCCGTCACTGAAACATCCTTTAAAAGCGACATTTTATGATTAGTATGTAGACCATTTAGGAGATTATCATTATTTTGGAATTCACTAGTATTTTGGAACTCACTAGTATTTTGGAACTCACTAATATATTGATGTATTTTGGAACTCAGTAATATATTGATGTATTTTGAAACTCATTAATATATTGATGTTGGTGGATTCAGATTATGTATTTGTAAGTAAAAATATTTTAGATCACCTGAATTGTGAATTGATGAATCTTGATGTTGATGTATTTTGGAACTCATTAATATATTGATGTTGGTGTATTCAAATTATGTATTTGTAAGTAAATTTGTTTTGGATCACTTGAATTATGGTATTGTAAAACAGGTCTTGATCAGAACAGGTGGTTTGAGTGGCAATGGTATAAAGCGAACGTGACGATTTCAAACAAAATCAAACCAACAATAATACCAGTAGTGTCGGCTATGAGGCCGACGCTACAAGGAAAATTACATTGTCTAATATTATTAGTGGCGGCTACGAGACCGACGCTACCAGCAAAACTACATTGTCTAATATTATTAGTGGTGGCCAATTAGCCGACGCTATAAGCAAAAAATACACTGTCTAATATAATTAGTAGCGACCAAGACACCGACGCTACAAGTAGAAAATACACTGTCCAATATAATTAGTGGCGGCCTCGATACCGACGCTACAAGCATAAAGTACGCTCTTATATTATTAGTGGCGGCCATGTGGCCGACGCTACAAGCAGAAAGTACGCTTTTATATTATTAGTGGCAGACATGTGGCCGACGCTACAAGCAGAAAATACGTTGTCTAATATTATTAGTGACAACCACGTGGTCGACGCTACCATCAAATATCATGATTTCTAAAATCACGTGGAAAAAACATCGATGACAGTCAACCCAATTAAAAAACGACAAGTGGCAGTCATTATCCGCGCTGAAAACCGACGCTAAGTCAATAATTAGCTGCGTAAATTTGGTCAGCAATTAGCGATGATTTAGTGTGGGAATTTGGCTGACGCTACATGAGTGTCACACTAAAGGCCGACACTAATATTATTAGCTTTCAGCTTTGGAATGTCCACCCCAACACCCACGCTAAGCCGACGTTATGCCCCTTTTAGCGTCGGTTTTTTGGCATTAGCGAGGGCTTTTTGGCCGACGCTAATACTATGTTTTCTTGTAGTGAAATATGTCTATTAGTGACACAATCCGAAACGCATAAGCGTAAGTCTCCATAATGAGCCTTCAACACCCTAACCCAAAGATCATCCGATCCTTGTAAGATTTTCCATCTCCACTTGTTGAGAAGCTCAATATTATAATCTTATATCATTTTCATACTCAAACCACCCTTTTCTTGCGGTTAAACAAAGATCATATTATCTAGCCCAATGAGTTCTCCTTTTTGTCTTCGAGCTACCCCAAAGAAAAGCATTTTGAATCTTGGCAATATCCTTCCAAACTTTTATCGGGGCCAAGTAAAATGACAATTGAAAAATCGAGAGACTACTAAGCACTGATTTGATAAGCGTGATCCTCCCTCCAATACTCGATAACCAACTTTACCAACAAGAGAGTCTCTTCTCCAACTTGAAAATTAATTGTGAAAATCAATATTTATTAACCTCACCAACGGGAACAATTTTACTATTTATTAACCTCATCAACGGGTATTCGTGCGAAAAAACGACTATCATACAGTTTTGTTATTAAAATCAACACAATTAATCATTATCTTAAAAAACATGAAAAAATCTTTTAAAAAATAATATTATAATATGGAGGGAATAATATTATAATTTATTTTCTAACTATTGGAGTGAAAATATATTTGATTTCCCACCACTTTTTTTCATTTACCCCACTATTTATTTATTTATTATTTTATAAAAATACTTGCGTCGCTTTTAAAGGATGTTTAGAAAACTTTATGCGACGCTATCTTTTATAGGAAATAATATCCAAATCACCCCACTCCCACACCTCATCACGCCAACCCCCATACCCGTCACTGAAACATCCTTTAAAAGCGACATTTTATGATTAGTATGTAGACCATTTAGGAGATTATCATTATTTTGGAATTCACTAGTATTTTGGAACTCACTAGTATTTTGGAACTCACTAATATATTGATGTATTTTGGAACTCAGTAATATATTGATGTATTTTGAAACTCATTAATATATTGATGTTGGTGGATTCAGATTATGTATTTGTAAGTAAAAATATTTTAGATCACCTGAATTGTGAATTGATGAATCTTGATGTTGATGTATTTTGGAACTCATTAATATATTGATGTTGGTGTATTCAAATTATGTATTTGTAAGTAAATTTGTTTTGGATCACTTGAATTATGGTATTGTAAAACAGGTCTTGATCAGAACAGGTGGTTTGAGTGGCAATGGTATAAAGCGAACGTGACGATTTCAAACAAAATCAAACCAACAATAATACCAGTAGTGTCGGCTATGAGGCCGACGCTACAAGGAAAATTACATTGTCTAATATTATTAGTGGCGGCTACGAGACCGACGCTACCAGCAAAACTACATTGTCTAATATTATTAGTGGTGGCCAATTAGCCGACGCTATAAGCAAAAAATACACTGTCTAATATAATTAGTAGCGACCAAGACACCGACGCTACAAGTAGAAAATACATTGTCCAATATAATTAGTGGCGGCCTCGATACCGACGCTACAAGCATAAAGTACGCTCTTATATTATTAGTGGCGGCCATGTGGCCGACGCTACAAGCAGAAAGTACGCTTTTATATTATTAGTGGCAGACATGTGGCCGACGCTACAAGCAGAAAATACGTTGTCTAATATTATTAGTGACAACCACGTGGTCGACGCTACCATCAAATATCATGATTTCTAAAATCACGTGGAAAAAACATCGATGACAGTCAACCCAATTAAAAAACGACAAGTGGCAGTCATTATCCGCGCTGAAAACCGACGCTAAGTCAATAATTAGCTGCGTAAATTTGGTCAGCAATTAGCGATGATTTAGTGTGGGAATTTGGATGACGCTACATGAGTGTCACACTAAAGGCCGACACTAATATTATTAGCTTTCAGCTTTGGAATGTCCACCCCAACACCCACGCTAAGCCGACGTTATGCCCCTTTTAGCGTCGGTTTTTTGGCATTAGCGAGGGCTTTTTGGCCGACGCTAATACTATGTTTTCTTGTAGTGAAATATGTCTATTAGTGACACAATCCGAAACGCATAAGCGTAAGTCTCCATAATGAGCCTTCAACACCCTAACCCAAAGATCATCCGATCCTTGTAAGATTTTCCATCTCCACTTGTTGAGAAGCTCAATATTATGATCTTATATCATTTTCATACTCAAACCACCCTTTTCTTGCGGTTAAACAAAGATCATCTTATCTAGCCCAATGAGTTCTCCTTTTTGTCTTCGAGCTACCCCAAAGAAAAGCATTTTGAATCTTGGCAATATCCTTCCAAACTTTTATCGGGGCCAAGTAAAATGACAATTGAAAAATCGAGAGACTACTAAGCACTGATTTGATAAGCGTGATCCTCCCTCCAATACTCAATAACCAACTTTACCAACAAGAGAGTCTCTTCTCCAACTTGAAAATTAATTGTGAAAATCAATATTTATTAACCTCACCAACGGGAACAATTTTACTATTTATTAACCTCATCAACGGGTATTCGTGCGAAAAAACGATTATCATACAGTTTTGTTATTAAAATCAACACAATTAATCATTATCTTAAAAAACATGAAAAAATCTTTTAAAAAATAATATTATAATATGGAGGGAATAATATTATAATTTATTTTCTAACTATTGGAGTGAAAATATATTTGATTTCCCACCACTTTTTTTCATTTACCCCACTATTTATTTATTTATTATTTTATAAAAATACTTGCGTCGCTTTTAAAGGATGTTTAGAAAACTTTATGCGACGCTATCTTTTATAGGAAATAATATCCAAATCACCCCACTCCCACACCTCATCACGCCAACCCCCATACCCGTCACTGAAACATCCTTTAAAAGCGACATTTTATGATTAGTATGTAGACCATTTAGGAGATTATCATTATTTTGGAATTCACTAGTATTTTGGAACTCACTAGTATTTTGGAACTCACTAATATATTGATGTATTTTGGAACTCAGTAATATATTGATGTATTTTGAAACTCATTAATATATTGATGTTGGTGTATTCAGATTATGTATTTGTAAGTAAAAATATTTTAGATCACCTGAATTGTGAATTGATGAATCTTGATGTTGATGTATTTTGGAACTCATTAATATATTGATGTTGGTGTATTCAAATTATGTATTTGTAAGTAAATTTGTTTTGGATCACTTGAATTATGGTATTGTAAAACAGGTCTTGATCAGAACAGGTGGTTTGAGTGGCAATGGTATAAAGCGAACGTGACGATTTCAAACAAAATCAAACCAACAATAATACCAGTAGTGTCGGCTATGAGGCCGACGCTACAAGGAAAATTACATTGTCTAATATTATTAGTGGCGGCTACGAGACCGACGCTACCAGCAAAACTACATTGTCTAATATTATTAGTGGTGGCCAATTAGCCGACGCTATAAGCAAAAAATACACTGTCTAATATAATTAGTAGCGACCAAGACACCGACGCTACAAGTAGAAAATACACTGTCCAATATAATTAGTGGCGGCCTCGATACCGACGCTACAAGCATAAAGTACGCTCTTATATTATTAGTGGCGGCCATGTGGCCGACGCTACAAGCAGAAAGTACGCTTTTATATTATTAGTGGCAGACATGTGGCCGACGCTACAAGCAGAAAATACGTTGTCTAATATTATTAGTGACAACCACGTGGTCGACGCTACCATCAAATATCATGATTTCTAAAATCACGTGGAAAAAACATCGATGACAGTCAACCCAATTAAAAAACGACAAGTGGCAGTCATTATCCGCGCTGAAAACCGACGCTAAGTCAATAATTAGCTGCGTAAATTTGGTCAGCAATTAGCGATGATTTAGTGTGGGAATTTGGCTGACGCTACATGAGTGTCACACTAAAGGCCGACACTAATATTATTAGCTTTCAGCTTTGGAATGTCCACCCCAACACCCACGCTAAGCCGACGTTATGCCCCTTTTAGCGTCGGTTTTTTGGCATTAGCGAGGGCTTTTTGGCCGACGCTAATACTATGTTTTCTTGTAGTGAAATATGTCTATTAGTGACACAATCCGAAACGCATAAGCGTAAGTCTCCATAATGAGCCTTCAACACCCTAACCCAAAGATCATCCGATCCTTGTAAGATTTTCCATCTCCACTTGTTGAGAAGCTCAATATTATGATCTTATATCATTTTCATACTCAAACCACCCTTTTCTTGCGGTTAAACAAAGATCATCTTATCTAGCCCAATGAGTTCTCCTTTTTGTCTTCGAGCTACCCCAAAGAAAAGCATTTTGAATCTTGGCAATATCCTTCCAAACTTTTATCGGGGCCAAGTAAAATGACAATTGAAAAATCGAGAGACTACTAAGCACTGATTTGATAAGCGTGATCCTCCCTCCAATACTCAATAACCACCTTTACCAACAAGAGAGTCTCTTCTCCAACTTGAAAATTAATTGTGAAAATCAATATTTATTAACCTCACCAACGGGAACAATTTTACTATTTATTAACCTCATCAACGGGTATTCGTGCGAAAAAACGACTATCATACAGTTTTGTTATTAAAATCAACACAATTAATCATTATCTTAAAAAACATGAAAAAATCTTTTAAAAAATAATATTATAAGATGGAGGGAATAATATTATAATTTATTTTCTAACTATTGGAGTGAAAATATATTTGATTTCCCACCACTTTTTTTCATTTACCCCACTATTTATTTATTTATTATTTTATAAAACTACTTGCGTCGCTTTTAAAGGATGTTTAGAAAACTTTATGCGACGCTATCTTTTGTAGGAAATAATATCCAAATCACCCCACTCCCACACCTCATCACGCCAACCCCCATACCCGTCACTGAAACATCCTTTAAAAGCGACATTTTATGATTAGTATGTAGACCATTTAGGAGATTATCATTATTTTGGAATTCACTAGTATTTTGGAACTCACTAGTATTTTGGAACTCACTAATATATTGATGTATTTTGGAACTCAGTAATATATTGATGTATTTTGAAACTCATTAATATATTGATGTTGGTGTATTCAGATTATGTATTTGTAAGTAAAAATATTTTAGATCACCTGAATTGTGAATTGATGAATCTTGATGTTGATGTATTTTGGAACTCATTAATATATTGATGTTGGTGTATTCAAATTATGTATTTGTAAGTAAATTTGTTTTGGATCACTTGAATTATGGTATTGTAAAACAGGTCTTGATCAGAACAGGTGGTTTGAGTGGCAATGGTATAAAGCGAACGTGACGATTTCAAACAAAATCAAACCAACAATAATACCAGTAGTGTCGGCTATGAGGCCGACGCTACAAGGAAAATTACATTGTCTAATATTATTAGTGGCGGCTACGAGACCGACGCTACCAGCAAAACTACATTGTCTAATATTATTAGTGGTGGCCAATTAGCCGACGCTATAAGCAAAAAATACACTGTCTAATATAATTAGTAGCGACCAAGACACCGACGCTACAAGTAGAAAATACACTGTCCAATATAATTAGTGGCGGCCTCGATACCGACGCTACAAGCATAAAGTACGCTCTTATATTATTAGTGGCGGCCATGTGGCCGACGCTACAAGCAGAAAGTACGCTTTTATATTATTAGTGGCAGACATGTGGCCGACGCTACAAGCAGAAAATACGTTGTCTAATATTATTAGTGACAACCACGTGGTCGACGCTACCATCAAATATCATGATTTCTAAAATCACGTGGAAAAAACATCGATGACAGTCAACCCAATTAAAAAACGACAAGTGGCAGTCATTATCCGCGCTGAAAACCGACGCTAAGTCAATAATTAGCTGCGTAAATTTGGTCAGCAATTAGCGATGATTTAGTGTGGGAATTTGGCTGACGCTACATGAGTGTCACACTAAAGGCCGACACTAATATTATTAGCTTTCAGCTTTGGAATGTCCACCCCAACACCCACGCTAAGCCGACGTTATGCCCCTTTTAGCGTCGGTTTTTTGGCATTAGCGAGGGCTTTTTGGCCGACGCTAATACTATGTTTTCTTGTAGTGAAATATGTCTATTAGTGACACAATCCGAAACGCATAAGCGTAAGTCTCCATAATGAGCCTTCAACACCCTAACCCAAAGATCATCCGATCCTTGTAAGATTTTCCATCTCCACTTGTTGAGAAGCTCAATATTATGATCTTATATCATTTTCATACTCAAACCACCCTTTTCTTGCGGTTAAACAAAGATCATCTTATCTAGCCCAATGAGTTCTCCTTTTTGTCTTCGAGCTACCCCAAAGAAAAGCATTTTGAATCTTGGCAATATCCTTCCAAACTTTTATCGGGGCCAAGTAAAATGACAATTGAAAAATCGAGAGACTACTAAGCACTGATTTGATAAGCGTGATCCTCCCTCCAATACTCAATAACCAACTTTACCAACAAGAGAGTCTCTTCTCCAACTTGAAAATTAATTGTGAAAATCAATATTTATTAACCTCACCAACGGGAACAATTTTACTATTTATTAACCTCATCAACGGGTATTCGTGCGAAAAAACGACTATCATACAGTTTTGTTATTAAAATCAACACAATTAATCATTATCTTAAAAAACATGAAAAAATCTTTTAAAAAATAATATTATAATATGGAGGGAATAATATTATAATTTATTTTCTAACTATTGGAGTGAAAATATATTTGATTTCCCACCACTTTTTTTCATTTACCCCACTATTTATTTATTTATTATTTTATAAAAATACTTGCGTCGCTTTTAAAGGATGTTTAGAAAACTTTATGCGACGCTATCTTTTATAGGAAATAATATCCAAATCACCCCACTCCCACACCTCATCACGCCAACCCCCATACCCGTCACTGAAACATCCTTTAAAAGCGACATTTTATGATTAGTATGTAGACCATTTAGGAGATTATCATTATTTTGGAATTCACTAGTATTTTGGAACTCACTAGTATTTTGGAACTCACTAATATATTGATGTATTTTGGAACTCAGTAATATATTGATGTATTTTGAAACTCATTAATATATTGATGTTGGTGTATTCAGATTATGTATTTGTAAGTAAAAATATTTTAGATCACCTGAATTGTGAATTGATGAATCTTGATGTTGATGTATTTTGGAACTCATTAATATATTGATGTTGGTGTATTCAAATTATGTATTTGTAAGTAAATTTGTTTTGGATCACTTGAATTATGGTATTGTAAAACAGGTCTTGATCAGAACAGGTGGTTTGAGTGGCAATGGTATAAAGCGAACGTGACGATTTCAAACAAAATCAAACCAACAATAATACCAGTAGTGTCGGCTATGAGGCCGACGCTACAAGGAAAATTACATTGTCTAATATTATTAGTGGCGGCTACGAGACCGACGCTACCAGCAAAACTACATTGTCTAATATTATTAGTGGTGGCCAATTAGCCGACGCTATAAGCAAAAAATACACTGTCTAATATAATTAGTAGCGACCAAGACACCGACGCTACAAGTAGAAAATACACTGTCCAATATAATTAGTGGCGGCCTCGATACCGACGCTACAAGCATAAAGTACGCTCTTATATTATTAGTGGCGGCCATGTGGCCGACGCTACAAGCAGAAAGTACGCTTTTATATTATTAGTGGCAGACATGTGGCCGACGCTACAAGCAGAAAATACGTTGTCTAATATTATTAGTGACAACCACGTGGTCGACGCTACCATCAAATATCATGATTTCTAAAATCACGTGGAAAAAACATCGATGACAGTCAACCCAATTAAAAAACGACAAGTGGCAGTCATTATCCGCGCTGAAAACCGACGCTAAGTCAATAATTAGCTGCGTAAATTTGGTCAGCAATTAGAGATGATTTAGTGTGGGAATTTGGCTGACGCTACATGAGTGTCACACTAAAGGCCGACACTAATATTATTAGCTTTCAGCTTTGGAATGTCCACCCCAACACCCACGCTAAGCCGACGTTATGCCCCTTTTAGCGTCGGTTTTTTGGCATTAGCGAGGGCTTTTTGGCCGACGCTAATACTATGTTTTCTTGTAGTGAAATATGTCTATTAGTGACACAATCCGAAACGCATAAGCGTAAGTCTCCATAATGAGCCTTCAACACCCTAACCCAAAGATCATCCGATCCTTGTAAGATTTTCCATCTCCACTTGTTGAGAAGCTCAATATTATGATCTTATATCATTTTCATACTCAAACCACCCTTTTCTTGCGGTTAAACAAAGATCATCTTATCTAGCCCAATGAGTTCTCCTTTTTGTCTTCGAGCTACCCCAAAGAAAAGCATTTTGAATCTTGGCAATATCCTTCCAAACTTTTATCGGGGCCAAGTAAAATGACAATTGAAAAATCGAGAGACTACTAAGCACTGATTTGATAAGCGTGATCCTCCCTCCAATACTCAATAACCAACTTTACCAACAAGAGAGTCTCTTCTCCAACTTGAAAATTAATTGTGAAAATCAATATTTATTAACCTCACCAACGGGAACAATTTTACTATTTATTAACCTCATCAACGGGTATTCGTGCGAAAAAACGACTATCATACAGTTTTGTTATTAAAATCAACACAATTAATCATTATCTTAAAAAACATGAAAAAATCTTTTAAAAAATAATATTATAATATGGAGGGAATAATATTATAATTTATTTTCTAACTATTGGAGTGAAAATATATTTGATTTCCCACCACTTTTTTTCATTTACCCCACTATTTATTTATTTATTATTTTATAAAACTACTTGCGTCGCTTTTAAAGGATGTTTAGAAAACTTTATGCGACGCTATCTTTTGTAGGAAATAATATCCAAATCACCCCACTCCCACACCTCATCACGCCAACCCCCATACCCGTCACTGAAACATCCTTTAAAAGCGACATTTTATGATTAGTATGTAGACCATTTAGGAGATTATCATTATTTTGGAATTCACTAGTATTTTGGAACTCACTAGTATTTTGGAACTCACTAATATATTGATGTATTTTGGAACTCAGTAATATATTGATGTATTTTGAAACTCATTAATATATTGATGTTGGTGTATTCAAATTATGTATTTGTAAGTAAAAATATTTTAGATCACCTGAATTGTGAATTGATGAATCTTGATGTTGATGTATTTTGGAACTCATTAATATATTGATGTTGGTGTATTCAAATTATGTATTTGTAAGTAAATTTGTTTTGGATCACTTGAATTATGGTATTGTAAAACAGGTCTTGATCAGAACAGGTGGTTTGAGTGGCAATGGTATAAAGCGAACGTGACGATTTCAAACAAAATCAAACCAACAATAATACCAGTAGTGTCGGCTATGAGGCCGACGCTACAAGGAAAATTACATTGTCTAATATTATTAGTGGCGGCTACGAGACCGACGCTACCAGCAAAACTACATTGTCTAATATTATTAGTGGTGGCCAATTAGCCGACGCTATAAGCAAAAAATACACTGTCTAATATAATTAGTAGCGACCAAGACACCGACGCTACAAGTAGAAAATACACTGTCCAATATAATTAGTGGCGGCCTCGATACCGACGCTACAAGCATAAAGTACGCTCATATATTATTAGTGGCGGCCATGTGGCCGACGCTACAAGCAGAAAGTACGCTTTTATATTATTAGTGGCAGACATGTGGCCGACGCTACAAGCAGAAAATACGTTGTCTAATATTATTAGTGACAACCACGTGGTCGACGCTACCATCAAATATCATGATTTCTAAAATCACGTGGAAAAAACATCGATGACAGTCAACCCAATTAAAAAACGACAAGTGGCAGTCATTATCCGCGCTGAAAACCGACGCTAAGTCAATAATTAGCTGCGTAAATTTGGTCAGCAATTAGCGATGATTTAGTGTGGGAATTTGGCTGACGCTACATGAGTGTCACACTAAAGGCCGACACTAATATTATTAGCTTTCAGCTTTGGAATTTCCACCCCAACACCCACGCTAAGTCGACGTTAGGCCCCTTTTAGCGTCGGTTTTTTGGCATTAGCGAGGGCTTTTTGGCCGACGCTAATACTATGTTTTCTTGTAGTGAAATATGTCTATTAGTGACACAATCCGAAACGCATAAGCGTAAGTCTCCATAATGAGCCTTCAACACCCTAACCCAAAGATCATCCGATCCTTGTAAGATTTTCCATCTCCACTTGTTGAGAAGCTCAATATTATGATCTTATATCATTTTCATACTCAAACCACTCTTTTCTTGCGGTTAAACAAAGATCATCTTATCTAGCCCAATGAGTTCTCCTTTTTGTCTTCGAGCTACCCCAAAGAAAAGCATTTTGAATCTTGGCAATATCCTTCCAAACTTTTATCGGGGCCAAGTAAAATGACAATTGAAAAATCGAGAGACTACTAAGCACTGATTTGATAAGCGTGATCCTCCCTCCAATACTCAATAACCAACTTTACCAACAAGAGAGTCTCTTCTCCAACTTGAAAATTAATTGTGAAAATCAATATTTATTAACCTCACCAACGGGAACAATTTTACTATTTATTAACCTCATCAACGGGTATTCGTGCGAAAAAACGACTATCATACAATTTTGTTATTAAAATCAACACAATTAATCATTATCTTAAAAAACATGAAAAAATCTTTTAAAAAATAATATTATAAGATGGAGGGAATAATATTATAATTTATTTTCTAACTATTGGAGTGAAAATATATTTGATTTCCCACCACTTTTTTTCATTTACCCCACTATTTATTTATTTATTATTTTATAAAACTACTTGCGTCGCTTTTAAAGGATGTTTAGAAAACTTTATGCGACGCTATCTTTTGTAGGAAATAATATCCAAATCACCCCACTCCCACACCTCATCACGCCAACCCCCATACCCGTCACTGAAACATCCTTTAAAAGCGACATTTTATGATTAGTATGTAGACCATTTAGGAGATTATCATTATTTTGGAATTCACTAGTATTTTGGAACTCACTAGTATTTTGGAACTCACTAATATATTGATGTATTTTGGAACTCAGTAATATATTGATGTATTTTGAAACTCATTAATATATTGATGTTGGTGTATTCAGATTATGTATTTGTAAGTAAAAATATTTTAGATCACCTGAATTGTGAATTGATGAATCTTGATGTTGATGTATTTTGGAACTCATTAATATATTGATGTTGGTGTATTCAAATTATGTATTTGTAAGTAAATTTGTTTTGGATCACTTGAATTATGGTATTGTAAAACAGGTCTTGATCAGAACAGGTGGTTTGAGTGGCAATGGTATAAAGCGAACGTGACGATTTCAAACAAAATCAAACCAACAATAATACCAGTAGTGTCGGCTATGAGGCCGACGCTACAAGGAAAATTACATTGTCTAATATTATTAGTGGCGGCTACGAGACCGACGCTACCAGCAAAACTACATTGTCTAATATTATTAGTGGTGGCCAATTAGCCGACGCTATAAGCAAAAAATACACTGTCTAATATAATTAGTAGCGACCAAGACACCGACGCTACAAGTAGAAAATACACTGTCCAATATAATTAGTGGCGGCCTCGATACCGACGCTACAAGCATAAAGTACGCTCATATATTATTAGTGGCGGCCATGTGGCCGACGCTACAAGCAGAAAGTACGCTTTTATATTATTAGTGGCAGACATGTGGCCGATGCTACAAGCAGAAAATACGTTGTCTAATATTATTAGTGACAACCACGTGGTCGACGCTACCATCAAATATCATGATTTCTAAAATCACGTGGAAAAAACATCGATGACAGTCAACCCAATTAAAAAACGACAAGTGGCAGTCATTATCCGCGCTGAAAACCGACGCTAAGTCAATAATTAGCTGCGTAAATTTGGTCAGCAATTAGCGATGATTTAGTGTGGGAATTTGGCTGACGCTACATGAGTGTCACACTAAAGGCCGACACTAATATTATTAGCTTTCAGCTTTGAAATGTCCACCCCAACACCCACGCTAAGCCGACGTTATTCCCCTTTTAGCGTCGGTTTTTTGGCATTAGCGAGGGCTTTTTGGCCGACGCTAATACTATGTTTTCTTGTAGTGAAATATGTCTATTAGTGACACAATCCGAAACGCATAAGCGTAAGTCTCCATAATGAGCCTTCAACACCCTAACCCAAAGATCATCCGATCCTTGTAAGATTTTCCATCTCCACTTGTTGAGAAGCTCAATATTATAATCTTATATCATTTTCATACTCAAACCACCCTTTTCTTGCGGTTAAACAAAGATCATCTTATCTAGCCCAATGAGTTCTCCTTTTTGTCTTCGAGCTACCCCAAAGAAAAGCATTTTGAATCTTGGCAATATCCTTCCAAACTTTTATCGGGGCCAAGTAAAATGACAATTGAAAAATCGAGAGACTACTAAGCACTGATTTGATAAGCGTGATCCTCCCTCCAATACTCAATTACCAACTTTACCAACAAGAGAGTCTCTTCTCCAACTTGAAAATTATTTGTGAAAATCAATATTAATTAACCTCACCAACGGGAACAATTTTACTATTTATTAACCTCATCAACGGGTATTCGTGCGAAAAAACGACTATCATACAATTTTGTTATTAAAATCAACACAATTAATCATTATCTTAAAAAACATGAAAAAATCTTTTAAAAAATAATATTATAAGATGGAGGGAATAATATTATAATTTATTTTCTAACTATTGGAGTGAAAATATATTTGATTTCCCACCACTTTTTTTCATTTACCCCACTATTTATTTATTTATTATTTTATAAAAATACTTGCGTCGCTTTTAAAGGATGTTTAGAAAACTTTATGCGACGCTATCTTTTGTAGGAAATAATATCCAAATCACCCCACTCCCACACCTCATCACGCCAACCCCCATACCCGTCACTGAAACATCCTTTAAAAGCGACATTTTATGATTAGTATGTAGACCATTTAGGAGATTATCATTATTTTGGAATTCACTAGTATTTTGGAACTCACTGGTATTTTGGAACTCACTAATATATTGATGTATTTTGGAACTTAGTAATATATTGATGTATTTTGAAACTCATTAATATATTGATGTTGGTGTATTCAGATTATGTATTTGTAAGTAAAAATATTTTAGATCACCTGAATTGTGAATTGATGAATCTTGATGTTGATGTATTTTGGAACTCATTAATATATTGATGTTGGTGTATTCAAATTATGTATTTGTAAGTAAATTTGTTTTGGATCACTTGAATTATGGTATTGTAAAACAGGTCTTGATCAGAACAGGTGGTTTGAGTGGCAATGGTATAAAGCGAACGTGACGATTTCAAACAAAATCAAACCAACAATAATACCAGTAGTGTCGGCTATGAGGCCGACGCTACAAGGAAAATTACATTGTCTAATATTATTAGTGGCGGCTACGAGACCGACGCTACCAGCAAAACTACATTGTCTAATATTATTAGTGGTGGCCAATTAGCCGACGCTATAAGCAAAAAATACACTGTCTAATATAATTAGTAGCGACCAAGACACCGACGCTACAAGTAGAAAATACACTGTCCAATATAATTAGTGGCGGCCTCGATACCGACGCTACAAGCATAAAGTACGCTATTATATTATTAGTGGCGGCCATGTGGCCGACGCTACAAGCAGAAAGTACGCTTTTATATTATTAGTGGCAGACATGTGGCCGACGCTACAAGCAGAAAATACGTTGTCTAATATTATTAGTGACAACCACGTGGTCGACGCTACCATCAAATATCATGATTTCTAAAATCACGTGGGAAAAACATCGATGACAGTCAACCCAATTAAAAAACGACAAGTGGCAGTCATTATCCGCGCTGAAAATCGACGCTAAGTCAATAATTAGCTGCGTAAATTTGGTCAGCAATTAGCGATGATTTAGTGTGGGAATTTGGCTGACGCTACATGAGTGTCACACTAAAGGCCGACACTAATATTATTAGCTTTCAGCTTTGGAATGTCCACCCCAACACCCACGCTAAGCCGACGTTATGCCCCTTTTAACGTCGGTTTTTTGGCATTAGCGAGGGCTTTTTGGCCGACGCTAATACTATGTTTTCTTGTAGTGAAATATGTCTATTAGTGACACAATCCGAAACGCATAAGCGTAAGTCTCCATAATGAGCCTTCAACACCCTAACCCAAAGATCATCCGATCCTTGTAAGATTTTCCATCTCCACTTGTTGAGAAGCTCAATATTATAATCTTATATCATTTTCATACTCAAACCACCCTTTTCTTGCGGTTAAACAAAGATCATCTTATCTAGCCCAATGAGTTCTCCTTTTTGTCTTCGAGCTACCCCAAAGAAAAGCATTTTGAATCTTGGCAATATCCTTCCAAACTTTTATCGGGGCCAAGTAAAATGACAATTGAAAAATCGAGAGACTACTAAGCACTGATTTGATAAGCGTGATCCTCCCTCCAATACTCAATTACCAACTTTACCAACAAGAGAGTCTCTTCTCCAACTTGAAAATTATTTGTGAAAATCAATATTTATTAACCTCACCAACGGGAACAATTTTACTATTTATTAACCTCATCAACGGGTATTCGTGCGAAAAAACGACTATCATACAGTTTTGTTATTAAAATCAACACAATTAATCATTATCTTAAAAAACATGAAAAAATCTTTTAAAAAATAATATTATAAGATGGAGGGAATAATATTATAATTTATTTTCTAACTATTGGAGTGAAAATATATTTGATTTCCCACCACTTTTTTTCATTTACCCCACTATTTATTTATTTATTATTTTATAAAAATACTTGCGTCGCTTTTAAAGGATGTTTAGAAAACTTTATGCGACGCTATCTTTTGTAGGAAATAATATCCAAATCACCCCACTCCCACACCTCATCACGCCAACCCCCATACCCGTCACTGAAACATCCTTTAAAAGCGACATTTTATGATTAGTATGTAGACCATTTAGGAGATTATCATTATTTTGGAATTCACTAGTATTTTGGAACTCACTAGTATTTTGGAACTCACTAATATATTGATGTATTTTGGAACTCAGTAATATATTGATGTATTTTGAAACTCATTAATATATTGATGTTGGTGTATTCAGATTATGTATTTGTAAGTAAAAATATTTTAGATCACCTGAATTGTGAATTGATGAATCTTGATGTTGATGTATTTTGGAACTCATTAATATATTGATGTTGGTGTATTCAAATTATGTATTTGTAAGTAAATTTGTTTTGGATCACTTGAATTATGGTATTGTAAAACAGGTCTTGATCAGAACAGGTGGTTTGAGTGGCAATGGTATAAAGCGAACGTGACGATTTCAAACAAAATCAAACCAACAATAATACCAGTAGTGTCGGCTATGAGGCCGACGCTACAAGGAAAATTACATTGTCTAATATTATTAGTGGCGGCTACGAGACCGACGCTACCAGCAAAACTACATTGTCTAATATTATTAGTGGTGGCCAATTAGCCGACGCTATAAGCAAAAAATACACTGTCTAATATAATTAGTAGCGACCAAGACACCGACGCTACAAGTAGAAAATACACTGTCCAATATAATTAGTGGCGGCCTCGATACCGACGCTACAAGCATAAAGTACGCTATTATATTATTAGTGGCGGCCATGTGGCCGACGCTACAAGCAGAAAGTACGCTTTTATATTATTAGTGGCAGACATGTGGCTGACGCTACAAGCAGAAAATACGTTGTCTAATATTATTAGTGACAACCACGTGGTCGACGCTACCATCAAATATCATGATTTCTAAAATCACGTGGGAAAAACATCGATGACAGTCAACCCAATTAAAAAACGACAAGTGGCAGTCATTATCCGCGCTGAAAATCGACGCTAAGTCAATAATTAGCTGCGTAAATTTGGTCAGCAATTAGCGATGATTTAGTGTGGGAATTTGGCTGACGCTACATGAGTGTCACACTAAAGGCCGACACTAATATTATTAGCTTTCAGCTTTGGAATGTCCACCCCAACACCCACGCTAAGCCGACGTTATGCCCCTTTTAACGTCGGTTTTTTGGCATTAGCGAGGGCTTTTTGGCCGACGCTAATACTATGTTTTCTTGTAGTGAAATATGTCTATTAGTGACACAATCCGAAACGCATAAGCGTAAGTCTCCATAATGAGCCTTCAACACCCTAACCCAAAGATCATCTGATCCTTGTAAGATTTTCCATCTCCACTTGTTGAGAAGCTCAATATTATAATCTTATATCATTTTCAAACTCAAACCACCCTTTTCTTACGGTTAAACAAAGATCATCTTATCTAGCCCAATGAGTTCTCCTTTTTGTCTTCGAGCTACCCCAAAGAAAAGCATTTTGAATCTTGGCAATATCCTTCCAAACTTTTATCGGGGCCAAGTAAAATGACAATTGAAAAATCGAGAGACTACTAAGCACTGATTTGATAAGCGTGATCCTCCCTCCAATACTCAATAACCAACTTTACCAACAAGAGAGTCTCTTCTCCAACTTGAAAATTAATTGTGAAAATCAATATTTATTAACCTCACCAACGGGAACAATTTTACTATTTATTAACCTCATCAACGGGTATTCGTGCGAAAACACGACTATCATACAGTTTTGTTATTAAAATCAACACAATTAATCATTATCTTAAAAAACATGAAAAAATCTTTTAAAAAATAATATTATAAGATGGAGGGAATAATATTATAATTTATTTTCTAACTATTGGAGTGAAAATATATTTGATTTCCCACCACTTTTTTTCATTTACCCCACTATTTATTTATTTATTATTTTATAAAAATACTTGCGTCGCTTTTAAAGGATGTTTAGAAAACTTTATGCGACGCTATCTTTTGTAGGAAATAATATCCAAATCACCCCACTCCCACACCTCATCACGCCAACCCCCATACCCGTCACTGAAACATCCTTTAAAAGCGACATTTTATGATTAGTATGTAGACCATTTAGGAGATTATCATTATTTTGGAACTCACTAGTATTTTGGAACTCACTAGTATTTTGATGTATTTTGGAACTCAGTAATATATTGATGTATTTTGAAACTCATTAATATATTGATGTTGGTGTATTCAGATTATGTATTTGTAAGTAAAAATATTTTAGATCACCTGAATTGTGAATTGATGAATCTTGATGTTGATGTATTTTGGAACTCATTAATATATTGATGTTGGTGTATTCAAATTATGTATTTGTAAGTAAATTTGTTTTGGATCACTTGAATTATGGTATTGTAAAACAGGTCTTGATCAGAACAGGTGGTTTGAGTGGCAATGGTATAAAGCGAACGTGACGATTTCAAACAAAACCAAACCAACAATAATACCAGTAGTGTCGGCTATGAGGCCGACGCTACAAGGAAAATTACATTGTCTAATATTATTAGTGGCGGATACGAGACCGACGCTACCAGAAAAACTACATTGTCTAATATTATTAGTGGTGGCCAATTAGCTGACGCTATAAGCAAAAAATACACTGTCTAATATAATTAGTAGCGACCAAGACACCGACGCTACAAGTAGAAAATACAATGTCCAATATAATTAGTGGCGGCCTCGATACCGACGCTACAAGCATAAAGTACGCTCTTATATTATTAGTGGCGGCCATGTGGCCGACGCTACAAGCAGAAAGTACGCTTTTATATTATTAGTGGCAGACATGTGGCCGACGCTACAAGCAGAAAATACGTTGTCTAATATTATTAGTGACAACCACGTGATCGAAGCTACCATCAAATATCATGATTTCTAAAATCACGTGGAAAAAACATCGATGACAGTCAACCCAATTAAAAAACGACAAGTGGCAGTCATTATCCGCGCTGAAAACCGACGCTAAGTCAATAATTAGCTGCGTAAATTTGGTCAGCAATTAGCGATGATTTAGTGTGGGAATTTGGCTGACGCTACATGAGTGTCACACTAAAGGCTGACACTAATATTATTAGCTTTCAGCTTTGGAATGTCCACCCCAACACCCACGCTAAGCCGACGTTATGCCCCTTTTAGCGTCGGTTTTTTGGCATTAGCGAGGGCTTTTTGGCCGACGCTAATACTATGTTTTCTTGTAGTGAAATATGTCTATTAGTGACACAATCCGAAACACATAAGCGTAAGTCTCCATAATGAGCCTTCAACACCCTAACCCAAAGATCATCCGATCCTTGTAAGATTTTCCATCTCCACTTGTTGAGAAGCTCAATATTATAATCTTATATCATTTTCATACTCAAACCACCCTTTTCTTGCGGTTAAACAAAGATCATCTTATCTAGCCCAATGAGTTCTCCTTTTTGTCTTCGAGCTACCCCAAAGAAAAGCATTTTGAATCTTGGCAATATCCTTCCAAACTTTTATCGGGGCCAAGTAAAATGACAATTGAAAAATCGAGAGACTACTAAGCACTGATTTGATAAGTGTGATCCTCCCTCCAATACTCAATAACCTACTTTACCAACAAGAGAGTCTCTTCTCCAACTTGAAAATTAATTGTGAAAATCAATATTTATTAACCTCACCAACGGGAACAATTTTACTATTTATTAACCTCATCAACGGGTATTCGTGCGAAAACACGACTATCATACAGTTTTGTTATTAAAATCAACACAATTAATCATTATCTTAAAAAACATGAAAAAATCTTTTAAAAAATAATATTATAAGATGGAGGGAATAATATTATAATTTATTTTCTAACTATTGGAGTGAAAATATATTTGATTTCCCACCACTTTTTTTCATTTACCCCACTATTTATTTATTTATTATTTTATAAAAATACTTGCGTCGCTTTTAAAGGATGTTTAGAAAACTTTATGCGACGCTATCTTTTGTAGGAAATAATATCCAAATCACCCCACTCCCACACCTCATCACGCCAACCCCCATACCCGTCACTGAAACATCCTTTAAAAGCGACATTTTATGATTAGTATGTAGACCATTTAGGAGATTATCATTATTTTGGAACTCACTAGTATTTTGGAACTCACTAGTATTTTGATGTATTTTGGAACTCAGTAATATATTGATGTATTTTGAAACTCATTAATATATTGATGTTGGTGTATTCAGATTATGTATTTGTAAGTAAAAATATTTTAGATCACCTGAATTGTGAATTGATGAATCTTGATGTTGATGTATTTTGGAACTCATTAATATATTGATGTTGGTGTATTCAAATTATGTATTTGTAAGTAAATTTGTTTTGGATCACTTGAATTATGGTATTGTAAAACAGGTCTTGATCAGAACAGGTGGTTTGAGTGGCAATGGTATAAAGCGAACGTGACGATTTCAAACAAAACCAAACCAACAATAATACCAGTAGTGTCGGCTATGAGGCCGACGCTACAAGGAAAATTACATTGTCTAATATTATTAGTGGCGGATACGAGACCGACGCTACCAGAAAAACTACATTGTCTAATATTATTAGTGGTGGCCAATTAGCTGACGCTATAAGCAAAAAATACACTGTCTAATATAATTAGTAGCGACCAAGACACCGACGCTACAAGTAGAAAATACAATGTCCAATATAATTAGTGGCGGCCTCGATACCGACGCTACAAGCATAAAGTACGCTCTTATATTATTAGTGGCGGCCATGTGGCCGACGCTACAAGCAGAAAGTACGCTTTTATATTATTAGTGGCAGACATGTGGCCGACGCTACAAGCAGAAAATACGTTGTCTAATATTATTAGTGACAACCACGTGATCGAAGCTACCATCAAATATCATGATTTCTAAAATCACGTGGAAAAAACATCGATGACAGTCAACCCAATTAAAAAACGACAAGTGGCAGTCATTATCCGCGCTGAAAACCGACGCTAAGTCAATAATTAGCTGCGTAAATTTGGTCAGCAATTAGCGATGATTTAGTGTGGGAATTTGGCTGACGCTACATGAGTGTCACACTAAAGGCTGACACTAATATTATTAGCTTTCAGCTTTGGAATGTCCACCCCAACACCCACGCTAAGCCGACGTTATGCCCCTTTTAGCGTCGGTTTTTTGGCATTAGCGAGGGCTTTTTGGCCGACGCTAATACTATGTTTTCTTGTAGTGAAATATGTCTATTAGTGACACAATCCGAAACACATAAGCGTAAGTCTCCATAATGAGCCTTCAACACCCTAACCCAAAGATCATCCGATCCTTGTAAGATTTTCCATCTCCACTTGTTGAGAAGCTCAATATTATAATCTTATATCATTTTCATACTCAAACCACCCTTTTCTTGCGGTTAAACAAAGATCATCTTATCTAGCCCAATGAGTTCTCCTTTTTGTCTTCGAGCTACCCCAAAGAAAAGCATTTTGAATCTTGGCAATATCCTTCCAAACTTTTATCGGGGCCAAGTAAAATGACAATTGAAAAATCGAGAGACTACTAAGCACTGATTTGATAAGTGTGATCCTCCCTCCAATACTCAATAACCTACTTTACCAACAAGAGAGTCTCTTCTCCAACTTGAAAATTAATTGTGAAAATCAATATTTATTAACCTCACCAACGGGAACAATTTTACTATTTATTAACCTCATCAACGGGTATTCGTGCGAAAACACGACTATCATACAGTTTTGTTATTAAAATCAACACAATTAATCATTATCTTAAAAAACATGAAAAAATCTTTTAAAAAATAATATTATAAGATGGAGGGAATAATATTATAATTTATTTTCTAACTATTGGAGTGAAAATATATTTGATTTCCCACCACTTTTTTTCATTTACCCCACTATTTATTTATTTATTATTTTATAAAAATACTTGCGTCGCTTTTAAAGGATGTTTAGAAAACTTTATGCGACGCTATCTTTTGTAGGAAATAATATCCAAATCACCCCACTCCCACACCTCATCACGCCAACCCCCATACCCGTCACTGAAACATCCTTTAAAAGCGACATTTTATGATTAGTATGTAGACCATTTAGGAGATTATCATTATTTTGGAACTCACTAGTATTTTGGAACTCACTAGTATTTTGATGTATTTTGGAACTCAGTAATATATTGATGTATTTTGAAACTCATTAATATATTGATGTTGGTGTATTCAGATTATGTATTTGTAAGTAAAAATATTTTAGATCACCTGAATTGTGAATTGATGAATCTTGATGTTGATGTATTTTGGAACTCATTAATATATTGATGTTGGTGTATTCAAATTATGTATTTGTAAGTAAATTTGTTTTGGATCACTTGAATTATGGTATTGTAAAACAGGTCTTGATCAGAACAGGTGGTTTGAGTGGCAATGGTATAAAGCGAACGTGACGATTTCAAACAAAACCAAACCAACAATAATACCAGTAGTGTCGGCTATGAGGCCGACGCTACAAGGAAAATTACATTGTCTAATATTATTAGTGGCGGATACGAGACCGACGCTACCAGAAAAACTACATTGTCTAATATTATTAGTGGTGGCCAATTAGCTGACGCTATAAGCAAAAAATACACTGTCTAATATAATTAGTAGCGACCAAGACACCGACGCTACAAGTAGAAAATACAATGTCCAATATAATTAGTGGCGGCCTCGATACCGACGCTACAAGCATAAAGTACGCTCTTATATTATTAGTGGCGGCCATGTGGCCGACGCTACAAGCAGAAAGTACGCTTTTATATTATTAGTGGCAGACATGTGGCCGACGCTACAAGCAGAAAATACGTTGTCTAATATTATTAGTGACAACCACGTGATCGAAGCTACCATCAAATATCATGATTTCTAAAATCACGTGGAAAAAACATCGATGACAGTCAACCCAATTAAAAAACGACAAGTGGCAGTCATTATCCGCGCTGAAAACCGACGCTAAGTCAATAATTAGCTGCGTAAATTTGGTCAGCAATTAGCGATGATTTAGTGTGGGAATTTGGCTGACGCTACATGAGTGTCACACTAAAGGCTGACACTAATATTATTAGCTTTCAGCTTTGGAATGTCCACCCCAACACCCACGCTAAGCCGACGTTATGCCCCTTTTAGCGTCGGTTTTTTGGCATTAGCGAGGGCTTTTTGGCCGACGCTAATACTATGTTTTCTTGTAGTGAAATATGTCTATTAGTGACACAATCCGAAACACATAAGCGTAAGTCTCCATAATGAGCCTTCAACACCCTAACCCAAAGATCATCCGATCCTTGTAAGATTTTCCATCTCCACTTGTTGAGAAGCTCAATATTA
This sequence comes from Lathyrus aphaca, assembly GCA_963966055.1. Taxonomy (NCBI): domain Eukaryota; kingdom Viridiplantae; phylum Streptophyta; class Magnoliopsida; order Fabales; family Fabaceae; genus Lathyrus; species Lathyrus aphaca. The sequence goes on from OZ014520.1 coordinate 185,605,593, forward strand.
TAATCTTATATCATTTTCATACTCAAACCACCCTTTTCTTGCGGTTAAACAAAGATCATCTTATCTAGCCCAATGAGTTCTCCTTTTTGTCTTCGAGCTACCCCAAAGAAAAGCATTTTGAATCTTGGCAATATCCTTCCAAACTTTTATCGGGGCCAAGTAAAATGACAATTGAAAAATCGAGAGACTACTAAGCACTGATTTGATAAGTGTGATCCTCCCTCCAATACTCAATAACCTACTTTACCAACAAGAGAGTCTCTTCTCCAACTTGAAAATTAATTGTGAAAATCAATATTTATTAACCTCACCAACGGGAACAATTTTACTATTTATTAACCTCATCAACGGGTATTCGTGCGAAAACACGACTATCATACAGTTTTGTTATTAAAATCAACACAATTAATCATTATCTTAAAAAACATGAAAAAATCTTTTAAAAAATAATATTATAAGATGGAGGGAATAATATTATAATTTATTTTCTAACTATTGGAGTGAAAATATATTTGATTTCCCACCACTTTTTTTCATTTACCCCACTATTTATTTATTTATTATTTTATAAAAATACTTGCGTCGCTTTTAAAGGATGTTTAGAAAACTTTATGCGACGCTATCTTTTGTAGGAAATAATATCCAAATCACCCCACTCCCACACCTCATCACGCCAACCCCCATACCCGTCACTGAAACATCCTTTAAAAGCGACATTTTATGATTAGTATGTAGACCATTTAGGAGATTATCATTATTTTGGAACTCACTAGTATTTTGGAACTCACTAGTATTTTGATGTATTTTGGAACTCAGTAATATATTGATGTATTTTGAAACTCATTAATATATTGATGTTGGTGTATTCAGATTATGTATTTGTAAGTAAAAATATTTTAGATCACCTGAATTGTGAATTGATGAATCTTGATGTTGATGTATTTTGGAACTCATTAATATATTGATGTTGGTGTATTCAAATTATGTATTTGTAAGTAAATTTGTTTTGGATCACTTGAATTATGGTATTGTAAAACAGGTCTTGATCAGAACAGGTGGTTTGAGTGGCAATGGTATAAAGCGAACGTGACGATTTCAAACAAAACCAAACCAACAATAATACCAGTAGTGTCGGCTATGAGGCCGACGCTACAAGGAAAATTACATTGTCTAATATTATTAGTGGCGGATACGAGACCGACGCTACCAGAAAAACTACATTGTCTAATATTATTAGTGGTGGCCAATTAGCTGACGCTATAAGCAAAAAATACACTGTCTAATATAATTAGTAGCGACCAAGACACCGACGCTACAAGTAGAAAATACAATGTCCAATATAATTAGTGGCGGCCTCGATACCGACGCTACAAGCATAAAGTACGCTCTTATATTATTAGTGGCGGCCATGTGGCCGACGCTACAAGCAGAAAGTACGCTTTTATATTATTAGTGGCAGACATGTGGCCGACGCTACAAGCAGAAAATACGTTGTCTAATATTATTAGTGACAACCACGTGATCGAAGCTACCATCAAATATCATGATTTCTAAAATCACGTGGAAAAAACATCGATGACAGTCAACCCAATTAAAAAACGACAAGTGGCAGTCATTATCCGCGCTGAAAACCGACGCTAAGTCAATAATTAGCTGCGTAAATTTGGTCAGCAATTAGCGATGATTTAGTGTGGGAATTTGGCTGACGCTACATGAGTGTCACACTAAAGGCTGACACTAATATTATTAGCTTTCAGCTTTGGAATGTCCACCCCAACACCCACGCTAAGCCGACGTTATGCCCCTTTTAGCGTCGGTTTTTTGGCATTAGCGAGGGCTTTTTGGCCGACGCTAATACTATGTTTTCTTGTAGTGAAATATGTCTATTAGTGACACAATCCGAAACACATAAGCGTAAGTCTCCATAATGAGCCTTCAACACCCTAACCCAAAGATCATCCGATCCTTGTAAGATTTTCCATCTCCACTTGTTGAGAAGCTCAATATTATAATCTTATATCATTTTCATACTCAAACCACCCTTTTCTTGCGGTTAAACAAAGATCATCTTATCTAGCCCAATGAGTTCTCCTTTTTGTCTTCGAGCTACCCCAAAGAAAAGCATTTTGAATCTTGGCAATATCCTTCCAAACTTTTATCGGGGCCAAGTAAAATGACAATTGAAAAATCGAGAGACTACTAAGCACTGATTTGATAAGTGTGATCCTCCCTCCAATACTCAATAACCTACTTTACCAACAAGAGAGTCTCTTCTCCAACTTGAAAATTAATTGTGAAAATCAATATTTATTAACCTCACCAACGGGAACAATTTTACTATTTATTAACCTCATCAACGGGTATTCGTGCGAAAACACGACTATCATACAGTTTTGTTATTAAAATCAACACAATTAATCATTATCTTAAAAAACATGAAAAAATCTTTTAAAAAATAATATTATAAGATGGAGGGAATAATATTATAATTTATTTTCTAACTATTGGAGTGAAAATATATTTGATTTCCCACCACTTTTTTTCATTTACCCCACTATTTATTTATTTATTATTTTATAAAAATACTTGCGTCGCTTTTAAAGGATGTTTAGAAAACTTTATGCGACGCTATCTTTTGTAGGAAATAATATCCAAATCACCCCACTCCCACACCTCATCACGCCAACCCCCATACCCGTCACTGAAACATCCTTTAAAAGCGACATTTTATGATTAGTATGTAGACCATTTAGGAGATTATCATTATTTTGGAACTCACTAGTATTTTGGAACTCACTAGTATTTTGATGTATTTTGGAACTCAGTAATATATTGATGTATTTTGAAACTCATTAATATATTGATGTTGGTGTATTCAGATTATGTATTTGTAAGTAAAAATATTTTAGATCACCTGAATTGTGAATTGATGAATCTTGATGTTGATGTATTTTGGAACTCATTAATATATTGATGTTGGTGTATTCAAATTATGTATTTGTAAGTAAATTTGTTTTGGATCACTTGAATTATGGTATTGTAAAACAGGTCTTGATCAGAACAGGTGGTTTGAGTGGCAATGGTATAAAGCGAACGTGACGATTTCAAACAAAACCAAACCAACAATAATACTAGTAGTGTCGGCTATGAGGCCGACGCTACAAGGAAAATTACATTGTCTAATATTATTAGTGGCGGCTACGAGACCGACGCTACCAGCAAAACTACATTGTCTAATATTATTAGTGGTGGCCAATTAGCCGACGCTATAAGCAAAAAATACACTGTCTAATATAATTAGTAGCGACCAAGACACCGACGCTACAAGCAGAAAATACACTGTCCAATATAATTAGTGGCGGCCTCGATACCGACGCTACAAGCATAAAGTACGCTCTTATATTATTAGTGGCGGCTATGTGGCCGACGCTACAAGCAGAAAGTACGCTTTTATATTATTAGTGGCAGACATGTGGCCGACGCTACAAGCAGAAAATATGTTGTCTAATATTATTAGTGACAACCACGTGGTCGACGCTACCATCAAATATCATGATTTCTAAAATCACGTGGAAAAAACATCGATGACAGTCAACCCAATTAAAAAACGACAAGTGGCAGTCATTATCCGCGCTGAAAACCGACGCTAAGTCAATAATTAGCTGCGTAAATTTGGTCAGCAATTAGCGATGATTTAGTGTGGGAATTTGGCTGACGCTACATGAGTGTCACACTAAAGGCCGACACTAATATTATTAGCTTTCAGCTTTGGAATGTCCACCCCAACACCCACGCTAAGCCGACGTTATGCCCCTTTTAGCGTCGGTTTTTTGGCATTAGCGAGGGATTTTTGGCCGACGCTAATACTATGTTTTCTTGTAGTGAAATATGTCTATTAGTGACACAATCCGAAACGCATAAGCGTAAGTCTCCATAATGAGCCTTCAACACCCTAACCCAAAGATCATCCGATCCTTGTAAGATTTTCCATCTCCACTTGTTGAGAAGCTCAATATTATAATCTTATATCATTTTCATACTCAAACCACCCTTTTCTTGCGGTTAAACAAAGATCATCTTATCTAGCCCAATGAGTTCTCCTTTTTGTCTTCGAGCTACCCCAAAGAAAAGCATTTTGAATCTTGGCAATATCCTTCCAAACTTTTATCGGGGCCAAGTAAAATGACAATTGAAAAATCGAGAGACTACTAAGCACTGATTTGATAAGGGTGATCCTCCCTCCAATACTCAATAACCTACTTTACCAACAAGAGAGTCTCTTCTCCAACTTGAAAATTAATTGTGAAAATCAATATTTATTAACCTCACCAACGGGAACAATTTTACTATTTATTAACCTCATCAACGGGTATTCGTGCGAAAACACGACTATCATACAGTTTTGTTATTAAAATCAACACAATTAATCATTATCTTAAAAAACATGAAAAAATCTTTTAAAAAATAATATTATAAGATGGAGGAAATAATATTATAATTTATTTTTTATATGATGAACAAGGACTGATTTAACAAAGTAACAATTTATATTTTTCTTTTAAACACAATCATTAAATAAACTCTTTAATAAAGTAGCAATTTATGAATTTTCTTTTTCTTACACCACTAAATATTTTTAATAATTTAATATTTAATTATATGAAATTAATTGGCCACAAATTTAATGAGCGGGACAAAAATAAAGGGGTCTACAAATATAGTTGAGTTGACTTATCTTCATTATTGATTGACTTTGTTACATTATTCAAAGAAATAATCAACATATAAACAGTGATTTTCCAATATACTACTTTACTATATATTCTTATAGACTACTAGAGTAATCTAGGTACACAAACTTAGGTGGATACATGAACAGAAACCTATACTTATGCATGATGACACAGAAATTATGAACGGAATGTTAAATAATGTGCATAGATAAAAAGGTCTTTTGGTCAAGTCTAACCATATAAAAGTAACTAACTATGATTAGTATGTATTTGAATAAATGTAGAATGTCCACACTATGTTTTCTGATAAAGAAATCAAGGAGATTGTTAGAAACAACAGTATATTTAAACATACGAAACTGTTAAAGGGAGTGAATGGACAGATAAAGGAATTAAGAAAGTCTAATATGATTTGAAGGCGCACAATATTTTTATTTAAACCCACTTTAAAGGCTTATATAATTAGCAAGAAGATTATATGTTGGCTTAGAGTTACTTCATTAATCAAGATCAAGAGTAAACAAATAGGAGAGATTATATGCCTCCAGAATGGACTAGGCAGAATAACGATTTCAACAACACAATGAATGATATGTATGATCTTTTCTGCAATGATAACATATGATAAGACATGTAGTTTGTTATTATTTTTTTTAGAAAACTTATTTTTTTTATTTTCAATTGTATACCTAGAAAAGAGTAATAGTTATTATAAGTACTCTAATAACTACTCTTCCCCCATTGTATGTATTATTTAGTTAAATTGTCTTTAATAAACAACTTTGTAGCAGTGTTTCTTTCAGATTTACAAATTTACCACTTTAGCATTGAACAAATGAACAAAAAGGAACTTGAATATTAGGAAAGTGACTTACAACTTGAAGACAAAGGATGAGAAAAAAATCAAAGGACTTGTACTCAACCTCCTCAACTAGTAAGGTTTGAGCCAAATAAATTTCATTGTTCACTATTCTTTCTTATTGAGTGTATCTATGCATTATTGTTCTATTTGGTTTGATCTATTTTCGATTAAATTTGTTTGATTTGATTGACACACTCAGAGATAATTGTTTGTTTATGACTTTGAGCCTTTTTAAGCACCCTATAGTAATAGCTATATGCATTTGCTAACTACTTTGAGCCTTTTTAACTACCCTATAGTAATAGCTATATGCATTTGCTAACTACTTTGAGCTTAGCCTTAATTTTTAGCTGCATGAATTGAAAGATCTTATTTTCCACTCTCTCTTTAATGTTAGGTAGAATTTTAGTTCTTTAGTGATATGAAAAATATTAAGTTTAGATGATCAAAATAGTAAATAAGTATTCATTTAGATGATATTTATAGTAAATATAAACAAATATAAACAATAAATATATAGTAGTAGTGTAATCAGGTCCATAGACGAGGTCATTTTTCTGTAGTTCGATTATCGTGGTCTTTAATCACTATCACATTGATGCTACTTTCTGATTTTTATTGTTATCTTGTGAAGTTGGTTAAGGAAGGGAAATAGGTATCTCAAACCAAGCCTGCTTGCAAATGTTATCCAGAAGTTATCTTAACAAATGCTAAATGTTTGGGTCTCTCTTTTTTGGTTATTTTATTAGAGAGTTTTTCCTTGGCTTGATTATACTACTTGCATTTTGTTTTACTTTTTTTCTGTTGAGAAATGGGATTAGGTGAGGGTTTGAGTAATTGATAGGAGAGAGATATTTTTAAGGATTTTTTATGGAGAGAGAGGTATGAGCATCTAATTGTATTTTTGTTTACTGTGCTCGCAAAGATCTTACGATCTCATGCCTACGTACCCCCAAAACGAGAATTAGGAGATCAGAGCGATCATAGTTCCTCCTAAATCTATGGGAGAAAAATATCTGTGTGTCTTGTTCAAAGCCCAGGATTGAAGCTGAAGGGAGATTTGTATCTTCTTCAAAGCCTTAGAGTGAAGTTGAAGGGTTATTTGATTGTCTTGTTCAAAGCCCAAGATTGAAGCTATAGGTTGAGATGTAATTGTCTTGATTTGAGTCCAAGAGAATGCTTTTTGGGTGTGTCTTGATATGAGTCCAAGAGAAGACTGCTTTAGGTTGAGTCTTGATTTGAGTCCAAGAGAAAACTGTTTGAAGGTTGAGTGTCTTAGTTTTAGTCCAAGAGAAGACTGTATATTGTGTGTCTTTATCAAAGCCCAAGATTGAAGCTGAAAAGGAATTGAGAAAATTTTTCATCTCTAAAGGAGAGAAAGTTGATCTTTATATGTAACTTGATTGAAGCCCAAGGTTGAAGTTAAACAAAGAAAACTAACTCTATTGGAGAAAGTTTATTTGTCGTGTACAAAACCCAATAGTGAGGTTGAAAATATTATTTGTGAGAGATTGACTCATGTATGGTGTTTTATCTATCTTGTATAAAGCCCAAGACTGAGGTTATCTATTGGGAGATTGTTTGTATACTTGAATGATTGTGATTGGGTCTTTGAGGGATGTTTGATGTTTATTGGTGAAAACTCATTGTATAAAGTCCAAGAGGAGGCTAATCCAATGGGGATTTCCTTGTGCTTAAGGAATATTTGTGGGTAGTGAGACTTTTCAAGTCTGCTTATATAAAACCCCTGTGGAAAAATGTCTTTGTAAATAGTCCAAGAGGAGACTGGTCATGAGAGGATCATTGTATAAAGCCTAATAGGAGGCTATCTATCGTGGGAATTGAAGAGGAAAATTGTTTCATGTTGGTGATTGAAGATGACCTGGTGATTTTTCTTTGTTAAAAGAAAATATCATTGTACAAAGCCCAAGAGGATGCTATCTTATATGTGGGAAGAATCATTGTACAAAGCCCAAGAGGAGGATATCGTATCCATTGAGTTGAGAGGTTATCCGGAGAGTTTTTGTTCATTTGGGAAAATTCCATCTGTGATTGGTATTGGATGTCTAAGATCTTCCCTATGCTTTGAGGAAGCCTGTGGGTCCTTGTTAAATGCCTAAGAGGAGGCTGTCTGAGGTAATTGCCTATGGGAATAAAAGGTTGGAGAGTCATATATGTTTTTATGCTTCTGAGGATCTATGGTGATGATTGACTAAGGGTTTATCATATGCTTGTAGGATGCCTGAGGGTCATTGTATAGAGTCCCAAAGGAGGTTGGGAACTTGTAAGAAGCCTGATGTGTCCTTGTATAAAGTCTAAGAGGAGGTTGTGAAGAACCTTTAAGAGGTTTGTTGGTCCTTGTATGAAGCGCAAGGAAGGCTGAAAAAAGTTCAAGAAGGGATAAATCCTCTCTGTATTTGAACTGCTCAAAGGGGAAAAATAAATTCAACAGAAAAGTTTCACTTGGAAACTTCGTGTCTCTAGGGAACTGAATTTCTTGTATAGGTAGAGTTATAGGACTAAAATTGTTATAAAAATAAAATCCTAAAACAATTTAAGAAGAGGTTAACTGCCCTTCTTATGTCCATATTATTTATGCCCAAGAGGAGGCTTGACTATATGATTTCTTCCTATGGGGTACTAGTTTATTCTAAACTAGGGTTGTATAAGTGGATGAGTCCAACTGTTTAACCTAAGTCTAAATAGAGGATGAAAATAAACAGATATGCACAAGTATACATAGATGTATAAAAGTAGATATAAATATGCATGCATTGAATTAAGAAGATATTTTTGGGGCTTACAACTTAAGAGAGGCTCAAGTGTATTGTGATTTGATTGGTATGTTTTAAAGAAGTTTAAAACAGAGAAATGATTTTTGAAAACCGAAACGAGACTTATACTACATCAGAGGCCCAAAGATTGAATTGGAAAAAAAAAAGATTTGGGTCTTACACTCTACAAATAGGCCCAAATAATATGTTTGGTGTAAAACATTTGTTTATGTACAAAGAAATTAGGCTTACACTCTATTAGAGGCCCAAGAAGTGTTTTTGCATACAAGATAAGGCTTATACCAGAAAGGAGGCCCATATGTTTTATTTTGAAAATGATGATCGCACTGAGATTTTGAAAACCGTGTTGGGACTTAAACAATGACTGAGACCCAAATAATTTGACAAAAATAAAAGAGATGTGCCTTACACTCTTCAAAGAGGCCCAAATGTTTTAAAGAGATGAAAAACTTGAGAGAAAAAACTAGAAACCCTCATTTTGGTGTTTTTAAATGCATTTTTAAAAAACAAATCAAGTAAAAATATTGTAAATATCCAAAGGTATTCAATAAACATGTTATGATTTTTTATTAATGTTTGAAAAATCATTCTTTATTCATGTGATTTCTTGAAATTCATTTGAATTTGAAAAAATCAAGAGAAAGAAATTATTTTAAATGTTTTTCTTTTGGAATAAACAGAAAGATATATTACCAAAAAGTAATGAAGTACAAACCGATCCGAGGATCCGGGTATCCAAAAGACAAAAGGATAACAAAAAAGACCCATGTCAAGAAAAACAGACTCCTTAAAGCCTATTACACATTATCATCAATTTATCATTCAAAGAAGCTTTATGTTGGACCTTCTCTATAATATCCTTACTATTAAGGCACTCCACTATCTTGTTTTGGAACACAATCAAATTCCTAGCACCCAAGGAGCATAAATTGTCTCTGTAAACGCTATTTTCAAAAGTTTCTTTATGCACCCTTTACCTTGAGATTTCTTGCATATTGTTGGAAGTTCTTCACACCAATTCCTAGGATTGTGATGAATATGTAACCATCTAAGAACTTGTTTTCAAATCATTTTTGTCACCACACATTCAAGGAACAGGTGATTACAACTTTATGTAAAACCACAATAAACACACTTACCATCCGTGATCGTCTCGAAATTGCTCAAGCGATCCTTTGTAGTTAGGTGTTCCCAACAAGCCAACCATAGAATGAATATCGCTCTCGATCTATCTAGATTATCATAGAAAAGTTCCTGCCAACTAATTTTTTGTTTAACTCCTCTAAACACATGGTAGACATGTTTAGTCACATACTTTCATGTCTCCTTAAACTTGTTCCAAACCGTAGAGTTTACAATGGTAGTATGATGTTTGAATATGGATTTGATAATCCACGAGCATTTACTCTTCGGGTTGAACACCATGATGTCTTATTTCCTCAAATAATATGTATGGATCCAATTGATTCATAACCTGTCCTTTTTTCACACACGTTCCAAAGCAGTTTGCATATAGTAGCCTTATTCCACTCCCTAAGAAAAATCAGGTTTAGTCCTCCTATTGCAACAGGGTCACTAATATGATCCCACGCCATCGGGGAGTTACAAGAGGAACAATCTTTTCCAGAACAAAGGAAGCTCCTCCATATGGTGTCGATGCGAGAAATGACTTTCGTAGGAAATGGAAATATCTGCATCCAATAGTTGGCAATCGAGAAAAGCACACTCCTAACCAATTGTTACCGACCAGAATAAGATAATAATTGGGTGTTCCAATTCCTAATCCTCCCAAGCATGCTATCAATAAGGGGTTGGCATTCATTAACAATATGTTTCTTAGCTGCAAGGGGTACTCCCAAATATTTGATGGGCAATGTTCAAATTTCAAAACCGGTAATATGTTGAATAGCCCTTATTGTTTCACCATCAACTCCCCCAAAGAAAAATTTCTTTTTGGGATACTAATTTTCAGACCCGTGGTGTCAGAGAACTCTTTCATTTTTTCCATAATCAAACTTATAGATTTCTTATCTCCTCACACGAATACCTAAATATCTTCCGCAAAACTAAGTTGATAATGTTCAACCGTTCACATTTAGGGTGTAAATTATTTTAAATGTTTAAAAACAATTAAAAAGAAAGTTTTTACAAAAATTCAAAATATATTAAATATATTAAAAAAATTGATTTTTTTTGGTATAAAATATTTTATCATTTTTATGAATTTTTGAAAAAAAGATAAATTCAAAAACATCAAAAATGAAAGAGAAATTAATTTTTGAAATCATTTAAGAAACAATTCAAAAATTCAAATAATTTGAATTATGACGCGCAACAGTCATCTTCTTCCTCCTCTTGCCCGCACCATAACCAAATTGCAAAACCTCTCATATCACTCTGATTACTCAATGATTCTGTAAGATGTAAACATCAACCCCATTAACTTCATTTATTTTGTGTGTGGAGTGAGAAATCAACGGATGAGCTGAAGAACCCTAATTTTTGCATAAATATTATGGAATTTCATATGAGAAATAAACATATCAATTAATTGAGGGTTATCACTCTATATACATGCAAAAACAAAGTGGTAACTTGAAATAACATTTATGATGCATGAAGTATGGAGTTTAAGAGCTTCAGGCTTACCTCTTGCATCTCGAGATTAAATTTGATGATAGAGGTGTTACAAATGTTGTTTAATGACTTAGATAGCTTCAATGGACCTTATGTAAGGTGTGTGGATACTTGGAATGGATTGAAAGTATTTGGATCACTTTGTGGCACATCAACGACAGATGACCTCTAGGATGAGTATGGAGGTTTATGATTTTGGTGTTACAGAAGTGTAATGAGTGTTTGGATCACTCATATATGTTTTATGTGATGATTTTTCATCATTAGTTTTGATGGAATTTCTTTTTATTTCAAAATTCGATAGTGACTAGAAATAGCCCTTTTCGGGTTTTTCAGTCTACTGATATGTTTCTCCTTTTTTTTATTTAGGCGAAGTATTTCTTAGTTGCATCAAAATTTGTAGGATAAGTGAATTCCTCACTGTCCATGGTTGTGAGTATCCAGGCATCACCTGAGAATACTTTCTTGACAACATAGAGGCCGTCATAATTCGGAGTCCATTTTCACATGGAATCGGTTAGAAATGATTGGATTTTCTTCAGCACAAGACATCATTCTCTAAAGACATGAGGTCTGACATTTTTGTCGAAGGCTTTCTCTCATCCTCTTCTGATATAATTGTCCATGACATAAATCAGCAATTTTCTTTTCTTCGATTAGATTTAGTTCATTGTATCTGCTTTGGCACCACTCAACTTCCGTTAGTTTAGCATCCATCAAGATTCTTAGTGATGGGATCTAAACTTCTATGGGGAGTACTAATTCCATGCCATATACTATTGAGGAAGGGGATGCTCATGTTGAAGTGCGTATTGATGTGTGATAATCGTGAAGAGCAAAAGGGAGCATCTCGTATCAATCCTTATAGGTTATGACTATCTTCTAATTATTATCTTGATATTCTTATTGGCTGCTTCAACTTCGGTATTCATCTTTGGCCGATAAAGAAAAGAGTTATGGTGTTCGATTTTGAACTCAACACATAATTCATTTATCATCTTATTGTTCAAGTTTGATCTGTTATCTGTAATGATCTGACTTGGCACACTGTAGCGGCATATGAGATTGTTCTTGATGAATCAGACCACCACTTATCTGGTCACGTTGGTGTATGATGCTGCTTTGACCCATTTGGTGAAGTAGTCAATGGCTACTGGATGAACTGATCTACGTTTGAAGCTTTGGGTTCAATCATACTAATCACGTTGATTCCCCATATTGAAAAGGGCCATGTTGAAGAGAGATCCTTGAGAAGTGCTAAAGGCATATGAATCTTGTCGGCGTATATATCACATTTGTGACATCTCTTCGCGTATTTGTCACAATCTGATTCCATTATGAGCCAGTAGTACCATGCTCTTAATATATTTAGTGTCACCATATGTCCATTGTAACACCCCATTTCTACCCAACTTTAATATTAAATCAAAGTTTTAAAAATTCATCAACAAACATAGGATATCACATTTTCAACTTAAAACCAAATAACATAAAATTCATTAATAAAATACTTTTAAAACAATGCAGCGTATTCAACATGTTACAACGTTAAAATAACATCAGTTAATTGCAACTTTAAACTACTTCAACATGGTTTTTCAAACTAAAGCATCTGAAACAAGTTCATCAACTTAATAGGAATTCAACGTAAAGCAAGACATGCGTTCATCTCCCGAAGTGCTACGTATCAAAGCGACAAACACCAACTCGAAGCTACTAGGTATTCGACTCTTGGTTACATGCACATTACCAACAGAGGGAAACATTTAAACAGAAGGGGGTGAGATATCGAATAATATAAACATGAGTATGATAATCAATATGTAAGCGAGGAATTATACAATCACACCACTTCATGCAACAAGCAACATCGACATGCAACTTCAACCAACAACGTTTAACAACATATAAAATGCGACTTAAATGCGACTTAACTTATGTATATGCATGTGGTACCATTTGGAGTTAACTCCCAACTTGAAACATTTCCAGTTTATCGAGGCATCAACAACTTATTTTCCAATCTAGGCCAACTTGGCTTGAGCATTTGCTCTAACTTGAAAATATGGAAATGTATGCGAATTATGAATGGCATACAACAACAACAACAACAACAACATAACAACACCTTAATAACTCAACAACATGTATCAACGTTGGAAAATGGCTAATTACGACTTAATTAAGTAAAGTTATAAATTAATCACTTTTAACCCTTAAATCTACTATAGTCAACTTATTTTATCTCTACTTAATGTATAGGATCAACTCAGCTCGACTCGGATGCAAAAACTAGACGAATCGCCAAAAAATGCACGTTCTACACACAACTTTGTCCATACGCGTATATACATGTCCATACGCGTATCACTCTGCTTCTATGACATCTCTTACGCGTAATGCTTTCCTTTACACGTAATGCCTGCAACTTCCTATGCGTATGCTACTCAAATGGCCTGCCAAATCCTCCTCCATTACGCGTAATGCCTGCATAACAGGCATGTGTTATGCGTAATGCCTAGCTTTGCTACGCGTATTACTAGATATGTTACGTGATTCACCAAAATATGTAATACCTTATTTTAATATGATTATTTATTTATTTTTGTAAATCGATTATTTGTTTTATTTGAATTTTTGGTGCAAATTATTAAGTCGGTGACGTGTCGGAGGAACATATTTGACGAAAATGCCAGTCTTATTGGATTAATCGATTTTATTGGATAGAATAGAATTAGTTATAATTTAATCGATTAAGGAAATTATGATAATAAGAATTTATGAGGTTAGAGGGCATGGTGGTCACTAAAACATTAAGTAAGGGTATTGTCGGAATTTGATAATTAGGATATAAGGGTTACATGAGGGAGTTAGAAAAAGTGAAACTCATTCTGTGTTTTTGGGAAAAGGAGAACCGAGAGGAAAATCAAGAATGTGGAATTCAGGGGAAATCGGAAGAATCGGGAGAACGAGAAAAAGATTCAATCAGAAACTGATAATCTTAAGGTAAGGGGTGTTTAATCTTGATTATTATGATTGATTAGGAACTGATAAATTAGTAATCGTCCGAATTGGAAAAGATGAAATATGTTTAGAGGTTTTGAAAAGAATTTGTAATCGTAATGAATAATCGTGAGTAATTTAAGGAGTATGGTAAAGAATATGAACAAAACAAGTGTGATGGAGAAAAATAAGAATGAACCGAATGTTGTGTGGCTCTCGCCATAAAAAGGGGTGGCTTGCACCACGCTTCCCCTTTAATTAGAGGTGGCTTGCGCAGCATAGGGTATATGAAAAGTGGCTTGCGCCACTACCCCCTAATTAGAGGTGGCTTCCGCCACCTGGTGCATGGAAATGTGGCTTGCGCCACTCCCCCTTAATGAGAGGTGGCTTGCGCCACCTAGGGGTAATTAGGAGGTGGCTTATGCCACCTATTGAAGATGAAGGGTGGCAATGCCACCCAGTGAGTTTTGGGGTGGTATGCGCCACCCAGAGAAAAATAAAAATAAAAATCTTGTTTTTGTTGTATGCAATAGAAAACATTATATTTTTGTAAACCAAATAGTGAGATTTAAGTGTAATAACAGTGGATATATTATGGTGAAATTTTTTGTCAAAATAAATAATATGAATTTCCACTGTTTGTGAATTGTGTATGTCTTATTGATGTTGCTGTGATTATGTGATGCTATGAGATTTGTGAAATATCTGTTGCATAATTGGATATGAATACGTGAAGGTAATTTGAAGTATATGATTGAATGATGATGCATTTTGACTAGCCGTGGTCATTTTTATTTTTGTGCGCATCATTCATTCATAGCATTGGTTAGGACGATTAGTCCAGTGATGTTTTGCAGGATGAAAATCCAATGATGAATTTTCAGGACGGTAATGTCCAGTGATGTTCTTGATCCCATAGTGTGGATTAAGAGCAAGTTGTGGTGTGCTCTGGTTCCAAGCGGGAACCGATCCTACTGGTGGAGATCTTTGGAATTAACGATGACTAAGTCATCAGTGATGTTTTGGTACCGCGTGCATAGAGTCCTTTGAGTTGCATTACCATTGTGTTTTAATATTTAAATTTTATGATGAGTGTTGATTTATTTTTATGATCATCTTGATGAGTTATATGACAAATATGATTATGTTATTGGTATCATTTTTGTGAGACTTTAATTATGTCAATTTCCTGAATCTTTTATAATAATTATGATTACCCACCCTTTCTTCTTGGAATTGTTACCTCTTTTGTGGGTAACTTGCAGGTAATCAGGAGTAGTGAAGGAAGCTTAGGAGTTGCTTCAGGGTGTGTCATTTTACTTCATATAACTAAAGGGAGAGTTTCTCTGATACGTGACACCGAGATTGGAAAATTGTCTGTTTTGAATATTTCATGTTTTTCTAATTTGAAGATTTTGAGACGTTTTAATGATTTTTCCTTTAATCAAAGTTTTGGGTTATAAACCTTGAGATGTTTTCGAACCATGTGATTTTCTGTGATATACCTTAGGGTATTGTTTTTAATTATTAAAGAAGTTTGGAACTATAATCTGTTTCAAGATTATGATTATATGTTTTTGGATATGTTGTTATTTTATTGATGAAAACCTTTAAACCCATGTTACAGAGCAGTAACCTTTTGTTAAAGTTATTTTTTTGAAGATGTGACATCCGTGATTTTAGATGAGAAACATTATTTATCTTAAATACATCGTATTTGTATTTTGGGTTTAAACGGGTGTTACATTAGTGGTATCAGAGCAGGTCGGTATGTCCAGCCATGTTGTTTAGAGTCAGTCTTGTTCAGTCAATAAGCATGTGTATATTATCGATGTTTTGTTCTATCTAACCTTGATTGTTTGTGCGCATAATGGCTGGGAGAAATGATGTTGCCATGGCTTCCACTTTGCAAGCTATTATTCAAGATGTGCAACAGATACCCAATGTTGGAGGGAATGAGGGTACTCGTGTGTTGGAGGTGTTCCATAGGAACAATCCACCTACCTTTGAGGGCCGATTTGATCCCGATGGAGCACAAGTTTGGCTCAAGGAGATTGAGAGGATATTTAGAGCCATGGACTGTTCGGATGATCAGAAGGTGCATTTTGAACGCACATGTTGAAGAGAGAAGTTGATGACTGGTGGGTTAATACTCTTCGTAGGTTGACTCATGGAGCTGGTGCCATTACTTGGGTTGTGTTCACCACAGAGTTTTTGAGAATGTATTTTCCTAAAGATGCAATAGGTAAGAAAGAGGTTGAGTTTCTCGAGTTGAAACAAGGGAATATGACCATGACTGATTATGCTTCCAAATTTGTGGAATTGACTGAGTATTATCCGCATTATAGCAAAGCAACTGCTGAATTTTCCAAGTGTGTAAAGTTTGAGAATGGGTTACGTCCGGAAATCAAACGGGCAATTGGCTATCAACAAATCCGCGGGTTTGAAGAGTTGGTGAACAGTTGTATAATCTATGAAGAGGATAACAAAGCTCATTCAACTCATTACAAGAATTTAAGTGATAAAAGGGGAAAGAAAAATCAGAACTGTGGGAAGCCTTATGATGCTCCGACTGGCAAGGGAAAACTAAGACTGCTAATGAGAAGAAAAACAACGGTGGAGGAGTTGTTGCTCCTATCTAGTGCTTTAGATGTGGCGAACTTGGTCATCGCTCTAGTGAGTGCGAGAACAAGGTTTTGAGATGCTATAAGTGTGGGAAGACAGGTCACCGTGCTTCCGAGTGCAAGAATTCTAGACCGACTTGTTTCAATTGTGGAGAACAGGGCCATATCAGTACTCAATGCTAGAAACCGAAGAAGAATGTTGTTGATTCCCAGACTAATGGTAGGGTGTTTGCTTTGAGTGCTACCGAGACTCTTGCAAAGGACAACTTGATTCGAGGTACTTGTTTTATTAATGATGTTGAATTAGTTGCTATTATTGATACTGGAGCTACACATTTGTTTATTTCATTTGATTGTGCAACTAAATTGGGTTTGAAATTGTCTGATATGAATAGTAGTATGATAATAAATACTCCTACTAATGATTTTGTTACTACTACTTATGTTTGTTTGAAATGTCCTTTGACTATTTTTGGAAAAAGTTTTGCTATGAATCTAATGTGTTTGCCATTACATCAAATAGATGTTATTCTTTGTATGAATTAGCTGGAATTCAATTATGTCCATATCAACTGTTATGCTAAGACCGTGAGGTTTCCTGAGTTGGGTGACAACGGAGACTTAATGATCTTATCTACTAGGCAAGTGGAACAACTTGTAGGGGATGAAGATTTGATGTTTGCAATATTTTCATCCTTATAAGTTGATCGTGAAGCTCCAAGTGTCGAGTTACCTGTTGTCTGTGAGTTTACGGATGTGTTTCCGAATGATGTAAGTGATCTACCGATAGAGCGCAAAATTGAGTTTACCGTGAATTTGGTACCAGGTACAAGTCCAGTGTCTGTGGCTCCTTATCGGATGTCTGCTTCAGAATTGAGTGATTTAAAGAAGCAATTAGAAGACTTATTGGAAAAGAAGTTTGTTCGGCCTAGTGTTTCGCCGTGGGGTGCTCATGTGTTATTGGCTAAGAAGAAAGATGGTAGTATGAAGTTGTGTGTTGATTATCGGCAGTTAAACAAGGTGACTATCAAGAATAAATATCCGCTTCCGAGAATCGACGATTTGATGGATCAAATAGTAGGTGCTTGTGTGTTCAGTAAGATTGATTTAAGGTCTGTCTATCATCAAATTTGGGTTAAACCAGATGATATTCCGAAGATAGCTTTTAGGACAAGGCATGGTCACTATGAGTACACCGTAATGCCATTTGGGGTATCGAATTCACCCGATGTGTTTATGGAATATTTGAACCGGATATTTAGTGAGTATTTTGATAACTTTGTGGTAGTTTTTATTGACGACATACTGATATATTCTAAATCGGAAAAAGAACATGAAGAGCATTTGATCCCATAGTGTAGATTAAACGCAAGTTGTGGTGTGCTCTGGTTCCAAGCAAGAACCGGTCCTACTGGTGGGAATCTTTTGAGATAACAATTACTAAGTCACCAGTGATGTTTTGGTACCGCATGCATAGAGTCCTTTGAGTTGCATTAGCATTGTGTTTTGACATTTAACTTTTGTGATGAGTGTTGATTGATTGTTCTGATGATCTTGATGAGTTATATGACAAATATGAGTTTGTTATTGGTATCATTTTTGTGATACTTTAATTTTGTCAGTTTCCTAAATCTGTTATAATGATTATGCTTACTCACCCTTTCTGCTTGGAATTGTTGCCTCTTTTGTGGGTAACTTGCAAGTAATCAGGAGTAGTGTAGAAAGCTTAGGAGTTTCTTTAGGGTGTGTCGATTTACTTCATAGAAGTAAAGGGAGTCTTGCTTTGATACGTGACACCGGGATTGGGAAATTGTCTGTTTTGAATATTTCATGTTTTTTGAATTTGAAGATTTTGAGACGTTTTGATGATTTTCCCTTTAATCAAAGTTTTGGGTTATAAACCTTGAGATGTTTTCGAACCATGTGATTTTATGAGATATACCTTAGAGTATTGTTTTTAATTATTAAAGAAGTTTGGAACTCTAATCCGCTGTGAGATTATGAGTATATGTTTTTGATATGTTGTTATTTTATTTATGAAAACATTTAAACCCGTGTTACGGAGCAGGAAACTTTTATTAAAGTTGTTTTTATGAAGATGTGACATCCGTGATTTTCGATGAGAAACATTATTTACCTTAAATACATCATATTTTTATTTGGGGTTTAGACCGGTGTTACAGAATACACACTAGTCCCACTTTTGCTACGATTTACACAACTTTATCACTCCATTCAAGCCTAATTTGGTTTCTACATTGGTTTTAGACTTTAATTATTTTATGTCTCTTCATCTAACAATTCTATAACTAATTTACGAGTCCTAAATCTCCTCCTCTACATAATTTCCTGCAACACAACACCAAATATAACATCATGTACAATCTGATGACAACAACACAATAAGAACAACATATGACAAATCTACACGAAAATCAATAACAACTCATACAAACATAATAACAAATCATACGAAAACCCAGCCTACATATAGATTATCTAATCCCGGTTATAGAATTTGAACTCCACCCTTACCTTGGATTGAAGGCAACTCGAATTCGCAACAGCAATTTACACGAAAATCCAACACCTAGACTCTTCTTGTTCTTCCTCTAAGACTTGTTCTCTCTCAAAATTCTGATTAACCTTCTAATTAGGTTTTTCAGCTTATTATCATTAAAACCCCACCTATCAACTAATTACTAATGGGCCTAAAATATCACCCCTCCAACATTACTACGCTCACAGTACAATTAAGTCCACCTTAATATTATTTCATTAATACTTATTTATATTTATCCGACTTAATTAACTTAAACAACCCAAACACGACTTAACCATCAACTAATACCAACTTAAACAACTTAACGACACAAACGAAAAAATAACACCTAACAACAATAATCGAGAAAATATGCAATAAAATTTAATTTAATTAATTAATTAAATACGGACGTTACATCCATCAGTATGAGTGCCAAAGGATTCTTCATGAATCTCTTTCATGAGTAAGTTAGCTTCACGTTCGTCTACACATCTGAGTAGAACTATGTCAAAGTTTCTTTTGTATAACACATCTTGGTTTAGGAAGAAGTTTCCTGCCAGTCTCCTAAAAGTCTTCTTATCTTTTCTTGATGCCCCTGATGGGTAGTCTTGTCGCTGAAGGAAATGCCAAATTTCGTGGTACCAGTGCCAACTGTCGCTCCCACCAAATGACACCCGGGGCCAAGAGGGGTACAGAAGAGAACGGTCGGCGAAAGAAGAGAGTACACACAAGGGTGAACTCAGAAGACAAGAGTCGCCAGCTAGGCATTTTTATCCCGAAGGAAAGGTAATGCTGCATAAACCTAAGAAAAGATGGATAAGACGGTTGTGAACCATAGAAACTGAGAAAGGGGGTTGGTTACAACCTGGGAAGGTATTAGAACCCAGATTGTTCGTCGTACTCGACGGGATCCACGCTTAAAAAGATTGTGTTTAAAAGGGGTAGTGTCAGTGCAATCTGTGTATCAAAGATGGAAATAATGCAAGTGTCAGTGTAAGAGAAGTGTGGAGTGTATAAGAGAAGTGTCAGTGTAAGAACAGGAGTATGAAGCTCAAAGCTATGAGGCTTAAAGAATGATGCTGGAAGGAAGGGGGATATACAAATACTTTTGTTCGATAACTGTTAAGTTATGCCTACGTATCCTCTCGTGCAATGAGGAAGTCAGAACACCGTAGTTCGCCTCAAAGAGACTGAAAGATAAATTGACTTGTGAACTGCTTGCTTGTATATGCTCAAGTGTATGACCTGTCTGGCTCAGGTGCAAATTGTCTTGCATTAGATGGAAGAAGCGAGTTCTCGTTTGTGAGTGAATGAGATGAGAAAAGAATCCCGGAGGAGACGATTATTGTTTGTTTTTGTGTTTTCAGTCTTTTATTGATTTTTGAAGTTTGTCATAAGATAATGAGCTTAAGCCTAAACCAAGAGTTAGTAAACTCATCACATCCTCCCTCTGATTAGGGGTAATGAGAATACCTTAAATGGGAAGTAAGCACCTCACACTTAATCACCATGATGTAGGATTAAGATCATTAACCTACTTGTGATTATTTAGTTGTTTTTGTTGTTTTTGTTTAGTGTTAAGTAATGAGTTTAAGCCGTAATCAAGGATTTAATGGACTCATTACACCATCCTAATAGAAGGATAATAGATGAGAACATTTAAGTTGAGGAAGGCTCCTCAACTTAACCCATGATTATGGATTAACCTCATGACAAAATAAAGCCTTTATTGAAGTGGGTTTTAGTTAATGGTAAGGTTAAGAAGTGGATTTTAGGGTTTGTAAGACAACTTGAGGGGGACTTGTCCATTAACACTAGGGTTAGTCCTTCTTAACCAATTAAGGAAGAATTAGAACCCTAATGCAAGGCCCAAGTTACAAGCTTGATGTCTTGATGATTATTAAGTGGATTGATTAAAGGATTTAAACACATTAAGGTCTTAATACTTAGGATTAAAGTTATACACTCCATCCTAATAGAAGGATGCAGGCATAAGCTTAATCACAAAGCCTTAAAAACTTTAAGGTTTAGTCCTTGATTAAGAGATGAGAAAAGAAGACTCAAAGATTGACACAAAAGTAAAACTAGTGGGGGGACTAATCAAACCCTAATTATGATCATGCTTGGTTGTTCCTAGGGTTTGTGAGGCTTGAGAGAGAAAGAATCTTCAAAGAGCCACCAAGGAAAGAAACAGATGGAAGAAGAAAGAAGCAGAGAGAAGCAAGACAACTTGCTTCACTTAAGAAGACAAGTTGCTTGAAGGAAGAAAGTGGGAGAGAGCATGAATGAGCAAGCTCACTCTAATACAAAGATAAAATGCAGCAATGATGCATAAGAGAGATGAAGAGAGATTGTGAGAAGTGAAGGCAAATTCACTTCTCAAAACAACTTACCACCTGAAAAGTTAGCAAAAGAAATGCAATGCAATGAAAATGAGATGAAATGCCATGATGCAAGACAAAACCAGAAGCATGAACATGATGTTAATGATGCTAAGAGATGATGCAAACACGTGTCAAGAGTTGTGGATGATCATACAAGGATGTGGATGCAAATGAAGCAAGCTTTGAACCATGAAGATTCATGAAAGTTTATGGAATGATATGAACAAAATAGCATGGCAAATGAAAGATTCAATGATCAAACATGATTCTCATATGTCCTAAGATGTCTTATATGTCCTAAGGATGCACAAAATGTCATGGCAAGTTCTTGAATGCAAGCAAATGAAAGATGGATGCAAAGGAAAGCAAGAATTAGGGTTTATGAACAACATGCAACACAAAAATTCAAAACCAGAAGCAAATGTCATGATAAAAAATTGAAAATGGGATCAAAGGAACCCTAACCCTATACAAGTTCACTGCCCAAAGGAGGAGACCTAAATCTAAGCCTAATGGAAGTTGTGATTTTTCTAAGCCAACTAGGGTTTCAAGGTACCTCAAAAGGAAAAATGCCCATTAAATTGAAAATGGAAGATAAGTTTAAACCAATTTTACCCTAGAAACTACATGCTATGAAGGATGCAATGCAAGAAAAACCATCATCAAACTCTTAATGGTTAGGTAGAATGAATTTTTTCAAGTTAGGATCAAAATATTGCCTTTAAACAAATTTAATTCCAATGAAAATTGTCAAAATTGGTCAAGAACCAAAAAGAAATTTGCTTTGAGAGTTTGATAATGTTTCTAAATGTTTTAAAATGCAATGTGAATTTTTTGGTGATTTTTAAATACCTAAACGCATTTTTAATTAATTTTCATTAACTAATTAAAAATAAACATTTAAATTATTTAAAAATAATTTTTAACGCAAAAAATAAAAATAAAAATATTTTTGGGTTCTGAAAATTAATGAAATGTTTGACAAAAAATTTCAGAATTTTTCAATGCATTTTTCTATTTTTAAAAATTCGTGTAAATAAAATACAAACAAAATGAATTAAAATTAATTAAAATGGAAAGTAATCTCATCCTAAGGCTGATATTCAAACTTGGGGGGAAATGCTTGACCGCGCACGCAAATTGAGGGTCAGGATTGACTCTGGTCAAATTAATTTATTAAACCTAAATTAAACTAATTAAAACGAATTAAGAGTTAATTGTGAAATCTGAGCCATCCATCCACTAAGTTAAACACGATCCAAAGGCCCACAACGCAACTGGAGACTAAACCCTAATTAGGGTTAATGACTTTCAGGTGACCGGAGGGAACCTCCGGTCATCTTCTCCGGCAGGGCAAAAACCCTAGCTTCTTCTACAGGCCACCCATCCTAAATTAACTGCCCAGAAACGTTCCTCTACCCAAACTAAACCTAAATCCATCATCAAACACCATTTATCAAGCGTGAACAAGGAGAATCGAAACCATTCACTTTCACGGGCAAAATTTCAGAGAGGCACAAAATGCTCATTTTCACACCATTTTTAAATCTAAAAACATCAGAGTGATCCTCATGATATGTACTTTCATTTTGTAACAAAAAAGAAAGCTCTGAAAAGTTTGAAGTTTGAAGCTACCTGAGGTGATGAACTGTGAATATGGGCTTTCCAGGCCTTTCTTTTGTGCAAAGTGTTTCCCCTGAACCTCCTGAGATCAATGGAGTGCTCAAAATCTTTTGTTGGTGGCTAATTTGGGAGTTTGAGTTCTGGTATAGCAGGTTTCACAGTTGGGATATGTGAGGTTTCAAGCTGTTTTAATGGTGGATTTTGGTTCCATGGAGGATGTGTGGTTCATTGGTGAAGAGAAAAGTGAGGTTTGATGGTTGTGGAATCAGATTCGAAGAGATGAAGGTGTTGGCCAGTTTTTGTGAATCTGTTTGTGTGTGTCTTCTTGGCTCATATCCAGCTTGCTTTATGACCCATAACACATCCCTAGACTATTGGAAGAGGTCTGAGGAAGTGACATGTACTGTGGGAATGGTATGAGCTGTATGGCTTGGATCACAAGTTTGAAGTGATTTTGCATTTTGGCAACTTGTCACATTTTGTGGCTTTTGGTCATGAACATGTGATATCTCTTGGGAAATATGCAGCAAAATGCATCATATAATGTTGCTATGATTACTTGAGATCAATTATTGTTCAATTCAAGCATGAAAAGTTCCTTTTGCAAAATTTGAATTTTGAAGCTTTCATGAAGAAATGCCTTATGCAACTTGTAATCCAAGGCATGAAAGTGAAAAATTCTTGGCACAAAATCTTACTTTTAGGCATTGCATTGCATTGTATGATGATTAGAGGCCACTTTGAAGTCATAAATTGGTTTGGCAAGGGTTTTTGCAAGTCTTCTCCTTTGGTGCAAAAGTGAAATTTCAATGATTTTTCCCAACTTTGGCAAGCCATAACTTTTGATCCATGATGAATTAGAATGAGTTCTTGTACTTTTTGAAAATGGGAGGATCCATTATACAACTTTCATGACCAAAGTTTTCTCATTTGAGGCATTTTTGAATAAAAAGAGAGGTTTGAAAAACTTTCCCAAAATGGCAAGTTTTCATTACAAGTCACTTTCCCAAAAAGGCAACTTTGCAAATGGCCTGAAATTCTTCAACTTTGTGAACTTCTAACATCTTCTATGATCAAATAAAGATCATAAACAATCAAAATGATGGAGAAACCCCTTTGGTTGTGTCATTGGGGGCCTCAGATGCCCTGATTTTGCACTGACTTGCCCAAGAAGTCATCTTGTGATTAGATGTCTTCCCCATTGAATCTCTTCATGAAACTTCATATGAATGATCCTCATAACATATAGGGACCAATAGAAACAAGAATGACCAAAAAATTTGGAGTTATGGCCTCTGAAACCAAAACCCTAATTTTAGGTCATCTGTGCAGTTAAACTTGGCCCTGCTTCCATGCCTTTCTTAGTTCTTGTGATTATTTGACTTCCTTGACCTTGTGAGGATATAATATGATGCTTGAACACACATGGACCCCTTTGAAGTGATTGATGACCTTTGGGGTGGCTCAAAATGGCTCAAGGATGGCTCAGATCACAAACCCTAGATGCAGATGGCTTTGAATCAATGTAGTGAATCAAAAATGCAATGTGAGATGCTGTGATTGAAACTATGCAAATGAGAGGAATCACAAGCCACGGTGGAATGAATGAGGGCAAATTTGGGGTGTTTACAGCTGCCCCTATTCAAGCATGAGTTAGCTGTGCAGGATGTAAGCGACGGCTTAACAGACAAGCAAGATAACTTGTGGTTAAATACCAAAGACAGTCCAAAATTTGCACTCACTGAATGAAGAAGAAAAGGGATATAGATTGTAAAAGAAAATAAAGTATAATTATAAAGTGCAGGTGACGGAGGACGACCGTCGAGCAGAGGACGACTGCTGGGGATAAAGCAATGACGGGGACGACCGACATGCTGGGGAAAATACGGGAAATAAAGCCATGACGGGGACGACCGACAAGCTGGGGATAAGAGATTATGATAGGGATGGCCACCAAGTTCAAGGCATGAATAAATGATGAGGTACGGTCATCAAAGGTGAAGGACGATCACCTGGCGGGGGACGGCTGCTCTGTTTGGGATAAGATGAGGGACGGTCATCTAAGGTGAAGGACAATCACCTGGCAGGGTACGGCTGCCGAAAATATCACGGCATAGGACGAATGCCGGATAGAAAAGGTCGACGATGGGGACGGCCATCGGATAAACATGATGAAGGATGATCATCAAGAGGTGAAGGACGATCACCTAGCAGAGTACGTGTTGCACCCCAAAATTTTCCCTCACAAAACAAGACTTTGTGTACTATGAGGTTCACAAGATTCACAAGGCATCTTATGAGGTTCACAAGATTCACAAGGCATCTTATGAGGTTCACAAGATTCACAAGACACCTTATGAGGTTCACAAGGTTCACAAGACCTCTCATGAGGTTCACAAGGTTCACAAGACATTTTATGAGGTTCACAAGGTTCACAAAGTTCACAATTAGTCAGAAGATTTGACAATTCCCTCAGACAATGCATCCTCCTAAGCAGTGCATCCAAAACTAGGGTTTTGATTTTAATCAGGCTAAATGGACTTCCAAGACTTCAAGTGATCTTCATAGCATCTTATATGTGTTTAAGAATCCCCATGACAAGTTTCAAGACTTTTCCCAAAGGTTTGCTCAGTCAGATGATCAGATAAGTCAAAATCAGTCAAAGCAGTTAAAAAGTCAAACTGAGGTCAACTGTGGTTAAACCAAAGTCAAACTTCATGATTTTTTGCCAACATAAAGTATATGAAGTAAAATTTATCATTTGATCAAGGTTTGATCATGATTCATCAATGAGATTTCAGATCATCAAGAATCAGAGGTTTCTAAATTAGGGTTTCCTCAGGAAAAGTCAACTGAACTTTGACCAGCCATAACTTTCACATGCTTCATCAAATTTTTCTCATCCAAAGCTCATTTTGAAGTAAATTGAATTCTCTACAACTTTGTGTCTCACAAGCCAAGCCCAAAAATGCTTCATCTGGAAGGTATGAGCTAAGACATTATAGGTCCTTTTAAAAGTCAACAAAAAGTCAACAACTTCAAAAGGGCATAACGTGAGAATGGTAAATGATATGGACATGAAACCAATGGGGTTGGTTAGAGGACTCTTTAAGATTTCTAAAATGTCCAAGAACACCCTCATAGCATTAAAACTGAAGGATGTGTGCCTTTGCAAAGTTGGGAAATTTTTAGGTGGTTTATGAAGAAAATAGGGTCTTAAAACCATAATTCTTCAAATGGGCTGAACTTTTTGTGACCCAAGGTGTTCCATGACATCAAGCACGAAATTTATTTAATATTTTCATAATTTTATTTTATTTATTTTATTTATTTTATTTATTATGATTTTTTATATTAAAAATCATTTTAAATTTAAATAAAATATCAAATATGAAGATTTAAAATATATTTTGATTCTAGAAAGTCATAAACATGAATTGGATCAGATTGATATGCAATTGATGATGATTGTCTTAAGATAGAAAGGTCTCATTCAAAAATATATGAAATTCAAGTCATGATCTTTTTCAATCTTCAAAAATCAAAATGTCCAAATAACCATTCAATTTTTTGACCTAGTTTCATTCAACTATAAGTATACAAACCTAACACAATGCACAAGGACGAAAATTCTGCCTCAAGAGTAAGTTTCCAATTTTTCAAAACTCACCAAAAACATAATTCGGATTTCACTATTCAAGCTCTTTCAAGGCAATTTGAAGGTTGATACATGTTCTATGGACATCATTGAACCTATTCCAATCATTAAAAGCATCAAAAACATGACATAATGCATAACCCGAATCAAACTTTTCATGCTTTGATGATTTTTTCGTTTTCTTATATTTGTGTGTTATAAATGAAATTTGATCATTGTTTCATGTTTGTATTGAGTTGTTGATTGTTTCTGGGTTGTTTAATTGAAGTTTTGATACAGGTTTAAGGAATTGCCATTGCTAGGGTTTCGGCCAAGCTTTTAGGGCTTCACACTAAACCTAATATAAATGAATTTGAAAAACATAGGATGATTGTGTAAGCTCTGGGGATCACAATGCCCTAATCAATTGAAGAAAATTGTACTGTTTGCTTGCTGGTTGAAATTCGCAGGTTATGGATATCAAGAACTCGCAGGAAAATGCGTAGGTGAATTCGCAACAAAATTCGAAGGTAGCCAGGAGGAAGACGAAGACCTTGGCGCGCGTTCTGGAATTCAAATATTTGCCTTAATATTTTATTGTATTGTTGTTGATTTATTTCACAGAAGCTTGCTTGGCCCAATGGTGAGGAAGGCGTGTGTATTGCTTCAAGGCTTGGGTTCGATTCCTGGAGGCAGCATTCTTTTTGTTACATTTTCTCATTTATTCATAGAACTTAATATATTATTAGTTGTTGTAGATGATACATCAGATGCGCCCTTCTGGCTGGATGGTAAGAGTGTTTGCTTGTTGTGTGAGGGTCCTGGGTTCGAATCCCCCCCCCAGGCCCTTTTTGTGCTATTTTTTTGTTTTGTCATGATTTTCACAGGATTTGAAACAAAACCATATGGAGTTCCTTCCATATCACCTGCGCGTGCGTAGCCCAGTGGCTGGCTTGTTGGTCTTGAGGGTGTGAAAGCTCATGGACTGGGTTCGAATCCCAGCCCAGGTAAGTTTTTCACTTTTTTCTTGTTTTTTGTTTAATTTGTTTATATTACAATTAAATAAATTTAAATAATAAAAATAAAATGTTTATTCATCTTTTCAAAAATTAAAACTTTATTAGTAAAAATTATTTAATAGTTATCTTGTTGTATATTATTAATATTGTATAATTTTGTATAATTAATTTATATTAGATAATTAATCCTAATTTATTTTTCTAAACATATAAACCCTAATATTTTCATAAACCCTAATTTAATATGATTAACCCTAATAATATTTTTTCTAAAAAAAAACCTAATTATTTTATATAAATGTTAATTATGCTTCTTTATTTTTATTATTTGTTTATATTATCATTATCCATAGTTTTATATAAAATCATGTAAATAATTTTAGATTATGCTTAAAATAATTAAAAACTCCTAATTTAATCTTGTAAATATAATTTATTTTTATAATATGTTTATTTAATCATAATTAACCATTATTTTTCATAACATGTATATAAATTTAAATTTTTATAATAATTAGTATATAGTATGAATTGCTTATTTTTATTCTTAAAATCTTAAAAGAAAATAATTATTCATTAAAAATTGAACTTTTAATTAATTATTCATTATTATGCTAATTTCTTTATTTTAGTCTTATTTATACTAACCCCCATTTATTTATATATTATGTTTATTTTATTTTATTACTAACCCAATTATTTATTATTATTCATTTGCTTATTTAATTTATTTTAATTATTATTATTATGTAATTGTATCCAATATGTAATAGTTGTAATAATTTTTAATATTTATATTTTAAATGCTATGGTTAGTAAAATAGGGAGTGTGAAACATACTTGTATTTAAAATTGAAATTAGATCATTAAAGCTCAAGATAAATATTTAAATTGGTACACTCACACACGTAAGTCGATCCTGGATCGCCATCTCACTTCTTAAAGGGTTACCTCTCAAGTTGCCTAAACAAAAGGTCAAGTAGGGTGTATAAAGCAAAGTCCCTCATCTTATATCATCTAGTCCCTTAAACAGATAAAAAGATCAAGTCCCTTCAAATGTTGCCTTCATAATGATCTTGTCCCTTTCGAATAAAGATGATAAGTCCCTCCGAATTGCTTATACACCTTACAGTTGCCTAATCACAGTTGACCCTTCACTTGTCCCTCACACATCCAAGGTAATGACTACCTATTCCTTAATAATAGGGATAGTCTTACCATTTAAAGGATATTCAAGAACAGAAAAGACTTAACTTAGGGTAGGTTCCTCTTATGTACTTGCTCATTTTTTTCAAAACACTTCACATTTTCAAACAAATTTTCAAAACAAAGACTTTATATATATCCGTACATGGATCATTATAAAGTACTTAAGAGAATTTCTATTCACACACTTCACATTTCAAAAACATTTTAAAGTGAGCTAAGTAACTAAGAGCCCATGGATAACCATGGATGTAAAGGGTGCTAACACCTTCCCTTTACATAACCTACCCCCCGGACCCAAAAATCTTTTAAAAGGTCTTTCCTGTTCTTTTATGCCTTTCCTTTGGATAAAATAAAAGTCGGTGGCGACTCTTGCTATCCGCAACATAACTAAAGTCAGTTCTCCCACCGTGTTACAGTACGGCTGCTCTCAGTATTTATCATGACATAGGATGAATGTCAGATAACTAAATCAACGATGGGGACGGCCATCAGATAATATGATGAAGGACGATCATCAAGAGGTGAAGGACGATCACCTAGCAGGGGACGGCTGCTAAATATATCACGACATAGGACGAATGTCGGATAAGAAGGGGTTCTAATGAACAGAGACTCCGCTGGGGATGATGAAGGACGATCATCAAAAAGGTGAAGGACGATCACCTGGCAGGGTACGGTTGCCAAAAATATCATGACATAGGACGAATGTTAGATAAAAAAGGAAAAAGTTCAACAAGATTTGCTGGGAATTCTTCTGGGGAATGGTAGACAGAGACGAGTGTCTAAATTCAAGAAAATAAAAGTGTTTTGACACGGTGTAAAGATTAAAGATGCGGACGAGCATCCTTAAGACTATGATACGGACGAGTATCAGTAGAAACAAACGCTTGACGCATGTTCAGAGATGATGATACGGACGAGTATCAACTGGTTAACAAGGAACACGGAGGAGTGTTGATTCTGAGGGGATTTAAGTGGTGTCACACCCCAAATTTTACCCCTAATCGCTCATATCATAATCATACTTTTATCGCATTTTGCAGAGATTTTTCCCGATTTATTTTTTCTGTTGCTTTCTCCTCACCTTCTAGCTTCCATTTTTAATTTAATTTCTCTGTTCTTATTTATGACTTCCTATTTCATTTTCGTATTTTTTTAATTTTAATTTCTATTTTCGTTCTATTTTCGAATTCCCATTGTTAAAATTTTATTTCAATTTCTATTTTTAATTTTTAGTTCAATTTTCAAAAAAATTTCTAAACTTATTTGTTATTTCTTTCCATTATCAAGTCCTCATTCCTAATCTAATTTTTATTTCATTTTCAAATTTTATTTTTTGACTTTATTTTCTATTCTTCAATTTTTAAATTTTATTTCATTTTTGAGTTGTTATTTCTAAGTTTAATGTCAATTTCTAATTCACATTTCTTATTTTCTAAATTCCAATTTACTTCTCAAGTTCTAAATTAATCTTAATTCCAAGTTTATTTATTTAAGTTTATGAGTTATTTTCAATTTTAAGTTTATTTTCCTTTTAATTCATTTCTAATTTAAGTTTTTTTATTTAGATTCTAATTTAGAGTTTCTCTTTTCAATTTCAAATTTATAATCAAATGTAAATATTCTTTTTATTCTAAATATTTTGTTTTGTTACAATTACATATAAAAAAAAAGAAAGAAAAATGTTACAAAAAATCAGACTACAATACAAAAAATGCAGCAACATTTCAGCCTGCTCCAGCAGTTCCTCAGCCCACAAGACAAGCATGCAGCCACCAACAGCTGCATTTTCCTGCTCCACTCCACTGCTACAAAGTTCAGGCCCTGTCCCTCTTGAAACCCTTCACCTACAAGCATAAACACACTGTTATATTCAATATAAACACCACAAAAAACTCAGCATAAAACTACACACAAATAACCCTCAACTCAGCCCCATAAAACAACACAAAACAGTTACAAACAGCATCAAAAAAGCTACAAAACAGTCCCTAAAAACTCCTGTCATAATCCCATAAAACACACTACTACAACCTCATAAAACAGCCCCATAAACTACCAAAAGATACAGCCCTCATTTCATCAAACTCAGCATCAAAAATCCCTCAAAACACAAAAACAATACCAAAAAAATCCAGCAACTTAAACTTCAAGAAAGAGGAGAAAAGAGAGAAAAACTTCAAAGAAAAAACAGTCACACAACAAGCAGTAGCAAAGGGTTAGTACTTACCATCGAGGATTCGCCACCCCGATAACATTCGGGTCGGTATTGTCTTCTTTTCCTTCACCTTTTTCTTCAGCATCTTGTACATATTTAGTTTTCTTTTTTTAAATCGGCATACCAAAATAAGAATCATGTTACAACTTCAAAAAAAGTATATATACCTAAAACCTTTTTTTCCAAATCACAGCAAACAAAAATCAGAGACAAAAAAATATAATACAAATCAAACAAAAATGCACCATGATAACAGAAACAGAACCATGAGCTTTACCTCTGAACCGAAACCATCACCATCTCATAATCACCACTGCATCCATAAGAAAAATTCCTGGAAACAACTACACGATTGCCCCTACCACTTTGCAATTAGACCAAACAGATATGTACTAAATAAGAGGATTCAGACTTCACCAAACTGCTACAAAATTCCAGAATCCGACACCATCACCTACTACTGTAAATAAGAGGAATGTTCAAGCAAGATTGAGCATGAGAGTACCATTAGCCAACCACTGCCTTCAACCGTTTCCCAAACCGAAACCTTTGCCTCCTTCAAACCGTATCCGCCACCGCCAAGCCAATGCAAACATACATACCTTCAAACTTTCCGAAAGCCAAACACAAACCGAGACTTCAAAACTAAACCGTGACTACATACCAACCCAGCCGCCGGCCAAACACCAAAACCTTGCCCAAATCAGCCTTCCGCTTCCGTCATCACAACCAGAACGCGACCCTCTCCAACCATAACATAACTCTCTCTAACCCCCACATCCATATCACAAACCCTCCGTCCCACCATGAGTTAGTACCGAAACAACGAAAACAAAGCCTCCGAACCAGAATCCAGCAGGCAATCCAAGCCCTGCGACAGGCATTCTCATGTTCTTATATTCAATATCAGATTTCACTTCTCAACTCTTCTTTCTTCCTTCTTCATCAATCTATCAATCTACCACCCTTAACCCTCAACCAAATAACAATCGCATACCACCACTCCAATCTTCATCCGCAGCCATCCACAACCATCATCATCCCAGCCACACAAATTCAAAAAAAACAAACCAAACAAACAAAATTGAGATGAGCAGAAAGATTTTTGGAGGAAAACGCAAAAAATAGGAAAACACAGTGAACAAAAAATGAACCAAAACCACCTCTCTGAAACACCCCATCCGCAACTCCCTTGAATCGCTAGCTAACCGAGAAGCCACCCTCTTCAAAAACCTCAGCCATCGTTCACCAACATAACCTGAACCATCTTTCATCCCTACTGAATCCTCATCCCTGTTCCGCCAACCACCATCTCCTTTCAAAAATTCATAAAAATCCCCAATTTGAAAACGCAAGGTTTCAGAATTCAGTGAAAAGAAAAAACAGAGAGATTGAGAGGAGAAATAGGTCGAATCCGAACCTGAATCGAAGCTTGAATCGCGAACCTGAGAGTTTCCCCAAATTTATGACGCCACCGCGGGACACCGTCTTGAGATCGTGAGAGCTTGTGAGAGTGAGAGGCGAACGAGTGAGACGGAGACGCCGTGAGTTTGACCGCGGCAAATCGTGAGAGGAAATCCTAACCAAAGCGGAGAATCGCGAGACTGAGAGAGAGGTTGAGACGGAGTGGATTCAAACGCCGTGAGAGTGAGAGTCGCCGCCGTGAATGGGATGGGTCTCTCTGTTCCTGTTTGTGTCCAAACGCGTTTTGAAGAGAGAAGGAGGGTCGTGTGTGGAGATTTTCTTTTTCCTCTGTTTTATCTTTTTGCTTTTATTAATTTATTTTCTATTCGTTTTCCTTTTTTTATTTTCTTATTTATATTTTTTTTAAAAAAAACTGATAGTTGTGTTAGTTTTGTTTGGTCCATGTTTTATTTTATTTAATTCTTCTATACACCCTCATCTACCATCCACCCCTCTCTCTTATTTTATTGTTTTTTTAAGTTGTTGGATTATGGATGGCCCAATCTGACTATTCTAAAATCACACATCCAGTACCAGCACCACCCATTTCTACGACGCACCCCAGTTTCTGTGCCTCCCTCATTTTTATTGATATTTTATTATTTGTTTTTTCTAATACTTGGTTTGTTTCTTTTAATCTCTTGTATTTTAATTTTTCTCTTTTTATCATAAAAAATGTCATTATAAAAATCATTTAAAATAAAATCTTAAAAAATGATCTAGATTATAATTTTATTATTCTTATAGCATTTGTTTTAACTAATAATTTGTTAGTAGTTATGTTTATTTATTCGGGCCGATGATATGACAAAGGTCACGATAAATCGCTTCCGATTAATCGTGACCCGTATGAGGCCATGCATTTACTTTTTCTATTACATTCATTTATTTTTTATTCCATTTAATTCATTTATTCATTATATTTAATTTATTTAATTTTTTTTTTTTCCATTTCAATTTATTTCAACTTATTCATTATTTATTATTTATTTATCGCATTTCACACCATTTAATCTCATTTCAAAAATAATAAATTCCTTGGTCCAACGCCAAGTGAACTTCACTTCACTACACTCACACACGTAAGTCGGTCGTTTACGATCGCCATCTGCACAGTTTCTACACTTTACAGCTTTCTAACTTAAACAAATTGTCGCACTGCGCTTGTTTTCCACCCCTGCATTCTCGATCCATATATCGAGCCATAGCCCGATTACTAAGCCTTTGTCTTTTATTTCCATTTACTTTATTCATTTATTTTTGCAAGTAGCAACCTTTGCCTAGTCTTAGGAGCTTGCACCCTCTTTCATTTATTTTTGTTTATGCTTTTCAATCCAAAAGGGAAAGACTCCTGCAGTTGACTCCATGTCATAGGAAGTTTAGCCATCCCTAGTTACCTTTTTTTGACCTTAGCAATTAGGTCCCTCATCCTTAGGTCCTTAGCCATTAGGTCCTTAGCTTTTATTTTACAACTTTTTGTGACTTTCTTAAAGTCACGTGAGTGTTTGCCATAACACTTACCTTCCCCGCGAACCTTGAGCGTAACCAAGTGTTCGTTAATCCTTAGGAGAACTACGAGTGCTCTGATTCTATACCCGATACGTAGGCATCGATGCGATGTTGTGCGAGCACCATTAGAAATAAAACCTTAGGTTCCCTTAATTTTAGCAAGCAGTAAACAACAATAATGCAAATATTAACAAGAGGTTCCCGTAGGATACTGCGGATGCTTAGGATGCTAACACCTTCCCTAGGTATAATCAACCCCCGAACCTAGTTTCTCCTCATTTAGGGTTTTTACAATCTTTTTCCCTTTTCCCTTTGGATTAAATTAAAGTCGGTGGTGAACATAAATGTTTTGCGATTCAAGCTCACTTAATAGCTTGGTATCCGATTCTCACCGCAACAGAAATGGCGACTTCACTGGGGACACTATTTTTGAGGGTTAAGCCCACCTTGTATATTTGTATATTTGTTGTTGTATTGCTTGTTATTATTTTTGGATTTTTGGGTGTTCCATGTGTGGTGAGATAAGTCCTAACCCGGACTTGAGTGCAAATAAGTTAGGACGGTGGTATATTCAAGAAGGCTTGTAGGGAGTTGAGTCCCGACCAAGTTGACTTGAGACACCACCACTCAGCGGAGGCCTCCTCGGATGTAGTTTTGTTGATCGAGTTCAGTCGTGAAAACATTACTATATTCGACTTGAGAGCCATTAATGCTGAGGACCGTAGAACATTTACCCCCACTTGGCCTTTTTAGGGATGTAGTGCGATGACTATGAGGGTGCAAATCCAAAATAGTTGATACGCGATACTGCACTCGGATGAGACTCTCTTGAGAATATTACTGATTACCAAGTCGAGTTGGGAAGTCGGTAATATCCGAAAGATGGGACAGTGATTCTGGGAACTTTTAGAACCCGTTTTACAGGTACAAATAAACTCATAGTACATACCTTTTGGGAGGGTTGAACCTTTGACCTCATGCAAGCTTTGAACCTAAGCCTTGTTTGTGTGTGTTTGTTGCATTCACGCATCATGAAGCATCATTTTTACCATTTTTATTCAAGGAACTCAGAAACTCTATCTTTGCAAATATCATAGGTATCATCATGGACTTTGGAAGAAGAAAGACTGTCAAGTACACATTCAAAACTCCCAAACTCGAAGACCTAAGGAAATTAAGAGATTTGGTTCTGGATCAAGAAGCCTTCATGGAGAAGCATATGAGACTTTTAGCTTTGCTTAAGACTGATTGGGATGGAAGGTTGCTCTCTGTGATGCTCCAGTTTTATGATCCTCTCTACCACTGTTTTACGTTCCCTGATTACCAATTGGCACCTACTTTGGAAGAGTATTCAGTTCTGGTGGGATCACGTGTTAAGGATGAGTTTCCATTCCCTGTTCTAGAGAAGGACCCTGAAGAAGCGGAGATTGCAAAGGCGACATATTTGAGTGTTCCTGAGGTCAAGGCAAATATGACCTATAAAGGAAAGATTTTTGGATTCCCTACAAAGTTTCTGATAGAAAAGGCCAAGAATTTTGTTGATGTGAAGGATATGAAAGCTTTTGAAGCGACTTTTATTCTGCTGATATATGGAGTGTTACTTTTCCCAAGCTTTGAAGACTTTGTCGACTTGAACGCCATCAAGATCTTTCTGAAGAAGAACCCGGTCCCTACTTTGCTCGGAGACACCTACCATTCCATCCATCTGAGGAATCACCATAAGGGAGGGATGATTACTTGTTGTGCATCATTGTTGTATGAGTGGTTTATTTCGCACTTGCCTAAGTCAGCTTCATTTTGGAATCTTAAGGATGGTTTGTGGTGGTCACAAAGGATCATGTCTCTTACCCACTCTGATATTAGTTGGTACAATCGTGTGTATGATGGAGCCTTGATTATTGATAGCTGTGGTGATTTTGCTAATGTGCCTCTTCTCGGCACTAAGGGAGGAATCAGCTATAATCCGGTTTTGGCTCGCCGTCAACTCGGGTACCCGTTGAAGGACAAGCCTAAGAGTGTTGAAGTGGAAGGAATTTTCTTTAAGGATGACGAAGAACCAGAGCTCAAGAAACAGATTATGCAAGCTTGGAAGTGCATCCATAGGAAAGGGAGGAGTAGCTTGGGAAAGCCGAATTGTGTTTCTATGGAACCCTATCTCCAATGGGTACGAGATAGGGCAATCAGCCTGAAGATGCCTTACCCTCGCCAGGATCCTATGACCTTCAAGAAACCCATTCTGATCTTTATGGATGATGCAGAGAAGCTGAAGATTGATTTGGAGAAAGAGATTAGAGAGAAGAATGCATGGAAGAATCGACATCAGATCATCAGCAGTGAGAATGAAGAGCTTAGAAGACAACCGAAGATGAAGGAAGAAGAAGAGCTCTCCAGCAAGAAAAGGAAAGCACCAGAGGATTTATTTTCCTCCAGCACTCAAGAGGACACTTCTTGGAAGTCGATCGTGGATCAACTTATGCTTGAAAGGGCTCAGATGAAGGCACAAATCGAGAAGCTCAACTTGAGGCTTTTAGGAGAATCTCCTTAGGACTTTGTCTTTATCTTTATTAAACTTTGTTTGGGATTTTTGAAAGTGTACTCAAGACTTTGTATCACTTTTTGAATTTAATGAAATCATATCCTTTTGATTATTATGTGTTCCTTGGTATTTGCAAATTGTTTCTTAAGTTCCTTGAATAAAATTTCATTTTTGCATTGCACTCATACATTTGGCATTGCATTTGCATTTTTTTTCATGAAACTCATTCCCGTCATCTGCTCTCCAGCTTTCACACTGAGGCTCTCACGCAAATACTACACTCGAGCTCAAGCCAGAAAGAGGATGGCTGAAAGAGACCTAGAGATGGACAGAGTTATCGAAGAGCTTTCTGATATTCGTGGAGATATGGGTCAGATGATGGAAATGTTGCAAGTCATTCGAGCGAAGATGGATACCCAACGGACTGTGGTGTCAGAAATTGTTACTGCAACGACTGAATTTGTCACTGCAACGACCCAGCCTACATCATCAGTCATTACCCCTGTGACCTGGCCTCCTTTTGGACTTCCTCATGGATTCGTCCCTCCTCCTCATGGTTTTGCTTCTCAAAGTTTTATTCCTTCTTCTTCAGGGTTTGCTGCTCAAAGTTTTATTCCTCCTTCCCAAGGGTTTGCTACTCAGAGTTTTATACCTCCTTCACAAGGGTTTGCTACTCAAAGTTTTATTCCTCCTTCCCAAGGACTTGCTGCTCAGGGTTTCTTCCCTCCTTCTCAAGGTTTTGCTACTCAGAGTTTTATACCTCCTTCCCAAGGATTTGCTGCTCAGGGTTTCTTCCCTCCGTCCCAAGGCTTAGCTTCTCAAAGTTTCGCACCTCCCTCTCAGGGTATGGCGTTTCCTTTTCAAGGTTTTGTGCCTCCTCCTCAGGGATTTGCTGCTCAACAAACTGTTCCTGTGACTAATGAAGAGAATCATGCCGTTGCTAATTTTACACAGGACATTGTGCACACCCGTGCCCAACCGTATTTTAATGACCATCAGGGGTATGAAGCGCCAGATATGTCTGAAAACGGAGATGAGAAACATGTGAAGATGCAGGAGAATTTTGATACCCTTGAAAAAAGGTTAAGAGCGATTGAAGGGGACCAGATCTTTGGTGCTGCTGCCAGGGAGATGTGTCTGGTGTCTGGATTGGTAATACCTCCGAAGTTCAAGATACCCACCTTTGATATGTATGAGGGTGCAACTTGTCCTAAGAACCATCTCCTGATGTACTATCGAAGAATGGCTGCTCAAGTGGACAATGATAAGTTAATGATCCACTGTTTTCAAGACAGTCTAAAGGGAATCTCCTCCAAATGGTATTTGACGCTTGACCAGTCGAAGATCCGCAGTTTCCAAGACTTGGCAGATGCTTTCATCCAACAATACAAATACAACATGGACCTTGCTCCCGATAGGAGGCAATTTCTAAGCATGTCTCAGAAAGAGTCTGAATCCTTTAAAGAGTATGCTCAGAGGTGGAGAGGGACCGCTTCTCAAGTAGAGCCCCCATTGACTGAAAAAGAATTAGCTGACTGGTTTGTTGACACTGTGCGACCAGAATTCTATGAGAGAATGGTGGGGAGCATAACTGCTAGCTTCTCTGATTTAGTGGCTGTAGGAATCAAGGTAGAACTCGGATTGAAGAGTGGAAAGATGAGCGGTGCATCTGGCAGTTCCAGCACTGGCAGTGGGAATATCGGCAAGAAATTTACCAATAACTTCCACAAGAAGAAGGAGGGTGAGACGAATGCCATAATGACAGGTCAAAGAAGAAATCCGCTTTGGCAGAGACCTTCACCTATGGCTCAACAGCAGTATGCTCGTCAACAGCAGTATGCTCATCAACAACAGTATGCCTAACACCCTTATGTAGCGGCGGTTCAACCAGCATTTAATCCACAAGTCCCCATGTATCGGCCAACTCATGCAGTACCGATGTACCAACAAGCGGCTCCATTGATTCAACCTTATCAACCAATGCTCAACAATCCGGGCTATCAACAAGCACCCAATGCTTCAGCCTACCAGCAGAGGACTCCAGCTCCTCATCCAAATCCCAATTTTCAGAATAGAAGACCAGGTGGAAGGCCTCCTAATCCTCGAATCCCTATAACTTATACTGAGTTATATCCTTCACTGCTGAAGAAAGGTTTGGTCACTCCAAGGCCTTTGGGTCCTCCACCAAATCCGCTCCCACCAAATTACAACCCAAATGCTCACTGTTTATTCCATGAAGGTGCCCCGGGGCACGATTTGGAGGGTTGTTATGCCTTGAAGTACATCGTGAAAGATTTGATGGAAAAGAACATTCTGTCATTTGGGAATACTGGTCCGAATGTCAAAGATAATCCTTTACCCAAGCATGGGTCTATAAATGCTATTGTTGATGAGTCCGAAGAAGGTTTGATTTTCAATGCCACCGAGATCAAGACCCCGCTCAGAGACTTCCATGCGAAGTTAGTAGAGGCGGGTATACTGAAGAGTTGTCATCAGAATTGTGAAGGTTGTGTTGATAGTCCAAAGGGATGTGAATCGGTCTTAAAAGATGTTCAAGATTTGATTGATGAAGGTGTCTTACAAGTGAGCAGTCATATGAAGAAGAATGAAGTGGCAGTGATTGAACCAATTTTCAACTTGCCTGAATCTAATTCTACTTGGGTGCCAGTGTTCAATCTGCCCGAATCTTCAGGAGTTCAACCTGTCTTCAATACTCCAGAATCTGTGGTGCCAATTTTCAACATACCTGAGCCAAGACTTGAACAAAGGAGTAACTCTTTCCGTTATGAAGACACTAAAGCAGTTCCTTGGAAGTATGATACAGGGAAAGTTTATCAGAAGATTGATAGAGCTAATCAGAAGGAAGGTTCAAAAGTTGCAAGTACTGATATAGCGGGTGCAGGTCGTTTGACTCGCAGTGGTCGTGTATATACCCAGCAAGCCAATACGGCTCCGCCTAAAGAAGTCATACCAGCTGTTGTCAACAAAGATAAAGAGGTAGTCTTAGGAGAAGAGGATGCAGAGTTCCTCAGAATCATAAAGAAGAGTGATTATAAGGTAATTGATCAGCTGCATCAAACGCCTTCCAAAATATCTATCCTATCACTTCTTGTGCATTCTTCGGCTCATCGAAGTGCGCTTCAGAAGTTGTTAGCTCAAGCCCATGTTACGCACGATATAACAGTGAATCAGTTTGATGGAGTCATTGCCAATATCACTGCGTGTAACAACCTCAGTTTCAGTATGGAGGAGCTTCCAAAGGAGGGCTTAGACCACAACCGTGCTCTCCACATATCAGTGAAATGTCAAGAGGATACTTTAGCAAGAGTTCTTGTGGATACAGGATCTTCTTTGAATGTTTTGCCGAAAAGAACACTTGCTAAGTTATCTTATCAAGGGGCAGAGATGAGGCCCAGTGCACTGATTGTAAAAGCTTTTGATGGTTCAAGGAGGACGGTTATTGGAGAAGTAGACCTACCAATCTTGATTGGGCCACAGGTCTTCAAAATCACTTTCCAGGTTATGGACATCAATCCTAATTACAGTTGCTTGCTGGGAAGACCTTGGATCCATGCTGCTGGGGCAGTCACTTCTACCCTACATCAAAAGATGAAGTTTGTAGTCAATAACAAGCTGGTGACCGTGTCTGGGGAAGAAGATCTCATGGTTAGCAACCTTTCATCCTTTACCTATATTGAGGCTGATGAAGATGCTTTGGAAACTTCTTTCCAAGCTCTTGAGATAGCCAATGCTGTCCTTCTGGAAGTAGAGGAACCAAAAGGGAAGGGTATCCCATCTTTTGCATCGCTGAAGAGTACCATTTCCACCATTGAAGAAAGAAGCTATGAAGGTTGGGGTGATGTCATCGAAGTCAAGCAGAAGCTAGATCGTTGCGGGTTGGGTTACAAACCAACTCATGTGAAGGAAGGAGCGTCAACCTCCGTTAAAGGACGTCCGAAGACCATTCAAGAAGTGTTTTCCAGTGCTGGTTATCAGGTCAACGCAATTGATGGAGTTTCTGAAGATGAA
The DNA here is from genome assembly GCA_963966055.1 of Lathyrus aphaca. Taxonomy (NCBI): domain Eukaryota; kingdom Viridiplantae; phylum Streptophyta; class Magnoliopsida; order Fabales; family Fabaceae; genus Lathyrus; species Lathyrus aphaca. Next base: position 185,646,420 of record OZ014520.1, read on the forward strand.
GATGTGAATCACTTGGTGTATCAGTGTGAAGAAGCCTTGGACAATTGGGAGGCAGTCGAGATCCCAAAAATTTTTCCATTGTCAAAGTAATTTGTTGTTTTTTTCAATGTTTTCAAAGTTCCCTAGCTCTGCCCAAGGCTATGGGAGTATTTTGTAGGGCCCCTTCTCATTTTTAAAGTTATTATCAATGAAGGCATTTTGTTAAACTCTTATTTTGATCATTTACAGTTTTTTCTCTCTTTTCACTTTTAAAAGAAGATGGCAATCTTTCAAAACCAATAAAAAGCTTTTTTCTCTTGCATTTCTCTATTTTCTACTTTTAATAAAAGCAAATCATTATCATATGCAGAATAAACGAAAACCCTGTTGAATCCAATGACTCCACATTCCCTCCTAACTTTGATTCGCCCATCTACCAAGCGGAAGATGAAAGTGAGGAAGATTGTGACATTCCCGAAGAACTGGCAAGATTGGTTGAGAATGAGCACACAGATCTTCAGCCACATAAGGAGCAGGTAGAGACCATAAATCTTGGCACTGATGAAGACATGAAGGAAGTCAAGATTGGTACAACACTTGGGGCAGACATCGGAGAAAGATTGGTCAAGCTTCTCAGAGAGTATGTAGATGTGTTTGCATGGTCGTATCAAGATATGCCCGGTTTAGACACAGACATAGTGGTCCACAAGTTACCTCTTCGACCAGATTGTCCTCCTGTAAAGCAAAAGCTTCGAAGAACAAGACCAGACATGGCTTTGAAGATTCGAGAAGAGGTCAAAAGGCAGTTTGATGCTGGATTCCTTGCAGTTGCAAAGTACCCTGAGTGGGTAGCTAATATTGTGCCAGTCCCCAAAAAGGATGGCAAAGTCAGAATGTGTGTGGACTATAGGGATTTGAACAAAGCCAGTCCGAAGGACGATTTCCCTCTCCCGCATATTGATACTTTGGTTGACAACACTGCTAAATTTGTTGTTTTCTCCTTCATGGATGGGTTTTCAGGATACAACCAGATCAAGATGGATCCTGACGATATGGAAAAGACTACATTCATCACACCATGGGGCACTTATTGTTACAAAGTTATGCCATTCGGTCTCAGAAATGCAGGAGCCACTTATCAGAGGGCAATGGTCACTCTTTTCCATGATATGATGCATAAAGAGATAGAAGTTTATGTGGATGATATGATTGCCAAATCACAAAGTGAGGAAGATCATTTGGATCATCTCTTGAAGTTATTTGAGCGTCTCAGAAAGTTCCAACTGCGTCTGAATCCAGCTAAGTGTACTTTTGGTGTCCGATCAGGAAAGTTACTTGGTTTTATTGTCAGTCAGCAAGGGATTGAAGTAGATCCAGATAAGGTCAGAGCAATTCAAGAGATGCCAGCTCCCAAGACGGAAAAGCAAGTCAGGGGTTTCCTTGGAAGATTGAACTACATCTCCAGATTCATCTCCAACATGACTGCTACATGTGAGCCTTTATTCAAGTTGCTCCGGAAGAATCAAGCAATTGAGTGGAGTCCTGATTGTCAACTGGCTTTTGAGAAGATTAAGGTTTATCTACAAGAACCTCCTATCTTGATCCCACCTACTCCAGGGAAGCCCCTTTTCATGTATCTGACTGTGCTCGAGGGATCTATGGGTTGCGTGTTGGGCCAACAAGATGAGACTGGTCGTAAGGAGCACGCCATTTATTACTTAAGCAAGAAGTTCACAGACTGTGAGAGCAGATACTCACTTTTAGAGAAGACTTGCTGTGCTTTGGCATGGGCGGCCAGGCGCCTCAGGCAGTACATGATTTGTCACACTACTTTGTTGATCTCGAAAATGGATCCAATAAAGTACATCTTTGAGAAGCCTGCTTTGACTGGAAGACTCGCCCGTTGGCACATGTTGTTATCTGAATACGACATCCAATATGTAACCCAGAAGTCCATTAAAGGCAGTGTTCTATCTGAATACCTTGCTGATCATCCTGTCGAAGACTATGAACCTTTGAAATTCGATTTCCCGGACGAAGACATTATGTTGATAAAGGACTGCAAAGTTCCTGGTCCAGATGAAGGTCCCGAGCCAGGGTCTCGTTGGAAGATGATGTTTGATGGTTCCTCTAACTACATGGGGCATGGTGTGGGGGTTGTTTTGATGAACCCCGATGGCGGTTATACTCCTTTCACAGCCAGATTATGTTTCGAATGTACAAACAACATCGCAGAGTATGAAGCATGTATTTTGGGTATCGAAGCTGCAATCGATACCAGAATCAAGATCCTTGATGTATATGGAGACTCAGCTTTAGTGATTTACCAAGTCAAAGGTGAATGGGAGACCCGTGACGAGAAGTTGATCCCATACCGTGCCCACATTGTGGAATTGATCAAATACTTTGATGAAGTCACTTTCCATCATGTTCCAAGGGCGGAAAATCAAATAGCAGATGCCTTGGCTATGTTGGCCTCCATGTTTCAAGTCAGATTTCTTAATGAAGCTCCACTCATTACAATCGAGCGAAGAACTGCACCAGCCTATTGTCTACTGGTTGAAGAAGAAACTGATGAGAAACCGTGGTTCTACGACATCAAGAACTATTTGCAAAATCAAGAGTACCCAGCTGATGCAACAAATCTGGACAAGAAGACTCTGAGAAGATTGGCGTCTAAGTTCTTCCTCAGCAACAATGTGCTCTACAAGAGAAATCATGATATGGTTCTGCTCAGATGTGTGGACAAGCGCGAAGCAGACTTATTGATCAGGGAAATCCATGAAGGATCATTTGGAACACATGCCAATGGACATGCCATGTCCAGGAAGATCTTGAGAGCTGGTTACTTCTGGTTGACCATGGAATCAGATTGTTTCAAGTATGCCAGGAAGTGTCATAAATGCCAGATTTATGCCGACAAGGTGCACGTACCTCCAACACTTTTGAATGTTCTGTCATCGCCTTGGCCTTTCTCAATGTGGGGAATTGACATGATAGGGGCAATTGAGCCTAAAGCTTCCAATGGTCATCGGTTTATCTTGGTCGCAATCGATTACTTCACCAAATGGGTAGAAGCAGCTTCCTACGCCAACGTGACAAAGCAAGTGGTTGCCCGTTTCATCAAGAACCAAATTATCTGCCGTTATGGAATCCCAAGCCGAATCATCACAGATAATGGGACCAATTTGAACAACAAAACAATGAAAGAGTTGTGTGAGACATTCAAGATTGAACATCATAACTCTTCTCCGTATCGTCCGAAGATGAATGGAGCTGTTGAAGCTGCAAACAAGAACATCAAAAAGATTCTGCAGAAGATGGTAAAAACTTACAAAGATTGGCATGAGATGTTGCCATATGCTTTACATGGATACAGAACATCAGTTCGCACTTCAACAGGGGCAACCCCTTTCTCTCTGGTGTATGGGATGGATGCAGTTCTCCCTATTGAAGTAGAGATACCCTCTTTGAGGATCTTGATGGAAACCAAACTGGAGGAAGCTGAGTGGGTCCAGAGCAGATATGACCAACTGAACCTCATTGACGAGAAGAGAATGACTGCCATGTGCCATGGCCAGTTGTACCAAAAGCGCATCAAGAGAGCATTTGACAAGAAAGTCCGCATCCGAGAATTCAAAGAAGGAGATCTTGTACTCAAGAAAATCTTGCCAGTCCACAAAGACATGTGTGGAAAATGGAGTCCTAACTATGAAGGCCCATATGTTGTGAAGGTGGCATTCTCCGGAGGTTCCTTAATCCTTACAACTATGGATGGTGAATAGCTGAAGCACCCGGTGAATTCTGATGCAGTCAAAAAATATTATGCCTAAATAAAACCCGATAGGTCGAAAACCAGAAATGGCGACCTAGGCAAAAATGGGTATCCCGGTGGATCAAAACCTATGAAGGAGATCCAGGCAAAAGTTAGGGATAAAAAATGAAAAATAAGAGCTCGCTAAGTTGAAAACCCGAAAGGGCGGCTTAGGCAAAAAAGAGCGTCCCGGTGGATTGAAAACCCGAAAGGGCGATCCAGGCAAAAGTTAGGGACAAAGGCATTTGACTGTATCAGATGGTGTTTACCATTACTGAAGAATCATACTGGAAGATCGATCCATTTGCTCTCGTCGGAAGCGAGGTGTCGGGCAGTCTTAGTTATTAGGGATTGTAGTGGTCGTTGGATTCAATGTAGACCCTTCCCCATTGCCATTTTCAAATTGTAACTTCCCATGGAGCTTTTTCCATTAGCAAGCTACCATTCTTGAATAAAATATAAACTTTGCCTATGAATTTTGTTGTTCAGCTTCTTATTTTCTTTTGTTATGCAAAATGCCATCACTTGATTACAATTTAACTTTGAAAATGACAAGTTTTTAAAATAAAAAAAAAATGTTTTTTTGGAAGCATACTGAAAAACTTTCAAGTTTCTTTGACTTTGGAAAATTGAAAGAACCTTTTGTCTCCCCAAGAAGTCCTGGTTTGCAACAACACTTTTTATACTATTGTTACAGAAATCCCCATAGAAGTTCAAAACTGATAACACTCTTGGATGGATCCTTGGACCAAGCATGATTTCCAAGTTCGAAGACATCTCCCCAGTGTTTTTCATATTGCTCATCTAAGTATTGGTGTTGAGAGCCTACTCCTCTTTGAGTCTTGTCAAAACTCTTTGTCTCTTTAGAGTCAACATTTGCATATCATGATCATTCGCATCATGCTCAATCATGCGCATTTGACATTAGCATTTGTCTTTCCCCAGTTGTCGTCTGTCTAACTCCAAGTCCAGATATCATTAGTGTTCAATTTGAGAATTCATTGTTGTGGTACCCGAAGTTTGGTTTACCAATGCTTTTGTCCCCAGTAATTGCTGGTGTCCCCCGTGGAATTCTAATTGTGATTGGTATTTGTCTTTATGACTACCAATATCTCTTTGAAGTCCAATTGTCGTTGGCACAAATCTTTGAAGCAGGTCCTGAAACCTTTTGCTTAAAATCCAAGTCCATTTGATTTTGACACATGCTTGTACCCTTTCTCCTGATGGTTCCTGAAGGAATTTCCAGAAGTTGGATGTTTTATCTTATTTGAAAACTCCAACATGTTTTGTTGTTACTTTTTTGCGTTAGCCGGTCGCTTAGAGCCGTTGGTCCATCTTTGGGTGATCTCCATTCTATCCCCAATGTTAGCTGGTCGCATAGAGCCGCTACTAAACCACTGTGATTTCCTTCCTTATCCTCAGTGTCAGCAGTTACATTTGAACCTGCTAATTTACCATTTTGAATACTATGACTACTTTGTCTTTATCATTCTTAGTGTCAACCGGTTTTTTAACTTGTTGCGCATTCACTTTGAGTGTATCTTAGTTTTCTTTTGTAGTGTCAATAGGTTTCGAACCTATTGTGCTTCCGCTTCGAGTATTTTTGTTGTTATTCATGGTGTCAGTTGGTCGCATCGAGCCGCTGCGCATTCACCTTGAATAAGCTTGTTGTCATTCTCAGTGACAGTGGTCGCATCGAGCCGCTGTGCATTCACTTTGGATGTTTATTTTCGATTGTTATTCATGGTGTCAGTTGGTCGCATTGAGCCGCTGTGCATTCACCATGAATAAGCTTGTTGCCATTCTCAGTGACAGTTGGTCGCATCGAGCCACTGTGCATTCACTTTGAATGCTTATTTTTTGTTGATTATTCTTGGTGTCAGTTGGTCGCATCGAGCCGCTGCGCATTCACCTTGAATAAGCTTTTTGTTATTCTCAGTGTCAGTTGGTCGCATCGAGCCGCTGCGCATTCACTTTGAATATTATGTTTATCATTTCCAGTCAGTTGGTCGCATCGAGCCACTGCATTTTCTTTGTCTTGTTGTATTCTTAGTGTCAGTTGGTCGCATTGAGCCACTGCACATTTCTTTTGAATATTTTTGTTGATTATTCTTAGTGTCAGTTGGTCGCCTCGAGCCGCTGCGCATTCAGTTTGAATATTGTGATTCATCATTCTTAATGACAGTTGGTCGCACTGAGCCACTGCATTTTCTTTGTCTTGTTGTATTCTTAGTGTCAGTTGGTCGCATCGTGCCGCTGCGCATCCACTTCGAATATGCTGTTGCTTTTTATTTCTCAAAGTCAGTTGGTCGCATAGAGCCATCGGTCAATCACTTCGATTTATTTCCTTGTCTTGTCGTATTCTTAGTGTCAGTTGGTCGTATCGAGCCGCTGCGCATTCACTTTGAATATGTTGCCTTTTACTTCTCAAAGTCATTTGGTCGCATAGAGCCATTGGTTTACCGCTTCAATTTATTTCCTTGTCTTGTTTGTATTCTTGGCGTCAGTTGGTCGCATTGAGCCACTGTGCAGTCACTTTGAATTTTATTTTATTTTGTCTGTGTTCGTTGATCCAACGCTTTGGATTTCCTGTTGTTCCCGTCTTTTGTTATTCTTAGTGTCGACAGTTACACTTGAACCTGTTGATTTATCACTTTGAATATTTCCCGTTTTCGTTTGTCATCCCCAGTGTTTGTCATCCCCAGTGTTTGTCATCCCCAGTGAGTCTTGGCTTGTGGTCGTCGACATTCTCATTCTAATCATTCACATCATAATCATCATTTCATTGCATAGTTGTTGCAGAGTTAGATAGTTTGTAGCCCAGCATAACATTGCATTTAGGGGCAAAATTTCCGGTTATTTCTGTATTTAAATACCTTTCACCATGATTTCTTGAGTGCCTATCGTCATTCACGCCATCTGGTAAAGTTATTTAAATAGGGGCAACTGTCACACCCCAAATTTTACCCCTAATCGCTCATATCATAATCATACTTTTATCGCATTTTGCAGAGATTTTTCCCGATTTATTTTTTCTGTTGCTTTCTCCTCACCTTCTAGCTTCCATTTTTAATTTAATTTCTCTGTTCTTATTTATGACTTCCTATTTCATTTTCGTATTTTTTTAATTTTAATTTCTATTTTCGTTCTATTTTCGAATTCCCATTGTTAAAATTTTATTTCAATTTCTATTTTTAATTTTTAGTTCAATTTTCAAAAAAATTTCTAAACTTATTTGTTATTTCTTTCCATTATCAAGTCCTCATTCCTAATCTAATTTTTATTTCATTTTCAAAATTTATTTTTTGACTTTATTTTCTATTCTTCAATTTTTAAATTTTATTTCATTTTTGAGTTGTTATTTCTAAGTTTAATGTCAATTTCTAATTCACATTTCTTATTTTCTAAATTCCAATTTACTTCTCAAGTTCTAAATTAATCTTAATTCCAAGTTTATTTATTTAAGTTTATGAGTTATTTTCAATTTTAAGTTTATTTTCCTTTTAATTCATTTCTAATTTAAGTTTTTTATTTAGATTCTAATTTAGAGTTTCTCTTTTCAATTTCAAATTTATAATCAAATGTAAATATTCTTTTTATTCCAAATATTTTGTTTTGTTACAATTACATATAAAAAAAAAGAAAGAAAAATGTTACAAAAAATCAGCACTACAATACAAAAAATGCAGCAACATTTCAGCCTGCTCCAGCAGTTCCTCAGCCCACAAGACAAGCATGCAGCCACCAACAGCTGCATTTTCCTGCTCCACTCCACTGCTACAAAGTTCAGGCCCTGTCCCTCTTGAAACCCTTCACCTACAAGCATAAACACACTGTTATATTCAATATAAACACCACAAAAAACTCAGCATAAAACTACACACAAATAACCCTCAACTCAGCCCCATAAAACAACACAAAACAGTTACAAACAGCATCAAAAAAGCTACAAAACAGTCCCTAAAAACCCCTGTCATAATCCCATAAAACACACTACTACAACCTCATAAAACAGCCCCATAAACTACCAAAAGATACAGCCCTCATTTCATCAAACTCAGCATCAAAAATCCCTCAAAACACAAAAACAATACCAAAAAAATCCAGCAACTTAAACTTCAAGAAAGAGGAGAAAAGAGAGAAAAACTTCAAAGAAAAAACAGTCACACAACAAGCAGTAGCAAAGGGTTAGTACTTACCATCGAGGATTCGCCACCCCGATAACATTCGGGTCGGTATTGTCTTCTTTTCCTTCACCTTTTTCTTCAGCATCTTGTACATATTTAGTTTTCTTTTTTTAAATCGGCATACCAAAATAAGAATCATGTTACAACTTCAAAAAAAGTATATATACCTAAAACCTTTTTTTCCAAATCACAGCAAACAAAAATCAGAGACAAAAAAATATAATACAAATCAAACAAAAATGCACCATGATAACAGAAACAGAACCATGAGCTTTACCTCTGAACCGAAACCATCACCATCTCATAATCACCACTGCATCCATAAGAAAAATTCCTGGAAACAACTACACGATTGCCCCTACCACTTTGCAATTAGACCAAACAGATATGTACTAAATAAGAGGATTCAGACTTCACCAAACTGCTACAAAATTCCAGAATCCGACACCATCACCTACTACTGTAAATAAGAGGAATGTTCAAGCAAGATTGAGCATGAGAGTACCATTAGCCAACCACTGCCTTCAACCGTTTCCCAAACCGAAACCTTTGCCTCCTTCAAACCGTATCCGCCACCGCCAAGCCAATGCAAACATACATACCTTCAAACTTTCCGAAAGCCAAACACAAACCGAGACTTCAAAACTAAACCGTGACTACATACCAACCCAGCCGCCGGCCAAACACCAAAACCTTGCCCAAATCAGCCTTCCGCTTCCGTCATCACAACCAGAACGCGACCCTCTCCAACCATAACATAACTCTCTCTAACCCCCACATCCATATCACAAACCCTCCGTCCCACCATGAGTTAGTACCGAAACAACGAAAACAAAGCCTCCGAACCAGAATCCAGCAGGCAATCCAAGCCCTGCGACAGGCATTCTCATGTTCTTATATTCAATATCAGATTTCACTTCTCAACTCTTCTTTCTTCCTTCTTCATCAATCTATCAATCTACCACCCTTAACCCTCAACCAAATAACAATCGCATACCACCACTCCAATCTTCATCCGCAGCCATCCACAACCATCATCATCCCAGCCACACAAATTCAAAAAAAACAAACCAAACAAACAAAATTGAGATGAGGAAAACGCAAAAAATAGGAAAACACAAAAAATAGGAAAACACAGTGAACAAAAAATGAACCAAAACCACCTCTCTGAAACACCCCATCCGCAACTCCCTTGAATCGCTAGCTAACCGAAAAGCCACCCTCTTCAAAAACCTCAGCCATCGTTCACCAACATAACCTGAACCATCTTTCATCCCTACTGAATCCTCATCCCTGTTCCGCCAACCACCATCTCCTTTCAAAAATTCATAAAAATCCCCAATTTGAAAACGCAAGGTTTCAGAATTCAGTGAAAAGAAAAAACAGAGAGATTGAGAGGAGAAATAGGTCGAATCCGAACCTGAATCGAAGCTTGAATCGCGAACCTGAGAGTTTCCCCAAATTTATGACGCCACCGCGGGACACCGTCTTGAGATCGTGAGAGCTTGTGAGAGTGAGAGGCGAACGAGTGAGACGGAGACGCCGTGAGTTTGACCGCGGCAAATCGTGAGAGGAAATCCTAACCAAAGCGGAGAATCGCGAGACTGAGAGAGAGGTTGAGACGGAGTGGATTCAAACGCCGTGAGAGTGAGAGCCGCCGCCGTGAATGGGATGGGTCTCTCTGTTCCTGTTTGTGTCCAAACGCGTTTTGAAGAGAGAAGGAGGGTCGTGTGTGGAGATTTTCTTTTTCCTCTGTTTTATCTTTTTGCTTTTATTAATTTATTTTCTATTCGTTTTCCTTTTTTTATTTTCTTATTTATATTTTTTTTTAAAAAAACTGATAGTTGTGTTAGTTTTGTTTGGTCCATGTTTTATTTTATTTAATTCTTCTATACACCCTCATCTACCATCCACCCCTCTCTCTTATTTTATTGTTTTTTTAAGTTGTTGGATTATGGATGGCCCAATCTGACTATTCTAAAATCACACATCCAGTACCAGCACCACCCATTTCTACGACGCACCCCAGTTTCTGTGCCTCCCTCATTTTTATTGATATTTTATTATTTGTTTTTTCTAATACTTGGTTTGTTTCTTTTAATCTCTTGTATTTTAATTTTTCTCTTTTTATCATAAAAAATGTCATTATAAAAATCATTTAAAAGAAAATCTTAAAAAATGATCTAGATTATAATTTTATTATTCTTATAGCATTTGTTTTAACTAATAATTTGTTAGTAGTTATGTTTATTTATTCGGGCCGATGATATGACAAAGGTCACGATAAATCGCTTCCGATTAATCGTGACCCGTATGAGGCCATGCATTTACTTTTTCTATTACATTCATTTATTTTTTATTCCATTTAATTCATTTATTCATTATATTTAATTTATTTAATTTTTTTTTTTCCATTTCAATTTATTTCAACTTATTCATTATTTATTATTTATTTATCGCATTTCACACCATTTAATCTCATTTCAAAAATAATAAATTCCTTGGTCCAACGCCAAGTGAACTTCACTTCACTACACTCACACACGTAAGTCGGTCGTTTACGATCGCCATCTGCACAGTTTCTACACTTTACAGCTTTCTAACTTAAACAAATTGTCGCACTGCGCTTGTTTTCCACCCCTGCATTCTCGATCCATATATCGAGCCATAGCCCGATTACTAAGCCTTTGTCTTTTATTTCCATTTACTTTATTCATTTATTTTTGCAAGTAGCAACCTTTGCCTAGTCTTAGGAGCTTGCACCCTCTTTCATTTATTTTTGTTTATGCTTTTCAATCCAAAAGGGAAAGACTCCTGCAGTTGACTCCATGTCATAGGAAGTTTAGCCATCCCTAGTTACCTTTTTTTGACCTTAGCAATTAGGTCCCTCATCCTTAGGTCCTTAGCCATTAGGTCCTTAGCTTTTATTTTACAACTTTTTGTGACTTTCTTAAAGTCACGTGAGTGTTTGCCATAACACTTACCTTCCCCGCGAACCTTGAGCGTAACCAAGTGTTCGTTAATCCTTAGGAGAACTACGAGTGCTCTGATTCTATACCCGATACGTAGGCATCGATGCGATGTTGTGCGAGCACCATTAGAAATAAAACCTTAGGTTCCCTTAATTTTAGCAAGCAGTAAACAACAATAATGCAAATATTAACAAGAGGTTCCCGTAGGATACTGCGGATGCTTAGGATGCTAACACCTTCCCTAGGTATAATCAACCCCCGAACCTAGTTTCTCCTCATTTAGGGTTTTTACGATCTTTTTCCCTTTTCCCTTTGGATTAAATTAAAGTCGGTGGTGAACATAAATGTTTTGCGATTCAAGCTCACTTAATAGCTTGGTATCCGATTCTCACCGCAACAAGTGGTATATACAAGATACGGACGAGTATCTGTATGAGTAAAAGTATGAATGAGACACAGACGAGTGCTCAACTTGCTGGGGAGAGTGTGACACAGACGGCTGTCGGAAAAAGTGTATTATAAACAAGTATTTGATTTACAAAGTGTTTAGGTAACAATGTTGGGTGAGATGACACGGACATGTGTCAGAGATGTGTATAGATATGTGTAAACATGTGTTGTGAGTGCAAAGGGGACGCTTTGGCTTTCTGCTGGGGGTATGACACAAACGAGTGTTAAGAAGTAGCTGTAATATAAGTATCTGTTTGCTCGGGCAATTTACTGGGGAATGATGACACGGACGAGTGCCGAAAGGAGCATGTATCTGTATTTGTGAGTGCAAAGGAAATGTTTTGGCTCTCTGGTGGGGAATTGGGAAATATTCTGTATATTGCTGATGGATTGTCAATATTTGCAAGTGTTCGGTTCGACACATGACTTATGATTTATGTAATATGTTTGATTTTTTCCGTAATGCTCCGTATTAGACGGAATGCTACGCTCTGTGGGAAAATATGATGCGAATGCTATGATTATGCAAAGATGCCGATCCGGGATTCGGATCCCGTTGCTGTGGAGATCTCTGGCTGATCTGCTTGAAGTGGATATCCCAGCTGGGGTGAGATCATTGGTAGATCTGACATATATGACTCTGCATGGGGAAGTAGGTCATTGATAAACCTATCTTGGTAATGAGGGACCCAGCTGGGGTCAGTAGAAGCTTTCGTCACTCTGTTGTGAGATCTTCGGGCATTGCTCTTCAGGATATAAGATGAAACTCTGCGGGGCTGATTCCCTGTCTAGCACTCAGCTGGGGAAGAAAAAAGATCACTGAAAGATCCTCCTAGAGATTTCTGTGGGGATCCTGCTGAGGATGATACTTGACAACTCAGCCGGGGATATGAGCACCTTCTGGTATATGCTCTGAAGGAAATGTTGGAGAAATGATGTCTGGCAACTCTGATGGGGAGAAAGCATCTCTGGTGCTGTTTGGAAGGTGTGCTGAGGAAATAATGATTTGGGCAGCCTACTGGGGAGAAGCTTTCATGCCCCATGTTGTGCTTTGAACACCTGCAATCCTGTATGACAAAGAAACGTACAAGTTTCCCGAGGTATCCCTTACTGGATTCCGTCATAGGAGTTTAGACACTCCCGGGAGCGAATATATTTCCTATAAGCACGCATTTTTAGAAGGGAAGCATCTGTATTTATGCAATCAATATCTCAAGGAGATCGGACATTTTGCAAATGAAAAATAAAATGTACGAGACAAGATATGACTTAAAATCTGATTTTATTAATTTGTGTGCCCTGAATTGGCAAGATACAGTCAAAGAAACAGATCCCCTGAAATGAGGAACTCATTACAAATTGAGAAGCAAAAAGACAGTGGCAATGTTGATGACACTTCAAGGAGCTTTCCCTTTTTGCTATGACTTGTATGACATTGACGTTCTTCTCATCTTGCTTTCTGAAGAAGGCTGATTCTGACCGATGTTCGAACCTTTCGAAGCTTGCCATGTTGTAAGCGATGCAGACGAATTCAGGACGCAGTTGTTCGCTTATTTCCTTATTTTGCGTGAATCTCCCTTTCGGGTTTTCAATCCACCGGGATACCCATTTTTGCCTGAGTCGTCCAATGCGGCTTTTCAACTCAGCGGATGTACATTTTTATTATTCCCTTATTTTTGCCCGAGTCTTTTATTCTGTTTTTGACTCGCCGGGATGCCCTATTTTTTCCTGGACTCGCATTCTATTTTTATGTCCAGCGGGTCATTTTATGCGAAGTATTTTTTAACTGCATCTGAATTCACAGGGGACAGGAAGTCTTCACCATCCATAGTACTGAGCATCAGTGCTCCGCCAGAGAAAACCTTCTTTACTATGAATGGACCATCATAATTCGGAGTCCACTTGCCCTTATGGTCTGTATGAGGAGGGAGGAGTCTCTTCAGCACAAGATCTCCTACTTGGTACTCTCGGAGCCTGACTTTCTGATCGAAGGCTTTCTTCATTCTTTTCTGATACAGCTGCCCATGACAAATTGCAGCCAACCTCTTTTCTTCAATCAGACTTAGTTGTTCGTATCGGGATCGGACCCACTCTGCTTCATTTAGCTTAACATCCATTAGAACTCGCAAGGAGGGTAATTCAACTTCAACAGGTAGGACTGCCTCCATACCGTACACAAGCTGATACGGTGTTGCCCCAGTGGATGTTCTGACTGACGTACGGTACCCATGTAAGGCAAATGGTAGCATTTCATGCCAGTCTTTGTAGGTGACCACCATCTTTTGCACAATCTTCTTGATATTCTTGTTAGCTGCCTCTACAACGCCATTCATCTTTGGCCTGTAAGGAGAAGAATTGTGGTGTTGGATCTTGAAGTCCCGACATAGTTCTGCCATCATTTTGTTGTTTAAGTTGGAACCATTATCAGTAATGATTCGCTCGGGAACTCCATACCGACAGATGATGTCTCTTTTCAGAAATCGGGCTACCACCTGCCTTGTAACATTTGCATATGAAGCTGCTTCGACCCACTTGGTAAAATAGTCAATGGCTACCAGGATGAATCTGTGGCCATTTGAAGCAGTCGGTTCAATCTTGCCAATCATATCAATTCCCCACATGGCAAAGGGCCAAGGTGAAGACATCAGATTCAGAGGATTCGGAGGCACATGCACTTTATCCGCATAAATCTGGCATTTATGGCACTTTCTGGCATAGGCACAACAGTCGGCATCCATTGTGATCCAGTAATAACCTGATCTTAGAAACTTTTTAGCCATTGCATGCCCTCCAGCATGGGTACCAAAGGATCCTTCGTGCACCTCGTGCATTAACAAGTCCGCTTCTGCCCCATCAACGCATCTGAGGAGTACCATATCAAAGTTTCTCTTGTAAAGGGAACCGTCAGTATTCAGGAAGAAACTAACAGCTAGCCTTCTTAATGTCTTCTTATCATTGGAAGATGCCCCAGGTGGGTATGTCTGATCCTCCAAGAAGCACTTAATGTCATGGAACCAAGGCTTATCATCTTTAACAACATCTGCTAAGAATACGTATGCTGGTCTGTCAAGTCTGGACACTGAAATCCGAGGCACAAAGTTGGCCGCTTGAACTTTGATCATGGATGAAATGGTAGTTAGAGCATCTACAAACTGATTTTCATCTCGTGGGATATACTCAAGCTTGACCGTTGTGAAGAAAGTCAATAACCTTCTTGTATAATCCCGATAAGGTATCAGATGATCTTGGTGGGTGTACCATTTGTCGTTGGTTTGATTGATTACCAAAGCTGAATCTCCGAACACAGTCAAAGTCTTGATCTTGAGGTCAATGGCTTCCTCAAGACCCATAATACAAGCTTCGTATTCAGCTTCGTTGTTAGTGCAGTTAAAGGTGAGCTTTGCCGAGAAAGGCATGTGAACTCCCTTAGGTGTAATGAGTACTGCACCAACACCACGACCATTCATATTAACAACCCCATCAAACATCATAGTCCACTCTTCTTCAGGGTCAGGCCCTTCAGTGTGAATAGGCTCTTCATAATCTTTTGCTCTTATGAACATGATGTCTTCATCAGGGAAGTCAAATCTCATAGGCTGGTAATCATCAATGGGTTGCTCAGCGAGATAATCAGACAATACACTACCCTTGATGGCTTTTTGAGATGTGTACTGAATATCATATTCTGTGAGGATCATTTTCCATCTTGAAACCCGTCCGGTAAGTGCTGGCTTCTCAAATATGTACTTAACTGGATCCATCTTTGAGATCAATAAAGTGGTGTGGGTCAACATATACTGCCTTAGTCGGCGAGCAGCCCACGCTAAAGCACAGCAAGTTTTCTCGAGCAGTGAATAACGCTGTTCACAGTCGGTAAACTTTTTTCTTAGGTAGTATATTGCATACTCTTTTCGACCAGACTCGTCATGCTGGCCCAATACACACCCCATTGACTCTTTTAATACTGTCAAGTACATGATTAGAGGTGTTTCTTTAACTGGAGGCATAAGGATCGGAGGCTCTTGTAAGTATTCCTTGATTTTGTCAAAAGCCCTCTGGCAGTCTTCATTCCACCTGACCGTTTGTTCTTTTCTTAACAACTTGAACAAAGGCTCACAGGTTGCTGTAAGGTGAGATATGAACCGTGAAATGTAGTTCAATCTGCCTAAGAACCCCCGAACTTCTTTCTCAGTCTTAGGTGCAGGCATTTCTTGAATGGCTTTGACTTTATCAGGGTCAACTTCAATCCCTTTTTCACTTACATTAAATCCCAGCAACTTACCGGATCGCACCCTGAATGTGCATTTGTTGGGGTTCAACTTCAACTGGTACTTCCTCAGACGCTTGAATAACTTTAACAGATTCACCAGGTGGTCTTCTTTTGTGAGGGACTTGGCAATCATGTCATCCACATAACATTCAATTTCTTTATGGATCATGTCATGGAATAATGTTACCATAGCCCGCTGATAAGTGGCACCAGCATTCTTCAGTCCGAATGGCATCACCTTATAATAGAATGTGCCCCAAGGGGTGATGAAAGTGGTCTTCTCCATGTCTTCAGGTGACATCTTGATCTGGTTATATCCCGAAAATCCATCCATGAAGGAGAACACCGAGAACTGAGCCGTATTATCAACCAATACATCAATGTGAGGTAAAGGGAAGTCATCTTTCGGGCTGGCTCTATTCAGATCCCGGTAGTCCACACACATTCTCACCTTGCCATCTTTCTTAGGCACAGGTACAATATTAGCAACCCACGGCGGATAGCTGGTCACAGCAAGGAACCCGGCGTCCCACTGTTTTTGTACCTCTTCTTTAATCTTCATTGCCATATCTGGGTGAGTACGGCGCAATTTCTGTTTTACCGGTGGGCAATCTTCTTTCAGAGGCAGCTTGTGCATGACAATGTCGGTGTTCAATCCTGGCATGTCCTGATAAGACCAAGCGAAAACATCCACATACTCCCGAAGCATATCAATCAGTTGTTCTTTTATTGAATCTTGCAGGCAGGCCCCGATCTTAACCTCTTTCACGTTTTCTTCCGTACCAAGATTAACCGTTTCAATCTCCTCCTGATGAGGAGTGATAACCTTCTCCTCCTGCCTTAACAACCTGGCTAGCTCTTCAGGTAGCTCATAATCTTCTTCAACCCCTTCATCAGCTGGATTGATTGGATTGTCAAAGTCATATGAAGTCATAGCAGAGTTGTTGTCGGTGCAGTCTGAAAGGCACTTTCTGCAAGGGTTTAGATTGGTTTATTTTAGTGATTAATTTTATATTATTTAGAAAAAAGTGAAAATGAAGTTATTTATTTTGAAAAACATTGTCATTTTATTTTTGTACAAAAAGAAAAATGAAAAGACAGTGAGCGAAAAAGAGACTTATTTGCAAAAGATGTCCGATATTCATTGATTGATCTATTTGCACAAAATTACAAGATGGCCCGATTACAAAATGAGTCTTGACATCTTGGGCAAGATGCAAGACTTGATGCATGCTTAAAAATACAGGAAATAATAATTACTCTGCAGGAGTAACCCTTATAATTTCCTAGGAAGACCAGTTAAGGACTTGGCTCCCCGGGATCCTTGGACGTATCCAACTCTCCAGGTTGCGGTCGCTTTCCTCCTCGTCTTCCAAGTTGTTCACAGCATCCGGGGTGAGCATTCCCCCACTGACAAAATTGGGCTCTTTGGCAGCCTCTGATTGATCTTGTTGAGTTGGTATGTAACCCAACCCAAATCTGTCTTCTTTCTTCTCCACGGGCAGCAGCTTGCCCCAGCCTTGGGCGGTACCTTCCTCAACAACCTTCTGGGCTTGCTGGTATGACGTCATGGAAGTTCCCAGTACAGCAGATGCTTCATTAATGTTCAGGGCCTCAAACCCATGGCTCATGGTTTCATGGATTTCTCCATCCATTTCTATGTACTTATACGTAGCCAGCTGGCTAACAAAGATGTCCTCCTCCCCACAGATGGTGATGATCTGGCCCTCCCATTCGAATTTCAACTTCTGGTGAAGGGTAGACGTAACAGCGCCAACGGCGTGGATCCAGGGTCTACCCAACAAACAGCTGTAGGCCGACTGAATGTCCATCACATAGAAGGTAGTTTTAAAAGTCTGAGGGCCAATCATCACAGGCAGATCAATCTCCCCAAGCACTGATCTTTTAGAGCCATCAAATGCTCTCACCACCAAATTACTCGAACGCAGTGCCAAGCCGTCATACTCCAGCTTCACTAAGGCTTTCTTTGGCAGAACATTGAGTGATGACCCAGTGTCCACCAGTACATGAGATAGAACAGCACCTTTGCATTCCAAGGTGATATGTAAAGCCTTGTTGTGGTTACGCCCCTCTGTTGTTAAGTCAGCATTGGTAAAGCCCAGTCCATGACTGGTGTTGACATTTGCCACCACAGTTTCTAGCTGATTAACGGTAATCTCCTCTAGCACGTATGTTGCGTGCAGTACTTTCAATAATGCATTCCTGTGAGCTTCAGAACACATCAACAGTGATAATATGGAGATTTTTTAGGGAGTTTGGTGAAGCTGATCCACCACCTTGTAATCGCTTCTTTTTATGATTCTCATAAACTCTTCTACATCTTGTTCAAAAGATGTCTTCTGAGTTTCTTTGGTTATCGGCTCTTCAGATACCACACTCTTTCCTTTTGCTTTGGCAGCAGCTTCTGCTTCGGCATTAGGTATTTGCACTTGTGAGGCAAAAAGGCGTCCGCTTTTGGTGAAGCCTCCGCCTCCCCCAACATTATCAATTTGTGGAGAAGAGGTTGATGAATCTAGAGTGATTTTCTCCCCGTTGCAGTAGAGATCAGAGCCATAATGCCAAGGTATGGCATTACTGCTTCCATAAGGAACCGGTCCAGGTACCGTAATAGTAACTGGACTCACTGCTGCAGAGGAGGGTACTGTAACGGTATGCGGATCATAGTAAATTGTGACTGGTGATCTGGTAGGAGGTGCCATGATTTGTTGTTGAAAATTGCTGCTGGGAGGAACATCTGATGGGTCATAGTAGATTGTAACTGTTGAGACATCTTCATTAATTTTTGCTGGCGTTGTAGAAGATTCTGCTAATAACATGGATGCTGATGTTGTAGAAGAAAGGGTTGTTGACATTTGATTTGTTGAAGTGATGGGCAGAGCCATTGCTGATGATATTGCTGAATCGGTAGGAATGATTGTTGCTGCTGTTGTAGAAGAATCAGGAATTGTTGTTAAAGGAATTGCTGGATTTGTAGGCGCCGTTGTTGAAATCTGAAGGATACCATCCTTGATAAGACAATCTATGCCGCTTCTCAAATTTTCACACCCGTTGACTGCAATGTTGCAATACCCACAACCGAGTTCACACCCGGGAAACACTTGGCACTCTAGAAGCTGAGCTTTAATTTCGACCAAAGGTGTTCGAATTTGTGCAACACTGGTGATCAAGGTAGACGGTTGGTCTTCCTCAATGGCATTAATCCTCGGCCCTCCATGATTGGGCATAGGATTTTTGTTGACATTTGGAGGAGGTTCAAAGTTGAGGGCTTTAGAATCCACCAGATCTTGGACTTTCATTTGCAAGGCCCTGCATTTTTCAGTACTGTGACCAGGTGCATCGGAGTGGAAAGCACACCTGGCGTTGACATCATAATTCCTTGGGAGATTTAGAGGATCTGGTGGTGCCAACGTCCTTAACTCAACCAAGTTAAGCTTCAGGAGTTGTGGCAATAAGGCAGCATAAGGCATAGGGATAGGGTCAATCACCCTGTTTGCCTGCGATGGTCTTTGCTGGAAAGGACGTTGTTGTTGGTTGCTATTATTGTTGTTGTAGGTTCTCTGTTGCGGATACTGAACTTGCTGTTGATAATGTGGTTGTTGTTGTTGATATGTTGATTGCTGAGGAATCGGAGTCGGAATAGTGACAACTGCTACTGATCTGTGGACATATTGAGGTCTGCCCCTGCTGGCATGAATGGCATTTGTCTCATTGGTCCTTCGGGGTCCCACGAAAGGCTTCCTGGGATTACTGGATGAACTTGCACCATTATCAGAAATTTTGCCCATTTTTAACAGACTCTCAATTCTTTCACCAGCTATGATGACATCAGCGAAGCTAGTAGAAGAAAAGGCGGCCAACCTATCAATATATGTTCCTTTCAAAGTATTCATGAACATGTCGGCCATTTCTCTTTCCGACATGGGTGGTTGGACAGCAGCAGCAAGCTGTCTCCACCTCTGGGCATATTCTCTGAAGCTTTCTCTGGAGGACTGGGACATTCCCATCAGGAGGGTCCTGTTAGGAGCCATGTCCAGGTTATATTGATATTGTCTGATGAAGGCTTCATCTAAGTCCTTCCAGCATCTAACGGTAGCTCTGGTCAGGTGTGAATACCACTCTCTTGAAGCCCCAGTCAGACTGTCTTCGAAGTAAAACATCCACAGTTTCTCATCCATAGTATAAGCTTTAAGTCTTCCCAGGAAAGACTGCAGGTGAGTTCGTAGACACGAAGTTCCATTGTATTTCTCAAAGCACGGGGGTTTGAATTTGTGGGGAATCCTCACCCCATCCACTAGCCCCATGTCCATTACATCGAAGCCTAAGGAATTCTGAGACTCCAGGGATCTAAACTTCTCAACAATTTCATCCAACCTCCTATCATAGACTTCGTCTCCAGCTCCCATGACAGTAAATTGCTCTTCTTGAGGATCTTCTTGCAAGACCCTGCCTGCAGCAGTGTTTCCTTGCACATTTCCCGGGATGTTGACTTCCGGATGTAGATGAGGTCCAAATACTGGTGGATTAACATGAGACTGGCCCCTTTCATTGTTACTTGTTCCTCTAGTCCCAAGATGCGGTTCCTCGGGAGTTTGTCTTTCCACTAGTTCCCTTAAACTTTCTTGGCTTTGGGCCAAGCCAGTCATCACAGTCATGAATTGAGCCATCTGGTTCCTCATCTCCACTCTTTCATTAGCCATCTAAGTTCTGACCTCAGTCAGGTCCTGCTGTACTTGATCCATTTGGATACCAGGAAGGTTGTTGCGAGTAGGGTATCGGTGCGTACGGATGACAGGAAACACCCGGCGACGAGCAATATTTCCTGAGATCACAACAGAGTTAGAAACAAACAATAACAAAACCTACAAAACACAACAAGGTTAGTATGCAATGCAGTATGCTTATTTGTTTTTCCAAGGTATCCGGCTTGGTTCTTGGTTTTGACCTTTCCAGACCTCGAGGAAGATGCTTGATGTTGAGAATGGAAACCCAATGAAAACAAACTAATATATTACAAATAATGAACAATACATAGTTTGTTTTACAACACATGCCCCTGGGGGGTCAAAATACAACAAAAAGAAAAGTACATAAAATGGAAATGAAACAACAAGCAAAGAAATCAAACATCCAATCCAAACTCATCCTCCTTAACTTCCTTCAGGAGTGCCTCGGTGACTGGACCAGCTGGATGCTCTGTAATGGTCCTAATGAGGAGGTTCCTGGTGGCAATGGCAGTGGTCAGCTTCTTGTGCCTGTCCTGGTCCTTTGATCTCTTCAATCCAGCCCTAAGCTTCAACTCTGAAATCTCCTTCTGGGTTGCCAGCAAAGCTTCCTGCTGCTTCTTTTTATTGGCTTCTAACTGTTCAATCTTAGCTTGAGTTCTCTGATCTTCTTGTGTCCGGGCTTCAGTGATCCTGACCCACCTAGCCTGACTCTCTTGCAAATAAAGCTCAGTCCTAGCCTTCTGAAGCTTGGCCTCTTTACAAGCATTCTTCAATATTTGTTCCCCAGCCCTTGCTTTCCTGATGTAGTCCTCTGTTTTCTCAATCTTGGCCAGATGCTCCACCCTAAGCTTTTCCAACCTCTCAATGTCCAAACGACCATCACTCCTTTCCCAAAGGGTCTTCTTTAGAGCTTGAGACAGATTCTCATTCCTTTCCTTCATTTTCTCAAATTCTTCCAGGCTGACAGTTGTTGTTGGCTGTACTGTAGATGGTCCAGGTATATCCTCCATGGTGAAAGGCATTCCAGTAATTTGAGCTCTAGTACGAGACCAATCATAATACTGAGCTGTAGCAACATTATTACACCTCCCTAGAATAGCCATCCCTTTTGTCTGGATGTTGTCCCAAGCCCAGGATGCTTGTCTGACGGCAGCTAGGTTAGGTTTTATTTCACAATACAGGGTCTCAGCTAAATCTTGTACTCTGGGAGGGTGAACCAAAGCATATCCCAGTTGTCTCTTAAACAGCAAAGGATTGTAGTTGATGCAACCCTTTACTCCTATCAGAGGCACATTTGGGTATTGCCCACAGCTGGTGATAATGTCTTTGCCTTTGGTGCTCTGGGTGCACCATCTAATATCATCTGAAGTCAAGACAATGAGCCTCTTGGCCCAATTCTTCTGCTGGTGAGGATTCAAGAAGGCATATGTTTTAGGTAGGTGTCTGAGCAGCCAGGTATGAAACAAAGGAGCACAACATCTTACCAACTTCCCCCTTTGTTTCTCATTCCTCTGATGAATGGAGTAATAGAAATCTCCTAGTAATGTGGGTACTGGGTTCTTCAGAAGAAATAGATGAATGGCATTCTTGCTGATAAACTTGGGCTCATCTGCAAACAGTACAACCCAATATATGCTGAGGGCTAACAGTGCACAGACTGCCCTCCACTCTCCCAAGGAGGCCTTCAGGATGGCCTGAGAAATTAAGAAGTCTAAGTGCAAACCAGGGATCCCAGCTTTTGTTGTCATGCTTTGTTCAATCAAGGCAGGCTCCAGGTACAGGGCTTTTGTTACTTCTCCATTGCTGGGAAAGGTCATCTCTGGGTTGAAAGGGAGTCCACTCCTGATAGGTACTCCATTCAATGATGAAAACTCCTCCATCAGAGGTCCTAGCTGAAAGTCTGGGAATGTGAAGCATCTCAAGGGAGGGTCATAAAGCTGTAGGCAGGTGTAGATCATACTCCTCTGAGAAGGATCCAGGTCCATAACCATATCCAGGATACCTCCATAATGCTCTCTGAAAAATGGGATGTGGTCAGGGGTGATGAGTGACTGGACCTGCCTGATACCAGTCAACACAGGCTCGAAGAAATGATAAGATATGTTGCTCTTCCTGGGAGTGGTCATGAGTACTGATGAAGAGCTGAAGATAAATGATGATAAAGATGACTGAAGCAGACAACTGATGAAACAGAGGTCTATGCAGATGAAGGGGTCAAAACCAAGCCAGATATAATGTGGATACCCTGAAAAACAAATAAACAAATGTTAAATGATGCAAATGATGAGTATGCAAATGATATGCAAGGGTTTGTGATCAAGCTGGATCTGATTATCTGTCTTGATATAAAACCCAAGTATGTTCAAGAAGTCCAGATGGAGGTTCAGAAATCCAGTAACCAAGGTGGGGGACTCAAATAAAGAGTCACATGTCCAGGGTTAATCACAAGAACTGTCCAAAATGAGGTACTCTTAAACCAAATAGTAACAGGGTATGATGTGGCCAAGGGTACCTGCAAACCTGTAAACAGCCCAACCCCCTCACAGGTGGTGTTCTAAAACAAGGATCCTCAGACTTGGATCAGTTATGAGAAGTGTAAACACTTCTAACCCGGAGGTACAGTGTTTACAATAACCATAAAAGATCCTCCTCTAATTCACCCCAGCTTCTGAAGGTCATAATAAAGGTCATCCAGACTTACCAGGCTTCCCAGATAGCCCTAGCACTATAGGAAATCTGTAGCACAGAGTTCTCAAGAAGAAACCCACATCTGAACCGTGTTTCATATTCCCGCACCAGACCGAAATGGAATGGGAAAGAATATGAACCACTCTAGACTAGGTGTCACTCAGGTCCCAGGTATAGGACCTTAAACTCTCAATGAAACCCCATCCATCAAAAACAGAAAACCAGATCCAACAATGATAGTATGACAGTATGATGTATAAAACTGTAAAGAAAGCAATAAATAACTGTACATAAAGCAGTAAATAAAGCAAATAAACAAACATACATAGCACATAACACCCCCAATAAACACAAATCAAACAAACGCTAGGAGGAACCCACAAAAGAACCAGAAGCCCTGGTTACAATATAAGGGTCCCCAGCAGAGTCGCCAAGTTGTCGCTCCCACCAAATGACACCCGGGGCCAAGAGGGGTACAGACGCGAACGGTCAGCGAAAGAAGAGAGTACACACAAGGGTGAACTCAGAAGACAAGAGTCGCCAGCTAGGCATTTTTATCCCGAAGGAAAGGTAATGCTGCATAAACCTAAGAAAAGATGGATAAGACGGTTGCGAACCAGAGAAACCGAGAAAGGGGGTTGGTTACAACCTGGGGAGGTATTAGCACCCAGATTGTCCTTCGTACTCGACGGGATCCACGCTTAAAAAGATTGTGTTTAAAAGGGGTAGTGTCAGTGCAATCTGTGTATCAAAGCTGGAAATAATGCAAGTGTCAGTGTAACAGAAGTGTGGAGTGTATAAGAGAAGTGTCAGTGTAAGAACAGGAGTATGAAGCTCAAAGCTATGAGGCTTAAAGAATGATGCTGGAAGGAGGGGGGATATACAGAGACTTTTGTTCGATAACTGTTAAGTTATGCCTACGTATCCTCTCGTGCAATGAGGAAGTCAGAACACCGTAGTTCGACTCAAAGTGACTGAAAGATAAATTGACTTGTGAACTGCTTGCTTGTCTATGCTCAAGTGTATGACCTGTCTGGCTCAGGTGCAAATTGTCTTGCATTAGATGGAAGAAGCGAGTTCTCGTTTGTGAGTGAATGAGATGAGAAAAGAATCCCGGAGGAGACAATTATTGTTTGTTTTTGTGTTTTCAGTCTTTTATTGATTTTTGAAGTTTGTCATAAGATAATGAGCTTAAGCCTAAACCAAGAGTTAGTAAACTCATCACATCCTCCCTCTGATTAGGGGTAATGAGAATACCTTAAATGTGAAGTAAGCACCTCACACTTAATCACCATGATGTAGGATTAAGATCATTAACCTACTTGTGATTATTTAGTTGTTTTTGTTGTTTTTGTTTAGTGTTAAGTAATGAGTTTAAGCCGTAATCAAGGATTTAATGGACTCATTACACCATCCTAATAGAAGTATAATAGATGAGAACATTTAAGCTGAGGAAGGCTCCTTAACTTAACCCATGATTATGGATTAACCTCATGACAAAGTAAATCCTTTATTGAAGTGGGTTTTAGCTAATGGTAAGGTTAAGAAGTGGATTTTAGGGTTTGTAAGACAACTTGAGGGGGACTTGTCCATTAACACTAGGGTTAGTCCTTCTTAACCAATTAAGGAAGAATTAGAACCCTAATGCAAGGCCCAAGTTACAAGCTTGATGTCTTGATGATTATTAAGTGGATTGATTAAAGGATTTAAACACATTAAAGTCTTAATACTCAGGATTAAAGTTATACACTCCATCCTAATAGAAGGATGCAGGCATAAGCTTAATCACAAAGCCTTAAAACCTTTAAGGTTTAGTCCTTGATTAAGAGATGAGAAGAGAAGACTCAAAGATTGACACAAAAGTAAAACTAGTGGGGGGACTAATAAAACCCTAATTATGATCATGCTTGGTTGTTCCTAGGGTTTGTGAGGCTTAAGAGAGAAAGAATCTTCAAAGAGCCACCAAGGAAAGAAACAGATGGAAGAAGAAAGAAGTAGAGAGAAGCAAGACAACTTGCTTCACTTAAGAAGACAAGTTGCTTGAAGGAAGAAAGTGGGAGAGAGAATGAATAAGCAAGCTCACTCTAATACAAAGATAAAATGCAGCAATGATGCATAAGAGAGATGAAGAGAGATTGTGAGAAGTGAAGGCAAATTCACTTCTCAAAACAACTTACCACCTGAAAAGTTAGCAAAAGAAATGCAATGCAATGAAAATGAGATGAAATGCCATGATGCAAGACAAAACCAGAAGCATGAACATGATGTTAATGATGCTAAGAGATGATGCAAACACATGTCAAGAGTTGTGGATGATCATACAAGGATGTGGATGCAAATGAAGCAAGCTTTGAACCATGAAGATTCAAGAAAGTTTATGGAATGATATGAACAAAATAGCATGGCAAATGAAAGATTCAATGATCAAACATGATTCTCATATGTCCTAAGATGTCTTATATGTCCTAAGGATGCACAAAATGTCATGGCAAGTTCTTGAATGCAAGCAAATGAAAGATGGATGCAAAGGAAAGCAAGAATTAGGGTTTATGAACAACATGCAACACAAAAATTCAAAACCAGAAGCAAATGTCATGATAAAAAATTGAAAATGGGATCAAAGGAACCTTAACCCTATACAAGTTCACTGCCCAAAGGAGGAGATCTAAATCTAAACCTAATGGAAGTTGTGATTTTTCTAAGCCAACTAGGGTTTCAAGGTACCTCAAAAGGAAAAATGCCCATTAAAATTGAAAATGGAAGATAAGTTCAAACCAATTTTACCCTAGAAACTACATGCTATGAAGGATGCAATGCAAGAAGAACCATCATCAAACTCTTAATGGTTAGGCAGAATTTTTTTTTTCAAGTTAGGATCAAAATATTGCCTTTAAACAAATTTAATTCCAATGAAAATTGTCAAAATTGGTCAAGAACCAAAAAGAAATTTGCTTTGAGAGTTTGATAATGTTTCTAAATGTTTTAAAATGCAATTAGAATTTTTTGGTGATTTTTAAATACCTAAATGCATTTTTAATTAATTAATTTTCATTAACTAATTAAAAATAAACATTTAAATGATTTAAAAATAATTTTTAACGCAAAAAATAAAAATAAAAATATTTTTGGGTTCTGAAAATTAATGAAATGTTTGACAAAAAATTTCAGAATTTTTCAATGCATTTTTCTATTTTTAAAAAATTCGTGTAAATAAAATACAAACAAAATTAATTAAAATTAATTAAAATGGAAAGTAATCTCATCCTAAGTCTGATATTCAAACTTGGGGGGAAATGCTTGACCGCGCGCGCAAATTGAGGGTCAGGATTGACTCTGGTCAAATTAATTTACTAAACCTAAATTAAACTAATTAAAACGAATTAAGAGTTAATTGTGAAATCTGAGCCATCCATCCACTAAGTTAAACACGATCCAAAGGCCCACAACGCAACTGGAGACTAAACCCTAATTAGGGTTAATGACTTTCAGGTGACCAGAGGGAAGCTCCGGTCATCTTCTCCGGCAGGGCAAAAACCCTAGCTTCTTCTACAGGCCACCTCATCCTAAATTAACTGCCCAGAAACGTTCCTCTACCCAAACTAAACCTAAATCCATCATCAAACACCATTTATCAAGCATGAACAAGGAGAATCGAAACCATTCACTTTCACGGGCAAAATTTCAGAGAGGCATAAAATGCTCATTTTCACACCATTTTTAAATCTAAAAACATCAGAGTGATCCTCATGATATGTACTTTCATTTTGTAACAAAAAAGCAAGCTCTGAAAAGTTTGAAGTTTGAAGCTACCTGAGGTGATGAACTGTGAATATGAGCTTTCCAGGCCTTTCTTTTGTGCAAAGTGTCTCCCTTGAACCTCCTAAGATCAATGGAGTGCTCAAAATCTTTTGTTGGTGGCTAATTTGGGAGTTTGAGTTCTGGTATAGCAGGTTTCACAGTTGGGATATGTGAGGTTTCAAGCTGTTTTAATGGTGGATTTTGGTTCCATGGAGGATGTGTGGTTCATTGGTGAAGAGAAAAGTGAGGTTTGATGGCTGTGGAATCAGATTCGAAGAGATGAAGGTGTTGGCCAGTTTTTTTGAATCTGTTTGTGTGTGTCTTCTTGGCTCATGTCCAGCTTGCTTTATGACCCATAACACATCCCTAGACTATTGGAAGAGGTCTGAGGAAGTGACATGTACTGTGGGAATGGTATGGGGTGATTGGCCAAAAAGTCAAGAATTGTGTACTATAGGTATGGGCCATGGCAGAGGAAATCTAAAGGGTGTATCTGCCTCAGCTGAGTTCAAGGATGACTTTTGGATCAGTTGTGGTGACCTGTATGGCTTGGATCACAAGTTTGAAGTGATTTTGCATTTTGGCAACTTGTCACATTTTGTGGCTTTTGGTCATGAACATGTGATATCTCTTGGGCAATATGCAGCAAAATGCATCATATAATGTTGCTATGATTACTTGAGATCAATTAGTGTTCAATTCAAGCATGAAAAGTTCCTTTTGCAAAATTTCAATTTTGAAGCTTTCATGAAGAAATGCCTTATGCAACTTGTAATCCAAGGCATGAAAGTGAAAAATTCTTGGCACAAAATCTGTCTTTTAGGCATTGCATTGTGTTGTATGATGATTAGAGGCCACTTTGAAGTCATAAATTGGTTTGGCAAGGGTTTTTGCAAGTCTTCTCCTTTGGTGCAAATGTGAAATTTCAATGATTTTTCCCAACTTTGGCAAGCCATAACTTTTGATCCATGATGAATTAGAATGAGTTCTTGTACTTTTTGAAAATGGGAGGATCCATTCTACAACTTTCATGACCAAAGTTTTCTCATTTGAGGCATTTTTGAATTAAAAAGAGAGGTTTGAAAAACTTTCCCAAAATGGCAAGTTTTCATTACAAGTCACTTTCCCAAAAAGGCAACTTTGCAAATGGCCTGAAATTCTTCAACATTGTGAACTTCTAACATCTTCTATGATCAAATAAAGATCATACACAATCAAAATGATGGAGAAACCCCTTTGGTTGTGTCATTGGGGGCCTCAGATGCCCTGATTTTGCGCTGACTTGCCCAAGAAGTCATCTTGTGATCAGATGTCTTCCCCATTGAATCTCTTCATGAAACTTGATATGCATGATCCTAATAACATATAGGGACCAATAGAAACAAGAATGACCAAAAAATTTGGATTTATGGCCTCTGAAACCAAAACCCTAATTTTAGGTCATCTGTGCAGTTAAACCTGGCCCTGCTTCCATGCCTTTCTTAGTTCTTGTGATTCTTTGACTTCCTTGACCTTTTGAGGATATAATATGATGCTTGAACACACATGTACCCCTTTGAATTGATTGATGACCTTTGGGGTGGCTCAAAATGGCTCAAGGATGGCTCAGATCATAAACCCTAGATGCAGATGGCTTTGAATCAATGTAGTGAATAAAAAATGCAATGTGAGATGTTGTGATTGAAACTATGCAAATGAGAGGAATCACAAGCCATGGTGGAATGAATGAGGGTAAATTTTGGGTGTTTACACCAACTGTCAGTAGTAGTTTCAATTATTAAGATGTATGTTCGTCTGCCTAAGTTCATTACATAAATATTTGGTATGCCATTCCAGTGATTCACCGAAATCATGGAAGATAATGTGCCAAGAGCGTCGTCCATATTATTCTCTTATCAAGGAATATGATGAAATTCAACTAGCTTGAATAATGGCAACAACCTTCTTGCCTAATCTTTGTAAGGGATCAGTCCTGATTAGTGAGTTTCCCATTCTCCTTTGATATGATTGATAACCAAAGTGGAATCTCCATACACATCCAGATCCTTTATCCTTAAGTCAATGGCTTTTTCGAGACCTATGAAGCAAGCTTCATACCTAACCTTGTTGTTGGTGCATTTGAATGCAAATTTGGCGGTGAAAGGAATATTGGTTCCATGAGGAGTAAAAATGATTTCCCTAATTGCATTTCCATAAGCGTTTACAACTCATTAGAATATTATACCTCATTTGGATCTTGGCTTTGGCCCTTTGTCTGGTAGAGGTTCGTTGCAATCTTTCATCTTAAGTTACATTATATCCTCGTTCGAGAAGTCATACTTGACAAATTATTGATCGTTGATTGGATGATGAGCAAGGTGATCAGCTAAAATAATTCCTTTGAAGGATTTTTTAGCATGATACTCGATGTCGTATTCTGATAGTAACATCTACTAGTGGAAAATTCTTTCGGTCAAGGTAGGTTTTTCAAAGACGTATTTGATCGGATCCATTTCCGAGATCAGGTAACTGGTATAAGAAATCATGTACTGGTGAAAATGTTTAACTTCCTAAGCTAAAGCACATCAAGTTTTCTCGAACATTGTGTACTGAGTCTCACATTCAGTGAACTTCTTACTTAAGTAGTAGATGGTGATTTCTTTTCTTTTCATTTTGTCTTGTTAGCTAAGCACACAACCCATTGTTTCTTCTAACACTGTTAAGTAGATGATAAAAGGTCGTTCTTCAACTGGAGGAGACAAAATTGGTGGATTTAGAAGATATTCTTTGATGTTGTCAAAGGATTTCTGACAATCTTCTATCCATATGCAACTTTCATTCTTTCTGAGTATCTTGAAGATTGACACACAAGTTGCAATCATAAGGGATATGAACCTTGAGATGTGATTCAGATGTGACAAGAATCATATTACTTTCTTTTCTGTTTTTAGAGAAGAAATTTCTTGAATAGCCTTGACTTGGTCGGGATCAAACTCAATTATTTTATGGCTGACAATGAATCCCAATAGTTTTCCTGAGCGAGCACCAAATGTGCATTTGTTGGGATTCAAGCGGAGCTTGTATTTTCTCAGACGCTGGAATAACTTTGATAGGTGTTTAACATGTTCTTCTTCTATTTTTTATTTTGAAATCATGTCATCGATGTACACTTAATTTCCCTTATGCATCATGTCATGGAAAATTGTCGTTATTTCCCTTTGATAGGTCACACCAACATTCTTCAATCCGAATGGCATTACTTTATAGCATAAAGTTCCCCATGGGGTGATGAAGGAAGTTTTATCTAAGTATTTTGGTTCCATTTTTATCTGGTTATAGCCCGAGAATCCATCCATGAAGGAGAATACTTTGAACTTTATTGTGTTGTCAATCATCATATCTATGTGTGGTAGGGGGAGTCATCCTTTGGACTTGTTTTGTTCAGATCCCTATAGTCTACACACATTCTAAATTTTCCATCTTTCTTTGGAAATGGAACTATGTTGGCCAACCATTGAGGATATTCTAAGGTAACGAGGAAGCCGACATCAATTTTCTTTTGAACTTCTTCCTTGATTTCGATAGTCATACTCAGATGAGTCCTTCTTAACCATTGTTTGACTGGCAAACATTCTGGCTTTAGTGGTAAGTGATGCTCCACAATGTCTATATCCAACCCTGGCATGTCATGGTAGGACCAAGAAAATACATCTGGAAACGTTTTGATAAGATTTATCATATTTTTTCTAACGTCTAAACTGAGAAATGATCTGGTATTCACTTCTTTTATTTCTTCTTTTAAGCCCAAGTTAACCGTTTCAAATTGTTCTTTGTACGGTTGAATAGATTGTTCCTTGTGCCTGAGCAATCGAGAGATCTCATATGAAATTTCTTTGTCTTCTTCTTCTTCTTCAGCTTTGAATACAGGGAACTCAAAGTTGGGAGAAGGCATTGGGTCACGTGTTTCAACAGGGTTTCAAACAGTTAATCTGCATGATAATGATATTTTAGAAAGTGAATAAAACTGCAAAGAAGTGGTATGCAGATTTATTTCGAAAATTTTTTGTTTTTATTTTTGTTTTTTTTAGAATTACCATTTTCTGAAGAAAAAACAAAAAGTGAAAACACCAATAAATGCAGGAGTTAAGAATGACATTCTTATTTATGATTTTTCGATTCTTGAAACATACAAGCCCTATAAAACAAAACTTTTTCGCTTTGGGAGGAGCGAAGAGGGACACTTATAGAAAGCAAGCCCTATAAAACATCCTTTCCACCTAGGCAAGATGAAAGTTCAAAATAAAAATGAGGTAATTACTTTGAAATATGGACAATATCTGGAACATCAACAACGACCTAGTTGTGACAAACTCCTCGGTTAATCACAAAGTTTGGCCCTTTTCTTCCTGGAGTATCTTCAGTGATAATGCTGATATCTGGTGGAGTAGGATTAGACAAGACTTTTTCCAACGCAGTTTGACCATAAGAGAAATTGTCTGTCATTTCTTCATCGGTATTTTTCATTTCAGGAGAGTCTCCCCCATCCAGTTGGCTAGATGTATTCAATTTTGATACGATAAATTTTAGGAGCAGTGTACTTCACTAGAAAGTCATATTTTCCGCTTGGTTGTCCGAAGGTGTCTCATGTGCCTCTCGTTATTTCATTAAGATGATTCTTGACGTCTTCAGAATCATCAAGGTAAGGTTTCCAAAATTCTGGCAAGAAAGGTGAATTTTTCTCAGGGTCATTCAGCGGATATTCATTCTCCGTCTGACTTTTATACACTGGATTCTCTGTATATGGATCCCAAATGGGTAAATCATCCATGGGATCATATAAAGTGTAGCCAAAGATAATATCTTCTTCCAATTAGTTGGGAGGAGCATGACATCCTTCAGGATTTCAATCTCCATAGGTTGTTTTGACATTCGATCTCGATATATATCGAGGACTGTATATTCGAAAGAAAAATGGTATATGTTTTTCCGCCTAAGATATATATCCTTCTTCATTGAAATATGTCTTCCATTCTTCATCTGAATCATCAGATTTGTTCTCTTAAATGGTATGAACCTCTTGTGAGATCAGGTAGAGGAAACCTCCACTGTAGAAGAAATATTGAATATGCCGAATGTCTTTATCCTTCTTTGTGGGCATGGAAACTGTTGGGGATATACCAATGCCTTTTCTTGTTCTATTATCAACAGGAACCACCACATTCTCCCATCCTTTAATATCTCTTTGTTCCATGACTTGGAGAGCATCTTTGTAGGAGGAAATTGACGTTCCTTTTTCTGAATGATTCTCATTGATCACAAAGAGTGCTTGAAATTAGGTTTCGATGAGTTCCTCTTGTTCTAAATATGATAACAATGATAAGTTGCTGAAAATTAGAGCTTTTTCACCATATATTGTCACCTTATTGTTGTTTTTCACAAACTTCAGTTTCTGGTGAAGTGTTGAGGTGACTGCACCCACTTCATGAATCCATGGTCGCCCTAGAAAACAACTGCATTCTGCACGAATGTCCATAACTTGGAAAGTGATCTGAAATGTATGAGATCAAATGGTTATGGAAAGATCTACTTCGACGATAATTACTTTCCTAGATCTTTCAAAAGCTTTAACTGCAATCTCACTTCTTCTTATAGGAGGACCTCAGAAAGATAATCGTGCCAGAGTTGACTTCGACATGACATTCAACGATGAACATGTGTATACAAATATGCTATCAAGAGCGTCGTCCTCGCAATAGATTGTAATGTTGATTGCCATATTGTAATCTTTTCCCTCTTCCGGAAGATCTTCATCACTAAAATCCAAGTTGTTGCAAGCAATGATGTTGGATACAATACTCTCGAATTGATTTACTGTAACGTCTTGTTATACGAAAGCTTGTTCCAGAAATTTTTGTAGAGCTTTTATGTGTGCTTCCGAGCTAAGCAGGAGAGATAATATTGAGATTCGAGAAGGAGTTTGTAGTAGCTGATCTATAATGTTGTATTCACTTCTCTGAATGAGTCACAAGATTTTGTCGTTGTTCTTTGCAGATTCTACACTACTTGGTAGACCAGTTGGTTGGTCAGGAACTTCAGGTGGAGATTCTTTCTCTTTTGTAGGTTCTCTAACTCCTTTGTTGAAGATTCTACCCCTTCGAGTTACTTGACGGATGTCGAAAATATTGACAATGGATGGTAATGGAATTTCCTTTCCATCTTCTATTATTATAGCCTCGTACATGTACGGAATAGCTTTCTCTAATGTGTATGGAACTGGGCCTAGAAAGTAGATGACCAAAGGGGTTAGCTGAGTATGGAGACTATCATAAGTAACTTCAATTAGTTCCAACTTGGGAGTCTTTCCATTGTCAAAAGGAACTTCCAAGCATTCTGGCATGTGGAGCAAAGGAATTTTAGTGGATAAACTTTTTTCAGTTCCATAGTCCACTGGTTCTTTTGATAGTTCTTGTACCATGTTGATTGACTGAGAATTCTCCATTCTGAGTATTTGGGTTTCCCCGTGGTCCAACTGATCCTGGAGAGCCGCTCGCACGAGGTAGATTCCTTCATCATTATCTTAACATATTCTTTGATGTTCATAATTGTGGGACAGTAACCAATCATATTCGCTTTGTATGCAATGCATCCTTACCAAGTCTGTTTCCAATGATTGGATGTCACAACTTGGGTGTCTCGTTAGATTTCCATTAGTCATGATGATTTGGAGAGTTTTCTCATCCAAATAGATTGGAAGCCACCAGTGGTCCAAAGTATTTTTGAAGAGTTCTTTGGACGAGTGAGCAACCTTGATCGTCTTTGCAACATCTTTCGAAATCTGGGTAATTATGCGAAGACAGGAAACCAAGTATGACTTGTTTTGCATGTAGCTCCACCAAACTAGTATTCATCAAGCATATGTCAAATATTTAAATCATGTTGACTTGATGATTGTTTCTTCCATGGTAGTCTTGGATCCATCCTTGGTCCATTTGTCATTTGAGAGCTTTTTATATAAAGGAGCATCCTTGATTTTCCTTTGAGAAAATAGAGTAAGCCTTATAGTCGTGTACTGGTAAATTGTGATGGTGACTTTTTCTGGAATGCATGGAAACCAGATTAACATTCATTTTGTGGATGTCAAAGTTCTGAATGATTCCTGGAGGTTTATAAACCATGTTGATTTCAGGAATTTGGTGATCTTGACTTTGACGAAGACTTTCAGGACTTTGTTCTTCAATTAGGATCACTGAAGCCTTTTCAAGTTGTGGTAATGGATTTGTATAAACATTAGGATTCAAATCTTTGAAAGATAATGCTCCATTTTTGACATACCTTTGGACGTCGTACTTGAAACTCAAGCAGTTTTCAATGTTGTGCCCCTGTCCTCCTTGATGGTAAGGGCAAAATTGATTAGCTTTGAACTAGTAATAGGGATTGGCAGGTACTATAAGAGGAGTTTTGGTTTGAATGTGCCCCTTATTTAGCAAGAGTAGGAACAAATCAGCGTATGATATTGGTGTAAGGTCAAAAAGTGGTGACCTGGGAAATTGATTGTTGTTATTATTCTTTTGCGGGCAAGCCTGTTGAAGAGGTTGTTGATGTCTTTGCTGATATTATTGTTAATTTGGAGAGCTCTGAGCAAATTGATGTTGATATATTGGAGATGGTGCATCGCTAATAACATGAGATACCATTGCCACTTGTCGAGGTAGATATCTTTGTCTTTCTTTACCCTGAGTAATATTGTTAATAACTTGCTCTTTCCTCTTTTGCAAGGCATTTCCATATCTTTTTTCTACCGGATGGTTCAACATCTTTAATCAATCGTCCTTCGCGAACTTCTCCTTCTATATATATTCCCATGTTTACCATTTCAATAAAATCACTGGGCGCACTTGCAACCATTTGTTCATAATAAAATGAACTCAGAGTTTTTAGGAATATCTTTGTCATTTATTTCTCTTCAATGAAAGGATAAATTTGAGCAGAAATTTCACACCATCTTTGCGCACACTCTTTGTAAATTTCCTTTTCTTTCTAGGACATGGCTCTGAGCTGATCTCTAATTGGTTCCATATCCAAGTTGTATTTGTATTTCTGAACAAAAGTTGTTTCGAGGTCACGGAAAGTGAGAATATTGGTGCGATTTAGCTTCATGTACCAACGAAGAGCTACCACAGTTAAACTGTCCTAAAGGTAGTGGATAAGTAACTGTTGATTGTCCCTCTAAGTGGACATTTTTCAAATGAATTTGAGGGAAAGAATTCCCTTTGTACTTTTCAAAGTCAGGCACCTTGAATTTTTGCGGTATCTGAACATTCGGGACTAAGCAGGCGACGTCTTTTCCAAATAGCTTTTGTCCTCGATAGCCTGAAGATCTTTCTGCATAGCTACAAATTATTCTTGGAATTCATCCATTCTCTCGTATATTCCTCCTTCTTCATTCGGAGGGACGTGGTGAATTTGACCTTTTAGAGTAACGTGTACCAAAGGTTGTGGTACATACATTATTGATGTTGTTCTTGGAGCTTCAGTCACCGGGAGTTTGTAACCTCCGGGTACGGGATTCTCCAATGTTGTTCTTGTATCTTCTAGGGCCTGAAGTTTGTAACCTTCAAGTTTGGATGTACTGGATGGATTCCTCAATTCTTATGATGTCGGAGGTATATACCCCTCCAGTGTGAAGTTCTCTAGCCTGCCCTAAGGCATATTCTTCGGCATGTTGTACTGGGGATCCTTGTAAGGTACCTCTATGATTGATATCGATATTATTTCTGAAATAACAGTCCTTTGTTGATTCTGAAGATTCTGAGTTGCTGTCAGTGCTTCAATAATGTCATTGATCATTTCCATGCTATCCTTTTGAGCAAATATTTCCTCTCTTAGTTATTTATTTTCTTCTTCCAGATTGTCCATCCTTTTCTGGCGATTGGCTCGAGTATTGTATGAATGAGATAATTTGACTCTATAATGTGTCACAAACGCGTGTAAGACTCTGGAAGAAAAAATGTGTATGTGAATGCAAGACGATGAATGATGTGAAATGCAAAGGTTATTTTTTATTAGTTTTCAAAGAACTATTTAACAATATGTTGCAAATATCTTACAGATTTTTTATTGAAATTGGAAATGTTACAAACAAAAGTACAATATTTTTACAAAATGTTGAAAGGAAACTAAAACTGGAAAGTCCTTTTTGCTGTAACTTCTATCCCTTAATGATATTTTTTCTGTCTCTTGAATTGGGCTTCTTCAATTGTTGGGGGATCAACAATCCTCTTCCTAGTTTGGAAAGTGCCAGAGTTGCATTTGGCAGATAATAGTTCTTGTTTTTTCTATAACATTATGCTCAAGCATCTCAATGAGAGTGTCATTTTCCTTCATGAGACTTTGAATCTTTGTGTTCTCAAGGTTGAGAATCTGATACTTATTCTTCCATGAGTTCTTCTCTCTATGGACTTTGTTGAAAGCAATTTGAAGTTTTTATGTATCATTCATTAAGTAGAGAACAATTTCATTCATCGGAAACACTTCTTGTTGAGGGTAAGGCATCCTCAACTTGATGACTTTGGCTTGCACCCAATGGAGATATGATTGCATGGCAATACAATTTGGTTTTCCCAGAGATTGCTTTCCTTTCTTATGAGTATGACGCCAGGAATGCACAATCTCTTCTTTTAGTGACCTGTCATTTTCTCCTTCCTTGAAGAAAGACCTTTCAGATGAATGTTGAAGGGTATATCTTTCATCGAGTATTCAGGTTGTCGACGAGCTAAAATTGGGTGGTAATTTATTCCTCCTTTAGTACCAATGAGAGGTACATTTGGGAAATTTCCACAGTTGTGAATGATTTTGATCCCGTCGTAGGTATGGATGCACTAGTCGATGTCTGAATGAGTTAGAGACATGATCTTTTGCGACCAACATATTCCACTTTTGAGATCCCAGAAGGTAGAAGAATTGGGTAGATGGGAAATGAACCATTTGTAGAGGAGTGGTATAAAACACATGATCATTCTTCCTCCATGTAAGTTCCTTAGATGTATTGAATGATAAGTATTACCAAGGAGTTTTGGAACTGGATTTCTAATCAGGAAGATCTTGATCGCATTGATGTCGACGAAGTTTTTAACATTGGGAAAGAGGAGTGTCCCATAAATGAGAAATACATAGATTACTTCGAAGGCGATCATATTTCCTATATTGCAAACGTATAAGTCTCTTTCCATCAAGAACTTTGCTGGTAATCCTTTAATTCCTCTTTTGGTGGTTATGTGATTCTTAATGTATGATTCTTCCAAAGAGAGGGCTCTTGCAATGGTGAGATCCTTGGGAGTTTCTTCCAAACCGGACAAAGGATTTTGATCAGTGACCGGGAGATCTATCATCTGAGAGTATTCTTCTAATGTTGGTGTGAGTTGATAGTATGGAAATGTGAAGCAGTGATATATCAGGTCATAAAACTGGACTAGTGTAGATAATACTCCCTATGCCATGTTAACTTTCATTAGAGATAATAGCCATCCATACTTTGCTTGGAAAGCTTTTGGATCTGCCACCAATCTTCCTAGTTTCCTTAGGTCTTCCAGTCTATGACTTCTGAATGTAAACTTATGGGTTTTCCTTTGCCCAAAGTCCATAGTGAAAATTGATATTTGCAACAACTGTTTTAGTTCTTTGATTTTTTTTTTTAATTTCTGATTATGAATGTATGTATGTATGCATGAATGCAGCAAAAAAACATGTGGAAAACATGGGTTCAAGGGTTCAGCGTCACGGGCATGAAGTCAAGGTTTTCCCATCCCCAAGGTTTTTCTACTAATGATCAAATTTTGTACCTGTAGAATGGATTCTAACATAAGTTCTCAAAATCACTGACTCTTCTTTCAAATATTAACAACAAATCAATTAACTCATAAGTGTTGTAATATCGGAAAGTGTGAGTCTCATTTGAGTGTAGTATCACATGTCAACTATTACCGATAGTTATCACACTACCCTAAATAAGGACAATTGGTTTTAAAAGTGTTCTTCTAATCCTCAATGTCACGAGTATCCAATTAGAAAAGTTAGAATTTTTTAAGAAGATTCGCACAAAATCGATATTTCCATAGGATACCTACACTGATTTGGTGGGCTTTTAAGTTTGTTCAGGACTCACTCCATATAAGCCTTCTTAATTATGCCACATCCTATCTTAATGTACTCTCCAACCCACTAAGGACTGTTTGACTCGCCACTTACATATCAATCACATTCCTGGATCAAAACAGTAACAAGTATGCATTTAGATGATATTTATAGTAAATATAAACAAATAGAAACAATAAATATATAAAAGTAGTGTAATTAGGCCTAGGTATAAAACTTCATAAGGTTTCTACCTAAATAGATAAAATGAATTCCCTACAGATGGTGTCATTTTCCTGTAGCTCTATTTTTGTGGTCTTTAATCATTATCACGTTGATGATACTTTCTGATTTTAGTTTTTATCTCAAACCAACCTTGCTTGCAAATGTTATCCAAATGTTATCTTAATAAATGTTAAATGTTTGGATCCCTTTTTTTGGTTATTTTGTCAGATTTTTTCCTTGGCTTGATTATACTACTTGCATCCTGCTTTACTTATTTTCTACTGAGAAATGGGATTGGTTGAGCGTTTGAGTAACTGATAGGAGAGATATATTTTTTAGGATTTTTTATGGAGAGAGAGGTATGAGTACCTAATTGGATTTGCCTTTAGTGTTCATGCAAAGATCTTACGATATCATGCCTACGTACCCCCAAAAATAGAATTGGGAGATCAGAGTGATCATTGTTCCTCCTAAATCTATGGGAGGAAAGTTTTTGTGTGTCTTGTTTAAAGCCCAAGATTGAAGATGAAATGTGATTTGTATCTTGTTCAAATCCCAAGAGTGAATCTAAAAGGTTATAATATTGTCTTGTTCTAAGCCCAAGATTGAAGTTATAGGTTGAGATGTAAATGTCTTAATTTGAGTCCAAGAGAAGGCTTTATGGGTGTGATTTGATTTGAGTCCCAGAGAAGACTGTTTTAGGTTGAGTCTTGATTTGAGTCCAAGACAAAATTGTTTGAAGGATGAGTGTCTTATTTTGAGTCCTAGAGAATATTGTATACTATGTGTATTGTTCAAATCCCAAGATTGAAGTTGAAAAGTAATTGAGAGAATTTTTCATCTCTAAAGGAGAGGAAGATGATCTTTATATGTTCCTTGATTGAAGCCCAAGGTTGAAGCTAAACAAAGAAAACTGCCTCTACTGGAGAAGGTTTATATGTCTTGTACAAAGCCAAAAGTGAGGCTGAATAGTTTATTTGTGAGAGACTCACTCGTGTAGGGAGTTTTATATGTCTTGTATAATGCCCAAGATTGAGGATGTCAGTTAGGAAATTGTTTGTATACTTGAATGATTGTGGTTAGATCTTTGGAGGGTGTTTGATGTTTATTAGTGAAAACACATTGTATAAATCCCAAGAGGAGGATAATCGAATGGAATTTCCTTGTACTTAAGGAATCTTTGTGGGTATTGAGACTTTCTAAGTTTGCTTGTATAAAAACCTTGTGGGAAAATTTCTTTGTATAAAGCCCAAGAGGAGGCTGATCATGAGAGTATCATTATATAAAGCCCAAGAGGAGGCTATCTATTGTGGGAATTGAATAGGAAAAATGTTTCTTGTTGGTGATTGAAGATGACCTGGAGATTTTTCTATGTTTAGGGAAAAGATCATTGTACAAAGCCCAATAGAAGGTTATCTAATATGTGGGAAGGATCATAGTTCAAATCCCAATAGAAGGCTATCTTATCCATTGAGGTGAGAGGTTATTCTGAGTTTTTTTGTTCATATGAGGAAATTCCATATGTGATTGGTATTGGATGTCTAAGATTTTCCCTATGCTTTTAGGAATCCTGTGGGTCCTTGTACAAAGCCCAAGATAAGGTTGTCTGAGGTGATTGCCTATAGGAATAAAAGGTTGAAGAGTCCTACAGGTTTTGATGCTTCTGAGGATCTATGGTGATGAATTACTATTGGTTTATCCTATGCTTGTAGGAAGCTTGGGTGTCCTTGTACAAACCCCAAGAAGAGGCTGGGAACTTTTAAGAAGCCTGATGTGTCCTTGTATAAAGCCCAAAAGGAGGTTGTGGGGAACCTTTAAGAGGCTTGCTGGTCATTGTATGAAGCCCAAGACAATGTTGAGAAAAGTTCAAGAAGGGACAAATCCTTTATGCATTTGAATTGTTCAAATGGGAAAAAGAAATTCAAGAGAAAAGTTTCACCGGGAAACATCGTATCTCTAGGGAACTAAATTTCTTTTATAGATAGAGTTAAAGGACTAAACTTGTTATAAAAAGAAAATCATAAAACAATCTTAGAATAGGTTCACCGAGAATACTTCCTTTCTTATGTACATATATTTATGACCAAGAGGAGACTAAATTATATGGTTGCTTCCTATTGGGTTACTAGTTTATTTCTAAACAAGGGTTGTATAAGTGGAGGAATCCTACTGTTTAACCTAAGTCTAAATGGAGGATGAAAATAAACAGATATGCAGAAGTATATACAAATGTCTGAAAGAAGATATAAATATGCATGCATTGAATTAAGAAGATAATTTTGGGGCTTACAACTCAAGATAGGCCCAGGTGTATTATGATTTGATTGATATGTTTTTAAGAAGTTTAAAATAGATAGATGATTTTTAAAAACTACATCGGGACTTATACTACATCAGAGGCCCAAAGATTGGATTGAAAAAAGAGATGGATCTTACACTCTACAAAGAGTCCCAAAGAAGATGTTTGTTGTAAAACATTTTTTTATGTACAGAGAAATAGGGCATATACCTCGAAGGAGGCTCAGAGAGAATACGACCACACGCAGTTATTGTGAAAATTGAAATCGGGACTTACA
Source organism: Lathyrus aphaca (assembly GCA_963966055.1). NCBI lineage: Eukaryota > Viridiplantae > Streptophyta > Magnoliopsida > Fabales > Fabaceae > Lathyrus > Lathyrus aphaca. Next base: position 185,687,233 of record OZ014520.1, read on the forward strand.
CAATGACTGAGGCCCAAATTATTTATGTACTAAAAGAAGTTGGGTCTTACACTCTATTAGAGGCACAATAAGTGTTTTTTAATACAAGGTGGGGTTTATACCACAAAGGAGGCCCAAATGTTTTATTTTGAAAATGACGATCGCGCCGAGATTTTGAAAACCGTATTGGGACTTATACAATAGATGAGGCCCAAATAATTTGAAAAAATAAAAGGTATGGATCTTACACTCTACAAAGAGGCCCAAATGTTTTAAAGAGGTGAAAAACTTGAGAGAGAGAGAGAGAGAGAGAGAGAGAGAGAGAGAGAAAACAAGAAACCCTAATTTTGGTATTTTAAAATGTATTTTTCAAAGAAAAATCAAGTAAATATATTGTAAATTTCTAAAGGTATCCAATAAAAAAGTTATGATTTTTATTAATGTTTTAAAAATCATGTTTTATTCATGTGATGTCTTTAAATTAATTTGAATTTGAAAAAATCAAGAGAAAGAAATTATTTTAATTGTTTATAAACAATTAAAAAGAAATTCTTTACAAAATTAAAAATATATTAAATAATAAGTAATATTTCTTGTGGTAAAATATTATAACATTTTTATTAATTTTTGAAAAAGAGATCAATTCAAAAACATTAAAAATGAAAGAGAAATTAATTTTTGAAATCATTTAAGAAATAATTCAAATAATTTGAATTATGGCGCACCACGATCATCTTCTTCCTCCTCTTGCCCGCTCCATAACCAAATTGCAAAACCTCTTCTATCTCTCTAATTACTCAATGGTTTTGTAAGATGTAAACATCAACCCCACTTATTTCTAAACAACGAAAACGATGAAGCCCATTAATTTCATTCATTTTGTGTGTGGAGTGAGAAATCAAAGGATGAACTGAAGAACCCTAATTTTTGCATAAACACTATGGAATTTCATATGAACTATAAACATAGAAATTTATTGAGGGTTATCACTCTATATACATGCAGAAACAAAGTGGTAACTTGAAATAACATTTATGATGCATAGAGTGTGGAATTTGAGACCTTCAAGCTTACCTCTTGAAGCTGGAGATCGAGTTTGATAATGGAGGTATTGCAGATATTGTTTAATGAGTTGGACAACTTCAATGTGCCTTATGTAAGGTGTGTGGATGATTGGAATGGATTGAAAGTTTCTGAATCACTTTGTGGCACCTCAACTACAGATGACCTCTAGGATGGCTATGGAGGTTCGTGATTTTGGTGTTATAAAATTGTGATGAGTGTTTGGATCACTCATATATGTTGTATGTGATGTGTCTTCATCGTTAGTTTTGTTGGAATTGCTTTCTATTTTAAAATTCGATAGTGACTTGAAATAGAAGCAAATTTTGGCTTTTGGAGAGTGAAATGTGAGAAAGCATGTATTGGTATGTTTTGGGGTACTTGAATTGATTAGAAAGAGCCTCTATTTATAGTAGTGCAAATTTCTTTGGGCATCAATAGTGATTGGAGGTTGATCAGCCTATTATCCAATGGATATGCAAATGAATATTAAGTCTCCTCTAGCCGTTGACTAAAGAGTAGTATACAGACTATGAGTCATCTTCTTCAGGGTTAAGGCTTGACTCATTCAGTTGGTTTTGCCTCAGTTCATGCCACCTTAATGCATCCATTGAATGGCTTATGACAAAGTTGAAAGTTTTGGATTTTGGAATTGAATGCCACATGCTTAAGTGATGACTTCTTTTCTTACAAGGCTTGTGGATAAGATTGTGTTGGCTTTTGATCATATCTCATATGCTTCTAGAATGATTTCAATGTTTAACAATTACACAAACTTGCAAAATTCTATCAAAATAACAAATATTTCTTGTACAAGACAATTTGAAAATGCCATTTTTGGAGGCTTAGATCTTCTTGCTCAATTTGAAATATGAGAGGCTCTTGTACTTTTTAAAAATCCTCCATATGATACTATCCATGTATGATCATAGTTTGTTTTGAAAATATTTGTATCAGATTGAAAAATTCTTTGGAACATTGGTGCCAAAATTTTAAAACTTAGGCAAATTTTTCACTGTGTTTTTAGTGCATTTCTTAATTCTTGTGATTTTGATCAATTCACAACTTAATATCCATGAAGAATTGGAATGAGATGTATATGAAGATTTTGTATTATGTAGCAAGGACTACCATTTGTTCTTTGAATCACAAAAATATGTTTCTTGGATCACAAGTTATGATCCTTGGAAGTTCGGTACTTGAACACTTTTTTCAATATAACTTAGAAAAAATTTCATTATTCTAAGATTGTCCCTTTTGCAAGTAGCCTTGATTTCTTGATTATTTCTTGTTCAGATGCATAAATGGACCATATATTCTTGAATTATAATTCATGAAGATCATTTTTGGATAAAAAGTCAAACTTTGACTTTTTGTTCCAAATGACATTTACACCATGAAACCCTAATTCCTGATTTTTGGTCAGTGAATATTCTGAGGCTATTCTAAACTTGTGAATAAACTTCAAAGGTGAATATGAGCTATTTAAACCATATCCTAAGGTATTGTTCATGTCCAGATGAAAATTTCACTTTTGGAGCCTCGATCAGTCAAAACCCTAATTTGGTGACACATATGATCTTAAGGCTTGATTCACTTGAAATTGTGAAATCTCGTGCATTATATTTGAAGTTGAAGATCACTTGAATTTGATGTATATTAGAGAAACTTGAAGAGTTGAATATCATTACATTTATTGGTTGATCATTTGAATGAATCTTCTTATAAAGCTCAAAATCCTACTTTACTGTATGTGCTAAACAAGAAACAAACTTTGGTTTTCTCTAAAGGGTTAGTGATGTATAAAAAGTGTATGCAAATTATTTCAAATGCATGAAAATGTCATGGGATCTTGGGGTCAAAGTTTAGGGTATGACATCTTAGGACATGATCAAGCTAAGTATAAATTATTTTGCATGTTGGCTGAGAGATTACCTTATCCATTGAGTGAGTCAAGGTGAGATGAGAGGCAGGTTGAGTACTCCTCAAAATTTGAAGATGTTTTCTGAATTTGTCGGATGGAAGTTGGAATCTAAAACAATAGTCACGTAAAGAAAAAAATTATATAGTGTTGTTCAATTGTTATTGTGCAACTTGTTTTTTTTTGTTAGAATGTGTAGTTGTAGGCGAGTTACTTGAGGATAAACAACAATTCAAGTTTGGGGTTGTGATGAAAGTTCGTCGTTGCATGAATTCAGTCGAAGAAACGAATCAAAACAAGTGAAAAAGGAGAAAAATGAAGAAGAGAGACCAAAGAATGAGGGGAAAATAGCTAAGTGTGACGAAATAGGACTTAGTAAAAAATCAGGTGAAAAATGAAGCAAAATCGTGCAACTACTGGAATAATCATGCATAACATCATGCATCATCGTGCATGTAATATGGATATTTTAGTTGCATCACGCGCGCGATGACCCCCAATTTACTATTTTTTATGCATTACACAACTTTGTCTAGTTAAATAGCAGTCCCTGTGAATTTGAACCATTTTTACTACTGTGATATTATCGGTGCACTTGGCGATAAGTCATCAAGCAATGATAACTTAAATGTCAATACCAACTATGGAAAGAAACCATGATATCAACGACTAGATCTCTACTCATATAGACACGCTAACTCGAATGCACTTAAGTACTCTGTAAATTGTGTCATAACCTAGGTGGTCACATCACTGCATATGTCAGAAATGGGTGATAGAGCATTTCAATGATGGAACCACATTAATGTGTTGATTCCCCAATTACTTTTTCAAAACTAAACACAAGCGTTTCAGTTTCATTCCACATCAGACCACAAAATGAAGGTCGGTCAAATGATACTTCAGGCTTTCCCTGGCTCCGTCAGTGTCTGACAAAGCCTCAGAGGAAATTGTTCTAGATCGGCCAAAGGCCCAATTGACCAATGTCAAATCCATCTCAAATCCACTCTATTCGGCTCAAAGTATAAAAACAATTCACTTGCTAAAAGAAATGTACAATTTTTAGGTTGTGTTTAATTTTTGCCTTTCACTAAACCATGAGACAACTTTTTGTCCATGATACAAGTATTTAAAATATGAAAATACCCTTTTATTTTCTACTAAAAATATATATTCTCTTGCTTATTCTCCTTCATTAATTACAATGCAAAAATACTTGTTTGTCCCTAGTACAAATTTATTAAAAGATGAAAATATCATTTTTTTTCTATTGACCCAAATCATTTAAAATAAAAAAATACCATTTTATTTTCTACTAAAAACATATATTCTCTCTCATTCTCCACTATTAGTATTTATAATATGAAAATACTCTTTTGTCCATAATACAATTTATTAATAGACGGAAATACCCTTTTATTCTCTCTCTCTCTCTCTCTCTCTCTCTCTCTCTCTCTCTCTCTCTATATATATATATATATATATATATATATATATATATATATATATATATATATATATATATATATATATATAAAGGGTATTGTAGTAACTAATTTAATTTGTCATGTCCATTGTCAATCAAACATCGTACATTATAAAAAAAAATTGTATTGTGTTGTTATGTTCAATTCTTATCCTTTTACAAATAAAACGCACCCTTAATCTCCAATTTTACAATATTTATCTTGAACTGACTTGCACATTGAAGTGTTAACCATATTAGTACATTACATGCCATTGTAAAGAAAATTGGATTTTCCTATGAATTTTCTTACGAATTTTAACTATAAGAACTAAAACCAAAAAGATTTTAACATTAAGAAATTATTTATAAAAAAAGAAGATACAAAACAAAAAATAAAAAACATGTAAACTTTACCAGAATCAATTATATATAGGGTCGGGATCAAATGACACAAATGTGTCAAACTTAATAACATGATACCTCTGATAACTCTTTAACGCATAGTATAACAAAATACATTGTTGGATTGAAAACAATTATCATATAGATCATGTGTATAAAACTTAATATTAATCAGAAATCATTTAACATGTCAGCATGATACATAAAAGCGAACGTCTTAAATTTTTTTATAAAAATCATTAATTTTTATCATTCTTTTTAACATATCAAATGATTTTTTATTGGAGCGAAATCTTACATGTATGATCTATATAATAATAGACTAATCCAATGGTGTTTTGTTATGCCGACTCAATCAATTTTACACCATGCATGATATATAAGATTTGCTATAGATGCACTTGTAATACCTGTAATTATTGCATACTAGCCTTTTAAAAACCGGAAATTGATTAAATTATTTACTGCCTGTATATATTCGCAAGTCAATTCAGTTAATTTTTCTTCTGCAACTGATTATAAAAGTTTCTCAATTAATTGATGGATGATTATATTATATTATATTATACACAAATAATAGCTTTAAAATAAAAACCGGTGTGTAAAAAAAAAAAAAAAGCAAACCGGATTTAACAAAGATAACTAAATTGACCTGTAATAAGCTAGGAAATGAAAAAGAAAAAAAAAATTGAAAATGAAGTATATATTATAATAGTACCTGGTGTCTCGTGCAGTTGCTTTCATGCACCATGATTTATTTTATTGATTGGTTTCTTCCATATCTATCTCCTCATTCTCTTTGTTGCGTTTATTTTCGGTGATTGAAACATGGAATGTATTGCATCCAATCCAATAGAATCAATTAAACTGTCCCTACACACCTTATTCAATTTATATACTAATTCTTCTGGCCTTTCATTCTAAAGTCTAAACCCACCATCACTAATTATTCCTAGTGGAAAGTTGATTTTGTGATTTGGAGTTGGAGAATAAGACTTAGGTTTTAATGATAAAAGGCCTTACTAGCTTTATATCTTATCATCAAGTATTGATCAGTTATTGCTTATTAGTTGGTTAGTGTGACTTTTACAAATTGTTATAGAATGTCAATTTTATTTCTCTTGTTGATAGGATCATTCACGCTTGACAACAAGTGTAGAGAGTAAGGATGACAAAATCCAAAAGGTTCCATTGAGTTGGAGTTTGAAATCATGGTTTATGGAATGGTTAGAGAGATGAATATCATGATGCAAGATTAACTTGCTGAAGCTAAATTTCACTTGATTTGTGATTAATATTGATTAACTTTCATAACCATAATAATTAACTTTATAACAACACTAACTACTACTTTAACCATTTAAACTTAACTCATATTCTCCCACAAACTCATGGTGGAGGGAGTGAAGATACCTTAAATTTGGTCCGAAAATTTTAAAAAAAATTAAGAGTCGAGAGTGGATTTGTCAACACATCTACAATCTGAACATGATCTGGGACATGTTGAATGAGTAGTCATTTCTCCACCAGTTTCTTGCGGACAAAGTGAATGTCAAGTTCAATATACTTCTTTCTGGCAAGAAGAATTGGATTATGAGACAACATTACAACACTTAGACTGCCACGTGATAAGGTGGGAACTAAGTAACGAATATGTAATTTAGCAAGCAATTATTCAAGCCATGATACTTCTGATGTTGTATGAGATAACGCTCAATATTCTATTTGGTGTTTGAGCGTGTAATTAAAACATGTTTCTTCGAACTCCATGATGTAACACCCCGAATATTCCCCGTTATTTTTAATAAATAAAATACAATAAAAGTAAAAATTCCATCCTCAATTCGAGATGCTACTTTCAACCACTCAAAACATACTCTTAAAGGTTTGATACATAACATAAAATGGAAAATTTTGTTTGAATTAAACAGCGAAAAAAATAAATGATAATGTCATCGTCAAAATAAAAATAGTTTGAAAAGTTGCAAAACAACACCAACATTTCCTCAACATAACAATTAAACTAGAATAACAAAATGACGCTCACGACTCCCATGTTACGTATCAGAGCGGACGTCATTGTCGCTCCCTGGATTTCCATCCTGGTACAAACGCGAAAGTGGCGCGGAAAGAGGTAGAGTCGTCAGCCAGGCATTTTTATCCCGAAGGAACGGGAATGGTAATGCTGCACAAACCAGAGGAAAAGAAAAGGAAGGACACGGACCCTGTGAACCAAAGAGACTGAGTTCGGGAGTCGGTTACGACCTGGGAAGGTATTAGCACCCCAGATCGTCTGCCGTACCCGACGGGATCAACGCTTGCAAAGAAATCTGTTTCAAAGGGTGAAGAAAAGAAAGCTGCTGCCAAAAAGAAAATGAATTGGATAAGAAAAGGAACTGAGAAAGAAAATAAAGGAAAAATGTAGGGAAAATAAAGATTGTGCTCGAACGGGCCCTACCCCGCTGCCTACGTACCTCATCTGGACAATGAGGATCAGAGTCGCCGTAGTTCCCCTAACTAGGGGTGGAAAAGATTGGTTGTTTCTTAAGGCTTGAACTGCCTATGTCAATGCTCAAGTGTTGCAGGCTCGGACGACGAGTGCGTTACCGTCTTGCAAAATGACAAGTAGGAGCAAGTTCGTACGATGAGAGTGAAGGTGGTGAGAAAAGAAGTCCCGAAGGAGAGACGTTTATTGTTTGTCCAGTGTTTTTTATGGTTTTTTATGAGTGTGGCACAAGGAAGTGAATTCATGCTCTTTTCCATGGAATGTGTACTTGCTACTACATTCCAAGATGGAATAATAGAACAAGCACACTCAAGTAAGGAGAAGATCCCCAAAACTTGGTTCCAGAGTTTAGGGCCTAAGCTCACTAACTCGTTGAATTTATTAAGGTGGGTCAAAGGGATACCTAAACATGGATTAGGGTTATGAGACTTCACACACAAGTTAAAGACCAAAAATGATCAAGCAAGCTTCTAAAAATCAGAAGAAAAATCACCAATAAACTACATCTGAATATGAATCAAATGCAAAAAGAACCAACTCAAAATTCAAATTAATGATTAAGATATGAAATCTACAAGTCAGCATACATTTAACATGAATTAAAAAATAATTAATAAAAGGGGAAATTAATTCCTATGTGGATAATAAAAATAAATGGAAAATAAAAATATCAAAAATTAAAGAAAAAACTAAAAGAATTAACCATGAATTATTTTGGAATTTTTGGATACATTCTACTATTTTTAAATATCAAAAAACCAAACTGAAATAAATATGAAAATAAAATAAAAGGGAAATGAAGGAGGGGTGCAGTCAGCAAGCTACTTAGTTCAATTCAATTGGGCTTAATAGGACAGGGGGTGTGTATAGCACACAAGGCCCAGTGGATCCAGCACAGGACACAACATTACCATGGAAATTCTCATAAAAACTGGAAAAAAAACTAAACCATCTGATCCAACCAACGCACCAGATCAAGTCAACCAAAAGATAAAGTCAAACAACCAAAGGATCCAGGCGTGTGTGCATGTTAACTATCATGAGGTGCCAAGCAAAACGTATTATTCAGAAAATAAAACATAAATGAAAGCACGTGACAAGGATTGAGGCATTTTAATGCGCTGACATTGTGTTATCCGTCCAGATCAAAACATGAACGTCCAGGATTGCTTCTTCTTTCTTCAACTCAGGCAACAAAATTCCAGAATCTGGTGACCGGAGCCCTAGCTCCGGCACTGGAAAATTCATCCTCAAGAACAAATCATCACAGAAATGCCTAAAAACATCCAGATCACATAATTAAAACATGTTGGTTCCAAATATGGCAATGATTTTCACAAAAGATCAAAGGATAAATCAAATCGAAGAGAATCAGTTTCACACATCAAACTTCAAATCAACATGAAATGCTCAATATGTAGCCATTTTCAAAACTAAATACATCCAGATCATCAGTGAAGCACATAGATCACGTTGCAAACATTTAATTCCATTTTTAAATCTATGAATCTAGATCATACCTGAGATATGCAGAACTTCAAATTTCACCAAGAAAACCAGTTATCAGCTCCAGATCAACCTTTTGTAACCTCTAATCACAAAATAAATGTGAAAGAAGATCTGAAACTCCTTGGATCTAGCAACCCGAATGCATTTGCTCTGAACTTGCACTAGTATGGAACTTGCTTAAAAACTCAAAGTGATGGTGAATTCATGATCAACAGAGCTCAAGGATCAAGGATCTATGGTTGTTTTTGGAAATGTGTGGTTGTATGAAGCAAATCGAAACAAAATGCAGCTGTGCAAGAAAATGGAGAGTGTGAAAATAAGAGAGAGCTAGGGCTGAATTTTGTGTGCAATAGCTTTTATATCATCCATGTATTACACTGATTAGGGTTTTGTGGTGAGTGATGGCATGAATTGTGTGATAGGGATAGTTTTGCAATTTTGCATGAAAGTGCACATGGGGTGATTTGCTCGTGCTCTCTTCCTCTCATGCACATGTTCAGCCTTCATTCCACTTACTAATGATGAATGAATCAATCTCAGCCCTTGGATTGCTTTGTATCATCCCTCTCTCATGATTTTGCAAAAATGCAAGTTAAGAAATATCTTTTAATCCATGCACGAATTTGTTGAATTTCCTTGAGCCAAATGACCTTCATGCAATGCCATAGGATACCATGACCTCATTTTTCCCATTGATCAGCTTGGAAGTAAATTACATGGGTTTTTGCAAATGGTAGAAACATGAAATAATGGTAAAACCCTAAAAACAAGTGAACTTCAAAAGACCATAACTTCCAAACCATGAAGGCTATGAATAATTTCTTGTACTTTCTGAAAATGGGAGACCATACCCTACAACTTTTATGTTTAATGGAAATTCATTTGAGGTCATCTTGTCCATGAAAGAATGGTTTGAAGATTAGGGCAAAACTTGCCAAAAATAGAAACTTTCATTACAAGCCATATGCCAAAAAAGGAAAGTTCTTCAAGACCTCTTAATTCTTGATCTTTGACTTTGCCAAACCTCTTCTAAGGCCTCAAGGACATCCCTTGGCTTGAAAAATGGGGTTGGAACCCTTGCATTGTCACAATTGACTTTTCAAATACTCAGTTTGACCAATTTCTTCTTATGCCAGCAACTGATGAAATAACTGCCTTCCACAAGGAATTTTCTCACCAAATTTTATCCATAGGAACCTCTTATCATATGAAGGACTTTGCCCACATAAAATGGCCAAAGTCACAAAGAATCCCTACTTGAAAGTGAAACCCTAATTTGGGAACCATTGTGTAGGAGCTTGTCCTAGCTTGGATTCTCTGATGATCTCCCAACCTTCTGGGCTCTTGTAAAGGATCTTGAGCTTGTGAATATCATGTAGACTCTTCATGGGACTTGTACAAGTCCACTTGGCCTCTTGCTTTGGCTTGTAAGGCCTCAAATACACCAATAGTTGATCATATGCCCAATGCTAGAACATGAGAGTGTTATGCTTAATTTCTATGCAAAGATGCCAAGGATATGACATGCTTATGATGACTATGATATGATGATGATGCTAACAAGAAGAGGGCAAATTTGGGGTGTTACAGCGATAACCACGACTACTCCTAAGTATATGCACATTACCAACAAGGGGTAACATTCAAACAGAAGGGGTGAGATTCTTAAATCAATTAAAAGAGGAAAATTATATAAATATAAGGCATATATCACGTAAGTACAACAAGAATTACAACCCAACTACACATCCACATCGAACACATCAACAACATAACATCCTCATCATACACATCAACCAACAATGCATGCAAATAAGACTTAACCATATACTCAATGTATGTGGTACAAATAATCGATCCCTATTTCATGATTCAGTTCCCGTCGGAACTCTCGACCCCTTTTCCATGGTCCAGTGCAACCCCTCTTTCATGATTACACCCTCGGCCAATATTTCATGGTCCAATGTAACCCCTATTTTATGATCACACCCTAAACTGTGATTGAACACAATCACCTCATCAACAACGATAATATGCAACAACAACAATATGCAACAACAACAACAAGAACAATATTGTAATTTAGAAATGCGTCTGAGGGGGTGAATTAGGCTTTTAAAAAATTCTTTGAAGTTTTTCTGGTTTTTCGATTTTTACTTTCTTTAGAAATCTAAGTGCGAAAATGATAAAGTGTGGAAAGTAAATAGACACGATGATTTATCCTGGTTCCCTTCACAATCTGAAGGTACATCCAGTCCCCTTTCAACCGAAAGAGATTTTCCACTATATGTTAGATTCCTAGAACAAGACACACCTAGTCTTTTCTAATTCTAACAACCAAGAACAATCCTCTTGGATTTTCACTAAGTTGAAATGAGAACAATCCTCTCAAAATCAACTCTCTTGTTTCCAACAATCCTGGACAACAAGGATTACAATAAACCCTATAAGAAGAAACAATCCTCCTTCTTATAGTACACACCTAATTTCAAACAATCCTTGGAACTTGGGATTATTTACAACAATTTCAATAAAATGAATATATGAAGATTTATAGTATTTTTAAGACTTATAACAAATCATTCTTCTCTTTCAAGTATGAAGATTCAAGACAAATGATCTTCTCTTTCAATGTACAATTCAATAATATATGAAACTTAAGTGCTCAAAAATTATTATGAAACTTTTATGAATGATTTTAAAGTTATGCACAAAGTTTCAATATTTTTGAAAAAGAATGAACACTTAGAAAATTATTTAAATTGATGTGAAAATTTAATAATGAAAGAGGTAATTTAAAAACTAATGTATTTTTCCTTAAATACATCTTAAAAAATCTCTATGAAATGATGCAAAAGTTTGAAACATTTTCATGAAGGTTTGCAATAGTTTAGAATGGCAATGGTTCATGAAAAGACATAATTTTGAGTTATGTCCAAGACTTATTAAGTCGGTTTAACAGACACTTGACTTAACAAGTGCAGCACGAAATTTGAATTTCAAATGATTTTTCAAATTTCAAACAAAAACAGATTTTGTTAAGTCGGCTAATCAGACCTGACCTAAAAAGTGCTGACAATTTGGAAAAAAAACTTTTTATGCATTTGTTTCAAATATTTTTATGCGTGATAATTTGAGAACTTTAGAGATGAATAAGAGTATTATTTTTTAGCATCTAAAGTTTATACATAATGAATTGAAATTAATTACCTTAGCATCAATATCCATAAGCTTAAGCACTCTTGATTCTTTATTCCAAACTTTTTCTTTGATATTTCTTATTTGATAGGCTTTTGTCTGCATCAAAACTAAACTAAGATAGATAATGAACATCTTTTTTACAAATATTTCATGCATATTCGTTCTCATATTAACAGTTTTAGAAACACATACACAATTAAGCATATATCATGCATTCACAAGATTCACGTAACTTTCAACTTTAACAAAATACACATACAACCTCTATAAATCGGCTCACATTGCATCAACAACATACCAACCCTCCTAAAACATAAAAACAATTTTTCATGAATTTTAATGAATTAAAAACACAATTTCTCACTCCCAGGTCTCGCTAAGAGACCCCCTTAAGCGAGCAAGCTACTGCCTCGAAGAGGCAAAAAATTTCAACAGCACGTTAAGCGAGCAACCCCTCGCTAAGCGAGCAAAGCGAAACAGGAAGAAAAACCCTGAAATTTATGTACTTCTCCCCTGCGATTCTCACCCTAAAACAATACATAAAACCAGTCCCATCACCATTTTCCACCAGAACATTCATATTTAACACTTCCAACCAAAACATACAATTCAAACGTCATGAATTCATCAATTGGATACCATATTCATCAATTTATCAATCATCCAATCCCACTAACATACCTAGGACATCTACCCTAACATCCATATCATAATTCCCTTAAAAGATGAAAGAGATCCGACCCTTACCTTAATTCAATGAAAAATCTTTTCCATGTTCACGAAGTCCTTGCCTTCAGCCCTTCTCCTCCTCTCTCTTCTTCACGCACTTCTCAGAATTTCCACAATCAATTTCTACGAGAACTGACTTCCTTTTTCCAAATTCCCAACCTAACCCTTGGACCCCTTCTATGGAATCCCCATTTTGCCCTCACTAATTCTTCGTCTAATTACCGTACTACCATTCCACTTAATATTTCAAATATTTATTCCAATATAATATAAATTATCTAAACTTACATAAATTAAAATAGTATCAACCCTTCACTCAACACACCACCAAACTTTACAATTCACATAACACAACAATTTTTCAATTATTTAAATTAAATAATTAAATAAATAAACCGGGGCATTACAACTCTCCCCCACTTGAATATTTTCGTCCTCGAAAATTACCTGTCACAAACAGATTCAGATAAGATTCTCGCATCTTACTCTCCAATTTCCAAGTCATGTTTCCACCATACACACCTACCCATACTACCTTTACGAGAACAATCTCTTTTCCTCTCAATTGCTTCACTTTGTGATCATCAATACACTCAAGTAAAGCCTCAACCATAAGGTTATCCCTTACTTCCACCTCATCTATCGGTATTACATGAGACGGATCCGGAACATTCTTTCGATGCTACGAAACATGGAATACATCATGAAAATTTTACAACCGCAGTGGCAACACCACTCTATAAGCAACTGGCTCAACTCTTGCCAAAATCTGATACGGACCAATGAATTTCGGAGTAAGCTTATTTGACTTCAAAGCACGCCCAACGCCCGTTATCGGAGTAACTCTAAAAAATACATGGTCTCCCTCTTTAAATTCAAGATCTTTCCTTTTCTTATCGTGATAACTCTTCTGTCTACTTTGTGAAGTTTTTAACTTCTCTTGAATCAACTTCACTATCTTAGTGGTTTGCTTAACAATCTCAGGTCCAAACACTATACTCTCACCTGATTCATGCCAACACAAAGGTGTTCGGCATCTTCTTCCATATAAGGCTTCAAAAGGTGACATTCCTATACTAGAATGGTAATTGTTATTGTAAGTGAACTCAATAAACAATAAGTGATTATCCCAAGCACCTCCTTGTTCAAGTACACAAGCTCTCAACAAATCTTCCAAAGATATAGAGTCATTTCCGTCTGCCCATTTGTCTGTGAATGATAATCAGAGATCAACCTCAATTTTGAGCCCAATGCCTCTTGCAAACTCTCCCAAAATCTAGAAGTGGATCTCGGATCTCTTTCCGACACGATGCTGAACAAAATTCCATGCAACTTTATGATCACATGAATATAAATCTCGGTCAACCTTTGCAATAAAAAAACTAATACCAATCGGGATAAAATGTGTCGATTTCGTCAGTCAATCAACAATTATCCAAATTGCATCATTCCCTCTCGGAGTATTAGGTAATCCCGTACCAAAATCCATAGAAATAATATTTTATTTCCACTCAGAGATATCCAACGGTTGCATCAAACCAGCAGGTTTATGATGTTCCACCTTAGACTTCTGAAAAGTCAAACAAGCGTACACAAATTGAGCTATGTCACATTTCAATCGAGACCATCAAAATATCTTTTTCAAATCTTGATACATCTTTGTAGCTCCCGGGTGCACACTCAAACTACTTTTGCGACCTTCTTCAAGAATCATTCTTTTCGGTTCTGAATCTTGAGGAATACAAATCCTCTCACTGAATCTCAACACACCTTGATCATCCACATGAAAATCACCATTCCCCGCGTGCTCATCTCTAACCATCAAGTCTACTAACTTCATATTTGACTTCTGGCTCTCTCTAATATTAGTGAGAAAACCATTGTTAATCTTCAAGATTCCCAGTTTCACATTATACGATGTCTAGTCACAGACCAACCTCATGTCTCTGAATTGCTCAATCAATTCCAACTCTCTCACCATCATAGTCAACATACGAATTTTTTTCAGATTCAAAGTGTTTGCTACGACATTAGCCTTACCGGGGTGATAATTCAAGCCGAAATCATAATCTTTCAAAAATTCCAACCAACGTCTCTGCCTCATATTTTTTGTTCCTTTTGGTCAAACAAATACCTCAAGCTCTTATGATCGCTAAACACCTCGAATCTAAAACCATAAAGATAATGTCTCCAGATATTTAGTACAAACACCACTGCGGCCAACTCCAAATCATGAGTAGGGTAATTCCTCTCATGAAACCTTAACTGACGTGAATCGTAAGCCACCACTTGGTTATTCTGAGTCAATACTCTTCCTAAACCCATCAAAGAAGCATCACAATACACCACAAACGACTCATCTAGTTTAGGAAAAATCATAACTGGAGTTGTAGTCAAACGCTTCTTCAGCTCAACGAAACTTTGCTCACAAGGAATATCCCACACAAACGCCTTACCTTTACAGGTTAATTGGGTCAATGGAAGAGCTAACTTCGAAAAACCCTCAATGAATCTTCGATAATAACCAGCTAATCCCAAAAAGCTTCTGATCTCGGTCACCAACTTCAGAGCTTCCCATTGTAGAAGTACATTTTCCTTGGATGGATCCACTATAATACCATTACTTGAAATGCCATGACCAAGAAAACTCACCTCTTATAACCAGAACTCACACTTAGACAAATCCGCATAAAGCTTTTTATCCTTCAAAACTTGTAATACAATTCGTAGATGTTCCGCATGTTCTTATTCTGACTTAGAGTAAATCAAAATATCATCTATGAAAAAAACCACAAACTGATCCAAGTACTCATGAAAAATACGATTCATATACTCCATAAATACTCCAGGCGCATTAGTAACTCTAATCGACATCACCACATATTCATAATGTTGATATTGAGTCCTGAAAGTTGTCTTCTGAATATCCTCATCTTTTACACGTATCTGATAATAACCGGACCTGAAGTCAATCTTGCTAAACACCCGCGCACCCACCAACTGATCCATTAAGTCATCTATTCTCATAAGTGGATACTTGTTCTTGATCGTCACTTTATTCAACTATCTATAATCAATGCACAATTTCATACTGCCATCTTTCTTCTTTACCGGCAACACCGGAGCTCCCCAAGGTGACACACTTGGTCGAACTTCTTCTCTAACAACTCTTCCAACTGATTCTTCAACTCTGATAGCTCTGACGCCGACATGTGATACAGAGTAATAGAAATAGGTCTAGTACCAGGTATAAGATCAATACTGAACTCTACCTCCCGTTCTGGAGGTACATCAACAATATCATCCGGAATACTTCTGGAAACTCTCTCACCGCTTGCAACTCATTCACTACAGAATTGTTCTCAACCACCAAAGATGCGAATAAAGCCAACATTTGAGCTTCTTCATCCAAAATCTCCTTCAACTCTTTCACAGACAAGTAACCCTATTCCTTCTCTTCTTTTGGAGCAAGGAATTGCACAGTCTTATTGTAATAGTTGATATGAACATGATTGAACTCCAACCAATTTATTCCCAAAATCACATCAAGACCCTCCAATGGCAAACAAACGAGGTCAACACCAAAGTCTTCACCATAAATTGATAAAGGACACTTCAAACAAACCATAGAAGTAGTCATCGATCCCTTTGCAGGAGTTTCGATAACCTTTTATCCTTTCATCGAAGAAACAACAATACCTAATCTTTTCACACAAAGCAACAATAAAACAGTGTGTTGCACCAGTATCAATCATAGCAATCAAAGGTGTATCATTAATGTAGTAAATACCTATGATTAGTCGATCCTCACTGGAAGTCTGAGTTCCTGTCAAAGCAAACACTTTCCCTCCAGTTGAAGCTTTCTTCGGCTTCGGAGAATGAGTAATGATATGGAATTGCTCTCCACATTTGTAGCAAGTCACCATGTTATTCTTGCAATTTGTGATCAAATGCCCAGGTTGTCTATATTTGAAGCACTTATTCTCATCATTCGTGCACTCACTGAAACGATGACCCAACTTGCCACATCTATAACACTTCAGAGGAACAAAAGCTCTCCCCCCACTTGGCTTCTTGCCATCAGCAATTCTCTGTTTATTTTTATCAGCCTGAGCTGCATAAGGTTTCCCATAGTGCATCTGTTGCTTTCCTCTCCTCTATGACAAACCTTTGAAATGTTCTGATCGAGCCTTGCTATCTTCCACAAAGATCCTACAACAGTCTTCCAAATCTGAAAATCTAATTATCCTTTGATAGCCAATCACATGTTTGATCTCAGGCCTCAAGCCACTATCGAATTTCACACACTTCGAGAACCCAACAGTCGCCTCGAGAGTTTCTTGGATCACCATTTTGTTTATGCCTGAGATTTTAAAACAAGCTAGACGAGATAGTAAGTCGGCCCGAGTATTATCTTCCCTTGAGATATGCACTACCTCAAATTCATGGAATGATATGGACATAATTAATGCCTTCTGAAAGTACTTTGTCAAGGCCGGATCCTTTGTTTGGAACTCCCCACTCATCTTCCCAACCACCAATTTGGAATCCATTTTTACAAGAAGATGGGTTTCTCCTACTTCTTTTGTTAGGCGCATTCCTGCAATCAAATCCTCATACTTTGCTTGGTTATTGATGGCCTGAAAAATTGAAACACAGATAATATTCTAATGTTAATTCAACAGGGCCTTCCAACACTATCCCGACTCCACTTCCTTTGACGTTAGAGGATCCATCCACATGTAATATCCATCCATTCACAACTTCTTTCTCTGCTGGTGCACTTAATTCAGCCACAAAATTAGCTAAAGCTTGAGATTTGATGTTGGTTCGGGGAACAAAGTTAATGTCGTACTCAGAGAGCTCTATATCCCATTTCACCATAAGACCTGCCAAGTTCGGCTTCTTTAAATTTTTCTTGACAGGGTTGTTGGTCTTGATCGTGATGGGATGACCCTGGAAGTAATGTCTTAACTTTCGGGAAGTCACAACAATTGCCAAAGCCAATTGCTCTATCTTCCGATACTTAAGCTCTGGTCCTTTTAACTTTGATGAAAAAATAAATTGGTTGCTCCTTGCCACCATCATCTTGAATTAGAATCGAACTAAGTGTTTTATTTGTAACTGATAAATACAGAATCAAGGGTGCATTCTCTTTAGATCTTGTCAAGATAGGCGGTGCGGAGAGAAAACGCTTTACTGCTTGGAAAGCTTCTTCACAAGCTTCATTCCACTCGAAGTCTTTAGATTTCCTTATAGCAAGAAAGAAGTGAATGGATTTTCCCCATCGTATGATAGGAAGTAAGACAGGACTATTAATCTACCAGTCAACTGTTGAAACTCCTTTTTGTTAGTCGGGCTCCTTATATCGATCACGACTTGACATTTATATGGGTTTGCTTCTATGCCCCGGTTGGTGAGCATAAACCCGAGGAACTTCTCGGTTTGAACTCCAAAAGTGAATTGTCTGGATTTAGTCTCATATTATGGTTTCTAATTGATGCAAAAGTTTCTTTTAAATCCTTCACATGTGACCAATCACCGGTTTTGATTACCATATCATCTACGTATACTTCTAGATTTTGTCTAATTTGGGAAGCAAATACTTTGTCCATCAACCTATGATAAGTAGATCTTGCATTTTTTTAGGCCAAACTGCATGATCACGTAATAGTAATTGCTCAAGTGGGTCATGAAGGTGGTCTTTGGCGCATCTTCAAGATTCATGTGAATCTGATTGTACCCTGAGTATGCATCCACGAAACTAAGCAGTCTGAATTCGGAAGTTGCATCAATGAGCCGGTCAATGTTAGGAAGCGGGTATGGATCTTTGGAACATGCCTTGTTAAGGTATGTGAAGTCCACGCACATCCTCCACTTTCCGAATTTCTTTTTGACCATCACAGCGTTTGACAACCAGGTTGAATACTTGATCTCTTTGTTAAATTTGGCTTGCAACAACTTTTTCACCTCTTCAATGATCGCCTTCTTCTTTTTGTCACCTCCCTTTATTTTTCTTTGAGAAACAAGCTTCACATTAGGATCAATTTCCAGATGATGACACATAAAGCTAGGATCGATTTCGGGCATGTCAGAGGGCTTCCATGTGAATAGGTCCACATTGTTCCTCAATGTCTGCACTATCTCTTCTTCTTCCTCTGGGTGTAAGTTGATACTAATATGTGTGATTTGGGACGGAAATTTCCCAATCTAAACTTGTTTTATTTCTTCGTTTGGGGTTGTACTTTCTTCCCCCAAGTCATTGCATTGATTCAATATTAACCATCTTAATACTAAGATCTGCTTTGTGACATATCATGTCAGATGGCCCTTTTCTTCTTAGCTTCAGGCTGTCCTTGTAGAATTTTCTCACCAATCCTTGGTCGCCTTTGATAATACCAACCCGACCCTCTCCTAGTGGAAACTTCATTGTGAGATACAAAGTTGATAATGAAACTCCCAAGGTTTTGAATGACGGTCTTCCTATAATGATGTTGTAGGGTGATATAGCATTGATGATGAAGTATCTTACTGAGATTGTTCGTTCATTGTCCGGGTTACCGAATGTATTTGGAAAGATAAGGTATCCGAGCACTTGTACTTCTTCTCCTGAGAACCCTACTAAGCTACCTTTGAAAGGTAATAACTTGGCGGGTTCCATCCTCATTGCAAGGAAAGCGTCCTAATACAAAATGTTTGCAGAGCTTCCAGGATCTACCAGTGCCCTTTTCACGATCCAATCTCATATCAACACTTGTATAACCAGGGGATCATTTTTGTATGCTAATGCGCTTGCGACATCTTGTTTGTAAAATGTTATCTCACATGATTCGTTGTTGTCTTTCTCCGGAAATGTCCGGTCAATATGCATGACCATTGTAACGCCCCAGTTTATTTATTTAATTATTCAATTTAAATAATTGGAAAAAATTTGTGTGTTATGTGAATTGTGAAGTTTGGTGGTGTGTTGAGTGAAGGGATATTATTATTTTAATTTACATAAGTTTAAATAATTTATATTATATTGGAATAATAATTTGAAATATTGAGTGGAAAGATAGGATGGTAATTGGACGAAGGATTAGTGAGGGCAAGATGGGGATTCCATAGTAGGGGTCCAAAGATTAGGTTGGGAATTTGGAAAAAGGAAAGTCTGCTCTCGTAGAAACTAATCATGAAAGTTGGAAGAGCGTGAAGAAGAGAGAAGGGGAGAAAGGCTAGAAGCAAGAGATTCGTGAGGAAGGAAGGAATTTTTCATCGAATTAAGGTAAGGGTGGGATCTCTTTAATCTTTTAAGGGTATTATGGTATGAATGTTAGGATAGATGTCCTTAGGTATGTCAGTGGGATTGGATGATTGATAAACTGATGAATGTGATATGAAATTAAAGAATTCATGATGTTTGATTTGTATGTTTGTGTTGGTAATGTTGGATGTGAATGTTCTAATGAAAAACAATGATTGGAACTGATTTGTATACACTATTTTAGGGTGAGAATCGCATGGGAGAAGTGCATAAATCGTAGAATTTTTCTGCATGTTTCGCTTTGCCCGCTTAGCGAGGGGCTACTCGCTTAGCGAGCTGTTGAAAATTTTTGCCTCTTCGAGGAAGTAGCTTGCTCTCTTAGCAAGCAAGCAAGGGGTCGCTTAGCGAGACCTGGAGTGAGAAATTGTGTTTTTAATTCATTAAAATTCAGGAAAAATTGTGTTTTATGTTTTAGGAGGTTTGGTACGTTGTTGATGCAGTGTGAGCAGATTTATAGAGGTTGTATGTGAATTTTGTTAAGGTTGAAAGTTGTTATGTGAATCTTGTGAATGCATGATGTATATTTAGTTGTGTATGTGTTATTAATCTAAACTATTAGTATGATAACGAATATGCATAAAATGTTGTTGTTGTTGTTGTTGTTGTTTCATATTGTCGTTTTCATTGCATGTTGTCATTGTTGGTGAGGTGATTGTGTTTAATCATGGGGTAGGGTGTGATCATGAAATAGGGGTCAGACTGGACCATGAAATAGGGGTTGAGGGTGTAATCATGAAATAGGGGTTGCACTGGACCTTGGAAAAGGGGTTGAGAGTTCCGACGGGAACTAGATCATGAAATAGAGATCGATTATTGGTACCACATGCATTGAGTCTATGGTTGAGCTCATTTGCATGCATTATTGTTGATATGTATGATGTGGATGTATATGTGATTCTTATTATGATAAGTATGTTATTGTCGTACTTATGTGATATATGTCTTATATTTGTATCATCTTTCTCTTTTTATTGATTTAAGAATCTCACCCCTTTTGGTTGAATGTTACCCATATGTTGGCAACGTGCAGATACTCAAGAGTAGTTGTGGTCGTGGTTGTGGCGTCCGCTCTGATACGTAATATGGGAGTCGGGAGCATCGTTTTGTTATTTTAGTTTAATTGTTATGTTTAGAACATGTTGGTGTTGTTTCGGAATTTTTCAAACTATTTCTATTTTGATAATGACATTACCATTTAGTTTTTCCGCTGCTTAATTTGAATAAATTTTCCATTTCATGTTATGTATCAACCCTTTAAGAGCATGTTTTGAGTGGTTGAAAGTAGAATCTCGAATTGAGAATGAAATTTTACTCTGATTGTTGTATTTTATTTATTAAAAATGACGGGGAATATTTGGGGAGTTACAATTGGTATCAGAGTAGGTTAGTCCGTCCGAACAAGTCGTCAAGTCGTTGAGTTGTTGTCGTTGTCATAGTTGAGGTCCGTGATAGTCGATCGTTGTTTGTATATGTGTTTTGACTGTTGTTTCTTGTTGTTGTTGCTTAGCAGTTTGGAATGGCTAGAATGAACGATGATGCACTTGCATCCGCTATGCAGGCTATGGCTCAAGCTATGTAGAATCCGCTGACTGCTGGGAACAGCGAGAATGATGAATTCCGGAAGAACAATCTTCCTACTTTCAAAGGAAAGCATGACCCAGATGGGGCACAAGAGTGGATCAAGGAAATTGAGAGGATCTTTCGGGTGATGGAATGTTCTGAGGCACGGAAGCTGCGATTGGGTTCCCACAAGATGGTAGGAGAAGCTGATGATTGGTGGGTCGGTACTCAGCAACGATTGGAAGTGTCAGGTGAGGCAATTACTTGGGTTGTGTTTAAGAGGGAGTTTTTGAGGAAATACTTTCCTGAAGTTGTTAAAGGGAAGAAAGAGATAGAGTTTCTAGAATTGAAGCAGGGTAGTATGTCAGTGGTAAAGTATGCTGCTAAGTTTTCAGATTTGGCCAAGTTCTATCTGCGTTATAGTGAGGCGACTACTAAGTTCTCAAAGTGTGTGAAATTCGAGAATGGTTTGAGGACTGAGATCAAACAGGTGATTGGCTATCAAATAATCAAAAGATTTCCAGATTTGGTTGACTGCTTTAGGATCTTTGAGGAAGATAGCAAGGCTCGATCAGAGCATTTCAAGGATTTGGCTTAGAGGAGAGGCAAGCAACAGATGCACTGTGGGAATCCTTATGCTTCTCCGGCTGATAAAGGTAAGCAGATAATTACTGATGGAAAGAAGCCAAATGAGGGAGGGGATTCTGTTCCTCTGAAGTGTTATCAGTGTGGTGAGTTGGATTATCGTGTCAGTGAGTACACGAGTGATGTGAAGAAGTGCTTCAAATATGGACAACCTGGGCATTTGATCGCAGATTGTAAGACTAACATGTTGACTTGTTACAACGATGGAGATCAAGGCCATATCAACACTCATTTCCCGAAGCCAGAGAAAGCTTCAACTAGAGGGAAAGATTTTGCTTTGACAGGAACTCAGACTTCCAGTGAGGATCGAAGAATCAGAGGTATTTGCTACATTATTGATACGCCTTTGATTGTTATGATTGATAATGGTGCAACACACTATTTTATTGCTGCTGATTGTGTGAAAATATTAGGTCTCGTTGTTTCTTCGATGAAAGGAGGAATTGTTATCGAAACTCCTGCGAAGGGATCAGTGACTACTTCTCTGGTTTGTTTGCAGTGTCCTTTATCGATTTATGGTAAGGAATTTGGTGTTGACTTTGTTTGTTTGCCATTGGAGGTCTTGATGTAATTTTAGGAATGAACTGGTTGGAGTTCAACCATGTTCATATCAACTGTTACAATAAGACTGTGCAATTTCTTGCTCCAGAAGAAGACAAGGAAGAGGTTTACTTATCTTCTAAAGTATTGAAGGAGATTTTGGATGAAGAAGCTCAAGTGTTGGCTTTGTTCGCATCCTTGGTGGTTGAGAATGATTCTGTAGTGAATGAGTTGCAAGTGGTGAGAGAGTTTCCAGAAGTATTTGCAGATGATATTGTTGATGTACCTCCGGAACAAGAAGTGGAGTTTAGTATTGATCTTATACTCGGTACAAGACCTATTTCTATGGCTCCTTATCGCATGTCGACGTCTGAGCTATCAGAGTTAAAGAAACAGTTGGAAGAGTTATTAGAAAAGAAGTTCGTGAGACTAAGTGTGTCACCTTGGGGAGCTCTGGTGTTGCTAGTAAAGAAGAAAGCTGGCAGTATGAGATTATGCATTGATTACAAACAATTGAATAAAATGACGATCAAGAACAAGTATCCACTTCTGAGAATATATGACTTAATGGATCAGTTGGTGGGTGCGCAGGTGTTTAGCAAGATTGACTTGAGGTCGGGTTATCATCAGATATGTGTAAAGGATGAGGATATTCAGACGATAACTTTCATGACTCGGTATGGACATTATGAATATGTGGTGATACCGTTTGGAGTTACTAATGCACCTGGAGTATTTATGGAGTATATGAATCAGATTTTTCATGAGTACTTGGATCAGTTTGTGGTTTTTTCATAGATGATATTTTGATTTACTCTAAGTCATAAGAAGAACATACGGAACATCTACGAATTTTACTACAAGTGTTGAAGGATAAGAAGCTTTATGCAAAGTTATCTAAGTGTGAGTTCTGGTTAGAAGAGGTGAGTTTTCTTGGTCATGTCATTTCGAGTAATGGTATTATAGTGGATTCGTCCAAGGTAGATGCAGTTCTAAAATGGGAAGCTCTAAAGTCGGTGACCAAGATCAGAAGCTTTTTGGGGTTAGTTGGTTATTATCGAAGATTCATTAAGGGTTTTTTGAAGATAGCTCTTCTGTTAACCCAGTTAATCTGTAAAGGTAAGGCGTTTGTGTGGGATATTCATTGTGAGCGAAGCTTCGTTGAGCTGAAGAAGCGATTGACTACATCTCCATTTTTTATTATGCCTAAACCAGATGAGCCGTTTGTGGTGTATTTTGATGCTTCTTTGATGGGTTTAGGAGGAGTATTGATGCAGAATAACCAAGTGGTGGCTTAGGCTTCACGTCAGTTGAGGATTCATGAGAGGAATTACCATACTCACGACTTGAAGTTGGCAGCAGTGGTGTTTGTACTAAAAATCTGTAGACATGATCTTTATGGTTCTAGATTTGAAGTGTTTAGAGATCATAAGAGCTTGAGGTACCTATTTGACCAAAAGGAACTGAATATGAGGTAGGGACGGTGGTCGTGGCGTCTGCTCTGATACGTAACATGGGAGTCGGGAGCGTCGTTTTGTTATTTAAGTTTAATTGTTACTTTTAGAACATGTTGGTGTTGTTTTGGAAGTTTTCAAACTATTTCTATTTTGATGATGACATTACCATTTAGTTTTTCCTGTGCTTAATTTGAATAAATTTTCCATTTCATGTTATGTATCAAACCTTTAAAAGCATGTTTTGAGTGGTTGAAAGTAGCATCTCGAATTGAGAATGAAATTTTACTCAGATTGTTGTATTTTATTTATTAAAAATGATGGGGAATATTCGGGGTGTTACAACCATCCTAACATATCTTTTCCTGGAAGTGTGGGTTTCTCATCCAACTGCAAATCCTCTAGCTATCGTGCTTAGTGAATATTTGGTGGTACTAGTTGGCCTCAGAGAAACCGCCTTCCCTATGTAGGGTTCTGACAGTGATGCTTCGAAATTATCTACAACTTGTTTCTTTCATCGATGCCTATCCTTACGTGCAGATAAGAATGAATCTAGGTCTGCAAAGGAATCATCGCTATTGTATATGCTAAATTTAGAAAAAGGTGGTCTGTGAAAAGTTTTACTAGGCTCCATGGTAGGCGCCAAATGTTCTATCCAAATTTGGTTAGAACACCAAAGGTGCTAGCCATCTCCTTTTTGGTCGGAGAGAGCTACGTCGTTTATGTTGTGTAACACTTTAAGGGATTCGAGAGCAGTGCTAAGGTAGCAAGTCATAAGATAATTGTGTTTTGCTTATCCCTCTTACGGAAGCCCCTTTATATAGTTTTTCCTCCTTGGGAAGACCATTAAATGCAATCTTTCCGCCATCCCATTGTTGCAAGATCTTCAATGCTTATCATTATTTACTTTTATGCCTTGATAACGGATGTCATTGATGTGCCAAGACCGTTACGTCTTTAACACTACTTGGTGTACACATACCCGGATGTCGGGCTAGAAAGAGTTGGGCTCTAAGCTCACAAAAGACAAGTTGGAGATGACAAGTTATTACGGTACGATATACCTCCTAGTGACTTAGGTTATTCCCCATAAATCTGACCACACAGCCCAACCAAAATATTTTTGGGTATGAAAGTACCTCAACCAGTCCTAAAGCATTTTGTTACTTGAGTGTGTCTTCCAAAAAAGGAATACATTGTTTATAAGACCATTCTTCATGTATATATTCTACTTTACAATACAAAAGACCTTCAAACTTTATTCAAAGCACATTTACTAGACTCGAACGATTTAAGTATAAAGCAAGTCAATCATTTGCATTACTTATCTAATCATTTTCTTAAAAATCATACATTACTCAAATATGATATTTTCTATGAGACTGAAGAAGTATAATTTAATAATATATTTTTAACATTCTCAATATTTGATAACATATACTTTCATATAAACATAATTCTCTTTTTTTTAATATGTTAAATGATCAATTAAGTCACTTTATAAGAAAAGAGTAAGAACAATGCATCCAAATAGAATGTATTGTTTTAGTGAAGGAAAATATTGGGTGTAATATATATATATATATATATATATATATATATATATATATATATATATATATATTGGTTTTATGATAATTTTATAACTTTAGTATAATTTAAAGACGAAAGAATAATAAAAATGTGTTATTTGTTGAGAATGATTGATTTAGAGGGAGAAAAAAGAAAAATAAGAAAGTTACCAAAAATACAAAATCACCTAAGCCAAACCCATATATACACCTTAAGGTAGCACCAGTTAGTGAGTAGAAAAAGAATGAAAAGGGACGTGAAATGACTTGTATACAAATCCATTGGAAAAGCATCTTGAGTTGAATAGTGGTCCGTCCAACCAAAAATTAGAAACGTCCCATTCGAATTTTATGAACATGCCATCAACTGCAATATTGGGCAATCTCAAACCATGCATTTTACAGGCCCCAGCCAATTACAATGCTTCCTATTTACTCTCACCACATGGTCATATCTTTTGTGTGTGTGGAAGTATCACATGATATCTAGGGAATGTAGTAATGAAAATATTCCTTGGCAACAGAAACTGAAACCAATAGCCTTCTCTTCCTTGATTAATGTCATGATTATTGTTTATGGTCCCCAAAACACCAATAAAATATGTAACTTTCAGTCAATAGATAAAGTTTAGTTGTAGACTTTTTGAAATTTTGCTGATTATTAATTAAAGGTTAATCTCTTAAAAACATAATTTGATTTGCATCTAGTTAATCAACTAATCTATCTATCATAAAAATTTGGATAAATTTATCTATAATATAAATTGAATTAAAATTTATCTATAAATAAATAATTAAGAGATTAACTGTTATGTATTGAGAGTGTAAAAAATCATCTTTCGAATGTTACATCTCTTCGCAAACCACCTTTTTGATAGACTCCGCCATTATATACCATACGATGGGAGAATTTAATAACATCAAATTTATAAAATAAAGAAGAAATGAATTTATTGCCACGAAGAAGATGCATTAGGACCATTGTAAAGGAAATTGAAAAAGAAGAAATGCGGCAGTAAAAACTATACATTGGTACTAAGGGCAAAAATAAGTCAGGTCTGGTTTTTAAAAGTATGAATCTAACTTACCATAAAAAGTTTAAGTCAAAATCTCACCTATGACCTTTTATAGATTTTTTTTGTTTTTGGTCTAACTTTAACTTTTTAAGTGCTTGATTTATCTTTAATACCTATTTAAAATCCAATTTCACAATAAGGTTTATAAATAAATATTTAATACATTTTCTTTTAATATGTTGAACATGTTTAATCCTATTTAATAACCTATTTTACATTAAGGCATCTTTATATTGTTTGAATTTCTTTTCTTTGTGAATTGTGTTTTTGATTAAAGTATATTCAATTTCTATTTATGTAAGGTAAATAAATTTTGAATTTATATTTAAAATTTGGGTTAACTATATTTTTAGTTCCTACAAATATTTCAATTTTTAAATTTGGTCCCTCCAAAATTTTCCTTTAAACAATGATTCTCTGAAAAATTTATGTCCTTAACTTTAGTCTCTCCCGTTAGTTTCCACTAACGGTGGCTGATGTGGCACGCCAAGTGTAATTTTATTTTGGTTACGTGTTCTGTTTTGCCACGGTGGAAACTGTGATAGTGTTATGTTAAGAAGTAGATAGTGATACAAGACAACCAGTTCAAATGTATTTGTGCCCTAGCAAAAGGTGAAGTCTTTATTGTTGTCAACTTGGGGTGGTGTGGTCAAGGAACAACATTGTAAATATCATTGTGTTCAAGGAAGAAAACCATTGTTTGCAGTGGTCCCAAAGCGACATCGTATGAATCATAGCAGTGGTCCCAGGTAGCTTACATTGACTCGTCTTTGTTCCCTTGTTTAGTATTGTCTGCCATGTTCTTTGCTTTAATAGTGGTTCCACTTGTTTTTTATTTGTTGTTTCATAGTACCATTCGGAATAAAGGTTTAATTTTTCGTAAAAAAATATTTGACTTAATTTGAGTGTGATTGTTAGTAAAAATTAGGGTTACTATCTTTGACCTAGAAATGATAAATTTGTAAGTTGGGTTAACTTTTGTGTACAAGAAAATGGATAAGTCCAAGGTTGTTTTTTACACTAAGGGTTGTCTCGTAAAAGACACTAACCTAAGATATGAGGGAAGGGAAGTGTATGCTTTTAGTGGTCAAGATCCTGATTATTGGTCTTTCTTTGAAGAATGTGACTTAGTAAAGTTGATTGAACCTAAGTTTGATAACACATGTGTTAAAATGTAGTGGAAACATGAGGAAGGATTACTTGAACAAGACTTAAAACCATTTAAGGATGATGGAGATGCTTTTGAGTTAGCCATGTATGCAATATGAATTAAGTGTGAGGTTGAGATATTATGTGATCCTAAAGTTGAAGGAGAGGATACCTTTATGGATACGTTTATAGAGAAAGGAAAGGGAATTAAATGTGATGAAGATGCTGATAGATTAAGTGAAGAAACTGGTGACTCTAATGATGATTATGTGGAAGGTGTGCATTTTAAAGATAGTGATGAGGAGAGAATGGAAGTTTTTGATAAAGGCCTTGATGAAGTGTTTATTAATGAGGTTGATGGTGAACTAAAAAATGAAGATGTTGCAACTGAAGAGGGCACTACTCAGTAAGACAAGAAGATTTTTATCACTGAAGAGATGCGTAAGGAACACGTTATTGAGGATGAATACATGACTGATGAGCTGGATAGTTGTGGTGATGATGATAGTTGTGATGAAAGGCCATGTGTGTTGAGGTTTAACGAGGAATATTATTTGAGTAAGGATTATGTTTACAAAGTTGGAATGAAGTTTTCTCCTTTAAGGTTGTTCAAGGATGTTATCTTAGAGCACAATGTGTTGAATGATAGGGATGTTAAGTTTGAAAAAATGATGTTGACAGATGTAGGGTGGTATGTAAGAATAAGAAAAAATGTGATTATATATTATTGTGTAGTAGACTAGTAGGGTACTAACCTCCACCATATTTAGGATTAAAACATTGTTTGCAAATCACAAATATGGAAGACAATTCTTTAATAAAAGTGCTAAAGCAGGGTAGATTGCTAAGGTTATTGTGGATGGCTTGAAGAATAACTCTAGGATGAGTTTAAGTGATGTAGTAGCAGATGTTAGAAAAAGGTGTGCAACAGAAATCCTAGGATGTAGAGAATTCAAGGTTAGACAGAAAGCAAGACACATTGTTAAAAGAGACTTAAGCAAAAAATTTAGCCTTCTATGGTCTTATGGTGTTGAGTTGAAAAGGGCTTCATTTGGAAATACTTATAAAATCAATAATATTGCTCCAAGTGAAGGGTTGAAACCAAGATTTGAGATATGCTATATGTGTTTTGATGGAACTAAAAAAGCTTTGACAAAAGCATGTAGACCTTTCATTGGCTTGGATGGATACCATTTGAAACACAAGTATGGTGGTATTCTTCTAATTAAGGAGGATGCTCATGATTAAGGAGGTCATTTTGGAGGGTTATGACAGCTGCTGCAAAAGCTACTTACTTTGAAGCATATGAAACAAGGATGCTCATGATTAAGGAGACCATTTTTTAGGCTTATGAGTAGATAAAGGCAATTCTAAAAAAAATCGTGTAAACATGTTTTTCCTATTTTCTCAAAGTGTGGTGTGTTAATGAAAAATTTGAGTGAGTCTTTTAATGAAACAATATTGTTACAAAGAGACAAACCAATCATAACAATGTTTGAGTGAATTATGAATTACTTAATGGCGAGGTTTGCAACTCTTAGAAAAAAGGTAGATGCTTATAAGGGGAAGATAATGACAAAACCCTTAAGGAGATGGATAGGGAAATAAAAAAGAGTGTTAGTTGGATAGCTACATATGATGCTAGGTTAACCTTTCAAGTGACTCATGTGTTGTTTACTAATAGCTTCGTAGTGGATTTGGAAAAGCAAACTTGTTCTTGAAACTATTGGGAACTTGTAGGTATTCCTTGTAGGCATGATATGGATGTCATACATAGGAAATAAGATGACCCAGTAAAATATCTGAATAAGTGTTATCATAAAAGCACTTATGAAGCATATTGCAGTGAGGTGATCACCCTATTAAATGGACATAACAAGTGGCCTAGAACATCCAATGATACAATGCTACCACATTTGTTTAAACATGGCCCAGGGAGGCCCAAGAAACTTAGAAGGAGGGATCATGATGAAGTGAACCAAACAAAATGACACAAAACAAACACAAGTCATAGGTGCAAATTTTGTTTTGAACTTGGCCATAACAAAAGGACATGCAAGAAAAAAAAGAAAATTGTTCTTGTCTCTGGAGCTACAACCCATGATAGTCAAGGGGTGCCGATACAAGGCAATCAAAATATCCTTACACAAGCAAGTCAAAAGATCCCTACATAGGTAAGTCAGGATAGCCAAGCCAATATGGTACAAAAAACGGGTAATGATCAACTGATAAATTATTATGTATTATTCATTGTGGCACCAAAATATCCCTAAATATGTTAATGTTGTGCTTATTCAATTTAGGGGAGGCCTAAGGGTTCCACAAACAAAGGTACAACAAAGGTTAAGGAGCCAAAGAAATCAAAAATCAATTAGGCGAGTAACAAGGAGGCAAAAGGAAAAAAAATCAACTATAAAGGATGGAACGTCAACAAAAGTTATTGTTAAGGCAACAACGCAGGTCAAGGAAGCAACAAAGGGCAAGCAAAATTTGAATGAAGCAGCTGAGAAAAATGTGAATGAAGCAATTGAGCAAAATGTGAAGCAAGCAAGTGAGCAAAATGTGAAGGAAGCAAGTGCAAAGGGGAGTGAAAAGTCTGTCAATGTGGGTACTGTCAACTACAAGGAACCAATCAAGCCAATTGATCCAATGGAAGATGAGCCTATGCCAAGGAAAATTCTACAAGTTTGGATGAGACTCTTGTTGCATTATTAGGTGGTGATGATATCTTGGACCTCAACCTATGAGAGTTGAAAAATCACCTCTCAAGGCATCTGAAACAAGACCAGATGGTATCAAGGTTTTCTTTGGGAAGCAACCAAAAATATGCATGAACACACCTTTCAAACCACCTAGTATAAGAACAAATATTTCTAGGCCGAGAAACAGTTGTAAACACCCCAAATTTTCCCTCAATCTTTATCACACCATGTGTTTTGATCTTTCATGTTTGCATTAACATAAGCATACTACCTCATATTGCATTTTTGTTTCACTGCATAGTTCAAGTTCATTTGCATCTAGGGTTTGTGATCTGAGCAATCCAAGAATCCATCTGAGCCATCCCAAAAGCCTAAAAGCTTTCCAAGAGGGTCCATGTGTGTTCTATCATCATATTATGCTCCTCAAAGTTCATGAAAGTCAAGGGATCACAAGAGTTGGCAAAGGCATGGAAGCAGAGCTAGGGTTTCACTACACAGATGACCCAAATTAGGATTTTGGTTTCAGAGGACCTAACTCCAAATTTTTAGGCCATTCTTGTTTCTAATGTTCTTAATATGTCATAAGGATCATGTGTACCAAGTTTGATGAAGAAACTCATTGTGGAAGTCATATGTTCACTGGGTAACTTCCTGAGCAAGTTAAAGTCAAAATCAGGGCATCTAAGGCCCCCAACAATGGAACCAAAGGGGTATTTTCATCAAATTGAAGTTCTATGATCTTTATTTGATCTTAGAAGAGGTTGGAAGTTCACAAGATTGAATAATTTTGAGCCAATTGCAAACTTGCCAAAAATGGAAATGACTTGAAATGCAAACTTTCCATTTTGGGAAAGTTTTTCAACCTCCTCTTTCTTAACCAAAAATGCTTCAAATGAAAAATTATTGGTCATGAAAGTTATAGATTGGGTCTTTACCTTTTCAAAAAGTACAAGAACATGTCTTGATTCATCCTAGAACTCAAGATATGGCCTTTCAAAGTTGGCAAAAACCCTATAATTTCAAGTTTCATGTCAAAGAGGGATTTTGCAAATTGGCATGTTCAAGCATTCTAATGACTTCAAATGTACACAAACACTTCACAATATGTCAATTGAGCCTCTAAACATCATAATTGTGCATTGAACCAAGTGTTTTCATGGCTTGAACTTCAAGAAATCACAAAAGGGCCAAAACTCTCAAGAATTGCAAAATGCATTGGATCCTCTCATCCACTTGTGCCAGCTGCATCAAAACCATTCTATGGCTCTCCATGAAACTTGCTGAGGCCAGACACCCCAAGAAATCATACCTGCCATGGCCCATACCTCAAGTACACAAATCTTGACTTTTTTTGCAAATCACCCCATACCAATCAGCTTGTGCCACAACAACTCTCTGGCCAATCAGCATACATTATGTGAACCCTAAGGACTCAAAAGAACATAACATTGAAGCCTCAATGACACACACACTCAGAATCCACAAAAATTTGTCAAAAACTTCCTCTCTTTGAAACTCATCACACAACCACTGAAACTTCAATATTTTTTCACCATTCATCTCCACATGACCTAAGGATCATTTCCCACCCATCACCATAGCCTAAAACACAGCCAAACCAAAACACGATTCTTGGTGCAGAGGAACTGAAACTCTCAAACCAGGCCATACAAGCTTGCTCTAAGCTCCTCATCATCATCAGGGAGTTCATTGGGGTGAATTTGAAACAAGAGGGAGGTCAGAAAGCTCAAGAACACAAAGCTTCAACTCAAGTAGCTTGATGAACTTTTTTTCCAGAACTTGCTATTTAAGTTTCTAAGTGATTCTACATGTTTAGCTGATCATCCTGATATGTTTATTTTCAAAAATGGTTAAGAAATGAGCATGTATTGAACTTCTGAAAGTTTTGATTGTTCACGATTTGCTTCGAATCTTGCTTTTGATGAATGATAAATATTGTTTGATGATGGATTCTTGTTGAGGGAGGTTAGTAGATCATTTCTGGAGAGTTAGAGGGTTTGATTTAGCCTAGGGAAGAAGTTAGGGTGTTTGGCTTGCCGGAGAAGATGACTGGAGTTAGCTCCGGTAACCTGAAACTGTTTAGAACCCTAATTAGGGTTAGTTGCCCAGATGCGTGCGTGGCCGTTGGATGGTGATTAGGGTTAGGCAACGTGTGGTCCAGATGCGCCATTAGCTTTTAATCCTGATTAATTAAATATAAAACTTAATTAAAACTCAGTTTGAATGTGAGCCGTCCAGATGTGCGCCAGTCAATTCCCACCTTTTTCCTTTGAATCTCACCCACTGGATCAGTTGACTTCTCATTTAAATCATTTTTATTTCATTTTTTATTGCATTTTCTTGCATAATTTATTTAAAATAGCAAAAACCATCACAAAAATATTTTCTTTTGCTTTCTGACTTTATTTCTGATTCCAAAATGATTTTTATTTTATTTTTTGCATTTAAAAAGTATTTTTTAAATATTTAAATGTTATTTTTAATTAATTAAAGTATTTTAATTAATTAAAAATACATTTAGGTTTCTAAAAATCACCAAAAAAATCATGAAACATCCCAATGAATTTAGAAACATTTTCAAACTCTTCACATAAATTTCTTTTTAGGTTTGATCATAGTTTGCCAATTTTCTTTGAATTAAGGGTCATAAAAATCATATTTTTAAACCCTAACTTTGAAAAATCATTTCTGTCTAACAAAGAAGAGTTTGAAGTTCATTCTTTTTGCATTATGTTACATATTACATGTAGTTTATAGGTCATTTTCCCCATGAATTTATCTTGCATTTTCAAATTGATTTGCATTTTTCCTTTTGAACCACCCAAAAACCCTAGAAAACTTAGGAAAATCATAACTTTTGATTGGTTAGGCTTCTGATTTTCTCCTTTAGGGTGTGACCTAATGTGGGATTAGGGTCTGTTTGAACTTGATTGCAAATTTTTATCATGTCATATGCTTCTGTTTTGTTCATTTGCATATCATACTTCCATATAACCCTAATTTCTCATGTTCACTTGCATTCACCTTGCATATGCATCATTACATGAACTTTCCATGATATTTCTTGCATTCATATGTCATCTTAGACATCTTAGGACATGTTAGAACTTTTATTTATCATTTCTCCATTCATTTGATATGTTTAGCATTCATTTCATTCCATAAACTTTCATGTGTTTTCAAACTTCAAAGCATGCTTCCATTTGCATCTCATCTTTGTATGATCATGCATATGCATTTTGTATGCCTTTGCATCATCTTACATGACATTTACATTGCATAAACACTTCTGAATTTGGTCATTTCATCTCATATCATCTCATTTCACTTCATCTCTTTATGCTTTATACCTTATGCTTCCATGCTAACTTTTCAGGTTTGGTAAGTTATAATGGGAGGTGGATTTGCCTTCACTTCTCACTTCTTCTTATCTCTTTCATTTTCATTCTTACTTGTCTTTTAAGTGAACTTGTTCACTTGTGTTCCATCTCCCTCACTTTCTTTCTTCAAGTTACTTATCTTCTTCAATGAAGTAAGTAACTTATTCTCTTGCTTCCTCCTCCTTTCATCTGCTTCTTCCATTGGTGGCTTCCTTGAAGATCTTTCTTAAGCCTCAAAAACCATAAGACATCCAAGCATGATAATAATTAGGGTTGTGATTAGTCCCCCTTAGCTTTTTTTCCTTTGAGTCTCCTTGAGCCTCTCTTCTCACCTCAATAATTAGAGACTAAACTCTTAAAGTTTTAGGACTTTGGAATTAGGGTTATGCCTTCATCCTTCTCTTAGGATGGAGTGTATAACTTTAATCCTAAGTGTTAAACCTTTAATTTGTTTAAACCTCTTAATCAAATCACATTAATAATCATCAAGACTTTATCTTGTAACTTGGGCCTTATATTAGGGTTCTAATTCTTCCTTATGGTTAAGAAGGACTAACCCTAGTGTTTAATGGACAAGTCCCCCTCAAGTTGTCTTACAAACCAAAAAATCCATTTATTAATCTCATCCTTAATTAAAATCCACTTAATAAAGGCTTTGTTATATAATGAATTTAATCCCTAACCATGGATTAATTTGAGGTATCTTCCTCAGCTTAAGTGTTCTCATCTATTATCCTTCTATTAGGATGGTGTAATGAGTTCACTAATCTGTGATTAGAGATTAAACTCATTACTTAACACTAAACAAAAACCCAAAAACATCTAAGTAATCACAAGTAGGTTAATGATCTTAATCCTAAATCATCATGGCAATTAAGTTAAGATGCTTATCTCATACCTAAGTAGGCTCATTATCCCTAATCAGGGAGGATATAATGAGTTTACAAGCCCCTTGATTTAGGCTTAAGCTCATAATCCTATGCAACACACCAAAAACAATAACAAAACTAAAAACACAAAAACAAACAATAATCGTCTCCTTCGAGATTCTTTTCTCATCACATTCACTTATAAACGGGAACTTGCTTCTTCCGTCTAATGCAAGACAATTAGCACTCAAGCCAGACGAGTCATACACTTGAGCATAGGCAAGCAAGCAGTTCACAGTCAATCCTTTCAGTCTCTTTGAGTCGAGCTACGGTGTTCTGACTTCCTCATTGCACGAGAGGATACGTAGGCATAACTTAACTATTATCGAACAAAAGTCTCTTTGTCTTCCCCCTCTTTCAGCATTCTTTTCTAAGCCTCAGTCTTGAGCACCTCACTCACTTCTTTTTGCACTGACACTTGCATATTCTTTTCTTAGCTTTTGCATACAGATAGCACATATACTACCCCTTTAAACACAATCTTTTAAGCGTGGATCCCGTCGAGTACGACGGACAATCTGGGTGCTAATACCTTCCCAGGTTGTAACCAACCCCCTTTCTCAGTTTCTCTGGTTCGCAACCGTCTTATCCATCTTTTCCTAGGTTTATGCAGCATTACCTTTCCTTCGGGATAAAAATGCCTAGTTGGCGACTCTATTCAGTTCACTTCATTTTCTCTTTTCGCCGACCGTTCGCGTCTGTACCCTGTCTTGACCTGGTGTCTTTTCGGGGGAGCGACAGCTTGGCAACTCTGTTGGGGATGTGATACTTGCAACCAGGGCTTCCGGTTCTTTTTGTGGGTTTCTCCTAGCGCTTGTTTGATTTGTGTTTATGGGGGTGACATGTGCTACTTTTGCTTATTATTTATTGCTTTATTTATTGCTTTCTGTACAACTTTATTTATCGCTTTTATTTATTGTTTATATGCATTTCATACTGTTATCATCATATCATATGTGTTGGATCTGTTGTTTTCTTTGGTGGGAGGGTTATTGAGTGAGTAAGGTTCCACACCGGATACCTGAGTGACACATAGGATAGAGTGGCTTCATATTCTTTCCCATTCCATTTCGGTCTGGTGCGGGAATATGAAACACGGTTCAAACATGGGTTTCTTCTTGAGAACTCTGTGCTACGGATTTCCTGTAGTACTAGGGCTATCTGGGAAGTCTGCTAAGTCTGGATGACCTTTTATGACCTTCGGCATCTGAGGTGAATTAGAGGAGGAACCTTTATGATTATTGTAAACATTGTACCTCCGGGTTAGAAGTGTTTACACTTCTCATAACTAATCCAAGTCTGAGGATCCTTGTTCTAGAACAATACATGTGAGAGGGTTGGGATGTTTACAGGTTTGCAGGAACCCTTGGCCTCATCATACCTTGTTACTAGTTTTGTTAAGGTTGCATCATTTTGGACTGTTCTTGTGAAACCATGGACTTGTGACTCTTTATTTGAGTCCCCCACCTGGTTACTAGTTTTCTAAGCCTTCATCCGGACTTATGAACACATATGGACCCTATCAAGGCAGATAACAGATCCAGCACTTGATCACAAACCCTTTGTATATCATTCTGCATACATCATTTTGCATCATTTAACATTTGTCTATTTGTTTTACAGGGTATCCACATCTTGTCTTTGGTTTGGTGTTGACCTGTTCTACTGCTCAGATTCCTTCAGTTATCTACACCAGCATCTTCATCAGAGATTCTCTTCAGCCCTATTCACCAGTTGTCTTCATCAGAGACTTTTTCTTCAGCATCTTCTTCAGTTGCCTTCATCAGTGTTTCTCCTCAGTCTCCTTCATCAGCATCCATTGTCAGCATGGACATATCCAGGAAGAGCAACATCACCTATCATTTCTTTGAGCCCACTCTGACAGGCATCAGACAGATTCAGACTCTCATCACTCCTGATCATGTCCCTTTATTCAAGGAACATTATGGTGGAATTATGGACATGATCATGGATTTGGATGCATCCCAGAGGAGCATGATCCACACATGTCTACAGTTCTATGACCCTCCTCTCAGATGTTTCACTTTCCCAGATTTTCAGTTAGGACCTTTGATGGAAGAGTTCTCCATGTTGTTAGGTGTCCCCATCAGGAGGGGGATTCCCTTCAACCCTGAGATGGTTGCTCCCAATAATGAAGATGTAGCTATGGCTTTGCACTTGGAGTCCACCCTCATTGACCAAAATATGACCACCAAGGCTGGGATCCCAGACCTTCATTTGGACTTCTTGGTTACTCAGGCCACCTTGCATGCTGGAGCAGGGAAGTGGGAAACAGTTTGTGCACTCTTGGCACTCAGCATATATGGGACCATCTTGTTTGCAGACGAGCCTAAGTTTGTAAGAAATAGTGCTATTCACCTCTTCCTATTGAGGAATCCAGTCCCTACCTTTCTTGGAGACTTATATTATTCAGTGCATCAAAGGAATGAGAAGCAGAGGGGAAGATTGGTCAGATGTTGTGCACCCCTCTTCTACTGTTGGTTGTTAAGGCACCTGCCGAAGTCAGACACTTTCCTGAATCCTCATCAGCCAAGGAACTGGGCTAAGAGAATGATTGCCCTTACATCAGAAGACATCAGATGGTGCACTCAGAGCACCAAGGGCAAAGATATCATTACCAGCTGTGGGCAGTATCCCAATGTACCCCTGATTGGAGTGAAGGGTTGCATCAACTACAACCCTTTGCTTTTCAAGAGACAATTAGGGTATGCCTTGGTACATCCCCCAAGAGGGAAAGATTTGGCAGAAACCCTCTATTGTGACATCCAGCACAACCTTGCCATTGTCAGACAAGCAGCCTGGGCTTGGGACAATATTCAGACTAAGGGAACAGTTATTCTTGGCAAATGCAACAACATAGCTTCCGCTCAGTATCTTGATGGGTCTCGTGTCAGGGGACGAATCACCTGTATGCCATTCACCATAGAGGATGTACCTGGACCATCAGCAGTGGAGCCTGTAGCTACTGTCAGTTTAGAGGAGTTTGAGAAATTGAAGGAAAGGAATGCTCAGCTCTCTGAAGCTTTGAAGAAGACCCTCTGGGAGAGGAATGATAGCCGTCTGGATAATGAAAGGTTAGAGAAGCTCCGGATTGAGCACTTGACCAAGATTGAGAAGACAGATGACTACATCAGAAAGGCTAGAGCAGGAGAGTTAGTGTTGAAGAATGCTTGCAAGGAAGCTAAGACTCAGAAGGCCAGAGCTGAGTATTACTTAGAGGAGAGTCAGGCTAGGTGGATCAGGATCACTGAGGCCCGTGCACAGGAAGATCAGAGAACCCAAGCTAGGATAGAGCAGCTGGAGGCTAGTGAGAAGAAGAATCAGGTGGCTTTATTAGCAACACAGAAGGAGATCTCTGAGTTGAAACTCCGAGAGGGGTTGAAGAGGTCAAAGGATCAGGATAAGCATAAGAAGTTGACCAGTGTCATTGCCACCAGGAACCTTCTTATCAGGACTATTACAGAGCACCCAGTTAGTCAAGTAACAGAGGCTCTCCTGAAAGAAGTCAAAGAGGATGATTATGGACTGGATGTTTGATTTCTTTGTACTTGTACTTCCTTTTGTTTGTACTTTTGATTTTGTTGATGTATTTTGACCCATCATGGGGATTTATTGTAATTAAACTATGTATCTTCACATTTTTGTAATATATGGTTTGTATTATTTCATGGGCTTTATCTCTCTGCAACATCATCATTTCCTCGAGGTCTGGAAGGTCAAAACCAAAGAACCAAACCGGATACCCTTGGAAGACAAATAGGCATCCTGCATTGCATACTAACATCATTGCTTTGTTTTGTAGGTTTTTGTTTTTGTTGTTTCTCACTTTGTTGTGATTTCAGGAAACATTACTCATAGAAGAGTGTTCCCCGTCAATAGAGTACACCGGTATCCGACAAGAAACAACCTTCCGGGATTACAAATGGATCAGGTTCAACAGGATTTGATTGATGTGAGGACCCAAATGGCCAATGAAAGGACTGAGATGAGGGCCCAAATGAATCAATTTATGGCAGTGATGACTGGTTTGGCTCAGAGCCAGGAGATACTGAGAGAGTTAGTCGAGCGACAAACTCCCTAGGAAAACCACCCAGGTATAGGGGGTACCAGCAACAACAATCACATACAGCCTTGTACTGATCCCCCAGAGTTTGGACCTCATCTGAACCTAGAAATCAATGCTATAAGAAACACCCAAGGTAACACTGGAGGGAGGGCCTTGCAGGAGGACCCTAAGGAGGAATAATTTACTGTGGTTGGGGCTGGGGACGAAGTCTATGATCGTCGGCTGGATGAAATAGCAGAAAAGCTAAGGTCTCTTGAATCCCAAAACTCTCTGGGTTTTGATGTCATGGATATGGGATTAGTGGAATGGGTTAGAATTCCTCACAAGTTCGAACCTCCCTATTTTGAAAGATACAATGGCACATCCTGCCCACGTACCCATCTTCAGTCTTTCCTGGGGAGATTGAAAGCCTACACCATGGAGAAACTGTGGATGTTTTACTTTGAGGATAGCTTGACAGGGGCATCCCGAGAATGGTACTTTCACTTGACCAGGGCCACAGTTAGGAATTGGAAAGACTTGGCCGAAGCCTTCATTCGTCAATATCAATATAATCTGGACATGGCTCCAAATAGAACCCTTCTGATGGGAATGTCACAGTCTTCCCGAGAAAGCTTTAGAGAGTACGCCCAAAGATGGAGGCAATTAGCTGCTGTCGTTCAACCCCCGATGTCAAAAAGGGAAATGGCAGATATGTTCATGAACACCCTCCAGGGGACTTATATTGACAGGTTGGCTGCATTTTCTTCCACCAGCTTTGCAGGCGTGGTTATAGCTGGGGAAAGAATTGAGAGCTTACTGAAAATGGGAAAGGTTTCTGACAACGGCACCAGTTCGAGCAGTGAAAGGAAGCCATTTGCAGGGCCCCTCAGATCCGGTGAAACAAATTTTGTACATATGGGAAGAGGGAGACCCCAATATCTGCCAAGATCAGTTGCCGTCGTCACTATCCCTACTCCACCTCCTCAATATACTCAACAACCACAACACTTTCCTCAACAGCCATAGTTTCCTCAACAAAGATCTTACAACAACAATAACAACAACCAACAACAACACCCTTTTCAACAACGGCCATCTCAGATCAACAGGGTGATTGACCCTATACCAATGCCATATGCCACATTGTTGCCACAACTCCTAAAGCTCAATCTTGTCGAGTTAAGGACATTGGCTCCACCAAATCCTCAGAACCTTCCGAGAAATTACGACGTTAACGCCAAGTGTGCTTTTCATTCTAATGCACCTGGTCACTCCATAGAAAATTGCAGGCTCTGCACATGAAGGTCCAGGATCTGGTAGATTCAAAGGCCCTGAATTTTGCACCACCTTCTAATGTCACGAAGAATCCTATGCCCAGCCATGGTAGACTAAGGATAAATGCAATAGAGGAGGGCTCACCCATGAGTTTAATTGAAGATACTGCAAGTATTCAAACACCTCTGGCAAAGGTTAAAGCTCAGCTTTTAAAATGCCAGGTGTTTCCAGGTTGCGAGGCCTATTGTGAATCTTGCAAGGTTTCCGAGAACGGGTGTGCAAGCTTGAGGAATGGCATCAATGGCCTGATCAAAGAAGGTATTCTGCAAATAACCACAACAGCTTCTACAACACCAACAACTCCTTTTTCAACAAAAATGTTTCTCCTACAACTGCAAAGACAATTGTTCCTACAGACTCGTCTACAAAATCAACAATAACTTCTTCCATCACTTCAACAAACAACAGTGCCATTGCATCTACTTCTACAACTACAACAAACACCAACAACGACGTCTCCACAGTTACCATCTATTATGACCCTGCAACGGTCCCGGTTTCCAACAATTATCAACAACAATCTCAGCAACAGTTTCAGCAACAACCAAGCTTCAATCCATCACCACCAACATCCACCAGAAGTCCTGTCACCATCTTTTATGATCCACAAACAATAACGGTTCCCACCTCTGCTGCAGTTAGTCCAGTCACCATCACGGTGTCAGGGCCAATTCCATATGATAAAGACAACGTTGTACCATGGCACTATGGTTCAGACCTTTACTGAAATGGAGAAAGAGTCCTTCTTGATTTTTCGGTTCACACATCCCAAGTGGATAATGTCGAGGGAGGTGGAGGCTTCACCCGAAGCGGACGCCTCTTCGCGTTACAAGCTCCGAGAACTAATACTGAGGCAGAGGCTGCTGCCAAAGCCAAAGGGAAAAGTGTGGCACCTGAAGAACCTGCACCCAAGGAGACTCATAAATCATCCTTTGATCAGGATGTAGATGAATTTATGAGGATAATCAAAAGAAGTGACTACAAAGTTGTGGATCAGCTCCACCAGACTCCATCCAATATCTCCATCTTATCCCTGTTGTTGTGTTCCGAAGCTCATCGGGATGCACTACTTAAAGTCTTGCACGCTGCCTACGTGCCAGAGGAGATCACAGTGAACTAGCTTGAGATAGTAGTGTCCAATGTTAATACTAGCCATGCGCTAGGTTTCACCAATGCTGGCTTGACAACGGAAGGACGTCACCACAACAAAGCTTTACACATCACTTTGGAATGTAAAGGGGATGTGCTCTCTCATG
Source organism: Lathyrus aphaca (assembly GCA_963966055.1). NCBI lineage: Eukaryota > Viridiplantae > Streptophyta > Magnoliopsida > Fabales > Fabaceae > Lathyrus > Lathyrus aphaca. The sequence continues at coordinate 185,729,003 of OZ014520.1, forward strand.
TTCTTGTTGACACTGGGTCTTCACTCAATGTCTTGCCAAAAAAGGCTCTTGTCAAGTTCGAATATGATGGTATAGCTCTCCGACCAAGCAATCTGGTGGTCAGAGCTTTTGATGGTTCTAAGAGGTCTGTTCTTGGAGAGGTGGAGATGCCTGTGATAATCGGTCCGCAGGTCTTTCAGACTACTTTCTATGTGATGGACATTCAGCCGACCTACAGTTGTTTGTTGGGTCGACCATGGATTCACGCCGCTGGCGCAGTTACATTGACCCTTCACTAGAAATTGAAATATGAGTAGGAAGGACAGATTATCACCATCTGTGGTGAAGAGGATATCTTTGTTAGCCATCTGGCTACATACAAATACATTGAGATGGATGGTGAAATTCATGAAACCATGAGCCAAGGGTTCGAAGCACTGAACGTCAATGAGGCGACGACTGAAGTATTTGCTGCATCCCAGGAGGATAGGATGGGTACTTCAATTGTCTCCTATCAGCAAGCCCGGAAGGTTGTTGAAGATGGAAATGCCCAAGGCTGGGGCAAGCTGATACCGGTGGAGAAGAAGGAGGACAAATTCGGTTTGGGTTACAAACTATTCCGATAAGATCAAGCAGAGGCTGCTAAAGAGCCCAAGTTCATCAGTGGGGGGATGCTCGCCCCAGATGCTGTTAATAACGTGGAAGACGAGGCGGAAAGCGACCTCAACCTGGAGAGTTGGATAGGTCCAAGGATCCCGGGTCACCAAGTCTTTAATTGGTCTTCCCAGGAAATTATAAGGGTTACTCCTGCAGAGTAGTTATTATTTCTTTCTTTTTTTAGCTTGCATCAAGTCCTGCATCTTGCCCAAGGTGTCAGGACTCATTTTGTAATAGGGCCATATTTGTAATTTTGTGCAAATGAAATATCAATGAATATCAGACATCTTTTGCAAACAATTCTCTTTTTCGCTCACTGTCTTTTCATTTTTCTCTTTTGTACAAAACAATAAAATGGAAATGTTTTCAAAATACTAATTTCATTCACACTTTTTCTAAACAAGATTAAAATTGATCACTAAAACGAACAAATCTCAACCCTTGCAGAGATTATCCTCCAGATTGCACCGACAACTGCACTGCTATGACCTTGTATGACTTCGAGAATCCAATTAATCAAGTTGATGAAGGGGTTGAAGAAGACTATGAGTTACCTAAAGAGTTAGCCAGGTTGTTGAGGCAAGAAGAGAAAATGATTATTCCTCATCAAGAGGAGGTTGAAACAGTCAATCTTGGTACCGAAAAGGATTTGAAAGAAGTAAAGATTGGGGCCAGTCTGCAGGCTTCAGTAAAAGAATAGTTCATTTACATGCTTCTAGAATACGTCGACGTCTTTACTTGGTCCTATCAGACATGCCAGGTCTATATACGGATATTGTTATGCACAAGCTGCCATTGAAAGAAGATTTCCCTCCAGTGAAGAAAAAGCTACGCCGTACTCGTCCAGATATGGCAATGAAGATTAAGGAAGAGGTACAAAAACAGTGGGACGCCGGTTTCCTTGCTGTAACTAGTTACCCGCCGTGGGTCGCTAACATTGTACCAGTGCCTAAGAAAGATGGCAAAGTACGTATGTGTGTGGATTACCGGGACCTGAACAGAGCTAGCCCAAAGGATGATTTCCCATTACCTCACATTGATGTATTGGTCGACAACACAACTCAGTTCTCGGTGTTTCTTTCATGGATGGTCTGGATATAATCAGATCAAGATGTCACCCGAAGACATGGAGAAAACAATCTTCATCACACCTTGGGGCACATTTTGTTACAAGGTAATGCCATTTGGACTGAATAATGTCGGCGCAACTTATCAACGGGCTATGGTAACATTATTCCACGATATGATCCACAAAGAAATTGAATGCTACGTGGATGATATGATCGCCAAGTCCCTTATTAAAGAAGACCATCTGGTGAATTTGCTGAAGTTGTTCAAGCGTCTGAGAAATTACCAACTGAAGCTAAACCCCAACAAATGCACATTCGGAGTGCGGTCTGGTAAGTTGCTGGGATTCATCGTAAATGAAAAGGGAATTGAAGTTGATCCAGACAAAGTCAAGGCCATTAAGGAGATGCCTGCACCTAGGACTAAAAAAGAAGTTCGAGGGTTCTTAGGTAGATTGAACTACATATCAAGGTTCACATCTCATCTCACTGCAACCTGTGAGCCCCTGTTCAAACTATTAAGAAAGGAACAAACGGTCAGGTGGAACGAAGATTGTCAGAAGGCTTTGGACAAGATCAAGGAGTACCTGCAAGAACCTTCGATTCCCATGCCTCCAATTGAAGGAAGACCTCTGATAATGTACCTGACAGTATTAGAAGGGTCAATGGGGTGTGTGTTGGGCCAGCATGACGAGTCTGGTCGAAAAGAGTATGCAATATACTACCTAAGCAAAAAGTTTACCGACTGTGAACAACGTTATTCACTGCACGAGAAAAATTATTGTGATTTAGCGTGGGCTGCTCGCCGAGTAAGGCAGTATATATTGACCCACACTACCTTATTGATCTCAAAAATGGACCCCGTCAAGTACATATTTGAGAAGCCAACACTTACCGGAAGGGTTGCAAGGTGGCAGATGATTCTGACAGAGTATGACATTCAGTACACATCTCAAAAGGCCGTCAAGGGCAGTGTATTGTCTGACTATCTGGTTGAGCAACCCATTGATGATTACCAACCCATGAGATTTGACTTCCCTGATGAAGACATCATGTTCTTAAAAGCAAACGATTATGAAGAGCCTGTTCACACTGAAGGGCCTGATCCAGAAGAATAATGGACTATGATGTTTGATGGGACTGTCAATATGAATGGTCGTGGAGTTGGTGCTGTGCTCATTACACCTAAAGGAGTTCATATGCCTTTCTCGGAGAAACTCACCTTTGCCTGCACTAACAACGAAGCAGAATATGAATCATGTATCATGGGTCTTGAGGAAGCCATTCACCTCAGGATCAAGACTTTGAATGTATTCGGAGATTCAGCTTTGGTAATCAATCAGACCAACGGCAAATGGTACACTTACCAAGAGCATCTGATTCCGTACCGTGACTACACGAGGATATTACTGACTTTCTTCACAATAGTGAAACTTGAGTACATCCCTTGGGATGAAAATCAGTTCGCAGATGCTCTAGCTACCATTTCCTCCATGATCAAGGTTCAGACTGCCAATTACGTGCCTCGGATTTTGGTATCCAGATTAGACCGACCGGCGTACGTTTTCTATGTGGACATTGCTAAAGATGACAAGCCATGGTTCCATGACATCAAAAGCTTCTTAGAGGATCATACATACCCACCTGGGGCATCATCCAATGATAAGAAGACATTAAGAAGGTTGGCCGGTAGTTTCTTCCTTAATGTTGATGTTTCGTTATACAAGCAAAACTTTGACATGGTGCTGCTCAGATGTGTTGACAAGAAAGAAGCAGACCTGTTGATGCACGAGGTGCATGAAGGATCTTTAGGTACCCATGCTGGAGAACATGAAATGGCTAAGAAATTATTAAGATCAGATTACTACTGGATCACAATAGATGCAGACTGTTGTGCCTATGCCAGGAAATGCCACAAGTTCCAGATCTACGCAGACAAAGTGCATGTGCCTCCAAATCCTTTGAACGTGATGTCTTCACCTTGGCCCTTTGCCATGTGGGGCATTGACATGATTGGAAAGATCGAACCGACTGCTTCAAATGGCCACAGATTCATCCTGGTAGCCATTGATTACTTCACCAAGTGGGTTGAAGCAAGTTCATATGCAAACGTCACCAGACAAGTGGTAGCCAGATTCCTGAAAAGAGACATCATCTGTCGATATGGAATTCCCGAGCGAATCATTACTGATAATGGTTCCAATTTGAACAACAAAATGATGGCAGAACTGTTTCGGGACTTCAAAATCCAACATCACGACTCTTCTCCTTACAGGCCAAAGATGAATGGCGCTGTTGAGGCAGCTAATAAAAGCATCAAGAAGATTGTGCAGAAGATGGTGGTTACTTACAAAGATTGGCATGAAATGATACCATTTTCCTTACATGGGTATCGAACCTCAATCAGAACGTCTACTGGGGAAACACCTTATCATCTTGTGTACGGTATGGAAGTTGTCCTACCTGTTGAAGTTGAGCTACCCTCCTTACGGGTAATGATGGATGTAAAGCTGGACGAAGCAGAATGGGTCTGGTCTCGGTACAATCAATTGAATCTGATCAAAGAAAAGAGATTAGCTGCAATTTGTCATGGGTAGTTATATCTAAAAAGGATGAAGAAAGCCTTCGATCAGAAAGTCAGGCTTCGGGAATACCCAGTGGGAGATCTTGTGCTGAAAAGACTTCTTCCTCTTCATACAGACCACAGGGGCAAGTGGACTCCAAACTACGATGGTGCATTAATAGTAAAGAAGGTTTTCTCTAGTGGAGCACTGATGCTCACTACTATGGATGGCGAGGATTTCTTATCCCCTGTGAATTCACATGCAGTTAAAAAATACTTCGCATAAAATGACCCACTGGACATAAAAACAGAATGTGAGTCCAGGCAAAAATAGGGCATCCCGGCGAGTCAAAAACAGAATAAAAAGACTCGGGAAAAAATAAGGGAAAATAAAAAAAAATGTACACCCGCTGAGTTGAAAAGCCGCATTGGACAGCTCAAGCAAAAATGGGTATCCCGGTGGATTGAAAACCCGAAAGGGCGATCTATGCAAAATCAGGGAATAAGCGAACAACTGCATCCTAAATTCGTCTGTATTACTCATAACATGGCAAACTTCGCATTGGTCAGAATCAACCTTCTTCAGAAAGCAAGATGAGAAGAACGTCAAGGTCATACAGGTCATAGCAAAGGAAATACACTGGAACGTCGTCATCAACATTGCCAACACTTTTATTTTCTCAATTTATAGCAACCCCCTCATTTCAGGGGATTTGTTTCTTTGACTGTATTTGCCAATTCAGGGCACCCAGATTAATAAAATCAGAATTTTCAGTCACACCTCGTTTTGTACATTTTTGTCTTGTTTGCAAAATATCCAGTATTCATGATACAACACTTGCGTAAAACAAATGAGCCATTTTTAATAAATGCTTGCAGGAAATATATTACTTTCAGGAAAATCTAACTCCTATGACAGAATCCGGTAAGGGATACCTCGGGATGCTTGTGCATTTCTTTTGTCTTAACAGGTTGCAGGTATTCAATACCCAGCATGGGGCATGTCAGGCATTGAATCCCCAGCATGCTACTTCCCAAGAGTTATCATCGCCTCGAGCAGTACCTGACAACCGTTTCACAGCAAGGAGGACAAGGAATTTCCTATTCCCCACCAGAGTACCAGATCTTTCATTTTCAGCAAAGTTAATGGGAACTGTCTCCCCACAGGGTTTCTATTCTCTCTCAGGAGAACAATGCATGCATACTTCCCCAGCGGAGTTGCTGAAGCTTCCTTCTCCCCAGCTGAGTTCTCCTCACTGATGGATCTACCAACGATCTACCTCCCCAAGCAGAGTTCTCTCTCTAGACAGATCCATCATTGATCTCTTCCCCAGCCGGGACATCCCTCCAAGCAGATCAGCCAGAGATCTTTATCCCAGCGGGATCCGAATCCCGGATCGCTTTCTCTTTTGCATAATCATAGCATTTGCATCATATTCACTAAATAAGCGTAGCATTCATTCTAATACGGAGCATTACAACAAAATCAAACATTTGCATGATCACAAGCCAGGTTTGAGCCAGTCACCTGCAATTACTATCAGTATTTCATCAGCAATATACAAATATATCCCCTAAAAATAAAAGTCAAAGCGTCCCCTTTACACTCTCAAATATAGATACCTACATGCTCTTTTTGACACTCGTCTGTGTCATACTTCCCCAGCAAGGTTGCCCAAACACTTCCTACAAACAGATACTTGTTTATACACACTCTTTTCGACTTCCGTCCGTGTCATCTTATCCCTACAGAAAGCCAAAGCATATCCCTTCCATTCTCAAAACAAATGCCTGTTTATATATGGTATATATTTGACACTCATCCGTGTCATACATTCCCCAACAAGTCAAACACTCATCCATGTCTTGCTCATACTTCACCAACAAACTAATACTCACTCATACTTATACAAAAGTCTCTGACACTCGTCCGTATCTTGTTTATATATCATTCCTCATCAGATCTGACACTCGTCTGTGTCCTTTGTTAACCAGTTGATACTCATTTATATCATCATCTCTGAACACACGTTAGCGTTTTTTTCTACCGATACTCGTCTGTATCATGGTCCTAAGGATGCTCGTCCGCATCATTAATCTATACACATTGTAAAACACTTATACCTTTTATTCTTGAGCGTAAGCACTCGTCCGTGTTTACCAATCCTCAGTAAGTCACCAACAAAATAACTTCCTCCTATCCGACATTCGTCCTATGTCGTGATATTTTCGACAGCCGTCCCCTCCCAGGTGATCGTCTTTCACCTTTGGATGATCGTCCCTCATCCCCTTCCCCAACGGAGTCCCCATTGGTGGAACCCTTTTCTATCTGACATTCGTCCTATGTCGTGATAAAGAGCAGCCTTCCCCTGCTAGGTGATCGTCCTTCACCTTTTGATGACTGTCCCTCATCATTTTATCCGATGGTCGTTCCCCATCGTTGGTCTTATTATCCGTCATTCGTCTTATGTCGTGATAAACTCCGAGATCAGCCGTACCCTGCTAGGTGATCGTCCTTCACCTCTTGATGATCGTCCTTCATCATGCTTATCCGATGGTCGTCCCTATCGTCGACCTTTTCTATCCGACATTCGTCCTATGTCGTGATAAAGACCAGTCGTCCCCTGCTAGGTGATCGTCCTTCACCTTTGATGACTGTCCCTCATCATTTATTTCATTTATTCTTTAAACCGATGGCCGTCCCCATCGTTGTTTACTTTACTTTACAAACCTGATGGTCGTCCCCATCATTACTTTTATTTTTAATCCCCAGAGAATCTTATCTCCTTACCTGATGGTCGTCCCCATCATGGTCTCTTTATTTCCCCAGCTTGTCGGTCGTCCCCGTCATTGCTTTACTTACCAATTTATCTCCAGCAGTCGTCCTCTTCTCAATGGTGGTCCTCCATCGCATTCATTTGATAATTATATTATACTACCTTTTACAATTTATATCCATTTTCTTCTTCTATCCAGCGAGTGCAAATTTTGGATTGTCTTTGGTATTCAACCACAAGTTATCTTGTTTGTCTGATAAGTCAGGCGCTTACATCCTGTATAGCTAACTCATGCTTGAATAGGGGCAGCTGTAAACACCCCAAATTTTCCCTCACTCTTTATCACACCATGGCTTGTGATCTTTCATGTTGTCATTAACATAAGCATACTACCTCATATTGCATTTTTGTTTCACTGCATAGTTCAAGTTCATCTGCATCTAGGGTTTGTGATCTGAGCAATCCAAGAATCCATCTGAGCCATCCCAAAGGCCTCAAAGCTTTCCAAGAGGGTCTATGTGTGTTATATCATCATATTATGCTCCTCAAAGTTCATGAAAGTCAAGGGATCACAAGAGCTGGCAAAGGCATGGAAGCAGAGCTAGGGTTTCACTGCATAGATGACCCAAATTAGGATTTTGGTTTCAGAGGACCTAACTCCAAATTTTTAGGCCATTCTTGTTTCTAATGTTCTTAATATGTCATAAGGATCATGTGTACCAAGTTTGATGAAGAAACTCATTGTGGAAGTCATTTGTTCACTGGGTAACTTCCTGAGCAAGTTAAAGTCAAAATCAGGGCATCTGAGGCCCCCAACGATGGAACTAAAGGGGTATTTTCATCAAATTGAAGTTATATGATCTTTATTTGATCTTATAAGAGGTTGTAAGTTCACAATATTGAAGAATTTTGAGCCAATTGCAAACTTGCCAAAAATGGAAATGACTTGAAATGCAAACTTTCCATTTTGGGAAAGTTTTTCAACCTCCTCTTTCTTAACCAAAAATGCTTCAAATTTTGGTCATAAAAGTTGTAGATTGGGTCTTTCCCTTTTCAAAAAGTACAAGAACATGTCTTGATTCATCCTAGAACTCAAGATATGGCCTTTCAAAGTTGGCAAAAATCCTATAATTTCAAGTTTCATGTCAAAGAGGGATTTTGCAAATTGGCATGTTCAAGCATTCTAATGACTTCAAATGTACACAAACAATTCACAATATGTCAATTGAGCCTATAAACATCATAATTATGCATTGAACCAATTATTTTCATGGCTTGAACTTTAAGAAATCACAAAAGGGCCAAAACTCTCAAGAATTGCAAAATGCATTGGATCCTCTCATCCACTTGTGCCAGCTGCATCAAAACCATTCTATGGCTCTCCATGAAACTTGCTGAGGCCAGACACCCTAAGAAATCAGACCTGCCATGGTCCATACCTCAAGTACACAAATCTTGACTTTTTTTGCAAATCACCCCATACCAATCAGCCTGTGCCACAACAACTCTCTGGCCAATCAGCATACATTATGTGAACCATAAGGACTCAAAAGAACACAACATTGAAGCCTGAATGACACACACACTTAGAATCCACAAAAATTTGTCAAAAACTTCCTCTCTTCGAAACTCATCACACAACCACTGAAACTTCAATATTTTTTCACCATTCATCTCCACATGACCTAAGGATCATTTCCCACCCATCACCATAGCCTAAAACACAGCCAAACCAAAACACGATTCTTGGTACAGAGGAACTGAAACTCTCAAACCAGGCCATACAAGCTTGCTCTAAGCTCCTCCTCATCATCAGGGAGTTCATTGGGGTGAATTTGAACCAAGAGGGAGGTCAGAAATCAAGAACACAAAGCTTCAACTCAGGTAGCTTGATGAACTTTTTTTTCCAAAACTTGCTATTTAAGTTTCTAAATGATTCTACATGTTTAGTGGATCATCCTGATATGTTTATTTTAAAAAATGGTTGAGAAATGGCATGTCTTGAACTTCTGAAAGTTTTGATTGTTTTCACGATTTGCTTCGAATCTTGCTTTTGATGAATGATAAATGTTGTTTGATGATGGATTCTTGTTGAGGGAGGTTAGTAGAACATTTATGGAGAGTTAGAGGGTTTGATTTAGCCTAGGGAAGAAGTTAGGGTGTTTGGCTTGCCGGAGAAGATGACTAGAGCTAGCTCCGGTCACCTAAAAGTTTTAGAACCCTAATTAGGGTTAGTTGCCCAGATGCGTGCGTGGCTGTTGGATGGTGATTAGGGTTAGGCAACGTGTGGTCCAGATGCGCCATTAGCTTTTAATCCTGATTAATTAAATATAAAACTTAATTAAAACTCAGTTTGAATGTGAGCCGTCCAGATGCGCTCCAGTCAATTCCCACCTTTTTCCTTTAAATCTCACCCACTGGATCAGTTGACTTCTCATTTAAATCATTTTTATTTCATTTTTTATTGCATTTTCTTGCATAATTTATTTAAAATAGCAAAAAGCATCACAAAAATATTTTCTTTTGCTTTCTGACTTTAAATATTTTTCTCATTCCAAAAATGAATTTTATTTTATTTTTTGCATTAAAAAAGTATTTTTAAAATATTTAAATGTTATTTTTAATTAATTAAAGTCTTTTAATTAATTAAAAATACATTTAGGTTTCTAAAAATCACCAAAAAAATCATGAAACATCCCAATGCATTTAGAAACATTTTCAAACTCTTCACGCAAATTTCTTTTTAGGTTTGATCATAGTTTGCCAATTTTCTTTGAATTAAGGGTCATAAAAATCATATTTTTAAACCCTAACTTTGAAAAATCATTTCTGCCTAACAAAGAAGAGTTTGAAGTTGATTCTTTTTGCATTATGTTGCATATTGCATGAAGTTTATAGGTCATTTTCCTAATGAATATAGCTTGCATTTTCAAATTGATTTGCATTTTTCCTTTTGAACCACCCAAAAACCCTAGAAAACTTAGGAAAATCATAACTTTTGATTGGTTAGGCTTCTGATATTCTCCTTTGGGGTGTGACCTAATGTGGGAGTAGGGTTTGTTTGAACTTGATTTCAAATATCTATCATGTCATATGCTTCTGTTTTGTTCATTTGCATCCCATAATTCCATATAACCCTAATTTCTCATGTTCACTTGCATTCACCTTGCATATGCATCATTACATGAACTTGCCATGACATTTATTGCATTAATATGTCATATTAGACATCTTAGTACATGTTAGAACTTTGCTTGATCATTTCTCCATTCATTTGCTATGTTTAGCATTCATTTCATTCCATAAACTTTCATGTGTTTTCAAACTTCAAAGCATGCTTCCATTTGCATCTCATCTTTGTATGATCATGCATATGCATTTTGTATGCCTTTGCATCATATTACATGACATTTACATTCCATAAACACTTCTTACTTTGGTCATTTCATCTCATATCATCTTATTTCACTTCATTTCTTTATGCTTTATACCTTATGCATCCATACTAACTTTTCAGGTTTGGTAAGTTATTGTGGGAGGTGGTTTGCCTTCACTTCTCACTTCTTCTTATCTCTTTCATTTGCATTATTACTTGTCTTTTAAGTGAATTTTTTCACTTGTGTTCCATCTCCCTCACTTTCTTTCTTCAAGTTACTTATCTTCTCCAATGAAGTAAGTAACTTATTCTCTTGCTTCCTCCTCCTTTCATCTGCTTCTTCCATTGGTGGTTTCCTTGAAGATCTTTCTTAAGCCTCACAAACCATAGGACATCCAAGCATGATAATAATTAGGGTTGTGATTAGTCCCCCTTAGCTTTTTTTACTTTGAGTCTCCTTGAGTCTCTCTTCTCACCTCAATAATCAGAGACTAAACTCTTAAAGTTTTAGGACTTTAGAATTAGGGTTATGCATGCATCCTTCTCTTAGGATGGAGTGTATAACTTTAATCCTAAGTGTTAAAAATTTAATTTGTTTAAACCTCTTAATCAAATCACATTAATAATCATCAAGACTTTATCTTGTAACTTGGGCCTTACATTAGGGTTCTAATTCTTCCTTATGGTTAAGAAGGACTAACCCTAGTGTTTAATGGACAAGTCCCCCTCGAGTTGTATTACAAACCATAAAATCCATTTCTTAATCTCATCATTAATTAAAATCCACTTAATAAAGGCTTTGTTATATAATTAATTTAATCCCTAACCATGGATTAAGTTGAGGTATCTTCCTCAGCTTAAGTGTTCTCATCTATTATCCTTCTTTTAGGATGGTGTAATGAGTTCACTAATCCGTGATTAGAGATTAAACTCATTACTTAACACTAAACAAAAACACAAAAACATCTAAGTAATCACAAGTAGGTTAATAATCTTAATCCTACATCATCATGGCAATTAAGTTGAGATGCTTATCTCATACCTAAGTAGGCTCATTATCCCTAATCAGGGAGGATATAATGAGTTTACAAGCCCCTTGATTTAGGCTTAAGCTCATAATCCTATGCAAAATACCAAAAACAATAACAAAACTGAAAACACAAAAACAAACAATAATCGTCTCCTTCGGGATTCTTTTCTCATCACATTCACTCATAAACGGGAACTTGCTTCTTCCGTCTAATGCAAGACAATTAACACTCGATCCAGACGAGTCATACACTTGAGCATAGGCAAGCAAGCAGTTCACAGTCAATCCTTTCAGTCTCTTTGAGTCGAACTACGGTGTTCTGACTTCCTCATTGCACGAGAGGACACGTAGGCATAAATTAACTTTTATCGAACAAAAGTCTATTTGTCTTCCCCCTCTTTCAGCATTCTTTTCTAAGCCTCAGTCTTGAGCACCTCACTCACTTCTTTTTGCACTGACACTTGTATATTCTTTTCTTAGCTTTTGCACAAAGATAACACATACACTACCCCTTTAAACACAATCTTTTAAGCGTGGATCCCGTCGAGTACGACGGACAATCTGGGTGCTAATACCTTCCCAGGTTGTAACCAACCCCCTTTCTCAGTTTCTCTGGTTCGCAACCGTCTTATCCATCTTTTCCTAGGTTTATGCAGCATTACCTTTCCTTCGGGATAAAAATGCCTAGCTGGCGACTCTATTCAGTTCACTTCATTTTCTCTTTTCGCCGACTGTTCGCGTCTGTACCCTGTCTTGACCTGGTGTCTTTTCGGGGGAGTAACAACAGTGAACCATTTAAATTTAGGACATAAAGCATGTACAAAACACAAGGTGATGGCCTAGCAGAAAAAAGGAACAGTGAAAGGTTAAATAGACTGAATACTAAGAACATAATATTTTGATGTCCAAGAAAAAAAATTGATGATCCATTGGTTATAACTGAAGATGACAACATCATTGGCAAGGGTCTAACCCAATCAAGGTCATATTATTTTGATAATTGATGTTTAGGAACAACTATTCTGATTTTTTTAATGTACAATGTTACAATCATGATGTAATGTACTGATTTGTTATTTTGGAATAACATATGATCTACTAATGTAATGTACTGATGTGTTATTTTCGAACAACCTATGATGTAATGTACTAACGTGTTATCCTTCTTGACCATAATTATGGGTCATTATTATAGGTCTTTTTTTTTGTCACATTCTAAGTTTATCTTGTCTAAATTGATACATTTATTATGTGTAAAATTAGCAAAACTGCAAATTCAAAATTATATGACATAACTGAAACAAAACTTATCAATTCAAATCAAATGTCATAACAATTAAACATTACAAAAACTATTACACCAATGTGTTTTTCATACCAATTGAACACTACAAAATCATTGAAACAACAATACACCCAAATTAGGTCAATTCAACAACTACACCTAATGACAAAATACATGTTGAGCAATACTAAACTATAACACAAACAGTCTTCAACTTTCCATAAAATTCCTCTGACTTGAGCTTCATCTTCAACTTATGGTTCTTCTTCATTGATGATAAAGCTCCTTAAAAGTTTCCACAAATTGCATATCCCTCTCATCCTTACTCCATTCTGAAACCACCCCTTAAACATCATCATTCCCTTCTACAATTTCATCATCCCAAATGAACAAATTGCAAGTACCCTCATTTTTCCAAAACAAGCATCTCCAAAACAGTCTACCTTGATTCTTTCCCTTCTTACACATGTATGGAATCATAGAACCACTACATCCACACCTTTTCACTTCACGATTCGTAACACTCATGGAATGGTATGAGACAACCTTGTTTAACCTAGATGAAGATGACATGACGAAATAGAAGGAGGAGGAAGACGACTGTAAAGAAAAACTAAGCAGATTTGTAGAGATGAAGAACGAAGAAGATGTGTTTGAAGAGAATAGAAGAGGATTAAGGCTTTTATCGTGGCTTTTTTGTATTATGGAAAACAATTGTTACAATGTTTCTGACGTGGCATGAGATTAATACACACTTGGCATGTGATTGATACACAATTGGCATGCCACATCAGCCACCATTAGTGGAAACTAACGGGAGAAACTAAAGTTAGAGACAAAAAGCTTTCATAAGATCATTGTTTGAAGGAAAATTTTGGAGGGAACAAACTTGAAAGTTGGAATATTTGTAGGGACTTTATACATATTTAACCCTTAAAATTATTGAAGAAATAGAAGTGTCGTAAATATTAGTATAAATAAATATTTATAATTATTTTATTGTATTAGTATAAAGTCCATTAAATAAATTTATTAGGTTTAAATTTATATCTATTTAATTAAGTATATTCTATTATTATATATTATAACTTTGAAATATATTTAAAATATTTTTTCTAGATGGTATCATAATCTATTTTAGGTTTATTGTTGGACTTCCTGCAATGTTAAAGTTTCAGGCTCATTAAGGCCTGAGTGTGAGAGTGTGAGGGAGTGTGTTTGAATTTTCCCTTTATTGTGCTTCATACCTAGTCGTCTAATTGCAGAATTTGGCTTGACTTTATTACATCCTCCAACACCTATATTGTGTTGGATCTGAATGGGTGGATTTAGTCTCACATTGCTCAAAGATATGACATATGTAGTTTTTATAAAGCTTGGGCAACTATTACCTTATAAGATGGTTTCGAAGGGACGAGTTAGGTGTCTATCATATCCCAAATTTGTCCTACTTGTATAATTACCTTCATTTGTTTCTGTCTACTAACCATTATTAAAAAATCTATGAATATCTTGCTTATGCATTCATTTTCTTGTTGTAGAAATCCAAATGTTGCAAGAATGAATTGAGGTTCATTTAAGGTTATCATGCCAAGTGTGTGTAGTAATGTTTCATTTCAGTTGGGTGTAACCTAATATTGGTTAAGGAAGAAGATATTGCTTCACTCTCAAGTTAGATTTGTCATTGATCAGTGCCATATATCTGAAGATCATCAATTCATTTCAAACCAGGGTGTTGTATAAGTTCAAATTCATCTAATGAAGTAAAGTTGTAAGGTCAAGTCGTTTGGTCTATATTTCAAGTCATTTGAAAGTTGTAAACACCCCAAATTTGCCCTCACCCATTCACACCATGGCTTGTGATCATTTCATATGCATAAACACAACCATACCATCTCACATTACATTTTTGATTCACTGCATGGATTCTAAGTCATCTGCATTTAGGGTTTGTGATCTGAGCAATCCAAGAGCCTTTTGAGCCACTCCAAAGGTCATCAATCACTTCAAAGGGGTATATGTGTGTTCAAGCATCATATTATATCCTCTCAAAGTCATGAATGACAAAGAATCACAAGAACTGGAAATGGTGTGGAAGCAGAGCCAGGCTTGACTGCACAGTTGACCTAAAATTAGGGTTTTGGTTTCGGAGGCCATAACTCCAAATTTTTTGGTCATTCTTGTTTCTATTGGTCTTTATATGGTATAGGGAGTATGCATATCAATTTTCATGAAGAAATTCCATGGGGAAGTCATCTGATCAAGAGTTGACTTTTCAAGCAAGTCAGTGCAAAATCAGGGCATCTGAGGCCCCCAATGACCCAACCAAGGGGTGATCTTCATCATTTTGAGTGTATATGATCTTTATTTGATCATGAAAGAAGGTTGAAGTTCACAAAATTCAAGAATTACAAGTTTTTGCAAAGTTGACTTTTTAGGGCATGGTTGACTTTTAATGAAATGTCATTTTATGCAACTTTTTCAACCCTTGCTTTTTGATCTAAAAATGCTTCAAATGGAAAAACTTTGGTCATGAAAGTTGTATATTAGATCTTTCCCTTTTCAAAAAGTACAAGAACATGACCTAATTCATTTTGGATCAAAAGTTATGGTGTGTCAAAGTTGGCAAAAATCACTAATTTTCAAAATATGCACCAAATGGAAAACTTGCAAAAACTTTGTACCAAGGCATTTGTGACTTCTAATTCATGTCTAACCATCACACAAACATCACATGTGACCTAAAGTTCAGAATGGACCAAGATTTTCTCATGTTTCATGGTTTGTATAGCAAGATCTTTCCATATGAACCAAAAGGGAACCAAGTTGCAAAATCATCATAACACTTCCATCCACTTGTTGCCTTGGATGCTGAACCAACCCTAGCCTTTCCCCTCACCATGCTGCGCCAGCCCATACACTTGTACTAGCCTAGAACACAACCCATGCTTCTCTTACACAAGAGTGGACTTTTTGCAAAAGTTAGCACACATATCACAGCAGGCCAAGTCACATCCACTGACCAATAGCATTTGTTTATACAAAGAAAATGCTAACCATTTCACATAACAAGCCAGCCTGAAAACTCACCACAACACACATTCACAAACTCTCTCCAACTTGCATTTTCCTTCGAATCTGATTCCACAAGCCATAAACACTCAAACAAACTCCACTAATCATCTCACCATGCTTCATTGAACCAAAACCAACAAGACATAAGCCTGAAACCAACAAGAACTCAGCTTCCCCATTTTTCACTCTCAAAGCCAAAGCTTTCGAAACTCATTCCACAGGCCACAAACACTTGAACAAACTTCACAAACCTTCTCCACTCATCATCCTGATCACAAAGAACCCCTCACCTTTGCCTGAAACTGCCTAAATCACAAACACCATTCTCACCTGAGCTTGAACAGAACCTGTTCAATCTCCCTAACCAGCCAGCATAAACTTCTTCTAAGCATCCAAACATCATCAAGGGGTCACAAGGAGTGGTTTGCATCAAAGGAAGGGGTCAGAAAGTTGCAAGATTGAAAGCTTCGAAACTCAGGTAGCTCAAGAACATTTTTTCCAGAAATCCTTTTTTAAGTTCTTAAGTTGTTATTCATGCTTCCCTGATCATAAATATGTCATTGGTTTTGAAAATGGTGGAAAAATAAGGATTTAATCGTGTTCTGAAAGTCTTTCCCTAAAATTTTGTTTGTTTCGATTCACGAGTTTGATGAAATATAAATGAGTTTTGGCTTGGGGTTTTGATTCAGTGAAGTGTGGGAGTCATTTCTGTGTTGTTAGATTTCATTTTAGTTGTGTTTTGAGGATTTTAGGGATTTTCAGGTGGGGTTCCCACCGGAGAAGACAACCGGAGGTCTTCTCCGGCCACCTGAAAATCATTAGGGCTTTAATCAGGTCATTAATGGGCATTTGAATTTCGTGCGTTGGATTGGCTGACTTGTTTGACTTCGCGCGTGCACGTGTGGCTCAGATGCATCCATTAAACCCTAACCATAATTAATTAATTCATAATCCTGTTTAAGTCAAGTTTGAATGTGGGCCTTTGATCTGCGCGCGCAGTCAACCCTTTCCTGGCCAGACTCAATCCCAGCCATCCATCCAGCATACTTCCATTTATTTTGATTTTAATTTCATTTTTTCTCATTTAATTTGTACAATTTATTTAAAATAGCAAATATTATTTAAAAATTATGAAACTTTTTGTCAAGAGTTTCATTAATTTTTAGAACACAAAAATATTTTTATTTTCATTTTTAGCATTAAAAAAGTATTTTTAAATATTTAAAAGTTTATTTTTAATTGATTAATGAATATTAATTTATTAAAAATACTTTTAGGTATTTAAAAATCACCAAAAAATTCATGAAATGTTTTAAGACATTTAGAAACATTGTCCAACTTTCAAACCAAATTTCTTTTTTGATCTTGATGCATTTTGAGAATTTTTCATTGAATTAAAATCATTTTTATGCATTATTTTGATCCAAACTTCCAAAAATCATTTCTGCCTAACCATGAAGAGTTGGACCTTGATTCTTTTTGCATTGCATTGTGTTTAGCATGTAGTTTGTGAGATCAAATGGCCATGTTTTGATCTTTCATTTTCAATTTGTTTGGTAATTTTCTTGTTTAGGAACCCTAAAACCCTAGGAAACTTAGAAAAACCATAACTTGAATTTGGTTAGGAGTTGAAACCTCTCCTTTGGGCAGTGAGTTAGTATGGGATTAGGGGTCCTTTGAGTGCATTTTCAATTTTTTGTAATGTTGTTTGCTTCTGATTTTGGTTTGTGTTTGATGTATTGTTCATAAACCCTAGTTTGGGCTTTCATATGCATCCACCTTGCATTTTCTTGCATGACATGACTTGCCATGACATTCCATGCCTCCATTTGATTCATTTAACATCATAAGACATATTGAAAGCATGTTTGATCATTGTATCTTGCATTTGTCATGTTGTATGCCATATGCATTCCATAACTTTCCATGTATGTTCATGTGTCTTAACTTGCTTCATTTGCATTCATAAGCTTGTATGATCATCTCCATTTGTTGTCTCATGTTTGTATCACTTCATAGCATCATTATCATCATAAACATGCTTCTGGTTTTGATTTACATCATACCATTTCATCTCATTTTGCATTGCATTGCACTTTCTTTTCTAACTTTTCAGGTGGTAAGTGGCTTTGAGAAGTGAATTTGCCTGCACTTCTCATAACTTCTCTTCATCTCTCTTTTGCATCCATGCTGCATTTTTATATGTGTTTGAGATTGAGCTTGCTCATTCCTCCTCTTCCCACTTTCTTTCTTCAAGTGACTTGACTTCTTGAATGAAGCAAGTTGCTTTGCTTCTTTTGATCCTTTCATCTGCTTCCTGGTGGTTCCATTGAAGATTTCTTTCTAAAACCTCACCAACCATAGGAACAACCAAGCATGACAATGATTAGGGTTTTGATTAGTCTCCCCCCTTAGTTTTCACCTTTGTGTCTCTTTTGAGTCATCTCTTCTCATCTCATAATCAGGGACTAAACCCTAAAGGCTTTAAGGCTTTGTGATTAAGCTTATGCCTGCATCCTTATCTTAGGATGGAGTGTATAACTTTAGTCCTAAGTGTTAAACCCTTAATGTGTTTAACTCCTTTAATCAATTCACATAATAATCATCAAGACATCACACTTGTAACTTGGGCCTTGCATTAGGGTTCTAATTCTTCCTTAATTGGTTAAGAAGGACTAACCCTAGTGTTAATGGACAAGTCCCCCTCAAGTTATCTTACAAACCATAAAACTCACTTCATCATCATATCACTAAATAAAATCCACTTAATCAAAGGCTTGTTTTGTCATGAGTTTAATCCCTAATCATGGATTAAGTTGAGGAGTTTTCCTCAGCTTAAACATTCTCATCTATTATCCTTCTATTAGGATGGTGTAATGAGTCTGTTTAATCCCTGATTATGGCTTAATCTCATTACTTAACACTAAACAAAAACAACAAAAACATCTAATTAATCACAAGTAGGTTAATGATCTTAATCCTACATCAGGGTGATTAAGTGTGAGAAGATGACTTCACACCTAAGGTATTCTCATTACCCCTAATCAGAGGGAAGATGTGGTGAGTTTACTAACCCATTGGTTTAGGCTTAAGCTCATTAACTTATGACAAACTTTCAAAAGCAATAAAAGACTGAAAACACAAAAACAAACAATAATCGTCTCCTCCGGGATTCTTTTCTCATCATCTTCACTCATAAAACGAGAACTTGCTTCCTCCGTCTAATGCAAGACAGTTTGCATCTGTGCCAGACAGATCACACACTTGAGCATAGGCAAGTAAGCAGTTCACAAGTCAATTCATCTTTCAGTCTCTTTGGGTCGAACTACGGTGTTCTGACTTCCTCATTGCACGAGAGGATACGTAGGCATAACTTAACAGTTATCGAACAAAAGTCTCTGTATATTCCCCCTCCTTTCAGTTTCATTCTTTAGCCTCATGATCTTGAGCATCTTATTCCTCTTCTTACACTGACACTTGTACATTCTTTTCCAGCTATTTTACACACAAATTGCACTGACACTACCCCTTTAAAACAAAAATCTTTTAAGCGTGGATCCCATCGAGTACGACGGACAATCTGGGTGCTAATACCTTCCCAGGTTGTAACCAACCCCCTTTCTCAGTCTCTCTGGTTCGCAACCGTCTTATCCATGTCTTTCTAGGTCTATGCAGCATTGCCTTTCCTCCGGGATAAAAATGCCTAGCTGGCGACTCTATTCATTCTCCAGTGAGTTCACGGCTGTATGTTCTCATTGTCCCTTTCGCCGACCGTTCGCGTCTGTACCCCATTTGACCCGGCTTCATTTGGTGGGAGCGACAGCTTGGCGACTCTGCTGGGGACCCTTATACTGCAACCAGGGCTTCTGGTTCTTTTTGTGGGTTCCTCCTAGAGCTTGATTGGTTTGTGTTTATTGGGGTGTTATGTGCTTATTTGTGTTTGTATTTATTTTTGCTTTATGTACAGTTGTTTACTGCTTTCTTTATAGCTTTGCATTATATCATACTGTCATACTGTGCTGCTGGCTGGATCTATTTGTTTGCTTTGGTGGGTGGGTGTTCTACTGAGAGTTAAGATCCTATACCTGGGATCTGAGTGACACCTAGGCTAGAGTGAATCATATTCTTTCCCATTCCATCTCGGTCTGGTGCGGGAATATGAAACACGGTTCAGATATGGGTTTCTTCTTGAGAACTCTGTGTTGCAGATTTCCTGCAATGCTAGGGCTATCTGGGAAGCCTGCTAAGTCTGAATGACCTTTAGTATTGACCTTCAGAAACTGAGGTGAATTAGAGGAGGAATTGTTATGGTTATTGTAAACACTGTACCTCCGGGTTAGAAGTGTTTACACTTCTCATAACTGATCCAAGTCTGAGGATCCTTGTTTTAGAACACCACCTGTGAGGGGGTTGGGCTGTTTACAGGTTTGCAGGTACCCTTGGCCTCAACATACCCTGTTACTTTGTTTGATTAAGAATACTCCATGTTGGAACAGTTCTCGTGATTCTAAACCCTGGACATGTGGCTCTTTATTTGAGCCCCCCACCTTGGTTACTGGATTTATAGACCTCCATCTGGATTTCTTGAACATACTTGGACCTATATCAGAGCATTTGATCAGATCCAGCTCAGTCACAAACCCTTGCATATCATTTGCATACATCCTCATTGCATCATATTGACATTTGTTTATTTGTGTTTCAGGGTATCCATCTTCATTTTTGGCATTGGTTTTGACCCCATCATCAGTATTGACCTATCTTCATCAGCATCTGCTTCAGTTATCAGCTATCTACTTCAGTCACCTGCATCAGCCAGTCAGTGGCCCATCTTCAGTGCCATCATCAACACCTGTCTCAACTCATCCTCAACATCATGGCACCTAAAAAGAGTAACATCACCTACCACTTCTTCCAGCCAGAGCTAGCTGACATCAGGAGGATTCAGACCCTGATCACTCCAGACCATATACCACTGTTCAGGGAACACTATGGGGATATACTTGATGTGGTTATGGATTTGGACCCTTCACAGAGGAGCCTGATTCACACGTGCCTTCAGTTTTATGATCCCCCACTGAGGTGTTTCACTTTTCAGGACTTTCAGCTGGGCCCTTTATTGGAAGAATACTCATCATTAGTTGGTATACCTATCAGGGGTGGAATCCCTTTCAACCCTGAGATGGTCTGTCCTGGTAATGAAGAGGTAGCAAAGGCTTTGCATCTGGAACCAATTCTGATTGGGCAGCATATGACTTCTAAGGCTGGAATCCTTGGCCTGCATCTGGATTTCTTGATCTCTCAAGCTACCCTGAGAGCTTCTTTAGGAGAGTGGAAAGCAGTCTGTGCTTTATTGGCCCTGAGCATATATGGGATCATATTATTTGCAGATGAGCCTCGATTCATTAGCAAGAATGCAATCCACCTTTTCATCCTGAAGAACCCAGTGCCCACTTTATTGGGGGATCTCTACTATTCAGTGCATCAGAGGAATGAAAAGCAGAGGGGAAGATTAGTGAGGTGTTGTGCTCCTTTGTTCCATACTTGGCTTCTCAGGCATTTACCCAAGACAGATGCATTTTTGAATCCTCATCAGCAGAGAAACTGGGCTAGAAGACTCACTGCCCTGACTTCAGCTGATATCAGGTGGTGCACTCAAAGCGCAAAGGGCAGGGATATCATCACCAGCTGTGGGCATTTTCCCAATGTGCCCCTAATAGGAGTTAAGGGTAGTATTAATTACAACCCTCTGCTGTTCAAAAGGCAACTGGGCTATGCACTGGTCCACACTCCCAAGGCACAAGACTTGGCTGAGACTCTTTATTGTGAGAACAAGCCTAATCTGGCTATTGTTAGGCAGGCAGCCTGGGCTTGTGAAAATGTTCAAACTAAGGGAGTAACCATTCTGGGGAAGTGCAACAATGTAGCATCAGCACAATACTATGAATGGTCCCATGCCAGGGCTCAATTCTCTGGAATGCCCTTTACCATGGAGGATATGCCTGGACCATCCTCAGCACCACCCCTTGCCACTGTCAGTTTGGAGGAGTTTGAGGGTTTGAGAGAGAGAAATGAGAAGTTGACTCAAGCTTTGCAGAAGACCCTCCGGGAGAGGAGTGATGGTAGGAGAGATATTGAGAAGTTAGAGAAGTTGAAAGTGGAGCATCTGGCTAAGATTGAGAGGTCTGAGGATTATATCAAGAAGTCTAGGGCTGGAGAACAAATCCTGAAGAATGCTTGCAAGGAAGCCCAATTCCAGAGAGCCAGGACAGACTTGTATCTGAAGGAGAGTCAAGCAAGGTGGGTCAGGATCACCGAGGCTCGTACTCTAGAGGATAAAAGGGTCCAGGACAAGATAGAGCAACTGGAAGCTAGTGCAAAAGAGCAGCAGGAAGCCCTGGCAGCAGCCTAGAGGGAGATATCAGAGCTGAAGATCAGAGCTGGAGTGAAGAGGTCAAAGGACCAAAGTCAACACAAGAAGCTAACTGCAGCTGTTACTACCCGGAACCTCCTTATCAGGAATCTCACGGAGCGTCCAGCTGATCCTGTGACCGAAGCACTTCTCAAGGAAGTTCGGGAGGATGAGTTTGGTCTTGGTGTTTGACTATTTGCTTGTTGTTGCTTTTATTCCATGTACTTTTATTTTCTTGTAATGTGTTTTGACCCCTCAGAGGGCTTGTACTTGTAAACAAACTATGTGCCATTTGCCTTTTGTAATATATGTATTAGTTTGTTCCATCCGAGTTTACTTCGAAAGCAACATCAACAGCATCTTCAAGGGTCTGGAAGGGTCAAAACTGAATGCCAAGCCGGATACCTTGAAAACAAATAAGCATACTGCATTGCATGCTAACTCTTTGTTTTGTTTTGTAGGTTTTTGTTTTATTGTTGCTAACTCTGTTGTGATGTTCAGGAACTATTGCTCGACGCCGAGTATTTCCCCTCAACCGTCCGCACCGATATCCAACCCGTAACAACCTTCCGGGCATACAAATGGATCAGGTACAACAGGACCTTGCAGAAGTCAGAAATCAAATGGCAAACGAAAGATTGGAAATGAGAACCCAGATGACGCAGTTTATGGAAGTTATGAACAACATGGCTCAGAGCCAAGAAAGATTGAGAGCCATGATGGAAAGGCAGAATCAAGAAGATCCACATATAGGGACTGCTGGCACCAGCAACAATGAAAGGGTCCAACCTCATGTCAATCCCCCTGTATTTGGCCCCCACCTTCATCCAGAGGTCAATATTCCTGCAAATGTTCAAGGGACTGCCACTGCAGGTAGGGTGCTGCAAGAAGACCCTCAAGAGGATCAGTTCACAGTAATAGGTGCTGGGGAGGAAGCTTATGACAGAAGGCTGGATAAGATAGCTGAGAAGTTAAGATCCTTGGAGTCCCAAAACTCTTTAGGTTTTGATGTTATGGACATGGGCTTAGTAGACGGGGTCAGGATTCCCCATAAGTTTAAGCCTCCTTGTTTCGAAAAATACAATGGGACTTCATACCCCCGGACCCACTTGCAATCATTTCTAGGGAGGCTGAAGGCCTACACCATGGACGAGAAGCTCTGGATGTTCTATTTTGAGGACAGCTTAACTGGAGCGTCAAGGGAATGGTACTCTCATCTGACAAGAGCAACTATTAGGTGTTGGAAGGACCTGGCAGAGGCCTTTATCAGACAGTATCAGTATAACTTAGATATGGCACCCAACAGGACCCTCCTAATGGGAATGTCACAGTCGTCAAGAGAAAGTTTCCGAGAATATGCCCAGAGATGGAGGCAATTGGCTGCTGCTGTTCAGCCACCTATGTCAGAGAGGGAAATGGCAGATATGTTTATGAACACCCTTCAGGGAACATATATTGACAGGCTGGCTGCTTTCTCTTCCACTAGCTTTGCAGATGTTGTCATAGCTGGAGAGAGAATTGAGAGCCTGTTAAAGATGGGCAAAATTTCTGACAACGGTGCTAGCTCGTCCAGCAATACAAGGAAGCCTTTTGCAGGCCCAAGAAGAACTGGCGAGACCAATGCCATCCACACCAACAGGGGCAGACCTCAATATGTTCATAGGTCTGTGGCAGCAGTCACCATTCCCGCTCCAGCTCATCTACAACCAGCCTATCAACCTCCGCAGCAAAATTATCAACAACAACCTCAGTACCATCAACAAGCTCAGTATCCTCCGAGAAACTACAACAACACCAACAACACCAATCAGCAAAGACCATTCCAACAGAGACCTTCTCAGGCCAATAGGGTAATCGATCCGATCCCTATGCCATATGCTACATTACTGCCACAACTCCTGAAACTCAACCTAGTTGAGCTAAGGACGTTGGCACCTCCAGATCCTAATAGTCTACCCAGGAATTATGACTCCAACGCCAGATGTGCTTTTCATTCAAATGCGCCTGGCCACAGTACAGAAAAGTGCAGAGCCTTGCACATGAAGGTACAAGACCTGGTAGACTCTAAAGCTCTGAACTTCGCACCACCACCCAATGTTAACAAGAACCCTATGCCAAACCATGGTGGTCCCAGAATCAATGTTATTGAAGAAGACAAGCCGTCTTATTTAATAACCAGTGTGGGTCAGATTCGGACACCGTTGGTAGAGATTAAGGCTCAACTCCTCGAATGTCAAATGTTCCCGGGATGTGAGCTAGGGTGCGCTTATTGCAACATTTCAGTGAATGGTTGTGATAACTTGAGGGACGGCATAAATGGTCTCATCCGGAGTGGCCTGCTTCAAATTACAACATCAATTCCAACAAATCCAGCAATCTCATCAGCAACAATTCCGGTATCTCCTACAACTGCAACAACCATTGTTCCCGACAACTCTTCGGCTTCATCAACAAATGTTTCATCTGTCACTTCGACTGACCAGATATCAACAAATATTCCTGCTACAACTTCAGCACCACTCCATTTTGAAACTCCTACAACAACAACACCCATCCTTCCGACAATGTCTCTTACAACATCAGCAACAAATCATGAAGATGTCTCAACCGTTACCATTTATTACGATCCTGAGAATAATTCTGCTTACAACTCACAAAGTGCTACTCCCATCAGAGCACCAGTCACGATATACTATGATCCACAGACTATCACAATTCCTTCCGCAGCTGCAATCAGTCCAGTCACTATCACGGTGCCTGGACCAGTACCTTATGAAAGCAGTAATGCCATCCCATGGCATTACGGCTCTGACCTGTACTGCGAAGGACAAAAAATCACTTTTGAATCATCAACCCCTGCACCACAAATAGACAATGTGGGAGGAGGCGGAGGCTTCACTCGAAGCGGACGTCTCTTTGTTCCACAAATTCAAAGACCCACTGCCGAAGCAGAAGCTGCTGCCAAGGCAAAAGGAAAAAGCTTGGTGCAGGAAGAGCAGGTTGTTAAAGAAGCTTTGAAAACGCCCTTTGATCAAGAAGTTGATGAGTTCATGCGAATCATCAAGAAAAGTGATTACAAAATAGTGGATCAGCTTCATCAGACGCCTTCCAAGATTTCAATCCTATCATTGCTTATGTGCTCCGAGGCCCATCGGAATGCACTACTAAAAGTCTTGCACGCAGCTTATGTGCCTAAAGAAATCACTGTCAATCAGTTGGAAGCGGTAGTTGGAAAT
Organism: Lathyrus aphaca; assembly: GCA_963966055.1. NCBI lineage: Eukaryota > Viridiplantae > Streptophyta > Magnoliopsida > Fabales > Fabaceae > Lathyrus > Lathyrus aphaca. The sequence goes on from OZ014520.1 coordinate 185,754,460, forward strand.
GTTAATTCTAGTCATGGGCTAGGGTTCACCAACACTGATTTGACTACGGAAGGCCGCAACCATAACAAGGCTTTGCACATAACCATGGAATGTAAAGGTGCAGTCCTTTCCCATGTGCTGGTAGACACGGGGTCATCCCTCAATGTCTTACCTAAAAAAGCCCTTGTGAAGCTAGAGTATGACGGATTGGCGTTACAACCCAGCAACCTGGTGGTGAGAGCCTTTGATGGTTCTAAGAGATCGGTTCTGGGTGAGATTGAGCTGCCTATAACGATTGGCCCGCAAACTTTCAAAACGACCTTCTATGTGATGGATATACAGCCTGCCTACAGCTGTCTATTGGGTAGGCCATGGATTCACGCCGCTGGCGCCGTGACCTCAACCCTTCACCAGAAGTTAAAATTCGAGTGGGAGGGTCAAGTCGTTACTATCTGTGGAGAGGAGGATATTTTTGTCAGCCACCTGGCTACCTATAAATACATTGAGATGGATGGGGAGATCCACGAAACAATGAGTCAAGGGTTTGAGGCCTTGAACGTAAATGAAACATATGTTGTACCTGGAACCTCAATGACATCATACCAACAAACCCGGAAGGTTGTTGAGGAAGGAAGCGCCCAAGGCTGGGGCAAACTGTTATCGGTGGAGAAGAAAGAGGATAGATTTGGGTTGGGTTACAAACCAACTCAACAAGATCAAGCAGAGGCTGCAAAAGAGCCCAACTTTGTTAGTGGGGGGATGCTCACCCCTGATGCTGTCAACAATTTGGAAGACGAGGATGAAAGAGACCGCGACCTGGAGAGTTGGATTCATCCAAAGATCCCGGGGAGCAGTATCTCGAACTGGTCTTCCTAGGAAATTATAAGAGTTACTCATGCAGAGTAATTATTATTTTCTGTATTTCTATAGCATGCATCAAAGTCTTGCATCTTGCCCAAGATGACAAGACTCATTTTGTAATCGGGCCATCTGTACTTTTTGTGCAACAAGATTAATCAATGAAATATCAGACATCTTTTTGCAAATGAGTCTTTTCTTTTCCGCTCACCGTTTTTCCATTTTTCTTTTTGTACAAAAAATAAATGGCAATGTTTTCAAAATGACAACTTTATTTCACTTTTCTAAACAAGATTAAAATCAAATCACTAAAATGAACAAACTGAACCCTTGCAGAGTGTGCCTTCCAGACAACACCGACAACAGCACGGCTATGACTTCGTATGACTTTGACAATCCGATCAATCAAGCTGATGAAGGGGTTGAAGAAGAATATGAGCTTCCTGAAGAGCTAGCCAGGTTGTTAAGACAAGAGGAAAAGGTTATTACTCCTCACCAGGAGGAGGTTGAAACGATTAATCTTGGTACAGATGAAGACGTGAAAGAAGTTAAAATCGGGGCCTGCCTACAAGACTCAGTAAAGAGACAACTGATTGACCTGCTTCAAGAGTATGTGGACGTGTTTGCTTGGTCTTATCAAGATATGCCAGGGTTGGACACCGACATTGTTGTGCACAAGCTGCCTTTGAGAGAAGAATGCCCGCCGGTTAAACAGAAACTGCGTCGTACTCGCCCGGACATGGCAATGAAAATCAAGGAAGAGGTACAAAAGCAATGGGACGCCGGGTTCCTTGCTGTAACTAGCTATCCACCGTGGGTTGCTAACATAGTGCCTGTGCCCAAGAAAGACGGCAAAGTAAGAATGTGTGTTGACTACCGGGATTTGAACAGAGCCAGCCCGAAAGATGACTTCCCTTTACCTCACATTGATGTATTAGTGGATAATACGGCTCAGTTCTCGGTATTCTCCTTCATGGATGGATTTTCAGGATACAATCAGATTAAAATGTCACCTGAAGACATGGAGAAGACAACCTTCATCACACCCTAGGGCACGTTCTGCTACAAGGTAATGCCATTTGGGCTCAAGAATACCGGTGCAACATATCAACGGGCTATGGTGACATTATTCCACGATATGATCCATAAAGAAATCGAATGTTATGTGGATGACATGATTGCCAAGTCCCTCACCGAAGAAGACCACCTGGTAAATCTGCTGAAGCTATTCAAGCGTCTGAGGAAGTACCAACTGAAGTTGAACCCCAACAAATGCACATTCGGGGTGCGATCCGGTAAGCTACTGGGATTTATTGTGAGTGAGAAAGGGATTGAGGTTGACCCTGATAAAGTCAAAGCTATTCAAGAAATGCCTGCACCAAAGACAAAGAAGGAAGTTCGAGGGTTCTTAGGTCGATTGAACTACATTTCACGGTTCATATCTCACCTTACAGCAACCTGTGAACCCTTGTTCAAACTACTAAGGAAAGAGCAAACGGTCAGGTGGAACGAAGACTGCCAGAAGGCTTTTGACAAGATCAAGGAATACTTACAAGAGCCTCCAATCCTTATGCCTCCAGTTGAAGGAAGACCTCTAATAATGTACTTGACAGTATTAGAAGAGTCAATGGGGTGTGTGCTGGGCCAGCATGACGAGTCTGGTCGAAAAGAGTATGCAATATACTACCTAAGCAAAAAGTTTACCGACTGTGAACAACGTTATTCACTGCTCGAGAAAACTTGCTGTGCTTTAGCGTGGGCTGCTCGCCGACTGAGACAGTATATGTTGACCCACACTACTCTACTGATCTCAAAGATGGACCCAGTTAAGTACATATTTGAGAAGCCAGCTCTTACCGGACGGTTTGCAAGATGGCAAATGATTCTCACAGAATATGACATTCAGTACACTTCTCAGAAAGCCATCAAGGGCAGCGTATTGTCTGAATATCTTGCTGAGCAACCTATTGATGATTACCAGCCTATGAGATTTGACTTCCCTGATGAAGACATCATGTTCATAAAAGCAAAAGATCATGAAGAGCCTGTTCACACTGAAGGGCCTGACCCGGAAGAAGAGTGGACTATGATGTTTGATGGGGCTGTTAATATGAATGGTCGTGGTGTTGGTGCAGTACTCATTACACCTAAAGGAGTTCATATGCCTTTCTCGGCAAAACTCACTTTCAACTGCACTAACAACGAAGCTGAATACGAAGCTTGCATTATGGGTCTTGAGGAAGCCATTGACCTCAGGATCAAGACTTTTACCGTGTTCGGAGATTCAGCTCTGGTAATCAATCAAACCAACGGCAAATGGTACACCCATCAAGATCATCTGATACCTTACAGGGATTATACAAGGAGGTTATTGACTTTCTTTACAACAGTCAAGCTTGAGTATATCCCTCGGGACGAGAATCAGTTTGCAGATGCTCTGGATACCATTTTGTCCATGATCAAAGTTCAGGCTGCCAACTTTGTACCTCAGATCTCAGTGTCCAGACTTGACAGACCAGCATATGTGTTCGCAGCAGACATTGTCAAAGATGATAAGCCTTGGTTCCATGACATTAAGTGCTTCTTGGAGGATCAAACATACCCACCTGGGGCATCTTCCAATGATAAGAAGACTTTGAGAAGGCTTGCTGGTAGTTTCTTTCTAAACACTGATGGTTCCCTGTACAAGAGAAACTTTGATATGGTACTCCTCAGATGCGTCGACAGAACAGAAGCGGACTTGTTAATGCATGAAGTACACGAAGGATCCTTTGGTACCCATGCGGGAGGGCATGCCATGGCTAAGAAATTGCTAAGATCAGGCTATTACTGGATCACAATGGATGTTGATTGTTGTGCCTACACCAGAAAGTGCCACAAATGCCAGATCTATGCAGATAAGGTGCATGTGCCTCCCAATCCTTTGAATGTAATGTCTTCACCCTGGCCCTTTGCTATGTGGGGCATTGACATGATTGTCAAGATTGAACCAACTGCTTCGAATGGCCATAGATTCATCCTGGTCGCCATTGACTATTTCACCAAGTGGGTCGAAGCAGCTTCCTATGCCAATGTTACAAGACAAGTGGTAGCCAGATTTCTGAAAAGAGATATCATCTGTCGATACGGAGTTCCCGAGCGAATCATTACTGATAATGGTTCCAATCTAAACAACAAGATGATGGCAGAGCTATGTCGGGACTTCAAAATCCAACACCACAACTTTTCTCCTTACAGGCCAAAGATGAACGGCGTTGTTGAGGCAGCAAATAAAAATATCAAGAAGATTGTGCAGAAGATGGTAGTCACTTACAAAGACTGGCATGAGATGCTACCTCTTGCCTTGCATGGGTACCGCACGTCAATCAGAACATCCACCGGGGCAACACCGTATCAGCTTGTGTATGGTATGGAAGCAGTCCTACCTGTCGAAGTTGAGTTACCCTCTCTACGGGTACTAATGGATGTTAAGCTGAACGAAGCAGAATGGGTTCGGGCCCGATACGAACAACTGAGTCTGATCGAAGAGAAAAGATTGGCTGCAATCCGTCATGGGCAGTTATATCAGAGAAGAATGAAGAAAGCCTTCGATCAGAAAGTCAGGCACCGAGAGTACCAAGTGGGAGATCTTGTGCTGAAAAGAATCCTCCCTCCTCATACAGACCACAGGGGCAAGTGGACTCCGAATTATGAAGGACCATTCGTGGTAAAGAAAGTTTTCTCTGGTGGAGCACTGATGCTCAGCACCATGGATGGTGAAGATTTCCCGTCCCCTGTGAATTCGGATGCAGTTAAAAAATACTTCGCATAAAAAATGACCCGCTGGACATAAAAACAGAATGTAAGTCCAGGCAAAAATAGGGCATCCTGGCGAGTCAAAAACAGAATAAAAGACTCGGGAAAAAATAAGAGAAAATAAACAAAAAAAATGTACACCCGCTGAGTTGAAAAGCCGCATTGGACAGCTCAGGCAAAAATGGGTATCCCGATGGATTGAAAACCCGAAAGGGCGATCCATGCAAAATAAGGGAATAGGCGAACAACTGCGTTCTGAATTCGTCTGTATCACTTACAACTTGGTAAGCTTCGAAAGGATCAAGCTTCAATCAGACTTAGCCTCCTTCAGAAAGCAAGACGAGAAGAGCGTCAAAAGTCATACGAGTCATAGCAAAAGAGGAAGCTCCTTAAAGCGTCATCAACATTGCCAGCATTTTGTTTCTCAATTTGTAACAATCTCCTCATTCCAGGGGATTTGTTTCTTCGACTGTATCTCGCCAATTCAGGGCATATGAATTAATAAAATCAGATTTTCAGTCATGTCTCGTCTTGTACATTTTTTATTTATTTGCAAAAAATGTCTGATGTCTTAAAGAAAAAACTGACTGCATGAATACAGATGCTTATCTTCGAAAATATAATAAAAGTCGCGTGCTCGCAGGAAATATACTTACTCTCAGAAGTGTCTAAACTCCTATGACGGAATCCAGTAAAGGATACCTCGGGATTACTTGTGCGTTTCTCTATCTTTTCAGGATTGCAGGAATCCAGAACGCAACTTGGGGCATGTAAGCTTCATCCCAACAAGCTGACAGATCAACACTCAGCCTTAGCACCCGAAGTGCCATTTCCCCAGCTGAGTTGCCACTTATCACTCCTCCCCATCAGAGTTGCCAGGCATCACTTCTCCAACAGGGCAGTGCTAGAAGGCGCCCGTATGCCCGGCTGAGTCAAGAATCCACCTCAACAGAACTTCTAGGGAGGTCTTTCAGTGATCTCTCTTTCTCCCCAGCCGAGTTACCATTTCTTCCTTAGCCGAGTACCAAAGTCAGGGAACCATCTCCCCACAGAGTTTCAGCCTCTATCCAGAAGAGCAACGAACGAAGGAATCACAACAGAGTGGAGAAAGCTTCTACAAACCCCAGCTGGGTCTCTCATTTATTGGAATAGGTCTATCATTGACCCATTTCCCCAAGCAGAAACATCTCATTGGATCTACCAATGATCTCATCCCCAGCTGGGATGTCCACTTCAAGCAGATCGGTCGAAGATCGTCGTAGTAACGGGGCCCGGATCCCGGCTTGGCACCTTTCGCATAACCATAGCATTCGCATCATATTCACCCACAAAGCGTAGCATTCCGTTTAATACGGAGCATTACGGCAAAAATCAAGCATATAGCATAATCATAAGCCATGTTTTGAACCAACACTTGTGAATAATGACAATCCGTCAATATACAGAATGCTTCCCCCATATCCCCAGCGGATCTTCCCAGCAAAATCAGTTGCCTCACATTCACAAACACCAGTATATACACTCCCCTTGGCACCCGTCCGTGTCATCTTTCCCCAGTAAAGTCGCCTGAACACTCTGTGCCGACAATAAGCACTCGTATTACAGATACTCATTGACACCCATCTGTGTCGTAACCCCAGCAGAAAGCCAAAGACGTCCTCTTTGCACTCACATACACTTACATATAACAATCCTTTGACACCCGTCCGTGTCATATCCCTAGCATAGTCACCTACACTTTGTATATCAGATACTTGTTTATATTACACTCTTCTCCTTTTGACACTCATCCGTGTCACCCTCCCCAGCAGTTAAATACTCATCTATATACCAATCACTCTTATACAGATACTCGTCTGTATCTTGTATATACCACTTATATATCCCCACAGATTCAACACTAGTCCTTGTTCTTTGTTAACTCGTTGGTACTCGTCCGTACCATCATCTCAGAACATGCGTCGAGGGTTTGTTTCTACATGATACTCGTCCGTATCATAGTCTTAAGGATGCTCGTCCGCACCTTAAATCCATACACTGTGTCAAACACTTTTGTCTTCTTGAATATAGATACTCGCCTGTGTCTACTATTCCCCAGAAGAATCCTCTCAGATTCAACACTCGTCCGTGTTCTCTGTTAACCAGTTGATACTCGTCCGTATCATCGTCTCTGAACACGCGTCAGTATTTGTTTCTACCCGATACTCGTCCGTATCGTAGTCTTAAGGATGCTCGTCCGCATCTTTAATCTATACACAAACATACAAAACACTTATACCTTTTTGTTTCTTGGATATAAACACTCGTCCGTGTTTACTATTCCCCAGTAGATTGCCAACAAAGCAAATTTTCTTTTTTTTATCTGACACTCGTCCTGTGTCATGATAAACCCTGAGAGCAGCCGTACCCTGCTAGGTGGTCGTCCTCCACCTCTTGATGGTCGTCCTCCATCATGCTCATCCGATGGCCGTCCCCATCGTTGATATTTTAGCAGCCGTCCCCTGCTAGGTGGTCGTCCTCCACCTCTTGATGATCGTCCTTCATCATTTTATCCAATGGCCGTCCCCATTGTTGATTTTGGTTATCTGACATTCGTCCTATGTCATGACAAACCTTGAGAGCAGCCGTCCCCTGCTAGGTGGTCGTCCTCCACCTCTTGATGGTCGTCCTCCATCATGCTCGTCCGATGGCCGTCCCCATCGTTGACCTTTTATCCGGCATTCGTCCTATGTCGCGATATTTTCGGCAGCCGTACCCTGCCAGGTGGTCGTCCTCCACCTTAGATGACCGTCCCTCATCTTATACCCAACAGAGCAGCCGTCCCCTGCTAGGTGATCGTCCTTCACCTTTGATGACCGTACCTCATCATCTGTTTATTTCATTTATTCTTTAACCCGATGGTCGTCCCCGTCGTGGTCCCTTTTCTTTTTAGCCCGATGGCCGTCCCCATCGTTGGTTGCCTTACTTTATGAACTTGATGGCCGTCCCCGTCATGTTTCATTAATCCCCAGAGAATTTTATAGCTTTATCTTGGTGGCCGTCCCCATCATAATTCTTTTTATCCCCAGCTAGTCGGCCGTCCCCATCATAATTCTTTTTATCCCCAGCTAGTCGGCCGTCCCCGTCTTGGCTTTATCTCCCGCATCTTCCCCAGCATGTCGGCCGTCCCCGTCATTGCTTTATTTCCGCACTTTTCCCAGCATGTCGGCCGTCCCCGTCATTGCTCTTTACCCAGCAGTCGTCCTCTGCTCGACGGTCGTCCTCCGTCGCCCACACTTTACAATATACTTTATTTTCCTTTACAATCTATATCCCTTTTCTTCTTCATTCTGTGAGTGCAAATTTTGGACTGTCTTTGGTATTCAACCACAAGTTATCTTGTTTGCCTGTTAAGCCGTTGCTTACAACCTGCACAGTTAACTCATGTTTGAATAGGGGCAGCTGTAAACACCCCAAATTTTCCCTCACCCATTCACACCATGGCTTGTGATCATTTCATATGCATAAACACAACCATACCATCTCACATTACATTTTTTATTCACTGCATGGATTCTAAGTCATCTGCATCTAGGATTTGTGATCTGAGCAATCCAAGAGCCTTTTGAGCCACTCCAAAGGTCATCAATCACTTCAAAGGGGTCTATGTGTGTTCAAGCATCATATTATATCCTCTCAAAGTCAATAATGACAAAGAATCACAAGAACTGGAAATGGTGTGGAAGCAGAGCCAGGCTTGACTGCACAGTTGACCTAAAATTAGGGTTTTGGTTTCAGAGGCCATAACTCCAAATTTTTTGGTCATTCTTGTTTCTATTGGTCTCTATATGGTATAGGGAGTATGCATATCAATTTTCATGAAGAAATTCCATGGGGAAGTCATCTGATCAAGAGTTGACTTTTCAAGCAAGTCAGTGCAAAATCAGGGCATCTGAGGCCCCCAATGACCCAACCAAGGGGTGATCTTCATCATTTTGAGTGTATATGATCTTTATTTGATCATGAAAGAAGGTTGAAGTTCACAAAATTCAAGAATTACAAGTTTTTGCAAAGTTGACTTTTTAGGGCATGGTTGACTTTTAATGAAATGTCATTTTATGCAACTTTTTCAACCCTTGCTTTTTGATCCAAAAATGCTTCAAATGGAAAAACTTTGGTCATGAAAGTTGTAGATTAGATCTTTCCCTTTTCAAAAAGTACAAGAACATGACCTAATTCATTTTGGATCAAAAGTTATGGTGTGTCAAAGTTGGCAAAAATCACTAATTTTCAAAATATGCACCAAATGGAAAACTTGCAAAAACTTTGTACCAAGGCATTTGTGACTTCTAATTCATGTCTAACCATCACACAAACATCACATGTGACCTAAAGTTCAGAATGGACCAAGAGTTTCTCATGTTTCATGGTTTGTATAGCAAGATCTTTCCATATGAACCAAAAGGGAACCAAGTTGCAAAATCATCATAACACTTCCATCCACTTGTTGCCTTGGATGCTGAACCAACCCTAGCCTTTCCCCTCACCATGCTGCGCCAGCCCACACACTTTTACTAGCCTAGAACACAACCCATGCTTCTCTTACACAAGAGTGTACTTTTTGCAAAAGTTAGCACACCTATCACAGCAGGCCAAGTCACATCCACTGACCAATAGCATTTGTTTATACAAAGAAAATGCTAGCCATTTCACATAACAAGCCAGCCTGAAAACTCACCACAACACACATTCACAAACTCTCTCCAACTTGCATTTTCCTTCGAATCTGATTCCACAAGCCATAAACACTCAAACAAACTCCACTAATCATCTCACCATGCTTCATTGAACCAAAACCAACAAGACATAAGCCTGAAACCAGCAAGAACTCAGCTTCCCCATTTTTCACTCTCAAAGCCAAAGCTTTCGAAACTCATTCCACAGGCCACAAACACTTGAACAAACTTCACAAACCTTCTCCACTCATCATCCTGATCACAAAGAACCCCTCACCTTTGCCTGAAATTGCCTAAATCACAAACACCATTCTCACCTGAGCTTGAACAGAACCTGTTCAATCTCCCTATCCAGCCAGCATAAACTTCTTCTAAGCATCCAAACATCATCAAGGGGTCACAAGGAGTGGTTTGCATCAAAGGAAGGGGTCAGAAAGTTGCAAGATTGAAAGCTTCGAAACTCAGGTAGCTCAAGAACATTTTTTCCAGAAATCCTTTTTTAAGTTCTTAAGTTGTTATTCATGCTTCCCTGATCATAAATATGTCATTGGTTTTGAAAATGGTGGAAAAATAAGGATGTAATCGTGTTCTGAAAGTCTTGCCCTAAAATTTTGTTTGTTTCGATTCACGAGTTTGATGAAATATAAATGAGTTTTGGCTTGGGGTTTTGATTCAGTGAAGTGTGGGAGTCATTTCTATGTTGTTAGATTTCATTTTAGTTGTGTTTTGAGGATTTTAGGGATTTTCAGGTGGGGTTCCCACCGGAGAAGACGACCGGAGGTCTTCTCCGGCCACCTGAAAATCATTAGGGCTTTAATCAGGTCATTAATGGGCATTTGAATTTCGTGCGTTGGATTGGCTGACTTGTTTGACTTCGCGCGTGCACGTGTGGCTCAGATGCGTCCATTAAACCCTAACCATAATTAATTAATTCATAATCCTGTTTAAGTCAAGTTTGAATGTGGGCCTTTGATCTGCGCGCGCAGTCAACCCTTTCCTGGCCAGACTCAATCCCAGCCATCCATTCAGCATACTTCCATTTATTTTGATTTTAATTTCATTTTTTCTCATTTAATTTGTACAATTTATTTAAAATAGCAAAAATTGTTTAAAAATTATGAAACTTTTTTTCAAGAGTTTCATTAATTTTTAGAACACAAAAATATTTTTATTTTCATTTTTAGCATTAAAAAAGTATTTTTAAATATTTAAAAGTTTATTTTTAATTGATTAATGAATATTAATTTATTAAAAATACTTTTAGGTATTTAAAAATCACCAAAAAATTCATGAAATGTTTTAAGACATTTAGAAATATTGTCCAACTTTCAAACCAAATTTCTTTTTTGATCTTGATGCATTTTGAGAATTTTTCATTGAATTAAAATCATTTTTATGCATTATTTTGATCCAAACTTCCAAAAATCATTTCTGCCTAACCATGAAGAGTTGGACCTTGATTCTTTTTGCATTGCATTGTGTTTAGCATGTAGTTTGTGAGATTAAATGGCCATGTTTTGATCTTTCATTTTCAATTTGTTTGGTAATTTTCTTGTTTAGGAACCCTAAAACCCTAGGAAACTTAGAAAAACCATAACTTGAATTTGGTTAGGAGTTGAAACCTCTCCTTTGGGAAGTGAGTTAGTATGGGATTAGGGGTCCTTTGAGTGCATTTTCAATTTTTTTTAATGTTGTTTGCTTCTGATTTTGGTTTGTGTTTGATGTATTGTTCATAAACCCTAGTTTGGGCTTTCATATGCATCCACCTTGCATTTTCTTGCATGACATGACTTGCCATGACATTCCATGCCTCCATTTGATTAATTTAACATCATAAGACATATTGAAAGCATGTTTGATCATTGTATCTTGCATTTGTCATGTTGTATGCCATATGCATTCCATAACTTTCCATGTATGTTCATGTGTCTTAACTTGCTTCATTTGCATTCATAAGCTTGTATGATCATCTCCATTTGTTGTCTCATGTTTGTATCACTTCATAGCATCATTATCATCATAAACATGCTTCTGGTTTTGATTTACATCATACCATTTCATCTCATTTTGCATTGCATTGCACTTTCTTTTCTAACTTTTCAGGTGGTAAGTGGCTTTGAGAAGTGAATTTGCCTTCACTTCTCATAACTTCTCTTCATCTCTCTTTTGCATCCATGCTGCATTTTTATATGTGTTTGAGATTGAGCTTGCTCATTCCTCCTCTTCCCACTTTCTTTCTTCAAGTGACTTGACTTCTTGAATGAAGCAAGTTGCTTTGCTTCTTTTAATCCTTTCATCTGCTTCCTGGTGGTTCCATTGAAGATTTCTTTCTAAAACCTCACCAACCATAGGAACAACCAAGCATGACAATGATTAGGGTTTTGATTAGTCTCCCCCCTTAGTTTTCACCTTTGTGTCTCTTTTGAGTCATCTCTTCTCATCTCATAATCAGGGACTAAACCCTAAAGGCTTTAAGGCTTTGTGATTAAGCTTATGCCTGCATCCTTATCTTAGGATGGAGTGTATAACTTTAGTCCTAAGTGTTAAACCCTTAATGTGTTTAACTCCTTTAATCAATTCACATAATAATCATCAAGACATCACACTTGTAACTTGGGCCTTGCATTAGGGTTCTAATTCTTCCTTAATTGGTTAAGAAGGACTAACCCTAGTGTTAATGGACAAGTCCCCCTCAAGTTGTCTTACAAACCATAAAACTCACTTCATCATCATATCACTAAATAAAATCCACTTAATCAAAGGCTTGTTTTGTCATGAGTTTAATCCCTAATCATGGATTAAGTTGAGGAGTTTTCCTCAGCTTAAACATTCTCATCTATTATCCTTCTATTAGGATGGTGTAATGAGTCTGTTTAATCCCTGATTATGGCTTAATCTCATTACTTAACACTAAACAAAAACAACAAAAACATCTAATTAATCACAAGTAGGTTAATGATCTTAATCCTACATCAGGGTGATTAAGTGTGAGAAGATGACTTCACACCTAAGGTATTCTCATTACCCCTAATCAGAGGGAAGATGTGGTGAGTTTACTAACCCATTGGTTTAGGCTTAAGCTCATTAACTTATGACAAACTTTCAAAAGCAATAAAAGACTGAAAACACAAAAACAAACAATAATCGTCTCCTCCGGGATTCTTTTCTCATCACCTTCACTCATAAAACGAGAACTTGCTTCCTCCGTCTAATGCAAGACAGTTTGCATCTGTGCCAGACAGATCACACACTTGAGCATAGGCAAGTAAGCAGTTCACAAGTCAATTCATCTTTCAGTCTCTTTGGGTCGAACTACGGTGTTCTGACTTCCTCATTGCACGAGAGGATACGTAGGCATAACTTAACAGTTATCGAACAAAAGTCTCTGTATATTCCCCTTCCTTTCAGTTTCATTCTTTAGCCTCATGATCTTGAGCATCTTATTCCTCTTCTTACACTGACACCTGTACATTCTTTTCCAGCTATTTTACACACAAATTGCACTGACACTACCCCTTTAAAACACAAATCTTTTAAGCGTGGATCCCGTCGAGTACGACGGATAATCTGGGTGCTAATACCTTCCCAGGTTGTAACCAACCCCCTTTCTCAGTCTCTCTGGTTCGCAACCGTCTTATCCATGTCTTTCTAGGTCTATGCAGCATTGCCTTTCCTCCGGGATAAAAATGCCTAGCTGACGACTCTATTCATTCTCCAGTGAGTTCACGGCTGTGTGTTCTCATTGTCCCTTTCGCCGACCGTTCGCGTCTGTACCCCATTTGACCCGGCTTCATTTGGTGGGAGCGACAAAAGTCTTGATTATATGGTTTATGATTCTGGTCATTGGTTCAAGGCAAGCCGGACAAACCATTTATTCATAAGAATTGCAAGTTTGATTCAAGATTAATGCAAGATTGATTCACTTTTTATTCAAGAGTTTAATTCATTCCGATTTTAGTTAATTCAAGATCTCATTTCGAGTAAGAATTCAAAAGAGTTGGAATTTGGTTTATAAGCTTTGATCACTATGGATGACAGGAAGACTCAAACCTGTGGGCCTCACCCACACCCGAACCCGAGTCAACGGGTGAAAATCCGATTTGACTGGGTTTGGGTTCGGGTTCGGGTGCCACCCGATATTTCGGGTGCGGATTTGGATAGTGTTAAACCTGCACCCGAAACCCGAAATTACACCCGCTTAGACTTTAATTTTAATTTTAATTGTATACTTTAATTTTAATTTTAATTGTAGACTGTAGAATTTAATTTTAATTATAATGTTAAGATGTTGAAGACCTTAATTTTAATTATAATTAGGGGTGTGCAAAATATCTAGTTGTGTGCAAAATTTTAATTGAAATCTTATTTTGTAAGCAACAATATTTTAGTAGTAAATAGAACTTATACTCCTTCTTATAATTAACCAAGTACTAAATCATTATATATATATATATATATATATATATATATATATATATATATATATATATATATATAATTATATGAAAACTAATTAAATTTTTTGAAAAAAAAATTAATTTTGTATTTTTGTTACGGGTTCGGTTTGGGTGAAAAAACCTGAACCCAACGGGTGTGGGCACAAGTGTTATTTTACCACCCGAATAATCTTTGGGTTCGGGTTCGGGTTCGGGTTCGGGTTCGGGTTCGGATGTTGATTTCGGGTGCGAGTTTGGGTAGTGTGAAACCCACACCCGACCCGACCTGTTGTCATCCCTATTGATCACTCATGAAATTCAAGTTTAATGGTCATGTTTTTTAATCAAGGAATTCAAGGGTCAAGCATATTGCAATTAGATATATGGAGTGTGCAAAGGCAATTCAAGTTTACAAATTAAAGTCCATTTACACCAAAGTTCTACACAAAAAATATGAAGGTCCGTCAACACACTTTGGAAGATTTTACACTATATCCCTGCAGTTAAACTCATACCCCAACAAAATTTTCAAAATTCCAATTTTGACCTTGTTATTATTTTATAATTTTATTATTTTAATTTTTACCATTCCTGTCAAAGAAAAATTTACATCCTATCCCTATACCCCTATATTTTATAAAAATAAATTAATTTTGCCTTAATATATTTTTAACTAATTTATTATTATTTTTAAATAATTTTAAAATTTTATTTTGCGTACCGGAAGACTTTATAAAAGAGTTCCGGTAATCATTTTTAAAACTTTTTTTTGTGTACCAGAAGACTTTGCAAAAGAGTTCCGGTAGTCAATTTTTGTGAACCGGAAGACTATGTAAAAGAGTTCCGGTAGTCATTTCTAAAACGTTTTTTAATTATTTTTTTTAAATCGGAAAACATTGCATAAGAATTCTGGTAGTCAATTTGTGTACCTGAAGACTTTGCAAAAGAGTTTCGGTAATCATTTCTTAAAACATTTTTTTAACTTTTATTTTGTACTGAAAGACTTTACAAAAGAGTTTCGGTAGTTAATTTTTGTGTACCGGGAGAATTTGCAAAAGAGTTCCGGTAACCATTTTTAAAAATATATTTTTAACTTTTATTTTGTGTATCGGAAGACTTTTCAAAAGAGTTCTGGTAAACAAAATAAAATTTTAAAATTATTTATAAAATAAAATAAAAAATTAGTTAAAAATATATAAGGATAAAATTGGTATTTTATATAAAATATAGGGATATAAGACTAAAAGTAGGCATATGAGGTAAAATATCCCATACTTTGTCACAACAAAATTGCAAAAAATAAAGACAATCTCATGGAAGCACACAAACATGGCCCATGTTTCGCATATGATACATCCAAGTAGCCAAAACAAGTTTCTACAAGCTGCTACAATGCAAAACAAGCCACCATTTCATTACACCAAGCCAAGACTTCAACCAGCTGCAACCAAGTGACTAAAATGACAAGCTTCATAAAATTTCCAAGAGAATCGTGTTATTTGTTGCTGAGTTTTTTTCTTATTGTTTGTTTCAAATCATTTATCTTGTGCTTAGTTATTTTCATTATAGCTCATATAAATTGATTATTCACTTTCCACACCACTACACCATACACATCGCCCTCCCATTTCTTCTTTATCAATGATTTCTTCTTTTTTAAAATTGATTTAACTTTTTCCATTTTGATTTTCTTTCTTATTTCTAAAAACTTGGTTTAGTTGTATTTTCATATTATTATTAGATTTTTTTCTCAAACTTTTTTATTCTATTTACATCACCATTTTATTTAGCTCTCTTTTCTTGTTTGTTTCTCTTTCCATAGTTTTGTTTTTCTTTTTTATCATCTTTTTATTTTGGTCGATGAAATTTAAATATCATAAAATGTTGGTTATCGAAGAGATTGAATTTTCATTATTTCAAATTTGTGGATCATTCTCCTTATTTTGAGGAGTGATAGGTTGCCTTTAATTAATCGATGAAAGTTCTTGATTAATATGAGACTATTCTCTTTTTCTTTTCGTGTGACATCGATTTAGGATAATGGTCTACATATCATTTCTTTAACATGTATTAGAACAAACATTATTATTGACCGACCTCAGATAGATAAGGCTTCTATATAAGCCTATTTACAATTGTTTAGCATAACGCTAAATTTGTCCAGAATCGGAAAGTGAGTCATTTTCATAAGTGAGATTGCGAGTCTCATATTCCCCATGGTATTGTGTTAAATATATTGGTTCTTCTCCACCTAAGAGAGCTAGTGGCGTACTTGTTGATTTTTATCCAAGTTGGAGCCTTTCTCATGGTGATGTAAAGATTCATATTTTCATACTTGTGGGTGACTAGTTAGGTGTTCTCCCAAAAATGACAGAAATGTCTCTTCATGAGATCACTAACATCTAACTTTACTTTTCGCTCTTTACTTTTCATCATTTATTTTCCGTCATTTACTTTCTGTCATTTATTATATTGCTCATCATCATTCATATAAATCTTGCATCATCTTACTATTGTCATATAACCTTTCTTGGTTTCTTATCTCATTAAAAAATACAAAAACATGATAAATTGAAAAGACAAAAAATATATGGATTGTGGTTATTATCCCCTGCATGGAGTTTTGGATCTTGTACTTGACTCAAGCAAAAAAGACTTTGATCCACTCTTATTGTTTATTGCTTAGCTTAGGACATCTTGCGCACACACGACTTCCTCTTGGGCTACCTGACAATGACCCCCTTTATTTCTCGCATTCAATTTCCCTTGTATTTTTCAAGTACCCTGCTCCCTTTTGGATGTACTTTCTTTACTTTCTCATTTTTTCTTTGGTTATGGTTTCGTTCACTAGGAGCACCCTTAGGGACTAGGATTGACCACGCCTCTTTTCAAACCCTCGATCCAACGTCAAGTGGTTTTCCATCACCATCAATCCATGACCAATTCCATTTTACATTCACCCTTGTAAGTCGAGTGTTTTTGCCTCGCCATCAACTTTCCCTTTGACCAAGACATTTCCTTAATAATCCAACAAACCCTTAATCCAATGTCAAGTAGAATTTCTCACAAACTCAAAAACAAACTTGCAATAAATATGATTAGTATTGCGTGTCATGGGCCTTAAGTGGTAGAGAAGGTGGAGAATGGAGTTTCCTACACTCACTCCGATTATTTTGACATAATATGTTTAGCTTGGTTGACCGAAATAGTCACCTCTACCCATAGTCTTTAGTGGAATCCAAATCAAGATCAATATTTTCCAAAACCCTTTTTCAATGTAAAATCAACCCACACAATCTTTTTCAACTCGTAGTTTCTCAAACTATGAACGCTCTGATTCTCCATTGCACCATAAAGATACATAGGCACATGACCTTAATCCTTGGCGAGCACCCTAATAAAAAAACTCATTTTTCCCTAGAAAGTAACCCATAGATTTAGACACCCTTACCCGCAGACAACCTAGATGGTTCCCATGGAATACGATGGATGGGAGGGGGTGTTAATACCTTCCCCTTGCATGACTGACTCCCGAACCCCGAAAATGGTTGTGATGACCTTGTCCTTTTCCTTTCCATTTTTGTGGGTTTTATTAATATTTTCCCTTTCCCTCTTTGGGAATAAATTAAGTTTGGTGGCGACTCTTCTGTCAGTTCATCATCTGCGAGCTTTCTCGCGAGGTCGTATTTTTTCAGGGTACGATGGTGCCCAATCCAAATTCTAAGATGGTATCATAGAAACCTCAATTCCAAGATGTGTTTCATGTTCTCAATCTATTGAACAACCTTATTTCTATTCGTAAGCTTACAAAGGATAATAATTTTGTAGTTACATCATCTCTTTGATGCATGAACTGATTGGAAGGTGTTAGCTTCTGCACCTCAATCTCAATCATAGTTTTCTTTAGCATCCTAAATATGACTTCAACACAAGTATCTTATTCATCCTCCTTTTTCATTTATGAAATTTATGTTTCCATTCCCGTCTTCCGAATAATTTGTTAGGTATTTTAATATGTTACTTGTCCTTTTTCTAAGAATAAATGGACTATGTTTCCTTTGAATTTTACTAAAAGTGATGAAGCATTCGTTCTTATTCATTATGATGTTTAATGCTTGATAACATTATTTTAGTGTGTCATTATGATCCATTTATCTTTTAGTTTTAGTGCCTGATAACACTATTTTACTTGTTTTAGTTGGTTTTTTCCTTGAGCACACTACGTGCTCCTTTTATGGTTTTATGTGTGTTTTTATTATGAAGATTATCTGTAAAAGGTAAGCTGAGGCACGACTCCTTAAGACAGAGTCTGGAGTGGAAAAAGGTTGAAGAAATAAATAAAGTTGTTGAAGATCCCAATCAGCAAGTCATCCAAGAGCTTGGAGGTAATTTACATTAGGGCACACGTGGCAAGAAATTGTGTGAAGAAAGGAGTGAAGCAAGAAGATAAGATCAAAATTGCATAGAGACAAAAGGTTAGTATGGTGGGGACCACCTATGCAAAAGTGCATCCTGCACCAAGCCACCTGTTGTCTGCTTTGCGCCACTATCTGCTGCAGTAGCCTGACCAAGACGCCTTGTCCCATCATTGTTGTTTATACTAGATAACTTGTTCACAAAGGAAAAATGGACAACTGGAGTTATTCTTGATTTGATTTGGGCTGATCCTTATTCTAATCAAAAGGCCAACGATCCAAGACCCACCAACTTTTACTTTCTCACTCAAGTCTATAAAAGCAAACCTTGCGCATTGAAGAAAAAATCCGAAGATTTTACACACACTTAGAATTATTTTAGTTTATTTTTCATTTCACTTAGAGGGTTATAAAGAATTAGAGAGTTTTCTTATTCTCATTTAATCTTTTGTTCACTTATTGGAGCTGACGTGATTGAAAGGATCGGTTGTAGTTTACTCAACGCAAAGGATCTTCAAGTCACTACTAGGTTGTAATTCTTTTTACATCTTTTTTATTAAGAGTATGTTTCCTTGTAGTGTTATTCTAGTAGTGTGTACTCAGCTCACCATGAGCTAAACCCTTGTTTGACGAGTAAAAGGAAGTTAGTATAAAATTGTTTTGTATGTTGAAATGATGTGTTATGAAAGTGTCTTATTTTGTTATGTGTTCTTATGCCACATGTCTGATTCTTAGAATGATCGACTTAGAAAAAGATAAAAGCTTATTGTCGAGAGACATCCAACAACAAGTGGATTTCATATAAATATGGTTAATAAAGTAGGATAGAGATATTCACTTAATTTAGCTTGCTTAGAGATAAAAAGCTAAAACCATAAAGATTTTCAGAATTAAAACCATACGTATTTTAGGGTTACAAGTGAGGCTTATAGATTTGTTCCCTTTCCATAGTTATACACACTTTAATGTTGTAGAGATGCACCACAATATCACGTTTTGGCCTTTTGAGGCACGACACTTTACATCATGGATACATTTAAGCAATAAAATATCAATGGACCTTAGCTCATCAATCATTCTTTATGATTTTCTCACCTCATTTATTTATGATTTAAAGCTGATTGTGTGACTTTTGCCACTATTATCATCTATTAATTGTTACCTTGCTCATACTACTTTTAAACAAAGATTAAATACTTATAGTTCACAGTTGATTCACAACACTCCTCGTGGGTACGATATCCTTAATTTATTATTGCTGCAATCAAATATACATGTATACTTGCATGTGTCACCATTATCTTTAATCTATTATGCAATTAAAAAGTAACACACCTTTTGAAGCAAAAGATTTTTGCCGTCATTGTCGGAGATTGTCAAGAATTATTTTGAACTACTGTATTAATTTACTTTTGTTTAAAAATTGTATTTGAACCTTTTTAACGTTTTTGCTGTGATTTGGTTTTACGACAAGCTTAAGCTATTGTATGTGCATGTTGTTATAACCAGTTTATAGTGGTTATCTTGAACCTGAAAGAATTCTAAGAGCACGAAGGAGATACTTGTGTTCTGAACAACTATATGGGAATACATCAACATCATTTATGGTTGAACCAGAGGTTGAAGTGTACTTGGGAGATACATATGAAAAGACATCATCTTCATCATCAGACAAGTCAGAGCACGAAGTTGTCATGGTTGAGACAGACATCATTGGCATTTCCAATGATATGGCGCACAACATTAAGGATTATGTTGTTTTTAATCCTACTACTATAAGCATTGGTATAATAAGACCAGAAATCACTGCACCTCGGTTTGAATTCAAGCCTATGATGTTCCAGATACTGCAAACCATTGTCCAATACTTTGGCTCCCCTAATGAAGATCCTCACTTGCACTTGAGACAATACCTAGATGTTATTGATAATTTCAAGATTCCAGGCATGACTGATGATGCCTTTTTGTTAAGGATGTTTTTGTATTCTCTAAGGGGTAGAGCCAAAAGATGGCTAAATTTCTTGCAACCAAATCCCATTGGCAGATGGAATACTTTGGCAGAAAAATTTCTGGCTAAATATTTTCCTCCTTCAAAGAATGCAAATATGAGAAATGAAATCACTTCATTTAGGAAAGGAGACGATGAATCGTTGTTTGATGCATAGGAAAGATTCAAAGAACCGCTTAGACAATGTCCTTACCATGGAATTCCCATCTGCATTTAAATTGAGACTTTCTATAATGGATTAATTCCATCCTCAAGGAACATGCTATATGACTTTAGTGGTGAAGCTCTTTTGTCCAATTCTTATGAAGATAGTTACAAGTTGATTGAGAGTATTATGGCTAACACCTATCAATGACATGTAACTAGAGCTATTACAAGTTCAACTCATAAGAAACCTGTTGGACTTGATGAATTCACTGAGACAACATCTCTTGCTGCTCAGTTGGCTCAAATCCATCAAACGATGAAAAATATGATGACTCCTGAAGTGACAAAGCCCGAACCTGTGAAGGTGGTTGGTTACTAACACATCTGAAGTTTCTTGTATCTACTATGAAGGACCTCATCTATTTGAAGAATGTTCTGCTAATCCTGTTTCAATTAACTATGTTGTTTACAACAACAACAACAAAAAATACAACAACTCTTACAACAAAACATACAATCCAGGATGGTGCAACAACCCTAATTTTTCTTGGAGTAAAAACCAAAATCAACCAAAGCCTTAAGCAATGCAAACACCTCAAATTCCTCATGGTTTTGTTCTTCCCAGTTATTCTGGGGGAAACTAAGGAAACAACCAGGTGGAGAATGTTATAAAGTATATCATTCAAGAATCCCAAAACCAATTTCAAGCACAAGGAGTGGTCATCAAGAACTTGGAAAATAAAGTAGGGAAAATTGCCACTGCTTTGAGTTCAAGGAACATGGGAACTCTCCCTAGTTCAACTGAAAGCCCAACTACAACTTTTGGAGTAAATAATGTTGAAATTGTTAGACGATGGCACAAATATAGAAGGGGTTGAATAGATCCCTTTTAAAACTTTTTTAACTTAAAATTTGTTTGAAAAGGGATGACAAAGCTCTCCAAAAAAATCACGTCTAAAATTTATTTAGTCACCAGTGATCGGATATGTGTAACGAAACCTAATGAGATGCTCAAGATAAATGAATCAACAACTTACTAATCAATCACAAACTTTACACTATTGATTTAACCACTTATAACAATGGGGAGGTGGAAATCTTTAGAACGTGATACACAGAGGGCTATCGGGAAGGGAGAACCATTGGACAGGGTATCCTTGCGACTTTTCTTTGCGGTCTGGTCCTCATATCGGGGCACATCGTTCCTTTTGGTGTACTGCTTGAGGTGGCCTTCCTTTATCAGGAAATCAATTGTGTCCTTCAAATGAACAAAATATTCAATTACGTGTTTGTGGCTTATGTGAAAGCGACAATACTTAGATTTGTCAGTGTGGGATTTGGGCGATGTTGATTTGGGGAACCTTACTCTACCATGTTTGAACTCTGAGTTGATTCATTCGACGAGGATGCGCTCGCGGGGAGCTGGGAGCGGTGAGTAATGTATATTTGGAGAAGCATCCGGCTGGTCCTCTTCCTTCGCGGACCTCGCAGGGTTTGTCGTCTTTCCACTTCTCCCCGGTGCAGCGAGGGGCAGTATAATCCTCGTGTTTGGAGCTTTTGGCGTCGTCCTGACCGTGATTGCTCTTGACACTGTGGGTGACCTGTTTCTCCTTGTACCTGATGTACACTTGGGCTTTGTGCAAAAGTTCGTCGATGGTGCAGGGAGGCTCGATCCCTACTGCCCGGTTGAGATCGCTGCCCTGGAGGAGTCCCTTCTCGAGAAGGTATTTATTCATGTAGTCGGTTGTATCTACCTCAATAGCCTCTTAGTTAAATCGCTCGATGTATGAGCGCAATGTTTCATTTTTCCCCTATATGATGGCTTCAAGGGTAGCCTCCGTTTTTGGGTGGCGTCGAGAGTTTGTGAACTGCCTCGTGAACGCCGATCTTATGCTTCTCCAGGATGTGATGGATTCAGGGGCCAGGCTTTTGTACCATGCCATGGTTCATTTCCTAAGTGTTGTGGAGAACAACCTACATTTGACGTTTCCCCCGACGTCTTTGCGGTAGTCTAGCATGGCGTTGATGTTGTCGACGTGATCATCAGGGTCGGTTGTCCTGTCGTATGTCGCGAGGTGAGGGGGCTTCTCCATGACCGTGGGAGTGGAGTCTCCCTGATGGCCCGAGAAAGCAGGCAGTGAGGGTCATCCTCATCGCTCCTCAGGGGTGAGTAACCCTTGTTCTTAGGGCTCTGATTGCGTCGAGGAGATGTTCCTGGCTGGTCGTTCGACCATTTAGGGTGTGTAAACACCCCAAATTTGCCCTCACCCATTCACACCATGGCTTGTGATCATTTCATATGCATAAACTCAATCATAGCATCTCGTACCTCATTTTTGATTCACTGCATGGATTCAAAGCCATCTGCATCTAGGGTTTGTGATCTGAGCAATCCAAGAGCTTCTTGAGCCACTCCAATGTCCATCAATCACTTCAAAGGGGTCCATGCATGTTCAAGCATCATATTATATCCTCTCAAAGTCAAGAATGTCAAAGAATCACAAGAATTGAGAATGGCATGGAAGCAGAGCCAGGTTTGACTGCACAGATGACCTAGAATTAGGGTTTTGGTTTCAGAGGCCATAACTCCAAATTTTTTGGTCATTCTTGTTTCCATTGGTCTCTATATGGTAATAGGGAGTATGCATATCAATTTTCATGAAGAAATTCCATGGGGAAGTTATCTGATCAAGAGTTGACTTTTCAAGCAAGTCAGTGCAAAATCAGGGCATCTGAGGCCCCCAATGACCCAACCAAAGGTTGTTCTTCATCATTTTGATTGTATATGATCTTTATTTGATCATAGAAGAAGTTAGAAGTTAACAAAATTCAAGGATTTCAAGTCTTTTGCAAAGTTGACTTTTTGGGCAAGTTTGACTTTTGATGAAATTACCATTTTAGGCAACTTTTTCAACCTTTACTTTTTGATTCAAGAATGCTTCAAATGAAAAAACTTTGGTCATGAAAGTTGTAGAATGAATCTTTCCCTTTTCAAAAAGTACAAGAACATGACCTAATTCATTTTTGATCAAAAGTTATGGCTTGTCAAAGTTGGCAAAAATCACAAAATTTCAAGTTATGCACCAAAGAGGCAAAGTTGCAAATTCACTTCTCAAGGCAAATCAAGTCATAAAATGCACTTCTAAACTCCACAACATGATCATACAAGACCTAAAAATCAGAATGGGCCAAGGGATTTCTCATTTTTGTGGCCTATGGATCAAGATATTTCGTAAAGATCAAAAACAAGGCAAGTTGCAAAACTCATCATAGTTTCTCATCCACTTGCTGGCTAGCCTGCTGAACCATCCTAGGCCTTTCCCCACATCATGCTGTGCAGGACACACTCCTTGTCCTTGGCTAGAAAGTATCCCATACTTCTCTTACACCAACTTTGACATTTTGGCAAAAAGCACCCATACCAATCAATAAAGCACACATCACATCTTCTGACCAATGGCAATTGTTTATACAAAGAAAATGCAAGCCAAACATAACAAGAAGCAAGCCTGAAACACTCCATAACTCAGCATTCTCATTTTCACCTTCATTTGCAAAAGCCTTCGAATCTCTTGATTCAGCCATCAAACCTTCAAACTTTTTTCACCATTCAACTCCACAAACCTTGCTGATCATTTCCCTGCCCTCATTTTGCCCTAACACCTCCACAATCAAAAACACGATTTTCACATTTCATGAACTGAGATTCTGCAAACTCTCTCCAGAGGCTATTTAAACTCCAACCAAGCATTGCAAGCTTCTTAGGAGGATCATTGGAGTGGGTTTGGGCCAAAGAAACAGCCAGAAAGCTCCTGAATCGAAAGCTCCATCTCAGGTAGCTTCATGAACTTTTTTTCCAGAACTTGCATTTTAAGTTTCTAAATGAATCTACATGCTTCACTGATCATGCTGATATGTTTTGTTTCGAAAATGATTGAGTATTGAGTGTGTATGTTGCTTCTGAAACTTTTCTGACCTAAATGCTTTTTAATTCGATTCATGGATTTGATGGTGGATAAATGATTTTTGATGGCTGATTCTTGTTGGGGTTGGGGAGAGGATCATTTCTGGAGAGTTTTAGGGCTTGGGGATGTGTATTAAGAGAGATAGCTTGAATGGATGGCCGGAGAAGACGATCGGAACAGTGTTCCGGTCGCCTGAAAGTGATTAGGGCATTTAATTAGGGTTTTAATCATAATTAGCAAGTTTGAATGTCAGCCCTTGGATATGGCGCCAGGTCAATTCGCGCGCGTGCATATTTGAATCTGGACCCTTAGATTTGCATATTTTTCCTTTTTTTAAGTTTATTTCATTTTTATTTTTCATTTAATTCATTTAATTTCTCCATTTTATTTAAAATAGCAAAACAGTTTTAAAAATTCTGAAAATTTTTGTATAAACTTTTACTAATTTTCAGAAACCAAAAACATTTTTATTTTTATTTTTTGCATTAAAAAATATTTTTAAATCATTTAAAAGTTTATTTTTAATTAATTAATGAGAATTAATTAATTAAAAATACTTTTAGATATTTAAAAATCACCAAAAAATTCATGAAACCTTTAAAATCATTTAGAAACATTGTCCAACCCTCAAACCAAATTTCTTTTTTGATCTTGATGTCTTTTGAGAATTTTTCATGGAATTAAAATCATTTCAAGGCATTATTTTGATCCAAGCTTCAAAAAATCATTTCTGCCTAACCATTGAGAGTTGGACCTTGATTCTTTTTGCATTGCATTTTGTTTAGCATGTAGTTTGTGAGATTAAATTGGAATGGTTTGATCTTTCATTTTCAATTTGTTTGGCATTTTTCTTGTTAAGGTACCCTAAAACCCTAGAAAACTTAGGAAATTCATAACCCTAATTAGGTTAAGAGTTAGAACCCCTCCTTTGGGAAGTGACTTTGTGTAGGGTTAAAGTTTCCTTTGAATGTATTTTCAATTTTTTTAACTTGATGTTTGCTTCTGATTTTGATTTTTGTTTGATGCATTGATCATAAACCCTAATTTGGGCTTCCTTTTGCATTCATCTTGCATTTGCTTGCATACCTTGACTTGCCATGACATTTTATGCATCCATTTGATTCATAAGACATCTTAAGACATATTAGAAGCATGTTTGATCATTTCATCTTTCATTTGCCATGTTGTATGTCATTTGCATTTCATAGCTTTTCATGAATGATCATGGTTCTAATCATGCTTCATTTGCATCCATATGTCCATATGATCATCCCCATGTCTTGTCTCATGTTTGCATCATATCATAGCATCATTATCATCTCACACATGCTTCTGGTTTTGGTTTGCACCATGCCATTTCATCTCATTTTGCATTGCATTGCATTTCTTTCACTAACTTTTCAGGTGGTAAGTAACTTTGAGAAGTGAATTTGCCTTCACTTCTCACCATTTCTTTTCATCTCCCTTTTACATCCTTGCTGCATTTTTGATTTTCTTTGAGTGAGCTTGCTCACTTGTGCCTCTCTTCCCCCTTTTCTCTTCTCACCTCATACCTTTTCTATCTTGCTTCTCCTTGTTGGCTTCCTTGAAGATTTCTCCTCTTAAGCCTCACAAACCCTAGGACTTCCAAGCATGATAACATTTTAGGATTGTTTAGTCCCCCTTAGACTCTTTCCTTTGAGTTTTCTTTGAGTCTTCTCTTCTCACCTCATAATCAAGGACTAAACCCTAAAGGTTTTAAGGCTTTGTGATTAAGTTTATGCCTTCATCCTTCTATTAGGATGGAGTGTATAACTTTAATCCTAAGTGTTAAATCCTTAATGTGTTTAACTCCTCTAATCAATCCACTTAATAATCACTAAGACATCAAGCTTGTAACTTGGGCCTTGCATTAGGGTTCTAATTCTTCCTTAATTGGTTAAGAAGGACTAACCCTAGTGTTAATGGACAAGTCCCCCTCAAGTTGTCTTACAAACCCTAAAACCCACTTCATCATCTTATCATTAACTAAAATCCATTTAATAAAGGCTTTGTTTTGTCATAAGTTTAATCCCTAATCATGGATTAAGTTGAGGAGCTTTCCTCAGCTTAAACATTCTCATCTATTATCCTTCTATTAGGATGGTGTAATGAGTCTGTTTAATCCCTGATTATGGCTTAACCTCATTACTCAACACTAAACAAAAACACCAAAAACATCTAAATAATCACAAGTAGGTTAATGATCTTAATCCTGCATCAAAGGTGATTAAGTGTGAGAAGCTGACTTCACACTTAAGGTATTCTCATTACCCCTAATCAGAGGGAAGATGTGATGAGTTTACCAACCCATTGGTTTAGGCTTAAGCTCATTAATTTATGACAAACTCTCAAAAGCAATAAAAGACTGAAAACTCAAAAAACAAACAATAATCGTCTCCTCCGGGATTCTTTCCTCATCTCATTCACTCATAAACAAGAACTCGCTTCTTCCGTCTAATGCAAGACAGTTTGCACCTGAGCCAGACAGGTCTTACACTTGAGCATAGACAAACAAGCAGTTCACAAGTCAATTCATCATTCAGTCTCTTTGGGTCGAACTACGGTGTTCTGACTTCCTCATTGCACGAGAGGATACGTAGGCATAACTTAACAGTTATCGAACAAAAGTCTCTGTATATTCCCCCTCTTTCCAGCTTTATTCTCTTAGCCTCATTATCATGAGCATTTCACTCTTGTCCTTACACTGACACTGTATATATTGCACTTTACACTTCTTTTACACAGGCACCTGTACATCCTTTTCCAGCTCTTTTATACACAGATTGCACTGACACTACCCCTTTAAAACACAAATCTTTTAAGCGTGGATCCCGTCGAATACGACGGACAATCTGGGTGCTAATACCTTCCCAGGTTGTAACCAACCCCCTTTCTCAGTCTCTTTGGTTCGCAACCGTCTTATCCATATCTTTCTAGGTCTATGCAGCATTGCCTTTCCTCCGGGATAAAAATGCCTAGCTGGCGACTCTTTTAATTCCCTGCGAGTTCACTCCTGTGTGTCCTCGCATCATCCTTTCGCCGACTGTTCGCGTCTGTACCCCTATTTGACCCAGTGTCATTTGGTGGGAGCGACAGCTTGGCGACTCTGCTGGGGACCCTTATACTGTAACCAGGGCTTCTGGTTCTTTTTGTGGGTTCCTCCTAGCGCTTGTTTGATTTGTGTTTACTGGGGTGTTATGTGCTATTCGTGTTTGTATTTGCATTTATTTTTGCTTTATGTACAGTTTGTTTTATTGCTTTCTTTATAGCTTTACATATATCATATTGTCATACTGTGCTGGCTGGATCTGTTTTGTTGCTTTGGTGGGTGGGTGTTCTATTGAGAGTCGAGGTCCTATACCTGGGACCTGAGTGACACCTAGGCTAGAGTGGTTCATGTTCTTTCCCATTCCATTTCGGTCTGGTGCGGGAATATGAAACACGGTTCAGATATGGGTTTCTTCTTGAGAACTCTGTGCTGCAGATTTCCTGTAGTGCTAGGGCTATCTGGGAAGCCTGCTAAGTCTGGATGACCTTTAGTATTGACCTTCAGAAACTGAGGTGAATTAGAGGAGGATCTTTTATGGTTATTGTAAACACTGTACCTCTGGGTTAGAAGTGTTTACACTTCTCATAACTGAACCAAGTTTGAGGATCTTTGTTCTAGAACATCACCTGTGAGGGGGTTGGGTTGTTTACAGGTTTGCAGGTACCCTTGACCTCAGCATACCCTGTTACTTTGCTTTGATTAATAGTACCCCATTTTGGAACAGTTCTTGTGATTTTTAACCCTGGACATGTGGCTCTTTATTTGAGTCCCCCCACCTTGGTTACTGGACTTATGAACCTCCATCTGGATTTCTTAAACATACATGGACTTATATTAGAGCACTTGATCAGATCCAGCTCAGTCACAAACCCTTGCATTTCATTTGCATACATCATCATTGCATCATTTTAACATTTGCTTATTTGCTTTTCAGAGTGTCCATACTATATTTTGGCTTGGTTTTGACCCCTTCATCTGCATAGACCTATCTGCTTCAGCTATCCTCATCAGCTCCAGTTATTGTTATCACCAGCATCAGCCTGTCAGTGGCCCACCTTCAGTGTTATTCTCCAATCATCAGCATCTGTCTCAGTTCTTCTTCAGCAGCATGGCACCCAAGAAGAGCAACATCTCCTACCACTTCTTTGAGCCTGAGTTAGCTAGCATCAGGAAGATCCAGGCCTTGATTACTCCAGACCATATACCACTATTCAGAGAACATTATGGAGGCATACTTGATGTGGTTATGGATTTGGACCCTTCCCAGAGGAGCTTGATTCATACTTGCCTGCAGTTCTATGATCCCCCTCTGAGGTGCTTCACCTTCCAGGATTTTCAGTTAGGGCCTTTATTGGAGGAGTATTCATCATTGCTTAGTGTACCTATCAAGGGTGGAGTCCCCTTCAACCCTGAGATGGCTTTTCCTAGTAATGAGGAAGTGGCAAAGGCTTTGCATCTGGAACCAGTTCTGATTGGGCAGAACATGACTACCAAAGCTGGAATCTCTGGTCTACACCTAGATTTCTTGACTTCTCAGGCCATCCTGAAGGCCTCTTTGGGAGAGTGGAAGGCAGTCTGTGCTTTGCTGGCCCTTAGCATATATGGGGTCATACTGTTTGCAGATGAGCCTAAATTTATTAGCAAGAATGCCATTCACCTTTTCATCCTGAGGAACTGATAACGAGAAAACGTATCGATTATATTGCTAGGTTTCATTAACGTTTTATCGAATAATCGTAGTTTTAACACTCGATTTCTCGAGTTTTTCTTACCATTTTGCAGGTACACCATTATGTGGAGCTAAATCATGAACTAAGACAAAAAGGAACAAAATCGATCATAAAAAGAGGAAGAAATGAAGCTTCCTGCAAAACTGCATATTTTGCAGCAGTCACGACCGTCACAAGGGTGTCACGACCGTGACACCCCAAAATGAAGCATCACAACCGTGAGATATGTGTCACGACCGTGACACTTAAAAGTCACAAGTCACGAGTGTAAAAGCATTGTCACGACCGTGACAAAGGATATTCTAGGTTTTTGACCAAGACGTCGTCAAAGAATTACGTGAAGGCCATTCCCACCTATTTTGTTGCCACTACCTACATTTTCTCCACAAATTCAGCAAGGCCCATACCAACTAAAGTCCAAAAATCCAGCCCATTTGGAGTTCTATAAATAGCACCAGTTTTATGAAGAATGTACAGAGCATTTTTCTATTCAATTTCCTGCGGAAGCTCTGCCGAACTGATTTACGACCCGTTTTTATTTTCTGCATTATTTTCTTTTTCGCTTTATTGTATCCAAACCCGCCATATAACAATTTCCAATATCAGGAAATTGTTATACGTTTATTATTTTTTCTAAGCCTTCATCATTCGTTTATTTTTGATTTCGCCAACTCCGAGCTTTCCGGTCTGTGGAAGAAGGAGTCCGCTCTGATATTGTTAACCAGGTTTTATTATATTGAAATTTAATTATTTATAATGTTTGTTTATTTTTCTGCCATGAGTAATTTGTTATTTAATTTTCTGTCTCTGTCTGGTTCAACATCGATGAGTAGCTAAACACCTTAGGGCGGTATGTAGTTAGAACGAACTTAAACGGTAAAATATAACCATAGGCTAAAAATAATTAATCACTTAACATTTCTGGCTGAGACTTTTTAATTAAATAGACCTTTTTGTTACGAGAGTAAGAAAAGAGTATTAGGTTAGGTCAAGACCACGAGAGTGTGAGATTTTAACCAGATAGCTAAAGTTAGGCATTTAAATTAAACACAGCGAGAGCGCTTTAAGATAAATTAGAATTACTTAGTTTCCAAAAATTACCTCTAAACACTTATGGGCTAGCGAGAGCAGGCATAGGGCTTTAGAGATAAGATCTGATATAAGACCACGAGAGTGTGAGTTGAGGGTATTTAAACTAGTAATCTCTACCGAATAGATTAAGTGAACACCTTAAATAAGCCTAGGTTAGATTGACCCACCTAAGTTAGTATAACTACATACCGACCGTCTTAAAACTACTTAATTAAAGTTTAAATTTAATTCCACCTTTAATATTCTAAAATCAACAAAAATCGTGACAACCATTCGCCTTAGCTAAACTAGAAGTTCATCTAGCACTAGGTAACCATAGAATCCCTGTGGATCGATAATCTTAAATATTACTTCGATAGGCTGTGCACTTGCAGTAAGATACCGCTAGACGCATAAGTAGACACGTCTTTAGCCCATCAAGTTTTTGGCGCCGTTGCCGGGGATTCCTTAATTTAGTTACTAGTGCATTTAGGTAGCATTGTCTAGACTAAGGTATCAACTATTTAATTTAATTTAATTTCCGAGTGTATGCCAAGTACTCGCTCTAAAAGCGAAGACTTGCAACCTCTAATCCCTGAATCGGAACGCTTCTTACACGTAAGAAGACGTATATTCGATTACGAAAATAATTACAACATTCCAGATCTTCAATTAGATCCGCCTAAACCAGTCGTAACATCAAAGGACGCAGAGATGGCTGAAGAACAGAATCATCCACTCAAGTATTACGCCAGTCCTTCGCAAGCTGAACCGCATTCAAGCATTGCAGCGCCGGCTATCAACCGAAACGATTTCGAACTAAAACCTTCGTTGATATCAGCCGTGCAACAAAATCAATTCGCCGGAAATCCTACCGAGGATCCGAATCTTCATCTTTCGATCTTTGTGCAATATGCCGATACCGTAAAAGCCAATGGAGTTACCCAAGAAGCTATTAGATTACGTTTATTTCCTTTTTCGCTTCGAGACAGAGCAAGA
This sequence comes from Lathyrus aphaca, assembly GCA_963966055.1. Lineage (NCBI taxonomy): Eukaryota > Viridiplantae > Streptophyta > Magnoliopsida > Fabales > Fabaceae > Lathyrus > Lathyrus aphaca. The sequence goes on from OZ014520.1 coordinate 185,785,648, forward strand.
GCTTGGCTTCAATCTCTGCCTTCGAACTCAGTAACTACGTGGGAGGAACTAAAGAGAGTTTTCCTAAACAGGTATTTTACACCCAGCAAGACAGCTATGCTGAGAGCTCAGATCAACGGATTTAAGCAAAGAGAAAGTGAATCATTATTCGAAGCTTGGGAACGCTATAAGGATCTGCTGAGACTTTGTCCACATCATGGATTAATAGAATTGATGGTCATCCATACCTTCTATAATGGACTCTTGTACAATACAAGAATGACAATTGACGCTGCCGCGGGCGGTGCATTGATGGATAAAGAATATAATGATGCCTATGCACTTATCGAAAGTATGGCTCAAAATCATTACCTCTGGGGAAGCGAAAGAGTCGCAACTGAGAAACCGACAAAGGGAGGTATGTATGAAGTAAGTAGTATGGACCAAGTCAATGTGAAGTTTGACCAACTAAGCCAAAAGATCGACAACTTGGCCATAACACCAACAGCCAACGTGGCTGCAGTAACACCTAACTGTGAGTTATGTGGAGTTTCAGGACACGAAGTTTCTGATTGTCAACTATTGACAGGAACTCCCACTGATCAAGTGAATTATGCTCAAGGAAACCCTTACTCAAACACATATAACCCAGGTTGGAAGAATCATCCGAACTTCTCCTATAAGAATAACAATGCTTTATACGCACCAGGTCAAGCACCAGCTACATCACCAGGATATCAAAAGACTGCTCCTAATGTCCCTAGAAAATCGAACCTTGAATTGATGATGGAGAACTTCATAGATAACCAATCTCAAACAAACAAGGACTTCTTAAACCAAAACATTCACACTAATGAGCAGATCAAACAATTAGTGAGCAAAGTAGATGCATTAGCTACACATAACAAAATGCTAGAAACTCAGATTTCACAAGTAGCTCAACAACAAGCACCTACTGCTGCACCAGCTGGAGTATTCCCTGGACAACCTCAACCTAATCCGAAAGGACATGCTAACGCTGTGATATTAAGAAGTGGCAAGGAACTTGACGGACCTACCGATCCAAGACTTGACAATCCAGCCATGTACCAACAACCGGATAAACCGACTGAAATGGTGAATGATCCAGAAGAAAAGGAAGATGACAATCAAGAGGTAGTGGAGAAAGAACAACCTTATGTGCCTCCACCACCCTATAAACCACCAATTCCGTACCCTCAAAGATTAATAAATTCCAAGACGACGGGTCAATTTAAGAAATTTGTCGAACTTCTGAAACAGTTGAATATTACTATTCCGTTTACAGAAGCAATTACCCAAATACCCTCGTATGCTAAGTTTTTAAAAGAAATCTTATCCAATAAGAAAAAGATAGAGGATAACGGAACAGTTACACTTACTGCCGAGTGTAGCGCCATAATTCAGAATAAAATGCCTCCTAAGCTAAAAGATCCAGGAAGTTTCTCTATACCCTGTGTAATAGGAAAATTCGTCATTGACAAAGCTCTATGCGATTTAGGAGCCAGTATCAGTGTTATGCCCTTAACGATTTGCAAGAGGATAGACATGGGAGACCTGAGACCAACTAAAATGTCTGTTCAACTAGCCGATCGCTCTGTTAAATATCCTGTAGGCATACTAGAAAACGTCCCAGTACGTATAGGACAATTCTACATCCCTACTGACTTTATAATCATGGACATCTCTGAAGACTCCACTACACCTATCATACTAGGAAGACCATTCTTAGCTACCGCCGGAGCTATAATAGATGTAAAAAGAGGAAAGCTAACCTTTGAAGTAGGTGAAGAGAAAGTTGAATTTATTCTAACACAATTCTTACAATCACCAGCTATAGAGGATACATGCTATCTATTAGACGTAATTGACGAATGTGTAAGAGAAATGGAACTGAAAGAGACCACTTATTCTGAAATTATGAAAATTCAAATCCCTCCAATTTTCGAAGATGATAATTGGCGTAAACCATATCAGGATGATAGTCTAAGCGAAAGTTTAGCACTTACACCGGATCCTATGCCAAGTAAAGATAAACCTACATTAGGATTAAAAACTTTACCTCATAACCTAAGGTACGAATTCTTAGACGTTGAATGTAAAAGACCAGTTATAATAAATTCCAGTTTAGGAACTATAGAAACAAAGAAACTTTTAGATGTCTTGAAGAAATATCCGACTGCATTAGGATATAACATATCTGATCTCAAAGGAATATGTCCTTCAGTTTGTATGCATCGTATTCTGCTAGAAGAAGATTGCAGAACCTCCAGAGAATCTCAAAGAAGAATTAACCCAACCCTTAGCACTGTAGTAAAAGAAGAAGTTAAAAAATTACTAGATGTCGGAATAATATATCCAATCTCTGATAGTGAATGGGTTAGTCCAATACATGTAGTGCCAAAGAAAGGAGGTATCACTGTTGTGAAGAACGCTCAAGGCGAATCAATATCTCAAAGAGTAGTGACGGGATATAGAGTATGCATAGATTATCGTAAACTAAACAAAGCCACTCGAAAAGATCATTTCCCGCTACCTTTTATAGATCAAATGTTAGAACGATTAGCCAAGCATTTGTACTTCTGTTATCTTGACGGTTACTCAGGATTTTTCCAAATCCCTATCCATCCAGATGATCAAGAGAAGACTACATTCACATGCCCTTATGGAACGTTCGCCTATAGACGAATGCCCTTTGGATTATGCAACGCTCCTGCAACCTTTCAAAGATGTATGATGTCAATCTTCGCAGATTTTATAGACAACATCATGGAAGTGTTCATGGACGACTTCTCTGTATGTGGGCAAAGTTTTGAAGGATGTTTATCGAACTTAGAAATGGTATTAGAAAGATGTGTAAAAGTAAACCTCGTGCTTAACTGGGAGAAATGTCATTTTATGGTCAACGAAGGAATCGTATTAGGTCATGTAATATCAGACAAGGGAATTGAAGTTGATAAAGCTAAGATTGAAGTAATAAAAGATCTTCAACCCCCTAAAACCGTTCGAGAAATATGAAGCTTTTTAGGACACGCCGGTTTTTACCGACGATTCATCAAAGATTTCTCGAAAATCACTAAACCTCTTACTGGTTTGTTAATGAAAGACGCTGAGTTCATATTCAATGAAGATTGTCTTAAAGCATTCGAAACTCTAAAAACAGCCCTCATCACCGCACCAATCATGCAACCCCCTGACTGGAGATTACCTTTTGAAATCATGTGCGATGCGAGTGACTATGCTGTAGGCGCAGTTCTAGGCCAGAGGAAGGAAAAGAAACTTCATGCGATTTACTATGCCAGTAGAACCTTGGATTCTGCCCAGATGAACTACGCCACTACCGAAAAAGAATTGTTAGCAGTTGTCTTTGCGCTTGACAAATTCCGTTCTTACTTAGTAGGAGCGAAAATAATCATTTACACAGACCATGCTGCTATCCGATATTTATTAACAAAGAAAGATGCTAAACCAAGACTCTTAAGATGGATTTTACTTTTACAAGAGTTTAATCTAGAAATAAAAGATAAGAAAGGTACTGAGAATGTCGTAGCGGACCATTTATCTAGAATAGAAGGTATTAAACCCGAACAAGTGCCGATTAACGATGATTTTCCGTATGAACAGCTGATAGCACAATTAGGAAGCGACCTCGCTCGGTTAGATATAAATGAACCAGAATCCGTGGAAACAATCCAGACAATTGTAGGACTGCCATGGTACGCTGACATTGTCAATTACCTAGCCGCAGGAGCTCTTCCACCCGATCTAACCTATCAGCATAAAAATAAATTCTTTCATAATCTGAAACATTACTATTGGGATGAACCATATTGTTCAAAAGAGGACCAGATGGAATCTTTCGCCGATGTATTCCCGAAGAAGAAATAGAAGATGTCATTGCTCAATGCCATTCATCTCCTTATGGTGGACATGCAAGCACTTCCAAAACTTGTGCAAAAATCTTGCAAACCGGTTTATTCTGGCCTAATCTATGGAAGGATGTCCACATCGCTGTTATAAATTGCGATCGGTGTCAACGCACTGGCAATATTTCAAGAAGAGATGAAATGCCTCAAAAAGGAATATTAGAAGTAGAAATCTTTGACGTCTGGGGAATAGATTTCATGGGACCATTCCCATCATCTTTCGGTAATAATTACATACTCGTAGCTGTTGATTATGTTTCGAAATGGATTGAAGCCATAGCTTCTCCTACAAACGATACACGAGTAGTAATAAAGCTTTTCAAAAATATAATCTTTCCCAGATTTGGTGTGCCTAGACTCGTCATAAGTGACGGTGGCTCGCACTTCATCTCAAAAATATTTGACAAATTACTATCTAAGTATGGAGTAAGACACCGTGTGGCTACACCATATCATCCACAAACAAACGGACAAGTCGAAGTCTCAAACAGAGAAATTAAACAAATCTTAGAAAAGACTGTCGCCATATCTCGGAAAGATTGGTCATCTAAACTTAATGAAGCTTTATGGGCTTATAGGACCGCTTACAAGACACCCATAGGTACTACACCTTTCAAATTAGTTTATGGAAAATCTTGTCACCTCCCAGTAGAACTAGAACACAAAGCTTATTGGGCGATTAGAACTCTCAATATAAACTATAATGCTGCAGGAGAAAAGCGAATCCTAGACATTAACGAATTAGAAGAATTAAGGTTAGATGCTTATGAGAATGCTAAGATATATAAAGAAAGAACTAAGCGATGGCATGATAAACGCCTATCTAGGAAAGAATTTAGTGTGGGAGACGTTGTACTCCTCTTTAATTCAAGACTTAGGCTCTTTCCTGGAAAATTAAAATCTAGATGGTCAGGACCCTTTGAAATAATTAAAGTATTCCCGAGTGGAGCAATAGAAATTAAGGGTAGGAATAGTGAACCATTCATAGTAAACGGACAACGTTTAAAACATTATCATAAAGTTGAAAATCGAGATTATGCGAATAATCTAAAGCTTTTAGAATTGTCCACTGAATCCCCTGATTAATCTAAACCTAAGCATTACGTCAGGCTTTTGACGATAAAAACAGCGCTTACTGGGAGGCAACCCATTTACTCATTTAACTATTTAAATTATTCTCTCCATCATTTTCTTTTTTTATCGTTTACTATTTGTTTATTTGTTTTGTCGTTTCATAGTTTTATTTTACTCTTATTGCCTTTACATTATGCATTTCATTTTCTTATATTTATTTTAAATCACTTTTTACAGATTTTCTAAAAGTCTTTTCCACTTTCCTTCTTCTCCTGATTTGTTTCCTCCATATTTGCACTGACTATGGCTAACCAACCAATTAACCACATGGAAACCAAATTTAGGGGTAGGAACCAAAGAATGAAATTTGAAGAGTTATCACAGAGGCAAATGGATTTGACCCTGTACCCGGATGATCGGACTATGGAAACCTTAGGAATACATGATAGCATTATGTACTTGCTTAACCGAATCGGATGGGAGAATTCAATGATCCAACATAAGTTTGTGACTTACCGCGAGCTCACTCTTGAGTTCCTTAGCTCCTTAATTTACCTACCTGAGCGCGGTTTTGGATTTAGGAAAGGATTTATTAGTTTTAGCCTGTTTGGAATAGAATATGATTTTAACCATAAAGAACTAGCTGACTTGTTAGGATTCCCTAGTGGACCATTTGCTTTTACTACCACACAGGTAGAATTGATGGATATTGAGCTAGATTTCTTTTGGGGAACTTTAACCGGAAACTACCACCCTGAACCAAATGGCATGAATAATGATGAGATCCATAATCCTGCTCTCCGTTACTTCCATAAATTCCTTGCCCACACATTCTTTGGAAAAGAAGAAAACATTACCGGAGTTTCTAAAGATGAAATATTTATTATGTCATGTTTCACTCTTGGACAGCCTGTTAATGGTGTACCTTTCATGATGCAAACCTTCACCCGTATCCAAGAAGAACCTGAATTACCTATCTTAATAGGAGGTCTTGTAACCATGATTGTTGATGCTTTAGGACTTAGGTACCAATTGCACAGGTGCAACCGTTTAGGTAACATACATCCTATGGATCTTAACTTCTGCTTTAATAGACATATCATAAGGAATTTAGGACATCCACCTTTTGAGTACCTAATCCGGAACGAGGTAGTAACCCTGTTCACATTGCCTAACCATGCTAAAGTAAGTGTTCACAATAAGGATAACTGGCTTTATGAGTTAAACCCACCTGATTTTCCACCCACTCCTGAAACACCTCAGTCTTACAAGATAAAAGATGATACAATGACCGATGTCGAAACTGACCCTGAGACGCCTCCTGGTTACCATGACATTGGCCACACTGAAGAAGTTTATGAAACCCCTGAAGTGAATCAAGGAGATTATGCTAACAACTTGCAAAACATCATGAACACTCTCAATGCTTACCAAACTGACATTAACCTATTTAAAGAAGACATTAAGAGCATGCGATTGGATATTATAGGATTGACTGACATAACATGCGAACAGTTCTATCACTTGAATTCCGCCATCGAAGACTTGAAGAAACGCTTTTGATAATGTTATAAGTGATTTAGTTTATTTTTTTCATTGTTTTCGTTTCTAGTTAGATTTAATTTTCGCACCAATTTCTTACCGCAAATTTCCGTTTATGTAACTTCATTTTCAATTACATTATGCAATGCATCTTTAATTCCAAAAATTCTCCATTTTTAGCAATTTATGTACTTTTAATTTTATGTCCTGTTATGCTTGCATTTATTCATTATATATACAAATCTCTCATGCCTTGCAAGCTATTGAAGTACTGTGTTGAAACTATATACTATATGGTGTTTATAATTTATTATGAGTGTTAGTGAAGAAAATGCATTAATATAGAATATGTGAAATAAGAGAGAAAGTGTTTTTCTGGAAATTATTTAACGTAGCAAGCCTCACGGTCGTCACTGCCCCATAACGATCGTGACGCGCTCTTTTTGAGTCTCACGATCGTCGTACCCCTGTCACGACCGTGACGACCCTTATACCAGAAATCGTGAGAAACAGAACTGTTTCTCTTCGTGCCTCTTCTTCTTCTTCTCCATAACTTCCTAAAAAAAACTACCCATCTTCTCCATAACCTCCGTAATACCCCATTTACCATCTTTAATCTCATTAACCACCCATTATCACAACCTACTACATTCTCACTCTCCATTATTTATCCCGAATCAATATTTCTCCCATTTTACCATTTTTTCACAAAAACTTCAAAATTCTTCATTCCTCACTCTAAGCTCTTGCATGCAATGGATACTATCACTTTTAGAGAAGGTGATGCTGGAGAAACTCAGAGAGAACGATTTCTCCGCTTCCAAAGCCGCGGTGTGCAACCTACGCGTTACATTGACACTGTGTGTTTGAGGGAACTCAGAATGCTGGCCAGTGTTACGAACCTGCTTCGCAAAGTCGGGCTCTGGGACCTTTGCAGTCAACCTCAGCCAACCTTCGAACTTCTGACACTGGAGTTCTTAAGTTCATTCAGTTACATCACCGGCACCGGTTCTCTGAGTCAGCTCACTGGTTTCGCAAAATTCAGATTGCATGGCCAAGAGTTCAACCTTTCGCAAGACAGGATCTCCGAGTTATTAGGCTTCGATCACGGAACTGAGGCTCACCGTCGCGTGCCCGATAATTTTAGCGAACAAGCTTTCACTCTATGGCACGACTTAACAAACACCCGTGCATCCGCCTTCCAAAGCCTCAACGCCACGCACATTCACAGTCCGGCCATCCGCTACTTCCACCGAGTCATTTGCAACACCATCTTCGCTCGAGAAAGCAACCATAAGCTCAACTCTAAGGAGCTTCTATTCTTGCACAACTCTAAGGAGCTTCTATTATTGCAGGTCCGCTCACCTGATTGCACAGCGAGAGGATGGCAGGTACAGCCCTGTTGTCCATGGCACCGTATTTCATCATATCATTCTGCCGTCCCGCGACCGCATCGACCCATCCAGCCGAGCCAACTGGCTCTTTGTTCTACCTGATGCTGCTGACCACGCTCCTATCCATGATCAGGCAGACCTCCCTGTCGGATGAGATGCAGGACGCTATGGATGCAGGTGAGCCTGTCCAGGATATACCAGAGTCATCTACCCGACAGCCTACTGCACCAGATTTCACTCTTGAGGATGTCCTCCGTGCGATTCATCAGCAGAACCAGATGAATGCCGCACTGGAGCGCAGGCAGAAGGAACAGTACGACGCTCTACTCGGCACGATTGCAGCTAACCAGGCAGCTACTAATGAGAGGTTTAACGAGATTTTCAGCGAGTTAGACGCCTTGCGTATCGACATCACTGGGACCACCAGCACCGGTTCTGATCCTGAAGCGACTCCTTCCAGACGCCGCTCCCGCACCAGAAGCCGACCCCGCGGTCCTCAGCAGCCATAGTTTTTGTTTTTCTTCTGTTTGTTTTTCGTTTTTGTCGTTTGTACTGTACTTTAACCGCATTTATATCACAACATTGGGGACAATGTCTGATATAGTGTGGGAGAGGTACCTTTCATTTCCGTATTTTTCCCTTTTCGCATTTTTCCATTTCGTTGTATTTTCAATTCCATTGTATTTCCCTTTAGCAAGTTAATGAAGCGTGCAAAATCTTTATGATATTTTCTTTAGTTTCGAATTTTCCCGCTTACTTAGCCATAACCGAAAAATTTTTAATTATTCGCATTACCCGACTTACCTACGAAATCGTATATAGGAAGCTGAGAATGATTAAACAAGACCAATACAATCTTGACACCTTTGACTTCCTACTTAAGCGATTCTATCCCGATTACCATTACGAGTACACTTTTAGTTTCAGTTCAAAAGTAACCCCGAGTAGTTTATACTAGCAGTCAGCACCGTCTGAACACAAACCACGTGGGGAGCCGATGAATATAAGCGTTTGATGCCTAATCAATAATGATCCTTCATATCTCGACGCAAAATGAAAAGAAATTGCACCAAAGTACACGGTCGCATACAAGAAACGAGAAATATGAGAAGGAGTCCATTGCGGGTTGGTTCAGAGGTACTGGTTCTGAACTCGGTAGGGCGTGCTACGGCTCGATCCCCCACAACCTCCAAATCGGATACAAAATGTAGGGTTACCACACTCGTGTACCAGACCCCGTGCTTAAAAAAAAAGGATCAAAGTCGCTAACCGGCTACTCCACTACGTGCGTGCTAAGGCAAAGGGCTTAATGTGATTGCGCTAGAATGAAACCGGGCGAAATAAGATCGAAAAACTTTAGGTGAAATCGTAAAGTAATTGCCGATTGGCTCATTTAACGGGAAGTCGACGACATAGCTTGTTGCTTGCGTCATTAGTGTATCGGTAGTGTTCTATCAAAGTATCGGATTATCCGACAAAACGATCCCTCGTTTGATTTGTTATGAGTATATGTGAATAACATCTTGTCCGCCGATTTTCAACCGACTATTTGCTTGAGGACAAGCAAAGGTTTAAGTTTGGGGAAGTTTGATAACGAGAAAACGTATCGATTATATTGCTAGGTTTCATTAACGTTTTATCGAATAATCGTCGTTTTAACACTCGATTTCTCGAGTTTTTCTTACCATTTTGCAGGTACACCATTATGTGGAGCTAAATCATGAACTAAGACAAAAAGGAACAAAATCGATCATAAAAAGAGGAAGAAATGAAGCTTCCTGCAAAACTGCATATTTTGCAGCAGTCACGACCGTCACAAGGGTGTCACGACCGTGACACCCCAAAATGAAGCATCACGACCGTGAGATATGTGTCACGACCGTGACACTTAAAAGTCACAAGTCACGAGCGTAAAAGCATTGTCACGACCGTGACAAAGGATATTCTAGGTTTTTGACCAAGACGTCGTCAAAGAATTACGTGAAGACCATTTCCACCTATTTTGTTGCCACTACCTACATTTTCTCCACAAATTCAGCAAGGCCCATACCAACTAAAGTCCAAAAATCCAGCCCATTTGGAGTTCTATAAATAGCACCAGTTTTATGAAGAATGTACAGAGCATTTTTCTATTCAATTTCCTGCGGAAGCTCTGCCGAACTGATTTACGACCCGTTTTTATTTTCTGCATTATTTTCTTTTTCGCTTTATTGTATCCAAACCCGCCATATAACAATTTCCAATATCAGGAAATTGTTATACGTTTATTATTTTTTCTAAGCCTTCATCATTCGTTTATTTTTGATTTCGCCAACTCCGAGCTTTCCGGTCTGTGGAAGAAGGAGTCCGCTCTGATATTGTTAACCAGGTTTTATTATATTGAAATTTAATTATTTATAATGTTTGTTTATTTTTCTGCCATGAGTAATTTGTTATTTAATTTTTTGTCTCTGTCTGGTTCAACATCGATGAGTAGCTAAACACCTTAGGGCGGTATGTAGTTAGAACGAACTTAACCGGTAAAATATAACCATAGGCTAAAAATAATTAATCACTTAACATTTCTGGCTGAGACTTTTTAATTAAATAGACCTTTTTGTTACGAGAGTAAGAAAAGAGTATTAGGTTAGGTCAAGACCACGAGAGTGTGAGATTTTAACCAGATAGCTAAAGTTAGGCATTTAAATTAAACACAGCGAGAGCGCTTTAAGATAAATTAGAATTACTTAGTTTCCAAAAATTACCTCTAAACACTTATGGGCTAGTGAGAGCAGGCATAGGGCTTTAGAGATAAGATCTGATATAAGACCACGAGAGTGTGAGTTGAGGGTATTTAAACTAGTAATCTCTACCGAATAGATTAAGTGAACACCTTAAATAATCCTAGGTTAGATTGACCCACCTAAGTTAGTATAACTACATACCGACCGTCTTACAACTACTTAATTAAAGTTTAAATTTAATTCCACCTTTAATATTCTAAAATCAACAAAAATCGTGACAACCATTCGCCTTAGCTAAACTAGAAGTTCATCTAGCACTAGGTAACCATAGAATCCCTGTGGATCGATAATCTTAAATATTACTTCGATAGGCTGTGCACTTGCAGTAAGATACCGCTAGACGCATAAGTAGACACGTCTTTAGCCCATCAGGAACCCAGTACCCACCTTACTGGGAGATCTCTACTACTCTGTTCATCAAAGGAATGAAAAGCAAAGAGGAAGATTAGTGAGGTGCTGTGCTCCCCTGTTCCATACCTGGCTGCTCAGACATTTGCCTAAGACTGATGCATTTCTGAATCCTTATCAGCAAAAGAATTGGGCTAGAAGACTCACTGCTTTGACCTCAGCTGACATCAGGTGGTGCACTCAGAGCACCAAGGGCAGGGACATCATTACCAGTTGTGGGCAGTTTCCCAATGTACCCCTGATAGGAGTAAAGGGTTGCATCAACTACAACCCTCTGCTATTCAAAAGACAACTGGGCTATGCATTGGTCCACACCCCCAGAGCACAAGACTTGGCTGAGATTCTTTACTGTGAGATTAAGCCTAATCTGGCTATTGTCAGGCAAGCATCCTGGGCTTGGGACAATGTCCAGACCAAGGGAATGGCCATTCTTGGAAGATGCAACAATGTAGCCTCAGCTCAATACTATGAGTGGTCCCATGCCAGAGCTCAATCTTCTGGGATGCCCTTCACTATGGAAGATATACCTGGACCATCCTCAGCACCACCTCCTGTCACTGTCAGTTTAGAGGAGTTTGAGAAACTGAAAGAGAGGAATGAGAAGTTGACTCAGGCTCTACAGAAGACCCTCTGGGAGAGGAGTGATGGTCTACTGGACATTGAGAGGTTAGAAAAGCTAAAGGTGGAGCATTTATCCAGGATTGAGAAGTCAGAGGACTACATCAAGAGGTCAAGGGCTGGAGAGCAGATTTTGAAGAATGCCTGCAAAGAGGCTCAGTTCCAGAAAGCCAGGACTGATTTGTATCTAAAAGAGAGTCAAGCTAGGTGGGTCAGGATCACCGAAGCTCGTACTCTGGAGGATAAGAGGACTTAGGATAAGATTGAGCAGTTGGAGGCTGGTGCAAAGGAGCAACAGGAGGCTTTGCTAGCAGCCCAAAGAGAGATCTCAGAGTTGAAGATTAGAGCTGGTGTGAAGAGGTCAAAGGACCAGAGTCAACACAAGAAGCTAACTGCAGCTGTTACCACCAGGAATCTTCTCATCAGGAGCCTTACAGAGCGTCCAGCTGATCCTGTGACTGGAGCACTTCTAAAGGAAGTTTAGGAGGATGAGTTTGGTCTTGGTGTCTGACTTTTGCTTGTTGTTGCTTTCATTTCATTGTACTTTTGACCCCCCAGGGGCATGAATTGTAAAATACAAACTTTGTATCATTCACTTTTTGTAATATATGTATTAGTTTGTTTTATCTGAGTCCTTTCCAAGCAACATCACAAGCATCTTCTTCAGGGGTCTGGAAAGGTCAAAACCAAGTGCCAAGTCGGATACCTTGGAAACAAATAAGCATACTGCATTGCATACTAACCTTTGTTTGTTTTGTAGGTTTGTTTTGTTTTTGTTACTAACTCTGTTGTGATCTCAGGAACTATTGCTCGACGACGGGTGTTCCCACTCAACCGTCCACACAGATATCCCACCCGCAACAACCTTCCGGGTATACAGATGGATCAGGTACAGCAGGACCTTACAGAGGTCAGGGCTCAAATGGCCAATGAGAGACTAGAAATGAGGAATCAAATGACTCAGTTTATGGAGGTGATGAATAATATGGCTCAAAGCCAAGAGAGATTAAGAGCTTTGGTAGAGAGGCAGAATCAGGAAGACCCCCATCTAGGGACTGGTGGGACAAGCAACAATGAGAGGGTTCAGCCTCATGTCAACCCACCTGTATTTGGACCCCACCTTCATCCAGAGATCAACATCCCTGCTAATGTGCAAGGGAATGCTACTACAGGCAGAGTGCTGCAAGAAGACCCCCAGGAAGATCAGTTCACAGTGATGGGAGCTGGGGATGAAGCCTATGACAGAAGGCTAGATGAGATTGCTGAAAAGTTGAGATCCCTGGAATCTCAAAACTCCTTGGGTTTTGATGTTATGGACATGGGCTTAGTGGACGGGGTCAGGATCCCCCACAAATTTAAACCTCCGTGCTTTGAAAAGTACAACAGAACCTCCTGTCCACGGACCCCCTTGCAATCTTTTCTGGGGAGGCTGAAGGCATATACCATGGATGAAAAGCTATGGATGTTCTATTTTGAGGATAGCTTAACAGGAGCCTCAAGGGAATGGTACTCTCATTTGACCAGAGCAACCATCAGATGCTGGAAGGACCTGGCTGAGGCCTTCATTAGACAATACCAGTACAACTTGGATATGGCTCCCAACAGAACCCTCTTGATGGGAATGTCACAATCATCCAGGGAAAGCTTCCGGGAGTACGCCCAGAGGTGGAGACAGCTTGCTGCTGCTGTCCAGCCACCCATGTCAGAGAGGGAGATGGCTGATATGTTTATGAACACCCTCCAAGGGACATACATTGATAGACTAGCTGCCTTTTCTTCAACCAGCTTTGCAGATGTCGTTATAGCTGGAGAAAGAATTGAGAGCCTATTAAAGATGGGCAAAATTTCTGACAACGGTGCCAGCTCATCCAGCAACACAAGAAAGCCTTTTGTGGGCCCAAGAAGAACTGGTGAGACTAATGCTATCCATACCAGCAGGGGCAGACCCCAATATGTTCAAAGGTCAGTGGCAGCAGTCACCATTCCCTCTCCACTCCCTCAGCAATCAGTGTATCAGCCACAACAACAACCCCAGTACCAGCAACAAACTCAGTATCCTCCTCAGAGAAACTACAACAATACCAACAACAACAATCAGCAAAGACCATTTCAGCAGAGGCCATCTCAGGCCAATAGGGTGATTGATCCAATCCCTATGTCGTATGCCGCTTTATTGCCACAGCTCCTGAAGCTCAACCTGGTTGAGTTAAGGACGTTGGCACCACCAGATCCTTCCAGTCTACCCAGAAATTACGACATCAACGCCAGATGTGCATTCCATTCCAACGCACCTGGCCACAGTACAGAGAAGTGCAGAGCTTTGCACATGAAGGTACAAGACCTGGTAGATTCCAAAGCTCTAAACTTTGCACCACCACCAAATGTTAACAAGAACCCTATGCCAAATCACAGAGGACCCAGAATCAATGCTATTGAGGAAGATAAGCCGTCTTACTTAATAACCAGTGTGGGTCAGATCCGGACACCTTTGGTAGAGATTAAAGATCAACTCCTTGAATGCCAAATATTCCCCGGATGTGAGCTAGGATGTGCTTATTGCAACATTTCAGTAAATGGGTGTGATAACTTGAGAGATGGCATAGATGGTCTCATCCAGAGTGGCCTGCTTCAAATTACAACATCAATACCTTCAAATCCAGCAAATTCTTTGACAACAGTTCCCGAGTCTCCTACAACTGCAACAACAATTGTTCCAAACAACTCTTCAATCTCATCAACAAATGCTTCATCTGTTACTTCAACGGACCAGATATCAACAAACATCACTTCTATAACTTCAGCACCCCTTCATTCAGACTCTTCTACAACAGCAACACCCATCCAATCAACAATGTCTCCTACAACATCAACAGCAAATAATGAAAGTGTTTCAACGGTTACAATTTATTATGATCCTGAAAATGATTCTGCCTACAACTCACAAAATGTCACTCCTATCAGAGCACCAGTCATAATATACTATGATCCACAAACTATCATGGTCCCTTCTGCAGCTACCATCAGTCCAGTCACTATCACAATGCCTGGGCCAGTACCTTATGAAAGCAGTAATGCCATCCCTTGGCATTACGGCTCCGATCTATACTGCGAAGGACATAAAATTACTCTTGAATCATCAACTTCTTCACCACAAATAGACAATGTGGGAGGAGGCGGAGGCTTCACTCGAAGCGGACGTCTCTTTGCCCCACAAATTCAAAAACCCACTGCTGAAGCAGAAGCCGCTGCCAAGGCAAAAGGGAAGAGCTTGGTGCAAGAAGAACAAATTGTTAAAGAAGCTTTGAAAACACCTTTTGATCAATAGGTTGATGAATTTATGAGAATCATCAAGAAAAGTGATTACAGGATAGTGGACCAGCTTCACCAGACACCTTCCAAGATCTCCATTTTATCATTGTTAATGTGCTCTGAGGCCCATCAGAACGCACTACTAAAGGTCTTGCACGCAGCTTATGTGCCAGAGGAGATTACCGTCAATCAGTTAGAAGCTGTAGTTGGGAATGTCAATGCTAGTCATGGACTAGGTTTTACCAACACTGATTTGACTTCGGAAGGCCGCAGTCACAACAAGGCTTTGCACATTACCATGGAGTGTAAGGGTGCAGTTCTTTCCCATGTGCTGGTAGACACAGGATCATCCCTCAATGTCTTACCTAAAAAAGCCCTTGTGAAGCTGGAATATGAAGGGTTGGCATTACGTCCCAGTAACTTGGTAGTAAGAGCCTTTGACGGTTCTAAAAGATCAGTTCTGGGGGAAATTGAGTTGCCTATAACGATTGGCCCACAAACTTTCAAAACGACCTTCTACGTGATGGACATTCAGCCTGCCTACAGCTGTTTGTTGGGTAGACCATGGATTCATGCCGCTGGCGCAGTTACGTCTACCCTTCACCAGAAGTTAAAATTCGAGTGGGAGGGCCAAGTCGTTACTATTTGTGGGGAGGAGGATATTTTTGTTAGCCAGCTGGCTACATACAAATACATTGAGATGGATGGGGAGATCCACGAAACGATGAGTCAAGGGTTTGAGGCCTTGAACATAAATGAAACATCTGCTGCACCTGGAACCTCAATGACATCTTACCAACAAGCCCGGAAGGTTGTTGAAGAAGGGACTGCCCAAGGCTGGGGCAAGTTGTTGCCCGTAGAAGAGAAGAAGGATAGATTTGGGTTGGGTTACAAACCAACTCAACAAGATCAAGCAGAGGCTGCTAAGGAGCCCAGTTTTGTCAGTGGGGGGATGCTCTCCCCCTATGCAGTAAACAACTTGGAAGATGAGTCGGAGGATGAACGCAACCTGGAAAGCTGGATACGTCCAAGGATCCCGGGGAGCAGTATCTCAAACTGGTCTTCCCAGGAAATTATAAGAGTTACTCCTGCAGAGTAATTATTATTTCCTGTATTTTAAGCATGCATCAAGTCTTGCATCTTGCCCAAGATGACAAGACTCATTTTGTAATCGGGCCATCTGTAATTTTGTGCAACAAGATTAATCAATGAAATATCAGACATCCTTTGCAAATGAGTCTTTTTCTTTTCGTACAAAAAAATAAATGGCAATGTTTTCAAAATGATAACTTTATTTCACTTTTCTAAACAAGATTAAAATCAATCACTAAAATGAACAAACTGAACCCTTGCAGAGAGTGCCTTCCAGATCGCACCGACAACAGCACGGCTATGACTTCGTATGACTTCGACAATCCAATCAATCAAGCTGATGAAGGGGTTGAAGAAGAGTATGAGCTTCCTGAAGAGCTAGCCCGGTTGTTGAGACAAGAGGAGAGGGTTATCATTCCTCATCAGGAGGAGGTCGAAACGATTAATCTTGGTACAGATGAAGACGTGAAAGAGGTTAAGATCGGGGCCTGCTTACAAGACTCAGTAAAGAAACAACTGATTGACCTGCTTCAAGAATATGTGGATGTGTTTGCTTGGTCTTATCAAGATATGCCAGGGTTGGACACCGACATTGTTATGCACAAGCTGCCTCTAAGAGAAGAATGCCCTCCAGTTAAACAGAAACTACGCTGTACTCGTCCAGACATGGCAATGAAAATCAAAGAAGAGGTACAAAAGCAGTGGGACGCCGGGTTCCTTGCTGTGACTAGCTATCCACCGTGGGTTGCTAATATAGTACCTGTGCCTAAGAAAGACGGTAAAGTGAGAATGTGTGTTGACTACCGGGATCTGAACAGAGCAAGCCCAAAAGATGACTTCCCATTACCTCACATTGATGTATTAGTGGATAATACAGCTCAGTTCTCGGTATTCTCCTTCATGGACGGATTTTCAGGATATAATCAGATCAAGATGTCACCTGAAGACATGGAGAAGACAACTTTCATCACACCCTGGGGCACGTTCTGTTACAAGGTGATGCCATTTGGATTGAAGAATGTCGGTGCGACATATCAACGGGCTATGGTAACATTATTCCACGATATGATCCATAAAGAAATCGAATGCTATGTGGATGACATGATTGCCAAGTCCCTTACTGAAGAAGATCACCTGGTGAATCTACTGAAGCTATTCAAACGTCTGAGGAAGTACCAACTGAAGTTGAACCCCAACAAATGCACATTCGGGGTGCGATCTGGTAAGCTGCTGGGATTTATTGTAAGCGAGAAAGGGATTGAAGTTGACCCTGATAAAGTCAAAGCTATTCAAGAGATGCCTGCACCGAAGACGGAAAAAGAAGTTCGAGGGTTCTTAGGTCGATTGAACTACATTTCGAGGTTCATATCCCACCTTATAGCAACCTGTGAACCCTTATTCAAGCTGCTAAGAAAAGAGCAAACGGTCAGGTGGAACGAAGACTGCCAGAAGGCTTTTGACAAGATCAAGGAGTACTTGCAAGAACCTCCAATCCTTATGCCTCCAGTTGAAGGAAGACCTTTAATCATGTACTTGACAGTATTAGAAGAGTCGATGGGGTGTGTGTTGGGCCAGCATGACGAGTCTGGTCGAAAAGAGTATGCAATATATTACCTAAGCAAAAAGTTTACCGACTGTGAACAACGTTATTCACTGCTCGAGAAAACTTGTTGTGCTTTAGCGTGGGCTGCTCGCCGACTGAGACAGTATATGTTGACCCACACCACCTTATTGATTTCAAATATGGACCCAGTCAAGTACATATTTGAGAAGCCAGCGCTTACCGGACGGGTTGCAAGATGGCAAATGATCCTCACAGAATATGACATTCAGTACACATCTCAGAAAGCCATCAAGGGCAGTGTATTGTCTGAATATCTTGCTGAGCAACCCATTGATGATTACCATCCTATGAGATTTGACTTCCCGGATGAAGACATCATGTTCATAAAAGCAAAAGATCATGAAGAGCCTATTCACACTAAAGGGCCTGACCCGGAAGAAGAATGGACTATGATGTTCGATGGGGCTGTCAATATGAATGGTCGTGGTGTTGGTGCAGTACTCATTACACCTAAAGGGGTTCACATGCCTTTCTCGGCAAAACTCACTTTCAACTGCACTAACAACGAAGCTGAATACGAAGCTTGCATTATGGGTCTTGAGGAAGCCATTGACCTCAGGATCAAGACATTGACTATATTCGGAGATTCAGCTCTGGTAATCAATCAAACCAACGGCAAATGGTACACCCACCAGGATCATCTGATACCTTACAGGGATTATACAAGGAGGTTATTGACTTTCTTTACAACGGTCAAGCTTGAGTATATCCCTCGGGACGAGAATCAATTTGCAGATGCTCTGGCTACCATTTCATCCATGATCAAAGTTCAAGCTGCCAACTTTGTGCCTCGGATTTCAGTGTCCAGACTTGACAGACCAGCATATGTATTTACAGCAGATGTTGTTAAAGATGATAAGCCTTGGTTCCATGACATTAAGTGCTTCTTGGAGGATCAAACATACCCACTTGGGGCATCTTCCAATGATAAGAAGACTTTAAGAAGGCTCGCTGGTAGTTTCTTTCTGAACACTAACGGTTCCCTGTACAAGAGAAACTTCGATATGGTACTCCTCAGATGCGTCGATAGAACAGAAGCAAGCTTGTTGATGCACGAGGTGCACGAAGGATCCTTTGGTACCCATGAAGGAGGGCATGCCATGGCTAAGAAATTGCTGAGATCAGGCTATTACTGGATCACAATGGATGCTAACTGTTGTGCCTATGCCAGAAAATGCCATAAATGCCAGATTTATGCAGATAAGGTGCATGTACCTCCCAATCCTTTGAATGTGATGTCCTCACCCTGGCCCTTTGCTATGTGGGGCATTGACATGATTGGCAAGATTGAACCGACTGCTTCAAACGGCCACAGATTCATCCTGGTTGCCATTGACTACTTCACCAAGTGGGTTGAAGCAGCTTCGTATGCAAACGTTACAAGACAAGTGGTAGCCAGATTTCTGAAAAGAGATATCATCTGTCGATACGGAGTTCCCGAGCGAATCATTACTGATAATGGTTCCAATTTAAACAACAAAATAATGGCAGAGCTGTGCCGGGACTTCAAGATCCAACACCACAATTCTTCTCCTTACAGGCCGAAGATGAATGGCGCTGTTGAGGCAGCTAATAAGAATATCAAGAAGATTGTGCAGAAGATGGTAGTCACCTACAAAGACTGGCATGAAATGATACCATTTGCCTTGCATGGGTACCGAACATCAATCAGAACATCCACTGGGGCAACGTCGTATCAGCTTGTGTATGGTATGGAAGCAGTCCTACCAGTTGAAGTTGAATTACCCTCCCTACGGGTATTGATGGATGTTAAGCTGAACGAACCAGAGTGGGTCCGGTCCCGATACGAACAACTGAGTCTGGTTGAAGAGAAAAGATTGGCTGCAATCTGTCATGGGCAGTTGTATCAGAAAAGGATGAAGAGAGCCTTCGATCAGAAAGTCAGGCACCGAGAGTACCAAGTAGGAGATCTTGTGCTGAAAAGAATCCTCCCTCCTCATACAGACCACAAGGGCAAGTGGACTCCGAACTATGAAGGACCATTCGTAGTAAAGAAAGTTTTCTCGGGTGGAGCACTGATGCTCAGTACCATGGACGGTGAAGACTTCCCGTCCCCTGTGAATTCAGATGCAGTTAAAAAATACTTCGCATAAAATGACCCGCTGGACATAAAAACAGAATGTAAAGTCCAGGCAAAAATAGGGCATCCCGGCGAGTCAAAAACAGAATAAAAGACTCGGGCAAAAATAAGGGAAAAATGAAAAAATGTACACCCGCTGAGTTGAAAAGCCACATTGGACAGCTCAGGCAAAAATGGGTATCCCGATGGATTGAAAACCCGAAAGGGCGATCCATGCAAAATAAGGGAATAAGCGAACAACTGCATCATGAATTCGTCTGTGTCACCTACAATTTGGTAAACCTCAGAAGGATCAAGCTTCTGCCAGAATCAGCCTTCTTCAGAAAGCAAGACGAGAAGAATGTCAAATGTCATATGAGTCATAGCAAAGGGGAAGCTCCTCGAAGCGTCGTCAACATTGCCAGCATTTTGTTTCTCAATTTGTAACAATCTCCTCATTTCAAGGGATATGTTTCTTTGACTGTATCTTGCCAATTCAGGGCACATGAATTAATAAAACCAGATTTTCAGTCATGTTTCGTCTTGTACATTTTTATTTGCAAAAATGCCTGATGTCATTAAGATACTGATTGCATAAATACAGATGTTTATCTTCAAAAATAAGAATACGTGCTTGCAGGAAATATATACTTACTCTCAGAAGTGTCTAACCCCTACGACGGAATCCAGTAAGGGATACCTCGGGATTACTTGTGCGTTTCTCTATCTTTGCAGGATTGCAAGTGTCAAAAACACAACTCGGGGCATGAAAGCTTTATCCCAGCAAGCTGGCCAATCAACACTCAGTCTTAGCACCCGAAGTGCTTTCTCCCCAACTGAGTTGCCGCTTGTCACTTCTCCCAGCCGAGGCGCCAATCACTCTTCCTCAGCCAAGTACAAAAGCCAGAGAACCACTTTCCCCACAGAGTTTCAGCCTCTATCCAGAAGAGCAACGCATGAAGGAATCACAACAGAGTGACGAAAGCTTCTACAAACCTCAGCTGGGTCTCTCGTTTACCGAAATAGGTCTATCAGTGACCTATATCCCCAAGCAGATACACCTCATCAGATCTACCAATGATCTCATCCCCAGCTGGGATGTCCACTCCAAGCAGATCGACCGGAGATCTTCGCAGCAACGGGATCCGAATCCCGGTTTGTTATCCTTGCATAATCATAGCATTCGCATCATACTCACCCATAAAGCGTAGCATTCCGTCTAATACAGAGCATTACGGCAAAAATCCAACATACTGCATAATCATAAGCAACGGTCTGAATCGAACACTTGTGAATATTGACAATCCACCAACAGTATACAGAATGCTCCCCATATTCCCCGGCAGAGAGCCCAGACACTTCTCTTGCAAATACAGATACTTCCTGACACCCGTCTGTGTCATTTCCCCAGCAGAAAGCTAAGGTTTCTGCCTTACACCCATGAATACTCTTTTTGGCACCCGTCCGTGTCATGATTCCCCTGTAAAAAAAAATAAAAATAAAAAAAATAAAAAAAGGGGGGGGGAGAGAAAGAGAGTATGAACACCTAACCACACCTCTCATCCACGTTGTTAGGGGAAGCCACATCCTTCGCTTTCCCACACATCTCCTTCTCCAATGGTTCCCTTTTGTTTGTTCAGGTTTAAGCGCAGAAGCTCCCGAATTTCACCCCATCACCCAAAAAAAAAAAAGGGAGTAGATGTTGCTAAAAAGGGCCTCAAACCTATAAGAGTTTGAGAAAGAATCATCACAGTAAAACATGAACAACACTCTAGGGCTTCCTCCCACCAGAAGAATGAAGGAATTGATTTTCTTGTTACTCCCGTTCGTCCTGGTGGAGATAAAACAACGGTTATGATTAAAAACATTCCTAGCGAATACAATCGAGATATGGTAGTGAAGGGAATGGAAAGCACTTTCTCCCTGACTTTGTCTACTGAACAGGGCTGAATAAAGGATATGCATTTGTAAAATCCACCAAGGCCCGTACAGCTTACTTAGAATGACATCATCTCTGCAGAAAATCTGGAACCAGGCAGTCTGATGATTCAGCAGGCAATTCTGGCTCCGGTATGTAGTTATGTCTTCGCATAGCCAAACACCAGTATATACTCCTTGTGGCACCCGTCCGTGTCATATCCCCAATAAAAAACCAAAGCGTCCCCTTTGCACTCACAAATGTATAACTCCCTTGACACTCGTCCGTGTCATTTTCCCCAGCACAGTAACATAGACACTTTGTATATCAGATATTTGTTTATACTATACTTTCCTCCTTTCGACACTCGTCCGTGTCACTCTCCCCAGCAGATTGAACACTCATCTATACACCACTCAGATACTCGTCCGTATCTTGTATATACTACTTAAATCCCCACAGATTCGACACTCGTCCGTGTTCTCTGTTAACCAGTTGGTACTCGTCCGTACCATCATCTTAGAACATGCGTCAAGCGTTTGTTTCTACCTGATACTCGTCCGTATCATAGTCTTAAGGATACTCGTCCGCATCTTTAATCCATACACCGTGTCAAACACCCTTGTCTTCTTGAATATAGACACTCGTCTGTGTCTACTATTCCCCAGAAGAGTCCCCTCAGATTCAACACTCATCCTTGTTCTTTGTTAACCAGTTGGTACTCGTCCGTACCATCGTCTCAAAACATGTGTCAGTATTTGTTTCTACCCGATACTCGTCCGTATCGTAGTCATAAGGATGCTCGTCCGCATCTTTAATACCATACACAAACATCTAAACACTTATACCTTTTATTTTCTTGGATATAAACACTCGTCCGTGTTTATTACTCCCCAGTATATCGCCAACAAAGCAAAATTTCTTTCTATCTGACATTCGTCCTATGTCATGATAAACCCTGAGAGCAGCCGTACCCTGCTAGGTGGTCGTCCTCCACCTCTTGATGATCGTCATTCATCATGCTCATCCGATGGCCGTCCCCATCGTTGACCCTTGATCCGGCATTCGTCCTATGTCGTGATTTTTAGCAGCCGTCCCCTGCTAGGTGATCGTCCTTCACCTTTTGATGATCGTCCTTCATCATTTTATCCGATGACCGTCCCCATCGTTGATATGGTTATCTGACATTCGTCCTATGTCATGATAAACCTTGAGAGCAGCCGTCCCCTGCTAGGTGGTCGTCCTCCACCTCTTTATGATCGTCCTTCATCATGCTCATCCGATGGTCGTCCCCATCGTTGACCTTTTTATCCGGCATTCGTCCTATGTCGCGATATTTTCGGCAGCCGTCCCCTGCCAGGTGATCGTCCTTCACCTTAGATGACCGTCCCTCATCTTATCCCCAACAGAGCAGCCGTCCCCTGCTAGGTGATCGTCCTTCACCTTTGATGATCGTACCTCATCATCTGTTTATTTCATTTATTCTTTAACCCGATGGCCGTCCCCGTCGTGGTCCCTTTTCCTTTTCCTGATGATCGTCCTTCATCAGTTTAGCCCAATGGCCGTCCCCATCGTTGGTTACTTTACTTTATGAACTTGATGGCCGTCCCCATCATTTTTCATTGATCCCCATAGAATATTATGGCTCTATTTGATGTTCGTCCCCATCATAATCTTTTTATCCCCAGCATGTCGGTCGTCCCCGTCATTGCTTTTATTTTCCGCACTTTTCCCAGCATGTCGGCCGTCCCCGTCATTGCCCTTTACCCAGCAGTCGTCCTCTGCTCGACGGTCGTCCTCTGTCGCCCATACTTTATATATACTTTATTTTCCTTTACAATCTATATCCCTTTTCTTCTTCGTTCTGTTAGTGCAAATTTTGGACTGTCTTTGGTATTCAACCATAAGTTATCTCGTTTGCCTGTTAAGCCGTCGCTTACATCCTGCACAACTAACTCATGCTTGAATAGGGGCAGCTGTAAACACCCCAAATTTTCCCTCACCCATTCACACCATGTCTTGTGATCATTTCATATGCATAAACTCAATCATAGCATCTCGTACCTCATTTTTGATTCATTGCATGGATTCAAAGCCATCTGCATCTAGGGTTTGTGATCTGAGCAATCCAAGAGCTTCTTGAGCCACTCCAAAGGCCATCAATCACTTCAAAGGGGTCCATGCATGTTCAAGCATCATATTATATCCTCTCAAAGTCAATAATGTCAAAGAATCACAAGAACTGAGAATGGCATGGAAGCAGAGCCAGGTTTGACTGCACAGATGACCTAGAATTAGGGTTTTGGTTTCAGAGGCCATAACTCCAAATTTTTTGGTCATTATTGTTTCCATTGGTCTCTATATGGTATAGGGAGTATGCATATCAATTTTCATGAAGAAATTCCATGGGGAAGTCATCTGATCAAGAGTTGACTTTTCAAGCAAGTCAGTGCAAAATCAGGGCATCTGAGGCCCCCAATGACCC
The DNA here is from genome assembly GCA_963966055.1 of Lathyrus aphaca. Taxonomy (NCBI): domain Eukaryota; kingdom Viridiplantae; phylum Streptophyta; class Magnoliopsida; order Fabales; family Fabaceae; genus Lathyrus; species Lathyrus aphaca. The sequence continues at coordinate 185,809,898 of OZ014520.1, forward strand.
AACCAAAGGTTGTTCTTCATCATTTTGATTGTATATGATCTTTATTTGATCATAGAAGAAGTTAGAAGTTCACAAAATTCAAGGATTTCAAGTCTTTTGCAAAGTTGACTTTTTGGGCAAGTTTGACTTTTGATGAAATTACCATTTTAGGCAACTTTTTCAACCTTTACTTTTTGATTCAAGAATGCTTCAAATGAAAAAACTTTGGTCATGAAAGTTGTAGAATGAATCTTTCCCTTTTCAAAAAGTACAAGAACATGACCTAATTCATTTTTGATCAAAAGTTATGGCTTGTCAAAGTTGGCAAAAATCACAAAATTTCAAGTTATGCACCAAAGAGGCAAAGTTGCAAATTCACTTCTCAAGGCAAATCAAGTCATCAAATGCACTTCTAAACTCCACAACATGATCATACAAGACCTAAAAATCAGAATGGGCCAAGGGATTTCTCATTTTTGTGGCCTATGGATCAAGATATTTCCTAAAGATCAAAAACAAGGCAAGTTGCAAAACTCATCATAGTTTCTCATCCACTTGCTGGCTAGCCTGCTGAACCATCCTAGGCCTTTCCCCACATCATGCTGCGCAGGACACACTCCTTGTCCTTGGCTAGAAAGTATCCCATACTTCTCTTACACCAACTTTGACATTTTGGCAAAAAGCACCCATACCAATCAATAAAGCACACATCACATCTTCTGACCAATGGCAATTGTTTATACAAAGAAAATGCAAGCCAAACATAACAAGAAGCAAGCCTGAAACACTCCACAACTCAGCATTCTCATTTTCACCTTCATTTGCAAAAGCCTTCGAATCTCTTGATTCAGCCATCAAACCTTCAAACTTTTTTCACCATTCAACTCCACAAACCTTGCTGATCATTTCCCTGCCCTCATTTTGCCCTAACACCTCCACAATCAAAAACACGATTTTCACATTTCATGAACTGAGATTCTGCAAACTCTCTCCAGAGGCTATTTAAACTCCAACCAAGCATTGCAAGCTTCTTAGGAGGATCATTGGAGTGGGTTTGGGCCAAAGAAACAGCCAGAAAGCTCCTGAATCGAAAGCTCCATCTCAGGTAGCTTCATGAACTTTTTTTCCAGAACTTGCATTTTAAGTTTCTAAATGAATCTACATGCTTCACTGATCATGCTGATATGTTTTGTTTCGAAAATGATTGAGTATTGAGTGTGTATGTTGCTTCTGAAACTTTTCTGACCTAAATGCTTTTTGATTCGATTCATGGATTTGATGGTGGATAAATGATTTTTGATGGCTGATTCTTGTTGGGGTTGGGGAGAGGATCATTTCTGGAGAGTTTTAGGGCTTGGGGATGTGTATTAAGAGAGATAACTTGAATGGCTGGCCGGAGAAGACGACCGGAACAGTGTTCCGGTCGCCTGAAAGTGATTAGGGCATTTAATTAGGGTTTTAATCATAATTAGCAAGTTTGAATGTCAGCCCTTGGATATGGCGCCAGGTCAATTCGCGCGCGTGCATATTTGAATCTGGACCCTTAGATTTGCATACTTTTCCTTTTTTCCAGTTTATTTCATTTTTATTTTTCATTTAATTCATTTAATTTCTCCATTTTATTTAAAATAGCAAAACAGTTTTAAAAATTCTGAAAATTTTTTTATAAACTTTTACTAATTTTCAGAAACCAAAAACATTTTTATTTTTATTTTTTGCATTAAAAAATATTTTTAAATCATTTAAAATTTTATTTTTAATTAATTAATGAGAATTAATTAATTAAAAATACTTTTAGATATTTAAAAATCACCAAAAAATTCATGAAACCTTTAAAATCATTTAGAAACATTGTCCAACCCTCAAACCAAATTTCTTTTTTGATCTTGATGTCTTTTGAGAATTTTTCATGGAATTAAAATCATTTCAAGGCATTATTTTGATCCAAGCTTCAAAAAATCATTTATGCCTAACCATTGAGAGTTGGACCTTGATTCTTTTCACATTGCATTTTGTTTAGCATGTAGTTTGTGAGATTAAATTGGCATGATTTTATCTTTCATTTTCAATTTGTTTGGCATTTTTCTTGTTAAGGTACCCTAAAACCCTAGAAAACTTAGGAAATTCATAACCCTAATTAGGTTAAGAGTTAGAACCCCTCCTTTGGGCAGTGACTTTGTGTAGGGTTAAAGTTTCCTTTGAATGTATTTTCAATTTTTTTAACTTGATGTTTGCTTCTGATTTTGATTTTTGTTTGATGCATTGATCATAAACCCTAATTTGGGCTTCCTTTTGCATTCATCTTGCATTTGCTTGCATACCTTGACTTGCCATGACATTTTATGCATCCATTTGATTCATTAGACATCTTAAGACATATTAGAAGCATGTTTGATCATTGCATATTTCATTTGCCATGTTGTATGTCATTTTCATTTCATAGCTTTTCATGAATGATCATGGTTCTAATCATGCTTCATTTGCATCCATATGTCCATATGATCATCCCCATGTCTTGTCTCATGTTTGCATCATCTCATAGCATCATTATCATCTCACACATGCTTTTGGTTTTGGTTTGCACCATGCCATTTCATCTCATTTTGCATTGCATTGCATTTCTTTCACTAACTTTTCAGGTGGTAAGTAACTTTGAGAAGTGAATTTGCCTTCACTTCTCACCATTTCTTTTCATCTCCCTTTTACATCCTTGCTGAATTTTTGCTTGTCTTTGAGTGAGCTTGCTCACTTGTGCCTCTCTTCCCCCTTTTCTCTTCTCACCTCATCCCTTTTCTATCTTGCTTCTCCTTGTTGGCTTCCTTGAAGATTTCTCCTCTTAAGCCTCACAAACCCTAGGACTTCCAAGCATGATAACATTTTAGGATTGTTTAGTCCCCCTTAGACTCTTTCCTTTGAGTTTTCTTTGAGTCTTCTCTTCTCACCTCATAATCAAGGACTAAACCCTAAAGGTTTTAAGGCTTTGTGATTAAGTTTATGCCTGCATCCTTCTATTAGGATGGAGTGTATAACTTTAATCCTAAGTGTTAAATCCTTAATGTGTTTAACTCCTTTAATCAATCCACTTAATAATCACTAAGACATCAAGCTTGTAACTTGGGCCTTGCATTAGGGTTCTAATTCTTCCTTAATTGGTTAAGAAGGACTGACCCTAGTGTTAATGGACAAGTCCCCCTCAAGTTGTCTTACAAACCCTAAAACACACTTCATCATCTTATCATTAACTAAAATCCATTTAATAAAGGCTTTGTTTTGTCATAAGTTTAATCCCTAATCATGGATTAAGTTGAGGAGCTTTCCTCAGCTTAAACATTCTCATCTATTATCCTTCTATTAGGATGGTGTAATGAGTCTGTTTAATCCCTGATTATGGCTTAACCTCATTACTCAACACTAAACAAAAACACCAAAAACATCTAAATAATCACAAGTAGGTTAATGATCTTAATCCTGCATCAAAGGTGATTAAGTGTGAGAAGCTGACTTCACACTTAAGGTATTCTCATTACCCCTAATCAGAGGGAAGATGTGATGAGTTTACCAACCCATTGGTTTAGGCTTAAGCTCATTAATTTATGACAAACTCTCAAAAGCAATAAAAGACTGAAAACTCAAAAAACAAACAATAATCGTCTCCTCCGGGATTCTTTCCTCATCTCATTCACTCATAAACGAGAACTCGCTTCTTCCGTCTAATGCAAGACAGTTTGCACCTGAGCCAGACAGGTCTTACACTTGAGCATAGACAAACAAGCAGTTCACAAGTCAATTCATCCTGCAGTCTCTTTGGGTCGAACTACGGTGTTCTGACTTCCTCATTGCACGAGAGGATACGTAGGCATAACTTAACAGTTATCGAACAAAAGTCTCTGTATATTCCCCCTCTTTCCAGCTTTATTCTCTTAGCCTCATTATCATGAGCATTTCACTCTTGTCCTTACACTGACACTGTATATATTGCACTTTACACTTCTTTTACACAGGCACCTGTACATCCTTTTCCAGCTCTTTTATACATAGATTGCACTGACACTACCCCTTTAAAACACAAATCTTTTAAGCGTGGATCCCGTCGAGTACGACGGACAATCTGGGTGCTAATACCTTCCCAGTTTGTAACCAACCCCCTTTCTCAGTCTCTCTGGTTCGCAACCGTCTTATCCATATCTTTCTAGGTCTATGCAGCATTGCCTTTCCTCCGGGATAAAAATGCCTAGCTGGCGAATCTTTTCATTCCCTGCGAGTTCACTCCTGTGTGTCCTCGCATCATCCTTTCACCGACCGTTCGCGTCTGTACCCCTATTTGACCCGGTGTCATTTGGTGGGAGCGACAGGGTGCCCTTTGCCTTATTCTTCTTCAGGCTCAGGGGAACGTCGTCCTCGTCGAGGAGGGGAGCGTCCTTGCTTCTTGGTGGCCTCTGGTTGACGTCTCTCAGGTTGAGGTCCATGACCACGCCGAGGAGAATCGGTTCGGCGCTCCGTCTCCAGTGCCATGATCCTCTCCTGCTATTGAAAAAGCATGAGGTTTGTCTGGTTGAGTGCATTCGCTATAGTTATGATCGTGACATCACCTTTGATTGGTATCGGGATGGGTTTAAAGGGGACCGCAAGTTGAGGTTGGGGAACGCCATTGTCCTCGGGTTCAGGTGAAGAGGTGGCAGTTTGTCTGTCTCTTACGTTGGACTCATGAATGACATGTTGATCTTCGTCCCCACCTGTGGTGTAGTCGAGGAGGCCAAGGGCGCAGTTGTCGTCGTCTTTGCTAGTCATTCTGGATGGTTGAAGAGATGAGGTGAAACTTTGGTCTTTTGTTTCAAAAGATGGGGAAAACTCAGTTCCCACAGCGGCGCCACTGATCTGACCTGATCAGAATGGACCTTCTAGTGATGATCAGCTACGGTTATGAACTGGGGGGTGTACCTGCAAGGCACTCCGATGCCAAAGTGAGAAAGTGCAAGTACATAATAGGTAGAGAAGATAATATAATTCATAATACCTAACCCTCTAGTGAGAGAGGGTATTTATAATGTGCCCCCAGTGCTGGGCCAAGGTTCTCCTCATGGGTTAGATTAGCTAGGCCCAAGGAAGAACTGTCAAGGACTGTGTGGGAGGAGATAACACCTAGCACGTGGTTTTGCCCTTGGTCCAACTGCCCCTACATGTCAGGAGACAATAGTGGACAGTTGGGTGACGTGAAGCACGTGGTGGAAACGTTTTCCCCACGTTTCATTGTACTGGGCCGTGGGTCGTGCCCGACGACTAGGCATATGCCTGACGCATACTGCGCAGGCCCAGTCCAGAACAATATATATATATATATATATATATATATATATATATATATATATATATATATATATATATATTCTTTTAACATTGAATTAAAAATATTTGATTAAATATCATAATTATTATATTAAATATTTTTTTGAATTAAAAAATAAAATTAACAAAATGGAGTTCGTGTATCTCTTTTAGGGGTGTGCATGGTTCTTAAACTAAACCGAGTTGGTCCATATATATGGTTCGGTGCGGTTCTTAGAACCATTTTTATGAAACCGGTTTATCTTTTTAAAATTGGATTTTATTTGGGTCGGTTCAGTTTAAAACTGGTTATTAACAAAAACTGGTTTTTCATATAAACCAATTTTAAAATTGGTTTTTCTCAAAACCAATAATATCAATGTAACTTTTTCTATAATAATTTTATTATTTTAATCATTTTTTTTAAATAAATGTGCATGATTAACCACTGTTATGTTCTGGTTTAATGATTGTCAATCAACGGTTCTAAATGGTTTTAATAAATGCACTATAAAAAAATTCCATTTATCAACTGACACCTTTAGTGACCGTAAAAAAAGGCGTTGGTATAAATAATATTTAGAGACCAGAATTAAAAAGAAGTCGTTGGTATAAGGTCTGAAGTAAAAGTAGAAAATAAAAAATAAAAATGTGCTCCATTTAGGCACCCATTTTTTCACTTTAAAAAAAATCAATTAATAAAAGAAAATAATAGATTAAAGACTTAAGAGAAAAATAAAATTCACAAATCAGTGTTTCTTCTCTTCTTCTCAAGCGCTTCATTATCTTATTTTGCTCAATAAGTTCCTTCTTCCAAATCAGACACCCAAAAGTTTCACCCCTTCTCAGGTTCAGGTAAGAACAAAATTCCTATCTTCTTTTTTTTCGAAATTTGGTTTCCTTGATTTCTATTTCTCTCATTCTCAAAATCCTTAAATAAATTCCTCAGTTTTGGATTGCATAACTTTGATTTTCTATTCTAAGTAGAATCTCTTGAACCATAGCAAATGGTAAGTGTTTCACTCTTTTCTCACTCATTTTGTTTATTAGTTGTATTCTTTCTTAATCGATCATATGTTCCTTTGTATTGAATATAATTTCTTTTGATTAAGTAAATTGAAATTAAAATTGTGTTTATGATTATGAAGTGTGTGGTTGTTCATAGGTTTAAGCTTACCATGTGTCAATGAATATTAGGGTTTAGAAAATTGACCTGACATATGATAGTTTTATATGAAATTGCATATTGTAATTGTTTTAGTCGATGTCAATTTTCTATTAAGGGTTGTTTTTGCTTCTGATGGTTTAAACCAAAATCACTTAACCAAAAAAATTTGGACACGAGAGGAAAAAAAATTCCCCCTGTTCTCCAGTTTTCTGAAGTTAGTTTTGGATACACCGAAGATAATCTCATCTAAAAAAACATTGACTTTGGGTTTGACTTAGACTCTAGGGTTGCTTTGGTTGGACCAAACGGTGTCGGGAAGAGTACAGTGCTAAAGCTAATGACATATGATTTGTTAGCCACAATTTTAGGCTCTTAAATCTGGTGGCCAAAGAGACATGGGTGTGTGCTGATCAAAAAGTGACCAGTTGGGAGGATGACATTTAGATTGTTCGATTACTTTCTGATTTGCACATATGAGTAGTTTTTTATTCTAATTTTTGCTGATTCTATTTTATGGTTCTGATTTTTATGTGTATCTTATGTTCTTATCTAGAAACAAAAGAAGACCTAGAAATTAATAGAGATTTGAATTATATTTTAATGTCTTATGTTTTACTTGTAGATGTTCAACCTAAATAAAAAAAGGCTCAACAAGAATGTTAGATGTATAGGAAATGGACATTGAGAGTTGCATTATTGTTAATTTGGACAAGTATGGTCGGTCCATTGGTCCTGAAGGTAAGACTCTTACTCGTTTCATAGGGAGTTTGGTTCGAAGGAAACATTATGCTTCCATTAAATACAAATCATGGAAAGATATGTCAGACATGGAAAAAGATGAAATGTTGGCACAAATAGAGGTATTATATATGCAACTTTATATTTAAATCATGATGAACCAAAATTTGTTTAATCATTAATGTTTTATTTTCTTAACACATCTCTTTTTTGTTTAGACCATATTTGAGTTCATTTCTCCTATGAATGATACTACAAGACAAATGTTGAAACCTGGGATGAATATTAAGTGGAAACAGTGGAAGTGTGATTTGAAAGCAAAGGCATTTGATCCAAGTAAAACAGAAGAAGAAGTTGCATCCTTTATACCAGATTGTCGAGTTGATCCAGATCAATATCGGGAATTGGTTCATCATTGGTTTTCTGAAGAAGCACAAGTAAGTTAAATTGAAAATAGATTTTGCCATATTATAAGTTATTTTAACTTGGTTTCTTCTTTCAACTAACATTATGTTGCATCAATTATAGAAAGTGAGTAAAATTAATAGCCAGAATCGTGTTAAATATGAAGATATTCATTGTATGGGTACAAAAAGTCTCCCAAAATTGATCAATAAAAAGGTTTGTTAATATTTGAACTTTTCATTGAGTAAATTGTATTTATAAAACAAATTACTTATGAATTGTTTGTTTGGTATTAGGAGAGAAAAAAATGTCAAAGGAGTGTCGCCTACACGTAAAGAGATTTACATTGATACTCGTAAAGATAATTCAATTGTTAATGAAAAGGCTACAAGATTGATTGTAAGATTTTCTTTCATTCACGCATTTTTGGTTTTGTGACTAATATTGAATTAATGTGTTATATATATATATATATATATATATATATATATATATATATATATATATATATATATATATATATATATATATATATATATATATATATATATATGGTTTCAACTCAGTTTTTATTTAAAACAGCCAACCGTTCTAAATGGTTTTAATAAATATATGGTTTCAACTCAATTTTTATTTAAAATGAATTTTAAATTCTTCTCTTACACTCACACTGTAATATTTACAGAACGATAGATGGTGTATGTCATTTAACTCCGATACATTTCACATGAATCTAATAAAAAAATTGTATAAAAGTAATGCTCCATATTTAAGTAATTTAAGATTTTCTGTTGTTTTTTTTTTAAATCTAATATTTTCTCAAAATATAATTAATATCATTCTAGTTTTTAAAATGTTTATTAACATTCTAAACTCTTTTTCTTCAGTATTTATCACATTTAAAAAATAGTTGCACGTTAATTTTGTCTTTAATTATTTATTTTTCAATTGTATTATTTTTTTAAAACCATCAATTCTACTGTTTAAATAATATTATATTTATTAATTTTAAGTTATTATTTTTAATTTCAAGTTTATGATAATAAAGAAATATCAAAAAAATATTTAGTTAGGCTACAATATAAAATTTACTGTGTTGTTAAGTTAATTTAATTTAAAATTTATATAATAATCATAATATAAGTTTTAATTTAAAGTTTTATTATCATATTATAGTATAAATAATTTTAATAAAATTTATACAATATTACAATTAATTTACAAATCGGAATTGAATTCTAATTGAATTGTTTATAATTAAATAAATATTTTTTATTTATATATAAGAATAATAACACATAAGATTTTTCTAAACTTCTAATTTTTAAATTTTTGTCTAAATTTTGATCCATTTTTTTATATTTAAATTTTGATTATTCTAGAGTTCGGTTTTTAGATCTAAACCAATCTGACTAGGATTTCAATTCCTAATTCATTCGGTTGAATTGCCGGTTCGATTTGGTTTTGTTTATAACACAGTAGGTTCATAAATCCAAATCGAAAAATCTTTAAAATTATTATGACTACAACTCTTATTTAAAATTGTTATAATTAATAAATTATTAAATAAATTTTAATATATTTCATTTTAATCTATCATATAAAAGTGACTCTTTTCTTCCCAAAATATAACACGTGGATGACATCACAATCCTGCATTCTTAGGGTCTGTTCTCAAAACTGTTTTTCTCTTTTCAAAAATTTAAAACTAAACATGCCCCTATTGTTTTTAAATTTTTGAAAAGAGAAAAACAATTTTGAAAAATTTCAATTGTTTCACGTATTGACAGTTTCTTTTTCCAAATCTTTCTCATCATTACTATGCAATTATTTCATATCTATTTTTCTCACGCTATCTCTTTCTCTCTTCTTTCTCTTGCTACATCTCTTACATTGCTCTCTATTTTTTTCTTCTTGACTTTCACGTTAATTTATAGTCATCATTTTATTTTCATCATTCTTTTATACCGTTAAAATTAATTTCAATTTTTCTTTTTTTTTGTTTTGCAGTTTATAAGACAATATGAAAATGGTAAGTTTTAAATATTTTTTGGTTTTTAGATCTGTATTTATATGTAACCATATGTGTATTCTTTTGAAGAATATAGATCTATTTTTGCCATTTTTTCATATAGTTTGTTTAGATCCTTATTGGCATCTTAGAAAAACCGGTGAAAATGATGTTTTTTTAGTTAGTATGATATTATCAAAACAAATGTAAATCAGTGAAAAGGATGTTTTTTTAGTTATTCTGATATGATCAAAGCAAATGTTGTTATTATTATAGGTTGTAGGAAGCAGATGAGAAAGAAAAACAAATTTTGGTTACAGTTTGTTTTCTTTTTTCTTCTTTTTTTTTTTCTTTTTGTTTTATATATATTATTATTATAATATTTATTATTATGATTATTATTTCTGTTTTTATTTATATTATTATTATCTTATTATTATTATTATCCTATTATTATTATTATTATCATATTTATATATTATTTCTTTTTTTTTAACATCTTTTTTACTTTTTTATTTTTTCAGGTGACAAATTTACTAATAAGAAGATGAAAAAGTTTAAGTAATATTCATAATTTGTTATTTAATTTCTAATATATATATATATATATATATATATATATATATATATATATATATATATATATATATATATATATAATAATAATAATAATATAATATAGAAAACTCACTCCTTTCCAAATATTTATTTTCTAAACTCTTTCGGTTTTCCATATTCATGAGTGGTTATGGTATTAAATTAATTGCTTTCCCCATATTTTATGAGTGATTATGGTATTAAATTAATTGTTTTCCCCATATTTTATGAGTGATTATGGTATTAAATTAATCGTTTCAGTAACGATTCCCCTTCCTGATTCTTCTTACATATAACCTCATTTCATTTTATTTCTCAGTCCTGTTATTTGTCTCCCTTTTCTCATTTAATTAATTTTGTGTTGCTAATTTTACAGGAGAAATAAGATGAACAAGAACCTCAAGATAATAAAAAGGAAACGAGGATAAATAGGCCAACCAATTAAAATATCATTAATAGTAATTAATTATTACTCTTAGATAATAAAATTGTTAACAATTCATCTTAATTCAATTTTCCTTTACTAATAAAAATAACTTAGTTTTCGGCAATAAATTAATAATAAAAAACAATAAAATTATTATCATTATTATTATTATTATTATTAGAATTTATTGTCATATTCAAATGAAATAAATTATGTTATCACTAATAAATTTTATCATCAAATTTTCAAATAATTACTGCATCAAATTTATTTAAAATAAATACAAAATTAATTCAAATAATTACAAATTTACCAATCAAGATACATGATTAATTTTTTTATCAAAATTTGGTTATTTTATTTTATTTTATCCTCTTTAATTAATTATAAATAAGAAAGGAATTCGAAAAATTATAAAGTAAAAGACTATTAAGTAATAGATTATATATTTGAAAAAACAAATATTAACGTTGTATTAAAATTAGAGTAATTTATAATTTAAGAGAATTTTTTTATAACAAAAAGTGATGTATAATTTGTTGTTTTTCTTAAAAAAATTATAGAGTAACAAATATATATATATATATATATATATATATATATATATATATATATATATATATATATATATATATATATATATATATATATATATATATATATATATATATATATATATATAAAATGTTGTAATTAATGATATATTTTTACAATAGTTGTTTTATTGATTTGTACTACGAATATATAATAGTATTTTGGAAAGACATTGATATAAGAAAAATCTATTCAAGATTTTCCTTTTTTTATTATAAATAAATTTAATCATTAATTTAAATACGATAATGATTTATATCAGTCATAAATTGATTAAAAAATTCTATGATATTACGAAAAAAATATCTTACTGATCTTACGAAAAAAATAACTAAAACAAAAAAAAAATACATTAAATGGCAATAATTGTATCAATTACTTCAACAAAACTTTCTTCTATTTAAAATTATAAATAAAATTAAATACTTCAATAATTTACTTCTTCTCATCCTTTCAAGTTACCTTTCATCAAAAGTATTAATTGATAATAAATACAATAGGAAAAAAAAATAGATAAAAAAATATATGTAATAAATAATAAGAGGGAATAAATTAAAAATATCATTACATAATATATGCTCAAAATATATGATATAGGTACTGGTTTGTTAGAAACCACTCTTATGCTCTAAATAAAAATAAATTATGTTACCCAAATAAACACACGGGTATCCAGACCTGAATTTGTTCTACCTTACATATTATTATATTTTTTTTACAATTAAAAATATAAAAGTAATTATATATTTAAAATAATGGACGAATTCAAACACGGGAAAAAGATATTATTTTTTAATTATTTATGTTACTAAAAAATTTATTTTAAAATTATTTTTAATTTAAGACACAATATATTTTTTCAGATAATATATGAAAAAGTGAGCTATATGTTTTTTTTTAATTGTACCAATTCTCTTATATATTATTTTATTTCTTAAAAATAAATATGTGTCGCCCAACCGGTTTTCATGGATATTCATATATTATTTTTAATATAAATTATATTTTTTATATATTTGTCGATTTTTGTTAATTGTATTTATTTTCAAATTTTGAATATAAATAAATTCGCGTCACCGACGGATACCCGGGTGGACACACGAATACTGATATGCTAAAGTTTAAAATTAAAAATTTTCTTGTTTTAAAAATTTGAAAAATATATGAATCCAAACATGAACAAAAATTATTTATTTATGTTGCTAATTTTTATTTATACAATACCAAAATGTTTTGTTAAAAAACATTTGTTTTTCTATTTTTTTTCATTTTGATTGCATTTTAGAATAAAATTGGTATAACATATCGGTATCATGCAAACACAAGGGTATCCAGACTATAATTCATGTGAATGCATAGGTATCTATACTAAAATTCATGCGGACGCACGAGTTTTTATATTTTTTTGTATAATAAAATAAAATAAAAATAAAAATATTTAAAATAATGTCTGAATCCAAATACAGGTAAACTATATTTATTTATGTTACTAATATTTATTTTTATAATTAAAATAATATTTATAAATATTATGTTATTAGTTAATTTTTATAAAACTAAATGATTGTATAAATATTTTTATAAAAAATGAGAACAAAATTAATATTTACTTAAAAATATACTGTTCATCCAAATATTTGTATATATGGAATAATTAATTTATGTTAAAAATATAAATTAAAAAAATATTTTGAAAATAATAAACTTGGTTAAATAGTTTTATCTTTTTATCTTTTAATTTTTATTACATTTTTGAAACAAATGCGTGAAACACCGATACTGTGCTAATTTACAGATATCCCACTATTATACAAATATTTTTTCCTATAATTAATTTATAAAAATATTTAATATTATCAAATACATTGATTTAATTAGATATTTTTTATTTTCATAAAAATTCATTTTTACGAAAAATGAACGTCACCAACGGATACCCGTGCGAACGCACGTGTATTATACTAGTATATAAAGAAATATAAAGAAAAGTGATTCTTTTCTTCCCAAAATATAATATGTGGATGACCTCACAATCATGCATTATAAATCTTTCAAATTAATTTACAGGTTATAGATATAGACGAAGACAATATGAATATGAAAATGGTAAACTTTAAATGTTTTTTGGTTTTTAGGTTGTTGATCTATATTTATATGTAACAATATGTTTATTCTTTTGAAGAATATAGATCTACTTTTGTCATTTTTTATATGATTTGTTCAGATTCTTATTGATATCTTAGGAAAATCGGAGAAAATGATGTTTTTTAGTTATTATAATATGATCAAAGAAAATGTAAAACGTTGAAAATGATGTTTTTTATTTATAAGATATGATCATAGCAAATGTTGTTGTTACATGTTGTAGGAAGAAGATGAGAAAGAAGATGAGAAAGAAAAACAAATTTTAGTTACAGTTTGTTTTAGTTCTTTTTCTTTTAGCTTTATATATTATTATTATTATTATTATTATTATTATTATTATTATTATTATTATTATTATTATTTCTATTTTTATTTATATTATTATTATTATTCTATTATTATTATATATTATTTCATTTTTTTAAATATCTTTTTCACTTCATTTATTTTTTCATGTGACAAATATACTAATAATAAGATAAAAAAGTTTAAATAATATTCATAATTTATTATGTAATTTATAATATATATATATATATATATATATATATATATATATATATATATATATATATATATATATATATATATATATATATATATATATATATATATATATATATATATATATATATATATATATATATATATATATATATTCTTCTTTGCTTATTTTTTTTTCCAGATAGTAGAACTATCTATAATAAGAAAACAGTTAGATAAAATTCATAATTTAGTATTATCTTTTTTTATTTAATTTTTAATTTTTTTATTAACTTTTCTCTTTTCTGTTATATATATATATATATATATATATATATATATATATATATATATATATATATATATATATATATATATATATATATATATATATATATATATATAAAGTGTGTCCACTATTCTGTATAAGTACTATCTTTAATGTTCTTTATTTTTTGAGATTAATATATAAATTGTTTTTGTAACTTCTAATCATTAAAATCAATCATATTATATGTTAAGATATTAATATTGATAATTAATCATAATATTGTTACAAGTTAATAATAATTGTTTTTGTAAATCCTTATTTTTACTAATAATTTATTCGGAAAAAAAATAATGTTTGTCATGTAATATAAAAATATAATAGAAAAAGAAAATATTTTTAGTTTACTATAAAACAATTTACTGACCCACATTCATGAATTGTGAAATTCTGAATTTATATGTATATAATATTTATTTGTGAGTAGGTCTGTGGCATATAAAATAATATTTTTGCAAATTAAGTTTTTGTCATTGTTGATATGATTTAAGTATTTTATTTAAAATTTAACTTATACCATTAGTATGAGTATCAATTTGAATTTTAATAAATTAAATTCGTTTGTCTTTTGAAATTATGGCTTTAAACATGACACAATAATTTATTGATCTTTTATGATGGATTTATTGGTTATAATGGTATTCATTTTAATTTATTTAAGATAATAATTTCTAATACTAATCTCATTATCATTTGGTTTTTCCCTTTTCTTGAAATTTAATACAATTAAATATATAAATTGATTTTGTATTATATGATTTTAATGATTATTTTTGTAGTTGTTAGAGAGAAAAAAAATATACTTAGAATGTGATTTGTATCATGGTTTTGATTTGTATTGTGTTACTATCTTATATATATATATATATATATATATATATATATATATATATATATATATATATATATATATATATATATATATATATATATAATTAGATATATATATAATTAGATTTGTATTGTTGTTTTATGTTAAGTATTTGATACTGAGTTTTCTTATTAAAAGTATTTTGTTTAAAAAATTATGCATAATAATTTAAATTCAAATGATTTCATCATATAAATATTTTTATTATGATTGAGTATATTATTTTTTTATATGGTAAATCTATTAGGAGAAATTTAAGTTTTTCTTATTTGTAATTGAATACTGAATTAATGAGTAATTAATTATAATCAAGATATGTATATTAAAATAGTCTGATGGCGAAAAGGAGACAGGGGCGGCCAAGATCGGTGTGCCCGTCGTCGGAATTGCAATCTATGGTGGGGGTGGAGGCGGAAGATGCGTCAAGCTGCGAATCTGAGAAACCTGAGGAGGATGGGCATGTACTAGGAACTGAGGAGGATGAAAACGCAGAAATAAGGGAATCCATAATGGAACCGATTCAAGCGGATCGAAAGCTATGGGTTGATGTACTGAATGAGAATCGTAATCCAGCAAGAGGAAGGTTGATGCAGTACATTGCGCTGAATCTTGTGAATGGTGAAATTGAAGTGGTGATTGAATGGGAAGATGTTGAATCTGAAATTAGGTTTTGGGATAATGCTTTAATCTTGTATGATATGGGTGAGGATCTAAGCATGAATGCGGTGAAAAGTTTTATGCAAAGAGCGTGGAATTTTGTGAAGATGCCAGATCTTTACTATCATGATGATGGCTACTTCTTGATGAGGTTCCAATCCCATGAAGATCGTGAAGCAGTGCTGATGAAGGGGCATTACACGTTTAGAGGAATGCCTATGGTGATCAAGGAGTGGCAACCGAAGTTTAGTCTGAAAGATGATCTGATGCGAACACTTACTGTATGGGTAAAGTTTCCTAAGCTACCTATTCATCTGTGGGGTAAGAGTAGTTTAAACAAGATTGCTAGTGCGTTGGGGAAACCTTTGGTTACAAACGAATGTACAACAAACAAACTTCGTGTATCGTATGCGCGTATCCTTATGGAGGTAGACATCACGCGGAAGTTGAAAGAAGAGGTTGTAATAAGATGTGAAGGAGACTTGCTTAATCAAGTGGTGGAATATGAGTAGTAACCAGCTTTTTGTGTCAAATGTCAGAAGTATGGGCATAAGTGTAAGGAGCAGACACAACAAAAGAGATGGAGGCCAAAGACGAAACCCCCTGAAGTGCAAAATGTGATAGAGCCTGGACAAGCTTCTGTCATCAATAATGACCACACACCTTGTAAAGAAAATGAAGTACAGAAGATTGCTGAAGAAGGAGTATCTTGGACAAAAGTGAGAAGACAAGCAAGAGATAAAGGTAAGGCTCCAATGATTGAGAACTCTAGTGGTGTCAATTGCAATAACATCTTTGAGGCTCTTGAGGTATTGAATTATCTTCATGTAGCCACAAACCATGATCCATGTTAGTAGCTTGGAACACTAGGGGGCTAAATAAAATGGGAAAGTTAAAGGAGATTAGCTCTCGTCTCTTTGAACTTAAACCAGTGATTGCTATTATGATTGAGACTAGAGTAAAGGTGAACAAGGCTAGAAACATTAGAGATAAAATGCATCTGTATGATAACTACATTGATAATTATAAGGACCATGAGAATGGTAGGTTGTGGATTAATTGGGATACTAGTAGGGTGAATCTTCATCTCCTCAGTAGCTCCAGTCAGATGATACATTGTGAGGTTAGAAGTGCTCAAGGTGATTTCATGTACTAGTTAACGGTTGTTTATGCCTTGGATTAGCTTGATAAGAGAAGGATCTTGTGGAAGGAGCTGGAGCATCTCTATGGCAATTTGCAAGGCCCTTGGTGTGTCATAGGGGGCTTCAACAATGTCATTAAGGCTCAATACAAAATAGGGGGAAACATGCTGATTGAAAATGAGTATATTGATCTGGTGGATATGATGAATAACACAGGTTTGAGTGAGATGGAGAACAAAGGGGATTACTTCACTTGGTCAAATAAACAGGCTATTGGTACCATATACTCTAGGATTAACAGGGTGATTGCTAATGTTGAGTGGTTGTTAAAGTACATGGATACTACACTGTTTGCACTTCCCCCAAATGTTTCTGACCATGCCCTATTATTAATTCAGGATGCTTCAGGTAATGTGAAACCTCAAAGACATTTCAGATTTTCAAATTGCCTTGTGGATTTTCCAGGTTATGATAATATGGTGAAAGATAGCTGGAGTAGACCAACTAGTGGTAGACCTATGTGTAGTCTATGGCATAAGCTGGAGAGACTGCAGAGAGATCTGAGGAAGTTTGGTCAACCACTTGCTAATATCAGTCAGAAAATAACCTTGGCTAGAGAGAAGCTTCTGAAGGCTCAAGGTAGGTTAGTTGACAATAGGATGGATAGTGTGCTTATATACCAAGTGAAAACCTGTATTGAGGAGTTAATACAGATGCATGAGATGAAGACACAAATGTTGATGCAAATGTCCAAGATTGACTGGTTAAGGAAATGTGATGAAAATAATGCTTACTACCATGCCTCTATAAAAGCAAAGCATAAAATTAATTCTCTTAATATGTTGCAGTCTCATAATGGCAATGTACTGCATTCTCAACAGGATATAGAGAAGGAGATTCTTGACTTTTATGGACAACTCATGGGGAAAGAAGAGGGCGAGTTGGTACACATTGATATAGAAGCTATGAGAATGGGAAAGCAATTGAACACAACACAAAGAGACCTGTTGACTAGACCTGTTACTGAGGCTGAAGTGATTAGTTCTATAAAGGGGATGGGAGATTTGAAAGCTCCTGGTATTGATGACTTTGGGGCAAAATTTTACAAAGCTAGCTGGAAGATTATTAGGACTGATGTGATGCTTGCCACGTCAGAATATTTTGAAAAAAATGTCATCTACAAGACATTTAATAAGACAATGGTTTATCTCATACCTAAAGGTGAAGGAGCAAAACAAGTTAAAGACTATAGGCCTATTGCTGGTTGTACAACATTTTACGAAATTCTGTCAAGAATTATGACATTGAGATTGGGTAAAGTGTTGCAGTATGTGATTAGCCAAAGTTAGGCAGCTTTTATTCCTGGGCAAAATATACACAACCACGTTATGTTGGCAGCAAAGCTCTTACAAGGATATACTAGACAACATGGTACACCAAGGGTTATGATTCAAGTGGACCTCCAGAAGGCTTATGACATGGTGCATTGGAAATCACTTGAAATCATTTTGCAAGAATTGGGTATTCCTAACAGATTTGTCCAATGGATTATGACTGTGGTTACAAGTGTAACATATAAATTCAATGTTAATGGTCACTACACATCTGAATTTCCAGCTAGGAAAGGGATTAGACAAGGTGATCCCTTGTCACCCCTGTTATTTGTCATGATTATGGAATATTTTAACAGGTTGATGGTAAAAATGCAAACAAATCTTGACTTTAACCACCATGCCAAGTGTGAGAAACTGCAACTCACACACCTAACTTTTACAGATGATGTTTTACTATTTAGTAGAGGAGACCCTATTTCTGTGGGTATGTTGATTAGTACTTTACAGGTGTTTTCTTAATCCACAGGACTGGTGGTGAATAAAAATAAATGCAAAGTGTATATGGGAGGGCTGGATAACCTTGAGAAAGATAGAATGAGAACTAGTACTGGTTTTCAAAAAGGGTCCTTCCCTTTTAAGTACTTGGGGGTTCCAATATCAAGCAAGAAGTTAGCCATCAAGCACTACCTACCCCTTATAGAAAGAATGACAGCAAAGGTAACACATTGGACCTCTAAATTCCTCACTTATGTTGGAAGAGTTTTATTGGTTAAGTGTACACTGACTGTAATTGCTCAGTATTGGCTTCAATGCTTCTCTTTCCCTAAAGTTGTGCTGAAAATAGTTGATACTATTTGTAGAAGCTTTGTATGGACAGGAGGTGATAAACTTAGCAGAAAAAGCCACATAGCATGGAAGAAAGTTTGTAAACCCTTTAAACAAGGAGGTATGAACATTCTTAATCTTGGTGATTGGAATAAAGTGTTGTTGACCAAATGCTTGTGGAATCTTTGTAGGAAGGCTGATAATTTGTGGGTCAAATGGATTAGCATCTATTATCTGAAAAATTATCAGGTCCAGGACATTCACCCTAACAACAACCATTCTTGGATCTTCAGGAGTATTTTGAAGCAAAGGGAGTGTATGGAGAAGTTTGATAATTGGTGGAATAAAATGATGGAAGGTGTACAGTTCAGAAGTAGTGAACTGTATTGGATGCTAAATGAAAATGATGTTGTAGTGCCTTGGTACAGGTTGATTCAATATAATAAGGCTCGTCCTATAGCGGTTTTCATGTTATGGATGACGTGTCATGGTAGGTTGGCAACAAAAGAAAGAATGAAGCGATTGGGAATGATACAAAGTCTACAGTGTGAGCTTTGTAGGAAGGCTGTTGAAACGTTAAATCACCTTTTTTTCGACTGTAAGAAAACCAAACCGATCTGGATGGAAGTTTTGAGGTGGGGAGATAGAGGCCATGTTCCAAAGTTGTGGGTGGAGGAGCTTAAGTGGCTGGTGGAGGGTACCAAAGGAAAAGGATGGAGGATTGAGGTTTTGAAGATGATGATTGCTGAAACTTTATATCATATACGGGAGTATAGGAATAATTGTATATTTGGTAAAGTGGTGAATATTGATATTATAGTTACTCAAATTATAGATAGTATTATTAATAGGGGTTGGATGTATAGGAAAATTAGACCCCACCTAGCTAGACTTATGGTGTAGTTGGTTCTTTGATTAGTTGGACCCTTGGGTCACCTAGTGTGTAATTGTTTTTTGTATTAATAAAGTTTTGCTTGATTCAAAAAAAAAAAATTATAATCAAGATAAATGAAAACGTTTTTATGGGAACAAAAATAATTATTGATACATATAAACTTTTATCATCATATTTAAAAAATTTACTATTTCAATTTTTCTGGAATTTATTTTATAATTGGGAAAAAAGAATTTTTCTAAGTTATAATTGTAGTTGGGAGTAATAATAAATTAGTTATAATATGATTTAATTTTTTGTGAATCTTATTAAGAAATAAATAGATATTATCAGTATTAAATGATTATTATGTAAAAGTTCAGAGTATAGAATATGATTTATTTTATTTTTAAGCTAAATTTTTCCTTTATCTATCTATTTAAAGGAGTAGTTTATAATTATCAATCATTTTGAAGAAAAAAATGTGCTTTGAATTTACATAAAATAGTTTAACAATTTTGGTTGATGCATTTATAAAAGAAAAAAATAAATAATAAGAGAGACTAAAAGCTATATAAT
Organism: Lathyrus aphaca; assembly: GCA_963966055.1. Classification (NCBI taxonomy): domain Eukaryota; kingdom Viridiplantae; phylum Streptophyta; class Magnoliopsida; order Fabales; family Fabaceae; genus Lathyrus; species Lathyrus aphaca. Next base: position 185,830,377 of record OZ014520.1, read on the forward strand.
TTCGAAGGACGAAACTATTGTAAGGGAGTAAGATTGTAACATCCTAAAATTTTAGTTAAAATATTATTATTTATTATAATTTTTATTATTTATTTGTTGATTATTATGTATAAGAAATTTGATGAAGCTATAACACCTTTAATATTTCTAACTTATTATATTTTATGTTTAATTACTTTAATTAGGAACTTCATCTTCTAGCTCTTAACTAAGTTAAAAAGAATTATAGTTTATCTATTTAATTATCAATCAATTTTACGTGACTATAATGATTAATATTATTGAAAAAATTATTTCCTAAAAAATGTTTCCTTACCAATACTATGATATTTTTTATATTTATAAAACTAAATTATTGCATAAATATTTTTAACAAAAAATATCAACGGATGTCCAAGGGTATTGATTCTATTTTTTTAAATATAAATTATATTTCTATATTTACTAATTTTTATTAATCTTACTTTTAAAAAAACAAAGACACTTAAATTACCGGTACTTGAACGAACACACGGATACTGATATGATTATCCCACGAAATAAATATTTATAATAATACTTACATAAAATAATGTATTTATTTATGCTAATAATATTTATTTAAAATTTAAAATAATATTTACAAATACAATAAAATTATTTGATATTTATAAAAATAAATCATTCCATAAACTTTTGTATAAAAATTATTCTAATGAATTTTTTAAACTCCTATATTTGATACATTTTGAATATTAAAAAAGTATAAAAAACCAAATAAAATGGGGCAATAAAGTCATTTGGAATATTAAAAAAGAAATAAATTTTATTATTATTATTTTTTTCTAAATACGGAGAAAGTATATTATTTTTCAATCAATTGAACATAATATTTATAACATATTGAATCCTTATTCATCAATTAAAATACGAGAAAAATCTCACTTTATTGATGTAAATAAGAATATATATATATATATATATATATATATATATATATATATATCTATATATATATATATATATATATATATATATATATATATATATATATATATATATATATATATATATATATATATATATATATGAAAAAATGTAATACTTATCCAAAAATGAGAAAATTATATTTCTTATAAATAAATTAAAATATCTAAATACGGGAAAAATAAATATATCTTATAAATTTATTTAAAATATTTTTAAACAAATTATTTTATAAATTGCGTAAATTATTTTATAAAAAATATTAAAATAAAATTAATATCTATCTTTTTTTTAATATAAATTATATTTTTTATATTTATTGATTTTTATTTATTTTATTTTAATTCTAAATATAAACAGATGCGCATTACCGATGAGTACTCGTGCAAACGCATGACTAACATAATTAAACACGGAAGAAAATACTTCTTTCATGCGAACACACGAGTACTAATATTTGTATCCCACGAAATAAATATTTGTAATAATACTTACATAAAATGTATTTATTTGTATTAATAATACTTAATTATAGAATTAAAATAATATTTTCAATAACTATGATATTATTTGGTATTTATAAAACAAAATCATTTTATAAATATTTTTTATAAAAAATATCAACCGACGTCCTCGGGTATTGATTCTATCTTTTTTTTAATAATTTTCTTCTTTTTGCTAATTTTTATAAGCCCATATTTTTTTTATAAATAAATGTGCATAACATACCCGTTCGAACACACGGATATTTATATGAAAATCCCACGAAATAATTATGTTAATAATATTTATTTATATAATTAAAATAATATTTATAAATACTAACCGATGTCTGCGGATATTGATTTTTTTTTCTTTTAAATATAAATCATATTTTTTATATTTACTAAGTTTTATTTATCATGTTTTTAAACAAATATGTGTCACTAACCGGTACGCGTGCCAAGACACGGATCTGTTCATTTTTCATTCACAAACTTATTTTTTTCAATTAATTAATTTATAAATATTTAAACTTATCATATATCTTAATTTAATTACACATTTAATTACACAAATGAAAAACGTTTAAACTTATCATATAATCATATATCAATGTTTTCCATTCATTCATATTTTTAATCAGTTTATTCGTTTACACATTTAATCATATATCAATGAAACTGATTCAATTAATTAATTTATAAATAAACTTATCATATATCTGATTTAATTACACATTTAATTACACATTTATAAATATTATATCAATGAAACTGATTATTTTTAATCAGTTATTTTTAATTACACATTTATAAATGTTATTTTAATCAGTTATTTCCTGTTTTTTCAATTAATTAATTGCACAAATATTATTTTCTTTAATCTATCATATAAGAAAATTCACTCTTTGGGTTTAAAAAACTGACATGTGGATGGCTTAAAATTGCTTCATCCTCTTCTCCCATCATCAAAACTTGATATACACAGTCATGACATACAAACCATACATTAATTTTTCACTTAAATCCATAACTTTCATTCTTTTGATATTCCATAACTTTACGGTATCATCCAATTCCAATTTATTAATGGTTTGTTTTCTAACCTTGGCCTATATAACTCATACATTTTTCTTTTCTCGAAGGATCATGACACAGGATCTTGAAATCACTTCTAAGCATAACCTGGATCCTATAACTCCTCTTGGGAAAAGACAATTACCAGATGGATCAAGTGAATCATCAACCTCTGAAGGATTATATGATGGAGAATTGTCATCTAACAAGCTTAAGAAGATTATCAAATTCACTCTTTGGTTTTAAAAAACTGACATGTGGATGGCTTAAAATTGCTTCATCCTCTTCTCCCATCATCAAAACTTGATATACACACAGTCATAACTTTCATTCTTTTGATATTCCATAACTTTACGGTATCATCTATTTCATTCCAATTTATTAATGGTTTGTTTTCTAACCTTTAAAACTATATATTGGCCTATATAACTCATACATTTTTCTCGAAGGATCATGACACAGGATCTTGAAATCACTTCTAAGCATAACCCGGATCCTATAACTCCTCTTGGGAATTGTCATCTAACAAGCTTAAGAAGATTATCAAATTAGAGAAGATTGATTAGTTTGTTAGCTGTGTTGGTTGTTTTTTTTCGATTGTTGTTATTTTCATTTTGGGTCTCTTTTGAGTGTGAAATTTCAAATTAACTTCATGTTAGGTCAAATATATTTCTGCATTTTTTTTATATTCCACTCATCTTCTGTTAAAGTTCATTAATCATATTTTATTCATCTTCTGTTAAAGTTCATTAATCATATTTTATTAGTAATTTATATATACGAACTAAAACCAAAATCAATAGATATTATACATATAAAATGTACCATTGTATAACCTCTGGCATAAGTTTGTTTTAATGTAACTTTAAAATATGGATTCTCAATATTAACTCTCTTTTTCTGTACGATTTTCATTATTTACAAATTATTAATTCTTACTTAAGAACTCTTTGGTAACATACTAGAATCACCATTAAAATATTATAGTGTTATTTCGTTCAAAATATAAAATGAAATTAATGAATTAAGATTTTATAAAATTATAAAATCAAAACATAAAAAAAGTATTGATTTGAGGGTCCATATTGTAAATTTTAAGAGATATTAATGAAAGGTATTAATGCATTTTGTACGAATATAAAATACAAATTAATACATTTGGTAAGATATTAAAATTAAATTCTTTAATTGTACAACATGCATTAAATTACTTTTAAAACTTACCAAATTCTATAACTGATCACGTGAAAATACTATTATTTGGTTTAGTGAAAATATTATTAAAACACTATATATATATATATATATATATATATATATATATATATATATATATATATATATATATATATATATATATATATATATATATATTTATATATAATATGAGAAAAACTATATGTAATTATTATTTGTGTTAAATATATGACATACACAGTCATGACATACAAACCATACATTAATTTTTCACTTAAATCCATAACTTTCATTCTTTTGATATTCCACTCCAACTTGCAATATATATATAATCTCTTTGATGAAGTCTTTATTTTCTGAGAGCATCCACGTGTCTTATTTTGGAAAGAAAAGAGTCACTTTTCTTATATGATAGGCTTTATAAAAACTTCGTCCATCAATTGGTAGGTGGTGTTGCATTCTGTAATCTAAAAGACATAACATGATAGTCAAAGGTTGTCTTTGATTCATCTAAGGGGTGTAAAAATATCGTTGCACTTAATAGAATTTTATGAAACTAAGTGTCTTGCACCACAATCTTCCATCTCCACACATGTTATAAGAATAATTGGGACTTGCTTTCTTCAGATTAGTGTAATTTGTACAAAAATGACATTTAACAGTGTTCTTATTTACAATTAAGATGCTGGATAAACACATTGAATATATAATCTCTTTGATGAAGTCTTTATTTTCTGAGAGCATCCACGTGTCTTATTTTGGAAAGAAAAAAGTCACTTTTCTTATATGATAGGCTTTATAAAAACTTCGTCCATCAATTGGTAGGTGGTGTTGCATTCTGTAATCTAAAAGACATAACATGATAGTCAAAGGTTGTCTTTGATTCATCTAAGGGGTGTAAAAATATCGTTGCACCTGAATAGAATTTTATGAAACTAAGTGTCTTGCACCACAATCTTCCATCTCCACACATGTTATAAGAATCATTGGGACATGCTTTCTTCAGATTAGTGTAATTTGTACAAAAACGACATTTAACAGTGTTCTTATTTACAATTAAGATGTTGGATAAACACATTGAATATATAATCTCTTTGATGAAGTCTTTATTTTCTAGGTTTTGTGTCTCTTCCTAAACTATAACCTACTTCAATCTTGTCGATTTTATTTTCTATTGTATACTACCAATCAAATAGATTGATCAATGTATAAACATGATAAAGGGTGACAAACAGGTATATTCGTCCAGTAAAAAAGAGAGGGAAACATAGTTGAGGGTGATAACCTAAAAGAGGGAAACAAGACCCCTTAGAAAGCGAAGCCTTAAAAGACGAAGAAGACGGAGAAGGTGAAGAAGACTTAGAAGGTGCAGATGCAGTAGCAGCAGAAGACGAAGAACCACCACTCATAGGACCAAGGAAACAAGGCACCCGAGAACTCGTCATCCTCATTAGCAGATATAGTTTTAACACTAGGCCGTTTAACTCTTTCTTTCGTGTCAGGTAAATGCATTTTCCTTCCATGCTTCAGGGAGAAAGATGTCATCTATGACTAAAACCATCAACAAGTTTTTGGGATTCATCATCAGATAAAAGCCTCCTCTTAACACCACTTGGTTCTTGACCAAAATCCTTAAGTAATTCCGAAACAGAATTAATCATGTCAATAGCATTATTGCTTAAATTCATAGAATTGCTCAAAATCTGAGCCATTCTCTCACTAGCTTTTCTGTCTACATTCTCAAAAGTATCCAAACATGTTTGCTGATCTGTAAGTGTAGCAGTCATCCAAACTTGAAGATCGAAAACAAAGTCACTCAATTTATTGAAATCATATGTGTCTAATTCACCAACAGATTTATTAACTCCATCAACAGCATTATCCATTACTTCGTCGCAAATTCGCATCGCTTGTTCTGTCATGTTGTCTTTTACCAATTCCTTATAAAGAACTGGATTGTTTATGTGTTTCTGTAACTCCTCGGCGTCTGCAATGAATGCGTTTTTTATACGATCTTTTATGTTTCTTGTTCCGTTGAACAATCTTCCTAGTTTCGTGTTACATTTATCCGGGTCTGATTGACAAAGAATTTCAACGTCCCTTTGTATGGTAGAGATTTTTCCATTTTGTTCTCCTGGTCCTTCAAGGCCATCGCGTGTTATCCCGGCCGCATCGGTTCCGACCACAGTGATAAGAAGAATGTAAAAGACACCAACAAGTCTAATCTTTTGCTTCTGATTATGACAACCGCCGTTGATATTATCACACGTTCCTTCCATATTTCTATGAAAATACTACTAGTATATTAATGTTTTTCAAATTCTCTGTAGGGATAGCTCTATCTTCTCCCTTTGTGATTTTGATTCTATATATAGATGCATTGAATTAGTTTAACCAAAAAAATAGGAATTGTTTACTATGAAAATAGTGGTATTGTACATAATTTCTAAACATGGATTATAAAGTTAGCTGAAATTTAGCTATTCACCAATTTTGGCAGAGTCGTAATTATAACAGGCATAGATTTGAGGGCCTAAACCCTTTAAATTCAATAACTGTTGTTAGTTGAGTAATAAAGATTCCTATAGTTTTGTTGAGAAGGAATATACCTCTCTTATTGTCAGAGGAGATGTTAGGAAGGGTAAAGTGTGCCTAGAGTTCGAGGACTAAGAGAGAGAAAGATTGAGATAAAACTTGCTTATTTTATTTATTCCTTAAACATTCTATTTATAAGCATTGCATAACAAATTAATTGTGACTGAATGTATTGAAAAGGAAGAATTTAGAAAAAGACCTTTTTGCAAGATTTGATGAAGCCAATGATAATTAAGCTGTCAGCTCATTTTCTCATTACTGAATTTGTTGCATCTTGAGTGATATAATCTTCTAGATATTTTGGCCTAGTGATCTTTCTTTTGGGCTTTCCTTTGACATCATTGTGAGCTTCTTCTGTCATCCCTTCTTTGGCCCACATACTATCATTCCCCATCTCATTAGGTTAAGCACCTTGTTCTCAAGGTGGTATGTTAAGAATATTATGAGGCCCATTAGTAAGAAAAAAAATACCAATAGCTCTAAAAGACTTTGTTTTGTGTTAGAGAAATATTTTTTTTTAGTTGTTTTATTTTCAAGTGGCGTATGGCCCATCTAGCTATAAATATTGTAATTGCTGATTTTATTAGTGGAAGAAAAGTTTGTTTTATTTTATTATCTTTCAATGCAACTTTAGATCTAGGATTTCCTAAATTCAAGTCTAACATTTGGTGATTTCATCTTGTGTTCTCATGGCTCCTTCTAAACCCAACAACCCTCCTACAATAGAGCTTTGTTGAAGAAGCTATCAACACCTCTCAACTCCACCTTCATAATGCCATGGAAGAAGTTCATCAACATTTAAATGAAAGATTTGATAAGGTTAATGATGAAATGGGGCAGAGCATTGGGTTTATAAAACAAAGATGAATAGAATTGCTAAAGTTATGTATTCATTTGATAAAGTTATGTATTGATTTAAATCCACATGTCAGTTTATAAGAAAATTCACTCTTTGGGTTTAAAAAACTAACATGTGGATGGCTTAAAATTGCTTCATCCTCTTCTCCCATCATCAAAACTTGATATACACAGTCATGACATACAAACCATACATTAATTTTTCACTTAAATCCATAACTTTCATTCTTTTGATATTCCATAACTTTACGGTATCATCCATTTCATTATCATCCATTTCATTCCAATTTATTAATGGTTTGTTTTCTAACCTTGGCCTATATAACTCATACATTTTTCTCGAAGGATCATGACACAGGATCTTGAAATCACTTCTAAGCATAACCCGGATCCTATAACTCCTCTTGGGAAAAGACAATTACTAGATGAATCAAGTGAATCATCAACCTCTGAAGGATTATATGATGGAGAATTGTCATCTAACAAGCTTAAGAAGATTATCAAATTCACTCTTTGGGTTTAAAAAACTGACATGTGGATGGCTTAAAATTGCTTCATCCTCTTCTCCCATCATCAAAACTTGATATACACAGTCATGACATACAAACCATACATTAATTTTTCACTTAAATCCATAATTTTCATTCTTTTGATATTCCATAACTTTACGGTATCATCTATTTCATTCCAATTTATTAATGGTTTGTTTTCTAACCTTTAAAACTATATATTGGCCTATATAACTCATACATTTTTCTCGAAGGATCATGACACAGGATCTTGAAATCACTTCTAAGCATAACCCGGATCCTATAACTCCTCTTGGGAATTGTCATCTAACAAGCTTAAGAAGATTATCAAATTAGAGAAGATTGATTAGTTTGTTAGCTGTATTGGTTGCTTTTTTTTCCGATTGTTGTTATTTTCATTTTGGGTCTCTTTTGAGTGTGAAATTTCAAATTAACTTCATGTTAGGTCAAATATATTTCTGCATTTTTTTATATTCCACTCATCTTCTGTTAAAGTTCATTAATCATATTTTATTAGTAATTTATATATACGAACTAAAACCAAAATCAATAGATATTATACATATAAAATGTACCATTGTATAACCTCTGGCATAAGTTTGTTTTAATGTAACTTTAAAATATGGATTCTCAATATTAACTCTCTTTTTCTGTACGATTTTCATTATTTACAAATTATTAATTCTTACTTAAGAACTCTTTGGTAACATACTAGAATCACCATTAAAATATTATAGTGTTATTTCGTTCAAAATATAAAATGAAATTAATGAATTAAGATTTTATAAAATTATAAAATCAAAACATAAAAAAAGTATTGATTTGAGGGTCCATATTGTAAGAATATAAAATACAAATTAATACATTTGGTAAGATATTAAAATTAAATTCTTTAATTGTACAACATGCATTAAATTACTTTTAAAACTTACCAAATTCTATAACTGATCACGTGAAAATACTATTATTTGGTTTAGTGAAAATATTATTAAAACAATATAATATATATATATATATATATATATATATATATATATATATATATATATATATATATATATATATATATATATATATATATATATATATAATATGAGAAAAACTATATGTAATTATTATTTGTGTTAAATATATGACATACACAGTCATGACATACAAACCATACATTAATTTTTCACTTAAATCTATAACTTTCATTCTTTTGATATTTCACTCCAACTTGCAATATATATATATAATCTCTTTGATGAAGTCTGTATTTTATGAGAGCATCCACGTGTCTTATTTTGGAAAGAAAAGAGTCACTTTTCTTATATGATAGGCTTTATAAAAACTTCGTCCATCAATTGGTAGGTGGTGTTGCATTCTGTAATCTAAAAGACATAACATGATAGTCAAAGGTTGTCTTTGATTCATCTAAGGGGTGTAAAAATATCGTTGCACCTGAATAGAATTTTATGAAACTAAGTGTCTTGCACCACAATCTTCCATCTCCACACATGTTATAAGAATAATTGGGACTTGCTTTCTTCAGATTAATGTAATTTGTACAAAAATGACATTTAACAGTGTTCTTATTTACAATTAAGATGCTGGATAAACACATTGAATATATAATCTCTTTGATGAAGTCTTTATTTTCTGAGAGCATCCACGTGTCTTATTTTGGAAAGAAAAAAGTCACTTTTCTTATATGATAGGCTTTATAAAAACTTCGTCCATCAATTGGTAGGTGGTGTTGTATTTTGTTAAATAATAAAATTAAATTGTAAAAATATATATAATATTAATGGTCAAATCTATAATCAAAGTAAAAAATTTAAATTTCAAATGATTAAATAAAATAAATCATGTGTCATTTAAAACATAAAATAAAATTAATGAATTAAAATTCTATATAAATCAAGTGCACATATTTCAAACTCTATTCCTTTTATTTCGACGTGAATTTCTAAATTAAAAGCAACATCACTCATTTCAAATTCTACTGTATTTATTTATCTTGATAATATTTATTTATTAAATTAACAAATATTTACGAATACTATGATATTATTTGATATTTATAAAACTAAATTATTCCATAAATATTTTTATAAAAAAATATTTTTTAATACTAAATGTTATTATTCAATACTAAATTAAAGTTATTATTCAAAACTAAATTAAATGTTATTATTTGGGATTTTCCACTTCCAATCTTTTCATCTTCATCTATTATATTATAAAATATCAATAAATTAAATAAATATAATAAGTTTATTAAATATTTTTTTAAATATATAAACAGAAATTAAGTGATGCTTAAAATTTGGTTGAATATATATTTTAAATAATCTTTATTTTAAAATAATTGTTTTTAAGAAGAAAATACTAAAAGTAATTATTCATTTAATATAATATTAAATATATTTTTTTCTTTTGATATGCATCACATAACTATCATTGAATGCATTTCATTAAGAATTAAATAAAATGAATCAAATATAATAATGAATAAAATGGGTCAAATACTAAAATGAGTCATTTAGTATTTTTGTTATTATAATAGCGTTATTACACATCACAATCCATAAAACAATAACATTATATGCATTTGATTTGTTTCCTTTTATATTATTTTTTACTTTTAAATTATAATAAATTTGTTAATTTTAAATTTTATAAAATTTTCTAAGAGATTAATTGGATTACACAGTCAGTAAAGTATTTTTACACTATCATCCATTTAAAATAAATCATTTTGACACATAATTATAGTATATTCCAATTAATATCATTTTCTAATTAATGTATATTTTATTTTTCTATTTTAAAATATTAAATATTACCTTCAATTAAAAATAAATTATAAAATATTAGTGATTTAGTATAAAAAATAGACAATATTACTTTTATAAACGTGTAACAAATATTTTTATAAAAAAATTAAGTGATTCAAATATTATATATCATGTAAATGAAAATTCACTCTTTGGGTGTAAACATGTGACACTCGAATCTAAAAGCAATTCATTTTTTTCTCTTCTCCCAATTTTCAATCAACTTTCAATTATTAATTTGTTTTATCTTCTTCCAACTTTCAATAGTTTTTCCCACCTATTCCCAAATTGTAACCATGGCCTTATTTGTTTTTTTTTTATCATACCCGTAGAGTTAACATCAATCACAACAAAATATGATATGGAAGGTTGTCACCAACAACAAAATGCAAGATTGTCTCCAACAACAATGACTATTTTGAGATGATATTGATGATATTTGTTGATAAAGTGTTAATTTAATTTTTTTTGTGCATCATTGTAATATTTGACGAAAAATTATATTGCAATGCGAGAATTAATTCTAATTTTTTAAAATATAATTTTTTCTTATATTTTTTGATTTTTATTAATTCTATTTCTTTTTCAAAATTTTAAATAAAAACAAAAAAAAACTAATTTTTTGTAAATAAAAAATTTATTAATTTTTATTAACTATATTTTCTTTATTTTTTTTCAAATTTAAAATATAATTAAATACATTCTAAAATCAAACACATTTTGAAGAAAAAAAATACATTATGAGAACAAATACACTTTGAAAACAAATGAGCGTCACCCACGTATACCCGTGCGAACGCACGGGTATCATACTAGTTAATTTATAAATGTTTAAACTTATCGTATATTTTGATTTAATTTGATATTTGATATTTTTTTTATTTTTTTTTATAAAATATCATTTTGACAATAAATACACGTCATCGACGGATCCCCGTACATTCACACAGGTATCATACTAGTTTTTTATTATCATGTATGAAATAATTAAATATAATAAATATTATAAGATAAAGAGTAATTTATATTAATTAAATACCAAAAGGTGGGAATTTATATAGTATATAATAATGAAAAAATAAAATTGGAAATATCATTAAAAAAAATTAAGGGATGTAATTTTATTGAGAAACATTATAGTATTGCATAAAAAGTCATGAGCGAGGACCCCACGTTTTATCCACGTTTCATTACAGAATGCTTTACCCTATACCCCACATCTATATTTTTATCCCTACAAATTTTTCAAAATGTCTATTATAACCTTATTATATTTTATTATTTTATTATTTTATTTTTTTACCATTTATGTCAGACCGTCAGATTCTAGAAAAAGTGATCCAAAAAAACACGTTCCGGAAGACTTAAAGAATGAGTTCTGGTACGTTAATTATCATACCGGAAGACTTTGGGAAAGTCTTTCCGTTTTGTTATTTTTGTTCACGGAAGACTTAATAGAAGTGTTCTGGTACGGAACACTTTTATTAAGTCTTCCGGTAGCCCTGTGTATGTGTACCGGAACACTTTATGTAAGTGTTCCGGTTTGTATCGCGTACAATACCGAAAGACTTACATAAAGTCTTCCGATGTGTAAATTTTTTTTTTTATAATTTTTTTATATTTTTTATTAAAAAATATTTTTATTGTGTAGGTGCAGTACCTATATACGAAAAAGAACCGATATGTGTGAATACGTCAGATATATTTACGTCAGAGAGATTTGGTACACGAGATGAGGTGATAAGATGAGTTAAAGACACCGGATTACGAAATAAAGTGACGGTCATCATCACTCGTTCAGATACACAAACAGGCAAGAGAGGAAGAAGTAACAAAATAATATTTGGTTGTGATAAAGGTGGGAAATACAAGGATATTCGAAGTGGAATCGAAAGTGCGACGAAAAAATGCGGATGTCCATTTAAGATCAGGTCGACTCCGACAAAAGATGGATCTGGATGGAAGATTGATGTAAAATGCGGCGTTCATAACCATGATTTACCTGATAGATTAGAAGGTCACTCATTTGTTGGTAGGTTGACAGCGGATCAGAAGCAACATGTTGCTGATTTAACAAAGAGAAAGGTTGCACCTAGAAATATATTGCATTCCTTGCACGAGCGAGATCCAGATTGTGTCACTCGGATCACGCAAATATACAAGCAGAAGAGTATGATGGAAAAAGAGATAAGAGGTCCTAGAAGTGAGATATAACATTTGTTTAAGCTTATCGAGGTTGCAGGTTATGTTTATTGGAGTAGAAAAAGAGACGACTCTAAAGTTATTAAAGATATATTTTGGGCACATCCAGATTCAGTTAAGTTGTTGAATATTTTTCCTATTGTGTTAGTTATGGATAGCACTTATAAGACAAAAAAATACATGCAACATTTGTTTGAAATTGTTGGCATGACATCAACCGAGTTGACTTTTGCTGTCGCATTTGCGTATATTGAGTCTGAGCAGACTGAGACTTTTTGTTGGGTGTTAGATAAGCTTAAACAATTGTTTATGAAGAAATATTTATTTCCACAAGTGATTATGACAGATAGAGATCTTGCTTTGATGAAAGCCGTTGAGACTGTGTTTCCAAGGACAAATAATTTGCTATGCCAGTTTCACATTAACAAAAATGTTGGTGCAAAAAGGAAACTATTAGTGGCTCCTGATATGCAATAGTCAATTGACAAATTATGGACGGATGTTGTATGGGCTAGTGATGAGGTTGAGTATGCTCAACATTTAAAAGAACTTGAGCAAGAGTGTGTTGATTGTCCTAAATTTTTTGAGTACGTGAATGACACATGGTTGACACCACATAGACAGAGGTTTGTTTGCGCATGGATTAATCGAGTCATACATATGGGTAACACGACGACTGATCGTTATGTTTTGATTTAGATCCCAAAATATACTTTTTGTGAATTTTGTATTTTTCTTACTTAGTTTAAATATGTATTATTATAGGGTTGAGTCTGCTCATTGGAAGTTAAAGCAGATGTTGGGTAACAGTATATGTGACATGGTCAAATGTTGGGAGGCCATGAATGACAATATAGGGTTGAGTCTTATATGATGTTGTTGTTAATTTTGTTGATCGATTATATAAAATTGTGGATTAGCTATTGAAATAAGTTGTTAACTAAGTCTGTTAAATTGTGGATTGATTTTCTAAAAATAAGTTGTTTATGAATTGTTCTGTGAATTGTTGAGTTTAGTTGCGTGCTGAGAAGTCGTAATTCCTGGAATTTAATTGGGGAATGTTGAACTGGAACATAGGGAGACGGGTTGCATAGGCCATCCACCAATTGTTAAAGGGTGGTGTCGGCCACCCAATTAAAGGAACACACATATGGCGGGTGCCACATGTGAAAGTGGCGAGGGGCACATACAAACATGGCGCAGGCCATGTAAAATAAACCCAAGGGTGGCGCAAGCCACCCTGTGTAGTGGGGACCACCCATTTCTTTTAGTCCATGCCTTTTTTTGCCAGATAAATCCTAAGTGTGTGGCCTTGTATTTTAGTAATTTTGTTGCCACATTGGCGGCCACATTTTGTGGTGGCTAGCAAAGAATGTGGCTAGCAAGTAAGAAAGTGACGGTGGCCACTTTTGGAGAAGAGCACTCATTTTCTGTAAACCAAATTTTAATATAATGAGTTAATTAAACTATGTAATACTTTAATGATTTTGTTCCTAAAATAAATAGTTCATATGGATACCATAATAAACTAATTTCATGGACATGACTTTGTTAAGACAAATTGGAATTTGGTGTTAAGATTTTAGAAGCAGAGCCATACATATAGTTGTGAACAAGAAACCGAATAACATTTGACAGTAACACTATTTTTAGAGTTTTGGCAGATAACAGAATTAAGATCATTTTCTTATGAAAGTAAGTAATATCTGGTATTAGAATTTATCAAAACACATAGTTTTGACAGAAGTTATAAAAATTCGTGATAATTGCAGAATATCGAAACATTGTCGTTTAGTCGGTTTAGCCGAAATAGGTGAAAAACTTAGTTGCCCGGAATTGAACGAAAATCGTCGGGGTAAGTCAGGTAATTTAATAGTTGATTTTTGTTGCTTTGTTTTGTCAAAAATATGTTGTAAAATCGAGTTGCATGTACATGTTGAGTTGGTAAGTGGTTCTGGTTTATGGAATGTTCTAAGTCGATTATGTGGGAGGCCTTACAAGCCAGTGTTGAATTTATGTTGTTCCCGTCGTATAAATTATTTGGGTTGCTTGTTGATGTCGTTAAGTTGCTTAAGTTGTTTAAGTTGTTTTGTGTTGTCGAATTTGTTATGTTGTTCAAGTTGGAGGCTTAATAGCCAATGTTGATTTAAGTTGTTCAAGTTGTATAAGTTGATTGTGCTGTTGAATGTTGTTATGTTGTTTGTGTTGTAAAGTCATGTATGCCATATAGGAAATTTGCATATTATCTTGGATCCTTTGCTCACACCACGTTGACCTGGATTGACACTAAGTTGAAAGTTGAAGGATTATGCCTTGATGCCTCGGTAAATTGGCAAAATTATTAAGTTGAAGGCTTATTCCTTACAGATACCTCGATAACCTGGTATATTTTAAGTTGGGAGTTTTACTCTAATGGTACCACATGCATATGCATAGTTGAGTCGCATTTGAGTTGCATTATTTATGTTGGTTATGTTGTTTATGTTGTTCAAGCTGATAAGTTATTTATGTCGTTCAAGTTGGTCAGTTGTTATGTTGTTTTCAAGTTGATTATGTGAATTGTGTTGATTAGGTTGATTAAGTAGTTCTTGTTGAACATATGACTATGTGGTTTATGTAGAAAATGTTGATGGATATAATAGTAATAAAATAAGTGATAAAAGGTGAATGATTGTTAAGTCATTGTTTTGTTGTAGATGTTGTGAAGTGGTGAATTATTTATGATACTTATCTAAGTATTGTTTATCATATGTCGTTTATAATTATCGATATCTCACCCCTTCTGTTTGAATGTTACCCGTTTGTAACATGCAGGTAGCTCGCAGGAAAATGGTTATCTTCATTAGTTCGAGTCAGTGACGGTGCTCTGATACGTAACACTCGGGAAATGGACGCTTAGTTGTTTTAGTTATTATCTTTAAGTTGTTTCAGTATGGTTATGTTGCTACTAAGTTGTTTAAGTTGAATAATATGTTGTACTTGTTTAGTTGAATAATTGAAAATCCGTTGTGTAGTTGTAAAAGTTGAACTTGGTTTCATAAATGAAATAAAGTTGATGTTTTTAGTTTCTTACGAACCGAGAGTGTTATGTATCAATTTTCATGAAATTAAACAAAGTTTGTATGAGTTGAAAATGTAGCATCTTGTTTGTGTACTTGTTGGTTGAATTTTAATACTCTGATTTTAGATATAATCGCCAGGTAGAAATGGGGTGTTACAATGGTCGCGTAGTATGGGGCACCGAGGGGTTACTTTCGTGTAGTTCGATACGAAGACCTCACTCAGAATAGATTATCTCAAAGGATTTGACTGACTATCGAACCGCCGACATGTCCAGCAAACAATTGAAACAAGTCCATAACTCTGAGACTTTTATTTGAAACCTTGTGTCGATGGTTGAGTAGTATGGGGCACCGAGGGTTTCCCTGGTGTAGTTCGATACGAAAACCTCACCCAAACGAGATTCGTATGGGGGAGTCAATCAACCGTCATATTTATGGTGTGTCTGATGTACAACCATATGGATCGATAACTTTGGGGTTCCTAAAAACTCTAGAGCCTACCCAGTGAGATCCTTGTGAGGAGAGAAATCAAAGTATCCTCCATCCGTATCTCGGACTCATGAAATTCCGCGATTAAAGATTCTAGACTAACTCGAGACTTTGATCCTGTGATCCTAGATCCTGCATTGTATTCATGCATTCATTTCATTGCATCAATTATGCATATTGCATTTCATTTAAAAAAAACAAAAAAAAACTCATTCTGAACTTTGACCATAATCTCCAGCTGATTTCCCGACGCTCACACTGAACTTGTGGTAGCTATAAAGCATTTGAAGCACAAACGACTTAAAAGATCGGTCAGACAAACCAGATTGGAAGTTTTGGTAGATATGTTAGAGAACTGTTGCACCCAAAAATTTGCCCTCACAATACAAGACTTTGTGTGCTAAGAAGGTTCACAAGGTTCACAATACTAACAAGACCTTTCATGAGGTTCATGAAGTTTACAAGACACTTTGTGAGGTTCACAAGGTTCACAAGGTTCACAATACTTACAAGACCTTTCATGAGGTTCATGAAGTCTACAAGACACTTTATGAGGTTCACAAGGTTCACAAGACCTCCCATGAGGTTCATAAGGTTCACAAGACATCTTATGATGGTTCACAAAGTTCACAATTGGTCAAGAGAGTTGACAATTCCCTCAGACAATGCACCTCCTGAGCAGTGCATCCAAAACTAGGGTTTTGACTTTAATCAGGCTAGATGAATTTCCAAGACTTCAAGTGAGCTTCATAATATCTTATATGTGTTTAATAACCCCCATGACAAGTTTCAAGACTTTTCTCAAAGGTTTGCTCAGTCAGATGATCAGATAAGTCAAAATCAGTCAAAGCAGCCAAAAAGTCAAACTGAGGTCAATTGTGGTCAAACCAAAGTCAAACTTCATGATTTTTTGACAACATCAAGTATATGAAGTAAAATTCATCATTTGATCAAGGGTTGATCATGATTCATCAAGGATATTTCAGATCATCAAGAATCAGAGGTTTCTAAATTAGGGTTTCCTCAGTAAAAGTCAACTGAACTTTGACCAGCCATAACTTTCACATGCTTCATCACCAATTTTCCATCCAAAGATAATTTTGAAGGAAATTGAATTCTCTACAACTTTGTGTCTCACAAGTCAAGCCCAAAAATGCTTCATTTGGAAGGTATGAGCTAAGACATTATAGGTCCTTTTGAAAGTCAACAAAAAGTCAACAACTTCAAAAGGACATAACTTGAGAATGGTAAATGATATGAACATGAAACCAGTGGGGTTGGTTAGAGGACTCTTCAAGCTTCCCAAAATGTCCAAGAACACCCTCATAGCATTAAAATTGAAGGATGTGTGCCCTTGCAAAGTTGGGAAATTTTTGGTTGTTTTATGAAGAAAATGGAGGTTTAAAACCAATTTTTTCTAAATGGGCTTGCCATATGATGACCCAATTCATACCATTACCTCATGCACGACCCAAGTCTCTAAAAATCAGATTTTTTCATCATTTTATTTTATTTATTTTGATTTAATTCATTTAAAATTATTTTAAATTAAAATAAAATAGAAAAGTCAAAGATTTAAAAGGGATTGAGCTTCTAGAAATTCATAAAGGTGATTGGTATCAAAGTGGTAAGAGAATCATGGTGATTGGCTTGAAATAGAAGGTGTTCATACAAGAATATTTGAATTTTAAAGCCTAATCTTTTTGAATCTTTTCTAATCAAATCTTTCACATTATGATCAATTGTTTTGACCTAGAATCATCACACTATAAGTACATAACTTAAACCTAATCATAGAACACGAATTTCAGCCTCCTAAGAGTAATTTCATATTTTCAAAAACCTCACAAAACTTCAAATTCGGTTTCCACTATACAAGGCATTTGAAGGTAATTTTAAGACATGGAATGATTCCTTGGACATCCATAAACCAATCCCAGCCATCAAAAGCATCAAAATCACCCTCATATACATAATCCGATTCACCATATTCATGTTTTTTTTTTATTTTCGATTCTCAACAATGACTGGTTCTTAATGAATTTTGACTAATGCTTTGTGTTTGTGGTGTGTTATAGATTGTTTCTGGGCAGGTTTTGTGAAGTTCTATCACTTAGAACGAAATCCACCATGTTTAGGGTTTCGGGTGAGCTTTAGGGTTTTCCAATTCATCCAGTATAAATGAATTCTAAAACCACAAATCGATTCAAATTGATCTCTAGACCTTGTCTGTGCTTTTAATTTGATGTAATTTCATTGTTTTGATGATAGTTAGGTTTCATAGGTTTTGCTGCAGATTGAATTTCGCAGGAAAATTTGTGTATAATTTCGCAGGAAATTTTGTAGGAACCAAGGAAGAAGAAGAAGCATGCGCGCGTATTTCAAAATTTAAAAATTGTGCATATTATTTTATGAATTGTTTTCTGTTTTATTTCATAGTTGATGGCTGGCTCAGTTGGCTAGAGGATGCGCATATAAAGCTTAGGTCCAGGGATCGAATCCTGGCCTCAGCAAATTTTTCTCATTTTTCAATTTAATCATGAAACTTCATATATTATGTAATATAGTCATCATATTAACAGAAGCGCCCTCCCGGCTGGAATGGCAAGCGTGTTTGTGTGCAATGTGAAGGTCCTGGGTTCGATCCCCCCGGGCCTTTTGTTTTGTTCTTTTTCTTTGATTTTTTCAGGAATCAACAACAAAACCAATGGGACCTCTCTCTTGGTCACCTGCGCGCGTTGGCCTAGTGGTGGATGTTGCTGGCTTGGAGTTCTTGGAGGCAAAGGGGCTGGGTTCAATCCCCAGCCCAGGTAAGTTTTTTTAAATTCTGTTTTATTTATTTTGTTAATTGTTATTTATTGAATATTATTTATATAATATGTAAATAGATTTAAATTAATATATGTTCTAAACAATTTCTAAAAAACAATAATATTTTCTAAAAAAACTAATTTCTTTTATTAATATGTATGTATTTATTTAATAATTAAATTAGTATTATGTAATTAAATTAAAATCCTAATATTTTCATATATAAAACCCTAATTCTTTTTAAACCCTAATTAATTCTAATAATTTTCAAAACCCTAATTTTCCTTCTTCTATTTATTTAATAATATTATATATTATATTCATGACTTAATTAAAATTCTTAATTTAATTTTTGTTAATGCATAAATTGTTTATAATTTAATTTTGCATGTAAATAATTTTTATTATATGTTTAAAAATTGCTAATTTAATTTTTGTAATTATAATTTATTTCCATAATATGTACATAATTAATTTAATTTTATAATTTACATATAACTTAAACATTTTATAATAATTAGTATAATTGTTTATATTTTAATATTAAATAATAATTGTTTATAAAATTGAATTTTTTTTTAATTATTATAATATTTTTGCTTATTTCACTATTATTATTATTAATTATGTTTATATGATTATTACTAACCCCATTTAATCTTATTATTATTATTTTCTACTAACCCAATTATTATTATTATTTATTTTGCTTATTATATTTAATTTTGCTTAATTATTATTATGTAATTGCTCCTTGGTGTAATATTTAATAGTAATGTTTAAATTATTTATATTTTATGCTAAGGTTAGTAAAATAGGGAGTGTAAACATACTTCTATTTTAAAATTAATTTAGATCATTTAAATTTAAAGATAAATATTAAATTGTACACTCACACACGTAAGTCGATCTTTGATCGCCATCTCACTTCCTTAGGGATACCTCTCAGGTTGCCTAATCAAACAAGGTCAAGTAGGGTGTATAAAGCAAAAGTCCCCCAAATAAAGTCATCTAGTCCCTTAACAAATAAAAGATCAAGTCCCTTTCGAATGTTGCCTTTGTAATGATCTTGTCCCTTTCGAATAAAGATGATAGTCCCTTCAAAATTGCTTATACACCCCACAGTTGCCCACATAAACGGATGTCCCTTCACTTGTGTGTCACATCCAAGGTAATGACTACCTATTCCTTAATAATAGGGATAGTCTTACCATTTAAAGGATTCAAGAACAGAAAAGACTTTAGACTTAGGGTAGGTTCCTCTTAGATACTTGCTCACTCTTCAAAACAATTTCAAACACTTCATACATTTTCAAACAAATTTTCAAAACAAAGGTTTTATACGCATCCGTACATGGATCATTATCAAACTCTTAAGAAAATTTATATTCACACACTTCACATTTCAAAAACATTTTAAAGTGAGCTAAGTAACTAAGAGCCCATGGATAACCATGGATGTAAAGGGTGCTAACACCTTCCCTTTACATAACCTACCCCCCGGACCCAAAAATCTTTTAAAAGGTCTTTCCTGTTCTTTTATGCCTTTCCTTTGGATAAAATAAAAGTCGGTGGCGACTCTTGCTATCCGCAACATAACTAAAGTCAGTTCTCCCACCGTGTTACAGAACTGGCGGCTCTGCTGGGGATCGAATTAAAGAGGGGTACCCTTAGGAATTAGATCACTTTTAAAATTGTTTGCTTTGTTTGCTTTATACTTATCTGTTGGGGTGCTCTTATGTGTGAAAGATCCTAACCCGGATCTAGTGTACCTTAGGTAAATGGCAATAGACCAAGGAAACTGTACGGCGTATACCGATATGGTTGATCTGGTGGCCATAGTTAGTGTGACTTCTTGGTTGGTGCTTATGTTCCTTAAGTCAAGTTGAGGATAATATGAGGCTTCCATATGTTGTCAATGCACTAACTAACTTTTAGAACCCTAGTAATCCCATCTTGGCCTTTAGAAAAGTAGTGAGATAACCGGCTTTGGTGCAGACTGAAGTTGGTTGATACTCGATGCTACGCTCATTGAGATTCTAAACTTGGAGGGTTTTGGTTGGCAAGTAAGTTGCCTACTGAACAACCACCCTTGTGAAGGATCAATGATATTGAGATCCCTTAGAACCTGGTTACTTTTTATAGGACAGGATGAACCAACTAAACTTCGGGGGAGGGTACTCACCTTTAAAACCTCAGGCAAGCCTTTAAAACCTAGGGCTATGGTGTGACTTGTTTGTGTGTGCCACATGTTTGTGATTGAGCATAACATCATGACATCATCATGCATCATAAGCATAGAATTTTCACTAACCATTTCAAGGACCAAAGGATTTATCTTTGTTCTTTGTTGCAGGTCATGGCTTCAGCTCGTAGAAACACTATCAGGATCAACTTTGTAGGGATACCTGCTAAGCTTAAAGAGTTGATTTCTCAAGTGTCTGATCACTCCCAGTTTATCAAGAGACATGGTCACCTATTGGATCTAGTCACCTCAGGATTCAATGAAGACATGATGAGTGTTCTATTCCAGTTCTTTGACCCTAAGCACCATTGCTTCACGTTCCCCGACTATCAGCTGGTTCCTACAATGGAAGAGTTCTCTAAACTTCTGGGTATACCTGTTCTTGATCAAAGGCCCTTCACAGGCTTGGAGAAGGAGCTTAAACCAGAGATTATTGCTGCAGCTCCACATCTGAAGAAGTCTGACATTGTTCTAGAAACGAGAAGCGGAGTTAAGGGTATTCTTGCCAAGGTGTTGATAGAGAAGGCTCAAGTGCTCTTGAAGGCTATGAGCTATGATGTTTTTGAGGAGATCTTAGCCTTGCTGATTTATGGCTTAGTATTGTTCCCCAATCCAGATCAGTTCATAGACGTTCATGCCATCAACATATTCCTGAGTCACAATCCAGTGCCTACCTTACTTGGAGACATCCTGCATTCTCTTCATACTCGTACTACAAAGGCACGAGGAACTTTGATGTGTTGCATACCTTTATTGTCTAGGTGGTTTATTTATCACCTTCCTCGATCAGTGATGAAGAATGAACAAGGGTTCAGGTGGTCCAAGAGGATCATGTCACTCTCGCATTCAGATATTCATTGGTGCTCCAGATCTATGGAGAATGTTACTATTATTGACCGTTGTGGGGAGTTTCCTAATGTGCCACTTCTAGGCATAAAAGGAGGCATCACCTACAACCCTTCTTTAGCTTTACGACAGTTTGGTTACGCTCTGAGTGATGGACCACATGACATGTTGATTCAGGGCATTGTATTTGACTACGACAACGATCTGCAAGGTTATCGTCAAAGGTTCATACGAGCATGGGGTAAAGTGAACAAGGTTGACAGCAAGACACTGGAACCCAAATACACTATTCCTATGGAAGCTTATCTCAGATGGGTGCGATCTCGTGCTCAGACTCTTATGATGCCATATCCTGCCATCCTGCCAGTTACCATGGAACCTGTTGCTGAAGGAGATACTGCTTATACCATCCTTCACCCAGACATGCCTACTGACATGGAAGACTTGCATAGATCCTGGATCCAGTTGAAGGAGCAAAGGGATACTTTCGAGGCTCATTACAAAGCAAGCCAAGAAAGAATCCTGGAATTAACAAAGAAACTTCACGAAGAACGGAATCTCAACTCATACCTCAACACAAAGAGGAAACGTCCATGGGAGACTTAAAACCCCATCTCTTGTATTTACTTCATTTCATTTTCTGTAAGCCCAAGAGGCAAAACAAATTTATTACTAATAAAAGTTTACCTTCTTGTTTGTTTAAGCAAATTTAAATCCTGCTGTCCTTGAAAACATTGCATACGCATTTACATTCCATATCATTGCATCACAGGTTTATTATGCACAGGTTTCTTATCTTCTCGCTGTTTATTTCAGCAATGGCTCTTGAACAAACAGTTAAGGATCTCCAGGCACAAAATGCACAGTTCCAAGAGCTGATCCTGAACCTGTCCAAGGGGCAGGATGAATTGAAGATACTGCTGGCCAAGAAGACTAAGAAGACTAGAAGGTCAGGTGGCCTGATCAACATGGGAAGAAGGTTCAGAGGTCCTGTCAAGACCAAAGAACCAGTTGAAGATTATGAGTCGGAAGAATATGAAAAAGAGGGAGGCAGTCTCCACATCACTATGGGGGACTCTGATTCTGAGGCTAATTACTACCATGAGCCTAATGAAGACAAATTCAAGATACTGGTGGATAGAATGGATGCTATGGAGTTGCAGAAGTCTTCTGGGCTGGATTTTGAAGATTTGAGTCTGATATCTGGGGTAGTCATACCCATTGGTTTCAAGGCTCCTACCTTTGTTGTTTATGATGGGGTCTCTTGTCCCAAGCTGCATCTGGGGTCTTATGTCAGGAGAATCCAACCCCATACTGCTGATAAGAAGTTGTGGATCCATTTCTTCCAAGAGAGCTTATCTGGAGCTCAATTGGAATGGTACTATCAGTTGGAGAGTGTCAACATCCGTGATTGGAATGATCTTGCTGAAGCCTTCTATAAGTAGTATCAATATAATGCTGATTTAGCTCCCACTCGCATGCAGCTGCAAAGCATGTCCATGGGTACTAAAGAAAATTTCAAGGAGTATGCTCAGAAGTGGAGAGATTTGGATGGAAGAGTACAACCCCCTTTAACTGACAGGGAGTTAGTTGATATGTTCATGTGTACGCTGAACGGTCCTTTTTACAGTCATCTCATTGAAAGCTCATCATTTGGCTTCACCGAGTTGATAATGACGGGAGAGCGCGTGGAAAATGGTATAAAGAGTGGCAAGATTCAAGTGGGTACTTCTTCATCAGGTACTGCAAAGAAGCCTCCCAGTGGAAAGAAAGAATCAAATGCTGTCTATGGTCAACCTGATCGTAACAGAAGGCATCAGTCTGTGAGTGCAGTTCATATCTCAAATCCAACTCCTACAACACCAGAGCAGCCACAAGGCAACCAACAGAGGGCTAGAAGGCAGTTCGCAAAGATCAACATGTCAATGGCTCAGGCATTGCAACACTTGTTGAAGGCTGAACTTATCACTCTGAAGGAGGCTCCTCAAAATCCTAATGTTACCTCTCCCAGGTACAATCCTAATGCACGATGTGCATATCATTCAAATTGTCAGGGACATGATACTAATAGCTGCTGGGTCTTGAAGAACAAAATTCAAGATATGATTAAGGCTGGAGAAATTGAGTTTGACCCTCCGGGTACTCCAAACGTGATTACTGCTCCCATGCCAAATCATGAGAAGACTGTCAATGCCATTGATGAAGATTCACATATTTCCTCAGTTGCAGATTTAGTTACACCATTGTCTGTTATCAAGAAGAAGTTAGTACAAGCTGGGTTCTTTCCGGGTTGTCGTGAAGATTGTGTCTATTGTGAGTATAATCCAGATAGTTGTTGGAGGTTGAAGGACGGAATTCAACGCCTCATGAATAATTACACCATAGTATTCGAGAGGACACCACCTTCTGTGGAGAGTATGGTGGATCATATTACTAAAGGTAAGAAGATTTAAGAGGTGGATATGGTTGATAAAGTGCCAGTGAGGATTACTTCCAAGGGTCCTGTCAAAATCACTCATAAGGGTCCAATTAAGATTACTGCTGAAGGCCCTATGAAGATTGTTGCTGAAGCTAGAATGGCTCTTGTGGTTGTAAACACCCCAAATTTGCCCTCACCCATTCACCATGGCTTGTGATCATTCTCATATGCATAAGTTCAATCATACCATCTCATATCTCAATTTTGAGTCACTGCATTGGTTCTAAGTCATCTGCATCTAGGGTTTGTGATCTGAGCAATCCAAGAGCTTCTTGAGCCACTCCAAAGGTCATCAATCACTTCAAAGGGGTCTATGTGTGTTCAAGCATCATATCATATCCTCTCAAAGTCAAGATTTCCAAATAATCACAAGAACTGGGATTGGTATGGATGCAGAGCCAAGTTTGACGGCACAGTTGACCTAAAATTAGGGTTTTGGTTTCAGAGGCCATAACACCCAATTTTTTGGTCATTCTTGTTTCCATTGGTCTCTATATGGTATAAGGAGTATGCATATCAATTTTCATGAAGAAATTCCATGGGGAAGTCATCTGATCAAGGGTTGACTTTCTGGACAAGTCAGTGCAAAATCAGGGCATCTGAGGCCCCCAATGACCCAACCAGTGGGCATTCTTCATCATTTTGAGTGTATATGATCTTTATTTGATCATGGAAGAAGGTTGAAGTTCACAAAAATCAAGAATTTAGGGTTTTTTGCAAATGTTGACTTTTTGGGCATAGTTGACTTTTCAAGAATGCTTCATTTTAGGTCATTTTTCAAGCCTTGATTTTTGATCCAAAAATGCTTCAAATGGAAAAACTTTGGTCATGAAAGTTGTAGATTACATCTTTCCCTTTTCAAAAAGTACAAGAACATGATCAAACTCTTCTTGGATCAAAAGTTATGGTGTGACAAAGTTGGCAAAAATCATTGATTTTCAAAGAATGCCTCAATTGGAAATTTTGCAAAGTCATGAACCAAAGCCTTTTGTGACCTTTAACCCACTTCAAACCAGCACACAAACTTTCCTTAGGCCTTAAAAGTCAGAATTGGATCAAGAATGCCCATGGTTTATGTTTGGTTGGCCAAAGAAATCACATGTGAACCAAAGTTGCAACAACTTGCAAAACCACTCATCATGCTTCCTACAAACTATGACATTGGATGCTGACTTTGGCTAGCCTCTCACCTCACCCTTTGCTGCGCAGCCCATGCCATGTACTTGCCTAGATCATGAGCCATGCTTGCCTTACACAAAACTTGACTTTTTGCAAAAGCAAACTTACCAATCACTATAGGCCAGGTCACATCATCTGACCTATAGGATTAAAATACATTATCATTTTGCAAGCCATTTCATGTACAAGGCAAGGCTGAAACACTTCATACCAATACATACACAAAATCACCTCATCTTGCAAGTTGCTTCGAATCTGCCTCCACAGCTTGCAAACACAAAAACCATCTTCACCATTCATCTCACCTCACTCCATAGACCTCAAACCACCAAAAGTCAGGCCTGAAACAAGCAAGAACACCCCACTGCCATTCTTCACCTCAACTTGCAGTTCCATTCGAATATTTCTCCCTAGCTCACAAACACACAAACAAACACCACAGACCTTCCCCATTCATCCTCAGGATCATAAACAACCATTCACAATGCCCTGAAATAGCCTGAACCATCCCTGCCATTTTTGACTGAGCTTGAGCAGAAGTTTGTCAAACTTATCATCCAGCCAAAATAAATTTCTTTTGAGCATTCAAACATCATCTGGGGATCAAGTGGAGTGGATTGCACAAGGAGAAGTGGCCAGAAAGTCATCAGAGTGAAAGCTTCGAATCTCAGGTAGCTTGAAAATTATTTTTCCAGAAATCATTTTTCATGTTATAAACTTGTTCTATGTGCTTCACTGATCATCCTGATGTCATTGGTTTCTAAAATGGCTTTGAAATGAGCATTTAATTTCTCTCTGAAACCTGCGTGCCCTAGTTTTCATTTCCTTCGATTCAGCTTATCTAGGAAAAAGAAATTTGTTTTGAGAGGGGGGTTTGATTCGTGAGTGGTTGGAGAGCATTTCCCAATTCGTAGATTTTGTTTTTGTTACGTTTTGAGGGTTTTGGGGATTTCTCAGGGGGATGCTGGCCGGAGAAGACGACCGGAAGTCTTCTCCGGCAGCCTGAAAGTGTTTAAGCCCTAATTGCGTGATTAATGATCATTTGAATGTGAGCCGTAGATGGCCTTTGACCTGTTGACTTCCCTCCAGTTTGGATGGCCCAGATCATTTCGTTTGCCCTAATCCACTTAATTAGTTTTAATTAATTCGTAATTAAATTAATTTGGCCAGATTGAATCCAGACCCTCCATTCACGCGCCAGTCAACCAATTTGAATCCAGACCCAATCCTGGCCCTCCATCCTGATTACTTCTCCTTTTATTTAATTTTAATTCATTTTCTTTTCCTTTTTATTTGCATATTTATTTTAAAATAGTAAAAAAGTCCTAAAAATTATGAAACTTTTTCCTTAGAGTTTTATTAATTTTTATGACACAAAAATATTTTTATTTTATTTTTTATCATTAAAAAAGTATTTTTAAATATTTAAAAGATTATTTTTAATTGATTAATGGGAATTAATTAATTAAAAATACTTTTAGGTATTTAAAAACTACAAAAAAATTCATGAAATGTTCTAAGGCATTTAGAAACATTGTCCAACCTTCAAACCAAATTTCTTTTTTGATCTTGATGCATTTTAAGAATTTTTCATTGAATTAAATCATTTTTTATGCATTATTTTGATCATGGGTTCAAAAATTCATTTCTGCCTATCTAGGAAGAGTTGGACATTGGTTCTTCTTGCATTGTTTTATGTTTAGCATGTAGTTTCTAGTATAAAATGGCCATGATTTGATCTTGCATTTTCCAATTGTTTGGCATTTCTTTTGTTAAGAACCCTAAAAAACCCTAATAACTTAGAAAAATCATAGCTTGAGATTGGTTAAGAGTTGTGAGCTCCCCTTTGAACCTTGGTTTAGTATAGGTTTAGGGTTTCTTTGGGTAGCATTTTCCATTTTTTATCTTAGGGTTTGCTTCTGCTTTTGGTTTTGGTTTGATGTTTGATTCATAAACCCTAATGTGAGCTTTCATTTGCATCCTCCTTGCATTCTCTTGCATAATATGACTTGTCTTTGCATTTTATGCATTCTTGTGTTTCATTTGACATCTTAAGATATATAGGAAGCATGTTTGATCATTGCATCACATATTTGCCATGTCATTTGCCTTGTATGCTTCATAACTTTTCATGCTCATCTATGCTTCTAAGCTTGCATCATTTGCATTCATGAACATTGTATGAACATCTCCACTTGTCTCATGCTTGTAGCATCTCATAACATCATTATCATCATCAACATGCTTCTGGTTTTGTTTTTCATCATGTCATTTCATCTCATTTTGCTTTGCCTTGCATTTCTTTCCTAATCTTTTCAGGTGGTAAGTGAGGTTGAGAAGTGAATTTGCCTTCACTTCTCATAACTTTTCTTTTCATCTCTCTTGCATCCATTGCTGCATTTCTATATGTGTTTGAGATTGAGCTTGCTCATTCTTGTTTTTCCCACTTTCTTTCTTCAAGTGACTTGACTTCTTGAATGAAGCAAGTCACTTTGCTTCTCTTAATCCTTTCATCTGCTTCCTGGTGGTTCCATTGAAGACTTCTCTTGTAAACCTCACAAACCTTAGGAACAACCAAGCATGACAATGATTAGGGTTTTGATTAGTCTCCCCTCTTAGTTTCACCTTTGTGTCTCTTTTGAGTCTTCTCTTCTCATCTCATAATCAGGGACTAAACCCTAAAGGCTTTAAGGCTTTGTGATTAAGCTTATGCCTGCATCCTTCTCTTAGGATGGAGTGTATAACTTTGATCCTAAGTGTTAAACCCTTAATGTGTTTAAATCTCTTAATCAATTCACTTAATAAGTATCAAGACATCACACTTGTAACTTGGGCCTTGCATTAGGGTTCTAATTCTTCCTTAACTGGTTAAGAAGGACTAACCCTAGTGTTAATGGACAAGTCCCCCTCAAGTTGTCTTACAAATCATAAAAATCACTTCATCATCATACCATTAAATAAAATCCACTTAATCAAAGGCTTGTTTTGTCATGAGTTTAATCCCTAATCATGGATTAAGTTGAGGAGCTTTCCTCAGCTTAAACATTCTCATCTATTATCCTTCTATTAGGATGGTGTAACGAGTCTGTTTAATCCCTGATTATGGCTTAACCTCATTACTTAACACTAAACAAAAACACCAAAAACATCTAAATAATCACAAGTAGGTTAATGATCTTAATCCTACACCCAAGGTGATTAAGTGTGAGAAGCTGACTTCACACTTAAGGTATTCTCATTACCCCTAATCAGAGGGAAGATGTGATGAGTTTACTAAATCCATTGGTTTAGACTTAAGCTCATTAACTTATGACAAAATCCAAAAACAATAAAAGACTGAAAACACAAAAACAAACAATAATCGTCTCCTCCGGGATTCTTTTCTCATCATCTTCATTCACAAACGAGAACTTGCTTCTTCCGTCTAATGCAAGACAGTTTGCACCTGAGCCAGACAGGTCATACACTTGAGCATAGACAAGTAAGCAGTTCACAAGTCAATTCATCTTTCAGTCTCTTTGGGTCGAACTACGGTGTTCTAACTTCCTCATTGCACGAGAGGATACGTAGGCATAACTTAACAGTTATCGAACAAAAGTCTCTGTACATTCCCCCTCTTTCCAGCTTTATTCTTTAAGCCTCATGATCTTGAGCATTTCACCTTTTTCTTTTTTACACTGACACATCATTTACACACTTCACTTGCACTGACACCTGTACATCTCTTTCCAGCTATTTTATACACAGATTGCACTGACACTACCCCTTTAAAACACAAATCTTTCAAGCGTGGATCCCGTCGAGTACGGCGGACAATCTGGGTGCTAATACCTTCCCAGGTTGTAACCAACCCCCTTTCTCAGTCTCTCTGGTTCGCAACCGTCTTATCCATCCTTTTTTAGGCCTATGCAGCATTGCCTTTCCTCCGGGATAAAAATGCCTAGCTGGCGACTCTATTCATCTCCAGTGAGTTCACGGCTGTGTGTTCTCACTGTCCCTTTCGCCGACCGTTCGCGTCTGTACCTTCATCTGACCCAGCTTCATTTTTCGGGAGCGACAGCTTGGCGACTCTGCTGGGGACCCTTATACTGCAACCAGGGCTTCTGGTTCTTTTTGTGGGTTCCTCCTAGCGCTTGATTGATTTGTGTTTATTGGGGGTGTTATGTGCTTATTTGTGTTTGTATGTATTTTATTTTTTGATTTATGTACAGTTTGCTTTACTGCTTTCTTTATTGCTTTTGCATTATACCATATTGTCATACTGTACTGCTGGCTGGATCTGGTTTTTCTTTGGTGGGTGGGGTTCTATTGAGAGTTAAGGTCCTATACCTGGGACCTGAGTGACACCTAGGCTAGATTGAATCATATTCTTTCCCATTCCATTTCGGTCTGGTGCGGGAATATGAAACACGGTTCAGATGTGGGTTTCTTCTTGAGAACTCTGTGTTGCAGATTTCCTGCAATGCTAGGGCTATCTGGGAAGCCTGCTAAGTCTGGATGACCTTTAGTATTGACCTCCAGAAACTGAGGTGAATTAGAGGAGGAACTTTTATGGTTATTGTAAACACTGTACCTCCGGGTTGGAAGTGTTTACACTTCTCATAACTGATCCAAGTCTGAGGATCCTTGTTCTAGAACACCACCTGTGAGGGGGTTGGGATGTTTACAGGTTTGCAGGTACCTTGACCTCAGAATACCCTGTTACTTTGATTTTGTTAAGAGTACTCCATGTTGGACAGTTCTTGTGATTCTAAACCCTGGACTTGTGGCTCTTTATTTGAGTCCCCCACCTTGGTTACTGGATTTATAGACCTCCAACTGGAATTCTTGAACACACTTGGACCTATATCAGAGCAGTTTGATCAGATCCAGCTCAGTCACAAACCCTTTGCATATCATTTGCATACATAATCATTGCATCATATTGACATTTGCTTATTTGTTTCAGGGTATCCATCTTCATTTGGTTTTGGTTTTGACTCCATCTTCAGTTCTGACTTGTCTTCATCAGCTATCTGCTTCAGTTATCACCTGCACCAGCCAGTCAGTGGCCCGCTTCTTCAGCACCTGTCTCTACTCAGTCTCAGCATCATGGCTCCTAAAAAGAGCAATGTCACCTATCACTTCTTCCAGCCAGACTTATCAGACATCAGGAGGATCCAAACCCTGATCACTCCAGATCACATACCTTTGTTCAGGGAGAGTTATGGAGATATACTGGACATGGTTATGGATCTGGACCCTTCACAGAGGAGCCTCATTGATCCCCCACTGAGATGTTTCACTTTCCAAGACTTTCAGTTAGGCCCTTTATTGGAAGAGTACTCCTCATTAGTTGGTATACCCATCAGAGGTGGAATCCCATTCAACCCTGAGATGGTCTTTCCTGCTAATGGAGAAGTAGCAAAAGCTTTGCATCTGGAACCTATTTTGATTGAGCAGCATATGACCTCCAAAGCTGGAATCCCTGGTTTTCATCTGGACTTCTTAATTTCTCAAGCTAGTCTGAAGGCTTCCCTGGGGGAGTGGAAAGCTGTTTGTGCTTTGTTGGCCCTAAGTGTATATGGAATTGTGCTGTTTGCAGATGAGCCTCGATTCATTAGCAAGAATGCAATCCATCTGTTCATCTTGAAGAATCCAGTGCCAACTTTATTGGGGGATCTTTACTATTCAGTGCATCAGAGGAATGAAAAGCAAAGGGGGAGATTAGTAAGGTTTTGTGCTCCATTGTTTCACACTTGGCTTCTCAGGCATCTACCCAGGACAGATGCATTCCTAAACCCTCATCAGCAGAGCAACTGGGCTAAGAGACTCACTGTTCTGACTTCAGCAGATATCAGATGGTGCACTCAGAGCACCAAGGGCAGGGATATCATCACCAGCTGTGGACATTTTCCCAATGTGCCTTTAATAGGAGTTAAGGGAAGTATCAATTACAATCCTCTGCTGTTCAGAAGGCAACTGGGCTATGCACTGGTCCACACTCCAAGGGCACAGGACTTGGTGGAGACCCTTTATTGTGAGAACAAGATTAGTTTGGCTGTTGTTAGGCAGGCTGCCTGGGCCTGGGAGAATGTTCAAACCAAGGGAATAACCATTTTGGGGAAGTGCAACAATGTGGCATCAGCACAATATTATGAGTGGTCCCATGCCAGGGCTCAATTCTCCGGAATGCCCTTTACCATAGAAGATATGCCTGAATCATCTTCAGCACCACCCCCTGCCACCATCAGTTTGGAGGAGTTTGAGAGCTTGAAGGAAAGAAATGAGAAGCTAACCCAGGCTTTGCAGAAGACCCTCCGGGAGAGGAGTGAAGGTATGAGGGAGATTGAGAGATTGGAGAAGTTGAGAGTGGAGCATTTGACTAAGATTGAAAAGTCTGGGGATTATATCAAAAAGTCTAAGGCTGGTGAACAAATTCTGAAGAATGCTTGCAAAGAAGCCCAGTTCCAGAGAGCAAGAACAAACTTGTATTTGAAGGAGAGTCAAGCCCGGTGGGTCAGGATCACCGAGGCTCGTACCCTGGAAGACAAGAGAGCTCAAGACAAGATGGAGCAACTAGAAGCAAGTGCAAAAGAACAACAAGAAGCCCTGGCAGCAGCCCAGAGGGAGATATCAGAATTAAAGATCAAAGCAGGGGTGAAGAGGTCCAAGGACCAAACTCAGCACAAGAAACTAGCAGCAGCTATTGCAACCCGGAACCTCCTTATCCGGAATCTCACGGAGCGGCCGGCTGATCCTGTGACCAAAGCACTTCTCAAGGAAGTTCGTGAGGATGAGTTTAGCCTTGGTGTTTGACCATTTGCTTGTTGTTGTTTCTATTTCATGTACTTTTACTTTTTGTGATGTATTTTGACCCCTTAAGGGGCTTGTGTTGTAAAATGAACAAGTTGTATTATTTCACCTCCTGTAATATATTTGTTTTATGTTTGTTCCATCCAAGTTTACTTCGGCAGCAACATCAGCAGCATCTTCAAGGGTCTGGAAGGGTCAAAACTGAAGGCCAAACCGGATACCTTGAGAACAAATAAGCATAACTGCATTGCATGCTAACCCTTTTGTTGTTTTGTAGGGTTTTGTTTTGTTGTTGCTAACCTCTGTTGTGATGCTCAGGAACTATTGCTAGGCGCCGGGTATTTCCCCTCAACCGTCCGCACCATTATCCAACCCGAAACAACCTTCCGGGAATTCAAATGGATCAGATGCAGCAGGACCTTACGGAGGTCAGAAACCAGATGGCCAACGAAAGGTTGGAGATGAGAACTCAGATAACACAGTTCATGGAAGTAATGAACAACTTAGCTCAAAGCCAAGAGAGGCTCAGAGCTTTGGTAGAAGGGAGGAATCAAGAGGAACCCCATGTGGGAACTGCTGGCACAAGTAACAACGAGAGGGTCCAACCTCATGTCAATCCCCCAGTTTTTGGACCCCATCTCCATCCAGAGGCCAACATCCCTGTCAATATACAAGGGGCTGCCACAGCAGGAAGGGTACTACAGGAAGACCCTCAAGAAGACCAATTCACAGTAATGGGTGCTGGGGAAGAGGCTTATGATAGAAGATTGGATGAGATAGCTGAGAAGTTGAGGTCCTTAGAATCTCAAAACTCTTTGGGCTTCGACGTCATGGATATGGGCTTGGTAGACGGGGTCAGGATCCCCCATAAGTTCAAACCTCCTTGTTTCGAAAAGTATAATGGGACTTCATGCCCCCGGACTCACTTACAGTCATTTCTGGGAAGGCTGAAGGCCTATACAATGGATGAGAAATTGTGGATGTTCTATTTTGAAGACAGCTTAACTGGAGCGTCGAGAGAATGGTACTCTCACTTGACAAGGGCAACTATTAGATGCTGGAAGGACCTGGCAGAGGCCTTCGTTAGACAGTATCAGTATAATCTAGACATGGCACCCAACAGGACCCTCCTAATGGGAATGTCACAGTCTTCAAGGGAGAGTTTCCGAGAATATGCCCAGAGATGGAGGCAATTGGCTGTTGCCGTTCAACCCCCTATGTCTGAAAGGGAAATGGCAGATATGTTCATGAATACCCTTCAGGGAACATATATTGACAGGTTGGCTGCTTTCTCTTCCACTAGCTTTGCAGATGTTGTCATAGCTGGGGAAAGAATTGAAAGCCTGTTGAAAATGGGTAAGATCTCTGATAATGGTGCCAGCTCGTCCAGTAATGCAAGAAAGCCTTTTGCAGGCCCGAGAAGAACTGGCGAGACCAATGCCATCCACACCAACAGGGGCAGGCCCCAATATGCTCAAAGGTCAATAGCAGCAGTCACCATCCCTGCTCCAGCTCATCCTCAGCCAGTCTATCAACCTCCTCAACAAAACTATCAGCCGCAACCTCAGTATCATCAGCAAAATCAGTATCCTCCAAGAAATTACAACAACGGCAACAACAACAATAACCAGCAAAGGCCATTCCAACAAAGGCCATCTCAAGCTAACAGAGTGATCGATCCGATCCCAATGCCATATGCTACCTTGCTGCCACAACTTCTGAAACTCAACCTAGTTGAGCTAAGAACGTTGGCACCTCCGGATCCCAACAGTCTACCAAGGAATTATGACTCCAATTCTAGGTGTGCTTTTCATTCAAACGCACCTGGCCACAGTACAGAAAAATGCAGGGCTCTGCATATGAAGGTACAAGACCTGGTGGACTCGAAGGCTCTGAATTTCGCACCACCACCCAATGTCAATAAGAACCCGATGCCGAACCATGGTGGTCCCCGGATTAACGCTATTGAAGAAGACAAACCGTCTTATTTAATAACCAGTGTGGGACAGATCAGGACACCGATGGTGGAAATCAAAGCTCAGCTCTTGGAATGTCAAATGTTCCCAGGGTGTGAGTTAGGCTGTGCTTACTGCAATATCTCCGTAAATGGGTGCGATAATTTGAGGAATGGCATAGATGGCCTCATTCAGAGTGGCCAACTTCAGATCACTACATCATTTCCAACAAATCCAGCAATATCATCAGCAACGGTTTCAGAACCTCCTACAACTGCAGCAACCATTGTTCCTGACAATTCTTCGGTTTCATCAACAAGTACTTCATCAATCATCTCAACTGATCAGTTTTCAACAAATTTCCCTGCTACAACTTCAGCTTCACTCCACTTCAAGACTCCTACAACGACAACATCCATTCTTCCGCCAATATCTCCTACAACTCCAGCAACAAATCATGAAGACGTCTCCACTGTCACGATATTCTATGATCCGGAAAACAACTCTGCCTACCATTCAGAAGGTGCTGCTCCCACCAGAGCACCAGTTACAATCTTTTATGATCCACAAACAATTACAATCCCTTCAGCAGCAGCAATCAGTCCAGTCACCGTCACGGTGCCTGGACCAGTACCATATGAAAGCAATAGGGCCATCCCTTGGCACTATGGCTCTGACGTGTACTGCGAAGGAAAAAGAATCACTCTTGAAACGTCAACACCTGCACCACAAATTGACAATGTGGGGGGAGGCGGAGGCTTCACTCGAAGCGGACGTCTCTTTTCTCCACCAATTCAAAGACCTACTGCCGAAGCCGAAGCTGCTGCCAAGGCCAAAGGAAAGAGCCCAGTGCAGGAAGATCAGGCTGTTAAAGAAGCCTTGAAGACGCCGTTCGATCAAGAAGTTGATGAGTTTATGAGAATCATCAAAAAGAGTGATTACAAAATTGTGGATCAGCTTCACCAAACGCCATCAAAAATCTCTATCCTCTCACTGCTTATGTGCTCCGAAGCCCATCGGAATGCACTACTCAAGGTCTTGCACGCAGCTTACGTGCCTGAAGAGATTACTGTCAACCAGTTGGAAACCGTGGTTGGAAATGTTACTGCTAGCAATGGGCTAGGGTTCACCAATACTGACTTGACAGCGGACGGCCGCAACCACAACAAAGCCTTGCACATCACCATGGAATGCAAAGGGGCAGTCCTTTCTCATGTGCTGGTAGACACGGGGTCGTCCCTTAATGTCTTACCGAAGAAGGCTCTGGTGAAGTTAGAATATGATGGACTGGCATTGAAACCCAGCAACCTGGTGGTAAGAGCCTTTGATGGTTCTAAGAGATCGGTTCTGGGAGAGATTGAGCTGCCTGTGACAATCGGCCCACAGACCTTTAAAACTATCTTTTATGTGATGGACATTCAGCCCGCCTACAGCTGTTTGTTGGGTAGACCCTGGATTCACGCCGCCGGCGCAATAACGTCTACCCTTCACCAAAAGTTAAAATTTGAGTGGGAAGGCCAAGTTGTCACAATCTGTGGAGAGGAGGACATTTTTGTCAGCCACCTGGTAACCTATAAGTACATTGAAATGGATGGAGAGATCCATGAAACAATGAGCCAGGGGTTTGAAGCTTTGAATGTGAATGAAGCATCTGCTGTATCTGGTACTCCAATGTCATCTTACCAACAAGCCCGGAAGGTTGTTGAGGAAGGAACTGCCCTGGGCTGGGGCAAGGTTTTAGCTGTGGAGGAGAAGAAGGACAAGTTTGGGTTGGGTTACAGACCAACTCAACATCAAGCAAAGGCTTCTGGAGAGCCTGGTTTTATCAGTGGGGGGATGCTTACCCCCGATGCTATCAACTGTCTGGAAGACGAGCTGGAAGAGGAGCGCAACCTGGAAAGCTGGATTCGTCCAAAGATCCCGGGGAGCAGTGTCTCGAACTGGTCTTCCCAGGAAATTATAAGAGTTACTCGAGCAGAGTAATTATTATTTCCTGTATTTTTATAAGCATGCATCAAAGTCTTGCATCTTGCCCAAGATGACAAGACTCATTTTGTAATAGGGCCATCTGTACTTTTGTGCAAACAAGATCAATTAATGAAATATCAGACATCTTTTTGCAAACGAATCTTTTCCTTTTCGTTCACTGTTTTTCCATTTTTCTTTTTTGTACAAAAAATAAATGGCAGTGTTTTCAAAATGACAACTTCATTTCACTTTTCTAAATAAGAATAAAATCAGATCACTAAAATGAACCAACTTAACCCTTGCAGAAAGTGCCTTCCTGACAGCACCAACAACAACACGGCTATGACTTCGTATGACTTTGACAATCCAATCAATCAAGCTGATGAAGGGGTTGAAGAAGAATATGAGCTTCCTGAAGAGCTAGCCAGGTTGTTAAAACAAGAGGAAAAGGTTATTACCCCTCACCAGGAGGAGGTTGAAGTGATTAATCTTGGTACAGATGAAGACGTGAAAGAGGTTAAAATCGGGGCCTGCCTGCAAGACTCAGTGAAGAAGCAACTGGTTGATCTACTTCAAGAGTATGTGGATGTGTTTGCTTGGTCGTATCAAGACATGCCAGGGTTGGATACCGACATTGTTGTGCACAAACTGCCTTTGAGAGAAGAATGCCCGCCGGTTAAACAGAAGCTGCGCCGTACTCGTCCAGACATGGCTATGAAAATCAAGGAGGAGGTACAAAAGCAATGGGACGCCAGGTTCCTTGCTGTAACTAGCTATCCGCCGTGGGTTGCTAACATAGTACCTGTGCCTAAGAAGGACGGCAAAGTAAGAATGTGTGTTGATTACCGGGATCTGAACAGAGCCAGCCCGAAAGATGATTTCCCACTACCTCACATTGATGTATTGGTTGATAACACGGCTCAGTTCTCGGTATTCTCCTTCATGGATGGATTTTAAGGATACAACCAGATTAAAATGTCACCTGAAGACATGGAGAAGACAACATTCATCACACCCTGGGGCACGTTCTGCTACAAGGTAATGCCATTCGGGCTCAAGAATGCTGGTGCAACGTATCAACGGGCTATGGTGACGTTATTCCACGATATGATCCATAAAGAAATAGAATGTTATGTGGATGATATGATCGCCAAGTCCCTCACTGAAGAAGAACATCTGATAAATCTGCTCAAATTGTTCAAACGTCTGAGGAAATACCAGCTGAAGTTGAACCCCAATAAGTGCACATTCGGGGTGCGATCCGGTAAGCTGCTAGGATTTATTGTAAGCGAGAAAGGGATTGAAGTTGACCCTGATAAAGTCAAAGCTATTCAAGAGATGCCTGCACCGAAGTCTGAAAAAGAAGTTCGAGGGTTTCTAGGTAGATTGAACTACATCTCAAGGTTTATATCTCATCTTACAGCAACCTGTGAACCCTTGTTTAAACTGTTAAGAAAAGAACAAACGGTCAGGTGGAACGAAGATTGCCAGAAGGCTTTTGACAAGATCAAGGAATATCTGCAAGAACCTCCAATCCTTATGCCGCCAGTCGAAGGAAGACCTCTGATAATGTACTTGACAGTTTTAGAAGAGTCAATGGGGTGTGTTCTGGGCCAACATGACGAGTCTGGTCGAAAAGAGTATGCAATATACTACCTAAGCAAAAAGTTTACCGACTGTGAACAGCGTTATTCACTGCTCGAGAAAACTTGCTGTGCTTTAGCGTGGGCTGCTCGCCGACTAAGGCAGTATATGTTGACCCACACTACTTTGCTGATATCAAAAATGGACCCAGTCAAGTACATATTTGAGAAGCCAGCGCTTACCGGACGGGTTGCAAGATGGCAAATGATCCTTACAGAGTATGACATTCAGTACACCTCTCAGAAAGCCATCAAGGGCAGTGTACTATCTGAATATCTTGCTGAGCAACCCATTGATGACTACCAGCCTATGAGATTTGACTTCCCTGATGAGGACATCATGTTCATAAAAGCAAAAGACCATGAAGAACTTATTCACACTGAAGGGCCTGACCCGGAGGAAGAATGGATTATGATGTTCGATGGGGCTGTTAACATGAATGGCCGTGGTGTTGGTGCAGTACTTATTACACCCAAAGGAGTTCACATGCCTTTCTCGGCAAAACTCACTTTCAACTGCACTAACAACGAAGCTGAGTACGAAGCTTGCATTATGGGTCTTGAGGAAGCCATTGACCTCAGGATCAAGACATTGACCGTATTCGGAGATTCAGCTTTGGTAATCAATCAGACCAACGGAAAATGGTACACCCACCAGGATCATCTGATACCTTACAGGGATTATACAAGAAGGTTATTGACTTTCTTCACAACAGTCAAACTTGAGTATATCCCTCGGGATGAGAATCAGTTTGCAGATGCCTTGGCTACCATTTCGTCCATGATCAAAGTTCAAGCTGCTAACTTTGTACCTCAGATTTCAGTATCAAGACTTGACAGACCAGCATATGTATTCGCAGCAGATGTTGTCAAAGATGATAAGCCTTGGTTCCACGACATTAAGTGCTTCTTGGAGGATCAAACATACCCACCTGGGGCATCTTCCAATGATAAGAAGACCTTGAGAAGGCTTGCTGGAAGTTTCTTTCTGAACACTGATGGGTCTTTATACAAGAGGAACTTTGATATGGTACTCCTCAGATGTGTTGACAAGACGGAAGCAGATTTATTGATGCATGAAGTGCACGAAGGCTCCTTTGGTACCCATGCTGGAGGACATGCAATGGCTAAGAAGTTGTTAAGATCAGGCTATTATTGGATCACAATGGATGCGGACTGTTGTGCCTATGCCAGGAAATGCCACAAATGCCAGATCTACGCAGATAAAGTGCATGTACCTCCGAATCCTTTAAACATTATGTCTTCACCATGGCCCTTTGCTATGTGGGGCATTGATATGATCGGCAAGATTGAGCCAACTGCTTCGAACGGCCACAGATTCATCCTGGTCGCCATCGACTATTTCACTAAGTGGGTTGAAGCAGCCTCATATGCAAACGTCACAAGACAAGTGGTAGCCCGATTCCTAAAGAGAGATATCATCTGTCGGTACGGAGTTCCCGAGCGGATCATTACTGATAATGGTTCCAATCTAAACAACAAAATGATGGCTGAGTTATGCCGGGACTTCAAGATCCAACATCACAATTCTTCTCCTTACAGACCAAAGATGAATGGTGCTGTTGAGGCAGCGAATAAGAACATCAAGAAGATTGTGCAAAAGATGGTAGTCACCTACAAAGACTGGCATGAAATGTTACCGTTTGCTTTGCATGGGTACCGCACATCAATCAGGACATCCACTGGGGCAACCCCGTATCAACTTGTGTATGGTATGGAAGCGGTCCTGCCTGTTGAAGTTGAATTACCCTCCTTGCGAGTCTTGATGGATGTCAAATTGAGTGAAGCAGAATGGGTTAGGTCCCGATACGAGCAACTGAGTCTGATAGAAGAGAAGAGATTGGCTGCAATTTGTCATGGACAATTGTATCAGAAGAGAATGAAGAAAGCCTTTGATCAGAAAGTCAGGCACCGAGAGTACCAAGTGGGAGATCTTGTGCTGAAAAGAATCCTCCCTCCTCATACAGACCACAGGGGCAAATGGACTCCAAACTATGAAGGACCATTCGTGGTAAAGAAGGTTTTCTCTGGTGGAGCACTGATGCTCAGCACCATGGATGGTGAAGATTTCCCGTCCCCTGTGAATTCAGATGCAGTTAAAAAATACTTCGCATAAAAATGACCCGCTGGACATAAAAACAGAATGTAAGTCCAGGCAAAGATAGGGCATCCCGGCGAGTCAAAAACAGAATAAAAGACTCGGGCAAAAATAAGGGAAAATAAATGAAAAAAATGTACACCCGCTGATTTGAAAAGCCGCATTGGACAACTCAGGCAAAAATGGGTATCCCGATGGATTGAAAACCCGAAAGGGCGATCCATGCAAAATAAGGGAATAAGCGAACAACTGCACTCTGAATTAGTCTGTATTGTCAGCAACTTGGTAAGCTTCGAAAGGATCAAGCTTCAATCAGAATCAGCCTTTTCAGAAAAGCAAGACGAGAAGAACGTCATTGTCATATGAGTCATAGCAGGAGAGGAAGCTCCTTAAAGCGTCGTCAACACTGCCAGCATTTTGTTTCTCAATTTGTAACAATCTCCTCATTTCAGGGGATATGTTCCTTTGACTGTACCTCGCCAATTCAGGGCACATGAATTAATAAAATCGGATTTTTCAGTCATGTTTCGTTTTGTATATTTTTATTTGCAAAGGATGTCTGATGTCTCTAAAAAATCAATTGCATAAGTACAGATGCTTTTCTCCCAAAAATAATAATAATAAAACACATGTTTACAGGGAATATACTTACTCTCGAAAGTACTTAACTCCTATGACGGAATCCAGTAAAGGATACCTCGGGACCTTTTGAGCGTCTCCTTATCTTTGCAGGATTGCAGGTATCCAGAACGCAACCTGGGGCATGCAAGTTACGTCTCAGCAAGCTGGCGAATCATTATCAACTCGGTCTATCTTCCACGTGGCACTGGAAGGTGCCCACCTCCCCAGCAAAGTTGCCAAATCAACATACACTCAATCTCAGCATCTGAAATGCTCTATCCCCAGCTGAGTTGCCTCTTGTTGCTATCCCCAGCTGAGCTGCCTCTCACAATTCCCCAGCCGAGTTGCCTTTTCATCCTCAGTTGAGTACAGGAGTCAGGGAACCATCTCCCCACAGAATCTTCAGCCTCTATCCAGAAGAGCAGCACATAGAAGATCACAACAGAGTGAAGAAAGCTCCTACAAACCCCAGCTGGGTCCCGTATTATAAGGATGTGTCAACCAGTGACCTATATCCCCAAGCAAATATCATCTTATTGGATCTACCAATGATCTCATCCCCAGCTGGGAGGTCCATTTCAAACAGATCAGTCAGAGATCTTCACGGCAACGGGATCCGAATCCCAGTGTGGTATCTTTGCATAATCATGGCATTTGCATCATAATATCCCCTCAGAGCGTGGCATTCCGTCTAATACGGAGCATTACGGCAAAAAGATCAAACGCATAGCATAATCATAAGCCATGTTCGGAATCAACGCTTGTGAATAATAACCGTTCATCATCATTAAAAACAGTTGCCTCATATTCACAAATACCAGCATATTTCCTTTTGATACCCGTCCGTATCATCACTCCCCAGTAAAAGTCGTCTGAACACTCTTTGTAGCATATCACCCGTATTACAGATACTTCTTGACACCCGTCCGTGTCGAATCACCAGCAGAAAGCCAGAGACATCCTCTTTGCACTCACACATACCTATATATACACTTTCCTGACACCCGTCTGTGTCATATCCCCAGCGCAGTCGCCTAGACTTTGTATAGCAGATACTTGTGCATATTACACTTTTCTCTCTTGGCACCCGTCCGTGTCACTCTCCCCAACAGTTAAATACTCATCCATATATACTCACTACTCACGATACGCTTATACAGATACTCGTCCGTATCTTGTATCCACCGTCACTCATAACCCCACAGATTCTACAATAGTCCTTGTTCTTTGTTAACCAGTTGGTACTCGTCCGTATCATCATCTCAGAACATTGCGTCTAATGTTTGTTTCTACATGATGCTCGTCCGTATCATAA
Organism: Lathyrus aphaca; assembly: GCA_963966055.1. Classification (NCBI taxonomy): domain Eukaryota; kingdom Viridiplantae; phylum Streptophyta; class Magnoliopsida; order Fabales; family Fabaceae; genus Lathyrus; species Lathyrus aphaca. Next base: position 185,872,633 of record OZ014520.1, read on the forward strand.
GTCTTAAGGATGCTCGTCCGCATCTTTAATCCATACACTGTGTCAAACACTTGTGTCTTCTTGAATATAGATACTCGTCTGTGTCTACTATTCCCCAGAAGAGTCCCTTCAGATTCAACACTCGTCCGTGTTCTTTGTTAACCCGTTGATACTCGTCCGTATCATCATCTCTGAACATGTGTCAGTTTGTCTCTACGTGATACCCGTCCGTATCATAGCCTTAAGGATGCTCGTCCGCATCTTTAATCTATACAATACCAAACACTTATACTTTCTTTTCTTGGTTGTGAACGCTCGTCCGTGTTCACTATATCCCCAGTAGATCGCCAACAACCAATTTTCTTTTTATCGGACACTCGTCCTGTGTTGTGATAAACCTTGAGAGCAGCCGTCCCCTGCTGAGTGGTCGTCCTCCACTTCTTGATGGTCGTCCTCCATCATGCTCATCCGATGGCCGTCCCCATCGTTGATTTTAGCAGCCGTCCCCTGCTAGGTGGTCGTCCTCCACCTTTTGATGATCGTCCTTCATCACTTTATCCAATGGCCGTCCCCATTGTTGATTTTGGTTATCGGACACTCGTCCTGTGTTGTGATAAACCTTGAGAGCAGCCGTCCCCTGCTGAGTGGTCGTCCTCCACTTCTTGATGGTCGTCCTCCATCATGCTCGTCCGATGGCTGTCCCCATCGTTGACCTTTGCTATCCGATGGCCGTCCCCATCGTGGATATTTTCGGCAGCCGTACCCTGCCAGGTGGTCGTCCTCCACCTTTGATGGCCGTCCCCATCATATTTCTTTTATCCCCAACAGAGCAGCCGTCCCCTGCTAGGTGATCGTTCTTCACCTTTGATGGCCGTATCCCATCATCTGTTTATTTCATTCATTCTTTAACCCGATGGCCGTCCCCGTCGTGGTCCCTTTTCCTTTTCTTTTAGCCCGATGGCCGTCCCCATCGTCGGTTACCTTGCTTTGTGGGCTTGATGGCCGTCCCCGTCATGTCTCATCGATCCCCAGAGAATTTTACAGCTTTATCTTGATGGCCGTCCCCATCATAATCTTACTTTCCCCAGCTAGTCGGCCGTCCCCGTCTTGGCTCTACCTTTTACCCCCAGCATGTCGGCCGTCCCCGTCATTGCTTTATCTTCGCACACTTTTCTCAACATGTCGGCCGTCCCCGTCATTGCTCTTTACCCAGCAGTCGTCCTCTGCTCGACGGTCGTCCTCCGTCGCTCACACTTTACAATATACTTTATTTTCCTTTACAATCTATATCCCTTTTCTTCTTCATTCTGTGAGTGCAAATTTTGGACTGTCTTTGGTATTCAACCACAAGTTATCTCGCTTGCCTGTTAAGCCGTTGCTTACATCCTGCACAGCTAACTCATGTTTGAATAGGGGCAGCTGTAAACACCCCAAATTTGCCCTCACCCATTCACCATGGCTTGTGATCATTCTCATATGCATAAGTTCAATCATACCATCTCATATCTCAATTTTGAGTCACTGCATTGGTTCTAAGTCATCTGCATCTAGGGTTTGTGACCTGAGCAATCCAAGAGCTTCTTGAGCCACTCCAAAGGTCATCAATCACTTCAAAGGGGTCTATGTGTGTTCAAGCATCATATCATATCCTCTCAAAGTCAAGATTTCCAAAGAATCACAAGAACTGGGATTGGTATGGATGCAGAGCCAAGTTTGACGGCACAGTTGACCTAAAATTAGGGTTTTGGTTTCAGAGGCCATAACACCCAATTTTTTGGTCATTCTTGTTTCCATTGGTCTCTATATGGTATAAGGAGTATGCATATCAATTTTCATGAAGAAATTCCATGGGGAAGTCATCTGATCAAGGGTTGACTTTCTGGACAAGTCAGTGCAAAATCAGGGCATCTGAGGCCCACAATGACCCAACCAGTGGGCATTCTTCATCATTTTGAGTGTATATGATCTTTATTTGATCATGGAAGAAGGTTGAAGTTCACAAAAATCAAGAATTTAGGGTTTTTTGCAAATGTTGACTTTTGGGGCATAGTTGACTTTTCAAGAATGCTTCATTTTAGGTCATTTTTCAAGCCTTGATTTTTGATCCAAAAATGCTTCAAATGGAAAAACTTTTGTCATGAAAGTTGTAGATTACATCTTTCCCTTTTCAAAAAGTACAAGAACATGATCAAACTCTTCTTGGATCAAAAGTTATGGTGTGACAAAGTTGGCAAAAATCATTGATTTTCAAAGAATGCCTCAATTGGAAATTTTGCAAAGTCATGAACCAAAGCCTTTTGTGACCTTTAACCCACTTCAAACCAGCACACAAACTTTCCTTAGGCCTTAAAAGTCAGAATTGGATCAAGAATGCCCATGGTTTATGTTTGGTTGGCCAAAGAAATCACATGTGAACCAAAGTTGCAACAACTTGCAAAACCACTCATCATGCTTCCTACAAACTATGACATTGGATGCTGACTTTGGCTAGCCTCTCACCTCACCCTTTGCTGCGCAGCCCATGCCATGTACTTGCCTAGATCATGAGCCATGCTTGCCTTACACAAAACTTGACTTTTTGCAAAAGCAAACTTACCAATCACTATAGGCCAGGTCACATCATCTGACCTATAGGATTAAAATACATTATCATTTTGCAAGCCATTTCATGTACAAGGCAAGGCTGAAACACTTCATACCAATACATACACAAAATCACCTCATCTTGCAAGTTGCTTCGAATCTGCCTCCACAGCTTGCAAACACAAAAACCATCTTCACCATTCATCTCACCTCACTCCATAGACCTCAAACCACCAAAAGTCAGGCCTGAAACAAGCAAGAACACCCCACTGCCATTCTTCACCTCAACTTGCAGTTCCATTCGAATATTTCTCCCTAGCTCACAAACACACAAACAAACACCACAGACCTTCCCCATTCATCCTCAGGATCATAAACAACCATTCACAATGCCCTGAAATAGCCTGAACCATCCCTGCCATTTTTGACTGAGCTTGAGCAGAAGTTTGTCAAACTTATCATCCAGCCAAAATAAATTTCTTTTGAGCATTCAAACATCATCTGGGGATCAAGTGGAGTGGATTGCACAAGGAGAAGTGGCCAGAAAGTCATCAGAGTGAAAGCTTCGAATCTCAGGTAGCTTGAAAATTATTTTTCCAGAAATCATTTTTCATGTTATAAACTTGTTCTATGTGCTTCACTGATCATCCTGATGTCATTGGTTTCTAAAATGGCTTTGAAATGAGCATTTAATTTCTCTCTGAAACCTGCGTGCCCTAGTTTTCATTTCCTTCGATTCAGCTTATCTAGGAAAAAGAAATTTGTTTTGAGAGGGGGGTTTGATTCGTGAGTGGTTGGAGAGCATTTCCCAATTCGTAGATTTTGTTTTTGTTACGTTTTGAGGGTTTTGGGGATTTCTCAGGGGGATGCTGGCCGGAGAAGACGACCAGAAGTCTTCTCCGGCAGCCTGAAAGTGTTTAAGCCCTAATTGCGTGATTAATGATCATTTGAATGTGAGCCGTAGATGGCCTTTGACCTGTTGACTTCCCTCCAGTTTGGATGGCCCAGATCATTTCGTTTGCCCTAATCCACTTAATTAGTTTTAATTAATTCGTAATTAAATTAATTTGGCCAGATTGAATCCAGACCCTCCATTCACGCGCCAGTCAACCAATTTGAATCCAGACCCAATCCTGGCCCTCCATCCTGATTACTTCTCCTTTTATTTAATTTTAATTCATTTTCTTTTCCTTTTTATTTGCATATTTATTTTAAAATAGTAAAAAAGTCCTAAAAATTATGAAACTTTTTCCTTAGAGTTTTATTAATTTTTATGACACAAAAATATTTTTATTTTATTTTTTATCATTAAAAAATTATTTTTAAATATTTAAAAGATTATTTTTAATTGATTAATGGGAATTAATTAATTAAAAATACTTTTAGGTATTTAAAAATTACAAAAAAATTCATGAAATGTTCTAAGGCATTTAGAAACATTGTCCAACCTTCAAACTAAATTTCTTTTTTAATCTTGATGCATTTTAAGAATTTTTCATTGAATTAAATCATTTTTTATGCATTATTTTGATCATGGGTTCAAAAATTCATTTCTGCCTATCTAGGAAGAGTTGGACATTGGTTCTTCTTGCATTGTTTTATGTTTAGCATGTAGTTTCTAGGATAAAATGGCCATGATTTGATCTTGCATTTTCCAATTGTTTGGCATTTCTTTTGTTAAGAACCCTAAAAAACCCTAATAACTTAGAAAAATCATAGCTTGAGATTGGTTAAGAGTTGTGAGCTCCCCTTTGAACCTTGGTTTAGTATAGGTTTAGGGTTTCTTTGGGTAGCATTTTCCATTTTTTATCTTAGGGTTTGCTTCTGCTTTTGGTTTTGGTTTGATGTTTGATTCATAAACCCTAATGTGAGCTTTCATTTGCATCCTCCTTGCATTCTCTTGCATAATATGACTTGTCTTTGCATTTTATGCATTCTTGTGTTTCATTTGACATCTTAAGACATATAGGAAGCATGTTTGATCATTGCATCACATATTTGCCATGTCATTTGCCTTGTATGCTTCATAACTTTTCATGCTCATCTATGCTTCTAAGCTTGCATCATTTGCATTCATGAACATTGTATGAACATCTCCACTTGTCTCATGCTTGTAGCATCTCATAACATCATTATCATCATCAACATGCTTCTGGTTTTGTTTTTCATCATGTCATTTCATCTCATTTTGCTTTGCCTTGCATTTCTTTCCTAATCTTTTCAGGTGGTAAGTGAGGTTGAGAAGTGAATTTGCCTTCACTTCTCATAACTTTTCTTTTCATCTCTCTTGCATCCATTTCTGCATTTCTATATGTGTTTGAGATTGAGCTTGCTCATTCTTGTTTTTCCCACTTTCTTTCTTCAAGTGACTTGACTTCTTGAATGAAGCAAGTCACTTTGCTTCTCTTAATCCTTTCATCTGCTTCCTGGTGGTTCCATTGAAGACTTCTCTTGTAAACCTCACAAACCTTAGGAACAACAAAGCATGACAATGATTAGGGTTTTGATTAGTCTCCCCTCTTAGTTTCACCTTTGTGTCTCTTTTGAGTCTTCTCTTCTCATCTCATAATTAGGGACTAAACCCTAAAGGCTTTAAGGCTTTGTGATTAAGCTTATGCCTGCATCCTTCTCTTAGGATGGAGTGTATAACTTTGATCCTAAGTGTTAAACCCTTAATGTGTTTAAATCTCTTAATCAATTCACTTAATAAGTATCAAGACATCACACTTGTAACTTGGGCCTTGCATTAGGGTTCTAATTCTTCCTTAACTGGTTAAGAAGGACTAACCCTAGTGTTAATGGACAAGTCCCCCTCAAGTTGTCTTACAAATCATAAAAATCACTTCATCATCATACCATTAAATAAAATCCACTTAATCAAAGGCTTGTTTTGTCATGAGTTTAATCCCTAATCATGGATTAAGTTGAGGAGCTTTCCTCAGCTTAAACATTCTCATCTATTATCCTTCTATTAGGATGGTGTAACGAGTCTGTTTAATCCCTGATTATGGCTTAACCTCATTACTTAACACTAAACAAAAACACCAAAAACATCTAAATAATCACAAGTAGGTTAATGATCTTAATCCTACACCCAAGGTGATTAAGTGTGAGAAGCTGACTTCACACTTAAGGTATTCTCATTACCCCTAATCAGAGGGAAGATGTGATGAGTTTACTAAATCCATTGGTTTAGACTTAAGCTCATTAACTTATGACAAAATCCAAAAACAATAAAAGACTGAAAACACAAAAACAAACAATAATCGTCTCCTCCGGGATTCTTTTCTCATCATCTTCATTCACAAACGAGAACTTGCTTCTTCCGTCTAATGCAAGACAGTTTGCACCTGAGCCAGACAGGTCATACACTTGAGCATAGACAAGTAAGCAGTTCACAAGTCAATTCATCTTTCAGTCTCTTTGGGTCGAACTACGGTGTTCTGACTTCCTCATTGCACGAGAGGATACGTAGGCATAACTTAACAGTTATCGAACAAAAGTCTCTGTACATTCCCCCTCTTTCCAGCTTTATTCTTTAAGCCTCATGATCTTGAGCATTTCACCTTTTTCTTTTTTACACCGACACATCATTTACACACTTCACTTGCACTGACACCTGTACATCTCTTTCCAGCTATTTTATACACAGATTGCACTGACACTACCCCTTTAAAACACAAATCTTTCAAGCGTGGATCCCGTCGAGTACGGCGGACAATCTGGGTGCTAATACCTTCCCAGGTTGTAACCAACCCCCTTTCTCAGTCTCTCTGGTTCGCAACCGTCTTATCCATCCTTTTTTAGGCCTATGCAGCATTGCCTTTCCTCCGGGATAAAAATGCCTAGCTGGCGACTCTATTCATCTCCAGTGAGTTCACGGCTGTGTGTTCTCACTGTCCCTTTCGCCGACCGTTCGCGTCTGTACCTTCATCTGACCCAGCTTCATTTGTCGGGAGCGACAGTGGTCATTACCACTCCTGGTCCTATTCCGTATACTTCTGATAAAGTTGTGCCTTGGCATTATGGGTCTGATGTTTATATCCATGGTGTTAAGCAAGAAACTTTAGCTGATATGCCTGTTGATGTTGATAATATTGCTGGATCTAGTAAGATCACACGAAGCGGAAGAGTCTTCTCTCCTCCAGTTACTTCCAAGAATGCAGTTACTCCAGCTGCTACCTCCACCACTGATGCTCGGGGCAAAGGTCCTGTTATTGAACCTATACCTACTGATGTGCCAGCTGCTGATGATCTCTCTAAGCAGATGGAAGAAGTATTGAAGATCATTCGTAAGAGTGATTATGACATCGTTGATCAGTTGGGGCATACTCCCTCCAAGATTTCCATGTTGTCTTTGTTGTTATGTTCTGAAGCTCATGCCAAAGCTTTGATTAAATTTCTGAAGACTGCTCATGTACCCAATGCAATTTCTGTTGACCAGTTTGAGAATTGTGTTGCCCACCTGACCTATGATAATGGGTTAGGTTTCTCTGATGCTGATTTGACTCCTGCCAAGAGGGACCATAACAGGGCCCTGCATATCTCAATTGAATGCAGGGGCACTACCCTGTCACATGTATTGATAGACAATGGTTCCTCTCTGAATGTGTTGCCCAAAGAAGTCCTGAATAAGCTGAGTCCTGAAGATGCTGTGCTGAAGCCCAGTAACATAGTGGTGAAGGCTTTTGATGGTTCAAGAAGAGTGGTGCATGGAGAAATTGATCTCCCAATCAAAGTTGGTTCTCAGGTTTTTAATGCTACATTTTATGTGATGGATATTCGTCCTTCGTACTCTTGTTTGCTTGGTTGTCCCTGGATTCATGGGGCAGGTGCTGTAACCTCTACATTACATCAGAAGCTGAGGTATCCGGTGGAAGGAAAAGTTGTTACTGTCTATGGAGAGGAAGAGTATTTTGTTAGCCATGTGAACACCTTCAAGTACCTGGAAGTGGAAGGTGAATATGTTGAAACTCCGTGTCAGAGATTTGAAGTAGTCCCTTGGATTGTTAATGATTATGAAGCTCCTCCTGTTGTCAAGAAAGTTCATGTGGTCACTAGAGTACCTCCTACGATGGCCTCCCTTAAAGATGCTAGAGCTGTGGTGGATGAAGGTGGTTGTACTATTTGGGGTCAGCTTCCTGATATCCCTTACAAGTCTGACAAATTTGGTTTGGGTTTCACTGCAGAGTCCCAGAAGGCTGTTCGTCGTGCTCGTGCTGTTCGTATCACCAATCAGGGGATTATGAAAGATCAGATCAATGTTGTAGGCGACTATGATGAAGACTACAACTTGGATGCTTGGATTTTTCCCACTGTGGGTGCTGGGCTCAATAACTGGAAGGCTGAAGACGTTATTCCTATCTCCTTTAGTCAGGAGTAAATACTATTACTGTGTTGTTGCTTTTTAAGTTTGTAATTTCTTGAACAATTAAACTCTTAAGCCTTGTGCCTTACCCGGGGCACAATGGTGTGCTTGTTACGGGCTATCATTTCATTTGCATACTTCATTCAATAAAAATCAGTGGACGTTTCGTTTTCATAAATATTGTGTTCCTTGTCTTTCTTTGCTTTTATTTTTGTTTTATCAGCTATGTGTTCTTACACACACCCACGTCACTAAAATGCAGATCCTCATCCACTCTGGATCCTGCTGATAACAGTTCTACTATTGCCAATTATAATTTCGAGAATCTGATCTATCAAACTGAAGACGGAAATGAGGACGATTGTGAAGTACCTGTAGAGCTTGCTATGTTGTTACAACAAGAAGAGAAAGCTATACAGCCACATGAAGAGCCAGTCGAAGTTGTGAATCTAGGAACTGAAGAAAACCGGAAAGAAGTCAAGATAGGGGTTGATTTAGAAGATAGTGTCAAGAGCATATTGATTCAGATGCTACGTGACTATGTGGAGATCTTTGCTTGGTCTTATGAAGATATGCCAGGGTTGGATACAAACATTGTGGTTCACCGTTTACCAGTGAAAGAAGATTGTCGTCCAAAGAAACAGAAGGTTCGTCGTATGCGTCCTGAAATGTCAGAGAAAATTAAAACAGAGGTAATGAAACAGTTTGATGCAGGATTCTTAGCTGTGACTTCTTATCCTCAGTGGGTTGCAAATGTGGTACCAGTGCCTAAGAAAGATGGTAAGGTACGTATGTGTGTAGACTACAGAGATTTGAACAAGGCCAGCCCCAAAGATGACTTTCCACTTCCTCATATTGACGTTTTGGTAGACAACACTGCTCAACACAAGGTATTCTCTTTTATGGATGGTTTCTCTGGTTACAATCAAATCAAGATGGCTCCTGAAGATATGGAGAAGACTACATTTGTTACACAATGGGGCACCTTTTGCTATAAGGTGATGCCATTTGGTTTGAAGAATGCAGGGGCAACATATCAGTGTGCTATGGTGGCTTTGTTTCATGATATGATTCATCACGAGATAGAGGTGTATGTGGATGATATGATAGCCAAGTCCCAGAATGAAGAGCAACATCTTGATCATTTGCATAAGTTGTTTGAGAGGTTGAAGAAATACAAGTTAAGATTGAACCCAAACAAGTGTACTTTTGGAGTTAGGTCCGGTAAACTCATGGGTTTCATAGTCAGTGGAAAAGGTATTGAAGTGGATCCTGCAAAAGTGAAAGCTATACGAGAAATGCCAGCTCCCCGTACTGAGAAGGAGGTTAGAGGTTTCTTGGGACGATTAAATTACATTGCAAGATTTATTTCCCAATTAACTGCCATTTGTGAGCCAATCTTTAAGTTGCTGAAGAAAGACCAGGTGATGGAATGGAATGATGAGTGCCAGATTGCCTTTGATGAAATCAAGAGATATTTGCTAGAACCTCCAATTTTGATGCCACCAGTTGATGGAAGACCCTTGATTATGTACTTAACAGTGTTAGACAACTCAATGGGGTGTGTGTTGGGGCAACATGACGAGTCTGGTCGAAAAGAGCAGGCAATATACTACCTTAGCAAAAAGTTTACCGACTGTGAAACAAGATACTCACTGCTCGAGAAAACTTGTTGCGCTTTGGCATGGGATGCTCGCCGACTAAGACAGTATATGTTGACTCATACTACCTTATTGATTTCGAAGATGGATCCAATCAAGTACATATTTGAGAAACCTGCTCTCTCCGGAAGAATTGCAAGATGGCAAATGATCTTGACAAAATATGACATACAGTATACTACTCAGAAGGCCATTAAAGGAAGTGTTGTTGCTGATCATTTGGCTTATCAAGCAGTGGATGATTATCAGTCAATGAGTTTTGAGTTCCCTGATGAAGACATTATGATTATTACCAAAGAACCTGGACAATATGACGGACCTGAACAAGGATCCCGATGGACTATGGTTTTTGATGGTGCTTCTAATGCACTAGGTAATGGTGTTGGTGTTGTGATCAGTTCCCCTGAAGGTTGTCATACCCCGATTACTGCGAGACTCTGTTTCTATTGTACTAATAATATGGCTGAGTATGAGGCATGCATCCTGGGTATTAAAGCTGCTATTGATATGAAGATTCAGTTCCTTGGTGTGTATGGAGATTCAGCCCTGGTAGTTAGTCAAATCAAAGGAGATTGGGATACCAAGCATGATAATCTCATTCCTTACAGAGAGTATGTGTTTTCTTTGATCCCACATTTCAAAGAAATTACCTTTGGACATATTCCACGAAGAGAGAATCAGTTGGCAGATGCCTTAGCCACCATGGCATCCATGTTTGAGATCAGCTGGGATGATGAAGCTCCCAAGATTACTATTGATAGATTCGAAAAGCCTGCATACTGCAATGAGATTGACACTGAAGAAACAGAGGAGAAGCCTTGGTACTATGAAGTGAAAAGATATCTTGAAGCTCAGGAGTTTCCTGAAGGGGCATCTGTCAAAGATAGAAAGTTTCTGAGAAGGTTTTCTGCTAAGTTCTTTTTGAGTAATGGGATTTTATACAAGCGCAATCATGATTCAACTTTGCTTCATTGTGTGGATAAGAAGGAAGCAACTGAGATTATGGAAGATATGCATGATGGGATCTTTGGCACTCATTCTAGTGGTCATACTATGGCAAAGAAGATATTGAGAGCAGGTTACTATTGGTCTACCATGGAAGCTGATTGCTATCAACACTCCAGAACATGTCACAAGTGTCAAATTTATGCTGATAAAGTACATATACCTCCATCACCATTGAATGTGTTGACTGCTCCTTGGCCTTTTTCCATGTGGGGCATTGATCTGATTGGTGAGATTAAGCCTACTGCTTCTAATGGGCATCGTTTCATCCTGGTTGCTATTGATTACTTCACGAAGTGGGTGGAAGCAACTTCATTTGCATCTGTTACCAAGAATGTTGTGGCCAGATTCATTAAGAGTAATCTCATATATAGGTATGGCGTCCCTGAAAGGATTATTACTGACAATGGCTCTAATCTGAACAACACTATGATTACTGATCTCTGCACGCGGTTCAAAATTAAGCATCACAACTCTTCTCCGTATCGTCCAAAGATGAATGGGGCAGTTGAAGCTGCTAATAAGAACATTAAGAAGATTGTACAGAAAATGACTGTTACTTACAAGGATTGGCATGAGATGTTACCATTTGCTCTTCATGGTTATCGTACGACAATACGTACTTCAACAGGGGCAACCCCATTCTCCTTAGTATATGGTATGGAAGCAGTTCTGCCCATTGAAGTTCAGATCCCTTCCTTAAGAATTATGAGGGATGCAGGCTTGGATGAAGATGAGTGGATTCAGACTCGACTTGACCAGATAAATTTGATTGATGAGAAGAGGCTAGCAGCAGTTTGTCATGGCCAAATGTACCAAAAACGAATGATCAAAGCTTTTAACAAGAAGGTTAAACCAAAGGTATATCAGGTTGGTGACTTGGTAATCAAGCGTATCGTATTACCGCAGGGTGATCCTATGGGCAAATGGACTCCTACATATGAAGGACCATTTGTAGTCAAAACAGTATTCTCAGGAGGTGCCATGATACTCACTACTATGGATGGTGAAGACTTTCCACAGCCCGTAAACGCAGACATAGTTAAAAAATACTACGCATAAAAAGAGACTCGCTAGGTTGACAGGCCTAGGCAAAAATAAGGGCATCCCGGCAAACCAAAAGGGTTTGGGCAAAAATTAGGGATATATATAAAAAATGTACACCCGGAAAATCGAAAACTTGAAAAGGCGGCTTGGGCAAGAAAGGGTATCCCGGTGGATTGAAAACCTGAAAGGGCAATCCAGGCAAAAGTTAGCGATTAAAGCGTATGACTATGTCTCGTTTGGATCACCCATGTAACTACAACCGGTTGTGCTACTTAATCAAGCTCGAACAGATAAAGCTCAATCCAATCGTTTCCGTATCAACAGCAGAAGATGAGATACTTGAAGATAATGGCAATAGTAGAATTGGAACTCAATAGGATTATTTCCCACATAGCTGATTTCTTTGTTTTGTAAAATTTTACGACAAAATCCTCTTACTAGGATTTCTGTCTCCCTGTACAAACTTACCCATGTATGGGTCACTTTTTGATATGAATAAAATTCCATCTTTGAATCCAGATTTACTTTTACCCTATTTACATAAGCGAAACGTCCATTGGTTGTGTTTGAATGTATGTATGCTTTTGAATATGATTGATGTTTACCAGAAATGCATGTATGCTTAAAATGATTGATGTTTACCAGAAATGCATAAAAATGCAGTAATAGTATTTACTAAGGACGAACGAGGGAAGGATTTCAACGAAGCTTCGCCAGTTCATCTCTACAAAACAGTTACAAACCCTCAGTAGGGCAAATCCATCTTCATAAAGTCACATCTCCCCTGGAATTTATATCCATCTCTTTTATCCTCATACGGATATTCGGGAATTTACTTTCCACTAAGAGTACGACGAACGAAGACGAGAGGTTATATATACTTTACTATCCCAAGCAGACGGGAAGTTATGTATACCCTACTATCAAACGAAGACGGGAGGTTATGTATACCTTATTATCAAACAAGACGGGAACGAGTTCCTCATACTCTTCAGCAATAAATCGGGATTTATTTTCCCTGGCCAGCAGTTGTTATGCGAAGATATCCAGACGCTTCAGGCAGCATCATATCATACATACATCATTTACATCATACCATAACATACATATCCATAGATACATAATACATTACTTAAGTGCATCATATTATACATGCATCCATAATGCATAAACTAATATTATCATACAGAATGCTTTCAGGTTAATTCTCCAGCAGACAAATTTCATTAACAAATTGTGACAATTGGGCCGTTATTTATCTTCCCAAAGGTTATCATTTCCTCAGGACGTTGTTTATCCTCCTGAAAGCTTCTTATACCTCAGAACATTGTTCATCTTTCTGAAAGCATATCATCACCTCAGGATGTCGTTTATCCTTCTGAAAGCATATCATTTCCTCAGGACGTTGATTATCCTCCTGAAAGCATATTACCTCCTCAGGACGTTGTTATCCTCCTGAAAGCTATCAATCCCTCTGGACTGCTTTATCCTCCTGAAAACACATTATCTCCTTGGGTCGTTGTTATCTTCCCAAAGGTCACCACTTCCTCAGGATGTTGTTTATCCTCCTGAAAGCATATTATTACCTTGGGCCGATTGTTTATCTTCCCAAAGGTTACCACTTCCTCAGGACGTTGTTTATCCTCCTGAAAGCATATTATTTCCTCAGAACGTCGTTTATCCTTATGAAAGCATATCATTTCCTCAGGACGTTGATTATCCTCCTGAAAGCTATTACCACTACCTCGGGACGTTGTTTATCTTCCTAAAAGCTATCATTATACCTTCATATCTTGGACTGCTTTATCCTCCAAGAAATGTATCTGAAGAACTTTTTCTCCAAGTGGCATCTTTAAGCCCACTCAAGCTAGTCATCAATACCACTCTACGCACCGGCGAGTGCAAATTTTTGGGCTTTTGTGTTCAATCCCCTTCAACCTTCCAGGTCACGACTGGCAAATGTACCAATCTAACCCCTCAGGTTTCAGAAAATTGAACAGGGGCAGCTGTTGCACCCCAAAATTTGCCCTCACAATACAAGACTTTGTGTGCTAAGAAGGTTCACAAGGTTCACAATACTAACAAGACCTTTCATGAGGTTCATGAAGTTTACAAGACACTTTATGAGGTTCACAAGGTTCACAAGGTTCACAATACTTACAAGACCTTTCATGAGGTTCATGAAGTCTACAAGACACTTTATGAGGTTCACAAGACCTCCCATGAGGTTCATAAGGTTCACAAGACATCTTATGATGGTTCACAAAGTTCACAATTGGTCAAGAGAGTTGACAATTCCCTCAGACAATGCACCTCCTGAGCAGTGCATCCAAAACTAGGGTTTTGACTTTAATCAGGCTAGATGAATTTCCAAGACTTCAAGTGAGCTTCATAATATCTTATATGTGTGTAAGAACCCCCATGACAAGTTTCAAGACTTTTCTCAAAGGTTTGCTCAGTCAGATGATCAGATAAGTCAAAATCAGTCAAAGCAGTCAAAAAGTCAAACTGAGGTCAATTGTGGTCAAACCAAAGTCAAACTTCATGATTTTTTGCCAACATCAAGTATATGAAGTAAAATTCATCATTTGATCAAGGGTTGATCATGATTCATCAAGGATATTTCAGATCATCAAGAATCAGAGGTTTCTAAATTAGGGTTTCCTCAGTAAAAGTCAACTAAACTTTGACCAGCCATAACTTTCACATGCTTCATCACCAATTTTCCATCCAAAGCTCATTTTGAAGGAAATTGAATTCTCTACAACTTTGTGTCTCACAAGCCAAGCCCAAAAATGCTTCATTTGGAAGGTATGAGTTAAGACATTATAGGTCCTTTTGAAAGTCAACAAAAAGTCAACAACTTCAAAAGGACATAACTTGAGAATGGTAAATGATATGAACATGAAACCAGTGGGTTTGTTAGAGGACTCTTCAAGCTTCCCAAAATTTCCAAGAACACCCTCATAGCATTAAAATTGAAGGATGTGTGCCCTTGCAAAGTTGGGAAATTTTTGGTTGGTTTATGAAGAAAATGGAGGTTTAAAACCAATTTTTTCTAAATGGGCTTGCCATATGATGACCCAATTCATACCATTACCTCATGCACGACCCAAGTCTCTAAAAATCAGATTTTTTCATCATTTTATTTTATTTATTTTGATTTAATTCATTTAAAATCATTTTAAATTAAAATAAAATAGAAAAGTCAAAGATTTAAAAGGGATTGAGCTTCTAGAAATTCATAAAGGTGATTGGTATCAAAGTGGTAAGAGAATCATGGTGATTGGCTTGAAATAGAAGGTATTCATACAAGAATATTTGAATTTTAAAGCCTAATCTTTTTGAATCTTTTCTAATCAAATCTTTCACATTATGATCAATTGTTTTGACCTAGAATCATCACACTATAAGTACATAACTTAAACCTAATCATAGAACACGAATTTCAGCCTCCTAAGAGTAATTTCATATTTTCAAAAACCTCACAAAACTTCAAATTCGGTTTCCACTATACAAGGCATTTGAAGGTAATTTTAAGACATGGAATGATTCCTTGGACATCCATAAACCAATCCCAGCCATCAAAAGCATCAAAATCACCCTCATATACATAATCCGATTCACCATATTTATGTTTTTTTTATTTTCGATTCTCAACAATGACTGGTTCTTAATGAATTTTGACTAATGCTTTGTGTTTGTGGTGTGTTATAGATTGTTTCTGGGCAGGTTTTGTGAAGTTCTATCACTTAGAACGAAATCCACCATGTTTAGGGTTTCGGGTGAGCTTTAGGGTTTTCCAATTCATCCAGTATAAATGAATTCTAAAACCACAGATCGATTCAAATTGATCTCTAGACCTTGTCTGTACTTTTAATTTGATGTAATTTCATTGTTTTGATGATAGTTAGGTTTCATAGGTTTTGCTGCAGATTGAATTTCGCAGGAAAATTTGTGTATAATTTCGCAGGAAATTTTGTAGGAACCAAGGAAGAAGAAGAAGCATGCGCGCGTATTTCAGAATTTAAAAATTGTGCATATTATTTTATGAATTGTTTTCTGTTTTATTTCATAGTTGATGGCTGGCTCAGTTGGCTAGAGGATGCGCATATAAAGCTTAGGTCCAGGGATCGAATCCTGGCCTCAGCAAATTTTTCTCATTTTTCAATTTAATCATGAAACTTCATATATTATGTAATATAGTCATCATATTAACAGAAGCGCCCTCCCGGCTGGAATGGCAAGCGTGTTTGTGTGCAATGTGAAGGTCCTGGGTTCGATCCCCCAGGCCTTTTGTTTTGTTCT
Organism: Lathyrus aphaca; assembly: GCA_963966055.1. Lineage (NCBI taxonomy): Eukaryota > Viridiplantae > Streptophyta > Magnoliopsida > Fabales > Fabaceae > Lathyrus > Lathyrus aphaca. The sequence goes on from OZ014520.1 coordinate 185,888,584, forward strand.
TTTTCTTTGATTTTTTCAGGAATCAACAACAAAACCAATGGGACCTCTCTCTTGGTCACCTGCGCGCGCTGGCCTAGTGGTGGATGTTGCTGGCTTGGAGTTCTTGGAGGCAAAGGGGCTGGGTTCAATCCCCAGCCCAGGTAAGTTTTTTTAAATTCTGTTTTATTTATTTTGTTAATTGTTATTTATTGAATATTATTTATATAATATGTAAATAGATTTAAATTAATATATGTTCTAAACAATTTCTAAAAAACAATAATATTTTCTAAAAAAACTAATTTATTTTATTAATATGTATGTATTTATTTAATAATTAAATTAGTATTATGTAATTAAATTAAAATCCTAATATTTTCATATATAAAACCCTAATTCTTTTTAAACCCTAATTAATTCTAATAATTTTCAAAACCCTAATTTTCCTTCTTCTATTTATTTAATAATATTATATATTATATTCATGACTTAATTAAAATTCTTAATTTAATTTTTGTTAATGCATAAATTGTTTATAATTTAATTTTGCATGTAAATAATTTTTATTATATGTTTAAAAATTGCTAATTTAATTTTTGTAATTATAATTTATTTCCATAATATGTACATAATTAATTTAATTTTATAATTTACATATAACTTAAAAATTTTATAATAATTAGTATAATTGTTTATATTTTAATATTAAATAATATTTGTTTATAAAATTGAATTTTTTTTTAATTATTATAATATTTTTGCTTATTTCACTATTATTATTATTAATTATGTTTATATGATTATTACTAACCCCATTTAATCTTATTATTATTATTTTCTACTAACCCAATTATTATTATTATTATTTATTTTGCTTATTATATTTAATTTTGCTTAATTATTATTATGTAATTGCTCCTTGGTGTAATATTTAATAGTAATGTTTAAATTATTTATATTTTATGCTATGGTTAGTAAAATAGGGAGTGTAAACATACTTGTATTTTAAAATTAATTTAGATCATTTAAATTTAAAGATAAATATTAAATTGTACACTCACACACGTAAGTCGATCTTTGATCGCCATCTCACTTCCTTAGGGATACCTCTCAGGTTGCCTAATCAAACAAGGTCAAGTAGGGTGTATAAAGCAAAAGTCCCCCAAATAAAGGCATCTAGTCCCTTAACAAATAAAAGATCAAGTCCTTTTCGAATGTTGCCTTCGTAATGATCTTGTCCCTTTCGAATAAAGATGATAGTCCCTTCAAAATTGCTTATACACCCCACAGTTTCCCACATAAACGGATGTCCCTTCACTTGTGTGTCACATCCAAGGTAATGACTACCTATTCCTTAATAATAGGGATAGTCTTACCATTTAAAGGATTCAAGAACAGAAAAGACTTTAGACTTAGGGTAGGTTCCTCTTAGATACTTGCTCACTCTTCAAAACAATTTCAAACACTTCATACATTTTCAAACAAATTTTCAAAACAAAGGTTTTATACGCATCCGTACATGGATCATTATCAAACTCTTAAGAAAATTTCTATTCACACACTTCACATTTCAAAAACATTTTAAAGTGAGCTAAGTAACTAAGAGCCCATGGATAACCATGGATGTAAAGGGTGCTAACACCTTCCCTTTACATAACCTACCCCCCGGACCCAAAAATCTTTTAAAAGGTCTTTCCTGTTCTTTTATGCCTTTCCTTTGGATAAAATAAAAGTCGGTGGCGACTCTTGCTATCCGCAACATAACTAAAGTCAGTTTTCCCACCGTGTTACAAGAACAACCTTCAGCATACCATGATGGAGACTGATGGTTCATCCTCAAGTTTCACTGTGATGATTAACCCATTGTATGGTCATGTGCTTGATAATGGTCATCCACAAGCGAAAATTCCTACTCAATCTCAGATGATGCCATAGACTGATCCTTTGAAGGAAAGACTTTATGCCCTCGAGAAGAAAGCAAGAGAAATAGAAATGCAGGGAACGTCTGAGCTCAATGTTGTTGATATGTGCTTAGTACCAGACTTGGTAATTCCTTCAGAATTCAAGGCACCCAAATTCGAGAAGTACACAGGTCTTAGTTGCCCAAATCGTCATTTGGTGATGTTTTGTCGAAAAAGGACCTCTCATGCTCGCGACGATAAGCTGATGATTCACTACTTTAAAGACATTTTGAGTGGAACATCTTTGAGTTGGTACATAGATTTAGAAAGAAGTCGTATCCAATCATGGAATGACTTAGCCAGTGCATGTCTAAAGCAATACGAGTATAATTTGGACGAGGCTCCCAGTCGCATGCAGTTGTAAAGCCTGTCCCATAAAAGTATTGAATCCTTCAAGGAGTATGCACATCGATGGAGAGAATTAGCATCAAAAGTACGACCACCGCTCTTAGAGAGAGAGTTGGTCGACATGTTCATAGACACTTTGCATGGCCCTTATATGGAAAGGATGGTAGGCAGTTCATTTCCAAGCTTCTCAGACCTTGTGACAGTAGGAGAGCGCATTGAGAGCTATCTCAAAATTAAACAAGTCCAGAATTCCTCGAGAAGTCATGCTAGTGAGATTGAATCTCTCAACAGTTTCCAAAAGGAGGAAGAGGATGAAATCAATGCAGTTGTGGAAAATGTTGAGTATTCTCAAGGTGCTTGTTATCTAACGAGATCTTATGGTCCCTCATATTCTTGGAGGCCAAAGTACGTGCCAAGCTATCCTTATGGGCGACCAATGCCTAAAACACCGTAACAAAAACCATGGATTGCTCCTCATGCAAATCAACGAGCTCATGGTCGAGGATTTCATAATCAATGTCAGAATCAGCAAAAGCCTTGCAACAATCTAGAAAGAAGGAATGCTCCTCTTCATCCAGTGCCTATGGCATTAAGTCAACTCTTGCCGCATCTGGTCCATAATGCACTAGTAGATCCTAAGCCTCTCAAGCCATTACCAAAGTCGTACCCTACTGGGTACAATCCTCATGAGCATTGCGGATATCACGATGGATCAACAGGCCATGCAACTGAAGATTGCAAAGCTTTTCAAGCCAAAGTGCAACAGTTGATTGACAAGAAGTACATCTCCTTTCCTGAAGGAAATCTAGTGGTGCACGTCAATTTTTAGCCCACATGAGTTCAAAGACTTCAAGAGAGCATCTCCAAATGTCAGTGGTCCAGAAAGGAAGACATCCTCAACGCTGACAATCCTTGGGTGTTTCTATCATTCCTTTGAATTTGTAGTTTCTTTTTTTTTAAGTACTACTTGTTTTTGAACATTGTCGTTTATTAATGGTAATATTAATGTAATGAGCATGCATGTTTTAAAAAAAATCATTTGTATTCACTCATTTATTTATTGCAAAAGAAAATCACAAAAATAATACTTCTCCATTTCACCTCCTTCTATCGCTATTATTTAGCAAGTATCTGAGGGAGGATGATGAAAAAGAAATACCCATAATTATTGATAACGTGCTTTCGGAAGGAACCTTGTTGATGATGTACATGCATTGTTTCAAATCCCCAAACACTGGAGAGATAATGAGTTAATCCCTAGAAAAACACTTTGAGACTAGAAGTATGAGTTTCTTTCGAATATTCAAAACCCTTACGCTTAACCCGGGGCAGGGTAGTGTTCAGTTAACTTGACTTCACATACAAACTATAAGGTGAAATATCCTATCCGAGGATCCCTCCATGAACAATGACTTGGCAGTCACAATACTTCAACAAAAAAAGAGAAAAATAAAAAAATAGAAAAAGCCCGCTAAGTTGAACATCCAAAAAAGAGACAAGCAAAATTTAGGGCAATCCCGATGGACTAAAAACTTCAAAAAAAACCGATCCATGCAAAAGTTAGGGATCACAAAAGAAAAACAGTAGAAAGAGATCGTCAAAATCCTCAACAAAAACAAAAAAAAAATTTAGTGACCATCCTATCCAAAACCAAAAGGGTCATTAACATCCAAGAAAAAAATGAATAAGATGGTTGTCATTTCAAGAAAGTCTTGAATCATCATCCGCAACCATTACACCATCAATCTCTCTTAGAAGACAAATGCGTGTTTCAATTAGCTGAACGTAGGACTAGAGAACATCACAAAGAGGGGTGGGTACAAAATACTTTGAGCCTTATATCCTTTCATTCATGAACCATGAACCATACCACATTATAACCCTCAAAAGACCTAATTGAAGCAGGGTTTATTCTGAAAGCGTATTTCAGCAAGGTTGCATAAACTGACTCCTAAAAGATTTGTTAATCTTCTTCCCGCTATATTTTTCATACACTAGTTAAATAAACATTATGTTTGGACAATTAATCCACTCATTACACACTTTCACATCATTCAAATAAATGATGATTTTTCATAACTTGCATGAATGTCGCATTAAAATGACCATTTCTAAATGAACGCTTTTAACTACAAGTCAGTACTTAACATCATGGAAATTCCAAGGAGCAACCATAGAGTAACTTGAGCACTCATTGATACTAACGTGAATCAAGAACACCTCATTACTAATAACTCAAATTTGTATCGATTATTTAATGCGGTTTTCGATTGTTTAACATGTTAATTTATGCATTTTGGAAGATATTACGCGTGAATTGTATTTGTTTTGCAGATATTTGATCAAACATGACTTTTGGAGGAAAAAGTACAAAAGGAAGCTTATTGGACAAGAAACATGGAAAACAAAAGGAAAATAGCAAGAAAATGCATTTTTGCACATTTCAACTGTGAGACGACCATCTCAACTTCAAGTTGGTCGTATCATATGTGAGACACCCATCTCAAGGCCAAGTTGACCATCTCATTTCCAAAATCCAAGTTTCTCGTTTCATTCTAAAATGGTCGTCTCAAATGAAAGTTCCAGAAACCTAAATTACAGAAACATGATTCAAACGCAAAGAGAGTCGTTATGAGAAGTTTTCGCATTCAATAGAGAATTTCACTCAACCCTGATCAGTCAAGTCCAAGCAACTTAATTCAAAGGCCAATCGAAGTCCAAGCCTATAATTTCTCAACAAAACATAGTTACTGCCTATAAATAGAGCTCTCTGCCATTTTCACGACGGAGCTTCGTTCAGTCCAATTTCTGCATTTTTCTTTCGTTCGAAGTTCGCCATTTATTTTCAGTATTAGTTCGTTTTTATTTTCCTTTACCAACCCTTAGTGATAGTTTCCATAATTAGGAAATTATCGCCATTTTTATTGTTTCCAGCCCCTGAATTATTGTTACTTTTCAAGTTTTCGGAAGTTTGGTTGATCAAGAACCTTGCAACCAGGTTTCTAATTTTTAATGCTTTATTGTTTATTTATCATCACATTTATTTATATTATGAATTATTTCTCCTTCTACCGTTCTTTATTTAATATGTCTGGCTAAACCGTTAATTGGTATGTAATTGTCTAACCGAAACGAATTCGGTAGAATTAGGCTATGCTTTAAATTAAGTTATTTTCTGGTTTCGATTTCTTGTTTTAAATAACTTTCGTTACGAGAGTAAGAGAGTATAAAAGATTAGGATTAATACCACGAGAGTGTGAGATCATAATCAGATAGCTGAAATCGGGCATTAGTTTTAAACACAACGGAAGCACTTTAAAACCAATTAGAACCTTTAGGTTTCTAAAAAGTATTTCTAACTTGAATTGACACAACAAGAGCGCTCAATTGAACTTAGGAGTATGTAATAGGCAAGACCACGAAAGTGTGAGTCAATGAATTTTAAATCGAGAGTTTCTACGGAGAGATAACTTATAAACTTTAATAAGTCGAACCTCTATTGAATTTGTGAATGTGAATCAATTACGTACTGATATCATTACCATTAATTTAAATTAATAAATTATTCACCTCTTAAAACCAAAAACATCGCCCGCCTTAACTAAACATAGTAACACCCGACTGCACTAGGTTGATTATCAAGTCTCTGTGGGATTAATATCTTTTATTACTTCGTGATAGACTGTGCACTTGCAGTTAGTAACCGTCAGACTCAGAAAGTCGTCACCAAGTTTTTGGCGCCATTGCCAGGGACTTAGATTTAGTCAATAGTGAATTAAGTCGTTGCGTCGTCTAGGCTACAACAACAAATTTAGCTTTTCTTTTTCGATTGTATGCCCAGTACTCGCTCCCGAGGCGAAGACTTAGAACCCCTGATCGACGAAGTAGAACGTTTCATAGGTTCGAGACGCCGAACCGAACCCAACGAAACCTTTATTCTTGAAATTATTATTATAGAACCAGTTGAAGAACCAAACATGGCCGAAAATGGAGCACCACGTTCACTCAAGTCTTATGCGACTCCAAACCAACAAGAACCGCATAATAGTATTACCGCAGCAGCCATAACCCGAAACAATTTTGAAATCAAACCTTCACTGCTGCAAGCTGTACAATAGAACCAGTTTTCTGGAAACCCGATAGATGATCCCAATGAAAACTTGACGAGGTTCGTACAATATGAAGATACCGTGAAAGCAAATGGTGTCACCCAAGACGCAATCAAACTAAGACTCTTTCGATTCTCTTTAAGAGATAAAGCTTGGGCTTGGTTACAATCATTACCAGCTAACTGTGTCACGGAATGGGCAGAACTGAAGAAAGTTTTCTTATCTCATTATTTCCCGCCAAGCAAGATAGCTATTCTGAGAGCTCAAATTAACGGATTTCGACAAAAAGATGCTGAATCACTTTACTAAGCATGGGAAAGGTACAAGGACCTGTTAAGATTATGTCCACACCATGGGTTTGAAAATTGAGTAACCATCATAACCTTCTATAATGGACTTCTATACAACACCAGGATTACAATAGACGCTGCCGCAGACGACGCTCTTATGGATAAGTGTAATACCTCAAAATTTGCCTTCATATTTATTCCCTCTTTTGGATCATCGTTTCGCATTCATCTGCATTTCTCATCAGTTCATTAACATCATAATAGTGCATTTCATGGATTCATAAGGCATGTGACTCAGGCCCTTTGAATCTAGGGTTTCATACCTTATCTGTATCTACCAGGGATTGAAATGGTGGAGAATATTCACTGGACAACGATTCCACTTCAAATGCGGTTGTTCAGTTGTGTTTCGATCCGTATAGGAGCTTGAACTAATTTTGGTTAAGCTGTCAAAAGATCACTGCAATTGCAAGATTATTTTGGACCATTGGACTATTTCTTAGACATTGCATATTCCAAGATCACGTTGTCGTGTGCTGAGATTCATCCGTTTATCAAACAGTGTTTTGTGTGAAGTTTGGTTCGAATCTTCAGTTTATCAGTGAATCATCTGGATTCGAATGGTCATGGCATGTTTCAGACGATTCCAGGAGTTGTGACTAATCTAAAAAAAATCCAGTGGCTCAGAAATGGTTGTGTATATATACTTGTGGAAAGAATTCAAAATAAGCTTTGGGGGTAAAATCGAGACTACATATCCAGTTGTCCTATTCTCAACCTTTCCTAATTAGTCCATTCCACTTTCGGCTTTTACTTCAATTTCCATTTCAGTTTATTCACCTATCCTTTATTCTTTAATCTGTTGTATTAGTCAAATGATCGTTTCATTCTCTGGAGGCCCAACCAGTCATCTCGACTTTTGTTTTTGCATACATTCGTTTTATCCCTTTAATCCATTGTCTTAACCCAATAATTATTTGCACTTATGTACCTATTAGTTCTCATTACCAAGAAATGGGGGAATCATTTTTCTTTTGGCCCAATCCTTTATAAGCCCATTACACATTTTCAAACCATTTGTAGAGCACGTTTCCAATTCCATTTTTTCTTTAATGCGTTTCCAAACTTCGTTCATATTCTAGGCCCATCACTTGTTCTCATTAGCAACTAAGTCATCACAATATTTCTTTTATAAGTTTCGTTTTAGTTTAAGATTCTAACATGATTCTCACCAAGAAAGTTGGTTTAATATTCATGGTTGAAAAAAAAGAAAGAGACAACAGTTTCGATGCAGTGTATGTTATAGAAGCCACCTGCCATGCACCAGATGCTTATGGATGCTACAAAGAGATTTATGGAATGTTAAAGCCTGGCCAATGTTTTGCTGCATATGAATGGTGCATGACTGATTTCTTTTGATCCAAAAAAAACAAGAACGCAAAAAAATCAAGGCAAAAATTGAGATTGGCGATGGGCTTCATGACATTAGATTAACCACAAAGTGTCTTGAAGCTCTTACGCAAGCTGGTTTTGAGGTCATATGGGAAAAAATTCAGTTATAACAAAAATGCAGTAACAAAGTTCAGAAACAAGATTTATAACTGTCTTCAATTTTCATTATCCTTATAATCTTAGGAGTAAAAAATTCTATTCTAAATCTTCACAAAAAAATTTGTCTTCAAACAACCAATCTTCTTCCTCAATTCCAGCATCAATGATCAACCGCCATACTCGCGGATTCATCTTCATCCTCAGTGATCGTCACCGTCAATTTTCCATGCCGCAATTCCCATCAGACTCCTTGGAAGAACAAACCTGCAGGAACATCAATAACAATTTGAGGATTCACTTGCATTGATTAAATGTCGGCCATTCGAAGCCTAGTGATAACAATAAGTCCGCAACAACAACAAATTTCTAATTCAGTCAGAATCAACAATCGGTTCGCGACAGAAAACAAAAAGATCGAAGGAGGAGAAACTACCAGAAGTTCTTGACAGTTAAGAGAAAATCAGAAGAAAGTCACAGCAACAAAAATCAGTAATTTAAAAGAACATATCCTATAAGAAAGACTACCAAAACAAAGAAAAAAGAGGATTCCCAATCGTACAAAGCAAGGAGAAGATAAGAGGAATGAAAGAGAAAGTGGGATCGAATCCGGTACCTGAAACGTCGTAGCATTTACAGTGATCTGGTTCTGGGTTTCAAATTCCACGATGTAATTGTAGTTTGATTCATTCTGGATCAGGATTTTCAAGCAAAACCGCATAGCCTCTATCATCGTCACCAACGTCTTAATCTTCAGATATCCTAGATCTTCAATCTTTGCAAGAAATTACGAAATCGCAACAGTCATTTCCGCACACTCTTCAATTCCTCGGCTCCAATCTTCGCCAAATCCCTATATCCGCATCTTCATTCAACCTGCATATCAAGTCAACAAAAACGCAATCATCACCATCACCCTGCATCTTCATCATCCACCATATTCAAGTTTCAACTCTCCAATACCTTCAATCTTCAATAGAAGAACTATAATCTTTCTTTCCCAATCTCCATAACAGAACCTTGAATCTGCATCATTCATCACCAAGCCGCAACAAGGACCCTGCCACAATTCAACAACAATTTTTTTCAGATTCGTCAGCAATAACACAAATTCATCAAGAACAGTTATCAACTAAAGCATCACAGACGCAAAAGAAGCTGAAGCGCAACTGAACTTACCAGGGTTGAATTCCACAACGCGGCGGGGTCGAAGAAGCTGAAGCCTTGTCCACGCGTCCTTGATTCGATAACCTTCAATTTTGTGGAACTTCACCTTCAGCGGATTGCTATTACCTTCATCAACGGCTCGTCATCATCATCGCCGCATCCTTATTTTCAACGAACTCCCTTCATCATCGGAGCCACACAGACCTGCGAAGAATGACTACGTCATCAACATAACTGGTTTACCAGAATTCGCAGAGAAAGATGAAAGAGTCAAGGATAAATTGAAGAGGTCCTTACCAAGATTTCACCCCGCTCATTTCCGATTGACAAGGTACAAAATCCGAGCCCTCGTTGAGTTGTTCTTGTTTGTCATGTTGGTTCGGTTGCGTCATGTGGTTTCGTCTTGTTTCTTTTCTCGCGAATTTGAGGTGGTGATGGAGATTAGGGTTAGGTTTGTGGCGGTGTATGGTGAAGGCGAATTAGGAAGAGGATGTGCGTGTTTTTATTGTCAATCGGTGAAGAAGATAGAGAGGGTTAGGTTATGGTGGTGATTCGGTTTAGAAGAAGAGGATGAGGGAGACTCTAGGGTTCTCGTGGAAGGAAGAAGGTGTGGGTGATGTTATAAGTTGCGGCGGCGGATAGGGAAGAAGAAGGGATTTAAGTTTTAGGTTTTGTGGTTTGAGTTGTATTATTCGTTGAATCTGATGATTTATTTGGAATGATATAAAAAAAAATTAATGTTCATCAATTTAGTTTAATCCCAATTAATCCCCATTAAGCTAGCTGATTTTTACATAATCCCCATAAGACCCGTTGCATTATTCCAGGAGATAAGAGGTGGATGGACTTTGTAGATTCTCAGCCACACCGACGGTGACACTTGTCACCGTCCGGTAGGCCCTTTTCATTTTGCCATTGGCACCCCATTGTAGGTTCATAATAGAAAACAAACTAAAAGAAACATGCTTACTGCACCTCCACATTTCTGCGTTTCTGGGCCCTGGTTCATTGCTAATTGCACCCCATTGCTGAGCCCATATTACAAAAAACAACTAGAGAAATCGCTAATGGCACCTCCCCCTCCTTATTTATTTCTTTTAGATTTTTTTTAGTTTTCTAGTTTAATATAAGTTTAGAAATAATACTCAAAAAATAGTAAAAATAATAGCAAAATTCCACAAAAATTCAAATAGATTTTAAATCCCCTTTAGAAATAATTGGCACTTTATTTTTCTATTTTTTCTGCATTTTTGATTTTATTAGGATTTTTCATGTAATTAGTTTTATATAGATTTTCTCCAAATGCACATGATCTTGTAGATTTTATATTTTGATCTTCCAGTAGTTTTTTTTGCCCATTCTTTTTACTGTAATTAGAGGACTCACAGTAGTACTTAGGGTAATTTTATTGGATTTTTTAGCTCATTTTATCTTAGGTTTAGAGGCTTAATCCTTAGAAATTAGTGAATAGTTTTTAGGCAAAAATAAAAAAATTTTAGGCATAGCAAAATAGGATTTTTTAGGATCCCTTTTAACACAATATTATAGATAATCTTAGGATCCCATAGATTAATTTTCATAATTTTTCCAGAGGTTTTGCTATTTTTTTAGGATTTTTAGTCTTAGCCTTTGTTACATACAATTTCGATTAGTTTAGGCTTGATATTAAATTCAAATAAAACATAGTTTAGTTTAGATTTAATTTTAGAATTTAACATGGACTTAGGTTAGTTTAGATTTTGATGATTAGAAGAAAAAATATTAGGTATGACCCTAGTTTAGAATTTAGGCTTAAGTTTCATTTTAATTAGAATAAATAAATATGACTATTTTAATTCATGCTTTTATTTGAATTGTCTTTGAATTCTAGTTAGTCATTTAATTTCAATATTTTTTGTATGTTGATTAATGTTGTTTTAGGTCTTCCCTTGGCTTTAGAATCAACTTATCTTCCTTAGGAAGTAAGTTGCATTCTATTAGTTCTAGGTGTTTTTTCCATTAGGTTTAGAAAACCCCACAAACCATAGGATATCCCATGTAAATAAATCAAATAAAAATTAGGGTGTGTCTTAGTTCCTATTAGATTTTCTCTTTTCCAACTTGAGTCATTCTTTCTTTCCTCATGAAGAAAATAATAAAACATCTAAGGATAAACCGAACAATCTTTTACGACACGAGACTTTGTTGCAGAGTGTTTATATGCGTCTTGTTTCGGGGCGAGGTGTAAATGCTTCCTGCGATGGATAGGTCTTAGTACAAGACAATTCACAAACAAATTCAAAACATTTCTTATAAAAGACAAAAAAACAAACAATAAGCGACTATCCTGCGGGAACTTCTCTTCTCATCTCACTCACTCACAACGCGAACTCGCGACGACTTGTCTTTCATGCAAGACGGTAAATGCACTCGTACCAGACGAGCCTGCAACACCTGAGCATAGACATACGCAGTTCCAACTATAAAAAACACAAACAAATAGTTCCCGCCTTAGTTAGGCGAACTACGTCGACTCTGATCCTCATTATCCCGATGAGGTACGTAGGCAGCGGGGTAGGGCCCGTTCGAGCACATTCTTTATTTTCCCTACATTTCCCCTTTTGTCCATTCTCTTATTCCAGTTTCTTTTCTCATTTCCATTTCCAATTTCCAGTTAGCGGTTTTATTCAGCAGCAGTTATTCTTCTCACCCTTTGAAACAAACAAGCAAGCGTGGATCCCGTCGGGTACGGCGGACGATATGGGGTACTAATACCTTCCCAGGTCGTAACCGACTCCCGAACTCAGACCTTTGGTTCGCAGTACCTTGTCCTTTCCTTCTTCCTCAGGTTTGTGCAACATTACCTTTCCCATTCTTTCGGGATAAAAATGTCTGGCTGGCGACTCAACCTTTTCCGCGCCACTTTCGCGTTTGTACTAGGATGAAAATCCCGGGAGCGACAACTGGCGACTCTGCTGGGGATTAACCTGATTCTTCTGGTTTCCCTTGTGGAGTCAATCCTAGCGCCTGTTTGGTTTTGTTTCTTTGGGTGTTTATCTGTTTGTTGTTGTGTGCTTTAGTTTAGCTTTACTGTTTTTATTTACAGTTCTTTACAGCTTTACTTTACCGCATTTATTTACCGCTTTCAGTATTTATTTTCACATGCATCATATGCTGGACTGTGATGGTTTTCATTTTTTCTGTAGGATGGGGTTACTGTGAGATGAGCTCGTAACCGGGGCTCGAGTGCACCCTAGAACTTAGAGTGGTTCCACTTTGGCTTCATGGCATCTTGCTATGTTGGTAGTAGTGAGTTCCACACCTTGACTTGCGACCTTCTCGGGAATGTATGGATACCGGAATCTTTCTGGGTTAATACGCTACCTTGATAGTTATGTGCAGTCAAGGGACCGATCATTGAGAACCTTTGTGGAAACATCCCTCTCCAGTGATGACAGTGGCAGACCACATTTGTTGGCAAACCCACTCGCATCCGAGGGCCCACTAGGAACTCGCATAGGATGGTCTAGTTCTCTCATAGGAATCCGGTCAAGGCAAACTGTTCGTATGACGATAGTATTGTACCCTTCGGGATGAATGTACTATTATTTCTCGATTCAGTGCTTGAAGCTGGAGACTTGTGAGGGATGCTTGTTTTTTCCGGACTCAACTGAGGCCTCCCTAAGTAGTACATAATGCCAAACTGATTCCCTGATTTGGTCATGAGCCATTTCTCGGAAATGTTGAACGTATTATTGCTATTCGGCTTTGAGAGTCCATGATGTTGACCCGAGTAGCACACCCGTGAGATTGGGAGGGGTTTACAGGTTTGCAGGAACCCTAATACCTTCAGCATACCCACTTTGCCTTTGGTTCAGTTTTGTGATCTGGATTTCTGGTTTTAAGATACGGATTCCGGATCAGGGGGATGGTTATTATGATATCTGGATTTTGAGACCTTGCACCGACACCTGATTATGTGATTGGCACATCACAGACCCTTCACTAATCACATGTCTGTTGCATACATAACATCATGGCATTTTATCATACATGTTCGGTTATTTCCAAATATCCCATGTTTGAACCATGTCATTATATGTTCCTACTTCCAAACTAGAATCAAAGCAGGTGGATCCCTTGGAAATAATCGAATATGGCATTTGCATGCATCCTTACTCTCATTACAGGTGTCCGGGGACAAATTCTCATCCTGACTCGTTTACTCTCCAGAATGGCCAATTTGAATCACAGTCATCAAGAGATGGATATGGAACAATGTCGAGCAGAAATAATTGAAATGAAAATCCGAATGGATCAACTTTCAGAGGACATGCAGACCTTGTGCCATGACCACACGCTATTGATAGAGAAAGTTTACCAACTGAAGAAACAAGAGAACCAGACCAGGGAAGCTCCAAAGTTCCAAGAAGGGCACCATCTCCCCTTTATTGCTGCCGAAGTGGGTGGTCATCCCAGTTCAGTGATTTTGTTCCAAGATCATGAAGCATTTCGCGGAAATTCTCCTCAACTTTGGGATCCTAAGCCTCCCAATTTGCAGACTCTTCCAGTTCATCAAAGGGAAGATAAAGGCAAAAGCCGCAGACAAATGCCAAAGACGTCTGAAGCCAAGTTTGATTTGATCCCGGTGTCATATGCACAGTTGCTTTTTTGTTTGCTCGAGCTTAATCTGGTTGTGTCGCACCTCGAAAAATACGACCTCGCGATAAAAATATACCGCGGATAAAAATTTAAAACAACAGAGTCAACACCGAACTTATTTTATTCCAATTAAGGAAAGGGAAAATATCGAGAAACCCTTTTTTTTTAAAAATGATGGATAGAACAAGGTCTTTGAAACCAGATTCTAGGTTCGGGAGTCGATTCCGTAAGGGGAAGGTATTAGCACCCCTTACGTCCGTTGTACTCAACGGGAACCTCTTAGTCTAACTTGCGATCTAGTGCTGACTTATGCTTTCTGTTTTCTTCGAATAATAAAATAAATGCGAAAGATTCTAATATAAGGTTAATAGGAGAAATGGGTTATTTTGTTCCTAGGGTGCTCGACAAGGAGTAAGATCAGTGTGCCTATGTATTCCCTTGTGCAATGGGAAAGTCAGAGCTTCGTAGTTCGTGGTACTAAGGTTGATTGGTTTGTTTTAATGAACAGTTATTTAAATCGCATTCTACTGTTAAGCGTTGGCGTGTCTGCTCACGATAGGAGGCTGAAGCGCTAGCTTGTTTGAGATAGAAAGGATTTAAATAATGTTCGCTTAAAAGATGTTTGAGTCGATTGGTGTTTTTAAGAATGAAAGGGTAAATAAATTGCGTCTTGAGGGGCGGGCCTCAAGAGAATTTATTCGAGAATTCGAGGAATGCGAGACTCCAGAATTCAATTCTTTCATTATTTAATATGTGAATTAAAAAATTAACTACGGAAAATCGAATGAACGACGTCCCGCGGGGCGAGCCTCGGGAGTGTTCATTCAAGAATTCGAGGAATGCGAGATTCCAGAATTCAGTTTATCCGTTATTTTGATTATGAAAAATATTCGAATTGTCGAGTTCGGAAAAAAAGATGGCGAGGCACGATGCTCGACTTACATGGTTCGCGATTCAATTTAAGCGATAAAAAGAAAAAATTAGAATTTAAATTAAATTGCAACAAGTAGAATAAATATATATGAATAATCAAATTAAATTGTATTTTATAGAATATTAAATAAATGAAATAATCTAATAGAATAAGAGTTAAATGAAATTTATTTTTATTGAAATTGAATTACATAATTAATAAAATAGGAGGCCTCATAATAATTAAATTTTCCGATTAAAAGTATCGGAAACAATTTAATTTGTTTTAATATCATTGGCCCTTAATAAAGTTAAATTGAAATCAAAAAGAAATAATAATATAAAAAAGAAACTAAATCATCTAATTTAAAAAAAAGATATAGAGTTTTTTTTAAAATATGAATAAGAACAATGGAATTTAAAACTATTTTAAATAAGAAATACATTATAACAATTTAAACTAAGAGAGACTTTTTCTCAAAATAAAAACAAACAGCATCTAAAAACAAGGCAAAATTTGCCATAAGAAACTGGGTGTGTGTTTAGTGAAATTTGGATGCCTCAGATGGGTCAAGCCCATTAATAATCAACCCTAATTCTTAAACAAAAGAAAATAATAAGGATTTAAAATAAAACAAAAATAAATAAATGCATCAGTAACATAAACACGATAAATCAAAAGAGATATTAAGAACTTCATCACTCTTTCCTCTTCCAAACGAACGATTCAAAAAAGAAATACCCACCCTTTTCGGAAGAACTCGGCCGCTGAGATTCAACCACAACAGGCTTTGCTTGCCGATTTTGGGAGTTTGACGGTTGCTTCGTGCGACGTCGAAGGTGGCGGTGATGTTTGTCGCTCCCAAAGATTTGCATCCAGGTACAAGCGCGAGCGGTTGGCGAAAAGAACAATGAGAGCACACAGCCGTGAACTCACTGGAGATGAATAGAGTCGCCAGCTAGGCATTTTTATCCCGGAGGAAAGGCAATGCTGCATAGACCTAGAAAAAGATGGATAAGACGGTTGCGAACCAGAGAGACTGAGAAAGGGGGTTGGTTACAACCTGGGAAGGTATTAGCACCCAGATTGTCCGTCGTACTCGACGGGATCCACGCTTAAAAGATTTGTGTTTTAAAGGGGTAGTGTCAGTGCAATTCGTGTATAAAAGAGCTGGAAAAAAGATGTACAGGTGTCAGTGTAAGAGAAGTGAAGTGTAATATATACAGTGTCAGTGTAAGAACAGAGATGAAATGCTCATGATAATGAGGCTAAAGAATAAGGCTGGAGGAGGGGGAATATACAGAGACTTTTGTTCGATAACTGTTAAGTTATGCCTACGTATCCTCTCGTGCAATGAGGAAGTCAGAACACCGTAGTTCGACCCAAAGAGACTGAAAGATGAATTGACTTGTGAACTGCTTGCTTGTCAATGCTCAAGTGTATGACCTGTCTGGCTCAGGTGCAAACTGTCTTGCATTAGACGGAAGAAGCAAGTTCTCGTTTATGAGTGAATGAGATGAGAAAAGAATCCCGAAGGAGACGATTATTGTTTGTTTTTTATGTTTTCAGTCTTTTATTGCCTTTTGAAGTTTGTCATAAGTTAATGAGCTTAAGTCTAAACCAATGGATTTAGTAAGCTCATCACATCTTCCCTCTGATTAGGGGTAATGAGAATACCTTAAGTGTGAAGTCAGCTTCTCACACTTAATCACCTTTGATGCAGGATTAAGATCATTAACCTACTTGTGATTATTTAGATGTTTTTGGTGTTTTTGTTTAGTGTTAAGTAATGAGATTAAGCCATAATCAAGGATTAAACAGACTCATTACACCATCCTAATAGAAGGATAATAGATGAGAATGTTTAAGCTGAGGAAAGCTCCTCAACTTAATCCATGATTAGGGATTAAACTCATGACAAAACAAAGCCTTTATTAAGTGGATTTTAGTTAATGATAAGATGATGAAGTGATTTTTATGGTTTGTAAGACAACTTGAGGGGGACTTGTCCATTAACACTAGGGTTAGTCCTTCTTAACCACTTAAGGAAGAATTAGAACCCTAATGCAAGGCCCAAGTTACAAGTGTGATGTCTTGATATTTATTAAATGAATTGATTAAGAGATTTAAACAAACAAAGGGTTTAACACTTAGGATTAAAGTTATACACTCCATCCTAAGAGAAGGATGCAGGCATAACCCTAATCACAAAGTCTTAAAGCCTTTAGGGTTTAGTCCCTGATTATGAGGTGAGAAGAGAGGACTCAAAGAGAGACACAAAGGTAAAAACTAGGAGGGGGACTAATCAAAACCCTAATTCATTGTCATGCTTGGTTGTTCCTAAGGTTTGTGAGGTTTACAAGAACAATCTTCAAAGGAGCCACCAGGAAGCAGATGAACAAGATCAAGAGAAGCAAAGTGACTTGCTTCATTCAAGAAGTCAAGTCACTTGAAGAAAGAAAGTGGGAAGAACAAGAATGAGCAAGCTCAAACTCAAGCACATATAGAAATGCAGCAATGGATGCAAGAGAGATGAAAAGAAAAGTTATGAGAAGTGAAGGCAAATTCACTTCTCAAGTTTACTTACCACCTGAAATGTTAGAAAGAAATGCAATGCAATGCTAGATGGGATGAAATGGTATGATGCTAGACCAAACCAGAAGCATATTGAGGATGATTATGATGTTATGAGGTGCTGCAAACATGAGGCAAGGCATGGGGATGTTCATACAAGATTATGAATGCAAATGATGCAAGTTAAGGAGCATGAATGAACATGAAAAGTTATGAATCATACAAGACAAATGACATGGCAAATATGTAATGCAATGATCAAACATGCTTTCTATATGTCTTAAGATGTCAAATGGATCACAAGAATGCACAAAATGCAAAGACAAGTCATGTTATGCAAGAGAATGCAAGAAGGATGCAAGAGAAGGCCCAAATTAGGGTTCATGGGTCAAACATCAAACCAAAATCCAAAACAGAAACAAACCTTGATACAAAAAATGGAAAATGCCACCCAAAGAAACCCTAAACCTATACTAAACCACTGCCCAAAGGGGAACTCTCAACTCTCAACCAATCTCAAGATATGAATTTTACAAGTTATTAGGGTTTTTTAGGGTTCTTAACAAAAGAAATACCAAACAATTAGAAAATGGAGAAACAAATCATGGCCATTTTACCCTAGAAACTACATGCCAAACACAAAACAATGCAAGAAGAATCAATGTCTCAACCTTCTCCAATAGGCAGAAATGAATTTTTGAATCCATGATCAAAATAATGCATAAAAAATGATTTAATTCAATGAAAAATTCTTAAAATGCATCAAGATCAAAAAAGAAATTTGGTTTGAAGGTTGGACAATGTTTCTAAATGTCTTAGAACATTTCATGAATTTTTTTGTAATTTTTAAATACCTAAAAGTATTTTTAATAAATTAATTTCCATTAATCAATTAAAAATAATCTTTTAAATATTTAAAAATACTTTTTAAAATGATAAAAATAAAATAAAAATATTTTTGGGTCTTAAAAATTAATAAAACTTTTAAGAAAAAGTTTCATAATTTTTAAGATATTTTTGCCATTTTAAAATAATTATACAAGTTAATTGAAATAAAAATGAATTAAAATCAAATAAAATAGGAAGTAATCAGGATGGATGGATGAGATTGATTCTGAGTTTAAATTGGTTGACTGCGCGCGTCATCCAAGGGTCCAGGTTGACTCTGATTAAATTAGTTAAATTATGGATTAATTAGGCTAACACGTGGATTAGGGCTAAGCAAGCTGATCTGGGCCATCCAAAAGAGAGGGAAGTCAACAGGTCAAAGGCCATCTACGGCTCAAATTCAAACTGAAGTTAATGACGCAATTAGGGCATAATCACTCTCAGGTGGCCGGAGAAGACCTCCGGTCGTCTTCTCCGGCCAGCACCTCACCTGAAAAATCCCCAAACCCCTCAAATCGTATCAAAAATGAAAACTAAGAACATAGAAATGATCTCCATCCTCTCACGAATCAAACCCCTCTCTCAAAACACATTTCTTCTTCCTAAACAAGCTGAATCGAAAGAAATAAAAACTAGGGCACGCAAGCTTCAGAGACAAATTAAATACTCAAATCAAAGCCATTTCAAAAACTAAGAACATCAGGATGATCAGTGAATCACATAGAACAAGTTTGTAACAAGAAAAATGATTTCTGGAAAAATAATTTTCGAGCTACCTGAGATTTGGAGCTTTCAATTTGAGGACTTTCTGGCCACTTCTCCTTGTGCAATCCACTCCACTTGGTCCACAGAAGATGCTTGAATGCTCAAAAGGAGTTTAAGTTGGCTGGATAATGAGATTCGAAAGCTCCTGCTCAAGCTTGGTCAGAAATGGCAATGGAGTTTCTGGCACTTTCAGGTCATGGTGAGGGGTTGTTTGTGATCCTGAGGATGAATGGAGAAGGTCTGTGGTGTTTGTTTGTGTGTTTTTGAGCTATGGTGAGAGTTTCGAATGAAACTGCAAAATGAAGTGAGAAATGGCAGTGAGATGTTCAGGCTGTTTCAGGCTTGTGTTCTTGGTGCTTTGCGGTCTATGGAACAAGGTGAGTTGAATGGTGAAAATGGTTGAAGTGTTTTCAGGCTGTGGAGGCAGATTCGAAGCAAGTTGCAATGTGGTGTGTTTTTGTGGATGTGATTGTGTGAATGGTTTCAGCCTTGCTTAGTACATGGAATGGCTTGCAAAATGATATGTTATTTTAATCCAAGTGGCCAGAGGATGTGACATGGCCTGTGGTGATTGGGATGTTTACTTTTGCATAAAGTCCACCTTTTGTGTAAGTAAGGCATGGCTTGACTCTAGGCAAGTACAATGGGCATGGGCTGCGCAGCATGATGAGTGTGTGAGGCTAGCTTGATTCAAGGACCAATGCAGCAAGTTGGTGAAGAGAAATGAGTGGTTTTGCAACTTGGTTACTTTTTGCCTTTTCATGAAAATCTCTCATTACACAAACCATAAACATGTGAACCTTGGTCCAATTCTGATTTTTGTGACTTAGAGAATGTTTGTGTAATGGTTTGAAATGAACTAAAGGTCACAATTGGCTTTGGTTCAAGACTTTGCAAAATTCTCACTTAGGGCATGCCTTGAAAATCAATGATTTTAGCCAACTTTGCATTGCCATAACTTTTGATTCAAGAAGAGTTTGATCATGTTCTTGTACTTTTTGAAAAGGGAAAAATGAGATCTACAACTTTCATGACCAAAGTTTTTCCATTTGAAGCATTTTTGGATCAAGAATCATGGCTTGAAAAATGACCTAAAATGATGCATTCTTGAAAAGTCAACTATGCCCAAAAAGTCAACATTTGCAAAAAACCTAAATTCTTGATTTCTATGAACTTCAACCTTCTTCCATGATCAAATAAAGATCATATACACTCAAAATGATGAAGATCACCCATTGGTTGGGTCATTGGGGGCCTCAGATGCCCTGATTTTACACTGACTTGTCTGAAAAGTCAACTCTTGATCAGATGACTTCCCCATGGAATTTCTTCATGAAAATTGATATGCATACTCCCTATACCATATAGAGACCAATGGAAACAAGAATGACCAAAAAATTTGGAGTTATGGCCTCTGAAACCAAAACCCTAATTTTAGGTCAACTGTGCAGTTCATCCTGGCTCTGCATCCACTCAAACCCTAGTTCTTGTGATTCCTCTGCAATTTTGGCTTTGAGGAGATGGAATATGACATAAGAACACACATGGACCCCTTTGAGTTGATTAGTGGCCTTTGGAATGGCTCAAGATGCTTTGGGATTGCTCAGATCACAAACCCTAGGTGCAGATGCCCTAGAAACTATGCAGTGAATCAAAAATGAGATGTGAGATGATATGTTTGTGTTTATGCATATGAGGATGATCACAAGCCATGGTGTGAATGGGTGAGGGCAAATTTGGGGTGTTTACAGCTGCCCCTATTCAAACATGAGTTAGCTGTGCAGGATGTAAGCAACGGCTTAACAGGCAAACAAGATAACTTGTGGTTGAATATCAAAGACAGTCCAAAATTTGCACTCACAAAATGAAGAAGAAAAGGGATATAGATTGTACAAGAAAAATAAAGTATATTGTAAAGTGTGGGCGACGGAGGACGACCGTCGAGCAGAGGACGACTGCTGGGTAAATAGCAATGACGGGGACGGCCGACATGCTGGGAAAGTGTAGGAAATAAAACAATGACGGGGACGGCCGACATGCTGGGGATAAAAGGTAAAGCTAAGACGGGGACGGCCGACTAGCTGGGAAAAAGGTAAAGCTAAGACGGGGACGGCCGACTAGCTGGGAAAAATAAAATATCATGATGGGGACGGCCATCAAGATAAAGTTGTAGCATTCTCTGGGGGTTAATGAAACATGACGGGGACGGCCATCAAGTTCATAAAGCAAAGTAACCGACGATGGGGACGGCCATCGGGTTAAAAGGAAAAGGGACCACGACGGGGACGGCCATCGGGTTAAAGAATAAATGAAATAAACAGATGATGGGGTACGGCCATCAAAGGTGAAGGACAATCACCTAGCAGGGGACGGCTGCTCTGTTGGGAATAAAAGAAATATGATGGGGACGGCCATCAAAGGTGGAGGACGACCACCTGGCAGGGTACGGCTGCCGAAAATATCGCGACATAGGACGAATGCCGGATAGAAAAGGTCAACGATGGGGACGGCCATCGGATGAGCATGATGGAGGACGACCATCAAGAAGTGGAAGACGACCACTCAGCAGGGGACGGCTGCTCTCAAGGTTTATCATAACACAGGACGAGTGTTAGATAACCAAAAATCAACAATGGGGACGACCATTGGATAAAGTGATGAAGGACGATCATCAAGAGGTGGAGGACGACCACCTAGCAGGGGACGGCTGCTAAATATCAACGATGGGGACGGCCATCGGATGAGCACGATGGAGGACGACCATCAAGAAGTGGAGGACGACCACTTAGCAGGGTACGGCTGCTCTCAAGGTTTATCATAACACAGGACGAGTGTTAGATAAAAAAGGAAATTTGCTTTGTTGGCGATCTACTGGGGAACAGTAAACACGGACGAGCGTTTACATCCAAGAAACAAAAGGTATAAGTGTTTGGTATTGTATAGATTAAAGATGCGGACGAGCATCCTTAAGGCTATGATACGGACGGGTATCATGTAGAAACAAACTGACACATGTTCAGAGATGATGATACGGACGAATATCAACGGGTTAACAAGGAACACGGACGAGTGTTGAATCTGAAGGGGCTCTTCTGGGGAATAGTAGACACAGACGAGTATCTATGTTCAAGAAGACACAAGTGTTTGACACAGTGTATGGATTAAAGATGCGGACGAGCATCCTTAAGACTTATGATACGGACGAGCATCATGCAGGAACAAACACTAGACGCAATGTTCTGAGATGATGGTACGGACGAGTACCAACTGGTTAACAAAGAACAAGGACTACTGTCGAATCTGTGGGGATATGAGTGATGATGTATACAAGATACGGGCGAGTATCTGTATAAGTGTACCAAGGAGTAGTGAGTATATATAATGTATAGATGAGCGTTTATCTGCTGGGGAGAGTGACACGGACGAGTGTCAAAAAGAAAAGTAAAATATTAACAAGTGTATGGGTGATAAAGGTGTAAGCGACTGCGCTGGGGATATGACACGGACGGGTGTCAAGAAAATGTATATATAAGTATATGTGTGGGTGCAAAGAGGATGTCTTTGGCTTTCTGCTGGTAATATGACACGGACGGGTGTCATGAAGTATTTGTAATACGGGTGATTTTGTTTGTAGAGTGTATTCAGGCAACCTTACTGGGGAGTGATGACACGGACGGGTGCCAAAAGGTGTACATACTGGTGTTTGTGATTTGTGAGGCAACTGCTTTTGCTGGGACTCTGGTGGGAGTTTTTCTGTACAATGATGATGAACGGTTATTATTCACAAGCGCTAATTCATAACATGGCTTATGATTATGCTATATGTTTGATTTTTGCCGTAATGCTCCGTATTAGACGGAATGCTAAGCTCTGAGGGGATAGTATGATGCAAATGCCATGATTATGCAAAGATACCACACTGGGATTCGGATCCCGTCACTGCGAAGATCTCTGGTCGATCTGTTGGAAGCGGACCTCCCAGCTGGGGATGAGATCATTGGTAGATCCAATGATGTATCTGTTTGGGGATACAGGTCATTAATAGACCTATCCTTATAAATGAGAGGCCCAGCTGGGGTTTGTAGAAGCTTTCTTCACTCTGTTGTGATCTCTTCATGCGTTGCTCTTCTGGATAGAGGCTGGAACTCTGTGGGGAGATGGTTCCCTGACTTCTGTATTCAGCTGAGGATGACATGGCAACTCGGCTGGGGAATTGTGAGAGGCAACTCAGCTGGGGAGAGCAACAAGCGGCAAATCAGCTGGGGAGAGCAACAAGCGGCAACTCAGCTGGGGATAGAGCATTTCAGATGCTGAGATTGAGTGTATGTTGATTTGGCAACTTTGCTGGGGAAGTGGGCACCTTCCAGTGCCACGTGGAAGATAGACCGAGTTGATAATGATTTGCCAGCTTGCTGAAACGTAACTTGCATGCCCCAGGTTGCGTTCTGGATACCTGCAATCCTGCAAAGATAAGGAAACGCACAAAAGGTCCCGAGGTATCCTTCACTGAATTTCGTCAAAGGAGTTAGGCATTCTCACGAGTAAGTATATTCCCTGCAAGCATGTGTTTTATTATTATTACTTTTGGGAGAAAAGCATCTGTACTTATGCAACTAGTTTTTTAGAGACATCAGACATCCTTTGTAAATAAAAATGTACAAGACGAAACATGAATGAAAAATCTGATTTTATTAATTCATATGCCCTGAATTGGCGAGATATAGTCAAAGAAACAAATCCCCTGAAATGAGGAGATTGTTACAAATTGAGAAACAAAATGCTGGCAGTGTTGGCGACGCTTTGAGGAGCTTCCTCTCCTGCTATGACTCGTATGACAATGACGTTCTTCTCGTCTTGCTTTCTGAAGAAAGTTGATTCTGATTGAAGCTTGATTCCGTCGAAGCTTTCTAAGTTGTAAGCGATACAGACGAATTCAGAATGCAGTTGTTCGCTTATTCCCTTATTTTGCATGGATCGCCCTTTCGGGTTTTCAATCCATCGGGATACCCATTTTTGCCTGAGTTGTCCAATGCGGCTTTTCAACTCAGCGGGTGTACATTTTTTTCATTTATTTCCCTTATTTTTGCCCGAGTCTTTTATTCTGTTTTTGACTCGCCGGGATGCCCTATTTTTGCCTGGACTTACATTCTGTTTTTATGTCCAGCGGGTCATTTTATGCGAAGTATTTTTTAACTGCATCTGAATTCACAGGGGACGGGAAATCTTCACCATCCATGGTGCTGAGCATCAGCGCTCCACCAGAGAAAACTTTCTTTACAACGAATGGTCCTTCATAATTTGGAGTCCATTTTCCCCTGTGGTCTGTATGAGGAGGGAGGATCCTTTTCAACACAAGATCCCCTACTTGGTACTCTCGATGCCTGACTTTCTGATCAAAGGCTTTCTTCATTCTTTTCTGATATAACTGCCCATGACAAATTGCAGCCAATCTTTTCTCTTCAATCAGACTCAGTTGTTCGAATCGGGACCGAACCCATTCTGCTTCACTCAGTTTAACATCCATTAATACCCGTAACGAGGGTAGTTCAACTTCAACAGGTAGGACTGCTTCCATACCATATACAAGCTGATACGGTGTTGCCCCAGTGGATGTCCTGATTGACGTGCGGTACCCATGCAAGGCAAACGGTAGCATTTCATGCCAGTCTTTGTATGTGATTACCATCTTCTGCACAATCTTCTTAATATTCTTATTTGCTGCCTCAACAGCGCCGTTCATCTTTGGCCTGTAAGGAGAAGAATTGTGATGTTGGATCTTGAAGTCCCGGCACAGCTCTGCCATCATTTTGTTGTTTAGATTGGAACCATTATCAGTAATGATTCGCTCGGGCACTCCATACCGACAGATGATATCTCTCTTCAGAAATCTGGCTACCACTTGTCTTGTAACATTTGCATATGAGGCTGCTTCAACCCACTTGGTGAAATAATCAATGGCGACCAGGATGAATCTGTGGCCATTTGAAGCAGTTGGCTCAATCTTGCCAATCATATCAATGCCCCACAAAGCAAAGGGCCATGGTGAAGACATGATGTTCAAAGGATTGGGAGGCACATGCACCTTATCTGCGTAGATCTGGCACTTATGACATTTTCTGGCGTAAGCACAACAGTCTGCATCCATTGTGATCCAGTAATAGCCTGATCTTAGCAACTTCTTAGCCATGGCATGCCCTCCGGCATGGGTACCAAAGGATCCTTCGTGCACTTCGTGCATCAACAAATCTGCTTCCGTCTTGTCAACACATCTGAGGAGTACCATGTCAAAGTTCCTTTTGTATAAAGATCCATCAGTGTTCAAAAAGAAACTTCCAGCAAGCCTTCTCAAAGTCTTCTTATCATTGGAAGATGCCCCAGGTGGGTATGTTTGATCCTCCAAGAAGCACTTAATGTCATGGAACCAAGGCTTATCATCTTTGACAACATCTACTGCAAATACATATGCTGGTCTATCAAGTCTGGACACTGAAATCTGAGGTACAAAGTTGGCCGTTTGAACTTTGATCATTGATGAAATGGTAGCCAGAGCATCTGCAAACTGATTCTCGTCTCGAGGGATATACTCAAGCTTGACTGTTGTAAAGAAAGTCAGTAACCTCCTTGTATAATCCCTGTATGGTATCAGATGATCCTGGTGGGTGTACCATTTTCCATTGGTTTGATTGACTACCAAAGCTGAATCTCCGAATACGGTCAATGTCTTGATCCTGAGGTCAATGGCTTCCTCAAGACCCATAATGCAAGCTTCGTATTCAGCTTCGTTGTTAGTGCAGTTGAAAGTGAGTTTTGCCGAGAAAGGCATGTGAACTCCTTTGGGTGTAATGAGTACTGCACCAACACTGCGACCATTCATGTTAACAGCCCCATCAAACATCATAGTCCATTCTTCCTCCGGGTCAGGCCCTTCAGTGTGAATAGGCTCTTCATGATCTTTTGTTTTAATGAACATGATGTCCTCATCGGGGAAGTCAAACCTCATAGGCTGGTAGTCATCAATGGGTTGCTCAGCAAGATATTCAGACAATACACTGCCCTTGATGGCTTTTTGAGAGGTGTACTGGATGTCATATTCCGTGAGAATCATTTGCCATCTTGCGACCCGTCCGGTAAGAGCTGGCTTCTCGAAAATGTACTTAATTGGGTCCATTTTTGATATCAATAAAGTAGTGTGGGTCAACATATACTGTCTCAGTCGGCGAGCAGCCCACGCTAAAGCACAGCAAGTTTTCTCGAGCAGTGAATAACGCTGTTCACAGTCGGTAAACTTTTTGCTTAGGTAGTATATTGCATACTCTTTTCGACCAGACTCGTCATGCTGGCCCAGCACACACCCCATTGACTCTTCTAATACTGTCAAGTACATAATCAAAGGTCTTCCTTCAACTGGCGGCATGAGGATTGGAGGTTCTTGTAAGTACTCTTTGATCTTGTCAAAAGCCTTCTGGCAATCTTCGTTCCACCTGACCGTTTGCTCCTTTCTTAACAGCTTGAACAAGGGTTCGCAGGTTGCTGTAAGGTGAGATATGAACCTTGAAATGTAGTTCAATCGACCTAAGAACCCTCGAACTTCTTTCTCAGTTTTCGGTGCAGGCATCTCTTGAATAGCCTTGACCTTATCAGGGTCAACCTCAATCCCTTTCTCGCTTACAATAAAGCCCAGCAGCTTACCGGATCGCACCCCGAATGTGCATTTGTTGGGGTTCAACTTTAGTTGGTACTTCCTCAGGCGCTTGAACAACTTCAGCAGATTTACCAGGTGTTCTTCCTCTGTAAGGGACTTGGCAATCATATCATCCACATAACACTCGATTTCCTTGTGGATCATATCGTGGAATAATGTCACCATAGCCCGTTGATATGTGGCACCAGCATTCTTCAGTCCGAATGGCATCACTTTGTAACAGAACGTGCCCCAAGGTGTGATGAATGTTGTCTTCTCCATGTCTTCAGGTGACATCTTGATCTGATTATATCCTGAAAATCCATCCATGAAGGAGAATACCGAGAACTGAGCCGTGTTATCCACCAATACGTCAATGTGAGGTAATGGGAAGTCATCTTTCGGGCTGGCTCTGTTCAGATCCCGGTAATCAACACACATTCTAACTTTTCCGTCCTTCTTAGGCACAGGTACTATGTTAGCAACCCATGGCGGATAACTAGTCACAGCAAGGAACCCGGCGTCCCATTGCTTTTGTACCTCTTCCTTAATTTTCATAGCCATGTCTGGGCGAGTTCGGCGCAGCTTCTGTTTCACTGGTGGGCATTCTTCCCTCAAAGGCAGCTTGTGCACAACTATATCGGTGTCCAACCCTGGCATGTCTTGATACGACCAAGCAAACACATCAACATACTCCTGAAGCAGATCTACCAGTTTCCTCTTCACTGAGTCTTGCAGGCAGGCCCCGATTTTAACTTCTTTCACGTCTTCGTCAGTACCAAGATTAATCACTTCAATCTCCTCCTGATGAGGAGTAATAACCTTTTCCTCCTGTCTCAACAACCTGGCTAGCTCTTCAGGAAGCTCATATTCTTCATCAACCCCTTCATCAGCTTGATTGATCGGATTGTCAAAGTCATACGATGTCATAGCCGTGCTGTTGTCGGTGCTGTCAGGAAGGCACTCTCTGCAAGGGTTAAGTTTGTTCATTTTAGTGATTGATTTTAATCTTGCTTTAGAAAAAAGTGAGATGAAGTTATCATTTTGAAAACACCGCCATTTATTTTTGTACAAAAAGAAAAATGGAAAAACAGTGAACAGAAAAGAAAAAGACTCGTTTGCAAAAAGATGTCTGATATTTTATTAATTTAATCTTGTTTGCACAAAAGTACAGATGGCCCTGATTACAAAATGAGTCTTGTCATCTTGGGCAAGATGCAAGACTTTGATGCATGCTATAAAAAAATACAGGAAATAATAATTACTCTGCATGAGTAACTCTTATAATTTCCTGGGAAGACCAGTTCGAGACACTGCTCCCCGGGATCTTTGGACGAATCCAATTCTCCAGATTGCGCTCCTCTTCCAGCTCGTCTTCCAGACAGTTGATAGCATCGGGGGTGAGCATCCCCCCACTGACAAAACCAGGCTCTGCAGCAGCCTTTGCTTGATGTTGAGTCGGTTTGTAACCCAACCCAAACTTGTCCTTCTTCTCCTCCACAGCTAAAACCTTGCCCCAGCCTAGGGCAGTTCCTTCTTCAACAACCTTCCGGGCTTGTTGGTAAGACGACATTGGAGTACCAGATACAGCAGATGCCTCATTCACATTCAAAGCTTCAAACCCCTGGCTCATTGTTTCATGGATCTCCCCATCCATTTCAATGTACTTATAGGTTGCCAGGTGGCTGACAAAAATGTCCTCCTCTCCACAGATTGTGACAACTTGGCCTTCCCACTCAAATTTTAACTTTTGGTGAAGGGTAGACGTTATTGCGCCGGCGGCGTGAATCCAGGGTCTACCCAACAAACAGTTGTAGGCGGGCTGAATGTCCATCACATAAAAGATAGTTTTAAAGGTCTGCGGGCCAATTGTCACGGGCAGCTCAATCTCTCCCAGAACCGATCTCTTCGAACCATCAAAGGCTCGTACCACCAGGTTGCTGGGTCTCAATGCCAATCCATCATATTCTAACTTCACCAGAGCCTTCTTTGGTAAGACATTCAGGGAAGATCCTGTGTCCACCAGCACATGAGAAAGGACATCTCCTTTGCATTCCATGGTTATGTGCAAGGCTTTGTTGTGGTTGCGGCCATCCACTGTCAAGTCAGAATTGGTAAACCCTAGCCCATTGCTAGCAGTAACATTCCCAACCACGGTTTCCAACTGGTTGACGGTAATCTCCTCAGGCACGTAAGCTGCGTGCAAGACTTTAAGTAGTGCATTCCGATGGGCTTCAGAGCACATAAGCAGTGAGAGGATAGAGATTTTGGATGGCGTCTGGTGAAGTTGATCCACAATTTTGTAATCACTCTTTTTGATGATTCTCATAAACTCATCAACTTCTTGATCGAACGGTGTCTTCAAGGCTTCTTTAACAGTTTGATCTTCCTGCACAGGGCTCTTTCCTTTTGCCTTGGCAGCAGCTTCTGCTTCGACAGTAGGTCTTTGCATTGGTGGAGCAAAGAGACGTCCGCTTCGAGTGAAGCCTCCGCCTCCCCCCACATTGTCAATTTGTGGTGCAGGTGTTGATGTTTCAAGAGTGATTCTTTTTCCTTCGCAATACACGTCAGAGCCATAGTGCCAAGGGATGGCCCTGTTGCTCTCATATGGTACTGGTCCAGGCACCGTGACAGTGACTGGACTGATTGCTGCTGCTGAAGGGACTGTAATTGTCTGTGGATCATAAAAGATTGTAACTGGTGCTCTGGTGGGAGTGTAACACCCCAAATTTGCCCTCTTCTTGTTTAGCATCATTATCATATCATAATCATCACGAGCATACCATGTCCTTATCATTTTGCATAGAAAAATAAAGCATAACACTCACATGTTCTAGCATAAGGCATATGATCGATCATCTGGGAAAATCTGAACCTGCAAGTCAAAATCAAGAGCATGGTGATCTGGCAAGAAGCCCACAGGATCATTTTGTGCAAGCCTGGTATCATGTTCAGAGCCCTAGAAAGAGAAGATGGATCAAAATTTGTTTGAAACGGTTGGTGCAGGCCTATTTTTGAAGGTTCCCACCAAAGGGAGGGAAATTCAAATTTTTCATGCGTTAACCGGTTAACGCATATGGTTAACCGGTTAACGGCTGCGAAATTTGAATTTCCAGCAGCAATTTCAGCATGTGTGTTTTGACCCCATGTTCCAATTTTCTGATTTTTATTCATTTGAATTAATTTGAATTTGGGAGAAGGATCTAGAGCATTTATCCAAGCCTCATTCCAACCCTAAATCCAAATCACACTACCCAAACCATAATTTTGGATCCCAAACCAAAATTTTGGGCCCCAAACCTAAACCATACTTATTCCATTTCCTTCCAAACCAAAGGGGCTCTCACTCATTTTTCACTCTCATTTCTGAATTTTCATTCCTCTCACTCACAATTCTCTCACTTTTCTCTCCCAATTTTCCAAATCACTCAAAGTTCCTCTTTGAAGATCACACAACCTTGCCTTGAGGTGTGTAGATCTTGGAACTAAACCTCCATTCATAGCTTCTTTGCATCTTTTTGCTGGTTTTATTGGAGATTCAGATCTGGTTTGAGACCTAGAAGTGCTTTTGGATCCAAAATTCTGCATCAAGAGCTTGTTCTTGCATTTATTTTGCATGGAGTGTGGAGCTTAGCATCGGATCTTCAAAGTTTTGCGCGAGATCTACTGTTTTCAGCTCAATCAACAATTACCAAAGCATACCTCAGCTTTGTAGGTTGGTTAATTTCAGATCTAGCTCTGTTTTTAGCTTATTTGCATGCTTGTGCTTTAGATCCACCATGTGTTTGTGTATTTGATTGTGTTGTTTGATTTGATTGGTTGATTTGTATTCGGATCCGAATGTTATTGTTCATGAGCTTAATGATATGGATTAATGTGAATTGATCTAATTTTCCATGTGTAATTGATTGCTGGTCTGGTGCAAGCTTATTTGAATAAGCTGTTTTTGAGATGCTGTTTTCTGCAGGATTTGCTGCTGTTTTATCAGTGTTAACCGGTTAACGTATATGGTTAACCGGTTAACGCCCCTGTTTTGTGCGTATTTTGTGCAGGTTTGAGCTGGTTAACCGGTTAACGCATATGGTTAACCGGTTAACACTGGAGCAGAATGGTTTTTTAGTGTTGTTTTGAGCTTGTTTGATCCCTTTGCTTGTTCTAATGGCCTTGGATCATTGCATGATCATTAAGCATGATATTTTAGGGTGATTTGCTTGCTGGTTGATGTATGCTTTCATGTTTTCGACGCGTAAGTCGTGTACTTGCAATGCTTGGCATGTTTGTTTGTTTCTTGTTTACAAGAGCCTTTGAGCATGGCTAATTCCATGATTGTGTTGGTCAATTTGCTGGATTTTTGCTAACATTGCAGGGGCTATGGTAAGTGAGAGATGTGGGAATTGAGTTCCACATCTCCAATTCTCATCTTCCTCTTATGTTTATGTTACTAACCCTTTGTTGTTGGGCTTAGGCCTTTCTCATCTCTCCTTCTATCTTCTTCTTCTTCATTAGGATAGAGACCTCACTAACCCTTAGGGCATCCATGCATGTGAATACTTAGGATTATTTTAGTCCCCTTTTAGAATTTTTCCTTTAAGATCCTTTGGTGCTCTCTCTCTTCTCATCTTCAAACTTAATTCTAATTCATTTAATAAAGGTTGAGTACTTTCATGTGACATGAGACTTTGCTATGAGATGCTCACATGCGTTCCATTTCGGGGCGAGGTGTGAGTCATCACTCGTGGTGGATAGGTCTTAACATGAGTACCTCACAAAGAAAAGCTAAAAAACACTTCTTAATCAAAACCACAAAAACACTTAATAATGATAATATGTTAGTGTGCTTGAGCCTTCACTTGTGGGACTAGCTTTGGGGATTTCCTCCATAGATAGGTGTGCCTCTTGCGCATTCCATTTCGGGATGATGTGAGATGTACACATCCCATTGAGTAAGACTTAGGTACACTCACCTATGCAAACTTTCATTCATAAAAGCTTCTAAAAAACACCAAACAAACAATAAGCGTCTTTCCCTCGGGAATTCTTTTCTCATCTCCTTCGCTCCATACGCGAACTTGCTCCTACTTGTCATTTTGCAAGACGGTTACGCACTCGTCGTCCGAGCCTGCAACACCTGAGCAATGGCATAGGCAGTTCAAACCCTAATTCACAAGCAATTTCCTTTTAGTACCCCTAGTTAGGGGAACTACGGCGTCTCTGATCCTCATTATCCTGATGAGGTACGTAGGCAGCGGGGTAGGGCCCGTTCGAGCACAATCTTTATTTTCCCTACATTTTTCCTTTTGCTTTCTTATTCAGTTCTTTTCCCGTTCCAGTTTCTTTTCATATTCATTTCTTTGCTGCATTTTTCATGCCCTCATCCTTTGAAACAGTTTCTTTGCAAGCGTGGATCCCGTCGGGTACGGCGGACGATCTGGGTGCTAATACCTTCCCAGGTCGTAACCGACTCCCGAGCCCAGTCTCTTTGGTTCGCAGGACCTGTGTCCTTCCTCTTTCTTTCTTCTGGTTTGTGCAGCATTACCATTCCCTTTATTCGGGATAAAAATGCCTGGCTGGCGACTCTACCCTTTTTTCCGCGCCACTTTCGCGTTTGTACCAGGATGGAAATCCCGGGAGCGACAGCTTGGCGACTCTGCTGGGGATCGAACCCAGAGTCTCTGGTTCCCCTGTGAGTCTCTCCTAGCGCTTGTGTGTTGCTGTTTCATTGGGTGATGTTTGTTTGTTGTGGCTTGTTGTATTTTATTGTTGTTTGTTTACAGCTTTATTTACAGCTTTATTTACAGTCTTCAGTATTTATTTTCCGCATCATTTATATCATACTGGACTGTCTGGACTGGTTTTCTGTTTGGTGGGATGGGTGATACTGTTTCTGAGAGATAAGCCAAGTACCCGGCTTGAGTGCACCCTAGGATTAGAGTGGACATATTGTACTCGCATGTGGCATGATGAGTGGCGATGTGTTTCACGCCCAGATTGCGACTGTCTTGGAAATATCTTGTGTGGGGATTTCCTCCACTTCGGGATAGGACCTTGATGGTTATGTGCATCTGGGGACCGATCATTGAGAACCTTTGTGGAAACAACCCTCTCCAGTGGTGACAGTGGCAGACCACATTTTGTGGCAAACCCATTCGCACCCGAGGGTCCACTGGGAACTCGCATAGGATGGCCTGGTTCTCTTATAGGAACTCAGTCAAAGCATCTGGTCGTATGGCATTAGTACTGTATCCTACGGGCTGAATGTACTATTGTTTCTCGATTTCAGCGCTTGAAGCTGGGAACCTGTAAGGGATGCTTGTTTTTCCCGGACTCAGCTGAGGCCTCCCTGCGTAGTATATAATGCCTAACCGATTCCCTGACTTGGTCATGAGCCACTTCTCGGAAATGGTGAAAGTATTATTGCTATTCGGCTTTGAGAGTCCGTGATGTTTGACCCGGAGCACACCCGTGAGATTTGGGATGGGTTTACAGGTTTGCAGGAACACTTGACCTCATCATACCCTTGTTATCAGTGCAGTTCATGTTATGATGCAGTTACTTTGGTTCCGGAGTTCTGGTTTTCTGGTTCTGGTATTCGTGATACTATGGTCCTGAGATTTTCTTCAGAGGGTTGTGGTTATCAGAGAGGGTGACTCAGTGAACTTTTGGTTTGTCAGAGGGATCTTGTCAGTGGCCAGATTCCAGACAGTCTCAGATGACCATATGTCTTTGCATTTGCATCTGCATTGCATCATTGCATCATTAATCATTGTTTTGTTTTCATTCACAGGTTCATATTTCTTGCTTCCGGTTCCGGTATTCTCTTCAAAGATGGAAGATCCTCGCAAGCAGAATATTCACTTCAAGTTCTTTGATGTCAAGATTGGTTTGCTGAAGAAGATGGTAAAGCTGATTACGCCCAACCAGGTAGAGAGATTCAGAAAAGCTTATGGGAGTATTCTTGATGTGGTGATAGAGCTAAATCCTTCAGAGAGGAGTGCCATTCATACATTGCTTCAGTATTATGATCCTCAGCTCCGTTGCTTCACCTTTCCTGATTTTCAGTTGGGCCCTATGCTGGAGGAGTATGCTTTGATCCTGGGAGTGCCAATTCAAGATCAGGTTCCTTTCAACTCTGAGATGAGTAGACCAGCACCGGAGGCTATTGCTAAGGCTCTTTATTTGAGTCCTTCTACTGTGAAGTCTTTGACCATTATCAAAGGAGGTGTGTCTGGGTTTTCTTTGGAGGTTCTGGTAAAGAAGGCGGAAGAATTGGCTGTTGAAGAAGAATGGGATGCGGTCTGTGCTATCTTGGCTCTTTCTATCTATGGCACCATTTTGTTTGCTGATATGGAGAAGTTCATAGATATAAACGCCATACATCTCTTTTTACTGAAGAATCCTGTGCCTACCTTACTCGGGGATTTGTATTACTCGGTTCATTACAAGACTGAAAAGAAGAGGGGAGGTTTGGTTCGTTGCTGTGCTCCATTATTTCACATGTGGTTCATGAGGCATTTGCCTAGTACGGGAGTGTTTAGTGACCATAGTCTGATATGGGCTCAGAAGCTGGAAAAGTTGCTTGCCAAGGATGTTAGGTGGTTCACTCAGAGGCTGCAAGGTGCACGTTTCATTACCAGTTGCGGAAGTTATCATAGTGTGCCTTTGTTGGGAATAGCTGGAGGGATTAATTACAATCCAATCTTGTTAAGAAGACAATTAGGATACGCTTTGAGAGATGTGCCTGAAGATTTGAAGCTGACCCCCATTTTCTACTTTTCTGTGAAAGATAATATGCCCTTAGTGAGGAAGGTTGCGGGGGCTTGGAAAAGCATCAAAGGAGAAGGAATAGCTAGTTTCGGGAAGTGCAACAATCAGACGTTCCCAGGGTACGAAGCTTGGTTGAAAGACAGAGCCAGAAGAGTTTTGTTACCATTTTCAGCACCAGTTGCTGAGTCCATTGATACTGTGCCTTTAGAGGAATTCGAGAAGTTAGAAGCCCAGTTACATGCAGTTAGAGTTGAAAATACTGAGATGGTAAGCTTGTATTATCAAGCTAACAGGGCCAAGAAGGAAGCTGAGGAGAAGTTGCTGAAGATACAAACGACTTTGGAGGCTAAGGAGAAAGACTTTGCAGGAAAAGAAGCGCATTTCCGCAGGTTGGGGATGATGGAAGCCCAAAGAGAAGTTGAGCGCAAGAAGAAGTCAAAGACCCTTAGAGATGCTCGTCAGTCTATTGTCTGGCTGAAGGGACAAAGAGAGCAAGAGCTGAAGCAATATAAGGAAAAAGAGGAGTTCTTTGAGACTCAGATGGCTTACAAGAAAGAAGAGGTGGAGCAGGCCCACAAGATTCGCAGAGAGAAGACCCAACAGCTTGCAGACAGTCAACAAGCCCTCGAAGAAGCACTCAAAGAGATTGAAGACCTCAAGTTGATGGCAGGAGTCAAGAAGGTCAGGTCTGATGATGGAATTTCAGGATCCTCAGGCGGCGGTTATGCTTCTTAGTTTGTTTTCTTTGTATTTGGATTACCTACGGGCATGTTGTAGGAGTCCTAGTTGTTTGTTTATACTCTGTAAGAACTCGTACTCTATGAGGTATTCTGTTTTTATTGTGCCTAATGGGCTGATCTATGTTAAGGGGTTTCTCACTATTTCTTGGTTTGCTTGTTATTATGGTTTGAATGTGGTTTCCCGCAAAGGTTTCTGAAAGTCGAGGATCAGTACCCATCTGGTTTTCTTTGCTAAATACCGGAGCCGGGGCATAAGTGACTTGTGTTTGGAAACATAAACAACTGCATTGCATCCATATAACCTGTTTGTTGTTTTGCAGGTAGTGTCTCGGTTACTAACGTATTTTGTGTTTCAGGCACTATAGCTCCTCGAAAAGCTCGGGGGCAGCCAACAGTACACAGGTACCCAACCAAGGTTAACAGAGAGAGAGCCATGGATCAAATGCAGGCAGATTTGGCAGACCTAAGACAGAGAATGGATAATTTCATGACGTTAATGACCGGCATGGGGCAGAATCAAGAACGGCTACGAGAGTTGGTTGAGAATCAGAACAGAAACGCTGCTGCTGCTGCTAATGCTGATAATCATACCGGTGCGGGCGCACGTCAGGGTGGACCTCATGTTATACAACCAGGGGCGACCGTAGTCAATGACGGGATGCATAACATTCATGTGGACCACCAGGAGGACCAGTTCACTTTACTTGATGAGACCGAGGGTCAAGGGTTCGAAATGAACAAGAGGTTCGAAGAGATGGCCGAGCAAATCAAGGCTATTCAGTCCCAGAGTTCTTTGGGATTCGATATAACAGACTTGGGTTTGGTTCCAGGAGTCAGAATCCCGTACAAATTCAAGGTTCCTACTTTCGAGAAGTATAACGGTACTGCTTGCCCAAAGACCCATCTGCAATCATATGTGGGAAGAATCGCCGCTCATACAGACGATGAAAAACTGTGGATGTATTACTTTCAGGACAGCTTGGTGGGAGCTTCCCTTGAGTGGTACATGAAGCTCAGCAGGGTCAATGTTAAGAGCTGGAAAGATCTCGCTGAGGCCTTCGTGAAGCAGTACCAGTACAACATGGATATGGCTCCGAATCGCACCCAGTTGCAACATATGGCTCAGACAGCAAAAGAAGGCTTTAAAGAATACGCCCAGAGGTGGCGTCAGCTAGCTGCTAGGGTGCAGCCACCCTTGTTAGAGAATGAGATGGCCGATATGTTTATGGGTACCCTCCAGGGGGTATTTCTTGAGAGATTGGCATCAAGTTCTGCTACAAAGTTCAACGATATTGTCATTGCGGGAGAAAGGGTCGAAACGCTGTTGAAAATGGGGAAGATACAAGACCCAGGTGCTAGTAGCTCAAATGGAGCGAGGAAAGCTTTTAGCGGACCTCCAAGAAGACGAGAAGGTGAGACCAATGCTGTATTCGGCCGAAGCCATGGTCGTGGGTACAGAAGACCTTATGAACATGTGGCTGCTGTCACTATTCCTGCAGCTCCCGTACAACAGATGCCACCTCCACCACAACAACAACAACCCAGAGCCAACTACCAGCAAAGACCTTATCAGCCGAGGCAGACTCGTCC
The DNA here is from genome assembly GCA_963966055.1 of Lathyrus aphaca. Classification (NCBI taxonomy): domain Eukaryota; kingdom Viridiplantae; phylum Streptophyta; class Magnoliopsida; order Fabales; family Fabaceae; genus Lathyrus; species Lathyrus aphaca. The sequence goes on from OZ014520.1 coordinate 185,925,542, forward strand.
TGCTAACAGGGTGATTGAAGCTATTCCGATGACATATGCTGCCTTGTTGCCGAGACTATTAGACTTGAACCTTATTCAATTAAGGACTTTGGCACCACCACCTCCTGGAGAGCTTCCAGCTGGTTATGACGTCAACGCGCGATGCGCTTTTCATTCAGGGGCACCCGGGCACTCAACTGAGAAGTGCAGGGCGCTACATCACAAAGTTCAAGATCTCGTGGATTCAAAGGCAATCAACTTTGCGCCACCACCGAATATCAACTCGAACCCTATACCTAATCATGGAGGGGCAAGAGTTAATGCTGTTGAGCATGATGACAAGTTGAGTTTGGTACTGAGAATTGATGAGGTCAAGACGCCGTTGAAGGTGGTGAAAGAGAGACTGTTGAAAGGTCAAGTGTTTCCTGGTTGTTCTCTCGATTGTGAAGACTGTATAAGTGTTGAGAATGGCTGCGAGAAATTGAAGACGGGTTTGCAAGAGTTGATTGATGTTGGGTCCCTACAATTTAGCAAGATTAGTAATGAAAAGGCTGATGATGTGTCAACCATTACTATCTTCTACAATGAGGCTGACATGCCCGTTCGACAAGAGCCTGTTACCGTTTACGCTCCTCAGATTAGTCCTGTGACTATAACTGTACCTGGGCCAATGCCGTATAATGATGATAGAGCCGTTCCGTGGCATTATGGTTCTGATGTCTACGTGGCGGGACAGAAGATGGAAAGTAGACCTGTTGCTGACTTGACCATTGAAAGTGTGGGAGGTGTTGGAGGTTTTACTCGAAGTGGCCGTTTATTTGCTCCCCCTGCACTGAGAAAGGATCTTGAGGCCGAAGCTTCGTCCAAAGACAAAGGAAAGCAGACTGCGAATGATGAGTCAACTACTCCTGTGGCTGGGCAGAAGACATTTGAAAAGGAGGTAGAGGAGTTTATGAAGATCATCAAAAGGAGTGACTATAAGGTGGTTGACCAACTGAATCAGACGCCTTCAAAGATTTCTATCTTGTCACTGTTGATGTGCTCTCCCGCGCACCGAGAAGCCTTGCTGAAAGTACTTCAAATGGCCTATGTTCCTCAAGAGATCACAGTCAATCAACTCGAAGCTGTTGTTGGAAGTGTTAATGCTAGCCATGGCTTAGGCTTCACTGACCGAGATCTCACTTCGGAGGGAAGGAATCACAATAAAGCACTGCATATCACGATGGAATGCAAGGGTGCTGTGCTGTCTCACGTCCTTGTTGACACAGGCTCTTCTTTGAATGTGCTCCCGAAGAAGGCGCTGATGAAGCTTAACATTGATGGGGTTATTCTGACACCGAGTGATCTGGTGGTTAAAGCTTTCGATGGTTCAAGAAGATCGGTTTTCGGAGAGGTTGAATTGCCTGTCAAGATAGGTTCTCAAGTCTTCAAGAGTGTCTTCTATGTCATGGATATCCAGCCTGCATATAGTTGCTTGTTGGGCAGACCGTGGATACACGCAGCCGGAGCTGTCACTTCAACCCTGCACCAAAAGCTTAAATATGTGGTGGATGGCCAGGTCATCACAGTTTGCGGGGAAGAAGATATTTTCGTCAGCCACCTGTCGACGTTTAAATATGTGGAAATGGACGGGGAAATTCACGAGACTTTGTGCCAAGCTTTTGAGGCAGATGTCAGTATCTTGACTCCGGTGAAGAAAAATAACGAAGGCACGTCAATTCATTCCTACCGGGAAGCAAAAGAGGCCGTCCAATCAGGCAATGCCCAGGGCTGGGGCAAGTTACTGGAGGTGGAAAAGAAGGACGATAAATTCGGCTTAGGGTATCAACCTGGGGGGTCTATTCAGAGTGGTAAAGCTATCTCATTCACAAGTGCTGGGTCGCTCGACCGCGATCAAATCTGTACGACAAGCCAAGACGGGGATAGTGACAGAGACTGGGACAACAATTGGATCCGCCCGTGTGCACCCGGCGAGGAGCTAGGAAATTGGTCTGCCGAGGACATTGTTCAAGTCACCTGGCTCTCAAAGTAATTGTTTTGTTTCCTTTTATTAGCATACTGCATTGTCAAATCCAGCATTCTGCCCAAGATGTTTGGATCCATTGTACTGGGCCACCATGTTTTGTATTGCATCGTTATTTTTACCATGAAATAAAAGGACATTTTCAGACAAATTGTGCTCTCTTTCTTTGTTTTTAAACTTTTTCACAAAAAAAAAAACAATATAAAAATGGCAATGTGTTTTTTCATTTTTCTGCTTTGTGTTAGCGTCTCTTTTCAAAATAAGCAGATTCTGAATAAGCACATCATTTGTGCAATATTGATCATCCGGATTCCACGGATAACATTCCTGCTATGACTATGCATGACCTTGATAATCCAGTCTACCAAGCTGATGAAGGGGATGAGGAAGACTGTGACCTCCCTGAAGAGTTGGTCAGATTGTTGAAACAAGAGGAACGAGTTATTCAGCCTCATCAAGAAGAGATTGAGACCATCAACATCGGCAGTGAAGATGCAAAGAAAGAAATCAAGATAGGGGCCAATCTGCAGGCCGACGTCAAACAAGAGCTGATCAGTATGCTGAGAGAGTATGTAGATATCTTTGCTTGGTCATATCAAGATATGCCAGGGTTGGATACCGACATCGTGATGCATAAGCTACCTCTGAGAGAAGACTGTCCTCCTGTGAAGCAAAAGTTGAGAAGAACTCGCCCGGATATGGCGATGAAGATTAAAGAGGAGGTGCAGAAACAGTGGGATGTCGGGTTCCTTGCCGTGACTAGTTACCCACCTTGGGTAGCTAACATCGTACCAGTGCCTAAAAAGGACGGCAAGGTCCGGATGTGCGTTGACTATCGAGATTTGAACAGAGCAAGCCCAAAGGATGATTTTCCGTTGCCACACATTGACGTGTTGGTCGACAGTACTGCTCAATTCTCAGTATTCTCCTTCATGGATGGATTCTCCGGTTATAATCAGATAAAAATGGCGCCGGAGGACATGGAGAAGACAACGTTCATTACCCCGTGGGGAACATTCTGCTACAAGGTCATGCCCTTCGGTTTGAAGAACGCTGGGGCAACTTATCAACGGGCAATGGTCACGTTGTTCCATGACATGATCCACAAGGAGATCGAATGTTATGTGGATGATATGATTGCAAAGTCCAAGGACGAAGAGGAGCATTTGGTTAACCTAAAGAAGTTGTTTGACAGATTGATCAAGTACAAATTGAGGTTGAATCTGAACAAGTGCACTTTCGGAGTGCGTTCTGGAAAGTTGCTGGGTTTCATTGTAAGTCAAAGAGGAATTGAGGTAGATCCTGCTAAAGTGAAAGCTATTCAAGATATGCCTGCACCAAAGACAGAAAAAGAAGTGCGCGGGTTCTTAGGTAGATTGAACTACATTTCTCGGTTCATATCTCACCTAACTGCCACGTGCGAACCGATATTCAAACTGCTAAGAAAAGAGCAAACAGTCAGGTGGAATGATGATTGCCAAAGGGCTTTCGACAAAATAAAGGAATATTTGCAGGAGCCTCCAATTCTGATGCCTCCAGTGGAGGGAAGACCGTTAATCATGTACTTGACCGTGCTAGAAGGGTCGATGGGGTGTGTGCTTGGCCAACATGACGAGTCTGGTCGAAAAGAGTACGCCATTTATTACCTCAGCAAAAAGTTTACCGACTGTGAATCCCGATACTCACTGCTCGAGAAAACTTGCTGCGCTTTGGTATGGGCTGCTCGCCGACTGAGGCAGTACATGTTGACCCATACTACACTTCTCATTTCCAAGATGGATCCTGTCAAGTACATCTTTGAGAAACCAGCATTGACCGGAAGGGTTGCTAGATGGCAGATGATTTTAACTGAATACGACATCCAGTACACTTCTCAGAAAGCCATCAAAGGAAGTGTATTGTCGGAATACCTTGCTCAGCAACCTCTTGAGGATGACTATCAGCCGATGAGATTTGATTTCCCTGATGAGGACATCATGTACCTCAAAACAAACGATTATGAGGAACCACTTCCGGAGGAGGGGCATGACCCTGAATCCAAATGGAAGTTGATGTTTGATGGGGCTGTCAATATCAATGGTCGTGGAGTTGGTGCCGTACTCATTACTCCTGAAGGTGTTCATTTACCCTTCGCTGCCAAAATTACTTTTGGCTGCACCAACAATGAAGCGGAATACGAGGCGTGTATAATGGGAATAGAGGAGGCAATTGATCTTCGGATTAAGAACCTCGACATATTCGGAGATTCAGCCCTCGTCATTAACCAAATTACCGGCAAGTGGTATACACATCAAGAGCATCTAGTTCCGTACAGGGATTATGCTAGAAAACTGTTGACATCCTTCACGACAGTTGAGCTCAAATACATACCACGGGACGAAAATCAATTTGCCGATGCTTTGGCCACTCTCTCTTCGTCAATTAAAGTCCTATGTTGGAACTTTGTGCCCAGAATTGACATCTCCAGGCTTGACTCTCCAGCTTATGCTTTCTCTGTAGACGCCGTGTCTGACGAGAAACCTTGGTATTTTGATATCAAGCTGTTCCTGGAGAAGCAAGAATACCCAACAGGGGCATCTTCCAAAGACAAGAAGACCTTGAGACGACTTGCTGCTAGTTTCTTCTTGAACACAGACGGGGTTTTGTACAAGAGGAACTTCGACATGGTCTTGCTCAGATGCGTGGATAGACACGAAGCAAGCCTGTTGATGCAGGAAGTCCATGAAGGATCTTTTGGTACCCATGCAGGAGGGCATGCTATGGCAAAGAAACTGCTGAGATCAGGGTATTACTGGATGACAATGGATGCGGACTGTTGTTCATTCGCCCGTAAATGCCACAAGTGCCAAATATATGCAGATAAAGTGCATGTCCCTCCAAATCCGCTCAACATCATGTCATCTCCTTGGCCTTTCTCTATGTGGGGCATTGACATGATCGGGAAGATTGAACCGACTGCTTCGAACGGTCATCGCTTCATCCTGGTCGCGATTGATTACTTTACCAAGTGGGTAGAAGCAGCGTCTTATGCCAATGTCACTCGTCAAGTAGTGGCAAGATTTCTGAAAAGAGATATCATATGCAGATATGGAGTACCCGAAAGGATCATTACTGATAATGGTTCTAATCTCAACAACAAGATGATGGCAGACTTATGTCGGGACTTCAAAATACAGCATCACAATTCTTCTCCTTACCGACCAAAGATGAATGGTGCGGTAGAGGCAGCTAACAAGAATATCAAGAAGATTGTGCAGAAAATGGTTGTCACCTACAAGGATTGGCATGAGATGTTACCGTTTGCTTTGCATGGGTACCGGACGTCGGTCAGGACGTCAACAGGGGCAACTCCCTTCTCTCTAGTGTATGGCATGGAAGCAGTCCTGCCTGTTGAAGTAGAGATTCCTTCACTGCGCGTGATGATGGATGTCAAACTGGATGAGGCTGAATGGGTGCGTGCTCGTTACAACCAGTTATGTCTAATTGAGGAAAAGAGATTAGCGGCTATCTGTCATGGTCAGCTTTATCAGAGGAGAATGAAGCGGGCATTCGATCAACGAGTACGTACTCGAGAGTATCAAGTGGGAGAGCTTGTATTGAAGAGGATCGTTCCTCCAGGTTCAGATAACAGGGGCAAGTGGACCCCAAACTACGAAGGACCATTCATAGTGAAGAAAGTATTCTCAGGAGGGGCACTGATGCTCACCACTATGGATGGAGAAGACTTCCCATCCCCTGTTAACTCGGACGCAGTTAAAAAATACTTCGCGTAAAGAGGCCCGCTGGACACAAAAACAGAATGTAAGTCCAGGCAAGAAAAGGGCATCCCGGCGAGCTAAAAACAGAATAAAAAGCTCGGGCAAAAATTAGGGAAAATAAACAAAAAAAATGTACACCCGCTGAGTTGAAAAGCCACATTGGACAGCTCAGGCAAAAAAGGGTATCCCGGTGGATTGAAAACCCGAGAGGGCGATCCACGCAAAATAAGGGAATAAGCGAACAACTGTGATCCAAGTTATCTGAACCACGTCATCGTTTCGTACGGTTTGACAATATCAGAAGGATAGGAAACAGTCCCCTTGTTCTCTCAGAAAGCCAAAGCAGAATGGAGAGTCTTGAAGACATGCAGGTCATAGCAGAAATGGAACTCCTTGGAATGCCGTGTACATTGCCATTAGGATAGTTTCTTTTCTCAATTTTTATAGTGGCTACCTCTTTCCAGGTGGTTGCTTCCTGATGTAAATCTTTGCCTATTCAGAGGCCATTCAATAAAAATAATATTCAGTCAAAAAGCGGTGTGTGTTTATTTTTGTTTGCAAAATGTCCTGAATTTTTGGCAAAAATAGCATTGCATCTAAACATGGTGATAATCTTGAAAAGAAAATTGACATGCAGGGAAACTGTAACCCTCTTTGAGTGTCGGGTGATAATGGATGAACAGATCACGCCATGCAAATCCCCGGGACACACGTGTGTTTTCTGTTGTTGCAGGTTGCAGGATGGCGTCACATCGAGCAATTTACTCTCTCCCAGTAGAGTATCTCCCCAAGCAGAGATTTTTCTTCTCCAGCAGGTAGCTGAAAGCCTGACTTGTCTAAATAGATATTTTCCTCCAACTAAGTCTTGGCAGCAGCCCAAGCAGGTTCTCCTTCCCAAGCGAAGTAGTAGTCCATTCTTCCCCAGCGGAGTGTGCCTAGCAAGTACCTAAGAGCAGGTCATCATCAGAGGTGGAATTAACAGTATTTTATCATCAACAAGATTATTCCCCAGCAAGAGTCCTTGCCTATCAGGTACCCGAAAGCCTGATATCCCCTCAGAGTCTTGAATCATCAAATATTCCCCAGCCAGAGTATTTGCCCAGGAAGCTTCCCCAGCCAAATCTGAAGATGATCTGTCCCCCCCACAGAGTTCATATTTGATTTTCACCTCCGTCCGTGAAGTATTCCCCAGCAGATTTGCCCCATTGTTGGTTTATTTGATGATGCAGCCAGGTATTCATCACCTCAGTCGGAGTGGGTATCCAGACCTCTTGACTTTTTCTCCCCTGCAGTGATGTATCATGCTTTATTGTTGCTCGCCTGCATCTTTCAACACTCGTCTGTGTTTGCTCTGTGGTATTGCTCGTTTGCCTTCCCCAGTAGAGTCTATATCTACTAGCACTCGTCTGTGCTCGCATCTTTATTTGATGCTCATCCTCTTTCAGCGCTCGTCCGTGCCGTTTCCTCAACAGATTCCTCTTTATTTGAAATATTCCCCAGCACTCGTCCGTGCTAGTTTTTTTATTTGGTGCTCGTCCGCATCCATGCAGCACTCGTCCGTGCATTTTATTTTCGATTCCTCTTTATTTGAGGCATATCCCCAAGAAAGCCGCCGGTACTCGTCTGTGCTCGCATCCTTACTTGAGGCCCGACCGCATCTCTTAGCACTCATATGTGCTGGTTACTCCTTTGAAGGCTGCTCGTCTGCAATCTTCAACACTCGTATGTGTTATCCCTAAGCAAGTTTCCCCAGCGAGGACATATCACTGCTGTATTGTTGCTCGTCTGCATCTTTCAACACTCGTCTGTGTTAGCTCTAGCCGTTGTTGCTCGTCCGCAACTCCTCAACACTCGTCTGTGTTCCGAGATGATATTTGCTGTTGCTCGTCTGCAACCTTCCAACACTCGTCTGTGTTTGGTATTGGATCCTTCGCTGCACTCGTTTGTGCCTTGACATGTATTCTCTGTTGTTGCTCGTCTGTAATTTCCAGCACTCGTCTGTGTTTGGTCATGATAGTTGTTGTTGCTCGTCTGCAACTCCTCAACACTCGTCTGTGTTCCGAGATGATATTTGCTGTTGCTCGTCTGCAACCTTCCAACACTCGTCTGTGTTTGGTATTGGATCCTTCGCTGCACTCGTTTGTGCCTTGATATGTATTCTCTGTTGTTGCTCGTCTGCAACTGTCCAGCACTCGTCTGTGTGTGTTTGAAGCTCGTCTGCTTTTATTCCCCAGAAGTCGTTTGTGTTCTGAAGCTCGTCTGCTTTGCCTGGATACTCGTCTGTATCATCCTCAGCACGCGTCTGTGCTAGCTCGCACCTGAATGTGAAGATTTGCTGTTTACCCTGATATCTCTGTTGCTACTTCAAATGCTCGTCTGTGTTTGAATTTCTGGTATTCGTCTATACCAGTGGCTGATACTCGTCTGTATCATCGCCTGAAGCACTCGTCTGTGTTTCTCAGATCATCGTCCGATACTCGTCTGTATTTTTGACTATTGGCACTCGTCTGTGTTCTCTTGATGATCATCCAATACTCGTCTGTATTGAAGAGGTTTAAAATCCTGACAGTGGGAATTAAATGTCGAAATGGTTACCGGGCCTGGCGTAACAGTTAAGTCCGAGGGAGGCTCGTCCGTCTCAAGCACCAATTATTATGGTTGCTGCACCTGGCGTAACAGGTTTGCTCAGAAGACTCGTCTGTCTTATGCCATATATCCGCGGATAATATATGAGGAAGGTTCGTCTACCTTGATTGCATGTCTATCCCACAGACTTATATGCATTCCCGGAGCCTGCGTAAGGGTTATCCGAAGAAGACTCGTCCGTCTTATTCCACTTATCTGCGTAAGGATTAGTGAAGGAGATTCGTCCATCTCAGGTTACTTTGAAGATCCTTAAGGGCTCGTCCGCTCTCTGCACCTGGCGTCACAGGTCATGCGAAGACTCGTCTGTCAGCATGATAGTATTTCAGATATCGGTTTCAACTTGGAAGAAGCTCGTCTGCTTTTTTTTCTCTCATTCTTATCCCCAGAGCGTCATCTGGTTGGGTTTATTTCCCAGTGTTGCATTCTTCGTCAGAGTGCAAATTTCAGGTCTTCTTGGTATTCAATCACAGTTTATCTCGAATGTCTGATAGCCGCTGCTCTCATCCTTTTCAGATTAACAGTTGATTGAATAGGGGCAGCTGTAACACCCCAAATTTTCCCTCTTCTTGTTTAGCATCGTTATCATATCATAATCATCACGAGCATACCATGTCCTTATCATTTTGCATAGAAAAATAAAGCATAACACTCACATGTTCTAGCATAAGGCATATGATCGATCATCTGGGAAAATCTGAACCTGCAAGTCAAAATCAAGAGCATGGTGATCTGGCAAGAAGCCCACAGGATCATTTTGTGCAAGCCTGGTATCATGTTCAGAGCCCTAGAAAGAGAAGATGGATCAAAATTTGTTTGAAACGGTTGGTGCAGGCCTATTTTTGAAGGTTCCCACCAAAGGGAGGGAAATTCAAATTTTTCATGCGTTAACCGGTTAACGCATATGGTTAACCGGTTAACGGCTGCGAAATTTGAATTTCCAGCAGCAATTTCAGCATGTGTGTTTTGACCCCATGTTCCAATTTTCTGATTTTTATTCATTTGAATTAATTTGAATTTGGGAGAAGGATCTAGAGCATTTATCCAAGCCTCATTCCAACCCTAAATCCAAATCACACTACCCAAACCATAATTTTGGATCCCAAACCAAAATTTTGGGCCCCAAACCTAAACCATACTTATTCCATTTCCTTCCAAACCAAAGGGGCTCTCACTCATTTTTCACTCTCATTTCTGAATTTTCATTCCTCTCACTCACAATTCTCTCACTTTTCTCTCCCAATTTTCCAAATCACTCAAAGTTCCTCTTTGAAGATCACACAACCTTGCCTTGAGGTGTGTAGATCTTGGAACTAAACCTCCATTCATAGCTTCTTTGCATCTTTTTGCTGGTTTTATTGGAGATTCAGATCTGGTTTGAGACCTAGAAGTGCTTTTGGATCCAAAATTCTGCATCAAGAGCTTGTTCTTGCATTTATTTTGCATGGAGTGTGGAGCTTAGCATCGGATCTTCAAAGTTTTGCGCGAGATCTACTGTTTTCAGCTCAATCAACAATTACCAAAGCATACCTCAGCTTTGTAGGTTGGTTAATTTCAGATCTAGCTCTGTTTTTAGCTTATTTGCATGCTTGTGCTTTAGATCCACCATGTGTTTGTGTATTTGATTGTGTTGTTTGATTTGATTGGTTGATTTGTATTCGGATCCGAATGTTATTGTTCATGAGCTTAATGATATGGATTAATGTGAATTGATCTAATTTTCCATGTGTAATTGATTGCTGGTCTGGTGCAAGCTTATTTGAATAAGCTGTTTTTGAGATGCTGTTTTCTGCAGGATTTGCTGCTGTTTTATCAGTGTTAACCGGTTAACGTATATGGTTAACCGGTTAACGCCCCTGTTTTGTGCGTATTTTGTGCAGGTTTGAGCTGGTTAACCGGTTAACGCATATGGTTAACCGGTTAACACTGGAGCAGAATGGTTTTTTAGTGTTGTTTTGAGCTTGTTTGATCCCTTTGCTTGTTCTAATGGCCTTGGATCATTGCATGATCATTAAGCATGATATTTTAGGGTGATTTGCTTGCTGGTTGATGTATGCTTTCATGTTTTCGACGCGTAAGTCGTGTACTTGCAATGCTTGGCATGTTTGTTTGTTTCTTGTTTACAAGAGCCTTTGAGCATGACTAATTCCATGATTGTGTTGGTCAATTTGCTGGATTTTTGCTAACATTGCAGGGGCTATGGTAAGTGAGAGATGTGGGAATTGAGTTCCACATCTCCAATTCTCATCTTCCTCTTATGTTTATGTTACTAACCCTTTGTTGTTGGGCTTAGGCCTTTCTCATCTCTCCTTCTATCTTCTTCTTCTTCATTAGGATAGAGACCTCACTAACCCTTAGGGCATCCATGCATGTGAATACTTAGGATTATTTTAGTCCCCTTTTAGAATTTTTCCTTTAAGATCCTTTGGTGCTCTCTCTCTTCTCATCTTCAAACTTAATTCTAATTCATTTAATAAAGGTTGAGTACTTTCATGTGACATGAGACTTTGCTATGAGATGCTCACATGCGTTCCATTTCGGGGCGAGGTGTGAGTCATCACTCGTGGTGGATAGGTCTTAACATGAGTACCTCACAAAGAAAAGCTAAAAAACACTTCTTAATCAAAACCACAAAAACACTTAATAATGATAATATGTTAGTGTGCTTGAGCCTTCACTTGTGGGACTAGCTTTGGGGATTTCCTCCATAGATAGGTGTGCCTCTTGCGCATTCCATTTCGGGATGATGTGAGATGTACACATCCCATTGAGTAAGACTTAGGTACACTCACCTATGCAAACTTTCATTCATAAAAGCTTCTAAAAAACACCAAACAAACAATAAGCGTCTTTCCCTCGGGAATTCTTTTCTCATCTCCTTCGCTCCATACGCGAACTTGCTCCTACTTGTCATTTTGCAAGACGGTTACGCACTCGTCGTCCGAGCCTGCAACACCTGAGCAATGGCATAGGCAGTTCAAACCCTAATTCACAAGCAATTTCCTTTTAGTACCCCTAGTTAGGGGAACTACGGCGTCTCTGATCCTCATTATCCTGATGAGGTACGTAGGCAGCGGGGTAGGGCCCGTTCGAGCACAATCTTTATTTTCCCTACATTTTTCCTTTTGCTTTCTTATTCAGTTCTTTTCCCGTTCTAGTTTCTTTTCATATTCATTTCTTTGCTGCATTTTTCATGCCCTCATCCTTTGAAACAGTTTCTTTGCAAGCGTGGATCCCGTCGGGTACGGCGGACGATCTGGGTGCTAATACCTTCCCAGGTTGTAACCGACTCCCGAGCCCAGTCTCTTTGGTTCGCAGGACCTGTGTCCTTCCTCTTTCTTTCTTCTGGTTTGTGCAGCATTACCATTCCCTTTATTCGGGATAAAAATGCCTGGCTGGCGACTCTACCCTTTTTTCCGCGCCACTTTCGCGTTTGTACCAGGATGGAAATCCCGGGAGCGACAGGGAGCAGCACCTTCTGAATGGTAGGCGGAATTATTTTCAGGATCGTAGAATATGGTAACAGTGGAGACATCTTCATGATTGATTGCTGGTGTTGTAGGAGGTACTGTTGAAAGGACTGTTGTTGTTGTTGATGGAGATTCGAAATGGAATGAAGCTGAAGTTGTAGCAGGAGAAACTGTTGAAAACTGATCATTTGGGAGGACAGATGAAGTACTTGTCGGTGTTGCTGATGAATTGTCGGGAACAATAGTTGCTGCGGTTGTATGGGGTTCTGAAACCGTTGTTGATGAAGTTGTTGGGTTTGTCGGAAATGATGTAGTGATCTGTAGCAAGCCACTCTGAATAAGGCTGTCAATGCCATTCCTCAGGTCCTCACACCCATTCCATGAAATATTACAATAGGGACACCCTAGTTCACACCCTGGAAATATTTGGTTTTCACGGAGTTGAGCTTTGATTTCCACCAATGGTGTCCTGATCTGATCCACACTAGTTATTAAATAAGACGGTTGGTCTTCTTCAATAGCATTAATTCGGGGACCACCATGGTTTGGCATTGGGTTTTTATTGACATTGGGCGGCGGTGCAAAATTCAAAGCCTTAGAGTCTACCAAGTCTTGTACCTTCATATGCAGAGCCCTGCATTTTTCTGTACTGTGACCAGGTGCGTTTGAATGGAAAGCACACCTAGCGTTGGAGTCATAGTTTCTTGGTAGACTGTTGGGATCCGGAGGTGCCAACGTTCTTAGCTCAACTAGGTTGAGTTTCAGAAGTTGTGGCAACAAGGCAGCATACGGCATTGGGATCGGGTCGATCACTCGGTTAGCTTGGGATGGCCTCTGTTGGAATGGCCTCTGTTGATTGTTGTTGTTGGTGTTGTTGCTGTTGTAGTTTCTTGGAGGATATTGATTCTGCTGATACTGGGGTTGTTGTTGGAAGTTTTGTTGCGGAGGTTGATAGACTGGCTGTGGATGAGCTGGAGCAGGAATGGTGACTGCTGCTATTGTCCTTTGAACATATTGGGGCCTACCCCTGTTGGTGTGAATGGCATTGGTCTCGCCAGTTCTTCTCGGGCCTGCAAAAGGCTTTCTTGTACTACTGGACGAGCTTGCACCGTTATCAGAGATCTTACCCATTTTTAACAGGCTTTCAATTCTCTCCCCAACTATAACAACATCTGCGAAGCTAGTGGAAGAGAAAGCAGCCAACCTGTCAATATACGTTCCCTGGAGAGTGTTCATAAACATGTCTGCCATTTCTCTCTCAGACATTGGTGGTTGAACGGCAGCAGCCAATTGCCTCCATCTCTGGGCATATTCTCGGAAACTTTCCCTTGACGACTGTGACATTCCCATTAGGAGAGTCCTGTTGGGTGCCATGTCTAAGTTGTATTGATACTGTCTAATGAAGGCCTCTGCCAGGTCTTTCCAACATCTCACAGTTGCCCTTGTCAAATGGGAATACCATTCCCTTGATGCTCCAGTCAAGCTGTCTTCGAAGTAAAACATCCAGAGCTTCTCATCCATCGTATAGGCCTTCAGCCTTCCCAGAAATGATTGTAGATGAGTCCGGGGGCATGAAGTCCCATTATACTTTTCGAAACAAGGAGGCTTGAACTTATGGGGGATCCTGACCCCGTCTACCAAACCCATGTCCATGACGTCGAAGCCCAAAGAATTTTGAGACTCCAGTGATCTCAACTTCTCAGCTATTTCCTCCAATCGTCTATCATAAGTTTCCTCTCCAGCACCCATTACTGTAAATTGGTCCTCCTGAGGATCTTCTTGAAGTACTCTGGCTGCAGTGGCTGTCCCTTGAATGTTTGCAGGAATATTAACTTCAGGATGGAGATGTGGGCCAAACACAGGGGGGTTAACATGTGGTTGCACCCTTTCATTGTTACTTGTGCCAGCAGTCCCCACATGGGGCTCATCTTGATTCCTTCCTTCTACCAAAGCCCTGAGCCTCTCCTGGCTTTGAGCTAAGTTGTTCATCACTTCCATGAATTGCGTTATCTGGGTTCTCATCTCCAATCTTTCGTTTGCCATCTGGTTTCTGACCTCCGTAAGGTCTTGTTGCATCTGGTCCATCTGGATTCCCGGAAGGTTGTTTCTAGTTGGGTACCTGTGTGGCCTGTTGAGAGGAAATACCCGGCGGCGAGCAATAATTCCTGAACATCACAACAGAGGTTAGCAACAACAAAACAAAAACCTACAAAACCAACAAAAGGGTTAGCATGCAATGCAGTTATGCTTATTTGCTCTCAAGGTATCCGGTTTGGCATTCAGTTTTGACCCTTCCAGACCCTTGAAGATGATGCTGTTGAAGTTGCTTTTGAAGTGAACCCAGATAGAAACCAACACAAATATATTACATAAGATGAAATAATACAACTTGTTCATTTTACAACACAATCCCTTAAAGGGGTCAAAATACATCACAAAAAGGTAAAAGTACATAGAATAGGAACAACAACAAGCAAATGATCAAACTCCAAGGCCAAACTCATCCTCACGAACTTCCTTAAGAAGTGCTTCGGTCACAGGATCAGCCGGACGCTCCGTGAGACCTCTGATGAGAAGGTTTCTTGTTGCAACAGCTGCAGTCAACTTCTTGTTCTGACTTTGGTCCTTAGGCCTCTTCACTCCAGCTCTGATTTCTAGCTCTGATATTTCCTTCTGGGCTGCCGCCAGGGCTTTTTCCATCTGTCCCATCTTGTCTTGAACTCTCTTGTCTTCTAGAGTACGGGCCTCAGTGATCCGGACCCACCTGGCCTGACTCTCTTTCAAATACAAGTCTGTCCTTGCTCTCTGGAACTGGGCTTCTTTACAAGCATTCTTCAGAATCTGTTCACCAGCTTTAGACTTGTTGATATAATCTCCAGACTTCTCAATTTTAGTCAAGTGTTCCACTCTCAATTTCTCCAATCTCTCAATCTCCCTCACACCTTCACTCCTCTCCCGGAGGGTCTTCTGCAAAGCCTGGGTTAACTTCTCATTTCTTTCCTTCAAGCTCTCAAACTCTTCCAAACTGATAGTGGCAGGGGGTGGTGCTGAAGATGACTCAGGCATGTCTTCTATGGTGAAGGGCATTCTAGAGAATTGGGCCCTAGCATGGGACCACTCATAATATTATGCTGATGCCACATTATTGCACTTACCCAGAATGGTGATTCCCTTAGTTTGAACATGATCCCAGGCCCAGGCAGTCTGCCTAACAACAGCCAAACTAATCTTGTTCTCACAGTAGAGGGTCTCAATCAGGTCCTGTGTCTTAGGAGTATGGACCAGTGCATAGCCCAACTGCCTTCTGAACAGCAGAGGGTTGTAATTGATACTTCCCTTGACCCCTATTAAAGGCACATTGGGAAAGTGCCCACAGCTTGTAATGATATCTCTGCCCTTGGTGCTTTGAGTACACCATCTGATATCTGCTGAAGTTAGAACAGTGAGTCTCTTAGCCCAGTTACTCTGCTGATGAGGATTGAGAAATGCATCTGTCCTGGGTAGATGCCTGAGAAGCCAAGCATGGAATAATGGAGCACAACACCTCACTAGTCTGCCCCTCTGCTTCTCATTCTTCTGATGTACTGAGTAATAGAGATCTCCTAACAAGGTTGGCACTGGGTTCTTTAGGATGAACAAATGGATTGCATTCTTGCTAATAAATCGTGGCTCATCTGCAAACAACACAATTCCATATACACTTAAGGCCAACAGAGCACAAACAGCTTTCCAATCCCCCAGGGAGGCTTTCAGACTAGCTTGAGAAATCAGGAAGTCCAGATGAAATCCAGGGATCCCAGCTTTAGAGGTCATGTGTTGCTCAACCAAAACAGGCTCCAGGTGCAAAGCTTTTGCTATCTCTCCATTGCTGGGAGGGACCATTTCAGGGTTGAAAGGGATTTCTCTCTTGATAGGCAAACCAATCAGAGATGAGTATTCTTCTAATAAAGGCCCCAACTGGAAGTCTTGAAAGGTGAAGCATCTCAAAGGGGGGTCATAAAACTGAATACAGGTATGGATCAGGCTTCTCTGAGATGGGTCCAGATCCATGACCAAGTCAAGTATATCCCCATAATGCTCCCTGAACAAAGGTATGTGATCTGGAGTGATCAGGGTTTGGATCCTCCTGATGTCTGATAAGTCTGGTTGGAAGAAATGATAGGTGATGTTGCTTTTCTTTGGAGCCATAAGTGCTGAGACTGAGTAGAGTAAGTGCTGATGAAGATGCTGAGGAGTGGGCCACTGACTGGCTAGTGCAAGTAACTGAAGTATATGGCTGACAAGCTGAAGCAAGTGCTGGTGGAGATAGGTCAATATAGCAGATGGGGTCAAAACCAAAACCAGATGAAGGTGGATACCCTGAAACACAAATAAGCAAATGTTAATATGATGCAATGGGTATGTATGCAAATGATATGCAAGGGTTTGTGACTGAGCTGGATCTGATCAAAATGCCCTGGTATAAGTTCATGTGTGTTCAAGAATTCCAGATGGAGGTCTATAAATCCAGTAACCAAGGTGGGGGACTCAAATAAAGAGCCACATGTCCAGGGTTTAGAATCACAAGAACTATCCAACATGGAGTATTCTTAACAAAGTCAAAGTAACAGGGTATTCTGAGGTCAAGGTACCTGCAAACCTGTAAACAGCCCAACCCCCTCACAGGTGGTGATCTAGAACAAGGATCCTCAGACTTGGATCAGTTATGAGAAGTGTAAACACTTCTAACCCGGAGGTACAGTGTTTACAATAACCATAACAATTCCTCCTCTAATTCACCTCAGTTTCTGAAGGTCAATACTAAAAGGTCATCCAGACTTAGCAGGCTTCCCAGATAGCCCTAGCATTGCAGGAAATCTGCAACACAGAGTTCTCAAGAAGAAACCCATATCTGAACCGTGTTTCATATTCCCGCACCAGACCGAAATGGAATGGGAAAGAATATGATTCACTCTAACCTAGGTGTCACTCAGATCCCAGGTATAGGATCTTAACTCTCAATGAAACACCCACCCACCAAAACAAAAAAAAAACAGATCCAGCCAACAGTACAGTATGACAATTATGATATAATGCAAAAGCAATAAAGAAAGTAGTAAAGCAAACTGTACATAAATCAAAATAAATACAAATATACAAACACAAATAAGCACATAACACCCCAGTAAACACAAATCAAACAAGCGCTAGGAGGAACCCACAAAAAGAACCAGAAGCCCTGGTTGCAGTATAAGGGTCCCCAGCAGAGTCGCCAAGCTGTCGCTCCCAAAGATTTGCATCCAGGTACAAGCGCGAGCGGTCGGCGAAAAGAACAATGAGAGCACACAGCCGTGAACTCACTGGAGATGAATAGAGTCGCCAGCTAGGCATTTTTATCCCGGAGGAAAGGCAATGCTGCATAGACCTAGAAAAAGATGGATAAGACGGTTGCGAACCAGAGAGACTGAGAAAGGGGGTTGGTTACAACCTGGGAAGGTATTAGCACCCAGATTGTCCGTCGTAATCGACGGGATCCACGCTTAAAAGATTTGTGTTTTAAAGGGGTAGTGTCAGTGCAATTCGTGTATAAAAGAGCTGGAAAAAAGATGTACAGGTGTCAGTGTAAGAGAAGTGAAGTGTAATATATACAGTGTCAGTGTAAGAACAGAGATGAAATGCTCATGATAATGAGGCTAAAGAATAAGGCTGGAGGAGGGGGAATATACAGAGACTTTTGTTCGATAACTGTTAAGTTATGCCTACGTATCCTCTCGTGCAATGAGGAAGTCAGAACACCGTAGTTCGACCCAAAGAGACTGAAAGATGAATTGACTTGTGAACTGCTTGCTTGTCAATGCTCAAGTGTATGACCTGTCTGGCTCAGGTGCAAACTGTCTTGCATTAGACGGAAGAAGCAAGTTCTCGTTTATGAGTGAATGAGATGAGAAAAGAATCCCGAAGGAGACGATTATTGTTTGTTTTTTATGTTTTCAGTCTTTTATTGCCTTTTGAAGTTTGTCATAAGTTAATGAGCTTAAGTCTAAACCAATGGATTTAGTAAGCTCATCACATCTTCCCTCTGATTAGGGGTAATGAGAATACCTTAAGTGTGAAGTCAGCTTCTCACACTTAATCACCTTTGATGCAGGATTAAGATCATTAACCTACTTGTGATTATTTAGATGTTTTTGGTGTTTTTGTTTAGTGTTAAGTAATGAGATTAAGCCATAATCAAGGATTAAACAGACTCATTACACCATCCTAATAGAAGGATAATAGATGAGAATGTTTAAGCTGAGGAAAGCTCCTCAACTTAATCCATGATTAGGGATTAAACTCATGACAAAACAAAGCCTTTATTAAGTGGATTTTAGTTAATGATAAGATGATGAAGTGATTTTTATGGTTTGTAAGACAACTTGAGGGGGACTTGTCCATTAACACTAGGGTTAGTCCTTCTTAACCACTTAAGGAAGAATTAGAACCCTAATGCAAGGCCCAAGTTACAAGTGTGATGTCTTGATATTTATTAAATGAATTGATTAAGAGATTTAAACAAACAAAGGGTTTAACACTTAGGATTAAAGTTATACACTCCATCCTAAGAGAAGGATGCAGGCATAACCCTAATCACAAAGTCGTAAAGCCTTTAGGGTTTAGTCCCTGATTATGAGGTGAGAAGAGAGGACTCAAAGAGAGACACAAAGGTAAAAACTAGGAGGGGGACTAATCAAAACCCTAATTAATTGTCATGCTTGGTTGTTCCTAAGGTTTGTGAGGTTTACAAGAACAATCTTCAAAGGAGCCACCAGGAAGCAGATGAACAAGATCAAGAGAAGCAAAGTGACTTGCTTCATTCAAGAAGTCAAGTCACTTGAAGAAAGAAAGTGGGAAGAACAAGAATGAGCAAGCTCAAACTCAAGCACATATAGAAATGCAGCAATGGATGCAAGAGAGATGAAAAGAAAAGTTATGAGAAGTGAAGGCAAATTCACTTCTCAAGTTTACTTACCACCTGAAATGTTAGAAAGAAATGCAATGCAATGCTAGATGGGATGAAATGGTATGATGCTAGACCAAACCAGAAGCATATTGAGGATGATTATGATGTTATGAGGTGCTGCAAACATGAGGCAAGGCATGGGGATGTTCATACAAGATTATGAATGCAAATGATGCAAGTTAAGGAGCATGAATGAACATGAAAAGTTATGAATCATACAAGACAAATGACATGGCAAATATGTAATGCAATGATCAAACATGCTTTCTATATGTCTTAAGATGTCAAATGGATCACAAGAATGCACAAAATGCAAAGACAAGTCATGTTATGCAAGAGAATGCAAGAAGGATGCAAGAGAATGCCCAAATTAGGGTTCATGGGTCAAACATCAAACCAAAATCCAAAACAGAAACAAACCTTGATACAAAAAATGGAAAATGCCACCCAAAGAAACCCTAAACCTATACTAAACCACTGCCCAAAGGGGAACTCTCAACTCTCAACCAATCTCAAGATATGAATTTTACAAGTTATTAGGGTTTTTTAGGGTTCTTAACAAAAGAAATACCAAACAATTAGAAAATGGAGAAACAAATCATGGACATTTTACCCTAGAAACTACATGCCAAACACAAAACAATGCAAGAAGAATCAATGTCTCAACCTTCTCCAATAGGCAGAAATGAATTTTTGAATCCATGATCAAAATAATGCATAAAAAATGATTTAATTCAATGAAAAATTCTTAAAATGCATCAAGATCAAAAAAGAAATTTGGTTTGAAGGTTGGACAATGTTTCTAAATGTCTTAGAACATTTCATGAATTTTTTTGTAATTTTTAAATACCTAAAAGTATTTTTAATAAATTAATTTCCATTAATCAATTAAAAATAATCTTTTAAATATTTAAAAATACTTTTTAAAATGATAAAAATAAAATAAAAATATTTTTGGGTCTTAAAAATTAATAAAACTTTTAAGAAAAAGTTTCATAATTTTTAAGATATTTTTGCCATTTTAAAATAATTATACAAGTTAATTGAAATAAAAATGAATTAAAATCAAATAAAATAGGAAGTAATCAGGATGGATGGATGAGATTGATTCTGAGTTTAAATTGGTTGACTGCGCGCGTCATCCAAGGGTCCAGGTTGACTCTGATTAAATTAGTTAAATTATGGATTAATTAGGCTAACACGTGGATTAGGGCTAAGCAAGCTGATCTGGGCCATCCAAAAGAGAGGGAAGTCAACAGGTCAAAGGCCATCTACGGCTCAAATTCAAACTGAAGTTAATGACGCAATTAGGGCATAATCACTCTCAGGTGGCCGGAGAATACCTCCGGTCGTCTTCTCCGGCCAGCACCTCACCTGAAAAATCCCCAAACCCCTCAAATCGTATCAAAAATGAAAACTAAGAACATAGAAATGATCTCCATCCTATCACGAATCAAACCCCTCTCTCAAAACACATTTCTTCTTCCTAAACAAGCTGAATCGAAAGAAATAAAAACTAGGGCACGCAAGCTTCAGAGACAAATTAAATACTCAAATCAAAGCCATTTCAAAAACTAAGAACATCAGGATGATCAGTGAATCACATAGAACAAGTTTGTAACAAGAAAAATGATTTCTGGAAAAATAATTTTCGAGCTACCTGAGATTTGGAGCTTTCAATTTGAGGACTTTCTGGCCACTTCTCCTTGTGCAATCCACTCCACTTGGTCCACAGAAGATGCTTGAATGCTCAAAAGGAGTTTAAGTTGGCTGGATAATGAGATTCGAAAGCTCCTGCTCAAGCTTGGTCAGAAATGGCAATGGAGTTTCTGGCACTTTCAGGTCATGGTGAGGGGTTGTTTGTGATCCTGAGGATGAATGGAGAAGGTCTGTGGTGTTTGTTTGTGTGTTTTTGAGCTATGGTGAGAGTTTCGAATGAAACTGCAAAATGAAGTGAGAAATGGCAGTGAGATGTTCAGGCTGTTTCAGGCTTGTGTTCTTGGTGCTTTGCGGTCTATGGAACAAGGTGAGTTGAATGGTGAAAATGGTTGAAGTGTTTTCAGGCTGTGGAGGCAGATTCGAAGCAAGTTGCAATGTGGTGTGTTTTTGTGGATGTGATTGTGTGAATGGTTTCAGCCTTGCTTAGTACATGGAATGGCTTGCAAAATGATATGTTATTTTAATCCAAGTGGCCAGAGGATGTGACATGGCCTGTGGTGATTGGGATGTTTACTTTTGCATAAAGTCCACCTTTTGTGTAAGTAAGGCATGGCTTGACTCTAGGCAAGTACAATGGGCATGGGCTGCGCAGCATGATGAGTGTGTGAGGCTAGCTTGATTCAAGGACCAATGCAGCAAGTTGGTGAAGAGAAATGAGTGGTTTTGCAACTTGGTTACTTTTTGCCTTTTCATGAAAATCTCTCATTACACAAACCATAAACATGTGAACCTTGGTCCAATTCTGATTTTTGTGACTTAGAGAATGTTTGTGTAATGGTTTGAAATGAACTAAAGGTCACAATTGGCTTTGGTTCAAGACTTTGCAAAATTCTCACTTAGGGCATGCCTTGAAAATCAATGATTTTAGCCAACTTTGCATTGCCATAACTTTTGATTCAAGAAGAGTTTGATCATGTTCTTGTACTTTTTGAAAAGGGAAAAATGAGATCTACAACTTTCATGACCAAAGTTTTTCCATTTGAAGCATTTTTGGATCAAGAATCATGGCTTGAAAAATGACCTAAAATGATGCATTCTTGAAAAGTCAACTATGCCCAAAAAGTCAACATTTGCAAAAAACCTAAATTCTTGATTTCTATGAACTTCAACCTTCTTCCATGATCAAATAAAGATCATATACACTCAAAATGATGAAGATCACCCATTGGTTGGGTCATTGGGGGCCTCAGATGCCCTGATTTTACACTGACTTGTCTGAAAAGTCAACTCTTGATCAGATGACTTCCCCATGGAATTTCTTCATGAAAATTGATATGCATACTCCATATACCATATAGAGACCAATGGAAACAAGAATGACCAAAAAATTTGGAGTTATGGCCTCTGAAACCAAAACCCTAATTTTAGGTCAACTGTGCAGTTCATCCTGGCTCTGCATCCACTCAAACCCTAGTTCTTGTGATTCCTCTGCAATTTTGGCTTTGAGGAGATGGAATATGACATAAGAACACACATGGACCCCTTTGAGTTGATTAGTGGCCTTTGGAATGGCTCAAGATGCTTTGGGATTGCTCAGATCACAAACCCTAGGTGCAGATGCCCTAGAAACTATGCAGTGAATCAAAAATGAGATGTGAGATGATATGTTTGTGTTTATGCATATGAGGATGATCACAAGCCATGGTGTGAATGGGTGAGGGCAAATTTGGGGTGTTTACAATGTTTGCGTTGGACAAAGGGGTTAGGGTGAGTGGTGGCGCGGCTGTTTCTGGTGATGGGGGCGAATGATGGTCGGTGATTTCTGAGTTTTTTTTTGTTAGCGATTTTGGTTGTTGAGTGGTTTTGGTTTTCGCGGCGGCGGCCGGCGTTTGTTTCGGATCTGGTGGTACTCACGTCGTCGGTGATTTGATTTTTTTTGATTCGGTTCAAAGACCTCCTTCTCACAGTGAAAAGATTTGCATCGGTAATTGTTTGTGAAGGCTTTACGACATTTTCGCTCAGTTTTGGGTTTGTAGAAGAAGAGGTTTGAGCGTGTTTCGAAGCACAACTCTGGTATTTGGCTATGAGGAGGATTATGGTAAAATGGAGGTGAGTATTTCCATTAAATCAGTTAAAATTTATATGCAGAAAGTATGTGAAAAAATGGTCTCTTTTTGTTTCCACTGTTTTTGTTTTCTACATTTTTTGGTACTGATTTAAATGGAAAGTTGGTGTTTGGATAATGAATGGTGGGATATTGTTTGAAAAGGGTTATGTTTGATGATTTTCGTTTGAAACAGGTTGTATGAAGATGGAGGAAGATTTTGTTTATGATGTTTCTTTTTGCAGGTTATTGAATGAGTTGAGAAGAATTTTAAGGTTTGTGATGGTTGAAAAGGGTGTTTATGAGGCTTATTTTCTATATTTTCTGCAGAGTTGTTTTTTTCTGGTTTTCAGGCCTTTTTCATGAGTGAATTTAGTACTGAATTTATAAAAAAATGGAGGGTATGAAGGGTATTTTTGGGAAAATGAAATGAGAATATTGGATTAGATTTGAAGGGAATATTTGAGCTGTTGGTGAGCTGTGAAAATCTTGGAGGATATTTGTTTGTTGCAGAAAATTTTGTTAGTGATGATAGTGGAATTGTGAAGGATTGTGCTTGTTTTATTGAGACTGTACTGATAAAAGGAACAAAACTCTAACAAACTCAAAATAATACTAATAGTAAAAATAGCTAATGACAAAAGAAAAAATAATAGAAACAATATAATAATAATAATAATAATAATAATAAAATTGACACATTAAAAAAGGTAACAGACAAAATAAAGTGACAATTAATAACAGTACTAATAAATGGAATGGTGAGCAAAATGGAAAAAAAGAAGAAAAACAATGGACTATCAGGAAAAAAGGTTGGGGGCAGGAATCGAACCCCAATCTTTATAGCAATATAAACACAAGTCCATCCGCTGGGGCGGGTATACATCAATTAATAAACTTGCACAAACAAGTATATACTCCATATTTGACAATTCCAATCTTCTCTTTTCCTTTCTTTATATTTTTTCAATAAATTCTATAATAATAATAATAACAAGAATAAACTAAACTAATAACAATAAAAATAATAACATGAAATTCGGGATAATAAAAATGAAAATAAGAATTATAATAATAATAATAATAAAAACTAATAATTTCTAATAAGAAAAGTAGAGATTTTTTTTTTATATTTTTGGATAATAATAAAAAGAGTAAAATCTACGATGTGAGAAATTAATTTTTTTGAAAAATAAATAATGCATATTTTTTAGGTGGAGAATGGAATTACAAAGAGTATTTCTAAATAGAAATAATAATAACAATAAACTTTTCTCTCTTTTTTTTGTATTATATTTTTGAATAATAAATAAAAAACTAAATAATAGAAATAGAAGATTAAAAAAATAAAAATCAAATTTCTTAATTTTGAGAATAACTAAACGTATTTTTTAATTTTTGGAATATTTGCTAGACAGAAATAAAATAATACAAAATTTTTGAAATGGTGGTTAGACAGTAACATAGCGCAGGTAGGACAAATTTGGGGTATGACAGGTTGAACTTGTCACCGTAACAGCCACACCCAAAAAGCTTCCCCCAGATTTTGACGCCAATGCCAGGTGTGTTTTCCATTCTGGGGCACCTGGTCATCATGTGGAAAACTACAAAAGGCTCAAACATCAAGTTCAAGAGCTCATTGATGCAAAAGTAATCGAGTTCGCACCGATCAACGGGGATGTGTCAAAGGATTTCATATCACTAGGAGGAACTTCTCCTTTCCTTACCACAAGAATTATCCCCAATCAGGGGTGTGTGCCTCCGATCTGGGTTGTAAAGACATCGTGCCAGTCACCTTTACCCACTCACCGATCTGACATAAAGAAGAAAGTGCAGAAGAACTTTAGGTGTTCGAATTCATCTCAGCATCAGAATTATCAACAACAGGGGAGACTCAAGCTCAAGCAGGCTGAATAAGTATTTACTCCTAGTCAAGTGTTTGCCCGTTTGCTCGAGAATTCTTTGATTCAGCCAGGGAATGCCTTGCCAATGCCCTACCCTATTCCCCCAGATTACAATATGGATGTTAGGTGTGAATTCCACTCCGGAACATTTGGACATACCATCGACGAGTGCAAAGCCTTCAAGCATAATGTCCAATATCTAATTGATTCAGGGATCATTACACCAGAAGGGTACCTCAGGAGCTGAAGCCTTTGATCCAGCTGGCCATGCAGACTGCACGAAGCTCAAATCAGGAGATGTAGATTTCTTTGATACATGTCATTTGCTTTATTGTGTTTCTAGATTACCTTCAGAGCTGTTGAAGGAATCTTTTGCTTTTCTGTTGTGAATTGTGACATTTTCCCGTATTTCAGTATTATTGGCAAGTAATTGTATAAGGTTTCGCATGTTGGTGTATTCTTTGCTTTATGGAAGTGTGTCGGTACCATTGTTTCAACCCTTTTATCCTGGCAATTTTATTTTGAATTCCCGATACTTAGCACTTTCTCTTTGCACACTCACAGAATTTATCTTATGATGTGGCCCTCCGTGGGGTATCTGTCCCCCGATCTGAATGGAGTGGGATCAGTGGCATGGCATTTTCACGCATATCATTTTTTGCATACTAACGAGTTATCTGGATTTCCTAATTTATTTTACCATTTCAGGAGAAGTATCGGCCGTACCAGTACGCTGCTCGAGTCAAATCATGAATACAGTACAAGCTGAGTTGAACGAGTTTCGCACTCAGATGGGGGAGTTCATGGTAGCAATGCAGAGTATAGTGCAGGGGCAACAAGAAATGAGAATCACCATGCAGAAGCTTAATTGCCCACAGGCTGATCCTCCAATGATTACCTTGGACGCCCAAGGTAATCCGATCAACAACACAGTCATCCCATCTACGGATAATAGGCCTCCTATCCCTGAAGGCGTTGGTCCAATTCATGTTCATGTAGCAGACCGACAAGAGGATCAATTTACTTTTCTCAATGAAGATATGGGATTTGGTTCTGGGGCCAATAACCAGGACTTCCAGATGCTAGCCGAGAAGGTAAAGACTCTAGAATGCAAAGATACCCTTGGCATTGACGTTGCTGATATGGGGCTGGTTTCGGGGGTGGTCATCCCTCCAAAGTTCAGACCTCCCATTTTCGACAAGTACAGTGGTAGATCTTGCCCAAAAACTCACTTGCAGGCCTTCTATCGCAAAATTGCTGCACATACGAAAGATGAGAAGCTTTGGATGTACCACTTCCAGGACATCCTTTCCAAGGGTTCGTTAGAGTGGTACATGAAGCTGGAGAAGAACTCTGTCCGTAATTGGAAGGAACTTGGGGAAGCCTTTCTCAAGCAGTACCAGTATAATATTGACATGGCTCCCAGTCGGACCCAGCTTCAGAGCATGTCACAAAAGAACTCTGAGGGCTTTAAGGAGTACGCGCAGAGGTGGCGCAAGGTCGCATCCAGAGTACAACCATTGTTGCAGGAGAGAGAAATGGTAGACCTATTCATGGATACCCTCCCGGGGTACTTCATAGAACGTTTAGCAGGCTGTTCAGCTAACGGTTTTTCTGATATTGTCTTGACTGGTGAAAGAATTGAAAATTGGATGAAGCGAGGAAAGATTCAGGTCAACGGTGCCTCCACTTCTGGAACCAAGAAGTCGTTGTCCAATGAGCAAAAGAGGCAGTACGAAGAGGCAGGGGCAGTTTGTGTCCAGCGAAAGAAAAGAAATCAAGGTTCGCGTTACCAGACATCATCCATGATCATCCCAAGTGCCACACGTTCACGACAGCAAAATCGTCGTCAGCATAATCCTCAACAGGGTCGGCAACAAAGGAGAGAAAGATTTTTTGACCCTTTGCCAATGTCTCACACTGATCTTCTCCAGCATTTGCTTCAGTTGAAGTTGGTTGGGCTTCGCAAGCTGTCTCCACCTCCTTTTCCACTACCGGATGGATGGGATGCCAATGTCAACTGTGATTTTCATTCTGGGGCGCCAGGGCATCATATTGATAGGTGTAAAGCTTTTCACCACACGGTGCAGGACTTAATCGACTCGAAAGCTATCAACTTTGCACCAAACATATAAGAGAGGGGACACTTTTCTTGATGTGAAATCTTGAAGTCAGAAGTATTTCAGATACTTATATTTTTGGCAATGGCGCGTCTTTGCAGTGCAGTTTCATCCCTATTGAGGGGAACTACGTCGCTCTGATTCTTCATTGGTCTTGGGTCAATGGAGATACGTAGGCAGAAGATCGCCAAGTCTTTCCGAGCAACCTTATGGGGCAACTTTACTCCCCGGCTTCACTTCTCCCTTCAGATGTATCGTGTCAGAGTCAGAATAACTAGAAGAAGAGGTATGATTGTCGTAGTTAGTTGTACCACTGCGAATTGAAGACTACAAGTCCGTGAAGGAGCTGTTGATCGCTGAAAGTATCCAAGACCGACAGGTCCAGACGGAGCCAAGCCTCCTCAACTACGGCAATATTCAGTTTCAGTACTGCATTTCCATCTGTAGTTTCTTTTATATGCTAAACATTTGTCTACATGTATGAAATTTGTTTGCTTTTAAATGTTAGCAATAATAAAACTCACATGTTTATCTTGAAGTAATTAATTCGCATTCAGTTATAATTTTGCATATGTACATCGCAATACCAATTGTCATGCTTAAATTCTATGAGGGAGAATGACGAAACAAAAACGCAAAATTGTGTGCTCTCGAGTAAGGCCCTGTTGACGATGTGCAGGCTTTGTTTAAAATCCCTAAACACCGGAGATATAAGGAAGATAGACCCTAGCTAACCCCTTTGAGCCTTGAAGTAGGAGTTTCTTTTCGCATAAAAAACCCTCACATGTAACCCAGGGGCAGGGTAGATGTCAGCTAGGCGGACCGAGCGTTCAGGCTTTCATAAAGGAGTGTATTTGAAGATCCATTGCATTCTACTATGCTAATCAAAAGGTCCAAAGACCCGAAACCACAATGGTTGTCAAAGTCAAAAGGTCCAAAGATTGAAAACCACAATGGTTATCCTTCGTTGACCAAAGAATGAGGCAGTCACAACCCTCGCAAAGCAATACAGACAAACAGTGTCGAGCGACTTGTTCAAAATTCAAAAAGAAAAAAGAAAAGAAGAAGCCCGCTAAGTCGAAACTTGAAAACAAGCGACTTAGGAAAAAGTTTGGGCATCCCGCTGGACTTCACAATCAAAGATTCACAAGAATCAGTCCAGGCAAAAGTTAGGGATAAGAAAAATAACGCAAAATCAAAAGACGAAAAGGATTACACAAGAAAGATCTTTGAACAATAACAGAGTCGTGTGATACAGACATGGAAGGCGAAGGGGTGACTGACTCCATGCAACAACCTGATTAGTGTTTAAAACTGTTAGTGTCATTGGTTCCTTAATCATTACAAAACCCTTTTTGAGAGGTGAGCGCTTGTGAAAGCTAGTTGAACATAGGAATGGAGAACATCATGAAGAGGGGTGGGCACAAGTAAACTTCGAGCCTATATCCTTTGTTTCTATAACTGTGAACTAGGCCATGATACAACCCTCAAAAGTCCTAATTGAAACAGGGTTATTTTTGAGAGCGTACTACCACGATATCGCGTTCCTGACTCCTATGAATGGTGTTGAAAGATCTTTGTTGGTGTTGCATGTGCATGATTTCTATTATTCAAAAATTAATGTCGTATCTTAACCAGTGATTCGCTCACAAAGGTTTGTGACATCTTTTTCAGTAAAACTTCAAGATTAATATGTGTTGCATTAGAATTTTCATTCTTAGAATAAACATTTTCTGCTTGCATACATTTGTTGGGCATCATAAAAATTCACATACGAAACTTCAGTCCAGAAGCTTAATCTTGCCGAGTTGAGAAGTCTAAAACTTCCGAAGGACAATCTGTCGAGGTGCACTCTTCAAGAAGACTCCTTTGAGTAGGGATTTTCCCAATTGTAGTAAGAGCCAACCAATCAGGGGCGATCATGTCGAGAAATCTCTTCAAATTTTAGCCAAACTGGGGCAATTACTTCGAGATCCAATCTCTCAAAGAACAATTAGTATGGGTGTTTTCTTCAAAGCACAAGTCAGTCATAGATGGTCACTTCAAGGGCATGAGAAGTCACTCTCTCCCGAAGACCGTCAATTCAAAGCGCCTACCCGAAGCTCAAAACACTGGGGCAGAATATCTCACAGTAATATGAGGTTTTTCATGAATCCTTGCGAGGCAAATTCTTGCACAGACCATGCAGTCTGGGGCAGTTATTTCGAGATCCAACGAATCTCTCCAAGAGTTTGAAGACACTGAGACATTTCATATGTCATGTTTTCTGTAAAATCCTCTGGAGACATTTTTTTCCGATGGACCTTAGTCTGAGGCGAGTTGAAAATTTCAGAGAACCATTATTCAATCATGGTTAGTTGGCGATCTATCAACCCAGATGCTAGGGGCAAAGCCATTGTCAGCACAGTACTGCAAGAGTTGTTTCATCTGCGAACTTCATCGATCAAGGTTCCTTGGTAAGTCTCATGGAAGGTTACTTCTTGAGAAGAAGGGTCATCGTCTCTCATCACCAGCATGAGACGCCTTACATCTCTCATTCCCAACACGAGAGGATTTATCTCTTATCCCCAGTAATGTGGAAGCTGAAATTTCTCCCAGCAAGGTAGCAGAAGGTGGGTGTCATCCCCAAGCAGGAGTTTCCCTTCAGACAGGGGCAATTCTCAGCAGTATAAGGAGTGTCTTGCCTCCCCAGCAATCACTTCCTCAGCAGTATCATGCCTTTGGTCCCCAGCCAAGCCAGGGGGTCCTCACTTCCCCACCAGAGTCCAAGAAGGGTCCCTCCCCAGCAGGGTCTTGGTACTCCAATCTCAAAGTCCAATTTATTTTTGGCAATGGCGGCAGTTCAGAGCCGGTGCATCATTAACAACATTCCCCGCAGAGTTGTTTTCTCCTCACAAGGACTAATTCGATCAATGCAGTGATCATCAGTTCCTCCCCAGTCAAGCCATCTGGGATGTCTGCTATCTCCTCATCGGAAGACCCCTTTTGCAGTTGCATTTGCATCTAATACTCATCATTACATTTGCATCCTCCAAAGCGTGGCACTTCCATTATTATGGAGCATCGCCATAAATCCAAACATATGCATACCATCATGGGCCAATTTTGAGGTATATTACATAAGACCCGTTACACCTCCAATCAGATTGAAGTATTCCCCACAGAATGCAACTTTGTTTCCCATGGTGGTTACTTCTACCAATGGTCTCGTCTTTGAGTCTTGTTTTAGTACAACAACCTCATTTTTTTCGCGTCCCCGTTTCAGTACAACGGTCGCGTCTTGGGCTCTTATTTAAGTATAACGATCCCGTTCCTTTCGAATCTCCATTTTAGTACAATGGTCTCGTCTTTGAGTCTTGTTTCAGTACAACAGTCTCATTTTTTTCGTGTCCCCATTTCAGTACAACGGTCGCGTCTTGGGCTCCCATTTAAGTACAACGATCTAGTTCCTTTCGAGTCTCCATTTAAGTACAATGGTCTCGTCTTTGAGTCTTGTTTCAGTACAACAGTCTCATTTTTTTTCGCGTCCCCGTTTCAGTACAACGGTCGCGTCTTGGGCTCTCGTTTAAGTACAACGATCTCGTTCCTTTCGAGTCTCCATTTAAGTACAATGGTCTCGTCTTTGAGTCTTGTTTCAGTACAACAGTCTCATTTTTTTTCGCGTCCCCGTTTAAGTACAACGGTCGCATCTCGGGTCATCATTTAAATACAATGATCCCGTTCCTTTTGAGTCTCCATTTAAGTACAATGGTCTCGTCTTTGAGTCTTGTTTCAGTACAACAGTCTCATTTTTTCGCGTCTCCGTTTAAGTACAACGGTCGCATCTCGGGTTATCATTTAAGTACAATGATCCTGTTCCTTTTGGTCTCGTCTCAGTGCGAAGATAATGGATCGGTTGATACCATTTCCTAGTTAGATTGGTTGATCATATTTGAGTTATGAATCGGTTGATATCATTTCTCTTCGAGTTGTAAATCGGATGATATTACATTCTCGTTTTCTTGGCAATGGATCGGTTGATACCATCTTCATGTTAGATCGGTTGATCTTATTTGAGTCATGAATCGGTTGATATCATTTCTCTTCGAGCTGTAAATCGAATGATATTACATTCTCGTTTTCTTGGTTATGGATCGGTTGATACCATTTCCATATTAGATCGGTTGATCTTATTTGAGTTATGAATCAGTTGATATCATTTCTCTTCGAGCTGTAAATCGGATGATATTACATTCTCGCTTTCCGGGGTGGATCGGTTGATACCATCTCCGTGTTAGATCGGTTGATCTTATTTGAGTCGCAAATCGGTTGATGTTGCGTTAAGTCCTGTTTCGATAACAGGCATCTTCCGTGACTTGGTCCTGCCCAGAAGTCGCGTGTTTTTTCTTTATGGCTTGGTCCTGCCCAGCAGCCATATTGATTTGAGTTCCATTCTGCTAATGGTTTCGTTAAGCCCTGTTTCGCCAACAGGCACCCTCGTTGTGGCTTTGATTCGTTCAGTAGTCACAGTGATTGCATTGTTTCTATTCCACCCGGTTCTATCTCCGTTACCTATTCAGAGGTCAAAACAAAAATATAAATAAATAAATGGGTAGATGGCATTTCCATTACCCTCAGTGTGCAAATTTTCAAGTTTTATTCGAGTATTCAATCACTCCACACCTTGAACATCTAAAAGTTGTTGCAATTATTCATTCAAGTCTGCAGATGATTGAATAGGGGCAACTGTAATACCTCAAAATTTGCCTTCATATTTATTCCCTCTTTTGGATCATCGTTTCGCATTCATCTGCATTTCTCATCAGTTCATTAACATCATAATAGTGCATTTCATGGATTCATAAGGCATGTGACTCAGGCCCTTTGAATATAGGGTTTCATACCTTATCTGCATCTACCAGGGATTGAAATGGTGGAGAATATTCACTGGACAACGATTCCACTTCAAATGCGGTTGTTCAGTTGTGTTTCGATCCGTATAGGAGCTTGAACTAATTTTGGTTAAGCTGTCAAAAGATCACTGCAATTGCAAGATTATTTTGGACCACTGGACTATTTCTTAGACATTGCATATTCCAAGATCACGTTGTCGTGTGCTGAGATTCATCCGTTTATCAAAAAGGTGTTTTGTGTGAAGTTTGGTTCGAATCTTCAGTTTATTAGTGAATCATCTGGATTCGAATGGTCATGGCATGTTTCAGACGATTCCAGGAGTTGTGACTAATCCGAAAAAAATCCAGTGGCTCAGAAATGGTTGTGTTTATATACTTGTGGAAAGAATTCAAAATAAGCTTTGGGGGTAAAATCGAGACTACATATCCAGTTGTCCTATTCTCAACCTTTCCTAATTAGTCCATTCCACTTTCGGCTTTTACTTCAATTTCCATTTCAGTTTATTCACCTATCCTTTATTCTTTAATCCGTTGTATTAGTCAAATGATCGTTTCATTCTCTGGAGACCCAACCAGTCATCTCGACTTTTGTTTTTGCATACATTCGTTTTATCCCTTTAATCCATTGTCTTAACCCAAGAATTATTTGCACTTATGTACCTATTAGTTCTCATTACCAAGAAATGGGGGAATCATTTTTCTTTTGGCCCAATCCTTTATAAGCCCATTACACATTTTCAAACCATTTGTAGAGCACATTTCCAATTCCATTTTTTCTTTAATGCGTTTCCAAACTTCGTTCATATTCTAGGCCCATCACTTGTTCTCATTAGCAACTAAGTCATCACAATATTTCTTTTATATGTTTCATTTAGTTTAAGATTCTAACATGATTCTCACCAAGAAAGTTGGTTTAATATTCATGGTTGAAAAAAAAAGAAAGAGACAACAGTTTCGATGCAGTGTATGCTATAGAAGCCACCTGCCATGCACCAGATGCTTATGGATGCTACAAAGAGATTTATGGAATGTTAAAGCTTGGCCAATGTTTTGCTGCATATGAATGGTGCATGACTGATTTCTTTTGATCCAAAAAAAACAAGAACACAAAAAAATCAAGGCAAAAATTGAGATTGGCGATGGGCTTCATGACATTAGATTAACCACAAAGTGTCTTGAAGCTCTTACGCAAGCTGGTTTTGAGGTCATATGGGAAAAAATTCAGTTATAACAAAAATGCAGTAACAAAGTTCAGAAACAAGATTTATAACTGTCTTCAATTTTCATTATCCATATAATCTTAGGAGTAAAAAATTCTATTCTAAATCTTCACAAAAAAATTCATCTTCAAACAACCAATCTTCTTCCTCAATTCCAGCATCAATGATCAACCGCCATACTCGTGGATTCATCTTCATCCTCAGTGATCGTCACCGTCAATTTTCCATGCCGCAATTCCCATCAGACTCCTTGGAAGAACAAACCTACAGGAACATCAATAACAATTTGAGGATTCACTTGCATTGATTAAATGTCGGCCATTCGAAGCCTAGTGATAACAAAAAGTCCGTAACAACAACAAAAGTGCTAATTCAGTCAGAATCAACAATCGGTTCGCGACAGAAAACAGAAAGATCGAAGGAGGAGAAGCTACCAGAAGTTCTTGACAGTTAAGAGAAAATCAGAAGAAAAGTCACAGCAACAAAAATCAGTAATTGAAAAGAACATATCCTATAAGCAAGACTACCAAAACAAAGAAAAAAGAGGATTCCCAATCGTACAAAGCAAGGAGAAGATAAGAGGAATGAAAGAGAAAGTGGGATCGAATCCGGTACCTGAAACGTCGTAGCATTTACAGTGATCTGGTTCTGGGTTTCAGATTCCACGATGTAATTGTAGTTTGATTCATTCTGGATCAGGATTTTCAAGCAAAACTGTATAGCCTCTATCATCGTCACCAACGTCTTAATCTTTAGATATCCTAGATCTTCAATCTTTGCAAGGAATTACGAAATCGCAGCAGTCATTTCCGCACACTCTTCAATTCCTCGGCTCCAATCTTCGCCAAATCCCTATATCCGCATCTTCATTCAACCTGCATATCAAGTCAGCAAAAACGCAATCATCACCATCACCCTGCATCTTCATCATCCACCATATTCAAGCTTCAACTCTCTAATACCTTCAATCTTCAATAGAAGAACTATAATCTTTCTTTCCCAATCTCCATAACAGAACCTTGAATCTGCATCATTCATCACCAAGCCGCAACAAGGACCCTGCCACAATTCAACAACAATTTTTTCAGATTCGTCAGCAATAACACAAATTCATCAAGAACAGTTATCAACTAAAGCATCACAGACGTAAAAGAAGCTGAAGCGCAACTGAACTTACCAGGGTTGAATTCCACAACGCGGCAGGGTCGAAGAAGCTGAAGCCTTGTCCACGCGTCCTTGATTCGATAACCTTCAATTTTGTGGAACTTCACCTTCAGCGGATTGCTATTACCTTCATCAACGGCTCGTCACCGTCATCGCCGCATCCTTATTTTCAACGAACTCCCTTCATCATCGGAGCCACACAGACCTGCGAAGAATGACTATGTCATCAACATAACTGGTTTACAAGAATTCGCAGAGAAAGATGAAAGAGTCAAGGATAAATTGAAGAGGTCCTTACCAAGATTTCACCCCGCTCATTTCCGATTGACAAGGTACAAAATCCAAGCCCTCGTTGAGTTGTTCTTATTTGTCATGTTGGTTCGGTTGCGTCGTGTGGTTTCGTCTTGTTTCTTTTCTCGCGAATTTGAGGTGGTGATGGAGATTAGGGTTAGGTTTGTGGTGGTGTATGGTGAAGGCGAATTAGGAAGAGGATGTGCGTGTTTTTATTGTCAATCGGTGAAGAAGATAGAGAGGGTTAGGTTATGGTGGTGATTCGGTTTAGAAGAAGAGGATGAGGGAGACTCTAGGGTTCTCGTGGAAGGAAGAAGGTGTGGGTGATGTTATAAGTTGCGGCGGCGGATAGGGAAGAAGAAGGGATTTAAGTTTTAGGTTTTGTGGTTTGAGTTGTATTATTCGTTGAATCTGATGATTTATTTGGAATGATATAAAAAATAATTAATGTTCATCAATTTAGTTTAATCCCAATTAATCCCCATTAAGCTGGCTGATTTTTACATAATCCCCATAAGACCCGTTGCATTATTCCAGGAGATAAGAGGTGGATGGATTTTGTAGATTCTCAGCCACACCGGCGGTGACACTTGTCACCGTCCGGTAGGCCCTTCTCATTTTGCTATTGGCACCCCATTGTAGGTTCATAATAGAAAACAAACTAAAAGAAACATGCTTACTGCACCTCCTCATTTCTGCGTTTCTGGGCCCTGGTTCATTGCTAATCGCACCCCATTGCTGAGCCCATATTACAAAAAACAACTAGAGAAATCGCTAATGGCACCTCCCCCTCCTTATTTATTTCTTTTAGATTTTTTTTAGTTTTCTAGTTTAATATAAGTTTAGAAATAATACTCAAAAAATAGTAAAAATAATAGCAAAATTCCACAAAAATTCAAATAGATTTTAAATCCCCTTTAGAAATAATTGGCACTTTATTTTTCTATTTTTTCTGCATTTTTGATTTTATTAGGATTTTTCATGTAATTAGTTTTATATAGATTTTCTCCAAATGCACATGATCTTGTAGATTTTATATTTTGATCTTCCAGTAGTTTTTTTTGCCTATTCTTTTTACTGTAATCAGAGGACTCATAGTAGTACTTAGGGTAATTTTAGTGGATTTTTTAGCTCATTTTATCTTAGGTTTAGAGGCTTAATCCTTAGAAATTAGTGAATAGTTTTTAGGCAAAAATAAACAATTTTTAGGCATAGCAAAAATAGGATTTTTTAGGATCACTTTTAACACAATGTTATAGATAATCTTAGGATCCCATAGATTAATTTTCATAATTTTTCCAGAGGTTTTGCTATTTTTTTAGGATTTTTAGTCTTAGGCTTTGTTACATACAATTTCGATTAGTTTAGGCTTGATATTAAATTCAAATAAAACATAGTTTAGTTTAGATTTAATTTTAGAATTTAACATGGACTTAGGTTAGTTTAGATTTTGATGTTTAGAAGAAAAAATATTAGGTATGACCCTAGTTTAGAATTTAGGCTTAAGTTTCATTTTAATTAGAATAAATAAATAGGACTATTTTAATTCATGCTTTTATTTGAATTGTCTTTGAATTCTAGTTAGTCATTTAATTACAATATTTTTTGTATGTTGATTAATGTTGTTTTAGGTCTTCCCTTGGCTTTAGAATCAACTTATCTTTCTTAGGAAGTAAGTTGCATTCTATTAGTTCTAGGTATTTTTTCCATTAGGTTTAGAAAACCCCACAAACCATAGGATATCCCATGTAAATAAATCAAATAAAAATTAGGGTGTGTCTTAGTTCCCATTAGATTTTCCCTTTTCCAACTTGAGTCATTCTTTCTTTCCTCATGAAGAAAATAATAAAACATCTAAGGATAAACCGAACAATCTTGTACGACACGAGACTTTGTTGCGGAGTGTTTATACGCGTCCTGTTTCGGGGCGAGGTGTAAATGCTTCCTGCGATGGATAGGTCTTAGTACAAGACAATTCACAAACAAATTCAAAAAATTTCTTATAAAAGACAAAAAAATAAACAATAAGCGACTATCCTGCGGGAACTTCTCTTCTCATCTCACTCACTCACAACGCGAACTCGCGACGACTTGTCTTTCATGCAAGACGGTAAACGCACTCGTACCAGATGAGCCTGCAACACCTGAGCATAGACATACGCAGTTCCAACTATAAAAAACACAAACAAATAGTTCCCGCCTTAGTTAGGCGAACTGCGTCGACTCTGATCCTCATTATCCCGATGAGGTACGTAGGCAGCGGGGCAGGGCCCGTTCGAGCATATTCTTTATTTTCCCTACATTTCCCCTTTTGTCCATTCTCTTATTCCAGTTTCTTTTCTCATTTCCATTTCTAATTTCCAGTTAGCGTTTTTATTCAGCAGCAGTTATTCTTCTCACCCTTTGAAACAAACAAGCAAGCGTGGATCCCGTCAGGTACGGCGGACGATCTGGGGTGCTAATACCTTCCCAGGTCGTAACCGACTCCCGAACTCAGATCTTTGGTTCGCAGGACCTTGTCCTTTCCTTCTTCCTCAGGTTTGTGCAACATTACTTTTCCCATTCTTTCGGGATAAAAAAGTCTGGCTGGCGACTCTACCTTTTCCGCGCCACTTTCGCGTTTGTACTAGGATGAAAATCCCGGGAGCGACAATAAGCATTACGAAGAAGCCTATAACATCATTGAAAACATGACTCAGAACCATTTCCAATGGGGAGGAGAAAGAACACATGTAGAGAAGAACCAGACTAAAGAAGGAATGTATGAAGTAAGCAATTTCGATCACGTAAATGCTAAGATGGATGCCATAGTTCAAAAAATCGATAACTTGACCATAACACCACCAGCCATCGTGGTTGCCGTAATTCCAAATTACGAGATTTATGGAATCCCAGGACACACATCACCCGAATCTCAATTACTTGCAGGATTAGCCATAGATCAGGTGAACTATGCTCAAGGAAACCCTTATTTGAACACTTACAGCCCAGGATGGAAAAAACATCCAAATTTCTCTTACAAGAATAACAACGTCTTTTATGCGCCTAATCAGGCAGTAGTTGCACCACTAGGATATCAGAAAGTTGTTGCACCCAATCCAAATGTTCCTAGGAAATCAAACCTCAAACTGATGATGGAAAACTTCATTGCTGACAAAGGTAGATGCTTTAGCTACTCATAACAATATGTTAGAAACCCAAATTTCTCAAGTAGCCCAACAACAAGCCTCCACCGCTTCCCCAGCTAGAACTTTTCCTGGACAACCACAACAAAATCCTAAGGGTCATGCGAATGCAGTCATACTAACGAGCGACAAAGAATTGGATGGACCTACCGATCCTATAACTGAAAACCAGCCATGAAACAACAACCTGAGAAATCAACTGAGAAAAACGATAAACCATAGGAAAAGGAAACCAACGAACAAGAGGTTGAGGAAAAAGAAAAATCTTATGTACCTCCACCGCCATATAAACCACAAATTTCATACCCCCAACGGTTAACAAATTCTAAAACAATGGGACAATTCAAGAAATTCGTAGAGCTTCTGAAACAATTACACATTACCATACCTTTCACAGAAGCTATTACTCAGATGCCCCCATACGCTAAATTCCTAACAAAAATCTTATCTAACAAAAAGAAAATCAAGGAGAACGAAACAGTTACACTTACTACTGAGTGTAGCGCAATCATTCAAAATAACATGCCTCTTAAACTGAAGGAGCCTGGAAGTTTCTTTATTCCTTGTGTAATAGGAAAGTTTTTCATAGACAAAGATTTATGTGATTTAGGAAAAAGTATAAGTTTTATGCCGC
This sequence comes from Lathyrus aphaca, assembly GCA_963966055.1. Taxonomy (NCBI): domain Eukaryota; kingdom Viridiplantae; phylum Streptophyta; class Magnoliopsida; order Fabales; family Fabaceae; genus Lathyrus; species Lathyrus aphaca. The sequence goes on from OZ014520.1 coordinate 185,963,570, forward strand.
TATCAATTTGTAAGAAACTGGATATGGGACAACAAACACCAACAAAGATGTCAATTCAGCTAACCGATTGTTCAGTTAAATTCCCAGTAGGCATTCTAGAAAATGTTCCCGTACGAATAGGACAGTTCTACATCCCAACTGATTTCATAATCATGGACATCAAGGAGGATGCTGCAACCCCTATTATACTAGGACGACCGTTCTTAGCTACTGCAGGAGTTATCATTGATGTAAAGAAAGGCAGGATGACATTCGAAGTAGGAGAGGAAAAATTTGAATTATTCTAACCCAATTTCTCCAAGCTCTAACCATAGACGATACCTGTTATTTCATTGACGTCATTGACGGATGCAGATGAGAAATGGAAAAAGAAGAAATTAGTTACTCCGATATAATGAAAATCCCATCTCCTGAGATCTTCCAAGAAGATACCTCAAAAGAACCTTATCAGTACGAGAACCAAATTGAAGGATTAACTCTTACACCTGATCAAATGCCATGCCCGAAAAAACCCCGATATTGAACTTAAGACATTACCTAACAACCTTAGATACGAATTCCTCGATTCAAAACTTAGAAGACCAGTTATAGTAAATGCGGACTTAGGAAAGCTTGAAACCAAAAAACTTCTAGACGTTCTAAGAAAGTACCCAATTGCATTAGGGTATAACATATCTGATCTAAAAGGAATAAGTCCTTCAATATGCATGTGTCTCATTATGCTAGAGGAAGATTGTAAGACCTCTAGAGAACCCCAGAGAAGGATTTATCCAATTCTAATGTTGTAGTCAGGGACGATGTAAAGAAGTTATTAGATGCCGGAATTATATATTCAATATCCGGAAGTCAATGGGTTAGCCCAGTACATTTCGTACCAAAGAAGGGAGGTATTACAGTCACTAAGAACGCCAAAGGAGAGTCCATAACACAAAGAGTAATAACCGGGAGTAGAATGTGTATCGATTACCAAAAACTGAACAAAGCTACCTGGAAAGATCATTTTTCTTTGCCCTTCATCGATCAAATGTTAGAAAGATTAGCCAAACATTCTTATTTTTGCTACCTGGATGGTTACTCAGGATTTTTCCAAATACCTATTCACCCTGATGACAAAGAAAAGACCACATTCACTTGCCCCTATGGAACATTTATTTATCGACGTATCCATTCAGTTTATGTAACGCTCCAACAACATTTCAAAGATGCATAATGGAAATCTTTGTTGATTTCATAGATGACATCATGGAAGTGTTTATGGATGATTTTTCCGTATGCAACCTAAGTTTTGAAGGATGCATATCTAACCAAGAAATGGTACTCGAGAGATGCGTAAAAGTGAATCTTGTGCTAAACTGGGAGAAATGCCACTTTATGGTCAGGCAAGGAATTGTTTTAGGACATGTGATATCTAACAGAGGCGTCGAGGTAGATAAAGCAAAGATAGAAGTGATAAAAGACCTTCGACCTCCTAAAACCGTGAAAGATATAAGAAGTTTCCTAGGACACGCTGGTTTTTAACGACGATTCATTAAGGACTTCTCTAAAATCACTAAGCCGTTGACAGACTTATTAATGAAAGATTCTAAGTTTATCTTTGACGAAGACTGTTTAAAAGCATTTGAAACCCTCAAAACAACTCTTATCACTGCACCCATCATGCAACCACCCAATTGGACGCTACCATTCAAGATTATGTGTGATGCGAGTGATTATGTTATTGGCGCCGTCTTAGGTCAAATAAGAGATAAGAAACTCCATGCTGTATATTACGCAAGTAGGACCTTAGACCCTGCTCATATGAATTACGTCACAACAGAGAAAGAACTCTTAGACGTAGTGTTCGCGCTTGATAAATTTCGTTCTTACCTTGTAGGAGCTAAAATCATCATCTATACCGATCACGCAGCCATCAAATACCTTCTTAGTAAAAAGGATGCAAAGCCTAGGTTACTAAGGTGGATTTTATTGCTACAAGAGTTTGATTTAGAAATCAAGGATAAGAAAGGGACTAACAATGTAGTAGCAAACCACTTATCACGTATGGAAGGAATTAAATCCGACCCGATACCAATTAACGATGACTTCCCCGATGAACATCTTATAGCCCAACTAGAACATGAGATATCTTCTTTAAACGAACAAATCCAAGAAGAAATAGTGGAATAAATTTGTGCGCAAACCATTTTGCCATGGTACGCTGACATAGTAAACTATTTAGATGTCAGGGTACTTCCATCTTCTTTTGGAAATAAATTCATACTCATAGCTGTTGATTATGTTTCATAATGGATAGAAGCTATAGCTTCTCCAACAAATGACACTATAGTAGTCATAAAGCTTTTTAAGAACATCATCTTCCCAATATTCGGTATAACAAGACTCGTCATAAGTGATGGAGGCTCGCATTTCATATCTAGAATATTTGATAAACTCTTATTAAAATATGGAGTAAGACACTGAATAGATACACCTTACCATCCACAAACTAGTTGACAAATAGAAGTTTCAAATAGAGAAATAAAACAAATTCTAGAAAAAATTGTAGCTACATCGAGGAAAGATTGGTCTATTAAATTACCTTAAGCCTTATGGACCTACAAAACAACTTTTAAGACACCCATCGGGACCAAACCGTTCAAATTAGTCTACAAAAAATCTTGCCACTTGCCAGTAGAATTAGAGCATAAAGCCTATTGGGCGATTAAAAACCTTAACTTTAACTACACAAATGCAGGTGAGAAATGTATTCTAGACTTACATGAATTGGAAGAACTAAGACTAGACGCTTACAAGAATGGCCACATATATAAGGAGAGAACCAAGAAATGGCATGACAATCAAATCTCTAGGAAAGAATTCAGTGTGGGAGACGTCGTTCTTTTATTCAATTCTAAACTTAGGTTGTTTCCGGGAAAATTACGATCTAGATGGTCCGTTCCTTTCGAAATAACTAAAGTTTTAAGTAATGGCACTATTGAAATTAAGAGTAGGTCCAGTGCATCATTTATAGTAAATGGGCAACGCCTTAAACATTATAATTGCGTAGAAGACAAAGAATTTTCAATGGGTTTGAAACTGGCAGAATTGCCATCAGAAACCTTATATTAGTTTCCCTTAAGTTGTGTTAAGCCCCGACATTAAATGAAGCACTTAGTGGGAGGCAACCCGCAATTTTTAAAATTTTGCTTTAAATTTTCATTTTATTTGCGTTTTTAAATTTTTGAGTTTTGTAAAAAACTTTAAACTCACTGATTTTTGTGTTGATTTGTTTTATTGTGTGATTCCATGATTTTTAAAGTTTTTCTACCTTCTAATGCTCTACTCTCTCTGTTTTTCACTAACTCTGATCACGACTACCAATACAATTATGGAATTTAGAGATGGCGTCCAGAGGCGCCGTTATGAAGCTTTAGCCTTACAACCTATGTCCCTGACCAAATTTGCTCATGTACCTACCATAAAAGCTTTAGGCATAGGTGTCAACATTGACTACCTGTTTAGCCAGCTAGGCTGGGAAGGATTTGCACTTAGGAAACATATAACCTACTATGAGCTAACCTTATAATTCCTAAGTTCATTGGTTAACAACCCAAACTATGGAAAAGGCTTAACAAAAGGAAAGATAACGTTTAGACTTTTTGGATACCCTTGTGAGTTTAACTTTCGTGAGATAGCTAACCTTCTAGAGTTTCCAGATGGCCCTTATGTTTTCTCAGAACCACATGAGGAATTGCTTGCACATGGTGAGTTAGACCGTTTTTAGAGTGGTATCTCAGGACAACCTGATCATGATTTATATCCTTTGTTGTCCACTTAGATTCATAACCTAGCTATTAGATACTTCCATATGATCCTATCATATTCATTGTTCGGAAAGGTTGAGAGTGATAACACTATTTTGAGAGAGGAATTATTCATTATGTTATGTGTTTTCACCTCCAGAGAGGTTAATGCGGTGACTTTCATGTTTGCGAACTTTTGCAAAATTATTCAGAGTGAACACTGGCAAATCATGATAGGTGGGCTAGTTACGAAGATTGTTGATGCAATGGAATTTAGAACCCCCTTGCTAATATTAAACCACTTGGAGAGTTTAGGCCTATGAATATCTCATTCTGCTTTGAGAGGGAAATGTTATATGATCGAGGTCCTGACCATTTTAAGCTTCTGATCAATGGTGTAGTTGTGTCGTATTTAATGCTACCTGACCATGAGCGCACGAGTGTGCATAGTAAATGCAACTGGCTTTATGATCTAGATGAGCCAATTAATGAACCAGGAGATGTTTGGTCCGAAGTTGAAATAAATCCTAATACCCCCTCAAATTACTATGATTCAGATGATATGATAGAAGTCGAGAAGCCCGAAGAAGAGAAACTTAAACCTGTTGAGAAACCTACACCTACTAAAAACATTCATGAGCCTTCTTTAGAAAGTCTCCGAGCTGAGATGCAAATCATGCAACATGACATCCGCGACCTGCACATATATATCGTCACTCTAATAGATATGGCAATGGATCAGTTTGATTACTTGAGAGATGCGATAGACTCAATCCACAAAAACCGTGGCTAAATTTCAACATCAACACTTATTAGGATTTTCTTGCAATTTTTATAAAATTTCAACATTTTTATTTTTGATTTCTAGTTGATTTTTAATTTTCAGCTTATTTTAAATTACAACTCTTGCAATTTTCTAAGCTTTAATGAAATACTTTGGTCTTTTTCTTAATTTGTGTGTGCCTTAAATTATGATTCCTCAAGTGTGTTAAGAGTGCTTTAACCAAATATTAAAATTCATGTGTTATTGGTGCTTAAATTTAGCAGTTTGATGAATTTAATTGCACTGCTAATTTGATACCAATTATTGCACTGCTATTACACAGTTAGAAAAAAAAATTCAAGTACTGATATAAGAAGTATACATGCTACTTATTTTATTTTGTTGCCTGCTACACACACCAGTTACATGAAAATAGTGTACAAATGCACTACGTATGAAATAGACTAAGTAGAAGAGCAATTTTGGAGTAGTTAGAGTTTTGAGGTGAGACGATAGGCCAAAACTTGAGACGACCGTCTCAGGCTTGTGACGACCGTCACATATCTCAGACGGGCGTCTTAAGTTCCAGACCCCATAACGTTCACCTTGCAATGGTCCTCACGACCATTGCAACCCCATTGAGCCATGTTCCCCAACGGTCATGATCCCCCACCTATAAATAAGGCCACTACCCACTCCATTTTCACACAACCACTTCATAACATCATCTTCGTAGCATTTTCTCAACCACCCCACTCTCTATTTCTATTTATACAACATTGTTTTTGTTCCGTATCAGTCCAAATTCACAAACAAATTCTGCTTTCTTACCTTTTCATCTCATATTCTCCAAAACCTTGCTATTATGGCAGAACATACACCCACAAACCTCATCTCAAGAGAATGTGACACCAGAATTCTTCAAAGGGCGTGTTTTACAGAGTACCATGAGAGGACCATCAATGTCACTAGTTATGTTGACGAAGAGTTTCTGACTCGTTTGGGACTCCTAGACAGCGTCAACTATTTGATTGAGAAGACTAATCTCACGACACTTTGCAAAAGCAACAGGCCCACATATGCCACACTTGTCTTGGAATTCCCAAGTTCCTACGAGTACCACATGCCCAAGGATGATACAAAATTCCTGGTGGGAAATATCACCTTCCGCCTCTTCGTAAGGGAATTTTCTGTCACTCAGAAACAGTTCACTGAGTGGTTCGGATTTCCGCAAGGCGAGGGTGTCTACTTAACAACTCCAAATGATGGAGACTAGTCGATCAAAAGCTTTAATATGTGGTAAGAGTTAACAGGAGAAAGGCAGCAGAGATGGGATGAGTTGTACGCAACTCATATCCATAACCCCACCATCCTCTACTTTCAGATGGTGGTATCCATCATAATCTTCGGAAGGTTCAACAATCATAAAGTAAATAAGAGGAAGTTGTTCCTAATTTACTGTGCCTTATTTGACATCTGTGTGAACCCTGTGGCCTTCATCTTCCATAATATTGAGTACATCTGCAATAGAGGGAAAACACCCTTTTGTTTTGGCGATATGATTACCGACTTTGCACTTAAGTTGGGTTTAGAGTAAAACCTGAACCAGTTGCATGGAGCATCCGCCCTGTACCTGGATTTGGATTACTGCAAAGCCAATCACCTAATCAGGCAAAGGGGGGGATAACAAGTACAACCTAGTTGTAAAGAACAAATTCATCTGAAGTATCGTCTTACCCTGTCATACCAAAAAGATGTGAGGGTTCGAGCCAACTGGAGCTACGACCTCAACGCTCCATCACCTGGTGCGGCTGCACAGGAAGAGGACCAAGTTGTAGGAATCGATGAGGTACAACATGCAATGGATGAAGTTGACACTGCTGATGCGAGAGCCGTTGGTTTTTCCAGCACCAGCACCTCCACTAGATGTCGGCCAAGGAATCAACAACCCGCATTTATGGATGACATTATGGTGACCATCATGCAGAACCAGGAGATGCAGCAGAAGCATTACAAGGAAATGTCACAGAAAATAGGGAGGATGAAGCTCACTCAGACAGAGCACGAAAGGCTTATCGCAGCCAACACCGAAGTTTTATGTGATTTGACACGCGAAGTTCATTGTATGCATGATTTCATATATCATGTAGGTATACCAGATCACATAGAGATCCACGGACAAAGAACCATGCGAGGCAGAGCCAGAGGCCAGAGACCACCACCACCGCAGGAGTAGTTTTATTAGTTTTTAGTTTTTAGTTTTTGTTGTTTTTATTGTTTTCTTTAGAAGTGTACCTATATCTCACAACATTGAGGACAATGTCCGAGATAGTGTGGGATAAGGTATTAGATTTCCCTTCCATTGTACGAAACCTAATTTAATTAATCAAAATATTTTACTTTTCAATTTCTCTCCAGTATTTTTAGCATAAACAATTTTTTTATTCCTTTAAGAATGCTTTCATTTAACACACCCTTCAAGTATATAGGTTTATAGGCTTTGTTAGAAACTGAGAAAAGACTTAACAAAATTTATACAGTATTGACACCTTAGACCCTTAGAAGCAATATCGATTTGGATACCTGTTATACCAAAATATGAAGCTTTAGTTCTAAGTTAGCCCCGAGTAGTTTATATTAGCAGTCAGCACCGCCTGAAGTACAAGTTACGTGGAAAGCCGATGCAAATAAGTGATTGACATAAAAAATTGCCAAAAATAAGAAAAAGAAAAAAATATTAAGAATCTACAAGCCATTGGTAAGACAATCAAGCTGCACAAAAGGTAAAGCAAAAAGACTGATGCCAGTTGGTTTAGAGGAATCTGGTTCTGAACTCGGTAGGGCGAATTACTATTCGATCCCCCACAACTTACATTCAGTGTAATAAAGGGTTACCTCACTTGTGTACCATACCCTATATGAAAAAAAGGATCAAATTCACTAACAGGCTATTCCACTATGCGCGTGCAAAGGTAAAGGGCTTAATATGATTGCATCGGAATGAATTTGGGTGAAACAAATACAGGAGCATTAGGTTTAGTTATAATAGCATGATCCGGATTGGTTTGTACGAGGGGTTTAAGAACATTATTCTTTTTTAGTTTCATTAGTGTATTTTTGGTGTTCGAGTTAATATTAGTTCTTTTAACATAAATCCACACAACCACGTACGGATAGGTGATGTGTTTTATGTCTGCATATGAAGGTATTATATTAAAAACATATTTGATTTCTTGCTTGAGGACAAGCAAAGATTCAAGTCTGGGGGAATTTGATAACTCGAATTTGTATCAATTATTTAATGTGGTTTCTGATTGTTTAACATGTTAATTTATGCATTTTGGACGATATTACGCGTGAATTGTATTTGTTTTGAGGATATTTGATCAAACGTGACTTTTGGAGGCAAAAGTACAAAAGGAAGCCTATTTCACAAGAAACATGGAAAAACAGAAGGAAAATAGCAAGAAAATGCATTTCTGCACATTTCAACTGTAAGATGACCGTCTTAACTTCAAGTTGGTCGTCTCATATGTGAGACGCCCATCTCAAGGCCAAGTTGACTGTCTCATTGCCAAAATCCAAGTTGCTCGTTTCGTCTAAAACGGTAGTCTCAAATGAAAGTTCTAGAAACCTAAATTATAGAAACAAGATTCAAACACAGAGAGAGTCGTTATGAGACGTTTTCGCATTCAATAGAGAATTTCACTCAACCCTAATCAGTCAAGTCCAAGCAACTCAATTCAAAGCCCAGCCGAAGTCCAAGCCTACAATTTCTCAACAAAACCTAGTTACTGCCTATAAATAAGCTCTTCCATTTTCACGAGGGAGCTTCGTTCAGTCTAATTTCTGCATTTTTATTTCGTTCGAAGTTCGCCATTTATTTTCAGTATTAGTTCGTTTTTATTTTCCTTTACCAACTCTTAGTGATAGTTTCCATCATTAGGAAACTATCGCCATTTTTATTGTTTCCAGCCCCTGAATTATTGTTACTTTTCAAGTTTTTGGAAGTTTTGTTGATCAAGAACATTGCAACTAGGTTTCTAATTTTTAATGCTTTATATTTTATTTATCATCGCATTTATTTATACTATGAATTATTTCTCCTTCTATCGTTCTTTATTTAATATGTCTGGCTAAACCGTTAATTGGTATGTAATTGTCTAACCAAAACGAATTCGGTAGAATTAGGATATGCTTTAAATTAAGTTATTTTCTGGTTTCGATTTCTTGTTTTAAATAACTTACGTTACGAGAGTAAGAGAGTATAAAAGATTAGAATTGAGACCACGGGAGTGTGAGATCATAATTAGATAGCTAAAATTAGGCATTAGTTTTAAACACAGCGGAAGCACTTTAAAACCAATTAGAACCTTTAGGTTTCCAAAAAGTATTTCTAGCTTGAATTGACACAGTGAGAGCGCTCAATTGAACTTAGGAGTATGGTAATAGGAAAGACCACGAAAGTGTGAGTCAACTAATTTTAAACTAAGAGTTTCTACAGAGAGATAACTTAATAAATTTTAATAAGCCAAACCTCTATTGAATTCATGAAGGCGAATCAATTATGTACTGATATCATTACCATTAATTTAAATTAATAAACAATTCACCTCTTAAAACCAAAAACATCGCTCGCCTTAGCTAAACATAGTAACACCCGACTGCACTAGGTTGATTATCGAGTCTCTATGGGATCAATATCTTTTATTACTACGTGATAGACTGTGCAATTGTAGTTAGTAACCGTCAGACTCAAAAAGTCGTCACCAATAACCCTATAGATCAGGGGCATGCCATCCAATGATTGTGTTAACCAGGAAATCAGTCAATTCTCAAGCATCAGTTGGTTGAGTAAATTCAGTCAAGATTCGGTTGATCAGTGGAGAATCGTCTCAGGACTCTACTAACCAGGGGTAGGCCACCCAGAGATCTTCTAACCAAAGGAAAGTCCCTTCAGCATTCAATCGGCACAAGTCAAGTCGCTTCAACACTCATTCAGGGGCAAGCTACCTCAATAGCACATTAAAGCCAATCACTCCAAATTTCAGTTGATCAAGGAAGAATCCGTCATGACAAAGTAATGGGGCAAACCATCTCGATTTATATCATGGTTCGATTGCTTCCAAAATCCTTTCATGGCACGATATTGGGGCAAGCTGTTGCACCCGAAAATTTGACCTCCACAAGACAAGACATTGTGTACTAAGAGGTTCACAAGGTTCATAAGACATCTCATGAGGTTCACAAGATTCACAATTAGTCCGAAAGTTTGACAATTCCCTCAGACAATGCATCCTCCTAAGCAATGCATCTTAAACTAGGGTTTTGACTTTCATCAGGCTAAATGGACTTACAAGACTTCAAGTGAGCTTCATAGCATCCTATATGTGTTCAATAACCCCATGTCAATTTTCAAGACTTTCCCAAAAGATTTGCTCAGTCAGATGATCAGAAGGGTTAAAATCAGTCAAGGCAGTCAAAAAGTCAAACTGAGGTCAACTGTTGTCAAACCAAAGTCAAACTTCATGATTTTTTGCCAACATCAAGTATATGAAGTAAAATTCATCATTTGACCAAGGGTTGATCATGATTCATCAAGGAGATTTCAGATCATAAAGAATCAGGAGTTTCTAAATTAGGGTTTTCACAGGAAAAGTCAACTGAACTTTGACCACCCATAACTTTCACATGCTTCATCAAAAATTTTCCATCCAAAGCTAATTTTGAAGGAAATTGAATTCTCTACAACTTTGTGTCTCACAAGCCAAGCCCAAAAATGCTTCATTTGGAAGGTATGAGCTAAGACATTATAGGTCCTTTTAAAAGTCAACAAAAAGTCAACAACTTCCAAAGAGCATAACTTGAGAATGGTAAAAGATATAGACATGAGAGCAAAGAGATTGGTTAGAGGACTCTTTAAGCTTTCCAAAATGTCCAAGAAAACCTTCATAGCATTAAAATTGAAGGATTTGTGCCCTTGCAAAGTTGGAAATTTTTTTGGAAATTTATGAAGCAAATAAGGCCTTAAAACTAATTTTTGCTAAATGAGCCCACCAAATTGCCATCCAATCTTTACAAAAACACCAAGCACGACCTAATCCACACATTTTCTGATTTTTTGTATTTTATTTCATATTTATTTGAATTTTATTCATTAAAATACAAATTAAATTAAAATAAAATATGAAAGTCATATATTTGGAAAAGATTTTTATTCTAGAAAGTCTTAATACTCATTTAAGCTTGATTGATACCAATATAATTCAGATCATACCAATATAGCAATGTTAGATCAAAGAAAATTCAAGTTTTATGACAAATCCTTTTCAATCTCAAACTATCCAAAAAGCCCAAAGAGCTATGACTTTTCTTGACCTAATCTCATTCACTTATATACATAGAACATTAAGCAAGCAAGGGGACACGAATTCACAGCCTCAAAGACAAGTTTCAAAACTTCAAAAATCATTAAAAAGTTGAAATTCAGATTCTAAGATTTCGTGGCTTTTGAGGTGAACTAAGGGCACCAATCTCTTCCTTGAACATCACTGATCATGTAGCAATAGTCATGTGCATCTCAAACCCCAAGAATTGATCAAACCGAATCAAAGTTCTTGAACTTTTATGAATTTCTCGTTTTCATATCTTTGTGCAATATAAATGGTATTTGATTGTTGTTTCATGTTTGTAGTAAGCTAATGATTGTTTCTGGACATTTCAATTTGAGTTTTGACACAGGATCGAAGACTTGCCATGTTAGGGTTCAAAGAAAACCGTGAATTGGGAATTCACCTAATAGCCAATTTTAAACTAAATTAGTGGTAGATTTGGGATCAATGGCCTTCATTTAATCGATCTGGGCAATTAAAACAGGTTTATTGTTTGTGTTTTCCATGTTTCAATGCGCAGGTGTTATAGTGATGACGAAGATCCGTCACTAAAACTTCTAGTGACAGACAAACTGTAGGTATAGCCTAACTGGACGAACAGAGCTGGGAGATGAAGTTTGGCGCCATCTGGAAGATTTAAATTTGTAGTTTAATATTTTTTGAATTAGTTTATGTCATATTACAACTAATGCGCTTGGCTCAGTTGGTTTGTACGTTGGCTTGTAAATGAATGGTCCTGGGTTCAAACCTCCCCCAGGCCATTTTGTTTTGTTTTTTATTTTCAGTGTTTTTGTAGGTTAAAAATAAAAGGATTACTACCCAAATGTTATCACCAGCGCGCACTTGGCCTGGTGGCAGCCTTGCTGGTCCAAGGTGTAACACGGTGGGAGAACTGACTTTAGTTATGTGTTGCGGATAGCAAGAGTCGCCACCGACTTTTATTTTATCCAAAGGAAAGGCATAAAAGAACAGGAAATACCTTTTAAAAGATTTTTGGGTCCGGGGGGTAGGTTATGTAAAGGGAAGGTATTAGCACCCTTTACATCCATGGTTATCCATGGGCTCTTAGTTACCTAGATAGCAAAGGTATGCAGCACATCAAAGTTCCTCTTGCCCTTGTAGTACGGGTGTGAAGAGAATGTAGGATGTCTCCAAGCAATGTAGGTACTGGGTTGTGACTCAGGAAAATGTTGATGGCATGAACATCTATGAACTGATCTGGATTGGGGAACAATACTAAGCCATAAATCAGCAAGGCTAAGATCTCCTCAAAAGCATCATAGCTCATGGCCTTCAAGAACATTTGAGCCTTATCCATTAGCACCTTGGCAAGAATACCCTTGACTCCACTTCTCGTTTCTAGAACAATGTCAGACTCTTTCAGATGTAGAGCTGCAACAATAACCTCTGGTTTAAGCTCCTTCTCCAAGCCTGTGAATGGTTTCTGATCAAGAACAGGTATACCCAGAAGTTTAGAGAACTCCTCCATTGTAGGAACCAGCTGGTAGTCGGGGAATGTAAAGCAATGGTACTTAGGGTCAAAGAACTGGAATAGAACACTCATCATGTCTTCATTGAACCCTGAAGTGACTAGATCCAATAGGTGACCATGTCTCTTGATGAACTGGGAGTGATCTGACACTTGAGAAACCAACTCTTTAAGCTTAGAAGGTATGCCCACAAAGTTGATCCTGATGGTGTTTCTACGAGCAGAAGCCATGACCTGCAACAAAGAACAAAGATAAATCCTTTGGTCCTTGAAATGGTTAGTGAAAATGCTATGCTTATGATGCATGATGATGTCATGATGTTATGCTCAATCACAAACATGTGGCACACACAAACAAGTCACACAATAGCCCTAGGTTTAAAGGCTTGCATGAGGTTTAAAGGTAAGTACCCTCCCCTGAAGTTAGTTGGTTCATCCTGTCCTACAAAAGTAACCGGGTTCTAAGGGATCTCAATATCATTGATCCTTCACAAGGGTGGTTGTTCAGTAGGCAACTTACTTGCCAACCAAAACCCTCCAAGTTTAAGATCTCAATGAGCGTAGTATCGAGTGTCAACCAACTTCAGTCTGCACTAAAGCCGATTACCTCACTACTTTCTAAAGGCCAAGATGGGATAACTAGGGTTCTAAAAGTTAGTTAGTGCATTGACAACATATGGCAGCCTCATATTATCCTCAACTTGACTTAAGGAACATAAGCACCAACCAAGAAGTCACACTAACTATGGCCACCAGATCAACCGTATCGATATACGTCGTACAGTTTCCTTGGTCTATTGCCATTTACCTAAGGTACACTAGATCCGGGTTAGGATCTTTCACACATAAGAGCCCCAACAAGTAAATGTAAAGCAAACAAAGCAAACAATTTAAAGTGATCTAATTCCTAAGGGTACCCCTCTTTTATAAATCCCCAGCAGAGTCGCCAGTTCTGTAACACGGTGGGAGAACTGACTTTAGTTATGTGTTGCGGATAGCAAGAGTCTCCACCGACTTTTATTTTATCCAAAGGAAAGGCATAAAAGAACAGGAAAGACCTTTTAAAAGATTTTTGGGTCCGGGGGGTAGGTTATGTAAAGGGAAGGTATTAGCACCCTTTACATCCATGGTTATCCATGGGCTCTTAGTTACTTAGCTCACTTTGAATTGTTTTTGAAAATGTGAAGTGTGTGAATAGAAATTTTCATAAGAGTTTGATAATGATCCATGTACGGATGCGTAAAAAACTTGTGTTTGAAAATTGTTTTGAAATTGTGAAGTATTTGAAATGTTTTTGAATAGTGAGCAAGTAACTATGAGGAACCTACCCTAAAGTTTAAGTCTTTATGTTCTTGAATCCTTTAAATGGTAAGACTATCCCTATTATTAAGGAATAGGTAATCATTACCTTGGATGTGAGGGACAAGTAAGGGACATCTGTTTAATGAAGGCAACTGTAGGGTGTATTAAGCATTTTGGAGGGACTGTCATCATTATTCGAAAGGGACAAGATCATATTGAAAGGCAACCATTAAGGGACTTGATCTTTGATTATGAAGGGACTAGATGACTTTTCTTTTAAGGGACTTTGCTTTATACACCCCACTTGACCTTTTATTTAGGCAACATTGAGAGGCAACCCTAGGAAGTGAGATGGCGATCAAAGATCGACTTACGTGTGTGAGTGTTTAATTTTATATTTATCTGATAATTTAAATAATCTAAATTCAATTTTAAAGATACATACATGTTTTCACTCCCTATTTTACTAACCATAGCACAAAAAATAAATAACTTAAATATTTAAGAAAATTACATCCAGGAGCATTTACAATAATAATAAAGCAATTTAAATAAATAGCAAAAATAAATAAATAAGCAAAATATAAATAATAAGTAAAATAAATAAGCAATTTAATTGGGTTATTAATGATAAAATAAACGGGGTTAGTGAAATAATAATAATAAGCATAGTTAAAAAATAAATGGATTAGTAATAAACATGATTAGTAATAATAATAAATAAAAGATTATAATAAACAAAATTTTAATGGTTAAAAGAAGTTATAAACAATCATGAACAAAATAAATTATGAACATATTATGAAAAAAGTAAATTTAAAAAATTAAATTAGCAATCTTAAACAAAATTATATTATAAATAGTTTATAGAATATTTACGTATTAAGAAAATTAGATTAATTATAATTACATTTATAAAATTTTAATTATTTTTAATAAGATATATACATGAAAAACAAAAAAATAGTCATACAATTATATTTATAAAAATTAAAATTATAAAATAGAATTAGGGTTTGTTTTTAATTGCTTAGAAAAAATAAATTAGGGTTTGTCAAATATTAAGATTTATTTTATTTACAAAAATTGATTTAATGAGTATATACATATTATAGCCTAAATACATAATAAAAAACTAATTTTTGAATTAAAAGAAATAATTTTAGAATTTTAGAGAATATTGAATACTTATATATTATCATGGAATTATTTAATTATATGTTTATATATGATTATTAATAAAATAATTAAACAAAATCAATTAAACAAAATAAAATAGAAAAAAGAAACAAAACTTACCTGGCTGGGATTTGAACCCAGGATGCTTTGCTTAACAATACTCATGCCATACCACTGGGCTAGCGCACGCAGGTGAAAGAAGAATGAGTCCAACTAGTTTTGTGCTATACCCTGGAAAATCACAAAAATAAGAGAAAAAACCAAAAGGCCTGGGGGGAGAATCGACCCCAGGACCTCTCAAGCAAACGCGTATGCACATTACCATCCCAGCTAGGTGAGCGAATCTGATAATAAACCAACAACAATTGATAATATATTATATTCAGTGAATAAAAGAGAAAAACTCAAAAATATTGTCACAGCCAGGATTCGATCCCCTGCCCTCTCATAATACGCATGCCTGACTTTCCACTGGGACAAGCGTGTGCTTGTGAAATACAAACAGGATTAATTCATAATATTTTAAAACAAGTTTTAAACTTAAATTTTGGCGCCAGAATAACTTCATCTTCTTCCTTGAATTCGCAGGTTTTCCTGCGAAATTATCTGGGAAAATACCTGCGAATTTTCCTGCATCTTAAACCTGCGAATTTCAAACCACCATCAAACAGCAACATTTTATCAAATTAGAGACATCTTTGAATCTCTTGCAACCTGTACAATCCAATTATGCACATAGAATTCATTTATATTGTGTGAATCGAATAACCCTATTTTAGAGTTCTAAACCCTAAATATGGCATGTTCACGAATCGGCCATAACTCTTCACCAAACGATCCAGAATTCATCTATAACTAATGACAAACATCAATATATCATCAAAATTCATTATCAATCAGTAAATATGGTGATTCGGAAAAAAATATATGAAGCATATGGATGATGCGGTTTATGCATTATGGAGTGTATTGGCTGCAAATAAGAGTTGAGATCCACTCAATGATGTCCAAAGATCACTGTTGTGTCCTTAGTTTACCTTCAAATGCCTTGGAATGTAGAAACCGAATTTGAGTTTTTTGCTTGAATTTTTGAAATATGAAACTTACTCTTGAGGCTGTCCAAATTCGTGCTTGTTATTAGGGTTGTGTTATGTACTTATAGGATGATCAAATGAAGCTGAAAAACTAGGTCATTGTGTAGAAGATTTGATATGAAAAGATTCAAAAATATCATGCCTTAAAAATCAAATATTCTTGTATGAACACTTGCTATTTTTGGCTAATCCTCATGATTTTCTTTCCACTTCAATTCTAATCAAATTTATGATTTTCTAGAAGCTTGATCCAATTCAAATCTTACATTTTCATATTTTATTTTTATTTAAAATGATTTTTAATGAATTAAATCAAAATAAATAAAAACAAAATAATAAAAAATCTGATTTTTATTGACTTGGGTCGTGCATGAAGTTATTGTATGGATTGGGTCATCATTTGGCAAGCCCATTTGGAAGAAATTGGTTTTAGACCTCCATTTTCATCATAAACCAACCCAAAATTTCCCAACTTTGCAAGGGCACATATCCTTCAATTTTAATGCTATTAGGGTGTTCTTGGACATTTTGGAAAGCTTGAAGAGTCCTCTAACCAACCCCACTGGTTTCATGTCCATATCATTTACCAATCTTAAGTTATGCCCTTTTGAAGTTGTTGACTTTTTGTTGACTTTCAAAAGGACCTATAATGTCTTAGCTCATACCTTCCAAATGGAGCATTTTTGGGCCTTGCTTGTGAGACACAAAGTTGTATAGAATTCAATTTCCTTCAAAATGAGCTTTGGATGGAGACTTGGTGATGAAGCATGTGAAAGTTATGGCTGGTTAAAGTTCAGTTGACTTTTACTAAGGAAACCCTAATTTAGAAACTCCTGATTCTTAATGATCTGAAATTTCCTTGATGAATCATGATAAACCCTTGATCATATGATGAATTTTACTTCATATACTTGATGTTGGCAAAAAATCATGAAGTTTGACTTTGGTTTGACCACAGTTGACCTCAGTTTGACTTTTTAACTACTTTGACTGATTTTGACTTACCTGATCATCTGACTGAGCAAACCTTTGGGAAAAGTCTTGAAATTTGTCATAGGGATTCTTAAACACATATAAGATGTTATGAATCCCACTTTAAGCCTTGGAAATTCATTTAGCCTGATTAAAGTCAAAACCCTAGTTTTGGATGCACTGCTTAGGAGGTGCATTGTCTGAGGGAGTTGTCAAATCTTCTGACTATTTGTGGACTTTGTGAACCTTGTGAACCATCATAAGATGTCTTGTGAACCTTATGAACCTCATGGGAGGTCTTGTGAACCTTGTGAACATCATAAAGTGACTTGTAGACTTCATGAACCTCATGAAAGGTTTTGTAAGCATTGTGAATCTTGTGAACCTTGTGAACCTCATAAAGTGACTTGTAAACTTTATGAACCTCATGAAAGGTCTTGTAAGTGTTGTGAATCTTGTGAACCTTGTGAACCTTCTTAGTACACAAAGTCTTGTATTGTGAGGGCAAATTTTGGGGTGCAACAGCTGCCCCTGTTCAATTTTCTGAAACCTGAGGGGTTAGATTGGTATATGTGCCAGTCGTGACCGGGAAGGTTGAAGGGGATTGAACACAAAAGCCCAAAAATTTGCACTCACCGGTGCGTAAACTGATACTGAGGGTTGGTTGTATATGCTTGAGTGGGCTTAAAGATGCCACTTGGAAGAACTGGAGATGGGCTTAGAGATGCCATCTAAAGAACTGGATGTGATGATAGCTTTGTGTTGATACTGGATCTCAGTACTAGGTCTTCGTATAGGCCGTCTCTGAATCGTTTATAATTTGAATTTGTTGAATAGACTAGTAAAATAAATCTTCGTGACGATTATCTCTTCTGGAAATATCTTGGATTAGGGAATAGATCTTTTTACAGACCGTTTGCCTACTCTCCAAGGTCAAAAGAACGTCAGGATTTGTTCTTCTGAAAAATATCTTGAACCAGGGAATGGATCTTTGTATAGACCGTTTTCCTGCTATTCAAGGTCAAAAGAACGTCAGGATTAGTTCTTCTGAAAAATATCTTGAACCAGGGAATGGATCTTTTTATAGATCGTTTGCCTGCTATTCAAGGGCAGATAGATGAAATCTTCTGGAAATATCCTGGATTAGGGAATGGATCTTTTTACAGACCGTTTGCCTACTCTCCGGGGACAAAAAAGTGTCAGGATTAACTCCTGAAAATATCCTGGATTAGGGAATGGATCTTCTTACAGACCGTTTGCCTACTCTCCGAGGAAATAGATTAAATCTTCTGAAAATATCTTGAACCAGGGAATGGATCTTTGTACAGACCGTTTGCCTGCTATTCAAGACCAGATAGATGAAATCTTCTGGAAATATCCTGGATTAGGGAATGGATCTTCTTACAGACCGTTTGCCTACTCTCTGAGGACAAAAAAGTGTATGGATTTACTCCTGAAAATATCCTAGATTAGGGAATGGATCTTCTTACAGACCGTTTGCCTACTCTCCGAGGACATCTTGAGTAATGTATAGATCATTTCTGACCTGTTGTAAATTGTTGATGCTGTTTTATCTGCATATAACTATCCTGCAAGGAGAATGTTAGTTTATGTAATATGTATGCATGCATAGTATGATGTACCTAAGTAAATGTATTATGTATTTATGGACATGTATGTTATGGTATGATGTAGATGATGTATGCATGATATGATGCTGCCTGAAGCGTCTGGATATCTTTATATAACAACTGCTGGCCAGGGAAAATAAATCCCGATTTGTTGAAGAATATGAGGAACTCGTTCCCGTCTTGTTTGATAATATATTATACATAACCTTCCGTCTGCTGGGGATAGCAAGGCATATATAACCTCCCGTCTGCTGGGAATAGTAAGGTATACATAACCTCCCGTCTTCGTTCGTCATACTCTTATTGGAAAGTAAATTCCCGAATATCCGTATGAGGATAAAAGAGATGGATATAAATTCCCGGGGAGATGTGACCTTATGAAGATGGATTTGTCCTACTGAGGGTTTGTAGCTGATTTGTAAAGATGAACCGGCGAAGCTTCGTTGAAATCCTTTCCTCGTTCGTCTTTAGTAAATACTATTACTGCATTTTCATGCATTTCTGGTAAACATCAATCATATTAAGCATACATACATTCAAACACACCCAATGGACGTTTTGCTTATGTAAATAGGGTAAAAGTAAATCTGGATTCAGAGGGAAAAGTAAAGCTGAACTTGAAAACAGAATCATTTCAACTTCGAGAGTGTATAACCAATTGGATTTGGAGCTCCTGAAATTTTTAACTTTCCTGAATACCTTCCCAGAAATCCTCATAATTGGATCTAAAGACATGATACTGACACCATCTGATACTACTGGCGTAGACAATTAATTTCCATCATGGTTTCAGCTGAGAATCCAATATCAAGGTAATACAACGAGAGGAATGTGTCTTCAAATTGTGATGGGCCATATGCGCTCCGGGTATTAGATTTGAAGAGAAAGCATTGCCCCTTGGTTGAGGATGAATTATACCATAATGGAAGTATCTGAATGTAGTTACCTCAAGAAAAATAAGCAGAGTGTTTCACAACAATATGCCCCTGACATCATGAAATTCACATATATGAGGAGAGCTGCTTCTGGCTATTAAGCATTGTTGAATCTGGACCTGATTGCCCCAAATGAATTGAACAGTAAGTTGGTATACCCCTTGACTGGGAAACAGTGACTATGCCCCTGGCATTATGAACTTTGTAATGTTATCCTCAGTAATTTAGACAGATGTGGAGATCTGCCCCTTGATACTTAAACATAATTGAATCCTGTCCTGATTGCCCCACATGAGTTAGGCAGTATCATGGCCTGCCCCTTGATTGGGAGATAATGACTATGCCCATTTGTATACATGGACTTTGATCCAGGAAGCAAATTTGTTCATTTGAAGGACTTTGGTTCATTGAACATTCATCCTGTAAGTTTCTCCATTTGTCAAACACTCAGGTATATGCAAACAAATATATTCAAAAATGCAATGCTTATGTCTGTCTTGAAATTTTGAAAAAGAGCTATTTTAGAAAAACAATTCTTGTGAAAACTGTGATATCAACTCAAGTTTTATAATAAGCCCTAAAGGAGTCAGGATACCTTTTGTAGCAGTACGCTTTTGAACTAACCATGCTTCAGTTAGGACTTTTAAAGGGTTATAACGTGGCCTGGTTCACGGTTTAAGAAACAAAGGATAAAGGCTCAAATTTTATTTGTACCCAACCCAATCTTCATGATGTTCTTCAGTCCTATACTCAGTTAACTTATGCATTGAGGCTCAAAGGAGTTTGGCATTGTAACACTGACATTTGTGATGGCTCAGAAACCCAAAATTTATTTGAACATTCAGTCATTTTTCTTCGTTGAGGATTCATAGTGACCTCTCTTTTTTTTTTCTTTTGACTTTATTATCCCTTCTTTTTGCCTGAACTGCTTATTTCAATGTTACAGTCAGAGGGATGTCTTAATGTTTTACTAAGTCTCCTTCATAGGTTTTGGCTTAGTAAGCTTTTCTTTTGCTGGATATTGACTGTCATGTTTAATGATTTCAGAGAACCATCATTAGTTGTGTACAACGCAGATAATTGGCATATTTGAGTTAACCGAGTAACTACCCTGCCCCAGGTTATGAATAAGGGTCTTAATTTGTGCGAGAATAAAAACTCCTACTTCATAGGCTCAAAAGGGTTGACTAGGGATTAACTTCCTTATATCTCCACTGTTTAGGAATTGAAACAATGCTTGTACATCGTCAGCATAGTCTGTTCAAAAGCATACTGCCTAATATTATGGTATTGTTTTCGTCATCCTCCTTCTACAGGCTTATAGCTTTATCAGGAGTTAAATATCACAAGATGGAAATAAGAAGCATAATTCAAAATATAGTGGAACGAATGGATTAATTCAAGACAAACATATGCAATGCATTAATGAAAACAAAAGTTTAACATAATAGTAAGTATTCAAACAAACAAAAGAAATTACAAATGAAAATTCAAATGTTGTCCCATCCAGTTGGCTGAATGTCTTCAATTGCAATCTGTGAACTTAGAGGAGCAGTATACTTCACCATGAAATCAAATTTACCACTTGGATGTCCCAAGGTGCCCCATATCTCAACAGGAACAGGTAGGCTTTCTTTCTTGCAACCTTGGGCAACTTGTCTTGCAGCTTTGGTGTTTGATGGACGATAGTAGAACTCAATTTGACCTTCTGGAGTAACCTCTAGGATTCCTTCGTCAATCAGGTCTTGAACCTTATTCTTCAATGCCCAACAGTTATTTGTGTCGTGTCCGAGACTGTCGGAGTGGTACATACACCTTGCTTTGGGATTATAGCGAGGAGAAGAGGTATTAGGATTTTTAGGAGAATTTTCCAAGGAAATCAGCTTCATCTCCAACAGGCATTGCAAAACTTGTGACATTGGAGTGCTGAACTTGATAAACTGCCTTCTACATTTCTGGTGTTGAGGTGGATTAACCTTATCAGGTCTTTCTTCTTCAATTGAAGAATAATCAATGGCAACCTGTCTCTTACCCTCTTTTATCCTCATCCTCCTTTTAACCAAATCAGCTTGTTTTAATGGAGGTTCACTGACAATTAGATCCCTGACTCTATTACTTTGAAGTTTGTGGACAAAGGTTCTCAGCTCTTCTTGCCCCTGAGCTAAACTTTGGATAAGAGCCACCTGGCCATTCATCTGGATCCTTATTTTTGTTATCTCAGTTTGCAATTTTTCCAACTGACCATCCTTGTTGTCCTCAGGACTCTTCTTCTTAGCCAGCAGTGTCTTCAACTCATCTTGTCCCTTGGACAAGTTCATAATCAACTCTTGGAATCGGGCATTTTGAGCCTGGAGATCTTTGACTGTTTGTTCAAGAGCCATTGCTGAAATAAACAGCGAGAAGATAAGAAACATGTACACAATAAACCTGTGATGCAATGGTATGTAAATGCGTATGCAATGTTTTCAAGGACCGCAGGATTTAAATTTGTTTAAACAACCAAAAAGTAAACTTTTATTAGTAATAAATTTGTTTGCTCCTTGGGCTTACAATAAAAATGAAATGAATACAAAAGATGGGGTTTTAAGTCTCCCATGGACGTTTCCTCTTTGTGTTGAGGTATGAGTTGAGGTTCCGCTCCTCGTGAAGTTGTTTTGTTAGCTCCATGATTCTTTCTTTACTTGCTTTGTAATGAGTCTCAAAAGTATCTCTTTGCTCCTTCAACTGGATCCAGGACCTCTGTAAATCTTCCATGTCAGTGGGCATGTCTGGATGAAGGATGATATAAGAAGTATCTCCTTCAGCAACTGGCTCGATAGTAACTGGCAGGATGGCAGGATATGGCATCATAAGAGTCTGAGCACGAGATCGCACCCATCTGAGATAAGCTTCCATAGGAATAGTGTACTTAGGCTCCAGTGTCTTGCTGTCAACCCTGTTTACTTTTCCCCAGGCTCGTATGAATCTCTGACGGTAACCTTGAAGATCGTTGTCGTAGTCGAACACAATGCCCTGAATCAACATGTCATGTGGGCCATCACTCCGAGCGTAACCAAACTATCGTAAAGCTAGAGAGGGGTTGTAGGTGATGCCTCCTCTGATGCCTAGAAGTGGCACATTAGGAAACTCCCCACAACGGTCAATGATAGTGATATTCTCCATAGATCTGGAGCACCAATGGATATCTGAATGCGAGAGTGACATGATCCTTTTGGACCATCTGAACCCTTGCTCATTCTTCATTACTGAGCGAGGAAGGTGAGAAATAAACCACCTAGATAGCAAAGGTATGCAGCACATCAAAGTTCCTCTTGCCCTTGTAGTACGGGTGTGAAGAGAATGTAGGATGTCTCCAAGCAATGTAGGTACTGGGTTGTGACTCAGGAAAATGTTGATGGCATGAACATCTATGAACTGATCTGGATTGGGGAACAATACTAAGCCATAAATCAGCAAGGCTAAGATCTCCTCAAAAGCATCATAGCTCATGGCCTTCAAGAACATTTGAGCCTTATCCATTAGCACCTTGGCAAGAATACCCTTGACTCCACTTCTCGTTTCTAGAACAATGTCAGACTCTTTCAGATGTAGAGCTGTAGCAATAACCTCTGGTTTAAGCTCCTTCTCCAAGCCTGTGAATGGTTTCTGATCAAGAACAGGTATACCCAGAAGTTTAGAGAACTCCTCCATTGTAGGAACCAGCTGGTAGTCGGGGAATGTAAAGCAATGGTACTTAGGGTCAAAGAACTGGAATAAAACACTCATCATGTCTTCATTGAACCCTGAAGTGACTAGATCCAATAGGTGACCATGTCTCTTGATGAACTGGGAGTGATCTGACACTTGAGAAACCAACTCTTTAAGCTTAGAAGGTATGCCCACAAAGTTGATCCTGATGGTGTTTCTACGAGCAGAAGCCATGACCTGCAACAAAGAACAAAGATAAATCCTTTGGTCCTTGAAATGGTTAGTGAAAATGCTATGCTTATGATGCATGATGATGTCATGATGTTATGCTCAATCACAAACATGTGGCACACACAAACAAGTCACACAATAGCCCTAGGTTTAAAGGCTTGCATGAGGTTTAAAGGTAAGTACCCTCCCCTGAAGTTAGTTGGTTCATCCTGTCCTACAAAAGTAACCGGGTTCTAAGGGATCTCAATATCATTGATCCTTCACAAGGGTGGTTGTTCAGTAGGCAACTTACTTGCCAACCAAAACCCTCCAAGTTTAAGATCTCAATGAGCGTAGTATCGAGTGTCAACCAACTTCAGTCTGCACCAAAGCCGATTACCTCACTACTTTCTAAAGGCCAAGATGGGATAACTAGGGTTCTAAAAGTTAGTTAGTGCATTGACAACATATGGCAGCCTCATATTATCCTCAACTTGACTTAAGGAATATAAGCACCAACCAAGAAGTCACACTAACTATGGCCACCAGATCAACCGTATCGATATACGTCGTACAGTTTCCTTGGTCTATTGCCATTTACCTAAGGTACACTAGATCCGGGTTAGGATCTTTCACACATAAGAGCCCCAACAAGTAAATGTAAAGCAAACAAAGCAAACAATTTAAAGTGATCTAATTCCTAAGGGTACCCCTCTTTTATAAATCCCCAGCAGAGTCGCCAGTTCTGTAACACGGTGGGAGAACTGACTTTAGTTATGTGTTGCGGATAGCAAGAGTCTCCACCGACTTTTATTTTATCCAAAGGAAAGGCATAAAAGAACAGGAAAGACCTTTTAAAAGATTTTTGGGTCCGGGGGGTAGGTTATGTAAAGGGAAGGTATTAGCACCCTTTACATCCATGGTTATCCATGGGCTCTTAGTTACTTAGCTCACTTTGAATTGTTTTTGAAAATGTGAAGTGTGTGAATAGAAATTTTCATAAGAGTTTGATAATGATCCATGTACGGATGCGTAAAAAACTTGTGTTTGAAAATTGTTTTGAAATTGTGAAGTATTTGAAATGTTTTTGAATAGTGAGCAAGTAACTATGAGGAACCTACCCTAAAGTTTAAGTCTTTCTATTCTTGAATCCTTTAAATGGTAAGACTATCCCTATTATTAAGGAATAGGTAGTCATTACCTTGGATGTGAGGGACAAGTAAGGGACATCTGTTTAATGAAGGCAACTGTATGGTGTATTAAGCATTTTGGAGGGACTGTCATCATTATTCGAAAGGGACAAGATCATATTGAAAGGCAACCATTAAGGGACTTGATCTTTGATTATGAAGGGACTAGATGACTTTTCTTTTAAGGGACTTTGCTTTATACACCCCACTTGACCTTTTATTTAGGCAACATTGAGAGGCAACCCTAGGAAGTGAGATGGCGATCAAAGATCGACTTACGTGTGTGAGTGTTTAATTTTATATTTATCTGATAATTTAAATGATCTAAATTCAATTTTAAAGATACATACATGTTTTCACTCCCTATTTTACTAACCATAGCACAAAAAATAAATAACTTAAATATTTAAGAAAATTACATCCAGGAGCATTTACAATAATAATAAAGCAATTTAAATAAATAGCAAAAATAAATAAATAAGCAAAATATAAATAATAAGTAAAATAAATAAGCAATTTAATTGGGTTATTAATAATAAAATAAACGGGGTTAGTGAAATAATAATAATAAGCATAGTTAAAAAATAAATGGATTAGTAATAAACATGATTAGTAATAATAATAAATAAAAGATTATAATAAACAAAATTTTAATGGTTAAAAGAAGTTATAAACAATCATGAACAAAATAAATTATGAACATATTATGAAAAAAGTAAATTATAAAAAATTAAATTAGCAATCTTAAACAAAATTATATTATAAATAGTTTATAGAATATTTACGTATTAAGAAAATTAGATTAATTATAATTACATTTATAAAATTTTAATTATTTTTAATAAGATATATACATGAAAAACAAAAAAATAGTCATACAATTATATTTATAAAAATTAAAATTATAAAATAGAATTAGGGTTTGTTTTTAATTGCTTAGAAAAAATAAATTAGGGTTTGTCAAATATTAAGATTTATTTTATTTACAAAAATTGATTTAATGAGTATATACATATTATAGCCTAAATACATAATAAAAAACTAATTTTTGAATTAAAAGAAATAATTTTAGAATTTTAGAGAATATTGAATACTTATATATTATCATGGAATTATTTAATTATATGTTTATATATGATTATTAATAAAATAATTAAACAAAATCAATTAAACAAAATAAAATAGAAAAAAGAAACAAAACTTACCTGGTTGGGATTTGAACCCAGGATGCTTTGCTTGACAATACTCATGCCATACCACTGGGCTAGCGCACACAGGTGAAAGAAGAATGAGTCCAACTAGTTTTGTGCTATACCCTGGAAAATCACAAAAATAAGAGAAAAAACCAAAAGGCCTGGGGGGAGAATCGACCCCAGGACCTCTCAAGCAAACGCGTATGCACATTACCATCCCAGCTAGGTGAGCGAATCTGATAATAAACCAACAACAATTGATAATATATTATATTCAGTGAATAAAAGAGAAAAACTCAAAAATATTGTCACAGCCAGGATTCGATCCCCTGCCCTCTCATAATACGCATGCCTGACTTTCCACTGGGACAAGCGTGTGCTTGTGAAATACAAACAGGATTAATTCATAATATTTTAAAATAATT
Organism: Lathyrus aphaca; assembly: GCA_963966055.1. Lineage (NCBI taxonomy): Eukaryota > Viridiplantae > Streptophyta > Magnoliopsida > Fabales > Fabaceae > Lathyrus > Lathyrus aphaca. Next base: position 185,989,814 of record OZ014520.1, read on the forward strand.
TTTAAACTTAAATTTTGGCGCCAGCATAACTTCATCTTCTTCCTTGAATTCGCAGGTTTTCCTGCGAAATTATCTGGGAAAATACCTGTGAATTTTTCTGTATCTTAAACCTGCGAATTTCAAACCACCATCAAACAGCAACATTTTATCAAATTAGAGACATCTTTGAATCTCTTGCAACCTGTACAATCCAATTATGCCCATAGAATTCATTTATATTGTGTGAATCGAATAACCCTATTTTAGAGTTCTAAACCCTAAACATGGCATGTTCACGAATCGGCCATAACTCTTCACCAAACGATCCAGAATTCATCTATAGCTAATGACAAACATCAATATATCATCAAAATTCATTATCAATCAGTAAATATGGTGATTCGAAAAAAAATATATGAAGCATATGAATGATGCGGTTTATGCATTATGGAGTGTATTGGCTGCAAATAAGAGTTGAGATCCACTCAATGATGTCCAAAGATCACTGTTGTGTCCTTAGTTTACCTTCAAATGCCTTGGAATGTAGAAACCGAATTTGAGTTTTTTGCTTGAATTTTTGAAATATGAAACTTACTCTTGAGGCTGTCCAAATTCGTGCTTGTTATTAGGGTTGTGTTATGTACTTATAGGATGATCAAATGAAGCTGAAAAACTAGGTCATTGTGTAGAAGATTTGATATGAAAAGATTCAAAAATATCATGCCTTAAAAATCAAATATTCTTGTATGAACACTTGCTATTTTTGGCTAATCCTCATGATTTTCTTTCCACTTCAATTCTAATCAAATTTATGATTTTCTAGAAGCTTGATCCAATTCAAATCTTACATTTTCATATTTTATTTTTATTTAAAATGATTTTTAATGAATTAAATCAAAATAAATAAAAACAAAATAATAAAAAATCTGATTTTTATTGACTTGGGTCGTGCATGAAGTTATTGTATGGATTGGGTCATCATTTGGCAAGCCCATTTGGAAGAAATTGGTTTTAGACCTCCATTTTCATCATAAACTAACCCAAAATTTCCCAACTTTGCAAGGGCACATATCCTTCAATTTTAATGCTATGAGGGTGTTCTTGGACATTTTGGAAAGCTTGAAGAGTCCTCTAACCAACACCACTGGTTTCATGTCCATATCATTTACCAATCTCAAGTTATGCCCTTTTGAAGTTGTTGACTTTTTATTGACTTTCAAAAGGACCTATAATGTCTTAGCTCATACCTTCCAAATGGAGCATTTTTGGGCTTGGCTTGTGAGACACAAAGTTGTAGAGAATTCAATTTCCTTCAAAATGAGCTTTGGATGGAGACTTGGTGATGAAGCATGTGAAAGTTATGGCTGGTTAAAGTTCAGTTGACTTTTACTGAGGAAACCCTAATTTAGAAACTCCTGATTCTTAATGATCTGAAATCTCCTTGATGAATCATGATAAACCCTTGATCATATGATGAATTTTACTTCATATACTTGATGTTGGCAAAAAAATCATGAAGTTTGACTTTGGTTTGACCATAGTTGACCTCAGTTTGACTTTTTAACTGCTTTGACTGATTTTGACTTACCTGATCATCTGACTGAGCAAACCTTTGGGAAAAGTCTTGAAATTTGTCATAGGGATTCTTAAACACATATAAGATGTTATGAATCCCACTTTAAGCCTTGGAAATTCATTTAGCCTGATTAAAGTCAAAACCCTAGTTTTGGATGCACTGCTTAGGAGGTGCATTGTCTGAGGGAGTTGTCAAATCTTCTGACTATTTGTGGACTTTGTGAACCTTGTGAACCATCATAAGATGTCTTGTGAACCTTATGAACCTCATGGGAGGTCTTGTGAACCTTTTGAACCTCATAAAGTGACTTGTAGACTTCATGAACCTCATGAAAGGTTTTGTAAGCATTGTGAATCTTGTGAACCTTGTGAACCTCATAAAGTGACTTGTAAACTTCATGAACCTCATGAAAGGTCTTGTAAGTGTTGTGAATCTTGTGAACCTTGTGAACCTTCTTAGTACACAAAGTCTTGTATTGTGAGGGCAAATTTTGGGGTGCAACACAAGGGTGGAAAGGCCTAGGGCGTGGGTTCGATCCCTGCCCCAGGTAAGTTTGTTTTATTATTTTGTTTTCTTATTTATTTGTTTTAAATCAATTCAAATTATATTTTTCATATAAAAAAAATTATTTTAATAATATGTGAATATATGTATGTGTTCTAAAAAAATCCATAATTTATTTTCTAAAAAAAAAACTTTAATCTTAGTTTATATTTAAATTAAAATATGTACATATTATTTATTATATATTTATTTTTGTAAATAACCAAATTAATATTGTAATTTAAATTATAAACCCTAATTCTATTTTCTAAAATTTATAACCCTAATTTCTAAAACCCTAATTTTATTTTTAAACCTCTAACCCAAATTCTTATTTAATTTTAAATATTAAAAATATAATTAAATAATTAATAATGTTTTCTTTGTAAATATTCATTCTATGATTTATTATTATTATTCTTATTATATTATTTTCTTTCAAAAATTCTTAAAAATTGTTTATTTAATTATCTTAACTTGTATATATTTTTGTGCTAACCTTTTCTTATAATTGTTTTATTACTAACACTTTTTTTTATTGTTTATTTATATATTTATTATTTAATCGTTTCTATATTTATGTAAATGCGAAATCCTTGTAATAGTCGTAGGTTTTATTTCCGTCTTTATTTTATGGTTTATAAATATTCTTGCCATGGTTAGTAAATATAGGGAGTGATAATATGTTTGTACTTTAAAATTAATTTAGAATTACTAATTTAATAAGATAAATATATGAACCTATACACGCACACACGTAAGTCGATCTTTGATCGCCATCTCACTTCCTAAGGTTATCCCTCATGTTGCCTAAATCAAAAGGTCAAGTAAGGTGTCTAAAAAGCAAAGTCCATTCTCATGAAATATCATCAAGTCCCTTTAAGATTATAAGATCAAGTCCCTTCGATGTTGCCTACGTAAATGATCTTGTCCCTTTCGAATAAAAGATGATAAGTCCCTTCGTATTGCTAAGACACCTTACAGTTGCCTAAACACAGATGACCCTTCACATGTCCCTTACAACATCCAAGGTAATGGCTACCTATTCCTTAATAATAGGGATAGTCTTACCATTGAAAGAAAATTTAAGAGCAGAAAAGATTTAATTAAGGGTAGGTTCCTCTTAAGTACTTGCTCACTTTTCATCAAATTACTTCATTACACTTCACATTTCAAACAAATTTTCAAAACAAAGTCTTTATATACATCCATACAAGGATCATTATAAAGTACTTATAGAATTTTTCAAATACACACTACACTTCTCAAAACAGTTTAAAGTGAGCTAAGTAACTAAGAGCCCATGGATTACCATGGTTGTAAAGGGTGCTAACACCTTCCCTTCACATAACCTACCCCCCGAACTCAAAAATCTTTTAAGGTTTTTCCTGTTCTTTTATGCCCTTTCCTTTGTATAAAATAAAAGTCGGTGGCGACTCTTGCTATCCGCAACATTTAACTAAAGTCAGTTCTCCCACCGTGTTACACAAGCCATCTCGATTTTTATCATGGTTTGATTGCTTCCAAACTCCTTTCACGGCGCGGTAATAGGGCAAGCCATCTCGATTTATATCATGGTTTGATTGCTTCCAAACTCCTTTCATGACATGGTTTTGGGACAAGTCATCTCAAGAATACCTCATTGTTCGATTGTTTCCAAAGACCTTGTTAGAAAATTACTTAAAAAACCCAACAGACTAGGGCAAAATGCGATAAAGAGAGGGAAGTTGTCTCTATACCTTCAAGCGGCTCAAGCAAACTTCTTCAATCACCTTTGAGTTCAAGATAAGTGTCGGGGAATCAAGCTATTACCCCACCAAAGAACCTTTCCTTCAAAAAAACTTTCTAGAAAATACCCTCCATCCATCACCCTTTACAAGGGCAATTTCGAAAACCTTCATAGCATTGCATAAATCATTCATATGCATCAGTCATGTCGCTTCGCTCGAGCGTAGAGCCATGCATATCATATCATTCATTGGGTATTACCTCATAACAATAAGCTTATAATCCAAGATTTGACATTAAAGTCCAGTTCTCGTCTGGAAAACCATCCAAGGTCCAGTTCTCGTCTGAAAAACCCTATTAAGGTCCAATTATCGTCTGGAAAATGGTTGGAAAGGTCCAATTCTCATCTGGAAAACCCTATTAAGGTCCAGTTCTCGTCTGACAAATGGGTGGAAATGTCCAATTCTCGTCTTGCAAACCATTTAAGGTCCAGTTCTCGTCTGGAAAATGGTTGGAAAAGTCTAGTTCTCTTCTGGAAAACCATGTAAAAGTCCAGTTCTTGTTTGGAAAACCAGTTCTCGTCTGGTAACCAACAATTTAAGGTCCAATTCTCGTCTGGCAAACCAGTTCCCGTCTGGTAACCTATGTTCTGAATCCAATTCTCGGCTGGAAGTTCATCCTTAAAGTCCAACTTTGTTTGGCACCCATAAAGTCCAACTTTGTTTTGCAACCTTAAAGTCTAACTTTGTTTGGCAACCTTAAAAGTCCAACCTTGTTTGGCACCTTCACAAGCTAATGTCTGAATCACTTGCATTGTTACATACATGACATGCAAAGTACTCCTGCATAAAAACAAAGATGTCATAAAAAATAATCATATCAATCATTGACATAAAAATCATTTGCATTAAAATTCCAACAATTAAATTCTCATCACTATGCATCATACAATGCACAGCAGGATCCATGATCGAGTGATTAGCATTCACATCATATCAAAGTGTAACATAACAGGATTCAGGATCGAGTGATTAGCATCCCGGACAGTCTCTTCCAAGGTTGGCAGTATTCCTCCAAAAGGAGCTAATACCCTGCATGTGCTCGCGGATTTCAGATCCCCCAGCAAGTCATTCTTCAACTTTATAGTTGATGACAATGACTCCCAACATCTTCTCTTTTGTTTCTCCCCAACCAGAGGTTATCCTACAAGATCTCTTATGAGTTTCTCCTCTGCCGAACTTGGCTAACATACTTCCTCTAGAAGGAGTTCTCAGTGAACTGGTTTTCCCCAGCAGATCATGTGTTTCGAGATATTGCTTTGGTATTCTCCGAAGAACCTTAATTGAAAAGGTACTGCTTCGCAAGACCCAAAGAATCTCAGGTTTGTTATAACATTATCCCCGAAGAGCCTTAATTCATAAGGCATTGTTTCGCGCGATTCGAAAAAATTTCACCTAGTAAATTGAGATATTGCTTTGATTATTCGAAGAATCTCAAACATTTTGTTCAATTTGCATCCAACTATTTTGTTCTTATACTTCTTATTTCATTATTGAGTTGCATTTTCATCTTGTTAGAAAAATTTTGGGGTCTTCTAATATCTAATTGACTTTTACCCTAAAAATTGAACGCCATGCAGCGGTTCATTTTCTGGGGTTCAAGGTAATTAGATAGGGGCATCAGTCATACCCCAAATTTGTCCTACCTTTTATTTTTCATGTTCTAAGCATTTACATTGTAAGTAGACTTTCCTTAGCATGATCACATTGCCTTTGGCCATAATAATGGTTTTAATTATTTTAGTTTGAGCTTTTCACATTGTATTAATTTCATTAACTTCTTTTCATAAGTTTGTTAGTTATGGGTTGATAAAGAGCATGTGATTTCATCGATGCATATTTATTTTGTTCGTTTGATTGGTCATATTTGGTCTAATAGTGAAATACAGTGTTGGCATTATTTGCAAGAGAACACCAAGAGGTGCCTTAAAAGTGTGATCAAGGTTGAATGCGTTTGGTTTCTAGGTTCAAAAGGGTGTTGATTTTTATCTAAATAAAGATAAATTTATATTCTTAATGGAATGGAAAATCATCTGAATTTCGTGGAATTTAAGAATAGCCCTTGAATTTACAAATGGTGTGTCACTCTCATGAAGATCAAAAGGTGTTACAAGGTCCAATTTATTTCAAGGTAGATGCCTATTGGGTAAATCAATTACAAGTAGCAAGGTTACTTTGAAGTCATGTGTGATGCCAGCCCAACGAGTTGCAATTCATTGCTTTTCTTCAAGTGACAAAAGCCACAAATAATCCCTTCACAAATTTGTTTATTTTTCACCACTCCCATGCGCTAATTTTGTGGCACAATATGTGTTTGTATTAGTTGTTGAGGTTATTTATTTATCATGGGTCAATTAGGGGTTGATTGAGAGAGGTAAGTGAGATATTGTAGTGTGGATCTGTTTCCTTAAATTATTGAGCCCAACCAAGAAGCATGTTGGCAATTTTATACAAACAAAGATGGAATTTCATAGTGAAGGAAACCAAGTTTCGCATTAAGTGTTATCCAAAAATTATCAAACACTTTGGAACTAATGGTTAACTAAATTCAGTCACAAGTTACACAATTCAAAACAAGTTATATACAACTTTGAACCAAGTTTCATGCCAATTCCAAAGAATACAAGATTGATATACTTCAAGTAATAACAAAGATGGATCAAACCTAAGAAAATTAGTTTACAATTTAGATCAAGCTGAAATCTAATGAGATTTCATACCAAAGCCAAGTCCCCGTGTCAAGCTTCATTGCGCCTTCCAATCTTTAACTCCTGCATTGTACTAAGGTCTTTCCAAACACCACATGTGCACATGATAAGGATAAAATTGGCAGCATATCTCTGTCTCCAAATGCCCAATATGGTTAGCAGCTTCAAATGACAAAGGTATTGTTCAGATTCAACTTGAGAATGAGGGTGTTTGGGGTCGATAGTAAAATGCTCCTAAGTTATGTCTAAGGAACCGTGTTGTTTCATGCTAATTCTTCAACTGTTTTAGATCCCTTGATTGCTTCATGTACCATGCCTTCATAAACAACCTTCCAGAGACTAAATCAGACTAAAATTTCCTCAAAAAGAAATGTTGCACCATGAATACAATACTGAGGCATCAAGCAAGTTCGTACTCTGATGAAAGAGCACGAGAATCATTTGAGAGTGTGTGAATATTCAGCTACAACAGGGCAATACAATGGTTAACCTTTCTTCAAGCCATGATCAGAGTGTACACCTGCAAAACGAAATCACCATATCAAAACAATTTCATCTGAGCAAAACATCATAGCAAACAACTCCAATGCACATGGTAAATGAAGATAACAGAGAAATAATGAAACTCAAATTTAAACCTTCCAAAATAGAACATCAAAGTTTCAAGGGACTGATCACATTCTAGACTTCTCAACATCAATATCAAAGATACAAGCAAGAGAACAACATGAATAGGTTTTGAAGTTAAAAAAACTGCTTAATCAATTTAAGAACAATCTAAGGCCAGCAACATACAACATCATCCAACACCGAAGCGAACTTGGTTGAGCTTGATGCACCGCCTCTCCCATGAAACAAGACCTGATGACACTAAGCCAAAAAAGAGTCTACACCATGCTAAGAACCACACCTCTTTGTGCCATCTTTTTCAACTTGTAAAATACCAAACAGGTCAATGAGCATTTTCTGTAATAGGAATAACATGATACAAATATCTTGACAAAAAGGAACAAGTAGAAACAAAATTTCAAGCGGCTGAAATTGAAGTAGAAAGAGCAATGCAAATGTTAGTCTGCTCCAAGTATTCACACAAGACCATAAAAGGCTTCTAGAGGCAATCTATCTCATACCAATCACAATCAAGAGGTCCCCACAAGATCACAAAATCGTTGCAGAGAGAGAATTTTCACAGCTCACCTCGTCATACACAAAATGACTCACAGATTCCTCACTCACACATGATTTTATTTCTAGCCTCACACGTAGGAAGCATCTTTCAATCCACTATAAAACCATTCTTCAATCATTTGCAAAGGACACGCCGCCACCACCTGAAAAATCCTAAAAAGAATTAGAGACCTACACACCACGAAAAACCCTAGCATACGAAAAATACTACTCTGCAAAAAAATCACCCCAGAAACCCCAACACTAAAGCTCTATTCACATTTAATTTAACCCTGATTTTCACACTGAAAATCAGAGGTTGAGAGCTAAAGGCTATCACATAGGACAGACAACAACGTTTACAAAAGAAGTAGAAGAAAGAGAAGACCTAGAAAACATCAAACACGCGAAAAGAAGAAGGAAAAGAAGACGAGTTACCTGACAATTAACCTCAGAGGCTTGTTGAAGAAGATCTCCAAGGGGTAGCCTCTTTGAACTTTGCTTCTCTGCTAATCCTTATATCCTTAAGAAATCCTTGTTTGATTGTTTGATTCTTATGCGATTTCCATTTGTTTATAACTTAGGGTTTCATTTGGGATTAGGTTATTTGTATGGATTTTGTTGGGAAATCTTGCTATGGTGATTATGATACCGTGAAGGTGGTGTTCTTTTGAGAAGAAACACCACCGAGTTGAATATGATGCAAAGGAGGGAAGGATTCAGGAAGGCGTTATGCGCATCTTTTAGGTTTCATTTTATTTCGCTTTATGTTGCCTTTTGTGTTTCTGAGTTTTAATGGAGATATAAAGGAGCATTGATGAGTGGTTTTTTTTTCAAACTGATAGCTGCCAGTTTTCCCACTGCCCGATGATTCACCTTGAGTCATGTGTCTAGTGGGTTTCATCAATAGGGGTCCGGTGGGTTATTTTATGGTCGGACTTATTTTTTCCACCGTTGATTAAAGTCTGTTGTTTGACTCGATTCTGGATCAACGTTCCAGATTTCTTTTGGTCAACAAGGTTGACCGGTTCCTCATGCTATACACCTTCCTTCCAGCGGGTGGGCTTAGTCCAAATGGCCTGGATTCAGTTTCTAAACACACCCCTTTTTTTACAGATTAAACCCAGTCCATCTTTTTAATTATTTTGTTTTATTTTATTTTTGAAACAACTAAAAAGCCAAAATTATATTCCTAATTATTTATCTTTTATTCAAGTTTTTTTATTTTTATTTTGATTATCTTTTATGTTAAAAATAAAAAAACTTTTTCATTTGATTAATTTAATTAAATAGTCTCATTTGATTCGATTAATTAATTTGATAATTAATCTAATTAAATATTTATATTTAAGTGGATTAATTTTTTTTCTCCCTTCGATCGATTTTTGTGTGTGTGATGAATGTTTGTCTATGCTCAATTTCCATTGCTTGTGATTTGATGCTATGTTACACTTGTGTGATTTACTTTTGCATTTCGACGATAAATTGCTAAGTAAAATACGAACGTACACTAAGACTAATCATTTCAAAGATAAGTGAATTTCTTGGTCCAACGCCAAGTAAATATCCATACGTACTTCACTTCATACACAAACGTAAGTCGATTATTCTTTGATCGCCATCCGCACCACCTTTGCACTTTACACTTTTCTCAACATTTTCTAACTTAACGAATCAACGCATTGCGCTTGTTTTCCATTGCTAGTCTTTAGCTTACTTGATCCATATATCAAGTTTTCCAACCCTACGAGCCGAGCGCATTGTGCCTCTCTAACAAACTCACAAATAAAACTCCATTTGCATTCACCCCTTAACCTAAAAAAAAACAAAAAAATTCTTTAGACCCAAAACCTTGATCCAACATCAAGCGGTCTTAGGTAATAACACACTTTAATAAAAAGAGAAGAATTGTACGCCACGAGCCTTAAGTGGTAGAAATGAGGATAATAGGAATCTCGTTACTCACTCTGATTATTTCGACGCCGGACGTTTGGACGGATCGAGCAGAATAAACTACCCATAGTCTTTAGTGCAATTTGACTCCTAAACCCTTTCATCGAAGAAAGGTAATAAGATCAACAACCAACACCCGTAGTAGGCCGAACTACGAAGCTCTGACTTCCCATTGCACGAGGAAATACATAGGCACGAGAATCTCAATTCTTGTCGAGCCCCTAGGATCAATAAACCCCTTAGTTTAGCAAGTAATTCATAAGTATAGACATCCCTTCTCGCGTGACAACTTAGATGGTTCCCATCGAGTATGATGTATGTAGGGGGTGCTAATACCTCCCCCCTGCGTAACCGACTTCCAAATCCAGGCAACGGTTTGCGACGACCTTGTCTTATCCCTTTTTGGTGGTTTTATTTATATTTACACTTTCCCTTTTTGGGAATAAATAAAATTAGGTGACGACTCTCATGTCAGCCCAACCGCGACCGCGTTCGCGAGGATCGTATTTTTCGAGGTACGACGATATTATTCACTTAACTTTTTGTATTATGAAGAAATATACAAATCAAGTTGGCTCATTGATGGTTCAACATCAAGCTACAAGTCAAGTTAACACATTGCAACTTCAACATCAAGCTACGAGTCAAGTTGACAAATTACAACTTCAACATCAAGATACAAGCTAAGTTTACACATTAGGATATCACAATTTCTTTTAAGAATATTTTGTAAGGATTTTGATCTACTTTTTTGGATACATTATTTTGTACTGTGTTTTGAAACTTATTGTTGCTCAATGAATTTTAGAATTTGTTTTCTTGTAACAATAGTTGCATTTTTTGTTTTATCATTCACTGATTTTTTCTTCATTTTCTGGTTTTAGTATATTTTGTTTTTTTTTCTTCATTTTCTGGTTTTGGTATATTTTGGTTTTGGTATATTATGCTTTTGGCATTTTATGGCTTTGATATTTTCTATTGTTTTTAGATTTAGCATATTTTGATTTATGCTTTTGGCATTTTATGTATCTGATATATTCTACTGTATGTTTCAATTGTGTTCTCTTTACTTCAATTGTGTTCTTTTTGCCTTTCTTCTTTTTTATTATTTAAAATTATACATCAACATGAAAACCTTATCACTTTTTTGGTACTTCAAAACTATATCATATCACAACATAAATTTCAATTTGTAAGAACTTTATCATCAATGATCTTCAACTGATATTGAAATAACCCTTTTTACATCAATAGAAATTTAGGAGTTTTCTCATCAATATAAAAAAAGCTAAAAAAAGCTTTAATATTGAAATTGAACTTTCTCATCAATGGTCTCAATTAATCTCAAATAACATAAAATAGCTAAAATTGTTGGCAATCAATAATTGAGAAAGATAAGAACCATGGTATATTACCAATCTTATTATCAATTATTTTGAAATTATTTTCTGTAGTAATAATTGCAACAAGTACAGATTTTCCAACTTTAATCACCAACAAAAAATACAGATTTTCCATCTTCATTCACCAACAACAGTTAAGAAATGGAAAGTGCAATTAATACATGATGGTGATGAGGCTGAGTTCACAGTGGTGATATTGACGAAGAGATCTGAGTTCACAACGACGAGAGATCAGAGAGTTTCGAATCACAATGGTGAAAGATTTGAGTTTACGGTTCTGAGAAATCTATTGCAATCATGATAGGGAAAGGGCAAAACAATTTTAAGGCGAGGAAGAAGAATAAAAAGAAATTTGAGTTTTTCATAGTATTTTAGCATTTGAGCGTCTGAGGAAGAAGAACAGAAAAGGAGATTTTATTATATTTTTATTTATTACCAAAATTAAGAAATATTTATTTAACTTTTAATATGCACCTTTAAAATTTTAATTGCCACATGTCACTTATCTATAAAAAGAATTGGGTAATTGGATATTTATCTCACTTGGGCAGATACGATCTCAATATACTACCGGTTTTAATAAATAGTAAACCGGTTAAAATTAAATTAAAAAATATGGACCGATCAGTTTGTGATATAAATGGTTTGGATTTTTTAAATTGGTACATTGGAATTTATGGAGCAATTTTGCTAAACCGGTTAAAATGCACACCCATAATCTCTTTGTACATGGTGAAACCAAAAGAAATTATTATACTATAATAATACTATTGGACTATACATATCCACAACAAAAAGTGTAACTTAAATTTACTTACACAACCAAATAAAATTATAAACATCAAACAATACCTCCCATAAAGAACCATGGTGAGGACATGTTAATAGTTGGTTTTCAATACATAATGTTTTATCACTATGAAATTCTAAAATTGTATTTGTTTTTGACAGTTCATCTAAGACTGCAAATGTTTTATCACTATGCAATGATAATATCTAATATGTTTTTTTGTAAAGCTATACATATATGCCAGCTGTTTGAATTCGTTCAAAGGGAAGATTTCAAATATTAGGCATGTGTTAATACCTCTTTCATAATACATTCAACTGCATTGGTCCTGTTGCATTGTAGATTTTCGGTATTATGACATGCTCAGGTCATTTCTTCAATAAATTCCACCTGCTCTATACTCCAGTACATAATGAATGAATTGTAACATCTAATGTAAACAAACTGAAAATATTAAAAAGGTACATTTACTTTTCCATTGTGTTAGACATGTCAACAATATTTTGACGTTTTTTTTGTAGGAACTCTTTTTAAGTGCTTTAGTTCTCAGCCTTTGAAAAGAGAAATGAAAAAAGAAATGAAAAGAGAAAAATGAATAACTAACTTTTATAACTACATTCACTATTGATTTAGTGACTTTGTTTTAATAGTTACTTTGTAACTTTGGTGTACGTTTGAGAGATAACAGAATAACTAAAATAATATAATATTCTTATTTCTGTTTCGTTATTTTATAATATAATATAAATAGTAAAAATGATAATCATAATAAAAATAATTATAATAATAATGATAATATAAATAGTAATAATATTAATAATATTATTATTATTATATAAATGAAAATAGTAATAATAATAGTAATTATATATATATATATATATATATATATATATATATATATATATATATATATATATATATAACACATCTATATTTATAGGAGTTATTGCTATAATACACTACTATAGCACATCACATCTTTTTATGTGAAAATTTGAAGTTTACTTTATAACACAAGTACATATTTGACATTAATGCTCTGACATAGGGGTGGACAAAATTATTAATCCGCCCGCAAACAGCAAAAACCAAATGAAAAATAAGTGTTATGAGCGGTTTGAATCGGAAGTTGATTCTTCATGTAGTTAAATTAATTCTAAATGGGTTAGTTTGGATGGTGACGAATTTTATAAATAGACTCATGGTAAACCATAACCATCTGGCATATAATATAGTAACATATTATTATATTATTGTAAGTATTATATTTATTATTTTCATATGTTATGTAATGAGTAGACTTGATAAGACTACACACTACATCATTGCCTTGTTATAGTACTTCTATAATGATAATTTTAATTTTATACATCATTGCCTTGTTATAGTACTTCTATAATGATAATTTTAATTTTATACATATAATCTGGCATATGCTAGTGGTAGTAACTATATACTAATACAATTATTAGTTTTATAATGTATATAGTCACAATAATCTACTGCACCAAAGTCTAGAATAGTTAAAACTCTTTATTTTCAACTTCATTACATACCAGAGTCTGACATAATAATGCTCAACATCCTTATACTACACGGTATAAAGGATGTACCCACAATGTAATATATTATTTAGGACAGTAAAGCGAGGAATTTAGTATGGTGGAATTAACATTGTTTTCCCTAAATTATTTCCTTTTGTTAAGGCTTTAACGGATTGTCAATTAAGTTTGGCTTTGCAGTCATTGGTTCTCTTGACCTTGATATTTTCTACGGGTGGACTATGCATGTACTTCCATATCAGAGCCAGCAACATGAAACCAAGTTGTAAGAATGTCAAACACATTAAAAACAACAAATATATTATATACATCTGATACTTGTTATAAACAAAAATAGAACTTATATATCATATTTGAAAAATAATTTATTTACCACAATTATACAATTCCTTCCTATGTTTGCTCTCTTCACATGTATAAACAACAATGACTTCAACGATGACTTCTTACCTCATACTGTCATACCTTAAATTTTGATCAGATGTTTTAGCATATTTCATTCATCTGAAGCATTTTTATCGTAACATCAATAGTCAGTCATTTTAGCATAAATATTTTATTGGTCAATAATCATGCATTTTTAACTGATTTTTATCATTCCATGCCATTTTTTGATTTTTTATGATTTCTATTTAGATAATTATTTTAGTTTATTTAGAATTAATCTTAGTTATTTGACTTTAATTTATATTTTCATTAAATTTTATATTAAATTTAGTTTAATTTCAATTTCAATTTATTTAGTTTATCTTTGATTTAGTTTAACTTCAATTTTATTTAATTTAATATAATTTCTTTTTTTTAATAACTATTTTCAATTTATTTTTATTATTATTATTAGTTTTATTATTATTATCATCTTTATTATTATTATTAGTTATATTATTATTATCTTTTATTATTATTATTATTATTATTATTATTAATATTATTATTTATTATTATTACTACATTTCTTTTCTTTTTCTTCAGGTTCAAAAAAGGAAAAATGGTGAGTGGGGTCCACTACAATGTAGTACAGACACTTCACATGGATTGCCAACTTGGAATTATCAATGGCAAAAAATCATTCTCACACTTCACATGGATTACCAACTTGGACTTATTAATGACCAAGAATCATTCTCACACTTCACATGGATTGCCAACTTGGCCTTATCAATAACCAAAAATCATTCTCATAAAGTGACATGGATTGCCACATTAACACTCCTACCTCATTCACACTATATATAAGATCTCTCTTTCTCTCATTTGAGACTAATAAGATCACACTTTAATTCTCAAAATCTAACACATTTATTACATATTTTTCAAAGTCAAAATTCTTTTTTTTACTTACACAATACCCATAAACATTCACCATTTTCACCACAACAACAACCTCCATCAAAACATCTTCACTTTCTTCTACACAACAAGCTCAACCTTTGCTAGCTTTGGAGTTTGTGAGTATCATTCATCCTTTATTTATTTATATTTTAGTTTTTGAAACTATGTTGTAAAAATGTAATTTTTTTTATGTGTTCATATTTTATTGTTGTTATAGTGTTAGTATATGTTAGCTTATGATAAGTATCGATGTTTATTTATTTCTCTTTCATTTTTATTTTACTATTTTATTATTTATTTATTTTAGTTTGTTATCTATTTAAATTATTTAAAATTTTCCTTATTAGTGTATGTTATTAGATTGACTTTAGTTTCTTCATTTCAAAATATAGTTTTGTTTAATTTATTTAGTAATCTTAGAAGTAAAATATAATGTGATCACTAAGATTAATCATTTTGACATAATTAAATATCTTAGTCCAACGTCAAGTAAACACTTATACACTTCATGCAAACACGTATGTCGGTCATTTTTATGATCGCCATCTACACGAATTTACGTGCCACAATACAAAAAATATATGCTTTTATCAAATCTCTTATAACAAAATAACGAAAGAACTGAATTTTGGAGTCTAGCATTCCACGATTTCTTGAATGAATCATTCCTGAGGCCCGCCCCATGGGACGTGATTCATTCGCTCTTTCGTCTCTAAAACACACTCAACAATTAACCTTAAACCATGCTAATCAAGCTTTTCCATTACAGACATCAAATTATTTTCATAATCAATTAACGAAAGAACTGAATTTTGGAGTCTAGCATTCCATGGGTTCTTGAATGAATCATTCTTAAGGCTCGCCCCACGGGACGTGGTTCATTCGCTCTTCCGTCTTCCAATACCTAATTATTACATATCAAATAACGAAAGAACTGAATTCTAGAGTCTAGCATTCCATGAGTTCTTGAATGAATCATTCCTGAGGCTCGCCCCACGGGACGTGATTCATTCGCCCTTTCATTCTTTAAATAATAAATAAGATCAAACATTTTCTCTAAACGAACATTGTTTAAACTCTTTCTATCTCGCAGACAAGCTAGCGCTTCAGCCTCCTATCGCAAGCGGATAAGTCAACGCTTAGCAGTTAGAAAGCTGTTTAAACAATCGTTCATTAAAATACACCAACAAACCGTAGTTGCACGAACTACGAAGCTCTGACTTTTCCATTGCACAAGGGAATACATAGGCACGAGGATTTTAATCCTTTGCGAGCACACTAATAAAAAATTAATTATTTCTCCGTCACGAATCATCCTAATAAAAAACTAACCATTTTCCCCATAACAAGAATAATAATTAAAAATATTTTTCCCCTTATAACAAACATCTTAACAAACCATTTAGAAGACAAAGACATAAATCAACATTCAATCGCATAGTTAGACTAAGAGGTTCCCGTTGAGTACAACAGACGTGAGGGGTGCTTAATACCTTCCTCTTGCGTAACCGACTCCCGAACTTAGAATTTGGTTTCGTTGACCATTTCTTATCCTTATTAGGTTGTGTCTATATCTCCCTTTTCTTTAGTTATAATAAATAGAATTAGGTGGTAACTCTGTTGTTTTTTCCGCGTCCATCGCGAGGATCGTATTTTTCGAGGTACGATAGCTTGGCGACTCTGTTGGGGAAGAGGTTCCATGCGAGAGAGAGTCGAGCCTAACTTAGCTAACTGTGCATTTAATTATTGATTTTTGTTTTACTTGTCTTCTCTATGTTTGTTATCTTCATTATATATGTTTGTTCTTTTATCGCTTTCTCTTATTGCTCATTATCATACTTGCTTGTGGTATCTTGGGATTATATCACAAGTAAAAGCCGAGCTTATAAAAAAGAAGAGGGAGCACCTAGGTTAGAATTGGTAGTTATTAGTGTTAGTCTCCAAGAACTCGCTTCTTGAGAGCCTAGCATGAAATCTCCCCCAGAGAGTAGACCTATTCGTAGATCTTGTCGTAACGCAGCTAGCCTATCGCATGACTTGATTCATGAAAGGGTTGTGACTATGGGACCCACTCTTAGAACCAGTTTCAATATTGGTAGTTGCATAGTGTTAGTCTCCAAGGGCTCGCCCCTTTGTGAGCCTAGCATGAGAACTCCACTCAAGGTATACCTTATCGTTATTATTGTCATAATGCAGCTAGCCTGCGGCATGATGTTTAGTACGATAAACGTCTGTGACCTTGAGTATCCTAATACCACTACCGTAGAAACTATCCCGTGAGTGGTTTTTATGGGTAAAGAGTGTATAACTTCCTTCTTAGAGCTTATCTATTAAGATGTTTTGTGATACTCATATTATTTTGGACCCCGATCTTACCTATATTGCACGGCATTGCATACCATTTGCATCATTTGTATTAATTCATACATCCAGGTTGTTCGTCAGTTCATTCAAGTTATCTCTGTCTTTCAGTCATCTGTCAACTGTCAAACTGAAGCTTCGTAGCCAATACAGAACCCGAGCTTACCAGAGACGCAGGATGTCAAAACAAGAGGTTCACAATGCTGAGATTCGAATGGAAATTGAGGATATCAAGACAAACATGACAAAGCTGACTGAGATGCTTCAAGTTTTGATTGCTAAAGGAGAGCCACCTCAGAGGATTGTAATCCAGGAGGTTGAGAATGCTATTATCGAGCCTCGGCCTGTCCAGTTACAACCTTCGACTTGGCCGGAGTTTGGTTTGCCACACAACTACTTTCCACCTCATGTTACTACTTCTATGGTCGGTCAGGCGTCCAGACCCTTTTTCAAGTTCCTATTTTCACTAAATCCAGACCTGTGATTCATACTGGCCAGATTCCCTATGAGTACAATGTTACTAGTGCTCAGGGTGATGATCTTGAAGATTATGTTGAACCTGAAGTTGGTCGTCAGCAGTATCGAGCTATTGACAAGCGATTAAGGGTTGTAGAGGGTATTGACTTCTTCAATGTTGATGCAAGCTACATGTGTTTGGTATCCAACCTCATCGCGTATGCCGGGTTCAAGACTCCAAAATTCGAGAAGTACAAAGGATACGGTTGTCCGAGAAGCCACTTGACGATGTACTGCCGAAAGATGGATGCATACGCCAAGAACGACAAAATGCTTATCCACTTTTTCCAGGACAGTTTGAGCGGAGCCTCACTGCAATGGTATATAGGATTGGAAAAGAGCCATATCCAAAGTTGGACAGATTTGGGTGATGCTTTCGTAAAGCAGTACAAGTATAATTTGGATATGGCACCTGAACGTCGCTAATTGCAGAATATGTCTCAGAAGGAGAGAGAATCCTTCAAAGAGTATGCTTGTAACGCCCTGATTCGATAATTCCCATTTTTGTTCGAGTCTTTTATTTTAATTGAGTAATTATTATTTTGTTTGTGAAATTAATATGATGATATTTGATGTTAAGGAATTAATGTGATATATTGTGTTGTGAGATTTTACCGTTTTATGAATTTCCGGGTAAATTTGGATAAAAGGGTATTTTAGGTATTTGTTAATTAGTGATAAGTTAGAATTAGTAGAATTGATATTTTGTGAGAAAATGATATTTGGTTAGAAAGAAATAGAATTAATAGAGTAAGAATAGAAATAGAAAGAAAATAGTATAAGTTGTGAGAAAGGGAAAGAAAAGGAAAGATAGAAAGAAAAAGAGAAGAAAGAAAGAGGAAAGAAGAGAAAAGAGAGAAAAGTTGGAAAAGCTTCAAGATTGCTCCAAGAAATCGGAATAATCGGGTAAGGGTGATAAGCATTGTTATCTTAATATAGTGTATGATTATGTATGTGTTTGATTGGTTGAGTTTTGGTTTTGATGAGAGTTAGAGAAGATGAATAGTTAGGGTTTGAGAGAAAATGGGAGAAATTGGTGGATTAATCGGTTAGAACTTGATGTAATCGAAGTATGATGTTAGATACATGCTATTGATCATGTTTGTAAGAGTTTAGAGAGGTTTTGGAGTGATTAGGTTGGACTGTTCGCAACTGGTGTGTTGCTGAAATCGCAGTGGTCGCTCAGCGAGCTACCCCTCGCTCAACGAAAGTTCCAGGGAGATTTTCGCTCAGCGAGCAAGAGGGCGCTTAGCGAGCCTGTAGGTTTTGAGGGATTATGTGTTTTAATCCGTAGCTTGAGTTTCGGGTATTCGTTTTTAGCGATCCTTATATCGATTCGAAGCTAAAAACAGGTAGAATCTATTGATGCTAAAATATGTAATTTTTAGCTGACTTTGTCCCGACTTTTCCGATAAGACGTAAATGAGTTAATTATGGAAATGTGGGTTTGTTATAATGTTGTGGCCATTGGGCAAATGATTACTATGCTTAAATTGTATGCATATGTATGTTAATGGTATGTGTTGAATGCATAACTATATTGTAAATATGTATGCATTTTCAAGAATGTTGTGTGTCATTTTGCATGTAAGTATAATGTATGCATTCTTGTGCTGTGGGATTCTTTGTGAATCCGTTGTAGCATTGTGTGCTCGTGTGGAGTATGAGCGATGACTACAACAAGATCGTATGCCCATGTGGGGTGTGAGCGATCGGATTGTGTGCCCATGTGGGGTGTGAGCAATCCAGAAACATCGTGTGCCCGTGTGGGGTGTGAGCGATGGGTGAGTTATTCACATTGATTATGTGCCCGAGTGGGGTGTGAGCAATTGGATTGTGTGCCCGTGTGGGGTGTGAGCAATCCTGAAACATTGTGTGCCCATGTGGGGTGTGAGCAATGGGGAACATCATGTGCCCGACGGGGAGTTACTTTAGGTAACAAGCGACGATTCTATTGTTAGACGTTGTGGCTAGTGATCTAGAGGGGGGTGAATGGATCACCTCCTTGTTAACAAGGTTTTAAAAGATTTTTCAGAGTTTTTTAAAGATTAGCGGAAAACACGGTCCCTAATCGACTTTCGTCTATTCTGGACCAGCCACTAGAAGACCGGACATGTGATAAAGTGCTGGATTTGCAATTGAGATGTTAAAGACTTAAACACACAAGTTGTAAAAGTATTGAATGCACCTATCACAAAAACTATTTCCAATGAATCAAAACCGATTAAAAACGTAAATAGAGATGGAGAAGGAATACAATACACAGAGATTTGGTAAGGAAGTTCCCCATGTTCGTCCTTGCGTGTGGGTACGTCTCCCTCTCAATTTCAAACTGAAATTGAGAACTTTTATATCGATATTGCTGAAATCGTCGTTTACAAGGTTGCTATACAAAAACCAGAAATCTATACACCTAGATCTTCCTATTGTATGAACCTTCACTTGATCTGAGCCAAATCAAGATTCCCTTGCAATTAATACAAACAATTCACCGGTTCCACGATCTATTTGCGAAATCTCCCAATTTCCAAACCTTACGTTGCGGCTGAATCTGTTTTGTAAACGTGACTGACAAACCCTCAAGAACACACCCGTTCTTGAAGGACAAACCAGATGGTTTTTCCTTGAAACCTTCTTTCACTCTTCAACTCAGCTAGATCATCGATCGTTCTGCTGAACATTATCTCTTGATCCTCTAATTCACAGAACAACAATGATTATGTGTTGATGTTCTTGAATCACAGTAATTGAGAAGATGATGAAGATGAATTTTCTTCTTAGGTTTCAATCCTGCTCACAATTGAATGCACACCCAAAAACTTTCTTGATTGTGTTCTTCAATTTTCTTGACCTTGAATTCACTTTACAATTTCTGTTTCGCTCACACTGCACTAACAGAAATCATGTATATACTTGACAAAGTCTGTTAGAAATAGAAACAGATTAATGCATCGATACGAAGTGCGAATGTATCGATACATGATGGTTTTTACACTGTTATGTATCAATACATAATGGAATGAATCGATACATACTAAACCAATGCAAAAGAAACAGAGAAATGAAAACATAATGAATCGATGCATGTTGCGAATGTATCGATGCATTTGACTTATTTCAGAATTTCAAGGACATTATGTATCGATACATCTTGCGAATGAATCGATACATACAGAAGCAAAAGTCAAATTTTTGTTTAAAACAAGACATGTGATAAAAGCTTGCAATGCATACAAAGTGTATGTTAAAAGCACAAACGCATAAAATTTATTATCATACAAAACTAAAGAGTTGCTCACATCTATTTGGTTCCTGAGTGAACTTGCTGAATGTTGAGTCGGTACTGCATTGCATCTGCATAGAATCGTATGTCGGTCTCTATGAGTTGCATTTTATACATTGTATGTATATGCTGAAATAAACATGATTGTGCATATGTTTATTTGGAATGTTGTGAAATGATTGGTATGTGTGAATGACATACTTGCAGATATATATATATATATATGCATGTTGATATGTATATATGTATGTGATTTATACATTGAATGTATATGTGTGATTTAAACATAGCTTATCGTATGTTTATGCAGGATGAATGTAAATGAAGAATAAATATAAATAATATAAGATTTATGTGTGTTGGTAAATAAAGATACATTGCGATGTATGTGGATTATGTGAGCATGCTTGAATATGATTTGTGTTATGTGAAAGAAATGGTGATAAGTATGCGTATAAGTATGCTTTATATTGTGTATGAATGATATGTTGTGGTGAGAATATGTTAATGTATATGTTATATGTTGAGATATATAATTATATGCAATATTATTATGATAATGTTTCTCACCCTTCTGCTGTTTTCTGATGCTCTACGAGGCATTGCAGATTAGGTGTGCCAGAGTCGTTTTTGTGAAGCTTGTCTTCATATCTTTTGGTCGGTCGGCTCTGATATGTAACACCGGGTAGTTAGATGGCCTTGTGCCTTTTTGGGGATACATTTGTATATGTATTCGTTGTGGACATGTTTTGTATAACATGATATATTTGCACGCTTCTAACTTGTAGATATATTTTGATAAATATATAAGTTGAAGTTGTTGATGATTTAAGTTTTCCGTTGTGCAATTTATAATTGAGTTATGGGTGTAAGGATTGAAATTCCTTTATGGATAGCTACCCCATTGTTGCATATCTGTTTGAGCAGGTGTTGTATGTTTTAATTTCACGTAATGTGGCATGCTCCTTTTTATGCTTGGTTTAAATTATACTATGACGAAATTTTATCTATGCCTAAATGATTTAATGTATTATTTGGGGGTATAGAAAGGAGGTGTTACATTAAGTGGTATCAGAGCCAGTGTTCGAGTCAGTTGTGTCTGTCTTGATGTTGTTGTGATTGAACTTTTGTTTAATCTTGTTGTTGTCTTGGGAATAATCAGAATATGGCTGGTAGAAATGACAATGTGATGGTTGCTTCTTTGGAAGCAATGTCTAGGGCGGTGCAGGGAGCGCCGAATGTGAATGTGAATGATGAGTTCAGGAAGAATCAACCGTCGGTTTTCAAGGGGAGGTTTGATCCTGATGGTGCTCATAACTGATTGAAGGAGATTGAGAGAATCTTCCGAGTGATGGATTGTGTTGAGGGAAGTAAGTTGAGGCTTGGTTCTCACATGTTGAAGGAAGAAGCCGATGACTGGTAGTCGGTAGAAGTCTTGCTTTAGAGGAAGAAGGTGAAGAGATTACATGGGAAGTTTTTCGCACTGAGTTCTTAAGGAAGTATTATCCTGAGAGTGTGAAAGGAAAGAAGGAGATGGAATTCCTTGAGCTGAAGCAAGGTAGTATGTCAATGGTTGACTATACTGCTAAATTTGTGGAATTGGTTCAGTTTCATCCTCATTATGCTGCTGCTAATGCTGAGTTTTCTAAGTGCATTAAGTATAAGAATGGTTTGCGTCCTGAGATTAAGCAAGTTGTGGGATATCAGAGGATCAGAAGGTTTTCGGATCTGAATGAATGTTGTAGGATCTTTGAAGAGGATAGTAAAGCTTGTTCTACGCACTATAAGAGTGTGAATGAGAAGAGAGGGAAGCAACAGGTTCGAAGTGGACCTTATGTGACACCTGTTGATAAGGGCAATCATAGAGGAAGCTTTGACAAGAGATCTAGTGGAGGGAGTTCTGGTCCCGTGAAGTGTTACAAGTGTGGCACCTTGGGCCACAAGTCCTTTGAGTGTGGAAAGAATTTGGTGAAGTGTGCTAATTGTGGTGGTCTTGGACATGCTACAACCGAGTGTCGAAGAAGTGTGGTTAAGTGCTTTAATTATGGTGAAGTTGGCCACATTAGTACTAAGTATACTAATCCGAAGCAAGCTTAGGTGGGCGGAAAGGTGTTTGCATTAGCAGGGAAGGATACCTCTAGTGAAAATCGTTTGATTAAAGGTACATGCTTTATTAATAGTACGCCTTTAGTTACTATTATTGATACGGGAGCGACTCATTCGTTTATTTCTCTTGAGCGCGCTAAGCGTTTGAATTTGTTTATGTCTTCTTGAGGTGGTGAGATGGTTATTGAGACTCCTGCTTCAGGATCGGTTATTGCTTCTTTAGTGTGTGTAAGTTGTTCTTTGACCATGTTTGGTAAAGACTTTGTTTTGGATTTGGTTTGTTTGTCGTTGGAAGGTTTGGATGTAATCTTAGGTATGAACTGGTTGCAGTTTAATCGAGTTCATATAGATTGCTATCATAAGTTAGTGAGGTTTCCTTCTTTGGATGATGAAGAAGAGAGTTTCCTATCCACGAAAGAGTTGAAGAAACTTTTAGTGGACGAAGCTCAGTTGTTTGGTTTGTTTGCGTCGTTTTCTGTGGAGAATGAAGTGGAGCTTGGTAGGTTTCTAGTGGTGTGTAATTTTCCAGAAGTGTTTCCGGACGATATTGTGGATGTACCACCGGAAAGGGAAGTTGAGTTTTCTATTGATCTAGTTCCGGGTACTAGACCGATTTCGATGGCACCGTATCGTATGTCAGCTTTAGAGTTGGTAGAATTGAAAAATCAATTGAATGACTTGTTGGACAAGAGGTTTGTTAGACCGAGTGTTTCTCCTTGGGGTGCACCGGTATTGTTAGTAAAGAAGAAGGATGGAAGCATGCAGTTATGTATTGATTATCGACAGTTGAATAAGGTGACAATTAAGAACAAGTATCCACTTCCGAGGATTGATGATTTGATGGATCAGTTGGTTGGTGCGCGTGTGTTTAGTGAGGTTGATTTGAGATCAGGATATCACCAGATTCGTGTGAAAGAGGAGGATATTCAAAAGACGACTTTTAGGACACGGTATGGTCATTACGAGTATTTAGTGATGCCATTCGGAGTTTCTAATGCGTCGGGTGTGTTTATGGAATATATGAATCGTATTTTTCATGAACAGTTGGATCGTTTTGTGGTTGTGTTCATCGACGACATTTTTATTTATTCTAAGTCTCAATAAGAGCATGAAGCTCATTTAAGGATTGTGTTGCAAGTTTTGAGAGAGAAGCAGTTGTATGTTAAGTTATCCAAGTGTGAGTTTTGGTTGTCGAAGGTAAGTTTTCTTGGTCATGTGATTTCCGATGGTGGAATTAATGTTGATCCATCCAAGATTGATACGGTAATGCAATGGTAAGTTCCTAGATCGGTTACGGAGATTCGAAGCTTTTTGGGCTTGGCGGGTTATTATCGGAGGTTTATTGAAGGATTTTCAAAGTTGGCACTTCCGTTAACGCAGTTGACGTGTAAAGGAAAGGCTTTCATTTGGGATATTCATTGTGAAGAAAGTTTTATGGAGCTTAAGAGAAGGTTAACAACGGATCCGATCTTGATTTTGTCGAATCCGACGGAACCATTTGTGGTGTTTTGTGATGCTTCATTGTTTGGACTAGGTGGTGTTTTGATGCAAGATGGAAAAGTTGTAGCTTATGCTTCGAGACAATTGAGAGTGCATGAAAAGAATTATCCTACACACGATTTGGAATTAGCGGTTGTGGTGTTTGCTCTAAAGATTTGGAGGCATTATTTGTTTGGTGCGAGATTTGAAGTTTTTAGTGATCACAAAAGTTTGAGGTATTTGTTTGATCAGAAAGAGTTGAATATGAGGCAACGAAGATGGTTAGAAATTTTAAAGGATTGTGACTTTGGTTTGAATTACCATCCGGGTAAGGCGAATGTGGTGGCCGATGCGTTAAGTCGTAAGTTGTTACATATGTCCGCTTTGATGGTGAAAGAATGGGAGCTTTTTGAAGATTTTAGAGACTTGAGTTTGGTTTGCGAGATGACGCCGAGGAGTGTGAGACTTGGTATGCTTCATGTTACGAATGATTTTCTTGCAACCGTTTGTGAAAAGCAAAAGTTGGACTTGAAATTTGTTGATTTGATGATGAATGAGAATGAGGACTTTAAGGTTGATAATTTTGGAGTTTTGAGATTTTGTGGACGTATTTGTATTCCCGATGATGTAGAGTTGAAAAAGATGATTTTAGAGGAAGGACACCAAAGTAATTTGAGTATTCATTCGGGAGAGAACAAGATGTATCAAGATTTGAAGAAGATCTTTTGGTGGTTTGGATTGAAGAGAGATGTGGCTCATTTTGTGTATGCGTGTTTGACTTGTCAGAAGTTGATGGTGGAACATCAGAAGCCGAGTGGTTTGATGCAACCGTTAGATATTCCGGAATGGAAATGGGATAGTATATCGATGGATTTTGTTACGGGTTTTCCGAATACGCAAAGAGGTCATAATGCTATTTGGGTGATTGTTGATAGGCTTACTAAATCTGCTCACTTTATTCCGATGGATATTAGTTATTCTTTGGAGAAGCTAGCCGAGATTTATGTTTCCGTGATTGTGAAGTTACATGGAGTTCCTAAGAGTATTGTATCGGATAGAGATCCTAGATTTACATCGAGGTTTTGGGAAAGTTTGCAAAAGGCTTTGGGTTCTAAGCTAAGATTGAGTTCGGCTTACCATCCGCAAACGGACGGTCAAACCGAGAGGACGATTCAATCGTTAGAGGATTTGTTGCGTGCTTGTGTGCTAGAACAAGGTGGTATTTGGGATAGTTATTTAGCGTTGATTGAGTTCACCTATAATAATAGTTTTCATTCGAGTATTGGTATGGCACCATTTGAGGCTTTATATGGTCGGAGATGTCGAACACCTTTGTGTTGGCATGAAACCGGAGAGAGAACGGTAGTTGGACCGGAGATGGTAAAACAAACTACAGAAAAGGTTAAGTTTATTCGGGAGAAGATGAGAGCTTCTCAAAGTAGACAAAAGAGTTATCACGATAAGAGACGGAAGGATCTTGAGTTTCAAGAAGGATACCATGTGTTTTTTAGAGTTACACCAGTTACGGGTGTGGGTCGTGCTTTGAAGTCGAAGAAGTTGACTTCTCGTTTTATTGGTCCGTATCAGATTACTACAAGAGTTGGTACTGTGGCTTATCGTGTGGCGTTGCCCCCGAACCTTTCGAATTTGCATGATATGTTCCATGTTTCGCAACTTCGGAAGTATGTTCCGGATCCGTCACATGTTATTCCTATGGACGAGGTTGAGGTGAGAGATAACCTTACGGTGGAAGCTTTGCCGGTTAGAATTTTGGATCGTGAGATCAAGAGGTTAAGAAGCAAGGATATTGTGCTTGTGAAGGTAGCGTGGGGAGGCGTTGTGGAAGGCAACATGACTTAGGAATTGGAGAGTGGGATGTGCGAGTCGTATTCGGAGTTGTTTGGATCAGGTATGGTTTTCGAGGACGAAAATTTCTAAAGTGAGGGAGAGTTGTAACGCCCCGATTCGTTAATTCCCATTTTTGTTGGAGTCTTTTATTTTAATTGAGTCATTATTATTTTGTGTGTGAAATTAATATGATGATATTTGATGTTGAGGAATTAATGTTATATATTGTGTTGTGAGATTTTACCGTTTTATGAATTTCCGGGTAAATTTGGATAAAAGGGTATTTTAGGTATTTGTTAATTAGTGATAAGTTAGAATTAGTAGAATTGATATTTTGTGAGAAAATGATATTTGGTTGGAAAGAAATAGAATTAATAGAGTAAGAATAGAAATAGGAAGAAAATAATATAAGTTGTGAGAAAGGGAAAGAAAAGGAAAGATAGAAAGAAAAAGAGAAGAAAGAAAGAGGAAAGAAGAGAAAAGAGAGAAAAGTTGGAAAAGCTTCAAGATTGCTCCAAGAAATCGGAATAATCGGGTAAGGGTGATAATCATTGTTATCTTAATATAGTGTATGATTATGTATGTGTTTGATTGGTTGAGTTTTGGTTTTGATGAGAGTTAGAGAAGATGAATAGTTAGGGTTTGAGAGAAAATGGGAGAAATTGGTGGATTAATCGGTTAGAACTTGATGTAATCGAAGTATGATGTTAGATACATGCTATTGATCATGTTTGTAAGAGTTTAGAGATGTTTTGGAGTGATTAGACTGGACTGTTCGCAGCTGGTGTGTTGTTGAAATTGCAGTGGTCGCTCAACGAGCTACCCCTCGCTCAGCGAAAGATCCAGGGCGATTTTCGCTCAGCGAGCAAGAGGGTGCTCAGCGAGCCTGTAGGTTTTGAGGGATTATGTATTTTAATCCGTAGCTTGAGTTTCGGGTATTCATTTTTAGCGATCCTTATATCGATTCGAAGCTAAAAACAGGTAGAATCTATTGATGCTAAAATATGTAATTTTTAGCCGACTTTTTCCCGACTTTTCCGATAAGACGTAAATGAGTTAACTATGGAAATGTAGGTTTGTTATAATGTTGTGGCCATTGGACAAGTGATTACTATGCTTAAATTGTATGCATATGTATGTTAATGGTATGTGTTGAATACATAACTATATTGTGAATATGTATGCATTTTCAAGAATGTTGTGTGTCATTTTGCATGTAAGCATAATGTATGCATTCTTGTGTTGTGGGATTCTTTGTGAATCCGTTGTAGCGTCGTGTGCTCATATGGAGTGTGAGCGATGACTACAACAAGATCGTGTGCCCATGTGGGGTGTGAGCAATCCAGAAACATCGTGTGCCCGTGTGGGGTGTGAGCGATGGGTGAGTTATTCACATTGATTGTATGCCCGTGTGAGGTGTGAGCAATCGGATTGTGTGCCCGTGTGGGGTGTGAGCAATCCCGAAACATTGTGTGCCCATGTGAGGTGTGAGCAATGGGGAACATCGTGTGCCCGACGGGGAGTTACTTTAGGTAACAAGCGATGATTCTATTTGGTTCCTGAGTGAACTTGCTGAATGTTGAGTTGGTACCGCATTGCATCTGCATAGAGTCGTATGTCGGTCTCTATGAGTTGCATTTTATACATTGTATGTATATGCTGAAATAAACATGATTGTGCATATGTTTATTTGGAATGTTGTGAAATGATTGGTATGTGTGAAGGACATACTTGCAGATATATATATATATATATATATATATATATATATATATATATATATATATATATATATATATATATATATATATATATGCATGTTGATATGTATATATGTATGTGATTTATACATTGAATGTATATGTGTGATTTAAATATAGCTTGTCTTATGTTTATGCGGGATGAATGTAAATGAAGAATAAACATAAATAATATAAGATTTATGTGTGTTGGTAAATGAAGATACATTGCGATGTATGTGGATTATGTGAACATGGTTGAATATGATTTGTGTTATGAGAAAGAAATGGTGATAAGTATACGTATAAGTATGCTTTATGTTGTGTATGAATGATATGTTGTGGTGAGAATATGTTAATGTATATGTTATATGTTGAGATATATAATTATATGCAATATTATTATGATAATGTTTCTCATCCTTCTGCTGTTTTCTGATGCTCTATGAGGCATTGCAAATTAGGTGTGCCAGAGTCGTTTTTGTGAAGCTTGTCTTCATATCTTTTGGTCGGTCGGCTCAGATATGTAGCACCGGGTAGTTAGGTGGCCTTGTGCCTTTTTGGGGATACATTTGTATATGTATTCGTTGTGGACATGTTTTGTATAACATGATATATTTGTATGCTTCTAACTTGTAGATATATTTTGATAAATATATAAGTTGAAGTTGTTGATGATTTAAGTTTTCCGCTGTGCAATTTATAATTGAGTTATGGGTGTAAGAATTGAAATTCCTTTATGGATAGCTACCCCATTGTTGCATATCTGTTTGAGCAGGTGTTGTATGTTTTAATTTCACGTAATGTGGCATGCTCCTTTTTATGCTTGGTTTAAATTATACTCTGACGAAATTTTATCTATGCCTAAATGATTTAATGTATTATTTGGGGGTATAGAAAGGGGGTGTTACAATGCTCAACGTTGGAGAGAGTTGGCATCTCAGGTTGAACCTTCTCTAGCTGAGAAAGAACTGATTGGTATGTTCATAGATACCTTGGCTCCCTTCTATTGGGAAAAGATGATCAGAAGTGTTTCTTCCAATTTCTCTGATTTGGTAACCATTGGACAGAGGCTTGAAGAAGGAATTAAGAATGGTAAAGTATCCAAAGCTGCTGCTGAGTCTTCCAATGCTGCTAAGAAACCTTTTGGAAATTTCCAAAGGAAGAGGGAAGATCAAACCAATGTTGTCTTGGCTATGGATATGAGACCTCAATACAGGCCTCAGCATGCCAACCAAGCTTATGTTTTCCCCGTTGCTCCTGTGGTTGTTCAACCAGCTAGAGCTCTTTAACGTCCGACTATTGGACAAACTCAAAATCGTGATAGGACTCACTTTGATCCTATTCCTATGTCATACACAAATTTGTATCCTGGATTGCTTGCATATGGTTTGATCACTACTAAGTCTCCTCCTCCTCTGCCAAATTCTCTTCCACGTGGATTCAAATCTGACCTCCATTGTGCATTTCATGAAGGTATGGCAGGCCATGATTTGGAAAGTTGTTATGCACTGAAGGTTAGGGTTAGAGATTTGATCAAAGACAAAATCCTTTCCTTTCGCGATACCAATCCAAATGTCAGAGACAATCCACTTCCAGGGCATGCAACTTAAAGCTTTAATCGATTTCAACCAATTCTCCCTAAAAGCCAGTGTTTCAAGATAGGACAACTCATCCTTGTAACTGATTAGTCACTAGGCCTTGTTTATTTTCTGTTTGCATTTTTATTTAATTGTATCATATGTTTGCTTTCAATTATGTTTGTACTTCCATGATTAATGAAATGAGCATTTGCAACCTTTTGAATTCAATTCATATGTTTATTTATGTCTTTATGGTTTCCTCTTTAAAAAAATGTAAAATACCTTTTGTTCAAAACTTTTGATTGTACAAAGATTTTGTGGGAGGAGGATGAAAACAAATACCCATAGTTGTTGTGGTTTGCTTTCGGATAAAATCTTGCCAATGATGTACAAGCATTGTTTCAATTCCCAAACACTAGAGAGATAAGGAGTTAATCAGTAGTTCACCACTTCGAGCCCAAAAGTAGGAGTTTCTTTCAGATCTAAACCTTTATGGTAACCTGGGGAAGGGTAGTGTTCAGTTAACTTGACTATGCATTCAAACTATAAGATGATCCATTACAACCAATGATTTGGCAGTCACAGCTTTCAATCTTTCAAAAAAATATACAAAAAAAGAATAAATACAAAAAAAAGAAGAAAAATTCCCGCTAAGTTGAACACCCAAAGAAAGACTTAGGCAAGAGTTAGGGATTAGTTCAAAATAGAAAATCAAGCAAAAGGGACCCTCAAATCCTCAATTTCAAGAAAAACAAGATTTAGTGACCACCATGTCCAAAATCATTGGGTCACTACAAACATCCATTGAAGCCAAATAAAATGACTGTCATTTCCAATGAACCTCAAATCATCATTTTTACCCTTACATTGTCAAGACGAACGTGTGTAGATTCAACTGAACATGAGACTGGAGATTTATCACGAAGAATGGTAGGCACATACACAATTTTGAGCTTTTATCATTTGTTTCATAAACCGTGAACCAGACCATGATACACCCCTTAAAAGACATAATTGAGACAAAGTTTATTCTGAAAAGCATACTACAACAAGGTTGTGTAAACTGACTCCAAAAAGATCTTTGCAAGTCATTTTGTTTTATACATATCTTCACTTTACCTTTCACTTTGAATGTCATAAACCGTCGTGTTTTGACTAATGATTTCATTTGCTTTTCTTCCAATAATGATTTTGATTTCAAAAGTTGCATTTGCTTTTAAATTACCATGATTGTATAAGTGTTTTTTTCGCAAACTATCTTTTTTAGCAAGGAATCTTCAAACAATTAAGAAATTGTCTAGTGATCCTATCAGGGGCAAGTTCCTTCCAGATCATGTTGAGAATTAGTTCAAGGTTGTTTGTTCAGTGCAAGTCCATCTTAGGGTTGGCTCATCCAAAAGAATTTACAAGACTCATACTGAGGCAAACTTCCCAGTGCACCATAAACTAGTCGTTCAGAATCAGTCAAGCTGAAGCAACGATCAACTCATCTAAAACAGTAAACTTATCCATTGAAAGAATCCCTAAGCATCTCTCCATGGTTTCTCCAAGGATCATCAACTTGGTATAATTTATTATTGTGATAGAGGTATGTTCGACAACAACATCTCTAATCACCAAGAAGGATAACAGTGATCTCACAATGTTGAAGAATCGGTTTTCTAGTATAGTCCACTCCACAAAAGAGTCAAAGTCATGTTGTCAGCATCTGTATTACATGCATTTGATCATACATAAAAAATTCATACACTATTCATAACAAGAGTGTTTTATCCTCATTTTCATTTTCATAAGTCATGTTGTGGTCAACATTTACCTTACTTCAAAAGTCCAACTCACTTGGCACTTATCCAAACATATATGTCTGTCTTTCCAATGCAACTCTTGGGTATGTCTGTCATTTCATCCAAAGCTACGATCGAATTTTATTTCTCTTTGTCATCCAATACAATCCATGGGTGTCTATTTTTATTTGACTTCGTCCAATCCAATCCATGGATGTTATTCCTTTTGTTGTTATTCTTAGTGCCAACAGTTACACTTGAACCTGTTGATTTATCACTTGGAATACCTCCCTGGTTTTGTTTCTTTATCCCCAGTATATCCTCTGTTCCGATTGATTTTCCAGAACTTTCCTTCGTGTCTATCTGATTGCTCTTCCAGATATGACATTTCTTCTGATGTTCTTCCGGATATGTTTTTGTTCTGATTGATTTTCTAGAACTTTCTCTCGTGCATATCTGATTGGTCTTCCAGATATGACTTTTCTTCCGATGTTCTTCTGGATATGTTTTTTTGTTCTGATTGATTTTCCAGAATTTTCTCTCGTGCATATTTGATTGATCTTCCAGATATGACTTTTCTTCTGATGTTCTTCCGAATATGTCTTTTATTCTGATTGACTTTCCAGAACTTTCCTTCGAGTCTATCTGATTGTTCTTCCAGATATAACTTTGCTTTCTATGTTTTTTTCGGATATGTCTTTTGTTCTAATTGATTTTCCAGAACTTTCCTTCATGCCTATTTGATTGCTCTTCCAGATATAACTTTGTCAATTCAATTAATTTTCCGGATATGTCTCTTTTGTTCTGATTGATTTTCCAGAACTCTTTCGTGTCTATCTGATTTCTCTTCCAGATACGACTTTGCTTCTGATGTTTTTCCAGATACGTCTTTTATTCTGATTGATTTTCCATAACTTTCCTTCGTGTCTATCTGATTGGTCTTCCAGATATGAATTTTGCTTCCGATGTTTTCCAAATATGTTTTTGGTCTGATTGGTTTTCCAGAACTTTTTCATGTCTATCTGATTGCTCTTCCAGATATGAATTTGACAATCCAATTGATTTTCCGGATTTTCCTTCGAATTTGTTGCCTCTCTTTCCAAGTATTATTGGATACTCTTTGTCACCTTGACAGATTTCCATAATATCTTGTATTTCTCTGCTTTTATTTATTCCTTAGTGTTCTCAAACCTTTCCCACACCGAAATTCTCTCTTGTTGGCCTATTTCATGTGATATCATTCCCCGCATAACTCAATCATTCATGCGTTCATTAACATTGCATCTCATCCAAATTTGGTCAAAATTCTAGGTATTCTGATATTTAATCCTCTTTTACATTGAATGTAAAAAAACCTTCTTTTCTATTCAAACATTCAAGTTCAAGACGATTAAATAGGGGCATCTATCATACCCTAAATTTTGACCAAATGTTTTAGCATATTTCATTCATCTGAAGCATTTTAATCATAGCATCGATAGTCAGTCATTTTAGCATTAACATTTCATTGGTCAATAATCATGCATTTTAAACTAATTTTCATCATTCCATACCATTTTTTGATTTTTTATGATTTCTATTTAGATAACTATTTTAGTTTATTTATAATTAATCTTAGTTATTTTGACTTTAATTTATATTTTAATTAAATTTTATATTAAATTTAGTTTAATTTCAATTTCAATTTATTTAGTTTATCTTTAATTTAGTTTAACTTCAATTTATGTAATTCAATATAATTTCTTTTTTTTAATAACCATTTTCAATTTATTTTTATTTTTATTTTTATTATTAGTTATATTATTATTATCATCTTTATTATTATTAGTTATATTATTATTATCTTTTATTATTATTATTAGTTTTATTAATATTATTTATTATTATTATTACTACATTTTTTTTGTTTTTCTTCATGTTCAAAAAAGGAAAAATGGTGAGTGAGGTCCACTACAATGTAGTACAAACACTTCACATGGATTGTCAACTTGAAATTATCAATAACCAAGAATCATTCTCACACTTCACATAGATTATCAACTTGGACTTATTAATGACCAATAATCATTCTCACACTTCACATGGATTGCCAAATTGAACTTATCAATGACCAAAAATCATTCTCATAAAGTCACACAGATTGCCACATCAACACTCTTACCCCATTCACACTATAAATAAAATCTCTTTTTTTCTCATTTGAGACTAACAAGATCACACTTAAATTCTCAAAATCTAACATATTCATTACATATTTTTCAAAGTCAAAATTCTTTTTTTTTACTTACACAATACCCATAAACACTCACCATTTTCACCACAACAACAACCTCCATCAAAACACCTTCACTTTCTATTACACAACAAGCTCAACCTTTGCTAGCTTTGAAGTTTGTGAGTATCATTAATCCTTTATTTATTTATATTTTAGTTTGTGAAACTATATTGTAAAAATGTAACTTTTTTTATGTGTTCATATTTTATTGTTGTTATAGTGTTAATATAGGTTAGCTTATGATAAGTATCAATGTTTATTTATTTCTCTTTCATTTTTATTTTACTAGTTTTTTTATTTACTTATTTTAGTTTGTTATCTATTTAAATTATTTAAAATTTTCCTTATTAGTGTAAGTTATTAGATTGACTTTAGTTTCTTCATTTCAAAATATAGTTTTGTTTAATTTATTTAGTAATCTTAGAAGTAAAATATAAATGTGATCACTAAGATTAATCATTTTGAGATAATTAAATATCTTAGTCCAACGCCAAGTAAACACTTCTACACTTCATGCACACACGTAAGTCAGTCATTTTTATGATCGCCATCTGCACGAATTTACGCGCCACAATACAAAAAATTTATGATTTTATCAAATCTCTTATAACAAAATAACGAAAGAACTGAATTCTGGAGTCTAGCATTCCATGATTTCTTGAATGAATCATTCCTGAGGCCCGCCCCATGGGACGTGATTCATTCGCTCTTTCGTCTCTAAAACACACCCAACAATTAACCTTAAACCATGCTAATCAAGCTTTTCCATTACAGACATCAAATTATTTTCATAATCAATTAATGAAAGAACTGAATTCTGGAGTCTAGCATTCCATGGGTTCTTGAATGAATCATTCTTGAGGCTCGTCCCACGGGACGTGGTTCATTCGCCCTTTCGTCTTTCAAGACACCTAATTATTACATATCAAATAACGAAAGAACTGGATTCTAGAGTCTAGCATTCCATGGGTTCTTGAATGAATCATTCTCGAGGCTCGCCCCACAGGACGTGATTCATTCGCCCTTTCGTTCTTAAAATACTAAACAAGATCAAACATTTTCTCTAAACGAACATTGTTTAAACTCTTTCAATATCGCAGACAAGCTAGCGCTTCAGCCTCCTATCGCGAGCAGATAAGCAAACACTTAGCTGTTAGAAAGCGGTTTAAACAATCGTTCATTAAAAAACACCAACAAACCGTAGTTACACGAACTACGAAGCTCTGACTTTCCCATTGCACAAGGGAATACGTAGGCACGAGGATTTTAATCCTTTGCAAGCACACTAATAAAAAAATAATTATTTCTCCGTCACGAATCACCCTAATAAAAAACTAACCATTTTCCCCATAACAATAATAATAATTAAAAATATTCTTTCCCTTTATAACAAACATCTTAGCAAACCATTTAGAAGACAAAGACATAAATCAAAATTCAATCGCATATTTAGACTAAGAGGTTCCCGTTGATTACAACGGACGTGAGAGGTGCTTAATACCTTCTTCTTGCGTAACCGACTCCCGAACTTAGAATTTGGTTTCGTTGACCATTTCTTATCCTTATTAGGTTGTGTCTATATCTCCTTTTTCTTTATTTAGAATAAATAGAATTAGGTGGCGACTCTTTGTTTTTTCCGCGTCCATCACGAGGTTCGTATTTTTTGAGGTACGACACATACTAAAAAGGAACCTACTGCTCTTTCAAGCTTCTTTTTTTCCAGTAGAGGATCAACTAAGAATTGGTGAACACAAGATCTAAAACATATATATCATTAGATCAAAGTGAAAACATGATCTATCACCTAATGAAGATGCTTCCAATGTATTTTGATCTATCTCTTAGTAGAGAGCATATTGGCACATCAAATCCCAACCTAACCAGATAGGGAATACAATCTTCTTTTCATGTTCTTGATGTTAGGATATGTTATCAGGTAAATTTATCAATTACCTCAAGCGCATCCTCAAAACAGTAGGTTGCATGCTTGGATACAAGACAACAACTTTGACCTGCAATGGTCATATCAATAACAAATGCCCCAAGATCTGTATATAAACTTTAATAATGCTTAATGTTATTTCTAGAAAGAAATGTCTAATAGATATGAAAATAATGAAGATTAAAAGATAAAAAAGCATAACCTTGTCATTTGTCAATGTGTAATGTCCACCAAAGACATTGTCTGTTTTAGATTATCGAAAGTTCATGCACTTCACCATATCTTTAATCTTTTGAGAAGAGTTCTGTATAACAAAATCAATTTCTCATACAATCAAATACAGGAAAAACATTTATTTCTAAATGGATGCAAACTGCACCAAATAATAACCTTGTAACTTGTAACAAAGAATTCTCACTTATTGAATGAGCATTGAAGTTATTTGATTGTGTTGTGAACTATTTTAAACAACATGTCCAATCAATAACATCATCATCCTAGATAACCAAACTATAACAGGTCCAATCCTATGTAAGAATATTTTTCTTCAATAAACAAATAGTCAAACACTATTACCAGATCAAGCTAAATGCTTCATCCAACAATTTTCCACGCTCAATTGATTCCAACTTCCCTAGTTTATTCTTTTTCTCTTTTATCTGTGACAAATGAAAAGGAAAAAGGACAAGACACACAAAATTAGTCCTACAACAAGATCAACATCTTCTGTAATTATTTGACTCACAAATTAATTACAATATTGCCTAATTAAAACAAAAAACTTACCTCTAACTGAGTGAGTTTCTCAAGGGATTAGATTAGAGATTCAAGTTATCATATGATGGTAAAATCAATTATGTTAAATTCAAGAAGACATGACACACCCTTGAAGATGGAGAAACCCCTAAACTTCCTGTCAAAACCATGACACACCCTTACAAACCCATCCAGTAGCATTTTAAAACACAAAGTAAATTCTTTTCAATTATCACATAAATTAAGAAAAATAAGTATTTTGTATGTCCATTATGTCTATGAATGTTCCTTAAATAACCTTATGTATATGAATGTGTTTAGCTATAACTTTAACAAACTCATCTGCTGCTACAACAAAGTTGTGTCCAACAAATCCAAATGAATTTGAAATACCTGGTAAAAAAGAAAAGAATGCTCTCTTAAGTTAATAATGGTTCAATTTATGGTCTTAGTTGTGTCAAAATGAAAACACATTTGTCATTGAATTATTTAAAATCTTACCAACATTAATTTCATGATGTTACTTGACATTTGGAATTGTATCAAAATCAACTGCAAGTTATGAATTTTGCACTCAATACCAAGACAAACATTGTGAAAAAAGAAACACAAAACATTTGAAACTTTATAAGGAAAACAAAAAATGAACACTACATTAGGAAAACAATATAAACTAGTAAAAATTGAGAAGTAGATCTCAAACTTTTCAAATGCAATAACAATAGTACTTACTTGAAACATCTAAGGCCACCAACAGATTAAATCCCATACATATAAATCTCAAAAAGAAGAAATTTTGCATAAGAAAATTTGTAAATTTGTGATACACAAATTAAACCCCATAAATAATAATCTAAAAAACAAGAAATTTTGCATAAGAAAATATAACCTCATCTGCAGAGGGAAAGATCTTCCTTATCATCATGTAGAACATTTTCCTTACTAAAAGTTGCTCAACAAATGTAAACCTGCTAAAAGTTGTTCAAAAAAATCAACCACAAAATCTCATCAATACAATCAAAACCTAAATTGAAAAAGTAACACATAAACTATTTCAAATCCAACCACCACAATATTCTTCGCCAGAAATGCATTACCGCCACCACAGATCTACCACTGTCAAACCACCCACCACCATAAAATCGCCAGAGTTTTGTAGATCTAAGTAGTGAATGATAAAAGTAACATCTTTGTTGAAGAAAAAGAAGACATGAAAAAGAAGAAGAAAAGGAAAAAGAAAGAAGAATAAGAAGAGAGGCATCCGAAGAGAGAAGATAGAAGAGGAAGAAAGAGAGAGAGGTAGAGGAAGAGATACGAAATAAGAAAAGAAAGAGACAGATTTTGTATTTGGGGGAAATTTTTTTTTTTTTTAATTGTATATGACATTGAAAAATATAAAAGGTTATAGAATTTAGAAATGAGTAGTTTGTTTTGAACCAATCAATGTAAATAATGGATATTATAGGCAAAAATGGAAGGTAAAAGTAAACTATTTGGTTCAAAAGGATAATTTGGTTGTAAGAAGTCAAATTTGAACTAAAATTACCCCCAAATTGATGACATGATAGAAAAAGTGATAAAAGTAAAAATGTGTTTTTGAAAACATCTAATTTTCTTATATTATAGATGATCTAGTCTATTAAAGACTTTTTGATGCAATGACAACCAAAAATTTTAACAAAAGATTACAACTAATTAAAAAAAAAAAAACTAACTCAAGAAATTCATAAAAACAATTGATAATTTCTTTCTTCCTATTTGAATCTCAATCTCTCAACCTATGAATAAACGAATCACCAAATCCAAAACCAACTCTAAAATTATCATCACCCCAGTAGTGAAAAAGAGTGTAAAGTTGTTTAATGGCGTGGGCAGGTAGTAGTACTAGTAAGCATAGCATTAGTTTTTGTTTGTGTTTGGAGCCATTTTCACATCCCTGACAGCGTTTGAAACACGAACAGTGACGCATACAGAATAGCACCAATATCAGGAAACAGGAATAGGAATACGCGGGGGTCAAAGTCCTAAAGTGTAAAACCTCTGGAAAAGGACTCAAGAAAGAGAAACAAACACAATAAAATAAAGTGAGCACGGAAATGGTCGAGTGCTCAACGCTGCACTACTCCCCACTCGTACTTCACATGACATTATCAATTCACTCTTCACTCTTTCTCTCTTTTATCAACAACTCAACTGAAACTCAAGTTTGAACAAAATGGAACAGTATGAAGTTCTAGAACATATTGGTAAGGGCTCTTTTGCTTCTGCTCTTCTTGTAAGACACAAGCATGAAAATAAAAGGTCATTCTCTAACTCTTACTCTTACTTCATTTATAATGTGATGTTGTTCTTGTTCTTTCAAGTAATGTGACTTCATTTCTATAATATGTTTAGGTATGTGCTCAAGAAGATCCGTCTTGCTCGTCAGACGGAAAGAGTCCGTAGATCTGCTCACCAGGAGGTCACACCCTACTATCTTCTTTGCCGCTTCTTACTTTAACTTTCTTCATGTTTAAGCCTAGGTTTTTGTCCGCAGTTTGTTGAGTATTTTTGAAATGTGGAATGGGAAACTTGTTTTGTGTTTCTAAATTTGTTGGATTCTGAAATGCTTTCTTGTTGGTGCCTCCTTGTTTTGCAGATGGAGCTTATTTCTAAAGTTCGTAATCCGTTCATCGTAGAGTATAAAGATTCATGGGTAGAAAAGGTCAGCATTTTTATAAAGCTAGTTTTGTTAGTTTGAGTTAGGCCCAACCACAATTTTTAAGATGATATCAGAGTTTGGTTTAAAATCCGGTGGGCCACCTACTATCAAGTTTCTGTTATCCGGCCACCCACCATTTGTGTATACACTCCAGATGTCCAATCCTTGGTCTGATGGACCACCCACCATTTATGTCCAGACTTCAAATGTCCAGTCCTGTGTGTGAGAGATGTATTAAGAGTCTCATATCAGACAATATATGTCTTGAACATATGTTTGTAAATGTTTGCTAGATTTGAAGTTTTGATTTATGTTGACAAAAATTATTTATTCTGCACTTGAAAAATTAAGTGATTTGTTATTCACTTGCTTCTTTACAAATGTTGTGTTTATCATCATTATTTATGATACAAATGATTAATGAAGATATTGATTGATTGTGTGCTCCTTTTGTAAAACAGATATGGGTTTATAGTTCTTGATTAATTTGTGATTCTGAAATTTGAGAGTTGTTGTTACCTTCTCTTTCATTTTCAGGGTTGTTTTGTGTGTATCGTCATTGGCTATTGTGAAGGAGGAGATATGTGAGTCCTTATTCTCTTTGAATTCGAGTATTTGAGGAACTCACAACATTTGAGGACATTTTTATCTTTTAAATTGCTGATTATGTAGTTCTTTAATTTCTTTGTTGTAAAGGGCTGAAGCTATTAAAAAGGCTAATTGTGTTCATTTTTCTGAAGAGGTTGGTTACTCTTGCTGAAAATCCCTTTACTTAACCTGGAGTGAACAAATTTCAGTCCTATTTGAATTTATAGTGTTTTGATACTTAGTTCTTCGATCAATATCATCTCTTATACAGAGGCTTTGCAAGTGGCTAGTTCAACTCTTGATGGCACTTGATTACTTGCACGCAAATCATATTCTACACCGCGATGTCAAGGTGAATGGTTTCTGTAAATTCATTCACTGAAGATGTTATTATGTAGCTTGACAAAAGATATATTGTATCCTCACTTTATATTGACGCTCTATCCATGTTGGTATCAGTGTTCAAATATATTCTTGACAAAAGATCAAGATATACGTCTAGGTAATGGCTTTCTACATTCTATCCTCGCACCAAAGTACTGCACTTGGAGAGTCTGAAAATCTCTGAAGTTATGCCTTGTTTTGTTGTGGATGCAGGTGACTTTGGTCTTGCAAAAATGTTGACAAGTGATGATCTGGCTTCTTCGGTAAGTTTTTTATGGCTATGATATTCTTTTGATCATTTTTTACTTTTTATCTAACTGGGTTGTTGCCCTGTGTAATTAGATTGTGGGGACTCCGAGTTATATGTGCCCGGAGCTTCTTGCTGATATACCCTATGGATCTAAGTCAGATATCTGGTCTTTGGGTAACTAACATAGGCTTCTTTCGCAAATTGCACTCACAAGATCTTCTAGGCTTCATAAAAACCTTTTCCTTTCTCTTGTTTTACAGTTATGCTGTAATTTGCAATTGACATTGGTTATAACGTAATATTTGTCAGGATGCTGTGTATATGAAATGGCTGCGCACAAACCAGCTTTTAAAGCTCATGTAAGTTACTATTTAAGGATGATAATTATTCACTTTTTCTTTTGAAACATTATTTGTCAAAAATCATTTGAGACATAGAATATTAAGTTTTTACAAAATGAAATGGGCGAGACCTTTTAGCTGTCTTTTATTTGTGCAGGATATGCAAGCACTAATTAACAAAATAAACAAGTCTTTAGTATCCCCACTACCAACAGTTTATTCTGGTACTTTGTGAGTTCTCTATTTCCTAAGAATTTCATGTTACTCTTTATTTGTCTGTTCCTGTCTTCATTAGGACATTGTTGATACTGATCAAATAAGTGACGACTCTTCAATGCATTCTTATTTTGTCAAGCTTACCGTTAGATTTTGCCTAACTTGTGGTTTATTTGGTTTCAAAATTGTTGTGAATTGGAAACTTAAGTGCTTTTGCATCCAGATTTGGACATGCCTTATTGACTTACATTCTCAATCTTTGTTCAATAACATGATTTGTATAACTTAATGTTTTATTTCTCTTTTTCTTCTTTCAGTCGAGGAATGGTGAAGACTATGCTACGGAAAAATCCCGAACTTAGACCAAGTGTATGTTTTCTGTTAAGTATTTCTTTGCATTTATCTAAATGTGGATTAATTCGTGAAAACTGGTCTATTCTTTTTCCATCGTTATATAACATGTTTTCCAAAACTCAGCTTGATTAACTTTATCTTGATAGAATTATTAAACAAAGTTTGCTTTGGCAGGCTGCAGAGCTACTAAATCATCCACATCTTCAACCTTATATACTTAAAGTTCATCTGAAACTAAACAACCCCAGAAGAAGTACTTTTCCATTCCAATGGACCGACTCAAACCATGCTAGGAGAAGTCGATTTGTAGAACCGGAATCTGTTTCCACTTTCTCTGGCAGAGTTAAACGGTTGTCATTCAGTAATGACAGGGCCTTGAATCCTAGTATTTCTGGAACTGAAGTAGGTTCCCTGTGTTCTACTCAAAGAACTCAAGGATTCAATACTTATTCAAAACATTATGAGCTATCCATTGGCTGTGTCCGTGAAGAACAGAATGCTAACAAATCAAAAGACACCAAGTTCTCAATTGTTCGTCAAATGGAAAGGAGAGCAGCTAAGGAGTCTGCCACCCCCCGGCGACAGATTGCCCCATCAAAGATAGCCCATACTAGTTCCAAGCGCGATTCAGTAAGTTTAACCTAATACATCTACCTTATATAGTGAAGAGTAGGTATGTTATTAAAGAAATTCGGCCTTTATCGTTTTATTGATTCTCCGTTCATCATTTCAGCTTCCATCATCTTCTACTCCAGCTGGTAAATTTACCCAACCGTCTCGCAGAGCTTCCCTTCCACTGCCTACAAGATCCACAGCCACGACCACTCCATACAGAGCCAATGTTGATTTTCTTCGAAATATGGACTCTCCTAATATTTCTGTGAATGCGCCACGAATTGACAAGATTGCCGAGTTCTCTTTGGCCCCTGGTGAGGATCATCCTCTCTTCCCTGTGCCCGGAACATCATCAACATCAGCTCAGTGCTCTTCTAGTTCTCCAAGGAGTGCTGCTGACTACACAATCACAAAAGACAAGTGTACAATCCAGATTGTGGACAAAGCCAATGTCCCTACCAGTGGTGCTCTAGTTTCTTGTGGCAATGAATGCTCCGAACATGTCACAACTGCTGTTTCAAGCAATTCATCGACAGATTCTCGTCAACGCAAGTTTGACACCTCGTCTTACGAGCAACGAGCGGAGGCATTAGAAGGGTTGCTCGAGTTCAGTGCCCGGCTTCTACAACAACAGAGGTTTGAAGAGCTTGAGGTGTTGTTGAAGCCATTCGGTCCGGAGAAGGTTTCTCCAAGGGAAACAGCCATTTGGTTGACTAAGAGCTTTAAAGAAACTTTGGTCTAAGGTTATCTCACGCACTTTTGTATCATTGACATGACTATAGTGTAGACTAATGTAGTACTACATATGACCTTGTAGTTTAAAGAATAGCTTAGCTTCTAATGTCATTGTTCTTGACACCATTAGCCTAATCTTGTAGTTTGAAGAACAGCTTAGCTTCTAATGTCACTGTTCTTGTTGACACCATTAGCATAATGTGAGATGTCCACACTTCCCTCCCTTGCACTTGCACAAACAGTTTGACAATGTAAGGTGACATTACTAATATATTTATATTAAATTAATGTTAGAATTCTATATGCGAAAAAGAAAGTTCGTTGAAAACATGTATATTATTATGTAGAAATTGTATTTCTATATAATGGATATGTAAAATGAGACCACTCATAAGATCTATTTATAATGGTGTGAGCTATACACATTAAGGTTACATAATAATAAATGCAATATTAATCTAATCTATTAAATACATTGCTAGTAATGTATTCTCAACACTCTCATTATATATGTTATGAGCTATTGTTATAAATCTTAATTGACTTGAGTCTCTTTTAAGATTTCATTTAAAACAGATAGCTTTAAAAGTTATAGCGAATATATTAGTCATTTGATCTTTAAATTTGATAAAATTTGCGATGATTTCTTTCTAAAGTACCCCATCCCTTATATAATGATAAATTATCTCTAAGTT
Organism: Lathyrus aphaca; assembly: GCA_963966055.1. Taxonomy (NCBI): domain Eukaryota; kingdom Viridiplantae; phylum Streptophyta; class Magnoliopsida; order Fabales; family Fabaceae; genus Lathyrus; species Lathyrus aphaca. The sequence goes on from OZ014520.1 coordinate 186,033,168, forward strand.
TGGTCTGTTTTTGGAAAACTGAATTAGATTTAGATTGATTGTCACATAAGAATGTTATTGTCTAAAGGTCTCTCGGTCTTATCTCCAAAAATAAACTTCTAAATCATACAAATTCCTTTAAGATTACTTCCATATCGCGATTTTCAACTTCTACAGTAAATATGGAATGTGTTGTGTTTCTTGATTCTCCTTGAGATTGTATTTCTGCTAACAAAAACACAATATCCATTAGAATTCCGACCACGGTAGCCTTTAAATGTGATTTGAATATCACTCTTGTCTTCATAGAATAGTCCTCCCTCTCTCTCTCATTTGTTATATATCTATGAATTTAAACAGCTAGTTTCAATTACTAACACGAGGATCATTAAAAAACCTGACTCACACCAAAGGAAATACCAGGTATAATTACTATGAGATAATTGAGTTAGCGCACAAAATGATAATATCTTATAATATCTTCTTAAGTCTTTCAATGGCTCCCCTGACCCATAAAAATATTTATATAAAAATATCAATAGAATGACAATTATATATATATATATATATATATATATATATATATATATATATATATATATATATATATATATATATATATATATATATATATATATATATATTGGACTACATGTAAACCATACAAGATATTCCTCAATTATACTTTTGAATTCTCTTGAGGTCTATGAAGTGATTAATAAAGACAACATCTATTAGGTAGCACTTTTGTCTATAAATATAATTGTGTCAATCAAATGCAAGAAATATGTCCTCAATACACATTGTGTATGATAAGAAATCAATGCACTGTCACCAACATGAGTAACAATGGTATTCAAATGGGCTACATAATTATATCTTATAAATGTAAATCGTTCATTCAAATGAGCTACATAATCATCTCTTATAAATGAAAATCATTTATTCAAATGGGCTACATAATTATCTCTTATAAATGTAAATCATTCATGTCTTCCTCGCGTACTGAAAAATCTTCTTTTGGGTCTCACTCGATTCAGGTCCAAAGTGTGTAAACATTAGGTCAAGTGCATCAGGTCTTTTAATTGTAATGCGATCCAATAATGTACATGCGATATGAAGATGCATGATACACAATACACAGTCCATAGTGATACTTGTCGGAAAATGAAATTATAAAGTCTTTGTGTTCCATATCTCAACAAAGTTAGATAGATACAAGTCCATGATCAATGTAACCAAATCAAATATCCTGCAAATATCATTACTTCAGATGATGCTAAAACTTGCTGAAACCATGGTTTATTAGGATGATGTAGTCGTGTTATTGATAGACTTAGTTTAAATTAAATTCAGATCTAAATTGTAAGGGAGAAAATAATAAAACAACTTTCAGCTTCCTACTTCAAATCAGCAAGATACAATATATAATGCTAGAATTTTTCTTGAGTAATTGGGCTATGGGCCTCACAACATAGTAAACTAATAAAATCAAAAGACATAATGAATAAATACACCCCCACTTAATTTAAAATAAAGTCTTTAAAAATTGTTGGACTTTTCTTTGCTCTTGCTGGTCTAGACAACTTCTTAACAATACTCTCTGGCCCATAGAGAACCGACAAGGTTCATATGAGGGAAGTCCAATTGTGTATAAGGGTAAGTTGGCCCAAAAGAGGAGACATGTGGCGTTGGGTGAGGATCTGAGGAGTGTTCCACAAATTTGAAAGGAGGGGATGTGGGGTTATACGTTGGCAGCAACATGGGGTGTTGTAAATTTTTTTTATGGGGAAGGGATAACGAAGTATGGGAAAAAGGTGGGGTGAGTGACACAACAGCGAAAATCCCACTAGTGCAGGCTGACAACATTGATTTGTGTGATAAATGTGGTACAATTGGTTTGGTTGGAATAGAAAGAGAAGTTGACTTGGGCGGTGCAATACGTGAAGGTAGAGGGTCAGATTTATTACCGTTGGGAGAGTGAAGAGCATGACTAGGTATTGTAGCAGCTGGTTGGAAACAGGTAAGAGAGACAAGTGGCAGTTGCATGTGGACCCCACTTAGCTTCATAAAAAGTGGAAGATCTAACATATAAGCAACAGATCCAACACGTTTGATGATCTTATACGGACCAAAGTAACGTTTTGATAACTTCTGAGATGTTCGTTTAGACAGTGTGGTTTGGCGATGTGGTCGAAGTTTCAAAAGGACCAAGTCTCCCTCCATGAAGGTAAACTCTCTGCGTTTTATGTTTGCTGACTTTTCCATTTGAGTTTTACTTTTTCGTAGATGGACCTTTAACTGAGCTATGATTTGTTTCCTGTTCTATAGAGATAAGTCTAAGTTTTCTTCAACAGCAGTGCCAGTCAAATAGTCACAAGTATCCGATGGGTCACGTCTATACAACGCCTTGAATGGTGTCATGTGAATAGCAGTGTGGAAGGAAGTATTGTACCAGTATTCAGCTAGGTGCATGAACTTATACTATTGACGAGGGTGATCACTAGCCAGAAAACAAATGTATGTTTCTACTGATCTATTAAAAACCTCTGTCTGTCCATCTATTTCAGGATGATACGCTGTACTATATTTTAATGTGGTGCCATTTATTTTGAAAAACTCTTTCCAGAATGAACTAAGGAAGATGGAGTCACGGTCCGAGACAATGGACCTGGGGAAACCGTGAAGTCTGAATATTTCCACTATGAAACGAGAAGCGAGATCCTTGGCGGAAAACTTTGTGGGCAAGGCAATGAAGTGAACAAACTTGGATAATCGATCACAGATGACCCATATGACTAAATGGTCGAATGAGTTTGGTAAATGTGTGATAAAGTCCATGGTAAGTTCTTTTTCCCATACCCTATTAGGAATTGGTAAGGGTTGTAACAAGCCTTTCTTTTTATGTGTCCCGTATTTGTTATGTTGGCAAACTAAGCACATTTTGATCATGTTTTTAACTTCCATGTAAACGACAGGCTAGCAGAACTAGGAACCCAGACGTGCGAGAGTTGCTTTAACACCAGAATGACCAGATGTAGGTGTAACGTGATACTCGCGAATGATGTATTGTCTGAGGTTTGGAAGATCAAGTAAAAATATCTTGTCTTTGTAGAAGAGTAGACCATTCTGCGTTAATGTTCTGACCAAAGTGTGTCCTGAATGTTCATTTTGCATACAAATTTCGGAGGGTCACTAAAAGATCTGGAATGGGAGAAGACAAGGCTAGCAGAAGTGGTTCCTCATATTCAAATTTTATATTCAAATTTTCTACTCAATGCATCAGCATCTTGGTTGGTCTTAGCAGGTTTGTAGAAAATTTCAAAGTTAAATCCATGTAGCTTGTAAGTCCATTTTTGTTGTTCTTTCGAGTTTTTGCCCATTGTACCACAAATGTGAAATGTATTTCCTGATATGTCATTCCTTAAAAAATAATGTCCAAAATGCCACAAAATTTGTCCTGTAATGAATATTTTTAATATTTTTTCTACATCCTCCAACCAAGATGGCGGATGGACCCCACCTGCTGTAGGGGTACTCCATCTTGAAAGGAGTCTTTTTTTTTTTCGTTTTATATTATTAATTATTTAAAAAATTGATTTTTATTATATTTAAATTATATTTAATAATATAATAATATAAAATATTATATTTTAATTAATTTTTTTCTTCGTTCTTAATTAATATTAATATTTTTTTTTCTAATTCTATATTAAAATATTTCCATAATATTGTTAATAGAATAAATAAAAAAAACAATATAATAAAAGAATATTGTCATTAATATAATAAATATAATTACAAGAAATTGAAAATTATACAATTTATTGAAATTCATCTTCGTCATCTATATCTGGTAAACAGCTACCGGTTCCACATCTTATTGGTCTAATTCTTGTGTAGGAGCAGGTGGAATGTTAGGATTTTGGACAACAGGTGTTTGGTTTGGAAAAATTTCAAATGGGTTGAAATTTTCAAAAAATTCTGGCGATGGAAATTCGTGTGAGGTTTGGGTGAATTGGGTGGGGTTTGGCGCCGATGGTGCGACGGTCGCGACGTAATAGTCCGACACATCGAGGGATGATGAAGGTTGGTTTGTGATCTTACCTGATCAGCGCCTTCCAAGGACTTAGTGAGTGGGCCAGAGAAATGGAATGAGAAAGGGGGTGTACCTGCAAAACCCTCCAATGCTTAAGTCAGAAGAGGTACAGAATGTTAAGGTTAATTTAGAGTGAGTTAGAATACCTGACCCTTTCCTAAGAAAGAGTATTTATAATGTGCCCCCAGCGCTGGGCCAAGGCCCCTCAATGGGCTTAATCTGGATAGGCCCAAGGAGGAGCTGCCAAGGGACGCGTAAGAAGCGTGAAGACCTAGACAAAAAGGTTTGCCCCCTGGTCCAATTGCCCCTATCTTTCAGGAGATAACGATGGGCAGTTGGGTGGCGTGGCAGATGAGCTAGCAGGCATGCTATCTGCCCGTCATCAGGTGTATGCCCGTCATATGAGCAGGTGATTTATAAAGGAGGTTCACCTGCTCGGACACATGGGTCTCTGCCCGACATGTATTGGGGTATGCCTTGTATGATATCACGGCAGGGGTTCACCTGCTCGAACACATGGGCCTTTGCCCGACGTGTATTGGGTCGTGCCCTGCATTACATTACGGCCCAGTCCGGAACAGGAGCCCCCCAAGTCGAGTCTCTGAGTCAGATTGATGACTTGTGTTGCAACCGGGGTATTCGGGCGCATGGCAGGGAAGATTCCAGTAGAACTGCCCGCAACATCCCTTTCTCTCGGGGATGAAAAGTCATCGACGAGCACGTGCTGTTCTTGTAGAGGTCGGGGACTTCGTACGGGGACGGGACGTTCTGAAGAGTCGGGGAGGTGGATAGCTGCCCAAACGTCGCTTCAGTTCCCTTACGGATTGATGTGTTTCAATATTAATGGCGTCGCTTCGTTTAGTGTACAAACGGCGGCGTAGGCAGTAGGCAATGATGACCTAGCGCGTTGGCCCACGTGCCTGGGACTATAAAAGGAAGTTAAGTGATTTCATTTTCACTTAAGTTTATACGTTCTCCGGAAGCTCTGACGAATTTCCCTGTGTCTGCCCGTCTCGCTGCCTGAACCGCCGCCGCTGCTCGTGCGCCACCGTCTCTCTCTTGATTCCAAATATGTCAGGTGCCATTTTTGCTTCCTTAATCCTTTATTTTCCACTTTTGCGTGTTAGATGTCTGCGAATGTATGTTATGTTTGTAGTAGGTTGGTTAGATTTGGCTTAGGAATAGTGAAATAGACTGTAGATGGAAAAAATAGGGTTAGGGTTAGATTGTCCCGGGCAGGAATTTCATGCGTCGGACAAAATTTGCATAAGTGTATATGAGATTTTTGCCCGGTCCATAAGAACGTGTGTATTCCTGTGCCGAACACGTGTGAAACTTCGCCACCGGGTCTGGAGGCAGTGGGTGGAGTTTCACACTGGTGCCTGTGACCGTTTCTTCTACGCCCTTTCACTTGACCTGCGGTGAAAGGGTGGATTTGATATGACGTCGAATTCACTCTTTCTGTCTGCGTTTCAGGTGCAACCGGGCGTTTACGACCGATGAGAGAAGACTCCGGGCCATCGTCCGAAGATGCAGTCATCACTCGTTTACCTGTCGGGGATGGGAGTGCCAGGGATGGCACTGAACATGCCTCATCATCCGGGCAGAATGACCTCTCCTGGGTTGCGGATGAACCTTTGGACGAGGAGTCCTACTTTTGTGACGAGGCGATCCCTGCTTATGCCGTGGTGGAGGATAGAAGCCGGGAAGATCCTGAGAACTGGCAGTGCCACGCTCCCAAAGAGGCAGACCGGATATGTCATCATTTCCCGGGGAAGCAGTTCGCGATGTACGAGTTCGTTTTCCGGAAGGCGGGGGATCAGGCTGCCCTTCAATTCATTTCAAATGTCCATCTTCAAGTGGCTTCGGCTAGCGCCGTCTCAGTTACACCCTAACGCCCTTGCTTTCATGCGGGCGTTCGAGTTGGTCTGCCGCTTTCTCGGCATTGGGTGTACTCGAGCCCTTTTCTTCCATGTCTTCCACCTCCAGCGGTCCGGTCTTCGTGGGCGACACAACTGGGTTTCCTTTAAGCAGCCCGTGCGACTGTTCAAGACATATGTGGATTCTGCCCGTCACTTTAAGGGTCAGTGGTATGTGGTGAGACCGATCACCCGTGCCGCCCTGCACTCCCTTTACTACTACAAACGGGAAGCAAATGGGGAGGAGAAATTGATGTCAAAGGTACCGCTGAGGTGGCAGCGTGATCATTTCGACCTTACCACCGCCCATTATAGGATTAAATTCGCAATGCTCGGCGTTGAGGATAGGCTCGCATATAAGAAGTTGGTTGAATATGTGCGGAGCTTTAATCTGGCGGTTTGGACGGATCGACAGGGCGTGCCTTACCTTGACGAGGCTGGACTGCCGATTACCGAGGCCCGTATCATTAATACAAAAGCTTTGCTCGAGTGTAGGACTGAGGAGAAGGCCTTGGAATTATTGAGTAGGTGTTTTACTTGTTCTTATTTATGTCTATGTCTTCGCCCTCTAATGTTGATGTGCTTTGTTTTTACAAAAGCTTTGCTCGAGTGTAGGACTGAGGAGAAGGCCTTGGAATTATTGAGTAGATGTTTAACTTGTTCTTATTTATGTCTATGTCTTCGCCCGCTAATGTTGATGTGCTTTGTTTTGCAGGTGCTATGCCCACTGCGCGTGACCGGGTCCTCAAGCTGGCCAACCAGGTTGGTGCGTCGGACAGGGTTCCCAAGAAGAAGAAGAAAACTGCGCCTCGTGTTCAGGTGGCAGCTGAAGACTCTGGGGTTGGGACCTCGAACACAGCGAGCCCAGTGCCCTCCTCTCCTCCTCGGGCGTCTACAATCAACATACCCGACAGCCCGCCTCTATCAGCCTCCCCTCTCCACAAGCGGAAGCGTCCGGAGGGGACTCTTTCGAGGTCGACCTTGGCAGCTACCTATTGCCCCCTTGTTACGTGGAGCGGTCCTTCTTCAAAGCCGAGGATGCGATCGCGGTGCCCGAAGCAAGGGCTATTCTGAACCAAGAGGCTGGTGTCCGGCGTAAGGAGCTGGCGAGGGACTTGGCCGCTGTCATCCGGGTGATGGAAACTGGTCTTGACTGATACTTCGGTTTCTACTGCTTTACTGGAAGACGCTCTATTGCAGGTCCGGTCTGAGAAGGACAAGCTGTTCAAGGACTTGTCGGACTACAAGGAGGAGCACCAGCTTCAGGAGAGGCTGAAGAAAAAACTGGAGGAGGTTGAGAAGGAGCGGGATCAGCGTACGGCGACCAAGGTGATTTTGGAGGAACAAATAGCCGGGCATCAGAAGGTGGCTGAGGAGCTGTTAGGGCACATTCGCTCCCTCAATCAGGACCTCGTGGCTGTGTTTAAGGAGGGTTTTGACAATGCCGTCGAGCAACTGCGGGTTTTAAATCCCGAATTGGTGACGGAGGGGTCAGCCCATAACTACTGTGTCCAGGAGGGGGAGATAGTGTGCCCTTTTGAAGCCGAGGAGGAGCTGGGGGACGATGAGGGAGAGGAGGAGGTGGAGAATGTTGAGGAGGAGCTCCAGGCGGAGTCTTGAAGAATTTTTGATCTGTTGTTTATATGGCCTGTGTGCCTTTTTTTATGTATGGCCTGCGTGCCTTTTATGTATTTTGGCCTTCGGGCGTATGTATTCTAGCCTTCGGGCGTACTTGGCCTTGGCCGTTTGCTTTAATATATGAATTTGATCATTCTTCTTGCTCGGTTATTTACCATGTTTTTATATTCATGAACTGTTGTTTTCTGCTCGACCAAGTAGTCCCCTCGGTTTTGGAGACAAAGAGCGTGGTCGTACCTCCCACGTCTCCCCGTGACATATTTAGCTGTAATATTGTCTAAGTTTCTCTGCATTCCATGGTCGAGCGAGTTCTCCGCCTTGTAGGTTTTCTAGGTAATAGGCCCAGTTGCTTGTCTTGTCGCGGACGCGGTAGGGGCCTTCCCAGTTGGCGGCCAGTTTACCCTCTCTTGGGTTTTTCTGGTTTCTTCTGAGGACCAGGCTGCCCACCTGGAACTCTCTTTTTATGACCTTCGCGTCGTGGCGCAAGGCTATTTTTTGTTTGAGGGATGTTTCTCTAAGGGCCGCTTCGGAGCGGACCTCGTCGACGAGGTCCAGTTCGGCTCTGAGTGCCTCGTCGTTCAGTTCTTCGTCTAGGGGTTCTTCTATACGTCTCGTCGGTTCTCTTATTTCTACCGGGATGACTGCTTCGGTGCCGTAAGTTAGTCGGAATGGGGTCTCCCCGGTTGTGGAGTGAGGTGTTGTTCGGTAAGCCCATAGAACGCTATGTAACTCCTCGACCCACGCCCTCTTCGCCTCACCGAGCCTGCGTTTGAGTCCGCGCAGGATTACCCTGTTGGCCGCATCCGCTTGCCCGTTTGTCTGGGGGTGCTCGATGGATGTGAAATGTTGCTTAGTACCTAAACTCGCGACTAAGTCTTGGAATCCCCCGTCCGTGAATTGTGTTCCGTTGTCCGTGATGAGGACCTGGGGCACGCCGAACCGAGCGAGGATATTGCGTTTAAAGAATTGAAGAATGTTTTGTGCTGTTATTTTAGCCAACGCCTCTGCTTCGATCCATTTGGTAAAATAATCTATCCCTACGATGAAGTATTTATTCTGGTACGATCTGGTCACAAAAGGTCCGAGGATGTCCATGCCCTACCATGCGAAGGGCCATGGAGAAGAAAGTGTTTTTAGCTCGTTCGGGGGTGCGAGGTGCATGTCGGCATGCCGTTGGCATTTGTCGCATTTTTTTACGTGTTCCTTGGAGTCATGTTGCATGGTCGGCCAGTAGTAGCCTGCCCGAAGGGCTTTTCGTGCGAGCGATCGCCCGCCGGGGTGTTGGGCGTTTATTCCTCGGTGTATTTCTCCTAGTATGTCGGAGACTTTCTCTTCCTCGACGCACTTGAGTAATGGAATGGAGAACCCCCTACGGTAAAGTTTCCCTTCGAGGAGGACGTACGAGCATGCCCTCCGTTTTATGGTGGCCGCCTCCTTTGGGTCGACGGGAAGCTCGTCCTTCGTTAGGTAATTGTAGATAGGTGTCATCCAACAATGAGTATCCCCGATCGCGTTGACCTCGAGTGGAGGTGGTTTTTGGATGCTAGGTCGAGGAAGGATTTCTTGAATTACAGATTTGTTCCTGCCCTTCTTTCTCGTGCTAGCTAGCTTTGATAAGATGTCGGCCCGTGTGTTGTGCTCGCGAGGCACGTGCTGTACTTCCCACTTCTCGAATTTTTCGAGTCTCTCTTTGACCAGGGCCAGGTATTCGACAAGGTTGTCGTTCTTGGTCTGGTACTCTCCTCGTACTTGTGATGCCACGAGCTGGGAGTCTGTTGATATTTTTACCTCCTTTGCTCCTAGGTCTTCAGCTAACCTCAGGCCGGCGATGAAAGCCTCATATTCGGCTTGGTTATTTGATGTCGGGAAGGCTAGTGCTAGCGAGACCTCGATCAGGATTCCGTCCTCATTCTCGAGGATGATTCCAGCTCCACTGCCCGTTGTACTGGAGGCGCCGTCGACGAAGATCGTCCATTTGTGGGCGCCGTCCGTCGGTGTCGGGTTGTGGGTCATTTCCGCGACAAATTCGGCCAGTGCTTGGGCTTTTAAGGTCTTTCTGTTCTCATATTGTATATCGAATTCAGAGAGTTCCAGTGACCATTTGAGCATTCTGCCGGCCATATCTGGTCGTCCGAGCAGCTGTTTGATCGGCTGGTCGGTTCTTACTTTGACCGTGTGCGCGAGGAAGTAGTGGCGTAGCCTCCTCGCCGCATTTATGAGGGCCAGGGCGACCTTTTCAATTTGCTGGTATCTGAGTTCGGGACCTTGAAGCGCTTTGCTCGTGAAATAGATGGGTTTTTGTCCCTCATCGGTTTCCCTTATCAGGACGGCGCTGACGGCCTCAGTTGCCACGTACAAATACAGATATAAGGTCTCTTTTTCCAATGGTCGGGATAGGACCGGGGGTTCGGAGAGAACCCTCTTTAGATGGAGTAGTGCCCGTTCACATTCGTCGGTCCACTCGAAGTTGGCTTCCTTACGAAGGAGTCTGAAGAATGGCAGTGCATGCTGGGTGGATTTGGCAATAAAACGGGAGAGTGAGGCGAGCATTCCGTTGAGAGATTGGATTGACTTTTTGGTCCTCGGGGTTGGGAACTCCGAGAACGCCCGACATTTGTCGGGGTTGGCCTCGATACCCCTTTCGGTGAGGTAGAAGCCCATGAATTTTCCTGCCCGTACTCCGAACGTGCATTTTTCAGGGTTAAACCTCATTTTGCACTGTCTTGCTTGCTCGAAGACTTTGTATAGGTGTCGAGCATGGTCGACTTCCTTGTGTGACTTGATGATCATGTCGTCCATGTATACCTCGAGCATATCCCCTATTTCTTGCTTGAAGACTTTGTTCATCATGCGTTGGTATGTGGCCCCGGCGTTCTTGAGTCCCAACGGCATTACGTTGTAATAGTAATTTCCGGTCGGGGTCATGAACGCCGTGTGTCTCTTGTCCGTGTCCGACATAGGGATTTGATTATATCCACTATATGCGTCCATGAAGGACAGGAGTCTAAACTGCAGAATTGTCAACGAGCTTATCTATGTTAGGGAGAGGGAAAACATCTTTGGGGCAGACCCTATTAAGATCAGTATAATTAACACATATGCGCCATTTTCCATTATTTTTCTTAACGAGGACTACATTAGAGAGCCAGGTTGTGTACTGGGCTTCAGAAATAAAATTTGCCTCTAAGAGGTCTTTTACAGCTCACTCGGCAGCATCCGCCTTCTCGGGGGACTGCTTGCGCCTACGCTGTGCTATGGGCTTGACTGCCCGATCTAAAGCTAGCTGGTGGCACGCGATCTCAGGATCCAGGCCGGGCATCTCTGCGGCGTTCCATGCGAAGAGGTCGGAGTTCTCCTTGAGGCATGTCACGAGCTTCTCCCTTGTTTCCTCGGGCAATCCCTTGCCTACTTTTACTGTTCTTTCAAGATCGTCGCCCAGAGGGATGAGCTCGAACTCTTCGTCGGGGATCGGTCGGAACGGGTGTTCGGGAGACTGATCCTCGGCGGGTTTCCGTTCTTCAGTTTCGTCGCGGCCAATGCGGCAGTCGAGGTCGATGGCGTTGATTCCTTTGTATTGACTGTGGCCTGTCCTTTTACTGCAGCGTCGTAGCACCGTCGGGCAGCCTCGATGTCGCCGTGGATGGTGACGACGCAGCCTAGTTTGGTGTAGTATTTCATCTTTAGATGGACGGTAGATGGGACTGCGGTGAGTTCGGCTAATGTTGGGCGACCGAAGATGCAATTGTAGAGGGAGGGGCAGTCTACGACCAGGAACTGGATTTTGATTTCCCTGGCCGTTTCCTGCTCCCCGAAGGTGACGAGGAGCTCGACATATCCCCACGGTCTTGTTGTGGCTCCATTGAATCCCTGGAGGTCGGATCCGACGTAGGGGGCCAGGTTGGTCTTGTCTAATTTCAGAGTCTTGAAGAGGTGGACGTACATGATATCCACCGAGCTGCCTTGATCGACCAGAATGCGCCTGACGTCGAACTGGGCCATCCTTGTCCTGATCAATAGTGGAATGCCTGAATTCGGGAAGCCGCCCGGAAGTTCTTCTAAAAAGAAGGATATTGGGTTGAATTTACCCCGATATTTTGTCAGCGTCGCCTTTTGCTCGGGCGCGGTCAGAAGGAGCTCGTCGAACTTGCGTTTTACTGAGAGGGCGGCGGCCTCGCTGTTAATCCCTCCACCCGATATGACCAGGGCGGTCGGGAAATCTTCCCATGGGCTGAGTGCAGTGATCCGGCCTTCGGGTAATGGCTCAGGGAGGATGAAATCCTCTGGACGTGACACACAGAGGGCCACTTGATAAGGAGAGTTGTCGGGGGGTGTATCTTCCCGAAGTCTCTTCTTCTCCGCCTCGTCATGCTTGGGAGCTTCGTTCCTTCTCGTATACTGTTTAAGATGCCCCTCTTGGATTAAAATCTCTATTGCATCTTTTAGGTGGACGCAGTCTTCGGTCACATGCCCGTGGCTCCTGTGGAACCTGCAGTACTTAGACTTGTCAGTGTGAGGCTTTGGTGCAGTTGGTTTTGGGAACCTTACTCTGCTCTGTTTGAACTCGGAGTTGATGCACTCCGCGAGGATGCGCTCTCGGGGAGCTGTCAGTAAGGTATACTCGTTGTATCGGCCCGCGGGGCCTCTTCCTTCTTGAGGTTCGCGGGGCCTTTCTTCTCTTCGCTTGTCCCCGTTGCGACGGGGAATACCCGGGTATTCACGCTTGGGGTGATCGGTATCCCCGATATTACGGCCGCTGCGGGCGTTGTGGGCCACCTGCTTCTCCTCGTATCTGATGTAGGCCTGGGCCTTGTGCAGAAGTTCATTCAAGGTGCGGGGGGGCTCGATCCCGACGGCTCTGCTGAGTTCGCTGCCAGGCAAGAGCCCCCTCTCGAGGAGGGATTTCTTCATGTGTTCAGTAGTATCTACCTCGACAGCTTCCTGGTTGAATCGCTCGATGTACGAGCGTAGTGTTTCATTCTTTCTTTGTACTATGGCCTCGAGGGTCGCCTCTGTCTTGGGGTGACGCCGGAAGGCTGTGAAATGCCTCGTGAACATGGATCTCATGACTCTTCAAGACGTGATGGATTCGGGGGCCAAGCTCTTGTACCAGGCCATGGCCCCTTTTCTGAGGGTTGTTGAAAACAGCCTGCATTTGAGGTGCCCGGTGATGTCATTGCGGTAGTCGAGCATCGCGTTAACGTTGACCACGTGGTCGTAATGGTGGCGTCTCCTTCGACGGGAACGGGGATGGGATGAAATGCCTCGGTCCCTTGGTTTTGAACGTGAGGGGGATCCCCGTTATTTTGGGGCTCTGGAGACGGAGTGGCTGGACGACCGTCTCGGGCGTCTGCTTCATGGAACTGCGGGCCGTCGTCCATAGTATAGTCGACGAGGGGACGGCTGCGCTCGCTAGGTTGTTCTCCGGCCATGTTGGAAGGACAGAAATGAATGAGCTTTGATCTTCTGTTGATGAAGATGGGGATAGCTAGTTTCCCACAGACGGCGCCACTGATCTTACCTGATCAGGAGGGCCTTCCAAGGACTTGATGAGTGGGCCAGAGAAATGGAATGAGAAAGGGGTTGTACCTGCAAAGCCCTCTAATGCTTAAGTCAGAAGAGGTACATAATGTTAAGGTTAATTTAGAGTGAGTTAGAATACCTGACCCTTTGCTAAGAAATGGTATTTATAATGTGCCCCCAGCGCTGGGCCAAGGCCCCTCAATGGGCTTAATCTGGCTAGGCCCAAGGAGGAGCTGCCAAGGGACGCGTAAGAAGCGTGAAGACCTAGACAAAAGGTCTGCCCCCTGGTCCAACTGCCCCTATCTTTCAGGAGATAATGATGGGCAGTTGGGTGGCGTGGCAGATGAGCTAGCAGGCATGCTATCTGTCCGTCATCAGGTGTATGCCCGTCATATGAGCAAGTGATTTATAAAGGAGGTTCACCTCCTCGGACACATGGGTCTCTGCCCGACATGTATTGGGGTATGCCCTGTATGATATCACGACAGGGGTTCACCTGCTCGAACACATGGGCCTTTGCCCGACGTGTATTGGGCCGTGCCCTGCATTACATTACTGCCCAGTCCGGAACAGTTTGTTTGTGTGAAGTCAAAGTTTGGTGGTGGGATATGGGTGTGATGTCGTGGTGGGCGGATGTAAGTTTGATGTTGTGTTTGGTAAGTGTAATGGTAAGGTTGTTGGGGGGTTTGGTATGTGTATTGGTGAGGTTGTTGGTAAGAGGATTGTTGTTGATGAAATTGAGTGGATGTTGGTAAGAGGACCGTAGAACAGTAGATGAAATTTTAACTATGTGCAAGAAGAAATAATGCTTTTTTCATAACTTCTACTATTTTTTCCTTCTAATAACTTCTAACATCTAACCATAATTTTTACTACTATTAATTCTCTTTCTAACTTCTATCAATATTTTCAAACTAATATAAATTCTACCATTAATAACTAATAACTACCACCATAAATTCTAACATTAATTCATTCAACCACAAATTCTTATCATCCTACTATAAATACCTACATCTCAACTTCTTCTCTACAATATTAGTTGTTTTTAAACTCCGGTTAAAAAATGGCCAAAACTTCGTTTTTTTGGTTGAGAGAAAAACATAGGGGTACAGTGAATAACTCATTATGCTTACTAATGAGTTGATGTTATTCACTGTACCCTTATGTTTTTCTCCCAACCAAAAAAACGAAGTTTCAGCCATTTTTTAACCGGAGTTTAAAAACAACTAATATTGTAGAGAAGAAGTTGAGATGTAGGTACTTATAGTAGGATGGTAAGAATTTGTGGTTGAGTGAATTAATGTTAGAATTTATGGTGGTAGTTATTAGTTATTAATGGTAGAATTTATATTAGTTTGAAAATATTGGTAGAAGTTAGAAAGAGAATTAATAGTAGTAGAAATTATGGTTAGATGTTAGAAGTTATTAGAAGGAAAAAATAGTAGAAGTTATGAAAGAAGCATTATTTCTTCTTGCACATAGTTAAAATTTCATCAACAACAACAATCCACTCAATTTCTACGATCCTCTTACCAACATCCACTCAATTTCATCAACAACAATCCTCTTACCAACAACCTCACCAATACACATACCAAACCCCCCAACAACCTTACCAAACATAACATCAAACTTACATCCGCCCACCACGACATCACACCCCTATCCCACCACCAAATTTTGACTTCACACAAACAAACCAACCTTCATCATCCCTCGATGTGTCGGACTATTACGTCGCGACCGTCGCACCATCGGCGCCAACCTCACACGAATTTCCATCGCCAGAATTTTTTGAAAATTTCAACCCATTTGAAATTTTTCCAAACCAAACACCTGTTGTCCAAAATCCTAACATTCCACCTGCTCCTACACAAGAATTAGGTTGACAACGACGAATTCGACGACCAACAAGATGTGGAACCGGTAGCTGTTTACCAGATATAGATGACGAAGATGAATTTCAATAAATTGTATAATTTTCAATTTTTTGTAATTATATTTATTATATTAATGACAATATTCTTTTATTATATTCTTTTAATATAGAATTAGAAAAAAAAAATTTAAAAACGAAAAAAAAATTAATTAAAATATAATATTTTATATTATTTTATTATTAAATATAATTTAAATATAATAAAAATCAGTTTCTTAAATAATTAATAATATAAAACGAAAAAAAAAGGGGACTCCTTTCAAGATGGCGGACCCCTACAGCAGGTGGGGCCCATCCGCCATCTTGGTTGGAGGATGTAGAAAAAATATTAAAAAAATTCATTACAGGACAAATTTTGTGGCATTTTGGGCATTATTTTTGAAGGTGTGACATATCAGGAAATACATTTCACATTTGTGGCACAATGGACAAAAACTCTGGTGTCTGGATCTTCTGTAAGAGTAAATTCTTAAGACTTTCTTTATCTGTGTAGATATGAAAAGTTTGTCCGATGAGGTACTGGCACCACTTCTTGACAGCTTCTGTGATGGCGAACATTTCACGAACATAGACAGAAGCAGCCTGCATGCGGGGACACATTTTCTTACTAAAAACATTATGGGATGATCACCTTGAGATAATATAAGCACCAATGGCAACACCGGAGGCATCTGTTTCTATAGTAAATGTAAATGTAAAGTCTGGTAGCACCAAGACTGACATGTCGGTCATTTTTTTAACTCTGTAAAGGCGCTATCAGCCTCTGTACTCCATGAAAATTTAGTGTAACGTAACAAATCAGTGAGAGGAGCAGCGAGAGTGGCTTAATTACTTACAAAACAGCGATAAAATCCGGTTAAACCCAAAAAACCACGGAGAGTCATGAGCGATCGTGGTGGCTGCCATTCCAAGATGGTGGCGGCCATTCCAAGATGGCTTTTACCTTGTCTGGATTGGTGGCGGCCATTCCAAGATGGCTTTTACCTTGTCAGGATTAGGTGCAACACCACCCACATAAATGACATGACCTAAGTAAGTAATTTCCTCAACTGCAAAAACACATTTAGACTAATTCACAAAAGAAGAATGAGACTTCAACAAGTCGAAAACAACTTGCAAATGAATTAGGTGGTCACTAAAATTGGAACTGTAAATCAAAATGTCATCAAAGAAAACTAAAATAAAATTCCTTAAATAGGGTCTCAATAGATCATTCATTGCAGATTGGAAAGAAGAGGGAGCGTTAGTTAGTCCAAAGGGCATAACTAGGAATTCATAGTGTCCATCAAAAGTGCGGAAAGTTGTTTTATGTGTATCTTCATAAGCAACACGGATATGGTGATAACCTAAGTGTAAGTCTATCTTGGAGAAAATGGTAGCTGAGCCTAGCTCATCAAGTAGTTCATCAATAGTTAGAATTGGGAAACGGTCTTTGGTAG
Organism: Lathyrus aphaca; assembly: GCA_963966055.1. NCBI lineage: Eukaryota > Viridiplantae > Streptophyta > Magnoliopsida > Fabales > Fabaceae > Lathyrus > Lathyrus aphaca. The sequence goes on from OZ014520.1 coordinate 186,049,704, forward strand.
TTACAATATTAATTGCACGATAGTAATATTAATTGCACGATAGTCAACACAAAGCCGCCAGGTACCATCTTTAATGATAGTGGTCATGGCCTATTTTTGTGAGTGGGATAATAGTGGGGTTTCACATTAACAGGAGAAGTATTTTATGTACCATCTTTTTTTCCTAAGAGGACGGGTGAGGAAAAAAAGGCTATTACTAGGGATAATGGTTCCTTCTTGCAACATTTATTTAATGATAGTGGTCATGGCCTATTTTTGTGAGTGAGATAAGAGTGGGGTTTGACAAAGTGGAATATGATGATCATGAGGTCTTTTAGGAGGTAGGCTGTTTGGTGGTTGAAAAATGGAATTGTAGGATTGGATAAGTGTTGATAGTTTGGGGTGAGGGCTTGGTATGGAAGTGTTTATTTTGGAAGAAGGTTCAAGTTTGTTTGTGGGAGATTCATGTGGCTGCAAAAGCATCAAATGGAAAGATGAAATAGAATTTGTGTGGATGAGATGGCGTAGTTGGTGAAAAGTTGTGTGAATTGGATGGACAGAGGTGTCACCTTGTAAGGAAATTGAAGTGTCTTGATGATTGAAGGTGGTAGAAGGGATGGAAAAATATGCTTGTACATGACCTAATGTGCGTAGCCATGCCATTCCAATCGATTGGCAAAAGGTAAAAAGGGATGGTGAAAGGTCTGTTTTGAAGGATGAGTTGGACATTGTTGCAAATTCCTTCGCATTGTAAATGTGAACCATTGCTCATCATAAAAGAAAATTGTGAAATTGGGGTTGTTGTAAGGTTTAAGTGATGAGCAATTTAGGGTTGCATGATGTTGTGTGTGCTGCCTGTATCTACCAATACCATAACCGACAAACCACCAATGGTTCCTTTAAATTTTAAAGTTTGTGGTGAGAATTGACCTGTTAAAGCTTGTATGGAGAGTTGAAAATAAGTATCACCAAGTTCTGGTGTGACTTATGTTGTAGTGTTATCAAATTCTATTGGAGTGTCCTCAAGAGACTCTTCCTCCGCAAAAAGAATGAGAAAACGGTTCGTGGATCACTTATGACCTGAAATGGACTTTTCATCACAATTAAAACATAATCCTTGAGCTCTTCTTTCTTGTAATTGGGTTTGTGATAGGCGTCGGATGGGAAATTTTGGGGTTGCGGGAGTAAGTTGGGGTTTGGGTGTGGTTGTTGGTGTGGGTTGTATAGGAACAAAAGGCTTGGAAAATTGGGATTTTGAGGTGGAAGTGGAGGGTTTTGAGTAGTAATTTTGAAAGGGTTTTGGTTTGGGCTTGGAATCATTAAGTTTAGATTCAATTAGTTTTGCGAGCCCAATGGCTTGTGAAATTGAGGTAGGTCGATGGATGGCTATTTCATTTCTAATTTCAAGGGACAAACCTGAAATAAAACAATTTAAAATAGCATCGGGTGGTAAACCAAAAACTTGATTTCCTAGTTATTCAAATTTTGTTTGGTATTCCACAACAGACCCGGTTTGTTTCAATTTAAAAAGTTCAGCTTGATGGTTGTTATAGGTAGAAGGACCAAAACGTAATTCGAGAGCCTTTGTAAAAGAAAACCAATCGGTTAAAAGTTGATTTTGATGCATCCACTTAAACCAACCTAAAACATCTCCTTTCCTGTAAAATGAGACTAAAGATAGTCGGTTTTCAGGTGGTAGGTTATAAAATAGGAAAAATTTCTCAGCTTGAAATAACCATTCTAAAGGGTTAGAACCATCAAACATTGCAAGTTCAAGTTTGGGAGTTCTAATTGGGGGTAATGGTGCCATTTGGTTAAATTGAGGGTATGGATTTTGGTGAAAATACGGGAAGTTGTAGGGCTGAGTTGGGTTAAAATTTGATGTTGCTGAGATTTGGGGTGGAAAATAAGGAGGGGCGGAATGTGAGAGGTGCGTAGAGGCAGCGTTAAGCTTGGGGTTGGTGGGGTTTGGGAAAAAATAGTAGGGTTTCGTATGGGAGTGTTGGTGGGTGTGAGAATTTGTGGTGAAGGTGTTGGGGTTAATGTAATTTGGGAAAAGTTGTTGGAAATACCTGAAAAATTAGCAGCAGAATGAACAGTAGCAGACTGTGGTTATTCTCTTAGTGTGTTAAGCTTGTTGAGAGCAACCATGAGAGATTCAAAACGTGTATCCTCTATATGTTTTTCGCTGTCCAATCTGTTGTGAATCTGCTCTATATGGTGTGTTAAATCAACAACTACCTTGTCAAATCTTTCATCCATTTGCTGTTGGTTTTCAACCATTACATTGTTGAGATGAACTTAAGTTGTGTGGACAACTTCCACTATTTCTCTAGAGGAAGGGTTAGGTGGTTTAGGGAGAGCCATGAGTTCAGCAGTTGAAAGCACCAATTGATAGACTTAGCTTAAATTAAATTCAGATCTAAATTGCAAGAGAGAAAATAATAAAACAACTTTCAGCTTCCTATTTCAAATCAGCAAGATACAATATATAGTGCTAAGGTTTTTCTTGGCTAATTGTGCTATGGGCCTCACAACATAGTAAACTAATAAAATCAAAAGACAAAATGAATAAATACACCTCCACTTAATTTAAAATAAAATCTTTAAAAATTATTGGACTTTTCTTTGCTCTTGCTGATCTAGACAACTTCTTAACAGTTATTTTCCTATCATGGTTAACACATTTTACAGTCTCATAGAACTACAAAAGTTAATGCCTCAATGTTACATGATTAATGTCAATATAAATATAACAAATCAGATGTTTAAAATGATAACTAAATATTTGTTTTACCTCTTCGTTCCAAATGTGATCAACAACATGGCCTGCACATAATGAAAGTAATGATATGTCTAATGGGCCTTTAAAATTCCTTGAGTGCAGTGAGAGTAGGTGCAGAGGTAGAAGGTATATGATAAAATGTCCTAGTCCGGGGTCTGCCATGAGACCGAAATTGCTTACCACGAGGCAACAATTTGGTCCTAGAAGTTTTAATTTTCTCTCTACAAACTGAATCACGTTATGCTAATCAACCATGTTTCTATCTTGATATAATCAAACAACTAGCAATTGATAGAACAAATGCAATAAATGAACATTAATTTAACCTAGAAAGGAAATGAATGTATCATACTAAATTGATGGAATGTAGGATGTGAAGTGGTTTGATTAACGAAATTAGTTTAAATGAGTAAGAGTAGAAATTAAGAGATTGAAAAAGGGAAAATGACGTGCATGTTATATTACGAATTTTACTATATAGATGATGTGTTTGGATATTTAAACATTTGATGCGTATTGGACAACATTATACATTTTTGAAAATTTTCAAAAATGTATTTGAGAAGGTGGAAATAGCAAATTCCAAATTGGAAGTTAACAGCCCAATTATAAATCAAATTTCATAGCGGCCCAGGCCCGTAACAATTGTCGTCGTCGTCTTCGTGAAGGAAGGGTTATCTTCTTTCTCATCTCTGCAACTGCAAAAATGGAGATGCAGATGGAAAAATGCGAGGTAATAGATTTATACGAACTTCACTATTCCGACTTATCATCATCATCTTCAACTAAAGTAGATTCTATAATGGAAGCACTCGGAGCTAATGGTCCCGGCCTCCTCGCCGTCACCGGCATCCCCAACGCAACCAACCTCCGCTCCTACCTCCTCCCACTCGCTCGAAATCTCTCTCTTCTCGATCGCCAATGCCGTAATCGCATTCTCAAGGTAACTAATTATTTTACAATGGAAGCTAGGGTTTATTATTTTTAGGGTTTTATTATAGTTGATTCAGTTTTGTAGGGATGCTTACTGTGCATGATTTTCTAGGAGCATAACTTAGGTAGTGACGTTTCTTTGAAAAATCACCATAGGAGTGTATCTTCTTTCGCTATGCAACTGAATTATTCAAAAACACATTCTGAAGAGAAAGATAAAGATAAAGATGAAACCCAATGTTATGATAATGGATTTGAGAGTCTAGGAAGTGTTTTTCGAGATTTGGGATTTTGCATGATGGAAGTTGGACTTTGTCTTGCTAGAATCTGTGATAAGGCAATTGGTGGAAATGAGTTAGAGCAAAGTTTGTTGGAATCGCTTGCTGCTAAGGGTCGTCTTATTCATTATCATTCTCGATTGGACGCTATACTCATTCGAGAGCTTGATAAGAGCAAGACAAATAACAAAAAAGGTGTTAAGATTAAGAATAATATCAAGCCATTGGAAGCGTCGTGTTTGGATTCTGTTGCTTGTGATGATGCAGTTCGTTCTGATTTGTGGCAACAGTGGCATTATGATTATGGTATATTTACCGTTCTAACGGCACCGCTTTTTCTTTCTCCGTCTTATTCGGAGTCGAGTACAACGCATGATTCATGTAGTTGTGTTGAATGTCCATCACCAACTGGGCATACTAATTTGCAGATATATGATCCTAATAAGAAAAAGGTTGTTATGATTAGGGCTCCTCCTGAAAGTTTTATTGTTCAGGTTGGGGAGTCAGCTGATATAATCTCGAAAGGGAAGCTACGATCGACCCTTCATTCTGTTTATAGACCTTTGAAGTTTGAAAGTTTGAGCAGAGAAACTTTTGTTGTATTTCTGCAGCCTGCATGGACTAAAGTTTTCTCTATCTCGGATTATCCTCTCGGAAAATCGGCATTCGATGGGGTTGATGTTCAGTGTATAGAATTGGATGATTTTGCTAATGAAGAACAACAATCAGGGCAGGATAATAACAAACTGAGTCTGGAAATTCAGAAAATAATTCCTCCACTTTCCTCCCGGTTAAAGGATGGGATGACTTTTGCCGAGTTCTCGCGTGAAACAACAAAGCAATATTATGGTGGTAATGGTTTGCAATCGAATAGATGACTCGTAACTCGTTTGGAATCATGATGTAACAGAAATTTTGAAGCCCCAATGCTTATAGCAATTCTTGTGAAGCTACAAATAATAGCCGTTAGGTGGATATTCGACTGTAATTCAAAACAAATGCAAGTTCCCTTGTAGTCCTGTTTCAATGTACACCCTTTGCCAAATACTAGCCGTTGGGTGGATATTCGACTGTAATTCAAAACAAATGCGATAAATACTAGCTGTTGGGTGGATATTCAACTGAAATTCAAAACAAATGTGAGTTCCCTTGTAGTTCTGTTTCACTGTACACCCTTTGCCAAAGCAATGAACTTTAAAAAGCTAACCTTACTGATTATGTATTTCAGTACTTTTTTTCTTTGAATAATAACCATATTTTTGCAAGGTGAATTAGATAATATTGAATTTGTTGACCAGTTTGAATCAACACTGCAAAACTTTTCTTTTTCCTTTTTGTCCCTCATCATCCCTCATTGTCTTTGTATTATTTGATTAAGATTGATTCTAGTGGGTCTACATGTGCAAGCCACCTTCAACTTTGTTCCTCGAGCCTCTACACAGGAATAGAAAAGAAAAAGAAACTTAAAATAGCGGAAAAAGATGACCTTATCATACAAGTGAAAAAAAAAGCTCTTTTCCAACTGCTGGCAATAAAGAATTGACGTGCATTTAATGCTCGTTCTTTCATTCTTTTTTATGCGCTCACATTTGGTAAAGTTAGTAGGGAAGGTTCACGTCTCTGTCTTCTACTTTCATTATCAAAGCTTTGGCTTAACCTAAGGTTATGTTTGGATATATAAAAACTAGATCGTCATCCACGCGATGTGTGGTTGTGTGCATAAGTTTGAAGTTATGTATCAATTATTTTTATGTTTATAGATAGTATATATTATTGGCATACATGTTTTTCTTTTATAAATTATAAAATTGGAAATATTTTAATAAATATATGTATATCATTAATAATTTTCTTATAAAATAATTATTAATAAATAAATTTGTAACATATTCATTATGAAACATACATGTAGTTCATAGTCTTATAATTCTTTTACTACGCTGATTTGTATAAAGTAAAATAATAATAAAAAATTAAAATCGAAGTAAAATAAAAATATAATGAGATGTAATAAAAAATGACTACTAAATAATTAAAAATAGAAAATATAGTTAATTAAAAAAGAAAATATATTTTAGAGTTCGATTGTCTCTTGAAAGTCATCATATCATCATATAGATAGATTCTTCTGCATGTATATGTAAATGTAAATTTTTATTTTTATTTGATTTTATTATTAAAGCGATCAATTACACCTCAAGATATTTTACATGGATATAAAACCATGTCTAGATTTCAATTTTGATTCGTAATATATTTTAATAACAAAAGAATATTGCGATAATCGCAAATAAAATAATTAAAACTCAATCCCCTTTTATGTGGTAGAGTCAAATATTTTTTTTTGAATCAATAAAAATTGTATTAACTTCAAAAAAGGATCAAAATCCCAAGTGACTAATTACAGCAAATAGGCCATTATAGCATGAGCCTAGCTAAGAGATTCCTATACTTCCATCCACTTTGGGTGATGATCTTTATAGTATTCTGTTTCGGACTGCCCCAAATTACGGATTTGGGCCCAAGCAATCTCTCGTGCCCAATCAGCTCAATAACCCATTGACGGTCTTCTTTTGCATGTATATGTAAATGTAAATTTTTATTTTTATTTGATTTTATTATTAAAGCGATCAATTACACCTCAAGATATTTTACATGGATATAAAACCATGTCTAGAGTTCAATTTTGATTCGTAATATATTTTAATAACAAAAGAATATTGCGATAATCGCAAATAAAATAATTAAAAACTCAATCCCCTTTTATGTGGTAGAGTCAAATATATTTTTTTGAATCAATAAAAATTGTATTAACTTCAAAAAAGGATCAAAATCCCAAGTGACTAATTATAGCAAATAGGCCATTATAGCATGAGCATTGCTAAGAGATTCCTATACTTCTTATACTTCCACCCTCTTTGGGTGATGATCTCTATAGTATTTTGTTCCGGACTGTCCCAAATTACGGATTTGGGCCTAAGCAATCTCTCGCGCCCAATCAGCCCAATAACCCATTGACGGCCGCTCGACATGTCTCTTGCTCGACACAGGTGTCATCCGACCAGTGGCCAAGTCGAGCGGCGCAAATGTCGCTCCAACGGCTAGTTCCTGACCGTTAGCGGTTATTACGGGATCCGCGGTCCATGCCTAACAATACGGGTCAATGGCCATCCACTTGGACCAGTATAAAAATCCTCTCATTTGAGAGGGTCAGGAATTCAAATCTTTACCCAAAATCTCGTACTTGCTCACTCGTTGCTCACTCTATGACTTTAGCATCGAAGATCCTTTGCAGGTACACCCCTTTTTCTCCATCATCAACCGTACCCTATCCGCGTTCGACGCTGGCCACATCGGATTCTGATCTCCAGGTATGATCAGGTGGCGCCATCTGTGGGAACCTAACTTCCCCGTTCTTCTTCCTCAAAGATTCTCAAGAACCAAAGTTTTCTCTCCAAAAAGATCCATGACCGCTCGCGACGTCCTGTGCGAAGCCCAGACTACTGATGGTGTCCTCCTTACCCAATGGGGGAGAAACCTAGTCACCCCCTCACATGAAGAAAATGTCCAAGACCGTCAGGACGGGAAAACTGCTTCACCTTCTCCCGAGCGTGACCAACTGCTCGAGAGTCAACCAGAGGTCATTCCTTCCATGAACGCGCCCGATGGGTCAGACTTTGCCGCGCTGGTTGAAACGCTCAACCAGACCAACCTCCTGTTCCTCGCACACGGCGAGAAAATTGCCCACCTCGAAGAAGTCGGTCGCCGATCATATCGATCTCCAAAAGGGAACCAGGGACATCGCAACCCATCCCCCGTAAATGGAAGGATAAGGTCCACCGTGAAGAATCTTCTATCAGGGATCGAGATCGTTCACCTCCTCGTAGACGTCGCTCTCCTGTACTAACCAAGACTCGTCAAGGTCCGCAGGATGATGATCGACGTTCTCCTCCCCAGAAAAGGCGACGATCCCGATCACCATCTCCAAGACGATCAAGAAAGAACAGGTCGAACTCTCCGTCCCCGCGACGTAATAGAAAACTTCGTTCAAGATCCCCTTCGTTCACATCTAGTGACGAGGACGATACCAGAGGTCTCATCTCCTATGAGATTATGGCTACCAAGCTACCGAGAGGGCTCGAGAAACCTCCACCACTTGGGTCGTATGACGGAAAGACGAACCCCGATGAACATATCGAAAACATTAACGCCCTGCTTGATTATATGGGCGTACGAGGAGTAATCAAATGTCGTTTCTTTCCGACCACCTTAAGGAAATGGGCGATGACTTGGTACAAAAGTCTTGAGCCAGAGTCCATCACCTCCTGGAGATAACTCAGTCGAACTTTCTCTAGGCATTTCACCGCTACCTGGCGCCATCCAAAGACAGAGGCATCGCTCGAAGCCATTATCTAGGGCAAAGATGAGCCCCTCAGAACCTATATCGAAAGGTTCAACAAAGAAGTTGTCCAGGTATCGACCACGGACGACATGAAAAAGTATTTATTGGAGCGCGGGCTATGCCCGTCCACCGACTTCCACCGAGAAGTTGGCATCGAGACGCTCGCTACTTTGGACACTTTCCTCCTGAAAGCTCAAGCGTACATCTGGTACGAAGAGAAGAAAGCGGCCAACTCCGTTCGTGATGCCAGGCGTAGAGAAGACGCCAACCCTTCCAAAGCCGATGAACCATCGACATCTCGTCGGAGAGGTGACAAAGAAAGGAAGACCGCCCCCGTGAACCGCGGGAGCAAAGAGGACCAGTAGGTCGCTTTCGTGAGTATACTTCTCTCTTGGTGTCGAGGGAGAAAATATTGTCCGAGTGCGCCAATTCAAAATTCCAACAAGTGGGGGTTCGTTTTCCCAAGCAGCTGCCTACCAAGCCGGGCACTGACAAAACCAAGTATTGCATGTTCCACAAAAGCCACTGACACAATACCGAGGATTGCATCCATCTGAAGGACGCAATCGAAATACTCATAAAAGACGGCCACCTCAAACAATTCATGAAATCCAAAGAAACCTCCAGGTCGGAGGCGCAGGAGACCATAAAAGTCGAGGAAGCGGTGGTGGTGCCTGCAGACACCAATATGCAGGTCGCTCTCAGTATCTATCGCCCTGGAGATTTCTTTCTTCCCGATCGTCAAAAAAGTCCGGGTTATCTGTCTTCCCATAGCCCCTGGGAAGCATTCCCCTCCGCAATGGTGATTTCAGGTGGAAGATTTAAAAAGATCACTATCGGTTCCGTGAAGAGGAAGTTCGACCAACTAATCGCAAAAGGACCGGCCCTGAATGCTACGTTAGACCCACCTAGAGAAAACAATGTGCCCATCTCCTTTTACAAAGAGAAACTACTGGGGGAGCACCTAACACTAGCATCCCATTACTCATTCGGGCCCAGATGGCCAATTTCGACGTTCACAGAATACTAGTCGACCAGGGCAGTTCGTGCGATATCATGTATTCGCAACTGTTCGTGAAACTTCAACTAAATGAGACTCATCTAACATCGTACGTGGGATCCGACTTGCAGGGTTTTAACGTGGTGTAGACACCCCAAATTTGCCCTCTGGCTTTTCTATCTTTGTCAACTTTTCGCATTCATATGCATTTTTCATACGCATTTTTGCATGAGCTCCTAAGGCATGGGATCACATTTTCTGAAGAATTAGGGTCTCACGCTTTATTTGCGGATCATCAGAAGAGTTTGAAGTCATCAATGACATTGTTTTCTTATGCTATTGTCACTCAATTAGGGTTTATTTCCCTAGTTAAGTGTTGTTCAAGGATTTCACGTCTGAAAGGACTATTTGCTATGCATCTGGGCCGTCATCAGTTCAGTGATTGATTTCTCAAACAGTGCATGTTCATGGGCAGGTTGCGTGGTGGAATTCATCAGATTATTAGCCTGTGATTCATAAGAAGTTTTGGTCCAAATCGTCTGTTTATCTGCTCATCATGTTCAGTCGTGATTTTATTTTCCCAAGAAAACGATTCAGACAAATTTGAAGTGATTCAGGGTTCATTTAATCGCAGACCCAGAGGATGATTGATTTTAGATGGTTTGTTTCAGTCACAAATTGTGGTGGCCGCGTTTATTCTTCTCAACTAGTAATTTTTGTGGAAGCGGTGCAAATTTGGTTTTGAGGCGAAAAAACGGGATTTCATGGTTGTGCATGCTTGTGGTAGCCAATTTATTCCATACCCATTTCCGTGTCCATACATTCATAATTCATTTTTATCCATTAACCCTATTTCTTTATTATTTCTAAACCATATATCTTCTCTCATTATTTCCATTAAAATCCTATCCAATAACCATTTTCCATCTTAATCACCAAAATAATAATCCATTTCAACACCTTAAGCCCTTAAACCAAACTTTCATTTTCTAGACTATTTCCATTCATTACACAAATTACCATTTAAATATGAACCATTTTTGTCCAAATATTCATCACCAATTTATTTTCCATTTTTTATCCATAAATTCACATCCAAATTTCTATTAACCATTTTGAGTCAATCTTCAAATTATTTTTCTGAATTCATTTACCCAATTTTTTCCATTTTTTCAAGTTTCTATCCATGTGTCTATTATTTTTATCCAATATTATCATACATAAAACCATAAATTCCTCCCTTTATTTTATTAAACATTTCCAAAAAAAATTTAGTTTTTCTATACAAGAAATAGTCCATTATTTGCTCATTACAAAAATAGAAAAAAAAACAAGAGGACCATAAGCCTTCATGTCCCTCCAATGCACTACAACATCTTCATACCATTTCACACGGCACCTGCACATATTGCCAATTTTTTTTCTTATAGTTGTTCACCTAATTCTCACTGCACAAGTTAAGCAAAAAACTCACGCTAGCAGAAACTTTTCCTCCCTCAATTCCGCACAACGCATCCTGTACACACAATCTCACACACACAAAAACTCGTGACCAGGACAACTTGCAACATTCTTTTTCTTACAACGTTTTCAACCTACAGGCCTGCAAAACAACACACCCACATTCACACCAGACACGCCTTCATCACTCTTCAAAAGCCTCATCAATATCTCTTCAATTTTTTCCATCACTCACCTTGCAAAACCAACAATCACTCAACCACCATTCTTCCACCATTACCGCACCACGTACTTCATTTTTTTTTCTCCTGCCAATCTCAACAACAACACAGAAACAACTCATCTTCATCAAAACGCACACCACCAATCAACACCCCTTCAACCATCGACACAAACCTTTGTCCTTCATCACTCAAACACCCTCCGCAAACCACCTCCATTTCCATTGAACTCCTCATACAACCTCCACCTTCATTTGCCCTCAAACAACAACATCAGCAACAAAAACCAAACAGAAGTAGAAACAGAGATGAAGTGAGAGAGGCGAGAACAAGTAGTGAGATCGAAGACGAGAAATCCAAACAAACCGTGACAAGAAGTCAGCGACGCGAACAAAGCAAGGTCGTGAGAATCCTCGAAGAAGAAGAAGAGCAAGGCCAACGACGAGATCGAAGAAAGGGATTTGCGACGACGCCGTCATGTTTCCGGCGAGTTCTGCGGGTGATGAAGGAGGTCACGATGCTTGCGGCGGCGCGATTTGTTGCCTTGATGTTTTGAAGAAGAAGCGTCGCGACCTAAAGCGCAGAGGAGAAGGGGTGGCCGGCGTTGCTAGAGTCAGTTGCCCGATCATGTTCGAGAAAGAGGATCAACAGGGCGGCGGCGTGTTTGTTTTTGTAGAAGAGGGCAATCGTTTCTTTCTTTTTTTTCTTTTATTTATTTTATTATTTCTCCTTTCTGAATTTTGTTATTTATTTCATAATATTTTAGTTTATAATATTCATTAATTTTTCTTTTTAATAGGATTGTTATTTACTATTTAAAAGCATTTTGAACCTTTAGCCCATCAGATTTCATACTTCATACCTTCATCATTCCAGCGCACCCCTACTTTTGTTGTTGGGCTTATCTCAAACCCATCTGATTCACTACCTGCACCTCACCTGCGGTTATTGGTTTTGACATGGGCCTAGCCCATTGAATTTCTACTCAAACCTCTTATCCAGCACTGAGCCCCATCTTCTTCTTTTTTTCTTAATTTTCATTTAATCTCTTATTTTATTTTCTTAGTTTTTATTAACATTATATTTAGCTCTTGTTTATTTCTTAATTAAGTTTTAGTTTAGTTTTTAATAATCTTTCTTAGAATTTTATTAATCTAGATTTTTATTAAGATTTAACTTTGTTTATTTTTTGTTTAGCCTAAGCTAATTGAATTTAATATAACTTTAGTATTGTTTATTCAATTCATTTGAGTTTAGTATAGCTAGAATTCTGTTTAATATTGTTCTAGTTTGTGCTTGTTGCTTTGTAGGATTATTGTTCGATACCGACGATGGGGATGGTAGCATGATGATGACCTTGTGACTGATTTTATTTTCATAATCTTGTTGTCAATTCTTCGATAGGATTTAGTTTTGTATGAACCAATTCTTGTTGTGAATTTGGATTCTCTTTGTTGGTCTGTTTGGATGTTGGAAGCTTATTGGACATTTGTTTGATTCCCTGGTAATGGACATTTGTCTGAGATCCTTTTGTTCATGTTGAAGAGGCAACGGACCTTCTCCGTTAGGTAACACTGAGGCTCGATTTTACTACTGCATGCTATTGCATCTGGAAGTCCTACTGGTGTAGGCTCTGTTTGTGCATTTTTCATCTTATCCCCATTTCGCATTCTTATCTCTCATTCTTATTTCTTATTCATCTTATCTTATTCCTCATTTTCTCCTATTCGTTCTTAACTTGAGGTGTGCTTAGGCCACCATGGTGCTTCTCCTTTCTCTTCTTCTTTCTTTCTTCTTTAGGATAGTGTACCACACAAACCTTAGGAACAACCAAGCATGGCAATGATTAGGGTTTTGTTTAGTCTCCCCCTTAGTTTTACCTTTGTGTCTCTTCTGAGTCATCTCTTCTCATCTCACAATCAGGGACTAAACCCTAAAGGCTTTAAGGCTTTGTGATTAAGCTTATGCCTGCATCCTTCTCTTAGGATGGAGTGTATAACTTTAATCCTAAGTGTTAAACCCTTAATGTGTTTAACTCCTCTAATCAATTCATTTAATAATCATCAAGACATCAAGCTTGTAACTTGGGCCTTGCATTAGGGTTCTAATTCTTCCTTAATTGGTTAAGAAGGACTAACCCTAGTGTTAATGGACAAGTCCCCCTCAAGTTGTCTTACAAACCCTAAAAATCACTTCATTACCATATCATTAAATAAAATCCACTTAATAAAGGCTTGTTTTGTCATGAGTTTAATCCCTAATCATGGATTAAGTTGAGGAGCTTTCCTCAGCTTAAACATTCTCATCTATTATCCTTCTATTAGGATGGTGTAATGAGTCTGTTTAATCCTTGATTATGGCTTAACCTCATTACTTAACACTAAACAAAAACATCAAAAAACACCTAAATAATCACAAGTAGGTTAATGATCTTAATCCTGCATCAAAGGTGATTAAGTGTGAGAATCTGACTTCACACTTAAGGTATTCTCATTACCCCTAATCAGAGGGAAGATGTGATGAGTTTACTAACCCATTGGTTCAGGCTTAAGCTCATTAACTTATGACAAATCCAAAAGCAATAAAAGACTGAAAACACAAAAAACAAACAATAATCGTCTCCTTCGGGATTCTTTTCTCATCTCATTCACTCACAAACGAGAACTCGCTTCTTCCGTCTAATGCAAGACAGTTTGCATCTGTGCCAGACAGATCATACACTTGAGCATAGGCAAGTAAGCAGTTCACAAGTCAATTCATCTTTCAGTCTCTTTGGGTCGAACTACGGTGTTCTGACTTCCTCATTGCACGAGAGGATACGTAGGCATAACTTAACAGTTATCGAACAAAAGTCTCTGTATATTCCCCCCTCCTTCCATCATCATTCTTTTAGCCTCATAATCTTGAGCATCTTTTTCCTTTTCTTACACTGACACATCATTTATACACTTCACACTGTTTTTACATTGACATCTATACATCCTTTTCCAGCTATTTTACACACAAAATGCACTGACACTACCCCTTTAAAACACAAATCTTTTAAGCGTGGATCCCGTCGAGTACGGCGGACAATCTGGGTGCTAATACCTTCCCAGGTTGTAACCAACCCCCTTTCTCAGTCTCTCTGGTTCGCAAACCGTCTTATCCATCTCTTTCTAGGTCTATGCAGCACTGCCTTTCCTCCGGGATAAAAATGCCTAGCTGGCGACTCTTTTCATCTCCAGTGAGTTCACTGCTGTGTGTTCTCATTGTCCCTCTCGCCGACCGTTCGCGCTTGTACCAGGATGCAAATCTTTGGGAGCGACAACTTGGCGACTCTGCTGGGGAGGCTTATACTGTAACCAGGGCTTCTGGTTCTTTTTGTGGGTTCCTCCTAGCGCTTGATTGATTTGTGTTTATTGGGGTGTTATGTGCTATCTGTGTTTGTATATTTATCTTGTTTACTGCTTTATGTACAGTTATTTATTGCTTTCTTTACAACTTTACATATATCATACTGTCATATTGTGCTGGCTGGATCTGTTTGTTTGCTTTGGTGGGTGGGTGTTCTATTGAGAGTTGAGGTCCTATACCTGGGACCTGAGTGACACCTAGGCTAGAGTGGTTCATATTCTTTCCCATTCCATCTCGGTCTGGTGCGGGAATATGAAACACGGTTCAGATATGGGTTTCTTCTTGAGAACTCTGTGTTGCAGATTTCCTGCAATACTAGGGCTATCTGGGAAGCCTGCTAAGTCTGGATGACCTTCAGTATTGACCTTCAGAAACTGAGGTGAATTAGAGGAGGAACTTTTATGGTTATTGTAAACACTGTACCTCCGGGTTAGAAGTGTTTACACTTCTCATAACCGATCCAAGTCTGAGGATCCTTGTTTTAGAACACTACCTGTGAGGGGGTTGGGCTGTTTACAGGTTCGCAGGAACCCTTGACCTCAACATACCCTCATTACCAGTACAATTGTTTGATCCGGTCACTATGATCCTGAAGTTATTGACCTCTGGTTTTCAGTTACTATCTCGGGTTACTATACGGAGATCTTGTGGTTACAGACACTTGATTCTCAGCAGTATTCCAGATTCCAGGCAGTTTCCAGCTGTGATCCCATGTCTTTGCATCTTTTGCATTATCATATTGCATTTTGCATTTGCATCTGCATTGCATTTTTCTCCTCCAGAGAGCTCATCCTTCCTCTTTTGTCCATGGCCAGCCAGCTGATTTCCCGGTACTCAGTTTGAACAAGTGGTAACAGTTAGAAGACGACAGAGCGTGTGAAGCTAGACAGAGCAGTGTCAAGAGGTAAAGGGTCAGATTGGAAGCCGTCAGTAGCTATGTCAGAGAACAACCATCAGAATGTTGAGTTTCCACCTGGTTTCACTTCAATGACCAATCCTTTGTATGGTCTTTCTCCTGATGATGATTTTCTGCAAGTGAACTACCTTACTCAAGCTCAACCTGTACAGACCCCGATCGTGAATCAGAATGTACTTGAACCATCTGCTGTCCGAGGTGGACCTTCATCTTCTTCTGATACTACAGATTATCCGAATTTTGCCTTCCCTATGCCAGACTTCCAAGGGGCAGTCCCTCTTGTGAAAACCAAGGATCCACAAGTTTTTGATCCTGATGAAAGGTTTCGTACGTTGGACGAGCGACTCAAAGCCTTAGCGGATCCTGATGCCTTCGGTTTTGATGCTCTAACCCTGTGTTTGGTGCCTGGCCTTGTCATTCCTCCAGATTTCAAGACTCCGAAGTTCGAGAAATACACTAGTGTCAGTTGCCCGAAGCGTCATTTGGTGATGTTCTGTAGAAAAATGACTTCTCATGCCTGCAATGATAAGTTGATGATTCACTGTTTTCAGGACAGTTTAAGTGGGGCATCTTTAAGTTGGTACATGGATTTGGAAAGCAGTCATATCCGATCTTGGAATGATTTATCCAGAGCTTTCGTAAAGCAATACCAGTACAATATGGACGTGGCGCCCAATCGCACACACTTGCAGAGCCTACCCCAGAGGAGTGGTGAATCTTTCAGAGAATATGCACAGCGGTGGAGAGAATTGGCAGCCCAAGTACAACCACCACTTTCAGACAGAGAATTAATTGACATGTTCGTGGGCACCTTGCAGGGTCCGTACTTGGAAAGAATGAGTAGCATTGGAATGACAAGCTTCTCTGATTTGATGATAGTTGGAGTACGCATTGAGAGCCTGCTCAAAAGTGGAAAGATCCAGGACTTTTCGAATATCCCAGCTAGTGAAGGTGAGTCTGTTGTTAGCTCCCAAGAGGAAGAGTGGAATGACGTCAGTGCAGTCATGGCAAATATCGAACGTTCTAGACCAACATCTTCTCAGAGATCATCTTTTCCTGAATCTGATTACTCTTATGGGCATTCGGCAATGCTCAGAACACCGTGTCAGAAATCCTGGGCTCCTCCTCATCCAAATCTGCAATCGCATGGTCGAAGACCTCCGAATCAACTTCAGATCCATCTTAAGCCTCGTAACAATCTGGAAAGAAGGATTGCTCCTCTTCATCCAGTCCCCATGGCATACAGTGAACTCTTGCCGCATCTAATTCAGAGCTCTTTGGTGGCTCCTAAACCTCTCAAGCCGTTGCCAGAGCCGTACCCTCCAGAGTACAATCCTCATGAGCAGTGTGGGTATCATGGTGGATCAATGGGGCATTCAACTGAAGATTGCAAAGCTTTTCAAGCCAGAGTACAACAATTGATCGACAAGAGCTACATTTCCTTTCCAGAAGGAAGCTTGGTTGTGCATGTCAACCTTTCACCTGATTGAGTTCAAAGACTTCAGAAGAAGCGTATCTTGATTTCAGTGGCTCAGACAACAGTATGTCATCGGAGTTGGTGATCGCTGTATCCTTTTATCATTTGCATTGTAGTTTCTTTCCTGTTAGCAGCTACTTGTCTTTTAAGCATTGATATTTTAAATGGTAATGTTAATGTAGTGATCTTGCACTTTTGAATCAATTATGTCGCATTCGCTCATTTTTCTTTACTTGCATTGAAAAAAAAAACAAAAAAATTGCATCCATATACCTCCCATTTATTTCACTGTTGTTTAGCAGGTTTGAGGGAGGATGATGACAACTGAATACCCATAATTGTTGAAGGTATGCTTTCAGGGTAGAACCTGCTGACGATGTACAGGCATTATTTCAATTCCCAAACACCGGAGATATAAGGGAGATAGACCCTCGTCAACCCCTTTGAGCCTTGAAGCAGGAGTTTCTTTTCTAAACAAAAAAAAAAAAACTCACATTCAACCCGAGGCAGGGTAGTTATCAGTTAATTTGACCGAGCGTTCAAATTTCCATAGGAGTGAGCATCTGAGGATCCATTACCTTTATTCATTACACCTCAAGAGGTCAAGGGACGTGAGACCACAATGGTTATCCCTCAACAACAAAGGAATGAGGCAGTCAACCCTTTCAGCAAGTCATGACAGGCCAGTGTCACACGATTTGTTCAACAAAAATCAAAAGAAAAAAAAAGAAGAAATAAAGCCTGCTAAGTCGAAAAAATGTGTGAAAACATGTGACTTAGGCAAAAGTTAGGGCATCCCGCTGGACTTCAAAATCGAAAGATTCAGTCCAGGCAAAAGTTAGGGAATAAAAAAAATCTGAAAAAATATATTCCATGAGAACAAAGTCGTGTGACCAGACACAA
Organism: Lathyrus aphaca; assembly: GCA_963966055.1. Classification (NCBI taxonomy): domain Eukaryota; kingdom Viridiplantae; phylum Streptophyta; class Magnoliopsida; order Fabales; family Fabaceae; genus Lathyrus; species Lathyrus aphaca. The sequence continues at coordinate 186,067,455 of OZ014520.1, forward strand.
AGTCAGAATGGGTGACTGTTACTCCAAGAAACCTCATTGGTGCGTAAACCATCAACGTCATTGGTTCCTCAATCATTACAAAACCCTTGTGAGAAGCGAGCGCTTAAGTCGAATTAGCTAAACATAGGACCGGAGAACATCAAGGAGAATGGGTGGGCACAGAAAAACTTTGAGCCATAAATCTTTCTTTCTAAAACCGTGAACCAGACCATGTTACAACCCTTGAAAGTCCTAATTGAATCAGGTTCAATTCTGGAAGCATACTGTGACAAGGTTGTGTAAACTGACTCCTAAAGGTTTGCTAATTCAGCACTACGTTTGGACTAATCGTCCATTCGTCACACACTGTCACAACATTTAAATAAATAAATTTTCAAAAACTTGCATGTGTACTGCATTAAAATTACCATTTGTAAATGAACAGTTTTAATTGTGAGTCAGCCTGTGTCATCAGGAAGGTTCCTACAAAGAGCAATCGCGAGGGAACTTGATCATTCAACAATGATGACCAAAATCAAGAGCATCTTGTCAGCCTATGAATCAGGGGCATGTTATCCAGTGGCTTTGTCGACCAAGGTGTCCGTCAGGGTAAAGCAAGTTCCTAAGCATCAGTTGACGGAGGGACATCATTCAGGAATTAGTTGATCAAAGTTGAATCTCCCAAGCAGGGGCAGGACACCCGGAAGTTTCGTTGACTAAGGGTCAACTCTTCCAATGCTCAGTCAGAATGAATCAAGTCGCTTCCACGCTCATACCGGGGCAGATTAATTCCAGAGCTCACTAAGTGCAACTCTCCTCGAGAGGACATCCAAGTTTGCTATTCCAGAAATTGGATAATCAGCAATAGTCTGTTCAGAGACTCGCCCAACAGGGGCAAATTTTAGCTACACAGAGCAATTTGTATCAGTGATCTTCGAGTTCATGACGGGTATCGGGAAATCGTATTACCCACCCTCGCCTTTGTCACCCTTCTCATTAAAAGCCTTGTCATAGGACCTTTCTTCCCACCTCGGGAGTTTTTCAGGCTTTTCATAATCATGGCATAAATCATTTGCATACGTTATTCATGTCGCATATAGAGCATGTGCATCATAATTGCATTGAGCATAACTCCCCACAAACATCAGATCTCATCCAGGGCCTCGCAACCCCAACTTCTTGACATATCAAAGTCCAGTTCTCGTCTGGCAAACCGTTTTAAAGTCCAGTTCTCGTCTGGCAAACCGTGTCAAAGTCCAGTTCTCGTATGGCAAACCGTTTTAAAGTCCAGTTCTCGTCTGGCAAACCGTGTTAAAGTCCAGTTCTCGTCTGGAAAGCCATTTCAAAGTCCAGTTCCCGTCTGGAAATTCAACTTCAAATACCATTTCTCGTCTGGTAGGCGAATCTTTTAACCAGTTCCCGTCTGGTCACCTTTTCATTTAGCCCGTTGAACGCCAGTTCCCGTCTGGTAGTCATTCTTTTTCAGAGTCAATTCTCGTTTGACAATGAACCCCAAGTAGTCAGTTCTCGTCTGACGACTTATTCTTTGCCCATCAGTTCTCGTCTGTTGGCCTACCTTTAATAAACCGGTTCTCGTCTGGTAATTCACCTTCAAAAGTCCAATTGCTTGGCAACCAAAAAAAATATATATCTATCAGCCTGGCCCTAGCGCCCAACCATCCTTGTTTCATATCTTTGGTTATGAGCATACGTCTGCATTGTACATCATTTGCATTGCATCTTCATACCGCATGGTTTCTGTTTTAGCTCTGATGTGGGGAAAGAATTGTTTCAAGACGTAATCTAGGGCAGTTATCTCAAGACTTGTTGAATTTCTGCGAGAGTTTGAAGACACTGGGGCAATTCTGGATGCCAAGTCTTCTGTAAAATCCTCTGAAGACGATCTTTTTATGGATGATGCAGTATGGTATAATTGAGGAGTTAAGGGAATGATAGTTCACTCAGGATGATCAGTAATGCTTTTGTTGAGCTCAGAAGTTTGAAGCACTGTGTTAATTCTCAGGGAATGTCTGGTATTTATTTTACCAGCAGGGCATTGGAAGTTTATTTCTTCCCCGAGCGTAAAAAATCTTCTTTCAGCCGACAAGGTTTGTTCGTGATGATTTGGTTATTCTCATTCAGTCAAAGTCCAATTTTCATTGGCACATCTTCCCAACACAGCTGTTATGCTATACTTGGGGCATATTTTGATTCTCCAGCAAAGTCTCTCCCCAGCAGAGCATTGCCAAATCTTTTTCTCAACCATGAAGGTTGACATCCCCAGCTGAGTTAGAGCAAACGATATCCCCAACAGAACTTCAAGGCTAATTGAATCATTCTCGTCCCCAAGCGGACTTATCTTTCCACAGTGAAGTTTTCCCAACAGGCGGCTGAAGGCCTTGTTTCCCCACAAAGTTAGAATTATCAGAATTCCCTCCTCAGCAGGATTGTGTGATCAAGCATCTTCCCTAGCCAAGTCTAAAGATGACCTTTCCCCATAGAGTCATCGGGATTCTCATTGCCAAGGGATTTCCCCAGCAGAGCAAGAAGAAATTCTCCCCAGTGGAGTCAGAGCAGGATGATCAGATCCTCAGCAGATGTTCAAAGCAGTTGAACGAAGTATACCTCACGCAGAGTCGTCTTTCCTCCAGTGAAAACCTCTCCAACAGGCATCAGGTTGCCAACACTTCGTTCCCATCAGAGTTAAAAGCTTTCAACCCATCAACAGTATACATAATGCTTCCCAAATTCCCCAACGGAGATTTCCCAGCAAAAGCAGTTGCCTCACACTCCCAAACATCAGTATATACTCCTTGTGGCACCCGTCCGTGTCATATCCCCAGCAGAAAGCCAAAGTATCCCCTTTGCACTCACAGATACATATATATATAATTTTCTTGACATCCGTCAGTGTCACCTTCCCCAACATAATTACTTAAACACTTTGTAAAGCATATACTTGTTTATACTATACTCCTCTCCTTTTGACACTCGTCCGTGTCTCCCTCACCAGCAGATTGACCACTCATCTATACATCACTCACACTTACTACTCATACCGATACTCGTCCGTATCTTGTATATATCACTTATATCCCCGCAGATTCGGCACTAGTCCGTGTTCTTTGTTAACCAGTTGGTATTTGTCTGTACCATCATCTCAGAACATGCGTCAAGCGTTTGTTTCTACCAGATACTCGTCCGTATCTTAGTCTTAAGGATGCTCGTCCGCATCTTTAATCCATACACTGTGTCAAACACTTTTGTCTTCTTGAATATAGATACTCGTCTGTGTCTATCATTCCCCAGAAGAGTCCCCTCAGAATCAACACTCGTCCGTGTCCATTGTTAACCGGTTGATACTCGTCCGTATCATCATCTCCGAACATGTGTCAGTATTGGTTTCTACCCGATACTCGTCCGTATCGTAGTCTTAAGGATGCTCGTCCGCATCTTTAATCTATACACAACATCTAAACACTTATACCTTTTGTTTCTTGGATGTAAACACTCGTCCGTGTTTACTATTCCCCAGTAGATCGCCAACAAAGCAAAATTTTCTTTTTATCTGACATTCGTCCTGTGTCATGATAAACCCTGAGAGCAGCCGTCCCCTGCTAGGTGGTCGTCCTCCACCTCTTGATGGTCGTCCTTCATCGTGCTCATCCGATGGCCGTCCCCATCGTTGATTTTCTATCCGGCATTCGTCCTATGTCGCGATATTTTCGGCAGCCGTACCCTGCCAGGTGGTCGTCCTCCACCTTAGATGACCGTCCCTCATCTTACCCCAACAGAGCAGCCGTCCCCTGCTAGGTGATCGTCCTTCACCTTTGATGGCCGTACCTCATCATCTGTTTATTTCATTTATTCTTTAACCCGATGGCCGTCCCCGTCGTGGTCCCTTTTCTTTTTAGCCCGATGGCCGTCCCCATCGTCGGTTACTTTGCTTCATGAACTTGATGGCCGTCCCCGTCATGTTTCATTAACTCCCAGAGAATCTTACAACTTTATCTTGATGGCCGTCCCCATCATAATTTCTTACTTTTCCCAGCTAGTCGGCCGTCCCCGTCTTGGCTTTACCTTTTATCCCCAGCATGTCGGCCGTCCCCGTCATTGCTTTATTTCCCACACTTTACACTATACTTTATTTTCCTTTTACAATCTATATCCCTTTTCTTCTTCATTCTGTGAGTGCAAATTTTGGACTGTCTTTGGTATTCAACCACAAGTTATCTTGTTTGCCTGTTAAGCCGTTGCTTACAACCTGCACAGCTAACTCATGTTTGAATAGGGGCAGCTGTAGACACCCCAAATTTGCCCTCTGGCTTTTCTATCTTTGTCAACTTTTCATTTTGCATTCATATGCATTTTTCATACGCATTTTTGCATGAGCTCCTAAGGCATGGGATCACATTTTCTGAAGAATTAGGGTCTCACGCTTTATTTGCGGATCATCAGAAGAGTTTGAAGTCATCAATGACATTGTTTTCTTATGCTATTGTCACTCAATTAAGGTTTATTTCCCTAGTTAAGTGTTGTTCAAGGATTTCACGTCTGAAAGGACTATTTGCTATGCATCTGGGCCGTCATCAGTTCAGTGATTGATTTCTCAAACAGTGCATGTTCATGGGCAGGTTGCGTGGTGGAATTCATCAGATTATTAGCCTGTGATTCATAAGAAGTTTTGGTCCAAATCGTCTGTTTATCTGCTCATCATGTTCAGTCGTGATTTTATTTTCCCAAGAAAACGATTCAGACAAATTTGAAGTGATTCAGGGTTCATTTAATCGCAGACCCAGAGGATGATTGATTTTAGATGGTTTGTTTCAGTCACAAATTGTGGTGGCCGCGTTTATTCTTCTCAACTAGTAATTTTTGTGGAAGCGGTGCAAATTTGGTTTTGAGGCGAAAAAACGGGATTTCATGGTTGTGCATGCTTGTGGTAGCCAATTTATTCCATACCCATTTCCGTGTCCATACATTCATAATTCATTTTTATCCATTAACCCTATTTCTTTATTATTTCTAAACCATATATCTTCTCTCATTATTTCCATTAAAATCCTATCCAATAACCATTTTCCATCTTAATCACCAAAATAATAATCCATTTCAACACCTTAAGCCCTTAAACCAAACTTTCATTTTCTAGACTATTTCCATTCATTACACAAATTACCATTTAAATATGAACCATTTCTGTCCAAATATTCATCACCAATTTATTTTCCATTTTTTATCCATAAATTCACATCCAAATTTCTATTAACCATTTTGAGTCAATCTTCAAATTATTTTTCTGAATTCATTTACCCAATTTTTTCCATTTTTTCAAGTTTCTATCCATGTGTCTATTATTTTTATCCAATATTATCATACATAAAACCATAAATTCCTCCCTTTATTTTATTAAACATTTCCAAAAAAATTTTAGTTTTTCTATACAAGAAATAGTCCATTATTTGCTCATTACAAAAATAGAAAAAAAAACAAGAGGACCATAAGCCTTCATGTCCCTCCAATGCACTACAACATCTTCATACCATTTCACACGGCACCTGCACATATTGCCAATTTTTTTTCTTATAGTTGTTCACCTAATTCTCACTGCACAAGTTAAGCAAAAAACTCACGCCAGCAGAAACTTTTCCTCCCTCAATTCTGCACAACGCTTCCTGTACACACAATCTCACACACACAAAAACTCGTGACCAGGACAACTTGCAACATTCTTTTTCTTACAACGTTTTCAACCTACAGGCCTGCAAAACAACACACCCACATTCACACCAGACACGCCTTCATCACTCTTCAAAAGCCTCATCAATATCTCTTCAATTTTTTCCATCACTCACCTTGCAAAACCAACAATCACTCAACCACCATTCTTCCACCATTACCGCACCACGTCCTTCATTTTTTTCTCTCCTGCCAATCTCAACAACAACACAGAAACAACTCATCTTCATCAAAACGCACACCACCAATCAACACCCCTTCAACCATCGACACAAACCTTTGTCCTTCATCACTCAAACACCCCCCGCAAACCATCTCCATTTCCATTGAACTCCTCATACAACCTCCACCTTCATTTGCCCTCAAACAACAACATCAGCAACAAAAACCAAACAGAAGTAGAAACAGAGATGAAGTGAGAGAGGCGAGAACAAGTAGTGAGATCGAAGACGAGAAATCCAAACAAACCGTGACAAGAAGTCAGCGACGCGAACAAAGCAAGGTCGTGAGAATCCTCGAAGAAGAAGAAGAGCAAGGCCAACGACGAGATCGAAGAAAGGGATTTGCGACGACGCCGTCATGTTTCCGGCGAGTTCTGCGGGTGATGAAGGAGGTCACGATGCTTGCGGCGGCGCGATTTGTTGCCTTGATGTTTTGAAGAAGAAGCGTCGCGACCTGAAGCACAGAGGAGAAGGGGTGGCCGGCGTTGCTAGAGTCAGTTGCCCGATCATGTTCGAGAAAGAGGATCAACAGGGCGGCGGCGTGTTTGTTTTTGTAGAAGAGGGCAATCGTTTCTTTCTTTTTTTTCTTTTATTTATTTTATTATTTCTCCTTTCTGAATTTTGTTATTTATTTCATAATATTTTAGTTTATAATATTCATTAATTTTTCTTTTTAATAGGATTGTTATTTACTCTTTAAAAGCATTTTGAACCTTTAGCCCATCAGATTTCATACTTCATACCTTCATCATTCCAGCGCACCCCTACTTTTGTTGTTGGGCTTATCTCAAACCCATCTGATTCACTACCTGCACCTCACCTGCGGTTATTGGTTTTGACATGGGCCTAGCCCATTGAATTTCTACTCAAACCTCTTATCCAGCACTGAGCCCCATCTTCTTCTTTTTTTCTTAATTTTCATTTAATCTCTTATTTTATTTTCTTAGTTTTTATTAACATTATATTTAGCTCTTGTTTATTTCTTAATTAAGTTTTAGTTTAGTTTTTAATAATCTTTCTTAGAATTTTATTAATCTAGATTTTTATTAAGATTTAACTTTGTTTATTTTTTGTTTAGCCTAAGCTAATTGAATTTAATATAACTTTAGTATTGTTTATTCAATTCATTTGAGTTTAGTATAGCTAGAATTCTGTTTAATATTGTTCTAGTTTGTGCTTGTTGCTTTGTAGGATTATTGTTCGATACCGACGATGGGGATGGTAGCATGATGATGACCTTGTGACTGATTTTATTTTCATAATCTTGTTGTCAATTCTTCGATAGGATTTAGTTTTGTATGAACCAATTCTTGTTGTGAATTTGGATTCTCTTTGTTGGTCTGTTTGGATGTTGGAAGCTTATTGGACATTTGTTTGATTCCCTGGTAATGGACATTTGTCTGAGATCCTTTTGTTCATGTTGAAGAGGCAACGGACCTTCTCCGTTAGGTAACACTGAGGCTCGATTTTACTATTGCATGCTATTGCATCTGGAAGTCCTACTGGTGTAGGCTCTGTTTGTGCATTTTTCATCTTATCTCCATTTCGCATTCTTATCTCTCATTCTTATTTCTTATTAATCTTATCTTATTCCTCATTTTCTCCTATTCGTTCTTAACTTGAGGTGTGCTTAGGCCACCATGGTGCTTCTCCTTTCTCTTCTTCTTTCTTTCTTCTTTAGGATAGTGTACCACACAAACCTTAGGAACAACCAAGCATGGCAATGATTAGGGTTTTGTTTAGTCTCCCCCCTTAGTTTTACCTTTGTGTCTCTTCTGAGTCATCTCTTCTCATCTCACAATCAGGGACTAAACCCTAAAGGCTTTAAGGCTTTGTGATTAAGCTTATGCCTGCATCCTTCTCTTAGGATGAAGTGTATAACTTTAATCCTAAGTGTTAAACCCTTAATGTGTTTAACTCCTCTAATCAATTAATTTAATAATCATCAAGACATCAAGCTTGTAACTTGGGCCTTGCATTAGGGTTCTAATTCTTCCTTAATTGGTTAAGAAGGACTAACCCTAGTGTTAATGGACAAGTCCCCCTCAAGTTGTCTTACAAACCCTAAAAATCACTTCATTACCATATCATTAAATAAAATCCACTTAATAAAGGCTTGTTTTGTCATGAGTTTAATCCCTAATCATGGATTAAGTTGAGGAGCTTTCCTCAGCTTAAACATTCTCATCTATTATCCTTCTATTAGGATGGTGTAATGAGTCTGTTTAATCCTTGATTATGGCTTAACCTCATTACTTAACACTAAACAAAAACATCAAAAAACACCTAAATAATCACAAGTAGGTTAATGATCTTAATCCTGCATCAAAGGTGATTAAGTGTGAGAATCTGACTTCACACTTAAGGTATTCTCATTACCCCTAATCAGAGGGAAGATGTGATGAGTTTACTAACCCATTGGTTCAGGCTTAAGCTCATTAACTTATGACAAATCCAAAAGCAATAAAAGACTGAAAACACAAAAAACAAACAATAATCGTCTCCTTCGGGATTCTTTTCTCATCTCATTCACTCACAAACGAGAACTCTCTTCTTCCGTCTAATGCAAGACAGTTTGCATCTGTGCCAGACAGATCATACACTTGAGCATAGGCAAGTAAGCAGTTCACAAGTCAATTCATCTTTCAGTCTCTTTGGGTCGAACTACGGTGTTCTGACTTCCTCATTGCACGAGAGGATACGTAGGCATAACTTAACAGTTATCGAACAAAAGTCTCTGTATATTCCCCCCTCCTTCCATCATCATTCTTTTAGCCTCATAATCTTGAGCATCTTTTTCCTTTTCTTACACTGACACATCATTTATACACTTCACACTGTTTTTACATTGACATCTATACATCCTTTTCCAGCTATTTTACACACAAAATGCACTGACACTACCCCTTTAAAACACAAATCTTTTAAGCGTGGATCCCGTCGAGTACGGCGGACAATCTGGGTGCTAATACCTTCCCAGGTTGTAACCAACCCCCTTTCTCAGTCTCTCTGGTTCGCAAACCGTCTTATCCATCTCTTTCTAGGTCTATGCAGCATTGCCTTTCCTCTGGGATAAAAATGCCTAGCTGGCGACTCTTTTCATCTCCAGTGAGTTCACTGCTGTGTGTTCTCATTGTCCCTCTCGCCGACCGTTCGCGCTTGTACCAGGATGCAAATCTTTGGGAGCGACACGTGGCAGTATCTCTACCATGGGGTTATGTCGACCTCATAGTCACTTTTGGGGCCGCAGAAACCGCCTGGTCAGTCCGCGTCCAATTTCTGGTCGTCGATTTCCCTTCCATGTACCAATGCATTCTCGGTCGACCAACGTTGGCTGATCTCCTGGTCGTTCCATCAATTCTCCATCTGAAGATGAAGTACTACACGATGTCGGAGAGAGTGGCCACCCTGCAAGGTGATGTCAAAGCTACCTGCTGCTGTTTTGAGGCAGCCTCTAAAGGCCTTAGCTCGATATCATACCAGCCCAAAGCTTCCGCCTCAACATCCTCCGGAAACACAGAAGTGTCCACGCCTCTCCCTCGGGTCGACTCCATCGACCTAGATTGCAGGTTTCCAGACGAAACTGAAAGCTCCCAGCAGCTATCTACTTCGTTAGCCCGACCAATCCCCGACGGTGAGTTCGAGCTAATCCCTCTGGGGGAAGATCCGAACAGATGCGTAAAGATCGGGGCCCATCTCCCATACCTGGAAAAGAAACAGCTGGAGGCATGTCTGAAAGGGAATGCCGATCTATTCGCATGGAGTGCAGCAGAGATGCCCGGACTTGACCCGGACGTAGCCTGCCACCTACTTTCCATCGATCCTAATCACAAAGTCGTTGCCCAACGGAGGAGTAAACAATCGACCGAACAAACTAAAGTGGCCGAAAAAGCTGTAGAAGACCTCCTAGAGGCAAACTTTGTAACGGAGGCCAGGTACACAACCTGGATCTCTAACGTTGTACTTGTTAAAAAATCTAATGGAAAATGGAGAATGTGCGTTGATTATATCGAACTTAACTGGGCTTGCCCGAATGATGCATATCCATTGCCAAATATTGGCAAACTGGTCGACAACTCGGCCGGTTTCAAGCTACTATCATTTATGGACGCCTATTCGGGATCAATCAAATCCCCATGGTCGTTACCGACAAAAAACACACGGACTTTATGACCGAATCGGACAATTACTACTATAATGTTATGCCATTCGGCCTGAAAAACGCGGGCGCCACTTATAAGCGCATGATGAATAAGGTTTTATGAGTAGAAATTGGAGACACGCTCGAAGTATATATGGACGACATGATCGTTAAATCTCAGCAAGAGACGATCACGCTTCCCACTTACAAAAGGTGTTCGACCAAGCTCGAAAATGCAAGATGCGCTTCAACCCTAAAAAATGCACGTTCGGAGTTCGAGCAGAAAAATTCCTCGGGTTTTATTTACCCAACGGGGAATCAAATCCAACCCCGACAATGTCGGGCGTTCACGGAGATTCCTACGCCAAACTCTAAGAAATCTATACAATCGTTAAACGGAGTGCTCGCTTCACTCGCCCGGTTTGTGGCCAAGTCCACCCAGCACGCGCTCCCATTCTACAAACTCCTTTGCAAAGAATCAACTTTCGAATGGACCGACAAATGCGAGCAAGCCCTGGTCCACTTGAAAAAAGCACTATCCGAGCCCTAGTACTCTCCGGGCCTAATGAAGGAGAAACATTATACCTCTACCTCGCTGTTGCTAACGAGACGGTGAGCGCGGCCCTTATCCGTGAACTGCTCGAAGGGCAAAAGCCTATTTACTTTATGAGCAAAGCCTTGCATGCCCCTGAGCTCAGATACCTGCAAATCGAAAAAGTAGCGTTGGCCCTCCTCTTTGCAGCAAGAAGGTTACGACACTACTTCTTGTTCCATACTATTGTCGCAAGGATAGACCAACCCATCAAGCAGATGCTCGGAAGGTCAGACATGGCCATACAGATGCTGAAATGGTCGCTAAAACTATTCAAGTTCAACATCAAGTTCGAGGGAAGGCAGGCCCTCAAGGCTCAAGCCTTGGCCGACTTTGTAGCAGAACTTACCTTCACCGAGCAGACTTTAACATCCCCATCTAGGTGGATCATCTTCGTGGACGGAGTGTCTAGCTCGGCAGGCAGTGGGGCCAGGGTGATATTGGAGAACGAAGAATCATCGAAGTATTCTTAACCTTGTCTTTCCCCACGTCCAATAATCAAGTGGAATACGAGGCCTTCCTGGTCGGTTTACGCCTTGCAGACGACCTTGGGACAGAGGAAATCGTAATATGCACAGACTCCCAGTTGGTCGCCAACCAAGTGCGAGGTGATTTTCAAGCCAAAAATGACAACATGACTGAATACTTAGCTTTGGTCAGAGAGAAACTAAAACGATTCACGTCTGTAGAAGTCAGACACGTCCCGCACGAGAACAACACCCGAGCAGATATCTTGTCCAAACTAGCAAGTACCAAGAAGAAGGGGGTAACAAATCCGTCATACAGAAGATACTCCCTCGACCCAGCATTGGGCAATCTTCAGCCCCGATAGACGTCAACTTCGTTGGCGACGCTAACTGTTGGATGACCCTAGTATTCAATTACTTGACCAAGGACGAGTTACCGACGGATCCAAAAACGGCCAGCATCGTGCGGCGTAGGTCATGCTCATATACCATGGTAAGGGAAATGTATCGTCGAGGTTTCTCCATGCCACTCCTCAGGTGCGTCGAGGAAGAAAACATTCCACATGTGTTGAGAGAAGTCCACAAAGGAATCAACGCACAAAATCCAGGTGGGAGATTGCTAGCCCGTAAAATCCTACGAGCAGGATACTACTGGCCGACGATGCAGAACGAGGCGAAGGAGAACGTTAAAAAATGTGACAAATGCCAATGGCGTGGTGACGTACACGTGGCACCTCCTACCGAGTTGAAATCACTATCTTCCCCATGGTCGTTTGCCTGGTGGGGGCTAGATATATTATAGCCCTTCGTCATCGGCACCGGCCAAAACGAGTATCTCATCGCAGGCGTCGATTATTTCACTAAATGGATAGAGGCATAGGCCTTGTCCAAAATCACTGCACTCAACATCTTACGCTTCTTCCAGTGGAGCATCCTCGCCCGGTTCGGAGTGTCGCTCGCTGTAACACGGTGGGAGAACTGACTTTCTATAAATTTTGCGGATAGCAAGAGTCGCCACTGACTTTTATTTTATCCATAAGAAAGGGACATAAATGAACAGGAAAAACTGTTTTGAAAAGACTTGAGTTCGGGGGGTAGGTTATATAAAGGGAATGTATTAGCACCCTTTATATCCATGGTTATCCATGGGCTCTTAGTTACTTAGCCCACTTAAATGTTTTTGAAAAGTGTAGTGTGTGATTAGAAATTTTCTAAGTACTTTGTAATGATCTTCGTATGGATGTATACAAAGCCTTGTTTGAAAATGTTTGAAAATAGTGAGGTGTGAAAAGTATTTTTTAAAGGTGTGAGCAAGTAACTATGAGGTACCTACACTAGACTAAGTCATTCATGTTTTTATATGTCCTTTCGAGGGTAAGACTATCCCTATTATTAAGGAATAGGTAGTCATTACCTTGGATTTATTAAGGGACATGCGTAGGTTCATCGTATGGTCAATGAAGGCAACTTGTAGGGGTGTCTTTAGCAATTTGTAGGGACTATCATCATTTATTCCGTAGGGTCATCGAGGGACGAGATCATTTATTCGTAGGCAACTTCGAAGGGACTATGATCTTATGAACTTTGAAGGGAATTGATGATTTATTTTGTAGGGACATTTGCTTAAGGCACCCCACGTTCGAGAGACTTGACCATATTAAAGGCAACCAAGAGAGGTAACCCTAGGAAGTGCAGATGGCGATCGTAAAACGATCAACTTACGTGTGTGAGTGTTGTTTTCAGATATTTATCTTGATTATTAATTTTCTAAGTCCATGGTTCATTTATTTCTTGGCACTCCCTATGTTACTAACCACGCAGTTAATATGAAAAATAAATGGCAGAAATTAAAAGGCAGAAAATAAAATTCCTACACTATTACATGGATTAGGGGCAGTTACATAATAATAATAATGGCGGAAAATAATAAAAACTAATTATTACAAAGGCGAAACAGTTACATAATCAGACAACAGTGAATGAATAACATAAAAATGAGTGAATAAATTAGAAAAAAAAGTTTGCAAACTAGGTTAAGAAAATAATTAGGGTTAAGGTTTGAGAAAAATTTTAAGGTTTAAAAAAATTTAAGGTTTAGGAAAAATTTTAGGGTAAAAATTAGGGCGAAATCTGGGTTTTAAGATAAAGATTATGGCTAAATTTTCAGGGTTTAAAGTTTATGAAAAAAAATTAAGACTTAGGTTTAAATTTAAGGTTTAGGGAAAAAATTAAGGTTTATGAAAAAAATTAAGGTTTACAAAAAAAATTTAAGTTTTAAATTAATTAAAAAATATTAAGGTTTTAATTTAAAAGAAAATATATAATTTGATAACTAAAAAAAAGGGAAAGAAATAACCAATTTGGCAAAAAAATGCCATAGCCCTTTGCCTTGTCATTGAGTCCTTTGTCACTGAGACAAGTGCACGCTTATTTTTGAATAAGTATAACAAATACCTATTATATAATAAAAATGAGAAAAAATATGTTAGTAAAAAAAATGTCTCAAGGCTGGGTTTTACAAAAGAAAATATATAATCAGTTTATATTAAAATAACCTAACACTTAAATAAATTTAAAAAAAAATGAATTATGAAAATGAATTAAATTAACAAAATTTAAAGATTGATTAAGGTTTAAAAAAAATTGAGGTTTTAATTATGAAAATAATTAGGGTTTAATTATAAACCTAAATTTAAAAGTAATAATACTAATAAAAATGTTAACCTAAATTTAATAAAAAAAAATTTGTTGAAAAAAAAAGTTAATTAAAAAAAAATAGGTTAACCATGTTTAAAAGATAAATTAAGGTAATTAAAAAAAAATTATGAAGAACCCATGTTTCTTCCTCAAAATGTTGTGGCTCCAAACCTCAGTTCCTTGCCACTAGGCTGTGGGCACTCCTGAGAAATAACATAGGAAATACATATTATATAATAAGAAATTTATGTAAATAAATAATAATAAAATAAGAATAATAATAAAAAAATGTCATAAGCTAGGTTTGAACCCACACCATTGCCCTTCATTGAGTCTTTTGCCACTGGGACAAGCGCGGGCTTGTGATAGAAACTGTTTACATAATCAAACAATGAAATAAAATATAAAATAAAATATTTGAAAAAATCTTCAGTGCGCCAAATCCATCATCTTCTTCCTCGTGACCTTCTTGAATCCGCAATGAAACTTCAAAGTAATTGTCCAAAAATCATCCATACATCACAACAAACACAAATCAATGGTTAAATGTAATTTATATGAGTATATATATGAAATCTAAAAGCATGAAAAAAAACAAAAGAAAAAAATGATTCGGATTGGACATTATGGCATGAATTTGATGATGAAGATGATTGGGATATGTTCAAGATGCTTCAAGGATTCGTTTGCAACCTTCAAACATGAATATGCTTCAAGGATTCTTTTGAAATTTGTGTGAAAATTGGAAATATGAATATGATCTTCTTGTCCTCTAAAAAAAAAATTTCTTCCCCTTATGTCTTTGTTGTGTATATATAATAGAGTGAATTTAGGTTAGAAATTGGGCCTTTTGGCAATGGGTTGAGGTTACTTGATTGTGAAGAAAGCTATGGTAAAAAATATAAAAAAAATCAAATGATATGTTTCCAAATTGGTTGTGCATGAAATTGGGAGTATCAAATCAACTTAAATTATGTTTAAAGGCTTCTAGAAGAAGGATCAATCAAATATATGTATTTTCATATTTTATTTTGATTTAAAATGAATTTTAATGAATCAAATCCAAATAAATAATAATAAAATTATAAAAATCAGAAATTATTTGAATTGGGTCGTGCTTGATGTTATTGTGAAGACTGGGTTGCAAAATGATAGGCCCATTTGGAAATATTTGGATTTAAGACCTAATTTTCTTCATACACCCCTTGAAAATCTCCCAACTTTGACAAGGCAGAAATCCCTCAATTTTAAGGCTATGAAGGTGTTCTTGGACATTTTAGAAAGCTTAAAGAGTACTATAACAAACCACTTTGGTATCATGTCCATATCTTTTAACATTTTCAAATTATGCTCTTTGGAAAAAGTTGACTTTTTGTTGACTTTTAAAATTACCTATAATGTTTTAGCTCATACCTCCAAATGAAGCATTTTTAGGTTTGGCTTGTGAGACACAAAGTTGTAGATAATTCAATTTCCTTCAAAATGAGATTTGGATGGAATTTTTTGATGAAGCATGTGAAAGTTATGTCTGGTCAAAGTTCAGTTGACTTTTCCTTAAGAAAACCCTAATTTAGAAACTCCTGATTCTTGATGATCTGAAACTTTCTTGATGAATCATGATCAACCCTTGACCAAATGATGGATTTTACTTCATAATCTTGATGTTGGCAAAAAATATTGAAGTTTGACTTTAGTTTGACCATAGTTGACCTCAGTTTGACTTTTTAACTACTTTGACTGATTTTTGCATATCTGATCATCTGACTGGGCAAGCTTATTGGGAAAATCCTGAAACTTGACATGGGGATTCTTGAATATATGTAGGATGTTATGAAGCTTACTTGAGGCCTTTAAATTCATTGTAACCTGAGGAAACCCAAAACCCTAGTTTTGGACACTTTGCTTAGGAGGAGACATTGTCTAGGGAAACTTTCACACTTCTTGATCAATTGGGAGTCTTGAGAACCTTATGATCATTTAGACGTATTGAGAGATATTTTATAGATTGTGGAAGGGAAAATTTTGGGATACAACACTTTCCATCGTGACAGATAATGGGACCAAATTCACCGACAAACATTTCCAAGAGTTCGTAACTTCGGTGGGAACCAAACAACACTTCGCCTCGGTCGAGCACCCTCAGACTAACGGGCAGGAAGAAGCCGCAAATAGGGTAATCTTAAGAGGTTTGAAAAGAAGGTTGGACGAGCACAAAAAACGTTGGGTCGAAGAATTGCACATCGTACTTTGGACCTACATGACCACACCTCATTCAACGATCGGGGAATCCCTATTCCGGCTAGCATATGAGACCGAAGCAGTCATCCCATAGAAATGCACGTACCTTCCAGGTGAATAGAATCACCTATGGAACAAGACACCAACTTTGAAACACTGAGAGAAGAGCTCGACTTAGTCGAAGAGATCCAATCGGAAGCTGCTCTTCGAGAAACTACACTTTAAAAAAAGATAGTAGCTCAACATTAAACCAAAGTTATTAAGCGAGCATTCGTAGTTGGAAGTCTCGTCTTGAGGAGGAATCACAAAGACTCCTGAGAAGGGAAACTGACACCAAATTGGGAGGGACCATATCACGTCCGAGCAAAGACCGAAAATGGAGCCTATTACTTAGAAAATCTTCAAGGTGAAGAGTTTGCTTGGTCGTGGAACGCCGAGAAACTCAAGCAATACTACAACTAGTATGAATGTCACCCTGCTCGACTCCCAAACGAGGAACAAATGGTCCGACCAAACTTGCATGCTTAGGTACGAGCACTGCAGCCCAAAACGTTTGATCAACAGGACCCCCTCGCAAGGAGGAAGGTAACTGTCGCACAGACGGATACTCAAAGGAGTCCGACGTTGCCTAAGTATCACGACCAGGCAGAACCCCAACTTGCGATGGGACGTTCAAGCCACGAAATATGAGCCATAATCTTGGCCCGGATACCGTCCCGGAGCTAGCCTCCATACATCTGACCGATTCCCTTAACAGACAGATCACACTTTCTAATGAGCATTTACCCCCTATTCAACCACTAAATCATATTTCTTATGTCGGTCAATTATACGAGTTCAAAATACTTAGCAAAATCATACATTTAAAATAAAGGTCCTCCGACGGACAAGAATTATATGTGAAAACAAAGACACTGCAAAGATAACAAAATGACCACCCAGGCCGGAAACATTCGTTGAGAAATTGCGACCCCGAAGGGCCGACTTGTTCAAAATTACATAAAACGGGGACCAAGTCCCCGAGCAAAAACAATAAAATTACATATATTTGGGCACGCGGGACAAACTAATTACCCTCCTCCTTTTGGACACCGGACTGGCCCTCACTCTGAGGGTGCTGAGCTTCAGGCTAGACTGATTGGTTGGGCTCACCAGGCTTTGAGTCGTCAACGATCATATAGTCAGGGACTACAATCCGACCGTCCTCGAACTTGTAAAAATAACTAATTCGATCAGTATCAAGATCCAACTCCGGATGGAGAGTCTTGATCTGATCCACAACATTTTGAAAGCTTAGTTTGGTCGTATCCCTCAGTTCATCTAGATCCTAATCCAGCCGGGCAAGGAAGTGCACCCTGGTCATCAAACCTTTGGTGTCTTCATCCTCATTCTCCTTGGGGAAGAAGGCATATTTCAACTTTTTATTCTGGTCGACGACTTTCCTCTTATCCACCTCCAGCTTGGTAATCATGTCAGCCTGCGCCATCAACTCTTTGGCCGTAGCCTCAACATCCTCGGCAGCCTTCTTCACTTTTTCTTCCGAAGCAGCCAGGAGGGACTTCAAGCGGTTAATTTCGCGCTCATTTCCGGAGTTTCCCTTGGCCAATAGCGAGGCCATGGATAGCACCCGCATGACAGCACTGGCATCCTGCGCCAGGGACAACCTCCGAGCAGGGCGATCCATCTGCTCAAAAAACAGTGAGTCTGCCCGTTCGACCTCCAAGTCCGTACCCTCGAAGAAGTTGCATTTCACAAAACACAATGGTAACACGTGCTTGGGTTTTGGAGGAGCATTGGTTGTCAAGTCCAGAACGACTGTTCCGACTTTGTGCTTTTTAAGTTGAGAACCCGAAGTCACGCCCGGGGAGCCTCGAGCGACTGGGCCCGAGCCAGAACCGCTTGTATCGTTGCCCACCAGTCGAGTCTGGACGATCCTAGATTTTCTCTTGTTGCCTTGTATCAACTTGTCCTGGATCTTGTCTAGAGAATTCGCCATAGAACCTGCAAAATAGAGGAAAGAGATATGGGTCAGGTCGGCTACGAGCATAAAATCACAGGACAAATAAACAAAAAACAAAGCAAGTACCAAACAGTTCGGAAACTTCTTGCCCGTTCTTACAAGTTAGGAGAGCTGTGACGTCAATCAGCGGACGCTCTACAGCTTCTCCCCCATCAAAATCTAACATTACTTTCCCCTCTCCGTCAAGCATCGGGGTCAGAGTGAAAGAAGACACCATTTTGCGAAACTCCTCGAAGCTGGTTGCATCATCCTCGTTCAGAGCATCCCCTATCTAAAGAAAATCACTCACAGGTCGCCCATAATGATTGTAATCCTATGAGAAGGGAAACATCCAAACCCGGATTTGACGCCCCTACGTGTCCAGCTTGGGTACATCGTTCTCGTCGATGTCGACCCCCATGATGTTAGTCGACCTTGTAGCTTCTCGACTCATATTTTCAATCAAGAAATAGTCGCCTTTGAACGATCGAATGGACTCCGAATATGCCTTGAAATTCTTGGCCCGTTGTTTGAAGGAGATGAAGCCCTTCCGGGCATTCCCTCGCCTCATCTGGCGCTGCAGAGAGAACAACCAGAAAAATAAAGGAAGGGTAGCCCTCGCACCAAGGTGCGTGCATGTCAACTCGAATGCCCGTATAAAGGCATAAGTGGGGATGTAGTTGTGAGGGCGCTACTCCCAAGTGTCCAAGCACCGAGCAGACCAAATCGCTGAACGGTATCCTGATCCCTAAAGTTGAAACAATGTACTCATACATAGAGAATTTCCTCCACCCAAAGTATGAGAAGATTCTGTCATCGTCGCCCGGACATGTCACCACCCAATGAGCGGGGTTCCCCACCACAGGCAGTGGATCTACACGTGGTCGAGCGTAAGATGAAACTTTATCCAACAGGTCCTCCATGACCCATTCCTCAGGCGTAAGAGACCTTTCCTCTTCTTCTGGGACCTTGGGAGCGCCAATCGCTCCCCTGGATATTGTGGCTGCGTCATCTACTCTGGTTGCTTCTGAGTCCCTTGAAGAGCTCTTGGGGTCGGATTGGACAGTTGCCGAAGAGCCTGAATCCTCCGACGTGACTTCATCCTAGGAAATGTCATAGAGATCGACGAGCGCATTTTCACCTGAAAAGTAGAGGAAAGGTGTCAGTGAATTCGATTAAAATATCAAATCCACCCTTCCACTACCTATCAAGTGAAAGGGCGTGCAACGGCCCGGGAACGGGGTCCCCGGCAAAAGCCCTAGAGTGGTTGTCGCTCGAGACGATTGATCAACGCTCGACAGGGAATCATAAAAACGTAGGGTTCACTACGAACAAATGCTCATCACTAAACCCTAGGTCTCGGTCGAGCTTCGATTGAGGTAGCTGCCGACCGCAAACTAGGGTTTAAAACAGGCAGTGTAGCAGTGACTACAACAACTTAAAACGCATCTAAAACTACCTTAATCTATTGTCTAAAAACAAAACCTAAACCGCATGCATGTCTATTCTTGAAAAACTAAGACAAAAAACCAGAAAAGAACTCTTACCAGGAACTTGAGACATGATTATAAGAATCTGTGTTGAAACGCACGGTGGTTAGAAGAAGAACTGCGGTGGTCGACGGTCGTCTAAGGTTGCCGGAGATGCGATCGAAATGGTGTAAGGAAGATGAAACAAAAAATTACACAAATGAGGTAATCCTCCTATTTATAGGGAATGGGGCACGTGCAACTGAAGCGTGACCCCTATCCCTAGGCAATGATGGCCTATTCGCTAGCCCCTAAGCTAGTCGTCAGAGCATTAAATTGACACAAGTCCCAAGACACGTCACCTTCTCGTTTCTTCTTCCTCTTCACCGACCGACATATGGGGTGCCCGTCCACCGAGCCCCCTTGATCTCCCAAGAAAGGCCGTTCGTCGGTCAAAAGCTAATCCATCAACATTACAAGTATCTCCGAGAAGCCAGACATTCTTAAGTCATCGCTTCATCGACCAGAAACAACGACTTGGGGGGCTCCTATTCCGGACTGCCCCAAATTACAGATTTGGGCCCAAGAAATCTCTCGTGCCCAATCAGCCCAATAACCCATTGACGACCGTTCGACATGTCCCTTTCTCGACACAGGTGCCATCCGACCAGTGGCCAAGCCGAGAGACGCAAATGTCGCTCCAACGACTAGTTCCTGACTGTTAGCAGTTATTACGGGATCCGCGGTCCACGCCTAACAATACGGGCCAATGGCCATCCACTTGGACCATATAAAAACCCTCTCATTTGAGAGGGTCAGGTATTCAAATCTTTACCCAAAATCTCATACTTGCTCACTCGTTGCTCACTCTCTGACTTTAGCATCGGAGTGCCTTTGCAGGTACACCCTTTTTTATCCACCATCAACCGTACCCTATTCGCATTTGATGCCGTCCACATCGAATCCTGATCTCCAGGTACGATCATATTCTTCACAACTAAAGATATATCCATTACATTTGTACTATTAAAACAAATTTGATTCCTATACATCCAATAATTGTACACAACTTCAACAAAAGCAATCTTCATAATTCCCACCTTTGCTCATTTCCCTTTGCAAAACTGAATAACCCAACGACTTTCATCTTCCCAATTGAGAGGATCATGGTTGACTTCCATCCAGCCCAACACATCCCTCCAAATCTGATGCATTCGGCAACATTCAAATAGCAAATGACTTATATTTTCCTTGCTCTGACAGAAACAACAAGTATCATCAATATCATATCCGAGTTTACGAATTCGATCCTTTGTTGCCAGCCTTTTATGGCAAGAAATCCACAACTAGAATACAACTCTAGGGTGAGCTCTATTGCCAGCCACAATGCTATATCACTCCATATTAGGCTCATTTTTATATAGATCATTATAGGCCTTCCCCATTCTAAAGTTCCCAGTATTGATGTTATCGTTCCAGCTTTTATGTATACCTGGTATGATGCTTCTCGTCTCAATAATCGCTTTGACAATCCAAGAATTAATCTCAGTTGTATCAATACCAAATAGGTTCCTATCTCGTATGAAAAAGCCATAAATCCATTGAACCCACAAGATGTCC
The DNA here is from genome assembly GCA_963966055.1 of Lathyrus aphaca. Classification (NCBI taxonomy): domain Eukaryota; kingdom Viridiplantae; phylum Streptophyta; class Magnoliopsida; order Fabales; family Fabaceae; genus Lathyrus; species Lathyrus aphaca. The sequence goes on from OZ014520.1 coordinate 186,088,617, forward strand.
TTCTTAAGATGTAAACTCCATAACAACTTCAATAAAGTGACTTTATTTCAATTCTCCAGATCAATTAGGTTGAAACCACCCTTTTTTTACGGCCTGCACATCATTTTCCAAGCTATTGGACTCTTCTTACTGGCAGCTGTCCCCCCAGTCCAAATGAAAGTTCTACAAGCCTGTTGAATCTTCTTGAGCACCATCTTTGGTATAGGCAGGTATTGGCACCAATAGTTCGCCACAACAAATTCCATAGCTTTCACCAATTGAAGTCTACCAGCTTGGCACTCGAATGGTTTATTTTTTGCAGAATTTTGTCAATTAAAGGGAGATAAGGATTCACATTTAATTTCCTGCTAGAAAGGGGTATTCCAAGATACCTGAAGGGAAAGGTTACTTCTCTAAATCCAGTGGTCCTGATGATCTCAGTTTTGTCATCCTCTTTCACAGCTCCCAAGTACACATTACACTTCAAAGGATTCATAATCAGCCCTGTAGCTTCATAGAATCTCTGCATAGTATGTGTCATGATCTTCATTGATCCTATATCTCCTCTACAAAAAAGCAGAAGGTCATCAGCAAATGTCAAGTGTGTGATCTTCAGTCTTTCACACTTTGAGTGATGATTGGAATTAGGGTCCATCTGCATCTTGTTGAACATTCTACTCAAGTACTCCATAGCTAGAGCAAATAGATATGGTGAGATAGAATCACCTTTTCTGATCCCTCTATTTACATGCATCAGCTTGGAGTTTTCTCCATCTATGTTGTATCTGTAAGACATTGTGGAAACACCATTCATAATCCAGTTGACAAACTGCTCAGGGATGCCCATCTCTCTCATAATAGTGTCTAAAGCTCTCCAGTTAAGCATATCATAAGCCTTTTGTAAATAAATTTGCATCATACACCTTGGTGTACCTTGCTTTCTATTATATCCTCTGACCAGCTCATAAGCCAAGAGAATATGGTGATGGATTTGTTGTCCAAGGATGAAAGCAGCTTGATTGAGGCTGACTAAGGAGTTAATGACCTTGCCAAGCCTATTGGTGAGGATTTTGGAGTAGATCTTATACACAGTAGATCAACAGGCAATATGCCTATAATCTTTCAGCTGGTTTGCTTCAGGCTTCTTGGGTATCAGGGTGACAAAGGTGTTATTAAAATCTCTAAACATTGTATTGTGTCTAATCCAATAACATATAGTGTTTATGACATCAGTTTTCACAATATTCCAACAGCTTTTAAAGCATTTTGCAGTGTATCCATCTATACCAGGTGATTTATTATCACTTATGTCTTGGAGAGCATCAAAATTTCCTTCTCTTGAATAGGGGCAATTAGATCTTGTCTTTGATTTTGATTAAGCTGTCTTCTTTCTCTAATTGTATTAAGATCAATGTGAGTCATCTCCCTATCATCCTTTCCCATGAGATTCATATAATACTTAAACACCTCTTCCTCAATATTAGATTGAGAAGTCAACTCTGTACCATCATCTCTGCAAACTGTCATCAATTTGTTGGAATTTTTTGCTTTTAGGGTAGCATGGAAGTAATGATTGGTGCCATCTCCAAGTTTTATCCAGTCAACCTTGGACTTTTGCTGAAGAACCTTTTCCTCTAGACTGTGCCATCTAATTATATCTTCAGTTTTGTCCTTAACCTGCTTGATAAATTCCGGATTCAAAAGATCAGTAGCCTGTTTCATCTTCCAGCTAGCCAACTCCTCTCTAGTTTTCAGAATATTCATCTCAATATCAATGAGAGGTCAACTAATATTCCTGAGAATAGGCTTTAATCGCTTAAGCTTTTCCCAAAGAATGAAAGGAGGACTTCTTGTCACAGGTTCCCTCCAGCTCTGGTCCACAGCTTCTTGAAAGCCTTCTATTTCCACATTACAGTTGATGAATATGAAAGAACTCTTTCTAGGCCTCTCCACTTGATTTCTCTTTAACTGCAGAATTGAATGGTCTGAAACATGGGGAGGAAACTGATGTAGATGATAGTCCATGTTTTGAAACCAACTAGTGTTACCTATTACTCTATCAATTCTAGAGTAGATAGGGTCCTCCAGCTGTTTATTGTGCCAGGTATAATACTCTCCATGGTTGTCCATTTCAGCCAAATTGCAGATGTCCATCATTCCCTGCAAGTCTTGTATTTCATTTTCAGTAACCATCCTACCTCCTAGTTGAAACAGTATTCAATGTAACAGTATAAAAAAATGGATGAAAAGAGAAGGAGGAGTGTATTTGAACTTTCAGCAAACAGTTAACTTATAATAGAACTCAGATGTGAAAAGAGAATAGAGGGAGAAGAAAATTCATTCTACAAATCACATAACCCTAAAATGATTCTCCTACTGCACTATATGTAGCTGGCATCAAGGTTTCACAAATTGTTTCCACATGCTGTGCGTTTTCCTCGTTCTCTCTCCTCTACGTGGTAACATTCCACTACCGGTACCATCATCATCCTTTTCCTCCATCTGCTGTGGGCCCCCTAACGGATTTGCTGACTCACCTGCTGCTTCTAGAAGGCTTCTACCCTTTTGTCTCATTACAATACCATCCCCTTTAAATACAACCTTGTCCTCAAGGTTGTAGGAAGGAAACTTCTTTTGCAAGTCTTTAACATCTTCCCACGTTGCTTCAGCTGCTGTATGTTGATCCCACTGGACTAGAACCTGATGAATTTCTTGATCACCCTTGACTACAGTACGAGCTTGCAATACCTCATTGGGTTGTATGATAGGTCCACTCTCATACATAGTGAGTGGTAAGGGCATGTACTGATTTTGTGGCACACCTTTGAATGGCTTTAGCTGGGATATGTGAAAAACAGGATGGATTCTAGCATGTTCCGGCAGCTTGAGTTTGTAAGCAACCTCTCCTACTCGTGCTATGATCTCAAATGGTCCAAAGTATCTCATTCCCAACTTCTGATTCTTTCTCAATGCAACAGATTGTTGCCTATATGGCTGAAGTTTTACCAAGACTAGTTCACCTACCTGTAAAGTCACATCTAGTCTATGTTTATCAGCTTGTTTCTTCATATATTGTTGAGCCCTCTCTAAATGCTTTTTCAACTGCTACAGTAATATATCCCTCTCCATCAACTGCTCTTGAAGTGTTTGAGGGTCATTAGCATGGAATTCGTATCTTGTCAGAGTTGGTGGATCTCTCCCATAAAGAGCCTTGAATGGAGTCATTCCAATGCTCGTTTGTAATGATGTATTGTACCAAAACTCTGCCCATGATAAAGCTTTAAACCAAGACTTAGGATTATGGAATGTGAAGCACCTAAGAAACAACTCTAACCCCTTGTTAAGAACTTCAGATTGACCATCCGATTGAGGATGATAAGCAGAAGTCATTGCTAATGTTGTGCCCTGTAACTTGAATAGATGTTGCCAAAATGAACTTGTGAACACCTTATCTCTATCAGACACGATGGATTTAGGCATGCCATGTAATTTCACCACATTCTGCATGAAGATTTCAGCAACAGAATTGCTAGAATAATCACTTTTCATTGGGAAAAAATGAGCATATTTTGTCAGTCTATCAATAACTACCAAAATAGTGGTATAACCAAAAGAAATTGGTAAGCCAGTAATAAAATCCATGGCTACATCCTCCCAAACTTGGGATGGAATAGGCAATGGCTGTAATAATCCAGCAGGCAAGGTATTGGATATTTTTGCTTGCTGACAGACCATACAGTTTTGTACATATTGAGAGACATCCTTTTTCATGGCAGGCCAATAGAATTGAGCCTTAATTCTGGCCATAGATCTAGTAATTCCAGCATGACCACCTATTGGAGATGAGTGGAATTCAGTTAAGATTCTTTGAACCAAATCTTTATGTTGAGGAATGACAATTCTATTCTTCCAATATAGTAAGCCTTCTTTGAAAGTGTATTGTAAATAAGCATTGCCCTGCTGAATACATTGATCTATAACTTCTCTCCATTGACTATCTTCTTTCAGTCCTTCTTTGATTGATTGAATGAATTGGCACTGTGGCTCAGACCATGATAATGTCATTAATCTAGACAGAGCATCTGCAGCAAGATTTTCTTTGCCTGGCTTGTACTCTATGGCAAAGTCGTAACCCAAGAATTTATGTATCCATTGTTGTTGTTCTGGTGTCTGTAAAGACTGATCCATTAAACTCCTCAAGCTTTTTTGATCGGTACGAATGATGAATCGATGCCCAAGCAAATAGTGTCTGAACTTAGCTATTGCTTCCGATATAGCTAACATTTCCCTAAAGTAAGCTGATTTCTTTTGATTTCTAGGAACTATTTTCTTTGAAAAGTAAGCAATGGGATGTCCATCTTGATGCAACACTGCACCCACCCCTACACCAGAAGCATCTGTTTCTAAAATAAAGGGTTTTTGAAAATTTGGCAAAGCCAACACAGGAGCTGAAATCATGACAGTTTTCAGCTGATTAAAAGCTATCTCAGCCTGTTCATTCCACACATAGCTTTCTTTTTTTAGTAAATCAGTCAATGGGGCAGCAATCTTAGCATAAGATTTTATAAATCTCCTATAGTAGCCTGTGAGACCTAGGAACCCTCTTAATTGCTTCACATTTTTAGGTAAAGCCCACTCTTGCACAGCTTGAACTTTTTCCTTGTCCATGGAAACACCTTGTCCAGTTACTACATGTCCAAGGTATTGGATCTCTGAAACTCCAAAGGAACACTTAGACAATTTGACAAACAATGTATTGGCTTGTAGTATGCCTAATACATTATCCAAATGACTCAAATGCTCCTTCCAGGTAGGGCTATATACTAGTATGTCATCAAAAAATACTAACACATATTTTCTCAAAGCGTGCTGAAAAATGTGATTCATGAGGCTCTGGAATGTTGTCGGTGCATTGGTTAAACCAAATGGCATGACCAACCACTCATAGTGGCCTTGATGTGTCCTGAAGGCTGTCTTGTATCTATCTTCTGGTTGCAGCAATATTTGGTGATAACCAGACCTGAGATCCAACTTTGAAAAATATCTAGCTCCAAAGAGCTCATCTAATAGTTCATCAACTGTGGGAATTGGAAACGAATCCTTGATAGTTATAGCATTTAAGGCTCTATAGTCGGTGCAGAACCTCCATGTACCATCTTTCTTTTTCACCAAGATAATTGGTGAAGAAAATGGACTTGTGCTTGGCTGTATGATACCCTGTTGTAGCATTTCTTGTACCATGTCTTCAATTTGAGCCTTCTGGCTGTGTGGATACCTGTAAGGTTTAACCTTGACAGGATTCGAACCTTCCATCAATGGAATATGGTGATTGTGTTCTTTGTGAGGTGGCAATGCAGTTGGTTGTTGAAACAGACTTTTGTAAGTGTGAATTAGAATGGCCATCTCAGGTTCAATATTGGTAGGTAACTCTTTCCACACATCTTCAGCAGTGTAATTTTTTTGCCATTGGATGGTAAAACATTCAGCTATAGCATCTGTACTATGGAGTCTCTTAAAATGGTGTAATTGCGCTACTGCAGGTTTGGGAGTTCTTTCACCTTCTAATGTCACAAACTTACCATTGAAAAAAAATTTCAATGTAAGTGAAGCATAATCAGCTACATGTGGTCCTAATGTAGCTAGCCAAGCTGCTCCCAATATGACATCTGCCCCAGCTACAGGTAGTAAGAATACTGGTACTTTCAACTCATTGCCCTGTATATTCAATGGTAATTCCTGAATAACCCCTTCAGCAGTCATTATGTCACCATTTCCTACTAGCACTCTGAATACTGGCCCTGGTTCAATAGGTATCTTCAAAAATTTAGCTATCCGAGGTTGCAAGAAATTATCAGAACTGCCTCCATCAATTAGCACTTGTACCTTGATGTTTCCAATTAAACCAGAGAATCTAAGCACTCCCATGTTGGAATCTCCTCTCATGGCATTCATGGACAAATGGTGTTGAGGTTGCTGTTGATGACAATTGTCTGTGGTTACATCAGTTGGTGTCTCATCCACCACAGTGAGTTGTTCTTCAGAATCATCATAGTGAAGCAACATCAATTGTCGGTTGGGGCATTTATGTGTGAAGGAGAATTTATCATCACACTAATAACAGAGGCCTTTGTCTCTTCTAAGTTGCATCTCTGCCGGGGATATGCGTTTGATATTGGGATTCTTCTGGAACTGGCTCATAGGTCTCATGGGGGGTGTGTTGAGGATGGGAGTTGTGTTTTTTTGGTTATTTTCTGGTTTAGGTTGATTGAAGGGTGGTTTGTAGTATGTGTTTGGGTTGGTTTTTTGTGGTTTGGTTGTTTGAGTGTATTTCTCCTCATAAACTTTGGCTAAGGATACTGCTTTTAATATGGAGGTGGGTGTATGGATTAACACATCACGACGGATCTCAGCATTTAGGCCACTGATGAAGCAATCAATTAGGGCGTCGTTACTTAAACCATAAACTCTATTAGCTAAAGATGTGAACTGGAGATAATATTCAGATACAGTGCCTGTTTGATTCAATTTAAACAAGGTAGCACGAGGACATTCGTATATAGATGGACCAAAATCCAGTTCTAACGCACGCGTAAACTCTAGCCAAGAATGAAACGGATTCGAACGTTGTACCATTTGAAACCAAGGTACCACATCTTTCTCAAGATGCACAGATGAAATAGTTAATCTATCATGATCAGGTGTATCATAATAGCCAAAAAAACTGCTCAGCACGAAAGATCCATTCATGTACGTTAGTGTCGTCAAAACGAGGAAACTCGAGTTTGATGTTTCTCACCTGAAATGGGGTTTTGTTGTTGAGTTCTGAACCATGGCGGTGCTTCGACGGTGTTTGTTGGATGAGGACGTCAAGCGCTGTGTGAATCTCCTCAAACTTGGATGTGTTATCAGCTTGCAATCTCTCCATTCGCTCAAGGATTTCAGTCTGAAACAACCTCATCTCCTCGGTATTGCGTTTGATATCATCTTGCATCTCTTTGTATTGTGGAGCGGCCATGGCTGATGAAAGCACCAATGAAACAGTATTCAATGTAACAGTATAAAAAAAATGGATGAAAAGAGAAGGAGGAGTGTATTTGAACTTTCAGCAAACAGTTAACTTATAATAGAACTCAGATGTGAAAAGAGAATAGAGGGAGAAGAAAATTCATTCTACAAATCACATAACCCTAAAATGATTCTCCTACTGCACTATATGTAGCTGGCATCAAGGTTTCACAAATTGTTTCCACATGCTGTGCGTTTTCCTCGTTCTCTCTCCTCTACGTGGTAACATTCCACTACCGGTACCATCATCATCCTTTTCCTCCATCTGCTGTGGGCCCCCTAACGGATTTGCTGACTCACCTGCTGCTTCTAGAAGGCTTCTACCCTTTTGTCTCATTACACTTGTCTATCTTTACTCTTGAGAACATTGTTGAAATCTCCAATTATTCCCCAAGGCTCAGAATTATTTCTAGGTAGGTTCTCTATCTCCTTCCAGAGTTTTCTTCTATGTTATAAAATGTTCAAAGCATAAACCACTGTCAGATAGAAAGACTCTTGTCTAGCTTTATCTTTCACAACACAATGGATAAATTGGCTACTACAAGTCACCATCTTGATATCTAACATACTTGTCTTCCAATTAATCCAGATCCTACCATTCTCATGCTTACCATAGTTGTCTATATACATGTTATGAAGCTGAGTTTTCTTCCTGATAAGTTCAGCTTTTTGATGCTTCACTCTAGTTTCAAGTAGAATGTACAGGTCTGATTGTACACCTAAGAGATGTGAGCTAATCTCTCTCAGTTTACCTCCTTTATTAAGCCCCCTTACATTCCAAGCTACAATCATTTGACAATACTTTGATGCTCTACAGGACCTATAAAATCCTCTAAATTGTGAAAACATTGTTACACTAAATACCTGACATACCTTGTTGGTTCATCTGTTTCTTTCCTCTACCAGAGCCTCTCCCTCTTGAGATTGACCAACTTGTTTCTTCAGCACGATCATTATCTCTAGCAAACACCCTGGCTTCTCCTTGTTTTGAACTTTCTTCTTTATCATTTGCCTTAGTTTGAATCTCCTCCTTCTTGTTTTCATCATTCTTTTTGGTGCTCTCTTGTGGAATAACACTAACAAGATTTATAATCTTGATCTTTGGTTTCCATTGCTGAATATTTCTCTTCTCAGTACAATTATGCCCAAATCTCTGACATTGACCACAAAATTTAGGCAACCATTCATACTCAATAACTTGTCTTATCATCCTACCTTCTTGGTTCTGGATTGAAATCTCCCTAGGCACTTGTTGAGTAACATCCACCTCTATGAGCATACGACACTCTAATCTTCTGTGCTGTACATTCATCTGTTACTACTGGGTTCCCTATCGCACTACCAATCTTGTTCAGACTCTTTTCCCCTCGCCACCTAATTCTATTTATTCTACGAGAAAAAAGGGAGATATAGACACAACCTAAATAAAGGATAAGAATAGTCAACGAAATCACTAATCTAAGTTCGGGAGTCAGTTACACAAGGGGAAGGTATTAAGCACCCCTCACGTCCGTTGTACTCAACGGGAACCTCTTAGTCTAATTTGCGCTTTAAATGTTAACTTATTATTATTGTCTTCTTTATGATTAAAGTTACTAAGATTTCTTATTAAAGGGAAAAGAAAATTATTATTTACTACGGAGAAAGGTTAAGTTTTTTATTTTTGTGCTCGCGAAGGATTAAAATCCCCGTGCCTACGTATTCCCTTGTGCAATGGGAAAGTCAGAGCTTCGTAGTTCGTGCAACTACGGTTTGTGTTTTTTATTGAACGATTGTTTGAAAATGCTTTCTAATCTGCTAAGCGTTGGCTTATCTGCTCGTGATAGGAGGCTGAAGCGCTAGCTTGTTTGCGAGATAGAAAGATTTAAACAATGTTCGTTTTTAGAGAAAAGATGTTTGATCTTTATTAAAGTGTTTTAAATGAGAAAGCGAATGAACCACGACGCGTGGGGCTAGCCCAGGAGTGATTACATTCAAGAACGTGCGGAGTGCTAGACTTTGGAGTTCAGTTACTCGCTGATTAATTACGGAAAATAGTTTATATTGGTTAGTAAGTTTTAAATTGTATTTGAAAAAGAAAGAGACAAGTCGTCATCTTTAAGGTAGGTATCTCGCCTATTCCACCACAAACATTTGAGGAAGAGAAATCGAAAGAAGCTTTAAACTTGGATACAAAGATCGACAAGCAATGCCACGTTCTTTCTTTGAGAAATAAAATCGGAAGAAGCTTTAAACTTGGATATAAGTATCGACAAGCAATGCCACATTCTTCCTTCGAGAAATTTTTTTTGTAAGATTTGATTTGTGTCTGTGGGGATAGGAGGAACAACTTTCCTATGGAGATGAATCATGCCTGATCCTTTAAGATTGTTGAATTGTTTTGAATACGGAAAAGTGAATGAATTGTCTAATCTTTCAGTTCTTCGTATAATTTATTTAAACGTTTCCGTGTTGTAGGAACGAAAGGATGAATAAACCACATCGCGTGGGGCTAGCCCAGGAGTGATTTAATTCAAGAACGTGCGGAGTGCTAGACTCCGGAATTCAGTTCCTTGTTAATTAAATTAGACGTGTCAAGTCGTGTAGACGGCGATCACAAGTGACCGACTTACGTGTGTGCAAAATAGGAGCAATGAATTGTTTGATTGATTAATTAAGTCGAGTGTTTCAAATACGAAAGGGCGAATGAATCCACAACGCGTGGGGCTAGCCCAGGAGTGATTCACTCAAGAACGTGCGGAGTGCTAGACTCCGGAGTTCAGTTCTTTCGCAAATTAATTAGTTTGAAAGTTTTTAGGTGTTTTATGGTTTAGACACGATAGTGAGGTACGGATAATCAAACAAACGTGAATGCGGCATCAAGACTATAGTGAGGTGTGAGAGATAAAAATTGAATTTAGTGGTACCTAACGGAGAAGGTCCGTTGCCTCTTCCATGTGCGCACACAAACTCAAGAATTGATAAAATCCTTTCCTCGAGTGAGTACCAAAATCCATAGCTCCATGTAAAATCGAAGAGATCAAATGATTTCAAGCTACTAAATCCATAAGGTTAAGTGTTTGAATTAATCTTCAGGTGCTCACAATCATGGATCATAATAATTAGCTCAAGCAAAATTCCCGCAAGGGAAAGTCAAAGGTCTTAGCATTAAGCAAAAAAAATTCAATGATGGTTATTAGATATCTTGATTAATTAGCCATATACCAAGTTAATTATAAAATCTAAACAAAATTTCAAACCAAACTATTAACAATCTAAAGATAAACTAATCAAGAATCTAAATAATTTTTAATCAAAAATTAAAATCTAAACCAAACAAAAATTAGTTATAAAAAGTAATTATGAGAGTAAAGGTTAAAAATTAGTAATAACTAACAAGCAAATATATTAAATCAATAAACAAATCAACCATTAAAAAAAAGCAAAATAAGATAGAAGAAAAGAATTAAATGGGAGTATGCACTGAGTTGGGTGTTTCGTGAGTGGAGTAAATGAATCCATGGGCTAAGCCATTATCCATAACTAAGCGAAACAGGGCAACAAAAGCAATCTACCCTCACAATGGCAACTGCGATGGTTGTTCTGGTTTTGTTCCTGTTTTTGTTGTTCCCGCACGGTGGTCACAAACGAGTTTCATTCTCACACTCGCACGTTTCTGATCACCATCGGATCTTGTTTTCGTCTCGGTCTCGAACTGTATTTCTCGTTTGCGGATTCGAGGTATCTCGCAGTGGCTTGGTGGAGTTCACGCGGTGGATGCTTCGGTGGTGAGTGGTGTGCGATTTGAAATCGTACAGGGAGGTCTTGAGTGGACTTGTGGCGAGGGGAGAAGAAATGGTTTAAGGGTTATTTGGATGGTGAGTTTCTCGGTTCACTCCATCATCTCACATTATTCGGCGTTTTCTCGTGACTCAGGTTCTCACCGTGGTTGAGCGGATTTGTTTATGCGATTTTGTTGTTTTTGCCGATTTTGTAAAGGGGCTGAGAAGATGAAGGTTTTAGGTCCGGCTGGGTTTTTGCGGATGGTTGTTTGGAAGGATGGCGGACGAGTTTGGCTGGGTTTTTGCGGTTAGGTTTAGCGATGGCTTTCGCAGTCTCGGTTCGGAGGTGTAGTTGATAACGAGTTTGGCGCCGAGTGAAGCTAGGTAGAGTGCTATGTCTTTGCCGATTCCGCGGGAGGAACCAGTGACGATTGCTACTCTGTCTTGCAGCGGTGAATCTGAGTTTGTTTCTTGAGGTGGAAATGTTGTGGTTTTTTGATATCTTTGTTCAAAAATTTTGTTCTGTATTTTGGTAGGTTCTGGTTTTGTTGACAGAAAGTTGAGGTTTTCATTCTTCAGAAAAAAAACTATCCCCCACTGTATGATGAAGCCTGTTCCTTTATGCCTCCTCTCTTTTTTTGAATTTCAAAATTCTTGCCAATTTGTTGAATTTTACTTTTTCAATTTCTTGAATGCAGGTTTGTCATTTGGTTTACTTTGGTGAAAGATTTGGAGCATGCTATCTGTACACTTTACTTTGGCTTGGAGTGTAGGTTGTGAAAGTAGTAGGATGGTAGCAAGTTTTTTGTATAACAAGTTTTTGTATTGTCAATTTAGTGTAAGGTTGGTACTGATAGTTGGAGGATGGAACATGTAATGGAGAAAGTTGGGGTAACCAAACATGTGGACTAAATCATAAACTAAATCTGAACCTTAGTTACATAAATTATATTCTATATTTTTTTAAAAATAAATTAAAACTAAATATAAATTAGAGAAAAATAAAAAGTTAAAAAATTTATTAATAATAAAAACTAATCTCTAAAATAAATTGCAATTAAGCTAATATAAACTAAACTCCCATTTTAAAATTAAATTAACTTAGAAATTAGTATTAAAATTACAATTAAACTAAGTTAAACTCTAAAAATAATCTAAAATAAATATTTAACTAAAAAATAAACATAATGAAATGACAAAGTTGTGACAAAAATATTTTAACTAAAATTTTAAGATTGGATCAAATTCTAAAAGATCTATACAAAAATGATTAAAATACGAACAAACATTCTTATTTAAAAAGAAACCAAATCTTAATAAATAAATAAAATGACAATTGTGATTGGTGTGATGTATGATTAAAGAAAATTTTTTTTTTTAACTTAAAAATGCAGAAATGATTGATTTTCGATACTACGACAAAAATGCCTCAAATGAACAAACAACGAAAAATTATGGTCAAAATTTAGGGTATGACAGCTGCCCCTTATTTAATCATCCTGAACCTGAATGTCTGAGTAACAAAGAGATTGTTTTTGGACATTCAAGGTGGAAGATGATTAAATAACGTAATACCTAAAATTTTGACTGAAAATGCAAATGAAATGATATGATGTGCAATGCAAAAAAGCTACAACGCCACTGGGAAAGAAAATTGCACTACTGGGAATTATACACACATGACTGGAGTACAATCCACACGAGGAATTTATCTTGAGCGAATCCAGATGACAACTGTCTACAAGTCCTAAGATGACTTGAAATCTTTTGAACAAAAATTCCACTTTGAGGAAATCTAACTGCCGAGATTTGAAACCTCAATTGGAAATACCTTCTGTCGAGGCATCAAAATGAACCAAGAATCTACTGTCGAGATCTTGGAGAGGAAAACAAATTTGTCGAAATCTGCTGGAAATCTACTGCCGAGATTATCCAGAGAACCTAAGAATGAAATACCTTCTGCCGAGGTATCAAAATAAACCAAAAATCTACTGCCGAGATCTTGGAAAGAAAACAAATTCTATTGAAGTCAGCTGGAGATATACTGCCGAGATTACCAGGGATTCTAAGAATGAGAATACCTTTTGCCGAGGTATCAAAATGAAATTCCTACTACCGAGGATTAACTGAGGATACATCTGCTGTTAAATCTTCCGCCAAGATTTAACTGAGGATGTCATTGTTGAAATCATAAAAAGTAGATACCTTCTGCCGAGGTAGACTGGAATTCTTCTGCCGAGACTTGCCAGTAATAAAAGGAATCACCCGTTGCCAAATCTTCTGCCGAGATTTAACTAAGGATGCCATTGAATAGAACTCTCATCATACTTTCCTTCTTCTGAAAGAGATAGCCATATGATGGAGAAAACAAACTTCACGCTCAAACTTCTCAACTTGTCTGGAAGAGATAGCCAATTGACAGAATTTGGAAAGAATCACGACAAACTTCTCACCTTGTCTGGATGAGATGCCATTTGCCGAAAAATAAAGAGAATCACGACAAACTTCTCACCTTGTCTGGATGAGATTCCATTTGCCGAAAAATAAAGAGAATCACGACAAACTTCATCTTGTCTGGATGAGATGCCATTTGCCGAACAAACTTTTCACCTTGTCTGGATGAGATGCCATTTGTTGAAAATTGAAGAATCACGACAAACTTCTCACCTTGTCTGGATGAGATGCCATTTGCCAAAAATAAAGAGAATCACGACAAACTTCTCACCTTGTCTGGATGAGATGCCATTTGCCGTACAAACTTCTCACCTTGTCTGGATGAGATGTCATTTGTTGAAAATTGAAGAATCACGACAAACTTCTCACCTTGTCTGGATGAGATGCCATTTGCCGAACATAAAGAGAATCACGACAAACTTCTCACCTTGTCTGGATGAGATGCCATTTGTCGAACAAACTTCTCACCTTGTCTGGATGAGATGCCATTTGCCAAAAATAAAGAGAATCACGACAAACTTCTCACCTTGTCTGGATGAGATGCCATTTGCCGAACAAACTTCTCACCTTGTCTGGATAAGATGCCATTTGTTGAAAATTGAAGAATCATGAAAAACTTCTCACCTTGTCTGGATGAGATGCCATTTGCCGAACATAAAGAGAATCACGACAAACTTCTCACCTTGTCTGGATGAGATGCCATTTTCCGAACAAACTTCTCACCTTGTCTGGATGAGATGCCATTTGTTGAAAATTGAAGAATCACGACAAACTTCTCACCTTGTCTGGATGAGATGCCATTTGCCAAAAATAAAGAGGTTCATATCAAACTTCTCACCGTGTATTGGAGAGATGGCCATTTGATAGAACATTAACCTTGATGGGGATGAACAAACTGCTCGAAAAGAGAATGCCATCTATTGATTTACTGGGAAATCCATGGATAAGAAACAAGCTTCTCAAATAAGGATACGGCCACTTGTTGATTCCGATTAGAGGTCCAGGGATAAGAACAAGCTTCTCCAATAAAGAGACTGCCACTTGTTGTCAGGTGTAAGTATTCCAAGGGAATGTTGCAACAACGCTGCTGGAGAGCAAAATTTGTCTTTACCGGGGGAAATTTCAACAAATTCCTTCTAGGAGACAAAGTACTCAAAGGCGCAAAATGAATTCACCTTCCATCTGGAATCACTGGGGATGGATCGACTGCTCGGAAAGAGACTGCCATCTGTTGATTTACTCAAAAAGAACAAAACAAGCTTCTCAAATAAAGAGACTGTCATTTGTTGATTCCACTTGGAAGTTCTAGGACAAAACAAGCTTCTCAAATAAAGAGACTGCCACTTGTTGTCAGGTGTAAGTATTCCAAGAGAATGTTGCAACAACACTGATGGAAAACAAAGTTTGTCTTCAATGGAGAAATCTTCAATAAATTCCTTCTAGGAGACAAAGCATTCAAAGGTGCAAAATAAATGCACTTTCCATATGGGAATTCAATCATCAAAATTGTCAAAGACCAAATTCAATCCAGGAACGAGCTGGAAAGAAAACTATCAAGCAAGACACTAACCCATGAGGAATGAACTCAACTGGGTTTTTACCCTATCCAAGTGTGGAAAGGAAAACTAAAGCAAAATCTTCCACGAAGGTAGAATCTCAGTGGGGAGTTAGAAAGAATGTACATTTTCTGCCTAAGGCTGACAACTCTATTGGAGAGAGACACATCACTTGGGGATAAACACGGCCAAAGTGGATGAGGTATGCATTAATGAATGCAAAATGAGTATGAATGTGAATTCAAAGATGTTGCACATGTATGTATATGCGTTATGTTTATGCTGATAAACAGAAAAAACAGACACAAGAGATATACTGGTGACGAAATAAACATTACAACAACGGATACTCGACCAATCTCGTTAAAGTGTAAGCAATCATTGAAGATAGGGTAGAAAGAGCCATCCATGGAACGCGTCTTGCTACAAGGCTCGAATCCCTTCGAGGAGAGAAAGATACTTCAATCGGGAAATAAACCCAAGCAAATCTTCTAACTTCAACACATCTATCAGAAGGAGGAAACCATACAAACCAAGTTTGCTTAGGATGAATTAAATTTGTACTCCATTGGGGAGAGAAAATCAGATTCAGCTGGAGAAGCTTGAATTAAGGCTCAAATGGGGATACTAGACTTAGTATCTCACTTGAAGCACTAAGTAGTAAAAAAACATCCACCAGAAAGTACTGAGTCATGCCCCTGACATATCAAAGCAACTTGGTGTGAGGACCCCGTTATCTGGAGGTACTTGCAAGGTATATCCCAAGCGCGTCTTGCTTAGGGGAACACGTGGTCATGCGCCCACGAAATGGTTTGTGAGAAGAGATCATCTTAAGAGGATTTTATAGAAGACTTGGCATTCAAGATGCCCCAGTGTCTTCAAACTCTTGGGGAGATTTTGTCGAATCTCGACGTCACTGCCTCATATTAACTGTGTTTGGCACAAACGAGTCTTCAATGTTTGTCTTTTAGGGGTGGTCAGACTGTGTAAGCACAAATTGGGAAACGACTTGCCCCTGTCTAGCAAAGTCTTCAAGCAACCTGCCCTTGCCTGGCAAAGTCTTTAAGCAACATGCCTCTGAGGAAGATCATTCTCTGAAATGGTTGTTCAACTACTCATCAGAGTTTCAAATCTCAAGAGATTAAGCTCATCACTGGTACTCATATATAGGCTTCTATGATATCAAGCAAATGCTAGCAAGAAAAAAATGTTAATGTTGAGAATGCTAATGCCACACACATGTTTGTCTCGAAGCCTTTTTTTTGTTTTGAAAGATTTTCACAATAGCCTGTGACCGAATCACTAGCTAGGCTGTGATATTCATTTTTTTATAAAGCCAACACAAATTTTTGAGCAAAGCTCGTGGGAGTCGGGAAACACTATCTCATTGAGTATGCTTTCGAAATAAACCCTACTTCAATTAGGACTTTTGTGGGTTGTAATATGGTTTGGTTCACGGTTTTAGAAGCAAAGGATAAAGGCTCAAAGTTTATTTGGTGCCCACCCACTCTCCGTGTTGTTCTCCAATCCTAGGTCCAGCTAAAATGACACATACATTCGTCTTGTTAGTGTAGTAAAGATGAAGATCCAAGGTTTGCTTGAAATGACAGTCATCTTATTTGTCCTCTATGGATATCAGTGACCCCTTTGACTTTGGTATGGTGGTCACTAAATCGTAAGCTTTAGGTTGAGGATTGAAAGGCCTTTTCTAACTCGAATTTCTCTTTGGTCCCTGATTTTTGCCTAAGTCTCCTTTTGGGTGCTTGACTTAGCGGGGTTTTATTTTCTCTCCCTTTTTTTTTAAAAATCATTGGAAGGCTGAAAATTGTGACTGTCAAGTCATTAATTGTAGTGGATTCCCTGATGGGATGTTTCATCTTATGATTTGACTGTGCAACCCGATTAACTGAACACTACCCTGCCCCAGGTTAAGCGTAAGGGTTTTGAAATATCTGAAAGAAACTCCTACTTCTAGGCTCGAAGTGGTTGACTAGGGATTAACTCCTTATTTCTCCAGTGTTTGGGAATTTGAAACAATGCCTATACATCGTCAGTAGGATTTTATTCAAAGGCATTCAACTAGAGAATTTGTGTTTTAATTTCGTCATCCTCCCTCCAATTCTCTGCCTAGGCAAGAGATGAGATGATATTGGCATTATAAAGTTGAAAAAGCAATATGAGTGAATACAAATGGATTACTTTAAGACAAACATATTCATTGCATTAATCATTAAAACAAATAAGTTCTTACATGCCAAAAACAAATGCATTAACAAACAAAGAAAAATACATATGAGAAGTAGTGAACGAACTAATCATCCGAGAAGATAAACTTCAAAGTATCGAACGATCAGGTGTATTGAGGAACTTGTTCCAGGCTCCAGTAACAAACTGACTTGGAAATGACCCTCTTGAGTTTTCTATCAGCACAAAGGCACTCTGTCCACAGATGGGATTCCTCCATTGAAGACCAACACCCCGTAGTCGATCATCTCTTGAACCTTTTCCTGGAAAACTTTGCACTCTTCAATCGGATGCCCCAGTACTCCATTATGAAACTCACATCTGGTATTCGGATTGATCCCACAGGGCCGAGACCTCGTGGCTCTGGTCTTTCTGGGTGTCATTATTGAGTTCCGGGAAAAATGAGACCACAATTGACTGTAAGTCATTGGGATTGGGTCAAACTGATGGACCGCTCCTTCAGGACTGTTTGGAGACCTCCGCTGATTCTGACGCCGCTGACGAGTAGAAGTAGAATTTGACCGACGCTGAGAAATGACCAGATCTTTGACCAAAGAAATCAGTCGCCCTCTATCAATCTTCAAGCTGTGAATCTCTTCTTGGAGTTCAATGTTCTCCTGCACAAGGTTGTCTACTAGAGTCTTCATTGTAGTTGAGAATATTCCCATATGATTTCTAAAAGTCGTGACTTCCCTTCTAAGCTCCCTATTTTCTTGATTAAGTTGGTCCATCTTTCTCTGGTGACTGGTCGAGTACAGTTGACTGACTAAGAATAAGACACGTGTGAGTTGGATTGTTGGGAGATGATATGCGATGCAAATGCAAATGCAAATGATATGCGAATGGATGCAATGCTCAAAATGCTCAAAATCACAAACACAATCAGTTCCAGAGTTGGATATAAAGGCAAGGTGTTAGATCCAAGGTACAAGTAACTCGGAATCTCTTAACTGGTAAGCCTTAATTAGAGAGTTCTAAATTCTTTACCCATAAAGCCCACTCACAGGGTAGCTTCTATGGTGATGGTATAAGGATACTCAAGGTCACAGACGTTTATCGTACTAACGCCCCGCCGTAGGCTGGCTGCATTGTGACGATAATGACGATAAGGTCTACCTTGAGTGGAGTTCTCATGCTAGGCCAACAAAAGGGGCGAGCCCTCGGAGCCTAACATTACATAACTACCAAAATTGAAACAGGTTCTAGGGGGTCCCAGAATCACAGCCCTTTCGTGAATCAGGTCACGTGACAGGCTAGCTGTGTTGTGACAAGATCTACAAAAAGTCTAACTATCTGGAGGAGCTTTCATGCTAGGCGTGCAAGGAGCGAGTCCTTGGAGACTAACACTAATAACATCCAATTCTAACTTAGGTGTTCCCTCTTCTTTTTCAAAACTCAAGTACAAATTCATACCCGTGATATCCCGAGATCCAACAGGCAGATATAATGAGAAAATAATAAAGAAGGAAGCAATAGATAGAATATCAACAGTAAATAAATAAGACAATCAAACAAGTTAGCAAACAAACGCAAACTATCCTAAGCTAGGCTAGACTCTCTTATGCACAAGGCATTTTTTCCCCAGCAGAGTCGCCAGCTGTCGTACCTCGAAAAATACGATCCTAAAACAAATAATAGAGTCGCCACCTAATTCTATTTATTCTACGAGAAAAAAGGGAGATATAGACACAACCTAAATAAAGGATAAGAATGGTCAACGAAATCACTAATCTAAGTTCGGGAGTCAGTTACACAAGGGGAAGGTATTAAGCACCCCTCACGTCCGTTGTACTCAACGGGAACCTCTTAGTCTAATTTGCGCTTTAAATGTTAACTTATTATTATTGTCTTCTTTATGATTAAAGTTACTAAGATTGCTTATTAAAGGGAAAAGAAAATTATTATTTATTACGGAGAAAGGTTAAGTTTTTTATTTTTGTGCTCGCGAAGGATTAAAATCCCCGTGCCTACGTATTCCCTTGTGCAATGGGAAAGTCAGAGCTTCGTAGTTCGTGCAACTACGGTTTGTGATTTTTATTGAACGATTGTTTGAAAATGCTTTCTAATCTGCTAAGCGTTGGCTTATCTGCTCGCGATAGGAGGCTGAAGCGCTAGCTTGTTTGCGAGATAGAAAGATTTAAACGATGTTCGTTTTTAGAGAAAAGATGTTTGATCTTTATTAAAGTGTTTTAAACGAGAAAGCGAATGAACCACAACGCGTGGGGCTAGCCCATGAGTGATTACATTCAAGAACGTGCGGAGTGCTAGACTCCGGAGTTCAGTTACTCGCTGATTAATTACGGAAAATAGTTTGTATTGGTTAGTAAGTTTTAAATTGTATTTGAAAAAGAAAGAGACAAGTCGTCATCTTTAAGGTAGGTATCTCGCCTATTCCACCACAAACATTTGAGGAAGAGAAATCGAAAGAAGCTTTAAACTTGGATACAAGGATCGACAAACAATGCCACGTTCTTTCTTTGAGAAATAAATTCGGAAGAAGCTTTAAACTTGGATATAAGTATCGACAAGCAATGCCACATTCTTCCTTCGAGAAAAATTGTTTGTAAGATTTGATTTGTGTTTGTGGGGATAGGTGTAACAGCCCGGACCCCTCGCAAGGAAATCCCGACACTGCCACCTCACGATCTTCTCTACCCCCCTCTCTAGTAGAGTTTTTGCCTTCCGTGGGAATCAAACCCTTTTTTTATAACAGCCCGGACCCCTCGCAAGGCAATCCCGACACTGCCACCTCACAATCTTCTCTACCCCCTCTCTAGTAGAGTTTTTGCCTTCCGTGGGAATCGAACCCTGTACCTTGGGGTTCAAGTACATGCTCAATCCATTCCCACTACCACTTGAGCTACTAGCTCAATTGGTAGTGGGAATGGATTGAGCATGTACTTGAACCCTAGGGTACAGGGTTCGATTCCCACGGAAGGCAAAAACTCTACTAGAGAGGGGGGTAGAGAAGATCGTGAGGTGGCAGTGCCGGGATTGCCTTGCGAGGGGTCCAGGCTGTTACAATAGGAGGAACAACTTTCCTATGGAGATGAATCATGCCTGATCCTTTAAGATTGTTGAATTGTTTTGAATACGGAAAAGTGAATGAATTGTCTAATCCTTTCAGTTCTTCGTATAATTTATTTAAACGTTTCCGTGTTTTAGGAACGAGAGGATGAATAAACCACATCGCGTGGGGCTAGCCCAGGAGTGATTTAATTCAAGAACGTGCGGAGTGCTAGACTCCGGAATTCAGTTCCTTGTTAATTAAATTAGACGTGTCAAGTCGTGTAGACGGCGATCACAAGTGACCGACTTATGTGTGTGCAAAATAGGAGCGATGAATTGTTTGATTGATTAATTAAGTCGAGTGTTTTAAATACAAAAGGGCGAATGAATCCACAACGCGTGGGGCTAGCCCAGGAGTGATTCACTCAAGAACGTGCGGAGTGCTAGACTCCGGAGTTCAGTTCTTTCGCAAATTAATTAGTTTGAAAGTTTTTAGGTGTTTTATGGTTTAGACACGATAGTGAGGTACGAATAATCAAACAAACGCGAATGCGGCATCAAGACTATAGTGAGGTGTGAGAGATAAAAATTGAATTTAGTGGTACCTAACGGAGAAGGTTCGTTGCCTCTTCCATGTGCGCACACAAACTCAAGAATTGATAAAATCCTTTCCTCGAGTGAGTACCAAAATCCATAGCTCCATGTAAAATCGAAGAGATCAAATGATTTCAAGCTACTAAATCCATAAGGTCAAGTGTTTGAATTAATCTTCAGGTGCTCACAATCATGGATCAGAATAATTAGCTCAAGCAAAATTCCCGCAAGGGAAAGTCAAAGGTCTTAGCATTAAGCAAAAAAAATTCAATGATGGTTATCAGAATATCTTGATTAATTAGCCATATACCAAGTTAATTATAAAATCTAAACAAAATTTCAAACCAAACTATTAACAATCTAAAGAAAAACTAATCAAGAATCTAAATAATTTTTAATCAAAAATTAAAATCTAAACCAAACAAAAATTAGTTATAAAAAGTAATTATGAGAATAAAGGTTAAAAATTAGTAATAACTAACAAGCAAATATTTTCAATCAATAAACAAATCAACCATTAAAAAAAATAGCAAAATAAGATAGAAGAAAAGAATTAAATGGGAGTATGCACTGAGTTGGGTGTTTCGTGAGTGGAGTAAATGAATCCATGGGCTAAGCCATTATCCATAACTAAGCGAAACAGGGCAACAAAAGCAATCTACCCTCACAATGGCAACTGCGGTGGTTGTTCTGGTTTTGTTCCTGTTTTTGTTGTTCCCGCACGGTGGTCGCAAACGAGTTTCATTCTCACACTCGCGCGTTTCTGATCACCATCGGATCTTATTTTCGTCTCGGTCTTGAACTGTATTTCTCGTTTGCGGATTCGAGGTATCTCACAGTGGCTTGGTGGAGTTCACGCAGTGGATGCGTCGGTGGTGAGTGGTGTGCGATTTGAAATCGTACAGGGTGGTTGTAAACACCCCAAATTTGCCCTCACCCATTCACACCATGGCTTGTGATCATTTCATATGCATAAACTCAATCATAGCATCTCATATCACAGTTTTGATTCACTGCATAGATTCAAAGTCATCGGCACCTAGGGTTTGTGATTTGAGCAATCCAAGAGCTTCTTGAGCCACCCCAAAGGCAACCAATCACTTCAAAGGGGTCCATATGTGTTCTTGTATCATATCACATCCTCTCAAAGTCAAGATTTCAAAAGAATCACAAGAACTAGGGTTTTGAATGGATGCAGAGCCAGGATAGACTGCACAGTTGACCTAAAATTAGGGTTTTGGTTTCAGAGGCCATAACCCCAAATTTTTTGGTCATTCTTGTTTCCATTGGTCTCTATATGGTATAGGGAGTATGCATATCAATTTTCATGAAGAAATTCCATGGGGAAGTCATCTGATCAAGGGTTGACTTTCTGGACAAGTCAGTGTAAAATCAGGGCATCTGAGGCCCCCAATGACCCAACCAATGGGTGATCTTCATCATTTTGAGTGTATATGATCTTTATTTGATCATGGAATAAGGTTGAAGTCCACAAAATTCAAGAATTTGAAGTTTTTGCAAAGTTGACTTTTTTGGGCATAGTTGACTTTTCAAGAATGCTTCATTTTAGGTCATTTTTCAAGCCTTGATTCTTGATCCAAAAATGCTTCAAATGGAAAAACTTTGGTCATGAAAGTTGTAGATTACATTTTTCCCTTTCCAAAAAGTACAAGAACATGATCAAACTCTTCTTGGATCAAAAGTTATGGTGTGACAAAGTTGGCTAAAATCATTGATTTTCAAGGCATGCCTCAAATGAGAATTTTGCAAAACCATGAACCAATGCCTTTTGTAACCTCTAGTTCATTTCAAACCATGACACAAACATTCTATAAGTCATAAAAATCAGAATTGAACCAAGAATGCTCATGTATTTTGGCTTGTGGGATAAGGAAATCACATGTGAACCATAAAGCAACAACTTGCAAAACTCATGATCACACTTCCTACAACTTGCAACCTTGGATGCTGACTTTGGCTAGCCTTTCCCCTCACCCTTGCTGCGCAGCCCCATGCCTTGTACTAGCCTAGAACCACACCATACTTCTCTTACACAAAAGGTGGACTTTGAGCAAAAGCAAACTTACCAATCACTATAGGCCATGTCAAATCATCTGACCTATAGGATTAAAATATACTATCCATTTGCAAGCCATTTCATAAAGGAAGCAAGGCTGAAACACTCTCCAACATCACATACACAAAAACACTCCCTTTTGCAAATTGCTTCGAATCTCTCTGCCCAGCCATAAAACATTCAAACCATTTTCACCAACCAAATCATCATGCTTCATTGAGCCCAAAGCAACCAAGAGCCAGGCCTGAAACAAGCTGTAACCTCACTTCACCATTTTCACTCCCTTTTGCAGTTTGCTTCGAATCTCTCTCCACAGCTCACAAACATCAAAACAAACTCCATAGACCATCTCCACTCATCATCTGGACCACAAACAACCACCTACATTGACCTGAAACTGCCTGAATCACCATTGCCATTTCCAACTGAGCTGGAGCAGAAGCTTGTCAAACTCCTTATCCAACCAACATAAACTCTTCCTAAGCATTCAAGAATCATCTGGGGACCAAATAGAGTGGATTGCACTGAAGGAAGTGGTTAGAAAGTTGCTGGAGTGAAAGCTTCGAATCTCAGGTAGCTCAAGAACTTTTTTTCCAGAAATGGATTTTTAAGTTCTAAACTTGTTCTTTATGTCTTCCTGATCATGAATATGCTTTTAGTTTTTGAAATGGTGATGAAATGAGAATGTAATTGCTCTCTGAAATTTTTGTGCCCTAGTTCTTATTTGTTTCGATCCAGCCTTGTTAGGAAATATAAATTTGTTTTGATTAGGGGTTTTGGTTCGTGAGTGAGTGGGGATCATTTCCCAGTTTTTAGATTTCGTTTTAGTTAGGTTTTTTGGAGTTTTGGGGATTCTCAGGGGGGATGCTGGCCGGAGAAGACGACCGGAAGTCTTCTCCGGCCACCTGAAAGTCATTTGTGCCCTAATCCTGTAATTAACTCCCATTTGAATTTGGACCGTAGGATGCCCTTGACCAGTTGACTTCGCGCGTGAGTGGAAGGCCCAGATCACTTTGCTTAGCCCTAATCTTCATTATTTATTTAATTAATTGGGATTAACTCAGATGCAACCCCAGCCGTCCAGATGCGCGCTGGTCAACCAATTCAAACCCAGTCTCAATCTCAACCATCCATTCTGTTTACTTTTCCATTTTCTTTATTTTTATTTCATTTCTTTTCCTTTTATTTGCATAATTATTTTAAAATAGTAAAAAATGTGTAAAAATTATGAAACTTTTTCTCATAAGTTTTATTAATTTTTATGACACAAAAATATTTTTATTTTTATTTTTGTCATTAAAAAAGTATCTTTAAATATTTAAAAGATTATTTTTAATTGATTAATGGAAATTAATTTATTAAAAATACTTTTAGGTATTTAAAAATCACCAAAAAATTCATGAAATGTTCTAAGACATTTAGAAACATTGTCCAACCTTCAAACCAAATTTATTTTTTGATCTTGATGCATTTTGAGAATTTCTCATTGAATAAAAATTATCTCTATGCATTAATTTGATCCAAAGTTCAAAAATTCATTTCTGCCTATTCATGAAGAGTTGGACATTGATTCTTCTTGCATTGCATTGTGTTTAGCATGTAGTTTCTAGGATTAAATGGCCATGATTTGATTCCTCATTTTCAATTTGTTTGGCATTTCTTTTGTTTAAGAACCCTAAAAACCCTAATAGCTTACAAAAATCACAACTTGAGATTGGTTGAGAGTTGAGACCTCCCCTTTGGACCTTGGTTTAGTATAGGGTTAGGGTTTCTTTGAGTGGTATTTTCCATTTTTTATCTTAGGGTTTGCTTCTGTTTTTGGTTTTGGCTTGTTGTTTGATCCATAAACCCTAATTTGGGCTTCCATTTGCATCCATCTTGCATTCTCTTGCATAACATGACTTGCCATGACATTCCAAGCATTCATGTGATCCATTTGACATCATAAGACATATAGAAAACATGTTTGATCATTGCATCATGTGTTTGCCATGTTGTATGCCTTGTATGCTTCATAACTTTCCATGTTTGTTCATGTTCCTTAACTTGCATCATTTGCATCCATGATCTTGTATGGTCATTTCCATGTGCTGCCTCATGTTCATAGCACTTCATAGCATCATTATCATCATCAACATGCTTCTGGTTTTGTTTCTCATCATGTCATCTCATCCCATTTTGCATTGCATTGCATTTCTTTTCTAACATTTCAGGTGGTAAGTGATGTTGAGAAGTGAATTTGCCTTCACTTCTCATATTGTTTATTTTCATCTCTCTTGCATCCATTGCTGCATTCTTATATGTGTTTGAGTTTGAGCTTGCTCATTCTTGCTCTTCTTACTTTCTTTCCTCAAGTGACTTGACTTCTTGAATGAAGCAAGTCACTTTGCTTCTCTTGATCCTTTCATCTCTTCCTGGTGGTTCCATTGAAGATTTCTCTTGAAAACCTCACAAACCCTAGGAACAACCAAGCATGACAATGATTAGGGTTTTGATTAGTCCCCCACTTAGTTTTACCTTTGTGTCTCATTGAGTCTTCTCTTCTCACCTCATAATCAGGGACTAAACCCTAAAGGCTTTAAGGCTTTGTGATTAAGCTTATGCCTGCATCCTTCTATTAGGATGGAGTGTATAACTTTAATCCTAAGTGTTAAACCCTTAATGTGTTTAAATCTCTTAATCAATCCACTTAATAATCATCAAGACATCACACTTGTAACTTGGGCCTTGCATTAGGGTTCTAATTCTTCCTTAATTGGTTAAGAAGGACTAACCCTAGTGTTAATGGACAAGTCCCCCTCAAGTTGTCTTACAAACCCTAAAACTCACTTCATCATCATATCATTAAATAAAATCCACTTAATCAAAGGCTTGTTTTGTCATGAGTTTAATCCCTAATCATGGATTAAGTTGGGGAGCTTTCCTCAGCTTAAACACCCTAATCTATTATCCTTCTATTAGGATGGTGTAATGAGTCTGTTTAATCCTTGATTATGGCTTAACCTCATTACTTAACACTAAACAAAAACACCAAAAACATCTAAATAATCACAAGTAGGTTAATGATCTTGATTCTATATCAAAGGTGATTAAGTGTGAGAAGCTGACTTCACACTTAAGGTATTCCCATTACCCCTAATCAGAGGGAAGATGTGATGAGTTTACTAATCCATTGGTTTAGGCTTAAGCTCATTAACTTATGACAAACTTTCAAAAGCAATAAAAGACTGAAAACCCAAAAACAAACAATAATCGTCTCCTTCGGGATTCTTTTCTCATCATCCTCACTCATAAACGAGAACTTGCTTCTTCCGTTTAATGCAAGACAGTTTGCACCTGAGCCAGACAGGTCATACACTTGAGCATAGACAAGTAAGCAGTTCATAAGTCAATTCACCTTTCAGTCTCTTTGGGTCGAACTACGGTGTTCTGACTTCCTCATTGCACGAGAGGATACGTAGGCATAACTTAACAGTTATCGAACAAAAGTCTCTGTATATTCCCCCTCTTTCCAGCCTTATTTTCTCAGCCTCATGATCTTGAGCTTTTCACTCTGTTCTTACACTGACACTTCTCTTATACACTTCACATCACTTATATACTTTGCACTGACACCTGCACATCCCTTTTTCAGCTATTTTACACACAGATTGCACTGACACTACCCCTTTAAAACACAAATCTTTTAAGCGTGGATCCCGTCGAGTACGGCGGACAATCTGGGTGCTAATACCTTCCCAGGTTGTAACCAACCCCCTTTCTCAGTCTCTCTGGTTCGCAACCGTCTTATCCATCTCTTTCTAGGTTTATGCAGCATTACCTTTCCTCCGGGATAAAAATGCCTAGCTGGCGACTCTATTCATCTCCAGTGAGTTCACGGCTGTGTGTTCTCATTGTCCCTTTCGCCGACCGTTCGCGTCTGTACCTTTATCTGGGCCTGGTCCCATTTATCGGGAGCGACAGCTTGGCGACTCTGCTGGGGACTCTTATATTGCAACCAGGGCTTCTGGTTCTTTTTGTGGGTTCCTCCTAGCGCTTGATTGATTTGTGTTTATTGGGGGTTTTATGTGCTATTTTTATGTGTATATTTGCTTTATTTACTGCTTTCTGTACAGCTTTATTTATTGCTTTCTTTACTGCTTTTTTCCATTTATCATACTGTTATACTGCTGGCTGGATCTGTTGTCTGCTTTGGTGGGTGGGTGTTCCATTGAGAGTTAAGGTCCTATACCTGGGACCTGAGTGACACCTAGGCTAGAGTGAATCATATTCTTTCCCATTCCATTTCGGTCTGGTGCGGGAATATGAAACACGGTTCAGATGTGGGTTTCTTCTTGAGAACTCTGTGTTGCAGATTTCCTGCAATGCTAGGGCTATCTGGGAAGCCTGCTAAGTCTGGATGACCTTTTAGTATTGATCTTCAGAAACTGAGGTGAATTAGAGGAGGAACTGTTATGGTTATTGTAAACACTGTACCTCCGGGTTATAAGTGTTTACACTTCTCATAACTGATCCAAGTCTGAGGATCTTTGTTCTAGAACACCACCTGTGAGGGGGTTGGGCTGTTTACAGGTTTGCAGGTACCTTGACCTCAGAATACCCTGTTACTTTGATTTGATTAAGAATACTTCATGTTGGATTAGTTCTTGTGATTCTAAACCCTGGACATGTGGCTCTTTATTTGAGCCCCCCACCTTGGTTACTGGACTTATAGACCTCCATCTGGATTTCTTACGCACATGGACTTATATCAGAGCATTTGATCAGATCCAGCTCAGTCACAGACCCTTGCATATCATTTGCATACATAATCATTGCATCATATTGACATTTGCTTATTTGTTTCAGGGTATCCATCTTCATTTGGTTTTGGTTTTGACCCCATCTTCAGTATTGACCTATCTTCACCAGCATCTGCTTCAGTTATCATCAGCACCAGCCAATCAGTGGCTCATTACTTCAGCATTATCATCAGCACCTGTCTCTACTCAGTCTTCAGCATCATGGCTCCTAAAAAGAGCAACATCACCTATCACTTTTTCCAGCCAGAGCTATCAGACATCAGGAGGATTCAGACCCTGATCACTCCAGATCACATACCATTGTTCAGGGAAAGTTATGGAGATATACTTGATATGGTTATGGATCTGGACCCATCACAGAGAAGCCTGATCCACACCTGCATTCAGTTTTATGATCCCCCACTGAGATGTTTCACTTTTCAAGACTTTCAGTTGGGCCCCTTGTTGGAAGAGTACTCCTCATTAGTTGGTATACCTATCAGGGGTGGAATCCCTTTCAACCCTGAGATGGTCTTTCCTAGCAATGGAGAAGTAGCAAAAGCTTTGCATCTGGAACTTGTTTTGATTGAGCAGCATATGACTTCTAAAGCTGGAATCCCTGGCTTTCATCTGGATTTCTTGATCTCTCAAGCTACCCTGAAAGCTTCTCTAGGAGAGTGGAAAGCTGTTTGTGCTTTGCTGGCCTTGAGCATATATGGAATTGTATTGTTTGCAGATGAGCCTCGATTCATTAGCAAGAATGCAATCCATCTGTTCATCCTGAAGAACCCAGTGCCAACTTTATTGGGGGATCTTTACTATTCAGTGCATCAGAGGAATGAAAAGCAGAGGGGGAGATTAGTGAGGTGTTGTGCTCCATTGTTCCACACTTGGCTTCTCAGGCATCTACCCAGGACAGATGCATTTCTGAACCCTCATCGGCAGAGCAACTGGGCTAAGAGACTCACTGTTCTAACTTCAGCTGACATCAGATGGTGCACTCAGAGCACCAAGGGCAGGGATATCATCACCAGCTGTGGGCATTTTCCCAATGTGCCCCTAATAGGAGTTAAGGGAAGTATCAATTACAACCCTCTGTTGTTCAGAAGACAACTGGGCTATGCACTGGTCCATACTCCTAAGGCGCAGGACTTGGTGGAGACTCTTTATTGTGAGAACAAGATTAATTTGACTGTTGTTAGGCAGGCTGCCTGGGCCTGGGATAATGTTCAAACCAAGGGAGTGACTATTCTGGGGAAGTGCAATAATGTGGCATCAGCACAATATTATGAGTGGTCCCGTGCCAGGGCCCAATTCTCTGGGATGCCCTTTACCATAGAAGACATGCCTGAGAAGCTAACCCAGGCCTTGCAGAAGACCCTCCGGGAGAGGAGTGAAGGTATGAGGGAGATTGAAAGGTTGGAGAAAATGAGAGTAGATCACCTGACTAAGATTGAGAAATCTGGGGATTACATTAAAAAGTCTAAAGCTGGAGAACAAATCCTGAAGAATGCTTGCAAGGAAGCCCAGTTCCAGAGAGCAAGGACAGACTTGTATCTGAAGGAGAGTCAGGCTCGGTGGGTCAGGATCACCGAGGCTCGTACTTTGGAAGACAAGAGAGTTCAAGACAAGATGGAGCAGCTTGAAGCTAATGCAAAAGAACAACAAGAAGCCCTGGCAGTAGCCCAGAGGGAGATATCAGAGCTGAAGATCAAAGCAGGGGTGAAGAGGTCCAAAGACCAAAGTCAGCACAAGAAGCTAGCAGCAGCTGTTACGACCCGGAATCTCCTCATCAGGAATCTCACGGAGCGTCCGGCTGATCCTGTGACCGAAGCGCTTCTCAAGGAAGTTCGTGAGGATGAGTTTGGTCTTGGTGTTTGACCATTTGTTTGTTGTTGCTGTCTTTCCATGTACTTTTATTTTCTTGTAATGTATTTTGACCCCTTAGAGGGTTTGTGTTGTAAAATGAACAAGTTGTATTATTTCACCTTCTGTAATATATTTGTGTTAGCTTGCTTCATCTGAGTTTTCTTCAAGCAACAACAACAGCATCTTCAAGGGTCTGGAAGGGTCAAAACTGAAGGCCAAACCGGATACCTTGAGAACAAATAAGCATAACTGCATTGCATGCTAACCCTTTATTTGTTTTGCAGGTTTTTGTTTTGTTGTTGCTAACCTCTGTTGTGATGCCTCAGGAACTATTGCTAGGCGCCGGGTATTTCCCCTCAACCGTCCGCACCGTTATCCAACCCGAAACAACCTTCCGGGCATTCAAATGGATCAGATGCAGCAGGACCTTACTGAGGTCAGAAATCAAATGGCAAATGAAAGGCTAGAAATGAGGAATCAAATGACTCAGTTTATGGAAGTTATGAACAACATGGCTCAGAGCCAGGAAAGATTGAGGGCCATGGTGGAAAGGCAGAATCAAGAAGATCCACATATAGGGACTGCCGGTACCAGTAACAATGAAAGAGTCCAACCTCACGTCAACCCTCCGGTATTTGGACCACACCTCCATCCTGAGGTCAATATTCCTGCAAATGTTCAAGGGACTGCCACCACAGCTAGGGTACTTCAAGAGGATCCCCAGGAGGACCAATTCACAGTAATGGGTGCTGGGGAAGAAGCTTATGATAGGAGATTGGATGAGATAGCTGAGAAGTTGAGGTCCTTAGAATCTCAAAACTCTTTGGGCTTCGATGTCATGGACATGGGCTTGGTAGACGGGGTCAGGATCCCCCATAAGTTCAAGCCTCCTTGCTTTGAAAAATACAACGGGACTTCATGCCCCCGGACTCATTTACAATCATTTCTGGGGAGGCTGAAGGCCTATACAATGGATGAGAAGCTCTGGATGTTCTATTTCGAGGATAGCTTAACTGGAGCATCAAGAGAATGGTACTCTCACTTGACAAGGGCAACTATCAGATGCTGGAAGGACCTGGCAGAGGCCTTCATCAGACAGTATCAGTACAACTTGGATATGGCACCCAACAGGACTCTCCTAATGGGAATGTCACAGTCGTCAAGGGAAAGTTTCCGAGAATATGCCCAGAGATGGAGGCAATTGGCTGCTGTTGTTCATCCACCTATGTCTGAACGGGAAATGGCAGATATGTTTATGAACACCCTTCAGGGAACTTATATTGACAGGCTGGCTGCTTTCTCTTCCACTAGCTTTGCAGATGTTGTCATAGCTGGGGAGAGAATCGAAAGCCTATTGAAGATGGGTAAGATCTCAGACAACGGTGCAAGCTCGTCCAGTAGTACAAGAAAGCCTTTTGTAGGCCCAAGAAGAACTGGCGAGACCAATGCCATCCACACCAACAGGGGCAGGCCCCAATATGTTCACAGATCAGTGGCAGCAGTCACCATTCCTGCTCCAGCACATCCTCATCCAGTCTATCAACCGCCGCAGCAAAACTATCAACAACAACCTCAGTACCATCAGCAAAATCAGTATCCTCCAAGGAATTACAACAACAGCAACACCAACAACAACAGTCAGCAAAGGCCATTTCAGCAGAGGCCATCTCAAGCTAATAGGGTGATCGATCCAATCCCTATGCCATATGCTACCCTGCTACCACAACTCCTGAAACTCAACCTAGTTGAGCTAAGGACATTGGCACCCCCGGATCCCAATAGTCTACCCAGGAACTATGACTCCAACGCTAGGTGTGCCTTCCATTCAAACGCACCTGGCCACAGTACAGAAAAGTGCAGAGCTCTGCATATGAAGGTACAAGACCTGGTAGACTCAAAAGCTTTGAATTTCGCACCACCACCCAATGTCAATAAGAACCCGATGCCAAACCACGGTGGTCCCAGGATTAACGCTATGGAAGAAGGCAAGCCGTCTTATTTAATAACCAGTGTGGGACAGATCAGGACACCGTTGGTAGAAATCAAAGCTCAGCTCTTGGAATGTCACATGTTCCCGGGGTGTGAGTTGGGTTGTGCTTACTGCAATATCTCTGTAAATGGGTGCGACAATTTGAGGAATGGCATAGATGGCCTAATTCAGAGTGGCCAACTTCAGATCACCACATCATTTCCGACAAATCCAGCAATCTCATCAGCAACGGTTTCAGAACCCCCTACAACTGCAGCATCTATTGTTCCTAACAATTCTTCGGTTTCATCAACGAGTACTTCATCTGTCGTTTCAACTGATCAGATATCAATGAATGTTCCTTCTATAACTCCAGCACCACTCCATTTTGAAGCTCCTACAACAACAACATCCATTCTTCCACCATTATCTCCTACAACACCAGCAACAAATCATGAAGATGTCTCAACTGTCACCATATTCTACAATCCTGAAAACAACTCCGCCTACAACTCAGAAGGTGCTGCTCCCACTAGGGCACCAGTTACAATTTATTACGATCCACAGACTATTACAGTTCCTTCAACAGTTGCAGTCAGTCCAGTCACTATCACGGTGCCTGGACCAATACCTTATGAAAGCAGTAATGCCATCCCCTGGCATTACGGCTCTGACTTGTACTGTGAAGGACAAAGAATCACTTTTGAATCATCAACCCCTGCACTACAAATTGATAATGTGGGCGGAGGCGGAGGCTTCACTCGAAGCGGACGTCTTTTCGCTCCACAAATTCAGAGACCCACAGCCGAAGCAGAAGCTGCTGCCAAGGCAAAAGGGAAGAGCCCTGTGCAGGAAGATCAAGCTGTTAGGGAAGCTTTGAGAACACCCTTCGATCAAGAGGTTGATGAGTTCATGCGAATCATCAAAAAGAGTGATTATAAAATAGTGGATCAGCTTCATCAGACGCCTTCCAAGATCTCAATCCTATCATTGCTTATGTGCTCCGAAGCCCATCGGAATGCACTACTCAAAGTCTTGCACGCAGCTTACGTGCCTGAAGAGATCACTGTCAATCAACTGGAAGCAGTAGTGGGAAATGTTAATGCTAGTCACGGACTAGGGTTCACCAATACTGATTTGACAACGGAAGGCCGCAACCACAACAAAGCCTTGCACATAACCATGGAATGCAAAGGTGCTGTCCTTTCCCATGTGCTGGTAGACACGGGGTCATCCCTTAATGTCTTACCTAAAAAGGCTTTGGTGAAGCTAGAGTACGACGGATTGGCATTGAGACCCAGCAACCTGGTGGTAAGAGCTTTTGATGGCTCAAAGAGATCGGTTCTGGGAGAGATTGAGCTGCCCGTAACGATTGGCCCGCAGACTTTCACAACTATCTTCTACGTGATGGATATACAGCCCGCCTACAGCTGTTTATTGGGTAGGCCATGGATTCACACCGCTGGCGCCGTGACCTCCACCCTTCACCAGAAGTTAAAATATGAGTGGGAGGGTCAGATCGTTACAATCTGTGGAGAAGAGGACATCTTTGTCAGCCACCTGGCAACCTATAAGTACATTGAGATGGATGGGGAGATCCATGAAACAATGAGCCAGGGGTTTGAAGCCTTGAATGTGAATGAAACATCTGCTGTGCCTGGTACTTCAATATCATCATACCAACAAGCCCGAAAGGTTGTTGAGGGAGGAAACGCCCAAGGCTGGGGCAAGCTACTACCGGTGGAGAAGAAAGAAGACAGATTTGGGTTGGGTTACAAACCAACTCAACAAGATCAGGCAGCGGCTGCGAAAGAGCCCAATTTTGTGAGTGGGGGGATGCTTACCCCTGATGCTATCAATTGTCTGGAAGACGAGCTGGAAGAGGAGCGCAACCTGGAAAGTTGGATTCGTCCAAGGATCCCGGGGAGCAGTGTCTCGAACTGGTCTTCCCAGGAAATTATAAGAGTTACTCATGCAGAGTAATTATTATTTCCTGTATTTTTATAAGCATGCATCAAAGTCTTGCATCTTGCCCAAGATGACAAGACTCATTTTGTAATCGGTCCATCTGTACTTTTTGTGCAAACAAGATCAATTAATGAAATATCAGACATCTTTTTGCAAACGAGTTTTTTTCTTTTCGTTCACTGTTTTTCCATTTTTCTTTTTGTACAAAAAAATAAATGGAGGTGTTTTCAAAATGACAACTTCATTTCACTTTTCTAAATAAAGATTAAAATCAAATCACTAAAATGAACAAACTTAACCCTTGCAGAGAGTGCCTTCCAGACAGCACCGACAACATCACGGCTATGACTTCGTATGACTTTGACAATCCAATCAATCAAGCTGATGAAGGGGTTGAAGAAGAGTATGAGCTTCCTGAAGAGCTAGCCAGGTTGTTAAGGCAAGAGGAAAAGGTTATTACTCCTCACCAGGAGGAGGTTGATGTGATCAATCTTGGTACAGATGAAGACGTGAAAGAAGTTAAAATCGGGGCCGGCCTGCAAGACTCAGTAAAGAGACAACTGATAGACCTGCTTCAAGAGTATGTAGATGTGTTTGCCTGGTCGTACCAAGATATACCGGGGTTGGATACCGATATTGTCGTGAACAAGCTGCCTTTGAGAGAAGAATGCCCGCCAGTTAAACAGAAGCTGCGCCGCACTCGTCCGGACATGGCAATGAAAATCAAAGAAGAGGTACAAAAGCAATGGGACGCCGGGTTCCTTGCTGTGACTAGCTATCCGCCATGGGTTGCTAACATAGTACCTGTGCCTAAGAAAGACGGCAAAGTAAGGATGTGTGTTGACTACCGGGATCTGAACAGAGCCAGCCCGAAAGATGACTTCCCATTACCTCACATTGATGTATTGGTGGATAACACGGCTCAGTTCTCGGTGTTCTCCTTCATGGACGGATTTTCAGGGTATAACCAGATCAAGATGTCACCTGAAGACATGGAGAAGACAACCTTCATCACACCCTGGGGCACGTTCTGCTACAAGGTAATGCCATTCGGGATGAAGAATGCTGGTGCCACATATCAACGGGCTATGGTAACATTATTCCACGATATGATCCATAAAGAAATAGAGTGTTATGTGGATGATATGATTGCCAAGTCCCTCACTGAAGAAGAACATCTGGTACATCTGGTAAACTGAAGTTGAACCCCAACAAATGCACATTCGGGGTGCGATCTGGTAAGCTGCTGGGTTTTATTGTAAGCGAGAAAGGGATTGAAGTTGACCCTGATAAAGTCAAAGCCATCCAAGAGATGCCTGTACCGAAAACAGAGAAAGAAGTTCGAGGGTTCTTAGGTCGATTGAACTACATTTCAAGGTTCATATCTCACCTGACAACAACCTGTGAACCCTTGTTCAAGCTGTTAAGAAAGGAACAGACGGTCAGGTGGAACGAAGACTGCCAGAAGGCTTTTGACAAGATCAAGGAATATCTGCAAGAACCTCCAATCCTTATGCCACCAGTTGAAGGAAGACCTCTGATAATGTACTTGACAGTATTAGAAGAGTCGATGGGGTGTGTGCTGGGCCAGCATGACGAGTCTGGTCGAAAAGAGTATGCAATATACTACCTAAGCAAAAAGTTTACCGACTGTGAACAACGTTATTCACTGCTCGAGAAAACTTGCTGTGCTTTAGCGTGGGCTGCTCGCCGACTGAGACAGTATATGTTGACCCACACTACATTGTTGATATCCAAAATGGACCCAGTTAAGTACATTTTCGAGAAGCCAGCTCTTACCGGACGGGTTGCAAGATGGCAAATGATTCTCACAGAATACGACATACAGTACACATCTCAGAAAGCCATCAAGGGCAGTGTACTATCTGAATATCTTGCTGAACAACCCATTGATGACTACCAGCCTATGAGATTTGATTTCCCTGATGAAGACATCATGTTCATAAAAGCAAAAGATCATGAAGAGCCTATTCACACTGAAGGGCCCGACCCGGAAGAAGAATGGACTATGATGTTTGATGGGGCTGTTAACATGAATGGTCGCGGTGTTGGTGCAGTACTCATTACACCCAAAGGAGTCCACATGCCATTCTCGGCAAAACTCACTTTCAACTGCACTAACAACGAAGCTGAATACGAAGCTTGCATTATGGGTCTTGAGGAAGCCATTGACCTCAGGATCAAGACCTTGACCGTATTCGGAGATTCAGCTTTGGTAGTCAATCAAACCAACGGAAAATGGTACACCCACCAGGATCATCTGATACCTTACAGGGATTATACAAGAAGGTTATTGACGTTCTTCACAACAGTCAAGCTTGAGTATATCCCTCGGGACGAGAATCAGTTTGCAGATGCTCTGGCAACCATTTCGTCCATGATCAAAGTTCAGGCTGCCAACTTTGTACCTCAGATCTCAGTATCCAGACTTGATAGACCAGCATATGTGTTCGCAGCAGATGTTGTTAAAGATAATAAGCCTTGGTTCCATGACATTAAGTGCTTCTTGGAGGATCAAACATACCCACCTGGGGCATCTTCCAATGATAAGAAGACCTTGAGAAGGCTTGCTGGTAGTTTCTTCTTGAACACTGATGGTTCTCTATACAAAAGGAACTTTGATATGGTACTCCTCAGATGTGTTGACAAGACAGAAGCAGATTTATTGATGCATGAAGTGCACGAAGGCTCCTTTGGTACCCATGCTGGGGGACATGCAATGGCTAAGAAGTTGTTAAGATCAGGCTATTATTGGATCACAATGGATGCAGACTGTTGTGCCTACGCCAGAAAATGCCACAAATGCCAGATCTACGCAGATAAAGTGCATGTGCCTCCCAATCCTTTGAACATAATGTCTTCACCCTGGCCCTTTGCCATGTGGGGCATTGATATGATTGGCAAGATTGAGCCGACCGCTTCAAATGGCCACAGATTTATCTTGGTCGCCATTGACTATTTCACCAAGTGGGTTGAAGCAGCCTCATATGCAAACGTCACAAGACAAGTGGTAGCCAGATTTCTGAAGAGAGATATCATCTGTCGATATGGAGTGCCCGAGCGAATCATTACTGATAATGGTTCCAATCTAAACAATAAAATGATGGCAGAACTGTGCCGGGACTTCAAGATCCAACATCACAATTCTTCTCCTTACAGGCCAAAAATGAATGGCGCTGTTGAGGCGGCAAACAAGAATATTAAGAAGATTGTGCAGAAGATGGTAGTCACCTACAAAGACTGGCACGAAATGCTACCGTTCGCCTTGCATGGGTACCGCACGTCAATCAGGACATCCACTGGGGCAACACCGTATCAACTTGTGTATGGTATGGAAGCAGTCCTACCGGTTGAAGTTGAACTACCCTCTCTGCGGGTATTGATGGATGTTAAGCTGAACGAAGCAGAATGGGTTAGGGCCCGATACGAGCAACTAAGTCTGATCGAAGAGAAAAGGTTGGCTGCAATCTGTCATGGGCAGTTGTATCAGAAAAGAATGAAGAAGGCCTTCGATCAGAAAGTCAGGCACCGAGAGTACCAAGTGGGAGATCTTGTGCTGAAAAGAATCCTCCCTCCTCATACAGACCACAGGGGCAAATGGACTCCGAACTATGAAGGACCATTTGTTGTAAAGAAAGTTTTCTCTGGTGGAACACTGATGCTCAGCACCATGGATGGTGAAGATTTCCCGTCCCCTGTGAATTCAGATGCAGTTAAAAAATACTTCGCATAAAAATGACCCGCTGGACACAAAAACAGAATGTAAGTCCAGGCAAAAATAGGGCATCCCGGCGAGTCAAAAACAGAATAAAAGACTCGGGCAAAAATAAGGGAAAATAAACAAAAAATGTACACCCGCTGAGTTGAAAAGCCGCATTGGACAGCTCAGGCAAAAATGGGTATCCCGATGGATCGAAAACCCGAGAGGGCGATCCATGCAAAATAAGGGAATAAGCGAACAACTGCACTCTGAATTCGTCTGTATCACTTACAACTTGGAAAGCTTCAACAGGATCAAGCTTCAATCAGAATCGGCCTTCTTCAGAAAGCAAGACGAGAAGAACGTCATTGTCATACGAGTCATAGCAGAAGAGGAAGCTCCTTTGAAAGCATCGTCAACATCGCCAGCACTTTGTTTCTCAATTTGTAACAATCTCCTTATTTTAGGAGATTTGTTTCCTTGACTGTATCTCGCCGATTCAAGGCATATTGAATTAATAAAATCAGATTTTCAGTCATGTCTCGTTTTGTACATTTTCATTTTTTGCAAAAAAATGTCTGACATCTTAAAAGAACATTGATTGCATAAGAATACAAATGTTTATCTTCAAATAAACACATGCTTGCAGGGAATATACTTACTCTCGAAGGTGCTTAACTCCTATGACGGAATCCGGTAAGGGATACCTCGGGATCATTTGTGAGTTTCCTTATCTTTTTCAGGATTGCAGGTATCCAGAGCGCAACTTGGGGCGTATGAGCTTCATCCCGGCAAGCTGGCAAACCGACACTCGTTTTTAGCACCCGAAGCGCTCTCTCCCCAGCTGAGTTGCCTATCATAACATCCCCCCCAGCGAAGTTGCCAGCTATTACTTATCCCCGTCAGAGTTGCTAAGCATCCTAGAAGGCACCTACATCCCCGACTGAGTCAAGGATCCCTTTTTATCCCCAGCCGAGTTGCCGTCTCGCCCTCAGCCGAGTACAAAGTCAGGGAACCATCTCCCCACAAAGTCATTAGCCTCTGTTCAGAAGAGCAACGCATGAAGAAGTCACAACAGAGTACAGAAGACTGCTACAAACCCCAGTTGGGTCCCATATTACGAGGATATGTCAATCAGCGACCTACATCCCCAAGTGGGCAAATATCATATCATCAGATCTACTAATGATCACACCCCCAGCTGGGATATCCACTTTCAAACAGATCAACCAGGGATCTCTGCAGCAGCGGGATCCAAGTCCCAGATCTGTGCCTCTGTGCATAATCATAGCATTCGCATCATATTATCCCCTCAGAGCGTAGCATTCCGTCTAATACGGAGCATTACGGCAAAAATAAAGCGCATAGCATAATCGTGAGCCATGTTCTGAATGAACACTTGTGAATGATAACCGTTCATCGTCATTGTACAGAAATCCCCACCGGAGTCCCAGCAAAAGCAGTTGCCTCACAAATCACAAACACCAGTATATATTTCCTTTTGACACCCGTCCGTGCCATCTTTCCCCGGTAAAGTCGCCTGAACACTCTTTACAACAATATCACCCGTATTACAGATACTTCCTGACACCCGTCCGTGTCATACCCCAGCAGAAAGCCAAAGACATCCTTTTTGCACTCACATATACCTATATACACTTTCCTGACACCCGTCCGTGTCATCTCCCCAGCGCAGTCGCTTATACTTTTACAACCCACATACTTGTTAATATTATTATACTTTGACACTCGTCCGTGTCACCCACCCCAGCAGTTAAACACTCATCTATACACCACTCGCTCTTATACAGATACTCGTCCGTATCTTGTATATACCAGTTATATACCCACAGATTCAACAATAGTCCTTGTTCTTTGTTAACCCGTTGGTACTCGTCCGTACCATCATCTCAGAACATTGCGTCTAGTATTGTTTCTACATGATACTCGTCCGTATCATAATCTTAAGGATGTTCGTCCGCATCTTTAATCCATACACCGTGTCAAACACTTATGTCTTCTTGAATATAGATGCTCGTCTGTATCTATTATTCCCCAGAAGAGTCCCTTCAGATACAACACTCGTCCGTGTTCTTTGTTAACCCGTTGATACTCGTCCGTATCATCATCTCTGAACACGTGACAATATTTGTTTCTACCCGATACTCGTCCGTATCGTAGTCTTAAGGATGCCCGTCCGCATCTTTAATCTATACACAACGTCTAAACACTTATACTTTCTCTTCTTGGTTGTAAATACTCGTCCGTGTTTACTATATCCCCAGTAGATTGCCAACACAACAAATTTTCCTTCTTATCTGACACTCGTCCTGTGTTCCGATAAACCCTGAGAGCAGCCGTACCCTGCTGAGTGGTCGTCCCCCACTTCTTGATGGTCGTCCTCCATCATGCTCATCCGATGGCCGTCCCCATCGTTGGTATTTTTAGCAGCCGTCCCCTGCTAGGTGGTCGTCCTCCACCTCTTGATGATCGTCCTTCATCAATTTTATCCAATGGCCGTCCCCATTGTTGATTTTGGTTATCTGGCATTCGTCCTATGTCATGAGAAACCTCGAGAGCAGCCGTACCCTGCTGAGTGGTCGTCCTCAACTTCTTGATGGTCGTCCTCCATCATGCTCATCCGATGGCCGTCCCCATCGTTGGTATTTTTAGCAGCCGTCCCCTGCTAGGTGGTCGTCCTCCACCTCTTGATGATCGTCCTTCATCAATTTTATCCAATGGCCGTCCCCATTGTTGATTTTGGTTATCTGGCATTCGTCCTATGTCATGAGAAACCTCGAGAGCAGCCGTACCCTGCTGAGTGGTCGTCCTCCACTTCTTGATGGTCGTCCTCCATCATGCTCGTCCGATGGCCGTCCCCATCATTGACCTTTTATCCGATGGCCGTCCCCATCGTTGATATTTTCGGCAGCCGTACCCTGCCAGGTGGTCGTCCTCCACCTTTGATGGCCGTCCCCATCATATTTCTTTTATTCCCAACA
The DNA here is from genome assembly GCA_963966055.1 of Lathyrus aphaca. Taxonomy (NCBI): domain Eukaryota; kingdom Viridiplantae; phylum Streptophyta; class Magnoliopsida; order Fabales; family Fabaceae; genus Lathyrus; species Lathyrus aphaca. The sequence continues at coordinate 186,128,666 of OZ014520.1, forward strand.
GAGCAGCCGTCCCCTGCTAGGTGATCGTCCTTCACCTTTGGTGGCCGTACCCCATCACCTGTTTATTTCATTTATTCTTTAACCCGATGGCCGTCCCCGTCGTGGTCCTTTTTTCTTTTTAGCCCGATGGCCGTCCCCATCGTCGGTTACTTTGCTTTATGAACTTGATGGCCGTCCCCGTCATGTTTCATTCGATCCCCAGAAAATTTTACAGCTTTATCTTGATGGCCGTCCCCATCACAATTTTATTTTCCCCAGCATGTCGGCCGTCCCCGTCTTGGCTTTACTTTCAGCACTTTCCCAGCATGTCGGCCGTCCCCGTCATTGCTCGTTACCCAGCAGTCGTCCTCTGCTCGACGGTCATCCTCCGTCGCCTACACTTTACAACATACTTTATTTTCCTTTTACAATCTATATCCCTTTTCTTCTTCATTCCGTGAGTGCAAATTTTGGACTGTCTTTGGTATTCAACCACAAGTTATCTCGCTTGCCTGTTAAGCTGTCGCTTACATCCTGCACAGCTAACTTATGTTTGAATAGGGGCAGCTGTAAACACCCCAAATTTTCCCTCACCCATTCACACCATGGCTTGTGATCATTTCATATGCATAAACTCAATCATAGCATCTCATATCACAGTTTTGATTCACTGCATAGATTCAAAGTCATCGGCACCTAGGGTTTGTGATCTGAGCAATCCAAGAGCTTCTTGAGCCACCCCAAAGGCAACCAATCACTTCAAAGGGGTCCATATGTGTTCTTGTATCATATCACATCCTCTCAAAGTCAAGATTTCAAAAGAATCACAAGAACTAGGGTTTTGAATGGATGCAGAGCCAGGATAGACTGCACAGTTGACCTAAAATTAGGGTTTTGGTTTCAGAGGCCATAACCCCAAATTTTTTGGTCATTCTTGTTTCCATTGGTCTCTATATGGTATAGGGAGTATGCATATCAATTTTCATGAAGAAATTCCATGGGGAAGTCATCTGATCAAGGGTTGACTTTCTGGACAAGTCAGTGTAAAATCAGGGCATCTGAGGCCCCCAATGACCCAACCAATGGGTGATCTTCATCATTTTGAGTGTATATGATATTTATTTGATCATGGAATAAGGTTGAAGTCCACAAAATTCAAGAATTTGAAGTTTTTGCAAAGTTGACTTTTTTGGGCATAGTTGACTTTTCAAGAATGCTTCATTTTAGGTCATTTTTCAAGCCTTGATTCTTGATCCAAAAATGCTTCAAATGGAAAAACTTTGGTCATGAAAGTTGTAGATTACATTTTTACCTTTCCAAAAAGTACAAGAACATGATCAAACTCTTCTTGGATCAAAAGTTATGGTGTGACAAAGTTGGCTAAAATCATTGATTTTCAAGGCATGCCTCAAATGAGAATTTTGCAAAACCATGAACCAATGCCTTTTGTAACCTCTAGTTCATTTCAAACCATGACACAAACATTCTATAAGTCATAAAAATCAGAATTGAACCAAGAATGCTCATGTATTTTGGCTTGTGGGATAAGGAAATCACATGTGAACCATAAAGCAACAACTTGCAAAACTCATGATCACACTTCCTACAACTTGCAACCTTGGATGCTGACTTTGGCTAGCCTTTCCCCTCACCCTTGCTGCGCATCCCCATGCCTTGTACTAGCCTAGAACCACACCATACTTCTCTTACACAAAAGGTGGACTTTGAGCAAAAGCAAACTTACCAATCACTATAGGCCATGTCAAATCATCTGACCTATAGGATTAAAATATACTATCCATTTGCAAGCCATTTCATAAAGGAAGCAAGGCTGAAACACTCTCCAACATCACATACACAAAAACACTCCCTTTTGCAAATTGCTTCGAATCTCTCTGCCCAGCCATAAAATATTCAAACCATTTTCACCAACCAAATCATCATGCTTCATTGAGCCCAAAGCAACCAAGAGCCAGGCCTGAAACAAGCTGTAACCTCACTTCACCATTTTCACTCCCTTTTGCAGTTTGCTTCGAATCTCTCTCCACAGCTCACAAACATCAAAACAAACTCCATAGACCATCTCCACTCATCATCTGGACCACAAACAACCACCTACATTGACCTGAAACTGCCTGAATCACCATTGCCATTTCCAACTGAGCTGGAGCAGAAGCTTGTCAAACTCCTTATCCAGCCAACATAAACTCTTCCTAAGCATTCAAGAATCATCTGGGGACCAAATAGAGTGGATTGCACTGAAGGAAGTGGTTAGAAAGTTGCTGGAGTGAAAGCTTCGAATCTCAGGTAGCTCAAGAACTTTTTTTCCAGAAATGGATTTTTAAGTTCTAAACTTGTTCTTTATGTCTTCCTGATCATGAATATGCTTTTAGTTTTTGAAATGGTGATGAAATGAGAATGTAATTGCTCTCTGAAATTTTTGTGCCCTAGTTCTTATTTGTTTCGATCCAGCCTTGTTAGGAAATATAAATTTGTTTTGATTAGGGGTTTTGGTTCGTGAGTGAGTGGGGATCATTTCCCAGTTTTTAGATTTCGTTTTAGTTAGGTTTTTTGGAGTTTTGGGGATTCTCAGGGGGGATGCTGGCCGGAGAAGACGACCGGAAGTCTTCTCCGGCCACCTGAAAGTCATTTGTGCCCTAATCCTGTAATTAACTCCCATTTGAATTTGGACCGTAGGATGCCCTTGACCAGTTGACTTCGCGCGTGAGTGGAAGGCCCAGATCACTTTGCTTAGCCCTAATCTTCATTATTTATTTAATTAATTGGGATTAACTCAGATGCAACCCCAGCCGTCCAGATGCGCGCTGGTCAACCAATTCAAACCCAGTCTCAATCTCAACCATCCATTCTGTTTACTTTTCCATTTTCTTTATTTTTATTTCATTTCTTTTCCTTTTATTTGCATAATTATTTTAAAATAGTAAAAAATGTGTAAAAATTATGAACTTTTTCTCATAAGTTTTATTAATTTTTATGACACAAAAATATTTTTATTTTTATTTTTGTCATTAAAAAAGTATCTTTAAATATTTAAAAGATTATTTTTAATTGATTAATGGAAATTAATTTATTAAAAATACTTTTAGGTATTTAAAAATCACCAAAAAATTCATGAAATGTTCTAAGACATTTAGAAACATTGTCCAACCTTCAAACCAAATTTATTTTTTGATCTTGATGCATTTTGAGAATTTCTCATTGAATAAAAATTATCTCTATGCATTAATTTGATCCAAAGTTCAAAAATTCATTTATGCCTATTCATGAAGAGTTGGACATTGATTCTTCTTGCATTGCATTGTGTTTAGCATGTAGTTTCTAGGATTAAATGGCCATGATTTTATTCCTCATTTTCAATTTGTTTGGCATTTCTTTTGTTTAAGAACCCTAAAAACCCTAATAGCTTACAAAAATCACAACTTGAGATTGGTTGAGAGTTGAGACCTCCCCTTTGGACCTTGGTTTAGTATAGGGTTAGGGTTTCTTTGAGTGGTATTTTCAATTTTTTATCTTAGGGTTTGCTTCTGTTTTTGGTTTTGGCTTGTTGTTTGATCCATAAACCCTAATTTGGGCTTCCATTTGCATCCATCTTGCATTCTCTTGCATAACATGACTTGCCATGACATTCTAAGCATTCATGTGATCCATTTGACATCATAAGACATATAGAAAACATGTTTGATCATTGCATCATGTGTTTGCCATGTTGTATGCCTTGTATGCTTCATAACTTTCCATGTTTGTTCATGTTCCTTAACTTGCATCATTTGCATCCATGATCTTGTATGGTCATTTCCATGTGCTGCCTCATGTTCATAGCACTTCATAGCATCATTATCATCATCAACATGCTTCTGGTTTTGTTTCTCATCATGTCATCTCATCCCATTTTGCATTGCATTGCATTTCTTTTCTAACATTTCAGGTGGTAAGTGATGTTGAGAAGTGAATTTGCCTTCACTTCTCATATTGTTTCTTTTCATCTCTCTTGCATCCATTGTTGCATTCTTATATGTGTTTGAGTTTGAGCTTGCTCATTCTTGCTCTTCTTACTTTCTTTCCTCAAGTGACTTGACTTCTTGAATGAAGCAAGTCACTTTGCTTCTCTTGATCCTTTCATCTCTTCCTGGTGGTTCCATTGAAGATTTCTCTTGAAAACCTCACAAACCCTAGGAACAACCAAGCATGACAATGATTAGGGTTTTGATTAGTCCCCCACTTAGTTTTACCTTTGTGTCTCATTGATTCTTCTCTTCTCACCTCATAATCAGGGACTAAACCCTAAAGGCTTTAAGGCTTTGTGATTAAGCTTATGCCTGCATCCTTCTATTAGGATGGAGTGTATAACTTTAATCCTAAGTGTTAAACCCTTAATGTGTTTAAATCTCTTAATCAATCCACTTAATAATCATCAAGACATCACACTTGTAACTTGGGCCTTGCATTAGGGTTCTAATTCTTCCTTAATTGGTTAAGAAGGACTAACCCTAGTGTTAATGGACAAGTCCCCCTCAAGTTGTCTTACAAACCCTAAAACTCACTTCATCATCATATCATTAAATAAAATCCACTTAATCAAAGGCTTGTTTTGTCATGAGTTTAATCCCTAATCATGGATTAAGTTGGGGAGCTTTCCTCAGCTTAAACACCCTCATCTATTATCCTTCTATTAGGATGGTGTAATGAGTCTGTTTAATCCTTGATTATGGCTTAACCTCATTACTTAACACTAAACAAAAACACCAAAAACATCTAAATAATCACAAGTAGGTTAATGATCTTGATTCTATATCAAAGGTGATTAAGTGTGAGAAGCTGACTTCACACTTAAGGTATTCCCATTACCCCTATTCAGAGGGAAGATGTGATGAGTTTACTAATCCATTGGTTTAGGCTTAAGCTCATTAACTTATGACAAACTTTCAAAAGCAATAAAAGACTGAAAACCCAAAAACAAACAATAATCGTCTCCTTCGGGATTCTTTTCTCATCATCCTCACTCATAAACGAGAACTTGCTTCTTCCGTTTAATGCAAGACAGTTTGCACCTGAGCCAGACAGGTCATACACTTGAGCATAGACAAGTAAGCAGTTCATAAGTCAATTCACCTTTCAGTCTCTTTGGGTCGAACTACGGTGTTCTGACTTCCTCATTGCACGAGAGGATACGTAGGCATAACTTAACAGTTATCGAACAAAAGTCTCTGTATATTCCCCCTCTTTCCAGCCTTATTTTCTCAGCCTCATGATCTTGAGCTTTTCACTCTGTTCTTACACTGACACTTCTCTTATACACTTCACATCACTTATATACTTTGCACTGACACCTGCACATCCCTTTTTCAGCTATTTTACACACAGATTGCACTGACACTACCCCTTTAAAACACAAATCTTTTAAGCGTGGATCCCGTCGAGTACGGCGGACAATCTGGGTGCTAATACCTTCCCAGGTTGTAACCAACCCCCTTTCTCAGTCTCTCTGGTTCGCAACCGTCTTATCCATCTCTTTCTAGGTTTATGCAGCATTACCTTTCCTCCGGGATAAAAATGCCTAGCTGGCAACTCTATTCATCTCCAGTGAGTTCACGGCTGTGTGTTCTCATTGTCCCTTTCGCCGACCGTTCGCGTCTGTACCTTTATCTGGGCCTGGTCCCATTTATCGGGAGCGACAGTGGTCTTGAGTGGACTTGCGGCGAGGGGAGAAGAAATGGTTTAAGGGTTATTTGGATGGTGAGTTTCTCGGTTCACTCCATCATCTCACTTTATTAGGCGTTTTATCGTGACTCAGGTTCTCACTGTGGTTGAGCGGATTTGTTTATGTGATTTTGTTGTTTTTGTCGATTTTGTAAAGGGGCTGAGAAGATGAAGGTTTGAGGTCCGGCTGGGTTTTTGCGGATGGTTGTTTGGAAGGATGGCGGACGAGTTTGGCTGGGTTTTTGCGGTTAGGTTTTGCGATGGCTTTCGCAGTCTCGGTTCGAAGGTGTAGTTGATAACGAGTTTGGCGCCGAGTGAAGCTAGGTAGAGTTCTATGTCTTTGCCGATTCCGCAGGAGGAACCAGTGACGATTGCTACTCTGTCTTGCAGCGGTGAATCTGAGTTTGTTTCTTGAGGTGGAAATGTTGTGGTTTTGTGATATCTTTGTTCAAAAATTTTGTTCTGTATTTTGGTAGGTTCTGGTTTTGTTGACAGAAAGTTGAGGTTTTCATTCTTCAGAAAAAAAACTATCCCCCACTGTATGATGAAGCCTGTTCCTTTATGCCTCCTCTCTTTTTTTGAATTTCAAAATTCTTGCCAATTTGTTGAATTTTACTTTTTCAATTTCTTGAATGCAGGTTTGTCATTTGGTTTACTTTGGTGAAAGATTTGGAGCAGGCTATCTGTACACTTTACTTTGGCTTGGAGTGTAGGTTGTGAAAGTAGTAGGATGGTAGCACGTTTTTTGTATAACAGGTTTTTGTATTGTCAATTTAGTGTAAGGCTGGTACTGATAGAGTGTTGGAGGATGGAGCATGTAATGGAGAAAGTTGGGGTAACCAAACATGTGGACTAAATCATAAACTAAATCTGAACCTTAGTTACATAAATTATATTCTATATTTTTTTTAAAAATAAATTAAAACTAAATATAAATTAGAGAAAAATAAAAAGTTAAAAAATTTATTAATAATAAAAACTAATCTCTAAAATAAATTGCAATTAAGATAATATAAACTAAACTCCCATTTTAAAATTAAATTAACTTAGAAATTAGTATTAAAATTACAATTAAACTAAGTTAAACTCTAAAAATAATCTAAAATAAATATTTAACTAAAAAATAAACATAATGAAATGACAAAGTTGTGACAAAAATATTTTAACTAAAATTTTAAGATTGGATCAAATTCTAAAAGATCTATACAAAAATGATTAAAATACGAACAAACATTCTTATTTAAAAAGAAACCAAATCTTAATAAATAAATAAAATGACAATTGTGATTGGTGTGATGTATGATTAAAGAAATTTTTTTTTAAACTTAAAAATGCAGAAATGATTGATTTTCGATACTACGACAAAAATGCCTCAAATGAACAAACAACGAAAATTATGGTCAAAATTTAGGGTATGACAGTTTCACCCATAAGGGCACTATTCTCAGTATGTCTTTTTTCATATTGAAATCCGTCTTTCAATATCGCAACATCATAGGCATGTTCTTAATTGTGTATGGACCATTCATTAGGATCTCTTCTTTCTCTCTGAGAGTATTGAATCTCATCAAGAAATATTCTTCATCATGGTATAGCAGTTCTGGCAGCTTTACAGTGTTCCAATTCTTTTCCATAAATTGCTTAACAACATTCATATTAAGATCTCCCCCCAAGACATACATGATCAATGCACAATCCTAGTATCGAATTTCAGATTCATCTTCATCCTCTATTTCTACCATAATTTCACCATTAACAATTTTAGGAGCAACGAATTTGAGATTCATACCGTTTGCGGGTTTGCGATTGTTTGTGATGACATCTACCCATAACTTCCTAGGTCCTTCGCGAGCATTTTCAAGATCTAGGGTTTCCACTTCCTCCATCCTTTCATTACGATGCTCATCTTGTTTCTTGCTTCCTATAGAACATGCTACCTCACTATCTGAGCTTTCTGAGTCTTCTGATGGTTCTTCCGGTTCAAAATTCGGTTGCGTCAGTGGTGGTTCCGATGACACAGGCCCCAATCGTCATGGGGGTCTTCTCCATCCCCTTCCTCTACCTTTTCCCATTATAAATGTTAGAGTCAAATATTGAATACAATACATATCAAAAATAAAATAATAATAATTATACATACAAATAAAAATTATATTGATACTCAAACAAATTATTATAAAAGAGTGTGTCTATAATATTTAGTAAATCAATATAATATAGTAAATTGAGTTTTTAACTTAACACATAAATCATAGAATATTAAATTTATGAGAAAAAAAATAACTAAACTAAATTACAAAATTAAAAAGTCTGTATTTTCTTATCATTATTTTATTTTTTTAAATTAAAAAAATTAATACATGACTCTTTAAATTGTAATTAAAAATAAAATAAATGATTAGTAATTATAATTGGGAGTTACCAAAATTAATAGAAAGGTGAAAATTTTGTTAAATAATCTCCACCATATATATTGTTGTTAATATGCAATGAAAAAAATCTTCATATTTCCAAAATCTACACATGAAAATTGATCTTTCAACAAAATTATCATATATATATATATATATATATATATATATATATATATATATATATATATATATATATATATATATATATATATATATATATATATATATATATATATATATACACATCCAAAATTTGCACATGAAATTTTAAATAAATGATACACATTTCATGGAGGCGGCGGCAAATTTCCTCTCTTGCAAAGTTGAATCTTCTTCTTTCAAGTTCCTGGGGGTTTTGATAGGTTACAATCCTAGACGTTTAAATTCTTGGAGTTCTTTATTGAACTATTTTGAAAGGAAGTTGTCCAAATGGAGAAGCACTTTTATCTCGATGGCGGGTAGGTTGACGTTTCTTAATGCGGTGCTTACTAGTCTACCGATTTTTTGGATGTCTTTCTATAGAATTCCAAAAACTATTCTCAAAAGAATTGATCTCATTAGAAAACCTTTTTTGTGGGGAGGCAGTCATGATATGTCGAAAATTCATTGGGTGGCTTGGGATGTTGTTTGCAGACCTAAGGAGAAAGGTGGTTTGGGAATGTTAGATATTGATGAGTTGAATGTGGCCCTTTTAACTAAATGGAAGTGGAGGTTGGTGGAAGAAAAATATTCTCTGTGGAAAGGGATTTTGAGTGGAAGATACGGGAAGGTATAACATATAATCATGGCGGAGGAGGTGAAATCTATCAAATCGGCGTCCTATTGGTGGAAAGATTTGCTCAAAGTAGGGACGGTTTCTACTAACGATATTTTTTCTTTTGCAGGTACAGTATCCCATGTTATCGGCGACGAAAAATTTATTCCGTTTTGGCCGGCTTCATGGTGTAATGGCAACCCTCTGAAATTTCAGTTTCAGAATTTGTATTCTTGCTGCACCAGAAAATCAGATTTCGTTTCTGAAATGGACAGATTTAGTCTGGACGAATGGCATTGGGAGGTGGCCGACTGTTTCAGAAATCCGGATTAGTTTGAATTTGGTAACTTCTTGCTTTTGTTGAATAACTCTAAACCGCGTCAGGGCCTAGAAGACGCAGTCAAATGGAATAGCTTAACTTTGCATTTTTCGACGAAATCTGTCCGGGATCTAATTTCTTCTGGTAGAGTTCATGGTTTGCTTGATCCGGTAATTATTAACTCCTTTAATCTCTTGTGGAAACATAAAGTATCAACAAATATTAGTTTGTTTGGTTGGAGATTTTTTTTGGAAGAGATTACCAACAAAAGATGAATTGAGAAACGTGGTGTTATGGTTCAAGATGTTAACTGTGTCTTATGTAGACCAATGGAAGAATCTTTTGTTCACTTATTTTTTCTTTGTCCGGTTTCCGCTTCAATTTGGAGAATAATTGGAAATTTGTGTGGTGTTGCCACCATCTTTGAGGGATGTTTTATAAGCTATTTCTTGGATTGGTGTGATAATGCCTCAAGTTTCGAAGGTAGGAGAAGACTTTGTTGGATTTGGTTGGGGTGATTTGGATGATTTGGAATAGTAGGAATTCCTTAATTTTTAGAGTAGGGGTAGTTTCGGTTAATAATTTTTGTTGGGAAGTAAAGTTCTTTTTGAAAATGGTTATATTATAGCAAAATTCAATTCACCAACTCAGATTTTATAGATTTTCTTTTGAATCCCTTGTAATCTAATATCTTGAGTTGGTGGTGAATTTTTCTCCTTTATTTTTGGATGGTTGTATTGGGGATAATATCCCTTGTATTCTCTAATTCAATTTTTCTTTAAAAAAAAATTACCAAACAAATGTGGCATACATCTATGTAGTGTGCATATTGATTTTTAATAAATTATTTTATAAAATTGATTTTACATAAAATTGATTATTAAAAAATATTTAATTGTAAAATAATTAATAATAGAATAAATTTATATAAAAATGAACAGCACAATAATTTTATTATTTTAAATTCAGAAACTCTAAATAATAATTTCAAAGTATAATTAAATTTTAATGTAAAATCAACTCTACAAGTTAATATTTCAACTAAAAATAATTTTAATGTTAAAAATGTGAAACAAACATAGAGCAAACAGATGCTTTTTTAGAATTATTGTAGTGAGTCTCGAAATTAGAGAAAGTAATAGTGTGAATGAGATGAAATGGTCCCCTAGAAAAGTAAAGTGGTGACTTTATGGCAACCTAATATACCTGAAAAATAAATTAGAGCAAGCTTATACACAAAGTATAGCTGCATAACTCATCACTGATTTCAATCAAGATGTCATCTGTAGTAAATATAAGGCAACAAAATTGACTGGATAGTAGCTTTTTATTTATTGATTTAGAATGGAGTAGGAAGGGAAGAGAAAAGAGAAAAAAGAAACTAATATATGCTTTTGTTCTTTGTACAACAAATTGGTCCCTATCTAGTACTAGCTCTCTCTTTCTCATGTTTTACTTCAGTGGTCCAAAAGTCTAAACAAAATTAACTTTTCTCTAAAAAAATATTCTAAGAAATTCACTAATATTTGTAATAATATTAATTAGAATAAGATATCACTTGTGCTTTATATAATCTTTTAAATTTTGGATCATATATGGTACTTATCTCTTTGTAAGATATTTGTTAAAGATATGTATTTATTTTTAGTCCTGAATAAATTTTAAATTTTATTTATAATTATTATCAAATAAAACTTTCAAAAAAAGCTTTTTAAATTTAAGTCTATATTTTCAAACATTAGTTATATGGTTAATAACAACATATCAAATGCTAGCTAGTCGATAGTTTAACTTTTTTTTATATATAAATTATTTTAATTTGTTATGAATGATATGTAACATGTTTATGTGATTTTATTGTTGATATTAATTGAAATATGAGAGTTATTTAAAAATAACTGCAAGGAAATATATACATTGTTTTATAAATTTTATGATAATAATATATATTAAAGTATATATTTGTTAGGTTAATATATTTTTATATGTTATTTTTAAAACAATAATTATCTTAAGTTTTTATTAATGATATAGTAAATTTTTTATGTAAATTTATTGTTGTTATTAGTTGAAATATTTAGACATTAGTACCTATATTTTTTTTATTATATTCACTATGATTAACATAAATTAATTTTGACAAATTTTATATTTAAAAATCAAGAATCTTATTATTTATATTTAATTTATTTTTCAAACATTATATAAAGTATATAGAATAGAAAAAAAAATTCAAAATATATATATCAAAATTTATTTTAATATGTATCAAAGTTAAAAAAAAAATTGCGAAAGGTAGAAAAGGCAATATTTGATTGACGGTGTGTTGAAATATTTGATTGATTCGGAATGATATCATTTTTGGTAATTCGAAATGAAATATTTTAGATATGGTTTGGAGGGTCAAAATTTCGATTTAGAAATCATAAACGATAGAGGATATTACTCATCTCAATTGCAACTTATATGACTTTAACAAGAATCCCTTGTTCTTTATGTCTTAGGAGCAATTTGGTTTATCGAGATTTGTTTTGAGAAATAGTGATATTTTGAAAGATACCATATAAGAATAATAGTGATATGGAACAAATTATATTAAAGTATTAGTATCAATTTCACCTTTCTAATTTAATATATTTTGATATATAGATATGATTTCAACGTGAAAATAAGTCTTGGTATATGCTCTGACAAGATTCAAATAAATTAAATTTATGATTCAAATCGAAAATAAAAAATTGCAACTGTCATTGATAAAAGGAGGCAAAAAGAACAAAGTTAACATCCTTTTGTCAGCAATGAAGCAAAGGACAGAACAAAAACCAAACATATCATTAAGCAAAGGCTGTTTTTTTTTTTTTTTCATCTTTATTGAGAAAATAATGTAAGAAGAATGGAATGGAATGGGTTTGATAGTGAAAAATTCAATAGATGACATAAGTTTCCATGCACGCTTATTTCACCACAGCTTTTTACCAAGAATAAATAATGTTGGTAATTCTAAAACTTGGTTTGGTTTTGATTTTCAAATATTGATAATGATAATTCATGCGACAAGAAGGAGCCACATTACTCACATTTCACTCTCAATGCCTACAACATCTCTCACATTTTGTTATCAAATGTGTCAGAGAGGACACTGATTCCTTGAAATCCTCGTTTGCCTATTCAAACCAAAGTTGTCTATTTTTGTTGATGTCGTCATGGAATCAAGTAAAGGAAATTCGTTTATTGTTTTTTAATCTGTGTAATCTAGTGGTGAAACTGAATCTAGCTACGGAATTTGAAATTGTTTTGTGGAAGAATATCAACTTCAATCTTCTAAATATGGGGTGAAATTATGACATGTTATGGGCAAGGGTGTGTGACACAAGGTAGATTGATAGATTCTTAATTATGATGTTCTATAGTACTTTGTCGTTTGATTGAATTGGATTTTTGTATTTCCAGGAGGATCTTTCATTGCTAGTCTAGTGTTATTACTAATTAGCTAGTCTCTTATTGCATGGTCCAAATACATTAGCTCCAAATAAATTAGTTCTTAAAATCCTGACATTACAATATGATTCACGTCAAGTCTCTCGTTCCAGACCACCTACCATTTATATATGTACATCAAATCCAAAAAATATTGTCGCAATGGGGTGTATTGAAAAAAACCAAGTCTCATGTATCGATAATTCAGACCATCCACCGTTTATATTCTCGCACTAAGTCCAATAGTGTTGAGCGTGAGGGATGTATTGGAAAAAAGTCATGTCTCACATTGGTTAAAAATAGAATCCATGAATGATTTATATAGAGTGACATCGCTCACCTTACAAGTCAGTTTTGTAGTGATGAGTGAAGTCAAACTCTAATTCTATCATTCTTAAATCATAAAACTTTTTGCATAATCCAAATGAAGTGACATAATTTCAGGTGACAAAACGGGTTCGACCTACGTGCTATATTTTGTCAAATTTTTGCGAACGTCATATTTAAATGGAACCAACATAATCCTTTAATATTTTTATGCTATGAAGATGGAAAAATGAATTTGACTCATCTGTTTAATGTCATTTTCAACATGGTAAATAAGATTTTCGTTCTAACCATTTTACTTTGTTCATTCCATTCCAGTTTTTAGTGGATTTTAGTGGAGGCTATTGTGTAAAACATAAACTTTGTTATAATTAATCATACTTAAATAGAGTTTTGTTAAAATTTTATCATTGTTAAAATGTGATTAGAACTTCTAATTATTTTGTTAAAATTAAACCGTAACGGTTGAGAATAACAAGCGTGAGTGTAGTGTGGGAAAGTTCCACATTTGTTAGCAATGTGGAGACTTGGGCATTTATAAGTCTCAGAACTCACATACCTATCACCTTAAAGTTTTGTAGGAGTATGTGGTGTGTCTCTCACAAGATGT